>JAEOAD010000005.1:49905000-54705000 GCA_036365145.1 Orientallactaga sibirica
GAAGATATTGGACTGAGATTTTAAGATTTTAAGTTGGAAAACCTCAAGCAAGTTAAAAGCAGAGGCACTGAGACTGGTTTTAGGTTACTGGAGCTGCTATTGTCAACGCATTAGCAATCTTAAGGAAGGTGGAAGGAAGGTGGCCTGACTTGATTTACATTAAAACAATGGAGAGGATGCCTGAGGAAAGACTGTTAAAAATGCAAATTCTTGGAAAGAGCTGACTGGAGAAGGAACCTGCTTTTCAAGGCTATGGTTTATTTTGTCCCTGGATTAAGAATATGGCTGTGTCCTGCACACCTGGTATTAGTTTTGGAAGCATGAAAAATGCATGGAGTGGTCATGAGTTGCACACGGTTCCAGGAGCCGCTGCTGAGATGCAGCATGAAGGCAGGGCATGAAGTCCCTCAGGAATAGGCTGGAAGAGCCTTTTGGAAGATGGACCGTGGTTTGCATGGAGACCTGAAGATGTTTTGGATATACCAGGACTGTGCAAAGGGCTACCATGGAGTGCAGTGTTGGCATGGGATGAAAGTTTTCCTGGCGACTCTGCCCAGCTGGAGGGCGGAATTTGAAAACCTGGAGACTGTCAGTCTCTGGTTATATTGAACTTGAACTGCAGAAGTTTGATGACTGTTGATGGTGGTTGAGTTTTCATTGTTTTAGTTTCTCCTTGCTATTTCTTATACAGTTAAAATGTTTACTCTGTGCCTTTACATGTTGAAAGTATTTAACTTGTTTGATTTTACAGGACTCACTATCTTAAGTTGATCAAGACTGTGAGAACCTTTGAAATTGGACTGAGTACAATTTACAATGTGTGATAGTTATAAATCTATTGGGGGCCAGGAGCTAAATATATTGGGGCCAGGGGCGGAATGTGGTAGTTTGAATATATGTCCCCAATATATTCAGTGGTTTATTACTTATAGTTTGCATCTGCAATCACCTTGCTAGAGGCAAGGTCACTGGGGGCCCCGGTCTTAAGGTGTGGTGATGGTTTGAGAGTCCATTGTAAAGATATGCAAATGTACCTAGCAGGAGTTCCTGAAGTGTGCTGTGTGACATTTTGGCTGTAGTTTTGCTCTGTGGTGGCTGGCTGGCTGGTTGGCTTTGTTCTCTCTGCTTGGCCCTGTGGAGAGCAGGCCGTTTCTCTTGCCATTATGCAATAAATAATATCCCTTCCTCCATAACTGTGCCTGGTCTGGAAGTTCATCTCAGCGAACCTGAAGCTGTCTGCAACACTGCCCATCTCCTTTGTTTCACATTTTGCCCTATACTGGTTTCATTTTTATTTTTCCTTAGACTCATCTTTTGGAATAGTAGCAATACCTCTTTGTACTGATACAGGATGGAAGGAAGTGGTTAGATAGGGCCAGTTGTTTCTTTATTTAACTTCTATGTCCTCACAAAAAATGAAAAAGCCAAACACCAGGAGCTTAAGTAACTCATCCACTCTCTTAGGACTTACTTATATTGGTTGGAATTTAAAAGGTCATGTTTACTATATCACTGTGCCCCTCAGCAGCTCTCTTTGCCATTTAATCACTAATTTACTTATCCAGGAGTCCAAAGTGAAGTTGTATACATACCACCACCTACTCACTTTTTTTCCCCTAAAATGAGAAGGACCAGGAGAAGGTGTCTCAGGAGAAGTCCGGAAGCTTATCTCAGTGACATTCAGGTTTCATATAGTGGCATGGTTGCAATGAACCATGTCTTTTTCTCTGGATCATCAGCCTCCATCCTTTAGACAAGAGAAGGAATTGATTACTTTACCATGTAGTCTTGTCAGCCCTTTGCAGTAAATACTCTGGATTCACTGCTGCCTCCTCCTCCTGGAGTTCACAGTGGCACACTGCCATAAACTCAGATGGGCTGGATTTGCCCTATGACCTCCCATGTTGACCACTTCTCCTGAATCCTCATATTCTTGACAGTGCTTTGACAAAATGCATCTGTATGACCCTGGCCCTTCCTCTCAAAAAGCCGCACAGAAACAAGGCTTCAAAGTTTAAGATGTGGAGGCTGGAGAGATGGCTCAGCAAATTAAGGCACTTGTCTGCAAAGTCTAATGACCCAGTACCCATGTAATGCTGGATGCACAAGGTGGCACATGTGTCTGGAGTTTGTTTTGCAGTGGCTGGAGGCTCTGGTGTGCTTTTTCTCTCTCTCTGCCCGGCGTAGTGGCACACACCTTTAATCCCAGTACTCAGGAGGCTGAGATAGTAGGAATCACTGTGAGTTCAAGGCCAACCTGAGACTACATAGGGATTCTGGGGCAGCCTGGACTACCCTACCTCAAAAAACAAAGAACAATAACAACAAAAGGTTAAGGTGGAAGTGAAGAAGACAGAGCCTTTCTAATGTGGGAGGTCAGCCCGGGTCTTTGTTATGTGCTCACTCAGAGTAAGACAAGTGTGGACTGCTTTGTGTCTACCTGAGCAAAGAGAAGGGGAGGCTGAGGGAGGAAGAGAAGCTGAATTAAGTTTTAACTGCATGGCAGGGGACACCAGGCCTGGGAGCCACAGATCCTGCCACAGCAACTCATTGCAAGTCAAATTAAGGGAATAATGCAAACCTAGTAGATATTTAATGAGAGATTATTTCTGGAGATTATAAGGATACAGAAATTGCAAATAAATCCCTGACCTTTTCTGAGCCTGGGCTCAGTGAAAGAGCTGAATCACCTGCTTGAAGGGATTAAGGACAGCCGCTTCCATCTGGCGGGTCACTTTCTCTGCCATTTGGAAACTCTGCTGTGTGGTGACAGTATTCTAAACCTTTTAGTGGGAATTTGATTTTCAGACTAGGAGATCTCAATTAACTTAAATTGTGAACCCACTGAGCCAAGATCAGAATTAATAGTTTGCTTATGTTTGCACCATCCTCCTTACCACAGTAGTAGCACTCAATCCATGTTAAATAATACAGTGGTTATCAGTTATTAGTAACCTAATCATGATGTCCGCAGGAGATTCAAGTTGATGAGGATAGAAGTCAAACTATATGTGCATGTGAGTGTGTATGCGTATGTGTACTTGTAAGAGAACAGACAAAGAGGCAAAGAGAGAGCTGTGCCAGAGAAGTGGTGATGCGACTTGTGTCAGTTGTAATGTACAGAGTTAGACAATGGCTGCTAAACTGTATTTCATGAGTTCCTTCTGGGGAGACTGCTGTTTGATGTGGGTTCATGTCGTAACAGTGTCTGCTGCTTTCATCACTGTAAGCAGGTACCAGCAGTACACAGCTATACTGCACTATAATGCACCAGGGTCTGGTAGAGCTGTCTTGATCTCTTAATGATTGGCTCTGTAGTATGTAAATGCTATATGTACATTTGAACTTAGACAACTAAAATACACTGACAAATACAGTACTACATGTGTTAAGTGTAAGGCCTTCATGTGTATCATCAGTGTAAAGGGAGTTTACTTACTTTTAACAAGTAGGATAAACTCTAGTAGTGTAAGGAAAACCAGCTCAAAGTCTGACTGCAAGGGTTTTGCTTTCCCTTTTTCCAAAGTGTGATTGTAGTCAGTGTAGGTTGGTAGGATTTTTCCCCCTGGATTTGGAAAGGTCCATTGCACTCTTCCACATACAGCTTTACTAGGAAAGGATCTCACTTCCTACAGTGCCACCAAGTAGTGCTCAAGGACTGGTTTGCTTCTACAGGATTATAGCCACCTCACCCTACCCATTGAGACCCGCTTTGTCTGTTGGCTAATTCATTCCAGCTTTCCAAACTTGTCTTGATGTCTATAGGGTAATGGCATGTCTTTGCCTGAGATGAAGTCCACCTGTGCTTAGAATGAGACCTTGTTCACAAGCCTGCTCTTACAACATTCAAGTTTGGAATCCATCTCAGCTGCTCCAGAGCACACCACTACACAATAAAAGTTCTTTTATCCTCAGACTCTGACTACCAGGCCTTAGCAAAGATTCTCTGAAGCATATGACAGAAGAAAAGCTGAAGGCTTCAGCAGACTACAGAATCACAGTTAAAACCATTTAGAAGCCTCTATAAACACATAAAAATGATTCCCTACCTGACACATACTTCCCTATCAGCTCTGTTCTGACTGCTGTGAAAGGAATGAAAATCCTCCCCTGCTCATGAAAAGATGCCCAGTATCATTAATCATCAAGAGCTGCAAAGTGAAACCACAATGAGATACCTCTGACACCTACTAAGACAGCGATAATAAGAAAGACATAACTAATGTTGTCAAAGATGTGAAGAAATTGAAAACCTCATATATTGGTGGGAATTTTAAAATAATATAGCTACTGAGGAAAACAATTTTGTAGGTTCTCGGAAGTTAAGCATAGAATTAGCCTATGGCCCAGCAGTTGTACTCATAGTCACACAAGACAATGAAAATGTGTGTCTATACAAAGACTGTATATAGGAGCTGGGTAGGTGGCTTAGGCAGTAAAAATGCTTGCCTTACAAGCACAAGGACTTGAGTTTTATCACCAGGTCCCACATAAAAATGCTTGGTGTGGTGATGTGCCCTGGAGAGGCAGAGACAAAGGGAGCCTTGGGGCTGGCTCCCTTGCTAGCAAGTCTGTTTGGTGAGCTCCAGGCCCTTGAGAGACCCTATCTTTTAAAAAGTAGATGGTGGTCCTGAGGAACAATACATAGTCTTGTCCTCTGGCTTCCCCATACATGCGTGCATCTACACACACAAAAATCTTCTACACAGATATTCATAATTATTATTCATGATAACCAGAAGTGAAAATAGCCAAGATGTCCATCAGCTGATGAGTAGATGAACAAAATGTGGTGTGTACACAAAGTGAAATATTATTCAGCCTTGAAAATCAATGTGATTGTTGTTTTGTAGTGTGCATAATTGGCAAGTCCATAAAGAAAGTAGATTTGTGATTCCCAGCCATGGAAGAAGGAAACACAGAGAATAATGGCAATGTATATTTTTCTTTCTGGGTGGGGGACAAAATATTCTGGAATTAGTGGTGATGAATGTTAAGCTTTGTAAATATGTGAGGAACAATGGAATTAGAAAATTTTGGTATATGAATTATGTATTAACAAAACTACTAATTTAAAACAAAACTCTCTGTCCTGGGTTTTAGCAGATTTTGCCTTTGCATTATAAGTTGGTGCTCCATTTGAAACAGGTCTGCTGCCTGAGTTAATTGAGTTTCATTTGGAAGAATTATCTCAGTCTGTCTTGCAAGTTAGTCAGAATGCTTGAGGTATCACCGTTCTCAGTTTAAGTATTTGGCTTATCTTGGAAGAGTCACAGACTGGGGTGCATAGACTCCTTACTACTTGAGGGAAGAAGGAGGCTGGTCTGTAAAGTTGGGAAGCCATTGTGTGCTTCTCTTATGGCGCCCTTCGTGTAGTCCTGGAGGCTGCGTGTTTATAGTCAGTGCCACAAAGCAGTGAGTGCGCATGCAAGTGCAGGAGTGCTTTCACTTTGTGAAGGGACATTTTGAGGGAAAGTTAGCATTCTTTTTTAGTTTGATTTTGGATAGGTTTGTATTTGTTTTAAAACAAAGTCTCTCTCTAGCTCAGGCTGCTCCCGAACTCAAGTTCCTCTTGCCCCTTGTTTCCCAAGTTCTGGGATTGTAGGCGTGAATCACCATGACTGGCTAGTCTTCATGATTTGTTTAACTGTTTTAGAGTCATCATTATATCTCGAGTTCTGCCATGAAGACTAATATTTGGAGATGATTTCATTTGCATCACAGCCACAGTGAGTTCAGGTTCTGCTTGGTTCTTGTGTATGACAAGTTGATTTCTTACTGTGGATAATAGAAAATCATTTGTAAATATTTAACCTCCCTGTTCCTGACCACTTCCTTCTTTTACTCTGAACATGAAGCTGTAGACTTTCTTGTCCTAAGGTCCAAGGAGGTCAAAGATGAACTCTTCTTAAAGGTGGCCATACACACCCTTATCACTGGGTACCTAAAGCATGCAGAAGCATTTTGGTGGATATACAGCCTCCTCAGTATAAGTTAGAAGCTAGTTTGTGTGGAAAACATACCCCCATGGGTTGTTTCTTTCCTGAGTGGCATGAAAAGGGGTTGAAGTGGATGGAGAACCCTGCTGCCACCTGCTGATTTGTCGCATGGAGAAGTGGCTCTACCACCTGAGTGGATCTATCTATCAGATAGCGTTTCCATTCTTGAGTGTTTGATTCCTTTGGGTCATTCTTTTTTCATCTGTTTTTTTTTTTTTTTGCTCATTTCTTAATCATATGACCAGAATTATACTTCAACTCAGGATCACATTTAAGGCAGTTTGTAGTATAGGCTCTGGAGCAAGTCTCCATGTTAAATTGGCAGCTTTGGTCAAAGTATTTAGCTTTCCCAAGCTTCAATTTGTTCATCCTGAATCGTGGGACTAGTAATACCATCATTCTCAAGGATTTGTGAGGATGAAAAGAGAGAATCTAGGTAAAGTACTTATAATATATACTTAATATTTGCTTTTTAAAGTGAAGATCCCAAGCAGTTAGTCCTAAAGCTCCAGTTCGACAGTGCCTGTCACTCTGTGCTCCAATGTCTTTGCTTACAAACTAAGGATAATCCTGAGGTACTTCTCAGAACTAAACAAGATAGTGTGTGAAAGTATCTTGGCACTCTTCTTACATATGGTATGCCCTTAGTCAATACCAGGCATTCTCCCATTGATACCTGCTATTTTTTTAATTTATTTGTCTGTTTGTTTATTTTTCAATATTTTATTTATTTGAGAGAGTGATAGAGAGAGGGAGGGGGAGGAATGAATGAATGAATCAATGAGAATGGGTGTGCCAGGGCCTCTAGCCACTGCAGATGAACTCCAGATGCATGTGCCACCTTGTGCATCTGGCTTACATAGGTCCTAGGGAATCAAACCCGAGTCCCTAGGCTCCATAGGCAAGCACATTAGTGCCTTAACTGCTAAGCCATCTCTCCAGCCCAGATACCTGCCATTTTTAATCCTTACTTTATTTCTACTTTGTTTCTTCCCAAGGGAAAAGGTAAAGGACAGGTGACAGACTTTGCGATCAATTGATGTCCTGTGAGTTGGTCAGGCCTAACTGTGAGGTTGATTTTCACAGCCATGACTTGACTACCCTTCTCTGGCTCTTTCAGCTGCGCAGTTGGACAGCATCGGCTTCAGTATAATCAGGAAATGCATCCACGCAGTGGAAACCAGAGGTAAAGTACTTTACCAGGTGCTGTTGTTCTCCTGGAAAGTCACACATCAGCTCTTCTACCTGCTGTTTCTGATTTTAAGTGACTCACTAACTCCTCTGGTGCCATTAGCAATGTGAGTCACATTGGTCTGAAGTAGGGGTTCTAAATTCATTTTGTGTCATCTGTTTCTTTGGCTAATTAGAAGAATGTTTGGCATGTATATATGTAGAATACTTTGACTTCTAGAAACCAGTTACTGAAATAAATTCAGTTATTTAAATATTTGAAAATATTTTAGTGGCTGGGAATATGCTGAGTGCGAGGACTTGAGTTCAGATCTCCAGAACCCACGTAAAGTTGGGCATTGTGGCACATGTCTATAATTCCAACACTCCTACAGTGAGATGGGCAGTAGAGACAGGACGAATATCCAGAAGTTGGCAGGCTAGCTATTTCAATGTCCACAGCATTGGATAGCAGAGAGACCCTGCCTCAAAGTGGAAGGCAATGACTGACACTTGAGGTTGTCTTTAACCTCTACACACTTGTTGTGGCATGTGTGCACCTACATTCTCACACATATACACAGAAAATACTTGAAAATGTAATTGTGACAGAGTAGCATATATGTTATGTTAACAAGTTCTAGTGAGCTTGATAACTGGCAAATCTTAGAGTATTTCAAGATCTCTGTAATTATTGTCAGGTGTTGTGAAAGTACCTGAGTTTGGATCACATTGCAGGTGCTGCTAATGCCATTGTGATTTGTAGTCTCCATGCATAATGGAGGGCAATGTGTAATGTCAGTAGTATTTAGTCAAAATTGAGATTCTTTTCTAATTCATAGACCTCTGGTTTTCTTCAGTTAGAGTCTGTGGACCTCAGGTTAAGGACCCATGTTCTGGGGACTTAGTCCTTGGGGACCATCCAGGGAGAAAAAAGGGGTCAGATATGTGTTGCACATTGACATTTCCTGGGTCCATTGGAATAGAACATTGAGGTTGAGGAGGCTTTTTCACTGCAGAATGCCTATCCTCTCCTCAGAGGCTGCCACAGAGCAGAGTCCTCAGTTCTCAAAGTATGAGCATTAAGTACAATGGCCTATTGTGTCTGAGAAAAGCTGTTAACCATCTTTCCACTGGATTTGATCTAAACTATTGGCAGAGATGTGAATCTTACTTATTCTACAACCTTTCTACCTACCAGCTTTTTATTTATTTGTTTGAAAGTAATTCTGTCTTTTAAAGCAAAGTCATAACCTTACCAGTTGACAAATACAAATTTCTTCATAAATGCTATGAAGTATTGAATACAAGGGGAGGGAAAGCAGACACACCCATACGTACATAACATCCTGAGCCTCTGTGCCTATGTGGCTTATCACACAGTTTTCTTTCAAGAGCAGTTATTTCAGAATTTGGAAACATTTTTTAAATGTTTGCTTATTTCCCCTTACCTCTCGTCAACAAAAAATTAAGACAGGATTCAAAGGTACATGAAGTAGACCCAGAGAACATTCAAGTGGCATTAGATGAAAATTGATTTTGGGAAATAAAGAGATGGGCTACACTGAGCTGAAAGGATCCCTATACAGTACAAAAATATTTAAGGTACAAAATCAGAAAGTAGACAGATATCTCAAAACTTGGTTAAATCACAGTGATTCATTCATGCATGAGAAACTATGAATCACTAAAAGTGTACTAGAAATCGGGTTTTGAACATCTAGCATTTCCCCCCCTCTCTCTCTCTGTGTGTGTGTGTGTGTGTGTGTGTGTGTAAAAATACAGGCTTCAAAAGAGCTGTTCAGCCTGTACCCACTCTGTGGCAGCAAGAGGACACCCTCTTGCACAGATGACATTGTGTTGCCCCTGTGTTTGCTGATTTTGACTGTCTTTCTTTGAGTTATCTAATTGCCTTTGTTATAGTTTCTAAATTTCTAATTTTAAGCAGATTAAGATATTCATTTTTAAAGAAAAGAATAAACATACTATGGTGATGTTCATCTGTAATCCCAGTACTCAGGAGGCTGAGGCAAGAAAATTGAGAGTGAGAGGGCAGAAAGGGATAGGGAAGGAAAATAAAGAGTTTAGACAGGGTTAACAAAGGCAGTGGCATAAAGATGGAGCCAAATGGAAATAAAAAATGTTCCCACTCTATTTGTATCCAAGTTCATAGACTTGCTTAAGATGGGCTGCCTGTTTGTCTCTCCATTTTCAGCATCCCAAACCTAGAGGGAAACCTAAGCATTTAAAACTGTTTTGTGACCCTTGCAAACCAGTAGCTTGGGAGACAAGATGCTCTGATGTAAAACAAGAAAATGCATGTAGTAGACAGAAGAGGATAAGAGGTTGGTTTGATCTCCCAGTATTTGTTCGATGTTCCTCTTCTCCTAAAATGCTGATGAAAATGATGTTTTAACTCCTAAGAAAGCTTTCATTTAGCAGAGAGAAGAAACAAGAACAGCATGAGAGAAATAGTTAAGAAAGTGGCTGTTTTCCTGCTACTGTGCATTTGTATACACATTTGTCTGCCACCACCAGAGATGAGCAGACCCCCCTGTTCTCTGGGATTCATCAGTGATTCTCCAGTGGGAACAAGGATGGTGTATACTAGGAGAGCACTGGTTGAAAGATGTAGAGTCACTTCAGAACTTGCAGCTGACATAGCCATAGATAAAGTCTCTGTACCAGAGTAAAGTGGGACCCATCGTGGGTGTCCATTCAGGACCTCCAGCTTATAACCTTTGCAGGATAGTGGTCATGTTTCTACAGGTCTTTTTCAGCTACTAGAACCCTTTCAGTGCAGACCACTTCCTCTTATTCATTAGTTCTGTTTTTGTAGTGTTTTGGAAGAAACTGTAGGATCAGTTCTTCCCAAGAATCTCTCAGGAGAAAGATGATTTTAGTAGTTTTGCTATATGTTCCAGAGTGTTGGCCACAAGGTGCATTAGATGAAAGAGGTTACATTTTAAACTAAGACCTGAATGATGAAAAGATCTAGGAGGAAAGCAAGCCTGGGCTGGAGTGAAGGCCATGAGGTAGGGAAGTGTTGGTGTATTAGCAGGAGGTGAGTGGTGGATGGCACAGTCAGAAGTGGGTGGTGCTCTGTGGTGTAGATCTTGTCCACTCCCCTTAGGAGTTTCCACTGTGTTTTCCATGTAATAAGCATTCATGAGAAAGTATTAAGAAGTGATAGGAGATGACTTGTATTTTAACAAGTTTACCTTGGTTACAGGATCAGAGAGGAAGCAGGAGACAATATTGAGAGGTACTAGATATGATAGACTGGGCCTATAGGAGAAAAGCCATTTCAAATCACTTTGTCAAACTATCCCCTTTGGAAATGTCACAGTGGTGATGCAGTCTGCATGTGTAAATGCACAACAGTACTATCCTTTGAGTTCCTTGTTTAGATGCTTCAAAGGAAATTGCTTGGATTCAATTAAGGTAGCCTTTTCTTTTCTTTCCTTTGTAAGGAATATTTACATTGCAAATAAGTGGATTTTGTAATTTCTCATTCTTGACTAGCATCCATTCCCTTGATTAAAAATGACCTTATGTGTTAGTATTTTCATTATGCATATAAAGTTAGATTTTAAGGTATTTATACTTTCCTGTTCATGATTTTTTTTTTAAGTCAAGATTTTTAAATTCAAGAATTGGTTAAATATGCCATTTTTGAACTAATACATTTAGCATGTTCGACACTCTTATGCTGCTCTTGGCAAGAGAAGAGCAAAGTTTCTTTGCCTCTGATGACTGCGCTAAGGCATAGGCTGAAGTGTGCTACACATCCGTGAAATCCTAGACAGCTGTTCCCAATCCCACTCCTTTGCTAAGAGCTGAGCCAAGTGACAGGGGACTTTAATTATGGCAGCTTTTAGAAGGGCTGAGAAAATGAAGGAAAAATAAAAGAGCATTTGGCCTTATTGGCCTGCCGTATGTTCTGACATGCCTTTAATTAAATCATCACTGCTTCTTTTCTCAGGGATCAATGAGCAAGGACTCTACCGAATCGTTGGGGTCAACTCCAGAGTGCAGAAGTTGCTGAGTGTCCTGATGGGTAAGTGCTGCAATGGCTCTGCCAGACAGGTCTCTGGGGGAATCCACTCAAAAAATGTCCCCAGGTCCTGAAGTAGCCTCTGGTACAGGAATCAGTGTCCAAGGGGCAGTGCTCAGAAGTGAGTATTGCTGGGAAAGGTTCTCTGTGAGACCATGCAAGATAAAATGACACCCGAACCAAGGCACCACACCCTGTCTCAGACTCAGCCAGTCCAAGTGGTGCTCCTTTTCTCATGTTACCACCACACCCTACCCTGTCTTTAATAGCTCATGACTCCCTCTGTTCTCTTTTGGGGCAGGTATTTAGTGCCCAAGGAAGAGTTGTGTTCTAGCCTGGAGGACCTCAGAGCTCATGTTCCTGTTACAGGGGGTATTACAGCTCCCAGATAAATGTATATATGCAGATAAATCTTGAGATCATCTTTTCTTCTGGATTTCAACCCCATCACTTGAGCAGCAGAACCTCCTTTGCCCCTGGCTGATATAAATAGAAAACCACGCACCTCCAAATGTGCAGTATTTGAATCAAAACCCTATGAGCCAGAGCTGCTTAGACTGCAGATTTTCTGTATTTTTAGCTCTAAAGGCCACCAGCCTCAGTAAGTCACATGGATCTAAATGGCAGACAGATCAGATTTCACCGATTGGAGGCTGTTGTCCATTTCCACAGAAGCCCCAGCTATGTACTTGTGCGAGTGGACTGTCATGCAGGGCTCCAGTCCAGTGTTCTGGGCAAGGACAGTTCTCTTGTATTTGCCATTTCTTTTGCCATTCCTGTTTTTGAAAATGGCTGTCATATGTGAAGATGCCTATTCCTTCATGTGGGCCAGAATAACTCTTTTTTGTATGACTGCTTTGAAAGAGCTAGTCAGCCTCTTGTGGGCAAACCCCACAGGTTGCATGGAGACCTGCCATTTGAGACCATGATCATCTAGGAGGTACTTCTGCACTTAGTATCTGCTAAGTACAGATTTTGGAAATGGGGTTTTAAAAATTTATTTATTATTTTAGATGACTATAGCTTCACATGTATGGTATGAAGTTATGCAGATGAGCCCTTTGTACCCTGTACCCAGTTTCCTCCCGCGATAGAATCTGACAAGCTATCTTTCAGTATCATAAGCAGTGTCTTGTCATCAACGCAGTTAAGGTACAGAGCATTCCATCACCATGAAGGTCTTTTGTGACACCCTCTTACGGCGAGACCACCTTGCTTTACTTTCTACCACACACCCCTTGCCTAACCCTGGAAACCAATAATCTGTTTGCTGTTTCTCTTAATTTTGTCAAATCAAAATTA
This sequence comes from Orientallactaga sibirica, assembly GCA_036365145.1. NCBI lineage: Eukaryota > Metazoa > Chordata > Mammalia > Rodentia > Dipodidae > Orientallactaga > Orientallactaga sibirica. The sequence goes on from JAEOAD010000005.1 coordinate 49,917,529, forward strand.
CTGGTTTTATAGATGACAATATACAATATATGACCCTTTGGGATTGGATCTTTTGTAGTCCGCATAATTCTTTTAAGATTGAGTCAACTTGTATGTAACAGCTATTTGTTACAATTTTATTTCTGAGGAATATTCCATTATATGGGCATACCACAGGTTGTTCAGCTAATCACATGTTATAGGACATCTATGTCATTTCTACTTCTAGGTTATTATGAATATAGCTGCTGTAAATATTTGTATAAAGGCTTCTATGGAAACATATATTTGTTCTTCTGGGACTAGTGCCTTAGAGTGCAATTGCTGGCATGGCTTATTTTGAAAATATATATATGAAAGAATTAAGGCTCTAATATATACCAGCCTTTAATCTTTCACTTCTTGTCAGAGCTGCACATATATGTGGAGTGTCTGCTCTCTGGAACAGATTGTCAGATGAGAGTGGTTGGGATTTTGAAATGGCTGCTATCTTTCTACAGGTCCTGACAGAGTGAGTGCTGCATGCAAACCACAGTCAAACATCTGATGTTAGCACTTAATATGAGCTGGATCTGGAAGACTGAGTAGTGAAGGAGAGAGAGGAATTCAGTGTTGGGAAGGAGGAGCAGTGGCAGAAATGAGGCTGCACAAGGGGCTGATACTGGGGTGATTATTATGTTAATGTTTGGAGAAGTTACTTGAGGTTGGGAGAAGATAATTTAAAGATAAACACTTAAGGCGACCCTTTTAAAAACTTAAATACTAAGCTAAGAAGCTAGAGGTTTTTTTTTTAAATTTCTTGAAGGATATAAACTATTAAAAGTTATAAAAGTGGGGTTGTCTACATTATGATTTTCATGTACACAAAAGTGTCAAGAATACTATCTAGAGAAGTTTACAGGATAAAAGGCATTTATTTGCCTGTATGGATCTAAATCCAAGATGACAGAGGCAGGAAGGCCTGGAGACTCCAGTGCCTTCTTTACTTTGTTAGGAGCTCTTTCCCCTTCTTTCTTCTAGTTTCTCATTATCTGTGTCCTCTGTTGGCCTTGGTATTGGCTTTATTCTCTGTGGGAGTGTCCCAGATAGGTCCAGCCACAGCAGTCTTTGGAGCTTGCATCACTCAGAAGAGCGCCTTTTTGTGACAATTTTGGCAGAAGGCCATAGGCAGCACTTTGGCCAGTGTAGGGGCCATTCACATGATTCATTTCTCAATCTGGGGCCAATCACATGGTCCTCAACAGATGTATCCAGATGGCCTGGAGCCTGTGCCTGTCTTTGAGGCTGGGGGTTAGGATCTGGTTAGTTGGTGTGGGCTGAGCAGATTTACTGACAGGTTGAGGGGAGAATCCGTTTCTAGCTTTGGATGGACAACACAGCAGCAGTGTGTACCATGTATGTAATCATGGAAAGATCTGGAAGAAGAAGAAAATAGAGTATACCTCATCCGGGGCTGGACCATGTAGGGTCAAAACTAATAGGCAAGGTCAGAATTGCACAGGGGGAGGCAACTACACAGTGTAACCAATGGGCTGTGGGGAGTGGGAGGGTCAGAGAGGTGTTAAAGAGGACAGAGCCAGTGATGGTATAAGGTGATGTTAGTGAAAAGAAAGGCAACAGGGCTCTGCTAATTAATAACCACAGTGGCTCAGTTGTTCTGCTTATTTACATCAGTACACATAGTGACCTTCCGACAAGATAGGGTTTTATTGTTCTCTTCCTCAGTTTTCCTAGGGATAGGAAAAGTAATTAATTATAAACATCTGAGAAATGTCATGAAGAAATAATAGCTAGTGGCTAAAAGTCACAAGGCCATCTGCCTCTGCCAGGAGGACATTTCAGAGAGACTAGAATCCATACTTAGAGCCAAACAAAGTGCACCAAGGTGTCACATCAAACCCATCGCTAGGAATGGGACCTGTGAGTCTCCCTACCAATTAGGTCAGAATCTTGCATTTGAGAAATCACCTGTCAGGCTACCGCCCAGGTCCAGCTCTGTCTCACTGCCCTCTGAGCATGTTCTTGTCTTTATCAATTCTTGGTACTACTGTTGATGGGGCTAGCCATAGGTGTAATCTAAGTTCAGCTCAAACTGCAAACCCTTCTCCCCAGCTTCCTGGGCTCTAGTGAACTGCACACTCACTCTTCTTTACAGTGACATCCTTTGCATGACCTGCCACATACCAGCCACTGTGTAAGATCGGGTGTCCTTGCCCTGGGCCCTCCAAAGTGGATTTGCATGTTTTGATTATTGAAAATAGGGCTTAGATTTTAAACCAGTCACTAACTTTGATTGCAAGTTTATTTTTGCACTCTATAATACACTACAGGTTGGAAGAGGAATACAAGGGCCATGTCTTTAAGAATGATTTTGTTTTAGTGATTAGATTTCCTAAAGGATGTTGTTAGAACTCCTCAAGTCCAGTACACTGTCTTCCATACTTCATGCTCATCATGTTACTTTCTCCTCGTAACAGAGGTCATTAGTCTTTAGATGGTGAAAGGGACTCAGGAGGACTTGCAGACTCCCAGAAATAGAATACCTTTCTTTGTTTTATTATATCCCTTGAATATTAAGTAAAATAAATCCTTATAAATTCTCTTTCAGGTGTGTGTGTGCGTGCATGTGAGCTCTGTGGCTGTTAACATGTCTGACTCCTCCCTTCCTTCTCTATGTATTTTAAATAATTAGTTCTTCTGATTAAAAGTTATAAGTAGTCATTGGTGAAAATATAGAAAAATACAAAAAGAAGAAAATGAGCCATGCAGAGCAGAAACAACTTTTATTTACTGTCTTATCATTATATCAGACTGTTTTATCATGTCCTCTTTTAGGCTATTTTATAGCACAATGTAGTAATATTATAAACAAATTACTTAGCATATTACTGTGTTTCTGAAGTTGCACTCATGGTGCACATGTTGCAGGCTTTTTGGCACACTTTATTCATATAGTATAACAGTATCAAGTGTGTTTTTCCATGTTGTTTAGGTGCTTCTAGTGCATCTCATATGTACACTTCATGTAGACATACTGTAACCTTTTATCAGTCCCTAGTCTTCCTACGTGTAGATTGATTACAATTCCTCCTCATTCCTGGAAGCACTCTGAGCATTCTGTGAGACAAGATAGCAGAGGTTAAGAGCATGCATTTTGGAGATAGACAAGCTGCTTATTCTTTTGACCTTAGACAGATGATTTCCATTGGCTTAGATCACTAGTTCCTCCTCTGTAATAACTGCCTCACTCCAAAGAATGGGAAGTTGGAATGAAAGGATGCATGTGGGATGTCGGTTCTAATGCCCCCATATGTTAAATAATAGATTTTTGCTATTATATTTTGTGGTTTTGTATATATCTCTAGTTTTTCCTTATGGTTTATATCACAGTGTTGAATTGCTGGGTCAAGATAACGTATATGGCGTCAAGTCTCCTAATTGCTATTACTAAGTTCACTGCTAGGAAAATCTAAGGAGCGACCTATCCCCCACAGTCTTGTCATGCTCCCTACTGCTTTCTTGCATATAAACAACAAAGATTTTAAGGGTAGTTTCATTTTAAGTTAACTTTGCAGCACTGTGACTTTGGATGAAGCTGGTCATTTTTTGTATGTTTATTGTGACTTGCACTTTTGCAGTTTATTGCCTGCTTTTATTCTTAGCTTATTTTTCTATTTTCACTTTGATAAGACATTTTTAGATATGGAAATAATTGCTGACAATATTTTTTAATCCAAATTGTCACAGTTATGTGTTGAACCATTTTTGCTTTTGTGTTTATGTCTTATATATTTTTTCTTCTTTTTTGATTTTTTGAGGTAGGGTCTCTAGCTTGTTTATGAAGTCCAATTTCTTGTGTTCCTTGATGAATTATGCTTTAAAAGATCCTGTCCGTCCAGAGCCCATTTGAAAAAAAAAAAAAAAAAAAAAAAAAAACTTTTGTTTTCTTTAAAATCCATCTGGGTTGTATTCACAAAGTGGAAACTTCTGTTGGCGAATGACTGTATAATGAGAAATCTTTCTGCCTTTCACTACTTTTAAATATCACCATAAAATCGCTCTTTAATACTTAGGGCCCATTGAAAGAATTTCTTTACATATTTTTCTAAATAAAGACAAATTCCTTTTTGCTTTGTGATTCTACAGTTAATAGTCTTTTAAAAAATTAATTTATTTGCAAGCAGAGTCTGACAGACACAGGCAGAGAGGAGGAAAGAATGTTGGCACCAGGTCCTCTAGTCACTGCAATAAACTCCCGATGCATGTTCTGTTTTGTGCATCTGGCTTTACATGGGTACTGGAGAATTGAACCCAAGTAATTAGGCTTTGCAGGCAAGCACCTTAACTGCTGAGCCATCTCTCCAGTCTCAGTTAATAGTCTGTTTAAAAGTGCATGGTCTTTGGGCGTGGTGGCGCACGCCTTTAATCCCAGTCAGCACCCAGGAGGCAGAGGTAGGAGGATTGCTGTGAGTTGGGCCACCCTGAGAATACAGAGTGAATTGCAGATCAGCCTGGGCTAGAGTGAGACCCTACCTTCAAAAACCAAAAAATAAAAAGTGCACAGTCTTCATTTTTCACATTTATAATGTGCATTTTTCTCTTGATTCCTTGCATGTAGCAAAAAGTCCTCAAGTGTGTCATCTGAATCTGTAGCTTTCATTTGTATTACAACATGAGTTGATTATCATGTATGGTTATAATTACTGGCATAATTTTATAATGGAATTCCCAGGATCTCTTCTAGCACATTTAGCTCTTCTCATTTTCCCTTTCAGCTGTCACTTCTGTTAGTCTTTTTCTTACTTTGATGCTTATTTCACAATATCCATGTTTTTCCAAACTTTATTTATGTTACAGAGCAAGTGCTTCTGAATTACTTTTCTTTTAAGATTTTTTGTTTATTGTTACTCATTTATTTCAGAGTGACGGACAGACAAAGAGGCAGAGAGAGAGAGAGAATGAATGGGCATAACAGGGCCTCTAGCAACTGAAAACGAACTCCAGATGGATGCACCACCTGTGCATCTGGGTTACGTGGGTACTGGGGAATCGAGCCTCGAACTGGGGTCCTTAGGTTTCACAGGCAAGTGCTTAACCGCTAAGCCATCTCTCTAGCCCCCTGAATTACTTTTTAGAGTCCCTTAGGCTCTGTATTTTATGCCAACAAATACTGTATAGGCTTTTTTTTTTTTTTTAAATCTTCTGTGTCATCAAGCCTGAACCCAGAGAAGTTTATAAATCTTTGCTGTTAAATTTACCCTGAATAGATTCCCCTTGATCTGCAGCTCCATTTCTGGATCTTATGTAGAATCATCCTCTTCTGTGCCATTGAAAGGCTATTGTATATGATCACAGCTAGACATCCACCCACAAGTCTTTCATATCACATGGGCGCCTGTAGTCCTGGATCATTTTCCTGGCTCAGCTATTTGCTTATGGTCCTAGGAGATAAGGGAGTTTATTCCTATTCATGTGAAGCCTGTGGTTCTCTCCCCTTGTCTCTGATGTTTTTTTGTGTCTGCCTTTTTTTGTGGTTTGTGTGTAAAGGGACTCATGTAGCCCAGGCAAGCCTAAACAATACTGTGTAGCCTATATGAAGAGTGGACTTGAACTCCTGATCCTCCTGCTTCCCCTCTAGAGTGTGGTGATTATAGGCCCATGGTGTCACATCCTGTTGACTTTCCCTTTCTGAATTCATTTGTTGTAATGTCAAAGGTCACTCCTCTGCTGGGGCTGCTCAGTCAGATTTCACTGCCTGGGTGTTGTTTCCAGGGTTGGGCTGCAGCTGCAGAAAGCTGCTTCCCTTCTAAGTGTGCTGGGGGTGGGAGTGGGGTGGGGGTGGGGAGGAGTGCCTTTCCCCTGGCACTGGTGGCTCCCCTGGGAGGGGTTTCCCCAGGTCTTCTCTTGAGCTTTGCCTAGTGGGCTTTCCTCTAGTAACAGGTCTGAGGGTGTCAAGTAAGAGGCCACTTTTCTGTGTTCTTAAAGCATTATGATCTTTGTGTCTTTATCAGTGGTCCACTGTGATAGTAAAGGTTTACAAATTCAGCATTGCTATTCTCTCCTACACTTTTGCTTCCCCCCTTCACTGTACAACAGGCTGAGCAAAGTCAATGTAATAGACAGTATAGGAAGGTATTAAATAGCAGTGCTTTAAATCATCAAATCATGGTAATCTGCAGCCATGAACTAACTATCCTTCCTTATCCCTCTGGGAACTTGATGGTCTATAATAGTTTCTGTCATCCCTCTTATTTCACACACATTTCCACATGATACCATACAGAAAAGCAATTGACGACTTCAGAAGAAATCCAAAAGTAACACACATGATTTCCGAGACCTAAAGGCTTACATCATAGCGAGTGTAACAAGCCCAGATTATGAAGACTATAGCCAAATAGAAGCAGGGGAACAGAAGGAAACCCCCATTGTTTCCCCTAGTTGAAGGGAGTAGACAAGGATGACAAGCTTGGGAGATGTGTGGTCAAGGGTTGGACAGAAAGCAATTGCGCTTCTGTGTTCCCACAGCGGGAAGACCACAGAGGGAGGCTTGCCTTCCCTTGCTCTGCCACTACTGCCACCCTTGCCTGTTGGAGACTACAATCAGCTCTCCAGAAACAGGGCGTCCAGACTTTAAGAGCCTCTGGATCTCAAAACAGACATGCCTGAAGCTGCTTTGGATCAATTCCTAGGCTCTCAGTTCAAGACTGACTATGGCTTTTAAGTTATATGGCTCTTATAATCAGAAAATAGAGTAAACACTCTAGCTTCTAAAATTACCACATATTAAATATTGTCTTGGAGGGATGATATGTAGGATAAATGAAGTCCCATACACACATAAAATAGTACACTAATAGAAACTTCATTCTCAAAGATGTCATGGAGATGGGGAATGTGTAAGGCTCAAGATTTTAGGAAAAGGTAGTTCATAGAAAACAAAATATAACTCATTCTTTGGATGCAGGAAAGTAAGACTGTATGTGATTTCCTAAGAGTAGACATGTGGATCAATGGGACCAATATAAGAGCCCACAAAGAGGACCTGTACATACTTGATCACTTGATCTCTAGTAAAGAGGTTAAGATAATTTACTGGGGAAAAAACAATCTTTTAAACAACTTTAATAGTAGTACAATTAGACATTCATAATGAAATGAAAATTAACCCTTCCCTGACACTATATACAAAAATTAACTTGAAATAGATAATATTCTTTTTTTTTTTTTCTGTTTGTTTATTTGGTTGGTTATTCCAGGTAGAATCTCACTCTAGCCGAGGCTAACCTGGAATTCACTATGTTGTTTCCAGGTAGCTGAATCATATTCTTAAACATAAGAGCTAACACTATAAAATTTCTAGAAGTAAAACTAGGAGAAAAATCTTTGTGACCTTGGTTTTAAAGAGAATTTCTCAGCTCGTATTGTAGTTATTTTTGTGCTGCTGGGATAAACACGCTACTAAAAGCAGCTGATGGAAGGAAAGGTTCTATTATAGTTTATAGTCTCGAATGGAGGCTTCATAATGGCAAAGGGAAGCATGCCATGAGCAGAGGCTGGACATCACCTCTGCCACCGCAGGTGGAAAGCAGTAGCAAGAGAGTGCGCAGACCGAACAGTGGTAAGCTAAAAGCTAATCAATTTCAGGTTCAGCCCCAGTGGCCCACCTCCTCCAGCAAGACTCCACCTCCCAAGTTGACATCATTCAGAACACATGAGTTTATAGGAGATATCTGATTCAAACCAACTTAGTTAGAATAACTAGAACTATTAATGAAAAATATGGTAATTCAAATTTAATTCAAATTAGAAGCTTTCATTCTTAATGTTATTCATGGCTGAAGATTTGGTTCAATAGATAAAGCACTTGCAGTGCAGGCATGATGACATGAGTTTGAATTCCCAGAGCCCACATAAATTCAGTCATAGTAGTGCAAGCATCTATAATCTCAGCCCTCCTGTGGCAAGATAGGAGGTGAAGATGGGAGAGTCTCTGCAAGCTTATGGCCCAGCTGTCTGGATAGAACAATGGCAAGTGAGTCATTGTCTCAAATAAGATTAAAGGCAAGGACTGACACCCAATGTTGTCCTGAACTCTCACACACAAACACATTGCAATGCATTATGCAATACATCACACACACAAAATGAAAGAAGAAAAAGATATTGTTCAGAGCTGGGCCAAGTGGCACAGGCCTGTAATCCCAGCTACTGTGAGGCTGAGGCAGGAATATGGCAAACTCAAGGCCTGTCTGGGCTACAGAGTAAGTTAAAAGCAAGCATTGGCAACTTATTGAAACTCTGTCTCAAAGTAATAAATATAGAATGGACTGAAGATGTTGCTCAGTGGTGGGTGCTTACCTAGCATGGTGAGGCCCAAAATTCAATCCCCTCACTTAATTTTTTTTTCAAAACAAAAAACTAAAGATCAGCTAAAATCACAAAAATATTTGTAAAATATGTATATGATAAATGATTTTAACAAAAATACATTATAAAATTGTTACATCTTAACATAGAATCAACCTTTTTTTGCTTCTGTATATGTGTGTGTACATATGTAAATAATACGTGTGTATTGCTCATGTATGTGCCCTTGCAGTGCTTCATGTGCTTGCCTGCAGTCGGGGTCACTTGGCTGCCGTAGCTGGAGTAGGATGCCAGGTGTCCTACTTCGCTGATTTTTTTTTTTTTGCCTGAATCTAATTTTTTTTTAAACATTTTTCTTTCTTTTTCATTTATTTATTTGCGAGAGAAAGAAGGAGAGAGAAAGAGGCAGATAGAGAATGGGCACATCAGGTCCTCTAGCCAGTGCAAATGAACTCCAGAGGCATACGCCTCCTTGTGCATCTGGCTTATGTGGATCCTGGGGAGTTGAACCTGGGTCCTTTGGCTTTGCAGGCAAATGCCTGAACTGCTAAAAATAATCTCTCCAGCCCCTGAATCTTATTTTTTAAACTAACCCTAGAGCTTGGGGATATGGTAGTTTGAATCAGATATCCTCAGTAAACTCATATGTTCTGAATGCTTGGTCCTCAGGTGATGACAGTTTTGGAGGTAGAGCCTTCCTGGAGGAGGTATGTTGTTGGGGCAGCTTTTGTGGTGGCGTAGCCAGCTCTTCCTTCCCAGAGTTTGGCTCACTCTCTTGCTGCTGTTTTCTACCTGCTGTGGCAGAGGTGATGTCCAGTCTCATGACATGAACCTTGAGACTAAGCCAGAATAAACTTTCCTTCTATTACTGTTTTTGGTTGAGTGCTTTGTCCCAGCAATGAGAAGGTAAGTACAACAAAGGACTTCAAAACTTTCGGATCTCTGCCTCCCTGTGGGACTGGGGTTACAGGGACATGTGGCTGTACCTAGCTGTTTAGGTAGGATCTGGAGTTTGAACTTGGCCAGTATTAGGCTCTATCAGGCTCTCATGCTTGCACTTAGCCACTGTGCCATCTACCCAGCCCTCAATCCAATTTTTTAAAGTGGAGAAAGTGGACTGGAGAGATGGCTTAGCATTTAAGGCATTTTGCCTGTGAAGCCAAAGGACCCAGGTTTGATTGCCCAGGACCCACGTAAGCCAGATGCACAAGAGCACATGCATCTGGCATTTGTTTGCAGTGGCTGTAGGCCTTGGCATGCCAGTTGTCTCTCTGTCTTTCTTCTCTCTCTCTCTCTCTCTCTGCTTGAAAATAAATAAATAAAAATAAAACTATTTTTAAAGTGGAGAAAGAGTTCCCAAAAATTTGCTGAAGAAAATGCACAAATGACCATGCACACACATAAAGATGATCTGTAACATTAAATACCTGAAAGACAATCAACATTATAGTCATTAAAATATATATATCTATATGAGGGCTGGGGAGATGGCTTAGCAGTTAAGGCATTGGCCTATGAAGCCTAAGTACCCTGGTTTGATTCTCTAGATCCCATGTAAGCCAGATGCACAAGAGGGCACATGTGTCTGGAGTTCATTTGCAATGTCTTCAGGTCCTGGCACACTCCTTTTCCTTCTCCCTTCCTCTCTTCCTCCCTCCCTGTTTCTCAAAATAAATAAATAAATAAATAAATAAATAAATAAATAAATAAATAAATAAATAAACAAACTTTTAAAATACACATTTGAAAAATTAGTGTACCAGTACTACATGCCCACTAGAATAGCTACAATGAACATGACTGGCCATATCATATCTTGAGAGGACAATTAGCAAGCAGAACTCTCGCATACTGTGTGGGATGCAAGTGGCACTTACATTTTAGAAGACAATTTGGCAGTTTCTTCTGTAGGTAAACATCCTATGACTTACTCCAAAGTATTTTGAACCAGTACCACTGTAGATACATAATTACCAAAGACTTCTGCAAATACTTGTAGGAACTTTATTCATAACAGCCACAACTGGAGATGGAAATGTCCATCATCTGGAGAATGGATAAACAAGTCATGGCATATCATAACATTGAATACTACTCAGTAATAAAAGGATTAAACTACTGGTACATGTAACAACATGGATGGGTTTCAAAAGCATTATGCTATGTATAGAAAGTGGTTGCCAGGGGTGGAGGTGGAGTAAGAGGTTTGTGTATCATGGAGGACAAGGGAGGCTTTTTGACGTGATGGTAATATCTTGATAATGGTGGTAGTCACATGACTACAAGTTACATAACTTGTAAAGTTGTCCAAAATTATGGACTGTACATGGATAAAAGGATACGTCTACCTCAAACTTCATTTTAAAATACTGGAGACTGTTTTGCATTTGTCCTCCTTGGTAAAAAATACAAAATAAGGACAGTGAGATAACTTTTTTAAAAACCTACCTGAGCAGTGAATATCAAAGTCTGTGACTGCACATTGCTGTTGCGGATGTAGGAAGGAGTCACTCAAACTTTTGAGATATGTTTGAATAATATTTTTTTTCAAATGAAATATTGGGCTGGGGAAATGGCTTTGTGGATAAAATGCTTGCTGCACAAGCATGAGGACTAGAGTTTGGATCCCGAGACACCACATAAAAAAGTATTTCCATTGAAATCCCAGCACCCCTAGGACAAGGTGGGAGGCAGAGACGGGAGAATTTCCCAGAAGCTCCTGGACAAATGTAGCAAGGATCAATAGGCCCTGCTTCACAAAAGGAGAAAAGTGTGGATGGACACCTAAAAGTTGTCCTCTGTTCTCCATAAGCATACTGTGGCTTGTATGCTCCTACAGTCACACACATCATATATACTTTCAGTAAAGGAATTTTTTCTACAGATATTCTAAGAGTATTTTATATCATTGTAACAGCAAGAAACAACCTTAATTTCTGTTAAAAGATGACATTAAGTTAATAGCGGTACATGCACACAATGAGGTACTCTCTGACGATGTGCTTATGTGTTGATCTAGGACAATTTCATGGGAGATGATCAAGTCAAAATGGCAATGCACAGAATGATGTGTAGTGTGCTTCCATTTGTGTGTGGTTTCGGTGGAGCTGCCCATCAAAAGAGCACCCTGTGCATGCCAGACTACTTTGCTCGTATGTACATAGACCACCAGCGATGGGGCATACACACAAAACGGTGATTCTGTTTTCACAAAGCAGTTTTCTGTTTCATAGGAAAGGCATACCTTTTAATGCCTATCCATATTTTTGTATTGCTTAATGTACACGTTAACCTCATCCATTTAAAGAAAAAAAAACATTTGATTTGCATGCATCTCAATGTGTCACTAGGGGATTTAAGAGTATACGGAGAGGGACCGGGCGTGGTGGCGCACGCCTTAATCCCAGCACTTGGGAGGCAGAGGTAGGAGGATCACCGAGAGTTTGAGGCCACCCTGAGACTACATAGTTAATTCCAGGTCAGCCTGGACCAGAGTGAAACCCTACCTTGCAACCCCCCCCCAAAAAAAAAGAGTATATGGAAAGAGTAATAGAATATATGGAGAGCTTCTCCACGTCTTTATCAACAGCTAGCTACATGGTCCTTGGAACTGATCTGGTGTGTTCTAACACTACCACTTAGAAGTGCTATTGCCAGTGTATCCCTTATTTTCTGAATTCATGTGATAGTGGGTGGAAGTGGAGACCCACTCACCCACTAATGCTTTACTCATTCACCTTATAGTTGCTGGGACAAAATACCTGACAAATCCGTTTAAGATGGGAAGAGTTCATTTCAGCTTAGTTTCTTCATGGCAGGAGCTTGATGCAGCTGGTCACATTCAGTCCACACTGAGTGAGCAGAGTAGAGCCATGAATACTAAATGGCTGCTTATCTTTCTTTTATACTATCCAGAAACCTATCTCATGGGATGGTGCTGTCCACTACCACCTTAATTAATATAATCTAGAAAATCCCTAATAGACATGCCAAGGATTTGTTTTCATGGTAACTAAATACTGTCAAGTTGATAACCAAAGATAAACCATCATTTTTTTGCAACTGGCAAGTTCCTCTAGTTTATTTTACTAAGCTCTGCAGTGGTCAAGGGCATGGTCGGGAAAAATGTCCCGCGTTCCACAGAAAATGGTAGATGATGTCTCAGTCACATACTTGGATGGCACCAGAAGGCTTCTGTTCAGTGAGGAGAGCATCAAGAGGAAGGTGTGGAAACTGGCTGCACATTCTGGAAATGGGGTAGCTTGGGAGGCTGTATTCAATTTAGTTTGGATATTAAATGAATTAAAATGGATGTGCTCAAGTTCTGAGCCTTGCCTCATCAGCGCTATAAAAAGCCCTTTAGCTGGACTGTAATTTGACTCTCTCCTGTGATGTTACGCAATATTCCTATGGTTACGGAGCCCGAATAAGTGGAAGCTAATCATTAGTTTGCTAAATGTGGTTCATGGAACAGTTCACAACTCTCAGACCTGCCAACTGCTGCTGCTGAAGTCTCATGTTCACTCTTCTTGGGTAGAAGTTGGAGTGTTCCTCAGAAAAATGTACAGTAACATTTGTCTAGCATCCAGAAACCATGCAGTGTGGCAGCTCTCCATGTGTCTTGGGGATGGAGGGAAAAAGGTCATGCTAAGCGCAGTGTTTGGATACACGAGCTTCTGCAGGAAGGAACCAGGGAGTTTCAGATGACAAAACCAGTAAAGAATTAAAGCTGCAGAGACTTGGGACTTTTTGAACTTTTCTCTCTCTCTTTCTCTCTCTCTTTTTTTTTTTTTTTTTTGGTTTTCCGGTTTTCCAAGGTAGGGTCTTACTCCAGCCCAGGCTGATCTAGAATTCACTATGTATTCTCAGGGTGGCCTCAAACTCATGGTTATCCACCTACCTTTGTCTCCCGAGTGCTGGGATTAAAGGTGTGTACCACCGCACCCAGCAAACTTTTAAAGAAATAGAACTATATGAAATTTACCAATCTGTGGCTCCAGAACTAGACTCATGCTCTGCAGATTTCTCCTGGTTTCATGAGACAAGAAAGACTTCATTATTGCCCAGGGCCCCCTGGGAACATCACACTGGTGCCTTTAGGAGCCATGTGAGTTCTGATCTGAGGCCCCCTGTCTATTTCAGCTGCAAGGAAATGTCAAGAGAATGTGCTGTGCAGTAGGGTCCAACTGAGCTTGTGCCCTTACCTGAGAATTGTAGGCTAAATCCTTAAGCTATTTATGAGTTCTTAGCCCCTTTTACTAGGATAAAAGTGGGTTCCCTTCCAATAAACAGAAGTGTGACCATGGTGACACTGACACATTCTCATTTTTCTTTCCCAATGGAAAGGTAATTGGCCTTATAAGCAGAAACTGTCTCTCAGTTGATGTTTGTTAGTTGATGGAGACAGTCCAGTTTCTGTCTCCCTTTACCTAGTATGTCATTTAAATATTAAATCAGAAAACCAGAACTGAACTGGTATGCATCTTCCTGACTGCTATGAAGGGTAAGGAATGAGAGTCTGGGCCATCCAGTGAAAGGTACATCCATCACCTCTCCAGTGAACAACTAAGGGACCCGAGCCAGTCTAGTCACTGAACTTGAGAACTTTTCCAGGAGACCAAAGGGAAAGAATATTGGGGGTCCCTTGACTAAAAAGGCATGGCTAGGCCTGAGGGCTGAAACCGTGTCATCAATCAAGACCTGCTGGCTCTTTCTTTTTTTCTGTCTCTGGCTTGGATTGGGGGCTTTATTTTATTTTATTTTTATTATTATTATTATTATTTTTGGTGAGGCTCTCTGTGGAGCCTGCCAGTTACATAAATGATCACATGCAAACCTAGTAAACAGCCACTTGTCTCCTAGAGTTGGCAGTGACTAGAGTGGCATACCACTTGGGCTGTCCCTTAACCTGACACCAGCACCCCAGAAACCTGCATTTGATCTATCTGCTCTTTTCACTCACCATCCCTGGAGGGAGTAAGAAAAGGGAAGCTTCCCAACAGAGAGCTGAGGTCTGTTCGACATACCATTGCCCTTATGTCTGTTCATATGTGAAGTGGTGCACCTACCTTGCCAGTAAAATGGTGGGTTCTCCCAGCCTATGAAGACATTCATACTTCTGTGCTCTGCCTCTTACTCTCTCACCCACCTGTGAGATTCTTCTGCTCAGGATGGCTAGAAGCATTTTCCCTCCTCTAATGTATTCACTTAAAATATATTTGCTTAAAATTCCACTCAAGGGATGGAGAGATGGCTTAGCCATTAAGGCGCTTGCCTGCGGAGCCTAAGGACCCATGTTCAACTCTCCAGATGCATAAAAATTGAGGCAAGTGCAAGCTCACACATGCCCACGAGGTAGCGTCTGGAGTTCATTTCAGTAGATGAGGCCCTTGCATACCAATCCTCCCCCAAGATAAAAAATCTTCCACTCAAGAGGAAACTTGAAATAATCAAGAAGCAACATAATTATGGTGATACTCATTGCATATCTGGGCTTACGTTCATATTTAAATAATGGCATTCAATCGTACACAGCTTAGAAAATACAAAAACCACAATCTCAACACTTGAATCAACCACTACTTTTAACTTGAGAGTTGTTTCCTTTCAGCCTTTTTTTCTATGAGTTCCTCACTAACTTTGATAATCTTTTTTTTTTACTTGACATTACATAATACATTTTCCAATGTAATACAGTCACTGGTGTCATGTCACTGGCAGCGTATTGTTCCATCAGGGAGGTTTTCTTGTAACGCATTTAACCATTCTTCGGTGACTGGACCTTTAGATCATCTCCTCCTTGTGCTTTTCCCACCGGTATAAAGAAGTGCATGTGTTGAACGCGTCTGGAGTATGTGATTTTGCCCTGCCTTGTTTCCTGAGAGATTGTGAGAAACAGGATGACTGACTGGTTCAGAGGGTCTAGACATTTTAAGACTCGTGATGTTTCATATTGCTAGGTTGCTTTTCACACTGTTGCCTTTATTTCTGCTACTTCTAGCAGTTCACAAGAAGGCCAGCTTCTCCGCATTCTTTCAGGAATTATTACTTGGACTTTTTTTTTTTTTTTTTTTTATGAGAGCGCAGGGAACTGTGGAAGAAAAGAGAATTGGTGTGCCAGGGCCTCCAGCCACTGTAATCAAACTCCAGATGCATGTGACCATGTGTGACCTTGTGTGCTTGAGTAACTGTGCAGCTGGCATATGTGGGACCTGGAGAGTTGAACATGAGTCCTTAGACTTTGCAGGCAAGCACCTAAACTGCTGAGCCATCTCTGCAGCCCTGATATTTGGATTTTTAAACATTTCCGTGATACTATAGGCAAAAAATGTCTATCAATTCTGCTTTAATTTTCATTTCTCTAGTTACTAACATGTTGAATGATGTTTTGACTATTAGTTTTGTTGTACATTGTGATTTGTGATTGTATTTTATTCCTTTTAGACCCCAAAACAGCTTCTGAGACAGAAACTGATATCTGTGCGGAGTGGGAGATAAAGACCATCACTAGTGCTCTGAAGACCTACCTGAGGTAGGGAATTTCCACTTGCAAGCCACATGCCAGCTACTTAGCATGCAGGCAGGAAGAAGGCAGCTTGAGTTGCAGCCTTCTAAGAGCTGCTGGGTGGGTGTTTGAGATGTGGAAACATCTCCTATGTGGGTGCATTTAGTTCAGCTGGTCAGGGTGATGGGGCTTTTATTGTGCAATGGTGCTATGACTGACTTACATACCCTAGACGTGTTCAACACATGCAAAGTTTTGCTTTGTTTTTAATGAGAACTATGAGGAAATTGGCCTAGTTTAAAAAATTTGTGTATGTTCCTTCATGTGTGAGTACACACATATGCACATGTATGTGGAGACCAGAGGAAAACTTTGGGAGTTGTTCATGCATCTACCCATCTTTTGTTCACTTAGGTTTTTATTCGAGATGAGACCTCTCGTTGATCTGGAGCTTACCAATTAGGCTAGACTGGCTGACCAGTGAGCGCTAGGGATCCCCCTGTATTCACCTCCTCAGTCCTGGGATTACAAATGCATGCAACTGTGTCTAATGCTAAGAATTCAACTCAGGTCCTCATCCTTGCAAAGAAAACACTTTACCAACTGAACTAATTTCCTCTGCCCAGGATAATTAGCCTTGAGAAGAAACCAAACTATGGCCTTCTCTGAATAACCTGTTAAGAAAACAAGAACTGGGGCTAGAGAGATTACTCAGTGCTTAAAGGTGCTTGCTTGCAAAGCCTGATGATCCCAGTTTGATTTCCCAATACGCATGTAAAGCCAGATACACAAAGTGGTGAATGTACCTGGAGTTCATTAGCAGTGGTAAGAGGCCCTGGCATGCCCATTCCCTTTCTCATTCCCTGCAAATAAATACAATATTTAAAAAAGAAAAGAACCCAGACATTGCATTGTACTGAGAATTTATGATTGCCTGCCCCCATTTAATGTGTCAGTTTTGAGTATTGCACAGTGTTTTGCTTACATTGGCCTTTAAAATGAGAAGGTAGTAAAACTCCTTTTTACTCATGCTGGTTTGGTTAGGAAATATTACCTTCATGGAGAGACTTCTTTCCTAGTAATTTTATATATGATAGTTTTGTCTTTCTGTGTCCCGCCTTTGGACTATTGAGATGCTGCTTGCATCTCCATTTCATGAGTAGATTGAAGCTGATGCTTTACTGAAGGGTAGGGTCTCTGTAGTTGTGTGGAATGTAGCCTTCACCAGAGAAGAACTGTAAGCATGAATTGTACAAGCCTTTGTACAAGTTCTGTGAATATTCATTTGGCTGGAAAGCAGAGGTGAAGGCACAGGCACAGGCACAGGATTGGTGATGGTAGGTTTTATTAACTATTGGCCATTAAAGTTAGGAGTGAGATGCTAGGCTAGGGGATCTGATAATGATGAAATTTGAGCCACAGACTATTATTTGGGATATAGAAAAAAGCTCCTTTGTGCTTCCCAACCATTTTGTAAAATTTGCTTGTACTATGCCTTATGTTAGGGGTTCTAGCCCTTTGGCATTTTGAAGCAATACTCCACTTGGGAGCAAAATACCTACAAAAGATTTTCATAAGTGTTTCCAGATCTGATTCCAGTAACAAGCTGTTCAAAATATGAGAGCTTAAGCTCAGGTAATTATAAATGCATAGTTTTTTTTTTTTCTGTAATTGCTTATTTCTCAGACACATCCTAACGTGCCCTTACTGCAAAGGAAATCCCTTGCTTTGTACTACACTTTTCCATTAGCACCCATCTCTTTGTGATTGTGAAGCATGGTTATAAGCCATTTCATTTAAAAAAAAATGAGAGAGGGGCTGGGTGTGGTGGTACACATCTGTAATTCTATCACTTGGCAGACAGAGGCAGAAAGATCTTTAAGTGACAGATCAGCCTGGGCTATGCAAGATGACATGTGGGTAGGGGAGAGGAACAGAATGAGGGAAAGAGAGAGGAAAAGAGGAAGGAAAAAGAGAAGGGTGAGAGAGAGCAAGCAGAAGGAAGGGAGGAAAGGGGCGGGGGAAAGATTATGGAAATTTCAGGGGAAATCTTTGGCCCTTTCAATCTGGACTTTCATGTTAAGTCTGCTTTTTTCTCGGTGATCATTGTTTTTGTGAACTGTCACCATGCTTGGAAGTCTTTAGGTGCTAGTTAGCAAGAACATGGTCATCTTATTGCGAATCTGACTAGTCTACATCCTTTCATTCCAGAATGCTTCCAGGACCACTCATGATGTATCAGTTTCAAAGAAGCTTTATCAAAGCAGCAAGTAAGTCATCTTTTGATTGCAGTTTTAAGGGGAAGAGAATAGATTTTTCTACTTTAAGAAAAAGTTAAAATATCAAATATAACCTAACCCATCCCATTCTGCATGTAAAGTACCCACATACAAGCTCATGAGAGAGAGCCACTAAAGCAGAATAAAACTGAAACTGAAGCAGCACTGAATGGCCTACTACTTTGAATTCACAGGGAGAAAGAAAAGCTTCAGAGATATTTTACTTGGGAGCAAGGGAAGTGAAAGGAAAGGGAGAGAGGAGAGAAAAGGAAGCATGTCTTTCTGTTTTGGATTATTGGAGTTCTAATTTTTAGGTGTGTTTTTCCCCCTCCCCATCCTGTTGAACAGAATGAATCAGACATTGAGCATTTCCTAAATTGAGCATTAGAAAGGGCTTCCCTGGAGATGACACCATTTATATAACTTCACAGTCCTCTTTCCCTCATAGCTTCCATTTACAGCTTCTAATCATTCTTCACCTATGTCATCCTGGTCTCTGGTCTCCTATTACTAGTATTAAAGTACATAGGGATTAGAGTCAAGCTACCCTAAGTATACTGGAATCTGTCTATGTGGAGCAGGCATGCAGTAAGGAGGCAGAAGAGTCTCTATCAGATTTAAACCTGGCAGGTATCCTCATGCTATTACGATGCCCATAGTTTGTACCTCTCTCCTCTTATTCTTTAGGGTTTGTTTACTCTGATAGCTACTACTGGCCTAGTTTTGTAGTACCTAATGTTCTGGTGACCTTATCTATTCAAAGTTGTCCCCTTCAGTAAGTAGGGGAAGGCTGGGAGCTAAGATGGTGTTTATGTGATTTCTTTTTACAGAGAAATTCCAAACCCATAGCAATCATTCTCAAATTAAATCTCACATCAGTCCTATAAATAGGTGTGATGAGTTCCCACAGAAATGAAGCCATTTACTCAAGTTCAACCAAATGAAAATGGATAGGCTATAATATACACTACAGGATGGCAAGGAGATAAAAATATTTTATGTGCTGTTGCTTTCTTCCTACCAGGCTGGTTGACATATATAACTTGAGCCTGGTCTTTTTGTTTTATTTCTTTACTGCATCGTAACACATTATTTGAAATTTGAGTCCATTGCAGTGTTGTTCACATAGCATGTGTTTATCACTTTACTAGTGCATGAAGTTCCTTCCTTTCTTGAAATGCATTTAGCCCTCTAGGGAGCCCGCTGCTCCAGAGTTTGTTCCTGTTCTGGGTGTGCAGTTGACGGGCTCCATTTCATCATGTCTTCACTTTGGCTTAAAATTTTGAACCGTCATTATTTTGATGAACCTTGATACAGAAGGCATCATTAAGAGAACTTTTAGAGTTAGTCATACTGATCATAAGCCTTGAGATCATACAGCCTTGAGAAATCTTCCCTCTGCTGGCACTCAAACTATGATTTCCCTCCATCTTGTCTTATCAGTGGCTGAGCTATGACACTGATAAAATATTTCCTCTCCTTTTCCTTCACAGAGCTGGAAAACCAAGAGACCCGGGTTTCTGAGATCCATAGCCTTGTTCATCGGCTCCCAGAGAAAAATCGGCAGATGTTGCAGCTGCTCATGAACCACTTGGCAAAGTAGGTATATGGCCCACTGCTGGCCCTTTCCTCGCTCCAGAATGTTCTTATCTTCACAGTAAAGTTGGTCCTGGTTCTGTTTGTGTTTTGTTCTCCCACTATTGCATCAGGTAGGCTGGAGGCTTAGGAAAGAAATGTGTGAAATGTTAACTACAGGGAACACAGCAAATGCCAGATGGCCTTTGCCGAGGAGACTGGGTAAAGGCTGTGTCACCAGGCCACCAAGAAGAGTTCACAGGAGGATTTTGCTCTTGTGATGATTAAGGACAAGCCAGAGTGTATCATACCTGATTCTAGGTTTACCACAGTTTTCAGGGCTTATATGTTCTGTTGGTGCTTGAGGACAAATGAGAATGTTGTAGGTTTCTAGACCTTTTATTTGGAGAGAGCAGGGCTGGGTTGTAGAGCTGACTGTTCACAGCAAACCACTTTACCATGGCCGGTCCAACCACAGAATTGGCCGTTCCTTACTTTACTCATGTGTCAAAGGGAAGATAATAGACATTCTTCTTGTGTAAGTTCATTGACTTGAACAGCTATATGGATTCAGGCCTTTGAAGAAGCCTAGAGAACAAAGGAATTAATTTTTGGCAAATGTCCTCTCATGTGAAATAAAGTATTGAATGACAGCTTGATTTTTCTGCCAGAAGTTTCTGTTGTGGTGGTTTTGACTTTGTGTGTTATCTACTGTGGTCTGACCCGTTTTGGAATGGCCTTGCTGACCTCCCTTACTGTCTCGGTCATTACGTGCAGGTTATGTTCTAACCTTTTGTGGACTTAGATGGAATGTTCTTGATTGGAGACTGGAGCAACAGAAACAATTGAGTTCAAGCTTTAGGCCTAAACCATTGAGCCTTAAATTCACTGAGCTGATGTATTATAAATCTGGTCCTTCCCAAGAGCTTTGCTGCTGCCAGTAGATCAGTCCTTTGGGGTAAGCTGATACTCATCTGAGGGAGGTTGTGTTGGTTGGTTTTCATTCATCTGTCAGGCACTTCATAGTACCTTTTGGGGAGAGCATGTGTACACCATAAAGATTTACACGGCTGTTATGAAGAAGTGAAAGTGTTTAGTGGGTTGGTGAGGAACAGCTGGGCAGAGTCGAGGAATTTTCCATTATTGATCAAATCTTTTCTTCCTGCAATGCCATATCAAAACTGTACATTCAGAAACAATTAGGTAGTGTAGCAGAGAACATGGGAGTGTGCAGGGAGAATGCTCCCCCCCCCACAAAAAAATGTCAAAAGAATTGTGATGAAGTATCTTTCGAATAATGGGAACCAGGCTTAGAAAGTAGTTCCGAATGCTTCATGAGAATTATTTGGTGCTTGTTTTACACACACTCCAAAGCTGGTTTCCATCCTAGTTACAGAACTTTATACACTTGAAGCTGAACCACAACAGAGGAGGTTCCAGGAGTACACTCAGCCCAGTCTGTGTGGGATGCTTATGATACTTTGTGGCCACTGTGTTAAGGAGCCTGCTGGAAGCAGGCTTAGGGACCAGCTAAAAGTAGTGGTTCCTTTGAAGCTGTGCAATTGGAATGAGAGCTTAATTGGCTAGAGAGACACCAAGAGCCAATGGTGATCCAACACAGCCAGTGTTGAATTTTTTGCTATTTGTAAATTGTCCTGTGGATTGCTAAGACTTTTTTTAAAATGGGGGAAATAAAAGTTTAAAATTATAAAACGGGACCCTTTTGGTAGATCTTGACAGATGAGCCTTTTTATTTCTTGGTGGTTCTTTCTCCTCCTTTTACTACCCTTTCCTTCTCCAACCTCATTAAGTTAGGCCCATCTTTGTTCCTAACATAAGGCATAATCCAAGTAGAATATGCAAAGACATTGTGCCTTGTAAGTGATTTCAACCAGTTTTGTTGCTTGAAGTTACTTACTCCATAGCATTTCCAGAACATTTAGTCATTTGATGCTTGAGGAGTTTTTGTTTTGTTTTTACAGCATTTCTTTTTTTCTTTTTCTTTTTTTTTTTTCTTAATCATTAAGAAATCTTCACATAGATGAGCTCTCATGACTTCTTTTAAGTTGGTCAGAACTACTGATGGGAAACACAGACGCCAGCTCTCAGTTGTGCCATAACCTTGGTCTGCAGAGCTTCCAGACTGAACATTTGAAAAGGGAGATGGATGAAGATGGATTGTTTACTGGATCCAGTAAAGAATATTTATCTAGGTCTTGAAAAATTCTCTGGTACCCAGAGGAGTTCTAAGATTCCACTTAAACTGTAGTCTCACTTACACTACTGTTCCTATTTGAAAATCCAGCAGTACGGAAAAGTTAACTTGGGACAAGAGCTTTGTCTAATTTCAGTTTTCTCAGGTTCAGACTTACCCTAGGATCTGCCTGAGCTATTGTTCTCTGGGCCACTTACTTAGTGGCCTGCTTCCTTCCTAAGTTTGGGTTTCAGGGCTGACTAGTGGAAAACCCAATGTTTACTTCTCTTATTACCTACCGTTTGCCTTGTGCATCTCTGTCTTCTGGTTCAAAGTCAGGCATTATGTATTGTATATTTTCGAATATACTTGTTGGAAGCATTTTCTAAAATTAATTGTCTCCAGCTATGGAGATAGAATTTATATTTTATCCCTGGGAAGAATGAGTATTTTTGGAGGGGAAAAAGAGACTTGAAGGGAAAAGATGAAACTCCTAACCTTTAAAGCAGAGATTACCAGGATGCATCCGAGTTTGAGATGTTGGGTTTGTTTCAGACCTCAGAGGAAACAAATTATAGACAAGTATGCACATACTTTTGTTGTTCCAGCTTAAATCTACTATGATAATTAGATGTTTTCTGTATGGGTCCTGGGACTTAGTATGCAGTCTTGAGTCATGTGTGCTCAGAGCATGGTTACAAGCACCTAAGAGTGCTTGTTTATAGTGGTGTTGTAAGGCCACACTGCAAGTTGACTAGTGTCTGCTTTGCCTGGGAAACTGCATTTCTGGTTTGTTTGCCAGGTGGCTATTATTAAAACAGTACTTTGAGAACCACTGACCTACAGAATGGGCCGTGTAAGACTTTTCTAGGAAAGAGAAATGATATTAAAGAAAATGTGGGTAGGGATTTGGGAGAGTATTA
The DNA here is from genome assembly GCA_036365145.1 of Orientallactaga sibirica. NCBI lineage: Eukaryota > Metazoa > Chordata > Mammalia > Rodentia > Dipodidae > Orientallactaga > Orientallactaga sibirica. The sequence continues at coordinate 49,940,353 of JAEOAD010000005.1, forward strand.
GTAATGGAAGAAGCTTAAAACTTCAAGTTCAAAGGATTTTACTTTTTTAATAAAATTCATTTTAAAATTCTTGTTTTGACTTCCCAAGATTTTGCAATTTGGCTTTGCATTATAATTAACTCTGAACACATGACTTTGTTTTAAAAATCAGGTATAAAGTAATTTTAATTATGAAGAAAATCATGCTCAACTAAGCTTTGGGTCTTTGTATAAATTATTGTACCTCTTTGAGAGGTTTTTGAGTTCACTATCAACTGTAGAAATTCTGTGTCTTCTTCAGGTGGGCAGTGGGGATGGGGTAGCTAAGAGGATCAAGAAAGAAAATTCCCTGTTATAATTGTAGAAGGAAATAAGAGTAGATGAGTAATAAAGGCTGATTTCATGGTAGTTTCCTAATGTTTACATAGTATGATGATTCTGAGTATGTTGTATATCCTTACACATACAATTCACAGTGGCTCATCATAACTTTATTACAGTGTTTATGCTATGCAGGAGGATTTCAAAGAACTCTCTGTGCATCAGAATCACTAGTCAAAATACCTCTTCACAGCTGGTTTTCCCAAAACAGTGATTGAGAAATAAATCTTACTCTTTCTTTTTTGGAGGCAATTATGCCTATATTGCTAAAGGTGTTGTCACAGAAGCAGAACTCCACTTTGTTTCTCCAAGATGGTACTGTGTCAGCTAGGATGCTCTGGGTTGCAAGAGCCAGAAAACCAAATTCCAAATAGCTTAATAAGGGATCTATTATGTCATCACATAAAACCAGTCCTGAGACGTAATTTCGTGGCTCAGGGAGGACTCAAGTCATTTCCATGTTCTTGCTCAGCGAGCGTCATTGTGTTGCCTAGCTCCTCTCAGGGTCATAAGATGTTACGTCAGTCCTTGCGCGTTAGTGCTTGTCCTGAGGTAGAAGGAGCCTTAGCTCTTCATCGAGTCTTGAAGAGCTAGGGCGATGCTTTCCTAGGTGTTCTCTGCAGACTTTCCCTCACATCACATTGCTTCAAAGCACTCATCAAGCAGAGAGGGACTACCAGAATTATTTTACAGCAAGCAGATTACCTGAGGTGCTTGTGGGAGACATGGACACCAGAATGAAAGCAGACCTTCTATAAGCAGCACATAGTGTCTGCTCCAAGTAGTTCTGGTAAAATAACATTCAACAGACAGTATTAAGTTTTATGAATGATCTTTGCATAGTGTGCTAACTTAATCAGGACAGATGGGACCAAAAGACCAATTTTTTTCAGTGTGGACACATATGCATTAAATTATGAGATTGGAGTAAGTTGGTTGGAATATAAATGACAATAATAGAGAAGGCAAAATTGACTTTAGCCTCGTTGCTTTTTTCCCCTATTCCTCTTGTAATTTTTATTACCTTATTATCTAATGTTTGTTTTGATCATCTGTTTCATGTTAAGACTTTCCAGTAAGGAAAACACTGTCAATTGCAGGAATCATGAAAGAATAGTGTAAGGCAAATGCTTGGCATAGAAGTGAGACCTTCTCAAAAAATACAGACTCGGGCTGGAGAGATGGCTTAGCGGTTAAATGCTTGCCTATGAAGCCTAAGGACCCCGGTTCGAGGCTTGCTTCTCCAGGACCCACGTAAGCCAGATGCACAAGGGGGTGCATGCATCTGGAGTTCATTTGCAGTGGCTAGAGGCCCTGGTGCACCCATTCGTTCTCTCTCTCTCTCTCTCTCTCTCTCTCTCTCTCTCTCTCTCTCTACCTGCCTATTTCTGTATCTCTCTCTCAAATAAATAAATAAATAAATAAATAAATAATAAAATATTTTAAAAAAATACAGACTCTACTGGCAGAAGTCACTAAGGGTCCTAGTTGCTTGTCTTCCCTCCCCCTATTCCTGTGACTGAAGCCTGAGTACTTGCAGGCACCTCTGCAAATCAAGAGGATGTATTCGTATTTCTTTAATGATCTAAACACAGTGAGTTGACTTCATGTACAAATGCTTATGGTTACAATGAAAGCCATGGCTAGGCCTTGGCTTCCTAGAGGATAGCCCCTACTGGTAAAGTGGTATACCTTAAAGTTCTTAAACGATCAAAAGTCAAGGGAGTTTGGCACTGATACTTGAAATGAACACATGTCTCAGAGATCTCTAATATGGGTTTCTTCTTCTGTCGTAAGTCTAGAAGATGCGATTTAATTTAGTGATGAACTAAGCTAGTGATTTCTTTGTCATCAACACTGGTTCAAACAAAATAGCCATGGAACTTCACAAAGCACCATTACTACAAACAATACTTCTGAGGTGATCACTTTCAGGGTGGAAGCCCCTATAAGCTTCTCTGGTTAATGTCCCTCAGTTAAACATCCTGGTTTCCAAACCTTTGTTCTCTCCAGTAGCCATTGGACACCCTGCTGCTGCTAGTGTGGAACAGCATGGCTGTTGGGCCATTGGCAGTGTGGCCTGATGCCCTCCAGGAGCCATATAACAGTTTCCAGTTCTGTTTGGCTTTTTTCTCATGGAATCTCACCCTACAGTGGTAGTTCTGGTGATTTTATTTATTTTTCATTTGGTTTTCTGAGACAGGGTCTCGTTATGTATCCCAGGATGGCCCCAAACTTTATATCCTCCCCCCTCGATCTCAAGAGTGCTTGGATTACAGGCATGCATCACCATGCCCAGATAGCTGTGATCATTTTAACCTTTGTCTGTTTTTTGGTTTTTTGAGGTAGAGTCTTACTCTTGCCCAGGCTGACCTGGAATTAACTATGTAGTCTCAGGGTGCCTTTGAGCTCAGAGCAATCCTCCTACCTCTACATCCGAGTTGCTGGGATTAAAGGCGTGCACCACCACACCCGACCCTTGTCTGTTTCTTGAATCATAGGCATCTCTCTCTCCACCACTAACTCCTTTGCCTAAGCTTCCATGTCTTTCCCATGCCGCATGCAAACCCTCCTTCCTCCTTGCTCTGGGTAGTAGAACTCAGGCTCCTTTCCAATGCATGGAGGGCAAGGCCCTGCCTCCAGGTCACTTGGAACACAGTGAGTCTCAATTCTCTACTGTAGAAAACAAAAACAGTTAGGTGTGGTGGCGCACGCCTTTAATCCTAGCACTTGGGAGGCAGAAGTAGGAGGATCACCATGATTTCGAGGCTACCCTGAGACTATATAGTAAATTCTAGGTCAGCCTGGGCTAGATTGAAACCCTACTTCATAAAACAAAACAAAAAAAATTAAAGTCAATTTTCCTGTTGCCATTATGATAAAACTCTGGATACAGACTCCAGCATATCTGAACCAAGCCCTTTCAAAATTTGTAATCTCATGTATCATGATTACAGGTGTCTCCCTGAGTGTGGCACACAAAGACGCTGGGAAGAGATGCTCAGCTCTCACTAGTTTCTTGGTCATTTCTCAAGCATCTTCCCTACTCCATATTTTCACATTTTGCAATTTATTTTCTTCTTTCTGGAATGGCTGCTCCCTAGCCTGTCTGCCAAAGGCTACCTCATTCTAGCTTTGGCTCAGCTCTCATGCCGCTGCCTTCAGGCTCATTTCCTGCTTCAAAGCCTGCTCACTTTCCTGAGCTCCTGTCACTTTTGCATGTATCACTTTCTGCCCATGGCACAGTTTACCAGGTACGTGTCTCATTTTTGCTAGATCAGAAGCTCCTAGGGGACAGCTAGTACGTCTTTCTTTGCATTTGTTTCTTACCTAGAAGTTTCAAATAGGCCTTTAGCTGTAGCAGCCCAGCAGTGTTCTGTTTGGTGATATTTTCCCACACACTGCTGTTTTAAGAATCTAAACAGGCTTCTGACATTTTTAAGGGGGGTGATTTTACTTAAAAACTTTGTTTGTCCATATTAACAGTTGGCTAGAGCTGAGTAGAAACTACACTATCCACTAGGCTGTGCCTTTTCCGGTTTTCCGCAGTCCCCATGGTCCGATTTTCTCTTGTGCCTGGTCCAGTTTTTGTGCCTCCTCTCTGCCTGGACGTGGTACAGACATTTTGGGTTTTACCCTGGTCTACCTATCTGTATCCCAAAGTATTTGTTGATTACATAAATGACCAAACAAAAATGGGCTAGGAGCATTACTGCCCTGACTGGCTTTTGTTCCCTGAAAGTTGTATTGTTTTTGATAGGTTGGAGGCCCCTAGAAGAAGCTGGAGACACTGCTCTCTGGCCCATTTATGCTTACAAGACAGAGAAAAGAGTGTAATTTTTTTTTTCCTAAAGACTAAGAATGGGATTCTCAAAGGACCCTCTCCAGCTATTTTTGGCAGAGCCAAAGGAAAATCTATTTAAAGGGACACAGCAAAGAGGACAACCACATATTTTAAAGCATACAGGCAACTTAGCACTTTAAATTAATGGGAATACAGAAGAAGAAATCAGAACTCAACCCTTATTTAGCCTCCCAGCCAGACATTCACTTACTTTCAGCACAAGAATTTTTCTCATCTAGGGCTTTTGAAAGGAAGATAAAAGTTCACTTCAAATTTTTTTCTTCAAAGAAAAATCAGCAGAGTTTCTAAATTCAAGGAATTGTATCTTTCCCGTCCCACAGAGCACCATTCCTCGGAGGGAAATGCTTGGCTCTTAGCCCTCCCCAGTCTTAGGGCCTCTTTGAATTTGGCTTCTTGTTTGTTTGACTTATTCCAATTCTGTTTGGATTTATTTTTTCAATGACGTTCCTGTTTCTGATTCCCCTCTTCCTTTTTTGAACTCCATTCCCTTCCCTTCCCCTGCTCTTTTCTCTAGCCCAGGTTGGTTCTGAACTCCCTTCCCTTAGCTCCCCTCTTGTTGCTCCCCTTTCTTCCTTCCTCTCCCTACCCTACCTGCTGGTGCAGATTGGCCTTAAACCTGTGGGTAGCTGAAAATGATCTTGAATTTTTGGTCTTTCTGCTTCTACCTTCCAAATGCTGGGATTCTAAGCATGCATCATCACACTCAGTTTAGGTGGTGCTGTGGATCAAACCCAGGACTCCATGTATGTTAGGCAAGAATTCTATCATCGGAGGTACATCCCCAGCCCATGAGATACTTCCTTTCTTTTATTTTTTTCTAAGGTGATAGGTTTATGTGGGTGTGTGTCTACTCACATGGAGGGATGCACACAGTCCCATGTATGTAGATATGTAGAAGACAAAGAACAACTTAGGGTACCATCCTTAGGAACATTGCCTATCATTTTTGAGGCAATGTTTCTTATTGGCCTGGAGTTCACCAGTTAGGTGAGACTGGCTGGCTGATAAGTCCCAGGGATTCTCTTGTGTCTGCCTCCCCAGAGCTGGGATTATAGGCACACAACACCATACCTGGCATTTTTACATGAGTCCTGGGGACCACACTCAGGTCTTCATGCTTTTGAGTCTAGTACTTTAGCAGTTGGGCTATATCCACATCCCAAGACACGTATTTTCTTATACTGACTATTTTCTCATCAATTCTTCACATTGTGGCTCAAATCATCATCGGTCTACTTAACAAGTACTGAGATTTTCTATATGTAGGTGCTAAGAGCACACTGGTTAAGACCTTTCTAGAGCCATCTTGTTCTCCCAAAACCTTGCATGAGTTCACGTCTCTATTCCTGAACTTCCTTATGTATGAGGAAAAAGAGAGAGAGAGAGATGGTAGTATTTTTTTCTATTTGAGGTTGTTCTTCATTTTTTTAAGTGGTACTGGGGGTAGAATTCTAGACAAACACTTTATTCTTGACATATATTCCCTGGCTTAGGTGGTCATGATTTTATCAAAAACTTATACATTAGGGCATTATCTCTCTTGCTTCTTCTCTTTTCCATATTGCACCGATCATGGCAGTGGCCAGTTCTGACCAGTTCTGTGTGGCCTCTAACTCAGTCTGTGCAAATGTAGCTTGATACCTTACAACCTCCTAACCATGCCTTGTAGCCTGACCTTTGTAACACTAACCCTCCACAGAAGCACAACCTTTATAAAATGATGCTCATATACCTACAATTCCAAAACCAGGTTAAAGAACTTTGACAGAAAAGTTTGGAACCAATGAGAGATGGAACTGAGGATCTTAATTAGGATAGGAGTGTTGTGTAGCCTGTTTGAAAATATGCACAAGAGCTTAAAGAAGTGTTGATTCTTATTTAAGTCTTGCATGTGTGCACACTGACACAGTACATGCACATGCAGAAGTCGGAGGACAGTGTCATGCATCAGTTCTTGAGTTCCACCTTGCTCTGAGGTAGGGCTCTTGTTTTTCCTGACTGTGAACACCACATTATCTGGCCCTCATGCTTCTGGAGATTCTCCTGTCTTTGCCTCCCATCTCATTTAGGATTCACTGGAAGTACAGGTGTGTACTACTGTGTTCTGCTTTACATAGGTTCTGAGGATCCAAACTAAAGTCTTCATACTTTCACAGCAATTGTTTTCACTCACTGAGCCATCCCTCCACCCCAGCTTCTTGGTTCTTGAAATTAGTGTGGCTAGTTCCTAGCATCTCTGCCTCATGCCTACTGAGAACCCTCCTGAAAAGTAGTCTTATATAAGCTTTTGTTTACTTCAATCTCTTCTCATTGGGAACCCTAAATCAAGACAGTAGTAGTTCCTGCCCTCCTAGAATTGTCCACATAAAGGTCTTAAAAGAATTGTTATTGGTAAGCAAAACCTTCAGGCCCAGAACAGAAAATGTAGGCATACACACACAGCTTCTTCCACTGGGGAGATCTCTGTGTGCTCATGTGTACATTTTTGTTTCCTTTTTTTTTTTTTTTTTTTAAATTTCTCTTGGCACTTTGTGTGTTTCTAGGCCAAAGGGCTGTGCGTCTTAACCCTTCCTAGCAAAAGATGAGCCAGAACAGGGCCAGCTGGGAGAGAAAAGATGTTAGCTCTGGTTTCAGGTCCAAACCTCACACTTCCCTGTGAAGATTCAGACCTCTCCATGGTTCAGTGCTGGCGGAGCTGAACACCTGCTCCTAAGAGCAAGCAGAGCGGAGCTGACTTCCACAGAAGGTAGCTCTTCTTGCTCCCTCCTCCTCTCCTTCCCGTCATGCTTCTTGGTGTCACAGGCTGATTTCATCTCAGAAGCAGCTGTCTGCTACAGTTTAATAACACTTAATTTCCTGGAGGGGGACAACAGTTATATCATGAAGACTTAATCTTAGTCTACATGGTCTGGAAATTTCCACTCTGTGGTCTCCAAAATGTTTCTCTGACAGAGACTCTACCTCTACTTCTGTGTGACTCAGTTTCTTGGCCTCTCAGATGCATCCCTGGATCAAATGTCACCATCTACTGTGAAATCTGTCTGGCCTGGTACCCAGCTTATCCAAGTACAGTCGTCACTTGCATTTCTTTCCCAGTTGGTAAAATTTGAATGAGAGTATAAATCTCTTCTATAAGAAGACTGCATACAGGCAACTTCATTCCCCTAAGGTAAATAACTTGCCCATTTTGCAGTTGTATTCATATAGGTTGAAAGAAATGTTGAGCTGTTTTGAATTGTGGTGTCAGACTTTCCTGCTTCATCCTATTACAGGGAAATTGTTCTTCCATGAGTTCAGCATCCTGAGTTAGTGTTTGCAATTTTGTAGTGCATGTGTAAATCAGTTTTTCTTGATTCTAGTCAGTGGGTGGTAAAGGAACCCCCAATGTTTGGTCTTGTTGGGCGATCACAAAGTCTTCATGTGCACTTACAGGAACACAAAACTGGGTAAAAGTAAAATAATTAGTTTATTAAAATCAGGCTTTTATGAGAAAATGGGGCATCCTAGGACTCAAAATAGAGGTAGTATATTAGCTTTTTGGCTATAAGCATCAAATGTTAACTGTAGCTACCTTAAAAAAGGGGTTGGGGGAGATAGCTTAGTTGGTAAAGTGCTTGCTTTGTAAGCATGAGGACCTGACTTTAATCCCCAGTGTCCATATAAAAACTCTTTGTAATCTCAAGTGCTTGGGAGGCAGAAACTAGAGGATCCCTGGGGCTTGCTGGCCAGCCAGTCTAGCCCAATTGGTAAGCTCCAAGCCAACGAGAGATTTATACATACCCGCATGTTAGATCATGTTCCTCACTTAAGGTTGTCCTTGGTCTTTCACATGCATGTTCACATATGTGCACATACCCCTCCCCCCAATAACAAATGAAAGAAAGCATTTTGTTGGAAGGTTTCTGAGGTAGTCACATAATTAAGTGTTGAACTGTCAGGCATTGGTTGCAAAGCAACTTGAAAGGTGCCTATGGTATCTGGCACCCCTAGGCTACTGCCTCTTCCCTTCTAGGAATGTCTCAGATTTTGCCTCCTATTTCATTTAGACAAGAGATACAACCAAAACTTGCCCAAACTACCACCAGCAGTTAGCACCTGTGCCTGTTTTTCTGCCAACTCTCCTGTGTTAGCAAGGAACATCACTGTTCCCTAAAGGCAGGTCATCACTCCCATCCTGGAGTTCCAGAGTCAGTTGATTCAGACTGTATCCATACCGACTTGACTCTAACCATTTCCTCTCTTCTCTCTTTTGAATCTTTTCTATTAGCACAGAAGCATGTTATGATTTCTGCAGTTTGTTGAAAACCTTCCCCAACTGTACCTCCCCTGCTGGATACCATCCCATTTCCCTGTGATATTCTTAGAACTTCTTAAGCAATTTTCTGTGCTTGCTCTTTACAAATCCTGTTTTCCTGTTCACTTCCTCTTGAACCTGCACAGGCTTTTCTTATACTCATGTATGCGTACATACACACACGTGTGCACATGTGTTTTTATTTGCAAGCAGAGAAAGAATGGGCATAACATGGCCTTTTGCCACTGCAAATGAACTGCAGATGCCTGGGCCACTTTGTGCATCTGGCTTTACATAAGTACTGGGGAATTGAATCGGGATCAGCAGGCGATGCCTTTAACCACTTTAAAATCTCCCCAATCTTGCACAAACTTTTCTACACAGGACTCCACTATGGCCTGTGTCACTGTTACCCATGATCGTAGGTTGCTAACTCAGTTTCAGACTTCCCTTCCTTGGTTGTTCTGGAGGAATTAACAGTTTCTTACTCCTGCCTTAAAATTCAGTTTTCACTAGGCCACCACATTCTCCTGGTTTTCCTCCTGCCTCCCCCTACTTCTTTGAGGTCTTGTTCACTGTGAGTAGACCTCAGGCCTTCATTCCTCAGATCTAACACCTGCCTCACTTCTATTCCTTCCCCCCCCCAGGAGGCCTTCCTCAATTGCTCAGAGATTGTATCCTTCAGGCCCATTCCCTAAATATCAGTATTGCTTATTTTTTTATAACATGTGCCACCATCAAGTGCATTCTCTGTGTGGTTTATCTGGTTACTTATTGTCTTCTCCCTGAACTATAAATTCTATGAATTCAGTGTCTACCTGCTCTGTACTTCTGTATTCCTGGCAGTCAGTGCTGTGTACAAAATAGGAAACACTCAGTGATCTTTTGTTGCATGAATAAATGGGAAGAAAAGAGAGTGACAAAGAAGAAACTCAGGGGTTGTCCCTTGGAACACTGACTTTGTGATGTCTTAGCTCCAACTATTTTTATTCTCTTGTGACCCTGCTGTAAGTTAATGTTCTTGTCACACAGTATTGTAATAACCTTTCTTGGGCATTGTGGCAAGGCAGTTCTGGGGTACTCCGCTGACATTCTCAGTGAGGACCATCTATAACTGGAGACGGGTGTCAATAAGGAATTTTTTCAAAATGAATATCATACTCAAAGAATGCCAGACAGGTAAAAATATCAGATATTCAGAAGATATTTTTTCCCAAATTCTCACTCAGAGAATTTTTAATTTACATTAGAAGCTTCATGCCTTGGCATAAATATTAACTGTTTGAGAGATCTTAGAAGTGCCTGGACAACCTTAGTATTATGTGGAAGGTAGAGCCATCATAATAATAAAGCAACACAGTATTTCCATATTCTTCTAATACCCAGTTATATGACATATCCCAAGAATGCTTGATTCTAGTTTCACATAAGATTCACAAAGATCTAGCCTCCCTTCTCCATATGTCTTTGGGCAGACTCTAGACCAATAATCATCTCCATGGGTGTTGTGTTTGATGGAGCAAATATGTTAGCTTGCTTCACCATGTCCCAGGACTGTTTGCTTAGTTACCAGGAAAATGGGGGTTTCCCATGTCTCCCATGCTAGCTGCCTCATCAGTTTTCTCGTCCTCTGCATTACCATTTTGCTACTTTTTTTTTTTTTTTGAGAATGAGAGAGAGAGAGACAGAGAGAGAGGGAAAGGAAGACAGATAGAGATGGGCGCACCAGCAGCCTCTCAGCTGCTGTGAACGAAATCTAGATGTATGCTCCCCCTTGTGGTCAAGTGCGGCATTGCGCCCTTGCGTCACTTTGCATCTGGCTAAACGTGGGACCTGGAGATTGGAACCGCTGGAGATTGGAACCAGCGTTCTTAGGCTTAGGAGGCAGGCGCCTTAACCGCTAAGCCATCTCTCCAGCCCACCATTTTGCTACTTTGAAGAATTACACTTCCCTTCTAAATGGAACTGTCGATTAAAACACTTTGTCCACCATGTAATTATGAGCTTCTTCTGCTAAATTATTACCTGTCTTAAGGTGTCATTCTTTCTAGTCCGAGCCTGATGGAACACTATCAAAAGTATAGATTCTCAGCTGGGTGTGGTGGCGCACACTTTTAATCACAGCACTTGGGAGGCAAAGGTAGGAGGATTGCTGTAAGTTCAAGGCCAGCCTGAGACTATGTAGTGAATTCCAGGTCAGCCTGAGCTGAGTGAGACCCTACCTCAAAAAAAAAAAAAAAAAAAAAAAGATTCTCCATGTGGCATTAGTATGCTGTGATTCTTGATGTGAAAATTCTTGACATCAGAATTCATTGTATTCATAATTGAGTTTGATCTGACTCAACTGAAAACTGAAGGTAAACCTTATGTCATCTTCCCTCTTGGAGGATGACAGGGTTCGATTCAAAACTGAATTCTTCATAAACAAGCCCAGAAAAGTGGATTTTGAAAAAGGAAGCTAAAAGATAAGTTCCAAATGAAGCACTTTGTTTTCAGTAGCAAAAAGTCTCATTACATACCAGTTTTTGTTCAAGGGTTACCTGGTGTCTGTGCTCTCTGGGGCTTGCCAGCCCATCGAGACTCATGCTACCTCATGCTGCTGACAACCAAGAGCACCTCTGCTGAAGGTGACGTGGAGCCTGGATCATCACTCATCTCATGTACTAGATACGCAGCACTTTCTGCAGAAAAGCACGTTGTGATTATTTCTGTTAGAGGATGATATGGGGAAGCTTTTGCCTAACATGGGTTCTCATTCAAGGTTTTACAGACTTGTTTTGTGCACAGTCTTGAGCTAGTTTACCAAGCCTTCAGTTTCTTAATCAATAAAATGACTCTTCAAAAAATATGCATATAAACACTCACACACTGCAGTTAAGGGAAACAGGGTACAAGGTAGCCACTGATATCCTAATTTGGGTTTTCTTCTCTTGGCTTCTTTATTTTTGAATTTTTATATAATAACCATGTGTTCTATTTAAGAAGTTATAATTATTTTTAATGAAAGGAGCAGACTGACTCTGAGCCCCTTTTAACCTGGGACATCTATGACTTTATGCAGCAGGACTGGGTGGGACAGGGACAGGACAGTCAATCCCTAGCTATTCTGAGACAGAATCCCTTTTGTCTTCTTGGCCCCTGTCTTTTGTCTGCTTTGCTCATTTCCATCCCTACCAGAGAGTGGGCTGCAGAGGTGATGAATGCACTTCAGCTACTACAAGAATGGTAAAACAGTATAACTTGGAAAACGTGGTGTTTTGTTGGTTTGTTGGGTTCATTGTAATTAGTATTACTAATGAGTTTTAACTATGCCAATTTATTTTAGTGACTTCCTTAGGGCATAGTGAAATGTAATTTTATCATTATATAGTGTTGGCTTCCAAAAAAAGAAAATAATGAAACTTCATTACTTCTAGTTTCCATTTCAATACTGCTTCTTTTTTGTTTTACTTGACAGTGTTGTAAGTCCCTTCACTCAATCTAGACCACTCTTGCTTTTCCCTGGCTCACTCTGTCCCAGGTCCTCTGGCAGCCTATGCCTTTTCCATTTGCCTCTCCATCAATCTGCTTAGACATAGGGTTGGAAACCCTTGCTGCTGAATTTTGTGTGACCTACAAGCTAAGAATGTTTGTTTTTTTACATTTGAAAATAATTTTGAAAAATACAAGAGGTCTGGAGAGATGGCTTAGCAGTTAAGGCAATTGCTTATAAAGCCTAAGGACCTAGGTTCAACTCCCCAGAACCCACTTAAGCCAGGTGCTTGGGATGGCACATGTGTCTGGAGTTTGCATTGGCTAGAGGAGCTGGCATGCCCATTCTCTGCCCCCCCCCGTCATAAATAAATAAGTACATACATATGTATACAACACATAACCTACAATTCCATGGGGAATACTTGCAACCCCACTGAGGAGGGTCCCAAGCAGAATGGGAGCAGGGAGGAGGAAAAGAGGGTACCAACACGTGATGTATCCATACAAAATATGTTGTTAATAAATAAAGAGCATTATTTCATGTCATATGAAAAGCATATAAAATTTAGATTCCATTGTTCATATAGATGTGCTGAAGCAGAGCCTCACTCATTTGCTTCTGTATCGTCTAAGACAGCCTTTGGGTTAGTGGCATCTTGAAATGTTGCAAGAGAACATTGTGGCCTACAAAGGCAAAATATTTCCCGGGCAGCCCTATAAGAAAAACCTCTGCCCAAACTCCTGTGCTACTGACTCCTTTTACTTGGGATGCCATAGCACTAGGGCAGGTTAAGGAATGCTGACTTCTTCAATAGTTCCTTGATTCACTGTCTGCCACCCGATGTTCTATACTAAGCACAGATCCCCAAAGATGAGCACGGGGCTTGTCCTGTTAGAGGCAGGGTCTCAGTGCCTAGTGGGGAGCTGGGACATGCCCATGGATAAACTGCAGCACAGTGCTGTGTGTAGGACCTAGAGGTGAGGGGTGTGGTGTGGGAACTCAGAGGTCAAAAGCTGGCTCTTTTGGAGAAGGTAGAAGTGAGGAAGTTCCTACTAGATTGAGGGGAGCACATAAAGTATGGGAAGTCTAAAGCTGTATTTTCCTTATGCTGCTTACTTGTAATTACAACACTAAAATTGTTCTAATTATTATTTAGAACAATAGTTGTCATATTGTTAACAAGTGAACCTTTAACATTTCGCTGGTATATAACAATTAGTGCTCTAGTATAGGACCAACATTTAACAGAACTATGTACAGAGTAGGCATCATGTATATTGATGTAATTTATTATCAAAAATGACATTTTCTTTGCAGTGTCCCTATTGGCTTTGTATGAGCAATAAACAGACTTTCAGATTAAAATTAACAATTTTAATCTGCTTTAAGGTTTTAAATAAATGTTTCTTGGTATATTAAACAAAAAATACACAGCTCTATAGGGTGTTTGTGAATATTGAAATATCATAGGTCCATTAAAGATCTGAATCATGTTGGGGCACAAGGGTGGTGGTTTCCCAATGATCTCTATCTACACTAAAGCCTACATGCTACTATTGATAACATTGACCAAAGATGCATTTAAAAATTTTTTTACTTATTTATTTGCAAGCACAGAGGGAGAGAGGGAGGGAGGACACAGAGAATGGGCTACAAATGAACTCCAGACACATGTGCCCCCTTGTGCATCTGGCTTACGTGAATACTGAGGAATCAAACCTTTGTCCTTTTGGCTTCACAGGCCAGCACCTTAACAACTAAGCCATCCCTCCAGCCCTCAAAGATGTGTTGTTAACATTGTTACTAACTTTATATTTTAACCTATTTTCCTATCATCTTCTATCTGCTCCTGAAGTACTCAGAACTTCTTAAAGTTCCTCAACTCAATATGAAGGAGTTCTGATTTCTCAACTTGCTCTCTCTCTCTTATATAGACCAAACAATCAATCAATCAATCAATCAATCAAACAAACAAACAAACAAACATAAAAACAAACAAACAAAAGTATTGGTCCTATAAACTGATTGAATCGTTACGAAGAAAAAATTGTCAATGCTGAGGAAAGGAAAAGCTGTGCACTTCCATGCAATTCTGTTCTTGGGTATGCATGTGACCCTAACTTACAGGTGAGATGTCCCCCTTAGCATTGTTTATACAAAAGGAAACCAAAGAACTGGGGAAGATGGCTCAGTGGATGAACCGCTTGCTATACAAGTGTGAATATCAGATCTTCGGGAGCCACATTAAAGCTGACTACTATAGTATGAATTTGTAATCCCAGTGCATCTGTAGAGAGAAGGGAGTCTCCCTGATGCTTACTGGACAATGCAACAATGAACAGCAGTGAGAGACCCTGCCTCAAACAAGGTAGAAAGTGAATAATAACACCAAATGTGTTCCCTCACCTGCACATGTGTGGTCTGACATGTGTGTGCTATACTCAGACATGAACATATACAACTCACATCATACAAACATGCCAAAAAAAGGGAAATGACTCTAAGTGTTGTTAATGGAGAAAAGAATGAATAATGTTGGCCCGCTTACACAGCACTTAAAGGAATGAACTAGCATTTATCTCAGAAAGATAAAATGGAGTAATAACCATAAGCTGACAAATCAGAGAACACTCTGATACCATTTATGGAAATTACAACACATACACAAATACTAGATGTTGCTAGTTGAGCACATATTTTAAAATATCAAAAGACAGTTCAAAAGGATGCACACTAAAATTTCTGTTAATGCTTTCCACTGACTGCAGAGGCATGGAGGTGGAATGTGGACACAAAAGAGGATTCGGTGTTAACATAGGGAGGGGAACAAATAAAATAAATGTTAATTGCCATACAAATATATATGCATTTGTATATTAAGATACACATGAAAAATTATATAAATATTGTATATGTTCCAAATTTATGTAATTGCTTTTTTTTTTCAATGTGGTTAACTATGTAGTCATCAGTAATTATCAGTTAACCTGATCTGGTAATTATAGAAGCAGGTTAGCTTGGACACAGGAGTTGGAGTGGAGGTTGGTGGAGTGTGTTCCAGGTCAAGAATTAGAACAGCTTGACTGAATGCCTTAGGATATAAAGGCAGGGAAGAAAAACAAAAAACCTAAAAGGGTGAATCTCCCTATAGGATTCATGTTGAATCTCCCGGTGAGATCTGACACAGAAATACCCAGGCCTCTGTCCTTAACTGTTGGTTGCTCTGGCAGGTCCTGTTCATCCTAAAGTCTAGAGGCTGGTAAACCTCTTCCACAGGCCTCCACAAAATGGCTTTGTCCCTCCCTACCCCTGCCCAGGCCGAAGCAGCAGATAGCACTGTTAAAGGGCTTGTTGCTTCTGGCAGCACGGGATCACACTGGCTATGTGGCGTCATGTTCTCTGGTTCACAAAGACAATAAGGTTCTGCCAGATCTTTAGAGGATCAGTCTGAACTTTCTGAGTGGTGTGAGGAATTTCTCAAAGTGAACTATACAATCAAAGAGAAATCTCATCCCAGCACCCAAGAGGAGGAGGCAGGAACAGCCAGCGTTCTAGGCCATTTGGGGCTACACAGTAAGACCCTGTCTCAAGCAAAGAAACCAAAAAGCAGTCTCCTTCTGACTGTGGGTATGCCTAGCTACCTGGACTCCCAGCAGAGGTGTTGGGGGAGGGATGTTGGTTGTTGTGCTGCCTGTCAGTCATGAGGAAGGGGCCTCCCCACTTTGCTGTGGTGTCCAGAGACCCTTAAGTCCTGATTGTTCTTACCTCTGCTACCTACCTTTAAAGTCTAGTTAGTCTGTATATTTCTTCTCCTGTTTTATTGCCATAGAACTGACCCAAGAAGTTACTGTTTTCCTACCCACTATACTGGACAGGAAGATGGAAGGAAAGGAGAAGAAAGAAAACCAGCAAGGTAGCTAACCAAGAAAGAAAGTTCTAACAAAAGTCAGATTCCTGTATATCACAGTGCCTTCTCATTGCTGGAACAAACACCTGACTGGAAGCAGCTTGAGGAAGGAGAGGGTTTATTTCAGGCTTACAGATTCCAGGGTAAGCTCCGTCATGGCAGAGGAAAGAAGCTGGCTCCATAGCAGAGAGAGAAGTGCCCGCACCACTGGCATGGACAGCCAGAGCTTGAACTGGCTCTCTACACACCCATTAGGGCTGTACTGAAGATCCACTCCCAGTGACACACCTCCAGCAGGGATTTGCCTCCTGGAGACTTAAGTAGAAAGTTTCATCTTAATCAAAAAGACTGGAGTATATGGGGTACATACATTTACTTTCAAACCACTGTACTGTATTACCTAGCTAATAGGGTCATGGTAACTAAAAATGAAATTTAGGGCTGGAGATGTCATGCCTTGTTCTCCTACCGTGCCTAAGGCCTTGAGTTCCCACACCACAGTGGGCATGGGGAGTTTAGGTGCAGGTAGTCAGTCTACATACCCAGATACCATGCTGCTAGGGCTGGGCCTAAGTAAGGAAGTCATGGATTGTATCCTGCCACACCTGAGAGTGAAGGTCCCTCTCAGTTCTGCACTCTGTTGTCTCTCTAGCCCATACCCTGGCTAGGTTTCAATTTCTATGTTGGATCTTTCTGTCAGCATTCAAACCAGACTTTATCCTCACATTCTCAGCTGTGGACAGTAATTGAGACTGCAAGAGTGGGGTCTGTTCAGTCTTTAGCTTGCCATTTAAGACTACTTCTGGAATTACAGAATAGTCACTGGGGGAAAAAAAAGTTTCAGATGCTGAATTGTGATTTAGACAGAAGTTTTTGGGAAGATGTCTGTTGGATAATTGAAAATTGCCCCCCTTAATTAAGATCAGTAATGGGAAGCTGGCTCTGTAGAGCTGTGGCAGAAATGTGAACAGGTGGGTTCATTTGCTTCATAAGGTGGCGTCGAGACTGTCCAGGTATATGTGTTCAGAACTAGGTGTGGTATTGATGGCTGACTGGTAAGAGGTGGTTGTGGAGGTGCCTCAAAACTTGCATGGCATTTTTCTCTCAAGGAACCAGCCTTGCAGCCCCACTCATGACCTCTTGAACATGCTCTCCAAGTGTAGAGCCTGTAGACTTCCAGCTACATAAGGCAAGAATGATACTGGAAATCAGGCAGCGAGTATCTGTTTATGTCATGGTTTTAACTTTTCCTTGGGTTTTATATAACCAGTGCAAAGTCTTTCCCCTCCCTCCTTTAATTTGCATTTTATGGGAGGCACCTACAGAGTATCTCTAACCTAAAAATCCCTAATCTGAGATGTTCCAAAATCCAAGACGTTGAATGCTGGCACAGCCGAGTGGCAATTCTGTGCCTGATCTCACATAACCATGTAACACAATGCAAGAACAGTAAGAGTACTGTCAAAATTTGGTTTCAGGCTCTGGGTATGAGGGGTATATGAAATGTAATTGTTTAGAGTACAGTTCTGTCCCCAAGATAGTTCATGTATATACAAATATTCCAAAACCTAAAACACTCCTCCTCCCCAAGCAGTTTGGGTTAGTGACACTCAACCTTCATCACATCTGAGTGGGAATCAATTTAGGACGAATAAAGAGATGGGAGAGCAAAAAGGATCTATCTACATGCATGGCCAAAGAAGTTGGGTGGAATGCTGTGTCTTTGGAAGGGAATCCCAGTCTCCATTGTGATCTGCTATGAAGTAAGCCCATTCTCCTGTGTGGACTGCTGGAGCAGAGGCCTCTGCACCTACTACTTCTCTGTTTTGTCTTCCCTAGTATCTGCTAACATCTTTACTCTAGCCTTTACTTTATGCTTTTACCATGCTGACTCTTGGTCTTTGCACTTACCATGGGAGACATGCAGATAGGGAGATGCTTGGTGTGTACTTAAGGAGTTACCCACGCTGTGTAGCTAATTTGATTATAGCATTTAACTGAGAACACATGCAGGGTCTGCCAGACCTATTACAGCTGTTCTGGAACTGTCAGCTCATACAAACCATTCTCACTGTCAGGCTGGATTAAACAAGTGTGTTCTTAAGTATATGCACCTTTTCAGGCCTCGGAGCAAGCACATGCGTTATCTCATGACTCCTTGAGATAGAGCTGGGCTTATTTCTCTACAGCCTTAGTGAGAAAATATTTGTTGAAATTGATGCAGTGGTACTGTGTGTTTATAGTAAGTGAACTTGTTCACATGAGCTTCCCAAAGCATGAGGGGAAGGTAGAGGTAGGAGGGGACTTGCTTAATTCTCCTAGGCCAAAGCCTAGGCTCATAGTCGTCTTTCCCTTGTGCAAGGTCAAGCTGGCTGGGTGTGGTGGTTTACGCCTTTAATCCCAGCACTCAGTAGGCGGAGGTAGAAGGAGCTCTGTGAGTTTGAGGACAGCTTGGGCAACAAAGTGAGTTCCAGTTAATCCTATGGCTAGAATGAGACCATGTCTCAAAAACAAAACGAACAAAAAACAACAAGATGAAACTAACTGTTCTATAGCTCCACAATATCTGAGTCTCCCCAGTATGGCCCATGTATTGGTAATAGTGGACTCTGAACCACTCAAACATGAGTTCAGATGACCTTGACATTCTCTGGACCATAAAGTAGGACTTGAGCAGGTCTTCTCAGAAGTGCTAGGATCCTTGGGACTCTTTTTTTTTTTTTTTTTTTTGAGGTAGGGTCTCACTCTAGCCCAGGCTGACCTGGAATTCACTATGTAGTCTCAGTGGCCTTGAACTCTGGGCCATCCTCCTACCTTTGTCTCCTGAGTGCTGGGATTAAAGGCGTGTGCCAACACACCCCACTCCTTGGGACTCCTTTATGCCAAGTGTAATTCTGGATATAGTAATATAGCAAGAATCAAAACAAAGTCCCTGCTGCCCTACAGTTTACTTTTAAAAAAATTAATTATTTATTTGCAAGCAGAGAGAGAGAGATAGAAGAGAGGCAGACAGAGAGATAATGGGCACGCCAGGGCCTCTAGCCGTTGCAAATGAACTCCAGATGCACGTGCCCCTTGTGCATCTGGTTTATGTGGGTCCTGGAGAATAGAACCAGGATCTTTTGGCTTCACAGGCAAATGACTTAACTGCTAAGCCATTTCTCCAGCCCTGAGTTTACATTTTAGTTGAGGAAAAAGATCATTTACAAATATTCATTTAGACCTACTCAAAATTTTAACTTGTGAAATCACTGGTGATTAAACAAAAGAAAACACAACTATGGCATTTCAAAATATAATAAACCTATTAAAAAGATAGATTCAGGAAATGCTCTGGGGCTAGAATGATTGGTTTGAATGTCTTGGGGGATAAATATTGAGAGTAGGCAAGGAGCTGTGTTAGGTCAAGTGCTGGTGTTAAGACATTATTTCTGTAACATAAGAGAGCAAAACCATATGGAAACTTAGCAGAAGATTCTCGCAGGAAGAACCGTGGACCCTGAGAAAGGAATCTGCTTTGTGGAAGAGCATGTTTGCTTTATTTGAGGAACAGCATTTGTGTCAGTATTGGACAAGCCCAATTTAGATAGTTGAACAAGGACCAAACCAGGTAGGATTGGGGTGGGGGCATGGGAAAACATTTGAATTCCATTTTGATTGTATTGGACAACTGTTAGAAGGTGCCAAGGGTATATGTAACATGTTTTGTTGGTATTTCCTTCATCAAGATGAATAGGGGAAGAACAGAGCTGGGGAGACCAATTTTGGAGGCCATTGTGGTCGCAGAGGTGATAAACATTGGGTCCTTTACTGGCATGATAGTGATGGAAGGGCAGAGAAGCCATTAAGGTTGAGAAATATTTTTGACAAGATTAGCAGGATCAGCTGATGGGCTCGATGTGGCATGTGGGAGGGATCAGGGGTTAGACTTGAATGGTTCAGTTTGCCAAAGGAGAAACAGTGATCTGTTTTTCCAGGGTAATGAAGTGAGCATCTCTGTCCTGCCACAGAAATTCAGACTTGTGCTTATTATGTGGCTCAGAGACATGCGTTCCCATCACCATGTGTCTGCTCAGAAGCCACTGGGAATAACAGTGTGCCCATGAATTTCTGTGAACTGAAAGACTAGGATGAGAAAATCACTCTGCTTTTGTTGAAGACCTAGTACTTGGCATATGCTTTAGACACTCAGTGTTGATGAAGGATTTGAGGGCTCAGGGATCCCCTATGGCCTATGAACCTCAATTTTTAGGTCCTTATCTGATTTAACAAAGAATTGAGAAAACAGACTGTGAGAACAGGAAATTATGAAGTAGGAGGTTTATTTTAGGGAGAATTAGTATCCAGGGAGGAGGTGGGGAGGATCAGGATCCAGGAGAAAGCCGGAATGGAAAGCCCCTCCTCTTCGGCTGGAAAGAGAGAATGGAGAGAGAAGGAAATCTGAGGGGGAGAAGCCTATGGAAAGGGCACGTGTACACACAAGTGGGAGGCAAGACATAAGAGCCCAGGCCAAAGACTTAGAAGAATCACACGAAGCACGAGCACACCAGCCCTTCATCTTCACGTAGAAGAAAACTGAGAGCTTGAACAGTGAAGGGCCCAGAGATCAGAGGAAAGTCATACGTGCAACAAAGTGAGGAAGCATCTGCAAACAAAATACATGTAGGAAGCAAGCAGGAAAACACCCAGGCACTTAAGATATCTCTCCTCTTCCCAGCTGGGGAGGGGGAAGAACGTACCAAAGCAGGGACCAGGAGAACTGGTGTCAGGAGAATAGTCAAGTGGGCAATTGCACACATGGCAGGGACATTTATATGGGTCAGATAGCCACTTAGATGAGTCTAGCCATCAGACTCAGGTGTGGAAGGGAGAGATCTGATTGGCTTATGGATTCAAGGGGATGAATGAGGAGGGGCAGCCCACCCAGGTGTGCTAGCCTGAGGAAGAAGCGAGAAACACTTTTGGGGAGTATTTTTTGCAGCCATCTTGGGTGAGACTGTATCAGATGTAGATTCTAATCCTGCCAAGGGAGGCAAGGTCACATCGCCCTGTTCTCCTTGGGCCTTGTTCCTGGCTGACTGCCTATAAAAAGCTATCTTCTATTTCTCCTTCGCTGTCTATTACCATTGGGGTGGAAAAACCCTCAAAACAGATAGTGAGATTTTTAGTTGATAGAGGAAAAACCTGAGATTCAAATAGTTATATAACCTGCTCATTCTGCTTCCTGGGTTCAGTGTCAGGATTTGTACCCATATTCTCTTTGGGGAGGTGGTTGCTAGGGATGAAACCCAAGACCTTGTGCATGCCAAGCATGTGCAGTGCAACCCTTGCTCTCTGTTCCATGTTTTTAAGTCCTGAGACCATTTTTTTTTCTCAATATATTCAGTATACTTATTCTCAGGAATGTAATTATAGATCCAAAACCAGGGTGATGGGAGCTAGTGCATAGCTCACTTTAAGCAGACTTCTTTTTGTAACGTGTTCCATTTCCTTTTGAATTAAAAAAAAAAAAAAGATGATTCCTTCACAAATCATAAAAGCTTAAGTGATGTTTTTCTCATGGTGATGGTTAAAATGATTCCTCTGCCTCTTCTCTCCTCTTCCTCTTTCTCTTCCTCCTTTAGAACATAATGAGTCCTTTATTCTAAAAATGTAGGGGAAAGGTTGATGTTGTATATAACTAAACATTTTATTATATTCCTTAAGGCAGAAGTGTTCACTGTGGAGCGTACATTTTCCTAGTCACGCAAAGATAATACAGCTCCCGAGTCTCAGCAGAGTGTATTCAGCAGTTAAAGGAGGCTTTAATGTCCTTGAGGAGGCCAGAGCAAGAGTGTGTGTTTCCTTCTTCCCTTCACTGGCAGGATTGTTTCCTAGATGTAATTAGTTTACATTATTAGTGATCTAAGCCATGGTCAATTGCCACCTTCCTTAGGAAGCTACTTTACCACGTCTGCCTCAAGTGTATGCTCTGGTAATGATCAGTTTTTTTCTAGCCAATATTTTGTTGTTGTTGTTGCCCTTTCTGCCCTTCGTTGCACTCTGATCCTCCCTCTGATCTGGAAGGTTCATCTTGCTTGTTTCTGTCTCAGCAGTTACTTCGTCGGTCCCATCACAGGCATGAAGGAAATGCATTCTCTTACTTGTTAGCTCAAATTTAGTATATCTTTATTCCATCTTATATCTTGGGATTCATTCATTCTCATTCTCTCTCTCTTTCTCTCTCTGAAGATGCATTGGAAATACTTTATATGAAAAGGCCAGTTTTAAGTCATTATATAGAATAATGTTAAGACATAGATTTGGAGAAAATAGTGTTCAAAATAAGACCCTTTAGCTTTTCTGTCTCCACTGTACTGAAACTGTCATCTAGGCAGGATCCAGCTGTCCTTTTCTGTGACCTTTACATCATGCCTCCAGCCAAATACATTCTAAGTACAGTGAAAATTCTGAGTGGGAATTTCACAGCCTGAAAAACAAGACTGCTGTTAATGGTCTGGCAGTAGGGGATAGATTAATTTCCAAGGAGATTTAGGACCATATCCATGGTCACAATATTCCTCATCATTAAAACTTAATCCCACTCTAAAAAATTGAAACACTTCCCCCCATAATATGTTATTAAAGTAAAAAAGAGAAAAGAAAATGAGAATGAGCCAGAGTTGGCTGGCTGTGTCTGGTGGTGAGCTCTGGCCTCATCAATGTGTGCTGATTGATTTGTGATGGCTCTTCGGAATGCATGCAAAAGCTGCTTGCTGCTTTGTGTTCCTTGAGTGGAATGCATGGAACGTTCATGGGAAATTTGGCAAAAGATCAGGGGAATGTTTAGGGCGCAGATTTGGTTGGAGATATCCCTTTAGGGGAACCCTGCCATTTTCATGGCCATCCTTAAAGTCAAAGCCTTCCCTCTTCAGCATGACAGGCAAAGACACACTATGTTCTAATCACTGACCCCTGCTCAGCCTTGCCCTTCTTTGCTCCACACCTAGAACCCACTGCTCTGGGAATTGTCAGCTGTGTGCAGTGCCTTTACACACTCCTGTCTACCTTTGCTTATGCCATGTCTCCATCACACAAACTGTCTACCCAGGGAGAATGTGCTGTCCCCTGCCCCATGCATTGTGTGTACTATGACTTTGGTCCCTGAAACAATTTGTTTTCCTTCCCTTATTGCACAAGTTTCTTGAGGGTAGGGTCTGTCATGTTATTTGTCCTTCATCACTGAACCCATCCTTCTATAAGAGCTGCACAGAACATCCTCTGGTGGGAGAGACTGGGGAAGGCATGTGCCACGGGCTCATATAGACAAATGGAGGCAGAGCACCGGGACCCTGATTTAGGGGCAAGGAGTGTGCATAATCTAAAGGCTTAGTGGAAATTGGGTGGGTAAAGAGAAAAGGCAAGAGCAGGGGAAAACGCTTCCTTCCAGATAAAGGATGTGTGAAGGTAAGAAATGTGGGTAAAGAAAGGAACAGGCCAAAGCAGATGTTAGCCTAGAAGAACTAGGCAGAGGCAATGAATGCCATGACTACTCTAATTAATAACTATTCTCAGGCATGCAGGGTGGAACTCAGGGCTTTGTTCATGCTAGGCAAATGCTCTCCTGCTGAGCTACATGCTCAGCCCTGGAATACTTTTTTAAAAGTGAAGTAACTTATTTGAGTTTTGTAACTAGACAGGAAACACCAAAAGACACATTTTGTTCAGGCTTACCTTGTTACAGGCCATGTTTGGTGGCAGCACAGGCTGAATGCTGAACTAAACGTTTATCCCTGTTGGCTGGATTTGAATGGGTGCCGAAAAGTTAGCTGAGGATTCCCAGGCCTGAAGTGACTTGTGAGTACAAGGAGGGAAGCCAACTGTGATGTTTCATCTCTGGTTGTCAGTGTGACTGGATTAAGAATCTGCATAGAAACAAATCTATGGTCCTGTCTGTGAGGCATTTTCTAGATGAGATAAGGTGAGGTGGGAGGACCACCCTAACTGTGGGTCCTCCTACTAAAAGGAGCAAGCTAGCTGAGGATTCAGAATCATTGCTCTCTACTTCATCCCTGCTGATGTGCAGATGTGACTTGAGCTTCTTCCCTGTCCTGCTGAGCCTTCCCCACCATGATGGACTCTGTCCTCTAGAACTGTGAACCAAAATTAAATTTTTCCTTCCGATTGTTTTTTTTTTTTTGTCCCAGAAATGAGAATATAACTGCGATAACACAAACATCCTTAACTAAAAGGATGCCCTGAGTTTCAACTCATTGGAATCCATCTTGGTTGCTCAGATCATTTGTTTTTGAAGGTGCCTTTTAAAATAGAAATAATTTTGTCTGCTCTTGTCCCTACTATGCAATAAGTCTTTTAACCCCCTAAGGCTGGTACATTATTCATCATTGATTTTCAGTGGCAACAGCTGGCCATTGGGATGCCACATGATGGCTGCTAATTTGGCTTCTATACTTGTAAAACGCTGAGAAGTGGATGGAATCATTGCAGGAAAAATGCTTCATCTCTGGAGCAACCAGAAAAGTAATTACAAAGTTGGATATAGCCAACAGGAACCCACCAATCCCCTCTGGCCTCACTTTAATAACAAAAACCCACTGCTGGTCATTTATCTAGGGAAAATACACTCCATCTTTTTTTGTTGTTGTTGTTTATCATAGAAGAAATCAGCCAACACATGTAGGGCCTTGAAGTGGTGAAAAAAGTAAAAAAAAATTACATCAAAGAGCCATAAATCCTAACCTTTGGGCTTTTTCTTCACTTTGTACATGTTAGTCTTGAGTGAAATGCCTACTGCTGTAGAGTTTATTGCCTCAAGACTGAGCCAATCTTCCTTATGTTAACCAAGATGTTTCTCTCTCTCTCTCTCTCTCTCTCTCTCTCTCTTTCTCTCTCTCTGTCTCTTTCTTTCTTTCTTTCTTTCTTTCTTTCTTTCTTTCTTTCTCTTTCTCTCTCACTTTTTTTTTTTTTTTTTTTTGCTTCTTGGTTTTTTCTTTTGGCTGCTATTGAGGTGATTCAAGTATTAATTCTTTCTTGTCCAGTCTAAGCCTACATATGATTTCTTCCTCTCACTGAGGGTGTCCTGTTATCACAGAGCTCATTTTAGTTCATCTAGAGGGGGCTTCCCAGCATGACTGGTTCTTCTCATGCTCAGAAAACCATGAATGCCTGGAGCCACATTAAAATTTTGGCTTCCACATTCTCTTTCTCAAATATGGTATCATCTGTTTAGTACAGGTGCCTCAGCGCAGTCTTCTGAGTTTTAAAAGCTTGCTAGGTCATGTTCCAAGAAATTTCCCAAGCACTATTCCACAGGGTTTGGGCTTTGGGGCCCAAATGTCATCAGAATCATGGGTACTCTGTGCTTCCCAGAGTGCAGCCCCTACCTCTTTACTGTTCAGTCCTCCTTGGCAGTGAGGGCCCTCAGAGGCATCCATATGTTAAGATGATTTCACACACACACACACACACACACACACACACACACTCTCTCTCTCTCTCTCTCTCTCTCTCTCTTTCAGATTCAGATGTTGTGAGCACGTGCCTTTTTTCACATGTGAGGAATCAGCCGCTGCTACTGCTTGTGCTTTAAGAAGAACTTATTCTTGCATTGGACTTAAAGGAATCTGTTCTTCAGCAGCTAGAAAAGGATGACTGACTCTGTTATGTTTGCTTTCAAAGCACCTTAGTGTCAGGAAAGCATGCTGGATAGACTTCAGAGGACTAGAGGCCCTCCTAACCCTTCTGGGTACGCATGACCAAATTTAACATCTACCAGGTCCTAACCACCATGACACTGTGTTCCCAGACCCCTTCAATTTCAGCCACAGTGGATACTTTTGACTCCTCAGAAATGCCTACCCCTTCTTGACTGTAAGACATTTGCATGTTGCCTTGGTCAGAAGATGACTCTTCCACCTGAGGGACCCCTGTGGCTCCAAAAATAGTTAGTGCTTCTCAAAACAGATCACCTAGGAAGCTTTTTAGACTGCAGAATCCTCAGGAGGTCTGGAATTCCTGAAGAGCTTTCTGGTGAAGCTAGCCCTCGAGAAATCTGCCTGTGGCCTCAGTTCAGTCAAGTCTCCTATAACTAATCATTTTAAAATACATAACCTCACTGCTTTCCAGCCTTTGAACTAAGTGTAAAATCTATGACCAAGTGGCATTTAGCATAGTGGCAATGTTACACAACATTCACCTGTGTCTAATTCTAAACTTCACACAAGGCACGGTGCTTTCAGCTTGCGGTTCCTAAACTGCTTGCTCTCAGCCATCCTTTAAACTCTTACAGTATTCAAGTCTTGATTTATTTAGAGGTCACTTACTGATATTTATAATATTAGAAATTAAAAGTGAAAAAATTATAAAGGTTTAATCTATGAATTAGATAACATTATTTTACATTAAAAATCTTTAATATCTGATTTAGTAGAACCTTACTGAAAAAAAATCATATTTTCTTCCTCATTCAATCTATCGTAGTCCCCCTCAGCTTCACTGCCAATTCTGCAGTTTTCCATGGCCAGTTAATCATGGTCAGAAAGTATTAGATGGATAATTTTAGAACTGGGCAGTTTATAAGCTTTCACTTTTACATGCCAATCCAAGTATGATGAAATCATGATTTAATAAAATTAGTAATTTATAGTTTAGTAAGTGAGTTATAAAGTAATACTAAGTTTTAGGGGAAAAAATAAAAACCTATGACTGTGTGATAGTGAGGAATACACTGCCAGTAGGTAGTTTAGTGCCACTGTTCTCTGCCTAGAGACCTGCTGTGCCACTAGTATTTAAATCATTTTCACAGATCATGAAACACCTAGAAGGGTTCAAGGGCCTCCCTGGAGCACACGGATCAACATTTTGAGAACCACTATCCTAATAAACAGCCTCACAATATGCTTTTTCCAACCACCTCATTAGATGGTAAAAACTGACAAATTGCAATCCCTAGTGGTATATTATAACAGATTAACTTGATTCTGCAGAAATCATCTGTGTACTCCTGAGCATTTAAGAAATTCTATCAACATAAATGTTCCTTTCTCTGTGAAGAAAAATCTATGGAAAATCTTAAACAGTTTTGATTCAAATATTTAATTACGTGTTTAAAATGTATTTTGTACAGACTGTTAAAAAGAACTGGTTTTTAAGTAAAATTTTTGTATAATTACAAATGTTTTTAAAAAATTATAACTTAGCCAGGTATGGTGGTACACACCTGTAATTCTAGTACTTGGGAGGTGGAGACAGGAAGATCAAAACTCCAAGGTCATCCTCAGCACTGCTGCCTTAAACTTGATAGACACGAAAGGGGGTTAATGTTAAACTTCTTAAACACTTTTAAAACATCTGTTTGTAAAACGTAAGATGAGCACAAATCAAAGACTGATGAACCAGAAGAAATGAAAAGGTAGTTTAAAAGGGGCTGTTAGAGATTCATTCACATAGTCAAAGGGTGCGGTGGTGGGGAAATGGGTGATGGCTTAGTTGTTAATAGTACTTGCTGTTTAAGCCTACAACCGTAGTCTGGACCCCAGAACCCACATAAAAGGCATATGTAGGCATCTATAATCCCAGCATGCTAACAAGAAGATGGAAGGCAAAACCAGCACACCAGGCAGAGCTGGCCTGATGTTCATAGCAGCAGTGAACAGGAGGGACCCTGCCTCTGACAAAGTGGGTGGCAAAGACTGACACCCCAAGATTGTCCTTGACCTCTACAGTGCTCATAGTACACATGCCCTTATACACATACAAAAGAAAGAACACTGAAATGTGATCTCTTAGATTGAAAACTCAATACTTTGTAGGGCAATAAAATCTTAATTTTTAAGGTTATATTTTGCTGTTCTGAAATTATTTACATTTTTACTAGATCAAACTCAATTACAAATTTATTAAACTTAACTCAAATTGAAATATTTCTTTACAGAGTCAGAGAGCTCATGCATAAGTAAAAAAGTTGTATTATCCTAGAAAAATCATTTTGCTAGAAATCAAGGACATGAGCTAACAGTAAAGCTGGTCTGGACAAGTTGGGGGTGTAGATAGATGAATATACAGTGGCCATGGATCAGGCTCCCCCAACACTGAAAGGATTGAATAGGTAAGAAAAATCTACTTTTTAGCACAGGATAGCACAGGGAATTTTTTTTTCTATCTCAACCTGAGATTAGTGAAGAAATTGGGACTCACATTCACATTTATTCTACTGGTATTACTCAGTGCTAACCCATGGATACTATCTGAATAGGTGCTCAACTTATATTGCCTTATTATACAAATAAAGCTACTCTGAAGATAAATTAAAATTATATACATACAAAGAAGTAATCTACCATCATCTCGAGTCATTGGAAATTTGTGCAGAAATAACAAGATTTGAGAATTTCAAATAATAAACTAAAGTAGAAAATTTTTATAGAGACCATAACATAGTTGTTTAAAATAATTATAAATGTAAAGATGGAGTTGGAACCAAAAAAAGTACACAGTGCTTATAGAAATAGAAAATACTCATTGAAGTGCAAAACTCAGTTGATGAAATAAAAGGGTAAACAAAGCTGATTGAAGACAGTAGACAGGAAGACAGATGTAAGAAAGTTATCACAGTACAGTTGGAGAAATAAAATAGAAAATCTTTTGGTCAACTGGGTAGATGGCTCAGTGAATAAAGTGCACAGCTCTGAGTACCTGAATGTGTATCCCCAAACCGTACAGAAAAGCTGAAAGCTGGGACAGACTTCTGTTATCCCAGTAAGTCTATGGCGAGAAGGGTGGCAGGGACAGGAGAATTCTTTCTTCAAACAAGGTGTAAAGCAAGGAACAACTTGACAGGTGTGCTCTAACCTCCAGCTGTGTGCTGTGTGTGCTTACAGATCCAGGGGAAGTTCCATAAAGGCAGCAAAAGCAGCCTGCTTTCACACAACACAACCAGCCACACCCACACACACACACAAATGAATGAATGACAGAGTATTTGAAGGGGTTTGGGGGACTTTCTTAGTGGTAGAGCACCTGAATAGCATGCATGAACTCTTGGGATCCACCACTAGAACCACAAAACAAAGAAACCAGAATGAGATGATTCAGCTATGATTATCGGGCTCTAGAAGGTGAGACTACATAATACGGGAAGAGGTAAACGGGCTAATTACAAAGAAAAGGGTGTTTATTTAGCATTACAGTTTTGGAGGTTCAAAGTTCATGATCATTATTTTGGCCTCTGGTAAGGTGGCAGAAGGTGAATTCTGGTGACAGGGAGTGTAAGTTAAAGAAGGAGAGAAAGACTTGGGTCCTCTTAAACTTATCTTCTCATTGCTAAAATAAAGCACCTAATCAACAGCTTGTGGGAGGAAAGGGTTTATTTGGGCTCTCAGACTTGAAGGGAAGCTCCATGATGGCAGGTGAAAACGTGGCATTAGCAGAGGCTGGACATCACCTCCTGGGCAACATCGTAGAATAACAGCAACGGGAGAGTGTGCCAAACACTGGCAAAAGAAAACGGGCTATAAACACCCATAAGCCCACCCCCAACAACACACCTGTTCCAGTAAGGTTCGCTGGGGAGTCACACATTCAGAACACTTAAGTGTATGGGGACATCTAATGCAGACCACCACAGATCCCTAGTGGCCTAGTACCTGCCAGTGTAAAGGCTTTACAGCACCATGAGGACCAAGCCTTTAATCACAAAGGACCCTTGGTAGTTATAAATCATACCCAAGCAGTAGCAATAATATTTGGAGAGAGAATGACCACAAATGTTCTACAATTGAGAAATACAAAACACCGTGGACAAAAGTCACAGTCACTTTCAAAAGGATAAGTGAGGTAAAATTCACACACATATACATCCTAGATGAGCTGCAGAAACCTATAGACAAAGGCAAAGTTCACAACGAGTATCTTACATGATGAAAGCCAGAGCATTCATGGCCTACAAGTAGCGGATGAGAATCCTATCACTTGTCTTATCCTTGACCCCACATGCCCTGGGAGCCCTAGCATGTTGAATGATAGAGGCGGTTTCTCTGACCTTCTCTGATGTGAAAGCAATTTTACACTAATGACCCCTAGGTGTGACATTTAGAGCTGGATGTAATGTCCTACACTTATAATCACCTGTAGCTTTAGGCATAGCCATCTCCAGGGGTCAGAGTTTGGGGAGTTAGCCTTTTTCCAGTTTTAGTTTGTGACATAAGACCTGAACAGTTTCTGCCTGGCTGTCACCTTAGGGATTCTGCTGGCTTTGTGGGTGAGAAAGGAAATGTGTACAACTTTGTCATGGACTTGATTTTCCTGAGCTACTGTTGGTTGTTTTCTTTACATGTGAGTGGATACTTAGGTCTGTATTTTGGGGACTTAAACAGAGACCGGAAATGATATGCCAGGACACCTCACCCATAATGAAAGAGTGAGAATAAAAGATAAACAAATTTAGAGGTAAGGACAATACAGAAAATTAATCCTCATGCATCCTTCAGTTCTCCTCTTCCTCATTATTATTACTAGTGTTGGGTTGTTTTTTTTTAACTCTACCCCAGGCTGACCTGGAATTCACTCTATAGACCCAGGCTGGCCTTGAACTCATAGCAATTCTACCTCTGCCTCCTGAGTGCTGTCATTAAAAATATGTGCCACCATGCCCAGCTACAATGGTTACCATTTTTGTTTTGTGTTTAATGTTTGATATCACTGGATTTCTTGATGTAGAATTGTCTTAGTATGCAGCCTTCTGTCTCTCCTCTGGGTCTTTAGATAAATGATGGGGTTGGTTTCTCAGTGTTTTGGTGACTTTCTCATCAGCTGTCACCATTACCGATTTCCCCTTTCTTTTCCTCATCATCTGACCAAACATTGCTTTGATGTTTGTTAACCTGATAGTCTTTAAAGAATGTTTCATTGTTTTTCATTTGTTCTTTTTCATCTTTCCTTGACCCAAACAAATACACTGTTGCTTTGAAAATGTGTTTCTTGTCTCACACCAGCTTAAAACTGGATTATTAACATTTTTGCCATGGCTCAATTTCTGCTGCACATTCTACCCAGAATTTACTTGGGCAAAATGGGGAGAGAAGCAGGAAGGGAGCTGGCCACTCAGCATTAAAGCTTTTTATATTCATAATGACTTAGAGTTCACCTTTCCTAGGAGGATAAAAAGCAGCTGTCATAGCAACAGGTTCTTGTGGTGGTGGGATGGACTGTTGTGCACTAGAATCTGGAGAACGTAGAACTAAGCGGGAGCAGCAGCAGCCCCATGTACTTTGTCACAGTGACCTCTACCATCTTCCTATTTGGGGCTGCATGTTACATATGGATGAGTGTCATAGAAACCTGTGAGATGCAGAACCGTGAATAGGGGGAAGGGATGGGCCTGAATCCCCTCTTTGTTCCAAACAAATATTGTTCTGGTCTAATCGGGATGGACCTCCATCCCAGGTGGTCTTCTCCTATGCCTGCCTCTGAGACTCGGGGCTCCCTCCTGATCCTCCAGTCTGCTCCATTGGGACTCTCACCTAGAAATGTCACTTCAGATGCTTTTGAAGATGGACCTTCACCTAAGAACTTAGAGTTGGTTCTAAAGCAAACAGAAAATGGGTACTGTTTCTGACTTTGCCACAGGGATTTCTTTTTCCTCCTCCCACTCAGAATGCTGATCCTAACAAAACTCTCAGACGGTGTTTCCTGTGCTCATCACTGACTTCCTGCTGGATCAGGAAAGCCACATAGTTAAAAGTGGTCTGGGGCTGCAGAGATGGCTCAGTCACCAAAGCACTTGCCTCACAATCATGAGGACCTAAGTTAAATCCCCAGCATTCATGTAAATGCTGGCATGGTGGCACATGCCTGTAATCCCAGCTTTTAGGAAGTGGAGACAGGTGGATCCTTGGGATGAGTTGGTTAGCAAGACTAGTCCAGTGGGTGAGCTCTGAGTTCAGTGACAGAACTTATCTCAAATAAGGTGGATGAGTGATAGGATACCTGACATTGACCTCCTGCCTTCACATACATATGTGCACGTGCGCGCGTGCGCACACCCACACACACACACACACACGTCCCTACACACATAAAACCATATACACACAGACATGTGCAAAGAAACAGTGGCCTTGTTTCAGCCCTGTGCCTATGCCCATCCAGGCTCCAGTAAGACACTCATGGCATAGTTTTTGGGATACCACCAAGAATCTGATTTCTTACCTAGGCCTTTGTCACTTACAGTCTCCTGCACTGAGCACACCAGTCCTCTCTATGGCCATACCACTCTGACCGCACCATATCTTGTCTGAACTCACCAGTCCTGCCTTTATGAGATCTCTGTTTAATGGGTCCTCCTCCTCCTCCTCTTCTTCCTCATCATCTTCTTCCCACTTTGGACAGCAATTGATAGTTCTCTGAACTCTTGATACTTCCCTTCCTCGACTTGGCCTTTCTCCACACTCTCCTTTCAGTGGAGGAGCCCAGGAAGGAGGTATTAAGATCATCTTTTGGCTTTGGTAGTACCACTGACATATAGTGTTGCCCAAGTGCCACTGCACTATCTAAGGGGATATTTTGAAGCCAGTAAGACCAGAATTCTAGAGCTAATGTCCCTGTAAGTCCATGTTGTGCCAGAGCCTGGACACATGATGACAAATAAAGCAGGCATGGTCCTTCTTATAATGCTTCTAAACCAGCTGAGGGAGCAATGTGTGTCATTTCCCCACTCACCCTGTTGTAGTCAGCTTCCTGTTGCTGGCAGAAAACACCCAACCAAGAGCAGCTTGTGGGAGAAAAGGGTTTATTTTGGCTTACAGACTCAAGGGGAAGCTCCTTGATGACAGGGGAAAACGATGGCATGAGCAGAGGGTGGCCATCACCTTCTAGCCAACATCAAGTGGACAAAGCAACAGGAGAGTGTGCCAAACACTGGCAAGGGAAAGCCCACCCCAACAATACATCACCTCCAGGAGGATCTAATTCCCAGATTGCCACCAGATGGAGACCTAGCATTCAAAACATAGAAGTTTTTTGGGGACACCAGAATCAAACCACTACAACCACTTTGTCCATCCGTGCGTCTGAGTAGACCTTGGCACACTCTGGTACTACATTTAGGGGTGGAGAAATTCACCCATGCCTAGTGTCAGATGGCAGGACCTGATATCTCCATAGTTTTTTCCTTGCTTATTAAATCTCATGAAAGATATGTGGATTATAAATAGGAACACTATGGTAGTTTTAGTACTCTGCTTTTCAAACTATAAAAATAAGGTGTTGTCCTGGCCTGATAAGTCTTAGTATTTTCCTGTTACTTTTGGTTGATTTTGCTGGATTCTGACTTGTATCTGGGCTTTTAAAGACTTCTTTCTACTTTTGGAGGAAAAAATGTCCTGTATCATGGAACATTTGGAAAGAGTTCAATATCATACTAATCAAAGAAATAGGACTTAAAATGAGGTAGGCACAATATTGCATGCTAATAAAACATTGAATATAATAGTCTAATTTTAGTGCAAATAAAAGGACCCAGAGAAATGGGCACCCTAAAATATTCTAGGTGGGAATATAAATTGATACTGATTTATGGGTGACAGTTTGACAGTATATATTATTTTTATACTTTTTCATCCATTCCTGTACATTTATTCTGAAGAAAGATGTACATATGTTCATTTACCTGTAGGCTCACCACAGTGTTATTGGGAATGTTAAACTATTGGGGGCAATTTGAATATCTAATAATAAAGAACTTATGTCTACTGTTCTATCAGAGCTGTCTATCTGAAACCCAGCCTTTCACTGAGCTGCAAGACTCCATGAACCTTGCCTTTTCTCTCCCCTCAAGTTTTCCAAACTTCTTTTACAGGTTTACTCTTTATTTTCTTATTTTATTTCTCATCTTTGTTTAGTTATGACTTAGTTAGGTATATAACCCAAACAATTGCAGGGTTCCTATCAATAGGATTCTGGGGTGGCTGTTGGTATGTAAATGGCCAAGGTTCCCTTCTGTGTGTAAAAGACTGTGCAGGGATCTATCAGTGACATGTTTGGGGGGGATAGCCACTTCCTGAATTGGCTGAGACCACAGATAGGGCCTGAAGGAGCAGCCAGAAGCCACAGGGTATTCTCACCATTGTGTGGGAAACCACAGGGGTGGCAAGGATTTCCAGGCTTCTATTCTACTCAGCAGCTTCCCCCCCACCCACCCCAAGGTAAGATCTTATCTCAGAGGTTTTTTTTTTTTTTTTTTTTTTTTTTTTATTTTTAAATTTTTTTTTATCGATTTTTAACCTAGACTGACCTGGATCTCACTGCTGGCCTCAAACTCCCAGTGATCTTCCTACCTCTGCCTCCAAAGTGCTGTAATTAAAGGTGTGTGCTACCACATCTGGATCTCAGAGGTTTTTGACATAGACTTCAGAATGCCTATGGAAAAGGAAGTGAACTTATCTGGAATATAATTGGGTTTCTTTTGAAGAGATCTCAGGCAGGCATCATTGATGCTTGTGTTTAAAGATACAGCATATTATAGTGGCATGATTCATAGTTCCTTCCAGGCTACATTGTGCCCTCCACACATGGTTTCCATCTCCTGGCCTGCCCACATTGATCCTCTTGGCCAGTTTTGGCCCTGTTTCATTTTTGATGCCACTTTCACTCTCTGACATTTGTGTGGATAACTCTGTGTATATTCTCTCTCCCTGATTGGACTCAAAGGGGGATCTTGTAAGTCTGGTTCACTACAACATCCCAGTATGTAGGAGGGTGCATGGCATATTGTGGGTGATCAATCAGTCAGTAATTGGGAGTGAGGATACTTGACGAGTTTAGGAGTATACAGAAGGCTAGGGTACTTGAACCACTGAGAGGGAAGTGCTGAGTGGAATGGACATGTGGTTGGAATGCTAGCTAGGGTTCAGATCATGGAGGCCATGGTGAAGGACGGCTTGCTTGAGGACCTCCTGTTCTGTGTGTTACTTCATCTTCACGAGTTGATACATGCCCTGATTGGCCTGAGGATGTGGGCATTGTTACACTCTGGATGTACTGTTGGGGCTCACATTGTACCTCGCTTCCCCATCTCCACTGTCATCAGCACATCTTCAACCACTTTGCCCTTGAGCAGCAAAGCAAGATGACAGTAACAAGGTTGTTAGTCTCTGATGCTTGCACCATTGGACACATTTTAGAACCTTGTCATTCCTCAATTTGACTTCCTTTTGAAATAAGTGTGTTTTGATTTGGGCCTTGAGAATGATACTTGCTGAGAGCCTGACTATTGGGTGGGTCAGGGACCCAGATTTCAGATTTCTTCTACAAATCACTTGGTATATGTTACCAGACAAGATGTGCTATTCTCTGCCTAAAGCTAGATTGTTTTTCTAACCTTTGATCTCTACTTCCTGTTTGTCAATACTATATTTTAAAATTTACTTTCAAGTTAGCAGAAGTGTTTTCAGCTCTGTGTTGCCTGTGAGGAATACACGTTTTGCTCTGCATGTGTTGAATTAAGAACTCCACTGGCATCAGTCCCTGAGAATCTGTTTTTGAGATGAAGGCAGTAAATATGACAGAAAGGCTCACTCCTATCCTAACATGCACCACTGTCTATAAACACAGTTATTTATATGTTCAAATAAATAAAAGGAACTCTTGTTTCCCGTCAGTGTGAACTTGAATTGAAATTTTAGGAGCTAGCAATTGACTACAGCAGGAGTGAGGAGATGTTGACACAGAGCTTCAGTGTAGGGAAAGTGAAAGGGGTAATCCACACACATTTTCCTAAGCTTTATGGGCTGTGAAGTTTGTGTTGTGTTTTTTAATGAATTCTTCTGCTTTTTAGCAATAGATATGAACATGCAGAATATTGATGATCAAGTAATTGATCATGGATGTTAGCGATCTTGGATGTTTTTCATCTTTATTGTTAGAGACTTCCTGAACTTTCCATGGCATCCTCGGCTCATGTATATGAAGAACCATCCACTTTTCCAGAAAGGACTTCCTTCTGTCTGTTGAATAAGCACATATAATCCAGACATATTGCAGTGGAACATGAAGGATAGTAGATTCTAGTCATTTTGGTAGCTTGGTCCTTGAAATTGAGCCAGCTTTTTCAATCTCAGCTTCTTAGTTGAATTGTCCTCATGGCAAGGAACGTGATTTTCTGTCTGTTTCCTTTTTGGGATGAAAGCACTCCTTTTCAAAAATATTCCAGTCAGCTAGATTACTTCCTTTCTTTGAAAGCTTTCCATGAAAGGACCTGATTACCCAGGGTAGGTGCCTGCATGAGTGTGTTTCTCTTCCTCTCGCTATCATTCTGTCAGTCTCTCTCTCTGCCATTTCCTGCAATCCTACGTGTGGATTTGTAATCTTTGTCTTCCCTCCAAAAAGGGTTATGGACATTCCCTAAAGCCGAGGTTTGCACTTGATGGGAAGTGAAAGCTTTAAGCACAGAGCTACATTCTTTGAACTCCTTTTGTCTGTAAAATGGGACAGGTTAGATAGGGATCTGGCCTCAGAAAACTGATATTTCTTTTAACTAATTAACATGGTTTTGGAGTCAGGTTCAATGGACTATACAAATGTTTCATTGAAATGCTTAATGTTGGTGCTATTCATGGGTGACCATTAGCTGGGTATCAGGTAGACAGTACCTAGGGCTGTCATCATTACTTTAAGCTTCCAGTTCTGGTCAGCCAACCCTTCTGTTCTTCCTTAGATGGAACTTCCTTGTGGTAGAGCTCTCCCACATGGTGTCTGATGAGAAGCAATAATAATTGCAGAGACCTGCGAGGCTAACACAGTCATGAGCAGCAGACACAGGGTCTGACACATTTTAGTTATTCTGGTCAGTACAAAGAGTGCTCCATTCTGGTTTGTACATGTCTGGAATTCTCTCACTAGGTTTTATGGTACTTTGTGAACCTTGATTTCTTTCTCTATGAAAGATAAAGAGACCCATGGAATTTGAACATTTCAGCCTCAGTAGCTGAGGCCTTTCTGAGTCTACAGAGAGGAACAGCTGATATTAGGTTACCCCTCTGATGAGAATTCTCTAATTGCTTTTCATCCCCGTGAAGAACAAAGCCCTTACAGTGGCCTGCAAAGCCATCCAGGATTTGCTGCCCCAAGTCTCTTAGCTCTTTGACTTCTGGATACTTTTCCCTTCTGCTCACTCTGCTCCAGGTACACGGGCTTTCATTTGGTGTTGCCAACATGCCATGCACCTTCTGACCTCGAGCCATGTGCACCTGCTGTTTCCCCTGCCTGTAGCCCTTCCCAGGTGTTTGTAAGGCCGGCTCCTTTCCCTCCTCCAGTTTGATACTGCATGCCTCTTCCTTGCCAGACTTCCCTGACACCTTTTAATGGTGCAAACGTGTCCTCCCTGTCCCCCCCGCCCATACCCTGCTTGCTGCTTCACCATAGCAACACTCATTTTATTTTCTTTCTGTCTGTCCTGCTTCCCATGAAATGAAAGCTTCTCTAAAGGCAAGGAATTAAGGGAGTCCCTTTTGTTTACTGCTATAACTCTTGCACTTAAAGCAGTGCATGGCACATAACAGATACAATACTAGCAAGTGGAGGAGTAGGGAAGCACAGCTCAGGTCACACCTCTGTCCTGTGTAGACAGCCCTAAAGCAGGGCCTCCTTGGCCTGTGTTTTGGACAAGCGGTAGTTTGAAGATGGTAGACTGCATAGCTGGAGGAAGTGCCACACCAACAGGAACCCATGCATGTGTGACCTTTGGTGCTGTGAGTGTTACTTGGGTGTGCATAACTGGCATCCCTCCTTTGTTTGCCTTCTGGCATCTCTGGATTAGAGTACTAATAAAAATAATCTGTGATAATGTGAAAACATTTTATAAACTATAAAGTACTTTGCAAATGTTAATTATATTGGGCTTTAGCATTGATTGTTATGTAACTTGAAATAGTTAAGTAATTTTCCAGGAAGAAAGACTCCCTGAGTCAGCTGCTCTGTAGGACTGTTTCTTTGTGAACGCAGCTGTTCCCCATTTGAGCCTTGCAGCCTGGGCCCAAGAATATAGTTGATGGCTGAAACCTAGGTTTGGAAAGGTGAAAGCAAATTACTTATCCTAGATCTAAGTAATGTGTCTATGTCTGTCTAAGAGTACTCAAATAGCAGGTGGCCAATACATAAGTCTAAGAAGCAACAGAGAAGAAATAAGTAAAAATTAAGCTGGCCTATTTTGGAATTGTAAAGACTATGACTTATTCACTAGGATTTTACCCTGTTGGTGGACACAGATGAACCTAATATCCTTGATTGCTTTCAAACTCTGCTTTTAAGATGTTCCAGACCAGCCTGGGCCATGGTCAGATTGTCCTTTGCCCCATGTTCTCCTCAAAACTAATGCCATGTAGAAAGGAAGACAAGCAAGTGAGGCCAAATAGCAGGATCTATACCATGTATGCTTCCTCCCTCCCACAAACACATACACGACACTAGAGCATTTAAGAGCAGTACCTCCAAAATCAGACTGCAGATTGCCTGGCTTCAGTTCTAATTCTGCCACTTACTAAATATGTGACCTGGACTTATTTGTCAGGGCTTTAGCTTTCTCATGTGGGAAAATAATGGAACTTACTTCACGGGATAATTTTAAATATCAAATGAAATTGGTGCAGTGTTTATGCCTGCTTCACAGAAATACTCAGCTAATTATTGTTACTGGTAATTCTTGATGACAGTCATAGTAATAATCAAAGGTAGGAAGACAGTAAAGGGATTTCAGAAAAATAATATTTAAAAAAAGACACAGGAGACTCATCTAAGAAGCATTAATAAATGAAGGGAGCTCAGCATAATAATGTGGGCATTATGCTATATTATATAATGCATATTAGGTAATACATATAATGATGGTTATTATATCCTACAAATACTTCATAGCTCATACTTTGTAGATTAGTATGGTCTGGGAGCAACGCCTGTTTTGTTATGTGCCATTGCTGTCAGGGGAGCTGCTCTGCCTACACTCCTCTACTACCTCTGGTGTGGTGAAAGCTCTGAGACACCAGTAGGGCACATGCAACTCTGAAGCAGACATTTAGGGTAGCTGAGCTTCAGTGAATTTACAATAGCACAATCTTGCAAGGCACCCATGTTCTTTCTTTCTTCCCCTTTAACACATGTTGTGGTATAGTGTGCTGAGCACTTGAGGATGTGGCAGAAAGGAGGCTCATGCCATCCCTGCCCTCCTAGTGCTTTCAGTAGCTGAGAGAAACAGATATGGTAAGTTCTATGAATGGTGACATATTTATAACTCTGGAAGTGCTAGGAAGGACAACTGAGGAATTAGAATTTTACAGAGAGAGAGAGAACTGACCTAGAGTGGGTAGCCAGAAAGACCCCTCTGAGGAAGTGAGAGTGATCTAGAAGTAAGCCAGGGTAAGAGGGCAGCAAGGAAGCTCTATAGCTTAGAGGCCAGTGACCAAAAAGTATGGAAAAGGGTATTGAGAGATCAACTGGATCATGTGGGTCCTGCCAATGTTTTTCTCTAGTAATATTTTTCTTATTAAACTTTATAGCACAAAATAAAACATAGACCACTTTAGTCATTTTTAAAACCATGGTTCATTTTGGTTGTTTGGGTTTATTCACTGAGCATAGTCGTTCATGCCATTAATCCCAGCACTTGGGAGGCAGAGGTAAAAGGATTGATATGAGTTCTAGGTCAGCCTGGAACTACATAGTGAATTCAAGCCTGGGATAGAATGAGACCCTACCTTGAAAAAGAAACATACATACATATATATTTATGTTTGTATTTATATTTGTATGTGTATAACTATGGTCCAGTGGTATTAAATATATTTACAGTGTGCAATTATCACCATTATCCATCTCCAGAAGTTCTCATCTTACAGAACCAAAACTCTATACCCATTAAACAGAGTCTTATCCACTCTGCCTAAATCTCATGATGACCACCATTCCACTTTCTGTCTCTGCATGTGACTACTCTAAGTATTCTTATAAGCAGAATCAGATAGTGTTTGTCTTCCTGGCTGACTAATGGTCATCAGGGTTCATCCATGTGGTAGTATATGCCAGAAGTTCCTTCCCTTTAAACACTGAGTAACATTCCATTGCAGATACAGACCACATCTTGTTTAGCTATCTATCTATCCACCTACAAACACCCAGGTTGCTTCTATGTTGTAGATATTGTGAATAAAGCTGTGAAGATGGGTGTGTAAATGTCTCTTCAAGACCCAGCTTGCGGTTCTTCAGTTTATATACCCAGAGTTGAATTGTTGGGTTATATAACAGTTTTATGTGTAGTTTTATGAGGATCTAACTTACTACCTGCGAAAGGTTTTCCAGTTGAAGTTTATAGCAGTCAGACACTGCTGGTGGATTTTAGACAGTGTGAGGTTGACATCCAGGTGAGCAGAGTAGAAATGTAACTGACTACGTACTTGGACTTTAGAGCCTTTCTGGTTAGACTACCAGGTCTACACACAGAGGCCCCTTGTCTCTTGGTATCCTCAAATCCCTTTTCCCCATCTTGAAGGAATTTTAGTACCAGGTTGGCCTCTATCAGTGGAGCTCAAGTTGATATGTGTTGTTGTGGCCGATATTGACAATCTGAGTTCTCATACGTACCCATCTGGAATGCAGTTTATATACTTCACCAGAAGTAGGGAACAAATGGCTAGTTATTCACAGAGACTTGACAGCCTTGGATAAGGGCAGCATAGCCTGCATGGCCCTCATTGTAACTTTTGTGGGCTGTAGAAGTCATTTTGACAGTTCCCTCACTCCTTTATTCCTCTAATGTATTCTCTCCTCATCAGATAACGTTTTCTGTACAATCCAGCTTTAAAAGGTATGCTGTCATATTTGAGGGCCAGTTCATCGTTTTCATAATTTTTCCAAGTATACAGCCACATTTTATTATGGGAAAGGGGGAAAACCTAGTTAATTTAGAAGCACTTTTAAAGACCAATCCATATTCTCTCTCCCTGTTCCTCTCTCTCACCTTTCTCTTCCTTTCTCCTGCCTTCTCTTTCTATTCCAATTTGTAATCTACATGGCAGATGAAGGAGTACCCTTTAGCTTCTCTGCATATTCATTTTTTTTTTTTTTGGAGCTTCTGCTGGAAAGGAATGTCTCATGTCCTTGGTTGTGTAGGAGCAGCTGAAAGCCATAGTTAAAAAAATACTAAGTGAGTTAACCGAGGCTCAGAAAGATAAATGTTTCATGTTCTCATATGGAATTCTAACTTCGAAATTGTAGACTTGTATGTAAGTTGGAATAAGAGTCATTAGAGACCAGGAAGCTAGAAAGAAGCCATGAGGGGAGGGTGAGTGAGTGAGGGACTTAAAGGTGACAGGGCAGTAGATATGTAAGCTGAGGGGCAGAATGGTGAGGATGGATAGGTAAAGTGGGTAGGGGAGGAGACCAAGGAGAGGAGAGAGTTGGGTGAGGGCTAACCAAAACTAAACATATTATGAAAAAGCCATAGGGAAACCCACTTCTTTGTTAACTAAAAATGTAATTAAGAACAAAAAAAGAGAAAGAGAGAGTGCACACTCTAGTTGAGGCAGAACTTCCTATGCAGATGGATAACACTGCTCACAGAACCCTTAAGTTGCCAAAAGAAACCCAAGTGCCAGGGATGGGACATCTTTAATGGGAGTTGTTAGAGAGACTTGAGGTCCCCAAAACAATACAGGTATTGCCAAGGCTCTTGGTTGCCCTCTAGAACAAGGTGGTAAGGTCCCATTGCTGAAGACAGCATTAGACACAGAACACTTAAAAATCCAGCCAGAAGCCTCTGGGGTAGCTGTCACAGTGCTGGAAAATGCTATGCAGCCTGCTGGGGTAGGGGTGGGGGAGTCATAAACAGATTTATCCAGCTATGCATCTATCCTGCATGCTACAAAACTGACTAGGCAGACAAAAGGTATCAACCAATGCAATAGTGTTATGACTGATAAGGGGTAACCGGCTGCTCTCTAATTGCATCTGATACATATTCCTTGGGAGGGAATTTATTTCCAGTGCTTTAAGTCTACTCAAAAACCTGTCTGGGAAGGACATGGACTTAAGGGGGGGTGGGATTCACTACTATTGGTTGACTAAAAGGATCTATAGTGCCTATCAATTTGCACCCCCCCATGCTTATATTTATGCCCATAGATAAACATGCTCTCTCCTTTGGTCAGGGAAGCTTTTTGCAGATGATGGTGACTGCTAGGGAGGTTCAAAACTTGTCAGAGTGCTGAGAATAATTGACAGTTAAATGCTCAGTGAGACATCTTTATCATATCCTCCAAGGCTTAGGGAATATTGCAGAAAAGTGGACAGAAAAAAATGTAAGACCCATAGGATAGTGTATTAGTCAGGGTTCTCTAGAGGAACAGAACCGATAGACTGAATTGTATTAAAAGAGAATTTACTGGATGAGATTATGACAGTCCAATAATAACAGTTTGCAGGCCTGAGAGTCAAGGAACCTGGTACCTGCTCAGTCCACAAGGCTGGATGCCTAAGCAGTCTCAATCCAGCACTGAAGTCCTGGGGCACTTTAGTCCAGTCCACCCTGGAAGGCAGCAAGCAGCACAGGCAGCCAGATGAGAGGAGAGGATTCTTTTCTGCCAGAGCTTCCTTAGATAAAACCCCCTTCCAAGAGGGGCCACTCATTCTGGGGGAAGGGCTCACCCTGGGGGGTTCCACTTCCATTCTTTCTGGAAGCAACCTCAGAGGCCCACTTGAGGAATGTCTGTGGATTCCTAAATAGATCCAGTTGACAACAGAACATAACCATTACAGATAGGGAGGAATATTTTGGGACATTGTTACCCAGTGTCTTTGTGTCTGTCACTTAATGATTTCACAACAATTGTTATTATCTCCACAAGACCTCCACAATATTGAGCTTAGCAACATTTCAACATGGATAATGAAGGCAAGCCAAAAAAAAAAAAAAATTGCTAAAATAGAAGAGGGACTAGTTGGAAAGAAGAAGGATTCAGTGGAAGGGAGGAGGGGGGCAAAAAGAAGATATTGGGAGGTGACTGTAAACAGATTACATTATGTTCAAGTATAAACATTATGAAAATTGATTAGTAAAATAAAATTTTAAAACAAATACTTAATCTTAGACAAAACACCTCTTTAGTATTCTCCCATGAGGTTTGTCTAAAGGACTGAAATTCTGTAACTAGAGCAAGAACTGGGCGAACATTATTATTTTGCAACACCATTAGAAGAGCCAAATCAAAATTAAAATTGGCATATTTATTTAAATTATGATCTCTGGTTTTAGTATAAAATAAAGGACATACTGCTGAGTTAGCTCTTTTCTGGCTGTGTGACCTCAGGCAAGTTACTTCTCTTCTCTAAGATGGGTGCTAGAGTGCCTGCCTGAAAAGGTTCTCATGAATTGTAAGGAAGTGCTATAGAACAGTACCATTCAGAAGTACCCCCATACATCTTCAGAGGTGGAAGTCTGGCTGCTCACTACATAACCATTCCCAGGAAGATGCTAGCCAGTGTTAGCCCAGGATATACATAGAACTTCTTCTGGGACTGGCCATGGAGACAGTTTAGCATATATAGTCCTGTATTTATGGCTCATTGAGCTTTTCTTTTTTTGGTTCAAAAATTTTTAAACTTATTTTTATTAGATCTAGACATACTTAATATTATGTAAACAACACATGTTGGTTTCCCTCATCACTGGCCCTTTTCTGAAGAGGCCTTCCTCAATGGGGATGCAAGTCAGCCCCATGGGGATTGTGGGTCATGCATTGTGGGGGCAGCGGTCAGTTATGGGGGAGAGGCAATGTTTCTGTGTGTAATGTCCCAGCTTTTGACTCTAACAATCTTTCCGCCCCTCTTCCACAAAATTCCATGAGCCATGTTGGGTGCATTTTAAGTCTACTTCAGTGATGGGCTCTTAGGAGCCTCTGGATCTCTGCTTTGGTAGGTGTTGAGTGTCTTCAGTGTCTGTCTCCTTCACCCTTCCGCTGATATCAGGTTCATCAAGAAAACCACACTTTTGCTCATTTTGCTGTTCAGGTGTGTCAGCAACTCGGGCTGATCCAGGGTAGGAACTGCAGATGAGTGAGACCATGCGACTGTTGTCTTTCTGTGATTGTGTGAGTTCACTTAGTATGATCTGTTCCAAGGTTGACAATTTTTCTACAAATTTCATTGTGTCATTTTTTCTTTTTGCTGAGTAGACTTCCATTATGTAGATATACCACATCTTGGTGATCCATTCATCCAATAATGGGCACCTGGGTTGACTCAAGTTCTTAGCTATTATGAATTGAGCAGCTATAAACATGGTAGAGTAAATATCTCTGAACTGAAGTGTAAAGCTTTCAGGGTAAATTCCCAGTAAGGGAATAATAGGGTCTGTTGGTAACTGTATTCATCATTTTCAGTATTATCCATTTTGATTTCCATAGTGGTTGTACCAGCTTACATTCTCACCAACAGTGAATGAGTGTTCCTATTTCTCCACACCCTCGCCAGCATTTGTTTTCATTTGACTTTTTAAATGTTTGGTATCCTTACTGGGATAAGGTGGAATCTCATAGTTCTTTTAATTTACATTTTCCTAATGCTTAGGGTTGTTGAACATTTTTTAAGTATGTGTTAGCCATTTGTAATTCTTCCTATGAGAACTCCCTCTTTAGTTCCCTGCCTCACTTTTTGAGTGGGTTGTTTGATTTTTTATTGTTTAGTTTTGAGTTCTTTGTAGATTCTAGATATTAGGCTTCTTTCA
The DNA here is from genome assembly GCA_036365145.1 of Orientallactaga sibirica. NCBI lineage: Eukaryota > Metazoa > Chordata > Mammalia > Rodentia > Dipodidae > Orientallactaga > Orientallactaga sibirica. The sequence continues at coordinate 49,985,016 of JAEOAD010000005.1, forward strand.
GTGGTGTAGCTGGCAAAGATTTTCTCCCATTCTGTGGGTAATCTGTTGGCTCTGTTTATGGTATGTTTTCTGTGCAAAAGATTTATAGTTTTCATGAGATCCCATTGGTTGAGTGCTTGTTTAATTTCCTGGGTTACTGGGGTTTTGTTCAGGAAGTCTTTCCCAGTCTGGTATCACGCAGTGTGCCTCCTATTTTTTTCTTCCAATAGTTGAAGAGTTTCAGGTCATATATTGAGTTCTTTAATCCATTTGGACTTGATTTTTGTGTATGGAGAAATGAGTGGATCTAATTTCATTTTTCTACATATGGTCATCCAATTTGTCCAATACCATTTGTTGAAGATGCTGTCTTTTCTCCAATCTATATTATTGGCACCTTTGTCAAAACTGTAGTTACTCAACCTAAGGTCTGGGTCTTCAATTCTGTTCTATTGGTCTATGTTTCTGTTTTTATTCTAGTACCATGCTGTTTTTGTTACTATGACTTTGTAATATAGCTTTAGACCAGGTATACCTGATCTACTCTGATACCTCCAGAGGTTCCCCCCCCCAAGGATATGTTTGGATATCCAAGGCCTGCTGTCATTCCATATGAACTTTGAGATCATTTTTTGAATCTCTGTGAAGAATGATGCTGGTATTTTTAGTAGTATTGCATTAAATCTGTATATTGCTTTTGGTAGAATTGGCATTTTTACAATATTAATTCTACCTTTCTAGGAGAATGGGAGGTCTTTCCATCTTCTCAAGTTCTCCTTGGTTTCTTTCTTGAATTTTTTTATGTTTTCATAATATGGGTCTTTCATATCCTTGGTTAGTGTTATTACAAGGTATTTAATTTTTCTGTTGCTATTGAAAATGGGACAGCCTCACTGATTTATTTCTCTGTATATTTGTCCTTTGCATATAGAAAAGCTACTGATTCTATGCATTGATTTTTGTATACTTCCACTTTACTGAAGGAATTAATCACCTTTAGAAGTTTTGAGATGGAGATTTTCGGATCACTCTTGTATAGGATCATGTCATTGCAAATAGGGCTAACTTGGCTTTCCAATTTGAATCCCTTTTATTTATTTCTTCTCTCTTATTGCTTGGGCTAGTACTACTAGTATTATGTTGAAGAGCAGTGGTGAATGGAAAATGGAATGTGAAAGGACACAATAGACCTGGTCAAGCATCCTCCTGTATAGCCCTTGCCTTTAGGCACACATAATGGAGGCCACCACCCAAAGTTGATCTTCCTGACAGATAAAGAGAGTTCCAGGAATCGTTAACATAGGCCTTATTGCAGAATGCCGGTGTCTACTGTTACCTAAGGAGTGGAATGACCCCTCTGTGCAAATGTACCATGACCTTCCTGTATCTCTTTGTTTCTAAATATCCTTGTTATTACATAGCATAGAATATTTCTTGCCTATGTGATCTATGTAATGAATACCTCGTGACTTCTTGTAATAGCCCCCACCCCCCATTTAACACTAACTTTATGGTTTAACTCCCATCCTGTTTTTTCTATGAACATCATGTGGTTATTTCCAATAAAAGCTGATGCTCCAACCAGTTCAGTGCTGCATCCTGAGAACCCAAATTCTGTAGCCCTGGTGTGCACCAGCTTTTCTTTTTCTGTTTTTTTTATTTTTTACCCATTAAAACTTTGTCTCACATTCCATGAATCGATGGTCTTACTTGTGCGACACCATACCCCATAACAGTGAGAGTGGGCACCCCTGTCTTGTTCCCAATCTCAATGGGAACTCCTTGTGTCTTTCCCCATTAAGTATTATTTGGCCTTTAGGTGCTTTATATATAGCTTTTATTGTGTAGATATAAACCCTCCATGGCTCTTCTTCCCAGAGTTTTGATCATGAAGTGCTGTTGTATTTTGTCAGAGGCCTTATCTGCAGCAATTGAGATGATCATGTGGTTCTTATTGTTAAGTTTATTTAAGTGGTATATTATGTTGTCTGATTTCCATATGTTGAACCATTCCTGCACCCTAGGATGAAGCCTACTTGGTGAAGGTGGATAATTCTTTTGATGTGTTGTTGAATTCAGGATCTTTGTGTCTAAGTTCATCAGAGATACAGGCCTACTTGTTGCATCTTTGTCTGGTTGTTTTTGTCTTGTTTTTGTTTTGTTTTTTTGGTTTTTCAAGGTAGGGTCTCACTCTAGCTCAAGCTGACCTGGAATTCACTCTGTAGTCTCAGGGTGGTTTTAATATTAGGGTGATTTTAGCTTCATAAAAGGAGTTGGAAAGGATTCCCTGGTTTCTGATTATGCAAAACATTTTGAGAAAAACTGTTTTCAGTTCTTCAATGAAAGTTTGATAGAATTTGGCCGAGAAGCCATCCAGTCCTGGACTTCTGTTTTTGGGGTGCTTTTGTTTACCTTTTGAATCTCCATGGATGTGATTAGGTTTGTTTAGGACATTAATCTGCTCTGGGTTTAGTTTTGGTAGGTGGTATGTGTCTAGGAATTCATCCATTTCTTCCAGATTATTTAATTTTGTGGAGTAGAGGTTTTGGAAGTATGCCCTGATGATTCTTCTGATTTAATTGATTTCTGCTGTGATTGCGCCTTTTTCATTTCTGATTTTGTTAATTTGAGACTTTTCTTTTTTTTTGCTTGATCAAATTGGCCAGGGATTTGTCAATATTGTTTATTTTTTCAAAGAACTAGCTCTTCATTTCATGTATTTTTGTTGTTGTTTTGTTTTCTTAGTATCCAATTCATTAATTTCTACTCTAATCTTGATTATTTCTTTCCATCTGGAGCTCTTCTTGTTTTTCCAGTGCTTTAGGTAATTACTGTTAGGTAATTAATTTGGGATCTCTCTGTCTTTGTAATGAAGGCATTTAGGGCTATGAATGTTCCTCTTCGGATTGCCTTCATTGTGTCCCATAAGTTTTGGTAAGTTGTGTTTTCATTATCATTCAATTCTAGGAACTTTACAATTTATTTTTTGATTTCTTCCACGACCCATTAATTGTTTAAAAGTGTTATTTAGTCTACAGGAGCTGGTGGAGTTCTTGATGTGTCTCTTGTTAATTTCTAGCTTTAAAGCATTGTGATCTACATGATGCAAGAAGTTACTTCAATTTTCCTGCCTTTATGGAGGAATGCTTTATTAACTAATATATCGTCCATTTTGGAGAAGGTTTCGTGGGCTGCTGAGAAGAATGTGTATTCTGTAGAGTTGGGGTGGAAAGTTCTGTAGATATCCATTAGGTCTGATTGATCTACGATGTTGTTGAGCTCTGTGATTTCCTTATTGATTTTCTGCTTGGATGATCTATTGATGATAGTGGAGTGTAGAAGTCTCCGACTATGATGGTGTTGGTGTTTATTTCTATTTTATTGTCAAGTAGATTTTGTTTTATAAACTGTGGTGCACCCGTGTTTGGCACATATATATTTAGGATTGTGATGTGCTCATGTTGGATCATTCCCTTGATGAGTAAGAAGTGGCCTTCTCTGTCTTGTTTGATTACTTTTGTTTGAAGTCCATTTTATCAGATATTAATATAGCAACACCCTCTTGTGGTTTTTTTCCATTTGCTTCTAATATTATTTTCCATCTTTTCACCCTGAGGAAGTGTCTATCTTTAGAGATAAGGTGGGTTTCTTGAGGAGAGCAGATGGAAGGGTCCAGTTTTTTGATCCACCCTGATAACCTGTTCTTGTGATAGGTAAGTTAAGACCATTAATATTTAATGTTATTACTGTGAGGTTTGAATTAATCCCTGCTCTGATGAAGTGTTTTATGGGGTTTGCTGCTTTCTTGTGTTATATACTGTTCTGAGCCTTGTTTATTTTGGTTATTGTGGACATCATCTTGTTGGCTATTGAGATTGGTTGTTTGACTGTTCTGTTGTGTTCCCTGAAGTATTCTCTGTAGGTTAGGCTTTGTGTTTATATAATCAAGAGTTGACTTTTTTCATGGAAGTTTTCCTTTCATTATCTGTTATGAGGGATACTTTTGCTGATTAGAGTACCTGGGTTGGAAGCCATAGTTTTTAGACTTTGAAGTGTTCCATTCCAGTCCCTTCTTCTGGCTTTTAGGGTTTTCATTGAGAAATCTGAGGTAATTCTGATGGATTGCCTTTGTATGTTGTGAATTGTTTCTCTCTTGATATTTTTAACATTCTCTCCCTATTTTCATTGTTAAGAGTTAACTATGATGTGTCTTGGGAAAGTTTCTTTTTTGATCCTGTCTGTTTGGTGTTTTATGGGCTTCTTGTATCTAGATGAGCCTCTCTTTTGAGAGATTTGGAAATTTTTCTTCGATAATTTTGTTGAATGTGTTGTCTATTCCTCTGGCCTGGATTTCCTCTCCTTCTGGTATACCCATGATCTGGATGTTTGGTCATTTTAGGATATCCCACAATTCCCTCCTATTCTGTTCACTTGACTTTTTACTTGGCAAAGTTTTTGGCCTCCCGATCAATTTCTTCTGTCTTGTCTTCCAGGTCAGAGGGTTTGTCTTCCACATGAGTAACTGTGTTGGTGAAGGGTTCTAGAGCAATTTTATAATTTCTATTTGATTTTTTTTTTTTTGTTATGTTATTTTGCATTCTGTCCATCTCTTTTCTGAGGTAAAATTTTAGTTTGAGTTCTGATTTTCTTGATGTTTCCTGGAATTCATTCTTGCATTTGATCAAGTCTTCATTAAGTTTAATTAACTGGTTGTTGAGATCTTCCATTTCTTGACTCACCTTCAATTCATTTATATCTCTTTTGAGGGTTCTAACATTTTTTACATCAAGTTAAGCTTACTGTCAAAAGCTGAACACTCTTAAGATTTTTAGATGATTCTGTTCAATTTCATGGATACAATTGTTGGTTCTTTGATGGTTTGTTTCCAGTTCAGTGATTGTTTTGATCAGGGTCTCATTGGTTGTTGTGTTTTCATTTTAGGAATGAATTTCTGTTGATTTCTCCATGATTTCATTGGAGGCTTCCATTGTAGTATTACGCATCATTGGTGGAGATTTCTCAATTTTCTGACTTTTGTTGGCTCTACCATTTTAGGGAGATTCTTTATTTTGTTGAGGAGGAAGCATGTTTTGGTCCTTTGGCCCATGTACCCTCTGACTCAGGTGAACAGTGATGTTGATACCCAGTGTCCAGTCAGGAGACCAGAGCAAAAGGCCTGTTTCTACAGCCCACATAGGGCCCAGGCCTCTCCAAGAAAGGCTCAATGGAACCTACCAGGGTGCCGGGAAGAGCCAGAAACAGCAATCTGGCCTACTCACTCCGAGCCACAGTGCCTGCCTACACATAGTTTGGCACAGGGAACCTAGACCATGGAACTGGGAGGAGCCAGGAAGCAGGGGACTGGCCTACTCACTCACACCCACCTGCACACTTCCAGCACAGGGAATCTGGACAAGGGAGCTGGGAGGAGCAGGGAAACAGGGGTCTGGCCTTCTTCTTCCACACTGCTTCCTCACTGATGTTTCTTGACAGAGCTCCTCAGAACCCTTGAGACAGATCCTTTCTAGCAAGTTCAGGTGGTATCTAGGTAACACACACCCAAATATTTGAAGTTGGTGAAAGGCACCAGATTAACAGCTCTGGGAAGAAACTTAGTTAATTAAATGCCAAAACATATAGTTCCTACAGCAGACTCACTTCTTGTGAATCTTTCTCAGCCCATACTTACGGTTTCCCAGTGAAGGCGGTAGAGACAAAGTTAACACTAACTATAGCTTGGGTGTCCATCTGCTTTTTTGCTTTCAGTATTGTTAACCTCAAGCCTGCCTGCTACCTGCCTGAGTATTACAGAAGTGCCCCAAGGCCACCCTCTAGCCTTTAAACATGAAGGGCACACGAGTGCAGGTACAGTCAGTGTAAAAATGCCCTGTGGGATGGACACATGGTTTAGAGGATCAAGCCTTGTGTGACTGCGGTGGACAGACAGTGCCGAGAGCTGCATGCCCAGGGTACTGAGCTTTTGTTCCTTAGGGAAGAGGTTGCCAGGCAGGCTTGGGAGTTTGGTTCTTGAAGTTATGAGGCAAAGTGAGCTTTGGTGGCTTTGCTTTGGCTTTACAGGGGCCTCTCAGCCTGGAGTATAAGAGAAGTGAAGAGAAAAGGAGTACATTTTCTTAGAATTTTTCTATACATTTCAAATGGATCCTATTTTCAAAAAAAAATGGGAAGCACAAACAGAGAACGTAACAGAAGTCCTTAAAATATCAGCTAAGGAGATGGGACTCTGTTGCAGTCAGATTTGCATTGCTGGCAGAAATCACCTGACCAAGAGCAGCTTGTGGGTAAAAAAGGTTTATTTTGGCTTATAGACTCAAAGGGAAGCTCCATGATGGCAAGGGAAAATGACAACATGAGCAGAGGGTGGACATCAACTCTCACCTACATCAGGTAGACAACAGCAACAGGAGAGTGTGCCAAACACTGGCAAGGGGAAACAGGTTATAATACCCATAAGCCTGTCTCCAGCAATACAACACACTGCCTCCAGGAAATGTTAATTCCCAAATATCTATCAACTAGGAACCTAGCATTCAAAATACCTAAGTGTATGGGGGACACCTGAATCAAACCACCACATTCCGCCCCTGACCCCCATAAACTGATAAACATCCATGATGTAAAATGCAATGCATTCATCCAACTTTAAAAGCCCCCTTGGTTTTTATCACTCCCAATGATGTTCAGACATCCCCATAGTCCAAGGTCTTTTAACTGAGCCATAATACCAAAAATAAACCAAAAAACCCACAATGGTGCAAAATAAACACTCACATTGTGTAAGTTGGAATTGGGCATAGCAAAGAAATATTCAGCCAACACGAGATTTAAACAGAGCAAACATTAAATGCTGTGGCTCCAAGTCCAACAACTCTAGTCAGTGACATATCTCCAAGTCCAGTAATTGCAAGCAGCAACAAGTCTCTGAGGTTCCAATTCACCCCTCCAGCTAGGCTACTCACAGTCCTGGAAAACTTCATAGAGGGCTGGAAGCTCTCCTTGGCAGCCATCTTATGGTCCTGGCATCTCCATTGTGTCTCCATTGCAACCCACAGTCCATCCTCACAGCTCCTTTGGGTCTCCATGCAATCATCCAGCAAACCTCCTACACATTGCCCATGGCCATTTACAAAACACAAGACTGTGTTGCAATTTCAATGACCCTCTCTTTCCTGAATTTCTTATACTCCATAATACCAGGTAGGGTGCCAATTTGTACATCCAGGGGGGAATAAAGCAGACTTTGAAGAACAGGACACTCCTTCAGCATTCAGGCCCCTTCAAAAGACTGCATTCCTCCTGTTGTCCCAATGCAGGTCAGTTGGCCCAATCTCAATTGTAATCTCTCATAAATTGTAGCTGAATGGGCAGCAGTTTTGGCCGAAAGATTTCATTTCTCTTACATATCCCTGTGCTCACACCAGTCCATTTCTATGCAATGCAACCCTGTACAAGTTCTCAGGACACTGACATAACAGCAAGCCTCTCACACAAATGGCTCGTAGCCCAATCCAGGCAAAGCTCTTTCTCACCCTCACAAGCCAAACCTCACAGTCCGTAGTTCTTACTGCATTCAGGTCTTTCAACTCTTAGCAGAATAGTTCATCAAGCTGTACTTACAGCACTGCAAGGTGTCTCTTAGGCCAGTGTTTCAAATTCTTCCACATTTCTCTTGAAAATCAGCTCCAAAAGGCCAAAGCCTCACAGTCAGGTGTCTAGCAGGGGAAAATGATGGCATGAGCAAATGGTGGACATTATCTCCTGGCCAACATCAGATGGACAGTAACCACAGGAGAGTGTGCAAAACACTGGCAAGGGGACATTAGCTATGATACCCATAAACCCACCCCCAACAGTACATTGCCTCAGGAGGTGTTAATTCCCAAATCACCATCAGCTGGGAACCTAGCATTCAGCACACCTAAGTTTATGGGGGACACCTGAGTCAAACCACCACAGACTCCTTGCAACAGACAGAAGCAGCTATGAATGGTTCCTGTATGGATCCCACATGAGCTACCAGCTAACAAGTGTGGCTTTACACTGGCACTTGCTGCCACCTTCACCTCTACCTTAACTGCCTCCATGACAGTAGTAGCTATCATTTATTAAGCCAGTATTTCATGCCAGGAGATTTACTTACATAATCATTGTCAACAGCCTTTCAACATTAGCATTCAGGTAGCATTTGCTCCCCTTTCTTTCAAACACGAGGAAGCAGGTTTAGAGAGGCCACGTGACATGCAGCTGATGCTCTCCCTTTGACTGCGCCCACTGGGGGACTAGCTGTCTCAGGCTTATTTCCCATGTACATAAGTTGGAGCTAATATTTGCATGCTGTATCCCTACAATAGTGTGTGTGTGTTTGTGTGATATGCTTGACTCATGAGTCTGCCTGCAGAGGCCAGAGGAGCCCATTGGTGTCCATCCTCTTATTGTTCAATCTCTGTGTTTCCTTAAGACATTTTCTCACTGAGCCAGCCTAGAGGTGTGGTTTTCCTGAGCCCCAGTGATTCTGTAATCTCCACTCCCCACAGGACAGGTTACAGGCATGTATGGTCATGCCCAGCTTTTTTTTTTTTTTTTTTTAATGGGTGCTAAGAATCAAATTCCAGATGCCTCAGATCCTCACACTTGCATGCCAAGGGCTCTTACCTGCTAAGCCATCTCCCTAGCCCCTACAGGATTGTTTTTCAAGTTGTAGTTAGTGGCACAAAAGTGAGTTGTAAAATTAATGTAGTGGATAAAAAGGAATTGAATCTACCATACTGTTCCTGCAACTTTTCTTTCTGACTTGATGTATTTGTTTGTGTGTGTCTGCCTGTGTATATATATGTTGACTACTGAAATATTTCTTCAGAAAATACATTTCCTATTCTGAATCATTGTCAGAAAGTTTAAGAGCATCTATTGTAGAGTATGAAGGCCACATGTACATAAAAAGGTGTTGTCAAGGTTTTGTAGAATCTATACCACCTTGGAATTGTGAGCCATCATTATTAGCTAGCATTGCAGGCTGAAGCCGGCACTAAGGGATGGGAGAGCAGTGGTGAGGTGCTGTGTGTCTACTCATTGGCATCTGCATAGACACTGCTAACCTCTCACCACATCATGTCCAGAGGAGCTGGCACGCAACTGTCACTTTCATTTCTCAACACGATACCCCAGGCCTCAACGCTAAAACCAATTTGCAAACTCTGCTGTAAGTTTATGGGTTTTTGGAGTCCTTGCAAACCAGTTTGTGGTTATAAAGAAGTGCTGAGCAATTAAAGAGCTTGGATTCTCATTTCAACACAAGGAAAACAGATCCCTGTGATAGTGTGAGCATCTTTTTCTTTATAGGCCCAGAAGGGTTGGCTCCTGTCTTCCCCTCTCCTGCTCCCCCTGTCAGCGTCCTCATCTGGAAGTGATTTCTTTCCTTTTGACTCTCAGGAGAGGTCAGACTAATCCAGACTTCTCCAGCTTCTTTCTTGAAACAAAAGTTGCAAAAGATCCTTCTGTCAAGACCGCTTTCATCAAAATGTGTTCTTCCTTCACTCATTGCAATTTGTGAGGGAGCTACATGAAACACGGGGTACAAATACTCCCAAAAATAGCCCTAAAGGTATGTCCCTCAGGAGGTGCCCCTATTCTCTGCTGATACAGTGATTTCAATGATCACTGAAGGAACTGGGTTCCCCTGAGTAAGAATCCATGCCACCCTATATCTCTGCACCTCCAAAGCAAGCTGGCTGAGGAGGCAGCTCTGGCCTGGCAGTACTTGTAGAAGGCACTGTGGCAGAGTAACCTGTGTGAACACAGGATCTGAAAGGCATTTGTTAGTGGCCTTTTTAGTGCAGGATGTGATGCACAAGAAGTGTCTGTGTGTGGACTTTACAGCAAGACTCAACATGATATTCTGAGCCATGCGAGGAAGATCCTAGGCAGTTCAATTACCAGAACAGAAGGCAAGCTCTCTGTGTTTATGGACCTCACTAATAAATGAGTCCCATGGACTCTGCTGGATGAGCTTCCCATCACCCTGCCAGCCTGCTTCCCACACATCTGTAAATCCATCAAGCTGTAAAGCATGGCTGGTGCCAGCAGAGGCTGAGGTCTAGGCTTCTCTCTCTGGGATACACAGAAATCTCAAGTCATTAATAATTCATTCTGGTGTAATGAACATAGCTGTACCAAGTTGTGAGCTGTAATAATGAAGTGACAGATCAATTTATTACTTCAGTGCTGAAAGATAATGGTAATTAATACTGAAAATGTGCAGGGTTTTCACCTAAAAGTTTCTGAAGCCTTCTTAGATCAGCGTGTTCTTTAAGTACAAAAATAAAAATAGATGATTAAAAGGGAAATGATTTTGTTAGTAGCCTCAAACCTATTTATATGTAGAGTTGCCAATCCAGAATTACTGTATCCTTTTTCCAAATGCCTTTGGGCATTGGAGCCTGCAAATCAGAGTAATTATTACTCATTAATTAAACCTGCAAAGTAGAACACAGCTTGAGACTTTGAAAAGGGAGGTTGGATAGTTCACATACATTTTTTCCCAAATCATCAATAATAGTTTGAATTTTTATGAATGGTAGCCAGGCAGAAATAATGGTCACATGTCTACCAAAAAAGCACTTATCCTTTAACCCCTCAGTGAACATTTGCGCTTCACTTGTGCTGTGTACTGTGCTCAGCCCTGGTCATATCAAGTGAAGTGGCACCGATCTCGTGCTCAGATGGTGATGGAGACATCCGCATCATCTAGTCAACTCAGGAGCAGGGTCACTTGTCTGCCTGCATCAGAGACCAAGGGGGAAGCAGAAAGGAAAGGAGGTACTTCAGTTGAACCTACAGACCAAATTGGGCAAGCCAAGAAAGAATTAAGAATAATTTGGGGTAGAGGAATGTCATGGTCAAAGGTTGAGATGTGGAAAAAGAAAAAACCATGGAGAGTGGTTTATCCTCATCATGCATCTCCTGTGCATGATCACATTTAACACACACACTTTTCCTGAAGTAGGTGTGTCCCTCACCCCTTTTCAAAAGAGGGAGAACACAAGGTTTGACATACTAATTTATTTGCTCAGTGACCCAGATCTGGGAGGAAGCAGAAGAAGACTTAGAGACAAGTTCAGAGTGGATGTGCTGCTTATGAGTTACAACTCTGACCATGGGCTGCAATACAGATGTACTGTCATCGTTACCAAAACCATGATAGAAAACTACATTGTCACACACCTTGCACAGCTGTGCGCACCAATCTTCCCGTGACCATCAGAGATGTGAGGGTGGCCTCTTCACAGAGGAGTGACATGTGACTTGGGTTTCAGACCTTACCTGGTGGTGGCAGGAAGGATAAAGATGGTGGAACAGTCAAGGAGGATAGAAAAGCCTGATCGTGACAAGTAATAATTATTCAGGCTATACATCTTGGAAGTACTTTCAGACATAAATAGATTATTTATTCACTTGCCCAAAGGACTTTTGTGCCAAGAGGGGAGTGATGGTTTGTGTTCATTGCCTGCTTCACGTGACCTAGAACCTAGAATCACAGAAGAAACTAGCCTTTGAACATGCTTCCGAAGGACTGTCTAAATTTTGTTAGCCTCTTGGCATACCTGTGAAGTTAATATAAGGTAGAAAGCCCCATCTGAACTGAGGGTGGCACCATTCCATGGGCTGGGGTCCTAGTCTGAATAAGGAGAACAGGAGCTGGGTACTGACAGTCACTGTTCTCTGCTGCCTTACTGTGGACTGAATGGGACCAGCTGTCAAGCTCCTGCATGACTTTCCCACCACACAAACTACAACCTTGTAGTTTGAATCGTATATTCCCCATGAACTGGTGTGCTCTGAATGCTGGGTCCCCAGCGGATGGCAACTTGGGAGGTGGAGTCTTGCTAGAGGAGGTGTGTCGTTGGGGGGGTGGACTTGCTTGCCAGTGTTAGTTTAGCTCACTCTCTTGCTGCCACTTGCTAGCAAGAAGTGATATCTAGCTCCTAATTGTGCCTCACTTTACCCTGCCATCATGAAGCTTCCCCTTAGAGACCATAAACCAAAATAAAGCTGGTCATGGTGGCACACGCCTTTACTCCCAGCACTCGGAAGACAGAGGTAGGAGGATTGCCATGAGTTCCGGGCCACCCTGCACCCTGAGACTACATAGTGAATTTAAGGTCAGCCTGGGCTATAGTAAGGATGCTACCTGAAAAAAAAAAAAAGCCCTTTCCTCCCATGAGCTGCCTTTGTTCAGGTATTTTGTTCCAGCAACACAAAGATAACTACAGCAAAACTCAAACTGTAATTTGAAAGAAATCTTTCCTTCTTTATGTTGCTTCTGGTCAGGTATTTGGTCATAGCACTGTGAAAGTCTCTAATAGGAGGGGTGAGTCTAATGACTTTCTTAATTTGGGAGTGGAAGTGTAAAACAGAATTCCTTTCCCACACATTATCTATCTGATGGGGTAAATGGTGATAGATACCAACAGCTTGTAAACCTGCAGACTTAGCTGATGGACTGGCCAAAGGCTGTCCTTGCCAAGTTGCCTCTTGACTATCCCCATTGACCCCTTCAGATGAGCAATATGATACAGTTCTGGGTAGAATGAAAAGCCATAAGCAATCCCATGAGACTAAGGTAGAACTATAAAGTGCTTATATAATAATTTCCTCTTGGGGGCCAGAAATAGGCTGGGATTTTATGGCAACTCTCCCTGCTGCAAGTGTAGCCTCACAGTCATGAAGCAAATCCTCTTTCTCAGGGGCCTGGGCCACAGTTCAAATCCCACAGCCCTAGCCATGCCCAGCCCCTTTCAGAAGAGGAAGTTAACTCTTAGCCTCAAAAAATTAAAAGTGAACATTCGCTGATAAAATTAGTTAAGGCAGGATTTCAGTAAAGGCTCAGTTTAAAACTGGCTCTCAAGGTACTCAAATCTCTTTCCTCCTACATAAAGGAAGTATATAAGAGAAACAGTGTGGGCATTGATAGACTTGTATGAAAAAACACTCAGTATAAATAGCTCTAAATGCTGGGCAGGTAGGTCTGTGCAGACTGCCCATCTCTGCCCAAATTTCTCTTCAGCTTAAAGTTAGTAATGAATGGCTTCCTTCTTTGAACAGGTGACTTAGGGAAGATTTTAATATTTTCTTAATAGTGCTACATGGTATGAATTTTTAACTTGTCATGCTATCAGGGCCCTTCTAAGTTCTTACACGAGAGGATAGCATATGAACAATGGAGTTTTACAACCAGGTTCTAGAGGCCTGGTCATTAAATTCAGATGCATGGAATTCATTTTGAATCATTGCTTATCCAGAAATATGTGTGTGCTTAGTGGATTACTGTGAGTAGCCATTGTTGATCCATGTGTTCTTTCCATTTTAAGTGCCAGTGACAACATAAACACAGCCATATACATAGCTATACAGTAGTGCATTTTATTTCTTTTCATGCTGCATGTTCACTTAATGTAAGCCACATGTTTAATCGAATGGGATTTTAATACTTTATGTCTAAAGTACTGAATTTCCTGACTTGATTTTAAATACCAGATCTGCCCATTTGAAAAATTAGGTCTATTTTGTGCCTATGGTTACAAATGAATTAAAGCTGTCAGGAGCTTTCATATATATGTAGAGGAGAAAATGCAAATGATTGCAGTGGTGTAAGCAGCAGCCAAATGCAGTTTTTTTTTTATTTTTTTATTATTTTTTTTTGGAGAGAGACATAGAGACAGAGAGAGAGAGAGGGAGAAGAAGACAGAGATGGGCGCGCCAGCAGTGTCTCAGCTGCTGTGAACGAAATCCAGATGTGTGCGCCCCCTTGTCGTCAAGTGTGGCATTGCGCCCTTGCGTCACTTTGCATCTGGCTAAACGTGGGACCTGGAGATTGGAACCGTTGGAGATTGAAACCAGCGTTCTTAGGCTTAGGAGGCAGGCACCTTAACCACTAAGCCATCTCTCCAGCCCCAAATGCAGAAGTTTTAACCAAGAAGGATTAACAGTTACCTGGACTTGAAGAACAGGGACTCAAATGTGCAAAAGCTCATCATTTGGCACATGGTCGCCTTGGTTGGCTGTTGGTTGGTTGAGTGGTTATTTTAGGGAAAATGGAAATCATGCCGGACGTGGTGGTGCTCAGCTTTACTCCCAGCACTCAGGAGGCTGAGGTAGGAGAATTGGTGTGAGTTTGAGGCCACCCTGAGATGACGTAGTGAATTCCAGGTCTAGCCTGGCCTCAAGCAAGACCCTACCTTAGACCCCTCCCAAAAAAAATGGAAATCAAAAGGAGTGTCATAACCTGAAGTAGCAAAATAAACTGAACGCTGAATGGGGGTGTGTGAAACTGTGATAGGTGAAAACACAAGGAGAAAAGTCTCTCTGATTCATAGTATCCAAGGCTGTCCCAAGTTCTGCATCCTGCAGACGAAGGTAGAAGGTAGGAAGTGCCCAGGGAGGTAAGCTTCTGCGCTCTCTTCATCTCTCATGTTTGCCTTTCTCCCTTCTTCCCAGTGTTGCTAACAACCACAAGCAGAACTTGATGACTGTGGCAAATCTTGGTGTGGTGTTTGGACCTACCCTGCTGCGGCCTCAGGAAGAAACAGTAGCAGCCATCATGGATATCAAATTTCAGAACATTGTCATTGAGATCCTAATAGAGAATCATGAAAAGGTAATGTATAACTGGGCCCTTGAAATGAAGAATGTACTTTATTGGGGGGCGGGCGCTACACTGGACTTGATCCTCAGAGTTACTGTACTACGATGATGGTGCAGTTGCTGGAGTATGGTAGTTCTGGTGGTGGTGATAAGCATAGGGGTGCTGGTAGAGGTAGCAACATGGCATGGTAGTGAGCTGCTGATGAGTGGGTAGTTTAACTGAGCTCTTACTCTGTGCCAGAAACTGCTGAGCACTGGTATTTGTGGGTATTTTGTCCTTAACAATCCAGGGAAGGCTATTATTAGCCTCATTCAGAAACAACAAAAAAAAAAACCTTGCTAATTTTTTACTTGACAGTGTTAGGAATTTATGAGTTTATTAATGTGCGCATGTACAACCCTGCACACTTGGTCACCTTGTGCATCTGGCTTATGTGGGACCTAGGGAGTCGAACATGGGTCTTTAGGCTTCACAGGCAAATGCCTTAGCCATTAAGCCATTTCTCCAGTCCAAGTTTTGTTTTTTTAATAGCATGTTTTGTTTTTTCTTATTGTTGTGTGTGCACAGGTGCATACATGAATATAATCTTCACTTTTTGGCCACTGGGGTTTCTGGTCTAAAGTATGTTAACACAGAGCTGTCCCGTACCTCTACTCCTAGCAGCAAATCCTTGTGCAGCTGCTGAGAATCTGCACAGTTCCTTAAGATACCATTTGACAGCCGCAACTTTGGGATCTAATAAAAAAAGTTCATCTTCCTAAATACAACTTTAGCTTTAAGTATGAATTTTTAAGCCAAATAAATCTAAGGATCTGATCACTTTTTCCTCCTACATTGATACCAATAATGTAAGCTACCATCACTTCTTGTCTGAATTTTCACAAGCATCTATTAATTTGTTTCCTTGATTCCACCTTGGACTAACTGTTCTGTTATCAGCCAGTGGGACAAGACTTTTGACATGCTGCATCAGCTTGTATCAATTGTGTGTTTTTAAGCCATTCCATGGCTTCCCATTTCAGTATTTGGTTTGGTCTAAATATGTATCATTTCTAAGAAACCTTTGAATATAAACTTTCATGAGCAACACTCATGAAACTCTACATTGTCCTGTAGAGTTTAACAATAGCATTCCCATCTTAAAGAGTTAATAGAGATCAAGAAATTAAATCATTAATTGAAGATAATGTTCTTCTTTATATCTCCCAACTTTGGAGCCCAGTCTGCCCATTTTTCCTCAAATACAGGTAAACAGGAATAGGCAGTTTATGCTATATATCACAGAAAAAACTTATAAAAAAGGAATAGAATATAGTTAATAGCATGGTTGTGAGTGCAACTCACTGACCTTTTCTAGTAGTGTGACTGTGAGTTTGTGCATTGTTTAATCTGTTCATACTGGCAGTGGCTGAGGCCAGTCAGAGTTGATCATCTGCTACGTGGTAGCTCAGTACAGGGGTTCTCAAGGAGGTGTGCTCTGAAGTGATTTGGCTGCCCAGATTACCTCCAGTTTGTAGCTCTGCTTTGAGATTCTCAGAAGTCAGCAGATGGGAAAACAAAGAACATGGGACAGTTGGTAAGATTCTAAGCCATGCCAAAAAGATGTTTGCTTTACTTTTTCCCACATTCTGTTGGCCTGGACTATTCTCATGGTCACTGTGGTGGTTTGATTCAGGTGTCCCCCATAAACTTAGGTTTTCTGAATGCCGTGTCCCCAGCAGATGGCAATTTGGGAACTAAGGCCTGGAGGCAGTGTATTATTGGGGGCAGGCTTATGGCTATTATAGCCAGCTTTGCATTTCACTAACTGTGAAGGTCAGCCCTTGCAGGAGGAGCCTGTGGGCCCCACATAGTCTTTACCCCCCATATCTTGTGTCTCCTGTAGCCACCTTGACAAGCTGCTCTTGGTCAGGTGATTTCTGCAGCTATGCAACCTGACTGCAACAGCCACTTCTGTGATGATAAAGCAGGCTGACTGTGTGTGCTTAGAGGAAGGGGAAATGTGTTTACTGATCAGCTTACCAGTCATTGTCTGCTGCTTCTGGAGTTTGTGTGTGTACACATGTGTATGTATGTGTACACATATGTGCATATGTGTGAATTAAATGAGATGATTTTTGTAAAGGTATTAGCCAAGTTCTGGCTGCTACAATGCTTCATTAATTGTAAACTTTTTTTTTTTTTTGGTTTTTCAAGGTAGGGTTTCATTCTGGTCCAGGCTGACCTGGAATTCACTATGTAATCTCAGGGTGGCCTCAAACTTATGGCAGTCCTCCTACGTCTGCCTCCCAAGTGCTGGGATTAAAGGCATGCACTCCCGTGCTCGGCCATTTTTAATAATTACAACAGAATTCTTTGGAAATTGTGTCCAAGTACAGGTTCAAATACCAAATGTACCCCTTTCCCTGATGGTACTTTTGACAATTTAATGATTTTTTAAAATCAGTTTATTTTAAATGATGAGACAGATTTCAAAGGAATGAGCAGTTTGATTATTTTTCATGTCCCTAAAGGCATATGGTCTAGTGGTTTCTGAGCTCTAACTGTTTTGGTTGTCCTTGAATCTATAAAGCTTGCTGAAAAATACCTTTACAAAAAGAAAGCTTTGAGGGTAGAGGAGATAGGTCAGTTGATAAACTGCTTGCCTTGAAAGTATGAGGACTTGATTTTGATTCTCAATACCCATGTAAAACTGCCAGACATGGTACTTATAATTCCACAACTGGTGAAGGACAGGCAGATCCTAAGTGCTCCCTAGTCAGCCAGTCTCACCTAGTTTCACAGGGAAGTGATGAGTGGGTGTTTGTTAGTTCCAGGTTAGCGAGAGACCTTGTCTCAAAAAGGTGGATGATGTTCTTAAGGAACAGCAACTGAGGCTGTGCTCTGGCCTCCACATACAAATGCACACACTTGCACATACACCAGCACATACACCTGTGCCCACACCCACATGCACACTTTAAAATAAAAAGGTCTGAGCTGGGCGTGGTGGTGCATGCCTTTAATCCCTGTACTCGGGAGGCAGAAGTAGGAGGATCACTGTGAGTTTGAGGCCACCCTGAGACTACAGAGTGAATTTCAGGTCAGCATGGACTAGAGTGAAACCCTACTTTGAAAAACAAAAACAAAAACAAGCAAACAAAAAAAAGGTCTGGTGTTCTTAGTGATAATTTTGAAACTTGAACATGTGGTAGTCCTGTTTCGGGCAGATATAGAAATTCACATATAAAATGTAGAGCCTATGAATATATGAGCAGTTGATGAAAATACTTACATGCTTTGGTAGGTTACGCATTATATTGTGCTTTGATGTTGACACTCAAAAAGAGTATTGAAGTCTTTATGAGGTGTTCCTCTTCATTAGCCTTTGCCAGAGGCTAGAGTGAATCATAGTAGGATTTATGGTCTAAGGAGAGCAGATGAACGAGCATGAGTGAAAGCATTCCTGGATGAAGGCTGCTCCAGAGTGGCTCCAGCATGAGAGCTCATGACTGGCCTACACTATAAGCAGGATGTGTGTGAGGGGAATGGTTGATTCTGTAGAGAAATTCATTCATACTCATCAGGCTTCATTGTCTAGATTTTAAAAAAAACTTTGAATAGGCAACCTGACTTCTTTTTAAATATAACTTCAAGTATGGCTTTATACAAAGCAAACTCATGCTGCCTTGAGTTGGTTCGAAGCCTCTGGTATCCATCAGGCAGAAATCCTTGCCATCCTTGGCCATACACTGGAGTCAATGCTTTGAATAACCTTGTTTACATTACACGTTGACTTTAGCCATCAAATCCTGAGTCTTTGATATCCTCAGAGACTTGTTCTTTACTTTTTAAAGTTTTTATTTTGATTTATTTATTAGCAACAGAGAGAGGAAAAAGAAAAGGAGAGAATGGGCATGCCAGGACTTCTAGCCACTGCAGATGAACTCCAGATGCATGTGCCACCTTGTGCATCTGACTTATATGGGACCTGGAGAATCAAACCTGGGTCCTTAGGCTTTGCAGGCAAGCACCTTAACTGCTAAGCCATCTCTCCAGCCTGAGATTTGTTCTTTAAAATGCACAATGTGAAGGTAATAGTTAGAATCAGGTCATAGTTAATACTATTCAATAGTTAATACTATTGAATGGCATTCCCTTATAGACTTGTCTGTAATTTTCTAGAGTCAATATCTATATCTCCCTCTCCTTCTCTCTCCCCTTCCCTCCCTCTCCCCCTGTATGTTCTTTGGTATCAGAAGCTGGGCCCCACATATAGTATTGAGTTTCAGCAGTGCTTTTGTATCTGATAGCATTAGTTGTCTTGCTCCAAACAAGCCCCAGGACAAATCTTTAATATGTCTCTACAGTCTCTGGCATAGTATTTTCTCATGTTGTTAAGGACTTTTATAAAGTAATAATTTTGTACCTTGGACTAATGATGAGGAAGTATCCAATCATAAATAAGAGATGGTGCTGAAATGAGGGTGTGGAAACCCAGGCGTCTAGCTATTGGAACCATTTCATGGAAAGAAAAGAGAACCACAAGATACATCCTGTTGAAGCTTTTTATGCTGCACAGCAAATCACGTCTACACATAGTGATTTAAAACAGCGGTGATGCTATGGCTCTCAGTGCTGTCCTTCAGACGCTTGGAGAATGTTCATGTGTGTCCTTTCTGATAAAAAACCAAGATAGCCTCACCCCACATGTCTAGGATGTTGATACTAGCTGTTGGCCAAAACATCTTGATCTTTGTCCACATGTTCTTTTTCGTCCCTCTGTCCTTCCTTCCTTTCCTCCCTCTCTGCCTCTCTCTCTTTGCATCATTTCTTTTTTACTATTTTATTTATTATTTGTTTGGAAGCAGGGAGAGAGAGAGATTGAGAATAGGTATGTCAGAGCCTTTTACCACTGCAAACAAGCTCCAGACTTGTGTGCTACTTTGTGCATCTGATTCGATGTGGGTACTGGAAAATTGAACCCAGGTCATCATGCTTTGCAAGCTAGCACCTTTAACCACTGAGCAATCTCTCCATCCCTCTTCACATCATATCTTATCATCTATATCCCAAACTTAGAAAGGGGACAAACATAGAACAGGAAGAGACTGTTAAAGCTTATGCCTGTAATGTAGAGTCATTTCCATTGAATTGTGTTGGTCGTAGCAAGCCACATATCCAGCTATATTCAAGGGGCAGGAATCAAACTCCACAGTATGGTTTAAGTATGTCTCCCAAGGGTCCATTTGTTGAAATTTAATACCCACTGGCAAGTATTAAGAAGACAGAAACTTAACTTGACTGTGGTGTGTAGAGGTGGGACCTTTGAGAGGAGATTAAAATTAGATCAGATCATCAGGGCAGATGACTGCTGATGAGTTTATGAGAGAGAGATCAACACACCAGCATGCAGACACACTTACCTTGTCTCTTGCCTTATAATTACCTAAACCACTTTGTAATAGCCTACAACAAGGCTATCACCAGATGTGGCCCCTTGACCGTGGTCCTCTAGAATTATAACCCAGAAAAAAAAATCTCTTTTTTCCCCTCAAAGTTTCCCAGCCTCAGGGACTTGGGTATAGTAATGCAAAATGGGTTAATCCATTCCATCTCTGAGTGTAAAGAGCCATGCCTGTATGCATGCTGGAAGACTGGTTGACCATCTTTGCATGCAACCTACCCACCATACCTGGAAGGGAAGAGTTACTTTGGCTCCTTTTGAGAAAGGCTCTGTCTTTTCTTGCAGTGGCTTGTTCTGAATGTGGGCAACACTTCAACTTTTTCTATGGAAAGTGTTCTTTTGTTTATCCTCAACAATGCCTTTTTTTTTAAGGTAGGGTCTCACCGTAGCCAAGGCTGACCTTGAACTCATGTTGATCCTCCTACCTTAGCCTCCCAAATACACCCAAACACTGCGATTAAAAACACACACCACCATGTCCAGCTTAGCATTGCCATTTTTGGCATACATGGGCATTGGCATTAGACATTTGGTGGTACCAGCAAGATCAGTCCTCAGATGCCCTTTGTGAAGTTCTGTGTGGAGAACTAACTGGGGAGACATTTTGACTTTAAAATTGATGCTTTAAAAAAAATGCTTGCCAGGCAAGCTAGAAATTCAGTCTCTAACCTGATAAAACATCTTTTTTTTTTTTTCCGACAGAAGGAAAAAGGCTGTTGAAACTGGCTAAAACATTGGATGTTTCTCCCCATCTGTTTACTTGTTTACTGGATTGATGCTGGACATTTAGCCCAATGGGTAAAAATGATGATGACTTGACTTTAAGTTGTCACTGGTGTATCCACACATACTCCAGGCAGCACCTGTGAGTGCAGAAACTTCTACTGAGCCTCTTTTTTTCTTTTTCTTTTTCTTTTTCTTTTTCTTTTTCTTTTTCTTCTTCTTCTTTTTTTTTTTTTTTTTTTTTTTTTTTTTTTGTCATTCATAGAAACCTCTTCTGTGTGTCATTCACTGATGCCTTGGAGATGTGCTTCTCACACACCTTCATATTGGTCATAGACAGCATGTGAAGTATGAACTTACCCTCTCACAGTAGATAAGCAAGAGTAGAGCAGGGGGATGGGAACAAATTATAATGGCATATGTGTAAAAGTTTTAAAAATGGCATTGCTATCAGAGGACCATGGGTTATATATTAGCAAAAGAGCAGACATGCCAAGCAGGTGTATTCAGCCCATTCAACAAGGGTCTGGAAAGTTATAGAGAACAGGTTGGGGACTGCTGAAAACTGGTAGCTCTGGAAACTGAATCACCCTGTTCTCTTGATTGCTGATTTGAAACCTCTTGATAACTAACAAAACCCATAGAGCCAAGTAGTTGACCATCCTGTTGTAAAGTTGCACCCCTGGAAGTTTGACCTTTGACCTACAACAGCCTTGACTTGACTTTGCAGGGAGCTTCTAATGGTCTTTATTTGGTTGCCAGATATCCCAAGGTGATATGCTGGCTCTCTAGCACTCCACTTGCATTGCAAGGTAGCTAGAGAAGGGAAAAGCTCTTTTTACCATAGGCACGTTTGAGGAGTATCTTATAGGACAAAGATCTTGGCTCTTAATGTGCTTACTTTAAGGCAATAGTTATTTCTTTAAAATTGCCTCGTTTCCTCCCCAAATTCTGTTTAATTAATTTGAGGCCCAAAATACCAGTTAGGCAAAATACTTGGGATTATAGTATAAATAATATTTATGTTTCTAGTAGGGATTTTAAATAATTTAAAACAAAGTACTGAATATGACCCATATAAGGAAGCCAGATGCAGAAGGGGGCGCATGCATCTGGAGTTCGTTTGCAGTGGCTTGAGGCCCTGGCACATCCTCCCTCCCCCCGTCTCTCTCTCAAATAAACAAATAAGTCATATATATATTTTAAAAAATACTGAATATTGTCATTGTCAAAGATACCTCAAAGCCTATAAAGTTTGCAGTTTCTTAAAGGTTTTACTCTACTTACTTTTTAAAGGTTAATTTGCCAATTTGAAAGTTTTAGTTGTTTAAGAAAACAATTGCCCTTTTTTCATAGTTCTTACTAAACATGAAATTTCAAGCTTTGTGGAGTGTGTATGTGTGTTTATTTTACACTGTGCTTTTAGGTTTCAATCATCATCATAAGATTGGTGCTATTAGTTCTTTAACAGTTCATGACAGTTCTTTTGGCCCTGGCCCTAGAGAAGGGTTTCTGTATATAAGGCAAGATGTCTGTGTTCCCATGTGTCTGTGGACTGTGTCCTTTGGCCAGCATTGCTCCTCAAAGTCTGTAGTATTTGGCAGTGTGATTTATGATGGTTCCTCCCCAGTCTTCCAGTGAGCTTTGAGAGAGGTGAGAAGGTAAAAATTTAAATTTAGTTCTCAGCAGTTTTCCCCATATGTTAATTCCTATGTCAAGGAGAAGAGCTAGCAACCAAGCCTGACTGCTTCATACCTAGGGCATGCACCTAAGCAACCTTGAGTCCCCAGTGAGATTGAAGTCCCTTTCATGTAGTTACCTTTATTTGAGTTGATGTGGGTCTACTACACTGCTTAGATCTGCTTTTATCAAAACCAAATTCATTGCACCAGTGTTGGGTTTCATGCTCCAAAGTATATTAGTTAATATATAGTTGATTTGGTTCCTAACAGGTGTTTGGCAGTGCTTTTCATTGCTATTTCATACTTGTTGATGTGCAGAATTAGTAGTCATGTGGCTCTTTTTGGTCCTGCCTTTGTTAAGTTCAGAAGCAAGGTAGATTTACTTTGTGTTGGGCTATAATGCTTCTGTCCTGTCCTGGGCCTTTTTTTCTTTTTTAGAGTCACATGCTGTATAAAACTCTCTCTATTGGTATAGGAGGTTTGTGAACCTGAATATGTGTGTGTGTGTGTGTGTGTGTGTGTGTGTGTGTGTGTGTTTATAATCTTAATAAACTTCAGATCAACTAAGAAATGAATTGGGAAGCTCCTTAGTGGTACTCAGGGTGGGGTATGTTGTCATATTTTAGTGTATTCCTCTGTCAGCATAAGAACGATAACAGGGAGTAGAATCTTTCTGAGCATGTGGAACATCACAGCTCTCTCTATATACACCCTTAGTTACTAAATGTCATTGGTTCCTTTTGAGAGATTTTTTTAAAATAAATTCCTCAAACTACTTTCCAAATTGTTGATCCCTCTGCCAAAATTGCTGGTAGCAACAGGACTTAGGACTTGCAGCTGTCCTTAAAAAACCCTCTCTGCAGTTACAGCCTCTGAATTTGGCTTCTTCACAGCGATTACAAGTGAGCCCTGCTGAGGCTTGTCTGACTCTCCAGCTTAGAGGTGCTGGGTGTCTGACTCTTTCTGCACCATATAGTGATGGTCCAGAACTAGTGAACAATGTATCTTTGGCCCTCACTTCCTCAACCAGATCTTCCTCTAGTAAAACAAGCCAGCCCCATGCTACATGGATCCCTGCTCTGTTTGTTTCTCAAAATGATTGTCTCCTTTTGTCAGCCTCTCTGTTTGCGTTGTAATCCCCAGGCCTGTGCTAACTGACTGATGGTCTCCTCAACTACTTTGCTGCTGTAGACTAGGAGCTCTTCATCATGACCTAATTTTCCTCCCATAAAAATCATAGCACATAATAACCAGTACACCACACACTTTAAAGAGAAACTCCTAAGCCTTTCAAATTACAGAAGCATGTGACAGATAGGATCAGAAAAGGTGTAAAAATGTGTGTGCAACACAGCTAAGAACAAATTCCACTGGTGTCAGTGCTCCACAACATCAAGATGGGCCAGAGGGGAACAGAAAACCGTAAATGTGTAGAAGGCATGTAGGAAAAAGAACAGCAAATTTTAACATTGCTGTAGGCATTTAAGATTGATGTTTTGCAAAGACCAGTATTTAAATTTGCACTTATAAATTAAGTCCTTGTGTCCCAACTGCAAATAATTCATTCTGAATCTCCAGTTATTTTCCCTTATACTCAGTATATGACACACACACACACACACACACACACACACACATTGAATGCAGTTAAACAGAAAGTGCCAAAGCTTTAGGTGCCTTAGCCCTTACCAGGTCCTGAATCTTTTTATAAATAACACATCTGGAGGTCAGAGGCTTATATAATTTGCTGAAGGTCACAGAGCTGAAGAAAAGCCTAAAAATCAGATCTGTCAGACACAAAAATATATGATCTTTCTCCCTTGCCCTTTGTCTCTCAAATTAATACCAGATAGAAAGACCATTGGTAGCTAAGCCTCAGGCAGTCAAGTAGTCTTAAGACTCCTTTCAGCTGTGTGCCTTATCTTGCATGCCTTTCCTTAACAGTTCAGTTAATTTCACCAAATCTCTGTTCCTAATCTACATGATGGCAAGAATAACTATATTTTCCTTTTAGGATTGTATTGTGAATAAAATAACCCATGTGTCAATCCATGTAAATAAGAGCATGGTAAACATTGAACAAATGTTGGTGGTTAGTTCTGTTGTCATTTTTACTGCCACCACTTCCTGTCTGCTCTTTGCCAGTGTCATGTTAAGCATTTATGTTCCTTTCCATTAGCTCTGCAAAGCAGGTGTTAGATCTCTATACAAGGGAAACAGGCTTAGAGAGTTTAAAGACCTTGTCTGAGATCATACAGCTAGTGGGTGGCAAATCCAGGATCTGAGTTTAAATTCATCCACATCCAAAGCTTACTTGCTTTCTACACGTCTCAAGACCATATATAGCCAGGCATGGTAGTGCACACCTTTAATCCCAGCACTTGGGAGGCAGAGATAGGAGGATTGCCTAGAGTTCAAGGCCACCATGAGACTACATAGTGAATTCCAAGTCAGCCTGGGCAAGAATGAAACTCTACCTTGGAAAAAAAAGACTATATTTATCAAATAAATTCCTATATTTGATAGGACAACATGCCATTGAAGTAGATGCTCATAATGATAAGGTCACTGTAGCTGTTTGGTGGTGTCCACCAAGTGAGCAGGAAACCCAGGATTCACCAAGGTTGGCTGACTGCAAAGATAGAACCAGGCCTGACCATGTACCGAGTGGCAGAAAAGGGAAATAATATTATGGATCTGTTAATTTCACTCATAGGAAGCTTAAAATTGGGGCTACTTGCAAGAGTAACCAGAGTTGTAATTTTTTGTATGTGTGTCTCTTTTTGAGGTAGAGTTTCACTCTAACTCAGACTGACCTGGAAGTCTCTCTGTAGTCCCAGGCTGGCCTTGAACTCATAGTGATCCTCCTACCTCTGCCTCTCAAGTGCTGGCATTAATGGTGTATGCCACCACGCCTGGCCAGAGTTGTATTTTTATTTAATAATTTTGTTCCCAGTGCTTCCCAGCAGGTTTGCCATCTTCCTAGCTTTTATTGTAATGCATTTCTGATTTAGCTGACATTAGTTTATAAATCAGACTGTATGAACAGGACACTTGGGACACAAAACGAATCTCCCCTCTTTGTGTTAATTTGGAAAGTCTCTGTAAAAAGAGTAGATTGTTCCCGCCTCATGGTAGAGCTCCAGAAACCCATTACTGGGCGATTACATGAGCTCATGCTTCCGCCCTTCAGCAGAGCCTTTTGTGCAGCAATTCTTCTGGATAGCCGAAGGAAACTTCATGTAGTTCTCTTGAAGTCTGCTCTTCTGACTGAAACAGAATTGGAATCACCAACAAAGCTGAGAATTCAGATTCTCATCAGAATTCCAACTTGAGTTTAAAAGTTCAAATCAGTCCAAACTGTTGGACTGGTTAGAAGGATGCTGTATAATAAACTTGCATGTATTCAAATTCCAGAGTTAAATGAGCAATAGTTCTGGACAGTTTTCTAGTGTGTGTATGTTTGTGTGCACACGTGGGCATGCATGTACATGTGCCACTGTCTCTCAAGGTGTTTGTCTTCTCCTTCCACCTTGCTTAAGATGTTATCCTTGTTGTGCTATTTTTTTAGAGTGAGTGCCAATCTAGCTGGTCTGTAAGCTTCTGGCTTCTCCAAGATCTATTTTCCATTGCCATAGGTGCATTAGAATCACAGACACGTGATCCTCTTTGTAGCAGACCTTATATAGGTGCTGGGGAATTGAACTTGGGCTGGCAGGCTTATAAACAAGTGCCTTTAACCACTGAGCATTCTCTGCAGCCCTCAGACTTCTTAATGGACATTTATGTCATCTTCTTTGACCTGACCTGGTTAACCAAGGCATCCTTGTGCCCTGGAAAAGCACATAGTAGTGGTGATGTTCTTATGCCCGGAAATTTATGTTTTGCAGCATGTTCTCACTACATGTGATCCCCTGAGAACAGCCCGACAGAGTCCCTCAGAAGCCTGTGCCTGGCTCCTGTTGAGGGGCTTTAGCTCTTACTTGTGGTGACAATGCTATTCTACTTGAATAACTTTGTAGAGAAAGCAGCCATTAAGCAGAGGGAAATTCCCCTTTGTGTGTTACCATGTCTCTTCCTGCTGAATTCTATATAAATATTGTTTGGGGAGCAAATTTTCATATATCTGTTTAAATCTATGGTCCTTTTGCACAATTTACTTTTGTTTCTTCAACATTTGGCATATTTCTTAGAAAGAGGAGCTGTTCTCGTCATTATTGACTGCTAAAGTTAAAATGCACATCCACAATCTGCTCCCTGTGCAGCTGGGTGAGGCTCTCACTCTTTATAACTCATTAGGAAAAGAGAAGCAATATCCAGAGACCAGAGACAATGAAGATTAGGGCCTCTGAGGACCAGGCCTGTCATTAGCCCTCAGTTTATTTCCAGATGCTCTTATCTTACCCAAGGATTGCTGAAAGTGCTGTATCCCAGGTAAGAGGCAGAAAGGTGTTTCACCATTACTTCTTGAACTCCATATTGGATTTCAGACTGGAGGCAATATCTTCTGTGTAGTTACCTTCTCACTGGACAAATACCTGACCAGAAACAACGTATAGGAAGAAGGAGTTTATTTCAGGCTTACAGAATCCAGGGAAACACCATCAGTGTGGAATAAGCTGGCTCGCTCCATCATACATCAGCATGGCAGAGAGAGTAAACCCAGCAGTCAGTGAGCACAAACAGCCAGAGTTCCCATTGCTGGGAGTACACCTCAGAGCTGGATTTAAGATCCGCCCATGGTCACACATTCCAACAGGCTGCTAGAGACTTAATACCTCAGGCTATGAGGAACATACATTCATATTCAAACCACCACAGCTTCTATACAAAGATTGGCTGGACAGGATGAGCTGCAGAGCCAAGGTTCCCCTCTTGGTCCCTGGGTCACTGGGTAGGTCAGCAAATTGTTTTTGTGAAAGTTCATCCTCCTTCCTCTGCTGAGTTGACCTACTGGGAAGGGCTGAGTCATGTGTGACTCCTAGCCCAGTGTTGGCAGGTGCAAACACATACATATAGGAACCACTTTATAATGTAGATGATGGTGGTGCTCAGGTCTGATCCCATCTCAGAGTGGCCACAGCTCATCATGACTGTAGAAAATAAATCAAGGGGTGTGGGGAGAAATCCTTTGAATAGGGTGCAGTCCTTGGGCTCAATAGCAACCATAGCCTTCCTTTACCTTCCTTTGTAGAGGTTCCAAGAGGCTCCAGACAACTTGGTAGGGCTTCTGACTGCTGTGGAAGCTAAGATTTCTTTTTCCTTTTGCTTTAAGTCTCCTTTCTTTACCCCTCACCCCAGTTGATCTCAGCACTATACAGTGATTCAGTTTATCTCATCGCAAATTTTTCAGTCCCCTAGGGAAGATATAATAATACTGCCTTCACACAGCTGTGTTTGGGAGAGAGACTGACTTAACCAGCTGTCTGGCATCATCAGAGCCCAAGAACCTGCCAGCCTAGGAATACAGCTGTTTGGGCTGAGTTTCATACAGTTCTTATGACTTTGCTTTCTGTGAAACAGCTTTGAGGTTTGCTTTAAAATGCATACCCAAAGAAGACCACCAGAAGGATCCTGGGGTATCTAGGGTGACCTGTAGGTGAAAGAGGAGGTGGCTGCTGCCACCATCCTCCTGTGACATTTTTAACTGTTGCAAAAAGAAAATCCAGAGGAGGCTAACATCACAGAGTAAGATGATAACCACGAATGATCAATAAATTTTAATATCTCAATAAAGTAAGGGGGTTATGTAACCATGATGATTCATGCTTGAAGGGGTAATGCTGTGATATGTTACATGGAAATGTGTAGAATATAAAACTGTACAAAGAATATAATCTCCCTTATGGAAGGGTGCTTAGCATTAAATGAGAATTCATACAAAGCACTTAGCCCAGTGTGTGTGGTATGACAAATACTTAGTAAATCACAGCTCCTGGAATATAAATCATCTAACCACAGGGAACATATTTGTTTCATTCACTGTTAAATCCACAGCGCCTGTGTTAAAGTAGATAGCCCCAAAAAGTTACTATTGGATGAATGGGTGTCATTAAGTACAAAGGAATCTGGAAAAAAAACCCGTTATCTTCTGTAATTACATCTGTAAATGGGACAGCTTTGTTTCTCTGTGCCTTAGTTCTTTATGAAATGTTGGGCATACTGGTTGTCATGCAAGGTTGCTTGAGAACTGAGTGAGCTGCATATACAGCACAGGATGCACCCAGGGAGCCACAGCAGGTGGCAGCTAGTCATGACAAGCACCACCTAAGTGGTGGCTTTTGTAGTTAGTCAATTCTGTCATTCTTTCACCTGTCATGAGACAGGTAAGAGTTGTAAAGATTTTTGTGTCTTCTTTTTGACTTTGTTGTTGTGATCTGAGTGTGAGATGCTCCCCATGGGCTCATGTGTTTGAACACTTGGTCCCTGGGTGGTGATGCTATTCTGGAAGGCTGCAGAACCTTTCTAAGGTGAGAACCTTTTTAAAGGAAGTGGGTCACTGGGGTGCAAGCTTTGAGGATTAGAGCCAGGACTTCTACTGCCCAACCTTAGTCTCTGTTCCTTGATCCAACAAGATGTTAACAAGCAGCCTCACACTCCTACTTGCCACTGCTTTAACCCAAAGCTACTATGATAGTCTGTGCCCTCAGATCATGAGCCCCCCTCCCCCCAAAAACTTCCTCCCTTAAGTTTGTTCTCAGTTAATATTTAGTTACAGCAATTAGAATAGTAACTACCACATATGGATTGCAGTAATAATAACCCCTTAATATAGCTCATAAAGCAAGACAATCTGGGGCTGGAGAGACTGCTCAGTAGTTAAAGGTGCTTGCTTGTAAAACCGGCAGGCCTGGATTCAATTCCCCAGTATGCACACAAACAGGCACATGCATCTGGAATTGGTTTGCAGAAGCAGAAGGCCCTAGTTTGCCCATTGTCTCTCTTCTCTCCTCTTTCCTTCTCCCTGTCAAACAACAAGCAAATAAATAAATAAATAAATAAATAAATAAATAAATAAAAAATAAAAATAAATATTTTATTAAAAAAAAAGAAAGACATTCTAAATGCTAACAGTGATTATCTCTAAATAGTAGAATTGAAAAGTTTTTCCGTATTCTTCTTGAGACTTTCCTGGTTTCCTGTTGTCTTGTGTGCATGTGTACACCCCCCCACACACACACACATACATCCTATTATGAAGGTTACCCTTCTAGACATCCTGAGACCTGCACCACCAGTGAGCAGTGCAAGGCCAAGGGGCTCGAGCAGTGAGCGGAGCAGACATGCTCTGTTGTGCTCCGGTGGTACCTGTTGTAGCAGCTGAAATTGTCCAGCCAGCAGCCCTTCTTGACCAGCTCAGTAGCACCCAAGCTGTTGTGCCAGGAGGTGTAGCAGTGCAACCGTTTGTCCTGCTCGCCCTTAGCCATTGAAATAAGAAAAAGAAAGTCCAACCTTATTGGTGCACTGAGATTCTGAACTTTCAAGGACATGTCTTTTGAGGACAGTTGGTGAGGAGGGAAAAGGTTCCCTGTTCTAGGTCAGTTTTGGAATGTTGTTTAAATATATTTCACAACCCAAAAAATGTTGTGAAACAGTTGTGAAGAACTAGCGAGAAGACCCAATGAAGAAAGGAAAGGGATTTGGATTAATCAGTTCAGGATAAAGGTAGTCAGAAAACTGTACTGTTAACAGAAAGTGGGTTAGATTTATCTCCACTGATTTCCATCTGTCCTGCACAGGAGATCAGAAAGGGAGGTCTGTGGAAATGGTGGCAGAAGAGATTAGAAAGGGAAGTTGAAGGTACTAAATTCTAGGATCGGCTACTAAAGAAAAGTGTCCAATGCCAGTTCCTGGAAATGTTTGTGATGGAGTCCTAAACAAATGCCAGAGATCTTTTCCTATCTTTTCTTGCTGACTTCTAAGTTACCACCAGGATTTTAGGTGTAATGATTCAACATAAGCTTTCTTCATAATTCACAAAACTGAGTAACCTTCTTGTGACCCTCAATTTGCAGATATTTAACACCATGCCTGATGTACCCCTTACCAATGCCCAGCTACACCTGTCTCGGAAGAAAAGCAGTGAATCCAAACCCCCGTCCTGCAGCGAGAGACCCCTGACACTCTTCCATGCTGTGCAGTCAACAGAAAAACGTGAGTTCCTGCTGTTTTGGGTCACAGTGGTGTGTAGGTACTCCTACGCTGCCTCCTGTGGTTTGGCACAGACACTTCTGGCTTCACCTTGCTGGCCTTTGGTGCCCTTGAAGACTGGGTCTCATTGTGTCCTGCTAGGTTCTATTGCTGAGTAACCCCAATAGAATAGGAAGCAGAATTGCTGAGGATGAAAAGCACAGGCTAGGGTTGAGGATTCTCTTTCCAGATCTGTGGGCACCTAATCTGAGTATCTTTACTCTGCCTCGCGACAGGAGCTCAGTCTGTGTGTTGCCCAGTGCTCCCTTCTTTGTTAGTAGCTCTCTCATAGGACCAGATTGCATCCCTTCACTCAGTTTGTGATTATTAGAGGAAGTCATATGTCCAACAAGAATGTGCCTCTGTGAGGGCAGGACCTCTTCCTGCTCATCCTCGCGTCTCTATGCAGTGTGGAATTTGCATTATAAAATATTAGGAATTAATGAGTTAGAGAATAATTCTGCCTTGTGCCAAGTAGCAGTGAATTACAACCACAAATGAATCAAGTCTTTTCATCTCAACATTTCTGAGTTCTTTGCAATAAGTGACTAATGGGTCCTAAAATATATAGACATGTTTCTGCTTTTGTAATGTGACACTTATGTCCCAGCATTTGGGAGGCCAACTCAGGAAGAATGCTTCAAGTTCAAGACCAGCTTGGTCTTGATGAGTTCCAGGCCAGCCAAGACTACATTGTAGGCTGTATCTTAAAACAAACTATAACAAAAAATAAATAAGAGACTCATGTAGCTTAGTAGTCAAGACCTCATACTCTGCTAAAAGTCAGATGTTGCTTGTGCCAACATCACCACAAGGGCAAGCTTTTACCTTTCTCAGCCTCAGTATGCTCATCTGTAAAATAGGTATAAAAATGCCTCCCTCAGAGGGCAGACATGAGGATTAATGAAGTTGTGCATTTCAGCACCTGGCATGAAGCCTGGAACATGCTAAGGGCCAGTATCTGAGTGCTGCTACCATTAATAGATAGTGTTGAGTCACACAGATACCAGAGCTTGTCCAACCTGCAACCAACATTTACATGGTGTGTGCAGGGCCTTTGTCTTTAAGAGGCTCAAACTTGAGCTAGAGAAGTAGAGCAGTAACTTATAATAACTGATGTCTTAGAGAAATGTTCATTAAGGGAGGTCATGGCATGAAATATCTGGCAGAAAGCAGGAGCTATGGCTTCAGGCTGCCCCAGTGGGAATTCTACCTTCACTGCTGCTTACTAGCTATGAGTGACTTTGGTCATCTAACAATCTAAGGGCCTCTGTTTCTTCATCTATAAAAGGAAGACTGGTTTCCCAGAATCTCCAACTTCTTTGTGGTGACCAGGTACTGGTCCCTAAACATACTACCATCTTTGAGCTTTTTAAATAAGAGACTTGAGGCCTTCAGCTCTGCTGGAGGTTCTAGGGCTTTTGTGGGGATTAAAATGCTTCACCTGTACCAGGTGCAGAGATAGCTAGTGCTCAGTAAATGTTGGGAGGGTGTTATTACTAATCTGTGTGAGCTACTGCAGAAACACCGAGGACAGTACCCTGTGTTGACAAGGAGAGGCTCCTCATCTGGATTGCTATGCCCCACCCCTTCTTGGCACAGAAAAGGTTTTATATCTTCTTGTGTTTGAAAATAATGGCCCTCCTGCATCCTAACTGCTGAAAAAAAATACCCTCTGCCCCCAAAACCTCAATGCATTTAGAGAGGTCATGGTATCCCATAATAAGGCCATACTTTGGAAGCTAGTACCATTTGGGCTATAGTAGGTATATTGCTTTTGGAAGTGAAGCTATGGTTACTGTTCTTGTATCAAAATCTGTTCAGATCATTTTCTCGGATGAATTCCTACAAGAGTTCCTAGGCCCATGTTCATGAACATGTCCAGGGTTCGGACCCTTCCCTGGCTTTTGGCTTCTAACAGTAGCCTAGATTCCCTTGAAACATCTGGCGGCAGTCATCTTCTCTGCGGTCTGCCCAAGGCCCAGGCCCCTCTGTGTGTACCAGGAAACACTTGGAACAGGACTGACCTCATCCCCATCTGCTGAGCGAACAAGGCATCAGGCTACAGGGTAATGTGCTTCTCAGGTTTCCAGGAGAGCCCGGTCACCTAAGGTTTCCTACTAAGCAGAGTACAGTGCAGACCAGGACAGGGCAGGCTTTATCTGTCAGTAGCCTGGGCTTGTGCCAGGACAGAGTAGCAACAGCCTTGGACCTAGTCTTGAAGCATACTGTGCAACATGGAGGGAAGAAAAGGGAAATGAGGAGATAATCAATTAGATCTTTGCCCAAGGTGAGCCTTATCACATGAGCAAGAGGCTGAAAGCCAAGGACATATAAAAGCAGAACTGCCTGAGCTGCGGAACAGGCTGCCGTGTCCTGAGTGCAGAGCTGAAGCAGCAGAGCTTCTCTCCCGACGCTAGGAAACAACTGCAGTCTCCACCTGCCTAGATGGGTAGACTAGCTTCCCCCACTTTTACAGTGAGAGCATTTCATTTGAAAAGTCTGTATGTGTGTGTAGACATGTGCACATGTCTACATAGGCATTTGATTGAACAGTGTATATAAATATAAAAGTGTATATATATTTTGGGGGGGTCTTTTAAAATATTTTTTATTAGTTATGTATATCGCATATATACAGTCATGATGGTACCATCGTTAGCCTTCTCCCTGTCCTTCCCCCATGGGTAACGTGGGTCTTGCCTTATGTAGATAGCCCTCAGATTTGTGGGAATGGCAATGACTCTGTGTATAATGACCCAACTCATGGCTCCAACAATCTTTCCGCCCCCTCTTCTGTGAATTTCCCT
This sequence comes from Orientallactaga sibirica, assembly GCA_036365145.1. Taxonomy (NCBI): domain Eukaryota; kingdom Metazoa; phylum Chordata; class Mammalia; order Rodentia; family Dipodidae; genus Orientallactaga; species Orientallactaga sibirica. Next base: position 50,018,505 of record JAEOAD010000005.1, read on the forward strand.
GAGCCACGTCGGGTTCATTTTAGGTCTATTTCAGTGACGAGGTTTTGTGAGTCTCTGTGTCTCTGGATATCTGATTTTGTAGGGGTTGAGTGTTCTTTGTGTCTATCTCCTTCATCCTTGTGCTGGTACCAGGTTCACCAATAAAGCAGCACTCTTGCTCATTTCCCCTATAACTCATTGGCTTCATCTGGTGCCCTGTTGAGGTGCAATGGGCTGATTCTCTTCTCAGGATATGTATGCATCCATCTGAAAGAGAGAAGCAGATTCTCCAACAGAGAGTGAGGTCAGTGCAAGATACATGGATAACCTTTATTATTTTAGAGAGAATTTAATAGGTGTTGGCCCTCTTGTATCCCACTATTGATATTGCAGAGTGGGCTCATTTTTGTATATGGTTCTGACTTGTTTCCCATTTCCAGGTATGGGTTCCATTCCACTGAGTGGATCCATTAGCCAAATCTAGAGCAGCTGGTAACCCACCATGGCTGTGTGCCACTACTGCACTTGTGTGAGCATCATGTCAGGTTGTTTGCATATGGGTTGCTTAGACAGATGTTGGTCATTTTCCCTCCAGTCACTTATTTAGCACCTTCTGGCACTAGACAAGCTAACTGTCTGGGGACTGACTCTCTTCCAGATTCCATCCAGGCATCTCCATGTTCTGTCCGAACAGCATATGATGTCTTCAGCAGTAGGGTCTTACCATTAACCTTTGGTGGGTCATCAAGTACACTGACAGAAATCTGTCTTCTTTTGGGAAACCTTGTAGGTCTCTCTGATCAACAGCTCATTGTGGATGTTAACCACATCCTGGTATTGGGAGTTACAGGTCAGTGCCCAGGGAAAAGAAGGAAGAAAAAGTATAGGTAATATGAAAGAGAAAGAGTGGACAGAGAGAAGAGGGAGTGATACAGAGAGAAACAGGAGGAGATTGAAGTTAGTCTTCATCATAACCTCTCCAGGCCCCTGTGAGTCACCTGATGCAGGTTCTACCTTTTAGTATGTCTTTTAGGATATAGGATTTTATGGTACCATTTCCATTTGGGTCCAGTTTTTGGTCCCCCCACCCACCCTTTCCCTGACCTCCCACCCAACCATCCCTATTGTCCAGTCCTCAAAATGTTTAATAGGTGTGTCAGCATCTTGGGAAAATACAAATTAGGAGCCACAGAATAGTGAGACCATGTGACGCTTATCTTTCTGTGATTGGGTGAGTTTGCTAAGAATGATCTGTTCCAAGTTTGACCATTTTTCTTCAAATTGCATTGTGTCATTTTTCCTTACTGCTGTGTAGAATTCCATTGTGTAGATATATACCACATCTTAGTTATCCATTCATCTAATGATGGACATCTGGGTTGATTCTAGTTCTTAGCTATATGAGTTGAGCAGCTATAAACATGGTTGAGCAAATCTCTCTGAACTGAGGCTTGGAGCTTTTACAGTAAAGCCCAGTAAGGGAATAACAGGGTCTGTTGGTAGCTCTGTAGTCAACCTTTTTAGGAGTCTCCATATTGTTTTCCATAGTGGTTGTACCAGCTTACAGTCCCACCAACAGTGAATGAGGGTTCCTTATTTTCCTCTATGAAAATGGAATGATACCCAGACAGGCATGTAAAGCACCCCTAACAAGGGTGGGAAAGTCAATGGAGCCAAGCAGACTAGGCAAGGAGCTGGAAGGTTCTGTGGGACTCTACCACCTGGGATTGAGTCCCGTTTCCATCACTGTCAGACCAGCAGGTGACAGAACACTATAACATTTTCATACATATTACCCTCCCTTTCATTTAGTTTATGGACAAAGGCAGCTTTATCAAAGTACTCTTTGGGAGGTGGTGAAAAGAATGTAAGAGCCAAAGGAAAGGGAGGAGTGCTTTATGTACTGTCTTCCAGACACACAGTGGCTGTGGCATTCATGACCTCATAGTGGCTTTTGCTTCCTACACAAAACCTGTATGAAAGAAGGAAAAAATAAGGACGTCAAGAGCCAGGCATGGTGGCGCATGGCTTTAGTCCCAGCACTCATTAGGCAGAGGTAGGAGGATCACATTGAGTTCAAGGCCACCCTGAGACTACATAGTGAATTCCAGGTCAGCCTGAGCTAGTGAAACCCTACCTCAAAAAGCCAAAAAAACATCAAAATAGAAGAGAGAGTAGTGATGAAGAAGGAATTCAGTGTAGGAAAATTAAGGGAAGGAGAAAGGAAAGATGGTGGGAGAGGATTATGATTGTGGTATATTGCCTAAATGTATGGAGGTTGTCAATAAAAAGTTTAAAAAATAAAAATAACAGGAAAGCAAAAACAAAGTACTCTTTGGGGTGAAAGCACAGAATGAAGCATCCAGGTAGTCTATGGGAACAAATGCATATTTACATACAGTGAGGCTCTTCAGCTAAAGGCCTCTTGACATACCAAGCTCTGACCTTGGTTCTACCCAGACTTCACTTTTATCACCTCCATACCTGTAATTTGCTTAATGCACTTTGTTGATATTTAAACAACTCAGTTCTTTGCATAGTAGCACCTTGATATGTAAGATCCTCAAAAGAACTTGATGGCCTCACTATATTATTCTCTACTATACAACAAAATAAATAAGTAGCCATTAAGATTTTTTTTAAAAAAGTTCGTCCACATTCTACCTGAGAATTACCTTGTGTACCTACCGCCTGTGGAATGTGAGCTGCAGTTTGAAGTCCATAGTCCTGCTTCTTGATTTGGACTCATTCCAATCTTTCCTCTTCACTTACACATACAAACTCAAGATTGTTTTGTCCATTTGACTAGAATTGGGCTCAGATCCTGACAGTATGTTGGTTGGAATACATGTAAAATTGGATGTGAACTTACCTGTCATTTGGTTCTGTTAGAGGGTTGCTCCGGGTGGGCATTCACACACAGAAATGTGCACATGCGTGTGTATCTCCTCTACCTTCACACTGTCAGAATCCTGCTCTTGGGAAGTTCATTTCCTCTCAGGTCCGCCTGGTTTCTTTTGAGTCTACTTATGCTCCTGCTTCTTCCCTGTGAATTACCTGCAGTTGGCTATTTCTCTGCATTGGATTGGGCAGTCCTCAGGTGAGATACTGAACAGGAAGGTTCAGGAATAGCTGTCTTGATGCTTCCCTTCAAGATTCTGCTTGTTAATTGTCAGTGGCCCTCCTCCCCTCTGCAGGACCCTGCTCTCTGAAGAAGCTCAGACCCATTCCTTTCGCTTCAGAGTGAATCTGTGACAGTACTGTGGCCTCAGGTTGTCATTATCCTCTCTTTTCCAGAGAGGGCACTTCTGATGGTCACCTTGGGGGTTTCATAGGCTATCTTTGCCTCTGTACTTCAGATGAGTGGAAGCGTGTGGTATGCTAGATGATGCTCATGAACATGTTTCTTGCTTTCCGTAAAGTTTTTCCTTCTGTGTGGATGGACTAGTCAGGTGCCCAAGCACCTACACATGATTTTCTGCTTTGATTTGTTAAATGAGTAAAATCTTTTCCAAGTGGCTTTTTTTTCCCCCTTTGGCCTAAAGGTAAAGCTGTTTTTAGGATGACAGTGATGTCTTTGTAGCATGAAAAGCCAGAAGGTTTCTCCTACTCTGGGCCGAGTGGAGATTTATGTCAGCCACAAGGCAGTGTGTGGTAGGAGTGAGGCTAGGGATGAAGTGAGAGTAGCCTCTAAGATGAAATCTCTGGAAAAGAGCTAAGGAAATGATGAGAGGATGCAGAATCCAGAAGGCGTCTTAGCAACACATACAAGTCATTCAGAAAACTACTGAATATTCTAGTGAGGAAGAGATTCGATAGCAGAGTTGTCTGGAGCTAGCCAAGTTGTGTTTTCTGAAAAGGGGAATTTTGAAAATGCTACTGAAGGAAACGAGGATTCCATTTTGAGCAAAGGACAGAATGAATGTCCTTGGTTCAAAACACAGGGTTAGGGTCCTTCTCTCAGAAGCAGTAGGTACTGCTTTGTCTTGAAGAGAGGTAGGATCTATGGAAAGAATGAACTTGAAAGACATTATCCCATCTCTTTGTATATGCTTAATATACAGGACCGCATAACTCATTGAGGTGTTTTTTCATGCTGGGCCCTGTATATAACAACACTATTTCAACTTCAAAATCCTATGACATAGATAACATTTTTCTTTTCCAGTTGGAGGGAAATAAAATTTATATGACATAATGTATTCTGGGTTAGACAACAACAAAGTAGATTTGTATCCAGTCTCCTTCAGAGTGACATATTGTTCCAAAAGGACATAGGGATGGTTGTTGTGGCCGACTGTGAAAGCCCATGCATTTCCAGTTCTACTCATGAACCTGGAAGTTAAATTACATTAAGCTTGGAGTCTGCCTCTCAGGAGCTGGGGGACTAGTGTGGAAGGATGAATGAATGCATTTGATAAGGAACCCTGAGGCCAAACTAGATTTGAACCTCATTCAGTAACAATAATAAAAATAATTATAGTTCAACTCATGTGCTAGTCAGCCTGCTAATCCCATCATGATCTCATCTCTTCCATGTAATTGATAATCCTTTGAGGTACAGACTCTCAGCAACATTTTGCAGACCTGTGAACTGAGGCTAGGGAGATGAAGCAGCTACCAAATGGGAGAGGAAGGGTTGGTAACTCAAGAGGTCTCTCTTCTCTATGCCATATTGTCTTCACAAGGATGCCATTTTTCAGTTCTTGAGCCACGGAAGTGAAAACTTGCTAGGTTGAGTTACAGAAGCAATGACAGCCATCTGTCCCCACTTCCAGGGCTACCATGGGGGCTGTTGAGACATATTGAATGGGTTCCTTAATATGCACACTGGCAGGCTGCCACCACATGGCAGCCTCCCCTCCAGATCTAGCACTGATGCTGCTAAGAGCAGTGTGCATTCTGTGGTGGCTTTAACATCCCAGGCCCAGGCACTTTTTCTCATTTGTGATCACCTCTGAACAGATGGAACAGGGCTTCTCGACTGTGCTGCCAGACAGATGGTAGCAAAGGAGATTACTGTTTAATCTCCAGGGTTCCACTCAGATCCATCTTCCAGCAGAAATGGGACTGGTCTATCAAAGTGAAAGGTACTGACACCCCAGCTGTACCTTTCAGAGTAGTTGCAGATGATAGAGCCAGAAGGGCTGAAAGGAACCAGCAACAAGGTCTTGTACTTTGAAATTTCTTCCAAGAGGCTGTAAATTGGCAATGCCTAGTGATTTGTTACTGAATTTAGTACTAATACCACGATGTTGGAATGAGATTCTTGGAAACATGGTTCTTAGACATCAGGGTATATTAGACTATAGCAAGATTTCTAAAAATATAGATGTGGAGCTGAGGAAAAGCTCAGTAGATAAGTACTTGCCACCCAAGTATGAGGGTGAGAGTTCAGATCCCCCAGAACCCACGTCAATGCTGGGTAGTCGGGCCAGTCTGCCTGCCTGCCTGCAGTCCTAGCGCTTGGTAGGTAAACATAGAAACTCCATGGCAAGCTGATTAGCTAGACTAGCCAAATCAGCAAACTCTGGGTTCAAGGAAGAGACTCTGCCTCAATAAATAAGGAGGACAGTAATCAAGGAGCACCCCCAATGTCCACCTCTGGTCTCCACATATATGTACCTATACACATACACCCACAGGAGATAGAAATATATATATATGGAGAGAGAGAGAGAGAGAGAGAGAGAGAGAGAGAGAGAGGGGAGAGAGAGAGGAGAGAGAGAGAGAGAGAGGAGGCATCTGTATACATCTAAGAGCACCATGGTGATTTCAATGTTAATTCAAGTTATATCTGTACTGGGATTGTGAAGGTTGCATATGCTCTTATGTTCTGTCATCACCAGGCACCTCTTGGACTCCCTGTCAGGGAGTCCTGGCATGTAGTTGACAGTGGAGGCTCTGTAGTCAAACTACTGAGGGGTTTTATTGCCACCTCTGCCAGCTAGCAGTATTGAGACCCGGAGGATACTACTTTCCTTTTCTGAACCTCCATCTTCTCATCTGTAAATTGATCACTAATCATAGCTGCCCTGAAGGGTAATTTCCATGATTAAGTGAACTAGTGCTTGTAAAGTACTTGACACATGGCCTAGAATGTGGTAAACGCCTAATAAGTGTGAGCTGTGATTAGGGTGATTATCACCAGGCTATACTTGTACCTTACAGTTGACTAGGAAAGTAGTCCCCTCTGGACCTGCACATTCCAAAGAGGCCACTAGCGAGGGAAATGGAGCTACCCTGGTTCCAGAGACAGCTTGTTTGATGCATGAGTGCAAATACATCAGCAGCCTGGCATATGCCATGCAGTGTTGATGGGGTGGAGTGGGAGCATGTCTGGATTCTTGGGCATTGTTTCACATGGATCATGTTAACTAACTGCTGGGATTATAGCTCTGATTAATTCTTTTAGCTCAGCTAATGCAGCCTGGACCCTCTCCCAGACAGGTCTAGTGAGAGGTTAAGAATTCAGCATATATACTTCTTCCTTGTTGAAAAATGACTGGGAGTTAATACAATTCAAAGGCTTACATAATGCCTTCTTCTGAGTAGTTAAAGCTGTAGCATGTGCCATTTCTCAGGTTGTCTCTGGAGATCCTGGGTACTTTGGACACACCTGTTTGCTTTGGCAGATGACATGTTTATCCACATGGATTTCTTTTGTCACAAAGGCTACAGAAGGTGTAATGTGGCTCTTTGTTTAATTATCTGTTGTTACTGTGTGTGACTGAAAACCACATAGTTGATGTAGCCATTTAAAAAAATGATGTGTGGCATGTGATAGAATACAGACGGGAAGTATAAAAGGCGGGTGGAAAGGTTTAAGTGGAAATGGGGCAGAGGGATGGGGGAAAGGAAGAGGGAAAGTTAAGCAAAACTAGTGATATGGAAATGTAGTGGTTTGTAAGCTAATAAAAATATAATTTTAAAACTGATGTGTGGAAAGTTAGTGGCAAGAAAAAAAGTACAATATCATTAAATCTATGGCATTGTCACCAAGTGAACAGAGCAGATAATGTGATGTGATCCTTCTTTGTTAAAGGAAAATTGTGTGTTTGTACACGTGTGCACACATGCATGTGTGTTTCTGTGTATTATACAATAAATTTCACATGCCAAAGTGAGCAGAGCTGGAGGGTAGCTCACATAGGATATGGGTACAAATGTATGCTTCTCTATACTGTCTGAATTGGAGAGGAATGCATATTTGCTATGCATTGAATTATTGTTGTCATTTAAAACAAAATTTCTTAATTGTATCTTCTATTACTATTCATTACTTTCATTACTAAGCCCATTTTACAATGAGTCATAGTATTAAAATAAATAAATACATAGTTTCTTCTTAACAATGAGTAGCAGAGTAAGCAATCTGTTTGTGGTTCCCTCTGATACCAGGCAATCAGAGGTGGAAGGGAAAATAACCTCAAAAGTTAGTTCTGAAAAGTAAGTTTTCAATAGTAATGGGGCCAAGTGGGGAGCAATGGAGTGCCTGCTTACCTCTGATCATTCTGCTCCTGGTTCATACATTAGATAGAGGCTCACTGGTTCCTGTGGTTTTGGAATTTCAAAACCAATTTGCCTCCATGTCTCATTCATGCAAATAAGTTCAATATTAGACCAGCCACAATACCTGCCCCATTCTCTCATGAAATCCCGTTTTCTTGGCATTCTTTCCCTTTGCAAAGAAAAGGGTTATTAGGAGCACCACAGGAGAGAGTGTGTAAGTCAGCCAGTCCACACAGGACTAGAACCAAAGGCTGTCTGGTCTGTTTGCTGAAGACAACCTGCCAAAGGTTATTGCATATCAGATACTGTGTAGATGGTCAAAATCACAGACTGGCCATATTTCTCTTTTAACAACTCATTGTTTATTCCATCATTGCCCAAGCTGCTTTATAAGATTATCTTTAAAAACATTGCCCAAACTGTTTTTATATGCCCAAACATATTACACAAACTGCTATTTAAGATTACTTTTATCACAGGGACTGAGGCTGAGTCAGTATGAAATCAGACCACCTTAGATTTTACTGTGGCTTGACCTGCCACAGTAAAAGGAGCAAAAAGTACAAGGGAAAAAATGCTGCAAAGTCTGATTCCAAACTTCCCATGTACTTGGGTGTTTCCCAGAGATGGTAAATCAGAAACTGCTGTGCACTCATCATTTTTATTGCAAAATTCATTAAGCTGCCATGCTATTATCATCATATCTTGTCAAGATGATGCATTACAGACCTCATTGCAAAATTTTAACAAGCAATAGAAAGTACACCTTTCTCCCAACCCAGCACGGGAAAGCCTCCAGGTATTTTGCTTTGCCTTCCTGCTCTTTGTATCAACTCAGGGTCTTTGCAAAACTTCCATCTGTTTGGTAACTCTCTTTTCTCCTTGTTTGCTGTTTGATGTTGTGGGGAGTTCTGTCCTCTGCTGGCTCTGTGAGCAGTCATGAGTGGTGGTTAAAGAGCCAGCCATCCTCTTCCCTCCTCTGTTTCACCTCTATTTGTAGGCATCATGGAAAGATGACGTAGCCTGAGTCCTGACCAACTTCCAAAGTGACATGGAAGAGCAATGTTTCATGTTTACCCTCCAGTTCTGTGTGCTTAGTGGGCTAGGCAAGTTCAGGCCTGCCAAGACGTGTGAATTTGGCTTGGCTCTGTGCTTTCCTGCCCTTGCCTGTGGGCTCTGTGATAAACAGATCCTGCCTCCCATGTGTGATGGTGTTGCCAGTAGAGTGAGTTGGAGTCACTTAGGAAATACAGAAAGTGAAGTAGCTTAGCTCCCACATTTCCATGGCAACCTCCAGAACAAGTACAATGTCACCAAAATTATTCTGTATCTTTCCTTTTTTAGTTGCAGCGATTTGGTTACATACTCATGTTTTTCCGCTCCTGATTTATAGAAAACACAAAAACAGTCATCAGTACTTTGGTTCCAAGGACATCAGTGGCCCCTACCTAAAGCACCTGCAAAATTCACTTACACAAACCTCCTCTTTCTGTTCCAGCAGGGCAGATTTTTACTGTGTAGTATTCTCTTCCATTTAATTCCTTATAACCATTCATGGAGCTTTAGTGTACATGATGCATGGGCTATGCACCAGAGAGGTATGGGGAATGCTGCATTCATAGGTCACTTTAACAGATGCTGTGTAGCCAGACAACACATGCCTTCTCTGGAGTAGTTTGCATCATTGAGGACCAACTTCATGTCCAGTTTGTGAGTCCTTTTCCTGAAAGCACCCATCATATTACTGATGCATGGTTTACAAGTGACAATTTATTTTACCATTTCCTCATTTCTGTGCTCTTGTGTTCTGTGACTAATACAAAGAGGTAATCATGTTGACAAATACACTTGGGAAAAGCCAGCGTTCTCACTGACTGCTTTGGGAGCACTCCTAAGTAAGGCATTCTTTCTCAGTTTGTCATTTGAATGTTCTTTATGATCTTGTTGACTTGACTCATAACTGGTGCTGTTTTCTTTTGAAGTCCACTAGCCCATTATTTTTTTTCCTCTAGCAAATAAATTGCCATCAGTCCCTGGTAGCCCTTCTGATGAGGATGCCAGGGCCGACCTGAATCACGCATGACTCAGGATGTCCAGCTCCATTATGTGAGGCAATCTTCTCCTTCTCACTAAACAAGAAAGTCTTCAGGACTTGTGCTTTTCTGTCAGGAGCAGGCACTCATCTGCCCACAGGACAAGAGAGTGTGTGTGTCCTCCCATTTCGAATGGCATTCCTGAATCACTTTCTCTTCACTTACTTGATTTCAGATGCTTTAGAATCTGTCTTGGTATAGTTTGCCATAACCACTGAAACATTTGGTTTGCCTTTGATGTTGCTCCCCACCATTTCTCTAGAAAAATCTTCACCTTCCTACTCATGCTCAAGTCAAGACTGTCAGCATTGAGCTTCCATCTTCCACCTAGAAGTTTTTATCTCATTATCTATGATTTCAGATGAGACTTATCTATAAAAATAGCACTTGTCTGTAGTAAAGGAATGCCAGGTTCTGAATGTCCTTGTCATATTGCCCATCAAGAGATCGAATAAGAGATCTGTCCCTAGGATCCAGTCCTTTACTGCAGAGCTGTGAAATCTTACAATATCTTTTATGTGTTTTCTTCTTAGACAAATTATTCCTTTCCTCAATCTTGTGCCTCTGTTGGTGTTTTGCTGTTGTTACAGGTATCTACTTATAAAAGGCCTTAAATATTTCTCTATCTATGTAGATGCAGATACATGTATTAAAGTTGTCTGAAGAATTCTTTAAAAAAAAAAACATGGATTCTAATGCTTTGCAATAAAGTAAATGGTAGAGATCTCCAGAGTCAACTTGAATCTAGCTATCTGTTTTATTTTGTTGATGTTCTATTCCACTGACAGTCACGTCCTTGTTTTCGTCCATCCTTTTCTAGCAAGTTTATCTCCCACAAGTGTTCCATTTGCCCTAGCTTTCCCTATTAGCATATGGAGACACACAGTCTGCAACACTTTAACAATTAATATATTCTTGAAAGCCTTTTATCTAAATTCAGTTTTTAGAATCCTATCTTAGAAAATGATATTTTATAAGACAAAGCTTCCTTAGATAATGCCATTTGTAACTTTGGTTTCAGAATGTTTGTTTTCAGTTGCTGCTAATCAACTAGTATATGCTAGACATATGTGCTGGCCATGTAAATATATGCAAGTTGATAAGTACTTGAGCATAGGTTTAAATACAACACCAACCAATTAGTGCAGAGGCCTGCTAACTGTTTGGGGACCCTATTTAGTACTTAGTAGGCTGTCATAAAAAATTCATTGAATAACTAAAAATTGAGGAAATTTTTATTTCAGATCCCCTTTTTTCCCTAATGAAGAATAGGGAGGGAAAAACATACTGTTCACTGAATATACTTTGATAAGTCATTGTTTTGGATTTGTAGTGTAGTAACCTTCTCACAGACAAGAGAATATAATCTCAGGACTTAAGGGAGTATATAGTTAGTTATCCTCTTGTTTCCTTGGGATTTAGACAGTTGTGTCTGGGATGGTTTATATTGATTGACAACTTGACAGGACCTAGAATCACCTGTGAGGGATTATCTTCATTAAGTTAATTAAGGTGGGAAGACTCACCTTAACTATGGGTGGCACCATTTCATTGGCCAGAGTCCTGGAGTGTGTGAGTAGGACAGAGCTGGCCAAGTATCAGAATTCATCTCTTGCTTCCTTACTATAGACTAATGGTGACAAGCTGCCCCCATTCCTATACCTTACCTTTCCCACCACAATAGGTTATAACCCAAAACTGTAAGCTGAAATAACCCCTTCCTCCTTCCTTAAACTGATTTTTGTCAGATGTTTTGTCCCAGAAACAGGAAGATAATGCAGTGTCATTGCTAGAATGGGCTTTCAAGCAAATCAAAATAAAATCCGTAAAACTATTCAGCTCTTCTCACATATGAAGAAGAGAATGACTAGTTGGAGGCCAACCAAAGAAGTGTAGTCTTCCTTCTGTTTGTTCATCTCATGGATGGTGGGCTTTCAGGAATCCTGATAGGAGTATTCTCTGCAAAGGAATTCTTATTGATACTGATTGATACTGGTTGATAGTGTATCCGTTTTCTCTGTGCCTCCTAACTACATAGTGGAAGAGTGCTTTCTCTTCCTGGGAGTCAGTCCTGTGCCCTAGTCCTGGAATGGACATTCTCTGTCTGTAATGTGTTCTACAGAAGTGGTGCCTGTGCCTCTTAGCTACCTCATCCTCCAGATTTTCTTTTAGTCCTCCCATAGCTCTTATGTTTCTTCTCATAGTTGTTTTGTTTGAAAGTCAAGATCTTGAATTATGAATAATTCTAAATTTCAATAATCAATGTAATATTCTTTTTTTCTCTTTAACATCTACTGAGTGCTCAGGAATCTTCTAATAGCCTCATGGAGTTTTTTAGCTCCTCACTGGGGCTTGATATAAGACATTAGGGTTTGCCTAGCTGAGACAGGTTTGTAACTTCATGATCAAACTGAGCTACATGGTGGAAACCAATGACATCAACAAATTTTCCAGGACATTAGAAGGTCTTGGAGCTTGTATATTCATACCAAATATGAAGATCAACATCATTTCACAACCAGCATAATGACTAGTACAAAAGGGAAAGTACTTTTTTTGCGCTCTTACTGTCTTTATTGCCTAAAGAGACCTGAGTTCAAATGATCATCTACAAATTGCTGTGTCAGTGACTCCAGTCTGTCATCTTCCAGATACAGTATGCCTCCAACTCATATAAAAAAAGGTCCCAGAAGAATTAACACATATTTATTTCCTGGGAAATGGTATCATTGCCAGCATCATCATTAGATTCCACTACAGTATATCTGCGATGATTGAGGGAAGAGAAGGACATTCCATTCTGTAATATGTCCTACACCAGTGGTTCCTGTGACTCTTAGCTACATCATTCCCCAGATCATCTCTCTTGGTGCCTGCTTCCAAGTTTTTAAAAATGAAAAGAAACAGAAAGTTATTTTCTTTGATCAATATTCCAAAGTTTATAAAACACATTCCTGCACATGATCCCACTTGATCCTTATGATAGCTCCATGAGCTGTGCAGGGCAGTGCTCATTCTCCCATTGCACAGATGAATTAAAACTCTGAAGTCACATGGAACGTCCCTGAGGCCACATCACTGATCAGAAGCCGATTCTTGAAGAGACTTCAGGTTTCTCTCTTCTGGTTAGATAGTATTTTCCAAATATGAATGTAACTGCTTGGGCCTTAGGTTCAGTTTTGTTTAGTTTTGTTTTGTTGCCTTTTATATGAGAGAACTATACAGCTCTTGCAGCTGCATTTATTAAAGAGTAAACATCTCGTGCATAGAGCTAGAGGCAGCATAGAAGCATGCACCTGGGATAGAAATGGCAATTGAGATTGGCTGAGTCTTTAGGAAATTGATATAGTTAAATAGATACTCTGTGGTGCAGTACTATAGATTTGGAGGTCAGACAGAGCCTGAGTAGTGAGGCTAATATTAGAGGCAAGAGGTTTAGAAGAAAACATGAGTGGTACAGAAGTCAAGAGGATGTAGATGATTGTAGGAGCTCTGTGATGGCCTCCCTGTATTCTGACCACCCCCTTGTTGAAAGAAGGCACAGCTAAAGACTGCAGTGGTGAGACTGTTCTTAGAGAAAAGCCTGGCTTACATTAAAGGTGAGGAGTGTATCCTGTCAACATGAGCAAGGAATTTTGCTATAAATTTCATTTCACCTGTTCCCTTTTGGCCCTTGTACATTCTTTATTCTTATCCTTTTCTGTGTCTTGTTTTGTTAATTGGTTGATTTTGATTGTTTGCTTTTCTTTTGTTTTTTAAAATATTTTTGTTTATGTGAGTGAGTAAGTGAGAGAGAGAGGGAGGATGGATGCACCAGGGCGTCTTGACTCGGTAGAGGAACTCCAGATGCATGAGCCATTTTGTTCATCAGCCTTACATAGATACTGGGGAATCAAACCCGGTTCCCCGCAAGGTTTGCAAGAAAGCACCTTTAAACACTGAGCTATATCCCCAGTCCTTGTTTTTGTTTTTGTCAATCAGTTTTGCCTGTATAGGCCAGGCTAGTCTTGAACTCCCAATCCTCTTACGCCTTCTGAGTATTAAGATTGCAGGTTTGGGCTAGAGAGATGGCTTAGCAGTTAAGGCACTTGCCAGCAAAGGAAAAGGACCCTGGTTCAATTCCCCAGTACCCATGTAAAAGCCAGATGCACACAGTGGTTCATGTGTCTGGAGTTTGTTTGCAGTGGCTAGAGGCTCTAGTGTGCCAATTCTCTCCCTCTCTGCCCCTGCTCAAATAAATAAAATTTTAAAAATATATTGCAAGATTGCAAATGTATGCTACCATTTCTGGCTCTTCTGTCCTTTTCTAAAGCTTTAGATTTGTAAATTCTTATACTATGGAAACAGCCTATTCCTATGTTATTATATATTTATATATACTATATTATAATATTAACATGGGGCTTGTGGCACTTTCCTCCCCAGAGGAACAGAGGAATAGCATCATCAACTCCAGCTTGGAATCTGTCTCGTCAAATGCAAACAGCATCCTTAATTCCAGCAGCAGTTTACAGCCCAACATAAACTCCTGTGACCCAGACCTGGATGTAGTCAAACCCACCCGGCCTAACTCACTGTAAGTATGATTTCCCCTGCCTGCTCACCCATTCTGCCAGAATTTACTCTCTGGCACTGCCTGACTTTGTCCATTGTCCCATGAACATGATTTCAACCTTCTCCCCAATCGTGGAGCTTGGCTGGTTTATTGTGGATTTTTTGTAAGCATTATCATTTCACAGGGAAGTCACCACTCTTACCATGCTGCTTCTTGGCCTTGGTGATCTTTGATTTGATTTAGTTTTGCTGAGATGGCATTAGTGATGGCTGTTGCCTGTACTTGCTGCTGGTTGTGAAAGGCAATTTCTTCTAGATTCACAAATATCTGGGGACATAGTAGCTGAATAGATAAATAATAATCTGTTGTACTTATTCATGTTATCTCAGTTTCCCTTCCCCTGACTGCATGTCAAATGTCCAGGGCTCCCTCTGTATCCATAACCAATAGCACCTGTATGGAGGTGCTCTTCCTGACTTCCAGTCGTCACACCCTCTTACCAGAGTCTGTAAAGGAGAAGATCCCACTTGGTTCCAATTTGGTCCTTGAGCACTCATAGCCAAGACAGGCAGTGTTGAGACTAGTTGTCCAGTCCCCCACAGAAACTATTCTGCTCGAACCAAAAAGCTTCTCCTTTGACCTCAGCACATGTTGCTTAGTGTGCTGCTTTAGACCACCCCATAAATTTTGTCAATCAGGACCTTTGCAGAAAGAATGTGAGGCAATGCCCAGAGGAGCTAGACTCCCAGCCATCAGCTGTAGAAGAGTCTAGAAACAGGATCAAGTTTGTCTTTCTTTAGTGAAAAAGATTCAGGCTTAGTCTCAGACCGCAGGCAGTTCTTTTCCTTGTTGAGACACCATGGTGGCAGCCTCCTTTCTCTGCCCCTCTGCATGCCATCATTACAGTTTACAGTCTAGTCTTTCAGATATTTACAGATCTATAAAATGGGTTTGGTGACATTTCCTTAGAACAAACTTGGGGTGCTAAGTGTCTGGGAGGGAAAACAAGTTACAAGGTACCTACAGTGAAGATGTAAATGGAACTACAAGGTAAGGCCTAATTTTATACTGAGTATTTTAGCCCTTTTTAGGTGTTGGCAGCTTGGAATCTTTACACCATTTAGGAACTTTAATTACTGGCCTGTTATTTGGTAAATAGTGTGTCTATTTATCAAGAAATAGACCATTGCTTCAAGAGCTTAGTGTATTTGAACTTGTCTCGCTTGTAGGTGGTAAGTCTCTGCTTCTCTGTAGCTAGACTTGTCTGTGGGGCCTTCAGCCTGGCTCTGACCTTTCTTAGGCTCTTTTGGACCTCTTTCTCAGACTTTAAGGAGCTCCTCCATATAATTTTCTTCCTCTGCCTCAGCCATCCTCTCCTCCTCTTGTCTCTTTTGGTTTGAGTCTGTGTACCCAGCAGTTGCTAAAGCTATTTGTTGCTCAGCATGAGCAAAGTTGAACTTCTAGCCCAGGTTGCTTAATACCCTCTGATTCTAGCCAACCAATACCAACCTAGTGGTCTTTAATCTTTGTTTGTAGCAGCTAGTAGCTTGGGCCCCTGAGTCACCACTGAGTACAGTGTGTACCAAGAGGTTGTTTAGGCAGCTAAATGAAAGGGGGATATGGCTTTTAAACAGGCTTGGAGGAGGGGGACTTGGGATGTTTTTAAAGGTATCTGTGTGTGGTTTGCCTTTCATCATACACTGGGGATTGTTCTGCCCACTCTATACCATCCAGAGAGACTGTTCCCTACTGGTTCAGATTCCGGGGCTTTTCTGGGAATTTAAAGGTGATGCTAGCAATGGTCCCACTTACTTGTCTTTGGAGGAGGGCTGGAGGTGGGAATCTGAGTGTGTTTCCCACAGCACATCTGTCTGCAGGCCAAGTGGATCTCTGAATGATACCTATGGGTCTTGATGTCAGGGAATGCTGATCCTCAGATAGAAGCAGCTCCCCTGCCAGCAGAGTTCTTGTGCTTGTGCATCCCAGCACGAAGGCTTTGTTGCCACCCCTAGAAGCTCCATGGCAGGTTCACTGGCCATTTCCTAAACCCTTGGCCCTGCTTCCCTAGTTTTTCCTACCTAGAATTTGCCTGAGTGGACCATGAATGGCTTGCAAATGGAAGCCCAGTACTTTCAGTGATTGGCACACTTTGTCATAGTTCTTGGATTTACACTCTGGCTAAGGAGGAAAGACAGTAACACAGGCCAGTGCTAAATGGAACCTAGAGCTTGTAAGTGTGTTCAGAGTTCCATACTGAACAAGTTATCATATTGATCGTGTCAGAGTCATGGGAAAGGTGAGGTGATGAAGTATGAGGTGGACATGAAGGAAGAGTTAGGTGAAAAGGGAAAGAAAATTCCAGGTAAAAGGGACAAAGGAGTCAAAGATGATCCAGAGGAGGGGAGCTTCCAGGCAGGGGGAGGCACATGAACCAACCTTAAAAGCAGAAACTTCATATTAAAATCCAAATTTCATTCTGGACATTGACATGAGTGAGGAGGAGGAAAAGAAGCAGTTAGGCACAGATCTTACCCCTTTCTTCAAGTGGATTATAGTTGTAAACATATAAAATGCAAAACTATAAAGCATAGGTTAAAGCCTAGATGGCCTTAGGTGTGGTGGTGAGTCTAGCTCCAGACCAAAAGCTTGATATGTGAAAGAAACAAAATTGCTGTTAGGCTTTCATTTAAATTAAAACTTCTAAATAAAGTAAAAATAAAGAGAGAAACCACAGGCTAAGAGAAAATATTTGCACATATCTGATAAAGAACCAGTATCTAAGACATGCAGAGAGTTCTTAAAACTCAATAAGTAACAAGCAACACAATTAAAATATGACCAAAAATCTGAACAAACACCTTCCCAAAGATGAATATTCAAATACTGTTTTGTGAAAACTGTTTACCATCATATGTCACAGGGAGATGAAAACGTAAGACCTATATAGGCTGCGTACCTTGTAGCATGGGTTAGATTCCCGGAATGCTGGCAACACCGAATGTGGGAGAAGATGGGGACCAGCAGCAGCTTTCACTTGATGCTGATGGGGATGCAAACTGGGAAGACAGTTTGGCGGTTTCTTACAAGGTTCAATATGCTCTGTCATCTGACCCAACAGTCATACGTCTTGATATCTACCCAAGGGAGGTAGGAATGGCATGCACACACACGGACATCCCATGGGTTTTCTAAGCAGCTTTATTCATAATTTCCAGAACTTGGAAGCAACAAAGCTATCATTAATCAGTAAGTATGAATGAATAAATTCTGGTCTGTCCAGACAGTGCACTATCATTCAGTAGGAAAATAACATCAACTATCAAGCCATGAGAAAACGTAGAGGAACCTTAAATACACATTGCTTCATGGAAGAACCCAGCCTGGAAAGACTCCAGTACACTATAGCACCAACTGTGTGAGTTTCTGAAAATGCAAAACTATGGAGTCAAGAACGAAAGAAAGAAAGAAAGAGAGAGAGAGAGAGAGAGAGAGAGAGAAAGAAAGAAAGAAAGAAAGAAAGAAAGAAAGAAAGAAAGAAAGAAAGAAAAATAGATCAGTGGTTGCCAAGGATATAGGAGGAGGGGAGAAAGAGTGTGAATTTAAATTTAAGACCAGAGCATTTTGGGGCACTGAAACTACTCTGGATGGAACCTTAATAGTGGATACAATGTACTATATGCTTGTCAAACAAAAAGTCAACACAGTAATAACCCATAGAATACAGTGAATCCTAACTTAAACTGTGGTCTTTTTTTTTTTTTTTCTTTTTTTTTTGGTTTTTCAAGGTAGGATCTCACTCTAGCCCAGGCTGACCTGGAATTCACTATGTAATCTCAGGGTGGCCTCGAACCCATGGTGATCCTCCTACCTTTGCCTCCCGAATGCTGGGATTAAAGGAGTGCGCCACCACGCCCGGCAAACTGTGGTCTTTAGCTAATGTAGTAATACTGGTTTGTCTGTTCTAACAAATGTACCATACAGTAGTTTCCATAGTGAGGTGGTTATAACTTTCGCCTCACCAATGCACATCAGAATGTTAATAACTGGGGAAACTTAGGAAGTGAAGAAGAGGAAGCATATGGAAAGTTATTTTGTGTAATTTTTCTGTAAATCTAAAACTGGTCAAAAAATTAAATTTATCAATGTATTTTAAGATTTCCAAGTTTTTTCAAAAGAAACGAGGGTCTTGGGGGATAGCCTAGTCAGTTCCATGTAAAGGCCAAACATGGAAATGTGCCCCTGGTATAACCACAGAGCTCAGGAGGTGGAGAGGAGATGATCCCTGTATCCAACAATAAGATGGAAAATGGTTGGTTGAAGAGGACACCCAAGGTCAACCCCTTCCTCTACATGCACACACGCTCACACACACATGTGCACATACATGCACAACACACACACATACAGACATGAACATAAAGGAAGAAGAATGGCTGCACGACCATGTGTAATGTGGTAATTGGCCCTGTCCAGTTTCCATTGCTTTGCTCTTTATAGATGAAATGTGTCCTAGATCTTGGCTGACTCTCTCTCTCTCAAGGGCTAAGCCATGTGAGACTCGCCTGGGCTTCATCCTAGGACTTCATTTGGCTAACGGAACAGAGTAGAATTGACTCAGGTTCTGGCCACAATGCCTCTCTCATGCTTCTAGAACCCAGCTGTCATGTACCACAGTCTGGTCTAGTCTCTGGAGAGTGACAGGGTATAGGAGAGGGAAACCCAATGTCATAGCCAAACCAAGCCAACTCATGGCCACCAAACAGTTGTATGTAGCCACATGAGTTAATCCAGAAGAGATCAGCAGAAAGGCAGCCCACAGATTTGTGATGAATAATATGTCATGGTTGCTTCTTGTTTCATTTATTTCATTTTTAACAGTTTCATACATGTATGTAATGTATTTTAATTCATGATCATTTTAAACCATTGAGTTTAGGGGTGGTTTAATACACAGCAGTAGCTAACCAACAACAGGCCTATGATTTTATAATCTCAGGGTCTTAAGATGGAGCTGGGCTGCCTGGGTGAGACAGAAAGGCATGGAAAGTTTTCACTTGTGCATAGCTGTGTAGAGACTAACCTGTTAGTTTTCAGTAACTTCTTTGGAAGAAAATGCCTCATCATGAGATTCTAAGAAGTTAAGAAAGAAAATCTCTGATTAATGGCTGAGACAGAAAAGCAAGAATGGCTCAGTCTTTGGAATGGAAATCAGGAAATCCCAGCTTTGAATTTTTTCACCAGTGTAGACTGGTCTATAACACCAGCTCTTAGCCCTAAACATCCAGGGTGGGGGAAGACCCATCTCCCAAGAAAAGAGGTTATAGAGTCCTCCAGGCATAAAAGTGCCCCCAGTCCTTCCACAGTGATCAAGAGAGTTGGCATTGGGCCAAGTCCTGTGTGGATGATAGTAATTTTTAAAGAAGGAAGTAAACAAATGCTGAAAAAGAAGTCAGGGGATGTCCCGCCAGGGACATTGCATACTGCCGTTGTTCCCCCAAATTAGAAACCCGTAGGTATATGCTTTTTTAAGACCTCTGAGGTGGCTTGGAGGGGGATTGTTAAGACTGAATGCAGGCTAGCAAGATGGAGAATATTAATATCCCAGTGGTGGAACTCAGTCTTAGAGTCCCCATCAATGGACCCCACCTAATAGGGTTACATTTTTTTCATCTTTTCTTACACACACACAAACACACACACACACACACACACACAACACTATTTCCGTTGGCCTAAAAGATGTGTACATGCCAAACATTTCAGATGCTTCCAGGTTCAGCCCTCCTCTCTGTCTTAGAGCTAGCAAGCAGTGTGAGGGCAGGCTCTGGACTTCAGAGGATAAACAAGGCCTGCTTCCAGACAGAGTGGCTTCTTTAGAGCTCTCTCTTGCGCCCCCCCCTTCTGAGTTTGGTTTAGCTTCCCTCTGATAAAATTAGGGAGAAATTTGCTTAGAGAAATGTCTATATTTTTTCTTACCTTCTTATTTGTCCAGCATTCATTCAAACAATATCAGCTGAATACTTACATGGGTGGGTATTGTTCTGTACTAAAGACACAGTGATTTTAAAATATGAGAAGAGAGGAAATGTAGCTCGGTGGCAGAACAGAAGGGCATTCTTAGCATTCAGGAGGCCCTGGGTATTCATCACACGCCCCCCCCCAAAGAGTTTCTGCTTTTATGTATTTTAAATTCTAGTAAAACCAGGAGAAAAATCAAATTGTTAGTGCTGTGGAGGAAACACTTGGGGAGTGAAAGAGAATAGGATTTGGAGGACAAGGAGAAAAGCTGCTTGGCGCTCTCCTCCTCAGTTTCTATATCTGTAGATTGTACCCCTACATGAAGGTTGTAAGAAGAGTTACTCATTCTTTGTAGCTCATCCTCACACTCAGCACTATGAGCACGTCTCCCTGTTTCCTCAGCCATCGCATATATTTTGCTTTGCAGAATGTCCCCTGCAGCTCCTCTCCCCTTTCCCCAGCAGCTCCCTACTTGGAATTGGAGCCTACCTCTTTGACCACGCAGAAGAAACACTGCTCCTGTAGAGGCAGATGCTGCTACACGTTAACCCATGACCAGCTGGGATAGTATGCACATTCCAAATCCCACAGGGCACTTGGTGAGCATGTACATAGTTATATACTGAGACCAGGTAGAATAAACGTAAATGATACGCATCAGACAAATGCTTAGTAATGGCATTTTCAAGGTAGCTTTATCATCCCAATGCTATTGTATGCCATGATAGTTATACCCAGATAGACATCTATGATGTTCTGTCTTTATCTACCATTCTTTGGGATGCAGGCTCAGGAAAGAAAGTTTCCCTCTGGCTGGACTGGATCATCCTTCTATGGAGGAGGAATAGATTTGAGTATTCTGCCTCTCACCTACGTGTAGGCAGAAAATATCTCTTCACACTGCCTTGTTCACAAACTTGGGGAAGAACATAAACACATAATTGTCTTCTCCAAAAATCCTTGGCCTCTTCCTGAACCCCCTCAAAGTTGTCCTAGTGATCCTGGCTTCCTCATTCGCTATTGTTTCTGGGACATCCTTTAATACAAAACCTGCTTGAGGCAGCACTCATGCTTTGTGACCCAGCAGAATTTCTTTCCCAAGCACCAAGGCTGTCAGTGACACTTAGATCTCTGCAGCCTTTCTGGGAAGGGCTGTGGGAGGGAGCAGGCAGGCCTACCCTGATGCTTAACCATGGCCCTGCTTCTGAGTAGCATGGAAATATGCTTGCCCTCATGTATATTATTCTTTTCCTTTTCACAAACCAAAAATCATATAAAGGGCCTATATTGTTTCTGTGAGCTTACTGTTATCACTCAGTATTCTAAAAAATTCCCTGAATTTGCTGTGATAATACAGTGCATGGTTCAAGATTTATAAGTAAAGGGATGAATGAATGAATTTCATTCTGAATTTAGCTATCCTCAAATGCCTTGTGGCACTCTGTGTGCGTAGGTGTTAGCATTTTAGATCTATGCTCTTTGGAAGATTCTTTAGGGAAGGAGTTGTTGCCTGGCTTTCAGCACTATTATGCTTATGAGGGGATTTTGAAGGAGCTTTGCAGTGCAATTTTTCTTACTTAGGGTTAATTTCGAATTGTTTTTCCCACTGTGTATATAACATGGAGGTTGTTAGCAGATTCAGATTCTACCTTGCACAAATTAAAATCACATTAGAGTTAAAGTACTGCTTTTGAAACAGTTTAGTGAATCTGAGAGGCAGCCTCCAGATTTGTTTTAACCTCTTCCCTGTGTTAAGGATCTAGAAAGCTCTGCAGCATCTTCCAGAAGCCTCACTTGGTCTCAGCTGCCTGAGTCCCCAGGGCAGTCTTAGCTCAGTGCAGTAGAAGCTCAGGTGCCCATGAGAGAGACCCTCACACCCTGACTCACTGACCTCCTGGATCAGCTGTTTTGGAGAAGGGGCTGTCTTGCTTTCCCAGACCGGTCAGGTGACTCTGGTCTTTCCTAAACTCAGAACCATGGTGACAGAGGCTAGTAGACTTTCATGCAAATAAAATCAGGGTATAGTTTGTTGTAAAGCTTTGAGCCAAGCCTGTGTCATTCTTGCACTGTTTGATTGTCCATGCAGGAATGACAGCAGAGAGGCTTTGCAAAGCTGTGCTTGGCTTTTGTAGCCAGTTCATTATGTGGAGAGGAGGAACACAGTTCACTCACCAGCACAACGCTTTGAGATTTCTGAAGGAAGCCTGGCTAGCTGCTCTGTAAATGCATGCCTCTTGGTCACAGATCAAGAAAGGCTGTATCAACTAAATCAACCAATTGTTTTCATTACACATCTACTTTGTGTATGTAACATGAGACAATCAAGATGTTGTGGTTAACAGGAAAGCAGATGTCAGAGAATATCATTGGTAGTTCCAAGTTATTTTGGACAGAAGATTTAAGAGTTTAGAGCCAGTGTTGCCCAAACTTCATTAAAGGGAATAAGGATTGATTAGGCAAAAACTGAATTGGGCAAAGTTGAGTAGATCCTGCTTGTGGGGCTCAAAACATAGTTCTGCCTCTTCCTAACTATAAACCAAGGCATATTATTTAGTCTCTCTGAACTAACCCTCTTCTGTGAACTGGTAATAACAATAATACCTATCTTCAAAACTATTTTCATGGTAGTTGACATAAGGTCTTCATAGCACTAAATGCCCTGATCTGAGGAAGTTGTTAATAAAATCAAGTTGCCACTATAAATCTTTTGTTAATGACACTTTCTTTGGCAGCAATGGGCACCATATGACAGTGGTTCCAGATTACATCACCTGGTAATGTTGTACATTGTCATTGTCTTATTTTGCATAATTACATTCTGTGTTATCCGAACAATGATAAAATCATCTAACCATACATTTCTCAGAACATATTTCTGTTTTAAGTAATACATAACTTTTCTATTTTTTGGTTATTTATTTATTTATTTAAATTTTTCATTTATTTTATTTATTTGAGAGAGAGAGAGAGAGAGAGAGAGAGAGAATGGGTGCACCACCACAGGTGAACTCCAGATGCATGCGCCCTCTAAGATGTGCATCTGGCTAATGTGGATCCTGGGCAATTGAACCTGGGTCCTTTGACTTGGCAGACAAATGCCTTAACTGCTAAGCCATCCCTCCAGCCCAAGTTGTTTGTTTGTTTGTTTGTTTGTTTGTTTGTTTGTTTGTTTGTTTGAGTCAGGGTCTTACATATCCCAAACTGGCCTTGAACCTCCTGACCTTCCCCCATCCACCTCCCAAGTGATGGGATTACAGATGTGCACTACCACACCAGACATAACACATCACTATTTTTAACCTTATGATCCTTTGCTCTTATTATACTGTCCTTTCAGGAACAAATGCCAAGTGATAACTTTTTTCAGTAGTGACAGTAGATATACACTGAGTATTTTCGCTTTTTTTTTTCTTCAAAAAATATATAACACAAAGCAGCCCAGATTGAAAATGCCGAGGCAATTTTAAAAGTGAAGTAGTAAAATATCTAAAACTGGATTTCTCTACAAATGGTAAACTAAGTGGAATCCATAGAAGTACTCCCTTGCAGAACGTGCTTTAAGATGTTTGCAAGAAGTCAACAGGCAGGCGTGTTTTCCTGGAGACGCCTTGTCAAGCCACCTACTGTTCCTCTGCTGCATACAGCCAACTGGAGCTACACTAATTAGGCTCAAAACTAATTGCAATCTCAAGTCTTCGCTGGGGAATAATTTAGCCTCAGGAGTTCCTCTGCAGCCTTTGACTCTGTTAATTTGACTACCATTATTACAAAAAGGGAAACAATTTGTGAAGAAAAATCATCTTAGTCATCTGCTGCATTTGCTCTTCAGATTCTCTTCCAGTCCCGACCAACTTCCCTGCACAAGGAAGCAGTGTGCTTCCCACCTTGGCCTTGCTTCCGTCTTCCAATATGGTTTACAAATTGAAGACAGGTCGGGCCTGGAGAGATAGCTTAGTGGTTAAGTGCTTGCATACTTGCCTGTGAAGCCTAAGGACCCTGGTTTGAGGCTCAATTCCCCAGAACCCACGCAAGCCAGATGCACAAGGTGGCGCATGCAACTGGAGTTCATTTGTAGTGGCTGGAGGCCCTGCCGTGTCCATTCTTTATCTGTCTACCTCTTTCTCTCTCTCTGTATCTGTCCGTCTATTGCTCTCAAATAAATAAATGAATAAATAAATAAATGAATAAATAAATAAATAAATAAAATTTTTTAAATAAACTTAAAAAAATTGAAGACAGGTAGATATTCCTTGACTGTTGTCAAAAATACTCAGAAAGTGGATATAATAACTGCCTTAAGTGGTATCCTGTTACTTCTCTCTTACCAATGAGGGAGAAGCTATGTCTTTAGAGGGGAAATGATGATGAGACTGTTTACAGAGAAATAAAGGCAGAGGTGTCTGTCCTGGGGTAATGTTTTAGAATCCCCAGAAGATGCATTGGCACAATTAAAACAGCGTAATTCGATGGAAGGTTTGTTTTGTTTCTAAAAGGGTTGGTGCAGGGACCCTCACAAGATAGTACAGGATAACCATGACTAGTGGCTACCAGCCTATCTCCAGCCTTAGGCTGAAGGCTCATGCTTGGGAAATGGTACCAGAACCCAGACCGGGAGAGAGTTGGATAGAGTCAGTGAGTGCCTTGCAAGGATCAGTGTCTTTAGGTCAAGGGATATAACTAAGTGGAAATGAACTCATACAACTGGACTAAATGCCTGGGCCCTCTCCAGTCTCTCTTGCCAGTCTTCCATTGGTAAAGCCAGAGTGTGCCGAAATCCGACAGATGAAATTCATGCTCGCCACACCCAGAGAAAATGGTGGGTGGAGAAGGTGTCTGAAAAGACAGGTAATGCAGTCTGGCACAGTTGAGCAAGCAACATGAGTATCCACCAGTGAAGGACAAAAAAGGATCCAGTGCAGCAGGGCATGGAAGTATAGTGCTCTGTGTGCTAGTACACATTTGTGTAGACATCTACAAAGGCCCGTTCATAGGCAGCAGGTACATAACAGTGTGTAGTTGTGGCTTGCAAGCAACCTGCACACCAGCATAGCCTGGCATTCTTCAAAAGTAGCCCATGCTGAGGCTCTGTCCTAATGCTTCTATTAGTTGATCTTCTCATTGTTCTGGAGAGGCCTGTGTTTGAAGGCTTTTTCATTTTCATTTTTAATTCTTTCATCTATGTATATAATGTATTTGATCTAACCCTCTATTACTCTCTCTTATCCCTTCTTCTACTCAAACCCTTCTTCTTATTTATTTCCCATCCTACTGAGTTAAATAAGGGTTGCTTGCATGACCATGGGTAGAAAGAAGACTATTTGTTGGAGAATGGGCGACTTACCAGTTGGCTAGAACACTGAAGACTATGACTCCCCTTTTCCCAGCAACTACTAGCTCCCCTTAGCTGTTCTGGGAGGTGTAGGGTCTTAAGAACACCCACTCATGTTGAGATAGGGATGAATTCAGTCTTGTGCAGGAAACCACAGCTGCTGTGAATGTAATAGCCATGTCCTACCCAGAAGACTGCATTCTGCATCCTCTTGCTCTTGTGTTCTTTCTTCCCC
The DNA here is from genome assembly GCA_036365145.1 of Orientallactaga sibirica. Lineage (NCBI taxonomy): Eukaryota > Metazoa > Chordata > Mammalia > Rodentia > Dipodidae > Orientallactaga > Orientallactaga sibirica. The sequence goes on from JAEOAD010000005.1 coordinate 50,044,226, forward strand.
TCTTCTGTGAGATCCTTCCAGTTTGGAGGGCTGCAGCTTAGGTGTCCTATTTAGACATGAGCCCACTGTAGTCACTTCTGAATGTTTTTTAAGCTTCCCAAGTGATTTTTGCTGCAAAGCTAAATTTGAAAAGCATTTGTGAGCGTTAAGTAGTACTATATGTATAAAGACCCAGGGAGGTGTGCACAGATGAAATATTTTGGGGAGGTACAGGGGATGAATTTCTGTGGTGGTTTTGGGGGAGGTGTATGGTGAGAGGAACACCACTTTATTTTTTCATTTCAGCATTACCCTTTTATATAGTGTGGGGATTTTCTTTTACACGTGCAGCTTTTGTTGTGGTTCAAAAAGTCAAAACTTGTACTTAGTTTTGAAATCTTCATCGGTCTCTTAAAGCTGTAGAGTATGGCTTAGTAAGAAGGGATTCTTTTTATTGATTTTTTTAATTAAAAGGTTGTACTCTTATATTCCCTGCCCCAATTCTGGGTAAAGTCTTCTTTGGTGGGGTTATTGGTATTCATTGTGGGGACTAAGCAGTGTCATTCAGTGTCCGGGAGACGGGGTACACATGATGCCTCAAGCTCTTTATATCCACCTCTGAAAAGGTTTGCTTTTATTTTCACCTTTACACAGTGTGTGTGTGTGTGTGTGTGTGTGTGTGTTTCCCCTCAATAGCATGTGATCTAACTGAGTAGTTTGAAGAGTCAGTCTTGTACCAAGGTGATGATCCTCTAAGTTAGAAGTGAAGTTTAGCCTGCTGAGCCATTCTTCCAGTGGCCATATGACTCCTCTCAGGGCTGGTCCAAAGCTCCAAGTCATGTTGGTAAGTGGTGACTCTTGGCACAGAGGAGGAAATCTGTTACAGAGAAAACTGAGCTCTGTCTTGGGAGCTTGGCAGATTGGCTCCCCTTTGACACTCTGTACTATTTCAAGCTTCATGCTGATACTGGAAAACCAGAACGAAGATTTTAGGGTTGAGAAGCTACTCATGAAGTTCCTCACAATGCCCACCCGACACCATGGAGTTAAGGAGTCAGTTACCCCGAGCTAATTTTAGTCATTTTACCTGACCTGTCACTCCCCATCTGCTTTCTAATTTTCCTTTAAAAGTTCCACTTTAAAGTGAATATGTAACAGAAAAGCCTTTATTCTGACCTTTATGGAGATACACTAGAGTTAGTTACTCAGTAATAGCAGTTGCCCTGGTAACATCAGACACAGGGTTTAAGTCACCTGTATTCGTCACCCTCCTCTGCTTTCAGGAGAGAGAGATCACCTGTTTTGTGTTAATGGAAAAGAGACATTTTAGTGACTTTTTTAATCCTTTCTGCTTCTCTGTTCAGAGTATATGGAATGCTCTTTGTGATTAGTCACTGAAAAGATTTTTGTTTCATGAAGTAGAAGGGAGATCATCCTAGGTTTTAAATTTGAAAGCCGTGTTTAGTCTGTTTTGTTCAGTACTGAATAGACAACCTTAGAAGGTTTAAGTAAGTGAAACTTGCAGGCTGGAATTTAAGGGTAGTGACACCAGAGGAAGGATGCAGTGGGCAGGTCCCTTGTCAGATCACTGACAAAAGCCCAATAATTTCGACTTGACGAATACTGCCTGACAGTTGACAAGTCCAAAGCTGACCATCTAAAGAAACCTTTGCCAATGAGTTAGTGGGCTTCCACTCTGTCTCAGGGGAAAGCTGCATCTGCCTGTAGTGTCCATACAACACACCTTACAGAACAGACCTTACAGTGTAGACCTCTGTTGCTTCTAGGGAGAAACTGTCCCTCCACCCCCAACACACATACTCGTCCCCATTTTTCTCTTGACCCTTTGTGTGAAAGTGGAATTAGAAAAAGTATGTCCTTAGTCATCTCGTGGCAGCATTCACAATGTTCAGTTGTCACAGTGAAATTAACTGGCAGGAAATCAGGAAGCGAGAAGGAGAGCCATGGGAATCCCAGACACATTTACCCAATGGAGAAAGGATCCATGTTTGTGACCAACATGGCTGGTATAATTGTCCCAAATACTAGTTAGATCTGATGCTGTCCCTGAGAAGTCTGCAAGCATTTAATTACTAGCACCCAAACACCCCACCAGTTGCTCTTGCTGTCCTCTTTACTTAAGTCCCCATGGAATATATACACTTTTTCACCTGGTGTTTCCTATTGAGGAAGGCACTAGGTGGATATTTGCTGCTGAGTCTTACTGTACACTCTGGAACACTTGCTAATCCCTTCTCAGTGGGTTAGCAGACACTTGGACCCTGTTGCTGAGGTCACCACTCCAGCGTCTATGGAAGGATACTTACAAGTCTCTTTCTTTCTAGACATGGAGATCACACCTACATAATGCAGAACACTACTGCCGGTGGAAGACAGATTTTAAGTAGAGTGTGTGGCCTCATCTTTTCATGGAAATATTTCACGTTGACTGAGACATCTTTGATCTTTGAAATGTACACTGTGTGGCAGGGTTTCCAGGCCTCTCCTATGCATCTTCTACATGTTTTTTTACACCTTGATCCAGACTGCTGTAAGTTGGAACAAATATTTCTAATTTATGACCCAGCATTTTTGCCCATTCACGAGAAGGCTTCTAGCTTCTTAGACTGCCAGCTGTTGATCACTGGGTTCAGAACAGATGACAATATCCCATATGTATTTTTTCTCACAAAGGTCTCTAATGGGTCCAGTAGTTTAGAACCCCAAAAACTTAACATTTGCTTTGTAAGAGTGATGTGGAAAGAAAGAAAGTACCCAACAGATTGAAAAGCTGGTCATATAAATAGGTTACATTTACTCATCCCCATCTTTTCATTAGGACATATTTATATTCTTATACTGTCATTTTTTTTTCTTTCCAGTTAGTAGTTTACTATTATTTGTGGTGGTTGAAATCTGTATAGCCCTATACAACATATCCTGTTAAATTGAATTTTAATTCATACTTTAGAATTGTTTTCTGACCTTATATAGGAAAGTAAAGTTTTGAGAATTAGCAGCTCTTTAAACTCCAAATTAGTATAGTCAGAAATAAGAAGTGAAGGAAGTCTGTCTTGCTGAGGGTCAGGGAAAGTTTTGCCAGTCAATTTTCATGCAATACTCAAATTTCTAAATGGAGCTAAGGGCTTTTTTTCTGGTCTCTTGTCTGTAAGAAAATTCTAAATTAAATTCCATCTTCCTCACACACCTGTTACTAAGTTCTGCCTTCAGGTTGAGCATGAATCAATTACTCATAACTATTGAAACAAACTAATTGCTATGTTTTGCTTTGCATACCTGGCTGGTTTCTCCAGGTGCTATTTCTGCTTCTGGAAATGTCAGCTCCTAGAGTTTATTCTTTTAAACTCTTATCCCAAGTCCAGTGGTAATACAAAGAGGGGCTTAAGAAAATGAGTTGGAGTGAACCTTTGAAAACAGCTGGCTCTAGACTGTAGCAGAGACTTGGCTATCATGACCTGAATGCTCCTGTTGAGACAGTCAAGCCAGCGTTCTACCTCTTGCCTTAGATTTTAGTTTGTCTTACACAAGCAAGTTCATAGAATAAACCACTGAACTTGGCACAGCTCCTGAAGAATTACATCTCTATATGTAAAATTGTTCAGGGAAACCTGAGGTCCTCATCTAGAATCTGACAATGTAGTCAGCAATTCGGCCCCCAAATAAGAGACCAGTGTGATTTTCAGCAGCATCCCAATTGCATTCTATACAGTCTAATGCTTGACTTTCCTCTGGAGTTTGCCATCATTTGTAAATGAGAAAGAGAAGACACCATCTCTTCTCCATTCAGCTGTCCTGTGTGGTTTGCCTCCTAAAAAAGCAGCCCCCTTTCTCTGCAAAGATTACTTTCCCATTTGACACTGTGGGCATTGCCTGGTCCCACATTGCAGCTTAGAAACTGCATGTGTCTGTACAAAGCTGGGGGTAGAACAAAGACCCCAAAGGGCCATGCTGTGTTATTGCTGAGTAGAGCATATAGGTTGAGAGTTTTGATAGCACAGTGAATGAGGAAGATATGGAAGGATTAAGTGTCATCAGTAGGGGAGGAACAGAAATATCTTAAGAAAGCTCTATGGGGTCTCACATGTGATACGCAATATGAATTCTCTTCCATGTCATCTCATGAAGTCACTAGTAAAAACCGACTTAGGCCTGTCATGCTATTAAGATCTTGGGCTTTAATATGGAGCTGAGTTCTTATCTCAGTTCCACTGCTGATTAATTGTTTTGAAAGGAACAAGTTACTCGATCTCATCTTTTCAGAAGGAATGATGGTGGCATCTGTGTCGTAAGATTGTCATAAAGGTTAAAGAAGTAGGTAGTGGAAAGCACTGAGCATGACTTCTTGCACATAAGTGCTCAGTAAAGGTTCCCTGGCATAGTTACAGTCACAGTTGCTGTCCTCACAAGATTGGCATGTCTTTGGCAGTTTTGCTGAGATGCTGAGCTAGGCTTCATGGTGGACACAGTGAGAAGGGAGGCTGCTCTCCAGAATCCACTCACATAATGAATAACAACTTCCACCAACATGTCTAGTCCAGTCCCAGTTACAACCAGGTAGCAAGCTCAAGTGCACTCTGAGTAACTAGAAGACACATAACTCCATCATGTCTCAAGTCCTATTGGACAGGCACTCTCAGGTTGCCATCAAAGCAGTGTGGAAAGGCAGCTCAAGCTAGAAATACAGGAAAAGTGTCTCAGCTGTGAGTCTAGGCAGAGCAGGAGCTACAGGGAGGCAGAGCCAGGAGGTCGGCAGGGATCAGTAGGGAGTGGAGGGGCTCCCTTGGTTCCACATTACCACCACTCAGATCATCCCACTGCACATGCTTGATGCTTACACCTGGCATGTCTTCCCACCTCCCTAAATATGCTTCCTCAGAGCTTTGCACTGCCAGGAGCCACCCACCATCCCATAGCTTCCTGTTCCATAGGATTTCCCACTATAGCTTCTTCTGAATGCTCTGGTTCCTGGGAAAGAATATGATTGGTTGAGTTCAGCCTTTTGTTGAGCTAATGACTGGCTGGTGGCCAATCTATGGACCATTGACCTTGATGCAGGTGACAGTTTGGTGCCCTTTGGCCAGAGGGGCTTGTATTACTATAGCTTTCACAGTAACTAGAGGTAAGGTCAAGTTCTAAGGTGACTGGTACTTCATTTTACACACAGTAATAACAGCCTCCACTCCTGTGTTTTCCACCATCCAGTGTTTTGAAAGTCCCACTTAAATTACAAGCAGAAAGTTGCTTGCTGACAAGTCAAGGTACAGAAGAACTTCTTAAAATGTGATAAAATACAGTAAGAATGTAGAGCAAGGCCCTCTTCATTCTCAGGGACTCCTTTGACACAGGTACATAACTACACAAGACAATAGTTGATTTTTATAATCCTCACTTCTCAATAATTGAAGTTATATTTGATATGTTTTATTTCTGAAAGAAGAAATGTGTGTGCTGGAAGCCAGGCATGGTAGCGCACACCTTTAATCCCAGCACTCAGGGAAGCAGTGGTAGGAGGATCGCTGTATGTTTGAGGCCACCCTGAGATTATACATGGATCTAGGTCAGCCTGGGCTAGAGTAAGACCCTACCTCAAAAAATAAAAGGAAATAAAATACATGTGTGCTGAATCTTAAGATACCCGTTGGTTTTCAGAACAAGGGTGCTTAAGTAAATTTGATTTGTTTTATGATAGAAAACCTTGTTCATTGATATAAAATTTACACAATTACGGGCTGGAGAGATGGCTTAGCGGTTAAGGTGCCTGCCTCCTAAGCCTAAGAACGCTGGTTCCAATCGCCAGGTCCCACGTTTAGCCAAAGTGATGCAAGGGTGCAGTGCTGCACTTGACCACAAGGGGGCACACACATCTGGATTTCGTTCTCAGCAGCTGAGAGGCTGCTGGCGTGCCCATCTCTATCTGTCTTCCTCTCCCTCTCTCTCTGTCTCTCTCCAAAAAAAAAAAAATTTACACAATTCCTTATGATGTAGCGATGGTAACTGGGAAAATGGCAGCAAGCACATGGCCAAGGCAAATCATAATATTTTCATAAATAATTTTCATTAAATTTATGATTCATTTCATAAACCATAAAACAATATTTTCATTTTAAAAGCTGGAGCAGCAATAAGAATATTTTGCCTTCTGGCATAGTAAATCATTGTTCTTATGACATGGGACTGTTGCTGCCATTCTACTGTGCAAAGAACCACAAGCACAAGACAATGGGAACAAAACTAGGGAGAAGCTGCCCCCTTCCCTTTCCCTTTTATCTTTTTTGAAACAGTTATCATATGTAGTCCTAGCTGGCTGGAACTTGCTATGGCAATCCTCCTGCCTCTGCATCCTGCATCCTGACAATATAGGAGTGTGCCTCTATGCTTGGATGTGCCTTCTTATCTGCTTCAAGGAGATGTAGTCTGTTATCAAAGTATCCCCGTAGCTTAGCTTTTTACATTTTTTCTTTTAATTTTCCTTGATTTCTTAAATTTTAGATTTCTGGAGATCAAACCCAGGGTCTCACCCATGGTAGGGAAGTGATACTCCATTGAGCTATACCCCTAGCCCACACATAGCTTTTTTCTCTCTCATTCATTCAACAGGTTTCATGGAATGTCTTTAATACAAAAGCACAGTTCAGGCATGCCTCATTGTACAGTATAGGCACACTCCATGATCAATAGAGTACATACACGCACTCTATCATATACTACAGGCATGCTTTATTGTACAGTACAGGCATGCTCCACTGTAAGGTATAAACACATGCCATTGTATAGTACAGACACACTTCATTGTACAATACAAGGCACACTTCACTGTACATTATAGGCACATACCATTGTGCATGACAAGCACACTGTACAGTATAGGTTCTCCATTGTATGGGTCAGGCAGCCTCTGTTGTACTGTGCAGGCACTCACCATTGTACAGTGTAAACACACTCCATTGTACTGTGGTTCACTTTAGAGGGGGCATTGTTTAGAAATAAAAGATTTGGGGCTGACATAGTGTTTAAGAGCACTTGCCACTTAAGCATGAGGGCCTGAAACTTCCCAAATTCTGGGCCCCAGAACCCATGTAAACAGCTGAGTTTGGCTGTGTTATGGGTTTGGGCATGTCTGTACCCCAGTCCATATGGTGGGGGTGGGTGGAGACTGGAGAATCACTGTGGTTTGTTGACTGAAGATGGCAACTCTGGGATGAGGGAGAAACCCTATTTCAAGGTCTAGGTGGTTGAGCAATAGAGAAGAGCACTTGAAGTTCCATCTTCTGTGCATGCACAGTGCGTACACACACACACACACACACACACATGCATGCACACACACAAAGAAATTCAACATTTGTAGCAACCTGCTTTGAGCAAGTCTGTCAGCACCATTTGTCCAACAGCTGAAATGATCATTAGCTTTTTTAAGCAATAAAGTACTTTGAACTAAGCTATGTGTTTTGTTTTATACATAATGCTATTGCACATTTAATAGGCTGCAGTATAATGTAAACATTTATATGCACTGGAATACCACAAATTGCATGTGACTTGCTTTACTGCATATTCCCTTCATTTCAGTGTCTGGAACCAAACCCAAGGGATCTCTTCCATGTGCTGGTGTATTACAGATAAGTAAAATGGGGGGAGAGTACCATAACTGATAACTGGTAATAAAAATGTAAAACACAATGGAAAGTTCTAAATGCTGCCGACCAAGGGGTCTCTGAGCTAGGATGGTCAAACAAAGCTTTGTGATTAAGTTTGCCTGTGAACTTGAATCTTGAAAGATGGCTTGGATTTAGGGAAAAGGATGAAAGGCTCAAACATACAGGGCATGTGCAGGGAGCTGCTTCTAGTTAAGTTTCAACACGAGCTTTTGCTTTGCTGTCAATATGGTCTTTACTTCTTCAGGTACTAAAGTTGGAGAGCCCTCCTAATGCTATCTTCCTGTCTCAGAATTCCCCACTAGCTGGATTCCTGCAGAACATCCTCTACCGACTTACCTGGTGTCATTGACTTGCTTGAGATGTTCCCTGTTTTCATCACAGTTTTTTTTTTTTTTTTTTCGAGGCAGGGTCTCACCTCTGGTCCAGGCTGACCTGGAATTCACTATGGAGTCTCAGGGTGGCCTCGAACTCTCGCGATCCTCCTACCTCTGCCTCCCAAGTGCTGGGATTAAAGGCGTGCGCCACCACGCCCGGCTCATCACAGTTTTATTTCCCACTCAAATCGTCCTTACCATCTGGAATTTCTTTATTTTTTTTAGCCCATAGTTTCTCCCACAAAAAGTCTGTTTCCATTTCTAAGTATCACACAAGGTCCTTTGACACTGCTTCATCCTCTTTGCTTTGAGTTTGATGTTGAGAAAACACACCCTCATAGGTTTTAGAAGAAGCTGTTTTCTTCTTTGCTGTGTTATTACCCTAAACCAAAGACATAGGACCAGTAATGACACCCACCTTGTTCAGCAAGAGCTGTTTTCCCAGGACTTGGGCTCTGTCTCTAGGAGTTTAGCTCTGAGTTCTGAGAGCATAGAGTAGCCCTGAGACCATTGGGACAGGCCAGATTCATCGTGGCATGAATATAGAGGGAGTATAAATAGCCATCACCGTAGCCTTACAGAGAAGTCCTACTTATTTTTACTCCTTAGACAGAGTTGCTATGTTTAGCCCTCAGTTACCATGCTAAACTTACAGAAGTACACTGGGGGTTTATTTTTATTTGCATTGGTAACACCCATTCTTTCCTTCACACTGTAACAAGCTGTGTGGAGCTGGAGCTGCCTTCAGACATTCAGCTATAGCTGACCCATGGTTACAATGTATCATGTACTGCTGAAGTTACTACCTCCTTTGCTTCAGGAATGTTTGCTTTCTTACTACTCAGGGCCTTCTTGAGCCATAAAAGGCCTGGGTATCCCTGTGCTCACATTTCTGGAAATTGTATATTAGTATAACCTACCAGTGTGGCATCTTTTAAGTGTACATGCAAGTTTTATATTCAGGTTATTTGTGATAGCATGGGCAGACTTAACAATCAAGATTTCTGGCTGTAAATACCAGAAAACATAGGTAAACATAGACTAAGATGGAACTTACTGGTTCACAGCTGTGTTTGCCAAGCCCAGTAATGTCTGCATTCAGACAAGGCTGGATCCAGGGACTCAGGTGTTGCCTTTGGGACCCAGTTCTTGTCATTTCCCAGCTGTGTGTTCATTTACATTCTTTCCTTTGGATTATAAGATGAGCATCACCAGTTACATGTCCATAGAAGTCCAATGCCAGCAGATAAAAATGGAGGCTTCAGCCGGGCATGGTGGTGCACGCCTTTAATCCCAGCACTCGGGAGGCAGAGGTAGGAGGATCGCCGTGAGTTCAAGGTCATCCTGAGAAGACAGAGTGAATTCCAGGTCAGCCTGGACTAGAGTGAAACCCTACCTCGAAAAACAAAAAAAAACAAAAACAAAAAAAACAAAAAAAAAAATGGAGGCTTCAATTACAACCGTTTGAACAACCATGTAGGCCTAATTTCTTGTGTCTGGGCAGGAGAATATGATGCTCTTTGGGTCTTGAGTTACCTATTCATCCTTGATCTAGCAGTGGAAGGGAGGTGGGTGTGCAAAGTGTATGGCCTGTGAGAATGGAGAAGCATGGGACCCAGAGATGTTCACTACAGTGGGCCTTTCTCATTCACTTAGTGAGTTCACATTCCAATCCACCTCTCCAGTAGTTCCTTTCACAATCTCTGAAAATGCCACCCCCTTGTTCTTGTTTTTGTTGTTGTTGTTGTTGTTTTTGAGGTAGGGTCTTATTCTAGCCCAGGCTGACCTGGAATTCACTATGTAGTCTCAGGCTGGCCTTGAACTCACAGTGATCCACTTATTTATGCCTTCCGAGTGCTGGGATTAAAGGTGTGCACCACCACACCCAGCTCCCTTTTATGAGTGCAGATGATTATTGAATAATTTATTCCTAGCCTACTGGCTGGGTCCTTCAAGAGTATGCTTTATAGTTGTGTGTGTGTGTGTTTTAAATGAAGTCAATATCATCTTGTTAGCTCTGGACTCATTAAAAAAAATAAATTTCTGGGAAAAGGCTCTCATTACCAGTGCCCATTGCACACCATTAGAAAACACATGGCAAATGCTGGCTGGCTACCATTGGTTCTAATGACAGTATTACCATCTCACAATTGGATTAGCACAGGAAAAATGAATCAGAGAAGAACTGGCCTTTTTCAGTGGTGAGAGCCGCGAGCATGCAAGAGCCACGTCTCTTCTGGTTCGGCAGTTTTCAGAAATCCTGAGATGCAGGCAAGCCAGGTGGTGGCATTTTCTGGTGGCCTGCCAGAAACAGTAGGACAGCCAAAAGCCAGCTCACGAGCTATGTGAAAGTCTCCAACTTGTGGTGACGTCCAAAACCTTTGAGTGTGAATAAGAACCGATTCTTCTGCCAGGATCACATTGAGCTGCTGGAAAATTCCACCTTCGTTCGATCCTCCAATGCCTGGTTCATATCTCTGAGAATGTATTTTACTCTCTGGGGTTGAAATCAAGTCTGCTTGATGAAGGCAATGAATGGACATTAGTTAAACTCTAGTACTCCAGGCACTTTTTATGTATGTACTTAATAACCATATGCTATGAGGGGCTATTTTTATACCCCCCCCTTTGCAATAAGGAAATAAGTAAGTATCAAGATAGTACTGAACATACATGAGGAGACAGGCCAGGATCTGAAACCTGGAATTTCAGGCCAAATCCAGTATCTCCCATCCCAGCCACTAATTGCTGGTTGTATCCATGGGTCATACTTAGCACAGTAAGCTGCTAAACTCATGTATGTAAGGAGAGATACTGGCATAGTCCAGGCACATTTTCTCTCTTTCTAACCCTCCATTCTGTGATATAACTTGAGTTCAGGCACTAGGGGTTTGGGGAGCTAAGGAGAATATGAGGAATAGTTAACAGTGAGGCCAGTTCAAGAGAAAAAGAGGAGGAGGCCGGGAAAAGCTGAAATAAGCTGCGACATAGGAGTCTAAAGGAGGAATGAAGCATTGCAGAGGAGAAAAAGAATAAGTGGAGCTTGTATGACAGTCTCTTATTGCCCTGGCCCTTCCCTGGTGACATACTGCACTGGTTCATCTTCCTCACAGCCATTACTGATGTCAGCATTTTGTTGATGGGGAACCAATGTTTAAGAAGAGGGACAAAGAGTTTACATAGACTGAGGTCTCTGTAACCCTAGTTAACAGGTCACCATATCTTGAGTACCAGTCCCTCCTTACTGAGGCCCCAGTTGTGGGCCACCTTTGAGATATTGAGATGTGATAGGTTACAGTCACCTTACCCATGCAGCCACTTTCTGTGCATTTCCTCCATCACAGGGAGGGGAGATGAAGGGAACACAGTGGATGGTGTTTTTCATCCCCTGTGTTGGTTACGTTCTCATTGATGGGACAAAATACCATACCAGAAGCAGTGTAAGGAAAGAAAAGGTTTATTTCCATCTTACAGTTTCAAGGGGCATCCATCAGGGTGGAGGAAAAATGGCAGGAGCAGGAAGCCAGTGTCATATGGCCATATCAGCAGAGAGCAAGGAGAGCAGTGCAGTGGATGCTCGTGCTCAGCTATCTTTCTTTTTATAATCCAGGATCCCCAGCCCATGGAAGGGTACCACCCACAGTGGGTTTTCCTACCTCAGTTAATAATGTAATCTTAAAAAAATCCCTTACAGACATGCCACGAGATTTATCTCCATGGTGATTCTAAATCCTGTTAAGCCAACAACCTGAGATTATCACATCCTTCAAGCTTGAAACTTTATATAAAGCCCCCTAAGCACAGTTCAAGTTTGTTGGCTGAGGAACTCATCTTCTCTAAAGCATTGCATAACCTTCTGGTCTCAGGCCAGCATGATGTTTCATACTCGTGAGATTTTTCCTGCATTTGCCCATTTCTACCATTAAAAAAAGTAAAACCTTTCCCTGAAAAGCTGACCATCTGTTGGTCGCTGCACTTCCTTCCCCGTTGGAGAGGCAGAAGCAGGATGTTTGCAAGTGCAGCCCTTGTCTCCGGCATAGGCTTCTCCCAGGGCCCACTCATTGCGTTTCTACTGGATGTTAGGCCTATGGGCTAGGGTTGGACTTCTTCTTCAACTTTTTTTTTCCTTTCCTTCCTTTTATTTCTTGGAATCCAGGTATAATTTTCTCTCTCTGAGCTGAATTAAGTTCAGTTCACTTAGTAAATGATGGCTTTGCAGCATGGGCGTCAATTCCATTTCAAACTCTGTGCCGGAAATCATCATGATCACACTCATCTCTTCTTTCAAGCTAAAACTAGGGCAGGATTTGAAGACTTGAAAGCCTATTCTAAGTACAGGCATTTGTTATTTCACGTCTTTGTGTGCTGACAAGCTCTGTACGTGTGTATGTCTTTAGAGCACAGTTGGGTAACATGTGCCAGATATCTACTGACAACTGTTCTCTGAACATCACTGATAACCAAGCAAATGTAGTAACATGAGCCTTTTTACTTTTATAAAAATACATGCACGGGGTGTGGTAGTTTGAATATATGTCCCCCAATATATTCAGTGTTTTATTAGTTATAGTTTGCATCTTCAATCACCTTGCTAGAGGCAATGTCACTGGGGGCCGATCTTAAGGTGTTAATGGTGGATTTGAGATTCCATTGTAAAGATATACAAACGTGCCTAGCAGGAGTTCCTGAAGTGTGCTGTGTGACCTTTTGGCTGTAGTTTTGCTCTGTGTGCTGTGGTGGCTGGTTGGCTTTTGCTCTCTCTGCTTGGCCCTGTGGAGAGCAGGCCGCTTCTCTTGCCATTATGGAACTTCCCCTGGATCTGTAAGCTTCAATAAATAATATCCCTTCCTCCATAACTGTGCCTGGTCTGGAAGTTCATCTCAGTGAACCTGAAGCTGTCTGCTACACGGGGCTAGAGAGGTGGCTTAGTGGTTGAGGCGCTTGCCTGTGAAGCCTGTGGACCCATGTTTGAGTCTCCAGTACTCACGTAAACCAGATGCCCAAGGTGGCACATGGGTCTGGAGTTTGTTTGCAGTAGCTAGAGGCCCTGGTGTACCATTCTTTCTCAAATAAATAAATACATAAAATATTTTTTTTAAAAAAAATGCATGCACAAATCAGTCAACTTAAAAAGAGCTGAGGATGTAGCTCAGTGTTCAGATTGAATTCCTGCACAAGCACAAAGACCAGAGTTCAAGTCCATGGAGTGGTGCATACCTGTAATCCCAGCACTGGGAAGGGGAAGGCAGAGATAGCCAGATTGTGAGCTCTAGGTTTAGTGGTGACTTGCTGGCATCCAGGCACTGTAATCCCAGCACTGGGAAGCCAGATTGCTGAGCTCTAGGTTTAGTGAGAGACTCTGTCTCACAGCATAAAGTGGAGAGCAGTTGAAGAAGACACCTGCCATTGACCTGGCCTCCACATGCAAAGGTTAGAAATAAAATCAGCAGCAGGTTCACATAGGCTGTGAGAGGAAGAGTAAGTCAGCATAGTTCTATATAGATCCATGTAGCAGTCATGACAAAAAAGGGGACAATGTGTACAGCTATCTATTTAAAGTGTATAAGTCCACCTAGAGTTTCGGGTTATTAACTTGTCATATGAGGGTTTATATTAATAACTTTGAATAAAATGGCATAAATAAAAATGAATAAAATTGTCTTCAGTAACAGTTTCATGCAAACAATAATTGAAATTCTCCATACACAGCTATTTCTCCCTAGTATAAGTAGAGTACAATGTTAAGCTCAAGTATTTACAGTGTTTCTAGCAAAAGCATGTGGTTTTCTGCTGTGTACTTTATTGCAGGATACTAGATCCATCTTAAAGCTCTCTCCTTGTATGCCTATTCTTGCTTTGGACGCAAGCTATATAGTTGCTGATTCTAAGTTGAACATTATGCTGGGAGTGGCACACGCCTTTAATCCCAGCACTCGAGAAGCAGAGGGAGGAGGATCACTGTGCATTCGAGGCCAGCCTGAGACTACATAGTGAATTCGAGGTCAGCCTGGGCTAGAATGATACTCTATCTCCAAAAACTCTGTGTGTGTGTGTGTGTGTGTGTGTGTGTGTGTGTGTGTGTGTCATTAAAAGAACTTTAGGTATGTGAAGTGCATACAGAAAAATAGCCATATTTCTGTTGGGGGAGGATGGCAGAGGCCTAGATTCTGTTTTATTAAGGAAATTGGGCTCCCGTGGGGCTCATTTGAATTTACCAAGTGTCTACAGCATGCCAGTACAGTGCAGAAACTTTAGTAATTAGTACCCATGAAGATGGGCACCCAGATGCTTTTGGGGAAATGTGAGTACTGCAAGGGAGGTAGGCTTGGGATGCAATGAGCTCCAGAAGAAAGACGTGGAGCTGCCTCACCTTTTGGACTGCTGCTTGGAGTGTGAGATGGTACCTGCATGAAGCTAAGGAGTGCTGTGGGCAAATGGAAATGCACAAGCACTAATGAGGAAATTCAATAGTTTCCTTCCCCTCCAGGGTTTGCAGGAAACATGGCACATGGGGAGTAGAACTCCAGATGCATGCACCACTTTGTGCATCTGACTTTATGTGGGTACTGGAGAATTGAACCTGGGCTGTTAGGCTTTGCAGGCAAGTGCCTTAACTGCTGGGCCATCTCTCCAGCCCAAGCCTTGAATTTTGATGTTCCTGCCTCAGCTTCCCAAGTAGCTGATCCTACAAGGTATGCTCCACCAGGTCAGGCTAATAATGGTTACTATTTTCTTGAGCCCTAACTAACTTCACTGCTTTGCTGCACTCATTTGCTTACTCCTGCTTGTCTTCCTTTGAGGTCAGCATTGTCTTCTCTGTTTTGTAGCCAGGCAGGAATGTGAACTGGTGAAGATAAGCCCCTTGCTGGCGGCAGGCAGTCTCTTTCCAGTGGTCTTTACCATCTCACTATTTGGAATGTGGGTTCTAGGTCAGAACCCAGTGGAATGACACTGTTGAGTCATGCTGTGTACAGGAGAATGTCTAGACTTGGACACCACCTGAGGCTTCCTAACCTAAGAAATGAGCTCTTTACAGAGAATTTGGCTACAGAGGGAACTGCCAAGATGAATCTGGTTGTGGCGGAATCTAGGAGCTTCTCTTCCCAGGATTCAGCACCACCCTGGGCAGCAGTGAAGCCTCGTCAACCTTAGGGAGACAGAGATCTTAACTTCCTACATGGCAAGAAGGCTAACAACCACCCTTTCCAATAGCTCCTTGTTTGGACAGCAGTCCTTTTAAAAAGGAGGATAGCAGTAGAAAAAAATGTCCATATTCATCCAATGCCTCTTCACACTTAAGCAGCTCTGAGGTTTTGTCCCATGCAAAATCAGAAGTTGGAAAATAACTTAGCATATTACTTGGTAATGACCCTACATGAATAGTTAGTTATACATTTCTATGATGGAGTGCTGTGTAGCCACAAGAAACAAAGAAGCAGCCTTTGGTAACCTGGAGAACACTCAGAGCAGAGCAACCTATTGGTAAGGCAAATTGATAGTGTTTAGAAAAATGTGAGTAGCTCATAGGCACTTGTCTTAAGGAATAGTGGGTGAGATCATATGTGAACATACAAACTTACATGTTCATACAGTTTCTTTAGAAGAAGATACAATAATGCCATAATGATCATGACTTCATAAAAAGGCTCAGTGAGAAGGGAGCCTTGTTTTACCTATCCACTGTTTTATATTAGTATGCTTTTCTATTGTTTGGATATTTCATCAGCTGATATAATAGCTATTTGAAGCAATAGATTAATTAATATAACAATTAAACAGAAAATTCCATTCCCCTGGACATTTCCCCTGGACAAAAGGCATTTACATTTTTTTTTTACTTAGAGGTATATGCCTCTGTCCCATGGTGGTAAATTGTCCATCATAATAATATCCTGAACCTATGGTTTATAACCAGGCAACCCTGTAGCAATATAGGATTACCTAGGATCAGAAGTAACTGGAGTCCTCATATAAATTCCTGCTGATACACTCCATTTGAGTTTCTAAACATGTGAGCAACGAAGTCCTACATTACATTCCTAAGCCTCATACCTGTCAGGGACTGATAAGTGCACATGGGCAAGTTCTTTGATATGAGTCCAAGTCCATTATCAGAGATAAGTAAGCTTAAGTGCAAGCCTGTTATTTAACTGCATTTCAGGTTTGCTGGGGAGCTGCAGGAAGGATACAGGACCGGACCTATGTGCTCAGCATGCATCTGTACCTGCAGGTCCTTGGAAGGCTCTCCTTTCCCGCATAGACAAAGAGCCCAGAAGCTCCAGCTCCTCATTAAGGGAGCTTCAGTAACACAGAACTACCTTTTGGTAGTTTGTAAGTAACTGAATGTGGTATCATTTTAACCAGTAAAAGCTCAAGTTTTGGGCTGGTACAATGGCTCAGTTCATAAAGCACTTGCCATGCAAGATGAAGATAAGAGTTTGGAACCCAAGTCATGTAAAAGCCAGGTACGGTGGTGCACAGTCCCAACCCTGAGAAGGCAGAGACAGGCAAATCCCCAGGACAAGCTGGATAGCTATTCTCAGTAAAGTGGTGAGCTCCAGGTTCAGTGAGAGACCCTGTCTCAAAAATGAAAGTAGAGAGCATTGAAGGAAGAACTTGATGTTGACCCCTGGCCTCCACATGGATATACCACATACAAAATATACATACATACACACGTGTGTGTGTAGCACATAGACATACACATATATTACATATATATGCATACACACACATGCATTACATATATGTATGTTTATATGCTACATACACATGTGAACATCAGATATCAATTCAGGGGTCATGCCTGTAGTTGGCAGTTTGTAAAGAGATGGAAGGACTAAGAAGCAAAAGAGGATGCCTGCAGTTTTATGGCTGTGGCTCTCTGGGGGCAGTGATAGAAAGTGTGCTTCATGCCATCTTGCATGGTGAGAGGCTGTCTGCCCTACCTCACACTTGCACATGCTTTCCTTTTACATGTAGCAAGATATTTCCAGAAATATTTTAGAAATAATGTTTTTTTTATTTCTTACCAGATTTTTAATGTTTAATGTTAATGGGAAAGGCTAAAAAAAAAAAAAAACCTTACAAAAATTTAAAAAAGCAAAGTATATAAATATTCTTGATACACACCCCATCTCAGTTATTACAACACTTTGTATCTCTGTTGTGAGGTGGCTCCATGGTAAAGCACTTGCTGTGAGAGCATGAGCATCTCATCCCCCAAGGAAAAGCTAGGTTCAGTGATAGGTGCCTGTAATCCCAGTGTTTAGGAGGCACAGGAACAAGAATCCCTAGGGCTTACTAGCTAGCTCATCTAGCAGAATTGGTGAGTTCAAGGTTGAGTGAGAGAGCCTGTCTCAGAAAAATTAGGCAGAGAGTGATTGAGGACATCCAAAATCAACACAAGCACTTGCCCACACACATGTGGATACACATTTATGTAACACACATACACATGCCAAAGGACACCTCTGTGTCTGGCCTAGACGTTTTTACTTTGTATACAGTTGGGCATGTGGTGGGATTGTCATTTTGTTGTGTAGTTTTTCAAAGCAATATTGGGGTGTTTTCACTGAGATTCTTGTTTGGGCTTTGAGAGAAATAATGCCAGCCCAATGACTTTGGCTGTTTCCTCTTCATTTTTTTTAAGTTTCTCGTCTGAATGTGTCATGTGACTAAGAACCAGAATGATCTCTATGAGAAGTCTGTCTTTTTCTCTGAGCTAGAGAGTTACCAAACCTGTGCTGCTTAAGAACAATGAAAAGTGGGGCTGGAGAAATGGCTTAGCACTTAAGTCATTTGCCTGTGAAGCCAAAGGACCCGGGTTCGATTCCCCAGGACCCACGTAAGCCAGATGCACAAGGGGCACATGCATCTGGAGTTTGTTTGCAGTGGCTGGAGGCCCTGGCGTGCCCATTCTCTCTCCCTCCCTCCCTCTCTCTCTCTCTCTCTCTCCCCTTGCAAATAAATAAATAAATAAATAATTTTTTAAAAAAAGAATAATGAAAAGTGGCTTTGCCAGGATAGGAAGACACCGGCCATTAATAGACTGGGTAAGAGACTTGCCAGCCACGTCAAGTTTAATGTATATGACCAGAAGCTCACTTTTTACATGGTAGAGATTTATCTAGTGATACTTTACTTTAAAAGTAAGTTTCACATTGGAAATTACTCTGGACATGGCAGGAAAGTGCCGGAAACAAGAGAGTGATTCCAAACACCATAACTTGTATGTTTCCAAGAGATTTTTTAGTCCCTCCTCCAGTTCATCATCTAGGAATATCACAGCTGTGTTCACATGCATTAAAGGAGAAGTCCTTTCACTGCTAGATATACAGAGCCAGGGTAAAAATGAGAAATTAATTTAGCTTAACCCTAGGGTGGCTTAGGGGAAGCTTTTAAATATTAATGTCAAAAATCACTTGGAAATTCAGTTCATTTTCAGAATCTGAGAAAGGAATTCCTTTAAATAGGAGTTTAACATAAACCTGAATAGCCAACTGTTAGGCAGATGACTAGATTTGGCATTGAACATAAATTTCAATGATGAAATGAAAATTTCCACCATAGGAAAAAGCCTCACATCTGATTATCTTCCTTATGTAATTTTCAGCTCATGATCTCAGAATCTACAAATGCCTTTAGGGCCTAATATGTAGAGAAAAGTATATAGTGCAAGGAACTATTAACTAATTCCTTGGAAAGCAAAGGTATGAGTGACATCTAATTAGGGTACAATATCAGTATGTGTTGGCTCTGATATTACTCATCTGCCATTACTTTAAGAAACCATTTGCCCTTTGTATTATATCTAGGGACTGTTTATTTTAGTTTTCCTGTTAGTCCCATGACCTGGTGTAAATTTAGTTATTTGCCCTTGGACTGCCCTGATGTGGTGATAAAGTATTTGACTGGTTACCAACAGAGTCTAGCATTAGTCCTTACACCTCAGTATAATTCATTTCCTTGGTGTCATCTTCACTAAATAGATGATTTTCAGACCCGGAACCATTCTTGCTTGTGTCCATGCCCTTGCCTTTTCTGTGCTGTTTGTTGAATGGAGAAATTGATTCACTAGGTCACATCACATACCTGTAGGGTTTGGATCTATGTAATGAGTATGAGATCACCAACCAAAATGTCCCCCAGGATGAAAAGGCCACATTGAGTGTCACCCCTATCTTATGGTTGCTGACAGACCACAGAGAACCTAGTGGAGATGACCTGTGTGTTGTAAGCCTATGCCTGCACTTGGCACATGCACTGGCCCACATCTTCTTCAAAGACAGGATCACATCAACAGGCCAAATGTCAGGTAAAATTGCTGGGTGATGTAGAATCTGACTGGCCCTGTTTTCAAGAATTATGATAACACTAAAAATACATTTAAAGTGCTTTCCAGTTTTCAGAGCCACTCCATGTAGAGTATTTCATTTAATTTTGCTATTAGCCTCAGGCATTGCACTGAGAATGCTGCGTTGCAGTTATTATTTTCTTCCCTTATTCTTCACTAGCCCACACTCATTTTGTGTTCATTATTGTTTCCCCAGCACTTGACAGTGTTGTTTACAGGTACATCAGAGAGATGAATTGAATGAATAAGGAGCTCAGAGCAACTCTTCTGCCTTGTGGGAATGTGCAAACCTGAGGCTGAAAGGGTTTCACGGCCCATCCAAGCTCCGTGCTTCTGTTGAATCAGCAACTAAGAGACGGCATTGTGTTTGCTGTATGCGAGGATGAAAATAGGAGACTGCAAGGCTCTCCTCCTGGGTCTTCTTCCACATCCCACATTTGCCCACATCTTTTCTTCCTTGAGGATCTATGGAGAGCAGTTGGGCTCCTTTCTTTTGACTGGGCTAGGTGCTCTTTGCAGCACTTTTACAATACCAGGCTTCATTTCTGCCACTGAACTTAGTAACAGCAATCAACTGCTATTCTAAGGGCTCCCTTGATTCCAGACCCTAGGCAGAGGGCTTCCTATGCACTCAAAACTACTCTGAGGAGGGAAGCTATATCAGTATATTTTCCACATAGAGAAACAGGCTTAGTAGGGTCATCTGACTTGCACAAAGCAGCTTATAAATGGTAGACGTAGAAATTGTCAAAAGCCTCCAAGCTCTTGAGCATATGGACTTGACTAAACACAGAGTTGTTGATTGTTTCAGTGCAGCATGGCCACTCTTGTGTTTGAGCTGACTTAAGGCTGGAACTGAGTCTTATTACTCTCCAGTCTATAGTAGCTTTCCTGGCATCAAGGTGGAGCATACCAAATTGTAGAGTGGGTGAGGAAGATTGGCTGTGGGTCCCTACTGTAAATAGTCACCACCCCGTAGCTTCTGGTATCTGCCACTGAACCCCCTATGACGTGTGCTTTCTTTCCATGCCTGTGGTGTTCCGGTCTGCTGGCTGGGATGACCTCTCCTGAATGGTGCCCTTGCCTCTCCGTACAGATGCAGTGAACTGTGGTTGGAGTCTCAGTACCCTTGAGTCATCCATCATCCCTGGACCTGAGTGAGGCCTGGCCACAGGGAGGGAGTTAGACGTTTCTGTTCTAAGCTGGTAGGTGTCCTCTCCAGCAGACATTCAGAAGGAGAAATCTCAAAAGGGTTTCCTGGGCCTTTGGTTGCCTGAGATCATTTGCTTCAAACTCTCTTTTTTATTTTTCTTAAAAAAAAAAAAATCTGGAGTTATTTTCAATGCTTGGTGAATCTACTCTGTATTTGTTATTGAAGGAAAATCCTATGCTGAACAGTTTTGATCCTTTCTTTGAGACTAAATATAGACATCTTTCCCTTCTGCCTCCCTTCCCACTCAGTCTATGATTTGTCCTCAGCCACGCTGTGACACACCCCCTTACTGGGATCACTAGGACCTCCTTGTCATACCTCATAGATCCTGTCAGTCCTTTTCTTGATTTCTGACAACACTGACACGATCAGTGCCCCCCCAAGTCCTTGCATTGCTTGTGTTTGTTGGTACCACACTCTCCTGATTTTCTGCCTCTCTGTCTCCTTTGAAGGGGTCCCTTTGCCCTTCAGTTACTCCTCTGAGGACAGTTATTTCTTTTTATCTATTTGCCTGTTTGGGAGACCAGGTCTCACTGTGAAGCTCAGACTGGTGATCCTTCTGCCTTTGCCTCCTTAGTGCTAGGATTACAAGTGTGACTATCACGCCCACTTTAGTAGTCGTATTTTAAATCCTAGCTCTTGGGCTGATTTCATCCTTTTCTGTGGTTCCCCTTACCAACAACATGCAAGACAGTACCTAGAGCTTCTTTCTGCCTCTTTCCTAGGACTCCTATAGCTAACTGTCTGCTCCACTGTCATTAGAAGGCTTGCCTTCCTCCTCTGCCCACACCAGCTCCTCACCCTGTACTTCCTGATACTGTGGTTTCACTCCCCAGCTTGTACCTGGAAACCTGGCCAGCTTCCTTCAGTTGTCACCAGTTTGGGATCAGTGTTCAAGACCAGTTGGTTTTGCCTCTATCATGCTCATCCCATTTGGCACCATCCATACTGGTGCCACCATCACCCAAGCCTTGTCAGCATGGTCTCCCTGACCTCTGACCAGCTGCTCCAGTTTGCTATCTGTATGGCCACTGTGGGAGTGTTCTAATATGTAAACTTGGGCATATTGCTCCCTGCCTAAGAGTCTCTGGTAGCCCTCCATCAATCCTGTAATTTCGAGGAAACTTTTATTTCTTGTGAGGCCTTTGACACTGCAGCCTTTGTTCAGACTCTCCTGTGGCCCCACTGAACTTGTTACACTTCCTCAACTTTGCCCTGTTTCCTCTTACCTCCTGGGAACACAGTGTCATTGAACATTACTTCTTCAGAAAGTCCTTCCTGATCCCCTCCTTGGTGCCTTCTTCCACCTGCAGTCTGGATGGAACAACTCTTCCTATTTGGAAAGCTT
The DNA here is from genome assembly GCA_036365145.1 of Orientallactaga sibirica. Taxonomy (NCBI): domain Eukaryota; kingdom Metazoa; phylum Chordata; class Mammalia; order Rodentia; family Dipodidae; genus Orientallactaga; species Orientallactaga sibirica. Next base: position 50,066,175 of record JAEOAD010000005.1, read on the forward strand.
TTACTCCCACAGAATTGTTTTCACCATGTGCTGCCATCACCTGCTTATTGGTCTTCCATTCTCAGTGTCACAGTATAAAATTGTTCACTATATAAATGACTAAACAAATAACACCCACTGGAAAATACTTTAGGACAATCCATTCTGTACAAAGAAGATTGTTGGCCCTAGACTTAGGAGATGGCCTTCTTTGTGTGATTTTAAGGTGTTTTGGTCTTTAGTTTTCAATTCTGCAGACACCTCAGATGTTTAGCAATGTCCCAGATTTGAGAAATTATTTTGGACTCCTCACTGCCTTCCAGTCATCCTCATGGGGTATCCCATCAGTCCTGGCTGGCCTCACTTAACCTCCCATGGCTGCTCCTCTTGCTACTCTTTTCCGCCTACAAACCAAGTCCATTCTTGCTGTAGGGCCTTTGCCACCGTAGAGGTTCTTCCTCAGTCTCACTTGCTGCAGCCTGCCCTGCACCCTCTGACCCTCACCATTGCTGTCTGCTACACCCCAGTGATCTGTGCTCTTGATTACGCTTTCCCTCTGAAATGCTTCTGCCTCATCGTCTCCTATTCTGCTTGTTGCCTGTCTCTCCTTACCACACTAAGCCTGAGAGAGGAAGGGCTGCCAAGCCTTGTGCATCACAGAAATCCCAACGTCTAGGGCAAAGCCTGGCCTCAATGCCTTGTGTTTGTCAAGTGAATCCATTATATTAAAAAGCAATAATGTTGAATTTGTTGATAAATGAGAACCCCAAAGCCTGCCATTAATACAAGATGTCCAAGACTGTTTTTTTGGTTTTTCGAGGTAGGGTCTCACTCTAGCTCAAGCTGACCTGGAATTCACTATGTAGTCTCAGGCTGGCCTCGAACTCTTGGCCATCCTCCTACCTCTGCCTCCCGAGTGCTGGGATTAAAGGCGTGCGCCACCACGCCCGGCTTCCAAGATTATTTCTTATCCACATTCAGTACTTAGCCTAGGAAATAGTTCACTTAGCAGTTGAGTTTGATATACTCAGAGCTACGGTGCCTGATCTTCTCTACAAATAAAGACAGCTATTTTGCTGTTTCTAGTGTAGCTTGGCTATGCCATTTCTTCACTAGTCACTCTGTTGTTAGTCATTCTGTCCCCAAATCAGGTCATATGTGGATAGCTATTGCCATAAATTTCTTTTTTTATTTTTATTTTTGGAGAGATACACAGAGAGAGACAGACAGAGGGAGAAGGAGACAGATAGAGAATGGGCGTACCAGCAGTCTCTCAGCTGCTGTGAGTGAAATCCAGATGCATGTGACCCCTTGTGGGCAAGTGTAGTATTGTGCCCTTGTGTCACTTTGCATCTGGCTAAATGTGGGACCTGGAGATTGGAACCGGGTTCTTAGGCTTAGGAGGCAAGCGCCTTAACCGCTAAGCCATCTCTCCAGCCCCATAAATTACTTTTAAAAAGAACTAATTTCTTGAAGTCTTTAATTGCCCCTGGACCTCCTGATCCTGCATAGCATTGATGATGTTGATTGGCAAGAGCCCTGCCAGACCTTGTGCTTGGCTAGTTTTGTTCACTCCATTTGAACCCAATACACTGCTAGCAGATTGGCTGCTGTAATCATGCCTATGCAACTTGAAGTGACACACACAAAAAATTCTTTCTTTAGATAAAGCCTGTAGGGGAATTTGGGCTATTCTTGGTGGCAACACAGCCTTTCAAGAGATATATAAACATAAGACTGTGCCAAGTGTTCAGAGGGAGGGGCAGGTGGTGGATTGGTACAACCCCAGAGGAAAGTATCCTAGAAGGTTTTCTGTGATTTCGCAGAAAACCAAATTCATAAATGATGGTCTCTTTTTCCTTATTATGCTAGGACATACCTGCTGGGCTTGCTGTGGGAAGTAAATGATGACAGAATGATCTAGGTGACCTGCTTTTATAAGGATCCCTCAGTAAATGCTAACTACTACTATGCTTGACTCATCTCACCACTCTCCTAGAACACACTTTCCTGCCTTGGCTTTTGTGTTAAACCCTCAAGAGTTTGCCCCTTCCTGAATAGTTGCAAACCTCAGCTTGCTGAATGCACTGCCCTTGGAAACTCAATTCTTGAGCTCTTCCTTATCCACGTACACTCTGAGTTACCCAGAAAGCAATGGCTTTGCTCACCAGTGGAAATTCCCTCAAGAGTCCCCTTAGAGGCCACTCCCTGTCTCTGACTTGGGGCAAAAGAGTACCAGAATAGTGATTTCTGCACCACCTCCTCAGTGTCCAAAGCAGGACTCTAAATGCCAGTGTTTTGAGCCCTGAGGCTCCATGGAAGTGCCTCTGCTCCTCACAGACAGCAGAGCCAGCCTTGGAAGCCTCTATAGGCCCCTGAGGAGTCTGGCAGAGGATGGTAGAAAGACTCCAGAATTATTAAAGATAGATGCATCTGTCTCCCTTTCTCTGCTCTTGGTGGCCACATGGCTTAAATGACTCTTTTTACTACTGGTTAGAAATTCTAACTCTCTAGTAAGAAGGTAAGGTTTCCCAAGTTCTGGAAGGTTCCTAGAGGGAAAGGGGTTAAGGGGAAGCATAGCATGTGCCCACATGCCAACAGTTTGAATATTACATTATCTATTTCAACAAATAAACCTTGGACCAGATCCGTCTATCAAATACAGAGACAACATTGATCTTTAAAGAGGGATTTGCCAACTCTGAAATGCCAGCTGTCCCTTCCTACCCACTGGGGAGGGGTAGAGAAAGCCTCTTTTATAAGTAGCTAAAATACTCATAAATATTCAGCCTCCAACCCAAGTTAATTTTTTATCTCCTTCCCTTTTCTCTCCCCTTTAAGATCAGTAAAGAACATTCTCCCTACCCCCCCACCCCACTTGATTCCATGAAGGCTGCAGGAGGACATTTATCTGTCAGCATATGTCCAGCATTTCTGCTGGAAGCTCAGAGGGGGTGTCCGTGTGGTGCATGCACTCAGTATGTGGCCCTACAGTATATAAGCTCATTCATTCAGTTGCTATGATTCATTGTTCAGACATAACTTGGTGATTGATGGTCTAGGGGAAGCCAGTCATTCTCAATTCAGGAGAAGGGGTAAACAAAGAACAAACCCACCCTCCGTTGCTCACCACACTCCTTGTTCTGAAACACTGCATGGTTCACAGTAGTCTCCTCTGAGGTCTCACGTTTATTTTGGAGGGATGATGTGGGCTCAGACTGGGTCTGCCCTGTTTCCTTCTTAGCTGTTTAGATCGGTTCATTTGAAAGAAACAACAAACCCCATATACTCAGAAACCGGAAAGGGAGAAGAGGGAGGGAGAAGGAACAGGTGTAGAGCCAAGTTGAACCAGCATGGGCAGGATTGCAGATCACTAAGGCCTTTCTTGGGAGCAGTGTGATAGTAGCAGTTAAAGCCTATTGCAGGCTTACCCATTGACTCAGCTACTGCTCCCCTACATTTTGTCATCAGGAGATAATCACAAAACTACATGGAAGTGAATAGGTTTCCATGATTTATAATAGCAAGGGAAACTAATGTAAGTGTCCAACAGTGATGACAGTTTTGTAATTATCACCCAGCCATGAATTATAACATAGCTATTAAAAATTTTGCTGCTACCAGGGGTGCTAGTGCACACTTTTAATCCCAGCACTTGGGAGGCAAAGGTAGGAGGATCATCATGAGTTTGAGGCCAACCTGAGATTACATAGTGATTCCAGGTCAACCTAGGATAGAGCAAAACCCTACCTCAAAAAAAAAAAAAAAATCTGCTGGTGATAGCTGCTTATTAGCATGGGAATGTTTTATAATAACCTGTTCTATTAAAAAATAATGTTGGCAAAAGGCAACATAGTGCTGAGAAGAAGGGATGGAGGAGTGCCCAGCACTGAAACACCTCTGTCTCACCCTCCAAGGCTCAGGGCCCATTGTGGAAGAGGGGGCAGATAGAATGGAAAAGCCAAAGGAAGGGTATGACTTCTTACAATGCAACTGCCCAGACAGAAATTGGCCTCGATATCCATGACCTTGCAGTGCCTAGTAATACCTTCACAAGACGCTTATAATAGGAGAAAAAGATGATGTCATCAAATTAAAAGAGAGACTAATGGAGCGAGGGAGGGGATATGATGGAGACTGGAGTTCTAAGGGAATTGGGGGGAAAAGAAATAGCAGATTAGTGGTGCTTGACTCCAGGCTTGATGTTAAGAGAGAGGGGAAGTTGAGGGGCTAACTTCACTTCCCCTTTTAGGGTATGTATACAGACAGAAACCATCACAAAAACAGAATGCTTAATGATTAATCTATCAATATGAAAGTATGGCCATTCAAATTTATATATATTTACTCTCTCAAGCCAAACAAGTTTTGGCATTCATTTTAACTCATTAATTAAATGAGTGGAGTAGGATTATAGGTTGTATTTTTCAACTGTCACTCATTTGTATAGCAGTTTATTAATCTGTATTACTTGTATTACACTTTTATTTTTTCAATTTTTCTTTTTATCTGACTTTCTCATTGAATTCAATATAATTGTTTTTCTGTTATTTTAACTTGAAATGGTAAGCAAGAACATGATAACAAATAATTTCATAGTCTCCCAAATATATCCATTTCTAAAAACATGTTTGATGTTGTACATTTAAGCTTATGTTACCTAGATTTATTATAATAGTGTCAGCCCAATAAAACTTCATAATGTACAAATTTAAAAAAATAATAATAATCTTGGGCTGGAGTGATGGCTTAGCCATTAAGGTCCCTGCCTCCTAAGCCTAAAGAATGCTGGTTCCAATCTCCAGTGGTTCCAATCTTCAGGTCCCACATTTAGCCAGATGCAAAGTGATGCAAGGGTGCAATGCTGCACTTGACCACAAGGGGCTCACACATCTGGATTTCTTTCACAGCAGCTGAGAGGCTGTTAGCGTGCCCATCTCTATCTGTCTTCCTCTCCCTCTCTCTCTGTCTCTGTCTCTCTCAAAAAAAATAATGTTAATTATAGTACCACCTAAGTGTAGAAAATAAAACATGGATAAATATGTAATTTAAAATGGTCTCTAGTGTATTAACAATGGTATGTTGATGGGCATATTGATGGCTGGTTTGGTTTGGGGTTGTACCTATTATTTGTTAGTTTTGTGCATTAAGTTTGAATTTCTTTTATAGCTATAAATGAATTTTCTTTTATGTTTTAAATATACACATATATTTCTGCATTAAAAAGTTATCATAGGGCTGGAGAGATGACTTAGCAGTTAAGGCATTTGGCTGCAAAGCCTAAGGACCCTTGTTCAACTCTCCAGGTTCCATATAAGCCAGACAGACAAGGAGATGCAAGCACACAAAGTTGCACATGTGCACAAAGTTGCACATGCGCACAAGGTGGCACAAGTGTCTGGAGGTTGATTATAGTGGCTCACATTCATTCTCTCTCTGTCTGTCTTTCTCATTAAAAAGGCCAGTCTGTTGGGCTTGCCTCAAAAAAAAAAGTTATCATAGGGCATCATATTTTTTTATACAGCAAAACCAAAGAGGAAATACAGCAAGCCAGCTCTGGCTGTTTGCATTGAGCAGAGCCCCGGAGGCCTCCCTGATTAGCCATGCTTTGGAAAAACACATATGGCTTTGCATATACTAAGGGTATTTATTCCTTTCCTTAAATGTATTACTTTATCAAATTTATTGTCAATTCTTGTTTTTTTGTGTGTGTGTGAGAGGCACTTTCTGTGTGCTAGGTAACATGCCTAGCCCTTTATATATGTAACAGTTTTCTTAGCATCAAAGAAGAAAGTGAGGCAGAGTTATGAGGCTGGTGAGTGGAGGAAACTTGCCAGCTACATTCTACGTATTTCTCCAGCACCTACCTTTCCCACTGTACCTTGCATCCACTGTGAGAAGTTTCTCATTGAATGTAACCTAGGTTTGCCTGTGTGTGGAGGCAAAGGGGATAGGTGTACACTGATATTAACGTAGGTTGGCCAAAGGACAACCTTGGGCTTAGTTCCCTAGGCACTATCTATTTTTCTTTTCCTTCTTTTTTTGAGACAAGATCTCTCATTGACCTTGAGCTCACTAAGTAGGTTAGACTGGCTGATCAGCGAACTCCAGGGATTCATCTATCTATGTCTTCCCAACACTAGGATTAGAAAGTGGCCACCACCACGTCTGGCTTTTTTTTTTTTTTTTTTTTTTTTTTTAAACATAGGTTCTGGGGATTGAATTCAGGTCTTCATGCTCACTGGTTACACTTTACTGGTTACATTCTCTCCCCAGCGATGAGCCACCCTGTTTAAAGACCCATCATTTAGCACATTGGCAGAGGTGAGAACAGGACCTGGAGACCTTAGAACCAAAAGGCCAATGGCTGAGAAGAAAAATGAGGGAGCATGTTACATTGTCCATCTGCTACCCCAAGACATTCAGCTACCCTCCAAACCCTGATGTGCAAGGATGCAGCCCCACCTCCCTTGTCCTGCTTAGTGATAGGAGCTATTTGGTACTTAGTAATCATAATGTTGTATGGATGAAAGATGAGCAACTTCAGCTCACAACTGTGAGATGCAGATTTTCTGAGCATTGAGCTGAGTCATCCTTGGATAAAGCCCACTCTGAGGAACCATGGCTAGCAGGTTGTCCATACCCATGGATTCCACAGCCAGTTTCAGCCGGTCTCATTTTGTGTTACTATTAAAGTACCTGACTTTGATTCCCCAGTACCCACATGTCTGATGCACAAGGTAGTGCATATGTCTAGAGTTTGTTTGCAGTGGCTGGAGGCGCACCCATTCTCTTTCTTCCTATCTGCCTCTCTCTCTCCCCCCACTCTGTAACATAAATAAATAAATAATAAAATACTTTTTTAAAAGTACCTAGAACAGCTTACTTTATAAAGGAAAGAGGTTCTGGAACTCCAAGGTCAAGGAGTCCCATCTGGTGGTCTTTTTCCCCTCTTCCTCTAAAGCAGTCAGCATGTAATCATGGAGCTCCACCCTGATGACCTTTTCTAATCCTCTTCTCCTCCAGAGGACCCACCTCTACACACCATCATCAGATTAAGTTTACACCCTCTTAAACTTTCCAACAGGGATCAAGTTTCAACAACGTGAACCCTTTCGAGAATACACTTAACCCATGGCAAATACTGAATCAAAAACATAGAGCTGGGGCTGGAGAGATGGCTTAGGGGTTAAGGCGCCTGCCTCCTAAGCCTAAGAACACTGGTTCCAATCTCCAGCGGTTCCAATCTCCAGGTCCCACATTTAGCCAGATGCAAAAAGTGACGCAAGGGTGCAATGCCACACTTGACCACAAGGGGCGCACACATCTGGATTTCGTTCACAGCAGCTGAGACACTGCTGGCGCGCCCATCTCTGTCTTCCTCTCCCTCCCTCCCTTCCTCCCTCTCTCTCTCTCTCTCTCCAAAAAAAATAATAAAAAATAAAAAGTTTAAAAAAAAACATAGAGCTGGAGTTAAGTGTGCTTCCTGCGAAAGTATGAGGGCCAGAGGAGTCCTGAAACCACATCTCCAGAACCCATACAGACCTGTAACCCCAGTCATGCAAAGAGGAGCAGAGATCAGGGAATGATCCAGGCTGGTAAAAAACAGTAAGCTCCAATATCAGTAAGAGATTCTGTCTCAAACTAAGGCTGGGAGAAAAAGCAATGGAGCAGGACACCTGACATTCTGCTCTAGCCATCACAGGCAAGTGCTCCCTTCCTCCTCAGATACATAGGGCTCTACTAGGGCACATACATGCTCATACACACATTACACCACACATACACACAAGAAAAAAAAGAGAGAAAGGCTGGAGAGATGGCTTAGCGGTTAAAGTGCTTGCCTGCAAAGCCTAAGGACTCAGGTTTGACTCCCCAAAACCCACATAAGCCAGATGCACAAGGTGACACCTGCCCACAAGGGCATACATGCACACAAGGAAGCACACATGTCGGAAGTTTGACTACAGTGGCTAGAAGCCCTGGTGTGCCAATTCTCATTCTTTCTCATGTGCATGTGCTCTCAATTTTTTTTAAAGAGAAAAACATGTAAGATAAAATTGCATCTGTGCCCAACAGATTTTTGTTGTTGCTATTGTGGGTTATTTAAGGAACAAAAACAAGTATTTACATAACATTCACATTGTATTAGGTTTTATAAGTAATTTGCATATACTTCACTTTTACACTTTTATGCAAATCTGTGGATTTTGGTATCTGTCAATGCCCTGGTCCCAATCCCACTGGGATACCTAGGGACACTTGAGCTTTCCTGCTGCCCTGGCTTCTGTGACTTCGTCTCCACTGGAGGGACAAGTGGGGAAACAAATATCACCAACTGAACCTGCCAGCAAAACGTTTGGAATATCACAAATGAGCCTGCCCTTGAGCATGACATTCTAAGCTTTGGTATCCCCATCCAGGAGCTTTGCTGTAGACAGTGATGGGCCGTGCAACAAAGGGAAATAATCCTAGGACGTTAGGCCAGGACCTGAGCACAATGCTTGATCTCTTTCCATGTGCTAAGGAGGTGGTACATTTCTCTCTTCATTATCACTTCTGCTTAGATGCCTTAGAACTTAGACTTTTTGAGAACCCAGAACAGTGTCCTTCAGCCTACTTTCCATTCTAAACCAGTACAATTTTTTTCAGTACCAGCCAAGCATATCCTAATCATAACAGCTGCTGTCTAATAAACACTTACTATGTGCCAAGTCTTAATGGACTAAGTACATTGTGTGTGATCCCCTTCATTTTTCGCCAGTCCCCTGAGGTATAGGCATTATTAATGATCCCCCCATTTTGTAAGGAAGGCACACCAAAGTTAAGTAAATTTCCCTGAGAGTAAGTGGCAGAACTGGTATTGGAAGTAGTACATGAGGGCCATTTGACCCCAAACTGCTACTCTTAACTATTCCTCAGAATATTGTTTTCATTTAGCAGTCTGTTTATCAAGCATGACAGGGATTCTCTGAAAACAGACAGCCCATCAAACTATTGAGAAGTTTCCAAATTCTTTGTCTTTTTCTATTTAATGTGTATTTAAGAGCTCACGGAACTGGGATTTTGCCTGCTTCAACAGGTTCTGGGGCAGTTCAAGTAAATTCCCTCTAAGTCCACTGTGCTTGTGTCAGGCAGGTCCCTTCTGTCCCCCAGGCTTGTTAAGCTTGCTGGAGACTTTTAGGGAGCTGTCAGTCCCATAGAAGAGAGGAGGAGAGCAGCATGCACAGGCCTAGCTGTTGCTTTCTGGTGCTTAGAAATTGACTCAGCCTCCGTAACCTTCAGCCTCCCCCTCTGCAGAACTGGAACGGCTTTCACAGTGTTGCTGGGCCAAGTCAGCGACCAGGGAGGCTCCTCACCCGGCCCAGACCTGGCATGTCTGCAGCACCCTCTCTGCCAGAGGCTCTGTGTCACTGCTGTGTCTTTTCTCAGCACTTTCCCAGCTGCAGCCTCCATCATTTCAAACCCTGAAAAGAAAAGTAGAAGCACCTCAACTCACAGGATACAGTCCCATAAAGCCCTATTCAGACATCCAACCCTCTCAGAACTCTGTCTTTTGACCAGTGGCAGACTAGCAAATTGAAAGTGTATTTCTTTGGTGCATAAAAAGCTTAACATACCTTCATAGAGCCCAAAATCGTATAAAATCCACACTAACAAATCAAAGTTTTTAAAGAAACAAATCATCACAGAGGTCTCTCGCTACTAGATCATGTACCTGATACACAGTTCCACTCTTTTCCCAAGCTGACTCTACACAGGAGGAACCAAGGACCAGTGGTTCTATTTCTAGCTGCTCATCAGAACCACAGAGTCAGGTGCAGCTAGCAGTTTTTTAAAATTATTTTTGTTTATTTTTTATTTATTTATTTGAGAACGACAGACAGAGAAAGAGGCAGATAGATAGAGAATAGGTGTGCCAGGGCCTCCAGCCACTGCAAACGAACTCCAGATGCATGCGCCATTTTGTGCATCTGGCTTACGTGGGTCCTGGGGGATCGAGACTCAAACCAGGGTCCTTAGGCGTCACAGGCAGGCACTTAACCACTAAGCCATCTCTCCAGACCCACAGCTAGCATTTTTTTCTCTGTTCATTTTTTTTATTGACAACTTCTATACTTACATACAAAAAACACATATTTCCCTCCCCTACCCCCATTCCACTTTAGAACTCCAGTGTCCATCATATCCCCTCCCTCGCTCCATTAGTCTCTCTTTTAATTTGATGTCATCGTCTTTTTCTTCCATTTTGAGGGTCTTGTGAAGGTATTGCTAGGCACTGCAAGGTCATGAATATCGAGGCCAATTTCTGTCTGGGCAGTTGCATTGTAAGAGGTCATACCCTTCCTTTGGCTCTTCCATTCTATCCGTCCTCTCTTCCACAATAGTCTCTGAGCCTTGGAGGGTGTGACAGAGGTGTTTCAATGCTGGACACTCCTCCATCCCTTCTTCTCAGCACTATGTTGCCTTTTGTGTCTTCCCAGTGGTCATCGCCATCTGATAAGAGAAGCTTCTCTAACCAGAAGTGAGAGTAGTGTTAATATGTTAATATGAACATTAAGTGTAGTGCTTTCAGGGCAGCTTGGTGGGAATAATATATACATTTAGTCAGACAAGAGCAGGCTTTATACCCCTACAGCTCATGACCTCACCTGCCATAGACTTTTGCTTAGGTTTTTCAGTACCACATATGCATTCCCTCCCGTAGAGAGGGCCTTCAGTCCAATTATGGAGCAGTTGGTTACCCCAAGAGTAGACATTCCACTATTGTGTCCATTCAGTCATTGGGCCTGTCTGGCCAAACTTGAATATTCAGTGTCCACTGTTTTCATTGCTGATGATTTCTGTCTTCCATACGCTGCATGCTGTGCAGCTTTTTCCAGCTTTCAGTTGGCTGGTCTACAGGGAGAAGGTTTTCTACTCAGCACCACCTTGTTTTCTCAGTGATCTTGCCTCTCATGCAAGAGATGTCTTCAGCAATAGGGTCTTACCATCTGTTTCTCAAGGGAAACCAAGGGCTTTGGCAAAAGCCTTTAATGTTTTGGAGGCTACCGGGACCTCCTTGGCCAACAACTCACTGGAAGGTATCCCATCCCAGGCACTGAAAAATTTCTAGTAACGGTCTACAGCTTCTAGATGTGCCATTCTTCAAAAAAGTAGGTTTACATAAGTCTTATTCACAATATCTTGAATTTAGATTGACCCTCCCCCTGCCCTTCTTTTATGCATTCTCTTCCCACAGATTTGTAGACCCCCAACCCTGCCAGCCTCATTCAACTTGGAAAGGACATATTTTGTTTTCTTAAAAAATATTATTTATGTATTTGCAAGGAGACAGAGAGAGACAGAGAACAGGTGGGCCAGGGCCTCTTGCCATTGCAAACAAACTCTAGACACATATGCCACTTTGTACATCTGCCTTTATGTGGGTGCTGGGGGATCTAACCCAGGCTATCAGGCTTTTGCAGGCAGGCGCTTTAACCACTGAGCCATCTCTTCAGCCCATGAATGAATGGGTACACCAGGGACTCCAGATATATGTGCTAATTTCTTCATCTGGCTTTACCTCGGTACTGGAGATTTGAACCCAGGCCTGTAGGCTTTACAAGCAAGTGCTTGTTTAACTGCTGGACCATCTCCCCAGCCCCCCCCCTTTTTCTTTTGTAGTTTGCTGGATTATTGTGAATATTTTTCCCTTAGAAGTTTTTTCCAAAGAGATTCTTCCTTTATTTCCATTCTCAGGAAGATGACAGGAAGCTCAAGTATATTGAGAGTGCCATCTTGTCATGATAAGTCTGGGTGACAGTAAGGAGGAAGGGCTGGAAGGGACATGTGGTGGGGGCTGGCACTATCCTTACCAACATTTCAGGTAGGAGCATTTCAAATATAGACCGGTGAGCTCTGAAAAGAACTAAATGAGTCTGTAGCCCTCTTATAAGCAATTGTGTGAGTGGATTGCCATAAACCTGCCAACAAAGGGCCCATAGCACCTCAAAAGCATTAGACTTGGGGTAGAAAGGGAGACTCAATATAGAAGGCAGAGAAGTGTGATAACCATAGTGTTTAACCATGTATTGGATCCCCCAGAGAACTGAGGTGTGGCAGTTTACACTCAGGAAAAAATCCTCAGGCTGTTTATTTTAGGCTTATGTAATTTCTCTTTTTCAAAAAGGAATAGCCTCCCCTCCCCACACACCCTTTAGGGCACATAGAGACATCATTGAAAAGGCAAGTGTTTGCTTCCCCAAACAGAATGACTTTTTAGCTTTACCAAGAAACAGTTTCTTGCTGGAAAAGTATGTTTTGCTGTTACCAGCTACTACTGGGAATTCTGCTACAGCCAGGCCAACATTTTTACTGATATTCTTTGATAGTTCTTTCTTTCAGAATAGGACCTTTTCCATTAAGTCCACATGGAGAAAGGCCCTATGCTTAAACAAAAAGACCATGAGTGAGTTTAGAAGGAAGTAGGTAGGGAATTTATTTTAATCCCAAGTGCCAAGATAGGCCAATACACTGGTGTCGAAGAGAACAAGCCCTTTTCAGTTGACTTTATTGAGGTCTTGGCTTAGGTGTCACCCCAAAAAGAAGCTGCCCTGTTCACATAATCCAAATTACCCCACTCTTCTTTCCAGAACACCTGTTTGCATAGTGCCCTGATTTTAACTTCTTTTTAGCTCTCAGTACTATCTAAAATGATCTTATTTGGTTGTTTACTTGCTTCTTTTCTGTCGAGGTATACATGTACACACATAATATTCCCTAAACTTTTGTCATTGCATTAATGATCAAAATGTTATCTAAAAAAATTTGGAGTATGTATCTCTACTATGTGTTTTTGTTTCCTGTGAACTTATTTGTAAAGTGTGCTCCTATCTTAGTCATGTCATATATAGTACATCAGTAACACATAAAATAGAAGTCTTCTAAGGATAAGTGCACAGAAGGGAGTTCTGCTCTCTGGTGAAAGAAAAAATATGCAAACTGGTATTTGCTCTCTTTTCTTGCAAATAGCACGTATGCTTACACACCCCACTTTCAAGTTCATTACTTGAACATCAGTAGCCTGAAGGCAGAGGCCTCCTAGAGCTTATTTCCTGCAGAGTTCCTGATACCTACAACAGTGCCTGGAACATAACAGCCACCCAGGAAACACTTGGTGAATATTTATTATCAGTATTATTTGGAAACATGCAGGGCAAAGGCAGTTTCCTCCCCCAGGCTTTTACTAGAACTTTGGAGGGCAGAAGGAGAAAAAAAAAACCTGGCTTTAGGGTCAGAATGTCTTCTAATACTGTTCATGCTGAATAAGGGATTTACTGTAATGATTCAAATCCTTCACCAAGGAGGTAATTACAGTCTCCTGATGCGAGTGCAGCTCGGGCAGACAGACAGGTGGTTTCTCGTTTTTCTTCTAACAGATGGCACCAGTGGACCTGCTTCAGAGGCTTTTTTTGAGAAAATTTGCTCAAAAACAACCTTAAATATATTTTCTTATGTCTTCCAACACATTCTTCCTAAATAAAGTGAGAAGGCTTCAGTAGATTGAGGGTAAGAACACATGTTAGTACAGATGTTACAAGGGGAATGCACTTCTGCTTGCCCGAGCAGCAGATGCACCAGGTCAGGAACACAAGAGGGAGGCCTTACATCCCTCTTTTTCAAAAATGGGGATGAATAAAGACATTTCCAGACAACTTCTAGAAGAAAATATTCAAAAAAGCCTTAAGGATAGGCAAAAATTTCCTAGCTATGACAACAAAAGTACAAACCCTTCCAAAAAACTTGTTTATATAATAGATAACCTTAAATTTTTTGTCTATATAGTTATTCAATAAAGGAAATTAATTTTTGAGAATAAGATATAGATTAAATGTTACAGTGTTTTTGTGAAATTTATAGAGTGCAAACTGTAGGTTTATAATTTGATATATTTTAGTTCTATATACAGTAGAAATGAAATATGCAAGAAGAATACTAATTGATAGAAATAAAAATAGAACTATAGCAATCAGTTTAGCACTCTAAACTGTAGCTCATGTGAAGAGCAGATTAAGAAATTAATGTAACTGATTATACATTGAATGGATTTAAATTAAAAAAATAGCTTGATGTTGGTTAAATAAAAAGAAAAACACAGTGAGTTAGTCACCATAAAAATTAAAAGCTTTAGACTTTCAAAACAACCTGAGAAAATTTTTAAAAAGATATAAACTGGGAAAATGTTTGTAAATACTATCACTAATAAAGAATTTGTGTTTATGGTCTCTGCAGAAATCTTATAACTTGGTAAAAAGATATCAGGAATAGAATGCAGAACAATAATAAATGTGAATTTATTACATGCTATAAAATGGGTGAACATAGCTGGGTATGGTGGCTCATACCTTTAATCCCAGCACTCGGGAGGCAGAGGTAGGAGGATTGCCATGAGTTCAAGGCCACCCTGAGACTACAGAGTGAATTTCCAGGTCAGCCTGGGCTAGAGTGAGACCCTAACTCGCAAAACCAAAAAAAAAAAAAAGTGAACATCAAAATATACTAAATAAAATAATCCATGAAACATCATACAGTGTATGTAATATCCAAACAGGGCAACTCTTGAGCCAAAGTGATAGTCAGTGTTGGCTGTGGCTAGGAATGTTAGAAGAGCTTAGTGGTAAATGGCAGAAATATTGTAAAAGACATGAGGGATTGTTATCTATCAGTGGTCTAAAAGTCATGTCCTGAATACTGGTAAATTTCATGTGTATAAATTATGCATGAAAGCAGCTGTTTTGAGCTCTCCCAAGTATACTAAGTATTCTATAGATGATGATTGTTGTTTTTCTGTAGGTACTGTAGAAAACTGATAACAAAATTAGAACAAAAACATGAAATGACTTGAGTGCCTTTCCTAAATGGAAAAATATAAATTTTAATTAATTTAGTTTTTCAAAATAAATAGATCTTAAGAAAAGATATCGATGCTATTTTGGCAAAGAGAAAAGAATCAATATTGGTGGCCAAGATATTTCCAAAAGCTAAGCCTGGTGACAGTAAGATTATCCAAACTAATTTTTAAAATATTTTATTTTATTTATTTATTAGAAAGAAAGAGGCAGATAGAGACGGACAGATGGGCATGCCAAGACTTCTAGCCACTGCAAACGAACTCCACATGCATGCATCCCTTTGTGCATCTGGCTTATGTGGATACTGGGCTTCATAGACAAACACTTTACCCACTAAGCCATCTCTCCAGCCCAAAACTAATTTTAATTTTAAGTAATGAATGGGTAAACTTTCTCTTCACCTTAGTAACAGTGAAGTTTAATTGTTTAGGAGGGATTAAGGTATATGTTTGTGCTTTGTTAGTGGGACCAACTTAAAAGAAACTTTTACATTTAAAATGCACATGAGGGGCTGGAGAGAGGGCTTAGCAGTTAAACGCTTGCCTGTGAAGCCTAAGGATTCTGGTTCAAGGCTCCATTCTCCAGGACCCATGTAAGCCTGATGCACAAGGGGGTGCACGCATCTGGAATTTGTTTGCAGTGGCTAGAGGCCCTGGCGCTCCCATTCTCTCTCTCTCTCTCTCTCTACCTGCCTATATCTGTGTGTGTGTACCTCTCTCTCAAATAAATAAATAAAATGCACATGATACATTGATACGGTAGAGAAGTCCTGAGTGGGGCATAATTGTCATTGAGCAACACTACCCAGTATTCAGAAGGAAGGAGGTCAGTGACTGAAATTGAATACTGAAACCTAGAAATTCATTCACCATGTTTATCCCTTTCTTCCCTACCAGAAATAAAATGTAGGAAAGTTACTCTGGCTGTCTTAACTAAACATAATCATCACAAACAAGCAACTGTAGGATGAGAGCAGTTCTGTTGGTCTTGGATGTTTGCTTGTCAGCAGTCCTGCCCTTGGTTTCTGAGAGATCCATACTTATTTCCCTAAACAGTTTGTTTTGACCTATGAAAACTGTGGAGCCCTTCTAACACATCCTTTGAATATCGCCAATTCTAAAGAGACTTATTAAGCATTCAGGGTGGACAGGAGTTTCAAACAGGGTAAGATGAACTACAATAAAAGGTAGAGTCGATAGTCAAGGGAAAAATACAGTCCTTTGAGGCTTAAGAGGAGAAAGACACAGAAAGGAGGTGGCATTCGAAACAAGTTTCGAATAAGAGACTGAGCAGTGGTTGATGACATTCCTGGTGGAAATAACAGCACCACCAAGCCCATGGAGATGTGGCACAAGTAAACTAGTGCTGACATGACAGCAGGGGTGGTAACCTGAGACCTGTAGGCCAGATCCGGGGAGGGTAGGGAATTGGTTCTACAGTTAATGCCTGTTTGGTTCGTGGCTTCTGAGAAAAAATTTTTTTCATTGTCTGGCAGTTAATATTTTAAATGGTTATACAGAGTATCTATTTATTATCTCCCTATTTTGGCTCACAGTCTCAACCATTTACTGTAAGGTCCTTTAACAAAAGGGAAAGCTTTCCACGTTAATAGAATATGCCTATAATCTTATCACTTAGGTGGTAGAGGCAGGAGTTCAAGGTCATTTCAGCTACATGGCAAGTTCCAGGTCAGCCCATGGTATGTGAGACACTGACTCAAAAAAATAAAATAAAATAAGAAAAAGTTTGGAAATTGGACTTGAGCATCATATTTTGGGACTATGGCTGAGTAAAATAGTACTCACCTTCCATGCCCTAAGTTCAATCTCCAGTACAGCAGGAGGAGATGAAGGAAAAAAAGAAGGAGGGAGGGAGTAAAAGGAAGAAAAGAAAAATGAGAAACACAAAAGCAAGTGATGAGCATTAAAAGAGTTATTTAGCCTTAGGGGTGAAAGACCTTCAACTGAGGGGACCCTACATAATTTAAGGGCAAAAATGGTAACTGTAGCTGGGCGTGGTGTCACACCCCTTTAATCCCAGCACTTGGGAGGCAGAGGTAGGAGGATCGCCGTGAGTTCGAGGCCACCCTGAGACTACATAGTGAATTCCAGGTCAGCCTAGGCCAGAGTGAGACCCTACCTCGAAAACCAAAAAAAAAAAAAAAAAAAAAAAGGTAACTGTAAGCATACATTTTGGGAAGTCTCAGGATAGATCAGATCTAAGCTTAAGCATAGTTGGATCCAGAAGCCCTAATTATTCATGATTTATTTGGTTCCTTGTCCCTTTTTAAAACTTGACACGAAGGCAGGTATTTGCTGTATAATAAGCAAAAAAAGCTCTCAAGCTATGTCAGTGCATTTAGGTGTCAGATCTAGAAAAAAAGAACATTTATAATTATACCCCAGGGGTAGATGATGATGGAGTATGGCTCTTCCCTTGAACCAATAACTGGAGTGGGGGGTGGCTAGCCTGGGTCATGTGCTTCCCTTCCAGTGAAGTCAGTAGGTACACTGGACCCACCTGGACTGCTTGAGGTGGATAAGAACTTCTCTGAGTGAATCAGAGGGAGAGGAGCAGGGAAGCTGCTGAGTAGGGGTCAAGTGAAATTCCATGCACCTCTACCAGAGGAAGGAGTTTGTTCTATATCCTACAAACAGTGGAAGTTTACCAACAGGAGAATGCTATTCATTCAACAAATACTTATTAAGCTATGTGTTAGGAGGTCCATGGACTCACAGTAGGATAGGTTAAAATAGCAAAAATAAATCAAAAGAAAGAGAGAATGAGAGAGAAATGGAAGGGAATGGGAGGGAAAGGGAAAGGGAAAAAAAGGAAGAAGACAGCGGGTGTGGTGGCACATGCCTTTAATCCCATCACTTGGGAGGCAGAGGTAAGTGAATCACTGTGAGTTTGAGGCACCCTGAGACTACATAGTAATTTTAGGTCAGCCTGGGCTAGAGAACGAGGCCCTACCTCAACCTCCTCCCCCCCCCAAAAAAAAAACCCAAAAGCTTTCAATTCCCTATGGCAGTCTAGATGAAAAGGTTCTGGTCTTTATCCTGTGAGAACGAGGAAAGTAGTAAAGTGTTGTACATGGAGAAAATATATCCTAAGATTTGTATTCTGAAATGATCACCAAAATTATTCTTTTAAGTTTTTACCTTTAAAAATCTTATTCACTTGATTAGTTACTCATAGATTATCTAGAGTTAATTTGAATCCATCTCAGATTTGAGAAAAATTTGTAAAATCACAATTAATGGTATTTTGCTGTACTTACTTCCATTAGTCAATGGAGTTAGTCTCAGTAGAGGTTTGGTTTTGAAGTACAAGAAGTATAGGGGATATAAAGTATTCTTTCAGTTTGTTTTTACTCACAGATGTTAAAACTATTTTTTTCCCAGTGGAAAGGGTGCAATTGCTGGAAAATCATGGAGAATTTTTTCCAGTCAGGTTAACAAGCACCTTAGAATCAAAGGAACAAGTGGTGAGAAGTCACCATAAAGCCCAGTGGGATTACATTCCTTGATAGGTGCATGCACCAGCTGTGGGGAGAGCAAGCAACGTGACAAGGAGTGGGTGCTATGTGTAGGAACACTGGAAAAGCAGGTGTGGGCATTGTGCAGGGCATACTGGAAGCCAGAAGAGGGTACTGTGTTACACTAGAGAAGCAGATAAGGGCACTGTACATGGCTATGCTGGAGGACTAGATGTGAGCATTGTGGATGTACACACTGGAGGAGCAGGTGTGGGCACACTGGAGGAATAGATCTGGGATTCTGTGCATGGACACACTTGAGCAGGTGTGAGCATTGTGCATGGGCATGCTGGAGGAGCAGGTGTGAGTACTATGCACAGGTACACTGGAGGTGCTGGTGAGTACCGTGCATGGGCACACTGGAGGTGCAGGTGAGCACTCTGCGTGGGTACACTGGACTGGAGGCGCAGGTGTGAGCACTGTGCATGGGCACACTGGAGGCACAGGTGTGAGCACTGTATGGGCACACTGGAGGCGCAGGTGCAGGTGTGGGCACTGTGCATGGGCACACTGGAGGAACAGATCTGGGATGCTGTGCATGGGCACACTTGAGAAGGTGTGAGCATTGTGCATGGGCATGCTGGAGGAGCAGGTGTGAGCACTGGGCATGGGTACACTGAAGAAGCAGGACCAGGTTTGAAAGGTAGACATGGTGTAAAGAAGCTTGAGTTGCTTGAAGTGATAGCAGAACAATTTTCCCACATGTCTAGCTACTGAATAAACTCCAGAATTAGAGGGAAGTCATCTATTTTCTTGGAAAAAAAGAGAGTCCGAGAGTGTTGTCCTCTCCATCAGAGTTCATCTCTCCTTATCTCTCTGCAGCATGTGCCTATTATGGTATCCGGACTGGCATTCATGCAGTTGCAGGAATTGAATGCCATCCTCCTAGACAGTGTATTTGGCTCAAGACTTTTTTTCCAATGCCTAAAGGTTTGAACAGTGAAATGTATTTCAGGCTCCTTATTTGAGGAATCTCCTCTCCACAGGATTACAGTGATGCTGTAATATCTGGGGCCACCACTGCTAATTTTAGATGTCCTTTTGTTTCAGCAGTGGACATTTAGATCCTTATGAAATCTTTTCCCCATTTTTTAACCTCCCACTAGTCCAAACAGGAAATATTACCTGAGAGTAGATTATATAGAAAAGTATGCCAGAAATCCAAGCCTTTTAGTTGGGTCATTAATGTGTTGCCCAGCCTACACTGAAATACCAGTTCCTGCCTTCTCCATGGCCTGGCAAAGAAATGAGGCTATGAATAATCTGCAATAACTTTTTACCAAAGAATGAAAGTTTCTAGAATAGTCTGCATAACTTCTAAGGATAGGAAAGTTCGTTCTCATCCATGAGGGCACTGAAGAAGCAGAGTGCTACTCACTGGATATGCAACCTAAACCACGAACTGATGCAGCAGAGAACAAGCTTATTATTCTGGCCCTATTAAGCATACCTGCAGGGTGGGAGGCAGCTCAGAGGATAAAGTGCTTGCTACACAAGCCTGGGTTCCTGAGTTCAGAACCCTAGAATTCATGTAAAAGCTAGAAGCTGTGGCATACTTCTGTAATTTCCAGCACTAAGATGGACAAGGTGGAAGGCAGAGACAGGAACATTTCCTAGTCGCTCACCTGATGGCTAGCCTGGAGAGCACATCATGGTGAACAACAAAGAGGAGACCTTGCCTAAAGGAGCTGGAAGTGAGGATGGGTTGTCCTCGGACCTCCACATGCACACTAAGGCACATCACACATACACATACCAAAAAACTTTTTTTTAAATAAGCAACCCTTCTTCTAAAGAGTACAATTAGCATATTGGATAGTGAAGAGCATTTTCCTCTATTACAACATTTAATACTTTTATTATGATGAATATATTAATTGGAAAAACTATTTTAAAAGTATAAATACCATGCACATGGGAAAGATACAAGGGAACTCAATTTTGCATTGAACCTACTTTAAAAAATAAAACCTATTTTAAGCTATGCCTAACGGCTCTCACTTTTAATCCCAGTACTCGGGAAGCTGATGTAGGAGTACCACCCATGAGTTCAAAATCAGCCTTGGTACAGAGTGCCTTCTAGGTCAGCCTGGGATAGAGTGAGACCCTGCCTCAGCAAAGCAAATAACCCTTATTTTAAAGAGAAAGAAAAAACTATGGGGCTGGAGAGATGGCTTAGTAGTTAAAGGGGCTTGCTTGCAAAGTTGGGTGGCCTGGCTTCAATTCCCCAGTACCCACATGTTGCAGTCAGGTTCGCATTGCTGGCAGAAATCACCCGACTAAGAGCAGCTTGTGGGAAAAAAGAGGTTTATTTTGGCTTACAGGCTCGAGGGGGAAGCTCCATGATGGCAGGAAAAACGATGGCATGAGCAGAGGGTGGACATCACTCTCTGGTCAACATAAGGTGGACAACAGCAACAGGAGAGTGTGCCAAACACTGGCAAGGGGGAGCTGGCTATAATACCCATAAGCCCACCCCCAACAATACTCTGCCTCCAGGAGGTGTTAATTCCCAAGTTGCCATCAGCTGGGAACCTAGCATTCAGAACACTTGAAGTTTATGGGGGGACACCTGAATCAAACCACCACATTCCGCCCCTGGCCCCCATAAACTGATAACCGTACATGATGTAAAATGTAATGCATTCATGCAAATTTAAAAGTCCCCATAATTTTTATCAATTCCAATGATGTTCATACATCCCCATAATCCAAGGTCTTTTAACTGAGCCATAATACCAAAAATATCCCCCAAAAAACCCATAATGGCACAGAATAAAACATTCACACTGCAAAGGATGGCATTGAGCAAAACAAAGAAATACTTAACCAATACAAGATTTTAAACAACCAGGGCAAACGTCAAACTCTAATTCCAATCCAACAACTAGTCAGTGACAAATCTCCAAGTCCGATACTTCTGAGCAGCAACAAGTCTCTGGAGTTCCAATTCCGCCCCTCCAGCTAGGCTACTCACAGTCCTGGAAAACTTCATCCAGGGCTGGCAGCCCTCCTTGGCAGCCATCTCATAGTCCCGGCATCTCCACTGGGTCTCCACTGCAACCCACGGTCCATCCTCATGGCCCCATGGGATCTCCATGCAGGCAATCCAGCAAACCTGCTTCACACTGCACATGGCCATTTCAAAAACATAAGACCGCGTTACAAACTCAATGACCCTCTCTTTCCTGCATTTGTTATACTCCATAATACCAGGTAGGGTGCCAATTTGTTAATCCAGGGGGGAATAAATCAGACTTTGAAGAACAGGACACTCCTTCAGTCTTCAGGCCCCTTCAAAAGAGTCTGCATTCTTCCTATTGCCCCATTGCAGGTCAGCTGGCCCAATCTCAAAGGTTGTAATCTCTCAATTGCAGCTGAATGGGCAGAGTTCACCCAAAGATTTCATTTTTTCTGTGCCATATCCCTCTGCTCACACCAGTTCATTTCTACGCAAAGCAACCCTGCACATCTTCTCAGAACACGGGCATAACAGCAAACTTGTCACACAAACTGCTAGCCCAGTCCAAGTAAAGCTCTTTCTCACCCTCATAAGCCAAACCTCACAGTCCATAGTTCTTACTGCATTCAGATCTTTCAGCTCTGACTAGAATAGTCCATCAGGCTGTACTTACAGCACTGCAAGGCATGTCTTAGGCCAAGATTTCAAATCCTTCCACATTCCTCTTGAAAATCAGCTCCAAAAGGCCAAAGCCACAGTCAGGTGTCTATCAGCAACCCCACTCCTGGTACCACTTTACTGTTGCAGTCAGGTTCGCATTGCTGGCAGAAATCACCCGACTAAGAGCAGCTTGTGGGAAAAAAGAGGTTTATTTTGGCTTACAGGCTCGAGGGGGAAGCTCCATGATGGCAGGAAAAACGATGGCATGAGCAGAGGGTGGACATCACTCTCTGGTCAACATAAGGTGGACAACAGCAACAGGAGAGTGTGCCAAACACTGGCAAGGGGAAGCTGGCTATAATACCCATAAGCCCGCCCCCAACCATACTCTGCCTCCAGGAGGTGTTAATTCCCAAACTGCCATCAGCTGGGAACCTAGCATTCAGAACACTTGAAGTTTATGGGGGACACCTGAATCAAACCACCACATTCCGCCCCTGGCCCCCATAAACTGATAACCGTACATGATGTAAAATGTAATGCATTCATGCAAATTTAAAAGTCCCCATAGTTTTTATCAATTCCAATGATGTTCATATATCCCCATAATCCAAGGTCTTTTAACTGAGCCATAATACCAAAAATACAGGAGAGTGTGCCAAACACTGGCAAGGGGGAGCTGGCTATAATACCCATAAGCCCGCCCCCAACAATACTCTGCCTCCAGGAGGTGTTAATTCCCAAGTTGCCATCAGCTGGGAACCTAGCATTCAGAACACTTAAGTTTATGGGGGACACCTGAATCAAACCACCACACCACATAAAGCCAGGTACACAAGGAGTTCATTTGCAGTGGCAAGAGGCCCTATTGGTGCTCATTCTCATTCACTCGCTCTCTCCAAATAAATAATAAATAGAATATTTTAAATAAAAACTACAAGTTACTTTTAATCTATTACCTAGTAAATGAATGTGACTCATATGCTTACACACTTAGGACTATAGATGTGTTTTAAAATAGATTGTAGAAGTGCTTGAAAGATAAATATATGACTTCATTTTTATTTAGCAAACACTCATAGAACCCCCACTGAGGTTAGAATGCAGCTTTGCCAATGGGCATGTCTCTGTCTGGCTGTCCCTCCTCTCTCTCCACAGAGAGGAGCCCTATTCTAATGTTCCTTTGTGATTTGTGGTTTTCCTCCTCAACACAGTTGGTTCTTAGTATTCACAGTAGTTATATTATATAAAGTCACTGAATTGGTAAATAAATGCTCAATTTTTATTTTTTAACTTTTTATTGACAACTCCCTTAAATATAGACAATATATCATGCTCATAATCTCCTCCCACTGCCTTCCCGTTTCCCTCTCCTAAATCCTCACTCCACTGAATCCCTTCTTTCCAACTAGCCTCTCTTCTATTTTGATATCATCTTTTTTTTTCTATTATGCAGGTCTTGTATAGGTAGTGTCAGCCACTGTGAGGTCATGAATTATCAAGGCCACTTTGTATCTGGAAGTCAGAATTGTAAGCACTTGTTCCCTTCCTTTGACCTTTATATTCTTTCTGCCACCTCTTCTGCAGTGGTCCCTTAGCCTTGAAGAGTCGTATGGAGGTCTCACTTAGTGCTGAACACTCCACTATTACTTCTTCTCAGCATTTTCATGAATTTTGAGTCACCTCAGTAGTTATCAATATCTAAAAAGAGAAGCTTCTCTACCCAAGAATAAATGCTCAGTTTTGGTCTCAGGGGAAAAAGCAGGGTAAGATTCCTCTAAGCTTCATGTCACATTTTCATCAAGTAATTGATACAAACTGTGTTGTATACATATTTTTGTCTATAGGTACCTTATTTAATATTGTCATTTAATTAACATACTCATGGCTCATGGCCCTATAGCTCATGCTTGAATGAAGCTTACTGAGCTCATCTTCTCTCTGAGACACATCACAGCTGCTTGTGCTCACAAACACCAGAAGGAGCTTCAGCTGTATAGTTGGGTTAATCAGTAAAATTTTCAGTGAGGTCAAAACATGTGGTCATACACAGACCTGAAAAGGACACTACTTACACTCAGTGTGAGCTGAAGACAGCCTTCCTTGTTTGGCTGTAGTTGTGCATGTGACGTGACTCAAATTTCTCACTGTTTTATACATGTAGACCTTTGACCTTGAAAACACCCTAGGTGTTTATTTCAGTAAATGCAGAGAATACATTAAAGAAAAGCACACTGTAGAGAATAGGTAAATTTGACAGTGGGAAATCAGGAGATGAGGATGGGCAGCATGTTTCTCTAAAAGCGATCTCAGTTCCTCTGGCTTGTTAAGTCATGTACCTGTGGTCCACTTGTTGTGTCACATATGCCACTGTAGCAAGACAAAACCATTTTTCCTTCTTGCTTGTGCTTGTGCATTTTTCAGTCACTGTTTGGCACAGTCTCATGCATGCCTTCCAGTATATACCATCCTCCAGGGTATGGCCCTGGAGAGAAACTGCCAGGCTGGAGGGGATGGCATCTTCACCTTTGCTGCCTGATGGATGCCGTGCTGTCCTTCTAAATGGTTGTAGCCATTTCTACTCCTCCTGGAAAGTGCAAGCCTTGCCCATGTTCCTCACCAGCACCAGGACTTTCAGTATTGTGAAATGAGCTGCTTAGTCATTCCTAGGTTCATAGCATTATCTAACTGTATTCTTTAAAAAAACAAAACTTTTTTGATAACTTTCCTAAGCATAGATAATAAATCATGATAATCCCTTCCCACCACCCACATTTCCCCCTCCCGAATCAACTCTCTGTGTGTATTTACTTTCTTATTGAAAAGTGGAATACTGTTTCTTTGAATTTTCTCTTCTCAAGTCCATATTCAAGTTTCTTGCCCAATTCCTACTTGATGCTTTTTTTCTTACTGATTAGTAATAGTTCATGTAATCCAGCTATGAGTCTTTTGCTCATTTATGTGCTGTAGACCTTTTTGATTTTTTAATAGTGATTTTTAATGAAACACATTTGTTTTTCTTTGTTTGTTTTTTTGTTTTATGGGGGGGGGACTTATTGTTTGTGCTTTTATTTTGAGACAGTCTCACTGTATTGCTTAGGCTGACCTTGAATTTACAGACATGCATTGCTATACCTACTTCAAAAATCAACATTTTAGTCTAGCCTAATACACCAACCTTTTCTCTTCAGTTGGCCTTTATACTCTGTGGGAGCCTAGCTTCAAATTCCAGGTAGTCTCTTTTATAGCATTTATTATTTGTCACAATCCACATGGAGTTGTTTGCTTTGTGTGGTGTGAGGTGGAGGTTCATATTTTCCATGTAGATTCCAATTATTCTAGCACTAATTATAGATGGCTACTTTGTATAATAAATATAAAATAGTATAGGCCTGTAAAACAGTATCACAGCATAAACAAATACACAATAAAAAGTGAATGTCTGATGCATGCCCATTCCCTTCTGGTTCTGATGAGCCTATATTTTTTTCTGTGCGCTGAGCAAGTCAAGTAGAACCATGGTCCAGACATCTTCATTTTAAATCTGGAGCTTTTCCTCTACTTCATATTTCTGTGCTATTCTATATGAAAAAACTCAAACTGTTGACTGGGGGAACTTTAAGGACAACAGAAGTCCGCTGCTAAGATTGTGACTTTTTTTTTTTTTAATGTCTTGGAATTACCATTTCCACCCACACCATCTGAGTTTAAAATTGACTTGAAACTTGTCCTTCAGAAAATGTTTTAAAGCTGGAAAACAGAACAACTACATTAAGGATTAGTCGAAATTTATTTTAATTCAAATTATTTTAAATGCAAGATCCTAAGGGCATTTCACAAGTAATTTAATTAAAGTAAACCATAGCCAGGTGTGGTGGCTTAATCCCTGTAATCCTAGCACTGGGGAGGCAGAGGTAGGAGGATCACCATGAGTTCAAGGCCACCCTGAGACTACATAGTAAATTCCAGGGCTAGAGTGAGAACCTACCTCAAAAAACAAAACAAATAAAATAAGAAACAATGCTGTCATTGTCTGAACAGACATGTGTGCTGAATTATTTTGGATGAGGGGAAGAATCTGTACAAATATGAGTAAGAGTCAGAAAAGAATGCAGAACAGTGAAGCTCAGCTATGGGGGCTTTTTTCCACTTATAAAGCCTATTCTAAAAGTTCCAGAAGGCTTGTGTATGTATATGTAGGGTTTCTATTGCAAAGCTTCAGTGAATATCCATGTTTTCCAATTTCTAAGAGATTAAAAATTGGTTTCTGTATCATTTCCCCTAGTTCACCACCATCCCCATTCATCCATATTGCTTTTGACCTGACTGGCTTGATATTTTTTTTTTTTTTTTTTTTTTTTTTTTTTTTTTATTTAATGGTACTTTAAGTCAAGACTCAAGACATTCAGGGATGTTTTCCAAGGAAAAGGTATTCACTGATTTGAAGTTAGATTACAGAGGACACCACATGGAACTCAGTCTGTTTTCTCTTCATGGGAGGTGGATGGAAGCAGCCCTCCTTTGGATTTAATGGCCACATCTCCAATCCCAGTTCTAATTAGGAAGGAGGACAGACAAGCAGTTAAGGTCCTGAAGTACATGGCCAAGCACGCGCCATTACTGACAGAGACCTAAGTGCCAATGTTGAGTCTCTTCCACAAGGTAATGTTTGTTCAAGATCCTGTAGATCCTCCTGTGCGCCTGACTTCTGCACAGTCTTTGAGAATCCTAGACTATGGAATATCCACAACTCCCGTTCCTCCTGGAGCAGCACCATCAGACCAGGACATCCCCATGTATAGTTGTCTGCCTCTCTGCTGGTCTCCTTCCCACACTACCTTCTTGGCAAAATATCCTTTGGAAAATTCAACATTGCTTACAGATAGAAACAGAACATTGGGAGGGAATTGTAATCACTCATACCTCATTGGAAATGCCAGGAAAGAAAAGAACCCAAGCAATTTTTTAAACTAAAAAAAAAAAAAAGTTCATCTAGTTTATGAAGTGATAAAACTCAGTGTTGGTGGGAGTAAGTTTTCGAGAGCTTTTCTGAAACGCTATTTGGCAGGATATATTAGGACCCTTGAAAGAAGCATGCAGCCTTTGACCCACTAGCATTACTTGCAGTAATTAACGTGAGGAAACAATTGGTGACACAGGCAGTGATCCTTCATGAGGATGTGGTGGCAGAATTGTCATAGCTAAGAGGGGACAGTGATCACAAAGAGAAAATGGTTACATGCACCAGCTATATCATATACAGTAAAATATCTGGTAGCCATTTAAAAATACGTCAGAGGAAGGGACTGGAGAAATGGCTTTTTAAGTAAAGCACTTGTTAGGTGAGCACAAGGACCTGAAAACATCTGGATCCCCAGGACCCATGTAGATGCCACACGTGACGACACATGCCTGTCATCTCAAGGATTGGGAGGTGGAGATTGGCAAATCCCCAAGGCAAGCTGTTTGGCTAAATTAGTGAATTGGCCAACTGTGAGTTTAGTGCGATACCCTATCTCAAAAAATAAAAACAGTTAATAAAGACACCAACACCGACCTCAAGCTTCTATACCTATGCACAAACATAAGCATGAGCATACTCATCAACACATATACACACATGCAAAAAAAATGTATCCAGTTATTAAATTACACTGGAAATCTTTATTATGAGTGATTAAAAAACCAGGTCATTATGTCCTCAAAAGTTAGAAAGTGTTGGCTAAGATGTTAACAGTGATTATCATTAATATAAATTATGTATAACTTTATTCCTTTTTCCTGATTTTTGATACCTTTCCATTTTATTAAAGGCTCTTATTACCTGATTATTAGAATTAAGAAAGCTTATTTTTGGTGTGATGCTGCAGGTGGGATCAGGGCCTTGTACATGCTACACAAGTCATCTACCACAGAGCTAAATCCTCAAGACTGATCTATTTTTTGCCTAATGGTCAGCTCCTGTTAGAGTGCCTTCCATCCTAAGATCCATCAAGCAGAGGACCCAAGAGGGTCTGCCATATCCATGTTCCCATTGGAAGCCTGTCTGGGCAATGCTGTCCAGAGCATGGTAGGCATGCCCTGGCCAGTGCACCGTGCCCTGGCCAGTGTACCAGATGTTCCATCATTCAAGTGAATCGCCACAGAAGGGTGTCAAGCTGATGATATTACTGCACACTGTACTTGAACTATCAGTCAGAGCCCCACATGCTGCCAAGCCTTTTAGCCTTATCTTCTAACCCTCTATTCTTTCACTGTCCAGAGAGTGTTGAAGGAGCTGCCTGACTCTTTCTGAAGACACTGTGGACCAGAAAACTGCAACTGATGCAAGCATTCCAATTGTCAACCAGCCTAGCAAATGTTGCTTCCATGCCAAAGATGAAGCTTTTGTGTTGCTGTAGTTAGGCCTTGAGGGATCTGGCATGAGTCCATAAAGAGTTCGGATGAAAATGTGCTAGGGTGTTGAGCTCTAAGGTGCCCAGCTGAAGGGAGGGTTGTAGAGAAGCTTTTAGGGGTCACTTGCTAAAATTGGAGTTAAAGAGTTGTTTCCTTCCTCCTATCTTAACCTCAGTCATTTGGTATCTTTGGCCTCAGTGGGAAAAGAAGTTGAGAATTCCTTATTGGAGGTTTGAGAGCCAAGAGGGAAAACATTTTGTTGGCCTGGTTTGTTTGAGGTTGTTATGGGGCGAGATGTTTTGTAGTTGTAGTAAGAAACCTGTAGCCAGACATTGTGTTGTACAGAGAGAATCGAAGATATTGACATGAGCTTTCAGCATCTCTGTGCATCTTCAATCCCTCATATATGTCATGTGAATTCCACAACTAAAATACAGTATCCTGTGTGTCTCTTGTAGGATCATTCCCATGTATCCAGGACTTCCTTAAGGCATATAAAAACATGCACTAGTGTTGTTGATTGGGACATTTATGATGTGTCTCTGAAGTACAAATAAACAAAAGATATAAATCCTTTAGTAGTTGAAAGAGTCATAAAAATACTTTGGAGTTCGCATTTCATTATCTCACTACCTCAAGAAGATTGGTAAGA
Organism: Orientallactaga sibirica; assembly: GCA_036365145.1. Lineage (NCBI taxonomy): Eukaryota > Metazoa > Chordata > Mammalia > Rodentia > Dipodidae > Orientallactaga > Orientallactaga sibirica. Next base: position 50,095,256 of record JAEOAD010000005.1, read on the forward strand.
GATTTTAAATAGTGGTCATTTCATAGCAAATAAATGTTATTGCTATGACTAAAACATAAATAAACAAATGAAATTCTGTTAGTTGTTTAAAAGTACAGTTAATACTATGGCAGTTAACATGGAGATTGGAGAGTCACTTCTTGTAACAGTTATGAATGCCCTGCATTCCAGCCGCACCCCCAGATAATTTCAGCCCTAGTAGTTACTGGCCAAGAACTTCACAGATATCTGAGGATGTGAGAAAACATTCAGAGCCCACAGTTCTGAGACTGTGTTCCCAACTCGGCTTCAGCCAAAGGCATAATTTTTGATACAGATGAGACAGGAAGCTAAAGAGGTCTCTTCTGTATGTCATTTAAGAAATGTTGTAGGGACTTTAGGTTGTCTTATGGTATAACTGACCACAGGACCAGATAGCCCAGACCTCTGGACTCAGACTGTTCTTTTGAGCCTCCAGATAGTTCCTGGTCACTCTGGCTTAGCCATGGCTCAGGAGTGGTTGCCAGATCTTGCTGACTGGGATCTTTCTAAGGGGGCAGATAGAGGCCTGAGAAAGAGAGGCCTACCTCCCTGCTAGCACAGTTCTGGGGAAGACTGCACAGTATAGCCAAGGTAATACTGCTCCTTGCACTGAAGCTGGAGTCTATGGGAGTAGATATTAAACTCATAGCTGATACCATCATAGACTGCAGTTGTCTTTTTATTTTTAATCTGCCCCATTTTGTTCAGTATATCTTAAGCTCTTTAAAGTTAGGGACCTTGGCAAATTCACTTTACTATCTTGGACATGCTAGGTGCTCAATGATGAGTCTTTACTGGATTGAGAAAAGTGATTAAAGAAAGAATCGTACTCTTTGAATTTAACCTCTTCCCTCATATGAATTCCAGATAGAACACCGGAGGCAAGATTGTGGAGTCTGTTGGAATTTACAGTGTGCCGAGTCTTATTGAGTCTGTCTGTTGCTGTATTCCCATATTCCCTCACAAATGTGGTAGGCACCTGAAGGGAATTCATAAATCAGTGCACAGGAAGATTGTTAAAACTGTGGCTGGGTCTTTTAAAAATCTTGGCAGGACCTAGAAGTCGGCTATCCTAGAGACAGAACATGGGCAGCAAGAGCCCTGGGCTTGGGATCACGGCGTTGGGGTTTGAACCTCAGTCCTCAGACAAAGCTCACTGCAGCCCAAGGTTCCATATCAGTGAAGTGGAAATTTTAGTAGTGCCTGTCTGTGGGCTTTTTGAGTTAGTTAATGAGATTCATTATTCTGCTCACCAGTTAGCTATTGAATACCTACAGGCACTATGTAGACTCTGGAGGTATAGCAGCGAGCAAAGGAGACAAAATTCCCACCCTCACAGAATTTATATTTTAGAAAAGACATTTAATAACCATTTAATCAGATTCATTGGAAGATATCTGTGAACCTTATGCAGTGGGTTTTTACTATATGTCTCCATAGGTCTTTATACTATAACAGTAGGTAATTAGGGCCATTATTGGGTCTTTATACCACTTTACCACTATACCACTTTAAAGTGGTATAACCTTAATGATGTAGGGGAATGTGTATAGTCTTGCCAGATCCCAGTCTGCTTAGAAAGTCTGGCCCTCTCAGATTGGATTTCTGTCATTGTCATCTCCATGAAGTGCCTTCAGCAGCCAGCTGAGATTCAGGGACTGCAGGTGGTGGTGTGGGTGGGTGGTCTCCACATCTCAGACACCTATGTTTGTACTTTCTATGAGTTAATATGATTTCATCAAGCAAGTAATGTGTGCTTACAATTTATGGAATTAAATATAATGGCCAGCATGAGCAATTAAAATCCACATATCATATTTTGATGGGTAATCTCAACCTTCCTTCAAACCTTTGATCAGCCACTAATCTATCACAGAACAAAATGGACAAATTTAAGGTGTCTATTGCTTTTTATTTTTAATTGCCCTTTCACTAGGGCTTTTCCTTTAACATCAGAATGCCCAAAGTTCATGAAAGAATGAAGGGTCAGCTTGGACAGCACATCTCCGAGGCACTGCCCATGCCACGGTTTCTTGTCTCCTGAGAGGTATTTGTCCAGATCTCCTCCCCCCTCTCATGTTTCCAGTGCCATACTCAGATCCCCAGTAGCACACAGTTCCTTAGTTACAAATGTAAACAGGAAATAGTTTTCTGGCTGAATGACCTTTGTGGCCCAGAAAAACAGTCATTTTTGCTGAGACATAACTTTAAAAACCCACCATACTGAGGGCTGAAGGCTGGCTGTAAGTCAGCCCTGTGTGAGCACAAGACTGGTGAGAGGACGCAGGTGTTAGAAGCTCAGGCAGATAGATTCAGATGGTGCCCATCAACTGCCTGTGGTACAGTGGACATGATTGAAGAAGCTCCTGACACCTAGAAAGCAGATGCTCTACATGGGAAACAGCCATGTTTGTGCAGCATGGATTCACAGAGCCAGCCGGTGCCCCTTGGAACGTGTGGAGGTCTGGTCTGGAGTGCTGACAGCATGTCCCTAGGTCTCAGTGCTCCTGTCTGCTGCTCCAGCGCCCTGTCATTTGGCCTGCCGTGAACCTCTTGTGCTCCCATTGTGGTTCCCTGTGTGCTGATGAGTTTTTTGGTTGTTATGTCTTGCAGCCCCCCGAATCCAAGCCCAACTTCACCCCTCTCGCCATCTTGGCCCATGTTCTCGGCGCCATCCAGCCCTATGCCCACCTCATCCACGTCCAGCGACTCATCCCCCATCAGGTCTGTTGCAGGGTTCGTTTGGTTTTCTGTTGCTGCTGTTCTCTCATTGGCTTGGTCCTCTCCTCATGCAGTGTGCTGACTTCTCGCCCACGTTTTCCCTGCCATCCAAACCTGCACTTGCTTTTTGACAGGCCAGAAGAAGCAGTTCGTGGAGACGCCAGGTAAACCGACGGCTAGTGACTGATCTGTTCCTGTTTATGCAGAGCTGGTCAGGGGTACTGGGGGAGCCTCCTTGGCTCTCCTGTGTTCTATCCTGAGAGACAAAATAGGGGGGGCAATTTGCATGACTCAACATGGCCTATCAAAGGCCTTTTTAATTTTTACCGACATTTCTAAATGAATCCCTGGTACCTAGAGTTTGGGGACAGGGTACCTTCTAGATTTAAAAAAGAAAACAACTGTTTTAATGGTTCTCTGAATCATTTGGGCTCTACATGCTTTGGTTGGTATAAGATAATAGTCTGTAGAACAGTGTTGAGACATGGGCTGTCCTTTATTCCTCTCCTTTTTATCAGATAGCAACATTTATTTGTAGGCTGGGCCACCAGCCCCAAACACTGACACCTGGTCACACAGTCACACAGTCCAGATGACTGAGGGGGAGACACATATAGCATAACCATGGGTTGGACATGCCTGTGAACCTTCTAGGAAAAAAAATACACACACACACACACACACACACACACACACATACATACATACATACATACATATGTGTGTGTATGATCACAGAATAAAAGCTTGAGGCATGAAGTGATTTTCTCTTTACATCGCTCATAGTTTCTGTGTCTTTACCCTCCATAGACTCCAGGAATCATCTGGGCTCCCAGCCCTCTTGTGTTTCTGGGGTCGTAACTGAGTACTCATGGAGCAGGCCTCACCTCTTTGTGAGGGTGAGTAGCTTGACCTAGTTCCTCTCTCAAGAGTCATGCTATATTTTCCCCTGCCTTGGTGACGTCCACAGTAAAGTGCCACAGTTTTTTGCTCTTGAGCTCTTCATAAAAAAGCTTTTTAAATCCAGAAAAAGAAATGACAAAGGTCCTGCAGAAGATGCCCGAATGCAGGCTTTGGGCATGGGCATTTCTGGAACTCATTGTCTGCTCTCAGAGTCAGAATGTAGGGCCTAGTGATAAGCCTTGCAAGCATTTTGGGCTTTGGCTGGATTTTCTGGTCCTCCTTTTTTCTCCTAGAGGGTGAGTCCAATGGAAAGTCTTAAATAATTTACAAAGCTGACTCTCATTTTTTATAAAAAGAAAAGCCCATGCTGTTTTTATATATAGATATGTACTTTATTCACATCCAAATATTTTTGCCTCTATCATTTTATTCTATCTCTGTGTGACAATGAGAAAAGAAATAGCCTGAACCTTAGTGCAGAAAAAGAAAACTAAAGTACAGAGAAATGACCCATTCACCCTATTAAATGAGCCAGTGCTAAATTCAGGAGTTCTCCCCCTTGGCCCAGAACTCTTATTCCAAAAACTGGCTGAGCCCTGGCACTAGGGCCTGGCTGCTTCTCTAGCTTAGATCCAGCTTTTCACTAGCTCTTCCTGCCTGGTGGGAAAGATGACTCTTCAGCATATTATTTTTGCCTCACCCCATAAGTAAAAATTCAGATCCTGTCTTCCTAACATTTAAAGATATTCACAAGTTACTTCTTATGCAGCTTCAGAGCACTTTGAACACTTTCACCAGAAGTGATATGGATTATTCTAGTTGTTGCCCAGTGAGGACCTGAACCAGAACAACTACAGTGACCAGAGACCATTACCTTCCAACATGCCTCACTTATTTACCAGACTTGGGCCTTTGAAAACTGGAGCTCGGTCCTTTCCACTGAATGGTAGTGATTGATTTTTCAGTACTGCCCCCTCTGGTTATTGTTTAAACAGCACCATTTGGACTCTGCTGCTCCACAGCCCTTTAGGAAACTGCCATTTTGAAATGGGCAAGGCAGAGTAGAGCTGGGAGTTGGATGTCACTGAGCTAATTATGTATGCCATGGTAAGTACTGATAGAGACTGTGCTGGAAGGGTAGTCTACCAGAATGGAGAGGGGTTGTGTTTCGCTAATTGCTATTGCAGTGTTCAGCCAAGAGATGGGGGCATGTATCCATTATCCAGGTCCTCTGAGACCGTTCCCCAGATCTAATAACAGAACATAAACAGACTTTTAAAAATAAATTCTGAATGAGACCTAATTAATAGTCCCATAAACTGCTAGAAACAGCTTCCTCTCCCCTCTTGAATCATTTTTTTAACTTCTTTTTTGAAGCCCCAGAGTGAAGGTTCTTTCTTGCAGCACAGAAGAGCAGGGCCACTAGAGGAGCAGTCCTTCACATGTACCCACCCACTCCCGAGAAGCTCAGCTCATACCCAGAACTTGCATTTGCCCATGAGCCCTGGTAAGCTGTGCCTTCATGATTGAGCCGCTGCAGCTTGCCAGTCCAGCTGGCCCCAGCTCCTGTGAGATTGCGCTCACCGTGAGAATGGGTTACCATTCTGCAAGCTTGCAAGGGCATTTGAGGGAAACTCTTCTGAGTGCTTTCCTGGCCTCGTGCCATGCTCAGAGGCAAAAATTCAAAGTGAGCCAGCAGAAGGATCCAAAGTTGTTGATGCCCTTGAAGCCCAACGGAGGGCAGAAGGGTGTTGGGACAGGAGCAGCCAAACAACGCACCATGTCCCCTATGGTAGTGCACTGTGGAGAGTGGGGGAGATAAAAACCAACAATACTGGCCTGGGGTATTTCCACAGTCAGAGCCAAGGCCTCCCAACACAAACTTTGTCAACAGGATCTGTCTATTTTGGTAGGAACCCTACCTAAAGCAAATGCCTCGGAGCTTTTCACAGGGAGTTTTGGAATAGCAAACTTTTAAAAAGATAAGACTTCCCTTAGTTAGAGTTGCAAAATTTAACAAATCAAATAAAAATACAGCATACTCAGTTAAGTTTGAAATAAGTTTTCAGATAAACATTTCAGATAAATTGAGATAAACAACAAATGTCTTTTTATACATATTTCCTATTGAGGTACACACACACTAAAATATTCATTGTTTATCAAAAATTCAGTTTGGCTAGGTGTTCCTATATATTCTTTAGCAATCCTCCTATGGACAAGAACACCCCCTTTAAAAGCACCCCTTCTATGGATAAGAATGTAGCCCAATGGTAGAGTGCTTGCCTAGCATATACAGGACTGTGGGCTTAATTCCCAACACTGCAAATACACACACATCTCCACCTCCTTCGACCCCTTCCAGGTTTTGGCAGATCCTGAGTCAAGGAATGATCTCCCATCAATTGTCTGTCACCTGTTAAGTTGGGAGAAAAATACGGCCCTTTCCTGACCTTTGCTTTTATTTTGAAATATATTGTGTTCTTGCCTCTTCATTGCCATATTGAAAGATAAATAAACACCCTAATATTGGCAGAAAGTTACTCCTTACAAATGATAATTTTGGGTAATGGAGACCATGGGCTCTGTTACTGCTTCACAAATGTCCAAGGTGGTTTATCGGATGGCCCTTGTTTCATCCTATTACCTTTATTTAATGAGGTTAATAGGTAACCTCTGTGAAAAATACAGCCAGAGGAACCTTGCCTGCCTTGGTCTCTGCACTTCGGCTACCTGCTCTGATCAAGAGGTAATCCTGCCTCACAACCTGGTTTCCAAGATCTGGCTCCTATGGCCTGGTTTCTCTCTCCTCATTCCATGTCACAAAAGGCTCCACTTGCCTGTTAGGACAGTGCTTGGCTGCTGCAGCCCTTTGCACAGGCAGGTGACTTGACTCCTACCTGCTGCCCACCCCCCCCCCCCCCGTGGAGGGGAAGAATTTAAATTTCCCCTGAGAAGTTGTATGGGCTGCTGGCCCCGCCCCATGAAGTTAGATCAAAGAACATGCCCCTTGTCCCCAACTTTATTCTTTGTTGAGAATTAAAAAGGAAATATGATTTTATAGCTGGAATTGATAAATACCAAAGCCTTCTCTCCTTCATCCCCAGTGGCCCTATATCATCTTTTTCCACTTTCCCAGTTTTTCCCCAAGCCAGAGAGAACAACAGTAAACTTTTATTTCCCTGGCAATAAATTTTGGGATACCATTGACTCTGATCCCTCCACTGTACAATGGACTTCTTAAGTGATTTTCCCTTCTCTTGGTTTTGATAGAAGCAAGACTGGAAAGTTTCAATGCTTGGCCTTGGGCATGGTCTCAGTTATTCTGTGGCTCTTCTCTCCCAAAGAGAAGCTACACTTGGTGATGCCAAATAATAGCAGTTCCAAAATGCACCAAGATGCTCTACCATTTCTGACTGTCTAGCCTGATCTGAGACCAGACTCTGCCTCAACTGGGTCTTGTGTAGCTGCTAGAAATGTGTGCACCCTGAGAGCTGGGGCATCACTGACTCTTTGTGACGCTCCAGTAGTCACACAAAGATAAATAACATAGATCCCTTGACTCATTGCTTTTCTAGCTCTTTTTTTAAAATTGTGCCTCTGGGTGCTAGATATATGGCTTAGTTGTCATGTCAGCATGGAGGACCTGTGTTCAGATCCATTAGCACCACGTAAAGGCTGGGCATGACACTGTACAATCAACCCCAGCACTGCGGAGGCAGATACAGGAGGACTCATAGGGCTCACTGGCTAGATATAGTTCAGCAAAATTGATGAGACCCAGGTTCAGTAAGAGACCCATCTCAAAGAAACAGGCGCAGACTGACCGAGGAAGACACTGAACAGCCACCTCCGGCCTCCACATACACACGGCGCACATATACACATGCACCTGCACACATGAGAACATTCACACCACAAATAAATTAAATGAATGAGGAAATAAATTGTGCCTCTCAATGCACAGAGGGCAAGGAGGAAGAAAAACACTAGGGGCAAATAAAGAGTCAATGTTTGGGGCTGGAGAGATGGCTCAGCAGTTAAGGCACTAGCCAGCAAAGCCAAAGGACCCAGGTTCAATTCCCCAGGACCCACATAAGCCAGATGCACAAGGTGGCACATGTGTCTGGAGTTGGTTTGCAGTGGCTGGCAGCCCTGGCACATGTGTTCTCTCTCAGTCTTTCTGCATCTTTCTCTCTGTCTCTCTCAAACAAATAAAAATACAAGTTAAAAAAGTAAAGTGTCAACATTTGACAGTTAAGTGTCATTCTGATCCTTGAGAAATCTATAGACTTATAATTAGTTAGATACAAAAACCAAACTTGACAAAAATAGGATTATTGTCTTACAAATGATTTTGGAGTACAAGTTAGCACATTACAGCCTGTAATATGTCAATAAAGTTTTATTAGAAGACAGACACACTGAGTTATTTACATGCCGGTGGTTGCTTTGTGCTAGAATGCAACATTAAGTAGTTACCACAGTGACCATACGGCCGCACAAGCTTAAGTCCCTTTTCAGGACAGTTTGCCAGCCTCTGCTCTAGAATCATGGTTCTCAGCCTGAGGTGCATATGAGAAGCACTTGCAGAGTGACACCTGTCCAGTATTAATTTCTGATGTTTGTATGAGTACCTGCAAGTCAGGAGGACCCAGACACTTGCACTTTCTAAATGCTGTCTGGGTGATTCGGATGCACAGAATGGTGCTTCAGAAAAGGACCAATAACGACAGTCTCCTCCCCCTTCCTCCTCCTTTTGCCGACACCCCCACTGGTACGCATGTGTAGGTGCTCACACATACCTTTTCCTGCCTTACCCTAGGGGCCAAGGAGTCCCAGCTCTGGAATGCTGTGTCCCAGCAACTCTCAACCCTGAGAGAGAGAAAGAATATCTGTGAGAACTCATGGCAGCTGCAGCCCAGTGCTGAACCCTGCCTTTGCTGGAATTCCTTCTGGGTTCTCTGAACTCTGCCAACTTCCTAGTGTGTGTTGCGAGCATTCTCTAGACAACATGGGGGGATCCTTCCCATTCCCTCCTTCCTTGAAAGCTACTAAGGCTCAAGGAGTGCAGCCACCCCTACCCTTGTAACTCCCCAGGAAAAGCTTTAGTAAGGCACAAGGTGACCTCTTGAGAAGAGTGGTTTCTTAAAGCTTATGACTTTTTCTCGTTTTCCTCCTTTGGGCTTTATGACTTTCCCACCTCCTATTTTGCCATCTGGCTGCCTTGTCAGGCGCTTCCCAGGAGACAGGACTAGGTGGCTTGCAGAGAAAGGAAAGAAGAATGGAATATCTGAGGCTTTCTGGGGTTCAAAAAAAAGTTACATAAACTCCTGTTTCCATACAGCACACCGTTCCGGAAGGCAAAGGCCTTGTATGCCTGCAAAGCTGAGCATGACTCGGAGCTCTCATTCACAGCAGGCACTGTCTTCGAGAACGGTGAGTATCCTGTCCGCTGGCAGAAATGAAAAGGCATTTTCTAAGCTCCTACCTTAGGGAAACAAAATCTCAACAGCATTGAGAGAAAGATGGGGGAGGGGGAAGAGCAAGAACAATATCCTTTCCCAAAATAAGAAAATGGCAACAAGACATTTAGAGGTATTACCCAGAGTGGATGAGTATAGCCCATAGCTCTCTGAGCTGTTTGGAACCCTGAGACCACACCTGCTCTGGCCTCACTACAGATCCTGCCCTTCACATTCACAGTCTGGGGGCTGGACAGCAGTCAAGACAGGAGTGGAGCACCACACTGCACGGCACAGCAGCTGTTAGGCAGAGGCACAGGTGGAGGTAAAGGCCACCTGCTCTGTGCTTTGCTTTTGGGTTTGTGGGTACAGTGCTGTCAGCAGCCAAAGCCTCTTCCCCAAACAGCAGGACATTTGGTGGGCTCCTGCTCATCCTCTGTGAACTTGGGAGCACAGATAGATGCCACCACATCCAGTCACCTGCCCAGCCATCATGGGCTGAGACTAGATTCTTAGCAGTCCATAAAACTCAGATCAATAACTTGCTTAATGCACCATTTCTTGGGCTCTCTTGTTTTCTTCCCTAAAAAATACTTTTTTTAGATATGTGTGTGTGATGTGTGTATACGTGTTCATGTGTGCATGTGCACTTAGAAGCTAGAGGTCGATATTAGGCACCTGAACTTAAGAGCCAGGCCATAGTGTACATCCCAGCTTGACCACTTGCTCTTGTATGACCTCTAGCTGTACTTCCTCCCTCTGTGCTCCAATTCTGTCCTCTCCTATAGATGATAGCACTGCCCAGTTTCAAGGGCATGGTGAAAGAATGTTCTATCAAATGTTTAAAAAGGGCCCTAGCTCCCATGATGGACTCAGTATGTCATTCTTATTATTGTTGGGATCGCCATGCCCATCTTAGAAGAAGACGCCAGAATTCCCATCTGTTCTCAACAATAGCATTTTCTTGTTGGCAATGTGTGCAAGCAGGCATTCTCCTTGACTCCTTGGGTCCTGGTACATCTGGAAGAGCCTCACCTTCCAAGCCAGACAGAGGTTCCTGGGGGTCAGGTCTCAATTGCAGCCACAGCCAAAGGGGCCACCGAGTGTGCCCAGCCTCTGTGTTCTTGCACCATAGAGCTATTAATCAGGTCTGGGTTGATGGAGATGCAAATACAGTATAGGTTGCAGGAAGGATCTCGGGTCCCAGCCAGCCTGGACCTCATGGGGCATGTGGACTTGGAGCAAACTCAAAACTATCTGCTGAGACTTCAGTCCACCTTGATGGTTCTCAAAGTCCAAAGCAGTGTCCATCCTTCAGGACTTCAGTTCCATGATTTTTTGGGGGGGTGCTTTGCAAAGCTGAGCATGGGAGCAGCCAGGGAAGCCCCCTTTCTGTCAGCATCTGGTGCTTTCAGGCCCAGCAGACTGGCAGGGCCAGTGGGTCTGCTGAAGGCTGCCCCAAGCCATGCTATTGGCAAGTGTCCCCTACACAGACTGAGGGGGAGTAGTCACAGGCCAGCCAAGACCTGACATGGCTTTTCAGTGCTAGGTGGGGGATAGCGGAGATCCTTATGTGTGTGATGAATTCAGGGCTTCAAGACCTGGGTAAGAAGCCACCATGTTCACTCTGCATACCCAACAGACCTTCATGGGTGGTGTATATGTGTCCATGTCTTACTTGTGACTCTTGTTGAGTACAGCCATCTTCCCTTTCTAAACAGGATTATTGAGATATCCGTTTACAAAGTACTGTGGGTGCAGCATTGGAGGTGTAGTGGTGAGCACAAGTGCCTTCCATCATCAAATATTCAGTGTAATTCAGTGGCTTCAGTATATTCTGAGTTGTGCAATTCTTATAACTATCTAATTGTAGGATATTTTATCCCCCCCCCCACTAACCCCACACCCTTCATTCAGCAGTCATGTCGCGTTTACCCCCAACTCTCTAATCTCCCAGCCAAATGGAACTATTAATCCATTTTCTGTCTCCATAGATTTGCCTGCTCTAGACCTCTCATAGAGATAAAATTATGTTCTATTTGTCTTTGTAACAGGCTTCATAGGATTTTTTTTTTCCTTTGGTTTTTCAAGGTAGGGTCTCACTCTAGCCCAGGCTGACCTGGAATTCACTATGTAGTCTCAGGGTGGCCTTGAACTCATGGTGATCCTCCTACTTCTGTCTCCTAAGTGCTGGGATTAAAGGCGTGTGCCGCCACGCCTTGCTGCTTTATATGACTTTTTTCAAGGTTGAACTGTGGTGTGATATGTATTAGTACTTTATTCTTTTTATGGCTGAATAATATTTATGGGATGGATATGGCATACCTCATGGAAACATTTGCCAACTAATTGAACATTGTGATTATTTTCACTTTTTCACTGTTGGGTATATTTCTAGTCGTACTTATGTAAGAGAATTTTTAGGACATAAGTTTTCAGTTCTCTTGGGATTGCTGGGTCATATGGCAACCCTATATTTTACTGTTTGAGGAAATGCCAAACTATTTTTCTAATTTTCACAAGGTGGTTGCATCATTTTGCATCCCTACCTTTTACTTGTAGACTGTAGTTTTTTTTAAGACAGGGAAACATGCCTCAGAGATGCTTAACTGCCAGGTCCTTTCCCTCCCAACAGGGTGCTCTACCTAGCAGGTTCTGTAGCTACTCCCACCCCTCCACTCAGCAATCATCATAAATCCTGTGAAGACATATATGAATATGAGCCAGAGAGAGGGTTAGTGCTTTCCCTGAGGTTTCCATGGCCAAGTTCATGGACAGTAGTTTCTTTTCAACCAGCAATGACAGTGACCTTTCAGATTCCCTAAAGAGCAGGTTTCCAAATGAAACCTGAAAGAATACATCTCAGTGTTGACTGAGCTGCAGCAGGAGATGGTTCTGGGAAAACGTTCATGCACTGTCTAGATGGGTTTGGCTGGTAACATTTGAATCTGTTCTACTCTAGAAGGAAACGCCACATATGTAACCTCTGTTGGAAAAAGGCTTTAGAGGAGAAAACAGTAAACATGATAGAATAAGGGGTGATCTTTTGCCCAGTTCCATCTCTCATACCTTTATTCTAGATACAAAGGGAAAAGATGGTTTAGACTGGAGGCTCCATAGTTATCATTGGATTAAATCATCGAACCAATCAGAAGAAAGGTGGCTGCTGACAGGTTTTGATTGGTCACACTCAGGCTCATGTGCATGTCGTGTATGCTGTGTGCATGTATTATGTCTTGTGTATTTCCTTTTTCAGGAATAAGGAGGAAAGAGGAGGGGTTTGTTGAGGTGAAAGTCTGCTGTTTCGTAACCATTAATCCCTTGGCCTTAGGATTTCAGGGGCCCGTGCTGTGACTCTGAAGCACCTGCCTGAGCTCCTGTACTGAAGCAGTGCACTAGGGAGGGGGAAGGGGGATGTGCAATACGGGGAAATATCTCCAGTGGCAGCCCTTGCCAGTCTACTAGGAAACTGCCCACTCCACCAGGAGCACCTCAGACAGTCACTGGAAAGAGAAATCGCTCATGTTCTTGGGAACATTAGTCATCTCGAAGCAAGGTGATTAGTGATACCTAGAAAATTCAGTCACAAAAATTGGGTTCTTGGGAAAGTTTCATCAAGATTTGAGATGAGCCAGAGCCTTTCTTTGCCATGTTCAGCAGGCAGTGGCAGGGCCAGGCAGGGCTGTCCTAGGCACCTCTCCTAGCATCCTCACCAGAGTGCCCCAGCTGCCCAAGAGTGGGCGATCAGAGTTCCTGGGCATGTCTGGTCTTCTTTAGGATCTCCATTGCCACACCATCCACCAGGCCACTTCTTACCTGGAATTTTCCATCAGTTGCTTACGAGTCCTTGTCATTTCCACTCTTGCCCCCTCAACCCTTCCTCTGCACAGCAGCCAGTAATCTTCCAAACGCCATTGTACCAGTTTCCAGCTTAGAGCACTAGTGACCTCCCATTGCTCTGTGAAGTCCTTTTCAGACCCTTTGTGGCCCAGCTCCTGCCCTTTTAACCTCCTCACATCCTTACTTAACACACCAAAGCCTCAGAGCATACCTCATGTTCAGAAGTCAGGCTGGGAAAGTACAACCTGCCAGTCAAATCCAGCCTGCCACCTTTTTTGGTAAATTTTTTTTTTTTTTTTTTTTTTTTTAGGTAGGGTCTCACTCTATCTCAGGCTGACCTAGAATTCACTCTGTAGTCTCAGGGAGGCCTTGAACTCATGGTGATCCTCCTACCTCTGCCTCCCGAGTGCTGGGATTAAAGATGTGCACCACCACACCCACCTCTGGTAAATAAAGTTTTATTGGGACACAGTCACCTATGTCATTTTGTTCACAAACTATCTATGGCACTACCAAGACAGGTGAGTAAAGAGACACATTTACTCTAAGGCCTTTTTAAAAAAAAAAAAATTAAATGTTTATTTATGAGAGTTGGGAGAAAGAGAGAGAGAGAGAAAATAGGCCTGTAGCCACTACAAATGAATTCCAGACACATGCACCGCCTTGTACATCTGGCTTTACATGGGCACTGGGGAATTCGGCTTTGCAGGCAAGTGCCTTAACTGCTGAGCCATCTCTCCAGCCCTCTAAGGCCTTTTTTGAGAAATTTCAAACCCCTATTCTGAAATCATACCCAGCTTTTCCACATCTTAGGGCCTTCATACCTACTCTCCCTACTCTAAGCTATGACTCCCATGGGATTATTTAGGGTCATTTCTTGTGTTCTGCTGTTCCTTGCCAGATCCTTATCTCACTTGATCAAATTTTCACTGTGTTTATTGATAGATTGTCCCTCCCCAGAGCAGAATCTTGCTGGCTTGTTCTATGCCACATACAGGCCACCAGCACAGTGCCTGGCACCTGGTAGGTGCTTGGCAAATGTTTGTGAAATGAATGAATGCATATGAGCCATACAGAGGTTAAGGCTTCTCCCCTGTAGGGCAGCCAGCCATTTGAGATCTTAGTCACAGTTCAGTCCTTAGTGAGCAAGGCAGGAAGAGATGTGTTCTATGTGCAGCTCATGCATGCGCAGGGATACACAGCAGATCCATGGCTACTGTAGAGAAAGTGGTTTGCAGGAAGCATGCTTGTGTGTGCCATTGATGCAGCTCCTTGTAGGTTTAAAATGTATTGGTCCAGTTTAGCCCACCAAGCACTTACAGATTGTAGCAGACAGCTTCAGGTAGCTGTGATGAACTTCCAAACCAGACACAGTTATGGGAGAAAGGGAATTTATTGAAGCTTACAAATCCAGGGGAAGTTCCAAAATAACAGAAGAAGCTGCCTGCCTTCACAGATCCAAGCAGAGAGAAAAGCAACCACCAAAAAGCAAGCAAGCACACTTCATGTCCACCAGCAAAGCTCCTGCACTTTGTATATCTTTAGACTAGAATTCCAAGTCTACCTAGAGCTTAGGGCTGCACTGTAGGTTGCCCACAGTAACACCTCCTCCAGCTGGAGATCCACATTACAAACTTTTAATAAACTTCTAAATCATTTGGGGGACATCCATTCAAACTATTCCGTTGATCATCTGCAATGGGCCAGGCTCCAACAGCAATTAAGACCAAGGGATCTGTGGTCAGAATTACCTCCATTATCTACCTCACAGGTAATTCTGAGCAAGATGCTCAGACTCTCTGAGCCTCAGTTTCTCATCAGTAAGAGCAGAATGAGCTCCATGGTCACTCTGAAGTAAGTTTCTGCTATTTAACACATGCTCAATCTATTTCCACCCCCCCCGAGAACACATTCTTTGGTTGAACAGAGGCTGAACATAGTGGGGTGGGTTGGTCTCAAGAGTTAGAAAAGCTAGATTCAAGTTCCGTTGATACTCTTATGACCTTGTACATATTAATTTACCTGTCCAGGGTTTAGTCTCTCTCCTATAATATAGGGACAGTAACAGTACAAACTAGGCTTATAAGGATGAAATGAAAATCAATAAATCTAATGTTCTGAGCACATGGCCCCTTGATAGACTTTCTAAATGTGGGTCTGTATCATAGTGTGTGGTGCAGAGGGGAGTTAATGGAGACTGTTGGACCAGAGAGTACTTGAACAAACCAGAATACACTAAAAAATGAGAAAAGTAAAACTTCACAACTGAACAATTAGTGGATCAATAAGATCAATGAACACTGCATGGATTGCATGGAGCCTTCTAGAAATCAGCAGGAGGAGGAGGAAGTGATTCCTTAATACTACTCATGAAGGAGGCGAGGCTTCAGCTGAGCCTTAAAATATGAGGATAGGAAACCTAAGACAGCAGGAAGGGAGAGGACATCTGGGCTTCCTCTCTCCTCCAGCAGCCAATGAGAACTTTCATTTTCATTCTCATTACATCTTTTATGACCCAGAACGGCATGGCTCTTCTAGGAACCAGTTAAAATACATGTATCTAAGACTCATTCTCAGATTCTGTTCTCACTGATTTGATTTGCATGGAGCCCAGGAACCTGCAGTTTGAATAAGCATGCAGGTAGGGGTGACGCATTATCTGTCTGGCACTAGGCTTTGCCAAACCTTGGTTTGACGACTCCAGTGAGTCAGCAGCCTCACCCAAAGGCTGTTTTATCCCCTGCCATCCCATATGACATACCTCTTGAGCCTCCCTTGTCACCTGTGGTTCTTCCTTTTAGTCTACAAATTCTACTTCTGATGTTTTTCACTAATGCCACCTCAGTACCTGCTGTTTGAACAGCTGTCTGAAGGAGGGGACCCAGTGCCTCCAGTGTGGTAACAGCTCAGCACTGAGCTGCAGTGTGGGAAAGAGCCTTTTGCTGTTTTGTTTTGTTTTTTTGTTTTTTGTTTTTTGTTTTTTTTGTTTTTTTTGAGGTAGGGTTTCACTCTGGTCCAGGCTGACCTGGAATTAACTATGTAGTCTCAGGGTGGCCTCGAACTCATGGCAATCCTCCTACCTCTGCCTCCCAAGTGCTGGGATTAAAGGTGTGTGCCACCACGCCCGGCCTGTTTTATTTTTTGTTCAGTTGGTTTATTCATTTGTTTGGGGGGAATGGCTTTGATTTGTTTATCTGGATTCTGAATATCTGAGGTCTCCTGAGGCTTTCTTTGGTGGCTGTGGAGACCAGACCCCTGCCCAGGTTTTATTAAATTGGAAGATGATGTGCCATAGTCTATCCCTGCCCAGATGGTGCAGGGTCCCCACTTACCAGCCTGCACTGAGCATTGATGATGCACTGGTTGTGTATGGAGTGCTCTGCCCTCAGGGGCTGCTTTGGTCCACACAAGACTGCACAAAAGAGGAAAGATTTCAATTCTCCACTGTGGAGATGCAGAGCTGGACGTGAAGTTGGCGGCCTCAGCTGGGTGGTTGGGTGGAGGGCAGGCTATTGGGTATTCCTTAAGGGCAGCCCAGAAGGTCTTTGTTAACTGGAAAGACCTTATGTAGGCTGCTGTGGGCCTAAGACATCCTTGTTACTTTGGCTCTGTTCTTGAAGCCTAGTGGTGGAAAATTGTACAGAATCGACCCACTTCTAGGTGCTTGACCTTGTCTTTTCCTCAGGAAGCTTTCAAAGTCTGCACAGGTTAGGCTTCTGGAAGCCCCAGTGCCTACACTTCTGCTGCTTCTTCACTTGCTTCCTTTGGTTTCCTTTCCTACAAATTCAAACTAGATTATTTAACAGTGTTGGGCCGGAAATGCTTTTCTAAAACAAGCTCAGGAAGTCACTTAATGATCCCAGGAAGGGAGCAGCATGGGGCTGGGGAAGGGGGAGGTCATTCTCCAATCTCCAGTAATTGGAGTTTTCCTAATTCATTTAGAGTTCATGCCTCGCCCCATTTTAGGGTCATGGGTCCATCTACAGCTGATTCACAAGTACAAACACACACAGCCTCCTCCTAGGCCAAGATTCCATCTCTCTTCCCTCCTGCTATGGACTTCTTTGCAGACTCAGTCAGATTTCCCCATAATCTTCATAATATCAGTAGTTTCCAGAGAGATGGATTTTGACTTTAGAGAAATGGGTCTGTAATTTGTATATATTGAAAAAAGAAAGGGGCAGGAACTTGGAAAGTTTCAGTAGAAGGAAGAAGAGGGTTGCTTTCAGACTTGTTTATAGAAAAAGAAAAAAATCTAGAGTACAAGAAAGGAAAGAAAGTGTGTGGGTGGAACAGAAGAGGACATTCAAAGGCTGTAGCATGAAAGAAAATGCAGAGGAATTCACAGGAAGCAGTGAGTAAGGATTTAAAGCTAAATAAAATGAATCTTTAAAAATTAGGTAATTGGGATGGAAAGATGGCTTAGTGATTAAGGCACTTGTCAGCCAAGCCTAAGGACTCAAGTTTGACTCCCCAGGTCCCACATAAGCCAGATGCACAAGGTGACACAAGCGCATAAGGTCGCACATGCACACAAGGTGATGCATGCATCTGGAGTTCAGTTTCAGTGACTGGAGGCCCTAGTGCACCAGTTCTCTCAATCTCAATCTCTCTTTCTCATAAAAAATTATAATACACACACACACACACACACACACACACACACACACACATACATGTGTGTGTGATTCAGACATGCCTTTTAATCCCAGCACTTGGGAGCTCAAGGTAGGAAGACACTAGATCACTGTGAGTTGAAGAACAGCCTGACATTACATAG
This sequence comes from Orientallactaga sibirica, assembly GCA_036365145.1. NCBI lineage: Eukaryota > Metazoa > Chordata > Mammalia > Rodentia > Dipodidae > Orientallactaga > Orientallactaga sibirica. The sequence goes on from JAEOAD010000005.1 coordinate 50,112,986, forward strand.
TGAATTGCAGGTCAGCCAGGGCTACAGAAAGACCTTAACTCCAAAAAAAAAAAAAAATGGTTTTGGTGTTCCCCAGGATGACACTCAAGGTTGACTCCTGGTCTCTGCACACATGCACACGCACATGCACATACACCCAAGCACAAATTTTTAAACTAGGTAATCAAGCTGGACATGGTAGCTTATGTCTCTAATCCCAGAACTGTGGTAGGAGGATTGTTGTTGAGTTTGAAGCCAGCTAAGTTGTAGAGGGAATTCCAGGTCAGCCTCAGCTACAGAGTGAGGCACTGTCTTAAAAACAAAAAATGAACAAACAAATAAAAACTGAAAAATCAAGAAAATATTGGTTCTTAGAAATTCTCCTTGAGCTGATACTGAAGAGATAGGTGGGCACATGGATGGGTGGGGTGGATGGATGGATGGATGAAGGAAGGAAGGAAGGAAGGAAGGAAGGAAGGAAGGAAGGAAGGAAGGAAGGAAGGCCACAACTATTAATATCTAACCTCAAAAGTATAAGTCTCTAGTTTAAACCACATGGGAATATCTTAAGATTCAGGAAACCCCTAACTACATGCAAAATTTTGAATGTTTGAGTCTGTTTCCCCTTTTTAAATATATGTATTTATTTATTTGACATGGAAAGAGAAAGAGAGAGGAAGGTAGGGAAGGAGAAAAAGAGAATGGGCATGCCAGGGCCTCTTGTTACTATAAATGGACTCCAGACACATAGGCCATTTTATGCATCTGGCTTTTTTATTTTATTTTTTTTTTTTTTTTTCAGTTTTTCGAGGTAGGGTTTCACTCTGGTCTAGGCTGACCTGGAATTAACTATGTAGTCTCAGGGTGGCCTTGAACTCATGGTGATCTTCCTACCTTTGCCTCCCAAGTGCTGGGATTAAAGGCATGTGCCACCATGCCTGGCTTACACATCTGGCTTTTTGTGGAGAGTGGGGATTCAAACCTGGGCCAGCAGGCTTTGTAAGCAAGCACTTTTGACCATTCCCCAATCTCTCCAGCCCCTGTTTCCCTTCTTGTTATAGAAAAACTTCAAAACAACCTTCATGAGAAGGCATGTACCCCTGCAAAGGTGCAGAGCATCCTACAATTGCATAACATAACAAATAATTGCACTCAGTCCCCAGATGTTTTTTTCTATGCACACCTTTCCAGTACTCAACACACATGTGCCCCTGCTCTACCTGTGACATCATCTCTTCTCACTCTCTCTTCCCTTCCTGTGCAGTTCATCCGTCTCAGGAGCCCGGCTGGTTGGAAGGGACTCTGAATGGAAGAACCGGCCTCATCCCTGAGAACTACGTGGAGTTCCTGTAACTGTGGGCCCCAGCAGAGCTGCTGAGCTTGATGTGGTCACCATGACAACTGCTGATTTCAGTGTTGTGGGCCACTTTCCATTGCCAGTGAGAAAGCAGCGAGACTGACTCGGCTGCTTCCTGTCAACACGAATGCATCTGAGAATTCTTGTCACCCTTCTCCACGATCATCTCAGCTGATTTGTGGCAATACTGCAAGAAGCAAAAGTCAACCCGCAGCAGAGGCCATTTGATTTTGATAACCTAAAGCAAAGCTTGCAGAGTGTGGTTTTCTCATGAGTACCCTAAATAGTGCTGATTTTGTTTGAGCCATCCAAATGCCAGCCTTGTGAAAGAGGAAGTAAGAGTACCCCTAAGAGAACACAGTGGTGCCGGATCTGACAGGGCAGGGCAGGGCAGGGCAGAGAAGCTGCCACAGAGGTCTAGGCTGGGTCCCCTGCCTTTGTGTTGTGTACAGCAGATGCTCTTTCTCTCCCCTCCTGTTCCTGGAGACCCACCATGCTGCAGGCAGCTGGGTCTGTCTGTTCACTCACAGAATGAAGGCACACAGGACAGCACTGTTTATGTAAGATCCAATCTTTCACCATCTCTAAAGCAGCTTGTCATCAGCACAGTTCAGTCCTCTCATGCAAAGTAGCACATACAGCCCATGTTTCTCTCCTGAACTAAGAACTTCTCTGCCACAGAGGGCTGCCATCACCTAGTATCCATGGCAACCCAACCTACTCTAAAACTAAACCAAAAAAAAAAAAAAAAAAAACACTTCTTTGCATGACACATTTTCCCCTAGCCCTTATTGGTAGATTTTTTATTTTTTCTTTAATGGTCTTCCAACAATCTAAAGCAGAGATTTGGCGATTGGAATGGTGAGGCCAGGCAGGAGAGCACTGAGGACTGCTCTCTTTCTGATGAACTGCATCAGCGTCAGGACACATTGGGAGCTAACTCTAGTAACCCACTGAGATTCAATTGCTGGCTTAATAATTCTGTTCTTCATGCAACAGGTGTTGGCTACAGAGGGCAAAATGCCTCCTCCCTATGGGGGACACCATCTGACTAGTTTTCTCAGGTCCTTCTATTCTTCTTTCCTGCCCCTGCCAACCTCTAGCCCTTCATGGAGCACCTCCCTTCAGTGCTTTGACTCCTGAGCACTGGTGCCCTGTGGATGTCAGAGTGATTCCCTGCCTGACCCTGTGGCCTGGAGTTGAAAAGAACATCTATGTTCACTGCCACCCAGAAAGAAGAAATTGCTTCACACGTCTGGGCATGAAACTGGTATCACAGGCCATTATGATTCAGGAAGACACCAAAGGATGAAGCACGGAGACTGAGTAAAAACCTTCTACAAAACGGGATTTCCTGCTCCAAAGATGGTGGGTGTTGCTGAAGACTGCCTGCTGTGGATGGGAGAGATCCACCCGGACATTTCAAATTCATGTGATATTCAGAGTGATCATGTCTTCTACACATGAATGTCCCTGTAAGAGTGACTCTGGACAGACACAAAACTGTCAAGCACTCTAGGAGCCCCTCAGATGACAGCATTGCTCCAGAGAGCAGTTATTGCTTCTGGAATTCTGTTAAGGACCTTTAATGAAGAAGGAAAGGAAAACTTGAATTGTGTTGAATTACTGTATCGTACTTTTTAAAAAAAAAAAAAGATAAACTTGTAAATAGAGTGATTTGAAATACTATATTGAAAAGTTTTATATTTGATATTCTTTAAGCTAGTTGCTCCACACATTGGCTTTGATTGCTGAGCAAGTGTGTTGAAGAGTGAGCCAGAGGAGACAAGGTTGAAAGGTCAAGTTCAAACCTCCTTGTCATTGCTGTTGGTAAGCCTGACACATCAGTGGTGTCCAGTCTTCTTATCTTCATGTATTTTTTAGCACTCTGGGCTTTGGAGTTAGAGTCAAAAGCATCTGTAGGATGAGTTTTCTAAGAAAGCTGACCTAGCAAGATGGTGGCGCTCAGGATCTGAACAGGTAGTGCCAGAGGTGACTTTGTTTTGGTTTGTCTTCTCAGGTGTATTTCTTGGTACCTCTGGATGTCAGGACAAAAGGAGATGAGACAGTTGCATATTTCTTCCTCTTTACTTTCCCCACATCTCCTAAGGCTTCATAGATGTGGCCATGCTAGTTTCCAGATGTGTAAGTTCTAAAAACAAGCCAGCTGCTTGGGCTCTTACTTGTTTATCTGACGTTACTCTCACTTTCTTGTAGATACACTTCTGATCTTTCCTTTCACCTGCAGATTTCCTGATTCTAAAGCAAGAAAAAGACCCCCAGAGAGATGTAGAATGCTCCATTACAGTTTTTAAAGTGGCTGTAAAGTTACTAAGAGTTCATGGTTACCAGCTCAAGGACTATACCTAGGAATTCAGTCAGGAACAGGAAGTGTGGACAAGATGAACACAGGACAGGGATAGATGGTTGTCATTGAAGCCAGGAGTGTTGATTCACACCTGTAATCCCAAAACTTGGGAGGCTGAGGCAAGAGAATTGTCATGGGTTCAAGGCCAGTCCGGAATACATGGTGAATTCCCAGCCAACCTTGGCTACAGAGTGAGACCTTGCCTTTAAAAAATAAAAAAATGCAACAGAGACGAAGCTATCATTCAAAACCCAAGAAGAAAGGGAATATACTCATAGGCACCAGACTTGGTTCCTGGGGGCTTGTAAACAAGAATTTGGAAAATGTGGCTTGGGGGGCATGCACACTCATCTATTATTATGCTTCCAGAACAAGAGGGCCCAACATAGTACTTTTGACATATCTGATGCTTAAAACTGTCTCCTGCCCCATAATAACTGAAGTAACTTGTAGTTACTTGGCCCTGGCTTGACTCCCTCCTGAGCTGGCCCCAATTAGAGCTGTCACCAATAAGATCTCCTAGGCCAGTGGACCTCTTCCCAGCTTCCCTGAACCTGTGGGGAGTGGGGCTCTGACAGATGGCTGCTCTGTTTCCCTTTGTCCATACATTCAGGCTTCCCTCCTCCCTATCAATTCCAGAACTGGAGAGACTGGACTATGAGCCAGGTAGGAAGGAACTTGAAGATTAAAAATAAATTGTATTCTTTCCACTGTGTCTTCTCTGTGTGTGTCTTTCTGTGCTTCTCTCCCTCCCACTCCCCATCTTCCTCCATAAATGGGGAACATTGGGGCAGAATGGGAAGAGTCAATAACATCAGAGTGGAAGTCCATTGGCCAAGGATCCCGAGCTTTCCTGAGAGCCTGGGAATGAGTCAGTCACAGCCTGAATCTTTTAGGGCATTCAGATCAGTCTATGCCCCCTCCAGGTACTTGCAGAGTTCTATTACTGAACAACGCCATGAGAAAATGGCTGGTTTCCAATCTCTGAACCGAGGCAAGGAGAATCCTGATTTAAGATTAAGGAAATTCTCTCTAGTTGTTAAAAATAAACACATAAGGATGGACCCTACTCAGTGCAGTATCCTAAAACTGGAGCCAGTTTTCAGTATTTCTCAAGCCAAATTTCTTAGGGGTGTTTTTTGGCCAGGGAGGCAAGGAGAAAGAAAACAAGCATTTAGTACTGGCAGGCTGGCACTGACAGGACAAAGCCATGGTGGTAACAGGTCATTGAAGGCACTTGCTCAGGACTCTGGAGTTGGGTGGGCAACACCTGTTTCTCAAAGGGAGTCTTTGTCATCTGAATTTGTCTCCTGAAAATGATAGTCCCAAGTCACACGAGAAGCTTTCTTTTACCTGTAGAGGTTCCAAAAGCATCCATTATTACTGAGGTATGGGGAAACAAAAGATTGAAGACAATGTTCACGACTGCTGGTACCTTTCATTCTCCAGCCTAGGCTGCCACTGACCACCATGGCACCCAATATTTGCTCTAGTACTGGCTTGCTCTGTGGGCAGCCATATCTCCCAAGCAAGTATCCAGCCGTGATGGAAGTCTAGGGGTCTTTCTAGAAAGTTATCTGTCACCTCTGGCAAATTTGGCAGTGATTATTTTTGCTGACAACCGTACCTCCCACCTCCCTTTAAAATCAGCTCTCACTCCAGGCTTTGAGAAAAACAATGCTTCTTGGACTAAGGAGACAGCTCAGTTGGTAAAGTGCTTGCCTTGTAAGCATGAGGACCTGCATCCAATCCCAAGAACCCATGTTAAAAAAATAAACCAGGCGTGGTGGCACACGCCTTTAATCCCAGCACTCGGGAGGCAGAGGTAGGAGGATCACCATGAGTTCGAGGCCACCCTGAGACTACATAGTTAATTCCAGGTCAGCCTGGGCCAGAGTGAGACCCTACCTCAAAAACCAAAAAACTAAATAAATAAATAAATAAATAGCTGGACACACTTTAACCTGGGTACTGGGTAAGTGAAGACAGGAGAATCTCTGGGACTTCCTGGCCAGTCTGTTAGGCCAGTTGGTGAGCTTTGAGCATATGAGAGCTCTGCTTTCAAAGGAAGCAAGATCATTCTCTGGCCTCCACATGTGAACACAACACACACACACAAAAACAATTTTTAAAAATTTTTTTAAGTTTTTACTTTATTTGAGCAAGAAGGAACACACCAGGTACTTCAGCCACTGCAAACAGACTGCAGAAGCATACACCACCTTATACATCTGGCTTACGTGGGTCCTGGGGATTAAACCTGGGTCCTTAGGTTTCGAGGCAAGTGCCTTAACCACTAAGCCATTTCTCTAGCCCATAATAAAAACGTTTACAGTATAGCTATGTATTGTGCTCAAATGTGTTGGCACCCATGATGATCTGCTAGGTGCTGGACCATTTGACACAGCGATCAGTGTTGCACATCACTCCAGCACACCAGGACATCAACAAGTAATAATTAGCTTTCATCCTTCTCCTGCCCATGGCCCTCGTGTAACTGTCTTCCAAAGAAAGAGAAAGTCTACATGTCTCTCTGCCAGCCCTCTCTGAAACACGGTTTCTAAGGAAGCACCTGCATATTTATTGCAGAGAGAAAGGTGAACCCCACTGAGGAATTTGGGATTGTTTGAAGAAGATACTGCTCTGACTGGGGAGAAAAACAATCATAGACAAAAATTCAAATTTCCAAAAGTCTGAGGGATATTACACAATGAGAATTTCTCTCCAAGTAAAAATAGACTAATCTCATTCCCAGACTGTGGGAGGGCAGTCACTATTAGTCATGAGAATGAGTATTGACAACTCAAATGTCCATGTGACCCCAAGCAGCCTTAGGCAGGCTGAGACAGTTGATGCCATTGTGCATCCCCGTTCTTTAGCCCTTCAGGTGACACCAACAAGCAGCTTTCTTGGAGGTCCAGATGCCAGGATCAGCCTTGTGTCTGTGAAAACATAACACGTGATGATTCTAACACGTGTGTGAGTGTGTTGTGCATGCGTGCACATGTGGACTATATTCCTACATTCAGAGTGACGCAGCCTCACATAGAGTCCCACATGAGCTGGCACTTCTAATCTTTACAGCCTTGAGTATTTTACAGAGGTTGACAATCAGAGAACTAAGAGGCTATTGATTACCTAGCAAAAGATTGAAGATGTGAGTGAGGTGCCGTTTGAGACGGTCATCTGCAGTCAGTCATGATTCTTACTAACTTAGTGAAATCATGTTGAAAAAATCAAACCCATACATGCTTAGTGGGTAATACTAGGCTAGTGTTCAAAAGCACTCTAAAAGACATTTTTCTGCATATTTGGGAGAAAAAAATATTTGCATGTTTAATTTATCTTAAGCTACCTTTGAGTGTACTGTAAAGTGCTGTGTGATAAAATATCAATAAAGTACTTATAAAATGGCACTTTAATATTTTATTTCAATAAAAACAATGCACTGTTTTAAGCTTCAGTATTGAATATTGACTGGTGCATAGAATCAAATTCTGTAATTAAAACGTACCCTGTGACTAGTATAGAACTTTTCCCATGTTATTAAAAAAAAAAAGTTTACCATGTTTGGGTTTTTTTTTTAATCACTATGCGAATCTTAAACAATTCTGTTGTATAGCCTTTTCTTTGGTTGATGTATGTAACCATCCTTGTGAAGTGAATGAAAGAATGACCTTTGAATTAAATGACTTCTCCATTTGGTGATGTGTTCCTTAATTGAGTTTCTGATATAGTTTGGATTTAACGTCTCGATATTTCTTCAAATATGTTCATACCGACTATTGTCAGAGGTCTAGGATCCTATTATGGGTGAGAATTACAGGGCTGATTATTTATGAGCTCCAAAGAGCTTTGCCTTCCATTTCTTAAAAGGTCAGATGCTAGTTTACTTGAGAATGGCTCTTCAGGCTTAGTGCAATGAAGCCCCAAAAAGTCCTACTACACATTTATGACTTTATCTCCTAGAACACCTTGTTTTAAGCCTTTGAAAACTCAGTTTTCTAACCAGTGACTCTTTTCTGAAGCTTGATGAACAGAGTAGAACAGTCAAAAGGCCAGAAAACAAACAGGCCCATCTGTACCAACGGAGTGTTCTCATTCTTCAGCCCCCTCCACAGACTTTGGCTTAGGAACCAGGCTTATGGTGAGCCTCCAGCATTGGCAACAAGTTCAGAGGGCTCACTGACACCTCTAAGGACCAAATTCTTGCCTGAGAAGTACGACAGCAAGGAGATGCGAGGCTCCGTTACAGCCTGGATCTGAAGAGGTAAGGTGGGGCGGGGGATGGTGTGCACGGCGCGCTCACACTATGCGAGTCTATGGAGCCCAGAAGAGGACTTCAGGCGCCCTTCTCTCACTCTTCAGGTACTTCCTAGAGACGGAGGCTCGGCTTCGGCCCAGAGCTGCCATGGGTCAGTGAGCCCAGGGACTGATTCTCCACCCTACCCACTGCCAGGGGCCGGGGTTGCAGACTTGTGTGACCAAGCCCAGCTTTTTACCCGAGTTCCAGGATTCAAGCTCGAGAGTTCTCCCACCCTCATGCTTAAGCAGCAAGTGCTTTTCTTCTTCCTTTTTATTGAGAACTTTAATATAAGAACATTCAGTAGTTTGATCATATTTTTGTTCCCTCTCCTAATTCCATTGCACTAAGGACCCTCCTCTTTCTAGGTAGTCCTTCCTCTGTTTTGTTGTCTCTCTTTGTCTTTTTGTTTGTTTGGTTGGTTTTTTGGTTTTTCAAGGTAGGGTCTCACTCTAGCTCAGACTGACCTGGATTTCACTATGTAGTCTCAAGCTGGCCTCGAACTCTTGGCGATCCTCCTACCTCTGCCTCCCAAGAACTGTGATTAAAGGTGTGCGCCACCACACCCAGCGTCTCATTTCTTTAGTCCCCTGTCCTCCATGTCAAAAGGTAGGACTCAGAACACTTACTGAGCCATCTCCCCAGCCCCAGGAGATAGCTGTGTAATATGGATGTCACACAAGCTGTATGATTTTCACTTGACACTTAAGGCCAGGTTCATCTCTGGGAACAGAGTAGAGTTGCTGTCCTCACCAGGTTTGTAGTACCTCTCGGAAACAGCATCTGAAGACAGTACAGGTGGAGGCATTTGTTACTGCAGTGAGGCTTCTGAGTACAGCATACATACACCCAATAGCACTGTGCAGAGTCGAAGGTTGTGTGTATGTTCGTATCTGATCTGTGGGGTTGGTCTTTCCAACAGACTTCTCAATTGCTTCACCTCTCATATCTTCACAACATGAAAAGTGTTCATTCTAGGTGTGTTTTTAACAGGCACACAGATCAGAACTTGCATGGTGTCCCGGCTTGTGGGTTGCTGGCACTTTGCACTGGTTGATTCTGGCTGCCTGACTAGTTGTAAGAGTACCTTGCTTAGTAGAGTTGAGTGGCACTTGAAATTAGGTGAATGTTAGACGGTGTGTGGGAAAGGAGATTTTCTCAAATCTGAAGTATGTTCTCTCGCGAGAATTCTGTCATTTCTTAATTTCTTCTTTCAATTCCTTCTCAGCCTCCACTCAGATACCACATTTCTCCTACTTCAATGTGTCAATGTCACTGGCTTGCTTTGCTTTTAATAACACCAATCTAAGCTGCAACTAATTAACTGTGGTGAGCTAGCCAGTGCTGGCTGACTCCAGCCTGCACAGCGGCCAAGGGAAGCTCTAACCAGGGCAGTAACTGCTTATGGATGAGGTTTCTGGCCTGGGGGAACTTCCAATACCTGGCCTTAGGGAAGGGTTGCCTTCCGTGAGATCCCCAGGCAGTATCAGTCATTGGGGACCAAAGCAAGAAAGTTTTCTACTAAAAGGGTCCAAACCATATCCCACAGCACTTGGCAAGTCCTGTCATACTAAATATCCATCCACTCTCTTATGTAATTGACCCCAGGAGCCTGGCCACAGCCCCTCAGATAACGCAGGTAGCTAATATGCCCTTCTACAGCCATCCAGCAAACCAGTGAAGACTTGAATTCAGGTGTCCTTTCTTCAGCACCAAGTCCTATATTACCAGGTTCTTTACCAACCCTAGGCTCCAAATATAGCAGCAGAACATCTTCGACTATAGCTCCCTTATAGTCACTTTTGCATTTATTAATATTAAACATATTAAACCCTTGGCAAAGTACTCCCATTTGCTCATGTGCTGGGAGTGAGGTTGGTTAGAGCAAACAACCCAGACACACCCACCACTTTCTTTCCCAGCGTCCTCTGCTGATGCTGGGCACAGCTGAAGAAAGCAGAAGACTTTCTGTCATCCTGAGACCTCAAGTAAAACCTCATCAAATTCACTCCAAATATTACAACTAGTTCTTGTTAAGGACCCATCTGGAAAATTCCATGCTGTCCTATGGGACCCGGGTCTAGTATCTAGCACTCTCACTAAAGGAATTCTTTGTGTCTGAAGTTTCCCATGGTGCAGCTGAAGTCCATTTCTGTCCAGATTTTCCTGCATTGGAGAATGACACTCACAGCTTGGCCTCCCCCCAGCTCTTGCTCTCTCTCTTGTTTCTTTTCTTTTTGTTTTGTTTTGTTTTTTGAAGTGGGGTCTTACTCTAGCCCAGGGTAGCCTCAAACTCATGGTGATTCTCCTACCTCAGCCTGGGTTTGGGATTAAAGGCATGAGCCACACAATGCCAGGCTTGGCTATCATTCTCTTAGAGCAATCACCCCCCAATTTTATTTTGCATTCCTTCTTGAGCATTTCATATGCCAGGAACTCCTCATGCCAGGAAGTGAAGGACACCGTTGTCCTGGGATCACAGGAGGGCCGAACTGAAGAAGACAGATCCTTTCTACCTATGAGGAAAGGATCCGATCCTCAGATCCAGAGAGGGCTGGCGAGACAATTTAGTGGTTAAGGTGCTTGCCTGTAAAGCCTAAGGACCCAAGTTCAATTCCCCAGTACCCATGTATGATGCATAAACCTGGGGTCAATTACATAAGATATTCATGCATCTGGGGTTTGTTTGCAGTGGCTAGAGGCCCTGGCACATCCATTCTCTCTATCTGTCTCTCTCACTCTCTTTCTCGAATAAAATAAAAATATTAAATAAATTAACTAATTTAAAAAATGTGCCTTGAGAGATGGATGTCAGTGAGCCCCTTAGGCAAATGGAGAAGTGTCTCACATGAAAAGACAGCAAGGATCAAAGGATGACGGAGGGGGTCGAGGATAATGGACATAAGTGCACCATGAGGAAAAGGCTCTCTGATAAGTAAAAACTATTCACCCTCGTTTTCCCCCTCCTACGTCTTTGGTCTTCTGTTTTTTTCTCAATGCTGAGAACATTATATCTGTCTCACTAGGTACCCGACACTGCTACGTTATCTGACTAAATCCTCAAAACATAAATGAAATCATGTAACCTATCTAATATATAATAAAACTGAGACTCAAGGTGGTCTCTCTCACACACACACACACACTAAAATTTCCACACAGGTCTGTCCACTTCTAGAGTCCATATGCCCTCTTAAACCTCTTCTGAAAGTCTTTTAAGAGGGACAGTTTAGTCGGGTGTGGTGGTGCAACACCTTTTTTAAAATATCTTTTTCTGTATTTATTTTATTTTGTTTGCTTGAGAGAGAAAGAGCGAATGGGCATGCCAGGGCGTCTAGCCACTATAAACGAAATCCAGGTGCATGTGCCACCTTGTGCATCTGGCTTACGTGGGTCCTGGGGAATCGAACCCAAGTCCTTTGGCTTCACAGGCAAGTGCCTTAATCACTAAGCCATCCCTCCAGCTCATGCAACGCCTTTAATACCAGCATTTGGGAGGCTGAGGTCGGAGGATCGCTGTGAGTTCAAGGCCAGTCTAAGACTACATAGTGAATTCCAAGTCAGCCTGGGCTACAGTGAGACCTTACCTCGAAAAACCAAAAAAAAAAAAAAAAAAGAAAAAAGAAAAAGAAAGGGAGGGGGTCCAGTTTAGTGCTCGCTTCTGCAGCATGTATACTGAAATTGGAACTATACAAAGAGGATTAGCATGGCCCCTCTGCATGAATGGCATGCAAATTCGTGAAGCATACCATTTTTTTTTAAAGGACAGTTTGGATAGTCTAGTTACTAAAGTGCTTACCTTGCAAACATCATGACCTGTGTTGGAGCCTCAGAATCCACGTACACGTGCTGGGCATAATAGCGTACACTGCATTAGCAGTGCTGGAAAGGGGGAGAAAGGAATCCGGAGAGCTCACTGGCCAGCCAGCCTTGCCTACTTGGCAAGCTCCAGTCCAATGAAAGACTCTGTTCCAAAAAGAGGGATGGAACTTGAAAAATAGCAATTGCAATTGTCCTTTGGCCTCCATATGCGTAAGCATACATGTACACACTAATTCTCACACACATTCACACGATGGTGCATCAGTGCATGCACAATAATGTCATGCAGGATTAGCTTAAACTGTGCTGGAAGTTAGTCTTCCATTTTTGTTTCTCCCATCCTCCCCCACCACACCAGTCCCCTCTTTTGTCAACAGCGTCACCATGCCCATCTCATCAGAGCCCTTCAGAGAACACAGCCTCTGGCAAGCTCTCCGCTTCGGTTTTGCAGAGAAGAAGGAATAAGAACCTTGGTGACAACCTTCTTTCTTCCTTGGAACCCTTTGCTCCCTTGTCTTGTGCCAGTGGCTGCCCCATTCTTGAGCTCTGTGCAGACACTCCTGGTTCTCAACACAGCCCCAGGGACTCCAGCTGCGAGCTTTGGCCGGGTCCCACCATCCTGGAGCATGCGCCACAGAGGCAGCCCTTGCAGATGCCCAGCCTTGTTTTGTTGGCTGGAAATAAGTCATGGATTTTTTCCCCTTAAGTTTAACAATTTTGAAAATGGTCTTTCCCCCCACCCTGATCCAGCTGCCAAGGACAGACCTTCAGGCTGTTCTGGAATTGCCAGGGGAATCCCACAAGCATGTGTTGTCTTGTGGGAGAACCAGCGTTTCCAGCCCAATCAGCACATGCTCCACACAGATCTTTTTGTGGCATGTTAACTCCTTGTGCCTAATGAGGTTTGGGGGAACCAGAGACAGCGAAAGCAGGGAGATCTCAGCAGCTGACAGCTGAGATTCCCTAGGCCACTGGAAGCATCCAACTTCCATGAGGTGGGCTCCTAGAACGGGGCTGTCACCAGTCATGGAAGAGGGGCTGGACTGCAGCATGCTAGGAGGACAATGTAGGTCTCCTATCCACAGATATGCTTCCATTTGACAGGCATTGTATTAAATGCTGTCTGTGCATCATGTTTTATAATTCTCAACTGAGCCTATGTAATAGGCATTGTTGTTACTCTGTTTTGCAGATGAGGAAGCCAAGTCAGATTGGGCAACTTTGTTTAAAGTCACAGTGTTAATAAGTAACAGAATAGAGTCTCTACCCCAGCTGACCCTGGAGCTTTCACTCATATCTCCCACCTGGCCCAACTCTGGAAAGCGGCCCAGAAGCTCTGACCTGTGAGTGCCCTTCCCTTCTCCCACCCTGAGGGAATCACCCTGGTTTTCATCTCCTACTACTGGTAACAGCACCCCTGTTTTGCTTGGGAGAGTCAGTTATCCTTTATCCTCAGTTCCCAAGAGCTTGTATGGCCTGGCATCAACCTTGAATCCAACAGTGTCCATGTGTCTCTTCCCAGCCTATCCACCATGATTGATTGATTCAGGAAGGGACTCAGGTACTGCAGTACCATAGTTTTGTCCTCAGGGAAAGGGCACAGGTCCCAGCAGGGGATATCCTAAAACCTAAGAAGAGTAGTAGGTGCTGGGCCTATCTTCAAGGGGCTCCACAGCATGAGTTCTGCCACTCTTGTCTGTTTGAAGGCCCAGTATGAGGTCTCTTTATGCAGACTGCTTGTTGAGATGGAATAGTGTACCTATTAGAAAAGCTGCTTCACATAGCAAACAGAAACCTTTATTCCTTGCGCTATCAAATGGATAAACACTGTCCTGCTTTGAGCAATTCCGGAATTCGCTCACCCAGAGAAAAGCTGCCTCGGTGCCTTTCCTCACTCAGCAAACAGAGCTTATTTTTACAATTCTGACACTTGTGTCTCTTTTCTGAGCCAGAAGAAGCTGTGACTGGATCTCCTAAGGACAGGGAGGAATTGTGTCAGTCAAGGCCCTCTGTGACAACTTTCCCCACCCCAGCTGATTCAACCTATTGACCAGCCCCTCCAGGAGTGCATTAATATTGAGACGCTTGACCCCAGAGTTCTCACGAAAGACCCCTGGGGCAGCTGGAATAAGGAATCACAATAAATCATGCTATAGAATTGGGTGCCATAAAGCACTCCTTAGCTCAGAAAGACGTGCACACCCCCAGGGGCCACACCCAAACCTGCTCAGCCATCCCATGAAGACAAGGCTGAGAAACTCCAGGCACCCAGTTCAGACCTTCACCTTCCTTGGGGTGGAGCAACATAGTTGGGGCCCTTAAGAGGTGAGTGTATTTAATCAGTCTTGGATACTCTGCTGTTTGGCTGCCCCTGTGAAGTGCTCACAGTCTCCAGGACTGCCAGGTAAAAATGGATTCCAGCCCTGACAGGAAGACCTATAGGCAAGGAGGGTATTCCTGGCCACACATGAGCATATTGTCACTTACCACTCAGCAATTTAACACTCTCAAAGGATAAAGTGTGTGAGCGTGTGTGTGTGTGTGTGTGCGCACACACACGTGCACATGTTCCAAATTTTGACTCTGGGAGGAAAAAGAAAAGGGAGGGGAGAGGAGAGGAAGGAAAAGAAGGAGAAGGAATGGTAGAATCAGGGAGGTGAGAGGGGAGAAGGAAAGAGATAGAGAGATCACCAAAACTTCAGAAGCTCCCTGTGGGAAGGAAGGAGAAAGGGAAGGAAAAGGGAGGGAGAAAGAGAGGAAGGAAGGGGGAAGGAAGGCCGTCTTAGCTCCTGAGCATAGCACAGCGCAGCACAGCACAGCACAGCACAGCATTCAGGTTCTTCTTTTCATTCACTTAGTAGTTTCTAGGTACGGAGTGTGTCCATACCCAGGTGCCATGTTAATTTAGGCATGAATGCTCTTCACACCTTGCACTCCCAGGGAAGATCTGCTGGTGTTTCTTGTTTTGCACCCATTATCCTTTCTTCTGCTTGACAGCACCTCTGATTTCCTTTGTGTGGAGGCCCTTACCTGCCCCCCTGGGCCCATGGGTTTGTGTGGGCTGATATCAACCCTGGATCCAAGGAGACCATGTGGCCCTGGTCTAGTATAGGCGATCACAGGACCCATCCAGCCAAAGTGACTGGTTGATTTAGGAATGGCACAGCCTAACGAGCACAAGAAAATCAACTTTGGGGGCTTTAAAGACGACCAGTAGTAAAAATCCTTTTCATTTAGTAACTTGAGTCAGGACGGTTGGCAGATGTCACCTTGCTCACATGATGAGGGAGCTTGCTGCAGAGCTGTGTAGCGTGTGAGGGTACTAAGAGAGCCAAAGAACAGCAACACTCGCCATTAGCGCTGATGCTCCAGAGATTTTCAGATACATTTTCAGTTTCTTTGAAACATTTTGAATTGAGTTTCTTTCACTTGTAGCCAAAGCTCTAGATAAAGCAGTGGGGTCACTTCTGCAGTTTCAATCCCAGTTGATTTTCTGACCCTATGTGACAAGAACAGAGCATGAAGTGTGACCTTGTGTTTCCCAACTATGGAACCTTGAGGCTTTCATGTGTCGTTTGTGATTATCAGTTTCTTCATCTTAAAAATGGACATAAAAACCAAAAATGGAAAAAATAAACAAACATTTTTAAATGCTTATCTTCTGAGGTTGTTTGGATTAAAGGAAATGACATTATTGTTCTTTATAAAGTTCATTATCCTCCAAAAAGCAATGTTGCAATGTGGAGTTATTTACTACCTTGCAAAAGAACTGCCAATGTCTAGATGTTTGTTAAATTGTTCATAGCGTTTACTATACTTGACCAGCCAGATCTGGGATATGTGCGCTGTATGTGTTCTGTCCATTGCCCCTTAAAGAACATTTCTACCATCATTTATTTCTTCCTACTTGATTCCCTGGCCATGGTTAAAAGGACTAGATGTGAAAAGAGATCTAAGCCAAAGGCTGTCAAAATGCCAATGCCCTGAACCTCATGTGGCCTGACATGACACAGGCCAAGCAGACTGGCTGCTGTGAAAGAGAAGCTGCTGGGCTGGAGAGATGGCTTAGTAGTTAAGGCACTTGCCTGCAAAGCCAAAGGACTCAGGTTTGATTCCCCAGGACCCACATAAGCCAGATGCACAAGGTGGCACATGTGTCCAGAGTGTGTTTGCAGTGGCTGGAGGCCAGAGCGTGCTCTCTCTCTCTCTCTCTCTCTCTGTCTCTCTCTCTCCTCATAAATAAATAAATAAATAAATAAATAAATAAATAAATAAATAAATAAATAAATTTTAAAAAAAGAGAAGCTGCCCTGAAGAATGGAAGCAGAAGATGAGAGCTTCTGACATGGAGCTGGGACTGGTGGCCATGTTGTGCTGGGTACACAAGGGTCTCTGTCTTCAGGAGGTTTGCAGAAATAAAAGACCAAATAGAACCATTGGGAGAGAGAAAAACTGCCCCAGTCTTGATGAGCTGGTTGTAAATCATGCCCAGGCTCTAGAATCCCCAAAGATCCTTATGCCTCCATGTATTGGGGGAATTTGAGTGACATCTATTCCTTAGAGCCACAAGAGCTTTCCCTAGAAGCACAGCACTCTCTCAGCTGTTAGTGGGGAGCTTCTGGCAACTGAAAGATTGGCCAAAGGTCATGTTGTAACTCTGGGCTATGTAGCCTCTGGGCTTTTTGTACTGAGCATGGGTCTGCAGACTGTAGTGTCAACTGAAGTTTCACTGGAAAGATTAAGTCTAGAAATTTCCATGAGTTGAACAATTAATTCTCCCATACTTACTGTCTTTTGCTTGTTAACATGCATACACACACACACACACACACACACACACACACACACACAGTTGCAAGGAAAAGCAAGCAGGAGCCACTACTTTCTTCTCCTTCTGCCCTCTTGAAGTTCTTTCCTTTGGTAATGTCTGGAATGGTTTCCTAGGAGAAGAAAGGCAAACCTGAGGGCCTGAACATAGTGAATAATCTTGAGCCATCGGTCACGTCTTGGGTATCAGATATTGGGGAGAAAGCCAGAAGATCTATAGAGGAAGACTAGGGATTGTCTCTCCATAGAAGCCTTGCTGGCCACTGGGCACTGCCCCGATTGGTCTTCTGATGGCAGTCAGCTCTGCCCCTGCCTGCCCCAGCCCTGCAAAAGCCCCAACCAAAGCTGATGAAATTTATTCTTGGAATCCGCAGTATGCTGGAGCCAGCTCACCCTGGCTCACAAGAGCTGATTGTTAAATATACAGGAATCTTGGAGCTGCTTGTTAAACTGCTGGGAGCCTGGAGTCAGCTGTAGTGGGATTTCTTTTTTCTTACACAACTAAAACCACCACAAGCCTGTTGTTTAACCAGCACACCACTGCTTAATCTACTTGACAGGATAGGTACCACATAAACTTAGCTCCATCTACAGCCTGGTTTCAACCTAAAAGAGGGAAGGGATGAGGGTACTTACCACTAGTCTATTCGTAACTTAAGAGATTTGCTTTGGAGATAGGGTACCCTTCTCCCCACAAGGAGATAGTACTCTGCCCAGTGAACCTGGGTTTTGTTTATTTGCATTGGTTTTAACCAGACCTAAAGAAAGGGGTTTGTTCCCTCCCCACCCCACTAAAGCAGTTTCTCGGAACTTGGCTTGAGCTGCCAGGAACTGCGTGCAGATCCTGTACATGAAAGCATGGGTCCATGCCAGCTCCCTTGACCACACAGAAGCCACCACAGGCTCATACCTCAAGGCCAGTGCAAGTATGGCTAACCATTCCAGGAGGGCTACCTTCCTTGGGGGCAGAGGAGTGACCTTGTCCCTTGATGACTGCTGTGGGCAGGAGGCCAGGCAAAGGGCAAGAGGCTGGAGGATGATGTTGCTGGCATAATGCTGGCGTCACTGAGAGCTCACATGAACTGGGCTTCTCAGAGGCCCCACCACACCAGGCTCACTGCAGTCAGCTTCAGTGTTCTCTGGGGAGCTGGGTAAAACCAAATGATTCCAATCTGGTAGATGTAGCACCATGTCCCAGAATTTGTTTTAAGATTGGTGGTCCTCAAAAGTCATGTTGAGGACACTGAAGGAGGGGGGAGAAGCACTGAAGCCTACCATGATTGATTTCTTCAACTCATACATTTCCCTTTTGATTAAATATTGTGATCTTCTGGTTCTGTTTACTATGTTATCAGGGACTTTTCGTGGCCAACAAATTTATAAATGAGAAGTCTCCGTTGTACCATGATAAACACAAGCATAATAATAGCAAAAAAGTCCACATTTATCAACATGATAAATTAGAGGCTGACTATATGATGAAAGACCTCCGCAAAGTTTCCTCTACATACTGAAATGAACTCACTCACTATAAGAGATTAAATTGTCAGTAACTCAATTACCATAAACTATTCCAAGAGCACAAGGACTCTGGCAGGATCTAAATCGCCACAGCGTCCTAGCTGTGGTGCTGATTAGAGTCCTGGCAGGTTTTGGCCAAAGCTGAAGCCATTACAAATGCAGACTGTCAGTAACAACGCCACCATTTTTCCTTTCACCTCCTCTGTCCTGAATAGAATTTAATAAGTAGTTTAAAAAAAAAAAAAAGACCAGCTGTTTACATATCTGCAAAAGGGGCAACGTGGCTGCTGGCACATGCCTTGGGACTTTCGGAAGTTTTCAAAGTCTCATCACAGCTTTCTGACAGTCGTTTTAAAATACTAGAAGTGGGGAAGAGGAGGCAATTCCTACCTGTAGGGACATCAGGAAGATTAGGAGGAGAAATCACACAAATACACACACACACACACACACACACACACACACACACACAGGCACTTGGCATGAGAAGTTTGGAGAAAACCAATTAAATATTGCAAAAGCTAATCTTGCTGAGCTTTGCTTCTTGGTCTGCAAAACAGGGATAATCAAGATGCCCAAGGCAGAATTGTTTTGAGAATTAAACGGAGTCATTTACATAAAGTACCTGGCAAATATCCAGAACAATTGAAGATCAAAACAAATACAGTAGAGAATCCTAGTAAACTAAATAAAAATTCACGAGTCTGTGCTTACATAAATAAACAATGAATAAATAAGGCATACAAGAAGTTCTTCCTTATACAGGAGCTGAATATCAACTCATGAGTAGGAAAGGAGACAGAATATCACCATGTGCCACCGTAGTAGAAGTGTTTGAGTCAGTCAGGAATTATCAATGGATGATTCACCTAAGATACTTGCATAGTCTCGAAGTCTCTCTTCACAAGATACTTAACTCATCACAAAGGATAAAATAGTAACTTTATAATGAAACCTAGCTTAAATTTTATTTATTTTTTTTTTCAGTTGTGGTCTCATTGTGTTCCTTAGGCTGGCCTGGAACTCCTGAATTCAAGTGCTCCTCCTGCTTTAACCTTGCAGTACCTATGAATAGGATTACACACCACAGACTAATGTATAGTAGTAGTACTGATTAATATCTCTCCTGTGAGGCACTGAGAACTGAAAAAACATCCTTTAAAACTTTGCTATTCGCTTCTACAAGTGTTCATGTTCTGAAACAAAAAAATATGTGAGAACCGTTCCAATGTCCAAAGATATAATAAACAAATGCAATTCATAATTTTGGATTTTCTTTGGCTAGAAAGGATGTTATAGGGACAACTGGTACAAGTCTGAGTGAGCATTAAGGAGTAGATAACTATATTGCATCACTGTTAATATCAATGATTTAGATAATTGCATTATGGTCTTGAGAGGCAGAATTTTTAGGTAGACTCTTAGATAAAATTTGTAACTATTTAGTAGTTAAAGGCATCAGGTCTATAACTTACTCTTAAGTAGCAAAACAAAGAATATGAAAGAGACCCCATGCACTCAAATACCAACTTTTGATGTGTCTGGGCAAAGGGTGTCTAGGAATTTTCCATTGTTTTTTGCTTTTTTCCCCCAAAGCAGGGTCTCACTCTAGCCCAGGTTGACCTGAAATTTACTATGTAGTCTCAGGCTGGACTCAAACTCATAGCAGTCCTCTTCCTCCTGAGTACTGGGATTAGAAGCATGGCCCACCACACCCGCCTTACCCATTGTTTTAACAACTTTTTTTGTAAGCCTCGTATCATGCTTACAAAAGTATCCGGCATATGTTAAGCACCTGATAGCTATTGGTGTTCTATAAATTAATGATGAATATAGACACTGAGTCAGTTCTAATGAGTTTAGAAGCCAAGAAGAAAATGAGTACAAAACCAACATAAGAGGGCTGGAGAGTTGGCTTAGCGGTTAAGCGCTTGCCTGTAAAGCCTAAGGACCCCGGTTCAAGGCTCAATTCTCCAGGACCCACGTAAGCCAAATGGACAAGGGGGCGCACACATCTGGAGTTCGTTTGCAGTGGCTGGAGGCCCTGGCACACCTATTCTCTCTGTCTACCTGCCTATTTCTGTATCTCTCTCTCTCTCTCAAATAAATAAATAAAATATTTTTAAAAAACCAACATAAGAATTTACTAGAAGACACATTTTCATTTTCAGCACAAAATATAAGTCTCTGTCAGCTCTGCCATTCATCTTGATTTCATTCTTCTTCATGGCTGTGGTCCCAGGAGTGGGGTCCAAAGTGGGATGTGTAGTGTTACAGGATATTGGCTTCATGAAGTGCATCCTGCGTGAGGCCCATGTGGCTGGCTCAGATGTTGTCTCTTAGACTCACATGCCTAGAAGGGGCTGCAGTGTACCAGACACTGGGTCTATCATCCAGCCCCAGAGAACACTGTAAAAAGCAATTTCAGGTTAAAGGTTTAATCTTGTCTCTGTTTCTGTCAATTTGTAGACATAAATATAAGAGAGTGCTTTTAGCAGCACAAAGTGCCATTTAAATACATCAGCCACATGAGTGAGCTGGTGGAGCCTGGGGCTTGGTGGTTAAGAGGGCAGCCTCCAGAGTTAGCCAGACTGCTCCCAAGTCCCAGAGTCACCACTTACTTGCGAGGTGATTTGGAAAGGGTCGTTAAACTCCCTGCTCTCTACTTTCCTCACCCATACAATGGGAATAAGAACTTAGTATAGAATTCAGCTCAAAGGGATGCAGACGGTGGGCAGCTGCTCATATGGTGCAAATGACCATGGTTTCATGCCTGTGCCTCCAGGTGTGAAGCTATACCATGATATTATCCTGAGATTATCTCAAACCAGAACAATTCCACTAGAATATTCTGCAATTCCTCTCATTGTCCGTTTCCTATCTTGATGCCTCATGACACAAATCACTGCTTTTAGTGTTGATTTATCTCCTGGTGCCAAATCCTGCTGGATGAACAAGCTCCTCTCTTCCTCTCCCACTTCTGCTTCCCATCTGCCAGCTGAACCTTGGGTATCTAGAGCTCCTGAGACTCTGCAGGAACTCATTTTGCATGAGAATCTCACCTGGAATAGGCAGCTGAAGAAAGAGCGTCAAAGCCCAGGCCCCAAAGGCAGGGTTTCAATTTGACCCCTTACCAGGCACACTTGAGTCTGCACAAATTTGCAACTCCCCACCCCCACCCCAGAGAAAGCAGCTTTGCTTTGGAGACTGTCCGACTACACCCAGGATCTCGGAACAGCACTTCCCCCTCCAATCCCTCCACGGTGGCCTTAGCCAAACCTCAGGAATGGAAGCTTAACAAGAATGTGTCATACGAAAAATATGCCATCTGAGTCCTCTCTCCCAAGGTCCACACCCATATTTCTGCCAGCCTGGTGGACATCTCCAGTTAGATGACCCAGAGCCATGTCTTTACCAAAACAACATGTCCAAAATGATGGCTGGCCCCTCCTCCCACCTCAGGTCTTGTCTCATAAGCCAAGTTAGAAACCTTAAAACCCTCCTTCCCCATGCCAGCCCCTGCTGTCAGCAAGTCCAATCCATTGCAAATCCACAATGGCTCATATCTGATTCTTCTTCATGCCCTCACATTCAGACTGCCAGGGCCTCAGGATCCCTCGCTGACCTATTTCAGCAGCCTGGTCTTCCTCCTACCAGTTCCTCCCTTGCTGAGTTTTTCTTTGTATTAAAAGCAAATGTGTCAGCACTGTGAGGAAGCATGCCGCTGGCTCTCTGATGCCTCAGGATGGTGGGTGGACTCTTGCATTGCCATGCATGCCCATCCCACCTCCCAGCTTCATCTTGGCCTGAATACCAAACTATCCACTGGTTCCTCAAGTGCTCCTTCCTCCTTCCTAGTGGTCTTTGAGCAAGGCCTTCCCTTGTGTAGGGTTCTCTTGTTCTTGCTAACCCTGGAAAGACTATTACCTTTAGATTCAGACGAAAAATCACTTTCTTGGGAAAAGTCTGCTTCCTCTTTCCTCGTACTCTTAAACCAGGTTTCCAGTGTCCTGTCGTTATAATGTGCTAGTAGTCTCAGGATTACTTGCTTGTTTACTTACGTTGCTTTTAAGATCAGAGACTCTACCTCAATGACTTCTGTGCTCCAGAAAGTGAACACAGTATGCCTTCTGGAAAGAATGGTTGCATGTGAGTGTCTACGGTCTCCGTGGTACCATGGCGGTGTCCTTTGCTACAGTTTCATTACTCCACCTAAGGACTTTCTAGTGGACTCTATGGTAGGTGGAGTTAAGGTCCCAAATTTACCTTCCTCTCTAACTTATTATTATCTTTTCTCTTTTCTTCCCCCGTCCCTGCTCCACCTGGCCTGGTCTTCCCAGTCACATGACTTCTTACCACATCTCTGAGGGGATATCTTTTTGCCATAAAAAAAAGCGCGTTCTGGATTTGCCAACCAGGGAGGTTTATCTGCCTGTTGCTTCAGAGGGACACCTAACGTTGCTTAAAGGCTATTACTACTCCCAGAAAGGATCCTCTGAGAAGAAAACTATCACCAATAGCTTCAAACACTGACACCTGAGGTGGCCATTCCCATGCCTGCTCATGTTTTCCTGGTATTTAAAGCCAGGGTTAGACTGACCCTGGCACTCAACAGCTTTCGTTCTAATTTCTTCCACAGAGTTTTGTTCCAAGTTTCTGATCATTTCTACTTTGAAAGGTGGCCAAGGTCCCAGTGGCAGCCACAGTCGTGCCGAGTCTCCAGGCCTCCTTTGCTACAGGGCTTCAGCAGTCTCTGGGACTTGGTGTGCCTGGCAGGTGCAGCACACGCAGGGGGCAGGCCCCGCACTTTGATGAGATGGGCACCTCCTGCACGGGACCTCATTTTTTCTCCATCTGCACAGCCATTTGGGCCTCAGGCCTCATGACTCACCCAGTGGCTATCCATCTGCCCATTCACTCCAGAAAGGAAAAAGGACTTCTTCGCACGCAGTGAGTCATCAGCTCACATGTTTCAGAGCCACCTGCTTGACTCACAGACTGTAGAAGAGCTCAGTACCGAAGGGGCTTCCTGTCATAAGAAGATGGACAGTACTTGCGTACCACTCTCTCCACCTCCAGGTCAACCTAAAACTCCTGCTCTGAGCTGCCAGGGGTGCCAGAGACTTCTAACTCCTGTCCAGGCATTTCTTCCTTTCCCTCCCTGCACTTGACCTTTGAGTTGACTGATGAGGCCAGTGGTGGCCTCAGCACCCGGCAAGACCAGTCTCCCAGCAATAAGCTCTCACAAAAGTGTGTTCATAGGCTAAGGTTAGCTTGGAAAACATGACTGTGTTTTGAATGAGGACTGTGACCTTCAGATGGTAACTGTTACATTCTCAAGTATCTAACTACTTGATAAGTAGACTTGGGTAGAAGGTAATATACTTAAATGGTATAAATTTAAAAGCAAATAAGAACATGGCCTGAAAATTCTTTTTTCCTATCTTGGTGTGTGTGTGTGTGTGTGTGTGTGTGTGTGTGTGTGTGTGTGTGAGAGAGAGAGAGAGAGAGAGAGAGAGAGAGAGAGAGGCACTGACTATATTAATTTTCTACAACTAACAAAATGCCAAACTAGGTGGCTTAATGAAATTTACTGTTTCCCATATCTGGAGGCCAGAAGTCTGACACTAAGGCTGAAGTCTGTGAAGGAAAATATATTCCAGGCTTTTCCCCTATCTTCTGGTAGACTGCTGGCAATCTATGATGTTTCTTAGACTGCAGAAAGAAACATCACCTTAACCTCGGTCTGTATTTTCATTTGGCCTGTCTCTGTGTGCATGCCTATATCTAAACTTCTTCCTTTTGTAAGCATTAATCATGTTGCATTCAGCCCATTTGATGACTTCATTTAAAAATATTTCCTTAGAGAGAGAGAGAGGGAGAAAGAGAGAGAAAGGGATTGAAAGAGAATAGGCATGTTAGAGCCTGTTGCCACTGCAAACAAACTCCAGATGCATGCACCACTTTGTGCATCTGGCTTTAACTGGGTACTTGGAAACTGAACTTGGGCCCACAGTCTTTGCAAGCAAGTGCCTTTAACTTAAGCTGAGCCATCTCCCCAGCCTAATGACTTCAGTTTTTAATTTAATCACTCTGTAAAGACTGTTTCCAAATAAGGTCATATTTGAAGGTACTTAAACATTTGAAATTTTTAGGGTTGTGATTTAATCTGTAAAACACAAGCATTTGTGTATATACTAATTTTTAGGTGTTTTACTAGTCCAGCCTGAACCCTATTTTGCCTCTTGCTTTTCACTGTAATATTCTTTTTATTTATTTATTTATTTATGAGAAAGAGAGAGAAAGAAAAAGAGAGAGAAAGATTGAGAATGGGCATGCCAGGGCCTCTACCCACTGCAAATGAACTCCAGATGCATGCATCGTGGGCATCTGGCTTATGTGGGTACTAGAGAATTGAACCTGGGTCCCTTGGCTTCACAGGCAAGTGCCTTAACCCTAACCCTAACCTTTAAGCCATCTCTCCAGCCTTGTAATATTCTTTTCTATTCGCACCTATTAACTATACATTTCAATGGAGTTTATTATGATATTTTCATACATGCCTATAGTGTACACTGGTCCTAGCCAGCTACTTGTTTCCCACTCCACTCCCTCCCCCTGCATGTCCTTCCCAATCCTTAGTTATCACTCTATTATTTTCCCGTTAACTTTTTAAGTTTCCATGTATTAGTAGGGATATGTAATACTTATCTTTTGTGTCTGTCCTATTTCCTGACATAATGTTCTCTAGTTCCATCCATTTTGCTTCAAGTGACAGGATTTCATGCTATTTTATGACTGAATGAAACTCCATTGGGTACATAAACTACTTTTTTAAAATCCATTCATTTGTTGATGGGCACTCAGACTGATTCCATATCCTAACTATTTCATGTTAATACTGCTGGAGATTTTCCTGTATCAGTACAGAGAGATCTGCCTGCATGCTTTCAATGGCTTCTCAATGGCTACATTGAAAAGCAAATACACCTGTATCTCCTGTGAGTATAATAACTATTTAACTGGTCCCCAGCAATGGACAGTCTTTGCTATTAAAGGTGTCAATGAATATCCTTGAACCTGCCATTTGATACTTCTAAATGAAATATACCTGTAACATAAATTCTTTTAAGTAGAATTGCTTATTCCTAGGGTAAGTGTATTTTGATTTTGATATCTATGTAAACTGTATTTAAATTGCTCAGAGAAATGGGAAAGAGGAATCTATAAGATTAGCTAATTGCTCTTATGCATCCCCTTTCCTGTTAAAAATAGAAAAGTAGAAAGAGCCCACAGAAGGAGATAAGGGGAGCTTTTAAAATTAGCACTTTTGACCTTCCAATTTGAAATGCTCTCCTTAACCTGTACCATCCCAAGATGTTTCTCAGAATCCTCACCCCTGATCACATGGACTGGAGCTTGGTCAGAGACTTCAGAACCTTCCTGACATTTGCATCCAGGATCCAGAACAGTACTAGCCTGTGAAAGGTTTGGGGAGCAGAGGATGTGGAGGGTGGAGCCTCAAAGGCAAAAAATGAGATGTTTCAACCAAAGACCAGGACCAGAGTGGATGCAACTGACATTATTATTTCTTCCTAGTGGGAGTCGTACCTGTTCAGCTTGGCAAATGCTAAGCCTCTAGTTTAGCTTGAGAGGCTCTCAAGGCATCTAAAGTCAACCAGCCAAATTATAACGTGGAATGTTTGACATACCTACCACCTGGATACTTGGAAACCCTCTCCTGGATTTTGCTTGCTATGCGAACTTAACTCATGGATAGTAACTTGCCCCAGGTTCCTTCCAGCCCTATACTTGCTGGTTCACAGCAGGTGAGCATCCTGTTAGCATCCTAAGACAATCCGGAAGTCATATCCTTGGTAAAACTGGAGAAGCTGAAGCACAAAGAAGGGGAATGACTGACGAGGAGCAGATTGGCCATGCAGCCACTCCTCCATGGGTGTGGACCCATGTGTTGCAGACAACATGCTTGTGAACACTGATGAGGGGCCTGAGAATACAGCAATGGTTACCACAGACCCTAACCCTGCCCTCTCTTGGAACACTCACAGTCCTGTGTATCAGTCATAGAAAATTTGCATTTGCAAATCATACACAAAGAAGGAAATTAACAAAAATGAAGATGTGAGAGCATTAAAGGAGACATGACGCTTTGAGAGTGTTGGGGGTGGGTCAGGGACTATGCCAAGGAGAAGCTAACATTTAAGCTGTGTCCAAAAAAGTCTCTACCATAAAGAACATTGCTATTGAGGTTGCCTTTTCCCCTTGTCGTCCTTCCAGGACCCACAAAGTAGGACAAGAACTGTTCCTCTTACTGACCACTCCGGTCTTAAAAAGACAGGTAGCTGCTTGCCTTCTACTCAAGAGGCCTGACATGGAGAATATAAGGAACAGCTTGGAAGATTCTTCTGGCGACTACAGGAATCCTGGCTGCCTGACCCAGCTCTCCTGCTTCCTTTGGGAGGAGAGTGAATACCTTTACTCTGTTGTTTACGGTACAGCAAAGAGCCAAACAGGATGAGAGCAAGACCAGCTGTGAAGGGGATTTTTATTTTTTTAGCTAAACTTGGTATTTTTTTCTTTTTTCACATGTGTATATGT
Organism: Orientallactaga sibirica; assembly: GCA_036365145.1. Lineage (NCBI taxonomy): Eukaryota > Metazoa > Chordata > Mammalia > Rodentia > Dipodidae > Orientallactaga > Orientallactaga sibirica. The sequence goes on from JAEOAD010000005.1 coordinate 50,139,782, forward strand.
GGTGTATGCATGTGTGTGTATGTATGCAGATGTGTAGAGCATATGCACACAGGTAATGGAGGACAGAGGGGAACATCAGGTTTTTTTTTCTCTATCACTCATCCACGTATTTCCTTAAGATGGAGTTTCTCTCTGTACTTAGAGCTGTAGTTCTCAAGAGCCCCATTGATTCTCTGGTCTCCACTCCCCACAGGTCTGGAGTTACAGGCATGTGTGGCCATGCCCAGCTGTATACATGGGTGCTTTGGAAACAAACTCAGGCAGTCTCAGGTCCTCTCATGCTTGTACAGCAAACGCTCTCAACTGCTGAGCCATCTCCCCAGCCCAAAGTACACTTTTGAGCCTGACTTTCCTTAGACATTTTTTTGTCAACCATAATTACTCATTTATGTATTCCTGATAAACCTGAGTATATCTGGAGCCATTCAAGACATTAATGTTGGCCTGGGACCTAAGATATCTGGCATAATTCTGGTATATGAACACCAACAAAGACAAGCCCAGCAAGTGTCATGTGGACCTGTTACTGGCAATGAAAATGTGTGAAGGGAACTTTGTAAAGAATGACCTGAACGGGACTTGGTGGCATACGCCTGTAATCCCAGAACCCAGGAGGCTGAAGCAGGAGGATCTTCAGTTCAAGGCCAACTTGGGCTGCACAGTGAGACCCTATCTCAAAAAACAAAACAAAATAAAACAACACACAGATGATACTCTAGGTGACATCCACTAACTGTGAACCATGAACACAGGAGAGAACTCTGGCCTTCATGTCATGCAGAGGAGACAGGATGATCCCAGCTTACAAATGAGAAAAGGAAGGCCAAAAAGATTTTTGACCAAAGGCCCAAAAAGCTGTAACTGATAGAACAACATCTGAACTCAGATATTCTGTACGCTAGTTCTGGCTTGTAAATAGTGCCTGAGAATGCAAGGCTCAACAGAAACCAGAACTGTTAACTATGTAGAACCTTCTTTCCTCTCATTCTTGCCCAGAGCAACTTGTTTCATCAGTTCATGCCCAACAAGACCAAATAAAGGATGTGGCAGAGAGGGGCGATCAGCTCGCTTGTTTTACAACTAACCATGGGAAAGAGGGATTAAGGGGAAAAATGTTTTGGGGTGATGGGAGATACAGTGAGATTTTATGGTTTCTCAGTCATCTGTGACTGAGGAAAGGCAGGCCTAAAGTCTTATCCCTCATTAACACTTGTGACCCTATAACTGCCAATGGGCCCTGGGTGAACTGTCTTGGAACAGTCCATGTAGTCGTTCAGTTACACAGCCCTTCCTGGATGCCTGGTCCTAAGATGGTATATGCCAGTGTGACCAACAGTCAGCCATTTGGTGAAGTTTTTACTTTTCCTCTAGCCATGGTTGAGAAAAGGACCCAATGCAAGTGCCAGCCAGCAATACTTGACAAAAATAAAGCAGTCATGTGAGAGATGCATTGATGTGGCCAAATCCTTGACCATGAAAGCAGTAGATTAACCAGTTCACCACTCACACCCACATGCAGTGGATCACACAGGACACAGAGCAGACATGCCCAGCCTACTAGCTTTTTCCTTGTTATTGTTGTGTGGGTTTCACAGGCATGTTGTTTCTTATTCTCACTGTTCTCTAGACCAAGCGAGAACCTGGAAAAAATGAATTTCCTTCCCCATGTCTGGTTAATTTTTAATTTTTTCATACATTCATGCATTTGGGTGTTTGTGTTTGTATGCACGTGGACACATATTTATAGAGGCCAGAAGACAACCCTCAGGAACACTGTCCAACTCTGTTTGAGACAGATTTTCTCTTTAATACACAAGGAAGGTCAGAACTATCAGACATGAGTTAAAACTGAAGTCTGCAGGTGAAATTTCTTCTTCAAATAAACCAAAGTTCTGTTCGTCAGGCCTGTCAAATGACTGAACCAGGCCAGCTGAGATTATTTAGGATAATTTCCTTTAGTTGAAGACAATGACTTGTGGACATTCATCTTCTTCACAGAATACCTTCACAGCAATTCCTCCAATAGGGTTTGATTGAACAGCTAGGGACTAACCACAAGCACACATGAAACTGACTGCAGTCAGGATACATGATTGTTTCTATAAGCTGTTTGCTTCATTAGAGTGACTTTCCTCCTCTACTTTACAGGTGCCATGTTTAACCCTAACCAATTATGTTTTCTTATTCTCTGATTGGCTACCTTTTTAATGTGAACTTCCTGTTTAGACTATATTAATAATTACATCATTTATTTTATCTTTTATATCATACATATGACCCTTGTAGAGAGCAAGTTCTGTGCCATTTTGTTACTTTCAAATATACTTACACACATATAGTGTTTAGACTCATGGGCTCTGGATCCATATTGTCTGGGTTTAAATCACAGATTTGCCTTTTACCAGTTTTGTAATACTGGGACAGATCACTTTTCAATGCTCAGCTTTCCTTATATATAAATATATAAAATGGAGTAAATGTACTTATTTCAAGGTGGTTATGCACATTAAATGTACAGCACTCAGTATCCCTAGAACACACAGTGATTATAATATAGTTACATATACAATATGTAATATAGTTATGTGTATATGTATTTATATGCTTTTAAAATGAATATATGTTAAAATGCATACAATGTGCTGCATTGTCTATATAGGTTATTTTTTCATTATGTTTTAAAATCAAGTTCATTGAGGTATAGTTTACATGTGCTGTCATACACTCATTCCTGAAAAAATTCCACTCTTGTAACTATTGCTACCACACACTCAGGATGTACTACATTTCTAGAATCCCTCAAAATTGTCTCCTGTATGACTATAGATTTGTTTGCCTTATCTCGCACTATAAATAAATGGAATTACACAACATGTACCCCTTTGATCTGGCTTGTTTCATTCCGTATGTTTGAGACTCATGTATATATCAGAGTTCATTCTGTTTTATCGCTCAGTATTTCATTTTATGAATAGACTAGTTTGCTTATCCATTCACTGTTAATGAACATTTGGTTGTTTCTAAGTTTTGATCACTATGAGCAAAGCTGCTGTGAAAATTTTGTGTACAAGCCTTTGTGAAGGCTTATGTTTCCATGTCTCTCAAATAACTACACAGATTTAAACAGAAATCTAGTAACTTTCCTCGTACGGGTGGAGGATAGTATCAAATTCGGGGATTCCACTGTGGCATCGTGGCAGAACTCACTCTCAAAGTAGACAGTCTTTATCTTAATAAAAGTGACCTCCTCACACAGTTCCTCTGAGCTAAGAAAAAGGATTATTTTAATGGCTGTCATTTCATTTACTGTGTTGTACATTATGAGTCAAAGAAAAGCCATCTTTTCTAGTGTCATGTATAGTTTAAAACAAAACTAAGCTGATTCAGGATAGGTTAATATTGAGTGATTGGGACTAGTGATTAGTAACATTTATTTAACACTCAGGGTGCTGAATACTTTGAAGTAAGAACTATGTTGTCCCATTTGGCAGAGACCTGTAGAGGTGAGGCAACTTGCCCAGGATGGCATACCTAGTAAATAGCAGAGTTAGAATTCGAACACATTTAGGCCTAGACCTGTTTTCCTCCAAATCCTGAAGCCTGAACTGCAGGTTACGAACCATGTAGTGGCTGGCTCAGACCGTTTCCCTGGTGGTATTAATATTGTCCTACGTTTAAATTGCTTACAGGGATCCAAAAATTACTTGGGGACGTACTAAGAATACTCCCTTTTCTTGCCTTAAAAATGGAAAAGAAAATGTCTCCTAAAAAGAGCACAGATTCCATTATATTACAGACCTAACCACTCATGGCTCTATCCTTGCCTTCAGCAAATACTTATTTACTGAGTGCTTACTGACAGAGTAAAACATCCACCTACCTCTAGAAGATCAGGATTCCAGCCAATGAGGTAAAGCCACCTCCTTGATGACGATTGGTTGAGGGGGAAGAAGCGCCGCCTCCCCGCGTCACTCGTGGCTGGCGCCATTTTTGCTGCCCTGAGGCAGGCTCTCCGCTCCAGGCACGTTCACAAGGTCTGCCTCTGCTGGTAGACGGCAAGAACTTGAAGTGGACTGTCCACTTCTGCTTCTTCAGTGAGGTGACGTTTTGTTCTCTCATTTTCAGAGCTGGACTGAGGTGAAGGTTGGAACCCAGCTTGTGATACTCTCCCAGGTCATTTGTGCCAAGGTGTGTGTGCGCGAGCGAGCGTGCGTGCGTCCGTGCGTGCGTGCGTACGAGACGGCCTGTGGCTGTGGCGCTCAGCTTCATGGGGCGCCTGCGCAGTTGATGGCAAAGGCTCGCCCAACCGGTCTCTAGGCCAAGCTTGCACGTGCACGTACCGGTGCTGGAAGGATGCAGCAGATGAAGCACTGTGGGCGTGGGTGTGTTCGCTTAGCTCTGAAGTGCTGTGTGCGCAACAGGTGTTCGTTTTATACATACACAAATAATCCATTGCTTCCTTGTGACAATCCGGAAAGCCAGCCACAGTTATAGCTCCTCGTTTTTATAGATGAAGACCCTGAAACCTACATCACTTAGATCACACAACTAGTTTGGCATTTGAGAAATCACCTTGAAAGTTAGTCTAATGGGCTGGAGAGATGGCTTAATGGTTAATGTGCAAAGCTTAAAGACCCAGGTTCCATTCCCCAGTACCCACTTTAGCCAGATGCACAAGGTGGCACAAGTGTCTGGAGTTCACTTTGCAGTGGCTGGAGGCCCTGATGCAATCAGTCTTTTTCCCTATCTGCCTCTTTCTTTCTCTCTCTGTCTTAAATAAATAAAATAGTTAATTTTTTAAAATTAGTCTTTCACTATTTTGTAAGGAAGTGTATGAGGTACATAGGCAACATTTTCTTGAATTCAAAATTTTCAGTCGCTGTGTTCTAGTTGAGTGAATTTTAGTTTCACAAAGGATCAGTCATTACTTGAGGTTGTGGTTTTTGTCAAACTCTAGCTGATTTTTTTGTGGTTTAAAATTCAAAAATTTCCCTCAACTTTGTTGAGGTATGATTTACAATATATTTAAGTTGTATTGTTTGATGTTTTCGTAGGTATATATTATGAAAGGATGGCCACAGTCAAGTTGCTCATTTACTCTAAGCACCCGGCAACCACCAATCTAATTTCTGTTACTATGGATTTGCCTGTACACGTACCATGTAAGTGCCATGTAAGTATATACAGTATAAAATTTTTTGTCTTGTCTTCTTCCGCTTAGTGCTTCTGAGAGTTACTCATGTTAATCTGGATCGATCTATCTATCATCTATCTATCTATCTATCTATCTATCTATCAATCATCTATCTATCTATCATCCATCCATCCATCCATGTTTTGAGTATCCTAAATGTCTTTCTCCATCACCCTGGCACAGATTGCCAGGCTCACCATGGAAGCACCGTTGCTCATCTAACCACCTGGGCCCTAGCTGATATGGGACAGGGGGTTGATCTCCTGAGAGAGAGTCCACTGTCTTTTTTTGCCTTGTTGATAGATTTTGGTTGTCTTTGGGTCTCTCTGCCCTCTGAAAAAGATTCTCCAATTGAGAATGAGGTCAGCATAGGTTTAAGTGGATAAGCATCATTAATTTAGAGAAATTCTGATTGGTGTAGCCTCTCTTTTGGCCAAAAACTACTGGGAGCTTCTTATTGGAGTCTGTAATCTTGGTTTCCATAGGATTCTTGGTTTCCAGTTTCACTATGGGTTCCTTTCCCCTGAGCAGATCTCTTAGCCACTCAGAGAGCCATTGTTTACCCACCTAGGCTGGGTGCCAACATTGTACCGGTGTGTACATCTTGTTAGGCTGGTTACTTCCATATATCAGTGAACCCTGCTTGCTTACAACATTGTTAGCCATTTTCCCCAGCAGCTCATGTAGGCTTTTCAGCTAAGTATCTGGGAGCTGGCTTCCTTCCAGATTCAGCTGGATCTCTAGGTGCTCTGTATGGGCAGCACGTGGTGCTGGACTGTCTTTTTTGTTAGTATTGATTGTTTCATGTCTTTAACATAGACAACCATTCCACCTCTGAGCAAAGAGTTATTCTTTTCTAGTCAGCATAACTTTTCCTTCTTGTCTTTTTGCATTAGCATGAAGTTCCAGTATAATATTGCAAAAGAATGGCGAGAATGGTTCCTGATCTTAGTGAGAATGCTGCTGGTTTCTCATAATTATGATGTTAGCTTTAGAAGTTTGAGAATTCTTTTTAAAATTATTTTATTTGAGAGAGAGGCCAGGGGGGATGGGCATGGCATGGCTTCTAGCCACTGGGGCGGGGGAACTCCAGACACATGAACCACCTTGTGCATCTGGCTTCTGTGGGTGCTAGGGAATCGAACCTGGGTCCTTAGGCTTCACAGGGAAGCGCCTTAACCAGTAAGCAATCGCTCCAGCCTTTGATAATTCCTTATGAATAGAGGATAGTACTCTATCTCTCTCTACATAAAATTCTATTATGCATGGGTGCTAGGTTTTTTAAAAAAATTTTAAATTTAATTTATTTTGAGAGAGCAAGAAAGGCGGGGGGGGGGGAAGAATGGGCACCCCAGGGCCTTCAGCTACCGTAAATAAATTCCAGAGGCATGTGCCACCTTGTGCATCTGGCTTATGTGGGTCCTGGGGAATCAAATTTGGGTCCTTTGGCAGTTGCAGACAAATGCCTTAACCACTAAGACATCTTTCCAGCCCAGGTGCTAGGTTTTTAAAGCATTTTTCTCTATTTCTTGATACCATCGTTTTATTTTTTTTCCTTAGGCCTTTTGATGTAATTGATTTTAAAATGTACCTTACATACTTGGAAAAAAATCCAATTTGTTCTTAATAAAACATGCTTAATAAATCATGCTTTTTAACAGCATGATTTCCCAATTTTGGGGGGAATATTTACAACTGTGTTCATGAGAGATATTAGTCTGTAATTTTTTGTATGTGTGTGGGGGTTGTATATGCATGTTGAGTGTCTCCTTAATTACTTTCCACCTTATTTTTTTGAGACAGGATCTCACTGAACTTGGAGCTCAACAATTTGGCTAGGCTAGCTAGCTAGCCAATAAGCCCCAGACATCCCGTCTCTGTCTCCCCATAACTGGGATTACAAGCGCCTGCCACTATGCCTGGCATTTACATGCATGCTGGTGATCTGAACTCTGGTCCTCTTGTTTGTGCAATAAACATTTCTTCATTTCCCCAGCCCCCAGTTCCAATACCTATAAAACATAATTTATCCAGGTGAAAGTCATATAACATAAAAGTAACCACTTAAAATTAGACAACTCGTGTTTGTAGGAAAATGTATGCAATTTGAGAGAATCCTGTTAAGTGAACTAAGCCAGTCTCAGAAAGGCAGATACTGTGTTTTCTCTTAATTCTGGTTCCTAGACTTTATTTAGTCATATCAAATCACACACACATACACACACCTGGTATAAAATGGCTCTGTATTTTCAACTTCTGGATAGTTCTTACTTGTTCAAGTAGGAACAGAGTTTGACTTAATTCAGTTATCATTTGCAAACAATTTGCCTCTGCAGTTTATAGCATTTTTGCACCTTATCACTTTAAGGTTTGTTGATTTTCCATGAATGATAGTGACATACTAGCTTGTATATGGGACAAGTCAAAGGGTTTTTGTAATTTGTGGGCAGCTATTATTTTCACGCTCGACATTTCTAAGTCAAAATTAATGTGGTAGCAAAAGGAATTAGGTTAAACGAGATCCTGTCAGACCAGTACACTGGCCTGGAACTCAACAATTAGGCTGGACTGGCTGGCAGTGGTAGTAGGGATCCAGTGTTGGTAATGGGTGCACACCACTATGCCTGGTATTTTATGTGTGTAATGGGATCAAACTCAAGTGGCAAGGCAAGCACTGTATTCCCCGAGTTGATCTTCCAAACATAGCCGTAGTGGGTTTTTCATTAATGATGTATCCTCAGTATTTATATAGAAGACATATAGCAAATACTTGCTACACATATGATAAGGAAAATTTGTTTTTTCTTAATGACAGCAGTGTATTGTGGAAAATTGTTTATAGGAGAGTTTGGAGTGACATTCAGTTTATAGATATGACCTGATCAAAATGTTTTGCTTTTTTAAGGTAGGGTCTCACTCTATCCTAGCCTGACCTGGAATTCACTATGTTGTCCCAGGCTGGCCTTGAACTCTTAGTGACCCTCCTACCTCTGCCTCCTGAGTGCTGGGATTAAAGGTGTGCACCACCATGCCTGGCCCCATCCTGTTTTATGCATTGTACATTTTATATGTTTATTGGTTATTCCCTTTAAGAGGAAGAGCAGGTTTTAAATTAAGTTAAAAATTTAACTACATAACACTTGTCTACATAAAATTTCATTTTTTTATTTTTGGAGAGAGACTCAGAGAGAAAGAGGGAGAGGGAGACAGAGAATGGGCACGCCAGCAGTCTCTCAGCTGCTGTGAATGAAATCCAGATGTGTGTGCCCCTTGTGGGCAAGTGTGCCATTGCGCCCTTGCATCACTTTGCATCTGGCTAAACGTGGGACCTGGAGATTGGAACTGGGAAGGTTCTTAGGCTTAGCAGGCAGGTGCCTTAACTGCTAAGCCATTTCTCCAGCCCAAAATTTCACTTTTTTTGATAAGAATTATTATAGCTAAACCAGTCTCAGCTGTCAGATTTTCCTGCCCTTGGTACCCTGTGAAGTCATGGGCACACAATCACTGAAAGCATGAATGGGATCATCTTTGAGTCTTTGACACTAGTCTCAGCTCATTTTTAATGTATGTCATATTGGCACACACACACACACACACACACACACACACACACACACACATTGCCATAACAACATTTAAATGCCCACATTATCCTTATTTTTTTCTTGTGTGTATGTACAGTATGGTGCCCCATACACTTGCCTGAGACACTGGGCAAAGTTGGGGCAGTGCTTGCCTATGGTGTTAGAGTGTCCTGCTCCCTCACTCTTCTGCATGGTCTTGTTTGGAGTCGTAGCCTCTTCATTGATTCTGCAGCTTGCAAGGCTCCATTGATTCTCAGGTGTCCCTTAGGGTTACAGGTACATGTGACCACACCCAGCTTTTTACATGGGATCTGGAGATTCAAACTCTTACCAGTCTCTCAGGCTCTCATGCTTGCGTTAAACTCACTTAACTGCTGAGCCTTTTCTGTAGTCTCCCAGTTTATTATCTTAAGGTTCCTGAATTGGTAAGTTTACTTTCAGTAGAACAGAGGGGGGGAAAGGAGAAATAACTGTGTAAGTTCTTAAAAAGCATGTTGGGAGTCACATAATGAAAAAGCAGATATTTTTATTATGATGTTTCTCCATATTTGGCATTGCTGTAAATGGCTAACTAACATTTACTGCCAATTCAGTACAAATGTGTGGTTTGGTAATACCAGAACAGCAAATTTAAATGAAAAATAAAAGTTAAACATTTCCACACAAAATTTTACAGTCTGACATTTCACTGCTTAGGTAAAAAGACATTTTTTTAAACTACAGGTTATTATTCAGCATGAATAAAAAACTACAACTTTTATTTTTAAACAGGAGTCACTGGTTTTAATTTTTACACATTTAAAAATTACTGTGATAAAAAATAATGAAAAAGCTTCTTAATAATGCCATACACAGTATAATATAGATTTGTCCCCATTATATAGCATTTGTTTAATATACAAAATAGAATATTGACACACTTAAATCTATATGTAGTTAAGCAAGTTATTTGAGGAGGGTATTTTCATACAGCCATTTATCAGAAAATAAAATCCTTCCAAACATTTTCTAGAGAGACACTAACCCTTTCCTGAAAACCTAGTCACTAATCCTTGATGGATCAGGTTGATTGAAAATAGTTGGGGAAAAAAAAATGATGGACTTTCTATCCAAAGTGGTTTAAAGTGTCAACAGTACACTTCTGTTTTCCTTTCAACATTGAAACCAGATACATAAAAACATTCAACAACAACTTGTTGGGGTGACCAACCAAGTTCAAAATCTCACTGAAGGCTATCATGATTCCTGAATTTTGCCTGATCAAAGCATCATAATATTGTTCATTCCATGATGATATAGTTTCAAGGTATTTAAGAGGGAATTAAAATAATATGACCCAAGTAAAATAGGAGCTGCTCATCTCCTCCTATCCCCCCATTCTGAAATGAGAATGGCTTTCTTTCATGTGCTTGCCTAGGGCTTATCCTGTGCTTATGATTAAGTGCTTCATGGACACTAATAAATACTGGTTTTCCTTTCTGGGTGGCCAAGGTTTTTATTTTTCCTAAGAGAAGGCGGGTGCTTCTTTAGTTTCCCTTCCCAAAGTTTTACACAGCTGTGTATATATATATCCTCAGACCGTCAAGTCTTATCTCCTCAGATGTGCTTGTACAGTATCCCACAGAAATGCCTAAAAATACTGAGAAAATCCCTTTTTTCTTACCAGTATTAAAAAAAAAAAATCAAGATCTATTGTGAGTCACAAAGGCATGTCACCAACTCTCACTGAACTTACCAAATTTATACAGCTTGGGATGGCACAAAATCAGACATAGAAAATGAAATTGCATTCAAACAATACCTATCTTTTTTCTTCTTTCCCACATACTTAAAAAAAGCACAGCTTCTCTTTCTATGTAATGAAAAGCTTCCTGTAGTTGTTTAGAATGTCTGTTGCCTTCTATTGACAACAAAGTACACATACCCTTTATTTACATATATTTTAGTGAGTTCTATTTTTGAGCCAAGATTATTGGGGCTGTAAAACCGTCATAAGATTAATGTGTGATGTGCTTTCTGGTTTGAATCATATAATATTCCATAAATGAACAAATAGTCTACCTTTGAGAAGCTTTTTTGAAACTTAACACTGTCATTGATAATATTCAAGTGGTATTTCTTAGGCACCATAAATTTCACATCTACCTGGGTTACAACTATCTTAAAGTATTTTGAGATCAATTTAAACCATTACAAAGTGAACATTCCCTTTTAGAGAGCATTCAAAAAGCAGATGATTACATTTTTATTAAATAATTTCTGTAAAATACTGAAAATAACATTCAAAAAGCATTCAAAACATAAACATGTCCTCATTTTACTTGAAAATGAACTCTTGTAGGATGAAAAGGAATTAGTGTATTGTTGGCATCCTATGGGATTCTGTACTATTTACATATTGCTGGTACCTCTATGCATATTATTGCCAAACTTCTAAAGCCTCTGTTCTTGTTAGCCTGTTGGGAGAAGCTGTATATGAAAGTAACCCTGCTATTAGATGGTGCTTATAAACTGTATAAGCTCCACCTTTCTGTCCTTTTTACACACTTTTATCGCAAGGGGAGATTTAATGAACTAAACTTGCATCGGCAGACTCACTGTTGGAATAATGGTGGTGAGAATGGGAGACGGGGGATTACCTTCCCCTGTGATCTGATCGGGTCAAAACCTCAGCAACCTTCACTGCACACAGGGCCAAACTCCATCTCCCTCTTGCCCTGGCCTAGAGAAAGCCTGGTTGGTTTCTGAGACCACTGATGCCTGTATGAATGCTTGCACACGCTATAAATCATATAGGATATCCATCAACATTTCTTTGACCCCTACAAAAAATATATAACATGTCATGATAAAACAATCTCATCTAAAAATCATTCTTATTTTACACTATACAAGCTATTTTACAATCATTTGAATAAATTGCATGTAAAGCTGCAGTAGCCCTTCCCTTCCCAGATTAGTGAATACCAATATGATATATATCTGAAACTATAACTAAATATAAAAATATATTAGAAGTTTCATATTTTTAATATTAGATTTTTTTCAGTTTTCTATTACACAAATAATTTGGCCACCTTGAATAGAAATCAAATTTCTTGTGGCTTAGTAAATATGTTAAGCTTTGAGTTTACATAAAGTTGGTAAGGTGCACACAGAAAGGGCTACTACAGCTTCTGTTCTGCTGAAAATGATAATTCTCAATGTGAAGAAGTTCACAAGACTTGTGTTAAATTCTATGGCACATGTAGGGATGTGTAGTTGTACAAACATGGATGCTGACATTCAGTTCTAAATCACAAAAATCAGTAGCTGAACTTTCCTGTACCACCAGGAAAGAGACCAACTAATTGGTGACAGATGGGAATGTGAAAATGGGTGTCTAGCCACTTTTGCCATGTTAAGATTTAGTTTGGGGAAAAAGTTTAATGAGGAATTATTTGGTCTGATTAAAAACCTCTCAGCTGTATCACAGCTGGTTATATGGAATCATAACTTTTAAGAAGTTATAAAACAACTACAAAAGCTCCCAAAAGACAATTAGTTTACCAAATTTCTTTCCATTTAACCATTGCTGAGATGGGATATTAGGTACCAACAGGGTCTCTTGGTAGTTGTTTTTTTTTTTTTTTTAAAGTTAGTCTTTTGCAACCATCATCCACAGTTTACTATACCAGTTAGGACTGTTAATTTGCACAACCTATATAATTTTCCATGGAAGCAGATATATACAAAATAAAAGCTTTTGACAAGAATACTGGAGATCTGAGTCAATTTTTGTGGTCTTCTGACAGCTAAGTGCCATCAGGGTAGAAGCACCAACCCATTTTCACACAGAAGATTAATGTTTAGAGTTTAGGAAAGCTACGAACTAGCTGCCCATCTTAAACAGCTGTACAATAACTTGGATACAAAAATTATGTAAGAAAAAAATGAGCAAGCGTAGTTCACTGAATATAAAGGAAATTGTTAAAACCAGACAGTAATAGCTATAAAAGGCACAACTTCCCTTTTCTGATATACACTTGTAAACTTTTTCAGGTTTCCATGCATAAATCAAAAAATGCTATCCTAACTATACATGGGAAAAATACATCAAAAAAAAAGTCCAGAAAGTTTCATCCAGCTAACTGAAGAGTATGAGCAGAAAATTTACCACATAGACTTTGGGCACTGGTGGTTTTTGTGCCATCCTTCAACAGTGGACATTGCCTACACATCATTTTTAATTTCTGGGACACATCAACTAATAAATTTCACTGTCTACTTTCCCATCACTTAAAGTGATGATTCAACTCCTTATGTTGCCATATCCTGGCCCTCTATAAACCACATGTAGTGCATATTTAAAGAAAGTAAGAGACACAGAAAAACAACAATAAAATAACCCAATAAAACCTCTACAAGACAAATTGGTAGTTTGTACAGTAAAAGCTATAAATTCAACTTTCTTTAAGGCAACCTTTCTTAGTAAGGCAGTCACTTTTGATGAAACAGAAGTTTTTTTATATTTCCATTTGAATATTTTGGTATCTGATTGGTGATGATTTCAGCTAACATCTCTGGGAATTCAATACTCATGGTCTTATCCAAAAATGTTTGGAAGCAATAGGTGAGGAGATTTTCAACTACCTGTAAGAGAAGATGTGGTAATGATTAGACTTTAAAACTGAACAATGTGAACTCATGTTGGCTGCTTAAAAAAAATCTGTCCTTAGGCTAGGGTGATGGCTGTATGGATAACAGTGCTTTCTGCACAAGCTCAGGAATCTAGTTTCATACCCAGCATCCATGTAAAAAACAAGATATGGCTGTACATGCTTGTAATGCCAGTGTTGAGGATGGTAGAGACAGGAGGATCACTGGGACTTGATGGACAGTAAGTCTAACCAAAACGCAGTGAACGTCAGGTTCAGGGAGAGATCCTATCTCAAGGAAATAAGGGCAGACAAGTGATAAGAGCACATGTGATGCCTTCCTCTACGTGAGCACAAGACACACTTATCTATACACATAGTGCATATATAGTGCTAGAACACACACACGTACACATACCTGTCCCAAAATATACCAATCCTTACTTAAATTGCCCAGGTGAAAATATAAGCACTAAAATACAAAAGAAAGTATACATAGAATGAAAGCCTGACATGCATACCTTACCAAGCACTTGAGAGGCTAAGGTGGAAGGCTCCAGGAAGATTGCTGGTTTGAAGCTATACTAGCTTAATTTAATAGAACATCCTACCTTGTAAAAATAGTGCTATTAATTTTTGTAATAACAGTGTTATTTATGCATATGACTAAAATATTTCATAGACAGGAAAAATGTACAAAATTGAAGTTAGAAACTTGAATCTGAACCATCATCATAATCTTTGAATTTGGGGTAGGAGGGAACTTATTGGCATATAATTATATATTTTAATTGTAATTAAAAAAACTGTGTGGGCCACAAAATTCTTAATGTTTTGTTTATTATTTTTTGTTACTTATTTTGGCTTTGAGTTTGACACTTACCTCATGCATGGAGTCCAAAAGTTTTGTCAGTTGATAAAACCGCTGCCAGTTCTGACTGGAGTTTCCTTCCCTTTTGACAATGGCTTTCCCTAGCTCTTTGATGTAGGTCATTCTGATTTCATCAAATAGCTCTTGGCTCTTCAAACCTTCCTTAGGAACTAAAAGGGTAGGATAGAATCAATTGAAGATTTTCCATGCTATAGTTTTTCACATATCAAGCAATATGTTCGTGACATAATTCATTGTTATGCTTTCTATGTACTTTTAATATATCCTAGTATATATACATTTTACAAAAGATTGTGAGATTTTAAGAAAGAGAAAATACAGGATAATAGAGAATTGGAAGTCTTATCTTGAGTGAATCATTAAATGGTACAGTTATTATTTAATTTTGGCTGTCACTCTTGAGTTTAACTGTATTTTGAGATAAAAGGCTTCAATAAAAACTATTTTACTAGCTATATCTTGAGTATATCTTGAGTGGGCATGTGCGACTTTGTGCTTGCTTCACCTTTGTGTGTCTGGCTTACATGGGATCTGGAGAGTCAAACATGGGCCCTTAGGCTTTGCAGGCAACAGCCTTAACCACTAAGCCATCTCTCCAGCCCACATTTACTCTTTATAAAATAGCAATAATAATGTCTTTGGGAGTTAAAAATACAACTAAAATATAAAATAATTGCATATTAGCTCAAAGGGGAGTTTGATAAGAATGAATGCTTCAATTTCAAAGATGAGTATGCATATTACCAAACAGTTATGGGAGGAGTATAACAAAAAGTCCAAAGAATAAAGAGTACAAAAGGGGGTATGACAAAAAGTAACAGATAGGATGGTACAAATAAATTCAAATAGTGATTTCACAAAATGTAGAGATGAACTGAGTTCTCTAAGCATAACAAAGATAATTCAGCTTTATGCTGGTTATAAAACATCTAAATGGAGACACTGAATGGTTGATATAAAAGGACATGAAGTACTGTGAATAGAGTATGAGATGACAAACCTTTTCTATAAAGGACAAATCAGTAAATGTTTTCAGCTTTTCAGTTTCTTTCTAAGCTAATCAACCCTGCCTTGTGACATGAACAGTCAAGGATACTTCAGTACGTAAACAGATGTCTAGAGGCTACATATTAGTGTCTGATAAGTTTCAAAATTCAGAAATCTGCCTTTGTAATAAACATTTAGCTTTTCATATGCTTTGGCCATGAAATCCTTTTTTCCCTTAACCATTGTTAACACAAAACCAATGTTCCTAGGAACACACTTTAGGAAATGTAGCACTCCACAAGTCATAATCTCTACAACAGTGACCATGAGTTAGGCTTCTGTTCATTGGCCTTGGTGCACTGACTCTGGAAGAGTAATACACCACAGAAATGATCTGATACCAATTTTACAATTCAGAGTTCATTCTAATTCTCCCAACTACATAATGGCATATTTTTGTAATAACAGACTGATACTTGATTAACAGAACAATTATTTTATATAAATGGTATCAGAAGCAACTGAAAATGAAAAAAAAATTCCATCCCCATACACAACTAATTTGTACTATGTACCAATGAGAACGCGTTTTAAATTTCCATGCAAATGTACAGCTCCCATAGTGTTTTAGGTGAAGTTAGTGACTAGTGAAAATATCCAGATATATTAGGCAGTATGTTAACTATTACAAAAAAAAAAAAAAAAAAAAAAAGAAAAGAAACTACAGTTTATAAACAAATATTACACAGCCATACATTTAAAATTTTTCCTTAAAAGGAGTTGTGTATTAGGGTTTACAGACAAAAAAAAAAAAAAAAAAAAAAAAAAAAAACACCTGCTGGAACCAGCTTCATCATCTGCTTCTTTTTCAGCCTTGACAACTCCCATTTATACCGCGTTTGCTTCTCCTTAGCTCTGTAGCAGCGATATCCCTTTCATGGCTTTCCTTCAGCTTAGCAACCTTCTTTTCCTAAGATGGCCATTACTACAGGATGCTCTTTAGTGTCTTTTTTTCCTCTTTTGATCTTTGGGTGATCATCAGAACTGAACAAGAAGGCTGAAGAGGCCTCTTTGGTACATTGGGATCCTTGAGCTTCCTATTAGGAATCATGAAAGCTTATATTTCTTTTTCATAATAGGCTTTGCTATGTCCTTAAATTTTCCTTTTTCTTTAGCAGACATGGTCTTCCAAGTTGACTAGAGCCTCCAGGTGCTACTTATTGCTCCTTTCAGCAGGCTGGCACATCAAAGGCATGTGATAACAACTTTCTTGGCTTCCTAGGATCTCCTTTGCCTATGTTTAGTTATTTTTTTTGACTTTCCATAAAAATTTGTGCTGAAGAGAGAGGAACGGTGAGCTTCAGTGCTCAGTTTAGCCCTGAGATGAATTCCTGCTCTGATTAAACACTGTAAGTCAGAAGTTTCTTCTAGTTAGCACAAGCCACTCTTGGTTTTAGGCAACCCTCTCCTCCCACTAAGGGTGTTTTTGCTGGTCCACAAAAATTGATGTTGCCTTTGGGCCCAGGGCAGACTCAGCCTAGTATCTAGTACCAAGGAAAGGAGGCTTGGGGTAGTTGAAGGCCTTCTGTTTTCATTTAACATTTCATGACTCTTATTTTCTTTCCTCTTAGCATTTCAACTATTATTTACTTTTGTTTAAGTGGTTGCTGTAGGTTTTAGTATATGTTTATAATTAGTCTATGTTTTTTTTTCAAATAAACACTAGACTACTTTATAGGTAATGCTGGTACCAAAATATTACCAATCCCTTCTTTCTAACCCTCCTAATACTGCTATCATTCATTTGACATATCCATATATTTTCCAGTTATTCAATACATGATTACTTTGAAATTATATATATATATATATATATATATATATATATATATATATATATTTTTTTTTTTTTTTTGAGAGAGACACAGAGAGAGACAGAGAAGAGGGAGAGATGGGCGCGCCAGCAGCCTCTCAGCTGCCGTGAACAAAATCCAGATGTGTGCGCCTCCTTGTGGTCAAGTGCGGCATTGCACCCTTGTGTCACTGCATCTGGTTAAACGTGGGACCTGGAGATTGGAACCGCTGGAGATTGGAACCAGCGTTCTTAGGCTTAGGAGGCAGGCGCCTTAACCGCTAAGCCATCTCTCCAGCCCTGAACTATAGTTTTTGTTTGCTCAAGAAAGTCTTTATTTCTCCTTTACTTTGTTGTTGTTTTTTCAAGGTAGGGTCTTGCTTTAGCCCAGGCTGACCTGGAACTCACTAGTTTGAGACTGACTTCCAACTCACTGCGATCCTCCTACCTCTGCCTCTTAAGTGCTAGAATTAAAAGAGTGTGCCACCACGCCTAGGAGAGAGATGGAAGGGAGAGGGAGAATGGGCTGCTGCAAACAAACTCCAGATGCATGTACCACCTTGTGCATCTGGCTCTACATGGGTTACTGGGGAACTGAACTTGGGTCATTAGGCTTTGCAGGCAAGTGCCTTAATGGCAGAGCCATCTTTCCAGCCCTCCTTTACTGTTTTTTTCTTTTGAAATGGGGTCTTGCTATGTAGCACAGGCTGACCTAAACATGTGATCCTCCTGCCTCAGCTTCTGGGGTGCTGGTATTACAGATTGCAGCCCTGGCACCATATCCTTTACTTCTGAAAGGTAATGTTAAATATATTGTTCTAGATTAGTGATTTTTTTTCCCTCCCCAAAGTGCAAGCAGTTTACTTCACTCTCTTCTTGCTTGCATGGTCTCTGGTGACAAGTCTGCCATAAGTCATACAGAAGCTTTTTGTTTTTTCTTCCTTGGACTTTTTCAAGATTTTTCTGTCTGGTTTTTTGTAATGTGAAGAGATATGCCAAAGTAGAGTCTTTTTCTCCCTCACTACTTATCTATCCTTTGTGTTCTGAGTTTTCTGCAACTAATTTTGGTATCTGTCAATAATGTAAATTTCTCAGCTTTCATTACTTTAAATACTTTTTTCTGTCTGCCCCCCTCTTGTATGTTACATCTTCTAGTAATTGTCCCCAGAGTTAGTGAACATTATTTTCTACTGTTTTGTTCTTTTTTTTCTCTTTGTATTTGAATCTGGGAAGTTTCTGTTGACATCTCTTCACTCCGCCTTTGATTGTGCTAATAATAAGCCTGTTAGCAACATTCTTACATTTCAGTATTTATAATTTCTGGCATTTCCTTAGAGGAGCCAGCCCTTGGCATTCTTTGAGTCTCCACCTGTCCTTCCATTACCCATCTGTTCTTGCATGTAGTATACTTTTGCAGTAGTTTCCAATGTATACATGATAGTTATTTTAAATTCCCTATGTTATATTTACAATATTTTTTATTAGCTTTTATGCTTCTGGTATCTATTCAGACTGTGGCTTTTTTCTTGCCTTTGGCATGCCTTCTGATTTTTTGTTGAAAGCTGGACATGATATATCAGAACTCATGCACTTTGGCTTTTAGTGGGGGGGGGTAATGTTAATTTAGCTGGGATCTAGGCTGTGTTTAGGGAGCTGTGGGGTCTGGAGGCTTCAGGAATATGTTGTTTCATTTCATTTTGTTTGAGAGTCTTATCTTAGATTTACAATTATCTTTTTTTTTTTTTTTGGTTTTGCGAGGTAGGGTCTCACTCTGGTCCAGGCTGACCTGGAATTAACTATGTAGTCTCAGGGTGGCCTCGAACTCTCAGAGATCCTCCTACCTCTGCCTCCCGAGTGCTGGGATTAAAGGCATGCGCCACCAAGCCCAGCTGATTTACAATAATCTTGCCTGTTACCTTAGTACTGGGATTACAGGCATGACTTAACACAGGGTTAATTTCCTTGTTGTGGCACCCCCACTTCCATCATTGTTTTTGGGTTTCCCTAAGAACTCTTTAAATATCTTATACCCTGTAGCTATCAGTTCTAACCTCTTGTTGCTCTGGAGCCTTGTAAATATGTGCTTAAGGTGTCAGGAAGTGAAGTTTATTTTATAATCCTTATGCATATATTTCAATTTTCAAAACTAGGCCTGAATTCTTGGACTGTGACCATCAGAACATTTCTTACACACGCATATTTTCCTTCTCCCTTCCTATATGGAGCCATTAGGCTACATGGGACTGGACTCCTCTGTTTGCCCTTTCTTCCAGATCAGATAAGGCCCTCATGAAGTAGTTCCTCTTTGTTCAAGAGACCACTAGTTATGTTTCCAAGAGTTCATGTTTGTTTCCCTTCCTCCTTACAGGACAAAAAAGAAAATTTTTCTCTAGTCTTCACTGGTAGGGACTTCTGAAGCTAAGGGTAAATTGTAGGTGATTAGCGCTTTCAAACTCATCCTCATCAACCACCATCCATTCACTGAAGCTTCTTCAGATGTGCTTCTTTCCTTTAGCAATGTATATTTCTCTTGTGTCTTCTTGGCACAAGTGCCCATGTTATCAGTGCTGAGTACTATTCCATCAGTGGACGTACTAGTTTGTTTATCCCTTCACCTACTGAAGAATATCTCATTGCTCCCAAATTTCGGCACATATGATTAAATTGGCTATAAACATTCATATAGGCATAGTTTGCAACTCCTCTGTGTAAATACTAATAGACAAATTAGTAGATCAAATGGTAAGAGCAATTTTAGTTTTATAGGAAACCATCAACTGTCTTCCAGAATGGCCATACCAGTTTAGAGTCCCAGAAGCAGCGACTGAGAGTTCCTGTTGCTCCACATCATTCCCAACATTTGGCATGGCCATTGTTCTAGATCTGGGCCATTTTAGAGGTGTGCAGTGGTGTAGCACTTTTTCCTCATGGTATATTACTGGCAGCATCTTTTGCTCTGTTTATTTGCCATCTTTATTATACCTTATTTAGTGAGGTGCCTCTGAAGAGCCTTAGTCTGTTTTTAAAATTAAGTTTTGGATTTTTTTTTCCTGTTTGGAGATTTTTGTATGTTTTTTTTATGGGGTGGGGAGAGAAAGCAGGTTTTGACTGATTTGTTTTTAAGGCAAGCTGCATTGTGGCCAATAAAAGGTTTATGACATCTGACTGTTAGTGAAGGTATGTGAGCTCCCAATTGCCCTGTCTATGTGGACTGTATGCTTTGGAGAACAGTCCTTTATTAAGTATGTGCAGACTTTCATTGTATGACTTACTGAAAATATAATCTCATTAAACTTTAAATATCATATAGCCTTGTTTAACTTTACAGACTGTTTTACAAACTCTGGGCACTGTTTTCTAGTATATATCATTTGGAGGACAGCACTCACTATGTTACTGAATTACAAGTAATAGTTCAGTAGAGAAAAAAAAGTTTTTAATGAATGTCTAGTATAGTGATATACCAAAGGAAAAAAGTCTGTGTATACCTTTTCTTACAACACCTGTTTATCTTATTAATCTTCAGTCTAATGCTCTTTCAAATGAGCTATTTTGGCTAGGCTATCTTACTAATCTTAGTATCACTGAATACACCTTTCTCAAATTTTACTTTTCTGAAAATCACCTGAATACCATAAAATAGAAGACTTATTACAATTAATACTAGTATGCATATAAATAAACCTTTGTTTCTATACTTGAACATCCCATGGACTTACAGTATTTAGAAGTTAATTTTAGAAGTGAGTAAGTAATGTACCAACCTGAAGAGAGAAGCAGTAAAGTTTTCATGCACAGATACTCTTCATAGGAAACCTGCAGCCTTTGTAACTCAGAGGAAACATACAACATGTGTTTACATTGGTCATACATGAAGGGTAGAGACATTCTCTGCCTGTGAGAACAAATATGAGTGTTTGAGAAAGAAACAGTGAAAGCCCCACCCATCTTTAACAGTAGCCATCTTTTGGGTTGTTTTATAAAATTATGAACTCATGAATGAAAATATAATTGCTGCTAGTAACATTAACTCCTTACAGAACTAGAATTTTGGAGAGCTTTTCTTAAGCTTATTCTTAACTCGAGAGTATCTAGAGACTACTGAATAATCTCATTTAAAATTGTAGACATTTTCTATCATACATGTCAGGTATTGTTTTATATACTTTAAAATTTAGAACTTATTTCTACAGAAGTTATTACTGGTTGTTCATTTAAATCAAGGTTTGGTATTTGAATATGGTCATATAAACAACACAGTTCCAGACACAACCACTTAAAAATCAGAAGATTTTTAAAAAATAATATCTCATTCTAAAGACAACCATGTGTGATAGTTATGCACAGGGCTAGAACTAGCAATTGATCTAGAATTTCTGATACATAAATCTGCTTATGGTAACTATGTGACTAAATACTCTAAACTCAAGTAGCTAAATCAGTTCTTTTTTATATTTAATTTAATGAATTTATTTATTTGCGGGGGGGGGTAGATAGAAAGAGAGAATTGGCATACCAGGGCCTCTAGCCACTGCAAACAAACCCCAGATACATATGCTACCTTGTGCATATATATCTGGAATCGAACCAGGGTCGTTAGCTTCGCAGTCAAGTGCCTTAACTGCTAAGCCACCTTTCCAGCGCCTGAATCAGTTCTTGATTTTGATTTGCAATAATCACTATCACATTTCTGATTTTCAAATAGATCTCCAAGTTTTCCTCACTTTTGAAATAGCCTGTATTTGTGCCTAATTCATGCCTTTAAAATACTTCATAAACCTTTTTTACATTTCTGAGATACAGTGATCTTGGATCTAAGGGAAAGAAAACAAAACAACTCCCCTAAAGGTTATAAGGTTTCTCTGCTAAAGATGTAGTTTCTTTATAAGATAAGAGGAATTTGATATGAATCATACACTGCTGTAGTGGTCATGGAGGAGGAGGAGGCATGGTTGTATCAGAAAGGAGATTCCTTCCCAATCCCTAATAATCATTAAGCATTCATTTTCTTGGAGCTTTTCTTTAGTATTAAAAAAAATTCAACACAGTTACACTATAGTAGAGTTAGTAGCAATGCATTTTTTGTAGGCTATAAAAAAACTATATTCTTTGTTTTTTTGAAGTAGAGTCTTGCTCTAGTCCAGGTTGACCTGGAATTCACTATATAGTCCCAGGCTGGCCTTGAACTCATTAGATCCTCCTACCTCTGCCTCCCAAGTGCTTGGACTAAAGGAGTGTACCAGTATACCTAGCCCTCTTTTTTTTTTTTTTTTTTTTTTCGAGGTAGGTTTCACTCTAGTCCAGGCTGACCTGGAACTCACAATGTAGTCTCAGGGTGGCCTCGAACTCATGGTGATCCTCCTACCTCTGCCTCCTGAGTATTGGGATTAAAGGCATGTGCCACAATGCCCGGCTTTACTTTTTTTTTTTTTTTAATTTGAGAGAAACAGAGAGAGAGAGAGAGAGACAGGTACAGAATGGGTATGCCAGGGCCTCTCAGCTGCTGTGAATGAATTCCAGACGCATGCGCCCCCTTGTGCACATTGTGACATTGTGACATTGCACTTGCATCACTTTTGCATTTGGGAGGTTCAAACAGGAGTTCTTAGGTTTTGCAGGCAGGTGCCTTAACTGCTAAGCCATCTCTCCAGCCTTTTTTTTTTTTTTTAAAGAACATTTATTTGCAGAGATAGGGAGATATTGAGAGAGAATGAATGAGCACACCATGACCTCCTGGAGTAAGCAAACTCCAGATGCATGTGCCACCTTGTGCATCCTGATTTATGTGGGCACTGGGGAATCAAACCTGGGATGGGAGGCTTTGGTAGCAAGCACTGTTAATTGCTGAACTATCTCCCTAGCTCTATATTTCCTATATTCTATCCGCCCTTAAAAAAAAAAGGCTAAATACTGAGTAAAAAATAGCCTTTAACTAAACTGGCTAAAATCTTTTAAAGGTACTCCCATATTGTGAAAGGAAAATGAAGCTTTAATATATTTTCCTGAGATTAAAAAAAAAAATGTATGTGGAACGATCAGGTCACACTGTAGCTGTTTAAATTTAAGTTGAAATGCACTAAAAATAAAAACTGAATTATATTAGTTTTACAAGTGAAAAGGGTAAATTGATGTTACATATAAATCTATTCACAGTTCTAATCCCAATTAAATTATTTTAAATTGCTTATAAGAAAATGACTGAACACTAAAATTATGTTATTTTTAGAAAAACATAGTTGGCTTCTGAAACAAGTAAGGTATCTTGAGTTTTCATGTAAACTAAATATATTTACTAGTTAAATTTGAATCAACTAATCCTATTACCCTGTGATGTTATTTAAGTGTTTTCTTGTTGGGAATAGTCAAGTCTCTGAAACAGGTACTGATGGTATGTCTGTGAAGGTATGGGCTGGTAATGCCTGTTAGCTGAAGTCTGAGATAAAGCCCCTTCAAAATACAAAGTAATTAAATACAGCAAATCTATTTTACATGTCTCCTCATATTACTTCCTTAGTATAATAGGGAGCCTTCATTTAGCTCGCAGCCCATATAACACCTCCTCAAGAAGCCATTATCTTCTGTATCTGAAACAGAGCTCTTTCTAGTAAAAACTCTATCACAGTTGGAACTTTTAAATTTATTTGGTATTTATTTGTAGGCCTTTCCCACAACCATATAGCAACTAAAGGTAAGGAACTTTTTTGGTCTTAGTCCTGTATTGAGCATATATTAGGAATATGATAAGGTTGGAGTTGTAGCTCCAGTTGGTAGAGCACTTGCCTAGCATGTGTAAGGCCCTCAGTTCAATTCTTAGCAACTTTTCCCCTCATACACAAAAAGACTAAAAAATAATGACTTTCTGAATATAACCCCAATTGCTCAGGAAATAAAACCACTAATCAACCACTGGGATCTCATGAAATTACAAAGCTTTTGTACAGCAAAGGACACTGTGAATAGAGCAAAGAGACAACCTACAGAATGGGAGAAAATCTTTGCCAGCTATCCATCTGACAGATCATTAATATCCAGAATATACAAAGAACTCAAAAAACAAAACAATAAGAGATCAAACAACCCAACTAAAAAATGGGCTATGGAACTAAATAGAGAGTTCTCATCACAAGAACTACAGGTAGCATATAAACATCTAAAAAAGTGTTCTACATCCTTCGCCGTCAGGGAAATGCAAATTAAAACTACTTTGAGATTCCATCTCACTCCTGTCAGAATGGCTACCATCAAGAAAACAAATGACAATAAGTGTTGGTGAGGATGTGGAAAAAGAGGAACCCTCCTACACTGTTGGTGGGAATGTAATCTAGTCCAGCCATTGTGGAAATTATTGTGGAGATTCTTGAGACAGCTAAAAATAGATTTTCCTTATGATCCAGCTATAGCACTCCTAGGCATATATCTCAATGACTCTTCTCACTTCCTTAGAGATACTTGCAAAACCATGTTTATTGCTGCTCTATTCACAATAGCTGGGAAATGGAACTAGCCTAGATGTCCCTCCACAGATGAATGGATAATAAAAATGTGGTACATTTACACAATGGAGTTCTAGTCAGCAGGAAAGAAAGATGAAATTATGAAATTTTCTGGGAAACGGAGGGATCAGGAAAGGATTATACTAAGTGAGGTAACCCAGGCTCAGAAAGCCAAACGTCACATGTTCTCTCTCATATGTGGATCCTAGATACAAATGTATAGACTTGTTATGTGAGCTGGAACCAAAAATTGGTAGCAGAGGCCAGTAAGCTAGAAAAAGGTTATAAGGGAGGGGGGAGAGGGAAGGACTTAAGGGGATAGTATTGTACATATGAAAGTAGAAGAACAGATTACAGGCAGGGGAAAGGCCTAAGTGAGGCCAGAGGAACAGAATGTATAAAAGAAGGGCAGGGGGGGGGAGATCAATAAAAAATCAAGATACTCTGAATAGTATTTATGTAAACCTACTTTTCGAATAATGGCACATCCAAAAGCT
This sequence comes from Orientallactaga sibirica, assembly GCA_036365145.1. Lineage (NCBI taxonomy): Eukaryota > Metazoa > Chordata > Mammalia > Rodentia > Dipodidae > Orientallactaga > Orientallactaga sibirica. Next base: position 50,164,918 of record JAEOAD010000005.1, read on the forward strand.
ATAGATTATTACTAGAAAATTTTCAGTGCCAGGGATGGGATACCTTGCAGTGAATTGTTGGCCAGGGAGGTCCCTGTTGCCTCCAAAATATTGCAGGCTATTGCCAAGAACCTTGGTGTTGCTTGAGAAACAGATGGTAAGACCCTACTGCTGAAGACCTCACTTGCATGAGCGGCAAGGTCACTGAGAAATCAAGCTGGTGCCAAGCAGAAAACCTTCTCCCTGTAGACCAGCCAATTGAAAGCTGGAAAAAGCTGCACTGCATGCAGCTGTATGGGAGACAGAAATCATCAGCGGTGAAAACAGTGAACACTGGAAAACCTCAAGTTTGGCCACACAGGCCAAATGACCAAACAGGTACAATAGTGGCATGTCTGCTCTGGGGAAACCAACTGCTCTGTAATTGGACTGAAGGCCTGCACTATGGGAGGGAATACATGCCGGGCACTGAAATCCTAATCAAAAGACTATGGCAGGGGAGGTCATGAGCCTTAGGGGTATAAAGTCTGCTCTTGTCTGGCTAAATGTATATATTATTCCCACCAAACTCCCCTGAAAGCATATTCATATTCACATATTAACACTACTCTCACTTTCTGGTCAGAGAAGCTTCTCTTTTCAGATGGCAATGAACACTGGGATGACCCAAAAGGCAACATAGTGCTGAGGAAGAAGGGATGGAGAAATGTCCAGCACTGAAACATCTCTATCACACCCTCCAAGGCTCAGGGTCCATTTAGGAAGAGGTGGTGGAAAGAATGTAAGAGCCAAAGGAAGGTACGACTCCTTACAATGCAACTGTCCAGACAGAAATTGACCTTGATATCCATGACCTTGCAGTGCCTAGCAATACCTTCACAAGACCCTCATAATAGGAGAAAATGATGATGACATCAAATTAAAAGAGAGACTAATGGAGAGAAGGAGGGGATATAATGGAGAGTGGAGTTCTGAAGGGGAATGGGAGGAGAGAAGGGAAATATCATGGTTTATTGTCTGTAAGTATAGAAGCTGTCAATAAAAAAAGAATATAATGACTATTTGTTGTTCTTCTCTAATACATTTAAATTTATTTATTCATGTAAAATAAAGGGAGGGGAAGAAGGAGAGAGAATGTATGCATGTGCCAGGGTCTCTTGCTACTGCAGGCAAATGCCAGGTGCATCACTTTTTGCATCTGACTTTATGTGGATGCTGGGGAATGGAACACAGTCCTATAGGCTTTGAAAACACCTTTGAGCACTGAGCCATTTCCTCAGCCCTCATTCTGGCTATTTCCTAATCCTAGAATAAAATCTGGACTTCATTGACTTCATAAGTTTGCTTATCTTCACCAACTTGTCATTTCTCTAAACTCTTATTAGATCCTTAGGGGCCTTTTAAAATTCCTTATTACATGCCAAGCTTGCTGTGATTTTTTGTGTTTGTTTCTCTTCCCTTTAATGTTTTACATTTTCACATATCTTGTTCTTTTGTACAGCTGAACGATTAATTCAGGGCTTCTGTGGTCACAAAATCTCTCCCCACACAGTTATACTATGGTATGGCTCTGTGAAGTAATTTTGGTCACTTATTTGAAGTCTCCTATCACAATGTTCTTACAAACCTCATCTGTTTTGTTCACTGTTACTGTCTAAGCTCTCATGGTTCTCAGTGAGTACTCAAATATCACTGGATGAATATAGTTTTAGAAAATCACAAATATTTTGGATGGTTACCTACTTCAGCTAGGATTTTTTTTATGTAGCTAGCCTACAAGGAGGGAAATTTAAAATCTCTATTGTATGCAGCTTCACTTATCCTGTGAGATATGTGGCTTTGGAATTACTCCGTAATAGTATAAGGAAGCAATGTCAGGATCAAGGATTACCCCACACTCCATGGATTGTTATTACATACTCACCACTAAAACACTTGAAATGATGGTAGCTCATTACATTATAAGACCTGTTTACCAGTCAGTCCAAATAATGTTTTTCCTATAACTTCCACTCATTATTTTTGTACATGGAAAACAAAACAGGGAATGTTTGCTGTATTTTTATTTTATTATTTTATTTTTTTTGGTTTTTCGAGGTAGGGTCTCACTCTGGCCCAGGCTGACCTGGAATTAACTATGTAGTCTTAGGTGGCCTCAAACTCACGGCGATCCTCCTGAGTGCTGGGATTAAAGGCATGCGCCACCATGCCCAGCTTGTTTGCTAGTATTTTTATATACTATCTCTTAGGGTATTCCATGTTCATCACTTACTATTTTCCAAACTCCTTGCAATTCTGGACACATTTCAGATGGTCATTGTTGCTCTCTTACTGTGGTACCCACTTCTAATTAAAAATGACCAATGATGGATTTACTCACATAGAACATATTGATATGGCTTTAAGAGTTCATTAATTTTGGGGAAAATCCTTTTTTTGTTGTTGTTTGTTTTTTGTTTTTCAAGATAGGGTCTCACTATAGCCCAGGCTGACCTGGAATTCACTACGTAGTCTCAGGGTGGCTTCGAACTCATGGCAATCCTCCTACCTCTGCCTCCCAAGTGCTGGGATTAAAGGCATGGCCCACCATGCCCGGCTATTGGGGGGGGTTATTCTTAAAGTTCACATTAATGAAAAGCCTCATCTTTTATTTTACATAATTACAAACCTCTATTTTGGACTGTGTGTGTGTGAACTTTTCATGTACATTCTAGGAAAGGAGAAGCTATTGGCAGAGTAGTAATACAAAGTAGAGACTCAGAACAATAGGAAAGAAGTCATATTTAGTCTCAGTGTGAGCTGAGAGTTTGTTTGAAGAATGGATAAGCTAAATGGCAACAATAGCAGATGGGAGGCAAAGTGAAGACACATTTTGAAAGTCTGAAACCATACAGAAGATGCACTGAGTGGCCAGTGAGGTGACAGTGAAGATCTCTATATCAGGAGCAATATATGAGGTGATCAGGACCATGTGTAACAAAAAACCACCACATTGGAGGTAGAAAACTAATAAGCATATAACTGCAGAGAGGAGGGGAAATATTTCACAAATATTGGCATAGGCATATAGGCTAAGAAAATTGCTGATTTATTAAGTCTTAAGTTGTGATTGGCCTTCAGCTTAAAAAAATAAAAAGAACCAATCAACATGTGAACAAAATTCCTTCTTTCTTGAAACAGGGCCTCATATAACCAGGGTGGCCTTGAGCTCCCTCATGAAACCAAGAATGACCTTGATCTTCCTGCCACTTCCTGAGTGCTGTGATTACAGACATGTACTACCATACCCAGTGTATGTGTTATTGGGACTTGAACCCAGGGCTTTGTGCATGCTAGTCAAGTAATTAACCAACTGAGTTACATTACTATCCAAGTTTCCATGTTTCTTCTAAAGAACAGACATCATGAGCCTTGCCATGCAGAGAGAGACCTTTTGTTCCAGTGCATATACCCTCGGCCCCAGCTACTGAGTCGACATGAATTTTCTCATACTTATTTTCCTTTGTAGATTAGGGTTATATAATTAAAACAAAAGCACAATGCAGTTCTTGTTACTTGCCAGACTTGACTAATCTCAAACCTCAGAGATGCCTAGTTTTTTTTTTTTTTTTTGGGGGTGGGGTAGGGTCTCACTCTAGCCCAGGCTGTTTAGAATTCACTATGTTGTCTCAGGGTGGCCTTGAACTCATGGTGATCCTCCTACCTCTGCCTCCCGAGTGCTGGGATTAAAGGCATGTGCCACCAGGCCCAGCTAGAGATGCCTACTTTTTAGATATTTTTAAACATGTCCTGAGTCAATAATAGTACGTACATATGCATTTGCTCTGCATTATACTTGACCTGCTCCAAGAACTAAGAAATAAGTCTTTCAAGTTTATTCATTTCCTGTATAATTGGTAGGATTGATTGATTCCTGCATTATTATGATAGCAGTCCATCATGAAAATATCAGCTGGTTAAAAATACCACATAAATGAACATAGGGTAAATGACTCACATACAACTTACTCATTAATAACCAGATCAGGAGCAAAACACAGCAAGTTTCCACTTGATTGTCTATATGATCTCCAACCCAGGGCAAATGCCATGAGAAACATCCATGAGTACTGCAGGAGGGTCATTTGGTCATCCAGGTGTAAGTTTCTGAACCCTGAATTAGAAATAAAGGTATGAGGCAACACTCTAGTTGCCAAAGAGCAATTAGATCAGTTAGCCTTGTTTAGAGGCAACCATTAACAGATAAAGATAGTGAAATACTAAATGAACATAGCTTTCTTTTGCCATCTGACACATTAAGATCCAAATACTGGGAACTGTTTAATGGCTTAAGAAACATGAGTAGCCCATTTTTGTCACCTTTTGCCTACTGAAGTAAATATGGACTAAATAAAGTTAAAAGAGAATGCTAAGAGCTTGACTTAGAATATTTCTCAATGAATTTAATTTAAAAATGTCTTTGATATTCACCTTCTTTTCCAGGAATGAGGGGATGTTAGGTTGTTTATTCTTATTCTGTCTCTATATACTAATCCTCTTTATCTGTAAGATCAGGGTTAACAGTCTGACATTGACCTTTCTATGCCAAAGTTCCAATAGTAAAATTTTTGTTTAAAATTATTTTAATATTTATCTATTTGAGAGAAAGAGGCAGGAGGGAGGGAGACAGGGAATGAGTGGGCACACTAGATCCACTAGCCAGTGCAAATGAACTCCAGACACATGTACCACCTTGTGCATCTGGCTTATGTTAGATATTGAGGAATCAAACCTGGGTCATTAGGTTTCACAGGCAAGTGCCTTAACCACTAAGCAATCTCTCCAGCCCTTAAAATTATTTTTAAAATGAGATGAAAATGTACATTCAATAACATTTAATCTTGTGAAAAGCTCAATTGATTTTGTATTGCTAAATTTTGACAAAGTCAATACCTGATATTAACCAATGTCACAAACAACCTCAAGGAAAATACATGGAATTTCAGTTTTCTCTCCATAGATGGAATTTTAAGTTAGTTCTAATATTATATCATTCTATCTAATATTACAATGTGTAATGACCTGAAAAGCAGGGAGGAGTGTAGGAGTTTTATTATAAATCCCCCATTTGCCCATATTTACCTGACTTTCTGCTTCTCAGTCTAGAGAACTGAGTAAGAGAAACAAAATATGCCATGAGATCAGGATCATAACGAACCCAGGGTCTTGTGCATGCGAGGCACATGTCTTACCACTGAGTTATATCCACAACATTATGCAGAGAGCTTTTGTTCAAGAAAATACAGAGGTTTATACTGTAGCTCAGTTGTCCTTCACATCTTACCTGGTATTGCCTTTGCCCATTTCACTGCTGCAATCACTTGGCGCCCACCTAACATGTTGAGTGTGGTCATGATTCTCCAGGCCGAATCTGGAAGAGAGCTATCATATCCTGCATATAACACCTCAGGTTCAATGACCTCCAACAGTGACACCAAAGTAGGGGTAAGTTGTGGTAATGTTGCAGGAACTATTGTTTTGTTAGCAGAATTTTCAGAAGTGTCTTGTGAAACTCCTGTAGTGGCTTGCTGAATTCCTTTTATTTTTTTCTTTGTTTTTCGAGCTGTGGATATTGAAAAAGATAAATATATATATATAAATGTTTTATAATGGGAAGGTATGGGCTGCAAAGGTGATTCAAGAGTTTTTTTTTAAAAAAATAATGAAGGTATGGACTGCAAAGGTGATTCAAGAGGTTGTTTTTAAAATAACTTATATTTATTTTCTTGGAGGGGAAGAGACTGTAGACCTGCCAGGGCCTCTTGCTGCTACAGATGAACTCCAGATACATGTGTCACTTTGTATATCTGGGTTTACATGGGTTATCGCACCCAGGCAGGCAGGCTTTGCAATCAAGCACCTTTAACTGCTGAACCATGTCCCCAGCCCTCAAGGGGTATTTAATTTCCAACACTATCACTGAAGGAAGAGAAACATTTTATTTAGCAGTTATGATTAAGTGATATGGAAAAGGAGAAGTTTTTTTGTTTCTGAAAGTAAAAGATGCAAAGGAGTTCTTTTCCATTCTCATTCTCTCTGCAAGCAAGCCAGGAACTTATTACACATATTTTAAGCTTTATAGCACTGCTCAAAGAAACTCATTAAATTATTTCTAGAGATTCTTCATGAATTAGTCTCATTTTTTACTCTTTTATGTGAAAATTTCATGTAGACTGCATAGGACAATTAGTTTTACAATCACTTGAAAGAAACAATTTGAACATTTCACCCAAATTATTTTAAGTGTGCATGATGAAGAGAACAACCCTATTTATATACTTGCACAAAGACCCTCTTTATCAAGATAAGTAGATGACACAATAGATCACAGACCAACAAAAGCATTCATTCTAGCAATCTACTTCTTACCTTTGCATGGAAGATACCACTCAGAACTAAAACATTTGATTAGTTGAATAAAAAACTTGGTATTTTTTTCATGTAAGTTATCAGTAGAAAATTTGCCTTTTGTAAGGATGACATACTGATAAGTATAATTTAAACTACTAATTTTCATAATCTTGCATGTCCTACTTTGTCTGAAATACTCATAAAATGACAGCATGGATTCTGTAGAATTTTAGTAACTATATCCATATTCTTGAATTAAATTGTCTTACTAATAATTCTATTATTCTCAAGAGTATTGAAAGTTCTAAAGAAGGACAAAGAATGGGATTTATATGAACAAAGAAATGTACCTGCTGTAGTGGTAAGGAATGTAAACCATTTTGCAAAAGAAAAGTAAATGTAAGTTAATAGTTTATATTTTGTTATTTTAGGGACAGAAACTTGTGGGAGACAAATATGGTGGAAAGGATTACATACATATCCCATTTTATCCTTGACACTGAAGAGCACTAAGACATTTAAGAATTCTTAGTTAGTATTTCTACTACTTTAATTTAGCTTCCCATGCTGTCTTAGAGGTGCAATATGGATTAGTGGTAAGAACACAAACTTGAAACCAACATGTTGAATTTAAATTTTTGTTTTGTCATTTTGCAGCTAATGTACCAGTTATATACTAAGCTTCCTCTCCTGTAAAATGGAGAATATGAGTCCCTACCTCACAGGGCTGTTGTAAGAATTAAATAAAAATATGTAAAACACTTTGAACAGTTTCTATCACATAGTAAGTACCACATAAGACTCATTACCTCAATTTGTAGAATACGTTTTTAGAATACTTAAAACTCAAGAGAGTACACAACTCTACAAGACGCAATAAGCCTTCAAATGAAAGGTCCATACATAAGGGAGCATTTTAGACATTCTAAAATATTTCTCAGAAACTCAGATCCAAAATTGTGGAATGTAACTTATTGGCAATGTAAGAGTAAACAGGCATGACCCAAATCAATACAAAAATACAGTAAAGACCTGGATTAACCATAACTTGAAATGGTCTAGGACATACATTTCTATGCAAACAAAAAAGGATTACAATTTTAAAATTAAATTTTTGTAGCCCTAAATGAGAATTAATCCCCTCTTTTAAAATATTTTATTATTTATTTGTCAGGAGAGAGAAATGGGCATACCAGGGCATCTGGTATGGCAAATGAACTCTAGATACATGTATTACTTTTCTCATCTGGCTTTACATGGTGCTGAGGAATTGAACCCAGATCATTAAGCTTTGCAGGCAAACACCTTAACCACTTAGCCATCTTTCCACACATCCTTCTTTTTTGGTATTCTAGGATGGAATCCAGGGCTTCATACATGCTAGGAAAGTACTCTACCACAGAGCCACATCTCCAGCCCTTGTGCTTTTGAATAAATCTTAAAAATACTAGTGAATCTAGTTATGCTATACTGATCAGAGCAAGAATCAATACAAATACATTTTCAAAGGATCATCACCACAGAGTTAATGATTCAGTTAAGAAAAAACTATGTTAAGCTTTTCAGTTAATATTTTACTTTCTTAAATTGGCAACCCATTAAAGTATATAGCACAATAGTAGTCAGTATATAATCTAAATTGAAGTTTATGGAGTCTGTGATAGTAGTTTAATACCTAAATAATATTGGGTAAGAAATCTGATAATACTGCAATAGGCCCATTTCTCTGTACGTTTCAACTGTTGTACCAAAAATAAGGCTGTATCTAGGAGTGATTATAGTACACTTTAAAGGAAATGCATTTAAAACATTTGGGATACCATTTAAAACTTATCTGTATTTAAATGCCAGGGACTTTAAAGAGTGCCTTAAAATAAATCTTGAGATTTATTTGGTATTTGGTATGGGGCAACAGTATCAAAATACACCTCTTGCAGCAATACTAAGTTACACTTTGGAGAGAATTGGGCTCTGTCAGAGCTTCTACATAGATACTCTGGGGGCTATCACTAAAACCACTTAGCTTAAGGAAGCACTCTGAAACAAGACTACTTCATTTTCTTTTCTTCCCCCTTCTTCTCTCCCTCTTTCATTCATTTGTTATTTTAAGGCAGGATCTCACATAGTCCAGGCTGGCTTTGAGCTCCTGATCCTCCTGCTTCTGCTTTTCTGAGTTCTAGGGTTATAGGCAGGCACCATAATGCCCAGTGTCAAGAGACTATTTCAAAAGACTGAAAAAAGAAAATGTGAAACCCATGGCTCTTCTATTTTGTTCTTCTTTTTACAGTTTGGAGACTCTTTATTAAATGAACAGGACAGGGGAGAAGGTATAGAGAACTCCTGCCCATGAGAAGACAGAAGGGGGCAAAGCCCCTATTTTTTTTTTCCAGAAGTAGAATGTTCATTTTTTTTTAGATTTTATTTTTTTTATTTATTTATTTATTGGACAGTGAAAGTGGAAGAGAGAGAGAGTGTGTGCACACCAGGGCCTCCAGCCACTGCAAACAAACTCCAGACACTTGCGCACCCTTATGCATCTGGCTAATGTGGGTCCTGGGGAATTGAACCTGGGTCATTTGGCTCTGCAGGCAAATGCCTTACCTGCTAAGCCACCCCTCCAGTCCCCCTATTCTTTAAGTATTATGGTCTACCAAATAGTTCTGGCATTATACACAAATAAGTTTCTCCAAATAAGTTAGCTGTGTTTTAGGATTAATTAAGAATGAGGCTTTCACTCTGAAATTATACATACTTTACTAACATATTTTAAGCCTTTCATCTACAAAAAGAATTATTTTATTAGCCACATGATATGTGCCACCTAAAATCCAGCACATTATAAAATGACAAGCTAGACCTTGTTTCTTTCATGTAGTATAAAAGTGGTTATAAGGTTAGTCTTAGACCTTCTTTCTCTGAGGTGTGTATAATAATATGAAAGTCTAGAATATATCTTGAGTAGAACATACATGAAAGACTAGCATGTAGTGACTTTTTTTGATGTGTGTGCATGTGGATGCCAGAAGTTGATGTCCACTGTCTCGATCACTCTTTCTTTCTGAGACAGTCTCTTACTGAATCTCAAGATTACCAATTGGTTTAGACAAGCAAGCACCAAGGATCCTCCTCCTGTCTTTACATCCTCACTGTTGACCTTATGGCATTTGACATGGGTGCTGGGAATGGGAACTCAGGTCCTCAGGTTTGTGCGGCAAGCACTTACCCATTGAGCCAGCTCCACAGCCCCTGTTAATGCTAACTTCTCCCCATTCTCAAATTTCAATATTGGTTATTGCTAATGTAGTATTCTGACAAGTTGCTTGTAACTCACATTAAAGTGTATGCTTACATTTTAATTCATTCCCAAAAAAATTAGAGAGATTTTTCAACAAAAGACCAGAATGGAAATGTTAGCGACTGCATTTAGAGTGCAGTCACTGCACTGGCTGTCGCGTAGTGAGAGTGGAGATGTCACCAACTGCATTTAGAGTGCAGTCGCTGCACTGGCTGTCGTGTAGTGAGAGTGGAGATGTCACCAACTGCATTTAGAGTGCAGTCGCTGCACTGGCTGTCGTGTAGTGAGAGTGGACATGTCACCGACTGCATTTAGGAGTGGCAGTCACTGCACTGGCTGCACTGGCTGCGCGTGTGGTTAGAGTGGACATGTCATTGACTGCATTTGGAGTGCAGTCGCTGCACTGGCTGTCGTGTAGTGAGAGTGGACATGTCACCGACTGCATTTGGAGTGCAGTCACTGCACTGGCTGTCGCGTAGTGAGAGTGGAGATGTCATTGACTGCATTTGGAGTGCAGTCGCTGCACTGGCTGTCGTGTAGTGAGAGTGGACATGTCATTGACTGCATTTGGAGTGCAGTCACTGCACTGGCTGCCGTGTGGTTAGAGTGGACATGTCACCAACTGCATTTAGAGTGCAGTCACTGCACTGGCTGTCATGTAGTGAGAGTGGACATGTCACCAACTGCATTTAGAGTGCAGTCACTGCACTGGCTATCGTGTAGTGAAAAAATAAACTACTTGTGTGGCACTGAAAGTATATGACATGGGTTTTAATTAATTTCTGTAGCTTTCATAACATCTACAAAACAGTGAGTAGCCATCATTTTATTTAAGGCACTATTTAACATTTTAGTATTAAGCAGTGAAGTTTAAACAACTTGGTCATGCTTAAAGTTGTGTGAATGGTTTATGGAAATTGGACTCAAAGTTAGCAACACAGCCTCTATTAGGGAGATCAGCAGTCTCTTTTATCATGAGAAAGGGATGCATTCTACAGTCTCTCAATTCATCATCACTTACCTTAATTATTGTTATTGTCATTTAATTGGTCTCCTTTTAAAAAGTATTTTTATTTGTAAGCAGAGTGAGATAGAGAGAAGAAAAAGAGAACGGGGAATCAAACCTGGGTTATTAGGCTTTGCAGGCAAGTGCCTTAATCACTAAGCTATCTCTCCAGTCCCTCACTGCTCTCTTAATATCTTCTTAATATATATATGTATGTATGGGACTATGTCTGTGTCCTTATTTTTCATCTGATTCCTACTCCAATTACTATGCTTAAAATTCACAACTTTTAACAAGATGCTTTCCCTGACTCTCAGGACAAAATTAGATAAGCTTACTGTACCTGTATACCAAAAAAGTGTGTGTGTGAGGGGGGGAATACATAGGAATAAATAAGACTAAAGTTACTATAAGTTATTCAATTAAAAATATTTTTCTTATTTATTTGCAAGGAGAGAGAGCAAATAGGCACACCAGGACCTCTTGCCACTGCAAACAAACTCCAGACACATTGAACATCTGTCTTGCTTTGCATGGGAACTAGGGAATCAAACCCAGGACACCAGGCTTGGCAAGCAAGTAACTGTAACTGTGGAGCCATCTCTCCAGTTCATGATAAATTTTTATATGATATAGCAACATTTTAGGTATTTTACATTACCTTCCAGATTCATTCCAGCTTGAAGACATTTTCGATACCGGCATGCTGGACAATTTTTTCTTCGAATTTTATCAATGATACAATCATTTCTTCCAGCACAAAGATAATTGTGTTGTCCTATATAGAATAAAAGGAATTGTTAAAATTCCACAGTTCTTTAAGTATTTTGGTTTTTAAAATTGTTTTTTATGAGAGAGAGAGGGAGGGAGGGAGGGAAAGAGGGAGGGAGAATTGGCACATCAGGGTCTCTAGCCATTGCAGTTGAACTCCATATGTGTTTACCACCTTGTGTATGCTTGACCTTGTACATATGTGTCACCTTGTACATCGGGCATACTTGGGTTCTGGGGAGTCGAACCTGGGTCCTTAGGCTCTGTAGGCAAGTGCCTTAACCACTAACCCATCTCCAGCCCATTTTTTTAAAAATGAAAACCTCTTTCTGGTTTTTTTGAGCAAAATGTGGCCAAGACTCAGAGACATTGATTAAGGAAGGTATCAGTGTGCTTGTTTACATGAATTATAATGTCAGAAGTCTTGTTCTGTTTAACAAAGTAAAACGTTTTTTAAATAACACTTCCCTGCAATATGGACACATAAAATTGCATAAATTATAAGTGCACTTTCAGGTCAAGAAACAAAACCCTTTTGGGCCTAGACAGTACTCACCAAAGGTAAGTACTTTTTCTTTTGATAAATTGTGCTTTATAAGGTCCTTTTAAAAATTATAGAGGATATCTGTAATTCTTATATTATTATGATTTCTAGCCTAATGTTGAAGAGAATAAAGAAACTAGTTAAACATTATGGGAATCCCAAAGGGAAAATGACTTTAATTTGACATTAGACCAGCATGTGCTGGAAAAAAAAAATCTCTTCCCAATTTTAAGTAAAGTAGTAAGATTTCTTGAATGTTAAAGTTGCAAGCAACAAACTAGATGAATCACAAACTTGGCAGATCATTATTTTATATGCTTTTAGTATACATGGATGTTTGAAATCACATTTGGCCTCAAATGTTTTGTTAAGATTGTTACTGGTACCCTGCAACAATATTGTGAATAATGTGTTAAAAAGAACTGCAATTCTGTCCTGACAAAAATTTTCAAGAAAAATTTAACAGGAAAAGACAGTCTTTTCACCTCCCACATGCACGTTCTGATAGTGTTATTTTAATCTAGTTGTTGGGAAAAAAAACTGGAAGTGTCCTACACAAAATTTGCTTGTCTATATTGGCATTACTTACACTAAAGGGGATAGTCTAAGACTAAATGGCCTATAGAGAAAGAAAAGAAAAAAATTACAATAACCAATCCACTAGGCTGAACATATCTAGTCTTGGTTTGTAAGAATATTTGTTATGCCTAGACTAAGACTTGGATTTTTTAAAAAAAATTTTCTAATCTGACAAATCATAATATTCTTTCAATACTATTTTTGGGTAGAGGTTAACTATATCAGTTCTAGGAAATGTGACACAATGTTGTCATTCACAGAGCACCTGCTTGAGAACTGGGCAATGGAGTTATTTTTAAAAAAATCCAGCTCATTGTGGTGGCACATGCCTTTAATCCCAGCACATGGGAGGCAGAGTAGGAGGATCACTGTGAGTTTGAGGACAGCCTGAGACTGCATAGTGAATTCCAGGTCAGCCTGGGCTAGAGTGAGACTCTACCTCAGAAAAAAAGAAAAGAAAAGAAAAACAATCCTGCAAAAAAAATCAAGTGTTTTAAGTTTATGATTATTGTTGTGTTGGGCCATATTCATACTTATCCTTGGCCACTTGGCAGTTTAATTCTTTGTGAAAAATAGGCCACAGTATTGACTAATGGACTATAAGGTCAGCTTTATTCCCGAGCTAATTAGCGCATGTCAAATGCCTGTACTAGCTCTTTCAATTTTTGTCTGTAATCGATAAGTTCCCTACTTTTTTAGATCCAATATGAAAGAACTAACCAAATAAAATTCTTTCACAAAGCAAAAGTAGGAACAACAGATGTAGCCACGGTTAAAGAAAAATTATCCCACAAACATATCTCTAAATCATTATTTTGTAGTTGTCAGAAGAAATGGGGAAAATTACTCATAAAACAAGAAATTTCAAAGTTTTATTTATGTGTATGTAAAAGATCAGAGTGTATATATTATTCTAATACTCATTTAAATATCCTAGTTATATCTTGAGCACAACTGAGAATTTTAGGATCAAGGGTATTGTAATTTCTTCAGTTAGAATTTCCTATCTGGTTATTAATATGAAATTAGGCAAGTCTGGTTCTTATTTTAAAAGCAGGAATTTTTACTACTGTACATTATTTCACAAGGAATGCTCATGCATCACTAATAGGTATTGCCTGTCCTTTCTTTTAAGACAATCAGATAACTTATTTTAGAAATCCTATGTTTTCTACCACCCAGTAAATTTTCTTTTAAACAATATCAAGTGAAGAACCTTCAGGTCAGCTGAAACCTCTTTATTTTTTTCTTAATGTAGGGTCTCACTTTATCCCATGCTGACTTGGAATTGAAATTCACCATGTAGTCACAGGGTGGCCTCAAATTTACAGTAATCTTTCTATACCTTATCCTTTACCTCCCAAGTGCTGGGATTAAAGGTGTGTACTGCCATGTCTCGCTTTAACTTCTTAATATTGTTGGTGACATGGTATTTATTAATTATGGTTAAGATCTAATTTTGGCAAGTGCTTCTGATTTGCCATTAGTTATGGGTATTCAGGAGCCAAAGTTTAAGATGCCCTCTGTCTCATAGTATAGTGTAATCCCTTCCAATCTCATACCAAAATTGGTTGCTGTCACCAAGAAAATATAGCATAGATATGAACAAGATGATCAAGGTCATATAGAAAATGGGCAACACAGCAAAGGGAATGTAGACCATACAGGTTGTATACATGCTTGAGTATTTGAGTATTAAATACAAATGGTGACTGGAAGCTTAACCTTCCATATCTATTCCCAGTAGCAGTGAGGTAGAGTACACATTATACTGGTAGGGTGCAAAGAAACTGCTGATCTCAATACAAATTCATTTCTTAGCTGTAAACTCAGTAACATTTACTAACTTTTTGGAGTCTCTGTTTGCTCATATGAAAAACTGAAAAAGCTCAGCAAGGTAGGTGCTAATTTTCTAAGACTCAGAGGTAATTACACACATGGTTCTTAACAATAGTACCCAATACATGGGTAGCACTCAGAATAGCTATTAAATATCTTGTAATTACTTTTACCTCTGTGAACTAGCAAGTGACCAAGAGTTTGTCATACTTCTTAGTGTAGTGTTGAGGTTAAGACCTTGTAGCTTTTCCACATAAACTTTCTGAGCCTATTTCCTAGTCCTGATAACTCAGATCCTAACAGGGTCCTAAAAGCTCACAGAGCCATTAATTAAGTGATTTGATGTGTTTATTTAATTTGGTACTTTAACCTATCTCCTTTATGTCCTACCAATGATTACACATACTTCTGGGTAAAAGGCATATTAGACAAAGAGATTGTGGTTGTGGGGCAAAGAGAGGAGACCATGGAAAGAAGTGGAGCTGCTCACAGAACTCTACAGAACATGGAGTTTTAAAAGAAATACAAAATAGCTGCTTGACCTAGTTTCCCTGGATAATGTATATGTAAAACTTACCTGGTTAAGAACAGCTGAATGTTTGGATTTTATAATGTTATTTGTAGGGGATAAGTATTATTTCTAACATGTGTTAAGTGTATGGCACACATTTCTTTTTAATTAAGAAAGTGTTGCCAGATGTCTCTAGCCTTTCCATGTCAAGATAGGGAAAACACAATTTCTGTGAGTCAGTTACAGAATTTTAAAGTTGGAAAGTGCCTTTGAGAACATTAAAATCCAAATATACTTACTCATTAACACAGTCCACATTTAAACCTTTTGTTATCAATCATGTAATCTAACGATCATGCTTTGCTTAAATAATTAAATGATAAACATTTTGAAATAAAAGTTATAATTAATATCAATTAAGTAATGTTAAAGTAGAGATTTGCACACAGAGCATGTATTCTGCAATGGTGATGTATTTCAGAGGTACGTTTAGCATAGTTTTCTGGTTCTATTTCATTTGGATGTTTTTAGGTAGGGCATATATAATGCATATATATATATATATATATATATATATATATATATATATATAAAATTATATGTGGTACATAAAAATTAGTCCTGCCCAGCTTTTCCCAAGTATATTATATTTGTCTAGAGTGACACAGTTGGTCCCTATAGGTGCTTGACTTTGCAATCCTGTTTTATAGAAGTAAAATATGGTTTTTTTTTGTTCCACTGCCTTATTTTGAATTTCCTTTTCAAAAAATCCATTTGTCAATTTTATTATATGAAGCAGTGCTCAGTTACTAGAATCACTGCCCTTGTATTTTTTATATACTCAAGCAATTTAGAGAGTGCTGAATATAATGAGGAGAAGAGACTTTCTAGTATATGTTAAAAGTAACATCCACGCTGTTTAGGGGCATTACACTGAGCAAGAGTAAGCTTTACTTATGACTACTTGACAGCTGGCTAAAGCTTGCATCCTTATGGTATAGGTGGGATAATATGAGAAACTTTACTAAAGTATCCAAACAAAGTGATTCATCTAACTGTCAAGGATAAGTAAACACAACTTTAGCCAAATGATAGTCATTTTCATATAGTGAATGGATAATTACATTTTTTCATAGTGTCCTGAATATCTTGAACTTCCCATTCATACCTTCCTATTAGCTTGTCTTTCTCTTTTTTGGACTGTATTAGATCTGCCACCTGGTCTTCTAGTTTAGATAGTCAGTTCTCTCCTTCATCTATTCTATTGGTGAGACTTTCTATAGAGTTTTTTATTTGACAAACTGTTTTTCAGTTCTAGAATTTCTGCCTGGTTTTTCGTCAGTATTTCTATTTCCTTAGTCATGTCTTGTAATGACCTCCTTATTTCATTAAGCTGGTTTCCTGTGTTTTCTTGGAATTTCTTCAGAAGTTTTTCTTTAATTCCTTTGTTTTATTCTTTGATTCCTTTGAGTATAGATAAAACCATTTTTCTTGAAATCTTTGTCAGGCATTATATCTAAAACAATCTCATTGGGGATCATTTCTGTTGGATTTATAATTTTGGGTGGTGTTGTATTGACTTGATTCTTTGTGTTTCTTGTATTATAATGTAGCAATTTTTGCATCCTGAGTTGATTTGATGCTTGGGTTTTCTCAGTATCTGCGGTGCTCTTAGACTTGGAAATCCAACTTTATGTACCTTCAGAGTAATAGTTTAAGGTGCCAAGTGTAGCTCTTGTACTCCAATCCAACTGCAGAAGTAATCCTAGGTATTGGGTTTTCCTGCTACTCAAGTATTCTAGTGAGCTGGGTGGAGCAATTTACCAGCAAAATTCTAGAATTCAACTGAGCAATATCCACATTCAATAAAAACCAGCACAGAGTATGCCTTCAAATTGTTTTTACAATTAACTAAATTATGTGGTTATTTTGTCCCAAGAGGATTCACTGATAAAATGTGAAGAATCCTTTCCAGTAATAATGTGATGGGATGAATTTCTCCTTCTTACAGAGATAATGCTATTGCCCTGGTCAGCAGTCAAAATTCATAGTAAGAGTAGGGTTTATGTTACTCCAACATTCTTATAACAAAATCACCTTCATTAAAACATCTTTTTCCTTACTTCCTCAGGCAAAATTTAAACTCTGATCTCTTTTTGATAATTGTTGTACCTGCAATTATTAATTTGGCTTTCACTTTAATGGACTATGACCTTCCCCAAAGTAAGGGATCAGATCTTAATGGTATTTGTACTCCTTAGCATGATGTTCTCACTTCATAGTGAGAAAAATGAATGTCCCTTTCCTTTTCCAGTTTCCAGTGTCACTCACTTTTGCCAGACTGGTATAGTTGTTGAATTGGAAGTGAACTTGCTTATGGGGAATGAAAAGCCATGACACTAACACAATGAACATCATATAATCACCCAAACCTAAAACCATCCTTTCACATGACAGCACTTTCTTACGTTACCTTTAGTTCTGTGACCAAACATTTTCCCATTTATACTTTCATATTTTCTCTTTATCCTTTCAATTAGAGGACCTAATGGCTACCTTCCTTTCCCTAAACTAATGTGCACCCTTTGTGAGCTTTGCATACAACAGAAATTTCAAAATGCCCTATGTGAAATAGAAACTACAGCAAAGGAAAATAAAACTCTTCCAAACACACACTACCTTCCACTGCTCTTTTGAAGAATACTTTACAGCTCCCACATGTCAGTACCCCATAATGACATCCTGAAGCTTCATCAGAGCACACCAGGCACAGTTTGGGAGGTGGTCCCGTTGCTGTTGAGGAGCTAGATGGAGGAGAGCTTACATCTGGTCTCAAGCCAGGGCTGTAGGAGGAAGAAAAATCACGTTAGGATTTAAGTACCATGACTGAAAAAGAAAGACAGAATACATTTTTCTGAACTCCTCAGTCCACATCAGCATGTTCACACTGAATTCTATCTTCAAGTTTGAATAGGCACTAAAATAGTCTATCTAAAGGTACTGAAATGATTTTATATTCTTTTATGTAAAATTAATATTAGATATCTAATTCTTTTAAAATGTCCTTTAAACAGAATGGTGAAGTTGTATTTCAATTACCAATTATAAATATTAATTGCTTAGGACTTATTTTTATAATCACCTTTACTAAGATGTTTTTTAAATACAGTAATGCAATGCACCATTTTCTAAGTATGCAATGGATGTTTCATTGAGCGGATAAGTACTATAATTACCACCATCATCAAGAAAGAGAATATTTCTGTCACTTCCCCAAAATGTCTTCTACCCTTTTAATTACTTAGGACAATATTTTCCCCGTCATCTTTCTAAATTCAATTTAGTCTCATTACATTCCTATTCATGTTTTATACTAGTGCTAGAGCAAAAATAATATCTCAGAGTTTGGTCCTACACCTCATGTACTGGCTGAAACATTCTTTTATGGCTTAGTAAATTGTACTGTAGAAACATAACATTTATAATCTTCCTGTCCAGCCTGCAGTAATACTGGAAAAAGCATTAGGCTTTCAACACTGAGGACCATCCTGCTCTGCTTTTGATGAAAATACCCCAAAGCAAAAACTGAAAAATATGCATCTGTTTCTTTCACCATGGCTAACTTTTCATTTTGTAAAACCCTAACCACAGTGAGTGTAGATGTAATATTTATTAGTGTTTAAAATTTTTCTTCAAAGTTTTCAAATTCTTAAACAAGTTGAAAGAAGTACAATATGGATTGTATACCTTTTACCTATCTTCACTAAATTTAATATCTTGCTACATTTGCTTAAAATGTATTTTTATAAAGCAATGAAGATAGAGGAAAAATTAACTATTGTATTTTATATTGATAATGATGGTTTCCAATATTGAATCTTCCCGAAGTTTTTTTTTTCCACATGCTGACTTCAGAACCAAAATTATGTAGCTAAAAATAATTTTTAGCTTGTTACTTTGAATTAGATTGCCTATTCCTTATCTGGTTATATAAATCCAAGCAGGCTTTCAAAATTATGAACAGTATCAGCTTGTTGGTTTTGGAACTGTTCACCCTAAACTGTGTTACCAGATATTAAACAAAAAACAGTTTACAAATATATCCCTAACTTGTTTACTTCATCTGTTCTTCAGGAGATGGCATTCAGGAAAAAGAGTAGATTGGGGCTGGGGTGTTGCCTCACTTTTACTATTGCATGCTTTTATTTCATGACAGTCTCCATTATTAACACACAGCAAACTGCAGAATGTTTTGGTTATCAGTTAATTAGAAACAATATTTTTTTTGTTGATCTGTTTAGTAATAAAAGTTGAAAGGTAATTGTAGCTATGAGTGGTTCATGTCTATAATCATACCACTGGGAGGATGAGGCCAGATGATTGCTGTAAATTTGAGGCCAATGTACACTACACAGCAAGTTCCAGCTCAGCTCTGGGTTACAGTGTAAGACTTTGTCTCAGGACAAGGAATAATAGAAGAATACTTTGTTATAAGTCATAATAAGTATTTACTGCACCAACACGAGGATCTAAATTCTATCATCTAGCACTTGTGTGAAAAAAAAAATGAAACAAAACCAAAAAACAACTTGGGCACGGTAATGTGTGCTTATGATCCCATTGCTGGGGTGGCAGAGTCAGGAGGCTCTTTGGTATTTGCTGGCTGACTAATCTAACTGAATAGGTGATTTCCAGGTTCAGTGAGAAACCCTGTCCCAAAAAAATAGGCGGAGGACTTCCGGGTAAGATGGCAGCATAGGGGCCATGCAAAACCAGATCTGGGAGGGATTTAACCAAAACTACACACTTCTTCAGAAAAGAGTACAATATTGTTTCCACGAAACAGCAGAAAAGCAGGAGACAGCCAGAATCCCACTGTGGAGCTTACAGCCTGATCCATATTACCTCCGCCACCCCGCCCCGAGCCTCCGCCACCCCCAGCCACAGCATGGCCCCAACCCACCAGGCATGCCTAGCAGTAGAGACCAAACAAAGGGATGTTCCAACCTCATCAGTCTCCTCACAGAGCCCAGAAATCTAAAAAAAGTCTGCTGAGCTACTGAAAGAGATATAGGGGAACAGTGTGAGCAACTACAGGCTTCCTGAACTCACCCATCTCCCAACCATCAGAACAGAGAACCTTCAGCATTCAGCTCCCAGCAGCAGCTTACCCAGCACAGCACAGCTAAGCTCAAGCTCCACAGCTGAGGGAATGAGGTGGGCACTCAGCATTGGTGGGTTTGGAAGCCACACCAAAAGGTAACAAGGCCAGGTGACAAAAAATAAAGGTACACAGGCCTGCATTGGAAGTGCTAATCTCTCTTTCCAGGTCAGGGCAGGTTATGGGTTACATATTTGTGGTTGGCTTTACCATTTTCAAATAAGCTGAACATGGGTTATTGAATATTGCTGCCTGTAATACTTTTAGAGTTAGAGGGCCTTTATCTTTTGCTTTTGTCATTATTGGGGGCAGGGTCTGATCCAGACCCAGGCTGACCTGGAACCCAGATCAGAACAAAATCCTCTACCTCCTAGCTGACAGGATTAAGGGTGTAGAGCAACACACACCCTTACGGATTTAGACCTTATAAACTGTTTTAATTCCCACACTTGTATACTCTGTGCTCATTTTAATTGAAGATGTGTTTTGCTCAATTGAAGTTTAGAACTTGCCAGTAAATGGTTCCACCAGTCTACTACAATACTTGCCTAACAAGCAAATTCAACAGCTAGGATTACTTCTGAGGTTGGATTTAGGTACAAGTGCTACATTTGGCACCTTAAACTCATATCCTGACAGTATATAAAGGTGGATAACCACATCTAAGAACAGTGCAGATGAATAGAAAACCTAAGCATCAAATCAATCCAGGATGCAAAAGTCACTACATTATAATACAAGAAACACAAAGAATCAAGACAATGCAATCCTACCAAAAATTACAAATCTATCAGAAATGTTCACCAACGAGAGTGTTTTAGATGAAATTCCTGACAAGATTTCAAAAGAATGATTTTATCTATACTCAAAGAAATGAAAGGAATCAGAGAAGAAAACAAAGGAATTAAAGAAGAAAACAAACTCTTGAAAGAGAATACAGAAAAACAGCTTAATGAAATAAAAAGGACATTATAAGACATGAATAAGGAAATAGAAATACTGAAGAAAAACCAGGCTGAAATCCTAGCTTTGTGAACACAGTCCATGAAATAAAAAACTCTGTGGAAAGTCTCACCAGTAGAATGGATGAAGGAGAGGACAGAATATCTCAATTAGAAGACCAGGTACCACACCTAATACAGTCCAACAAAGAGAAAAACAAGCTAATAGAAAGGCATGAATAGGAATTCCAAGACATCCGGGACACTATGAAAAGATCAAACATAAGAATTAAAGGTATAGCAGAAGGGGAAGAATTTCAATCCAGAGGCATAGTAGGTGTTTTCCACAAAATCCTAGAAGAAAAATTTCCCCAAATTAGGAAAGAAATGCCAATGCAGATACAAGAAGCTTTTAGAACACCAGACAAAACCTAGAAAAACCCTCTTCTCGCCATGTTATAATTAAACTACTAAACACACAAACCAAAGAAAATATATTGAAAGTAGTTAGAGAGAAAAAGCAAGTGACCTTCAACGGGAAACCCATCAGGATCACAGCAGATTACTCAACACAAACTTTAAAAGCCAGAAGGGCTTGGAGTGATGTATTCCAAGTTCTGAAAGATAAAAACTGTCAACCAAGATTATTTTATCCTGCAAAGCTATCTATCCAAATTGACGGAGAAATAAGGACATTCCACAACAAATACAGGCTAATGGAATTTATGGCAACTAAACCAGCTGTACAGAAAATACTCACCAGAATCATTCACGCTGAAAAGAAAGCAAAACACGCACAGCAGGAAATAGGAAATAGGAAAAAATAAACCATAACCAACAGTTAAAACAGTTGAATAAAGTAAAAACAGGAAGAATTACAAAACAAGAAGAATGATGAGAATAAATACATATCTTTCAATAATAACTCAATATCAATGGCCTCAATGCCCCAACCAAAAGACACAGACTTGCAGACTGGATTAAAAAGCAGGATCCTACCATCTGTTGCCTCCAGGAAACTCACCTCACAATAAAAGATAAAAACCTTCTTAGGGTGAAAGGTTGGAAAAAGGTATTTCAAGCAAATGGACATTGCTATCCTAATTTCTGACAGGATAGACTTCAAACCAACATTAGTGAGGAAAGATAAAGAAGGTCACTTCATACTGATTAAAGGAACAGTCCCAATAGGAGGAAACTACAATCCTAAACATATATGCTCCTAACATGGGGGCTCATAATTTCATCAAACAAACACTATTAGACTTAAGGACAGAGATAACTCCTAACACAATAGTAGTGGGTTACTTCAATACCCCAATCTCATCACTTGACAGATCTACCCAGCAAAAAATAAACAGAGAGACATCTGCATTAAATGTCATGGAACAAATGGACCTAACAGATATATACAGAATTCCATCCAAATGCTGCAGAATATACATTTTTCTCAGCAGCACATGGAAAATCCTCTAAAATAGACCATATAATGGGACACAAATCAAATCTTAACAAATACAGGAAAATTGAAATAACCCCTTGTATGCTATCTGACCACAATGGGATTAAACTACAAATCAGGAACAAGAAAAACTACAGAGCATATAGAAATTCATGGAGACTAAACAGTACATTATTGAATGATGTAAGGGTCATTGAAGAAATTAAAAAGGAAATGAAGAAATTTATAGAATCAAATGATGATGAGAATACAACATACCAAAACCTGTGGGACACAATGAAGGCAGTCTTACGAGGGAAATTTATAGCTCTAAGTGCCTATATTAAGAAATTAGAGAGTTCACAACTAAACAAATTAATTCTTCACCTTAAGGCCTTGGAACAAAGCTTTTGTACAGCAAAGGACACTGTGAATAGAGCAAAGAGACAACCTACAGAATGGGAGAAAATCTTTGCCAGCTATACATCTGACAGAGGACTAATATCCAGAATATACAAAGAACTTAAAAAACAGAATAATAAGAAATCAAACAACCCAGTTAAAAAATGGGCTATGGAACTAAATAGAGAGTTCTCAGAAGAAGAAATACAGATGGCATATAAACATCTAAAAAAGTGTTCCACATCCTTAGTCATCAGGGAAATGCAAATTAAAACCACTTTGAGATTCCATTTCACTCCTGTCAGAACAGCTACCATCAAGAAAACAAATGAAAATAAGTGTTGGTGTGGATGCGGAAAAAGAGGAACACTTCTACACTGTTGGTGGGAATGTAATCTGGTCCAGCCATTGTGGAAATCAGTGTGGAGGTTCTTGAGACAGCTAAAAATAGATTTTCCTTATGATCCAGCTATAGCACTTCTAGGCATATATCCAAAGGACTCTTCTCACTACCTTAGAGATACTTGCACAACCATGTTTATTGCTGCTCTATTCACAATAGCTGGGAAATGGAACCAGCCTAGATGTCCCTCCACAGATGAATGGATAATAAAGATGTGGTACATTTACACAATGGCGTTCTATTCAGCGGTAAAGAAAAATGAAATTATGAAATTTGCAGGGAAATGGATGGATCCAGAAAGGATTATACTAAGTGAGGAAACCCAGGCTCAGAAAGCCAAACGTCACATGTTCTCTCTCATATGTGGATCCTAGCTACAAATGTATAGACTTGTGTGTGAACTGGAACCAAAAATCAGTACCAGAAACCAGTACTGGTAAAAGGCTATAAGGGAGGGAGGAAAGGGAAGGACTTAAGTGTATGGTATTGCACATATGTAAGTAGAAGAACAGATTACAGGGAGGAGAATGGCCTAAGCGAGGCCATGGGAAGAGAATGCATAAAAGAAGGGCAGGGGGAGGGTCAATCAAAATTCAAGATAGTGTGAATAAGACCTGTGTAAACCTACTTTTTTGAATAATAGCACATCCAGAAGCTGTAGAATGTTAATAGAAAATTTTCAGTGCCTGGGATGGGATACCTTCCAGTGAGTTGTTGGCCAAGGAGGTCCCGGTAGCCTCCAAAACATTAAAGGCTATTGCCAAAGCCCTTGGTTTCCCTTGAGAAACAGATGGTTAGACCCTATTGCTGAAGACATCTCTTGCCTGAGAGGCAAGGTCACTGAGAAATCAAGCTGGTGCCAAGCAGAAAACCTTCTCCCTGTAGACCAGCCAACTGAAAGCTGGAAAAAGCTGCACTGCATGCAGCCGTATGGGAGACAGAAGTCATCAGCAGTGAAAACAGTGGACACTGAAAATTCAAGCTTGGCCACTCAGGCCCAATGACTGAACGGGTGCAATAGTGGCATGTCTGCTCTTGGGGTTACCAACTGATCCATAATTGGACTGAAGGCCCTCTCTATGGGAGGGAATACATACCTGGTAAAGAAAAACCAAAGCAAAAGTCTATGGCAGGGGAGGTCATGAGCCTTAGGGGTATAAAGCCTGCTCTTGCTAAATGTATATATTATTCCCACCAACTGGCCCTGAAAAGCACTACACTTAATGTTCATATTTGCATATTAATGCTACTCTCACTTCTGGTTAGAGAAGCTTCTCTTTTCAGATGGCGATGACCACTGGGATGACCCAAAAGTCAACATAGTGCTGAGAAGAAGGGATGAAGGAGTGCCCAGCACTGAAACATCTCTGTCACACCCTCCAAGGCTCAGGGCCCATTGCAGAAGAGGGGGCAGATAGGATGGAAGAGCCAAAGGAAGGGTATGACTCCTTACAATGCAACTGTCCAGACAGAAATTGGCCTCGATATCCATGCCCTTGCAGTGCCTAGCAATACCTTCGCAAGACCCTCATAATAGAAGAAAAAGATGATGACATCAAATTAAAAGAGAGACTAATGGACAGAGGGAGGGGATACGATGGAGATTGGAGTTCCAAAGGGGAATGGGGGGAGGGGAGGGAAATATCATGCATGCGTTTTTTTTGTATGTAAGTATAGAAGTTGTCAAAAAAATTTTAAAGCCGGGCATGGTGGCGCACGCCTTTAATCCCAGCACTTGGGAGGCAGAGGTAGGAGGATTGCCGTGAGTTCAAGGCCACCCTGAGACTACATAGTTAATTCCAGGTTAGCCTGGACCAGAGCGAAACCCTACCTCAAAAAGCCAAAAAAAAAAAAAAAAAATTAGGTAGAGAGCAATTGAAAAATACACCTGAGGTCATAATCTGGCCTCTATGTTCACACACATATGAACTTGTTATATACACATCCACCAAACACAGAAAAATATCTTAAAATAATTAAGCCAATAAACCCAGTGGCTCACTTTAAACTCTGCCCTCAAATGAGGCTTCCAGCACCTTACCAACTCACACTGACTCTCCTACCTTTGCCTTTGAGTAAGGGCTGGGATTAAAGACATGTGCCACCACACCCAGCTTCAACTGTCTACTTTTAAAGAAGCTTAGTGAGTAAGACAGTATTCCCATTATCCAAATTCCGGGCATAGGTCCCAGGATTTCATATTGTTTCCAGCATTGTCCAGAAGAATTTGTGCATGCTTCCCTCTCAGCACTGATTCCTTGCTAGATTTGGGCAAGTGGACTGACTACAGGAGAAAAACCTGACGTGACTTCTGCATGTCTGGCACAGTCAATCTGATTGATGGAAACTTGTGACTAATGTAGAGTGGCTCCTTTGGGTCAGAGCTTTACAGAGAAGGAAGGTAGGTCTTGATGTGGTGGAAGAGAGCAGCAATGGGTTGGAGAAGCAAAGACTTCCCTTTTTGTTCTGAATGCAGTCCTACTCCTGCTCAGTCAATCTGTCACCTTATATATATTTTCAGTGACCAACCAGTTGCTTGTATGTTTAATTCATGGAAAATGAGCACATTATTTAAAGCTCTGTAAGGTTAATTCTGTAATATTTCCTTCAATTTATTTGCTGTATGAACATATATATATATATATATATATATACACACACACACACATACATATATACATACACACACATATACATATTATAAAGAGTACTTTGTAGTACTTTATGGTTTCAGAATAGAACAGAATCACACTCATCCTTTCAACCCTGTGAAAAGATGTCATTGTCCCCTAGATAAAGACTTGCAGGCAAAGGTGAGTGATCAGGGAGAACACTAACGTGTTTCAGATCACAGCTGTCTCACTTAACAGCCTGTATGACCTTGGGTAGGCATCTACTACTTTGAGCCCTGGTTTCCTTATCCTTTACTGGTAAGCTGAGAAGGCGATCACCTGTGGATTATGAATAAAAAGTCTAGTACATAGTTTCTACATTTGATAAACAATTGAGTTTTGCATATTCATTCTTTGCTTTTTCAGAAAAATTGAAGAAAGTGGAAGGTAAATCTCGTTAAGCCTAAGATGTAGGACAGTATTCCCCAAAATATCTCTTAAGTTAAAATATACCCAAAACATTCAGGCCATTCATATTGAAAACTAAGTAAGTGGATTGAAAGAATCTAGAAACTAAGTAAGGCTTCTTGCAACCTTTCACACAGTCCTCTGAGCTACATCAGGTAAGAAGTGCATGCTGCCAGGTTACCACAGGATCAATGGAAAAAATCAGCTTTTGTTACAAATGTGAGAACTATGGACTGTACTAACCACCATTACAAGAAATGGATGGATACAAAAAGCCGTGGCAAAAATTAAATGTATATTGTATTAACTGTGCATATTTCATCCCCTGTACCTAAGAGCAAAATGTTTTGATCATCACTTCATCTGTGATAGTTATTATTTACAACTCCACCAAACCTTGTGAAGATGTTGAGAAGTTTCTTTTTAAACTAAGTATTCTTTTCTTTTAAGTGAAGAGTCATAGGAACAAAATATCTTGTTCCACGTGAGTACTTGAATGTGACTGGTTTCTCAGTCATACTGGCAAGTGTACTCAACACTGAGTCAGTTTACTTGAGAATTGAAAGAGGGAAAGGGAGCACCAAGCATATCTGGGTTTTAAAGGATTTTCTTGTACAAAATAACTGATGAAAGGAACATGAATGAAACAATCATGTAGAGGTTATAAAAGTCATTTACATACTTAAAGATGTAAATTATACCCATTCATTTAGCAGATACTTCCTATACCTGAACACCAGACACTGTTAAGATGATACATCAAACATGAAATGTTACTGAACCTGAAACTTTTATCTAGGGATAAATGATAGAATTATTTTTAGCTGCCTCTTGTGTCCTACTAGGAAGTCACTCAGTGTTATAAACAGACAATCCTGGGTTCAAATCCCAGTTCTAGTGCGCTAATAGCTAAGTGGCAATGGAAGGTTAATTTAAATGCTATAAGTATATTCTGTTATTAGTAGTATCATTTTAAGGAAGGGTATGAGTTCTATAGAGCACTGGTATATACTTGGTGTCTATCAAACACTATCAAACTCTAGGAGTTCTCTTTTTATTACCACCACCAGCCCCAAATTGCTCTTTCTCCACTGAAAAAGGCAATTCAAGAGGTTACGTTCAAGTAATTTTAGACAAACTTTTTTTGATTCCATGCCATATCTAGAAATTTAGTATTTTAGTGGTGACTATTTCAGTGTGTAACCCAAAACTGTATTGGAAATTTGATAAATGTATATTAAATCAAGTTTTTATACTACAGGATGAGCATTCTTTATCTGGACTGCTTAGGACAAGAAGTGTTTCTTATTTTGTGGAGCTTTTGTATTTTGGAATATTTTAAAACTTCATCAAGTAAACATCCCTGATACAAAAATCTGAAATTCTCTAAAATTTGAAACTTTTTTATGTCAGAGCTCCAAAAACTAGATTTGGAGCATTTAATTTTTTTTGTGTGTGTGCTAGGAGTATACAACCTGCATCAGGTATTGGCAAACACTGGTTCTGTGAGTTTTGAAGATCTTCCAAATATTGATGCTCTACATTATATAAAATTTACATTTTCTAAGCTCACAATGACAAGAGAATCTTCAAAAAAATTATATTATTGGCAACAGATACTGTATTAGTCAGGGTTCTCTAGAGGAACAGAATGGACAGAATGAATTGTATTAAAAGGGGATTTATTGGATTAGCTTACACAGTCCAGCAATAGCAGGTTGCAGGTCCGAGAGTCAAGAAACCTGGTAGCTGCTCAGTGCACGAGGCTGGAGGCCTCAGCAGTCCCAATCCAGCACTGAAGGCCTGGAGGCTTCCTGGAGAGATGCTGCTCTTCAGTCCACCCTGGTCTTCAGTCCACACTGGAGAGCAGCAACACCAAGCAGCAGGTACCAAGCAGAAAACACCAAGCAGCTAGTAGCACCGGCAGCCAGGTGGGAGAGAGAGCCTTTCTTCCCAGAGCTCCTTTTTATCAACCAGCCTCCTCCTCCAAGAGGGGCCGCCCACTCTGGGCCGCCCACTCTGGGGGAAGGCTTACCCCTGGGGGAATGATTCTTCCTTTAGTTAATCCTTCCTAGAGGCAGCCTCAGAAACACACTTATGATGAATGTCTGTGGATTCCTAAACAAATCAAGTTGACACAAACTTAACCATCACAGATACTATGAGTTATTTTCCTTTATTAAATTTGATCCAGTCATTTCTGAGAAAACATCTGCCAAATATCCAATGCTAAAGATAATAATTTGTATCTTACAGTATTCTATGAAAAACAGTGGCTTGTTCAAGTACAACTTAATTTTATTTTGGTTGGGGGGGGGTACGGTGTATATATAGGCAGAGGTTGATGTGTTTTTCCCCAGTCACTATCGTCTATTTTACCCAGGCAGGACTTTTACTTGAGCTCAGAGCTTGTCAATTCTGCTAGTCTTGCACTTAGCCAGAGTGCACTGGGGAGCCCTTGTCACCACCTCTGTAGTACCAGAATTATAGGTAGGTCATTACACCCACCCCCAATTCTCACACTTACATAGCAAGTACTCTACCGAATCCATCACCCCAGCCCCGAAAGAATCTTTCTTACACATGGCTTTCTTTGTGACAACCATCATATGCTCAATGCAGCAAAAGTGTTTTCTACATATTTCCGTTTTGCCACACAGGTATTTAAAAGATATATGTATGCATGGGTTTATATTTAACTGAAATCATTTTTTTTTGCTTCTTCACAGATGTCCAGTGGAAACTGACCTCTTTTAAATATAAATATGTGACAGTGAATACAATGATTATTGTACACTAAGCACCAGCAATTGTAGCCATCTTGTCAGTGCAAATGTCAACACAATAAGAATTGCTATTACAGAAAATACTGAGTAAGAACTTGAAACTAGACCTGCTAGAATTTATAACAACACTGCAGTGTAGTAGCTTGGTTGCCATTAAATATTTCTAAATGGGAAGGATATGGCATTGTTTGCTGAAGAGGCTTTCCTTCACAGAATAAAGATGATAAACTTTTATAAACCGAAGTGTTATGGCTGGCTTAACCCTCAATGTAAGTGAATTTAATCAACAATTTTTCAAATGTAATGCAAAAAATCCATTTTAAGGAGCAAAAAGTATATTAGCACCTCAGAAAACAAAGTTGTAACTATCATGGGAAAAATGTTGGAAACACAGCTGCTAATACTGGATTAATTTTTAACAACCACAAATAGAGTATGTATATTCTCTATTGGCTTCTCTCAGTTTTTGTCCAAATGCCACAAGGCTGTAGTTTTTGATAAGAAGCAATTTGACAATAGGCTGTATATGACAATGTCTAAAGAAATTGTTTGTTCCCACAAATGGTGAAATGCTACCCTAGCTGCTGCTACAAGGAACAGGACAGCCTCCACAACATGTCAGTAATGTGGGGATTCAGAAATCTTTGCCATAAAGCTTTCAGCAACAAGGACCAAAAACATTCTCAAGCCCTCTAAATTCTTTGAAAATGGAATAATTGTTCTATTGAAGCAGCCCTAAATAGTCTGATTTAAAGAAAGTCCAAAGAAGATTCCAAGCAGAGTTGAGCCCAGAAAATAGATGGGGGCTAGTTATCAAAGACAGGATTACATTGAGCCAGTAATTTACTTTTACTTTTCCCTCTAGGGCTAACACTAAAAGGTGGTTTTTACACATTAAAATCTTATCTTTCTTATCTTTGTTCATTAGGCAAAATGTAAATAGTCAGCTGCACACACCAGGTGATTTTATTTTTTGACTGCCTGTTTATCTTTGCTTTAGCTAAAGATTACTGATTTGTATTAATCAAATACGGAGTATCCTAAGGGAAGACTTTCACAATATTTCTTTAAATGGTTTTAGTGGAACATATTTCAGCTAATTTGAAAGACTTGTGATTCGTTTTGCTTTGCATTTATGGAGAGAAGTTTCAACCTTAGGTATATATTAATATTTTCTCCAAACTATACTTCATTTACACTCACTTATGTTAGGGAAGAAGTTAAGGGTAACAAAACCTATGCACAGCAATAGGCCAAGAAAACTCTCAGTAAAGGGTAAGTGAAGGAGAGCTTTTCTTTCAGTCTGAGATACCAATGGCTTGCCATGTAATGTCTATGTTTAGTTTCTTTGACTCTAAAGCCTGTCTTCTGTCAATACACTCCAGATAGCCATAATTTTCAAGTACGTTTGGATATAAAAAAAATCAAGGAAGAATACACTTAGCTGTAAGGGAATTTCTTGAGCTTCCCTATTTCTTTATCTTAGCAAAATGATGCATTTCTTTCTCACCACAACAAGAAATTCTCAGTCTTGTCATTATGCTAGGAAATTTACTCCCTAACAACAGTGTCAGTCTTTAAGTACCAAAGATAGAAGGTGAAATGTTATAAATCTTGTATACCCCAAGCACTCCCTTTTTTAGTTGTGTTCTCAATTTTGTTTTTTTCAGCTTCCATTAAGAGACATGAGTTTTAAGGAGAAGCAATGATGTTGTTAAATAGTATATTAGGACAAAGACTGGAAAAGACAATAAGTAAAAACATTATTCATTACAAGGTTATTTCCAAAATTGAGATCTGCTTTTAGAGTCTTCTGCACTCTTATGAGCACACTAGAGTAATATATGGTTTGCTATGAATAGTTATGAATGTGACATCTTCATAGAACTCAAGAACAGCATAGAGACAATGGTAGAATTTTTATATATATATATATACTTTATTTATTTGAGAGAGAGAAAGAGGGAGAGCGAGCGAGCAAGCATGCCAGGGCCTCTAGCCACTGCAAACTCAGGTTGCATGCGCCCCCCTTGTGCATCTGGCTCATGTGGGTCCTGAAGAATTGAACTGGAATCCTTTGACTTTGCAGGCAAATGCCTTAACCGCTAAGCCATCTCTCTAGCCCATAAATTTTTTTTTCTTGATGCTCTCACCTAGCATCATGAATACCCATAAAAATGAGATAAATATTTAAGAAATAGTGTGGATACCAGAAAACCTGTCCCTATTAAAACAAGAAGGAAAGAGTCTCTAGAATTCAAAAGCTATTTGGTGGATATAAGACTGAAAAAGTCTTCAGTTAGTTAAACAAAATGGCCCTATCATAGTAACATTGGAATTACAGATTTTAATAGTATACACACACACACACGATTTGGTTCACACATAAATATATTAGTTCAAATAATCCCTATAAGTGAGCTTATTTTATAAATAAGAATATAGAAATTAAGCCATTTATTTGCTAAATATACATTATAAGTTACCCCCTGGATTTGAATTAAGTTTTGCCTGATTTTAAAATCCATGTACCTCACCTTGACTGTTGCTTAGCAAGGATCTCGAGGGTAGTCACTGAAGTTGCTAAAGTTGTCATGATGTGTGTCACCAAGTAGATAAGACTACGAAAATTCACTGCTGTTTTTTCCTCTCCTGACTGTACTTTATATCATAATACAGTAGAAATTACTTATAATTAAAAGATATGAAGTACCTAGAGCATTTACATTTTCTCTAGATCTTTATTGACTTAAATTAATGTATTTTTAAAAAGTCTTGCCAGTCATTAAAATACCAAATTAACATGATGACAGCATACCAAAAAATATACAATAATATAGTCATCACAGCTTTTTTTTTTTTTACTTTAGAGGAGCTTTGAAGTACATTATTGTATGGCACAATGCAGGTCGGGTCCTAGCCAGACTGCATGCCAGAAGAAACCAGAGAGTAGCTTCTGTGGACATGGCATCCTGCACAGGCCTGGCGAGACAACAGCTGCAGTCCCATGCTTACGAGAAACCTGCTATGAGATGATCTGTCTGGAGACAGGCTGTCATTGGTCACAAGAAGGGGACCACCCCATACAATGACTGGCCAGCCAAACCCCTTAAAACCCCCTACACTTCCTTGAATAAATGAGTTTTCAGCAGCTCGCCCTCTGCCTGCTTCCACCCAACTCCTAGAGTCTGTGTCATGACTCTGTGCCTCTCACCCCCTACTTGGCAGAGACCCTGCTGTCCCTCCTGGGCTGGCCCTAGGAGGGACCCCAACATTTGGCACCCAAACAGGGACCCTCTGCCCCCTCGGCATTGGCAAGATGCCCCCTCCTCGATCGTTGGTGAGTAGCCCCCTAGGTGTTGGCAAGACGCCCCCTTCTTGATCATCGGTGAGTAGGACCCTTGCTGTTCTGTGTGCTGACAGCTGCCTGAGGGTGGGCAGGCAGCCCCCTCCTACCCTCTTTTCCTTTTGTTCATCCTTTCCCCCGGCAGGAAGGCACACATCACCACATGGTCCCCAAGCCCGTGTCGGCCCTTCCACTCTCGGTTTGTCCCGGCGAAATCACATAAGGATCTGACCCACCCAATTTCAGATCCAAGGCAAGGCTCACTCCATCCTGGACTCACCCAGGCAACTTCCAGTTCACTGACATGCCCCATTGCCCCACCCTTTGCCGCCTTTCCCATTAATGTAGGGCTGGATGCAACAGCCAGGCCCTGGTACCTCAACCCCCTCTCTGATCTGGCTCTCATCCTCAAGGCGGCCCAGGAATCTGGCATTGCCTACTACTTTGAACAAGTCCTTTTGCAATGGGCCATCCACCTTCACACTTGCACACTGGTCTGCCTGGCTTTACTTCTGATGGGAATTCGCAGGTAGACCACTTTATTGTTGTCTCATCCTTGCCACCTTTAGAACAAGCTAGACATTTACACCAAAGATTCCATCTATCCCCCACTAACCTAAGAACCCTATACCCCGAGCTCTCACTTAGCCAATGTAAACATTTAACCCATACCTGTAAGGCATGCATCCCCCTAGCCCCCTTGAACCCCCTACAGCCTCAAGGCGTCAATCCTAGAGGCCTTACCCCAAATTCTATCTGGCAGATGGATGTTACCCACATACCTTCCTTTGGTAACCTCAAATATGTCCATGTCATTGTGAACACTTACTCTAAGCTTACTTTTGCTATTGCTCTGTCAGGGGAGAAGGCGTCCCATGTCAATATGGCGACAAAAACCTCCATGTTGGTCATGGACGTACCCTGGTCAGTTAAAACTGATAATGGCCCTGCATACACATCTGCCCAATTCACATCATTCATGGAATCTTGGGGAATCCCTTGGGATCCTCTACAACCCACAAGGACCAGCCATCGTGGAGAGAACTAACCGGACCCTAAAGGAACTAATTATAAATCAAAAGTCCACTATGTCACCCAAGGATCCCCACTTGGCCCTGATGGAAGCTCTCTTCACCCTCAATTTTCTCACCTTTGACAAGACAGGACTCTCCCCAGCCTATAAACTTTGGAGATCCCAACCAACCACAATGCCCTTACCCTTAGTCCTCTTACTAAAAGATGGAAGGGACCCCACCCTCTTTTAACACAGGGCCAAGGGTATGCTTGTGTCTTTCCAGAAACTTCACAGATTCTGATCTGGATCCCTGCCAGAAACATCCATCCAGCCACTGACTCGGGGATCGACCTTGTTGAGGAGGAGGATGCCAAACCCCTCAGTCCAGATACGGGACTGTAAACTTATTCCCCCTTTTTCTCCTTTTATCTCCTTTTCTCCCTACTACCACTTCCCAGAAACCATTTTGGACAACTCTTCTTAGGCCATACTTGTTTGGTGTGGTGGGCCTAGATTCCCATGCTTTTCCTAGGCTTCATTTTAGCCACTCTATTTCGCTATATTCCTCCCCCTTCAAGCAAGTACTTCTCCTTAGCCACACCTTTGCCTTTTTGCTTATTAATGCCTCTTATGGTAATGCTGCCCTCCAACCAGCCATAAATTCCTTTGCAACTCCTTTGACTGCATTGATCTACTACCATTAAGGACACTCAATGCTGCTATTTATGGCACTAAGGGGGAGCTCACAACAGTCACCCAACAACCTGTTTATGTTAAAACCCCCTATTATTTTGTTTTGGTCCCAACACTCAATGCCTCTACCTTTTTATTCTTTTCCAGGGCTTTCTCAACTGCTCCCTCCTTAGTTGTAGACTGAGCCCTTCCATAACTATTCATGCTGACATCCATATTATCGTTAGGTGCCCATTGCCTTTGCAGCTGTTTCTCCTGATGATAACTTTACATTTCTTTCTTCAACCCTTTCTTCCTTCTTATCCTGGCAGG
The DNA here is from genome assembly GCA_036365145.1 of Orientallactaga sibirica. Classification (NCBI taxonomy): domain Eukaryota; kingdom Metazoa; phylum Chordata; class Mammalia; order Rodentia; family Dipodidae; genus Orientallactaga; species Orientallactaga sibirica. Next base: position 50,199,412 of record JAEOAD010000005.1, read on the forward strand.
AATCCTAATTATTTTCGCCATCATGCTGATCCTTTTGTCTCGGAACTTTTGCTCAGTCCATCACTGCCATCCAAAAAAAACAGGTTCTACTACAGTGAGCCATTTATCAATTGGAAGAGGCAACCCCTTGTGAACCACCATATAATATCTTATCCACCATTTCTCATTTGTAAACCTGTCCTACCCCAGTCTTTTTCAGGTTCTATAGTTGATTCTCGCTCTCTGGGACCATTTTCACGCCACAGAGCCACCACCACATGGCCCTCCCATGCCTCCCAGGTGACAGCCACACCCCTCGGGTTTTCTCACCAGGATGGTGGGTAGTTGATGACGGGTAAGACCCCATGAGATGGGGCAACTTAAGACAGGCACCGTTGCATGTGATGATCCCTTGGGGCCTGGGGTCAACAATGGCTTGGCAAAAAACTATGCCTCCCAGGGTTGCCAATAATAAAAACAAAAAGGAGGATATGTATGGCACAATGCAGGTTGGGCCCTAGCCAGACCACATGCCAGAAGAAACCAGGAAGTGGCTTCTGTGGACATGGCATCCTGCGCAGGCCTGGTGTGGCAACAGCTACAGTCCCATGCTTGCAAGAAACCTGCTATGAGATGATCTGCCCGGAGACAGGCTGTCATTGGTCACAAGAAGGAGACCACCCCATACAATGATTGGTCAGCCAAAACCCCTTAAAATCCCCTACACTTCCTTGAATAAATGAGTTTGCAGCAGCTTGCCCTCTGCCTGCTTTCACCCAATTCCTGGAGTCTGTGTCATGACTCCACACCTCTCACCCCTACTTGGCAGAGACCCTGCTGTCCCTCCTGGGCTGGCCCTAGGAGGGACCCCAACACATTATATGTTGACTAATTTATTCTTAAAAACTGGAACTTAATACATATATTTAAATGACATATCCTGCTCCACTAAAGTATCAAATTGGGAATATGCAATTATTTTAAGTGCATGTTCCAAAACAGAACTAAAATAACAAGTAGCAGGCTAAAGAGATGGCACAGTGGGTATAGTGCTTGCCTCTCAGGCCTAAGTACCCAAGTTTGGATCCTCAGATTTTATTGTAAAAGCCAGAAGCTGTGGAGGGCTTCTGTAATATCAGAACCCTAATGGCCAGGTGGGAGACACAGACAAGAATTCTGTAGACTGGTCAGCACATCAGTAAACAGCACACATGAGAGTAAAGGGTTGGGGAGATGGCTCAACAGTTCAAGGTACTTGCTTGCAAAACCTGTTGTCCCTGGTTCCATTTCCCATTACCCATGTAAAGCCAGATGCATAAAGTAGCACATGGAGTTTTTTTGCAGTGACATGAAGCCCCAGCACACCCATTCTCTCTCTCTGCTTACAAATCAATAAGCAAATAAATAAACAATATTTCTTTAAAAGAATGAGATCAAGAGAGACCCTGCCTCAAACAAGGTAGAAGGCAAAGACCAAAGACCAAAAGTTGTCTGGTGTGCCATGGCATGTTACACACTCATCCTTCACTCAACATGAATACACACATACAAAAGAACTGACTAGTTAATAGAATGAACCTAGTATTATACAGCCTCAACTGGAAGTGAGATGGCTAGTCACACTCATATTTAAACTACTGACTAGAAAAAATTATAGGAATAAATTAACTTGTTTGATGTTGAACAGATAAAATTCCAGCTGCTCAGTTTAAAGGGCACTAAAGTATGTAACATAATTTGTAATAACTACTATTCATTTGGTAGTTCTGTGATCCTTATTAGCATCCTGAGAGATGTCACTAAAAATCTCACTTAACAGATGCAGAAACTCAGACACAGGAATGATAGAGAGCTTAGTCCCAAGACGTTAGTAAGAAGTAGTCTATGCCTGAATATGACATTCTAAGTCTACTGCTGTTTTATTTTTAGATGATACCAATAACAAACTTTTGGCTAGCTGGTAAATTAAAGTAGAATAGAGGGGAAAAAAACAGGCTGGGGTGATGATTCAGTAAACAAAAGCCCTTTGTGCAGTATACACACCACACCACACCACACCACACCACACACTCAATCCCCTCCTGCCCAAAAGACTTCAAATTGTGTTATATAAGCAGCTAGTTCTTCATAAAGGAAATAGAACCTGCTGAATGCTACACTTCTGACAGGACACTCTTGTCAAATAATAGCTCCAAAGTTTGAGAAAGAGACTTTCTGAAACTATAATAATTAAATATAATTAATTTATTTATTTATTAGAGACCGAGAGAGAGGGAGAGAGGAAGAGAGAGAGAGAATGGATGTGCCAAGGCCTTTAGCCACAGCAAACAAACTCCAGACACATGTGCCACCATGTACATCTGGCTTATGTGGGACCTGGAGAATCGAACCAAGGTTCTTAGGCTTTGCAGGCATGCATCTTAACTGCTAAGCCATCTCTCCAGTCCTAGTACTCAATTTAAAATTTCAATATTAGGCCGGGTATGGTGGTGCGTGCCTTTAATCCCAGTACTCAGGAGGCAGAGGTAGGAGGACTCGCATGAATTTGAGGCTACCCTGAGAATACAGAGTGAATTCCAGGTCAGCCTGGGCTAGAGTGAGACCCTACCTCAAAAAAACAAAATAAATAAATAAATGAATAAAACTGAAATATCGGCAAAGTTATTTTATACTTGTTCCTTTAAACAAAAATCATAGCAGGGCGTGGTGGCGCACACCTTTAATCCCAGTACTTGGGAGGCAGAGGTAGGAGGATCGCTGTGAGTTTGAGGCCATCCTGAGACTACATAGCGAATTCCAGGTCAGCCTGAGCTACAGTGAGACCCTACCTCAAAAACCAAAAAAAAAAAAAAAAAAAAAAAAGAAAAAGAAAAAGAAAAAGAAAAATCATCACTTAAGAAAACTTTACAATTTAAAGTGGCCAAATAACCACAACAAACAAGTATTGTAGAGCTTTTGGGATGGCAGGGGGAAGGAAGCAAAATGGCTGTGACAATTTTTGTTTTAGCCATAGTTTGACAACACTAGACAAAGTCTTAATGTTGATAATGATTCTTTTACATACCTTTAATATTTATTGAAAGCTAACAATTGTTGAAAACATTAAAACATTACAATATTGACAGTTAACTGTTAGGCAGACATTAGTACATGAGGTTAGCTGTGCTGGGATTATTTTGCAACAGTTTGACTTTTGTTTTCATTTAGTAATATAATTTCTATACAAATCAGAAGCTAGGAGCCAGAAGTAGTGGCATATGTCTGCGATCCTATCATTTAGAAGAATGAAACAGTAGGACTGCCCTGAGTTTGAAGCTAACTTGGGCTACAGAATTACAGACTATGGATCATAACACCTGAACAGTAAGAATTAATAGTTGTAGAGGGCAACAGGAAATAGAAATATTTTTAAATTACAATGGGAGGGTTAGGGACCATTTCCCTAATAGTTTGAAGAAATTTGCCCAATTCTTGCCTTTCAAATAGACAATAGAGCATGAATAGTATCCAAGAAGCATCCTTATTTGAAATTTCAACCTTCCTCATAATACTCAAAGAATACAAAATAATAAGGGAGAGTTATTTTGACTGTTGAATTCTAACAGACACCTAGAGTGAGAGAGAGTAAGCGAGAAAGAGAGAGAAACAATGACTTAGGTAAACTCACATAATAAAAAAAAAAAAAAAACTTGCACCTTGCCATGGTAATGGATGTTCAATTAAGTGGTTTATTTGGGGGCAATAGGGTCCCATTTTGAGGTGGGGACATTTGCTTCTCTTACTGCTGACATCAATAGACAGTAGAGGAAGCAACTTCAATTTTCATTCAGGAAGGAAAGACAACTGAATAAATTCAATACAACTATGATCCTCACACTGAGGAAAATTTAGTACTGTACCCATAATGCCTAAAATATTTTCCTAGTTTATTTCTTTATGTCTTATCAATCATCTGTTCCAAAATTAGTACTGTAAATCCATTTAGAAATACACAACTAGAAATGATAAAGGAATTTACCAAATTTATCTAAATTATAGCTTTATAAACTATAGAAAAGTTTAAATTAGATAATAAAGCCACCACCATAGTTTTGTTTAGAAAACCAGCATTTCTTTATACAGCTTTATCTTTCAAGAAATTTACACTTACTTTCGGTGCAAAAGTGTATGTGACTACTTTGTACTTCAGTTTTTACATATGTGGAGCACTGTTCATTTTGCTTAACATTTTGAGAAAACTTCCTATGTCTACAGATAATCTTTTACTTTCATTTTGAAATAGGGTCTCTATCACATGCTGGCTTCAGATTTCCTGTGTAGCTAAGAGTGACCTTGAACTTTTGATCAGCTTGCCTCTACCTCTTGAGTGCTGGGATTACAGGCATGTACTACCACACAGGTTTATGTGTTACTAGGGATAGAACCCAAGGGTTCATCCATGCAATGACAAATACTCTAACATTTTGTCACATCATAATGCATTTGGTGTAACATCCATTCTGCTACTGGCCACTCTTCGATTTTGTTTTTTCACTATTACCAACACCACTGCATACATCTTTGTAAACATTTTTTTTCCTTTTGGTTTTTGAGGTAGGGTTTCACTCTAGTCCAGGCTGAACTGGAATTCACTATGTAGTCTCAAGGTAGCCTCATGTGCCATCACACCTGGCAACATTTTTATTAATTTCCTTGAACTCCTAGAAGGTTCCAGTGAACCATTTTATGACTTTTCACACCAGAATCCTGCAGAGTGCCTACAGTTTGTGGTGTGCTTATTTCTTGCCCTGGTTGGTAGTTATACAAGTGCTAGCGATGGTTCAGAAAACAAAGAGCACTTTGTACAGTATACACACCACACCACACAATCTGCCCCCCCCAAAAGACTTCAACTTGTATTCTTATATAAGCTGCTAGGTATATTATATGCTTTGCCTCATAGAACTTTTAAACTCCAAAACAGATCAGCAAAAGTCCCTAAATTCTATACCCTACTCCAATATTTACGGTATCCTTCCTTTTATTATATTGTCTATATTTTCCTGTTTGACAACTCCTAGACTGAAGTCCTAGACTGATCATTTATTTTTCTATCTTTTTTTGCCACTTTTCATCTCTTTGATGTTATTTCTGGGATGCCTTGTTGCCTTTCTCTTTCAATTCTTCTATTGAACTTTTCAATCATGCCTATCATCTTTTAATTTCTAAAAACTCAGTTTTATTCTCTGAGGGTTCCTTTAAAAACAATGCTTTTATTATTCATTGAATACTATAATTTTTCTAACACTGAGTATAGAAATGATAGGTACATATCTTATAGTTCTTCCCAAATGGGCTTTTTTATTATTCATTTTGATTTCTGTTTCAAAACTAGAAGTTATCCTTTCTATCTCCTCATCACCGACTCCCTTGTAGGCAGAAAATTAGAGACCCTTCTCAATAGAGATCAAAATAGAGGGGGTTTGTTAGACAAAAAGACCAGACAGTTTAAGGTAGGTGTCTCTAATCATAAATTAAATGAGCTGTTACAAACCCAATAATCTGAAGAACAGAAAAAATGCAAGAAAAATTGACAGAAACACAGGGACCTGTGAGGCAATATAAATGAGCTAAGTGTATATAAAGGAGTTCCAGAAGGATAAGACAATAAAATGTCTCCAAAAATAAATATTTTCAGCAAGTTAATTCAACACAAATATTATTCATTCAACTTTTGTAGTTGATTCAAAAAACATGGCTAATGAAAAGGTGTTTTTTTTTTTTTTTGGCTTTTGTAAGTTAATTTTAGTCTAGCATTTTTCTAAATTATAGAATTTTACAAAGTATGTTCTTTCATAAGACTAATCAGAGAGGGAAAAATAGACTTTACACGAATAGCATACATTTGAACTAAACAACAGCCACATTAAAGTTGCACAGAGGTATGTGTCTGTAGTCCTAGGTACTCAGAGTTAAAGTAGAAGAGTTTTAGAGTTCAAGGCCATCCTGGGTAACATATGGAGGCCTTGATATGAAATAAAACAAAATGAGTCAATAGTAGTAACAACTAAGTACCTACACTGTGTGACAGAAGCCCAAATGCTATGTTAAATGTCAGTTCATTGTAATCTTAACCAACCTGATATTTTATTTTATTTTTATTTATTGTAAGATTGGACAAGACTTTTCCGCAAAGAAAATCTCACAACTAGAAAATAACTATCTAGATTTCAAATAAGTACATCATTACAGATGGCACATTCATAACCACTAAGCAGAACATTTATATAATGCTATGTCTCAGTAAAAGAAAATTATCAAAAGGCATACATTGCAGGTGGTGAGACTACTAAATTTAGTTATCCACATAAGTAAGATAGCTATGGAAGTCAACAAGAGACTGTTTCATTGTTTTTTTGTTTCTTCTTCCTTACAATATGCTTAGAATATGGCATCTGTAAGGAAAGCATGGCACAGCTTCCTGATCTTTTGTAGCCTATATCTTGTAGACCTCAAACCATGCAGAGTACTCTCCAGAAAGGTAAGGTAAAACAGAAGAAGAAAATAGGTTTCTATCCAGAAGTTGAATAAGTTAGCGGCATTTTAGCCTTAATTTATGATTTCTCACCTAGCACTAGTACTTGTAATAATTTAACAATTATTACAACTTAATATATAAGAAAATATATTTTTCTAGTATTATGAAAATTATGAATCTAGCAAACTAAAAATTTCCAAATTTGTAGACACTCTGGATTACAGGGGGAAAATGACAACTAAACTACATTCATATTCCAGTTGTGGCCAAACTGAAATGTTCTTAAAATATGTCAACAGAGTTTATTAGCAAAACCAAAATGACTAGAAGCTTAAAAAAGCTTTACTTACAACTTTTATAACAGGATAGCTGTTTTGGAAACAAAAACGCAGCAAGCAGTTGTTTAATGTAGAATAAGGAATGGTATATTTTTCTTAATGAGCAGAAAAAAGGTGAAATCAAAAAAAATCAAGGGCTGGAGAGATGGCTTAGCAGTTAAGGCGCCTGCCTCCTAAGCCTAAGAATGCTGGTTCCAATCTCCAGGTCCCACGTTTAGCCAGATGCAAAGTGACGCAAGGGCACAATGCCGCACTTTACCACAAGGGGGCGCACACATCTGGATTTCGTTCACAGCAGCTGAGAGACTGCTGGCGCGCCCATCTCTATCTGTCTCCCTCTCCCTCTCTCTCTGTCTCTCTCTCCAAAAATTTAAAAAAAAAAATTTTAAAATCCAGTAATATTTATTTACTTTTTTATAAAAAAGTTTGTACTCTTAGGCCCCCTGACCCCCAAGCCAATTCTGCTTTGGTGCAATTATTGGTATTCAGTGTGGGGACCAAGAGGCCTCAGTCAGCCTGGGGAGGGGCATGGTGCCTCAGGCTATTTCCACCCATTCTGAGGCTCTTATACTCTTTCCACCCCTCTTCCACAATGTTCCCTGAGCCTTGGTGGGTAAGATAGGGATAAGACTTAGTGTTACTATCTCTGTAGCCTCTGGATCTCTGTTTAATGAGGTTTGAGTGACCACAGTCTCTATGGACATCTCCCTGGAACTGGTTATCAGACGAGCCTTGACAGTAGTATTGATGCCACAGCTTCCTCTATAGTGATTTCTGGGTCCAGACAAATGAGGTGGAGGTGACCCACCCCATGGTAGAGAGCCAACTCTCTCTTTTCTGGATGCATTGATACATCCTGGTTCTCACCAGTATTCTCCACCACTTGTTTCCCTCCAACATGCCTGGGGAACAGGCCTCAAGTAAGATTCTTTTACTCTTTTAATTTCGGATTGTGTGCCAGGGACATAGTGAATGTTACACAGCTACTGAAAATGGATTTCTAGTATTTTTAAAAATATTTATTTGAGAGAGAGAGAGAAGGGCACAACAGAGCTCTAGCCACTGCAAATGAACTCCAGACATATGTGCCACCTTGTGCATCTGGCATTTGTGGGTAAAGGGGAATCGAACTTGGTCCTCAGGCTTTGCAGACATCTTAATTGCTGAGCCATCTCTCCGGCCAAATTTCTAGTATTTTTTAATCTTCAATAAGAGGATGACTTTACATGTACTCAGTGTTTTATGCTTTACAGTACACTTAAACTCTGGCAGGCATGTTTAAACTTTGACACTACAAAACAACAAACTTAAGAAGTTCCTACCCAAGAACTGTGAAATTGAGTTACCAAAATAAAGAACAAAAAATTTTAAGTGTTTACAGTTTTGTTTTGGGTACCACTCACTGTTATCCTTGACCTAAAGTGGCTGCATCAGATGTTGGACACACCTGCAAGGAAACCCCTTTCCAGAGACAGTAAATTTTTTTTTAAATACTGAGCAGTTTCCTCCCTCTAAATATAACAGACTTAAAAATGTCAAATATTTATATGCTCAAAAACATACAAAAATCTTTTGTAATTATCTTTTTAAAAATTTTTTTATTTATTTTTGGAGAGAGACATAGAGACAGACAGACAGAGAGGGAGAGGTAGATAGAGATGGGTGCGCCAACAGTCTCTCAGCTGCTGTGAACGAAATCCAGATGTGTGCGCCCCCTTGTGGCCAAGTGTGGCATTGCGCCCCTGCGACACTACATCTGGCTAAACGTGGGACCTGGAGATTGGAACCGGGTTCTGAGGCTTAGCAGGCAGGCGCCTTAACTGCTAAGCCATCTCTCCAGCCCTGTAATTATCTTATTATCATGTATTTGAACAATTGTTTTTTCACAGTGAAAAGTTGAAAGTTCAAAATCATCTCATAAAAGGAGCCATAACATTTACATTTTTCAAGTTGTAGCTTTAAGATATTGTTGTATAAATATTTTCTTTTTAGAGAGAGTGAGAGGGAGAGAACTGGCATACCAGGGCCTCAGCCACTGCAGTCAAACTCCAGGCGCTTGCACCACCTAGTGGGCATGTACAACCTTGCACCTGCATCACCTCTGTGATTCTGGCTTACATGGGATCTGGAGAGAGATAGAACATAGGTCCTTAGGCTTCGCAGGCAAGCGCCTTAACCACTAAGCCATCTCTCCAGCCCTTTACAAATAAAATGTATGATAGTTGTACAAAGTAAGTGTTAGGATCTTTTCATAAGGTAGTTTATATTTACCCCCATACTAATCACACATCTTTCCTATTCCCTAATAGTCCTCCTCTACTTTCATGTCATCTTTTTATTTCTTCCAGATTCTGCTTACCATCAAAGATACACAATAATTGCATTTCTGACTCTGCTTTATCTCCATCCATTTCCCTGCAAAGACAATTTAATTTTTCAATGGCTGAAAAATTCTTAAATGTGCATACTTACCACATTTTCTTTTCCTATTCACCCAATGATGGGTAGTTAGCCTGATTCCATGATTTGGCTATTTGAAACAGTACACAATAAACATGGATATGTAGATACTTCTATTATATGCTGATTTTGATTCTTTTGGAACTAGTCTGAGGAGTGTTATAGATGGATCATATTTAGTTCTATTTTTAGTTTTTTAAGGAAGTAACATACTGATTTCCATTGCTCTTGGGCTAATTTACATTCACCAACAGTGTATAATAGGTTGTAGTATACCAACTCCATGTTTGCCAAATTTGTTGTTGCTTATTTTCTTGATGTTAGCTATTAAAATTAAGACATTTACCTTTCCCTGAAAGCTAAAGATGTGGGACAATAGCCATTAAAGCTCTTAATTTTAAAATGTCTGTTTAATTCATTTGACTGTTTATAATGGAAAAGTTTTTGAGTTCTTCCTACATTCTGATTTTGGTTCCACATTGGACAAACAACTAAAGATTTTCTCTCATTTTATAGGCTGACCCACCACTCTGGTGACTGTTCCCTTTGCTGCACAGCTTTTTAACTTCATGTAGTCCCTTTCATCAATTTAAGCTTTTACTTCCTATGCAATTATATAATTATTTTCAGAAAGTCCTTGCTTATGCAGGTATCTTCAAGTATTTCCCCAGTGCTTTTCTCTAGAAGTTTCAAGATTTTGGTTTACATTAAGGGTTTTGATCCATTCTGAGTTGATGTTTATATAGAGTGAGAGGTACGAGTCAAGTTTATAGCACCGGTTATGTGTTTGGGCTCCTTTGTTGGAGATCAGATGGCTGTTGCTGTGTGAGTTTATTTCTGAGTCTTTTATTCTGGTTCATTGGTCCACCATGTCTTTGTGTCAATAGTATCTTGGTTTTGTTAATATGAGCTATAAATTGAAGCATTTTCTTTCTTTTTCTGTTTCTTCAAGATTGCTTTGGCTAATTGGGATTTTTTGTGTGTGTGTGCTTCCATGTGAATTTTTAATTGATTTTACTAGTTTTGTGAAGAATGTCATTTGTCTTTGATGAGGATTACATTGAATCTACAGAATGCTTTCAATAATGTGGCCATTTTATTTCATTCATTATTTCTAAGAATTCTTTACCCTTTTTTACTTAGTGAATTCACCTGTGAATTTGTGGAATTAATTCATATAACTGCCACATTCCCCCTTAACTCTATGGTTAACATGAGTTCTGGCCAGCAAAGCAGAAGGATCAAAGTTGGGACAAAAGCTCCTGAATGGTTTGAATGTAAAATGTCTGCCATATCCTCCAGTGGTTGTGATTAAGTCTCCAAGTTAATACCCAGCTGGTGAAGCCTTTGGGAGGTAAAGCCTTGATGGAGGAGGTATGTTGCTGGAGGCAGACCCTGAGGTTTACCAGTCTAGCCCATTATTGTGTTCAAAGCCAGCTCACTTAGGCCATTTCCTTCCTTCTGCCTTATGACACAATGTGACATCTTGGCTACTTGTTCTGCCATGCTTTTCCTGCCACGATGAAACTTCCTCTCGAAACTGTAAACTGAAGTAAATCCTTTTCACTCGTCAGCTGCTTCTGGTCAGGTATTCTGTCCCAGCAACTAGAAGGTAACTGCTGTAGAGACCTTTTGGTCTAAAGCCTTACATACTACCTGCAGGTATCAAGACAGATACTCCGCATACATTATATACTATTCATCTCAAACCTCTGGACCTTTAAAGAAGTTTCTTAGAATCATGCTAGTCAGCAACCTTTTCTTTTAGTAGTGGTGTCAAGACAGAATCTTGCTATCAAAACATGCCTCAGACTCTCAACAATCCTTTCTGAACCTTACAAGTGTGGAGATAACAGGCTTACATTAAAAAACTATGGTGGCAGATCATCTTTTGATTGTTTTTTTTTTTTTTCCTCAAAGGATCAACTCGCATTTCTGGTAGCACACTTTGTAGTTGAAAGATTTGAATGTGACTTTAAATAAAGTTTTGAAAAGGCTTACTGATAATATATACTACATCATACAGTTACTCATTAAAAAGCAGGGTAGACTGAAGCTAGGCATGGTGGTCCAAACCTGTAATATCACCACTTGGGAAGTGGAGGCAGAAGGATTAGGAGTTCAAGAACATCCTCAGTTACAAAACAAGTTTGAAGCCAGTTTGTACTACATGAAATACTATGTATAACAAAACAAAATGAAACAAACCCAATCCCACAAAGATAAGGTATGGTAATACTATTTTTAGAAATTTATTTAATGGTTAGACTTCATTTATGGATTTCATATATTCAAGGTTGCCTACTTGCTAAAATTCATTTGTCAACTCATAATCAATACTTGTAGTCCTATCCTGGCTGTCAGTGGAAAATCAGGGTGATGAAATATCTGATGTGACTGATGTGTATATTCTCAACTAAGATCTAATAGACTCACTGTCTCAGGGATCTTATAAATCAGTTTCTTTCTGCGGTAAATTAAGTGCCACATTTGTGTGGTTTTGTTTAGTGATTTTGTATGTAAAATGGCCTTCATACATAGTGCTGAAGTGCTATCTTGTGTCCCTAAGCACAAGAAAACAATGTAAGTATGTGTACCACATAAGTTTATTATTTTATTTTAGAGAGAAGGAGAGAAAGAGAAGGACAGATAAGTTTTGATCAGGCATGATTTATCGTTGTGTAGGCCATAAATTCAATACTAGCCAACCTTATATAAGGTATTAAATAGAAACACACACAAAACAAGATGATATATTAATAGAATGACAAAATGTTGAAATCACAAGCTTTCCATTTCTCCTAGGAGTAGAGACCACAGATCAATGCCAGGCATCTTTCTTACTTGCTTATTTATCCACCTTATTTTTTGAGACATGTTCTCACGGAACTCAGAGATAACTAATTCAGCTAGACAAGTTAAAGTCCACAAGCCCTGCCACGGATCCTCCTAGCAACCTCCTCAGCAATGGAAATTACAGGCACATGCTATGGTGCCCTGCTTTTATATATTTGGTAGGGATCCAAACTTAGGCCGTCCACGCCTGTGTGGCAAGCACTTTACTGACTGAGCAATCTTCCCAACTCCCTCATTGGATTACTGAAAGAAAAATGCTCAATTTTCTTTCTATGCATTCCATCATTGTGAAATTTCATGCAAATTCTTTATTATAAAATTAAAATGGGACATATGGGGAAAAAGCCTAATTTTTTTTTTTTAGTTGTAATACAGTGAAATGAATGTTAGACAGGGGAAATGTTTGGTGTGATACTACAGGCAGGAGTATCAGGAATGGGCTTGCTAAAGATGTGTTGTTTTAGCTGGATTTCAGAGAATGAAGGAGTGGAAAGGAGATGGAGGTTATAGGAAGAGTGAAGTATTATGTATTATGTATCCAGTATTATGGAAAGGTACTGGGACAAGGGAGAAATAATTTAGAAAAAGCATCCAGTAAAAAACTTGCCAAATCACCATTTAACTGTCCTGAGCATTCTTTCTAATTCTGTCCCTATGTGTGAAAGCTCCAAGTGCAGAACAGAGACACAATGAAGACAGCAAGGGTACCAATCATGATGATGTTTCAGTTTCCAGTTAAACACTATGGTTTAACCTGACTTAAAGTAGAATCAATTAAGATAATATGCTATAGTTAAGGCACTGAGGGTACATATCAGAGAGCCTGCCTCACATGCAGAAGGCCCAGTTTTGATGCCCAGCCACACACACACTTCATGAGATATTTAGACAAATCTATGAGCCTTGATGACTGAAACTGAGGAAAAAAGGATAGATAAGGATTATGTCCAGATTTCTACTTTTGGAAATGGGACTGACAGCATATTGTATATCTACTGAGGTAGAGAATATAGGAACAAGCAGCACTATTGATAAATTATTTGAGACCTGTTGTGTTTGAGAGGAGCCTATAATTTGTTAAGATAAGATATCCAGTACATAATTTGAACTATAGGTCAGGAGGTGAACAGACTAGAACTGAGCTGAAGACACAGAAGATAAAGATGTCCTTCTGTGGTTCCTGAAGCAACTGAAGATCAGATCACCTAAGGAGAGGAAGGAAATAAGAAGGCCAGATGCGATAAAGTAGGAGAAACTATGGGGAGGAACTTGCAAAGGAATGAACAGAGGTAGAAGAAGACATAAGGGAGCTATACCACAAAAACCATAGGGAGAAACCATTCAGCACTCAACTCAAATATTTGATGTTATTTAAAATGTTAGCCTTAAAAAAAGTAAATACAAGCTGGATAGATGGCTTAGTGGTTAAGGCGTTTGGCTGCAAAGCCTAAGGACCCATGTTCCACTCTCCAGGTCCCATGTAAACCAGACACACAAGATGATGCAAGTGTGCAAGGTTGCACATGCATGCACAAGGTGGCTCACGCATCTGGAGCTCGATTACAGTGGCTGGGGCCCTGACACACCAATTCTCTCTCTGTGTCTCCCTCTCTCCCCCTCTCACATTAAAAAAACGGGGGCAGGGGGGCTGGAAGGATGGCTTAGTGGTTAAGGCCTGCAAAGCCATAGGACCCAGGTTTGATTCCCCAGGACCCAGGTTAGCCAGAAGCACAATGGGGTGCATGCATCTGGAGTTCCTGTGTAGTGGCTGGAGGCCCTGGTGCACCCATTCTTTCCCTCTCTCTCTCCCCCTGTTAAATAAATAAATAAATAAATAAATAAATAAATAAGAGTAACATATTTAATTTTTTTTTTTACAAAAAGGCCACTCTGTTGGGCTTGCCCCTGCCCCAAAAAAAAGTAGCCAGGTGTGGTGGCACATGCCTTTAATCCCAGCACTCGGGAGGCAGAGGTAGGAGGATCACCATGAGTTCAAGGCCACCCTGAGACTACATAGTGAATTCCAGGTCATCCTGGACTAGAGTGAAACCCTATCTCGCAAAACTAAAAAAAAAAAAAGTAAACATATTTAAATTATGGGCATGCAGACGACAGTCAATTTCCTCTTAAAGTCAGAGAGAAAAATTGTCATAAAATATGCATCCTGTTGTGGAATGAAAGACATGGCTTACAGAGGGATAATGATGTTTAAACTTTTAATAATTCATTATATAAATACAAATACTGTTACAAAAACATTTCTGTCATCAGCTGGCTCATTTTAATGTTCTCTGCTAAGAAAAATGGCAAGAAAACAAAGAAAAAGAAAAGAAACACTCTTATAGGTGTGTCCAGTGTTTCCACAATTGGAGATGGTAATCTGAACACTGTAATAACTACCAAGTGTCATAATTACACAATTATACTACATGCTTAGGGAGATGTAACATGGGATGAAGGCTACTTTAAAATTTCATACTAATTTTAATCCAAATAGATCATATACCTATAGAAAATCTAAGAACAGGGTGCTAAACATAACCTCATAGGCTAAGGAGAATTTGTTATATGATTTTATAAATAACAATCCCTCACAGTATTTTGTTACTGCTTTAATTAGCTTCCTAGGATTCTGCAAAATCACATGTGTACTAGCACACAATACAATATGCTGATGATAAAATAGGGAGAGTTACATCACTCTCTCTATGTTGGCACTATGTTATACTACATGGCAAGTGGCTGCAAAGTGATGCCAGGATCAATCACCAGACGATTACTATGTGCTTTATAAATCCTACATTCCAAACAAATGACAATAAAGAAAAGTCATCTTGCTCACACTAGAACAGAGAAATTTTATCACTGTGAATCTAAATATAAATAGCAAGAATAGACTATCATAATGTCTTAGTTTTATAGAGGAAGTTCATGAAATCCATTCTCTAAAGTTTATCATGTTCTCAAGTACATGATATTTCATTCATATATTAGAAATTTTGATTTTATGTTTCTTTTTTAATATACTGGGGTTTTTAGCCACAAAATATTACTATCTATACAGACTACCCTTTCAACAACTCCTACATTACCAGGGTTTCAGAAGTGTTTTAGGGACTAAGAGGCACATATAATTCAGGTGTCCCCAATAAACTTAGGTGTTCTGGGTACTAGGTTCCCAGCTGACAGAAATTTGGCAATTAATGCTTCCTGGAGGCTGTGTATTGTTGGGGGCGGGCTTATGGGTATTATAGCCAGTTTCCCTTTGCCAGTGTTTGGCACACTCTCCTGTTGCTATTGTCCTCTTTATGTTGGCCAGGGGGTGATGTCCACCCACTGCTCATGCCATCATTTTCTCCTGACATCATAGAGCTTCCCCTCAAGTCTGTAAGCCAAAATAAATCCCCCAAAGCTGCTCTTGGTTGGGTGATTTCTGTCAGTAATGCAAACCTGACTGCAACAGTAAGGTTGGTAACGAGAGGAGTGGGATTGTTGCACCTGACTGTGTGGCTTTGACATTTTGGAGCTGATTTCTTCCTTCCTTCTTTCTTTTCTTCTCTTTCTTTTCTTTTCTTCTTTCTTTCTTTCTTTTTCTCGAGGTAGGGTCTCACTCTAGCTCAGGCTGACCTGGAATTCACTATGCAATCTCAGGGTGGCCTTGAACTCATGGTGATCCTCCTACCTCTGCCTCCCAAGTGCTGGGATTAAAGGCGTGTGCCACCATGCCTGGCAGGAGCTGATTTTCAAGAGGAATGTGGAAGGATTTGAAATCTTGCCCTAAGACATGCCTTGCAATTCTGTAAGTACAGCTTGATGAACTATTCTGGTCATAGTTGAAAGACCTGAATGCAGTAAGAACTACGGACTATGAGGTTTGTGAGGGTGAAAAAGAGCTTTGCCTGGACTGGGCTATAAGCAGTTTGTGTGAGAGGCTTGCTGTTATGCCCATGTCCTGAGACCTTGTGAAGGGTTTCTTGGGGCACAAACAGACTAATATAAGCAGAGGGATAAATGAAAAAATGAAATTGTTAGGCCAAAACTTCTGCCTGTTCAGATGCAATTGTATGAGAGATTACAGCCTTTGAGTTTGGGCCAGCTGACCTGCATTGGGACAAAAGAACGAATGCAGTCTTTTGAAGGGGCTTGAATGCTGAAGGAGTGCCCTGTTTCTTCAAAGCCTTCTTTATTCCCCCCACCCCCCAGATTAACCAACTGGCAACCCACCTGGTATTATGGAGTATAATAAATGCAGGAAATAGAGAGTCATTGAATTTGCAACACACTCTTGTGTTTTGTAAATGGCCATGGGCAGTGAAATAGGTTTGCTGGATGCCTTCATGGAGACCCATGGGGCTGTGAGGATGAGACTGTGGGTTGCAGTGGAGACACTGGGACCATGAGATGGTTGCTAATGAAAGCTGTCAGCCCCAGATGAAGTTTTCCAGGACTGTGAGTAGCCTAGCTGGAGGAGTGGAATTGTAACTTCAGAGACTTGTTGCTGGTTAGAATTGTCAGATTTGGAGACTCAAGCCAGTGAAGTGGCTGAGCTTGGAGCTACAGAGTTTGATGTTTGCCCTGTTTAAAGCTTAAATATCAGTTGAATATTTCTTTTCTATGCCCAATGCCATATTTTGCAGTATGAGTGTTTACTCTGTGCCATTATGGGTTTGGGGGTATTTTTTTGGTATGATGGCTCAGTTAAAAGATTTTGGATTATGGGGTGTTTGAACATCATTGGGATTGATAAAAATTATGGGGACTTTTAAAGCTGGATGAATACATTTTATATCATGTATGGTTATCAGTTTATGGGGACCAGGGGCAGAATGTGGTGGTTTGATTCAGGTGTCCCTCATAAATTTAAGAGTTCTGAATGCTAAGTTCCCAGCTGATGGAGATTTTGGAATTAATGCCTCCTGGAGGCAGTGTATTGTTGGGGTATTATAGCCAGTTTCCCCTTGCCAGTGTTTGGCACACTCTCCTGTTGCTATTGTCCACCTTATGTTGGCCAAGGGATGGTGTCCATCCTCTGCTCATGCTGTCATTTTCCCCGGCCATCATGGAGTTTCCCCTTGAATCTATAAGCCAAAATAAACCCTTTTCTCCCATAAGCTGCTTTTGGTCAGGTGATTTCTGCCAGCAGTGTGAACCTGACTGCAACAAGTACCCTTTCAACAACTCCTACATTATCAGTGATTCAGAAATGTTTTAAGAAATAAGAAGTACATATAAATAAAAATATATCAGAAAAAATTTTATATGAAATGACAATTGCTATTCCCACTTTTGATCTATATTCATACATTTTTTTCTTGAGCAAAACATCAATTATATCCATCAGATTCTCACAGAAGTGTATAACAACTCAAGAAAGCTTATAAATATTGATACAGGGAGCAGTAGTTAAAAGTGCACTAAAAGAGGGGGTGGAATGATTTTAAGAGCCACAGAGTGGGTAGGAATACCATGGGGCACGGTATACCACTACCTCACAAGGACTGACTAAGGCCTTCATGACAACCCCACTGAGGAGGGTCCTCAGGGTAATGGGAGTTGTGGTAAAGGGATAAAAATGCATAAGCTGTTAACAATATAATTTTTTATAAGTGCACTAAAATACACTGTAAACTTATGTTCATATTTTAAAACTGGGTAGAAAGAAGAGCTATCTAGCAACTGTATTAGTTTTTGAATTCATCAAAAAGAAAACTTGTGGACTTCCAGTCAAGATGGCCTTTCGCCTAACCATGCTTTACCTCGTGGGGAAGGAAAGGCAAGATCAGTGGGGTTTTTAATGGTCCACAGGTCCTAGTAGACCTCCAGTGGAAGGGCGTGAAGGAGCAAAGTAGGGAATCCGCTGATTCCCAAGCTCTCAGGTAGCCCACCTGTCCCCTACACCCCTCAAGCAGCTGTCCCAGTGCCAGCTGCAAGCAGGTTCCTCCTGCACTACCTGCGGGCTATGCGGTCCCAGGCAAGCTGGCTCACATTCTTCCTGCCCTTCCCTCTCTTCCCCAAACCAGGACTGCTGCCCCATTCTCCTGCCCCACTGTGTTACCAGCCCATGCTACCCATACAATCCCCCTCATCAACTTGTCACTAGAACCTGTAGCAGTCCCATCCCCTTCCTGCTTCAGTGGGTCACAGGACCATGCAGTCCCATCCTCCCCCCACCTCCGCCCCTCCGCAACACCAGACCGCATTGTCCCATTTACCATCAGACCACCTACCACACAGTCCTATTCCCCGACCCAATGACCAATGAACCCCTCCACAAGGTCTTTGAGTTCCTGAGCTGAGTGGACCCCTCCCTGAGCATATAGGCCCTTGCCATCAGAGGCCTAATCTAGTCAAACATAAATGGGAGTAATCACTGAAGACACTTCAAGAGTAAGCTATGGCTACCTCCTGAATTAAATAAGATTCCCACACTGTGCTGGGAAGACCACAGTGCAAAAGAAATAATATGAAAAATCAAAAGGAAGTAAATCCAACAAGGTTGCCCAGTTCCTCAGTGGAAGTCTCTAATCAAATGAGATAATAGGATCAGAACCCCAAAATGAAGATATAAGCAATACAACCCTGGCCAAGAAAATAGCAAAACTTGCAGAAAATCAACAAAGGTCCAACAATTGTATGATATGAATGCTGTCTTCACTAGATTAGACCTAATAGAAAAAACAAAAACAAAACAGAAAGTCTTCAAAGACAGTTAAGTGATCTGAAGCAGAGTGATTAAAAAAAAAAAAAAAGAGGACCTCAAACTGGAGAGATTGGCTTAGCAGTTAAGGAGCCTGCCTGCTAAGCCTACGAACTCTGGTTCCAATCTCCAGGTCCCACGTTTAGCCAGATGCAAAGTGACGCAAGGGCGCAATGCTGCACTTGACCACAAGGGGGTGCACACATCTGGATTTCGTTCACAGCAGATGAGAGGCTGCTGGTGCACCCATCTCTATCTGTCTTCCTCTCCCTCTCTCTCTCCAAAAAAAAAGAGGACCTCAATAATCAACTGGCTAACCTCAATGAAGACATAAATAAGTGCAAGGATGAATTCCAAAAAGCATTAAGATAATCAGAAAATAATGTGTAAAGAGAACTTGACAGAGGGATGGACACTATACATAAAAAGGCAATATAAAGTACAAGCCAAATTGAACAAGTCCAAACCTCTATAGAAGCTCTCAAGAACAGAGTTAGTCATGTGGAGGACACAACCTCAGAACTAGAAGACCGAATAAACAGTTTGTGAGTCCAAAAACTTGAATAAGTTCAAAAGTTTTCTGAACAGAACACGAGGGAACTATGGGATACCTTTAAACATCCCAACATTCGGATCATGGGTATACCAGAAGGGGAAGAAATTCAGACCAAAGGTATAGTGAACTTATTCAAAAAAAATTATTAAAGAAAACCTTCCCACACTCTCAAAAGAGAGTTCTATCAAAATACAAGAAGCTAACAAAAGCTAACAGACAGACTGGACAGACATAAGTGAAACTGGAAGAATCATCAGGATTTACTTCAAAAAACCTGTACTCCATAAAATTGGATAATATGGAGGAAAAGCCTGAATTCCTGGACACATATCACCTACCAAAGCTAAACTCAGAGCAGATTAATCACTTAAAGAAGCCTATCACTCCTATTGTGATTGAAAAGGTAATCAAAAACCTCTTCAAAAAGAAGATCCAGGACCGGATGGCTTCTCAGACGAATTCTATCAAACCTTCATGGAAGAACTGAAACCAGTTTTTCTCAAACTGTGCCACATAATCAGAGAACAGGGAAAGCTCCCCATCTCCTTTTATGAAGTTAGTATCACCCTAATACCAAAACAAGACAGAGCTACTACAAGAAAAGAAAACTTTAGGCCTATTTCCCTGATGAACTTAGACACAGATATCCTGGACAAAATTCTCACAAATGGAATTCAACAATACATCAAAAGCATTATCCACCTGCATCAAGTAGGCTCTATCCCAGGAATGCAGGGTTGGGTCAGCATATGGAAATCTGTCAATGTAATACACCACACAAATAAGCTTAAACAAAAAGACCATATGATCATTTCAATAGATGCAGAAAAGGCCTTTGACAAAATACAACATCACTTCATGATCACAACATTGGAGAGACTAAGTATGGACTATTTATGTATCAACATAATAAAAGCCATATATAAAGCACCTAAAGTCCAAATAATACTTAATGGGGAGATATTTAAGGAATTCCCATTGAGATCCGGACCAAGATGGGGGTGCCCACTCTCACCCCTGCTCTTCAACATAGTACTAGAAGTAGTAGGCTAAGCAATAAGACAGGAGAAAGAAATAAAAGGGATACAAATTGGAAAGGAAGAAGTTAGCTTTATTTGTAGATGACATGATTCTATTCATAAGTGACCCAAGAACCTCCATCTCAAAACTCATGAAGGTGATCAATTCCTTCAGCAAAGTAGCAGGATACAAAAATCAACACACAAAAATCAGTAGCCTTTCTATATGCAGTAGCAACAATAACAACAAAAAATACCTTGGAATAATACTAACCAAAGATGTGAAAGATTTATATACTGAAAACATAAAGATACTCAAGAAAGAAGCTGAAGAGGACTTGAGAAAATGGAAAGACCTCTCATGCTCCTGGATACAGAGAATTAGCATTGTGAAAATCGCAATCTTATCAAAAGCAATATACAGATTTAGTGCAAAACCAATAAAAACTATAGCATTTTTCTTTACAGAGATAGAAAAAAATGGCTTTAAAACTCATATGGAATAGCAGCAGGCCTTGGATATCCAACCATATCCTCAGCAAAAGAAACACTTCTGGAGGCATCACCATACCTGATCTAAAGCTATATTACAAAGCCACAGTAACAAAAACAGCATGGTACTGGCATAAAAACAGGATTATATTCCAATGGAACAGAATAGACGATCCTGAGTTTAGGTCAAGTAAATATAGCTACTTGATCTTTGACAAAGGCTCTAAAAAAGTAGACTGGAAAAAAGACAGCATCTTTAGCAAATGGTGTTTGACAAACTGGATAACCATGTGCAGGAAAATGAAACAAGATCCACACATCTTGTCATGCACAAAAATCAAGTCCAAATAAATCAAAGACCACAATATAAGACTGGAAACTATGCTTCTACTGGAAGAAAAAAATAGGAGGATCTTTCCACAATAGGAGTGGAAAATAAATTCCTTATCAAAACCCCAATAGCTCAGTAACTTAAACAATCACTCAATTATTGAGATCTCAGGAAGTTGAAAATTTTTTTCACAGACAAACATATAATAAGCATAGCCAATAGGCTACCCACAGAATGGGAAAAAAAATTGCCAGCCATACAACTGACATAGACCTAATTTCTAGCATCTACAACAAACTCAAAAACCTAAACAATTAAAAATCAAACAACCTATTCACAAAGTAGGGCAGAGAACTGAACCGGGAGTTCTCAGACGAAGAAATGCAAGCGGAAAACACACTCTAAAGAAAATGTTCATAATACTAAATGGGGAAGCTTGAAGCTTTTCCACTAAATTCAGGAATAAGGCAAGGGTGTCCACTTTCCCCACTTTTATTTAATATAGTACTGGAAGTCTTAGCTATAGAAATAAGGCAAGAGACACACATAAAAGGGATACAAATTAGAAGGGAAGAGATCAAATTATCATTATTTGCAGACGATATGATTCTATACATAACAGACCCTAAAGACTCTACTAGCAAACTGTTAAGAGCTGATAAACACTTTTAACAATGTAGCAGGATACAAAATAAAAACACAGAAATCAGTAGCTTTTCTACACACTAACAACAAACATGCAGAGGATGAAATCAGGAAATCTCTCCCATTCACAATTGCCTCAAAAAAAAAAATACCTTGGAATAAATTTAACCAAGGAAATGAAGGATCTCTACAATTGGAACTTTAAAAAACTCAAGTGAGAAATTGAAGAAAACACAAGGAAATGGAAAGACATCCCATGCTCCTGGATTGGAAGAATCAATATTGTGAAAATGTCAATCTTACCAAAAGCAATCTACACATTTAATACGATCCCCATTAAAATACCAATAGCATTTCTTCACAGAAATAGAAAAGACAATCCTAAAATTCATCTGGAAAAACAAAAAACCTCGAATAGCCAAAACAATTTTGCACAACAAAAATCAGGCTGGTGGTATTACCATACCTGATTTTAAATTATATTACAAATTATATTACATAGTAACAAAAACAGCATGGTACTGGCACAAGGACAGACAGGTAGATCAATGGAACAGAATAGAAGACCCAAATATAAATCCAGGCAACTACAGCCACCTGATTTTTGACAAAAATGCCAAAAATAAAAAAAAATGCCAAAAATATTCATTGGAGAAAAGATAGCCTCTTCAACAAGTGGTGCTGGGAAAACTGGATATCTGTAAGTAAAAGGATAAACATAGATCCTTGTCTCTCTCCATGCACAAGGGTCAAGTCCAAATGGATCAGGGACCTTAATATCAGACCTGAAACTCTGAAACTGCTAGAGGAAAAGGTAGGGGAAACTCTTCAACATATTGGCATAGGAAAGGACTTTCTGAATATAACCCCAATTGCTCAGGAATAAAACCACTAATTAACCACTGGGACCTCATGAAATTACAAAGCTTTTGTACAGCAAAGGACACTGTGAATAGAGTAAAGAAACAACTTACAGAATGGGAGAAAATCTTTGCCAGCTATACATTTGACAGAGGATTAATATCCAGAATATACAAAGAACTCAAAAAACACAACATTAAGAAATCAAACAACCCAGTTAAAAAATGGGCTATGGACCTAAATAGAGAGTCTCAGAAGAAGAAATACAGATTGCATATAAATATCTAAAAAAGTATTCTACATCCTTAGCCATCAGGAAAATACAAATTAAAACTACTTTGAGATTCCATCTCACTCCTGTCAAAATGGCTACCATCAAGAAAACAAATGACAATAAGTGTTGGCATGGATGCGAAAAAAGAGGAACACTTCTACACTGTTGGTGGGAATGTAATCTCATCAAGCCATTGTGGAGGTTCTTGAGACAGCTAAAAATAGATTTACCATATGATCCAGCTATGGCACTCCTAAGCATATATCCAAAGGACTCTTCTCACTACCTTAGAGATACTTGCACAACCATGTTTATTGCTGCTCTAGTCACAATAGCTAGGAAATAGAACCAGCCTAGATGTCCCTCCACAGATGAATGGATAATAAAGATGTGGTACATTTACACAATGGATCTATTCAGCGGTAAAGAAAAATGAAATTATGAAATCTGCAGGGAAATGGATGGATCTGGAAAGGATTATACTAAGTGAGGTAACCCAGGCTCAGAAAGCCAAATGTCACATGTTCTCTCTCATATGTGGATCCTAGCTACAAAGGTATAGATTTGTGTATGAACTGGAACCAAAAATCAGTACCAGAAGCCAGTAGACTGGTAAAAGGCTATAAGGGAGGGAGGAGAGGGAAGGACTTAAGTGGATGGTATTATACATATGTAAGTAGAAGAACAGATTACAGGGAGGGAAATGGCCTGAGACCATGGGAAGAGAATGCATAAAAGAAGGGCAGGGGAGGGTCAATCAAAATTCAAGATAGTGTGAATAAGACCTATGTAAACCTACCTTTTGAATAATGGCACATCCAGAAGCTGAAGACTGTTACTAGAAATTTTCAGTGCCTGGGATGGGATACCTTCTAATGAGTTGTTGGCCAAGGAGGTCCTGGTAGCCTCCAAAACATTAAAGGCTACTGCCAAGGCCCTTGGTTTCCCTTGAGAAACAGATGGTAAGACCCTATTGTTGAAGACATTTCTTGCCTGAGAGGCAAGGTCACTGAGAAAGCAAGCTGGTGCTGAGTAGAAAACCTTCTCCCTGTAGACCAGCCAACTGAAAGCTGGAAAAAGCTGCACTGCATGCAGCCATATGGGAGACAGAAATCATCAGCAATGAAAACAGTGGACACTGGAAAACTCAAGTTTGGCCATATAGGCCCAGTGATTGAACGAGTGCAATAGTGGCATGTCTGCTCTGGGGTATACCAACTGCTCCATAATTGGACTGAAGGCCCTCTCTATGGGAAGGAATACATGCCTGGTACTGAAAAAACTTAGCAAAAGTCTATGGCAGGGGAGGTCATAAGCTTTAGGGGTATAAAGCCTGCTCTTATCTGGCTAAATGTATATATTATTCCCTCCAAGCTGCTCTGAAGGCACTATACTTAATGTTAATATTCACATATTAATGCTACTCTCACTTCTGGTTAGAGAAGCTTCTCTTTTCAGATGGCGATGACCACTGGGATGACCCAAAAGGCAACATAGTGCTGAGAAGAAGGGATGGAGGAGTGTCCAGCACTGAAACATCTCTGTCACACCCTCCAAGGCCACAGGTCCATTGGGGAAGAGGGGGCAGAAAGAATGTAAGAGCCAAAGGAAGGGTACAACTCCTTACAATGCAATTGTCCAGACAGAAATTGGCCTCGATATTCATGACCTTGCAGTGCCTAGCAACACCTTCACAAGACCCTCATAATAGAAGAAAAAGATGATGACATGAAATTAAAAGAGAGACTAATGGATAGAGGGAGGGGATATGACAGAGAATGGAGTTCTGAAGGGGAATGGGGGGAGGGAAGGGAAATATCATGTTTTTTTGTATGTAAGTATAAAAGTTGTCAAAAAGAAAGAAAGAAAGAAAGAAAGAAAGAAAGAAAGAAAGAAAGAAAGAAAGAAAGAAAGAAAGAAAGGAAGAAGAAAATGTTCAAAATTCCTAACCATCAGGGAAATGCAAATTAAAACAACTATGAGATTCCACCCCACCCCAGTAAAGATAGCAAAAATTAAAAATTCAAATGAAAACAAATGTTGGCAAGGATGTGGAGAACTAGGAATCCTCATTCACTGTTGGTGGGAATGTAAGATGGTACAACTACAGTTGGTTACCCACCATGGCTGTGTGCCACCAAGTCAGGTTGTGTGTGGCTGAGTAGTTTAGACATCAAGTTGCTCAGCCAGATGTTGGCTATTATGGGGAAGAGGCAATGTCTTTGTGTGTAATGTCCCAACTTGTGGCTTTAACAACCTTTCTGCTCCCTTTTTCATGAATTTCTCTGAGCCATGTTGGGTTCGTTTTAGGTCTACTTCAGTGATGGGCTCTAGGGAGCCTCTATGTCTCCGGATCTTTGATCTGGTAGGAGTTGCGGGGCCTCTGTGTCTGTGTCCTTCACCCTTGTACTGATATCAGGTTCACCAAGAAAGCAGCACTCTTGCTCATTTCCCCAATTACTCTCTGGTTTCAGCTGGGACCCTGGTGAAGTGCGATGGGCTGATTCCCTCCTCAGGCTCTGCGTTCTTCTGAGAAAGAGAAGCAGATTCTTCAACGGAGAATAAAATCAGCACTGGATAAATGGAATAACCATTGTCAGTTTAGAGAGAATTTAATAGGTGTAGACAGTCTTGTAGCCCAAGATTGGTGGGAGCTTGATCTTGGAGAATGAACTCATTATTTGGATATGATTCTGACTTGTTTCCCAGTTCCAGCTATGGATTCCTTTCCACTGAGCAGATCTGTTAGCCAATCCAAGAGCAGATGGTACAACATGTACAGTTTACATACTGAGTATGTCCATAACTAAAAAAAAAAACTTGTTTGATAACCTGGTTTTTTCCATGTAATGATATTCTGTCATACAATTACTTTCAGATATGGAAAAATTTTCAAGTGTTTACAGGTAAAAAAGTTACTTGCAGTATGCTTGAGCAACAACTGTAAATATATAAGGTTTTATTGTTAAATATTTTTTCCTAGATTTTAATTTTTGAACATTTTGAAATAAATTTTAATGTGCAAAAATTCTAATCTCCATATAACTTACAAGTAAAAATTTATGTAAGATTTTAAATCCTATTCCTTTAAACAAGATCCACAGCACTCTTTAGACATCTTCTAGGTAGTACTTTCATTCCATAAAACTCTACAAGACAGGACTTCATGAGTTTCAGAGCAATGTGCCAGAAAATCCATCAAAAAGACCATTAGCTGTTTACTAGCTTCTCAATTTAAAAAACTGTACAGAGGGCTGGACAAATGGCTTAGCGGTTAAGGCGTTAGCCTGCGAAGCCAAAGGATCCCAGTTCGATTCTCCAGGACCCATGTAAGCCAGATGCACGAGGGGCACATGCATCTGGAGTTCATTTGCAGTGGCTAGAGGCCCTGACGTGCCCATTCCCTCTGTCTCCCTCTCTTCTATCTCTCTCTCTGCTTGCAAATAAATAAATAAAAAAAAAAAAAACTGTACAGAATTCTAAAATTCTAGTGTCCCCTATTTACAAAGGAATGATACTCAACTGGCTGTGGTAGTCAAAATAATTTGCCAACTCCAAACAAATGCTTTGGGTGTATGTATTTTTGAAGATAAAGACAAACTCTTCTTTTCTTTTTCAATATATTTATCACATAATGGAAAATCCTGGTTTTTTAAAAATATCACACACTTTCTCCAAAAAGAAGGCTAGGCAATAAATTAAGTACACTTAAAATACATAAGAAAAACACTCCCAAATATGATTACAAGTACATAAAAAAGGTAAGGAGTGAGCCAACTTGAGAAATTCTTTTAAATAATAAAACTGTCCTTTAAAAAACCCCATTTTAATGTTAGGTATTCAGAATCAATGAAATAATACTAATAACTTTTAGGGCATTCTTAAGAGACCTTGTAAGCTTTAGATCATACAAGGTATGGACAGTACAGTTGTGCCTTTCCCTCATATTTAAAAGAAGTGGAAATGAACATAACAAAAAGGCATTTTCCTAACCCTGAATATAAGTCACAAGCTTCATGCTGCCCAGAGCCAGCTGGCATTGGGCCCATTTACAGTAAGTTGTTTACTCCCTGTCTACCAAACACGCCATAGAAAAGGAATGCTTACAGACACAGTTCTAAAATAGATCAACTGATAAGACAGGTTTATAAGTTTCATTAAATTTCATGAGTATTATTTTGAATATTGCTCCAAAATAGTTGAGTCCATTTTCTTTAAGAATTTTAAAATGACCCTCCAATAGACAATTTTAAAATGAGTTTATCAATGGAATTGGGTGTGTCTTCTACCCATTTTAAATAAATTATTTTTCTGGTGCTGAGGACTAAACCCAGGGCCTTGTGTTTGCTAGGGAAACACTCTTTCTAAAAAAAAAAAAAAAAAAATCAATTAACAAAAATAACAAAAAACTTTTACCTATGTTTTAAGACCACAAAAACTATCTTAAAGTCTACTTTAATTTAATTCAATAGAAATTGCTCTCAATGATACTTAGTATAAAACACTGAGAATAGTAAGAAATACAAGAGAACAGAATATATTGAAAACAGAAACAATGAACCCTGATTACCAAGAGAAGAGTAGATAAGAAACACTGATATAAATAAAAGTGACTCTAGGTCAGTCTCTAGAAATCAGTGGTTGATGCTTGGTCCTTGGAGAGCCTCGAACCTTCTTCATTGGCTAGTTGAGTTCAGAGAGAAACAGGTTATAAGAAACTCTTGGATCAGACTTGCCCATCATTATAGTATTCCTTAAGTTGTCTTCCCAAGGTTAGATGCTATGACTAGTATCAGCTGCCTTTGAAAAGTTTAAACAATAGCCTCCACTCAGTGTTCAATGAGCATTAAATTGGGTGACAGGAAGAAGGTAATGTCTTGGACTATCTCACCAATGTCAACTTAATCCTCAAATCAGATCAACCAACACTATGAACAAATTCCACCCCAAAGAACCTTAGGAATCAAAACTACTTTTCAAGCCACATGTCAGTAACAAAAAATGATCACAAAAATAATAGATAGCTTGAATATAAACAAAGGAAGAAGCTCCTAAAAACTCAGAAACTTTAATTCTACCTATCATAAAACAGACAAAAAGCACGACTGTTTAGGATTTGGCAACTTTGGCTTCTTCTTTGTTTTTTGTTTTTTTTTTTTTCCTTTAAAAAAATATTTGATTTATTTATATGAGAAAGAGAGGGAGGGAGAGAGAGAAAGAAAGAAAGAAAGAAAGAAAGAAAGAAAGAAAGAAAGAAAGGTCGCGCCAGGGCCTCTAGCCACTGCAAACAAACTCCAGATGCATGTATGGGTCCTGGGGAATTAAACCTGGGTCACAGGCAAATGCCTTAACTGCTAAGCCATCTCTCCAGCCCCAAGATTTTTTTTTTTAAAGAAAACTTTTCAGTAGGTTTTAGAGCCTACACCTTTAGAGTATTCTAAATAAATCATTTCATGACAGCCATTTTGTAATATATCTATAATTTCACTTAATTCTCAAAATAAACTGGCAAAGCAAATCTGTTCACTAGTTCCCTCAATCACATTTTTAACTCATTATACTCAGTCATCTGGGTGCTTTCAGTTCCTGTAGTCCTTTGGTCTTATAATATTGAGGTACTTCTTTTACTTTTGTGTTCCTCCCACTCATAATTTGTTTCAAAAAATGTCAACTTTTATTTATTAATCTATTAATTATTAAATTATCCTATAGTACTTTCTAAGTCTAATGATCTTCATATTTAGGTTAATTTTCTCTTTCTCAAGTTTTTGTTGGTGGCACTAGGGATAGGCAAACATGCACTCTACCACTGAACTACATCACCAGCCTATTCCTTCCAGGAACCCACATGTGAAAATATATACATAATATAATGGGACTAATCACAGGTCATAGTGCCCAGGTTATTTCTAAGATATCACCAGGATGTAAAACTTAAATTAGACTTTGATCAGTAAGTAAATAATATCCATTTCTATCAAGTGGTTCCAACAGTTAATATCTAAGTGCCATATTCATGGCTCTGGAAATTGTAGTTTGCAAACAAGATTTCAAAAGACTACTGTGGTAGCAGCTGTCCTATGATCTAAATCTAAAGGACTAAATAAGTGGAACGATTTATATTTGCATTGTATTCCTGGTGTATTTCCTACAGAAAACTGGCTTGTCAACATAATGGTACAAATTTCATTTGATAAATACAACAACTATAGGAACAGTTCCACCTGTTAGATACATCTTTAGTTTATTCCTTTCCAATTATAGGCAACAAAAATTGCTTTCCTATTTTATTGAAAGTACATATTTTATTCTATATCAAATTGAGTATCACAGCATGAAAAAGCTCAGATCAGCCGGGCATGGTGGTGCACACCTTTAATCCCAGCAGCACTTGGGAGGTAGAGGTGGGAGGATCTCCATGAGTTCGAGGCCACCCTGAGACTACATAGTGAATTCCAGGTCAGCCAGGGCTAGAGTGAGACCCTACCTCAAAAAAAAAAAAAAAAAAAAAAAAAAAAAAAAAAAAAAAAGCTAAAAGCAGATGTGTTTTTTAAAATACACATTTTACCAAATCTAACTATTTTAAAAGAATTCTATATCCTTCAACTTGTAATTGAATTGCAAAAAGCAATCTAATCCCATATCATGAACTACAAACTGGGGATTGCCATGCTCTTTTTCCTCCTTTCTTTCACCTCCCACACTTTTGTCTTATTTTAGTTTTATAGAATATCACCTCTAAAATAGCATTTCCAACACTCAAAAGAGAATAAAATGCTGTGCTAACATTTCAGTTGTCTTCTCTGAAAATACATTATGAAGGCATGTATTCTGTTTTATTTTTACTTCTGGTATAGCTACTAGAACCATTACTAAACCATTACTAAACATTTCATATTTCCCAAGCTCCTCTCATCTTCTCTACTTCTTCAACTTGCTGTTAAAAAGTTGCTATACTTCCAGAACCAGAACTGATTATTAAATTTTGGTTTATTTCTAACAGAAAATTCTGAGATACACAACAACAAAAAAATGTCAGCTCTATAATGTAAGTTCAGAGGTATTGATTTTGGGCTATTGTGTGCTATTAAATATTAAATTCCATAAAACATGTTAAAATTTGGGCACATATACATCTCTTAATATGCTGTCTTGCCAACAAACATTATTTAAGTTATTTATTTATTTGGGAGGGAGAAATAGGGGAGGGAAGACGGGCACGCCAGGGCCTCTGGCCACTGCAAATGAACTCCAGATGCATGCACCACCTTGTGCATCTGGCTTTATGTGGATAATCGAACCCTGAGTCTTAAGGTTTTGCAGGCAAACACCTTAACTGCTGAGCTATCTCTCCAGCTACATATTTCAGTTTATTTCCTCATTCACTTTCTCATATATTGCAGTCACCACTTTTTCCTTGAGACAGAGTATCTTTTACTGATGCTGGAGTTCACCATTTTTCCTAAGCTCAAGCAATTCTCTGTTTGTCGCAGGACTGGGGTTATAGACATGTGACCACACTCAGCTGTTTATGCAGGTGCTGGGCATCGAATCTGGGAGGTCTCATGCTTGTATGGGAAGTGCTTTTAATCACTGAGCTATCTCTCCAGCCCCTTGTTAATATTTTTAACATGCATTAATTTTTTCAATGGTTACTCTATAGAGTACTATCCACCAACGTTTTGATTGCTGTTTTTTTTCTTAAGTATATGTAATAAGACTCAGGTTATCTCAGGTTGGTCAGAAGAGGACAGAAGAAAGGAAAGCTGGGGGACATTCTACATTAAAAGCAACTATCCTATACATAAATGTTTATTGCAACACTGTTTACAAAAGCTAAGTTACAGAACCAATGATGGTATCCAACAAGAGTGGACGTTATACAGAAATGTGATGCAGTAGGTTTTGATCATGAAATCATATATATGTATGTGATATGTAAGTAGATACAAAACTAGGGGAACAAAGGAGGGTGAGGAGTAGGGGAGGAATATATTCTTGTCTGAAAATGAATGCCCTTATATAACATAGCACCATGTACAATGAATATACACAATGAAATGAATAATAAGTAAAAGTATCCCATGAAAATAAAGGACTTAATTTTGAAAATGGATAACATTAACATCAGTTTGGCCTTGTGCAATGAACATGATAATATTTTTTGAAGATGTTAGCCATTAGAAGAATCTAGTATGTGGTACCATTAAATAACCATAAAAGAACACTCTCGGGCTGGAGAGATGGCTTAGCGGTTAAGGTGCTAAGCCTAAGAACCCAGTTCCAATCTCCAGGTCCCACGTTTAGCCAGATGCAAAGTGATGCAAGGGCGCAATGCCGCACTTGCCCACAAGGGCGCATGCATCTGGATTTTGTTCACAGCAGCTGAGAGACTGCTGGCACACCCATTCTCTATCTGTCTCCCTCTCCCTCTCTCTCTGTCTGTCTCTCTGTGTGTCTCTCTCCAAATAAATAAATAAAATAATAATAAAAAAGCAATAAAACTATAATGGAAGTTATACATAGTAGCTCTATTAGGCTTGACATCAAACTTTGTAGGCAAATACAGTTTGAAAAATCACTGTCTTAAAAGCTCACTTTGTCCATGTGAATAGCTCCACATTTTATTTCAAGCATTGATCAAATCTTCTGATAAGTCCCAACAAAATCTGAACTGTAACATATCTCTTATCAGTTGTTTTGTAGAAAATCAACAGGATTTTCTCATTATTCTTCAATAAACCATCTAAATTGTTCATTCATTTAACAAGTACATACAAAATGCCTACAACTATTTTTAATATTCTACCTATTATTGCCTTGGACTTGCCCTCAACAATCTTCAACTAAAGTTCTATTCTTTCCAAAGTACTCAGTCATTTCTACCACCAATGAAGACTGAAGTATTTCCCTTTTCGAATAGGCTGCATACATAATAAAGAGCCACATGATAATATATATATATCAAAGAATGCTACTAGATAAATAAAATACTCAATTGTAGTTTTGGTCTAATTTATTTTTATTTTTATTTATTATTATTATTTTTTTTTTTGTTTTTTTATATTTTCATTTCCAGGCTGACCTGAATTAAAAAGGGTGTACTCACTAGAAACTGGGATTGGTTTTGGCAAATTTATATTTTTTAAAAATTATATTTTCATTTCTACTGAAAAGTATAGAAACTGGTTTTGGATTTCAAAAGTGAACTTGTAGATGCAAGTATTTATAGGAAAAACATGTCTGAATGCACAGTTTGATTTCATTGCTGTCTGAGGCTTTAACATATGCTCTTGCATAATAAGAAACTGAATTGATTTTGCACATCTGTGTGCTGTGTGCACATTTTCCAGTGTATACAGGTGCATGTACATATGGTGTGTGTGTGTGTGTGTGTAGGCCAGCTTATGATGTTGGGTGTCATCTTTTGAAACAGGGTTTCTCACTGGACTTGGAGCTCAACAATGTGGCTCGACTAGTTGGCCATCAAATCCTAAGGATTCTCCTGTCTCTGTTTGACCAGTGCTGGGATTATACCTAGTACATACCACTCTGCCTGGCATTCATTTGGCTGCTGGGAAGCCAAGCTTGGGTCCTCATACTTGTGCAGGAAGCATTTTACCAACTGATCTATCTCACCAGCTCTTTTTTTTTTTTTTTTTCATTTTTCGGTTTTTCAAGTTAGGGTATCACTCTAGCCCAGGCTGACCTGGAATTCGCTATGTAATCTCAGGGTGGCCTCGAACTCATGGCGATCCTCCTACCTCTGTCTCCCAAGTGCTGGGATTAAAGGCATGTGCCACCATGCCGGGCCTCACCAGCTCTTAAAACTCTTTTTCCTAGCACAATATCTGATCAAAACTTAGAAGTACAAGGTATCCAGGATAGACCACAAAATCAAATAACATGCTCTTGAGCAAACAATTAGTCAAAAAAAGAAATCAGGAGGAAAATCTTACAATATCCTTAGACAAATGAGAGAATGGAAGCACAAAATTTATGTAATGCACCAAAAGCAGTAAAAGGGGAGTGCTCAGGAAAACTTTTTATATTAAAAAGGAAAGACAGAGCCGGGTATGGTGACACATACCTTTAATCCCAGCACTCAGGAGGATTGCCGGGAGATCAATGCCACCCTGAAACCACATAGTGAATTCCAGGTCAGCCTGGGCTAGAGTGAAAACCAAACTTGAAAAACCAAAAACTAAAAATAAAAAAGAAAGATGACATTATGCCTCAATGACATAGATAATAAGAAGCCAAAATTAGTATAAGGAAGGAATTTATAAAGATCAGAAAAATAAAACAAAATAGAAACCATAAAAACTAGAGTGGAGGGGGAGTTGAACAAACCAAGAGTTAATTCCTTAAAAAAAAAAGACAAATAAAATCAGAAATCAAAGTAAAGACATTAAGAAATGTTTCAAAAATAAAAAAAAATCTAAGGAACTATTATGAGCCAACAAACTGTATAACATGGAGGAAATGGATGCATTACTAGAACAATATAGCCTATGAAGGCAGATTCAGGATTAGAAAGTAAGCAAACCAAAACAGGGAAAATGAAAAGTAAAAGCCTTACAACAAAGAAAAGCTTAGGATCAGAAGTGTTCACATCTAAATTCTACTAAATGTTCAAAGAATTGTTAGCACTGTCTCTAAAAATATTTAATAATTATAGCTAGGGCTGGAGAGATGGCTTAGTGGTTAAGGTGCTTGCCTGTGAAGCCTAAGGACCCACATTTGACTCTCCAGATCCCACGTTAGTCAGATGCACAAAGGTGAGGCAAGCACAAAGTCACAAATACCCACTAAGTGGCACAAACATCTGGAGTTCCATTACAGTGAGTGAGGCCCTGTGTACCAATCTCTCTCTCTCTCTCTCAAGAAAAATAAAAATAAATGATTTTAAAAAAATACAGCTAGAAGACACACATCCAAATAGTTTATGGGGCACAATCACCATGATCACATAAGGCAGACATCTACTGCAAGAAAAGAAACCTACCAAAAAATATCTCTAATAGAAATGAATATAAAAATCATCAATAAAATAACCACAGACCAAATACAACAGTATATCAAAATGATTATTTACTATGAAAAAGTGGAATTTATCCTTGGAATGTCAGACTTATTTAGTATATGCAAATCAATGTGCTAGCTACATCAGATCAACAAAATGAAAGATCAAAATCATGTAATTACAATTGATATAGAAAGCATTTGATGTTCAGCATCCTTTCTTGAAAACTTATAATGAAGTCCATTTATGAAAACGGTACAGCTAACATAGGAACAAGAAAAAACATAACTTTCCCACTAAGATCCAATAAGGGCAATGATTCTTACTCTCTCTGCTTCTGTTAAATGAAGAAATAAAAAGCACACACAAATCAGAAAGGAAGAAATAAAATCGTCTCTATAAATAGTATGGTCTTCTATGTAGAAAACTCCAAAGATTCCACAAAAAACAAAAAAAGGAAACTTGATTAGCTAATGAAAGAATTTAGTAAAGTTACAAGATACAAAAAAAAAAAAAAAAAATCAGCAGCCTCATTATAAAAAAGCAAATGTCCGGTGGAAAACCAAGTAAACAATCCCTTCTACAAATGTGTAAAAAATACTTAGAAATAAACTTAACCAATGAGATTGTCGATTTATGCCCTGAAAACCATAAAACACTGATGAAAGAAATTTATACAATATAAGGACATCCCAAGTTCATGGATGGGATGAAAACAATTTAATGATTTAGTGCAATGTATCAAAATTCCAATCATGGTATTCATAGAAATAGAAAACCAATTTCAAAATTCATATAATGACATAAAAAATTATAGCCAAAGCAATCATGATAGAAAGCTCCCTGATTTATTACATTGCAAAAATATAACAATCAAAACCATATGGTACTGATGTAAAAACAGAAACCCAGACTAATGAAATTTTGACAAGAATACTGAAAAAAAAACAAATAATTTTGGGAAAACTTGATTTATAACATGCTAAGGAATGAAAGTGTACCTATATCTTACATGACACACACATAAAAATCAACTCAATGAATGTATAAAAATGTTTTTGCACATGGACAAATTGTGTTCTATCTTAATGACTCATGTTGAATAAAAGCATAGTTTAAAAAAATAAACTCCAAATGAAATAAAAGACTAAATGTAAAACCAGAAACTCCTAGAGGAGACTATGGGAGAAAGCTCCTTGACATTGAGCTCAGAATACAAAAGCAAAAGTAAGCAAATGGAACCACATCACACGAAAAAGCTTCTTCACTATCACTAAAGGGGTCACTATCAATGAAATGAACGAACTGGCAAAAATACTTGCAAAGCACATGTCTGATGATGCATTAACATTTGTAAAATCTTAACAACTCAATAATAGAACTACACAAGGCCACCCTGAGACTGCATAGTGAATTCCAGGTCAGCCTGGACTAGGGTGAAACCCTACCTCAAAAAAACAAAACAACAACAACAAAATAATAATTAAAAAATAAAATAAATAAATAATAGAACTACAAATTGCCTAATTTTTAAATGTACAAAAGAGTAAACAGACATTTCTTCAAAAAAAAAACCCATAAAAGTGGCTTATAAGTATATGAAAAGATGTTCACCATCACCACTAAGCAGGGAAATGCAAATTAAAACCAGTATGATGAACTGGATGTGGTGGCTCACCCCTGTAATCTCAGCACTTGGGAAGGCTGAGACAGAAGGATTACTATGCTTGAAAGCAGCCTGGACTACAAAAACCTGGTCCTAAACAAAACAAAACTTACTATGAGATGCTACTTCACACCCATAATGATGATAAGTATTAACAAAAATAAGTGATAACAAATTTTAGTGAGCACATGAAGAAAAGGGAACCCATTTAATACATTGCTGGTGTGAATATACAATGGCATAGACATTATGGAAAATAGTATGGAGGTTCCTACAATTGCACACAGAACGACTATAGGATTCAGTAGTACCTCATGGGGATATACCCAAAAGAGAAGAAATTATCCAGTTATAAAGATATCTGTGGGGTGGAGATATTGCTCAGTGGTTAAAGGTGCTTGCTTAAAAAGCCTGATGGCCCTGAGTTCGATTCCCCAGTATCCATGTAAAGCCAGATACACATGGCACATGTGTCTGAAGTTCACTGGCTGTAGCAGAAGGCCCTGGTACAGTCACATACACTCTCATTCTTTCTCTGTCTCAAAGAAATGAAAATAATTTTACAAAAGGATATCTGCACTGTCATGTTCTCTGCAGCATTATTCATAATAGATAAGCTATAAAAACAACCTAAGTGCCCATCAATTGATGAATGAATAAAGCAGCAGCCTTTAAAAGAAGATCTTGACATTTATCTCAACATGGATGGACTGAGATGACAATATGTTTTAAAAAATGCCAGAAGCAGAATGAGAAATATTGCAGATCTTGCCTAAAATAAAAAGGGCGGGGTTTCAAATATAACCAAGAGAGGCATTGTGGAGATAAGAATCTAAAGATATAAAATAACATGTAGAATGAGTAAGATTCTATGCAAAAAATGAGATCTAAAGTTAAGATTGTATTGTATTCGGGATTTTTGTCTAATGAGATTTTAGTTGCTCTCATGATGTGTAAGATGGAAGATAGGTTAATCTACTATAGTAACCATCTTATCTATATATTTCGTAAGATGCAACATTTATTCGAACAAATTCATGATAATCTTGGGACTTTTTTTTTTTTTTTCAGTATTGGGAATTTAACCTAAAACCTCATGCATGCCAGGCAAGTATTCGGAGCAAGCAGAAAGGTGAAAAAATGCCCAATTTAGTCAGGAAAGGAGTATGAGTTTAAAGTTGCTCACAAGTCACGTGCAGAGAATACAGCTGTAATAGATTAGCATATTGAAGAAAAGCCTCCCATTTTGGCCTAGGGCAATAGGAAAAGTACTGTGAGCATGATTCAAGCTTGTAATATTGCAAATTTATTTGAAAGGAGACTCAACTGTGAGTAAGGCATATGGAGTTCCCTGCTGGAATCCTTCCTAGGAAAGTGTTTTCCCAAGTTTACCTACTGTTAAAGTGGAAGGTAACATGTTCCCCATAGGTTCATGTGTCTGAACACTTAGTTCACAGCTGGTGACAGTGTTTGGGAAGGTTGTTGAACCTTTAGGAAGTGAACATTTGCTGGAGGAAATGGGTCACTGAGAGAGGGCCTTGAGGTTTTATACCCAGGCTCCACTTCCGGTTGCTCTTTGTTTCCTAATTCTATGATAAGCTGGCCTGCCATGTCCTCCACACCATAATGACATAAGTCAAAATAAACCCTCCCCTTCCTTAAGTTGCTTCAGGTCTGGTATTTGTTCCCAACAAATTCGCTCACAACAGTGAGCAAGTAACTTACACCAGCCAAGGCACTCACAAGTCATAACTTTGGTAGAGGGGAGCTAAAGCTCGACTACATCTGGAGCTGCAGAATTTAAGAATGTCAGCCCCATGACACTGGTTCTATGGGCATGCATAATGCAAGAATTGTAGGGCAAGGAGCCTTGAAACAAGGTGTGAGAAAGCCATGAACCCCAGGCAATGTGTAGCGGGTCAGATTCCATTCAGTGGGCCCCTGAGAAGACATCTCATGAAGGGGAAGCCCCAGTTGCAATGGAGACTCCATAATGTTGAATATGCCATGACTGTAGGATGTCTGCCAGGGAATGATGCAGGCAGGGAATGAAGAGGCTATGTGTGCTGAATGTGGCAAAGCTGGCTAGGAGTGCTGCTACCCAAGGCTGCTGGAGCCCAGATGATGCCAAGAGCCCCAGATGCAGGGCATGGACCTATGGTCCAGTTTTCCTTACTATGCCCCTTTTGTAATGAGAATGTTCTATATGTGCCACTGTAAGAAGTACAAAACTTACTTTTAGATTTTACAATGACTCATCATTATGAGACCTCATTGAGTCTCAGATAAAACTGTGGACTTTGGACTCCTAAACTATGTTAGAACTGTTAAGACTTACAAGACTCTTAGTAATGAATTAAATGCATTTTGTATTATTAGATGACCATGAGCCTTTTGGAAGGCTAATGTGTTTGGTGTAAAGGTGACAAAAGGTGGGCTGGTCATGATTAATTTTCATTGTTAACTTGACTGAGTCTAGAATCCCCTGAGACATACCTCTGGGCATGACTGTATGGGTATTTCCAGGGAGGCTTAACTGAGGAGAGAAGACCCATTCTGAGTATTGGAAGCACCATCCCATCGGCTGGTGCCCAATTGACTAAGAAGGTAAAAAGAGAAAGTATGCTAAGCACCAGCATTCATCCCTCTGCTTCTTGACTACAGAGGTAATGTGACCAGCCATTTCATCCTCCTACCACCATGCCTGCCCTGCCATAACGGACTATACTCTTAAACTCTGAGCCAAAATAAGTCCTTTCTTAAGTTGCTTAAGTATTTGCACACAGTGATATATAGTTTTTTTTCTTTAAATCTCAACTTCTATATAAAAAGCTCATTTCTTGTGAAGTGGAACTTAATGATAGTTAAAAACCACTTGT
This sequence comes from Orientallactaga sibirica, assembly GCA_036365145.1. Taxonomy (NCBI): domain Eukaryota; kingdom Metazoa; phylum Chordata; class Mammalia; order Rodentia; family Dipodidae; genus Orientallactaga; species Orientallactaga sibirica. The sequence continues at coordinate 50,238,008 of JAEOAD010000005.1, forward strand.
GTTAGAATAAAGAAATCATCAGATTCTAAATTCAAGACAAATAATAATTAAAAACAAAGGGGCTTAAATTTGGCCAGTCTGCATTTATTTCCCCAACCAAAGATAAGTAATATTTTAAATTATTCAGAATTAGACATTTTAGAGAGAAAACACTGGTTTTACACACACACACACAAAGGGGGGCTTATAATTATTATGAGTGATCTGAGCAAAATTCAGTTGAATTCCAAGTTTTATCCTGCCACTAAAGCAAAAAAAAAAAAATTAAAATTAAAAAAGTGAGAACTATCAGATTCAATTTTTTTTGAAAAATGAAAGTTAACTTAAGCTTGCAACAGCTCAAGATAGGTTTATTCATAAATTAAACAAAAAACCAGCTAACTCTGTAAGGATCAATAAATTTTGTGATCCCATTACCTGACGTCTCAGCTTCAGCAGTAGCTATGAAAATAGCAGCCCATGTTCCTGGACAATAAAATGGGCCATATTCACAAAGCATTGTAATTAAGTATTCTGATGTGTCTGGTAGCTGTATGGAAAATCACCTCAAAAGGGCTCTTTATTTTGCTTAATTCAGAATTGGCTAGTGCTAAAGTGTTATCTTTGGAGAGGAGGGGTACTAAGGACATCTGTTCATATGGCTGCCTGAGGTGATAATAATATGAACAAACAAAACCTTGGAATGAAAATCTGGGGAGTCCCATAAGAGATTTGAAAAGTCTGCTATAGTTCTAGAACACAGAAGGCTAAACGCATGAATATAGCTGTGTACATGCTCGGGAAGATCTGTGTAGAACCTAAGTGATCATTTTCTATTGACTTTGAGGCTCTATAGAAGCAAATGAAAAACTAAAACAAGACTGGAAACTCCCTGAGGAAGAGTTGAAGGCATACCATAAATCAAGTCCTTGAGCAAATCCTGGAAGCTATTATGCTTCTAGGAAGTTAATGAAATCTCTGTTAACAACTAAGCTAATAGGAAAAGAAGCAGAAAGGTGTGGGCTAAGGCATAGAAACAATAATGGTAGAAAATTTCCCAAATCTTGGGAAAGACAAGGATATCCTGGTACAAGAGGCATTTAGAACCTTAAATAGATATGGATAAGAAAGAACCTCTTCATGGCACATTTTAGATAAAATCCCAAAAGTACAGAAAAGAAAAAGAATTTTAAAGGCTGTAATAGCTACATACTAAATCACATATAAAAGCAAGCCAATCAGAATAACAGCAGAGTTTTCAGTAAAACTGTAAAAGGCCAAGACAGCAACCAGTGATGCATTTCAAATATGAAAGTAGCTGCCAATCTAGAAACCTATATCCAGAAAAATCATCCTTCAGAATTAAAAGAAAAAGGAATTCATGGTCACTAAACAAGACTTATAGAACACACTTCAAGGAATCCTAAACCTAGAAGAATAGTGATAAACACAATCAAAAGACCACAGCAAAGAACAAATTGCACTAGAAAAGTAGTTAAACAAATGATTAGTAGGGAGAACTCAAGGATGATTGAGTATTCATCAAACCACTAAGATAAATAATAGAGAACAAACACTTGCATTGTCCAAAACAGCGAAAAAAAAAAAAAGCAAATTGGCAAGAACTAGGACTTACCTTTTCAATAATTATCCTAAATGTAAATGGCTGTAAGCCTCAAATTAAAAGACTAGTCGGCTGCATTAAAAACCAAAATCAAACAATTTTCTGACTGCAAGAAAACTCACCTCGCTAGCAAAGATATACCCAGACTGAAAATAAAAGGCTAGAAAATGATATTCTAAGCAAAAGAAATCTGAAAGCAAGCAGGAGTATCTCTCCTCATTGAAAAGACAGAAGTCCATCTACACTGATAAGTGGAACAACCCATCAAGAAGTGGTACCACCTGCAAACACGTTCCAAGCATTGGAAAATCCAATTTTATAAAACCAGCATCAACGGATGAGACATAGGCCCCATTACAATAATAGATGCTGAGTTCAACACTTGACTCTCAGCAATAGACAGAAATGGATAGATCACCCAGACAAAAATCAATAAATATAAGATCCAAATTATACTATGATAGACATCTAGAAGACTAGGGACATAACTCAGTAATGTGCTTGCAGCAGAAAGGTGAAGATCAAAGTTCAGATCCCACACACCTATGTAAATGACAGGTGGGCTTGGAGGTCACTGTAATTCTGGTACTTGTGAGGCAGACACATGGAATCCTTGGGACAAGCTGGTTAGCTAGACTAGCTGACTTGGCAACCTTTGTACTTAAGTGAGTGACCCTGCCACAATAAATCAAGTGGACAGCAATCAAAAAAGATCCTTGATATCAACTTCTGGCCTTCATAAGCACACAGGCACTGGTGTGCATTCACATGCACACATGCAAAAGAAAAATTCTATAATTATGAAGGCAGTCCAAAGGGGAAAGTTCATAGCATTAAATGCCTTCATAACAAAGTAGAAAGATACCAAATTAATAATCTAGCCATCCACCTAAAGGTGTGGGAAAAACAAGAAGAATCCAACCCTAAGAGCTCCAGACAAAAAGAAACAATCAAGATCAGAGCAGAAATTAATGAACTGGAAACTAAGAAGGCAATAAGAAAATTGATGAAACAAAAAGCTGGTACTTTGAAAAAAATAAACAAGATTGATAAACTCTTGGCCAATTTGATCAAACGAAAAACAAAAAAGAGAAGTCTCAACAAAATCAGAAATGACAAGGGAGTGGTCACAACAGACAACAATGAAATTGGAAGAATCATCAGAACATACTTGCAAAACCTCTACTCCACAAAATTGGATAACCTAGAAGAAATAGATGAATCCCTACACACATACCTCCAAGCAAAAGTAAATGCAGAGCAGATTAATCTCTTAAACCTATCACATCCACCAAGATTGAAAAGGCAATCAAAAACCTCCCCAAAAATAAAAGTCCAGGACCGGATGGCTTCTTGTCAAAATTCTATGAAACCTTCATTGAAGAACTGAAACCAATTTTTCTCAAACTGTTTCAAGCACAATTGAAGAACAGGGCATGCTCCTTGTGGTAGTCTGCATAAATTCCTCCCAATAGATTCAGGAGTTTATTAAAACTTCTTGATTTCCAGCCACTTGGCTGGAGGAATTGTCACTGGGCAGTCCAGCCATATGGTGTGATAGTGGATTTGACATTCCAATCTAAAAATATGCAAGGTGCCTGGAGTTTCTGAAGTGTGCTTGTTTTGTGATAGGGCTTTAGGGATTTGGCTTATGGCCTCCCTCCCTCTCTCTCTCTCTTCCTGGTCCTTTTAGAGGGGGCCAACTTCTTCTACAATTATGGAACCTCTCCTGGATCTGTAAGCGTCAATAAATATCCCTTCCTCCATAACTGTGCCTGGTCTGCAAGTTCATCTCTGAGAACCTAAAGCTGTTTACTACACTCCCCAACTCTTTTTATGAAGCTAGCATCACCCTAATATAAAAACCAGACAAAAGAAAAATATAGGCCTATATCCATGATAAACTTATATGCAAAGATCCTGAATAAAATCCTTGCAATCCAAATTCAACAACAAATCAAAAGCATTATTCACCTTGATCAAGCAGGATTCATCCAGGAATGCAGGGATGGTTCAATGTACAGAAATTGGTCAATGTAATACACCACACAAATAATCACAAGAACCACATGATAATTTCAATAGATATAGAGAAAGCTTTTGACAAAATACAGTATCACTTTATGATCAAAATGTTGGCGAGAATAAGCATGGAGGGCTTATATCTCAACACAATAAAGGCTATATATAAAACACCTAAAGCCTAAACAATACTGAATGGGGAAAGATTCAAGGAGTTCCCATTGAGATTGGGAATAAGACTGGGGTACCTACTCTTGTCACTGCTCTTCAACATAGTGCTAGAAGTCGTAGCCCAAGCAATAAGACAGAAGAAAGAAATAAAAGGGATACAAATTGGAAAGGAAGAAGTCAAATTAGCCCTATTTGCAGATAACATGATCCTATGCATAAGTGACTTGAAAGTCTCCACCTCAAAACTTCTAAAGGTGATTAATTCCTTCAGCAATGTGGCAGGATTCAAAATTAACACACAAAAACCAGTGGCCTTCCTATATGCAAAGGACAAATATATAGAAACAGAAATCAGCAAGTCTGTCCCATTTTCAATAGCAACAAAAAAATCAAATACCTTGGAATAACACTAACCAAGGATGTGAAAGACCTATATAATGACAATATACAAACACTCAAGAAAGAAATTGAGAAGGACATGAAAAGATGGAAAAACCTCCATGCTCCTGGATAGGTAGAATTAATATTGTGAAAATAGCACTTTTACCAAAAGCAATATACAGATTTAATGCAATACCAATAAAAATTCCAACATCATTCTTCACAGAGATAGAAAAAATGATATCAAAATTCATATGGAATGGCAGCAGACCTTGGATATCCAAAAATATCCTCAGCAAAAGAAACACTCCTGGAAATATCACCATACCCGATCTAAAGCTATAGTACAAAGCCACAGTAACAAAAACAGCATGGTACTGGCCTTAAAACAGACATATAGACCAATGGAACACAACTGAAGACCTGGCCCTTAATTCAAGTAACTACTTCTACTTGATCTTTCACAACGGTGCCAATAACTTAGACTGGAGACAGGCAGCATCAACAAATGGTGCTGGACAAATGAGATAACCATATGTAGAAAAATGAAGCTAGACCCATCTTACCATACACAAAAATCAACTCCAACTCCAACATAAGACCTGAAACTCTTCAACTATTGGAAGAAAAAAAAAATGGAACTCTACATGATATGAGAGTGGGGAAGGACTTCTTGAACAATACCTCAGTAGCCCAGGAAATTAAGCAATTAATCAACCAATGGAATCTCATGAAGCTAAAAAGCTTTTGAACATATTATAAGCTGAGCCAATAGATTACCCACAGAATGGGAGAATATTTTTGCCAGCTATACTGCTGACAGAGGCCTAACTAGAAAAAAAAAAAAAAAAACCCAAACAATGAAAAATAAAACAACCCACTCAAAAAATGAGGTAGAGAACTGAATAGGGAGTTTTCAGAGGAAGAAAAACAAATAGCTAACACACACTTAAGAAAATGTTCAATATCCCTAACCATCAGGAAAATGCAAACTGAAACAACTATGAGATTCTACCTTACTCCAGTAATGATGGTGTGGTAGTTTGAATATATGGCCCCCAATATATTCAGTGTTTTATTAGTTTATAGTCTGCATCTGCAGCCACCTTGCTAGAGACAATGTCACTGGGCGGTTCTTAAGGAGTGGTGGTGGGTTTGAGATCCCATTGTAAAGATATGCAAAGTGTGCCCAGTTGGGGTTCCTGAAGTGTGCTGTGGCTTTTGGGCTGTAGCTTTGCTCTCTTGCCTGGTCCTGTGGAGAGCAGGCCACTTCTTCTGACATTATGGAACTTCCCCTGGATCTGTAAGCTTCAATAAATAATATCCCTTCCTCCATAACTGAGCCTGGTCTGGAAGTTCATCTCAGCGAACCTGAAGCTGTCTGCTACAAAAGTGGTACCGAGGAGTGTGGGGTGAGGTGAACCTGACTGTGTGGATATTCATCTTTTGGAACCTTTGTTTTGGAGGAATGGGCATGGACTTGTTGCTTGCAACTGAAGATGCCTTCTGGAGTGGTAAGCCAAGTATTATGGATTATTCTGATGAGAGTTTGAGAATGCTAAATGCAGACAGTATTGAACTTCGAGGCTTGGCTTATGAGCTTTCTAAGGGGAAGGAAAGACTGCAGAGAACTTTGTTGGAACTGGGCTACTGGCATAAGGGATGGCTGTGTTCCGCTATCCAGGCCTAGAAAGTTTGATCAAGGTTAAATTTGTAATGGACTGATGTGCTTGGCTAAAGATATTCGACTGAGAGATTTAAGATTTTAAGTTGGAAAACCTCAAGCAAGTTAAAATTAGAGGCACTGAGACTGGTTTTAGGTTACTGGAGCTGCTATTGTCAATACATTAGCATCTTAAGGAAGGTGGCCTGACTGCTTTACATTAAAACAATGGAGAGGATGCCTGAGGAAAGACTGTTAGAAATGCAAACTCTTTTGGAAAGAGTTGACTGGAGTAGGAACCTGCTTTTCAAGGCTATGATTTATTTGGTCCCTGGATTAAGAATGTGGCTGTGTCCTGCACACCTGGTATTAGTTTTGGAAGCACGAAAAATGCATGGAGTGGTCATGAATTGCACACAGTTCCAGGAGCCGCTGCTGAGATGTGGCATGGGGCAGGGCATGAAGACCCTCAGGAGTAGATGGACCGTGGTTTGCATGGAGACCTGAAGATGTTTTGGATATACCAGGACTATGCAAGGGCTCCCATGTAGTGCACTATTGGCATGGGATGAAAGTTTTCCCTGGCTTCTCTGCCCAGCTGGAAGGGTGGAACTGGAAAACTTGGAGACTGTCAGTCTCTGGTTATATTGAACTTGAACTGCAGAAGTTTGATGACTGCTGATGGTGGTTGAGGTTGCATTGTTCTAGTCTCTCCTTGCTATGCCTTATACCATTTAAAAATGTTTACTCTATGCCTTTACATGTTAAAAGTATTTAACTTTTTTATAGGACTCACTATCTTAAGTTAGTCAAGACTGTGAGAACCTTTGAAATTGGACTGAATACAATTTACAATGTGTGATAGCTAAATCTATTGGGGGCCAGGGGGAGAATGTGGTAGTTTGAATATATGGCCCCCAAAATATTCAGTGTTTTATTAGTTTATAGTTTGCATCTGTAGCCACCTTGATAGAGGCAATGTCACTGGGCGGTTCTTAAGGAGTGGTGATGGTTTGAGATTCCATTGTAAAGATATGCAAAGTGTGCCCAGTTGGGGTTCCTGAAGTGTGCTGTGGCTTTTGGGCTATAGCTTTGCTCTCTTGCCTGGTCCTGTGGAGAGCAGGCCACTTCTTCTGACATTATGGAACTTCCCCTGGATATGTAAGCTTCAATAAATAATATCCCTTCCTCCATAACTGTGCCTGGTCTGGAAGTTCATCTCAGCGAACTGGAAGCTGTCTGCTACAGATGGCAATCATTAAAAAATAACAAATGTTGGCAAGGATGTGGGGAAAGAGGAACCTGCATTCACCACTGGTAGGAATGCAAACTAGTACAGCCACTATGGAAATCAATATGGAGATTCCTGAGAAAGATTAATATAGAACTACCAACAGACCCAGTTATTCCTTAAGTTATTACCCTAAGTGCTTCATGCTTCACTACAGAGATATTTGCTCAACTTGTTTATAACTGCTCAATTCGTAATAGTTAAGAACTAGAATCAAGCCAGGTGCCCATTATTGGATGAATGGATAATGAAGTTGTGGTACATACACACAATGGAATTCTACTCAGTAGTAAGAAAAAATGCTACAATGAAATTTGTACGAAAATGGATGGACTTAGAACAGAGCATACTCAGTGAACACACACAGTCGCAGAAAGACAAAATGTTGCATGTTCTCACTCATCTGAGGTTCCTAACCTACACCAGCTTGAGTTGCTGGCATACCAAACAGGCCACCTGAGGTCCACAAAATAGGGATGAAAGGGGCTGGGGAGAAATAAACACAAAACTAAACCCAAAATGAATGGTACTATAGAAACCTTTTTTCTTGAAGGTAGACTAAAAGATTTAACCCTCAACAGGATTATGCGGGGGCTTCTGAAAAGAAAGGCCTTGGAGAGGGTGGAATGAAGCCTAACCTTAAAAAATTTTGGTTCTGACCTATAACTTCCAGTACCAGAAATTGGTGCTACCCACATTGAGCTACTGATCAGAGAGACCTAGGAGGTCCCCAAAACAAGACAAGATTTTATCAAAGCACTTGATTATCCATCTGAGGTAAAAGGTAAGACCCTATTGCTAAAGAGACCATATGCTGCTGGCACAGAACCCAGAGAGGCCAGGCTGGAATCCTGAAGAGAGCCAGTCCCCAGGTAGCCAGTCTAGTGCTGGAAAACACTACATGAGCTACTGGGAAAAGTAGCCAACAAGCATGTTTGCAAGCAGGAGTTTAAGCTATTCAGAAGCAACCAGACTGACGAGAAGTACACACTAATGCAATGGAGGCATACAGCCTTGGTGGGTAACCAATGACTTTCTGATTGCCAAAGAGATCCACTCAATGGAAAGGAACCCATATCTGGAACTGGGAACCAGGTATGATCCTATGGAGACAAAGATTTTGCTCTCCAATGTCAAGCTCCCACTAGTCTTTGGCTAAAAGAGGGCCTACATCCATCAAAATCTCACTAAGTTAATAATGCTTATCCCATTTAATTTATGCTGACTTCACTCCCTGTTGGAGAATCTGGTTTTCTTTTTCAGAAGGTAGCAAGACCCAAGGAGATAAACCACCCCTCACATCTCAGTCAAGGTCCAGGCGAAAGCACAGAGGAACTGGGGAGACAACAAGAGTGCTGCTTCCATGGTGAGCCTAACAATCAGTGCCAGGGTGATTGCCATACCAAATACACATACCAAAGCAGAAATCCAGAGGCTAAGAGTTCATCACTGAAGTTGACTTAAAACACACCCACCAAAGCTCAGGGATATTTGTGGAAGAGGGGGCGAAAAGACTGTAGGGGCCACAGATTGCGATGTCATGCCCAAAGGCATTACATCTCCCAATAACTGACTGCTGTTCCCACAATGCATAACCCACAACCCAATAGGGAATACCAGGAACCCCACTGAGGAGGGCCCCCAGCTGAATGGGGGCAAGGAGGATGGAAAGGATGGTACCAACACATGATGTATCCATACAAAGTATGTTGTTAATTTCAAAAACGACTTCTATAGAGCATTTTCTCCAAAGTTGGAAGACTACACATTATTTTTATCAGTATATGGAACTTTCCCCAATATTAATGTTAGGCCACAAAATAATATATACAATTTTTTAAAAAAGAAACAACTTTTTATATTTTATCAACATAATTGCGTAAAAGTAGAAAGAGCAATTATAGAAACTATGCACACATATGGAGGCTGAACTTTTAAAAATATTTTTTATTTTAGCTATTTGCAAATTTAGAGAGGAAAAGAATGAGATGTGGGCAAGGAGAGAGAGAGAGAGCGAGCAAGGGAGGGAAGGAGGGATGGGCATGCCAGGGCCTCCTACCACTGCAAATGAACTCCAGATGCATGCATCACTTTGTGCATCTGGTTTTATGTGGGTCCTGAAGAAGTGAACCAAGGCTATCAGGCTTTGCAAGCAAGTGTCTTTAACTTCTAAGACATCTCCCCAGCCCTGTGATTGTACTTTTGAATCAAGAGGATAGATTATTTAAGAAACCAAACAGAAAGACTTTTAAAAAAGCCTACAATCAACTGCAAACAGAAATATAGCACACCAGAACCTAGAAGACACAACAATGAAAGCAGTGCTAAGAGGGACATTCACAGCTGAGTGAATATATGAACAAGCCCCAATCAGGAGAAAGTCAGGAGAAAAGGAAAAAAAAGTAAAACAACATGGTGGATCAGGGAAGAAATAAATGAAACAGATACTAAAAGAACAATACAAAAGTTAAGTGAAACAAATGGCTCTCTCAAAACAAAACTGGCAAACTCAGCCAAGTTCATCAAAAGAAAACATTTCAATTAATGCATAGAACAGAAAAAGAGAACAAATACCACTGAAATTCATAGGATCATTAGAAAATGCTTTGGAAAAATATATAGCAATAAACTGAAAATTTTAAAGAAATCGACAAATTTCTCATATCAATCCTACCAAAATGGAACCATAAAAAGATATTTAAAAACCTAAATAGACCTCTAACAAGCAATGAAATTGCAGCCATAACAAGTCTCTAATGCCGGTGCTCATCAAACTATGGAACATAAATCAAAAAGTTAAGGAGTTCTTTCCAAACTCATTCTATGAAGCTAATGTCACTCTGCTACTACACCTGATAAGGATACATTAGTACAGAGCAACACTCTTGATGATCCTACATGCAAAAGTTCTCAATAAAACACCTGCCAATTGAATTCAGTGGCACAATACAAAGATTATATGCCACAATCAATTTCTTTTCATTCCAGTGGTATAAGAATGGTTCAATATATACAAATAAATATAACACAGAGCAAATTAAATCCAGGTTAAAAATTACACAATCATCTATCTCAACAGATGCAGCAAAAAGCCTTAAATAAAAACCAACATCCTTTTATGATAAAACCCTGAATAAATCTGACATAGAATTTTAATATGTTAAAATAATAAAGGCTTTATATGTCAAACTTAGAGCCAAGATCATACTGAATAGGGGAAAACAGAATTTCCTCTAAAATCAATAAGATAGGAGTATCTGTGCTCATCACTTTTATTCACAATAGAATTTGAAATTTTAGCTAGACCTACTAGGCAAGAAGAAAATCAGAAAAGATACAAATAAGAAAGGAGTAAGTTAAATTGCCCCTTTTTTTGGCAGATGATATAATTACATTCTTAGAAAACCTTCAAGACTACTGAAAGACCTGCTATGTAGACTAGGAGAGCCTCAAACTTGTGGCTATCCTCCTGCCTCTCCCTCCTAAATATTGGAATTAGAGGTATGTACCACCGCACACAGCTCTGTTAAAGAAATATTGAGCAATAAAAACAATGATGTAGGATCACATACCTGATTTCAAAATAAATTACAAGTCCATAGGAACCAAAATAGCACAGTACTAGCACAAAACCATACACATCAATTGAATAAAATAGAGGACCCACAAATAAACTCATATAGCTACAGCCAATGGACTCTCAGTAGAGGTGCCAACTACACATGCACACATAGTTTTGTTCAGCAAGCTCCAGGATAACACCTCCAATTTCTTTGTCAGCATTTTGCAACGATGCTTATTACAAATATTAATTTTCATCTCTTCATTAAAGCAAAAAGAGAAAGGAAGAAAGAGAGCGATGAAGGGACTCAACTTGATTTATAAATATTTTAAAGAACTATTTAAACCAATACCACAGAAACTAAATGTAGATACTTTACACTCACCATACTGGCACAAATGTAAAAGACAAGCACTACCATGGGTTGGTATTACAGACTAATACTGCCATGCACACTTATCATATATTGCTGGAAAACAATTTGGTATTTAGTGGGTAGAAATTACTGATTGCTAACCTTGTGGCCTAGTTACTCCACTTCTAGGTAAGATCCTTTGAATAAAAAAAGTCTCAAGGGATATGTATCAGGAGACATTTTTGTAACAACATTGTTCAAAGTAACAAAACACTGGTAACAATCCAAGTGTCTGGTGAAATAACAAATGTGTCCTATATTCATTACGAATCATACTATATGTATAAATAAGATTTTGTTTACATGAAAGAACTTTAACATTACATATACCAGGCTGTACTGGATACACTGGTGTGTATCTATAATCTCAGAACTTGGGAGTTTGTGGCAGGAGGATAACCATGAGTTTGAGGCTATCCTGGGCCACTAGTGAATTCAAAGCCAGCCTTTGCTATAATACCAGACTGTATCTCAAAACAAACAAACAGTAATAATAACAGATTGTAAAAGACTATGCTAAAAAATGAGTTATTACAAGAGGTTAAACTACATCTAAAAGTAATAAATGAATTATGTTAGGTGGTAGGTACAAAGAAGTATTTTCTTACTCTCCTTTAAATCATACATAAAAGTTATTGGTAAGTTTCACCATATGTATCATTAAAATTTTAATTGTGATAATTTGTAAAACACAGAAAAATGTTTTCAAAAGAGTTCAAGTTCACTATATCCTGTCCTTCAACTTCTATAATTATCTCATCCTGCCACTTATTATATTCTTATATATTAACGTATATAGTATTATAATTCTGCCCTAATTGTCTTTTCAATATTTACAGTGTTTTAAAACATTTTCTAAACCATTACTCCAACCATAGACTGACCTGGGAGTATTTGACAGAGTAGTAAATGAAACTAAGATATGAAAAGCAACCAGTCAAACAGACATAAGAAGAGACTGAATTTAGGACCTGAAACTTGACTTCAAGCCATATGTAGCATCTACATTATACTGCTTTCCCCAAGAATCTCAGGCCTTCATATTTAACCTATTCCCTGGAGGCTCCATCTCACAACTCAAGATGATCACCATCACCATAATGTGTCAGAAAGCACAGGTCTTAGGAATGTGATACTGATGTGCAGGTAGACACTAAGTTCAGTGCATTGCAATGCCAGATTCCAGGCTGCTTCAGGAACAAGACAGCTCTCCTAAATCCTTCCCGGGGGGAGGGGAGCTGTAGATATGGCTTAGCAGTTAAAGGTACTTGCTTGTAAAGCCTGGTGGCCTGTTTCAATCCCTAGCACCCATATAAGGCCAAAATCCTTTACAGGGTCTATATCTGTTAAGTATATCCCTTCCTCCTAAAGGTGAAGGTTTCAGAAACTGTGCATAGAGCAAACTACTAAAAGCTAGTCAAAGAACCTGATTTTTAAAGAATAATGTTAGAAATGTATGTTTAATGTTTATAATAATACTTAAGTCAATTTCAAAATATTTCCTAAGTCTGAACCTACACAAAGACATAAAACAGTAACAGGAATACACACACACACACAAAGACATACACACACACACACACACACACACACACAAAGATACACACAAGCCAGCTGTGGTGGCATACACCTGTAATATCAATGCTTGGGGTGCTAAAGCACAAGGATTAGCAGTGGCAGGCCAGCCTGACTAAATAATGGTGATGATGATGATGATGTAGAGCTATATAATAGTAATACTGTCTCAAAAACAAACAAAAATATAAATACCAATGTACACTGCAACAGTGTAATAGCACTGAAATCCCCTTAATGTGTATCTGGTTAAATAAAGTACATCCACTTCTTAGATTTCTTTTGACATGGAAAGATGCCTTTGGTATATTTTAAAAAGCTAATTGCACAAATCCACTTATTATTTTAAAAATTAGAATGCAAAAAATCAATATCAAGGAAGCCTTTTTCCATAGGATTCATCTACCACACCTACTGCTTTTTTTTTCCTTCTGGCTGTAGCTACCTCTTTATGTGCCCATGTTACCCCAGGCTCATGGCAGATTATCAGGAGAAAGACCAAACACAGTGGGCCTCCCTTAAGAGTAAGAACTCACCTGCCCTACTCTTTGGTTTTTCACCTGCCCACCTCTGGTTTTATTCTTATGTAACTAGAGGTGTAAATTATTTGGCTGCTATGGGCTTCTCATGTTATCAGGGTTATAAATCTCATAATTACCTTTTAGGCAAAGAAATATATTTGCCATCTTTTGTTCTCCTTTTTAGAACTGTAGTTCAAAATGTGGGAGATTATCCAAATTTTCTAGAAAGTTTCTAAGAACATGCAGAATCTTGGGCTGAACCTCTCTCTTCCATGGAGATGAGGTAGGTGGGGGAACTGTATAGAAATCTGTATTTTTCTCCCAGAGCAAGGATACTAGGAACAGCTTGGGGCCCCTAGTTTACCACACTGACCTTGACTGATCCACTTTCTATGATTATTAAGGTTTAGACAAGGGGTATTTGGGGACTGGAGATCAAGAATGATTGATAGGGACTTCCAGGTAAGATGGTGGCATAGAAGCCACACCAAATTAGCTTAGGGAGGAATTTAAGCAAAACCACAGCAAAATACACTCTTCTTCTGAAAAGTGAAGGAGTATAGGTTATTCTTAGACAAAGCGGAGAAGCAGGAGAAACCAACATCTACCAGAAAGAAGGAAAACAGCCAGAATCACACTGAGGCGCTTGCAGCCCCCGACCTGTGCCAAAGACACCAAGCAGCAGCAGCAGAGACCAAACAAGGGGATTTTCCAACCTCATCAGCCTCCTTGCAAAGTCAAGAAATCTGAAGGAAAGACAGCTGAGATCAACTAAGGAGCTACTGAAAGAGATACAGGTGGGACTGCGTGAGCAACTCCAGGCTTCCTGCATTCTCCCATCCCCCAACCATCAGAACCATGAACCTCCTGTATTCAGCCCCCATGGCAGCACACCCAGGACAGCTGAACAGAACTCCACCTCCACAGCACAACATGAAAGGATCAAGGTGGGCACTCAGCATTGGTGAGATTGGAAGCCACACCAAAAGATAATGAGACCGACTGACAAAAAAAAAAAAAAAAAAAAAAAAAACAGGTACATAGGCTTGCATTGGAAGTGATAATGTCTCTTTCAGTGTCTGGACAGGTTATGGATTACATATTTTTGGTTGGCTTTACCATTTTCAAATAAGCTGTATTTGGGGGTTGAATATTGTTGCCTTTGATGCTTTCAGACATATAGGGCCTTTGTCTTTTCTTTCTGTCATTATTGGGGGCAGGGTCTGATTCAGATGCAGGCTGACCAGGAACCCAATTCCTAATACAATTCTCTACCTCTCAGCTGACAGGATTAAGGGTGTAGAACAACACACACTCTTAGGGATTTTTGGCTTTATAAGACTATCTGTTTGTTTTAATCCCCACACTTGTATACTCTGTGCTGGTTTTTATTGAATGTTTTTATTGCTCAGTTGAAGTTTAGAATTTGCCAGGAAATTGTTCCACCCAGTCCACTAGAATACTTGCTTAGCAAGCAAACTCAACACCTACAATTACTTATGCAGTTAGATTGGGGTACAAGAGCTATACTTGGCACCTTAAACTCATATCCTGAAAGTATATAAAGGTGGATTGCCACATCTAAGAACATGGCAGATAAGTAGAAAACCCAAGCATCAAATCAATCCAGCATGCAAAAGTCACTACATTATAATACAAGAAACACAAAGAATCAAGACAATGCAATCCCACCAAAAATTACAAATCCATCAGAAATGATCACCAATGAGACTGTTTTAGATGAAATGCCTGACAAAGATTTTTTAAAAAATGAGTTTATCTATACTCAAAGAAATCAAAGGAATCAAAGAAGAAAACAAATTCCTGAAAGAGAACACAGGAAACCAGCTTAATAAAATAAGGAGGTCATTACAAGACATGAATAAGGAAATAGAAATACTGAAGAAAAACCAGGCTGAAATTCTAGCTCTGAAGAACAGTCAAAGAAAAAACTGTGGAAAGTCAAACCAATATAATGGATGAAGGAGAGAACAGAATATCTAAATGAGAAGACCAGGTGGCAGACCTAATACAATCCAACAAAGAGAAAAACAAACTAATAGGAAGGTTTGAATGGGAATTTCAAGATATTTGGGACACTATGAAAAGATCAAACATAAGAATTCAGGCTATACTAGAAGGAGAAGATTTCAATCCAGAGGCTTAGTAGGCATTTTCAGCAAAATCATAGAAGAAAATTTCTCCCAAATTGGGAAAGAAATGCCAGTGTAGATACAAGAAGCTCTTAGAACACCAAACAGACAAAACCTGGAAAGAACTCTCCTTTCCATGTTATAATTAAACTACTAAATACACAAACCAAAGAAAACATATTGAAAGCAGTTAGAGAGAAAAAGCAAGACACCTACAAAGGCAAGCCCATCAGAATAACAGCAGATTACTCAACACAAATTTAAAAGCCAAGTTCTGAAAGATAACAACTGTCAACCAAGATTACTTTATCCTGCAAAGCTATCTATCCAAATTGATGGACAAATAAGGACATTCCACAACAAAAACAGGGTAAAGGAATTTATGACAATTAAACTACAGAAAATATTTGACAGAATCCTTCATGCTGAAGAGAAAGCAAAACACAAACAGGAGGAAATAGGAAAAAATAAACCATACTCAAATAACAGTTAAAACAAGCAGTAAAGGGATATTAGGAAGCACTACAAAACAAGAAGAGAAAGAATAAATACATTCCTTTCAATAATAACTCTTAATATCAATGGCCTCAATGCACCAACCAAAAGACGCAGGCTTGCAGACTGGATTAAAAAGCAGGATCCTGCCATTAGTTGCCTCCAGGAAAAATCATATTTCAATAAAAGATGGACACTGTCTTGGGGTGAAAGGATGGAAAAAGGTATTTCAAGCAAATGAGCCTAGGAAACAAGCAGAGGTTGCTATCCTAATAGCTGACAGGCTAGACTTCAAACCAACATTAGCTGGGAAAGATAAAGAAGGTCATTTTATACTAATTAAAGGAACACTCAAACAGGAGGACTTTACAATCCTAAACGTATATGCACCTAACATGGGGGCTCCCAATTTCATCAAACAAACCCTATTAGACTTAAGATCAAAGTTAACACCAAACACAATTGTAGTGGGTGACTTCAATACCCACTCATTAATTGACAGGTCATCCAGGCAAAAAATAAACAGAGACATCTGGATTAAATGATGTCATGGAACAAATGGACCTAACAGATGTATATAGAACATTCCATCCAAATGCTGCAGAATACACATTTTTCTCAGCAACACATGGACATTCTCCAAAATAGACAATATATTAGTACACAAAGCAAATCTTAAATACATGAAAATTGAAATAATCCATTTAACTCTATCTGACCACAATGGGATTAAACTGCAAATCAGCAACAAGAAAATCTACAGAGCATACAGAAATTCATGGAGACTAAAAACTACACTATTGAATGATGAATGGATCATTGAAGAAATTAAAAAGGAAATCAATAACTTCACTGAATCAAATGATGATGAGAATACAACATACCAAAACCTTTGGGACATAATAAAGGCAGTCCTAAGAGGGAAATTTATAACTCCAAGTACCTATATTAAGAAATTACAGAGTTTACAAGTAAACGATTTAATGCTTCACCTTAAGGCTTTGGAAAAAGAAGAACAAGGCAAACCAAAAATCAGTAGACAGGAAGAAATTATATAAATTAGGGAAGAAATTAATGAAAAAATCCAAAGAATCAATGAAACAAAGAGTTGGTTCTTTGAAAAGATAAATAAGATAAACCCTTAGCAAATCTGACCAGAAGAAAGAGAGAAGAGACAAAAATTAATAAAATTAGAGATGAAAAACACAACATTACAACAGATACCAAAGAAATTCAGAAAATCTTATAGACATACTTTAAGAACATATATGCCTCTAAGTTTGAAAATCTAAAAGAAATGGATGATTTCCTTGATTCATATGACCTACCAAAATTAAATCAACAGGAGATAAACCATTTAAATAGACCTATAATAAGTATGGAGATCCAAGCAGTTATAAAATGTCTCCCAATTAAAAAAAGTCCAGGCCCAGATGAACTAACATCACTGCTTCTTAAACTTTTCCATAAAATAGAAAATGAAGGAATTCTACTGAACTCCTTCTATGAAGCCAGCATCACCCTGATACCAAAACCAGAAAAAAGACAGATCAAAAAAAGAAAATTACAGACCAATCTCCCTCATGAACATAGATGCAAATATTCTCAACAAAATATTGGCAAACAGAACACAAGAATATATCAGAAAGATTATTCACTCCAACCAAGTAGGCTTTATCCCAGAGATGCAGGGATGGTTCAACATATGCAAATTGATAAATGTAATACACCATATAAATGGTCTGAAGGACAAAAATCACATGATCATCTTAATAGATGCAGAAAAAGCATTCGACAAAATCCAACATCCCTTCATGGTAAAAGTATTACAGAAACTGGTAATAGAAGGAACATATCTCTTTTCCTGCTTCTCTTTCTCTTCTCTCTCTCTCTCCCCCGCCCTCCTCTCTATACTCACTTTCTCTTTTATATTATCTATCTTTTTCCTCCCTCACCTTCCTAGGTGCAGACTTATAACTCCCAGTGCCAGCACGGGGTTAACTTCCACAATGAGCTGTTGATCTGAGACACCTACAAGGTTTCCCAAAAAAGACAGACTTCTGTCAGAGTTCTTGATGACCCAGCAAAGGTTAATGGTAAGACCTGACTGTCAAAGCCAGCATACGTGTGTGAGACCAAACACAGAGAGACCGGCCAGAATCTGGAAGAGGGTCAGTCCTCAGACAGTTAGCTAGTCTAGTGCCAGAGGGTGCTACATGAGCAACTTGGGGAAAATGTCCTACATCGGTCCAAAAAACTTTCAGTCTAAGATATCCAGCAGGAAACAACCTGACATAATGCTCAAACAAGTGCAGTAGTGGCAAACAGCCATGGTGGGTGACCAACTGCTCTTGATTTGGCTAATAGATCCACTCAGTGGAATGGAACTGGGATATTAGTCAAAACCAGGTACAAAAAATGAGCTCAGTCTCCAAGATCAAGATACCACCAAATGTGGGCTAGAAGAGAGTCAACGCATATAAAATTCCCTCCAAAACATCTATGGTCATTCCTTCTATCTAGCACTAACTTCTCTCTCTGTTGGAGAATTTGCTTATCTTTTTTCAGATGGACAACAAACCTGAAGGGAGGATCAGCCAATCACACCTCACCAGGGCCACAGCTGAAACCATAGAATAACCCAGGGGAAGAGCAAGAATACAGCGTTCATGGTGATCACGACACCAGAAAAAGGCTGGAGATAAACACAGAGAACATCCAACTCCAACTAAGCCAGATATCCAGAGACACAGAGGTTCCAAAACCTCAACACTGAAGCAGAACTAAAATGACCCCAATGTGGCTCAGGGAAATTCGTGGAAGAGGGGGCATTATGCACAGAGACTGGGGCCTACCCCCCAGAACTCTTGACTACCCCCACAATGCATGACCCACATTCCCCATTGATGAGGGTCCCTTTGGAAGAGGGAGGACAGGGAGGAAGACAATGGAGCCAACACTATGAATGTAAACTCAGAATAATATAAATAAATAGAAGAAGGAACATATCTCAACATCATAAAAGCTATTTATGACAAACCTACAGCCAACATAATACTAAATGGGGAAAATCTTGAAGCTTTTCCACTAAATTCAGGAACAAGACAAGGGTGTTCACTGCCCCCACTTTTATTTAATATAGTACTGGAAGTCTTAGTTATAGCAATAAGACAAGAGACCCTCATAAAAGGGATACAAATTGGAAAGAAAGAGATCAAGTTATCATTATTTACAGATGATATGATTATATACATACAGGACCCTAAAGATTGTACTACTGTGAATAGAGCAAAGAGACAACCTACAGAATGGGAGAAAATCTTTGCCAGCTATACATCTGACAGTGCATTAATATCCAGAATATACAAAGAACTGAAAAAAAAAAAAACAGAACAAAAAGAAATCAAACAACCCAATTAAAAAGTTAGCTACGGAACTAAATAGAGAGTTCTCAGAAGAAGAAATACAGATGGCATATAATCATCTAAAAATGTGTTCTACATACTTAGCCATCAGGGAAATGCAAATTAAAACTACTTTGAGATTCCATATCACTCCTATCAGAATGGCTACCATCAAGAAAACAAATGACAATAAATATTGGCAAGGATGTGGAAAAAGGGGAATCCTTCTACACTGTTGGTGGGAATGTAATCTGGGATAGCCATTGTGGAAATCAGTGTGGAGGTTCTTGAGACAGCTAAAAATAGATTTACCATAAGAACCAGCTATAGCACTTCTAGGCATATATCCTAATGATTCTTCTCACTACCTTAGAGATATTTGCACAACCATGTTTACTGCTATTCTATTCACGATAACTAGGAAATGTCCCTCCACAGATGACTGGATAATAAAGGTGTGGTACCTTTACACAATGGAGTTCTATTCAGCAGGAAAGAAAAATGAAATCATGAAAATTGCAGGGAAATGGATGGATCTGGAAAGGATTATACTAAGTGAGGTAACCCAGGCCCAGAAAGCCAAACATCACATGTTCTCTCTTATATGTGGATCCTAGCTACAAATGTATAGACTTATGTGTGTGAGCTGGAACCAAAAATAGGTAGCAGAGGCCAGTAAACTAGAAAAAGGCTATATGGGAGGGAGGAGAAGGGAGGATTTTATATATATAAGTAGAAGAACAGATTCTAGGGAGGAGAAAGGCCTAATGAGGCAAGGGGAAGAAACTATGTAAAAGAAGGGTGGGGGGAGGGTCAATCAAAATATTCAAGATATTCTGAATAAGACATATGAAAACCTACTTTTTTGAATAATGGCACATCCAGAAGCCATAAATTGTTACTAGAAAATTTTCAGTGCCAGGGATTAGATACCTTCCAGTGAGTTGTTGGCCAGGGAGTTCCCTGTTGCCTCCATAACATTATAGGCTATTGCCAAGGCCCTTGGTGTCGCTTGAGAAACAGATGGTAAGACCCTATTGCTGAAGAATTCACTTGCCTGAGCAGCAAGGTCACTGAGAAATCAAGCTGGTGCTGAGCAGATAGCCTTCTTCCTACAGACCAGCCAACTGAAAGCTGGATAAAGCTGCACTGCATGCAGCCCTATGGGAGACAGAAGTCATCAGCAGTGAAAACAGTGGACACTGGAAGCCTCAAGTTTGGCCAGACAGGCCAAATGACTGAATGAGTGCAATAGTGGCATGTCTGCTCTGGGGGAAACGAACTGCTCTCTAATTGGACTGAGGCCCACTCTACAGGAGGGAATACATGCCTGGTACTGAAAAATGTAATCAAAAGCCTATGACGGGGAGGTCATGAGCCTTAGGGGTATAAAGCCTGCTCTGGTCTGGCTAAATGCATGATATTCCCACCAAAGTGCCCTGAAAGCACTACACTTAATGTTCATATTCATATATTAACGCTACTCTCACTTCTGGTTAGAGAAGCTTCTCTTTTCAGATGGTGATGACCACTGGGATGACCTAAATGGTAACATAGTGCTGAGAAGAAGGGACAGAGGAGTTTCTAGCACTGAAACATCTCTATCACACCCTCCAAGGCTTAGAATCCATTGCAGAAGAGGTGGCAGAAAGAAGAGCCAAAGGAAGGGTACCACTCCTTACAATGCAACTGTCCAGACAGAAATTGGCCTTGATATCCATGACCTCACAGTGCCTAGCAATAGGAGGGCCACAAGACCCTCATAATAGGAGAAAAAGATGATGACATCAAATTAAATGAGAGACTAATGGAGAGAGGGAGGGGATATGAGGGAGAGTGGAGTTATGAAGGGGAAGGGGGGAGGGAAGGAAATATCATGGTTTACTGTTGGTAAGTACAGAAGTTGTCAATAAAAAAAATGTTTCAAAAAGAATGACTGATGGTAGAGGGAAAAAAAAAAAGTCAGCTGCTATTCCACTGGAGAGATAAGTATTTAGATACTAGGTATACCAGGAAGGCTTAACTCTGACCTCAACTATTGCTATTTTTTGGCTAATGCATAAAATTCCACCATTATTATGATATTGCCTTCTTCAACTTGTATCATTTGATAAAATTAAGATAACCCCATTTACAGAGGACACTCTATCCCTCCTATCACAAGGAGATGTCATATGGGAGGTCATGACTCAATATAGTAGATTTTGCAACTGGTCCCAGGTATGCCTTAGGGCAGTAACTATGGAACTGTTCCATCCAGGATGAGGCTTGACCCACAAAGACTACTAATTTGCATGAGGAAGGACTATCTGATGATATATCAGAATGCCCCTTCTCCCACACTAGCTTTACCATTTTCTGACCACCTGCAATCCTGACCCATAGACAGCTGCAAGTTTCTTTTGGAAAAAGAACATGCTTTATCTTCTTTCCCCTCAACACATGGCACAGCACTGAATAGATAGAAAGAACTTGGTAGTATCTTTCAATGGCACCCATCAGCTGGTACTTGTAAAGAGAAACATCACTGCTGCCTTCTTTTTAGGGCTCTTCATTTCAGAGCACTGATGCCTGCTTTTCCATGAAATTTTTCTTCTTTTCATTACTCTTACTTCCCAAATTAAGACTATTTCCTAGGGCTGCTTTCTCTGCTTACAAATAAATAAAAATATTTTAAAGCATATTTTTAAGTAGTCTGTTTTTTTTTTTTTTGGTGGGGGGCAGGCAGTTGTACGCATATGAACTTAGCATTGACTGTTTTAGGAAAATATACTTTTTTCTCAAATGTTTGGGAAGGCAGATGTTTCCCTTTGTGGATGAAAGTGGTTTTTGCAAAGAATGAATTTGGGAAATATTTATCAAAAAGGCAGAGAGAGGGCTGGAGAGATGGCTTAGCGGTTTAGGCACCTGCCTCCTAAGGCTAAGAATGCTGGTTCCAATCTCCAGTGGTTCCAATGTCCAGGTCCCACGTTTAGCCAGATGCAAAGTGATGCAAGAGCGCAGTGCCGCACTTGCCCACAAGGGGGCGCACGCATCTGGATTTCATTCACAGTAGCTGAGAGGCTGCTGGCGCCCCATCTCTATCTGTTTTCCTCTCCCCTCTCTCTGTGTGTCTCTCTCAAAAAAAAAAAAAAAAAAAAAAAAAAAGGCACAGAGAGAAATCCATAAAAGCCAGTATAGTTTAATTTTCAAAAAAAATAAATAAATAAAAGGCTTTTATACAACCCCCCCACTCATCTACATTAAAACATCACATTTACCATCAACTGAAATACTACACCCAAATGTTCTTTTCTTTCCTTTTCTTTTCTTTTCATTTTTTTTTCTTTTCACTTCTTTTCTTTTTAACATTGAGTAGCAGCAAAGTGAGAATTAAGGCTGCAAGCAGCCTTGAAATCCCAGGCCAAGATGCCGGGCTTCACCTTGTGCATATGGAGACCATTGACAAGTTGTGAACAGGAAAAAAAATTGTCTTACTTCTGTTAGGATCAGCAAAAGAGGGAGTAAACTTTTTCTCAGAGAACTATGTAACTTTTAAACAGAGAAGGCAGCTAAGGTGCAGAAAAGCTATCTGACTTGTTTTTGTTCACACAGATAGCTAAGGCCAGAGGTGCAATCCAAATTCCTAGTTCTTTGAGAACACTCACTTGGTACCTCTCCACATAGTCTTTGTGAATCTGATTCTGCGATATCTGGCTCTTTGTATGTTTTAAATTAATCTAACTTTATCCTATGTGTTTCACTTTCTGTTGTGCATCGTACTTATAGGATGGAGAGATTTAACTGTTTAGTTTCCAACCAACATGACAACTATTTTTAACACATGGAAAAGAAATTTCTATCATTTTATGTATGTCTAAGTGACCTTCTTAATATTTTAAAGATATTGAGCTTTCATTTATTCATGAGACTATTCTTTTTCATATCTTATGTAATACCTCACCCTTAAAAGTGATCATTCCCAAATGTACTAGATTAAGATACCAGTTGTGTCTCAGGAGAATCAGAATTCTTAAAAAAAAACAAAACAAAACAAAACAAAAACTACAAAACTTGAATCTCACCTGACATTTGTAGAAGATCCTACCATATTAGGACTGTAGATTTGAACCTCTTCACTTTGAGTCTGTTATTTTATTCTTGGAGGTGAATGCCCTGTCACTTCATTTTGAGGCCAAAATTAGTCAAATATTCCTTTTTCCTTCCCTAATATACTTTCTTTTAATTCAAGGAAGCCATCAAGTCTTACACCTTGACAGACTGGAGTGTGGAAGACAGGTTTCGAAGAATAAACACAACTGTGTACGTTTTTAGCAGATCTTTATCCCTCCCATTTCCCTTTACATAAAGAATCTGGGGTTCAGGTGAATCAGCCATTTCTGAGTGCCTACCATGAAAATCAAGTGACCTACAGGATTGCCTAACTAAATGATAGACTTGGAATTTAAGCTTCAGTTAGTCTCTAAAGTACAAACTTTTTTATCCTTTTAAATAACAATGATTTTGCTTTTCCACCCCATACAAGTTACACAATTAGAATGTCACAAACTGAAGGATCAGGTTTTCAAAAACTCCCTAAAGCTTGTAGCTATTGTAACAAATTGAAGAAGAAAATAAATACTGTATATCCTATAACTATTGTAACAAACTGGAAAACAAAATTAAAATCACTCTTCTCACCGGTGCCCGTGTGCAGTATCATTTTGTAGCTTATCTACCTCCTGAATCGAGATTATATGCTTTGACCAATAGGACGTGGTTGATGTTGAGTTGTTCTGGCTAGAACTTGTTTTGCAGGCTTCTGTTGGCTCTTTTGGAAAGCAGTGCTACATACAAATGACACCAGGGTGGGCTGACTGTCACCCTTCATTGCTATAGTAAATCAGCAAGAATGAACCCAACTGAGATTAGTTGAGCCTGACAGGATTAGAACTGACCAGCTAAGACTGGTTTGGAATAAGAAATGAGTGCTACTTGAAAGCCACTAAATTGTGAGGTGGTTTGTTATGGAGCAAACATTAACTTACACAATTATCAACCAAGTCCACTTTGAGCAAGCAAAGGAAACAAAGCCAAAGGTTATTTCTGAAAGACCCTAACACACACACACACACACAATTGATAAAGAGAAATGTTCTATAAACCTTTGACTTAAATTTGTAGAATAGGTGGAATCACAAACCTGTTCTAAAACTTTGCAAAGTGTTTCAATGTATGCCATAAATTTAGGTAAGAACATAAGCAATTATGTGTGTGAAAGCTTATATCAAGAAAGTAATGTATTTTTTTAATTGTAGGATTTAATTTCTAATTAATCATAAGAGAATTTTTAAATAGTTCTTTGATGAGGCAGTATCATAAGAAGACTTTCAAAGAGTTAATTATTTTGCTAAAGAAATCAAAAAGATATAAATCAGAAAACAGAAGCAGTGAACTTATTTCTGATAGTCTAAGAATTTTTCAAGACAAGAGAGGCTTGCTGTTGAAATTACCTTCTTGATGCTGGGACAAAACATCCTACCAAAAGCAGCTGATGGGAGGAAAGGGTTTATTTTGGCTTACAGAATTGAGTGGAAACTTCATGATGGCAGGGAAAAGATGATAGAGTAGATTTTGGATATCACCTCCTTGCCAAACTCAGGTAGACAACAGCAGCAGGAGAATGAGCTGGCTAAAACACTCTAAAGCCACTCCCAACAACACACCTCCTCCAGCAAGGCCCCACCTCCCAAATTGCCATCAGCTGGAAACCAAGCATTCAAAACACAAGTGTATGGCAACATCTGATTCAAACCACCACATGTGTTCTTCTTTGGACAGTTATCTTAATTTACTTTACTTTGAGTTCCTAAGTTTTCAAGGCCTTATGTAGAAGATGGGAGGACAAAATAAAACAGCCAGACAGGAAACACTCTTTTTTACACAACATCCATCGCATATTCATTTTTTCTGGTTCTCATTTAAATTTAATGTTAGAATAAAAATCTGATGCCAGAAGTTACAGTACCTATTAACTTACTACAATTATTTATATTGAGCCCAGTTTGAGAACTTACCACTCAATGGAAAAGGCTTACAAAGTAGGTGCTATGGCACAATGGACAGACTTCTCATGCAGGACCTTTGGCAGCAAAGAGCTGTCTAATCTGAAGCTCACTTTTAAAGATGACAGCTAACATTTCATGAAGGCTTTATAAGTGCACGTCTCTGTACCATATATGGTTTCCCAGCAATATCTTATTGTGCCTTTAATTTAAAACTGAAGAAACAAGCAAACAAAAAAGGCTGAAGAAACTGATTGTAAACTGACAGTTACACAGAGGTTAAACAGATTCATAACCAGGAAATCTGACTTCACAGAACTAATTTTAACCCACAATGTGATACTAATTGTATTGGGTCTTAGTTTTTTGTCATATGAAAAGTGAGAGTTAGACAGACACTAAGACCAGTTCCAGTTGGAATTTCATGATGACTAATGGTTTGTGTAGTGAGTATACTGATGAAGACTGAAAAGGAATGCCCCTGAGGCATTAGCATATTGATCACCATATCTATTCATTCCCTTCTAAATGCAGATAGAAAAATAGTGAGACTAGTTTGAGAAAAAACAGTCATAAGTAGTCACCCTTTGTCATTTCACCAGCAGAGGTCTAGTCCCCTTCGACTTTCTCATCAGTTCCTGGCAGAATATGCACTAAGTAAATATTCAACAAACAAATAGTTCACAGTCTGGTAAGACACTGAAACAGGTTACCTTAAAAAAATGTTTCATGCAAATGCTTCCAATGTATCATCTATAGAGCACAAGTTCCACATGGGCGGACACAACCTTGACAGTGTTTACTACTATACACTTTGCAGCTTGAATTGTGCCTTGCAGATATGAGTGCTGCTCTAACTGTTGTGGCTGAATCTTACCATCCCAATTTTGGTTAAAAGGAATGTATTAAAGGGAAACTCATGCAGTTTCCTTCTTCATCTTTGTGGCTCTTTGTTCAAGTACTTATCCTCAATACCCATCCTAAACTGAGTAGAAGTGCAAGGTGCTATTGTAAAAATACTCCTTGTCCTTAAAAAGCCTGGATCTACTTGATAAAGTAAGTCAAAAAGATGTGTGTGTGTGGATGCACACACACCACACAAAAAGCCAGTTTTGGTGGCATATGCCTATAGCCCAAGTTACTTGGGAGGCTAAAGCAGGATTATTAAAACTCAGAAATTCAAGGTCAGCATGGGCAACACAGTGAGCCATGTCTCAAAAATAAACAAAATGGGGGCTGAAGAGATGGCTCCATGGTTAAGGTGCTTGCCTATAAAGCCTAAGGACCTGGGTTGGTTCCAGCCAGATGCACAAAGTGATGCATAAGTCTGGAGTTCATTTGCAGTTGTCAAAGGTCCTGGTATGCCCATTCTTTCTTTCTCTCACCCATAAAGAATAAAATATTTTAAAAAACAAACATATGTTTATGTAAGGGAACAATAATACATCTAGAGACATCTGCTGGGAACCTACTATGTGTTAATGACTTGAGTCAAGTATTAAAAAAAAAAAAAAAGCTGCATGGTCAGCAGTTACCATATGATGAGAAATGGATTTGCTACATTCTAAGCAATATAAAGAAAATGTTCAAAATAAGTGATCTACGTGGTTAAAGCCAAGAAGATGTACCTGGATTCCAAACTGCTCCAGCTATGTTATAGCACATTGGTAGGTTGCAATCAATGTTAGGATTTATGGCAAGGAATTCATTTGTAGTAATTTACATGTTCTTATCATAAAGAAAAGCATAAATATTGTCAGGTGTGACTGTAATTTGCTGTAATCTCTTGAAAAGCTGGAAGCCTAGAGTGGTGGCACACACCTATAATCCCAGCACAAGGGAGGCTAAGACAGGAAAATCAAGAGCATGAACAAGCCTGGACTACACAGCAGAACCATGTCTCAAAACAACAATTAGAAACATCTATTAAAAATTTACATACACATAGCTTTGATTCAGTAACCCTACTGTAGGGAACCTATTTTTGGGACTGAAGTTGCCACTTACAAGCCAGTATAGGGAAGAGTGTTTATTGGAGCCTTGTTTGTGGTGGCAAAAGTCATGAAACAAATTGAATGGAGTAATGCACAACTATTAAAGGAAAGGAATCCACCTGCACTGATCTGTAAGGATGTTCACGGTTTACTTGTTAAGTAAGAAAAGCAAGCTGAAGGAACATGAGTCAATGATGATCCCATTTTTATTTAATAGCACACAAGCCAAAATGCCTTATATGTATCCCTACATCACTGTTGTTACAGAGAAATGTACAGCTAAGGGGAGACAGGGAAAAAAAAGAACAAATACACAGGTAATGGGAATAAGTTTATTAATTATTTTTTGGAATAACTTTACTGAAGGGAATGAACACATTACATTTATCAGTTTTGAAGAGGAATTTGCTAAGATAATTTAGCAAGAGCCACTGTACAGAGCATTGCTATGATGCTCGCTGGCACTCAAGAGCTTTTGGACTAGGGAGGGAGGGCTGCCATGTATCTGGCTTGTGGGTGAGCAACAGAAAGAGATCTTTTTCATTAGGGGAGTAATATTATAAACACTGTTCTAGGAAGATTAGTCTGACAGAAGACTGTAGAATAGAGTAAGAAGGAAGAAGGGGAAATTAGGCAAACAACTGGGAGACTACTGTTAAGAGTAATAAAAGTATGAACTAGGGTGTGGCTAGTTTTTTCCTATTGTGCTGGCTTCTCAGGGAACAGAAACTTAACTCCTTGTCACCTAACTCCTAATCCAATCTCAGGATCTTTGTAGCCTCAGATGTAGGTTTGTTATTATCTATTTTACTATTTTTGTTTATTTTAATTTTGTTTTTCGAGGTAGGGTCTCACTCTAACCCAGGCTGACCTGGAATTCACTATGTAGCCTCAAAGTGCCTCAAACTCACAGGGATCCTTCTACCTCTGCCTCCCAAGTGCTGGGATTAAAGGCATGTGCCACCATGCCTGGCTTTATTTTACTATTTTAACCTGTATTTGTAGGGTGTGTGTGTGTGTGTGTGTGTGTGTGTGTGTGTGTTTAAATTATAATCACTTGTTGCACTATTCCATTTAAAATTTTATTATTATTTTTTTTTAATTTGAGAGAGAGACAGAGACAGAGAGGAAAAGGCAGAGAGAGAATAGGATGTGCCAGGGCTTCTCAGCCTATATGAACAAACTCCAGACACACGTGCCCCCTTGTGTGCATGTGCGTCATTTCGTACTTACGTCACTGTTGTGTCTGGCTAAATGTGGGACCTGGAGATTCGAACGGGCATTCTTAGGCTTCACAGGCAGGCATCTTAACCACTAAGCCATCTCTCCAACCCAAAGGTTTTATTAATTATTCTAGGACATTTACCTGTGTTAAGAACTGGCTTCAGCAATCATTCATGTATTTATAGTACCCTGTTCTTTCTCTTTAACCCAAGTTGACTTAAAAGCATAAACTACTCTCTCTTTGCCACACATGAAGATTTTTGTCTAATTCTTCAGCTATTCATTCAGTGTCTTTTGTGGCTGCTCTCTTTGGATGCCTTCCAGAGCCCTGTCCTTGGTCCTCCCTGATTTTTTTTCTCTTTCAAAGAAGACTAGAGCAGCTCATTCTTAAACAACCTTATCTTATTTTCTTTTTTAAATTTTGTTATTGACAATGTCTATATTTACAAACAATAAACCATGATATTTCCCTCCCCTCCCCCATTCCCCTTCAGAACTCCATTCCCCGTCATATCCCTTCCCTCTCTTCATTAGTCTCCCTTTTAATTTGATGTCATCATCTTTTTCTCCTAGCTGCAGCTAATACCTACGTAGATTTCATATTTTTCTTTTGTGTCTGTCTCTGCCATATAAGGCTGAACCTGCAGTGCTTAGAAGATAAACATTCTGCTGATAGAGACTATCTGCAGAATAAGACAGTTTTATATCCTGAATCTTCTTCTGGATCTCTCGTGATAACATCCACACTCACTGGGAAGCAGAGAAATCCATTTCTTGCCTGGCTTTTTAGGTCAATACAAATATACACCCTGGCCTCATCAGTGCAGCTAATCTCAGTTCATAGACAAGTAGGAAACAAAGAAGAAAGCTTCTGTGTCCAAGGGTTGTTCAGTGAAGAAAACAACCAAACAAACCCATAATTTCTAAGCTACCTTGGTTTGTTCAGTATGCATAGCTGAGTTTCTTCCAAGAAACTGTGAGAAGCAATCCAATTGAAAGTTTTACAGTAAATGTAAAGATTGATGACAACTGAAAATATATTTTCTTTATACTCCATGTGCACAAACCACTATCTTAATGCTGATTCTTGTCTGGTAAAGATGACCTGACTTAACATCCCTCTAGTGATATTCACTATCTACTGATGGTCTCACTTCCTTTTTAATGAATTTTGAAGTACAAACTATACCTATTCATCTTCTTGATAGTGTTGCTTATTCATGTATTCAACTTGCATTTATTGAGGACTTATTATGTGATATACCCTTCCAGATCCTGGGATTTAGGATTAAGTAAAGCAGACATTGCTATTATGGTGCTTACATTGTAGCAGAGTTAGGAAGATGCCAAGGGGAAAAGAAGAGTGTGTGAAAGATACTGTATTTCAGATAAAGGAGTCACAGGTCCATCTTATGCACTGACACTCAAGTGGTGCCTACATAAGAGAGTATGAGTAACAAAATGCACACACTCCTTTCCTCCATAGTGATAGTTTGAATGCAAAATGTCTCCCTGACACTCATGTGCTTGAATATTTAATCCCCAGTTGCTAGTGCTTTCTGGGAAGATGTGGAACCATTAGGTGGAGCCTTGCTGGAAGAAGTGTTTCACTGAGGGCTGGCCTTGAAGTTGTACCATCTCTCTACTTTCTCCCTGCCAATGGGATGATGTCTCACCAGCTTCCTGCTCCTGCCAAGCTCTCCCTACCATGATGGATTCTACACTCTGGAACTGTAAGCTGAATTAAACTTTTGTCCTTACATAAGTTGCTTCTGGTCAGGTATTTGGGTATTTTGTCCCAGTAATTGAAAAGGTAACAATTCATGGCTGGCTCATCCTTAACAAGTGAAACCTAATCATATCTGATTACTCTTTCTAGCTTTCTTGTTTATTCTCCTAAAACTCCTTGTTACCCCTTTTCTTATTCCAAATACTTCAATCAACTCTTAGTTCCCATTCACCTACACACTTTGCCCTTCACTTATACCTCTAAGATCCTCTAAGTGCACACTCACAAAGCAGATTTGTAGGAAGGAGGAATGGGTACAAAGACCTTCTTCTCCCAAGGCTGGAGATTTTGACCGTCTTCATCATCTGGTATGCCTAGTACCTTACTCAGTGTTTGCTGCTGGAAGCCAGGGCAACTGAAGGGAGTTCTGAGATCATCTAGTTAGCCTCTCAGAACTCCAGCCCTCTCAAGAATTCCTTTCTAGAACATGTGACTCTTCCATTTGCTAAAACTACATACAGAAGCTCTTAGACATATAGAAATCAAACTTGGCCAAACTGTTAAAACAGAAATTTAGAATTTTCATTTGCTTTTCCCAAGGCTGTCTAACTCTGGCTTCCTTACTTGTTTTCTCTTGTAAATGTATCTGTAGAACTTCTGGAGCCGTCCAGCTCTGTTATATGACATCATCAATTAAAAGGTCACTCATCACCAATACACCACACTAAAAATTACTACATTGATTTTAAATTCACTTTTAAGAGCATGTCTTATATTACATTAAGATAGACTGTACTTCCACCATGTCTGCAATGCTATGATGGCTCTGTCCCTCCTTTCCTTTTATTCATTTTGGGGAGGAAAAGTAAGTACTTATGAACACAGGTTGTTTTTAGTAGAAACAAAAAAGTGTTCTTAAATAGGCTATTCTGATAGAGTTTTAGCATTATTTAACACTAGCATAATGGTTATTGAAATGTATATACTACTTTGATAGCACTGCATGCATTCTTCGATTTCAAAGGCCAAGAGCCACTCAAATCCTCACATTTTGTCAATAACTAACAGAAAAAGAACTAACAATTAAAATTCTTAAAGTTTTTTTTTGTTGTTGTTGTTGTTTTTGTTTTGTTTAAGGTAAGGTCTCATATAGCCCAGTCTGGCCTGAACTCCCTGTGTAGCTGAGAGTGACCTTGAAATTCTGATCCCCCTGCTCCTCTTCAGTGCTGAAATTACAGGCACATGCCACCATGCCTAGTTTTATATGGTGCTGTGGATCGAACTCAGGGCTCCCTGGATGCTAGGCAGGTATTCTTCCAACTGAGTTACATCTCCAATCTATAAAGTTCTAAAGCTTTTATATTATTTTCAGAAAAGCAAAGTTTTTTCTTTTAAAATTTTGAAGAGAATGGAAAATATTTGAATATCATATTGTAACTGAAACAAACGACTTTCTGGGTGTAATTTTTCTAAACTACTTTTAGGATACTCACTATAATGATTACCAAACAGTTAATTCCCTGATACATTTAGGAACTGGAATGAGAACTTAAAGTGCTTTGGAGTTTAATACAAGAATTCACATTCTATGTACTCTATATCTCCTATCACCAAATTCCTTTCAAGTCTATGTCATGCCACAGATAGGCCCACCTTACATGAACATAAAATAAATACTTAATGGGGAAAAAAATAAGGCTTAGAGCTGAGTGATCTTTATTTTTTTTCTAAACTATGTCAAAAAAACTAAAAATGAAATATATGAGCTGTCTGAATAAAGTTTCTTATAACTTAAAACACAAATCAGACCTTAACCACTGTGCATCCTCCATCTCAGTATAGTACCCAGGGAATCATATTCAAAACAAAAACACTTCTCATAGAAGTATCTATACCAATGTGGGGCAGGCACAGCAGTGCATCTCTGTAATCCCAGCACTTGGGAGGCTAAGATAGGCAAGTTTAAAGGCAACCTGGGCTACTTCTGAGACCCTGTTTAAAAAGAGGGAAGGAGAAAGTGAACAACAACTAGAGATACTTCAGATGGGTTCTTTTAAATTAACTTTAACAAAATCATTGTTAATTTGAGAGAAGATTAAATTTCTGGAAATACTCAAGTCACTTGGAGTCATTAGGAAAGTAAGTGATTAAGCAAAAGAATAAATGTTTTCTGGCTATGCATGTACATTAAACATTACTACAGCATAGTGAGTTCAATTTTCTCTCATGGCTTAAAAGGTGTCTTAAGGCTATTTCAGAGGAATAATACTATACACAGTCTTTCAAAGTAGAAGATTAGAAAATGTGAAGGTATTTTTTAAATTCTATTTTAGAGGCTGGAAATATGGCTTAGTGGTTAAGGCACTTGCCTGCAAAGCCTAAGGACCCAGGTTTGATTCCCCGGTACCCATGTAAGCCAGATACACAGGTGGCACATGTGTCTGAAGTTTGTTTGCAGTGGCTGGAGGCCTTGGTGTACCCATATTCATCCTCCCCCACCCTGCCTCTTTCTCTTTCTCAAATAAATAAAATATTTTTTAAAACATTAAAAATCTATTGTAGACCATAATGTCTGACATTTTACACTGATGCTGGGGACTGGAACTCAGGTCCTCAAGCTTGCATAGCAATCTATTTACCAATTGATCCATCACCCTTGAGGTAGGAGGATCAGATCAATGATGTGAGTTCAAAGCCAGCCTGGAGGTATAGAGTGAGTTCCAGGTCAGGCTGGGCTAAAGTGAGACCCTACCTGGGGGAAAAAAAAAACAAAAAAACAAAAAAACACAAGAAAAAGTGGGAAGTAATTGAGGAAGACACCTGAGATCTACCTCTGGGAACAAAAAACTATTATATAGAGCTAAAGAGATAGTTTAGCAGTTAAGGTGCTTGCCTGCAAAGCCTAAGGACTCAGGTTTGATTACCCAGTACCTACATAAGCCAAATGCTCAAGGTGGCACATACATTGGAGTTTGTTTGCAGTAGGAAACCCTGGTGTGCCCATTCTCTCTCTGTGTCTACCTCTCTCTCTCTCTCTCTCTCTCTCAAACAAGTAAATAAATAAATAAAGTATTTTTAATCTTTTTTATAGTTACATTTCCTCCCTAATAAATCCAGCTGAGTTCCAAGTAACAAGTTTTACATAATGTTCTAACTTAAACCTTTTTAGAGTTTCTTTCTACCTACACACTTATGTTTTACAATAGTATATTATCAATTTAAACTATCATTACCTTTTTGGGGTGTATGGCCCTAATACACACACACACACAATATGTGATCTATGTGATCTAATCCACTTAAATTGTTTTACTGAAGATTTTTTCCAGCCATCATCTACACCAAAAAAATTTTATAAATGTCATTAAGCAAGTTTCATAATATGTACTTACAATAAATTTTTGTATTCATCATACTTTAGCTTTGCTAAATAAAAATGTTAAAAAAAATCAGTGTTACTTAATGACAAGGAATCTAAAGTTTCCTTAAAAATACCAGACAAAAAATTGCAGAAAGAAAATATTTTAGCATTTATCAACAATGTGCTCGAAGGTATCAATATAGCTGCTAAATATAGATGGTATACCTAATAGACAACAGAACCCACTGCTAAGGTTTTGAAAGAGCAACCAAAAGAGCAAAACTGAAAATTAAAGAAATGCACCGCACTGGGGAGATGGCTCAGTTGGTAAAGTGCTTACCTACTACACAAACATGTAAAAGCTGGGCCCAGTGGTGCATGTCATAATCCCACTACTGGGGAGACAGAAACAGGAGGATCCCTGAGGTTTGCTGGCCCTAGATTCAGTGAGATTCTGTCTCAAAAACTAAACTGGAGAGCAATTAAGAAAGACACCAGACATGGCATTCCATCTCTCACATGCATATGCACATGTGCACATGCACAGCAGCACACACATGCATAAATGCACATATAACAAAACGAATGTAAAGATAATTATCTTGGCTTAAATAAAGTACAGAAGTCCTCATGAAGTGGATCTATGGACCCTCAGTGACTCCACACAGTAGCACTAAAATCATTCCTAGTGCTTTAACACCAGAGACACAGATACTATAGTCACTTCACCAATAAAGGTCATCCTGCTTTGAACTGAGTAGGCTTGGCAAAGCTTTAAAAATTCCACCTTGCATTTTTATAATGCTTTAACATTTTCAAAGTAAACACACATGTACTAATTCTATCAGGCAAAAATGCTGGGTGCTGAAGTAAAAACAGTAAGTAACTACACAAATACATGCAAGAGAGCAGAGGCTTGTATTTCTCCTTTATCTTGTGTTTAAAGATTCACTGTTGGTGAGTACAACTTGTTAAAGATTTACAAGAAATTTCTAATGTATCAAATATTAAATATTTTCCTTTGACCACTATTAAGGTTTCCTTGCTATTTTCGTGTCTTTAAATGCCTGAAAATTAAGGTAACAGCTACTTTCTTCGCTACATGGACTCACGACTTATGACTTTCTTTTTAAATCATAGGACTAGGACCTTTAAATGAAGTGATTACACGAAAGTGCTGAGCACAGTTCTGCCCCATGAGTGCTCACTCATCCATCAGCGACGGATGACTGATGAAATACGCAGAGGAAAAGAGAGGCCATATGTATTCTAAAAATCTAAGTGAATCAAAGTAACCGTTATAAAATACCTGCCTAGTCTGTATTAGGTCAACCAATTATTCATTTCAGAGCTCTAGGAGAAACCCAGATGTTAAAAGAAGCCTGCTTTAGAGCTCACATAACTGAGGATCAGGTTATTTAACTTGACTGTACAACAAATTAATTTTGCAGTCTTTTCCTAAATACTTTCTGCGGGTCTCAATTTCTCATCTGAAAAAAACGAGGGGTTTAAAATAACATGAACTCTCAAATTATCTCAAGCTGTAACCTAAATTTATTGTACCTAACACAGATAACAAGCTCTGAGAACTCAAGAGCCCACCTCTTGGCTCTAAGTACAGCAATATTTCATTTTTTATGTACCACAAACTATATTATTTTGAATTCTTTTTTATAGAAATACCAAACCTAAGTTTACTTTTTTGTCTTATACTTGATAATGTGTAAAGAAAATGTCCAAGAGCCAACTTTATATCATGTCCTAACCCAATTACTTCCCTCATCTAACAGACAGGATAAGAGTATTGTAGACTTTTACACAGACACAAAGGTGTTTTGAAAATAGTTTGACATAGAAAAAAGTATTTTTAACTCCAAAACACCTTACTAACCAAGATCATAGATTGGATCAGATTTAGCCTTAGATTACAGGTCCTGTGAAATATGAGTGTCTAAATGAAATTGTTTGAAAAAGATCTAAGAGGGAAAAAGAACAAAATTTTGCATCTTAAAATAAGGAAGCCTCACTAAGTATAAAACAACAGCAATGTAAGGTAGCATAACAAACTAGGAGAGCATTAATGTTCAACATGTGACAATCATAAGGTCATAAGTCATAGTATTGCCCCAACCA
Source organism: Orientallactaga sibirica (assembly GCA_036365145.1). NCBI lineage: Eukaryota > Metazoa > Chordata > Mammalia > Rodentia > Dipodidae > Orientallactaga > Orientallactaga sibirica. The sequence goes on from JAEOAD010000005.1 coordinate 50,273,749, forward strand.
TCAAGAAATAACAAATCAAATACTAAATTGGATGTCATTTCACAATAGCTTTCAAAATTTGGCTATCAAAAATACTTTCATAATATCCATGGCTAAATATTATTGAGCATTATGAAATCAACTAGAATAAAGGCAAATTTTGTTATAAAAAGAAGAAAAGTAAACATTTGTTGCAGCACACTGTAAGTTTCAAACACTGCATACTTATAGGGTTGAACTTTCAAATTACTAGAACAACAAATAATTCAAGGTAATATAATGTGTAAATATCATAGTTATATCATTAAGCCTTGTTCTCTCATATTTATCTTTGGTGCCCTATACATGGGCAGAAAAGTCAATTCTAAAATAGGAGCACTTTGACTAAACATGTGACACTACTGACCCTATATATTTGCTGAAACTTGCTAAAATGAAAAAAAAGTATTCAAAATTAATAGTTAGGTTATTTTGATATTGTATTTTTAAGCATGTAGCTCTACCAAGATAAGCTATTCATTTTTAAATTGACCCAGAGGTTAAATTAAGGGATAACATACTTACATTCAAAATAATTTGGTTTAAGGACTCTAATCCAATATAGTTTTAATGACTATCTAATATTTATAGAACCCCATAATTTATTCTGTGTAGTTACCACTAAGAATTTCCTCAATTTCCAACAGAAAAGCACACAATCCATTTCTAATACCAAAGAATTGTACTCCATAATCAGTTGACAATGCATTTGTAAAAGTGCACTATGAAATACAAAATGGTTATAGCTGTGTAAGCCACCATGAGTATTTCAACTACATTCAAGTCATTATATTTGTATTAATAGTCTAATTAAAATGGGACAAACCTGAAATTAATTTGAGCAGAAATAAAAGTAAAATGTTCACTCAATACTTATTTTGGTTATAAAACATAGCAAAAAAGTAACTATAAACAATTAATGTTATAGTGCTCAATGGTCACTTCAAAGGAAAGCAACAACTGTAACCCTGATTGGTGCAATCTCTTAGCAATTGATCCAAATTGTTGGTTTTGGGAACTGTCCTTGAAATCTCTAAGGTTATCTATACCATTTCATGCTTCTGTTGTTTCTGAGGGGCTCTGAAACCACTGTCTACATCTGTTTGTGATGCTATAAAATCATTTTAACTTGAAAAACAAAAGATAAAAGTTACCATTACAAGTCACACCCTAATATAGGTTAACATTAGAATAATCACACAACTCAAAAGGGAACCCTTCTTTTGAATGGATGTGTTTTCAAATGTCAATTCTCCTTGGGATTATTATTTACATGAAAAATACAAAGCCCAGATAGAATATTTATTTTAAAAAATGAGAGCAATGGGTTTCCAAAGCTACAAAAATAAGTAAGGATTTCATGGGCTTCTTAACTGGTTCTAAGAAGGCCAATTATTGACTTTTTTGTAGTTGTGATTTAAATGAAGAGTATTTCTTGAAAATTCTTTTTGCAATAGAATGCAACAATGTATATTCCTCATGTCTCAGAAATATGGAATCAAGTGCAAATAACTATCAGTGCTGTACTGATTCTGACAAAAATATTACCAGGATGACATCAGAATGGTAAACACTGCTCAACACAAATCTATTATACCTGTTTAATTTGTTCACACAGTAGAACCTAAGACTTCATTACTAATTAAATGTAAGCATAATCAGTAAAGAAAAAATGATTTAAGAGATATGCCTCAGACTATTCTAAATGTAATAAATTTAAACTTCCTAATGTAACTAAGCTACTTTAATTACCTGCAGACTAGAATGGATTAAGACTTATACAACTAGCCAATTAATTTAGATACTCTACCTTTCACATTAGCACCCATAGTAAATAACCCTCTTGATCCAATCTCTTCAATAAAATCTCAAAAGACCCTCTACATGAGCTTTACCTACATATTAATTTTACTTAATCATATAGGTTGCACTTCATTGACATTTGCATGAAGTATATTTCAGAATAAGCAATAAAATTTGTAAATATTTAATAATGTATGGAAGTGGAAGACTAAAATAACACAAATAAAAGTAATGCAAATAAAACCTAATAGCATGAATACAAATTACATTATTAATTATAAAAATATTTGGGGATTAGCCAAAGAAACATCACAAGAATTTCAGCAAGAACTAACTAAATGCTTATTACACATTTCTGTATTAGTCATGCTATATTAAATTGATACACCTTGCACACACAATATGTTAAGTTTTTCTTAAAATCAACCATAGGGTAATAACAACATACAACTTTTTTAAAAACACAGAAAAAGGTTTTATCATACAAAATAAGCAAATAAGTATATGCTCCAAAGCAAATCACATTCAGAAATCATTTTATGTGAACAGATATAAGAAATACTAAGTAGGGCTGTGGAAATGGCTTAGCAGTTAAGGCGTTTGCCTGTGAAACCTAAGGACCCAGGTCCGATTCCCCAGAACCCACATAAGCCAAATGTACAAGGAGGCGCACGCATCTGGAGTTCGTTTGCAGTGGCTGGAGGTCCTGGTGTGCCCAATCGCTCTTCCTCTCTGTCTATTCCTCTCTCTCTCTCTCAAATAAATATCTTTTTTTAAAAAGTTTTTTAGAACCTTTGGAAGTAGAGGAATAAGAAAATTTTTTAAAGTATCCATCAAAAGGCACGTAAATTACTGCAAAAATGCAAAAAAAAATCTCTCTTTTAGGCTTCCTTCCTTTCTCAGAAAACCTCTAACTTGATATTAGTAAGAAATATGATAAAGATATTGAATTTCTTTCACCTATCCTGTGTTTATAGAAAAATTGTAATAGATATAACAAAGAGAGATATACAATAGTACCTATCATCAGGATTCTACACTCCACTCAAGACTGAATTACAAATGCATTCTCCATTCTTTTTGATAATCCTATTTCAGCAGTCAACTTTTTAACACTAAAATTTTGATATTTTTGCAATAAAAAGGGTCTAATTTGACCTAAACCACTGATTTCTCACCATTTACTTTCTATGTCACAATTAATGCTGAGGAAAAACAATGTTGAAAATCAAACTGTACAGAAATGTGTCTTAATCAATGTTATGTTTGCTAAGCCTGATGAAGTTTTTTAAAAAGCATATCAAAGTTAAAATGGCAAGAATGGATCTGGACATCTATAAAGTTTCTACTGTTTTACTATCAATGAACTTAAGCTTAAAAACAGAATGCTTTTATATGCTTACTCATGATATTCATAATTTTACAATTTAATGTGCTAATTGAATATTGTAGTACACTGACTCATCTGCAAGAATTATCTTTTCTCAAAACAAAAAATAAAGTATTTTTAAGTACTGGAGTGGGGGGCGCAAATTTAGATGGCAGTTTAAAAATAAAAGTTATGCTCTTTTTCACTAGAAAGGCTGTCATTCTTTTATATGTAAAGTCTGAAAATACTCAATCAAGTTGAGTCCCGGACATGTTGATTTAGTGGCTGATGACTCAGGTCAGTGATCATAGCTAATGTTTCGCCACAGGCACATAACATATAGAGAAAGCAACCAATTTTAGATGCCAGCCTGCTGTTTGGAAACAATAGACTAATTCAATGTTGGTTAGAAAAGAAACATTGTTTCATTTTATTTGGGTAAAGCTTTGTTCTGGTAATCATAGGTCCCAGAGCTAAGCTGATGCTGGAAGGTACAGTTTTCAAGTATCACCAAACCATCTTGTGTTAAAGTACTGACTACTGATTGGAATTCCAAATCACACCTTGGTATAAAGTAAATCATTCCCCGGATATTAACAACGTCTAAGAGCTACATCATCACAACTTTGCCTGCCTCTGGAAGACTGTTAGAAGACTCAAGAAAACCATGGGAACAATTTTTATGTCACAAAGTACTATAAAACTTAAAGCATTACAATTATCTGACGGTTGAAGGGTAACTATGCCCATCTAAGACTCATCCTGCATAACCAGATTTTAATACACTTAATGAAAGTTCATAGTACATGAAAATTGTTTTGTTTTCTTATTTTTCTTATAATAAGAAATGAAAACAATCGTATGATAGCTATCAGGGCAAAGGATTTCCTACGTACATTACTTTTCAGTGTGTAATTATATATCTTATAAATCAACTTAATAGTTTCCTATAGACAGCTTAATCAATTTTATTAACTCTTTTAAGAAAGCCAAATCCATGAAATATTTAACAACAATTTTAAAAATGTAAAATGCAGCATATGAAATACGACAGCTTATGAAGTGTGAAACAACTCAAATTGCCTTATCACAAATGTTTAAGAACTTTAGTTCAGAAAGGCAATGAACACTCTGGTAGTATTATTCAAAATAATAGATTAGCAGGTGGTAGTTTGCAGCAAGATACACAAGAAGCAAGGTGGCTATATTTCCCTCTTCCAAAGAAACTAAGCCGCTCAGAAAAACAAGATCTAATAAAGAGGAAAAGAGATACCTTTTTTCAATGTTAAGATAAACTGCATAGAAAAAGAATTCCAAAAAGATGCAAGTAAAGACCTGGAGATAATTGCTCAGTGGCAGTGTTTGCCTAGCCTGCCAAATCCTAAATTCAATCCCTAGTCCTGCGGAAGTCAAAATCTCCAAATGACTACTTAATAGGTTAAAAAAAATCTCTAGTGTCACTACAATCCACTTTTTTCCTTTACACCTAAAATATGAAATTTAACATGTATGTGACTTAAGGTTGAAGTACTATAATATACAGAAACTACCCCCTAACAATGCATATACCTAAGTTTAGAAGGTTTTTTTTCAATAATTCCATGTTAGTGGTCCTTTCTGAGATCAGACAGATATATCAGTAAATTTTAAGTGGTTGAGCAAAATGAAAAGAAACAAATCAAATGTTAGTTGATAACAGAAGCTTAACATTCTGCTGAGAGTTATCTTCTTCTGCACCAGTCGGTGACCAAGTTTTCTCCTGAAGAGACTGATCAGCAGACACAACTTGTCTGCTCTAGCTGGACGCTCTGAACATCTGAGAGCCATATTCAATTCTATGGTCTGCTGCACTACACACTGCACTATTTAATCATTCCAACTTTAAAGAACAGGGCTCACAGTTACTACATTTGTTTTTAACCCTTTAATCACAAGGTACCAATTCACACACACACACACACACACACACACACACAAAATACACCAGTACAACTTTTGATGATGTAAGTACCGAGGGTGCTTTTCTAGCAGATTGTAAAACAGAGAAATGAATATGCACAAATGTATTACATCACCAGGCACTATACTCCCTTGAATTTATGTAGCTTTCACTTAAGATACTTGTTACGGAGCAATATTATTTGAAAGTTTTCAAGTAACATTTTCAGTAGGAACCAGTTGGGATAATGAGCATCATTCTCTATCAAAAACACCAAAATGGCTATGTACAGATGAGTCATTTGGATTTTCTACCATGTCTACTTTCAAAAGACCATTTGCATATAATTATTTGCAAAAGCACATGAATCACTGGAGAACACATAAAAATTATTTCTAAAATCTATCAACTCATCTTCAACGTACCATTCTTATGAAACAGAAAAGCATTCCTCTTACCTTGAATAGCCGTTAGAAAAAACTGATCGGCCAGTGAAGTTCATAGTCCCCAAGGAAGTCAGGTTGTCATCTCCAGATGCTTGACACCTATTCCAATTTTCAGAACCAACAGGAATTGGTGGAATGACATTAAAAATAGGCTTCTGATCCTGCTGTTGCGAAAGGGATGCTGTATTCATATCATAGTGGTACATCTGTCCTCCAGAGGTACTCACACCGTGAACAGAAATGGCAGACATTTTATTACCAATTATATTTGTCCCAGAAAAGCTTGCTTGACAATAAACTGGGCCCAGTTTCTCTTGCTTAATTACCCCAGGGGTGCAAAGTTCAATGAAATCTTCTTTTTCTGTTTTAACTTGGGGCAGTGGTACACTGCTGGAGTTTGATAAGATCATATTTCCAGTATCCTTAGTTTGAGGTTTAGTGTCCGGTAAAATCAGAGGCTTGCAGTCCTCATTATTCGCATCCCCTTCCAAAAGGAATGGATCATCATCTCCTGCCAAAGGAGAAAGCAAACAGTTTTCATCGAGCAACAGGTCTGATCTCCAAGGACTCTCATTTGTCTCTTTAGCTGGAGACCCAGAAGAAAACTCCAAATCCTGCAAAATGTCAAAATTGCTTTGGTCTGTGGTATACAATTTCACACTGCCACCATTGGTGCCAGGCTGGCTTTTCAGATTTTGCTGTTCTGAGGATAACCCAGAGTGAGCTTTAGGAAAGTCCTCTGTGGGGGCAGCAGACCCAGCAGCAGATGCAGAACTCTTCGGCTTCTCTGGAACACTGGTGGATCTATTGAGGTTTGCAATACTTTCTTCCAGAAGCCGAAAGTCCGTTTCCCCAGAGGAAAGGTTGCTTTGGCTCTGCTGTGGGAATCCCAAGTCATTTCCCATCACTTTTGTTTCTGTCTCTCCCATATACAATCCCATGGAGAGTGAAACTGCTTTGGACAGATCTGGCTGTGGCACATTGCTTACTGAACCTTGGGGAAAATCAACCCGAAGTCTCTGCTGCTTCGACTCTGTCTGAGAAGCAGCAGCAGCCAGTGAGGGTGAAGATGCAGAGACCTTCACAGTAGCTCCTCCCCTTAGGGTTTTGTATAAGTCCATCACATTTCCTCTCTCACGGCAAAGAACACTGCTGGGGACTTCTTCTCTGCTGGGGGGAGCTAAGGATTCTTTGGAGTCCATCAGCAAATATCAGCTACAAGAAAAGGAAGGGCATAATAAGGTATAAAATCACATTATCTCTGTGATCCGATTAGTAAAAGACAGCCTGTTAAATGAACCTTTTAGTTAACTCTGGAATCAAATTTTTTTTTATCAGAAAAATAGTTTCTCTTTCTAGAATAAAAAGTCACATCCCCTGCTCCCATTCAGTGTGCCACATTTAAAAAGTACAAAGCAGTCCATTTGCACAGTTGAGGACAAAATTGTATCAAATTGAGTTTGGCTGTTTATCCTGTCACTCACTGAACCTTGTGAGGTTTTGGCAATCATAGACATTATAACTCATTATATGTGATTATTCTAAAGGTTCGATTTAATTGTCAAATTATTTCATTTTTTTAATGTGGTCATTAAAATTCCAACCTATTGTCAATCAAGGCTGTTTGCTTTTATGAAAACCAATACTTACAGTGTTTGATAACTACTATGCTACAATTCTCTATGCCTAATTATTCCCAAGTTCATCCTCTACCAACTGGTCATGCATCCAACCCTTTTAGTACAATCTACGGGTTAATCATGCATGTTTTACTTGAAAAAAATAAACAATGCTGATCTGCTTATCTTATAGAGTGGAAAAAAAGATCATATTTTAAAATTATATTTCTAACTCTATGTGCCTGTCTAGTAGTGTCTGTCCCCAAAATTGTGCATATAAGTAATGAGATACATTTTATACATGCTAAATTTTACATTTTAAATAAAAGAATGTGTAGCTTCTCACTCCAGTTTTAGCTTACTTAAATGTAACAAAAAGACCTAGTGTTGACCGTTATCTAACTCCCAGGTTTATCTAGACTAATAACGAAGCTATACTTCTTTACATCGTTTAGACCCCATACAAAATACTACATCTCTAAGATATTTTTCTTTCAAATATCAAAGTACTGAAAAAAAAAAAAAACACAGAGGGACCCAGAACTGTAACATCACATCCATATAAATTAGACAAACACTATTCAATAAAGTACTCAGAATAATTTTCTCTGCAATTCTAAATCTTCACCTGTCCCAATTCTGAGCCTATTTCTTAAGACTGTTCGACTGCCATTATATTGTTAATCAGAATGTGTTAAGAGTTAAGAAAGGCTGTTAATAAGCACATTTGGGATATTACTGTCAAATTACATCCAGTAAAAGGAAACCTTTACTGCACCAAAACACTAAATAAGAAGTGTGAATGTCATTGGTTTTCACGGAAAGAAAAGGGGAACGTGAGAAGGGGGGAGAGATGTGGGGACCTGCCACTACAGGTCTTCAGGGTTCTGCTGCTATGTCTTTGCCCCTCCGTTGTGTTTACCAGATTAGGATCTCTAAACACAAGGTATCAAATGGCGCCTAATGAATTTCCACGCCTGTTTGACAGCTGCCTTCAAACCTGAAACCATAACAATACTTCGTAAAGAGAAATGCTCCCTCAAATGGTATTATCCCCCCGTTTAAGTTGCAAACAACCCCGTCTCATCAATCGAACCTGCAGAACTATGCCAAGGGGTCTTAAGTGGTAAGGCCGCAATTACCAAGCCTGCAACCTCAAACCGTCAAACTAGCGCTTGTCAAAAATCGCCATACAAAACGATTGCAGTCAGGCAGGGGTCCTTCTCGAAAACGAGCCACTTAGAAAAGTCGGGCGAAATAATACCCAAAGCTACTTAACTTGTCCTCTTGGGGCTGGGGGGGGGGGAGGGGAATGCGGGGTTAAGAGAGAAAAGTGTCCAGACCTGTTGAGTTCTCTTCGACACGCCCACTTATAGCTGATAACACCAGCCCCGGCCGAAGTCTCCCAAGTTGCAGGCAGTCAGCCCCCTGCGTGTGCACACACTCAGCACGCGCGGCCCGCACGCCCGCCCGCCCGACAGCCAGAAATGAGGCGCGCCGGGCCGCCACGGAAAGCCGAGCGCGCGGCCGCCCAGGGTGGACAGGCGATAACTGGGCAAGTCGAAATCGAACGCGGCTTCGCGTTCCACCAAGGGGGGAAAAACGGGTGTCTGGGCGGCTACCTTGGAGGGAGAACAGAGAGAGAGAGAGACAGAGAGAGAGAGACAGAGAGAGAGAGAGACAGAGAGGGAGGGAGGGAGGGAGAGAAAGGACGACTTGAAGAAAAGAAAGCAAAAGAAAAGGCAGATTCCCGCCCACCCGCTCGGGAACCAGAGGCTCGGAACCCTGGACAGCTGTAGGGGGCTCGTCTCGCAGTGGGAGCCCCGGGGCACGGCGGGGCGGCGGAGAGAGGGGAAGAGGCCAGTGCTGTCACCAGCGCGCTGCCCTTTCGTCACCGTCACCCTGCCCTCGCCAGCCTCCACCTCCACTCCCCGAGGCTAATAAAAGTTTGTGGAGTCCCGCGGCGGCCCCCGGCCGCAGCCGCCCCCGGGGAGCGAGCGAGCGAGCGAGCGCCCCGCCGCGCTGCCCCAGCCCCCACCCGCCGCCGCTCACCTCTGGACAGGCGCCGCTCACCCGCCACGGTCCGCGGCTCCCACCGCAGCCCAGATAAACAAGTTGGCGTGTGGACGCGGGCGGCGCAGCAGGGGGAGGTTTCACCTAAAAAAAGGAAGTCAACAGTCGCCCCCTTCTCCATGGGGGAGGGGAGAGCCCCTATCTCCGAAAGTCTCCCATTTCCCGGCTGACAAGCCAGAGCCCCGCGCCGCTGTGTCCGGGCTCCCGCGGGCGCGCGTCCCTGTCCCGGCGCCGCGCCGCGCCGCTCCGGCTGCCGGGGTTGCCGCGTCTCCTTCCACCCACTTAGAATCCGTCCCCGACGGCGGGCGGGCGGTGACTCGGGCTCCAGGCACAGACTCGAGCTTGCAAAATGGAGGAGGAGGTGGGGGAGGAAAGGGGGAGGGAGCGCGGACACGCGAAAGGGCCGCCCGGCCGCGGCGAGCGAGCGGGACCGAGCGGGGGCGGGCGGAGGCGGCGCCACGGCGCGCACACACGCGCGCACACACACACACACACACACACACTCACTCGCGCGCACACACACGCTCCCACTCCACCCCCGGCCGCTCCCCGCCCGAGGAGGAGAGGAACGGTGCAACCTGTTGGCGACGCTCGGCAACTGCAAGGGCGCCCGCAACCCTCGCCCCTGTCGCCCTCTGCTCCCGCCCGGCCCCGACGGCGCCCGCACGATCGCGGCTCCGGGCACAGCCTCCACCCTGGGGGCGCGCGGGGCTTCGCCTCCACGCCTTCCCCCACCCAAGGAAAAAGAAAGTGAGGCGGCGGGGGCGGACCTGGTCCGCGAGGAGCAAATGAGGAGGGAACCGAGTTTCTCTAGTTTCCCTTCTCTCTGCCTGCGGCCCGCCCCCACCCAGCTCCGCAGCCCCGGACCCGCTCGGGTGCTCGCCCCGGTCCCTGCGTGCTGGCCGCCAGCGCCCCAGCGGGTGACAGCCGGCCGGCCAGGGACGCCGGACCGCGGCCCGCGTCCGAGCCGCACGGTGGTCCGTGCGGGCGGCCCTCAGGCCGAGTTTCGCCAAGTGTGTCTCGCCAGCCAGGGGGCTACATGATCGCGCGGAGACGGTGCCGCAGCGCCACGGCCGCCGCGCTCGGGGCCGGACAGCAGACACGCCCTCTGGGGAGGCCGGGGAGGGGCGGGCAGAGGAGGGGGTCAGCGCATACGTACTGTGGGCCCCGGGGGGAGTCGCGTGCCGGCAGGTCCCCCACCCCCGCATCGTCTAGGCGGCCCCGTCTGCAGCCGCCGTGCTCTCGCCCCCGAAGAGAAGTTGCAAAGCAGAACCCACCCTCCCCCGCGCCCCGACCGTCCCCCACCCTCTTCCCCGAGTCTGCGAGGCGACGGCGGCAGAAGGAGGTGCCGCCTGCCAAGTTCAACCCCCACCGCTCGCTCCCTCCCTCCCTGCCTGCCTGCCTGCCTGCCAGCGCGCTCACACTCGAAGGAAGTTGCACGCCAAAAGCAAAACCTCCGGCGAGCTGGATTTCTTTGCACTTTTAAAATTATGATTAAGGAAGCGGGTCGTTGTGGGAGGGTTGCTGGTGGGGAGACGGGCCTAAGAGCAAGTTGCAGACGAAACAGTAAGTTGCTAGAGAAGTACGCCCTCCTCTCATCTCAAACTCCTGACCTCTCTTTCCACCCCCCCTTCGGGGCCGAGTCAAGGTGCCCCTGGAGGCCCCTCCCCAGAATCTTGACATTTGCTACCCTGGGCTCCCAGCGCCGCGCACCCTGTGGCGTCCACGGGACCCCTGCCCCTCCAATAAAACAAAACACACGCAGCTTTCAAACGTCAGCGTTAAACTCCCTCCAGCTGTTCCCGTTACGCGCCTCCCCCCTCCCTGCCAGTCTCGGAGGGAAACACGTGGTCCGTCCCGGAGGAGAGGGGCGTGGGGCGAGAAGTGTCGGCCGAGCCCGGGCCTCGGGCCGACCCACAGCGCCCCGCGTCGGGCTGGCCAGCGGGTGCGGACACCGAGCCTGGAGCTGCCGCCGCACACTGGGGTTCCCGGCGGGGGAGAGGTGGTGCCCAGGGCTGGGGGAGGGAACTTTCGCGCCCACACAGGTGACAGTGCTCGGCAGCTTCCGACAGGAGCCTGGCGGCCGCAGCTCCGCCTGGCCCCTCTCCCGGCGCGCGGTTCCTTCCTCCCGCGGGGCTCCGACTCCGCCGGCGGCCACCTCCTCTGACATCTTGGAGATGATTGGGGAAGCGCGTGCCGGAAGCCGCCCGCCGCCATCTTGGTAAAGGACGCTGACGCCAACCGAGCCCTCAGGCCACCATCTTGGCTAAGGCTATCGGTCGCGTCTGGCCTCAGTTACGCTTTCTTGGTTCGAGAATGTAAACGCAGGCCTATACGTTGTCTGCCATGCTAGGAAGGAACTGGGTTGTAAGTCAACCCCCTGTCCAGAGGAGACCCACGGACGCCACTGGAGGATTGTGGGCCGCCATCTTGGCAAAGGAAGAGACCCATTGCCACCTCTGGAAAGGACAGAGCGGTACCTACCCCAGCGTAGACCCTCTTACACGAATTTCTATGAAAACCCTGAGCCACCCAGTGTTGACAAAACTCTTTTTAAAATACAGAAGAGAAACTCCACATTCTCAGTGAAAGGAGGCAGAAATTGGCTACACAGCCAGTGTTACAGAACCCCAAAAGTAATGATTTTTATTCCTTGACTAAAAGCAGGAATGTCACTAAGCTTGCAGAAACCTGGATGTTCCACCCTTCAGGAAAGATTTCTAGATTACGCTTGCACCGTTTCTAGAGGACAGAAACTCTAACATTACTACAAAGCTGTAAAATCGGGTCCTTGTCCATAGTAACTTGCCAACCTGGTCTTCCTCACTTAGCCACACCCCATTAAAACCCCCCAGATCTGGATGTCTAGGTGGAATTCTCAAACCCCCTCTTGCATCCCTGGGCAAGAGCTCCACCTTGCTTGCTTCTATCGTGTTCTAGGCTTAAGCCCCCTTCTCTTTGACCCTGTACAGCTTTAAACTGTAATAAAATCTTTCTGAACCTTACCCTCTGATCTGTGGATTTCATCCTTCAAATTCATAGGACAAGAATCTGGGAACATCCCAAATTATTGGTGCATTGGAGTACAAGGATCCCATAATTCCTGTATCATTAGCAAGTCAACTAGGAGGCTCATAGTGGATTCAACTTCTAAGTCAGAAGTATGAAATCAGATGTCTTTTGTGAATTTGGTTTTCAAACTACGAGCAGTTTCACAATAAAAGTCATGATTATCCTTGTATGTTTGCTTAAAATAACTAGGAGTCATATATGTAAACATAAACTTGCACATGACATGGTTATTTTTACATGTCTACAAGCATATGTAAAGGGAGGATAGCAATGATCTGATAGGACAGTTCTCATGACTGAATTCATAACTAAATACTACTTTATGTTTTGAATTCCAAAGGATACTCTTTGCCTTTAAATAATTGATTTTTACTAAAAGTCCCAGTTAAAATTATCCATTTTTTGCAAGTCTAATAGATCTTAATATAGAGGAATACATCGTTTTAAATTTAACATAGCCCTTGCAAACACTTTTAGCTGAGCAAAAATAAAAAATTTTCAAATTGCTATTTTGTCTTTAGTGGTCTATGCCTGTTAATTTTTGACATCAATGGAGGAAAAAATCTCATCCTGTAGCTTTCACATTCAATTAAAAGTATCCATAAGCTGTAGATTAATTCATTCTTCATAGTAATGAAATAGCTATGATTTCTGCATAACGTCTGTTCACTCTTCTGTCCAGTTTTGCTGGCAGCAGTTGAATAAAATAGGTATGATTAGGCTGGAGAGATGGCATAGCAGTTAAGGTATTTGCCTTTGAAGCCTAAGAACCCAGGTTGGATTCCCCAGTACCCACATAGGCCAGATACACAAGGTGGCACAAGAGTATATTTGTTTGCAGTGGCTAGAGGTTCTGCCCCCTTTCTTGCTCAAAATAAATAATCAAATATAAATAAATGAATAAAACTTTAAAAATAAGTTTTATTATTTGACTTTCTTTTTTGCCTGTGCTTGGCATCAGACCTGTAGCCTCCTCATACTAATTAGGAGCAAGGTAGCTTTCTTTTATAGGTGGTCATTTATGCACACAGGCCCAGAAGAATATAGATGCCATTCTGCCTGGGTGAAACTAAAACTCCAGTCTGATTTAGCTGGATCCAAGATGGTGATTTCATCCTTTTCCCCTGCTTGTTGGTGGTTCCCCTGCTTGGTGCTTTCTGAGTCTGAGCTCTTGTGTGCCCACCAAACCAATCAAGGTCCTTCATATACATTTGAACTTGGCAATGAGGATCATCACTATTGTATTCTAATTCATTAAAAGTTCCATTCTAAGTTGCAATGTGAATTTCCCAGGTCTTTCCCTTTTAGACCCTACCCAGCTGGGAGGGGGAATCCTCTCTTAGCTTGGGAGCTTTTCTCTTTTTATCTTTCTTGTTTCTACTCTTAAAATAAGTATTTGATAGTTTCTCCTTCATGTCTGCATTTTTTCAATTCTTTGTTAATTGTAGTCAAGAATGTGAGACTTGGGAGCCATTGGCTTGGGGAATACTAAGTCCCCTCTCCCAGAGCCCAGTATCTCTTTTGCTACATTCTCAAATCTACCAATGAGCCCACTCTATTTTATTACCAGCCCTACTCTGTTTTTCACTGTGAAGAAATTGAGGCTTACAGAAATTGGTGTGTGTCCAAGGTCATACAGCTGTAAGTGTTGAGAGTGGGATTAGATAATATTAAAGATATTTTCTTCAATATTCTCCTAATTTCCAAGAAGTTGCATCTCAATTCCAGGAAAGATGTAAGTGCTTATGCAACTTAACTTAAAGAGATAAAGTTCATACTGCTGTTTAGGCTAAATGGACATATGCCCATTAAACTGCCATCAAAATGCTTATGTTTATGCTCATATACTAATGCTACTATTACTTTTGGTTAGAGAAACTTCTCTTTTCAGATGACAGTGGCCACTGGGAGACTTACAACTCTTCAAAGTGCTGAGAAGAGACAGTGGAGTGTTTTGCATGAAGTGAGACATCTCTGTCACACCCTCCAAGACTCAGGGACTATTGCTGAACAGGTGATGGAAACAATGTAAGTGCCACAAGGAGGGGGAGAGTGCTATTTTCCAGACAAAGTGTCCAGGAAATTCTTGACCTCACAGTGGCTAATGCTATAAACACAAGACCTGTATAATGAGAGGAAGAAAAAAGTGATGACATCAAAATAAAACAGGAACTAGTTGGAAAAAAGAAGGGATTCAGTGGAGAGGAAATAGGGAAGGTGGTACAAAGGAGAGTGATGGAAGGAAATTATGATCATAGTATGTTGTATGTATTTATGAGGTTGTCAAGAAAAAGTTAATAATAATTTTAAAGTTCCATGTACCAAAAAATGAGCCCATTCTCCAATATCAAGCTCCCAACAAATGTGGGCTAGACAAGGGCCTGCACATATAAGATTCTCTCTAAAATAACTATGGCCATTCCATCTATCTGGTACTAACTTCTCTCTCTGTTGGAGAATTTGCTTCTCTTTTTCAGATGGATGACGAACCTGAAGGGAGATCAGCCAATCACACCTCACCAGGGCCCCAACTGAAACTATAGAGTAATGGGGGAAAGAGTAAGAGTGCAACTTTCTTGGTGAACCCAACACCAAACAAGGCTGAAGGAGATAAACACAGAGAATATTCAACTCCTACTAAGCCAGATATCCAGAGACACAGAGGCTCCCAAGACCTCATTACTGAAGTATAACTAAAATGAACCCAACATGGCTCAGGGAAATTCTCAGAAGAGGGGGTGGAAAGAGTTTTAGAGCCACAAGTTGGGTCATTATGCACAGAGACTTTGCCTCTCCCCCATAACTGTTGGCTACCCCCTTAATGCACGACCCACATTCCCAAATGAGGAGGGTCCCTTCAGAGGGGTGAGGTCAGGGAGGAGGTTACCAGAGGCACCAGCATGAATGTAATTTTTTTTTTAAAAAGTTCCATGTACCAAAAAGGACATGAAATTCATATTGTAATAACACCATTTTAAAACATCTATTGAACATCTGCTATCTTCCAGGCATTATTGAACTTTTTATACACAAAATATCTTAACTCATTAACTTTTATTCACCTATAACTCTGGGAAGTTAGTATTTTTATAAGAACTAGGATGAGTTACCACTTGAGATGGAATGTATTTGATTGTTCAGAAGGAATGAAGCTGATCTATTCACTCTACCAAAGGAATCTGCCTTCTTCATTATTTGATGTCCTGGAACAAAGTCCCATACATAGGGTTTCTCAGAAAATATGTTTGGGTTATAATCACATTGAATCAACTAGTGCACTTGGTCTAATATCACCTTGGGTTTCAGTGACCAAACAACATAATTAAAAGTCTACAAACATTATTCAAGATCTACATGTCTATTGTCATTGACTTAAACGTTTGAGTACACCTCATCTGTAAAACATGTCATATTTATTATCATATATTCTTAAAATATCCTGCATACTTTGGTAGCATATTACAAATATAGCTCACTTTTTACATTGTTCATCCTCTAGAATACAACCCTGGGAAGGCAGTAACTATGTCTGTCTTGTTCAACACTATCTCTAGTGCATAGTGTTAGTTGAGTGACTGAGTGAATGAATGCATGAATAATGTTGGGTCCTAAGACTTACAAAATCTTAAGCCTCAGCATTAGCCAAACCACTTTTTTTACATTTATGCAGCATTTGCTATATTACCCAAATGAATTCTTCCATTCATTTTATCTGTTTTATTATCTAAGATTCTTATTAAAGTAATCTAAGCCATCAGATTATCCCCCAAAACATCAGTTAACATATGAAAAGCTCCTATTCCAGCATATACAATAGCTCTTTGTTCTGAGGATATATGTCCCTAAGAATCATTTCATTTAAAATCATTGTCTTTGACCTGTTCCTTTGTAGAAGGCAAAGCCTTCTTCTAGATGTTGTGATTTGACTGGAACTTAGACATAGTTAGTTAATATTTAAAGCAAGGGAATATTTAAAAATAATTAGCTTCTTGAAAGTTAAAGCCTATCATTGAACATTATGAAGGTCTGAGGCTTTTATGGAAAGTTCTACATCATTTTTCCTGTGTAGTGTAGCTCCACTGTGTCTCAGGACAGCATAGTGAAAAAAAAGCCAGACTATCTGAGCAAAGCCAACCTCTACAGACTATGAGGACTATAATCTTAGGCAAGCTCCTTAACTCTCTATGCCTCAGTTTCTATCATCTGTAAATGGGGATGAAAATAATAGTAACTTAAGTTACAAAGCTTAAACAAGTTTGAAATATGTGAAATAAGACATTTGTGAGACATGCTAAGTATTTAATTAGCACTAGAAGTTATTATTTGTATACCTATTTTCCCTGGTGTTTAAATGTAGAGCAAGAAATTAGGGTAATGACAAAGTAACACATATTTGTCATTATTGCAGTTACTGTCTCATTACTGACACAAAGCACTTGACCAAAAGCAGCTGATGGGAGGAAAGTGTTTAATCTGGCTCATGGTCTCAAGGGGAAGCTCCATGATAGCAGGGGAAAATATGGCATGAGCAGAGGCTGAACATCACCTGGCAAACATCAGGTAGACAACAGTAGCAGGATAGAGTACAAAATAGTGGCAAGGGAAGCTGGCTATAACACCCACAAGCCCACCCCCAACAACACACTTCCTCCAGCAAGGCTACCATTCCCAATGGCCACCAGCTGGACCTAACATTCCGAACATATGAGTCTGTGGGGAACACCTAGTTCACACCACCATAGTAACTGCTCATAATTCTTCCTCCCTGCCCTCCAAGTCTTTTACATCCACCCTACTTAACTGCCATTGCCTTAGAACATTTTTCTACTTAATTTCTGTAGAATAACAATGTTTTCTTTTCATACCCATATTTCATTATCACTTAGTAATAAAACATGTTTGAGGGGAAAACACAAGGAATTGTGGGTAACTCAACTTGTGGCAACCAAACTGTATGGAGTACATGAAATAACCTTGGTTCTGTGTTCAGCATATTTGGGGCATCAATTGTTATATGTTCAAGGGAGACTAGAGAAATTAGATTTGCTGAGCTGAATTGACTAGTGATTTTTCAAAAAGATCCCACTTAAGAAAAGACACTTCATGTCACATTCATTTCCGTCTCTGCTACTATTTTTTATGTATTTCCTCTGACATATGGATACATCGTTATGATTTGTTTTCCTATAGCCTCTCATCCTGGGTAATGGCTACAGTTCCCATTTATGATTTTTGTACCCATTACAATAAGTCTGTGATATTAAATGTCAAGTTAGTCAAATATATTTATTGTGTTTGAGTAATTTTAATACATTAATTTTATACTAAGCCAACATAAAAACCTTTGTTTGATGTTGGTTATCAGAACCTACTTTCAAACAATTATTCATACAGCCATCATGTTATTAAATGTGTCTTCAATTTCTTGCTTTTGAGCAGCAAGACATCTGTTCTTTTGACTTAATAAGGTAAGAGGTTCAAGGGTACATAGCTGAACTTAAATGCTCCATCTCTGTCTGCTTCCATATTTATATCAATAGGCATGATTGTTAACAAGTTCTTAATTATAATAAGTTCCACTTTGCTAATTGGAATTAACATTCCTACAGGAACTGGGAAGCACTAGATGGTTACGCCCTCCCTAGTATTTTGCTGCCTCTAATGATGCTGCCCATGGTTTTATCATAAGGCAATTAAAATAACATTTTCTGCTAATATGCATGGGATACTCTATGGGTGTCTTGGTGAAGTCTATATTTTTTATGCTGGAAGAAGTTAGTTTAAGCAGTACATGATTAAAAGGTGAGGTAAATACCAGAAGATAAATGTTGTCATAAGCAGAAACCTAATGTTTTCAGTATTTGGAGACGTTAGAACAAGCACTCTGAATAATTCTAAGGAGTGTTATGTAGATTGTTTTTCATTTGTGGCATTTGTGGCTCTCCATTATGTCATTAGCTTTCTTCCTTTTCTGATTTAATCTTTTCTGTCCTATGTTTTTTTGGCAGAGTGTTTCAGTGTGCCCCATTTATAGGTAACATTGCTCAGCTCGTTTTTTAGAAACTATGTTTCCTTTTTAGCTCTTACAACCTATTTATTAGGTCATATGGATTTTTCTTTTATTTTAACCTAATTGGGAATAGTATTTATAATTTTTTTAATTTGTGTGTGTGTGTGTGTGTGAGAGAGAGAGAGAGAGAGATAAAGAATTGCCATACCTGGGCCTTAATCATTGCAAATGAACTCCAGATGCATGCACCACAATGTGCACATGTGCCACCTGTGTGCATGCATTACTTTGTGCATCTGGCTTACAAGGGTTCAGGGTAGTGGAATCTGGGCAGTGCCTTAACCACTAATCCATCTATCAAGCTCTAATTATTTAATTTTGAGGCAATTTTAGAGTTTATTAGGAAAATGTTTTAATATAGATCTAAGCATAGGTGTTAAAAAGAGAACAGTTGTATTCATCCAAAGGCAGGTGTGGACTTCTCAAGAAACAGTCACCAGGACTTATAAGTACTTCACATCAGAATCTAAACTGTTGCACAGGACAGTTGCTGCATTAAAAATGGTGTAAATATTAAATTTTCTATAGCTTCTTATTTAATTTTCAATAGAAAACATGCATCTGAAACATCTGTTCTCCAATTTATTACTTGCATGAGCTTGGGCTCATTTTAATTCTCTGGTAGCAGAGGATGGTTAGTGATATCTGCCCCATCTAGCTCAAAGGAAGTGTGCAAGGTTCAGGTGATATCATGTATTCAAGAGCAGCTTTTAAATACCAGATTTATTTGGAAAGCAGGGAAAGGAATACAGAAATTTTACATCATCAGTTAACCATGACAAAAGTGAAAATTATCTTTCCCTTTCTTTAATTCATTTCCCGTTAGTGCAATAAGCAATCTAAAATTTAGGCGTGGAAGGAAAATTTAACCTTGTGCCAAAGCTGTACCAATTTGCAAAACACTGACTGTTAACTTTTCAGGAATTATGTAAGTCTGTTGTTAATCATGGTCATTATTAAAAACTAGATAATTTATAAACATACAAGTAGACATTTCAACAGCAATGGTAATAACTACTCAAACGTTTCCATCCTAATTATTTACTATTATCTGTGTTCTTTTTTTATTTTTATTTATTTATTTATTAGCAACAGACAGAGAAAGAGGGGGAGAGGGGGAGAGAGAGAATGGGTACGCCAGGGCCTCCAGCCACTGCAAATAAACTCCAGATGCATGCACCACCTTGTGCATCTGGCTTACATGGATACTGGGGAATCGAGCTTCAAACTGGGGTCCTTAGGCTTCACAGGCAAATGCTTAACTCCTAAGTCATCTCTCCAGCCCATCTATGTTCTTTTTAAAGGTGATTTTGATCTGTTCAGTATAATGGAAATTGTTTTAATTTAATTTTTTAAAATTTTATATAAATTATAACAGGTTATACTCTTTTATCCCCTCACCACAGCTCCTGTTACCCTGGAAGTCCTCCTCAGTGGGGTTATGCTATTCACTGTAGGGTCATGAAAGCCTTAGTCAGTCCCTGTGGGACAGTGGGAGGCAGTGCCTCAGGAGATTTCTACCCACTCTATGGCTCTTACAATTTTTCTGTCCCATCTATATAATGGAAGTCATATATCGTGCTGTATTCCACTCCCAACTTCTGCGTTCAGAAATGCTATTTTGAAATTAAATTGGAAAACTATAAATCACACCTTGATTTATTTCATTGATTGTCTAGACTTAAGTGTCAGAGGATATTCTAGTAATGAAAATGAAACTTAAAAGCATATTAGTTTTGGGGGCTGGAGAGATGGCTTAGTGGTTAAGGCGCCTGCCTCCTAAGCCTAAGAACGCTGGTTCCAATCTCCAGCGGTTCCAATCTCCAGGTCCCACGTTTAGCCAGATGCAAAGTGATGCAAGGGCGCAGTGCCACACTTGGCCACAAGGGGGCGCACACATCTGGATTTCGTTCACAGCAGCTGAGACTGCTGGCGCGCCCATCTCTGTCTCCCTCTCCCTCTCTATCTCTCTCTGTGTCTCTCTCCAAAATAAATAAAATAATAAAAAAAAATTTAAAGCATATTAGTTTTTGAAGACAAAAATTGAGAAAACTTTAATACTTGAAAAACTTTATATGATTCATATCTATTGATGAATGAATTCAGTACCTATATATACCCTTATTGTTTCATTGTTACCTCACTCATTCATATAAAATTATCAGCCAACATTTATGTTGGAACTTTAATAGAAGGAAAGACTGATTTGTGCAATTGAATATTAATCTGGCTTTGCCAGACAAGGCTGAATAGAACCATCAGTTGACGTTGGATACAAGTTAGGCAAAAATTACTGAAATAATTTTATGAAAAAAATCAATCAGCCACACAGAAATTTCTACTAAAATGTGTTATAGATCCTACTATATTTTTATAAATTGTGTGTTATGTATCCTTTCTCTCAGTACAATGCATAATGAGCAGCTCCTTCCACTCACTGTAATTGCAAAGCAAATGGTAACAAATGTATGATGGATGAGGTGGGATCTGGGAGATGAAAGAGGGCAATCCTCTCATCCAGTAATTCAATGAAAGAGACAGGCTTTCAAGAACATCCTATGCTAAGGCAGAACTGACTCACAAATTCCAACAAGGTGCAGTGGTTGGATGGAATAGATAAAGAGCCAAGGAAGACATATAATAGGAGGTAAAGAAATATTGACAGGTCTAGGGTTTCAAAGTTTCTTTGAAGCACATGGAAAAGGTAAATCTGATTCTTAGATTTTGAATTACAGGGGTGGGAAGAGCACATTCCAAATACTGTTAACAAGTCATACCTTATTACAGTCACACACGGTTTCCTTTCTCATGTAGAAACTTTATTGATTTTTTTTTCTGTATAGAGAGGTTATTTGTTCTTATGATGTGATATTATCCTAAATCTAAGGTATATTGCTTAGCATTCACCCATCTTAATTGGAAGCAGTGTGTTGTTGGGGGTGGGCTTATAAGGGTGTTATAAGCAGCTTCCCCTTGCAAAAGTTTGACACACTCTCCTGCTGCTGTTGTCCACCTGTTACATTTTCCCCCTACCATCATGGAGCTTTCCTTCAAGTCTGTAAAACAAAATAACCCTTTTCCTCCCACAAGCAGCTTTTGGTCAGGTGCTTTTTACCAGCAACACAAAGATGACTGCAACAGTAAAATTGGTACCAAGAAGTGTGTCATTGTTGCTATAAACCTTACTGTGTGTGTTTTGGCCTTTTGGAATTGATTTGTAGAAGAAATGTTGAAGAATTTGAAATCTTGGCCTAAGAAATGCCATGCAGTGCTGTAAGTACAGCTTGATGATTTCTGGTCAAAGTTGAAAGACTGAATGAAGTAAGAACTGTGACATTTGGCTTATAAGGGGAAGAAAGAGCTTTGCCTGGACTGGGATAGAAGCTGTTTGTGTGAGATGCTTGATATTCTTCCCATATCCTGAGAACTTGTTCAGGATTGCATTGCGTAGAAATGGACTGGTGTGAGCAGAAGGATATGGCACAGAAAAAAAAGGAAATCTTTGGGCCAAAACTGCTGTTGGTTCAACCATAATTGTTTGAGGCTAGCTGATCTGCATTGGGACAGTAGGAAGAATGTGGACCCATTTGAAGGGGCCTGAATGCTGATGTAGTTTTTCTGCTCTTCAAAGTCCCCCCTTCCATTAACAAATTGATAGCCCACTTGGTATTATGGAGTTAACAAATGCAGAAAAGTGAGGGTCGTTAAATTTGCAACACAGTTGTTTTTTATTTTTTGGAAATGGCCATGGACAGTGTGAAGCTTGTTACCTGCCTGATAAGAGTCATGAGGATGAACCATGGGTTGCAGTGGAAACCAAATGGAGATGCCAGGACTATGGGATGGCTGCCAAGGAGAGCTGCTGGCACTAGATGAAGTTTTCCCAGACTGTGAGTAGCCTTGCTGGAGGTTTAGAATTGGAACTCTAGAGACTTGTCACTGATTAGAATTATCCAGACTTGGAAACTTGTCACTGGTTAGAGTTTCTGGACTTGGAGTTACAGAATTTGATGTTTGTTTTAAATCTTACATTGGTTCAATTTTTCCTTGCTATGCTCAATACCATCTTTTGTAGTGTGAATGTTTATTCTGTGCCTTTTGTTTGGCATTATAGATCAGTTAAAAGATCTTTGGCTATGGGAATGTTTGATCAGCAGTGAGATTGATTTAAAAAAAATATGGGGACTTTTAAAATTGGACTGAATGCATGGTGTCAGTTTATGGGGTTAAATGGCAGAATGTAGTGGTTTAATTCAGGTGTCCCCCATAAACTTATGTGTTCTGAATGCTACATCCCCAGTTGGTAGCAGTTTGGGAATTGGAGTCTCCTGTAGGCAGCATACTGTTGGGAGTGGGCTTATGAGTGTTATAGCCAGTTTCTGCTTGCCAGTGTTTGGCACACTATCTGCTGATGTCCACCTGATGTTGGCCAGGAGGTGATGTTTAGCCTCTGCTCATGCCATCATTTTCCATGCCATCATCGAGTTTTCTCTATAGTCTGTAAGCCAAAAATAAACCCTTTCTTTCCACAAGCTGCCTTTGGTCATGTGGTTTCTGCCAGCAATGTGCAGCTAACTACAACAAATGTAAATATTTATTAAATTTTTAAAAATATGATATGATTCCTACTTTTGAGGAAGTAGAGAATAAATGGCAAGTTATTATTCAACATTGCAAACTTGTAGGAATGTGGGGATTCATGCATAGGGCATTGCATAAGCATCAAGAAGCCAAGAAAGTGGGAATGGATACAGAGACAACGGTCAGGGAGGGCTACTTTGAAGGTGAGCTTCACTGAATGATGATATGTCTCCAAGTGATTTGGCTATTTCTCAAGGAGAAACACTCATAATGGAAACTTTGCATTAGTATTCTATTGGGGCAGTTTTGGTACATTTGAAAGTCACTCAATTGTTAAAGTGAAAAGTTTATTGGTTTACTTGAAGGTCTAGAGGAAGTTCAATTTCAGGCATGGCTGGATGCAGGGGATCAGATGATGTCCAAAGGGACTGAATTCTATCTGTTAGCTTTATGTTCCTGTTTTTGGTTTTATTCCTGGGAAGGCTATCTTTACCTGGTGTGTTTTGGCATCTGAATTTAAAACATCCTACCAGCTTAGTAGCTTCAGTGATGAGTTCTCTTCTAATGATTTTGTAATCCTCTTCTTGGAAGAATTTTACTGGTGTAGTTGAGCCCTATGAACCTGTAACTATTACCAAGGGATGCAGAGGATATTCACTCTGCTCAGAAAAATCTAGAACAAGTACCTATCACCAATACCTAAGGTGGAGGAAGGGAGAGAGGCAGGGATATGGGAGAGAGAGAGAGAGGAAGAGAGAGGAAGAGAGAGAAAAAATGTTCCCCATAACTAATAAATTAAAAGGATGTTGGGTATGTAGAAAGAAACAAATGTCTACCTTAGCAGCTTGTATTTAAGCTTAACCATGACATAAATATCACATATTACATTTTACAGGAATTAGTCATAACTTAAAATGTTTGTCAGCATTGGAAAGAACCATGAAAATTAACTATAGCTGTTACAAGTGCTATTGGTTTCACTTCCTGACTTTAATAGAAATTGAATGTGGGTTTGTACTTTGAAATTTCAAATAGTACACAAATGAATTGATTATTACTTTGCAGAGATAGTACCTTCACTTAATTGGGCTCTTTCAAGGTGATGTAGTAATGTTTGCAACTTTTATGCTAGTTTTATGGTCTTGAAGAGAAGAAATATGTCTTGCTGGACTATGTTTCTAACTAACATGATAGGGTACAAATGGTTGCTGTGAGCCTCTGTCTGCCCATTTTGCTTTTCCTCTTGACAAGCTGAATGTCAGGCAAATGCCTTCAGCCTTGGCACCGGCAGGCAGGAAGCCAGGACCAGTAATAGAAGCATAGGCAGTCTGTGAATACTTGCTGATTAATTTTAGCTTCATAGGCTTGATGGGTTTTCCATCCCTATAATTACCATCAGCAAATAGTTATTGAATGATGTCCAGCATTATTTTTATTCTTTCTTTGGTCCTGATTTTTATTTTCTCTTTTACCTCTCTGTGAGTTCATCACACATGTCTCTCTGTTCATCAGACCAAGAGAACCAACCCCCTTTGATTAGTATGTGGGGTCTCAATTTTATCCCTCCTGGATCATCTATCTATCTATCTATCTATCTATCTATCTATCTATCTATCATCTATCATCTATCTATCTAATCTGGCTTTCTGCCTGCCCAGTGCTGAGGATGGAGACATTTGCATAACATTCATCTTGTCAGGACAGAAAGAGCAAAACAAGCAGGCAGAGGCTCACAGCAGCCATCCGTACCCTATCATGTTTGTTGGAATCTATCTATCTATCTACCTACCTACCTATCTAAATTATCTGTGTTGTGAAGCAGTTCAAGTTCTTTTTGGATGTGGTGAGGGAATAAAGTATGTGTGTTTAGGCATAATAAAATATGTTATTGAAGTGCTATTGTGTACTTGATGCTATATTAGCACATCCATATTTGCTTTATAAGTCAGTTCTTTTTATTAGAAATTATGCTTGACAAGGCTGTGAGTCTTGACTGCAGTCAATCTGTAGAGGAAATGGAAAGCAATGAGGGCATGGATTATGGATATAACAATTGTGGAATGATTTGATAAAAAGAAGTTCGGGAGGATGCAAACAAAATGGTTATCTTCAGGTCAATGTTAGAAGGATGAAACACACTTTGTGTCTTTATATAAAATTTAAACATAATAGATGCTAGAGCATACATATGTATAAAAGCCTAAACATGCTGAAGGCAGAGTTGCATAAAAGTAAAAGTTCCCTCCTCCAAATGGTCCTATTTACAGATGTAATTAGTTTTTAAGAGTTGATATGCATATGTCCATAAGTCTTTTGTCTATGTATAGATTCACCCATAAATTCTCTCTCTCTTTCTCACTCTCTCTTTCTCTCTCACACACAGTTTTTCTTTTAAGGAAAAATAAGATTTTACTACAGTTTTTTTCAATTTTAAGATATGTTTTGGATTTTTCTGTCAATATTTTCAAGTAATTGGGTCATTACTATGATTTAACATTTATATAATTGCTATATATTTAAATTTTTCCCATTTTTTTCACAATTGCAAGTCAAACTCCAATGAACACCCTTGTAGTATATCATTGCACCATTGTGCAAGTATTTTTGTAGCAAAGAACTGCAGTCTCCTAGGCCAGTGTGATTTGTGGTAATCATTAAGCAGTAAAATGTGTCACATTAATGGAAATGCTTGTCCATTACCAGCCCATTTTCTACTTTCTCCTTCCTTTAGGAGTGTATTCTAGAAGAATTCAGGTAGAGAAAAAGTCATGGATGGCTGGCAGGAGAAGCTACTGCCTGAAGATCCCTTGTGACTACTTAGTTTTGCTGAACCCATCCTGTTACATGTGCTATGAATTTAGTAAGATCAGTTTATTAAACTGGTAAAAGCCACCCACAGGGGACAGAATAATACTTCTGCTGACCAAGCTCCACCCTATAGGGTACCGTTGACATAGGGTAGGAAGGTATTGCTGCAAAGAATCTATATATGCTACCAGACCTAAAATTTCTTTTGCAAACTATCCTAACCATTTTGTGTACTCGTGATGCTGACACAATCCATCACGGGGTAAATGGGCCAGACCTGCTCTCTTGGAGCATTAGTATAGAGCTGGTGACATGGCATGTACAAATGAGCTTTCATTCTACTTGGAAACTAATTAGAAATTTGCCTTTTAAAAACAAAACAAAGATAGCATACAAGTTTGGAACAGCTAAGGTCTCATTTAGAGAAAACGTTAGAATGAAGTAGACAAAAATAATATAAATAAATAAATAAATAAATGAATGAATAAATAAACAGGTCTGAAGAGCAGAAGAATCCCAATTATCTAATCTGAATATGTAGATTCTTAGGATTTGATTTGATCCCTGACCCTGGATTTGACTACTATAGACTCCAATAAACAGCAACAATATTTCTTCCCTCTTCATCTTCCTCTTTTTTTTTCTTTTTTCTTTTCCTCTCTCTTTTAATGCTCTAGCCAGTTGGGGATACCTCTCTATACCCACTGGAGGAGAGACAGATACAGTCATTGGGCATCTATGCTGCCCTCAAAAGAAAAGGGAAAGCCAGAAAAGATTCCACATAATGATTAATTCAATGAGATGAACAAATCCTTCATTTAGAACACACATACACAATTCATATTCAAATAGGAAGCACATCTATTTTGGAGTATGTCCTAAAAGAAAAAGGGGGAAAACTCTGATAAATCTTTGGTAAAAGTTTATTTAGTGACAAAATTTTTACATGCATAGAATATATTTTGATCATAATCATCTTCCATTACCATCCCTTTTCCTTTCCCCTCCAGCTGAACCCCTTATTCCCAGCCATTCTCTCTTCTACTTTGATGTCTGTGTGTGTTCCAATGAATTTAATTAGAGCAGCTTGCATGCACATGGATGGGGTTTATTTATTAGAGTATATTCAACTTACCAGTGGCTATACCACTGAAGAAGATGTTTCCACCTCTCCCAGCAACCACTAACTGCCTTTAACTCCCAGGAAGCAATGTGGGCTTCATGCCATCCCCACTACCCATGATGGAATGCTGACAGGACCCTGGGAATCTTTCTCTACAAGAAGATTGTTTAGATTCTCTTTAAACCAATTTCAATTATTACTCTGTATTCTATATTGGTCCAGCCTTATATTTTATTACTTTGTTTACAGTAGACTTGATAACATATTAACTTCAACACTATATCTGTAGATATGACCTAGTTGAGTTATATATTAATATTATGTTGATTTCTTATTAGCGTTTGTACTTCAAACCAAAACCTGAAGGCTCTAGTTATATGAAAAATCAATACTGCATCAGCTTGCTTCACACCAAGCCTCTTTCCTCCTCTTATCACAGGCTGTAAGCTGAGGTCCATTGAGCACAGGATGAGGACTCTGTAAAGAAATCCAGGCTATAGCTGGGAGTTTTAGTTTTCACTATATGATTTACCAAGCCTCTAAAAGCTTTAGGATCCTATAATTCTGTAAGCCATACAAGTTACATATCTCTGTGGGATTTGAACCTTAATGAAACCTAAGAGGACTATAGATTTTTGCATCCAGCTGAGCATGCTCAAATCAAGACAGATATTTAAAAACAGACAAGTTGATCACATGCTGTTTAACCAGCAAAATTCTACAGCCAAAAGAAATACAAGCACAGAGAAATGGAATGATTTGTCTGGAGTCTCACAGACTGGCCAAGGAACCAAAGTTAACACAAAAACTTTCCTAATTCCAGTCAAGTTCTTTACACATGACACATAGTGATGGAGAATCTTCAGGTACTATGATTTAACATTTATATAATTGCTATATATTTAAATTTTTCCCATTTTTTCACAATTGCAAGTCAAACTCCAATGAACACCCTTGTAGTATATCATTGCACCATTGTGCAAGTATTTTTGTAGCAAAGAACTGCAGTCTCCTAGGCCAGTGTGATTTGTGGTAATCATTAAGCAGTAAAATGTGTCACATTAATGGAAATGCTTGTCCATTACCAGCCCATTTTCTACTTTCTCCTTCCTTTAGGAGTGTATTCTAGAAGAATTCAGGTAGAGAAAAAGTCATGGATGGCTGGCAGGAGAAGCTACTGCCTGAAGATCCCTTGTGACTACTTAGTTTTGCTGAACCCATCCTGTTACATGTGCTATGAATTTAGTAAGATCAGTTTATTAAACTGGTAAAAGCCACCCACAGGGGACAGAATAATACTTCTGCTGACCAAGCTCCACCCTATAGGGTACCGTTGACATAGGGTAGGAAGGTATTACTGCAAAGAATCTATATATGCTACCAGACCTAAAATTTCTTTTGCAAACTATCCTAACCATTTTGTGTACTCGTGATGCTGACACAATCCATCACGGGGTAAATGGGCCAGACCTGCTCTCTTGGAGCATTAGTATAGAGCTGGTGACATGGCATGTACAAATGAGCTTTCATTCTACTTGGAAACTAATTAGAAATTTGCCTTTTAAAAACAAAACAAAGATAGCATACAAGTTTGGAACAGCTAAGGTCTCATTTAGAGAAAACGTTAGAATGAAGTAGACAAAAATAATATAAATAAATAAATAAATAAATGAATAAATAAATAAACAGGTCTGAAGAGCAGAAGAATCCCAATTATCTAATCTGAATATGTAGATTCTTAGGATTTGATTTGATCCCTGACCCTGGATTTGACTACTATAGACTCCAATAAACAGCAACAATATTTCTTCCCTCTTCATCTTCCTCTTTTTTCTTTCCTTTTCTTTTTCCTCTCTCTTTTAATGCTCTAGCCAGTTGGGGATACCTCTCTATACCCACTGGAGGAGAGACAGATACAGTCATTGGGCATCTATGCTGCCCTCAAAAGAAAAGGGAAAGCCAGAAAAGATTCCACATAATGATTAATTCAATGAGATGAACAAATCCTTCATTTAGAACACACATACACAATTCATATTCAAATAGGAAGCACATCTATTTTGGAGTATGTCCTAAAAGAAAAAGGGGGAAAACTCTGATAAATCTTTGGTAAAAGTTTATTTAGTGACAAAATTTTTACATGCATAGAATATATTTTGATCATAATCATCTTCCATTACCATCCCTTTTCCTTTCCCCCTCCAGCTGAACCCCTTATTCCCAGCCATTCTCCCTTCTACTTTGATGTCTGTGTGTGTTCCAATGAATTTAATTAGAGCAGCTTGCATGCACATGGATGGGGTTTATTTATTAGAGTATATTCAACTTACCAGTGGCTATACCACTGAAGAAGATGTTTCCACCTCTCCCAGCAACCACTAACTGCCTTTAACTCCCCAGGAAGCAATGTGGGCTTCATGCCATCCCCCACTACCCATGATGGAATGCTGACAGGACCCTGGGAATCTTTCTCTACAAGAAGATTGTTTAGATTCTCTTTAAACCAATTTCAATTATTACTCTGTATTCTATATTGGTCCAGCCTTATATTTTATTACTTTGTTTACAGTAGACTTGATAACATATTAACTTAAACACTGTATCTGTAGATATGACCTAGTTGAGTTATATATTAATATTATGTTGATTTCTTATTAGCGTTTGTACTTCAAACCAAAACCTGAAGGCTCCAGTTATATGAAAAATCAATACTGCATCAGCTTGCTTCACACCAAGCCTCTTTCCTCCTCTTATCACAGGCTGTAAGCTGAGGTCCGTTGAGCACAGGATGAGGACTCTGTAAAGAAATCCAGGCTATAGCTGGGAGTTTTAGTTTTCACTATATGATTTACCAAGCCTCTAAAAGCTTTAGGATCCTATAATTCTGTAAGCCATACAAGTTACATATCTCTGTGGGATTTGAACCTTAATGAAACCTAAGAGGACTATAGATTTTTGCATCCAGCTGAGCATGCTCAAATCAAGACAGATATTTAAAAACAGACAAGTTGATCACATGCTGTTTAACCAGCAAAATTCTACAGCCAAAAGAAATACAAGCACAGAGAAATGGAATGATTTGTCTGGAGTCTCACAGACTGGCCAAGGAACCAAAGTTAACACAAAAACTTTCCTAATTCCAGTCAAGTTCTTTACACATGACACATAGTGATGGAGAATCTTCAGGCATCAATGTTTACCTTTTATGGATTTGTTGTTGGTGTCATGTGCCAATCCACAAATATATTGATTTACTCCTATCAATGCCCTCAAAAACCTTTACCTGTAAGGGCAAAGTTTGTACTGTAGAGTGGGTGTGGCATTGGACTATAGGACCAAGCTCTGGCTTTGTGCCCCTTTCCACCTCTCCCTCCAACTGCATGGCCTTGTTGTTTTCCTCCTTTCATTTTTAAATAAACTTTAAAAATAAATTTATTGGGCAGGGGAAATGGCTAAGCCTAAGGACTCTGGTTCAATTCCCCAGGACCCACAAAAGCCAGATGCACAAGGGGGCAGGAGGCACATGTATCTGGAGTTCATTTGCAATGGCCAGAGGCCCTGATGCATCCATTCTCTCTTTCTCTCTGTTTTTTCCTCTCTCTCTCTAATAAATAAATAAATATTAAAAATAAATTTATTTTATTTTAATTTTGTGTATGTGTTCATGTGTGAGAGAGTGGATGTTCATGTGCTATGTGTGCATGTATAGAGGTCAACAACTTCAAGTGTTGGTCATCACCTTGTACCTTGTTTGAGACAGTTCCCTTGGCCAGGGTCCTGTGATATTCCAGGGGATTCTCTTGTCTTCTCTTCTCTTCTTGCCATAGATTCATTTGGATTACATATGTTCACATTACAATGTCTAGCTTTATGTGGGATCTGGGGATACCAAATCTCAACCCATCCAGAGATATGATTTGTCTTCTGATATCCACGGGAGATGGCTTTCAGGGCCCTTGATAGATACCAAGTCCACAGATGTTCAAGCCCATTCTATATAATGCCACACAACCTACATATCATCCTGTACCTTAAATAATCTCTAAATTATGTATTTTACTTAGTTCAATGTCATCAATATGTAAATAGTTGCCATACTGTACAATTTAGGGAATAACAGCAATTAAGAGCCTGTATATAGGGGCTGGGGAGATGGCTTGATGGAGAAGAGCACTTGCTGCTTAAGCATAAGAGCCTGTGGGGGCCTGAGACTTCCTGAGTTTTGTTCCCCCAGGACCTATATGAAAAAAAAGCTGGCTGTATGCATGTTGCTAACACCAGTCCACAGGGGTATTCAAGGAGCAGAGATTTGGGGTTCAGATTGAAGCAGAAAGCCAGTTTTAAGAAAGTACATGGTTGAGTGATAGAGAAGAGCACCCGGAACTTCTCCCTTGGCTACTACATGTACATGTGTGCATACACCATAACACATCATACAACACACATTACACACACACACACACACACACACACACACACACACACACACACCACACCTGTTCTCCCTTGGCTACTACACGTATATGGGTGCATACACCATAACACATCATACAACACACACTACACACAATACACACACACACACACACACACACACACAAACACACACACACACCCCTGTATGAGGACAGGCAGATGGTTCAGCAGTTAAAAGCACTTCCTGCTCAAGCCTGAGGGCCTCTCTTGCAGAAGACCTCTGAGTTTGACTCCCCAGAACACAGGGAAACGGCTGACACTGTGTGTGGCCATGTACATCTGTGACCCCAGGGCTGGGGAAAGGGTACAGAGAGAAGACTGGAGAATAGCTGGAGCTTGCTGACTGACAAGGGAGAAAGCCCCATTTCAAGGAAATATGCTGATGAGAGAGAAGAGAAAGACACCAGATATTCTCCTCTGGTCTCCCCATGAATGTTCATGAGGAATATCCATCTGCACACATGCACATACACCACACAAATACTCTGCACACACAAACACAAAATAAAAATAAGTCTATGTATGTTTGCTACAGATGCAGTCTTCTCCATGAATAATTTTCATCTGTGATTAGTTAAACCCACCAATGCGGAACCTCAGGATGCCAAAGACCATCTGTAATCACACTCCTCTTTTTACCTCTGGTTACATAGATTTTTCTAGTAACCCATATTTAGTGGATTCCTGCTGTCCACCTTTATGAAGGTGCTGGATATTGAGGTAAGACAAGAGCCTATTCCTCAGGCTCTCCCAGGCCACAGTGGGTAGAGACACAAAAAGATGATTGGCTAAGTAAAATAAAGATGTGTGCATGCTGTGGCAGAAGCACAGGGCCAGAAAAGGCCTATGAGACTGAGCAATGACAATGACCCTGCCCACAGGGAGAATTAACTGGTTTGCATGAGAGCAGAACTAGGAAGGAAGAAGCTATGCTCCCTGCTCCCCATGATCCTCATGCTCCTGATAGTGTGACTCTCACCTACTTTACTCTGTTTCTTGATCTACAAATGGGTGGAAGGCCTGTTAGACCCTGTGACCATTTAATGACATTATGCATGCAAATGCTAGCACTTGGCACTAACTTGTTAATGTTATATGTTATAATGTAGTATACCAATTTACTTTCACTGAACTCTTTTTTTGTCACTCTTTCAGTGACACATATATTCATATCCTGTTACCAAATATATCTTGTTTATAAATGTTTTTAATAACACTGAAGTATTTGAAGCACTGTGATTTTTAAAAGTAGCATTTCATATAATACTTGGAGAAAATCATAGAGATTCCATTAATTATAATGGCTTTCCCTTAGATAAGTATTTCTCAATTAGAGGTGATTTTGATCCCAGAAGGTATTTGCCATTGCCTGGAGATGTGTTTTGGCTGTCTCAGATAGAATGTGGGAATCTCATGGGCATCTAGTGGATGGGGGCCAGTGATGGTGCTAAATGTCCTGCAATGCACAATGCAGTCCACCACAGCAAAGAATTGTCTAGTCTGAACTATCAACAGTGCCAATGCTGAACAATCCTACCTTAGAGGGAATCCACTTACTCATCAAGAAACAGAGTAAGGTTATATTCAGCTGAAAATGTGTATAAGTATATCCTCTGGGCATTTTTCACTTTTTAACATCTCCTTTGAAAATGAAAGACTTTCAGTTTCTAATAGTCATAGAGTCATTCAAATGCCCCTGTTGTCAAAATAATGGCTACACATATATACATTACTATATACCATATATATAAAACTATATTTGGAGGAGATTATACATAGGGTTTTGTGAATGCTAAGTAAATACTTTACCACTGAACTACATTCCCAGCTATATGAAGATTTTAATGAAATTCATCCAAAGACAGTCACCCCTAGTTTGGATTTTTTCCCTAGTAGTAGAGAAATTTACAATAGCCGTAGTTTGTCTCCACAACCACTGAGGTACAAATGGCCAGCTGCCCAGTGGCAGCAGGGTGGCAGCAGGGGAGAGGAAGCTGGTTCCCTTTGTGTTCCATAGTCTTCCCAGCACTTCTGCTAGAGCTGGGCCAATGACATGGTGGCTCAGAAAGGTCCGTGTTTGTTTTTGTCAAATGAGAATTAGCTCCAAATAGTTTCACCTAAATGGCAGCATTAATGGTCTCACTCAACAAACAGTACAGAGGTGAAGAGGTGGGCTCTGGATCAAGACCACCTGGGGTTGGTTCACTCTTGTTCTGCTACTTGTAAAGTCTGTGACCCTCATTAACATCTCAACCTCTGAGTGCCTCATTTTTTCCTGGTGAAAAGGGCAAAGATCTGCCTTAAGTGAGTATTGTGAGAATTCAGCAAGTTCATAGATGTAAAGCCCCTTTTAAGCATCTTAAACTGTGGGTTGCAGCCACATATGGGAAGACATAACTGAATGTGGGAATCATGGAAATCTGACAACAGTAAAAGGTTTCTGATCACTCAATGACCAAAGAATTCCAAAGGGAATGCCTATTGAGTTGAAATGTTTCTGGCAGTGCTTCCTCACATAACTTCACTGCAGCCTTGGTTCTGAACACACAACACATGCATGCACTTTGCACTGATTAGGCTATAAAACACCAGTGAACACTGCCTGCAACACCTTAGGTCAGATTTGAGACTATTATGTTATGAATTGCAGTGATTTTTACTATACATACAAATTTTTTTATCTTATAAAAACATATGGTTTTAATATGGAAAACAAAGACTTTCAATATTTTCCTACTGTTATTCCTTAACAAGTAAGCATCCATTTAGTATATTTTTGGGCTGGGCTGTGTAAGACTGTTTGATTTCAAAAATAGCTATTTGTGTTGCTGGTGTCTTTCATAGAAAAACACTAAATGAACTTTCGCCCGGGATTAGAACAGAAGTTGCAACAATTTCTGCAGTAGTTCTAGACATACTTTTGTCACTCATTTGGTACTACATAACGTGAAGTGGTGCTCTCAGCATCGACAATTATAAAATGAAAATATCAATCAACTCTGAAAAATATTGATGATGCTCTACAGTATCATTTTATATGGATGTACTCTGCAGTATCAAGTATTCAGCTAAGATTTAATTCTGTTTTGTGTGTCAATGAGGTGCATGCATGTGTGTGGGTACATATGAGGGGGAGTGTGCATGCATGTGCATGTCTGTATGTGTGCGTGTGTGTGTGTGTGTGCACATGTGGAGGCCAGAGGTTAAAGTTGGGTGTCTTTCTCTATCACTCTTCCAGGGCTTCTTTCTCGAACACAGAGCTTACTGACTTGTCCAATTTAGCTGGCCAGCAGATCTATTTCCACCTCCTGAGTGCTGAGATTATAGGTAGGCAGCCAGCCACACCTGCCCAGCCTGGCATTTATGTAGGTCCTGGGAATCCAAAATCAAGTCCTCATGCTTTCACAGAAGGGACTTCACTGACTGAGCCATCTCCCCAACCCCTCAGCTAAGATTTATCTCTTTAGTTTAAAATAAACAAGCACTTCTATATCATTTGTAGACAGATTAGCTTTCAAATTTAATAAATGGTTAAATTATATAAATTTATTTATGGTTTTTATCAGTAAATGTTTGATTTGTATGCTTTTTATATTTTATATAATTGGGGCAGGGTGAAAAATTCTCAAGGGAAAAGGAGTTGCCCATTGAACAAGTTTAAGAAGCCAAACTTAGAACACAGCCTGGCACATGATACACAACAGAGCAGCATTAACTGTGTGTCTTGATGAATCATTCATTTGCCTGGGGATCTGAAGTAGACTGTAGATACAACATGGACCAGCAGGAAGATGCATGTCAGCATGTGCAACATGGTCACAGCAGTGGCCAGCATGGACAAGGTAGGGAGAGCCTGAAGGTCACTGGTGGGTCTACCTCTTTGTTAGCTTACCAGCAACTCATTTTTCTGACCTCCTTATCTTTACCAGTACCTAATTTTCTCTTCCTATCCCTGGTTTTCCTCCCAAGCATGCCTCTGCTCCAAGGTCTTCCCTGCTTTGAACTTTCATACTATTATTTTACATGGCCATTCTTTATATCACTGATTTCTATTCAAGTCACCCAGAAATGTGCTTAAAGTATAGGTATCCAGGCCCTACCTCAAGCCTCCTGCAAAAGGGCAGAGTCCAAGGATCTTTATTCAGAGGAAGCATGATCTACTATCTATGATAATGTCTAAGAGCTGGCTGTTTAGGCTGTTTAGTAGTTGTGTGACCAGATTATTCAACGGTTTCTCATTGTCCTTTCTTCATTCCTTAAGTGACTGAACAAGCAGCAACTTTAGCATTCCAAGTTAGAATAGACACCAATCCATTCCACACAACTACTACATACTAAGCAGAGATCACTGTGCCTTTTCCACATTGCATTCTTTTATTGAGTTATAGCTTCTGTTTTAAGTTGATATCTTAAAATGTTATTTACTCAATGTAGCAAACCAATTTTTTAAAAGAGCAACATTAGCTGACTCACACGCTTAACTTTAAAACTTACCACAAAGCTATGAGGCTCAATGCAGGGCGATGGGGCATAAGAAGATGGGGCATAACTTAGATGATAGAACAATAGAACAGAATTAAGAGTTCATATGAGCTGGGCGTGGTGGCACACACCTTTAGTCCCAGAAGTCAGGAAGCAGAGATAGGAGGATCACTGTGAGTTCAAGGCCAGCCTAAGACTACACAGTGAATTCCAGGTCAGCCTGGGCTAGAGCGAGACCCTACTGTGAACCTCCCTACCCCCAAACAAAGAGTTTATATGTCTTGGGCCAACTATTTCTGTTTGTAAGGGTCTTCCTCTAGCCCAGACTGGCCTAGAACTCACATGATCCTCCAATTTCAACCTCCAGAATGCTGGGATTATTTGCATGAGCCACCACATCCAGCTATTAACTGTTTTTTTTTTTTTTTTTTGTGTTGTTGTTGTTGTTTTCCAGGTAGGGTTTCAGTCTGGTCCAGGCTGACCTGGAATTAACTATGTAGTCTCAGGGTAGCCTCGAACTCACGGCAATCCTCCTACCTCTGCCTCCCGAGTGCTGGGATTAAAGGCGTACGCCACCACGCCCAGCTTATTAACTGGTTTTTGACAAGAATGCTAGGACATTTCATCTTTTCAGCTAATGCTGTTGGCACCACTGGATAGCCCCACACAAAAGAATACTCAAAAACTAACTCAAACTGGCTTATAGACTTAAGTATAACAAGTGAGAGTTTTCAATTTTTAGAAGAAAGCATGTAAATCTCTGTGGTCTTGGATCTTACAATTGTTAGATATAATCTAAAAGCACAGACAGCCAAGGGGAAAATAGTCAAATTGAACATCATCAAAATCAGAAAACGTTTTTACCTCATAGAAAATTATGAAGAAAATGAGTAGCTGTATATCTGAAAACAGCTTAGATCCAGAATATATTAAAAAAGTGTTAGGACCCAACAATAGTGGGACCACTCAGTATTTTTTAAAGGGGCAAATGACTTGCATATAGTGCTCTAAAACAGACATACAAGTGACCCTTAAGCATATGAAACATAACAGTTGCTCACCCTGTCATTAGGGAAATGCAAATACTACAAAAAATGTTGCTCCATACCCACAAGGCTATCTACAGTTAAAAAATGGAATCAGTGAGGATGTGGAGAAGCTGGAACTTTCACACAATGCTGGCAGAGTTCTAAAAATTGTTAAGTCCTATGAAAAATAGCTTGGCAGTTTCCTTGGAAAGTTAAAATAGAATTAAATATGATTAAATAGTTCAACTCCTAAAAATCTACCTGGGAGAAATTTTATGTTTCTATACAAAAACCTCATGAATGAATGTTCACAATAACATTATTCCTAATAGCCAAATACTTACAACTGAAATGTTCATCTGGTGATGAATGAATAAACACAACATGGTAGATCCATATAACTGGATCCTCTTCAGCCTTACAAAGGAATGAAGTGCTAATCAAAGCTACAATATGGTCAAGCCTTTGATTTTTCACACATTGTTCTAGGCAAAAGAAGCCAAGCATAAAGGACCACATAGGGTATGATCCTGTTGATAGGAGATAGAAATTGGATAGGCAGTTTAGGGACCAGACCCCAAAGTGAACAGCTCTTTCTTGGTTAAATGAGGGAATTGTCCTTGGGCCTGTAGGGGAAAATCTAGGTGATTACACTTTACCACAGGTCAGAAACATCAAAAGTGTCTGGCCTTTCCTTATATCTGTCACTTACGGTATCCTTCCAAGAAGGCCCTTCCTAGAAAATTAAGATTATGAGAAGATTG
Source organism: Orientallactaga sibirica (assembly GCA_036365145.1). Lineage (NCBI taxonomy): Eukaryota > Metazoa > Chordata > Mammalia > Rodentia > Dipodidae > Orientallactaga > Orientallactaga sibirica. The sequence continues at coordinate 50,311,420 of JAEOAD010000005.1, forward strand.
CCCTTTTCAAGAGATCCAGACTCCAGATACCTTGCATGAGAACTAAACTGGCTATCCACAGGAATTCCCAACCTGAGTCTCCAGGTGGGCTTCTCAAAGCCTCTCTTGCCTCCCTGGGCAAGAGCTCCACCTTGCTTCTCTTACATTCTGGGCTTAAACCCCCTTTCTTTTCTCCCTGCTAAAGCACTAAGCTATAATAAAATCCTTCAGAACCTTATCCTCTGGTCTGTGGGTTTCATCAAATACATAAGACCTCCAAATTATCATTATTCTGGCATTCAAAGAACCCCAAATTCTTATATCATCCTTTATATGTAGTGACAAGAATAGGCAAATCCACAGAGGCAGAAAGTTGGTTAGCAGTTGCCCGGGGTTTGAGGAAGAAGAATGGGAGTGACTACTAATAGGTACATGGTTTATTATTGGCGTTATTGATGTACACTGAAATTAGATAGTTGAGACATTTGTACAAAATTAAGATTATATTGAAATCCACTGAACTGCATATTTTAAAAATTATTTATTTATTTATTTATTTGCAAGCAGAGAGAGAGATAGAAGAGAGGCAGACAGAGAGACAATGGGCACACCAGGGCCTCTAGCCACTGCAAATGAACTCCAGATGCATGTGCCCCTTGTGCATCTGGCTTATGTGGGTCCTGGAGAATGGAACTGGATCCTTTGTCTTCACAGCCAAACACCTTAACCCCTAAGCCATTTCTCCAGTCCCTGAATTGCATAGTTTAAAATGGTAAATTTTATGTACTGTGAGTTGAACGTCAATTGTAATAATAAAAAAGGAAAACATTGGAAACCCATACATGATTTCTATTTTCTGTGGAACACTGATATATTGATGCAAATCAGCTATGAAAGTAAAGTAAAAGAGCTGTGCCATTGATATTTGTTTTATAACAACATACACAGAAGTGAGAATTTATGAAGATGATGACTTTGAGTGGGTAGGCAGAGACCAAGGGAGGGCTGAATTTAAAGCAGCTTGTTGTCAAGCCTCCTTGGACTAATTATTTTATTTGATGTTTTTATTTATTTTCATGAGAGAGAGAAAGAAGAGAGAGAGAGTGGACACACCAGAGTCTCCAGCCACTGCAGACAAACTCCAGACGCATGTGCCACCTTGTGCATCTGGCTTACGTGGGTCCTGGGGAATTGAACCTGGGTTCTTAGGCTTCACAGGCAAGTGCCTTAACTGCTAAGTTACCTCTCCAGTCTTCCTTTGACCATGGTAATTCATTTGCTCTACTTAGCAGCACTTTGGAAAAAAGACCTATTTTTGTTAAAATTTGTTTGTTGTGGCACAATAATTGGTTGGTCAAATCCTGTCTCACAAGCACAAATCCGTCAATTTGAGGGCTCTGCACTCATTGCACACTGAGCAGCTGGTTGTCTATGCTGACCTCAAGGCTCTGCTACATTGTTGACACCTCTCAATGTGTTTCCTGGGGAAGAGTCCACCAATCATACCTTAGATGTACATTACTTAGTGTATCCCTTGGGAAGAGCACCATGTCAATGCATGTATGCTTGTCATGCAACTATAATGCATAGGCCATGTGCACCTAGTCTTTTCATGGAAACAAATCTTTGTCTTTACTTCTGCTGTTCCTCTCTCTAAAGTTCAGAGCTGAGAACCTCACCTCAGTGAAATCCTTTTCCTGTTTTACAAAGCCTAGTCGATCTCATCCTTGAAGTGCCCCAGCCACTCACTAAGAAGTTAGGATCCTCATAACTTTGTTATGACAAACTAAGCTCTTACTGAGCCTTGTGTTCATGTGCTACAGTTGTGGGATGACAATGGGATGAGGTGAAGGGAGGAATTACCCTCAATGTTTAGTAATAAAATTCACATAAAACAGATGCAAAGTCATCCTGATGGGCAGAATGGCAAATTAAGCAAGAAAAAGGAAAAGGAGTAGGCAAAACAGACCTAACAGTGCCTCTTTGAGCATAAGCCAGTGGATGGCAGGATTTGGAATTTCCTTTTCCTTCTGCTTCTCCTTTTCCATTTCCTTCCCATCCTCCCCCTTCTTCTCTTCCCCTTCCTCCTCTCTTCTCCCTTTCCTCCACCTCCCCCGCCCCTCTTCTTCTTCAATGCTGGGTATTGAAACTAGAGCCTTGTCCCTGTAGGCAAGCACTCTACCACTGACCTATATTTTCAGTCCTCTGGGAATTCCTTTTCTAGTGAGGAGGCCATGGTTAGTACAGAGGTGATTAATGTTGCAACCAAAGGACTTCATGAGCTGATGATACAGCCCTATGTGAGATGGTTAGGCTATGTTCTGATGGCATGAAAATTGGACTCTCCTGTCTTCCTTTCCCCATCTGGATTTACTATTTACTAGCAATCTTCCGAACGTGTCTTACTTTCTACAAGACACCATGTTGTAGTGGTAAACTGTTAGGCTCTGCTTTATACAGTGTATGTTCAGCTCTCATCTCCACCACTACATAACCTCTAGTTTTATCTGTTAAGGGGACTTAGCCACAAACAACAGACTTAAGTATTCAGTGAGGTAATCATACCCAAGGATTTAAACTGTGCTTGGATAATGGTATTGTTAGTAAATGTTAACAATCATGGTTGTTCTTCCAATATAGGTACATCTGTGAGGGTCAAATGGACTACTCCCAGTGGGAGTTTATCATTGAAGTTTATTTGAGCAAAGTATAATAACATATGTATATGATTCCATAAGTAAACCCATTATTTTAGACACTAAAAATTAATTTAAAAAGAGAAAAAGGGAAATAAAGTTGTGCTTTTGACTTAATGTATTAGTCACATGAAGTTAGAGTAGGACTGACAGGAAGCAAGGGTAATAGAGTGTCAGTGTTGGTTGTGGTAAGCAATGGATGAGAGCCATAGTCATGGGAAGTTCTCTACAGTTACAAATGCCACCTTGTGAAACCCTCTAGGATTTTCAGGCTGGTCCTTCCCTATAGATGCCATCTCATGATATTGCTTTGAGTTTCCTCAGAAAGAGACTCTCAAGTGAAGGAATGAGAAGAATCAGTGGTCACAGGGGGAGTGAAAGCCACAGGCCTGATCCCAGATGGTGAGCTTCTCGGCCTGAGTCACATTTCATGGGCTTCCCTCCTGCTCTTAAGGTAAAATCCAGCATGTTGCTTGGGCCCCAAGGTGCCTTCTGCCTGGTTCTTTTCTGTTGGGGTCCCTCCTAGGGCCAGCCCAGGAGGGATGGCAGGGTCTCTGCCAAGTAGGGGGTGAGAGGCACAGAGTCACGACACAGACTCTGGGAGTTGCGTGGGAGCAGGCAGAGGGTGAGCTGCTACAAACTCATTTATTCAAGGAAGTGTAGGTGGTTTAAAGGGTTTCACTGGCCAATCATTGTATGGGGTGGTCCCCTTCTTGTGACCAATGACAGCCTGTCTCCGGACCGATCATCTTGCAGCAAGTTTCTCGTGAGCATGGGACTGTAGCTGTTGTCACGCCAGGCCTGTGCTAGATGTCATGTCCACAGAAGCCACTTCCTAGTTTCTTCTGGCATGCAGTCTAGCTAGGGCCCGACCTGCATTGTGCCATACATATCCTCTTTTGTTCTTTGCCAAGCCATTTTTGACTAACCCCAGGCCCCACATGTGACAGTGCCTGTTTTAGGTTGCCCCATCTCATGGGTTCTTACCCATCATTGACTACCCACCATCCTGGTGAGAAAACCAGAGGGGTGTGGCTGTCGCCTAGGAGGCATGGGACGGCCATGTGGTGGTGTCTCTGTGGTGTGCAAACAGCCCCAGCGAGTGATAATAAACTATAGAACCTGAAAAAGACTGGGGTAGGACAGGTTGCTGGGTGACTCTTGTGAGCTCACCTTTAGCATCATAATTAGTAGCATTGCGTGTCCTTAATGGTAGCAGATCAATGCAATCAAAGGAATTGCAAAGGAATTTATGGCTGGTTGGAGGGTAGCATTACCATAAGAGGCATTAATAAGCAAAAAAACAGAGGTATGGCTAAGGAGAAGTACTTGCTTGAAGGGGGAGGAACATTGCAAAATAGCAAAGTAGAGTGGCTAAAATGAAGCCTAGGAAAAGTGTGGGAATCTGGGCTCACCGCACCAAACAAGTATGGCCTAAGAAGAATTGTCCAAAATGGTTTCTGGGAAGTGGTAGTAGGGAGAAAAGGAGATAAAGGGAGAAAAAGGGGGAATAAGTTTACAGTCCCGTATCCGGCCTGAGGGGTTTGGCATCCTCCTCCTCAACAAGGTCGATCCCTGAGTCAGTGCTTGGATGGATGTTTCTGTCAGGGATCCAGATCGGGATCTGTGAAGTTTCTGGAAAGACACCAGCATACCCTCGGCCCTGTGTTAAAAGAGGGTGGGGTCTCTTCCAGATATTAGTAAGAGGATCCTTCCAGTGGACTAAGGGTAAGGGCATTGTGGTTGGTAGGGATCTCCAAAGTTTATAGGCTGGGAAGAGTCCTGTCTCATCAAAGGTGAGAAAATTGAGGGTGAAGAGAGCTTCCACCAGGGCCAAGTGGGGGTCCTTGGGCAACATAGTGGACTTTTGTTTTATAATTAGTTCCTTTAGGATCCAGTTAGTTCTCTCCACTATGGCTTGGCCTTGTGGGTTGTAGGGGATCCCAAAGGAGTATTTGATTCCCCAAGATTCCATGAAGGATGTGAATTGGGCAGATGTGTATGTAGGGCCATTATCAGTTTTATTGACCAGGGTATGCCCATGACCAACATGGAGGTTTTTGTTGCCTTAATGACATGGGACACCTTCTCCCCTGAGAGAGCAATAGCAAAAGTAAGCTTAGAGTAAGTGTCCACAATGACATGGACATATTTGAGGTTACCAAAGGAAGGTATGTGGGTAACATCCATCTGCCAGATAGAATTTGGGGTAAGGCCTCTGGGATTGACCCGTTGAGGCTGTAAGGGGCCCAAGGGGATTAGGGGGGTTAGCATGGGACTATAGCTGTTGTCATATCAGGCCTGTGCAGGATGTCACGTCCACAGAAGCCACTTCCTGGTTTCTTCTGGCATGCGGTCTGGCTAGGGCCCGACCTGCATTATGCCATACACTTTTCTATCTTTTCCGTCACACTCCACATCGTTCCCGTGGTTCACTGTGTCTTTGTTATCCAGGTTGTAAACTATTGCCATGTTCTGTAAAGTTTTCTTGAGACATAGCACACCTTTATGTATGGATTGCTAATAGTTGTTTTCATGCAGCATGGCAGAATTGAGTTGTTAAGATAGACACCACATGGCCCACAATGTGAGCATATGGTAACATTTATCTGCACAAAAACTGGGGTCTAGTTGAGGATCTAAGAAGGAAGAGCTTTGTTCATCAGTTAAGAATTTCTACCATACAAATAAAGCTGGGAGGTGGGAGGTGGGAGGTGGGAGGAGGGCTGAAATCCCCACTGTCCTCACCATCCCTGTGAAAGGTCCTTCGAGCACAACCCTGAAAGATTTATGACTCTGGGGCACACATTGTGCAAAACACTGACAAAATTACTTGGATTTGGCATATTGATTAAGGTTATTTTGGGATTTTAATTAATCTTACAGCTACATAATAGACACACTCCTACCACCTGCATTTAAAGAACATGCAACAGGAAGTCAATGATGTATAAAGCATTTTATTCTGCGTCTAAATTTACTGTTTAATAGTAAGTAATGGTGATGGTAGCAGCAAATACATGGTGCTCTCACGTGGCACTTCCTATTTAACCCTTACTTATGGGGTAAGCTCTTCTGTTATATATGTTACTGATGAGAAAACTGGGAAAAGAGAAGTTAAGTAACTTGCCCAGAATTTATAATGAGTGATTGCTCCAGGATTCAATACCAGCCCTGACACCAGAGTATTCATTAATTTGTTTTAGCTTCATAGTCACCTCAGCTGGTTAAAATAATAGCCTCATCCTTGGGCAGCATTTACAGTTTATAAACTAGGAGACAGGACTCTTACTTTCCAGACAAGTAAATTGAGGCACGAGAAAGTAAAATGATATACCAAAGTTACAGAGACATTTTTAAGGCAGAAGATTATTAGGAACTGGGACTCTTGATTCTTCCTTTCACAAACAGAAGGGGAACTAGATATGTATATAACATGCTTTACAATAGCCCGGTCATGGCCCTGGAAACTGGTAAGCATTACATCAGAGAACACTATTTAGTAAGATGGCTTTGACTGCATATGCATGCACATGTGTGTGAAACACACATCCTTTAAGAAATAAATTCAATGAAGATTATGTCCTAAGGGAATGAGAGGAAGTGTAGTAATAATAAAAACTTGAGACTATCTTACTATTAACCAAAATGACAGTCATTTAATTTTATTGTATCACTAAGATGTAATACTGCCATCCAAAACCATGATTTTTTCCCCCATGATTTGGGAAAATGCTCACAAACAAATATGTGTGTGTGTGTGTGTGTGTGTGTGTGTGTGTGTGTGTATACATAAATATATATATATATATATAGCATAATTTTAACTTTCCTTTTGGAATGACTGACTTTCATGCTTTTATATTAGATTAAATATTTTCTCTCTATTATGTTAATTTATACTAAATAACTTTACAAGGAAACACAACATATTAACCATGACTCTTTAAAGTATATTTTAAAAGATTTATTATTATTTATTTATTTGAGAGAGAGAGACAAAGAAAGAGGCAACAGAGAGAGAATGGGCACACCAGAGCCTCTAACCACTGCAAACGAACTCCAGATGCTTACCACCATCTTGTGCATCTGGCTTATGTGGGCACTAGGGAATCAAACCTGGGTCCTTTGGCTTTGCAAGCAAGAGCCTTAACCACTAAGCAATCTCTCCAACCCATTTCCTGAGAGAAACAAACGCAGAGAATGGGAATACCAGGGCCTGTAGCCACTGCAAACAAACTCCAGGTGCATGCACCACCTTGTTCATCTGGCTTATGTGGGTCCTAGGGAATGGAAACTGAGTCCTTTGGTTTTGCAGGCAAGCACCTTAACTGCTAAGACATCCCTCCAGCCCCATTTTCTGTTTTTTTTTTTTAACTTTCTCAAATAATTTTTTATCTCCCTTTCTCTTTTGTTTTCCTCCTTTTCTTTCTTTAAAGAGAAAAGATCTCATTTTGTTGACCAGGTTAGTCTTGAACTCCTGAGCTCAAGCAATCCTGCATGTGTGTGTCTCAAGGATAGACTACTTTTATGAGACGAAAAATATCACAATAGATGTTGCTAGAGACTACATATTTGTGTTTCCTCACAATTGCATATGTTGCAGTCCTAACACTCCATGGGATAATATGAGATTTTATGAGACGGGAAGGCTTTGGGGATGTGATTAGGGTGTGAAGGTGGGGTCCTAGTGAGTAGGACACCGGGGAGCTTTACCCTCTGACCTTTGAAGACACAGAGGCAAGAAAGTTGGTTATGACCCACAAAATGCTTCTCATCAGACAGGAATGTTCTAGCATCTTGATTTTGTGCTTCTCATTTCTAGAATTGTGAGCAATAAATACACATTATTAAGGTACCCAGTCTGTGGTATTTTATTATGGCAGCCCATACAGTCTTAGACATATTTTTTAGATACACTATTTTTAAAAAAATTATTTATTTATTTGAGAGAGAGAGAAAGAAAACAAGGCATATAGAAAGAGAAACAATGGGCACACCATGTGACCTGATACATAAATTCACTTAAAATGACAAATGATTGGACTGCCTTTCTATTTTGAAGGAGGATGTCTGGGGTTCACAATGCCTTAATAAAAAGGGATATAACTAAGCGTGAAATTCTTTCACCATGACAGGCCATTGGAGGGAGACTTTGGGCAGAAGAGCTTCCTGGGATCTATTAATGACATAGCCCAAAGGCAGCATGCGTGACTCAGAGCATTAGTTCCAATGATGTTGATTATGTTGCTGACAAGCCCCAAACCTGTGTGCCCTCAAGTTTACAGTTTCATTCATCAGATCAGTTTGAGGAAGAGGAGAAACAACCATTCTTGCCATAGTAAACACAGTGGGGATTAGGTATCCTTACTTGCCCCATTTTCTCAGCAAGTAGCTTGTGGAACCAGTAGGAAATACAAATGCCATTTGACATAGACAGAATAAAAGCAGTTTTCAGGGCTAGAGAGATGGATTAGTGGTTAAGGCACTTGCCTATGAATCCTAAGGACCCAGGTTTTATTCCCCAGTATCCATATAAGCCAGATGCACAAGGTGGCACATGTGTCTGGAGTTTGTTTACAATGGCTGGAGGGCCTGTCATGACCATTCTCTGTCTCTCTATCTGACTCATTATCTATCTCTTAAATAAATAAATAAATAAATAAAATATATTTTTTAAGAGCATCTGTCTTCATTGTTGTAAAAAAGGGACATCTGAAGATGTCAATTACATTCACAGAACCATGAAAATTGACTTTTGGAATGTAGGTATAAAGGAGCTTACCAAAAAATGGCCCAAGTATATTTCATACAATCTCCTATAATTATCCTGTTAATAAGTTAACCATTGGTTGGCATTATGAAAAAGGGAAATCTTAAACACACTGAACCTAAAGGAAATGAATGAATCATTAGAAGTTCCAGAAAGGAGGCTCAGTAAAGTTGAGAAGCAAGTGTACTTTCCATGAGCTAATTCAACTACTTGAACATTTTTAAGCTATATCTGAATACTATTTGATCACTTCATATTTCTCATCTCTATGTGAAACAGTTTATATATTCTAAGATCCATTTTAGGTACCACAAAAATGGTTTGAACTGACATGAAAAAGGCAGCCTACTACTTTGAAATTACATTTCATCATATATGAATAATAGCAAATACATTTTGCCTGATTTTTTTCAACACCAGAACGTGAGAAAGTGATAACACAAATAAACTAAAATGTTAAAACTACACAACAAAATCTCCATCTGTCCTTCAGATGAACATAGTAACTGATAGCTCGCCCTGCATCTCATATTTGCCCTCTGCACTAACCCTTGCCACCCCAGCCAGAGAGACCCTGCTAAACCCCAAGCCAGGTCATGGCAGTCCTGACCATGAAACCCTCAGTAGTGCTCTGAGCAAAGCCAAAGTTTTCTCTGTGTAGGGCTGGCTACCTTGCCAACCTCAGCTCCCCATTGCTGCCTTGCTTCTCTGCTCACATTGCCCTGCTTGCCGTTCTGCCAACTTGCTGAGCACTCTCCACTTCAGAGCCTGTAACTTGCTGCTCCCTTCCCTGAGTTGCTAGATAGCCACCAACCTGTTCCTGTGCTCAGAGCTCTGTTCAAATAGTGCCTCCTCTCAAAAGCCTACCTTACTACTCTCTAGCCTATCATTATGCTTTCGTTTTACTTATGCCACTTTTCCTCAATGCCTAATATATTATAGAACATATACATATAATATAAAATTATGTATATATATTCTGTTGTCTGGCTTGCTTCTAGGAGCAAACTTCAAGTGAACCATGCTGCATTCATTACTGCTTTAATGCCTGCAGTAGTGTCTCGCACATACTTGCTGAATAATGAGACTGAGAGACTCAGAGCAACACATTTCTTTTTAGATAAGTGCACAGAATATGTCTTCTTCTTTTTCAGCTTAACTGTTCAGTTCACGTCAATCTTGTGATCATTTCTTTTCAGATGCTCTGACCTCTTTGTGACCTTTACCAAGTAGCATAGTTTCATTAGAACTCACTTTACCCAGCAATCGAATGGGAATGAAATTATCACTTACCTTCCTCCAGACCCTTCAGAGAAGCTGTCTCTGGAACGTCTTCTTTTCCAAGAAGACTGTGGATGAAGACTGCAATGCTCACAGTACAATGGAAGCCCCGGGAGGGTATGAGCCTCACTTCACTCCTCTCCATTCTTGCACAGAGTAGATGCTCATGAAGTGTTTATCAGAGCTCATATCTGAGGGGACCACACAGCACCTGCCTCTGTATCTGTTGTCACGGAAGCCAGCACTTTACTGGGTTAACTGCTCCCAGAGCAAAGACCCCAATTTGGCTTCAGTGTGGCACAGACTCCTTTTTTGCAGAAAAGTCACATATGAAGAACAGGCCAGAGCTGGAACCTTTTCTCCTTTGAACACAAAACAGAATTTCATAAGAGAGAGCATTTTAGGGCAAAAGATTCTGTCTCTTGGGTATCACTTCCTTCAAAGACCCTGACTAATATGGTAACTCTTCTTATTTGAGTGAATTTCCTGCTTCAGTTGAGAAGTACTGATTCAGCAGACACGCCCTGGTCAGAGCATGATTGAAATCATCATTACAGAGGACACTGAACCATGGTCAAGAAGGATTTGCAGAATAGAGGGTGCACATATTGTCCCCTCCATCCCACGTTATCTTCCTTTCTCCTCTAATCCATTCCTTACTTTCTTTTCCTTCCCCATTCATGCCCCATTGCCTTTATCAGACACATGGGCATATTATAGTCCTTTTGGTCCAAAAAGATTACTAACCTACAAGGTCCAGTAGTTTGGTCTCAGGAAATCTGTTTTCTCTTTCACTCTACCATTTAGAGAAGCATGCTGTAATTTCCTCAGCAGAAGTGAAAGTGACCTGAATCTACTGCAATGTGCACACAGGCCCAAGAAAAAGCAAGATGAGAAGGAGCTAGAGAGTAGGGAGAGGACCTACTGGATGGGCAAAAGAAAACCTCACAGCTGTGCACAGTGGAAAGAAATGAACATTTGGGCTCAAGGCAATTTTGTCATTGATTATAATTCTCTGTCTTCAGGAAATATTTTGTTTTTAATTTTGATTTTATACATTAATTTTAACAACTGGGACTTCCTCATTTGCCTGAAAAGAATCTATGCAAGGGTAGACAACTTGTTAATCTGAATATGCATAAAATATTAATAATACACCTTTTGTTTATTTTAAAAACTAAGACCTAAGTTAGTAGAGTGCTCTTATCACCTTCCTACAGCATTTATGTTGTAAAGAAGTGCCATTTTGAGCACAATTGTAGCAGTTGAGCAAGTGAGAGATACATTGTAACCCGATCGATATGCACGATGGAGGCCTTCACAAGTGTCCCATCCCAAGATATTGTATGTGCAGAGGGTTTATCTTTACAGCATTGCCAGTGATCTTGAATTCTTTGGTCCTGGTCAGAAAGGTTCCACCTAGTATGCAACTGGACACAGTTATACTACACTAAAGTCTCAGCAAAATCTGTCAAATGGACTTGTTTCCAAATAACTTGCTTGAGTCAGGTGAAGTGGCAGAAGGTGTTAAGGATGCCAATGATTTACATGTAACATATGTGGAAATTATGTAGAAACTTGTTGCCTTTTATTGTAACAGTTGGTGAACAAATTGTTGCCATAGTGACAAGGATCATTTTATGGCTCATTTGTAATTGTTCGGAAAAGGTTAATATGGAAAAAAGTTACCAGAATTAAGTAGTGATGTGTTGCTCAAAAAATGGAGATTTCCAATTCATTAAGAATATAAAAGTGCTGGGCGTGGTGGTGCATGTCTTTAATCCCAGCACTTGGAGGCAGAAGTAGGAGGATTGCCATGAGTTAGAGGCCACCCTGAGACTAGACTACATAGTGAATTCCAGGTCATTCTGGGCTAGAGCAAGACTGTACCTCGGGAAAAAAAAAAAAGAGAGAGAATATAAGAAAAGGGCTAAGAGATTGCTCAGTGGTTAAGGTGCTTGCCTGCAAAGCCTAATGAACAACCTGGGTTCGATTTTTCAATACCCATGTAAAACCAAATGTACAAAGTGCTGCATGCATCTGGAGTTTGTTCGCAGAACTTGAAGCCCTGGAATGCCCATTCTCTCTCTCTGCTCCCTCCTTGCAAATAAATAAATAGATAGATAAATATTTTAAAATATAAGAAGAAAGTGGCTCCAAGGAACTTATCATCACAGTATTCATTGAAAGAATATTGGTGATATATTTATTTATATTATGTGGCTCTAGTGTACATAAGTTTTTAAGATTTTAAAGTTAGCATTCACAGAATTGCTGATTTAATTTCTTTGGAAACTGTAGGTTTTTACTAGTGATGATATTTGCTTTGGTCAGGAGGAAGCTATGGCCAATCTACAGACTCCAGTGGCCATAGAACTTGACATCTTCCCTTTTCTTTCATTTTCATAGTCTCTTCATTTTCATTCTTTTGGGGGTGTGTAGGGAAGTGATGTATTAATTGTACTGCTGGATTCATTTTCTTAATCATACTTTCCTTGTTATTCTTTCAGCTGCTTCATTGTCCCCTTTTTATAAAAGCTGCCACAGGAGGAGATAGAGCAACCAGTGTGTAAGTGATGGATACCCAAAGTCGTCACCCTGGTCCTGCTCTGTATCTCTTGTCACTGTCCTTTCAGAACAAGATCTGTAGACTGCTGTCCTTCCTTCTAAACTGTCCCAAATGGTTTAATTCTTCTCTGAATTACTGTATACTGAATTTAGGTTTTCTTCTTAATCTTTTATGTTTTGTTCTTTACTTTTAAAGTGTATGTATATATATTTGAGAGAAAGAAAGAGGGAGAGAGAGAGAGAGAGAAAGAGAGAATGGGTGCACCAGGGTTTCCAGCTACTGTAAATGAACTCCAGATGCATGTGCCCCCTGGTGCATCTGGCTTACATGGGTCCTGGAGAATCGAACCAGGATCCTTTGGCTTTGCAGGCAAATGCCTTAACCACTAAGCCATCTCTCCAGCCCCCGTTCTTTACTTGTTATCCTTTTCTTCAAAAGAGTTAATGTGAACTGTGAATATCTTTTTTTTTTTTTTTTTTTTTGGTTTTATGCAGTAGGGTCTCACTCTAGCTCAGGCTGACCTGGAATTCTCTATATAGTCTCAGGGTGGCCTCGAACTCATGGCGTTCCCCCTACCTCTTCCTCCCAAGAGCTGGGATTAAAGGAGTGTGCCACCTCGCCTGGCTGAATATCTTTGATAGTTCCAGGAGAGGTGGTTAATGCAGTCAGATTCACCATGTTCCTTCATGTTGCCCAGTGACTGTTCTTGCATTTACTCAATATAACTGTTTATTGTTTTTAAATAAAATCACCATTATTGTTGCTTGTCCGTGTGTGTGTGTGTGTGTGTGTGTGTGTGTGTGTGTGCGTGCGCACATGCGTGCACATGTATGTCTTATACGCATATATATGTATCCTTGCAGGGCCCCATAGGCTTGCCTACAGTGGGGGTTGCTAGCATGAATTGGTTTGAGTACAATATTGGGTGTCCCCCTTCTTCGCTCCTCTGCCCAGCCTTGTTTTGACCCAAAATCTCTTTGTGCTGATTCTGGAGCTGGTGGGGCCTCTGATGAGTCTCAGGTCCCTGCTCCTCTGTGAGGGTGGGGATACAAGCACACATGGCCACACCCAGATATTTTACCACACCAGATATCAAATGGTATCTGCAGATTTGAACTCTGGCTGTCTCAGTTCCCATCAGGCCCTCATGCTTGAGCAGGAAGCACCCTTAACTGTTGAGCCATCTCTCAAGGCCTTATTTGGCCTTTCATATCTTTTCCTGTTCTCTCTCACCCTTCTCCACTTCTGTCTGGACTCTGCCAATATTTATCTTTCTTATATTCATCTGTATATCTATCATTTCCTTTTCCCACTTATGTTTCTTCAAAGCTTTAAAGATAACAACAAATCTGGCAGTTAAAAGATCCATTATGGCTGTTTGGCCCTCCTGCTACAAACAGGTGTGAGCAGCCCTTCTGCTCTGCCCTCTTTCTCCCCTTTTTCTCTGGTATATGCACCCTCCCCTTTCTCTCTTTGTCTTCCTTATTTCCCTCCCTCTCATCTCTCTCTCCACCCTTTCTTCTTTTCCCCCATTGCAATAAACTGTGAGATTAAAAAAAAACAAACAAGCAACAGGATACTTTATTCCTGGAGACCATGGAGGTGAAGACAACACAAAGGCAACAGAAGTCTGGTTGACTATAGCTGAACTCCATCTCAGCTTCCTGTTTTCCTCCTGTAAGAGGGGTTCAGAAATGCCTATTTAAGTCCCAGGGTCAGAAAGCTTATGTCACCATGTTGGTTGTAAGTATATTGGGGCCTGGGTGGGTGGAGGCAGAGGAGAAAAAGGTTTGTTGGACTTTGGAGGCTCATTTGAAGCGATGACAGGATAAATATAACAGACCTGCTTCAGAATCAAACCTGTGGCATGAGTTGACCAGCTTCATAATTTTGATTTTTCTACTCATATTTTTTCTTTAACCCATTGAAACCAGTCTTTGTACACCCCCACCCCACCCCCTAGCTCAAACTGGTTTTTAACAGAACCAGCAATGGATTTGTTAATACCCTGGGTTGTTAATTTTATGGGCAGCTCCCAGGCCTCTTCCCACTTGCCCCGCAGTCAAGCTGATCTTTCCTCCCGGAAACACTGCTTCCCTTGGCTTCTCTAATGCCACCTGCTCTTAGTTTGTCTCCTATTTTACAAGCACAGTGGATCTTAAATGTAAGCGTGCAACAGAATTAACCAGTTTGTTAAAATGCAAATTACAGGGTTAATCCCTAGAACCTCTGAGTCAATAGGGCTCAAGTGAGGCCAGGTTGTTTGTGCCTCTGAGCTTCCCAGGGCTCCTGGTCCCACAATCCCAGGCTGACATTTCAGGATCACAGAATTAGCCATTTCTTGTCAGTGTCCTCTGCTGGCTCTTTGTGTCTCCTAAGTCACAATGTTGGAACACCTCAAGACCCAGTCTTTTGGGCTCTTCTTTCCATAAACATCCTTACCTTAGTTAGGCCATCTAACCTAATGGGTTTAAGGAGAATCTCTCCATAATGCCTGATATATATATATATATATACACACACATCAGTAGTCGGCACATCTCTTCTGAGATGTACACCAAGGTGCTCAACTGCCTACTCTTCCTATCCAGATAAGCATCCACCAGGCACCTGGGGCTGAACTGCTGATCTCCACTCATATCAAACACATGACGCTGTCTTCCTGCAGCCTTCTTATCTCACATCCCAACCATTAATGGATCCTGTTGTCTCTGGCCTCATACAAAACAACCATATACTTGTCTGTTTCTGTTTCATGATCATCTCTCACCTGGATTATCAATGTACTCTTAGTGTGGGCCATAGTCCTATCTTTGTCCTCTACCCTACAGCCAGTACAATCTTGTGAAAATGTGTCCCCTGGAGGCAAGATGACTGCTCATTTTGCAGCTAAAGCCAAAGTTCTAACTATGGCTTACTTGGCCTTGTAAGGACTAGACTCTTCCTCCTCTGAGCCTGCCCCCAGTATGCTCTGGACACATGCATGTCTTCGGGCATAGTCCCTTTGCCTACACAATCCCTCAGTCATCTCCATGTCCTGTGCTATCACCTTCAGAGCTCTTCTCATCAGGGAGATGGTCCCTGTTTACCCTACCAAGAAGGCTCTTCTTGAAGTTCTGTGCTCTCCTATCTTCTTTTGATAATTTTCCTCCATACTTACTGGTTCTCTGCTTCCCTCTCCTGTAGGGTCCAGTCTCTCAAGAGCAGAGGCTTTATCTGTGTTGCTAATGCTGTATGTACACCTAAAAGAGTGTTTGTGTGTGAGTTGCTCAAGAAGTGTTGAATGAATGTATGGCAACATGTGCTCTGGCCTCATTGACACTGATTCTAAACATCACTAATAAAGCAGAGTGTCATCTAAGATAAATTAGTAGAATGAAGCAAGGTCCCCATTGCCAAAGCAAAATAGAAAAAATTTTAAAGCAGTAAGCAATAAATTAGGGCAAAGGAATTTTTTCCTCTGTTATGGGATTATATAGAATCATGGGGCTGAAAGGAATGTGAGATGAAGCTCAGTCCTGCCTCCTGGCTGGAAGATTGATGGGCATACTCATACTATGTAAAGTGGTGCTGAAGACAGTGCTCTGTGGGTAGAGTGTGTGGCATCTAAGCATGAGGACCTGAGCTTTGAACTTTAGCATCGATGTAAAAGCTGAGCATGGCGGCGGGGGGCGGGGGTACCTGTAATTCTAGTGCTGGGATGCTACACACAGGAAGATCTCTGGGAGTTGTCTGCCTAGCTAGTCCAATGGAATCAGTGAGCTCCAAGCTCAGTGAGAGAACTAAAAAAAAAAATAAGGTGGATCAATTGCAGAGAACACCCAAGATCAACCTTTACCCTCCACATACACACATATCCTCCCATACAGCACATACAAACCCATGCACATGCACGCACCTCACCCACATGCAAACATGCAGGCTCCGTTCCAGGGCACTGATTGGCTGAAGTACTCTGCCTTTCTAGTACTGATCATTTTTCCTTGTGTTGTTCAACACTCACCATCAACATTCCTTCTTAGGAAAGTCAGGCAGGCCTTCAGTCCTCCAGTGGGGTCAGTCGCTAACTATGAGAACCTGCTAGCTCCTGCTCCGTGTGTGTCTTTGACTACCTGGTTCCAAACAGGCCGGTAAAAAGTACCAAGTCCGGTGTGGCAAAATACAGAAATGCTAAAGTGCTGAGGAGTTCAGCCTTCTCTGGAGTGATCCTAAGGGATTTTCTTTGGGACACGTCTTCTATTATGCTATCAGCAACTGTCCTGGCTTATTTTTTCAACAGGAAGTAACTGTCAGCTCTGTGCCTTTAAAAAGTTTACACATTATAGTCAAATTCTGTGGCAGCAATGTTGCCATCATTTTTTTTTTTTTTTTAAATCTCATAGGCAAGATTTTCTGGTTTCACAGAAGGCCTATTTTCTCCTAAACTAGCAAGATTTCAGCGACATGAAAGACTTGCAGCAGAAGAGGCAGGTTAGTCTGGGCCGCGGCGGGAGGAGGGGTGGAGTGGTGGGGTGGGGTGGGGGGTGGGACCTGGCTGGCAGCTGCTTCTCACTCTGGTGTGGATCTGCCTGGTAAACTTGAGGTGCATTGCTTTCTAGCTTGCTGCTTGCTACTTACAAAATGAGACGTTTAGGGGAAAGGAAATTGTGGCTCTTCTTAACCCCTAGGATTTTGTATATTGAATCTAAATGGATTTAGATTAAATTTAAATTTAAAATTTTGATTCTCTCTATCCTCTTTCCCTCTATGAATTCTCTTCCTTCCATCCATTTCAAAGGCATTAAAATAACTTTTGAATTACCATACAAAATATGTATTTCATTATGACATTTTCATGTTTTATTATTGAACCTTGCTCATGTTCTCTCCCAGTATGCTTCCCTGTCCTTGCTTCTTTCTTTTTTTAAAAATGTTTATTATTATCATTATTATTAACAAGATGTTTTGTATGGATACATCGTGCATTGGTACTCTCTTTTCCTTCTTCCTGGCCCCTATTCCGTTGGGTACCCTCTTCAGTGGGGTTGCAGGTATTCCCCATGGGGTTGTGGTCCTCTCCTCAAACAGTGTCTCTTCTGCTTTCATGCTGCATGTGTGTGTGTGTGTGTGTGTGCATGCACGCACGTGAGCACACATGCACACACACATACACACACATAAATATGAGAGAAAATATGTGATGTTTGCTTTTTCCTTCCTCATCACCCTCTCTTATTCCTCCATCCTTTTATCCATCTTGCTCTTTCCTCCTAGTTTGCCTTTTGCTTTCATATCACTACATCAATTTATATTTAAATCTGAATTTCAAACATGACAAAACACATGTATCATTTGTCTTTCTGAGTCTGGCTTATTTCATTTAATATTTGGATCTTGAATTTCAACCATTTTCTTGCAAATGACATTATTTTATTCTTCTTTACTGCTGAATATACTGATTTGTTGATGGGCATTTGGCTCATCCCTTCCATCCATTTTTTTTGTAAATATTTTTATTTTTACTTATTTATTTATATGAGAGAGGGAGAGAGAAAAAGAGAAAGGGAGAAAGTGGGCATTCCAGGGCTACTAGCCATTGCAAATGAACTCCAGACATATGCACCACCTTGTGCATCTGGTTTATGTGGGTACTGGGAGTTGATCCTTGGTCCTGCAGGAAAGTGCCTTAATCACTAGGTCATGTCTCCAGCCCCCCTTCTCATTTTAACTATACTTTTTTTTTCCAGCTTGCTTTCTTCTCTTCATCCATTCTTCTAGCAGTAAATCACTTGACATTTCAATAAATCCACAAAGTAGTGGCAATTTTATGGGCTGGTGTTAACACCTATTATGACCAGCTGGGTATTGCAAGCTGATGTGAATGTCGATCGGGTGGTGTTTAGGGCTTGCATGGAAATTAGCCAGATCAGCACTTGCTATTATTTAATGATGACAGAGTCAAACAGGAAACTTTCTGCAAATTGCCACATGATACAGTGACTTTTTGCCTTCTCCTTTTGGTATGAAGTAGATTTGTAAAACTGGGCTTGACATTTAAATTCCTTCCCTATTTTAGGGAGTTTCAAAACTACCTTTTAAATGGGAAAATATTTCTAATGAAATAAACTAAAGATTTAATTTCTATAATATACAGAATATAATTGAAAATTATTTATATATATATACAAGTTTCAATAAAATGGGTAAAATTATGAATAGCTAATTCATAATGAAGGAAATAAAAATGGCCAACAAGCATAAGATGCTCAACTTCAATAATTAAATTCAATTTAAAGACTTCCTTCCTTCCCTTCCCTTCCCTTCCCTTCCTTCCTTCCTCCCCCCCCAAACACACTTTCTCTTCTCCTGGGAAAAGGTCTCTCACAATGTAGCCCAGGCTGTCTTTGAGTTTGAGATCCTCTTTCCTCATCCTCCTGAGTTCCAGGACTATATATATATCACCAGCCTGCGTGAAAGGGTCATTATTCTGAAAGAAGCTGTATTCCTTTCAACAAACTATAATACTTCAAACTAGCTTGAAAATTTACTTTAGCATATATATTCTCTTCCTTAACTTTCAAGCTTATCATACATACTTAGAAAACTTTCTCTTAATGAATAATTTTGCCAAAGAATTAATTTCTCTTGTGCCTAACCCCTGTTATCTTGAAACTTTAGGTTCTAAAGAAATTTGGAAGTTTTTCAAACATTGTTCTTATTAGTTGACACACAATTGTACATATCTTTAGAATATAGTGTGATAACTCATATAATGAGTACATATACTCCCAACCTCAGATAAGCCTGTGTGGCAAGGTCTGGTAAGTGAGCAGCAGCTGCTAGCAATACCTAAAGCCTGCCCTCCATTCTCTATGCTCTTTCTCTGCCACAGCTACTAAGGCAGTTGCCTATTGTTCATGGTGGTGATTTGTACTATGTAAGTACATATCTATATAGAGTATATATCTTTAGAATACAGTGTGATAACTCATGTAATGATAAAATCAGAATGATTAACTTGTATATTTCCTTGTGTTTCAGGCCTTCAGACTTCTCTATCTATCTATGTATCTATCATCTATCTATCTATCTATCTATCTATCTATCTATCTATCTATCCATATTACCCATGTCACCCTCCTGTACTTACACTTATTCTTCCTATGTAGTTTGGGAGGTATTTTTCTGAGTAACATTTTATGTAGTCCAAATGCTGTCAGACTGGCTCACCAGTTTTCTTCTCTACCACCAATTCCTACTGAAATGGTTCCGAATAGTAGGTGTCATTGCCCTCATTTATGTGCTTGTTTTGAAAATGGAAAGAATTCAGTTTCTTTTGAGATCAACCCTACTTTTCTGTCTTAATAACAGAAAACTAAGCATGCAGAGCTTGGAGTCAAACTAAGGCTGGACTTAGTCTTAATTCTGGCATTTGGTATTGATTCCTTGGGTAAATTTTATTCTTCTGATCTTCAATGTTCTTGTCTATAAAATAGGACTAATAACACTTCTTTCATAGGTCTTGAGAAGCTTTTAAGCAGAGAACCTAGCAGGAGAAAAATCAACAAATAGTTGAGATGATGATAATGGAAGCTTAGCAAAGTCAGAGAAATGATTGGAACTCAGAGGGGACTTCCATGTATGGGCAACATAGTTACAAAGAAATATAACCTCATGTAGCATTGGTGGAAGAGTACTTTGTAACTTATTCTCACTTTAAATCTAACCACTGAGTAGATACAATGTAAAATATCTTATTCTGGTGAATACTTTCATAAGTTGATACAAAGTAGAATGAGGGAAACCTATCATGGAAATGCAGTCACGGAATGGTAGGGGAGCAAACACACAACAAGTTCTGTATAATTTTTTCATGATAAGGGTCAATATCTAATGATAATCCAAAGAGGATGACAGGTAACCTTGACAGGCCAACTGGTACAGGCACTGAGGAACATAAAGATCAGACAGACAGAAGAAAATATGGATTATTTTCTTGTTTCACTATTGGCTTATTGTTTGTACAAAAATTCTTACATCTCATAAACAAACTATCTTGCTTAATTAATCAACGTTTGTCAAATACTTACAGAATATCTAGAAAATGGGTTAGGTTCTGGGGTACTTCCTGCCTACACAAAATCTCCCAGAGACCACAGGAGCCCTGCTGAGTGAACATACAGGGAATGACTGGTTGTGATTGGGATCACACTGGAATAGCCATGGTGATAGTGATAACATGGAACAGACTAGGTGTGTGGCAGTAGTAATCAATCTATGAATCTCTCTGGCTCTGTGCAGCACATTTTCTTTCCTAACAAAGGGACACATCCAGGGAGGTTTGTAGAGGCATCAGCCTCACATAGTACAGATCACCACTGTGGTGGTATGATTCAGGTGTCCACCATAAACTTAGGTGTTTTGGGTGCTAGGTCCCCAGCTGATGGAGATTCGGGAATTAATGCTTCCTGGAGGCTGTGTATTGTTGGGTAAGCTTATGGGTATTATAGCCAGTTTCCCCTTGCCAGTGTTTGGCACACTCTCCTGTTGCTATTGTCCACTTTATGTTGGCCAGGGGGTGATGTCCACCCTCTGCTCATGCCATCATTTTCAGTGCCATCACGGAGCTTCCCCCTTGAGCCCATAAGCCAAAATAACCCTCTTTTTCTCACAAGCTGCTCTTGGCTGGGTGATTTCTACCAGCAATGCAAACCTGACTGCAACAATCACCTGTGGTACCTGTGGCACCTGTGGCAGAAGAAGAAAGCAGAGAGAATGGGTTGCAGAGTCTTAGGTATTTCTGGCTGCTGCAGTTCACTTGCCAGACCTTGCCACACAGCCTTATCTGAGGTTGGGAGTAGAGTGAACCCACTGACGTGCATGCTCAGAGAATGAAATTCTACAAGGTCCTCCCTCACTCTGGGGGGTCATCCAGTAGTAGGATTGGCTCTGGGATGATGTTTGATTTCTTTCTTTCTTTCTTTCTTTCTTTCTTTCTTTCTTTCTTTCTTTCTTTCTTTCTTTATTTCTTTCTTTATTTGAGAGAGAGAGAGAGAGAATGGATGCACCAGGGTCTCTAGCCACTACAAACAAACCCCAGAAGCATGTGCCACCATGTTCATCTGGCTTATGTGGGGTCTGGGAGTCAAACCTGGGTCTTAGGCATCACAGGCAAGTGCCTTAACCACTAAGTCTTCTCTCCAGCCCTTGGATGATGTTTTATTTTTGTTTTCTGATGCTGAAAAACAGAGTGTGCAGCATTCTAGACTCTACCACTAAGCTACATTCACAGTCCTTGGGTGACTGTTTAAAATCAAGTGGTTTCATATACTTTGCACTTTAGGCACCTCACTAGACTCACGCTCGTGCCAGCCTACCTGTAAGGAACTAGAAAATGTAGTATTGCTGGTGTTTAGGAAGAGGAAGTCTATTGGTGATTAGAGAGCAGTAGAAATGTCCCCTAACCTTAATTTTGTACACTCTCATATGTGTCACTTCTTTCCTTTTTGCTCCTTTCTCCCCACCTTTCTGAGCCAGATCAGCCTTGGGATTTCTACCAAGCATAACAAGTCAGGAACTATATACACTCGAATCCATCAGTTCACTCATTCACTCCTCACAACAGCCCTGAGGAAGTGCCTAAGACTTTTCCAGTTTTTAAAATAAGTAAACTGAGGCTTAGAGAAATTCAATAACTTGCCCACGATCATCATTTATAAGAGATAAAAGAGATTGTAACTCTTATCTGACAACAATGCCAACCCCTTGTGGGAATTGACACTCAAGTGGCAGTCTGTATTTATCAAGCCAGCCCAAGACAGTGACATAGCTGGAGCAAAGAAATGGTTGTAGCTTTGCAGTTTATAGTATGTTTGTATAAGCCTCATCGTCAGTGATTGCAAGCTGTCATTGATGAAAGGTGATGGGCTATTGTTGTTATTGTTATTGTTTTGTCTTGAGTTTTCACATGAGCATGGAAGCCTGTCTGTAACTATCAGATGCAGGGTGGAGACTCAAGATCAAAAGACTAATAATCAAATACTTAAGGCAACTCCTTTTTATTTTTAACATTTATCAACCAAGGAACTCTAAGGCCTTTCAAAGATGTGATATAACAAAATTACATGTGGATTGGTAGAGTTAGGTAATATCAGGATAAAGGAAAATTTTTTTATAAAATGAAAATATACTGTTGCAAAGCTGAAACACTGGTATTCTCAAACAAAATGAGAAGATAATACCTATCTGATATTTTTGTTGTAAACCTATCATCAGGCTTCCACCAATGAGCCATAAAGCCATCCCTTAATCACATGGAGGGGAAAAGTCAATTAATTGGAGATATAGCAAGAGTACCACATGTAAACTTGGCAGATTGAGTTTCTTTGGTCAAACTGTTAATGTGTTTATTTGGAGTTTATTGAGCAGAACATACCAAATGAGGGTGAATAGAATCAAAACTTTGACTCTTCCTCAGGCCACCAAGGCTGAAATGCTGAGAGGCTTGGAAGATGGAGACAATAGGCCTCCTCACAAAAGAACAGCGAGAAAAGTAATTAGTTTAATTAGTTTAATTAGTTAACAGATGAAGTCATGGACACCAGTGAGTACACACACACACAAAAAAACTTTGCCTGTGTAGTTTTTGGTAGAAACATCTGGTAAAAATATTGTTCAGAGTAGAAAACTTTTCTGTTTTGTGCAGCAGGATCTTGCTGTGAAGAGATGAAAACTTGCACTAATTACAGGATGTCTGCAAAAAGAAAGGGCTAGCTTTATATTTTAGATCTGCTTTTCTCCCCACAGGGTAGACTGTCTAATATAAAAGCAATAGTATGCTGTGGGAAATAAGTATGGGGTAGGATACAATAAATTGCATCTAATATGTAATACTCTACCATAAGGGTTATTAAAATAGAATTCAATTTATGCTTGCTTTTATAAGTATGCTAAGAGAAAAATAGAAGCCTCTGAAACCTGTATAAAGACAACAAAGCTGTATATTTTTGTATGTATAAAATGTCCCAGAACTTTTATTAAAATTATCCCAGCTGTTGTTCAATGGAGAAGTAAATAATGACCATTTTGAAATTTTATTTTGCATTTTTTGTTAAAGACTACAATATTCCAATTCTTTAAAACTTGCATTTCTCAATACTCCCTTCACTCTTTTGGCCTTTCCCTGTAAATCTGTGTTCATTCTGTTTCTTTCCCAGAATTCTGTCATTTTTTTTCAGCATACCCCCAAAAAAAAAAATCAAAAGAAAGAAGTGGGAGGCACTCTGGTCTGGATTTCTCATGGCACATTCATGTGACCTGCCTACTAATGGCATCAGGTGCCAAGACAGAATGACAGATATCCAGAGGCCAAAACCATCCCCAGTCAAATTAGCATGTTATTCAGATCCATTACTCTATAAGGATCTGGATTTGATTGAGGAAGATCATTGCTAATCTCTATAGAACTCTTTCTGAGGAACAAAGTGCTTGAAATGACCCAGAAAGGGGTATAATGACTGTGTTCTGGAGCAAATTGAAAGAAAAGGTAGGTTGAATTCAGGTGAGAGTTTTTTTTAAGTTCAATATAAATGTCTAGGTGTGTGACATTATCTACTCTTTCATGTACCTAGCTGAGATTTGTGGGCTTGGGGCCTTATCTCCTGAGGTCCATTCTGTACCTGGTCCATCTCTTTTGTAACTGCCCACTCTTGCTGCTCTTCATGAGCATCCCACAATCAGAAATCAGTTCTCAAGCCAGGTGAAGTGGCACATGCCTATAATCCCAGCACTAGAGAGGCTAATGAGACACATTGGGAGCAGAGTTTCCTTTATGGTCTCTAAATCCAAACTTGTATGGGAACTTCTATTTCTCTTGCTTTTCTTAGGACCAGCAGCACCGACAGACATTTTGAAATATCCCCTTTATCCAGGGCTCATAGCACAACAGAACATGGTATTTTCTGCTTTTATTGACAATGATAACAATAATAACCAGCATAATGTATGGGTACTTATCTTGGTCTGAGCACTCTGTAATTGAATTCTCACAATCCCTCTGTATAAGAGGTCTTATCCCATTTTATTGATGATAAAAGAAAACACAGAGAATTTGTGCTTCATAGCTGGTAAATGGAGGAAATTACTTTGAACACTTACTGAGTAGAATTTATAGACTAAATCTGCCTCCAGCTCCATTACTTTTGCTACTTCTTTAAGAAGAAAGTTATTTTGTCAGGAAAAGATCTTAAACATTGCTTGGTCTGATACAGTCATTTATGGGAAACAAAATTGGGTACATTTTGAGTTATTATCCCACTATTTATAGTCACAGACAACAGGTCAAGTAATACTCCCCTTTTGTATAAGTGAGGAACTTGTGAACCCTTGTAGGTCACAGAGTTAAGAAGGGGCAGACTGCTGGTATGACTGGACCTTACATAGTACTCTCTCTACTGTGAGGGCCTCTAGGGGCTTCAGAAAGATGCTCTTGTTCTATGTTGTCACCAGTGGATGGGGTATCATATGGTGTTTTTGCACCTGGTGTAAGAAGATTCCATTGGTAACTGCAAAAAAATATGACCAAGAAATCCAAAGATAGTCTTCCCTCATCTGGGTCTGCCTTTCCTGGAAATTGTTAAGGAAATGGTCTCTGCCTGCTACCTCTTGCCTCCCTCTAAACCAGTGGTTCTCTACCAGGAGTGATTTTGCTCCAGGGCTATTTGGCAATGCCCAGAGCCAATTTTTTTTTAACTTTTTTTTTTTTTTTTTGGAGAGAGAGAGAGAGAGAGAGAGAGAGAGAGAGAGAGAGAGAGAGAGAGAGAGAGAAGACAGAGATGGGCGCGCCAGCAGTGTATCAGCTGCTGAGAACGAAATCCAGAAGCGTGCGCCCCCTTGTGGTCAAGTGCGGCATTGTGCCCTTGCGTCACTTTGCATCTGGCTAAACGTGGGACCTGGAGATTGGAACCGCTGGAGATTGGAATCAGTGTTCTTAGGTTTAGGAGGCAGGTGCCTTAACCCCTAAGCCATCTCTCCAGCCCATAGAGCCAATTTTTTATGCTTATTATTGGTGGTAGGTAGTTGCTACTGGCATGTAGTATAGAGGCCAGGGGTACTGCTAAACATCCTCCCATGAACATGATACCTGCTCCCAACAAAAATTAACT
This sequence comes from Orientallactaga sibirica, assembly GCA_036365145.1. NCBI lineage: Eukaryota > Metazoa > Chordata > Mammalia > Rodentia > Dipodidae > Orientallactaga > Orientallactaga sibirica. The sequence goes on from JAEOAD010000005.1 coordinate 50,336,860, forward strand.
AGTTTATAAAACTTTGATTTAAAACAGTATCATACTTAATATAAATATACTTACACCACCAAAAAGTATAGAGGAACTGGAGTTCAACAGGTATGATATCTAAACCACACACTCAAGATAGATAGGACCATTGAGGAGAGAGAATGGGGATAGTTTACTTACTTATCATTTAATAGTAATTAAATATTTTGGAAATGAATTGTTATGCCACAAATACTAAAATGTCAACTGCCATTGTTTTTCTACATAAGCAACCTAACACAAAACAGAGTGATGTAGCTATGCTTTAATACAGACAAAGTTAGCATCAAACAGATGGGCATGGAAAATAAAACAATTTCCTGTAAACAAAGGGAAAATGAAATGAGGTTAATGTAAACCTTCTTTAACTCACCAAGTCCTTCCTGAGGCTTTGAGTGGCATTTCGCTTAGAGATGATTCTGCTTACATGGCACATAGTCTGTTGTATGCTCCTCACTGTTTGTTTCGGGCACACATGTTGGTAAGCAAGCAAGCATCCTTTTTGTTTTTGAGCATCCTGAGACACAAACTGGGGTGCAGAGGAGTGTTGCCACTCAGGGTTTGGGTCTTAGTCAGGTCTCGACTCTGCTCTCAGACTGGTGGTGCCTCTCTGGTGTTTTCCTGGGAGCCCATCTCTCCCATGGCCAGGCTCTTACGTCAGTCTTCTTAAGCCTGTGTCCTTGGCAGAGGGGAGGTGTTGTGGTTACCGTTTTGTAGTTGGCACAAAGCTCCTGATCAAAAGCAGCTTGTGGGAGGAAAGGATTTATTTGGCACACAGACTAGAAGGGAAACTCCATGATGGCAGGGGAAAATGTGGCATGAACAGAAGCTGGACATTACCTCCTGGCCAACATCAGTTGAACAACAGCAACAAGAGAGTGTGCCAAACACTGGCAAGCTAGGGGATGATAAACATCAAAAATTTAAATACATATTTTAGCTGTTTACTGGCCATCTGCATTTGTAAGTCATTTATTAACAGAAAAGCAAAAAGAAAACAAAAAGGAGATATAAGAGAAATTCCTATGAGCAACAGAAGGGGCACCACATATAACTAGAGGGTTAGGGTCAGGGTCAGGGTCAAGGTCAGAGAAGGGTTCTTAAAGGTCCTAAAATATGTAACATCAGAACTATATTGATGCTCCTGAAGGACAGGAAGAGACTGTGAGTAGTGACATGTCCATCCTCCCACTGCCCTTGCTCCTTCATGGAGAGCTCTCACTCCCTCCATGGCTAGCTGCTGACAATATGACATAAGCAGCGAAAAAGCTGGTCTTTGTGAAAGCTCAATCAGATACTTTCTCTTGCCTACCTGGTTAAAATTCTCCTTTGGCTTTATCTTGGTGTTAGAATAAAACCCTTGGCTTGATCTAAATCCTGTGGATCCCATACTCTGCAGACTCCCCTCTAGGGAATGCTGCTGCCTGTTGGCTTCACCTTTCACCCTAGCTGTGGGAGAGCAGCCTGTGTTCAATGTCCAAGGTAGAGACAAGGGTGAGGATCTTCCTTGTTGCTAACTTGGATCATGTTGAAGGTTGTCCCTGCAGGGCTGACAGAGGCTATTCTCTGACTGTACCATATCTCAGCTTCTCTCTCTCTCTCTCTCTCTCCCTCTCTCTCTCTCTCTCTGTGCCTGGTCTTCCTATCTCACCTTCTCCCCAGAGTTGATGCTCTTTAGAGCCGGGGACCTAAAATGGCAACAACCTCTATATGGCCTCATACCATTTCTTCTGGCAAGTCTCTTTTGCTATTTGCTTGGCTAGTTCCCACTCATTCTTCAGAATTCAATATAAAAGCAAGTTCCTTGACTTAGCACTAGGTTCAGACCTGCTATGCTCTCATAACCCCTTGCACTTTTCCTTGGTGTATACCTCTAATCACTAAGAACTTATGCAGTTAGGTGGTCAAGGTCTGTGCTTCCTGCTAGAAATACTGTGTCAGGAGGATGGTGATTTGTCAGCTTTTTTCCCCAGGCTCTCTGCTAAGCATCAACAAAACCATCTTATATATAATAGATGAATAATAAATATATTTGCTGAGTGAATCAATGAAAATATATTTCCCTTGTACCTTAGTGGTATGCAGAAAAGGCAAATGATAAGAGGTTATGAATAATTGTGGCTAACACCACCTTGTTCCCTGTATTTATGAGAAGACCACCTAAAACAGCAATGAAAAAGAAAAGAAGCTAATGAAAAAAAGAGACTGGGGCACATCAGGAGTCAGAGACAGGGATTCTTGGTGACATTTCCATCAGCTGAGACTTGTCTACAAACCTGTCAGCCAGTGGCATAATAGGATGGCCATGAACACAGGAGACAGTAGCAAAATACCTCTGTTCCCAGTGTGGAAGTCAGAGTTTTCTTAAGCATTCACAGACTGTTGGCTAAACTAGACTCAGTTCAAGTGATCACACCTGACTCTTTTATTTATTTATTTTTAATTTTTTATTGACAACTTCTATACTTACAGAAAATACACTATGATATTTCCCTCCCCTCCCCCCATTCCCCTTCAGAACTCCACTCTCCATCATATCCCCTCCCTATGTCCATTAGTCTCTCTTTTAATTTCATGTCATCATCTTTTTCTCCTATTATGAGGGTCTTGCGAAGGTATTGCTAGGCACTGTGAGGTCATGGATCTCGAGGCCAATTTCTGTCTGGACAGTTGCATTGTAAGGAGTCGTATCCTTCCTTTGGCTCTTACATTCTTTCTGCCCCCTCTCCCGCAATGGACCCTGAGCCTTGGAGGGTGTGATAGAGATGTTTCAGTGCTAGACACTCCTCAGTCCCTTCTTCTCAGCACTATGTTGCCTTTTGGGTCATCCCAGTGGTCATCTCCATCTGAAAAGAGAAGCTTCTCTAACCAGAAGTGAGAGTAGCATTAATATGTGAATATGGACATTAAATGTAGTGCTTTCAGGGAAGTTTGGTGGGAATAATATACACATTTAGCCAGATAAGAGCAGGCTTTATACCCCTAAGGCTCATGACCTCCCCTGCCATAATGAGTTGAAGGTTTCAGATTTTGCATTGAACTTGTTCATCTTTTAAAGAATGTGATCATGTGTACTTTCCTTGCCTAACTTAAAAATGTGCACATATTTCTAAGTGTGACTCAATCTAGAATTCCTGTAATACAAATTAATAAAGTCTAAAAGTTAAAATAATTTTCATGGCAGAAAAAAACCACATGCACAGACAAAATACAAATGATACCCCAGAAAATCTACCCATCAATTCATAACAAATGATTATTTCTCTGACATGTGAGGAGTGCCTTGAATCTGATAAGAAGAGGACTAACAGCTCCATGGAATATGGACAAGAGAGAGGTGTGGCAATTTACACAAAACGTGGAACATCTAAACGTGGAAGATTCTAAGCCTCACCAGATCAGAGAAACTGCATTGAGTTGCTATTTCCTTCTTATCCTGGCAAACACAGAGATATTTGATCACTCATATGCACTGGTGAAGCTGTGGGGAAGTGGGCATTCTCATCCACTGCTTGCAATGCAGACATTTCTGAACTCCTATGGAAGATGATTCAGTAATTTCAATTGCTAACACATAACCTCTTTAAATCCCAGTAGTTCACCTTCAAGCATTTATCCAACATTTGTGCCAGTACATGTGTGAAGTACTTAAGTAAAAAGTTATTCATCATAGCATTGTTTACCACACCAAAGATAGGGGCTAACAAGTAGCACACTGATTAAAGGGAAACTATGATTAATTTCTAAGTGATTTGTAGAGAACTTCAAGATGTACTATTATTTGTTGACAAAAAAAAACTGTAATAGTAACAAGGAGAGAGAAATAAGCATGCCCATATTTTCCTAAAAAGAAAGAAAGGAAATAACAGATTTTGGGGAAGGTTAGTGGTAAAGGGATTGTGGGAATTAGGTAGAAAGGAGAAGTGCAAAAAGGTTCTTTACTGAGTATCAATTATTCATTTTTAATTTGGATAATACGAATGTTAACACTGGATACTCCTATTTAAAATTTTCTAATACTTGTCCATAAATTGAATCTAACACAGAGAAGTACGTGTGGAATGCCACTGAATTCTTTCTTCTGGGATACTACCGAGAGCAAAGATTGCTCCTATTCCAAGGTGAGTACAATTGACTGTTGGTATTAGGTGGAAACACAGAGAACAGAGGAGGGTGCTAGAAGAACAATGGCAATATCACAGTGTGAGGTGAAGAAGCCGAGTTATGAGCAAGAGAAGGCTAGGAACAAAGCCATGAGGATGCGAGTTTCAAGGGAAGAGTTCTTAGAACAGGTTCAAAGAACTGGGTCAAAACTGAGCCAGATTTAGAAGAGAGGTCAACACATTCCTTTTGTGGGGAATCACACTCTTTTTACAAAAAAATTAATCATTTTCAAGGAAAGAGAGGGAGGGAGGTAGAGACAGAGGGAGAGAGAGAATGGACACACTAGGGCCTCTTGCCACTGCAAATGAACTCGAGATGCATGTGTCCCTTTGTACATATGCCTTTATGCGGGTACTGGAATGAAACCCAGACCAGTAAGTTTTGCAATCAAGTGCCTTTAACTGCTGAGCCATCTCCCGAGCTTGGGACCCACATTCTTACATTTGTCCCACAACTATAAGGAGATAGGTATTATTATCATTCCCCTTTAGACCTGGATTATAGGTTTTTCTTTCTTTTTTTTTTTTTTTTTTTGAGGAAGATCACAGAGATGATTTGCCATCCTCATCACATCATGTTCAGAGTACATACTATATATGCTGTCAACCTGATTCCCACTGCTGGTATTAACAGTGAACACATGTCTAAGGATTTGTTAGGGTTCCATTGCTGCTGCTTCCTTTTTTATCCTTTCTGCATTGTACTCTTTAGAAGAAAGTCACTATTTACATACTACATTTCCATGCGAAGAGGTATAGTCCTCCTACAGGGAGAAGTATCTAAATTATTTTTAACTATTTGCACAGATCTGCCTGTTGTCCTTTGTTTATCCATTTTCATCATTAGCATGTAATAATAGGAATCTATTTTTTTTCATTTTTCAGTTTTTTCGAGGTAGGGTCTTACTCTAGCCCAGGCTGACCAAGAATTCACTATGTAATCTCAGGGTGGCCTCGAATTTACAGCAATCCTCCTACCTTTGCCTCCTGAATGCTGGGATTAAAGGCATGCGCCACCATGCCCAGCAATAGGAATCTATTTGATGTTTGAATTATAATTCGATAGTACTTTCTCTTCCAGTATTTGTGCCTTTTATTTTGTTTCATTGCTCCTTTGTACTGGCTACACTTTTCAGCGTGATGTTTAGTAGATAAGATCATAGAGGACAGTACTGCTTTGTCCCTGAACTTTGGAGAAAAATGTGAGGCTAGTTGTAGGTTTTATAGGTTTGTTTATCACATTCCGGAAGTTTATCCTTTTCCTCATTTGTGCTAAGTATTGAAAACACTCTTTTTTTCATCTATTGAAATAATCATATAACTTTTCTTTATAGTTTGTCAACTGGGTGAATTGTATTTATTGATTTATAAGCGTAAACCAACTTTACATTCTGTGACAGTTGACCATTATGTACAATGTATGTATCTCACTGTATATAAGTTAACAGTTTTTTCCTCTTAAAGGCTCAAGATAAGGCTACATTACATATAGTAAAATCAATTCGTCTTATGGTAACTTTTTATACTAATGAAAAACATACCACCATGACAACTAAAATATAGAACAATTCAATCTCTCCCTAAATTTCTTTAATATCCTTCAGTAGACAATCCTCACTACTCAAACCCAACCCTGGGCAATGCTAATTTGATTTCTATTTTCACATATTTTCCTTGTGCCTTACAAATGAAATTGCATCTTTTTTAGCTTGGCCTAATGCTTTCAAAACTCATTCATCCTTTTCTATACATCCATAATTTATTTATTTTTAGATTTTGAATAGTATTCTGTGATGTGGATGTATCATAAGGTGCTTATCCATTCACCAGTTGGTGAACATTAGTTTTGATTTGGAAGGATTATGAATAATGTGCTATAAATATTTGCCTATAGGTTTAATATGTACATTTTAAATTTCTTTTGCATAAATATCTAGAGGTGGTATTGCTGGATCATATAGTATGTTCCTGTTTAGTTTTATAAGAAATGGACAGACTTCTCCAATGTGGCAATACCAATTTGCATTCCAATCAGCAACGTCTGAGAACCCTGATTGAGCTGCATCTTGCTGATAGTTGGCATAATTGTCATAGCAGTAAAGAGTTGTATCCTATTGAAGATCTTATCTTTGTTCCCTATTAAGTAATGATGCTGAATTCTTTTGTTTTCTTGCTTATCTGTTTGTTTAAGACAGGGTTTAATATATCCCAGCATGGCTTTGAACTAGCTATGTAGCCAAGACTGGTCTTGAACTCCTGAGCTTCTTGCCTCTACCTCCCAATTGCTGGTATTACAGGCACAGAATCTCACATTTTCCTTGTGCATGTGTGTGCAACATGGTGTGGTGGATGCACATGTAAGTGCTCTTGCCTCTGGCAGGGTGTGCTTGCCTGCAGTGGCCAGAGGGGAATATGGGGGTTTCCCTCCTCCATTCTTCAAACTATTCTTACTTGAGTCTGAGTTTTTTCCTGATTTGAGAACTTGCCATTTATTTTGTGAACCCTGGCGATTCTCCAATATCTGCTCCCTGACAACACTGAGGTCATAGATGTGTGTGGCCTATGCCCAGCTGTTTATGTGGCAATGGTATTCAGGTGGTCTCTCAGGTCTCCTTAGGTCCTTATGCTTGCACAGGAAGTGTTCTAACTACTAAGCATTATCTCCAGCCCAGGAATATTATCTTTTAATATAATAATTTACCCATCCAATTTACTGATATTTTCTTTTCTATAAAAATAAAGTTTTTATTGTTGTTTCTGTTTTATTTTTGAGGCAAGCCCAACAGACTGGCCTTTTTTATGTGACAGAGAGTGAGAGAGAATTGGCATGCCAGGGCCTCCAGCCACTGCAATCGAATTCCAGATGCATGCACCCCCTTGTGCACATGTGCGACCTTGCACACTTGTGTTACTGTGTGTCTGGCTTACATGGGACCTGGATAGTTGAACATGGGTCCTTGGGCTTCACAGGCAAGTGCTTTAATTTCTAGACCATCTCTCCAGCCCTCTGTTTTGTTTTGCCTTTTGAGACAAGGTCTCACCACATAGCACAGGCTGGTCTTGAACTTGAAATCTTCCTGTTCCACTTGCTGGAGTGCTGGGATTCAAGCTTATAGTACCATACCTGGTACTGGCATTTTCTTTATGACTTTTTTATCCCTGTTCACTAGATACAGTAGTTTTTTTTCTTGTCATTTTTTTGTCAGCTTTTGATATGAGGCTTGTACTTTGCTAAATGAATTGAAGTAAATCCCCTTTCTTTATTGTCTGAAAGAAATAATGTAATGCTTTTTAAATATTTTATTTATGTTATCAATGCAATCATCTGACTTTGCAGCTTTTTAAAAACTTATTTATTTATTTGAGAGAGAGAGAAAGAGGGGGAGAGAGAGAGAGAAAGAGAGAATGGGCATGCTGGGGCCTTCAGCTGCTGCAAATGAACTCCAGATGCATGTGTCACCTTGTGAATATCTGGCTTATATGGGTACTGGGGAATTGAACCTGGGTCCTTTGGCTTTGCAGGCAAGTACCTTAACTGCTAAGCCATCTCTCTAGCCCTGCAGCTTTCTGTATAGAGAAATTTTGACAATGACTCAATTTCCTTAATGAAATTATAATAATGTGTATTCTCACAGAATTCATTCATAGTAGGGTATATTCTGATTTTCTTCCCTTACTGCCTCCCTTCTTCCCTCTCTTCTTTCTTTCCTTTTTTCTTTCTTTCCATTTTTTTCTTTCTTCCTTTCCCCTCCCTTCCTCTTTTCCTTCCTTCCTTTCTTCTCCCTCCCCCTTTCCTTTCCCTTCCTAATTTTCTTCCTTCTTCCTTTTCAATGTTTTTTTTTTTCCTGAAATAGAATCTTATGTAACTAATGCTGGCCTCAAATTCACTATATAGAAAAAGATGACCTTGAACTCATAACCCTACTGCCTCTACCTCCCAAGTACTAGCATTATAGGCCTACACCACCATATCCAGTTTATATTCTGAGTTTCTATTTCTTTTCATGTCGATTTTTATAAGCTGTAATTTTGAGGATTTTTGTCAAATATTTTTGGTGCAATGTTGTATACATTTCTTCATTATCACTTTAATGTTTATAAGTTATATTGTCTTTTTAGTCTTGATACTGGTAATTTGTTTTCTTTCTTAATCAGTCTTTTAGTGTTTAATAATTTTGTTAATATTTTCATAAACTAAGACTTTTGGTTGGTTATTTGTCAATTGCTTATTTGTTCCCTTATCACTTAATTTAATTTTGCAATAATATTATTTTCTTCATTTTATTTATTTTGGTGGTAATATGCTCCTTCCATTCTAGCTTTTTAAAGTGGCAAGAGATCACTCTCTTTCAATCTTGTTATGTTAACATGTAAACATGTAAACATTTGAATTCATACCTTTTCTCCTCTGCTGCTTGGGCTGAGTCCCACATTGCTTTATTATGCATTGTAAAATGTTTCCTAGTTTCTCTTATACATTCCTTGACCCATGTGTGTTAGAAATGCATTGCTTAGTTCTGAAATAGTTTGAGATTTTCTGGACCTTGATTGCTATTGAGATCAAACTTAATAACACTGTAATCCGAAAATATATTTTGAATTATTTCAATATTTTCAAATGAATTAAGCCTGATTTTTTCAGCTTAGGATACAATGTGTCTTGATGAATACCTCCTGTACACTTGAAAATGCTGCATTTTTGCAGTGATTCATCTTGTCTATGAATATCATTAGGTCAAGGTGATTGATAATATTTGGATATCCTATGTAATTACTTGCTCTATCCATTACTGTCTTCTTGTCTTTTTGCTCTATCATTTACTGAGATATAAAGATCTCCAACTGTAATTGTGAATTTGTGTAGTTCTTTATTTAAGGCACTTAAGACATAATTCTTTACTTTGGCTTCATTTACTTTGCATTTCTGTCATAAGGTTAACCCACACGTACACGTGCTGCATCTTTCCCTAATTTCCATTTGTCCTTATGAAATGCCCACCTTTATCTCTGATTAACTCCTGGTTAAATCATCTGTCTGATCTCAATATAGGTACATTAACTTCTTAGGCACACAATTTAAGCAATATTTTTTCTTTTACATTCAATATAACTTTATACATAAAATGTATGTGTAGGGTATGTCTTATAGACAACAAATAAGACAGCAAATCTTATTTTTCTATCCACTCTGAAAAAATCTCTGCTGTTAAGTTGGCAGCCAGTGCATTAATGTTTAGTATAATTATTGATAAGGTGCAGGGGTCTCATCTATTATCTTGCTATTTAGTTTTGCTGTGTCTATCTGTCTTCACTCCTCTATTTGTAATTTCCTATTTCCACTTGATCTTAGCCAAAAGGCCAAGAAGTGATTATTTCCTATTTCCTATTGGTCTAATCAAATATTTTTAAATAATCTATTAAATTCTCCTGTTGATATTTTAGTCTTTTCTCTAGGGATTAAACATGCGTGATTTATTAATGGCAGTCCATATAGAATTAATACTAAACTACTCCATACAAAATATCTAAACATATTTCTACTGTATCTATATCTTTGGTGCTCTTCTTGTAATATATCTCCCACCTGGCATACAGTAAGAAGATGATAGATACTTACTGAATGCACAAATAACAAGTCACTGTGAGAGAGGGACCTATAAAGAAGGGAACTGTCACATTAGAACTGTGACCACAGGAAACCTTGCTGCATTCCAAGGTTAGTGGTGTTTCTATGGCTTCATTGAGATCACTATTTTCAATTAACTCCTTACTCAGTATTGTGGTATATATAGGGTGTAGCTGTGGTGGACTCGAAAAGATAATAAGCTTCGAATCATGACTTTATTGGGAAGTTATTGAAAAGCAAGTCAAACTAGGTTAATGTAAAAATTTGAAGATGATAGATTTTTTTTTTTTTAGTGTGTTTTCATGTGTGTGAGTATGGGCAGGTGCATGTCATAGTGCACGTGTGGCTCTCCAAGGACAACTTTTTTTTTTTTTTTTTTTTTTTTTTTTGTTTTTCAAGGTAGGGTCTCACTCTGGTCCAGGCTGACCTGGAATTCACTATGTAGTCTCAGGGTGGCCTTTAACTCATGGCAATCCTCCTACCTCTGCCTCCCAAGTGCTGGGATCAAAGGCGTGCGCCACCACGCCCAGCTTAGAGGACAGCTTTTGAGTGTGTCCTCCCCCTCCCCCTTGGCTTGAGGCAGGGTCTTACATTGGCCACTTGTGCTTTGTTCACCAGGCTAACTCACCCCTGTGCTTCCAGTGGATTCTCCTGTCTCCACCTCCCTTTTTCCTTAGGCATGGCTGAGATTACAAATGCCTACCACAACATCCAGCTTTTATATGGATGCTGGGGATCCAAATTAAGGTACTCGTGCTTATATTGCTAGCACATCATTCACTGAGCCATCTCCCCAGCACTGAAAATAACATATTTCTTAAGTTTAGGATCACTGTACTCAGGAGCTCAAATAATGTTATGAAACCTCTGGTCTTTCTTTTCTTTCTTCTCTGCTTGTCATGGCTGCTCTCTGTGCATTGGCTTCATTTTCTCTGCTGGAGGTAAACTCTCCCCACATGTCAGGAGGGCTGTTTCTGAAAGCTCTAGGTTTATATTCAGTGCAGCAAAATTACAGGATTCTGATTGGCTTAGTTTAGGTCACATGATCTTGACTGAGCTAATATACCAAATAATGTTGTACTGCAATTCACAAGACTGAGTCATAGAATGTCTTGCTGATTGGGATGAGTAAGTAGCTGACATTTCCAACAGAATTTCAAGAAATAAGAGAGGAGTGCCTCCAAGGAAAGAAAGAAAACAGACAGAAAAGGATGATGAACAGACCACAGGCCACTCAGGGCTGCTAGATCTTTTGCAGTTCTGGCTTCATTGTTTTCTATGTGGCTTTAGCCAAATCATTTTCCTCTTTATCTTTGTCTTGTCATTCACACAATCATCTTTATGCTTTCCTCTGTCTTTAATTCTAGAATCAATATAAGTGTCTACCAAATAAAGAAATATATAATGCAAATGTAACATAGAAACAAGAATGAATTAACTAAAATTACCCATTTCAATATGTATAAACCTCAAATAGTGTTAAACCAAAAACACAACTTGAAAAGGGCTATGTACAGTATGGTACCAATTTACATAAAATTTTAAAAAACAAAGTAAAAATATAATTCACATAAAATTTGGATTGTAACCTATTAGGAATGAGCTGTGGGAAGGATACATGGGCTTTACCTTTTAATATTTTGCTTCATAAAATTCTGAAAAATGTGGTTAATATTATTAACAAAGATGAGTATCAGGGCCCCAGGTATTTTTTATTTATTTTGAGAGAGAGAGAGAGAGAGAGAGAGAGAGAAAGAGACAATGGGCATGCCAGGACCTCCAGCCACATGTGCCACCATGAACATCTGGTTTATATGGATACTGGGGAATCAAACCTGGTTCCTTAGGCTTCACAGGCAAGTGTCTTAACTGCTAATCTATCTCTCCATCCTGTATTTGCTATTTTAAACACCAAACTTTTCAGTATGCTCAAATGCAATCTCCATAGTATATACTACTCACCATGTTCCAGGTTTTCATCTAAGGATGTTCCACAGATGATGTGTTTAGTCTATACTAGTTACTCTTGGAAGGCTCAATCTTTTCACATGGGCCTCTCTATTAGGTTAGCTTGAGTTTTCTCAAACATGGCTGCCGATGAGTGAGTGCTCCAAGACAGAGAAAGGAGGAAACAGCACAATGTTACTTTGCATCTGTTCCTGTCTGTCAGGAGGAAATTAGCAAGTTCAGCTCACACTCAGGGGAAGAGAAGGAAAGCTGCACATTTTTTTTTAAAAAAAGGACTATGAGAGAATTTATGTCCATATTTTAAAACCATCATAATGTGTGTTTTTATTTTTTTAGGAATTAAAACGTTTTAGAGAAATTTTAAGTTCACAGCACAATTGGCAGGAAGGTACAGAGATATCCTACATATTTCTGGGTCTCAAAAAAGTCTGACCTCCAGCATTATCAACATCAGTTTGCAGAATGGAACATGATAGCAGAAATGTCATAATTATGATGTCATCATTATTCAGAGTTTACACGAGAGTCTTTTCTTGGTGTTGTCCATCTTATGAGTTTATAAACATGTAAAATGCTGTATATACTAATGAGTATCATGCAACATATTTTTATTGCCATAAAATCCCTCAATATTTGTTTATTCATCCTGCCCCTGAACTAACTTCTAGCAAGCATTGATATTTTCCTGTCTTCATAATTTTTCTTTTTCCAGAAATTCATGTAGTTGAAAACTCAGAGGAGATAACCTTTTCAGATTGGCCTCTTTCACTTGGTAATATGCACTTAAATGTTCCACAACCTCGTTTACAGGATGCATTTATAGATAAGATGATAAAGATACAAATAACTTGCTCAAGTTCAGAGCTAAGAAGTGGTAGGGCCTGGATTCAACCCCAGGTGATCTGGTTCTGGGATAAATGCTCTTAGCCACTGTTGTGCTGCCTCTGATAAATACTGGAATGAAAACATACCTGGATAACAGCATACTTAGGTGTAGATAGTATGAAACATGAGAAAAGTATGTGGAAAGGTTATAGGATTTGAGACAGAAGGTTTCACTTCTCCTGGGGTGATAAGGCAGGGCTCCATGGAGCAGAGACCCTGTATCTGGGTCTTTGAATTATAGGTAGAGACTGGCAGGGGATTTTGGCAAAGATCAGGAGTTGGAATATCCAAACAGAGAGATTAGGATAAACAGAGAACCTGGAAACTCTGAGTCACTTCACAGGCACTCATGAAGCCACTTCTAGCATGATGGGAGATGGTTTAGCAGTAGAGGCCAACAATGCCAGGCAAGGGCAGAAGAAAGTCCAGAAAGACATCAAGGAAGTATTTGATACCACTGAGCTGAGCATTAGGGTGAACAAGGGCAAACTGGCATGTCTGAGGTAGGAGTCTGAAAGTCAAGAACTAGAGCCAGACTGTCCAGCAGAAGTGGAAAGGGTTACAAGTTAAAGGGGGTCAGATGGAGAGGAATCATGGCATAACAGCTTTTGCATTTATGTTCCTGAGTATTCCTCACCATAACTAAGCCAGGGCATGTACCATAATGCCCATTTTACAGAAAAGATGCTGAGTCCTTTCTGCCTACTCTCTGTGGCCTGGCTCTTGCTGGTGACTCCCTTTGCTATGGAAGGAAAAAGAAATTATGACAGTCAATTTCTGTCAGCAGTTCCCAACTTGCAGTTTTTGAGGACTTCCCTGCAATGACCTAAAAAAAAAAAAATCTTCCTTGCTACTAAATATAGTCCAGTGAAATTACTCATTATTAGATAGTTCTTGCCTTAAAATAAATCTACAAATAGATTCTTGGAATGGTAGAGTAGGGAAGAAAATTATTTTATTTCTTTAAAAAAATGAATGGGTGTTGGGCATGGTGGTGGCCAAGATAGGAGGATAGGAGGATAGGAGGATTGCTGTGAGTTCAAGGCCAGCTTGAGACTACATAGTGAATTTCAGGTCAGCCTGAACTAGAGAGAGACCCTGCCCTGAAAAACCAAAACCAAAACCAAAAACAAAAAACAAAAAAAACACAAATAAAAATAAATGGGTTCAACCTTTTAGTCTATCTTCAAGAATAAAGGTTTCTATAGTACCCATTCGTTTTGGGTTCAGTTTTATGCCTCCTTCCCCTTCCCCTCCCCCCAAGCCCTTCCTTTCCTATTGTAAGGGCCTGGAGTTGCCTGTCAGGTATGTCAGCAATTTGGGCTGATCCAGATTAGGCATCAAAGATAAGTGAGACCATGTGGCAATTGTCTTTCTATGATTGTGTGAGTTCCCTGTGTATAATCTGTTCCAAGACCGACATTTATCTACAAATTTCCTTGTGTCATTTTTTCTTACTCCTGAGTAGAATTCCATCTTATAAATATACTACAGCTTGGTTATCCATTCTTCCTTGAACAGGAGTGGCCCGGAGGGGGGGGGGAGTGTGCTCCTGAAAAGAAGGGTCCTGGAGAAGGTGGAATGAAGCGTAACCATAAAATTTTGCCTTCCTTCCTCTCCTTCCCTGCCTCCCTGCCTCCCTGCCTCCCTGCCTCCCTGCCTCCCTGCCTCCCTCCCTCCCTCCCTCCTTCCCTCCTTTCTTTCCCCCTTTCTTTCTTTCTTTCTTTCTTTCTTTCTTTCTTTCTTTCTTTCTTTCTTTCTTTCTTTCTTTCTTTTTCTTTCTCTCTCTCTCTCTCTCTCTTGGTTCTAGCCTGTAATTCCCAGTACCAGGATATGGTTACTACCCACAATGAGCTGTTGACCAGAGACCTACAAAGTCTCCAAAACAAGATAGCCTTCTGTCAAAGCACTTGATTACCTGCCTGGTGTAAATGGTAAGACCCTATTACTGAAAACAACATATGCTTTCAGCACAGAACACAGAGAAACCTGGCTGGAATCCGGAACAGAGCCAGTCCCTTATCCCATTTCACCTGTGCTGACTTCACTCTTCCTTGGAGAATCTGCTTTTCTTTTTCAGACATGAGAGAAACCCAAGGAAATAAACTACCCGATGCACTTCAGCCAAGCCCCAGCTGAAACCACAGAGGAATTGGGGAGATGAGCAAGAGTGCTGCTTCCATGGTGAACCTGATAATCAGAACCAGGGTGAAGGAGACAGATGCTGAGGACACTCAACATCTAACTAAGCAGAGATCCAGAGGCTCCTAAGAGCCCAACACTGAAGTAGACTTAAAACACACCTGACATGGCTCAGAGAATTTTGTGGAAGAGGGGTTAGAAAGACTGTAAGAGCCCCAAGTTGGGACATCATGCCCAGCCCAGAGACACTGCCTCTCCCCAATAACTGACTGCTGTTCCCATAACACATAAACCACAACCTCCTACTGGGAAAACCTGGGACCCCAATGAAGAGGGCCATCTTTGGAAAGGGGGAAGGGATGAGGGATATACACATACTAAGTATGTCCGCAATTAATAAAAAGTTTTAAAGAAATCTAAATAAATAAATAAATAAATAAATAAATAAATAAATAAATACATGGGGCTGTTTGAAGTGGCTAATGCAGTCAAGTTTCCCAAAGAGTGTTAGACCTGGGTGAAACTGTGCAGCATGAAGTTGATCTGGGTGTGCCCTGTTTCTGCACAGGGACTCCTAGGAAGAGAGGTGGTGCTTCCCAGAGTTCTGCAGTGATTTTCACAATCAGTTTCCAGTGAGGTCCGGCTGGAGGCCAAGCTTCATGAGCAGGTGGGAAGGATGGGGGCTGCCCTCAAGTGCCACCAGCATCAGAAGAAAATAACAACAGGACACAGAAAACCTTCACGATTTATGTTCACAACATTGTTTCTATCAATTTTCCTGTCAACACCCCATAGGAACAATCTGGATAGACTTAATGAAAGAAAACTAGGGAGAATGTTTGGGATAATGTGACAGAAAACATAGGTGCTATAGAGTGCACTGATATTAACTTTAGAGGACCATAGGAGGGCATTCCAAATGGTGGAATTTCAAAGTAGCTGAAATAGACTAGACCCAATACATGGGTCTGCCAACTGTGAGGAGCTGGTATCATAACACTAAGAATGGCTAATGCTTACTGAGGGCTCACTTTGTGTTAAGATGATGTGGGCAGAGGACAGAAACAGTGGTTTTATCTATGAGCCTCAAGAGGAGAGTCACTTGAAAGATGCTCCCAAGTGAATGTTAGCAAAGATCTAGTGTTTTTCACTGGGACAGAAATATGAAGTACTCTAGGGTGAGTAGCAGCAGAAATTTATTTATTTTGCTATGTTTAATAATTTTCCTGAGTAATATAGATACCCACTATTTCTTTACCTTCATTTAATATGAGCTACCATTTGCAACCTGCTAGCTACATGCTAGATAATGAGCTATGTGCATTTGTAAGAGATTTAGTAATTTCCAAAATGTTATACAAATACTTATTCAATTGTTTAATCATTAATGAAAATATTAATATAAATTCAAATGAGCATTGCCTTGAAAGTTTAAGTTGCAAGATACTGTGTGAGAACAGTGGGGGATAAGTCCTTATCAGGAGAGGGCCAGTCTTTGTCACTTGATTCTTTCTTCTCTGCTGTTTTAGCATCTCTGCCAAGTCTTCTATAGCTTCCATGTTCCAGCCTTCTTTCTAAAATTCAGGATTAATCATATCCCTTTTCTGCTAAGAAACCTTCAGGATGGGGCGGGTAGTGTGTGTGTGTGTGTGTGTGTGTGTGTGTGTACGCGCGCGCACGCGCGTGCAAAGATCCCGAGCAGAATTGCACATTAGCATGAGCTGGGGTCTTGTTAGCATGTAGAATTCTCCTAATACTCCATTCTAGAAACTTGATTTCAGGATGTCTGAAAGGCCTGGAGATCTGTATTTAATATCTTCCTGTCTCTGAAAAAAAATATGTCAGTGAAGTTGAAGCATGCAGTCTGTAATTGGATATTTGATAATTCCTATGAAATACATCCTTGCCAACCCATCCTGAAATAATTGAAGTGCTAAAAATTTTCTATTCAAATCTATTTCTCTTTCTGTCACAGGCATACAAGGTAACTAAATTAGTTATTCATAAACTTAAGTGTGGAGGTAGGTAGGGGAGAGAGAGGGAGATATTCAAAGAAGCCTCTGTTATAAACTTAAAACCTCTTTATAAGGATAAACTGGGCCAAACCAAACTTAAAAGTGACAGTTCAGAGTTTGATAACTGGGTAGTCTATCTGGTCTCCATGCTGAGGATTATTTGAAGTTCTCTCTCCAGTGCTGAGGTTCTGACAAGTACTGAGAACAAAGGATGCAGTTAACAGGTCTTCTCTGTCAGTCAGCACAGCTGTTCCAGATGGGCTTGTGAAGGTAGCTTTGTTCTTCTATAAGCAAAGGTTCTTCTGCAGGAAACCTGTGTTTTAGTAACCATTGCTTTGCAAGTAAATTTATGGAGGACTTTTCCCCCCCTCCCTCCCTCCCTTTTTCTTTCCCTCCCTCTCTCTCTTTTTTCCCTCCCTTTTTCTCTCCTTCCTTCCTTTCCTCTCTCTTTCTCTCCATTCTTCTTTCCTCCTCTCCTTCACTCCCTCCCTTTCTTCCAACTCACTTATTTGATGTAAGTACATTGGTTAGAATTTATGAAATGAATTGTAATTCAAAGAATTCAATAACAGTTGCACAAATAAAAGCTGAAAACACTGACAGAAATGTTGATACGATGAGGGTTTTTCAAAGCTAAGGAGATGAGAAAACTTATAATTAGCCTGAATGTACTGCTTCTGGCCATTGCTGATGCCTTTACAATCCCTTCAATTGTAAAATCCATCCCTCTCCTCGCTACCTCATTTAATTTTACAAGATGATTTTTTTCCCCAAAGGAAAGGTAAACATGCCTATTTGTCCTGCCCTGAGTGGCCACATAGAATATGTATTTTGGTGATGGTGATGGCAATAACCATGAGAGGTCAACGTTTTTGAGTTCATGTCACAAGCGTCAGTTTACATGCACCACCTTATCCAACCTTTGTGCCAGCTTTATGAAACTGGGGCATATTATCATTTCCATTCTCAGAGAGGTTAGCTGACTTTCCTAAAGTCACACTGTTAATACAAAGAGGCCTTGACATGATACTAGGACACAGCAGGACATGCTTTGACTGCAACTTTAACTTCTTCAGTAGTTGATAGATGTACTTTGACGACCATGATAGTGGTGGTGATAGAAAAATGCCTCCTTCTGGGAGAAAGAGGAAATACAAAACCCTTTAATACTACTTGAGTGAATTGAGAAAGATCTTTAGAAGAGACTCTTGGCTAGAGTGGGCTTGTATTCCTAGTTTTTTTTCTTCCATACTAGGCTAACTTTAGATCAACACCAGGAAGATTTGGTTTGTTAATGTGGAAAAAAAAATCACTGTTTGCAAAAGCACTATTTTTTAAAATTTTTCAAAAAATATTTTATTATTTATTTATTTATTTGAGAGAGAGAGAGAGAGATACAGAAATAGGCAGGTAGAGAGAGAGAGAGAGAGAGAGAGAGAGAGGGAGAAAATGGGTGCACCAGGGCCTCCAGCCACTGCAAACAAACTCCAGATGCATGTACCCCCTTGTGCATCTGGCTTACGTGGTTCCTGGAGAAACAAGCCTCAAACCAGGGTCCTTCAGCTTCATAGGCAAGTGTTTAACTGCTAAACCATCTCTCCAGCCCAAAAGCACTATTTTTAAGTGTTTGTAACTGGCACCAAGTTCTCTTTAGGGTAAAACTTTCTATTATGTGAACGGGTTCCAATAGCTTGAAAGCTCAAACATTTGGAATGACCTTTTGTGGGACCCTGTTGACTCAGTGAGAAGAGAGATCTTGCTGCTGGATTCTTCAAAGCATTCACTCAGTAAGAACACAGTATGGGTGAGAAATAGCAATGCTATTTTGTTTCTTTGTTTCTTGGCCAAAATATGCTCTTCCATGTTTGGCTTAAAGAAATATTTTTATTTATTTATTTATTTTCATATGTATACATGTGTGTGGTGCATCAGAGTCTCTTGCCATTGTAAATGAATACCAGATGCTTGGGCCACTTTTTGCATCTGGCTTTATGTGAGTGCTGGGGAATTTAATATGGTCTAACAGGCTTTGCAAGCAAGCACCTTCAACCACTGGGCCATCTTCCAAGCTCACATGTTTAGTTTTTGATGCTTCTCAAATCAAATCTATTTCTACTTCTCATTTGGCCTTAAAAAATTTTATTACTTAATTAATCCATTAATTTATTAATTTATAAGAGAGAGATAGAAAGAGGAAGACAAAGAAAGAGAGAGAGAAAGTATGGCTGAACCAGGACCTCCCACCACTGCGAATAAAATCCAGACACATGTGCCACTTTATGTATCTGGCTTTATGTGAATACTGGGATATCAAACCTAGGCCATCAGGCTTTTCAAACAGGCACCTTTAACTGCTGAGCCATCCCTCCAGCCCTCATTTTGTCTTTTACATAAAGCATATATCTTAATTTCACATTCAAGAATTGTGTGGGCAGAAAGAGCAGTCTAACAAGATCATCACATGAATCTTCCTTGAAAGACAAGTCCGTCTGTGTACCAACAATGAGAGATTCTCTACAGTGCCTCATTATAGGGCTATTTTGATAACATGTCTGTGGTGGTTTGATTCAGGCATCCCCCATAAACTTAGGTGTTCTGAATGCTAGGTTCCCAGTTGATGTAGAATTGGGCATTAATACCTCTTGGAGGTGTTGTATTGTTGGGGGTTGGCTTATGGGTATTATAGCTAGTTTCCCCTTGCCAGTGTTTGGCACACTCTCCTGTTGTTGTTGTCCACCTGATGCTGGCCAGGAGGTGATGTCCACCCTCTGCTCATGCCATCGTTTTCCCCTGCCATCATGGAGCTTCCTGTAGAGTCTATAAGCCAAAATAAACACTTTTTCCCCACAAGCTGCTCTTGGTTGGGTATTTTCTGCCAAAAATGTAAACCTGACTGCAATAATGTCTTTTTCTACTTTTCATACAATTGATATTTCTCTGTGAAGTTGGTCAACAAATGTTTTTGGCATCCTTTAGGTGAACTTTCCCTTCAGAAATTTATAATCTATTATAGATGGCACGAGAACAGTTTCTTTCAGTTTTTTTTCACTGATACATGTTTTACTCTATAAACGTAAATAGGCAAATAAATGGATACTTTGGAGCTTTGGTAAGGAGGCAATATCATGGCCCTCATCTCCATCTGGACTAGTTACTTTATTCTTTTTGTCTAAGGTAGAAATAAATTTATCACCTACCAAACCTTCTGTAAAGTGCATATTGATCACAGGATGTCTGTGCAACAGAATTGAGATGGATGAATCTGTAGTTCTCCTGATTTTCCAACAAAGTAGTCAAAGTCCATGTCCTAGGGACAGACTGATCATGTATGCAAGGTGGCCCATCCATCATCAGTGCCCCTGGATTGTCTCTTTATCATGCCTCCTGAACACTTGCTCATAAATAGAATTAAACATAAATTAAACATGGACAAACATATCATATCACATCTCTATGTCTTTTAGAACTAAGTCCTTTTGTAGAGACTCAAATCTTAAAAGTAAGGACTCCATTTTAAAAAAAAAAACTTTTTTTTTTTTTTGAATCAAAGATTCACTCTAGTTCAAGCTGACCTGGAACTCACTCTATAGCTCTAGGCTGGCCTCAAACTCGTTAATATCCTCTTACCTCTGCCTTCTGAGTGCTGGGATTAAAGGTGTGCCTGGCACCACCATGCCTGGCATAGAGTCTATTTTTCCACTAGAGAGTGACAAAAGTTTTAATTTGGTCATTAAAATAATTCCATTCTTATACTTGAAATAATAGGGAATGAGTATTCATTTACTCATTCTTTTTTTACATTGCACAGCTACTTATCACCTGCCTATGCTGGGCCAGGGTCTCTGTAGGCACTGCCAACAGGAGCATAGATAGTCACAGGGGGCCTACCAAGGAGGAGAGTGTTATTCACATGCACTTGCATGGGGCCAGAAGCCCTTATAGAGGCCTAAACATTTAAACAAGTCTCAGACAGAGAACCAGGTTGTCAGTGAGCAAAGCAGGCATGCATGCATATTGTCTGAGGAAGGGCAGTAGGAAGGACAGCCAGGGCAGAGCTGGTCAGATGGAACATGTGTCATCTATGGAAAGGAGCAAAGAGGTTCTTGGAGCATGTGTCAGGGTGGAGGGTAAGGGATCTGCTCTCTAAGAGCATTGCTACTAGAGGGGAGGAAGCTTGCAAAAGGAAACTCCTATTCAATGCCAGGCTGTTTGGGTTCTGTTTTGTTTTCATTCGCACAAACTTTCTCCTATATAACCCTGCAATCTCATTGCAGTAGTTTAAAGTTCTTGATTGTAACCTTTCCAAACAGGTCAGAAGTACTCCAGCAGGAAGGGAAACTTACACAGTCCAGGAACTTTGTACCTCAGATCAGAGAGAAAACTCAGAATAGAACTGCCAAACTGGCAGAGATCCTGGTGCTGAAATCAGTGTGAATTTGTCAAACTTGAAAAAAAAAGAAAGAAAGAAATTATGTAACTTGGCTTTGAGAAACACTTTTATCCTTTTGGGGTATTGTGCCTCCCTTCTCTGCCTAGTGTAAGGAAATGTGACCATCTAAAAGTAAGCCCCAAATGGACCCCCATGCCCATGCCTGGAAGAATTTTCCAACTAATCATGGCCTTCTTGCTGAGTCTAGATATGCCCATAGAATGAAGCAGGTAGCCACTACCAATCAGGAGTGGGGGAAAAAAACCCATGTATCTGGTCTCAATGTGAACTAAATACATAATTTAATACTTTATAGAGAAACAGTAAACACTAATAAGAGATAATGTGATCAGGTTCAGTAATAAATTTTATTTAATCAAATATATCCAAAATTAACATGTTTTCCATTTGTCTTATCACAACAGGTATGTATTGAAAGCAGGTATGTATTTCACACTTGCAATCTATCTTAATTCTCACTAGGCCCAGGTCAAGTATGTAATAGTCACATTATTTACTGGCTCCTCAAGTAGAGAGCTTGGGTCTAAAGTTTACCTCTTTAAGTCCTACTGGGGCAACTGTGAGAGTGAGATTCAAAACACTCTTCTGCTTTTGCATGGCCAAGCTCTTCCCCTGAGTCATTTGTACACAGTGCTGGGGAGCCACGCGAGTAGGGCTAAGACTATAGAAAGCCCACTTGCAAGCTGGTTTTTCCACAGCAAGTCTTTGGAGCAGAAGCCCTGTGTTCTCCGAAGTGGGAATGTCTTTAAATGGGCAGTTTCCTATGGATGTTATAGCTGAAACATGTATTATCAAAGGGAAAAACTATTTAATGCAGTTTTTAAGTGTTTTTAAGAAACACTTAAAGTTGGATATCATAAAAGGACTACAAATGGAGCACTAGGATGTCGAGAAGACATTTAGCAAAGATCAAAGACTCCACAGCGTTAGAACTGGAAGAGACTGAGGTAAAATTGCATGCTTCGAGACTGAGTCCCAAAAGATTTAAGGGCCTTTAGCAGCTACACAATTGGGTAGAGATAGTGCTGGTTTTGAGACTTTGCTCTCTCAGCTCCTAATCTCAATGCAGATACCTTGGTCCTAAATCACAAGGCCAAAGAAATTAATAATGCCACAGTATTAGAAGAATATACACTCCATTTTAGGGCTGTGCACATCTATTTAGAGTATAGAACTACACACCATCTTCCTAGATGCCAGTTTCCCAAGGTCATCTTTGCAAAGAAACAAATAGACTGTTGGCAGGATTTGGTTTTGGCGGGTTAAAAGGAAGGTGGGTGTAGACTTCCTTGCTCAGACATGCTTGTTCATCCCTACCAGTTCACCAAGAGACACTTCTTTTGCACTGTATTATGGAGATGGGAAGGGAAGGAGACAGAGAGAAGGAAAAGTTGGGAAGCTATGCAGAGAAAGTAAATCAAAGCAAAGGGCCAATACTTTGATAAATGAGACCAAATCAGTTATTTTGTGAAGACAGGGATTGGATTATTATAGCAGATGGAGGTTCCTCCCACCACCTCCATCCTGCTATACTTCTGTACCTGGAGGGCTCCCATCAACCTCAAGAGCTGGTGTATGCCTTTCCTTGACACTGCCTCACATAACTACGGGCAACAGAGTTTCTGGTCTGGAGTGAATTTTAAAGGGGATGAAAAATACAAGCAGGTGATTTAATTACTAGCCTTGAACTGATTTATTTTCAGCAGCAACAACAAAGTCATAGGAACCAGTGACAGGAATCAAGTGATTGCTCCCCATTGTGAGAGATGAAGAGGAGAAAGAAAAATGCTCCGATTTCACATCATGGCTTCAAGCCAGACAGCAAAGCAAGAATCTGTGAAACCCAAGGTCTTCGAGTCTATTATTTCTCTCTGTTATTATTTCTGAAACAAGACCTGGGCAAAATCAATTCAGGTTCAGAAGACTATTACTTTAATTTTCTACATAAAATTGTCAGGAAGTCTGAGTTAAGAGGAGAAAAGACAGACGACTATCATCCAAGCAGAAATTAAATGAATACATTAAATGAAGCAAAGTACATTTGTATTACGAAAACGCTAGTCATGAGGCAAAATATGTCTTTTGGCACAGTCACTTAGGAGTTTAAAAAAAATAAAAAACTAGGAACACAAATGATGAGGTAATGCTCCTGAAAATAAACTCTCACTCCTAAGTGTTAGGAAATCAATGCTGGATTGATCAAGGAGAATTAATTTTCTTTTGATGCAAATGTATCTTGAAAACTCTTAATTAGACTTCAACCTAAAATATGTGATTTTCATAAAAATTTAATTTACATTCTTCCCTTCTTAAGTCACTGACATACATTTTTTAAAAGTACTATTTTAAAAATATTTTTATTTATATTTATTTATTTGAAAGAGAGCAAAAGATGCAGAGAGAGAGAGAGAGAGAGAAAGAGAGAGAAAGTGAGAGGGAATGGGTGTGCCATGGCATCCAGCTGCTGCAAACAGATTCCAGATTCATTTGCCACCTTGTGCATCTGGCTTACGTGGGTCCTGGGGAATTGAACCTGGGTCCTTTGGCTTTGCAGACAAGTTCCTTAGTCACTAAGCCATCTCTCCAGCCCACTGACATATGATTTTTCAAAAAACAGGGATAATCTTGGGAAAGTCAATGGTGATAGACGGTTTTGACATTGCCACCCTATTTTCAGAGCACATTTTCCACTGGTTATAAACTCAGTATATCTGTAATATAGTCTCTACCAGATGTTAGTCAGGTCCCAAGAAGTGAGGTGATAACCCTCCTACAAGTGAGTCTCTTTTGCAAATATTCAAATACTTCATGGTCTGATTGGACTTAACATCATTGTTGAGTTCTTGATTTATGGCTGGTGTATGCTGGACATGGCTGCTGCAAATGAACTCCAGATGCATGCGCCACTTTGTGCATCTGGCTCTACATGGGTACTGGGGAATTGAATCTAGGTCACCATGCTTCGCAACCACACTGCTTAACCTCTGAACCATCTCTCCAGCTTCCAGTGGTCTCATTTTGTACATGCAGGAATGGAGTCCTAAAATGTTTAGCTCAATAAATCTTTCTTTAAAATATTTATTTCAACACAGAGAGAAACAGAGAGAGAGAGAGAGAGAGAGGGAGTGAGTGTAGGTACACCAGGGCTTCTTAATTAATTAATGAACTCTGGATGCATGAACCACTTTGTGCATCTGCATCTGGTTTTATGTGGGTGGTTAGAATGTGTAAGCAAGTGCATTTAACCACTGAGCCACCTCTCCAGCCCTCTATAAACATTTAATAAGAAGCTATCTGAGACCAAAGAGTGTGTTAACACCTGGAGCTGCATATATAAATAATGAACACTTCTTATCATGATTATTTTGTGGGAATGTAGTCACATACATGTAATGAGAATATTTTAAGTGCAAAGATAGAGGCATGAATAGGGTATTAGGGTGCCCACACAAGGACACAGCCCAGGGGAGGGCTCCTTAGAGATGATGTCCAGTTGTAAAGGATAAAATGGTATTAGGAAAAAACTGGATGAGAAAAGACAAAGGCCCCTCTGGGGGAAAGTTTAAGCAAAGACTGTACCCAGCATGATATGTATGCATTAGTATGAACTACAGCTTGCTCAGGAGCTCAGTGCTGTGGGGATGGTTGTGTGAGGCCAAGAGGGAGGAGGGATAAAAACATGCAGGCGTCCTTGTATGCCATTTTGGGCCTTGCATCTGATCCTGCAGGCTATGGGTGTGGTAGGCCATGAGAAAGGCAGCTGGTGCAATGAAGAATTCCAGGCTGAGACATGGCTGCATTTGCAGTTTAACTAAATTACTATGGGAATACTATAGAGCATGGATCTGAGAAGATACCAGAGGCATGAAGACTAGTAAGTCCAGGCGCCCACTGGTGTCATACCATGTTGTCTCCGTGGACATAACTGGAAGCAGATGCCTTTATGGCCCTAGGTGAATTCTCTGGCTTTATGGTTATCTGTTGTTTCTATTAATGTCATTTTATTCCCATTCCTTTACTGCTGGTAAACACACCTCAGTGTCCTTTTGGGGCGGGGGTATCTTTCCTATCTTCCTTTAATATGAGCATTCAAAGGATCCTAAATTCCTTCACTAGGCCTGAGAGGCTGATACTTGCCCCAGACCTTGTTCACTTTAGGGTTCTATCCTCCCAAGAAAGTGACAGTTCAGTGATGGTCATGTGACTCAGGCCAGGATGATGAAACCCAGTTCTACCATAGATTATTTAGCTATATGAAGACCCTTTTTGGTTTAATCCATTGTCACCAGCTATTGGAATATTTCTACAAAATATATCAAGAATTGTTTCTGAATGTTTCCTATGTCATAGGAGAAACTAAGTCAGACTTTCCATGGGGCTTCCAAGAGCTGAGGCAGGGTTAAGAACCAGGGCATTTGAGGACTAATGGATGACTGCTTTCTACTTTGGTTAACCCTCAGGCTCAGCTTGACCTTTAGATCCAATAGACTATAGCAACATAAACTTATTAGAAGACCAGCATTGTGAAATGACCGGCTTCCTCATTAGATTACAAAACCTGTAAGGTAACGACCTCAGGAGCTCATTCTCTTCTGCAGGTGGTAACCTGTTTCTCTTTTATTGTCTGAGTCACAAGGCCTGCACTGAGGGAGCCACTCAATCATTACCAGTCGAATGAAGGGTTGATAAGATGAGCCTACTTGCCTCCCTCTGACATTATAGTTTAGGACCCCAAGGGGCTTGTTCAAGATAAAACAGCTCAGCAGGCTGACTTTTCTTGTGCAGATTACTCCAGGCAGAGTTTAGGCTGATCAAAGGTGTTTGAAAATGTCTTTACATAGGGGGAGGAGAAGTAGGCAAGACTAGGGGCAGACCCAGATCTAGGGAAAGGCAGCAGAAACATCTTCCTTTCCATCCATTAAGTGTCATGGATTTACTGGAAAATGTGAAAAGTCCCTCAAGCAGAAAGAAGAATAAAATGACAGCAGTTTTTGAATCTTGACTTCTAGGCTTCTTTTCCATGCAAAAGTATATGCATATAATGTAATGGGTAAACTCACAGAGAACCCAGGAGACCAAATCCCATCTCTGTTGCTTTACCCTTGGCTTTTTCCACTGTGCAGAGCATCTTGGGCATTTCCCCCTTATGCATATCATTCTTACTTAGGCTAGATTAACCTCCAAATGGTTCCAAGATGCCCTTATCTGACTCCACGTTTCTAAGTGCATGCCAGCTGTCTGAGAGCGGTTTTCTCTTGGCTATTATTCTAGGGAACATCTGACGGTCGCCTCTTTTCCTCCTTCAGCAGCAGCCAAGTGATCCATTGACCCCAGAAAAAATACAGTGCCATGGTCGTGAATAAACCCAAGGGATGGGAGGATGGGGAAGTGCTTCTCAGACATAACATGCATACAGCATTAGCAGCAGTGCTGTTGTGTTGTATTGACAATGATTCAAGTAGGAATCTGATGTCACTGAAAAATCTCCTTGGGAGCAGGGCGTGGCGATGCATGGCTTTAATCCCAGACCTCAGGAGACTGAGGTAGGAGGATGGCTATGAATTTAAAGTCAGCATAGGGCTACAGAGTTCATTTCAGGTCAGCCTGGGTTAGAGTGAAATCCTGCCTTAAAAAGCAAGCAAGCAAGAGAGAGAGAGAGAGAGAGAGAGAGAGAGAAAGAGAAAAGCAGGAAAAGATTAAGGTTAGTCTTCATGATGCTCTCTCCAGTTTCCTGTGGTTTGGGTGTTAGCTCTGCAGGCCTGCTGAAGGATCAATGTTTTAGCCTGTTGTTAAGAGTAAAGGGTTTTATAGTATCTTTTCCTTTTGAGTCCCAATTTGTATCCCCCACCCTTGTCCTCCCTCCCACCCTCTCTATACTCACTTTCTCTTTTATATTATCTATCTTTTTCCTCCCTCACCTCCCTAGGTGCAGACTTATAACTCCCAGTGCCAGCACGGGGTTAACTTCCACAATGAGCTGTTGGTCCGAGACACCTACAAGGTTTCCCAAAAAAGACAGACTTCTGTCAGAGTTCTTGGTGACCCACCAAAGGTTAATGGTAAGACCCTACTGTCTAAGACAGCATATGCGTGTGAGACCAAACACAGAGAGACCTGGCCAGAATCTGGAAGAGGGTCAGTCCCAAGACAGTTAGCTAGTCTAGTGCCAGAGGGTGCTACATGAGCAACTGGGGGAAAATGTCCGACATTGGTCCAAACAACTTGCAGTCTAAGATACCCAGCAGGAAACAACCTGACATAATGCTCAAACAAGTGCAGTAGTGGCAAACAGCCATGGTGGGTGACCAACTGCTCTTGATTTGGCTAATAGATCCACTCAGTGGAATGGAACTGGGATATTAGTCAAAACCAGGTACAAAAAATGAGCTCAGTCTCCAAGATCAAGATACCACCAAATGTGGGCTAGAAGAGAGCCAATGCATATAAAATTCCCTCCAAAACATCTATCTAGCACTAACTTCTCTCTTTGTTGGAGAATTTGCTTATCTTTTTTCAGATGGACAACGAACCTGAAGGGAGGATCAGCCAATCACACCTCACCAGGGCCCTAGCTGAAACCATAGAATAATCCAGGGGAAGGGCAAGAATACAGTGTTCATGGTGATCACAACACCAGAAAAAGGCTGAAGGAGATAAAGACAGAGAACATCCAACTCCAACTAAGTCAGATATCCAGAGACACAGAGGCTCCCAAGACCTCATCACTGAAGCAGAACTAAAATGACCCCAATGTGGCTCAGGGAAATTCGTGGAAGAGGGGCGGAAAGAATGTTAAAGTCACAAGTTGGGGTATTATGCACAGAGACTGGGGCCTACCCCCCAGAACTCTTGACTACCCCCACAATGCATGACCCACATTCCCCATTGATAAGGGTCCCTTTGGAAGAGGGAGGACAGGGAGGAGGACAATGGAGCCAATACTATGAATGTAAAATTGGAATAATATAAATATAAAAAAATAAAAATAAATAAAAAATTGCACTAAATGGCAAAAAAACAAAAGTAACAAAAAAATAAACCTGTTAAAAACTTTAAAAAAACCAACAAAAAATAAAAATAAAAAATAAAAAAATAAAAGGAAAATAGTTAATTATAATTATTTTGCTGTTGTTCATTTCCTTTAACATCATTTCTACTGTTTCTTTAGTAGCCTTGTTCTTAGCATTTTGGGAATAAATCTGACTCATTTGTTCAATAATGTGTTTTTCAATAATAAATAAAATTTTTATCTTCCTAAAAAAAAGCAAGCAAGCAAGCAAACAAACAAAACAAACAAAAAAAAACTCCAAAAAATAAATCTTGATTTTAATGTAAAGATCTACATCCTTTTTATTTTTATTTTTTTATTTTTTATTTTTATTATTATTATTTTTTTTTGGTTTTTCGAGGTAGGGTCTCACTCTGGCCCAGGCTGACCTGGAATTAACTATGTAGTCTCAGGGTGGCCTTGAACTCACGGCAATCCTCCTACCTCTGCCTCCCTAGTGCTGGGATTAAAGGCGTGCGCCACCACGCCCAGCTCCTACTTCCTTTTTAAAAAGGGCTTCCTGGGGTATTTGTCTGTCTGTCTTCTTATTTGACTATTTGAATTGCTGGTCATCCTGTAGCCCCATCTCCCCATATATTTTAGGAATGGACATTGCCTGAGCATCCAGATAGAGTCTCAAGTGTTTGTTCCCCCTAATCTCCTTCCCTGTACTCAGCATATTGGCAAAGTCCATTATATACTTACATCCCCTTTCTCCTGCTACACCAAAGCCTTCACAAGGGAGGGAATGGGACTGTGTTGTCCACTGGGGGACCCTCAGTGCCTAGGTTGGTGCTGAACACATGTAAAGTTTCAGGAAGTACGTGAAGGAAGATGCCCTCATTGCCACTTTGGAGAGGAAGGGAGGCATACAGAGAAGAAACAACTTTACTGCTTATCCCCCTCTTTCTGCATCTTTTCCTGTTATCATCTCTGGACTTCTCCAGTCCTCCCCCATAGTGTGTCCAGCAAAACCCCAAGAAGGATCCCACACCTCTGTCTTGCTTTCCTCTTCTACTTCTCTGCCAGATAGGAGGCAGAGGAAGAGGGGTCATGGCTGTAGCATTTCTAGAACACACAGATGTGAAGCCCTGGCCTGATTCCCAGAGAGAGCCTCCAAATGGAGCCAGCAAAGGCTTTGTGCTCCTGTGACTAAGCTGTGTCCTGCAGGCAGAAGTGACTAAAGCTCTTCAGTGTGGACAGCTCAGCCCATCTCCTCTGGCCTGGTAAGGCTCAGTCTGTGTAACACACCAAGTAGAAGTTGCAGGAGCAAAGTGGTGCAGTTAGCACACTTTCTGCCTAGGGGCTCTGGCTTCCTGATCCTTGCCTTGGTCACTTTTGCTGTGGTGGTAACAGCTCTGCACAGTGCCTGCTTTAGAGGGTCTCCCACCCAGGAGCTCACAGTACGGTGTTGCACATCTGCTGCTCAGTGTGTTTCTGCAGCTTGAATTAGTTTCTGAAGTGTTTTCCCACCTAGTTATGAAGAACAACCACTTCTCCCAGAACTACTAAGCCTGCCTCATGGTTTTCCACAGTCTCTCTTAGGCTGGGAAAACACAGATGACTCTTCTGTTGGAGAGGAAAGCCCAAGCTCTTTGCCAAATATGCAAGATTCTTTTGGCCAGGACTTCCTCTCCCATGCCTCCTTGCAGCAGGTTACTATGTAAGAGATTACCCACAGAATGGAAGAAAAGTTTTGCTGGCTATACAACTGATAGAGGCCTAATTTCTAGAATCTACAAAAACTCAAAAACCTAAACAATAAAAAGTCAGACAATACACTCACAAAATGGGGCAGAGAACTGAACAGGGAATTCTTGGAGGAAGAAATACAAATGGCAAACACACATTTAAGAAAATTTTCAACATCCCTAATCATCAGGGAAATGCAAATTAAAATAGCTATGAGATGCCACCTTAGCACCAGTAAGGATAGAAAACATTAAAAAAAAATCAAATGAAAACAAATTCTGGTGGGGATGTGAAGAAATTGGAATACTCATTCATTGTTGATGGGAATGTAAGCTGGTACAACCACTATGGAAAGCAATATGGAGACCCCTAAAAAGGCTGACTATGGAGTTACCACCAGACCCAATCATTCCCTTACCGGGCATTTACCCTAAAAGCTCCATGCCTCAGTTCAGAGATATTTGTTCAACCATGTTTACAGCTGCTCAATTCATAACAGCTAAACACTGGAATCAACCTAGATCATTAGACAAATAGATAACCAAGATGTGGTATATCTACACAATGGCATTCTACACTACAGTAAGGAAAAATGACACAATGAAATTTGAAGAAAAATGGTCAAACCTGGAACAGATCAATCACAGAAAGACAATCATTGGATGGTCTCACTCATCTGTGGCTCCTAACCTGAATCTGCCCTAGATGCTGATATACCTAATAAGCATCTTGAGGACTGGACAATAAGGAGAATGGGGCAGGAGGGGAGAGTAAGGCAACGGGGTGGGGGCACACAAAACTGGACCCAAATGGAAATAAAATCCTATATCCTGAAAGACAGACTAAAAGGTTGAATCGTCATCAGGTCCTTAGAGGGAACACCTGAATCAAAGGGCCCTGGAGAGGGTATGATGAAGACAAACCTTAATCTGCTCCTGTTTGTCTCACTCTCCCTCTCTCTTCTCTCTTTCTGTTTTATATTACCAATCTTTTTCTTCCTTCTTTTCCCTTGGTGCTGGCCTGTAACTCCCAGTAACAGGATGTGGTTAACATCCACAATGAGTTGTTGATCAGAGAGATCTACAAGGTTTCCCAAAAGAAGACAGATTTCTGTCAGAGGACTTGATGACCCACCAAAGGTTAATGGTAAGACCCTACTGCCAAAGATACCATATTCTGTTGGTACAGAACATGGAGAGACCTGCTGGAATCTGGAAAGAGTCAGTCCCCAGACAGCTTGTCTAGTGCCAGAAGGTGCTACATGAGCAACTGGGGGAAAATGACCAACATTTGTCTAAGCCACTCTTGGTCTAAGCTACTCAGCAGCAAACAACCTGACATGATGCTCACTGAAGTGCAAGTGGCACACAGCCATGGTGGGTAACCAACTGCTCTTGAGTTGGCTAACAGAGCCGCTCAGTGGAATAGAACCCATAGCTGGAACTGGAAAACAAGTCTGCTCTCCAATATCAAGCTTTCACCAATCTTGGGCTACAAGAGGGCCTGCACCTATTAAATACTCTCTAAAATAATAATGGTTATCCCATTTACCTGGTGCTGACCTCACTCTCTGTTGGAGAATGTGCTTCTCTTTTTCAGATGGACGCAGAACCTGAGGAGAGAATCAGCCCACCAGGGCCCCAGCTGAAACCATAGAGTAATTGGGGAAATAAACAAGAGTGCTGCTTTATTGGTGAACCTGGTACCAGCACAAGGGTGAAGGA
Source organism: Orientallactaga sibirica (assembly GCA_036365145.1). Lineage (NCBI taxonomy): Eukaryota > Metazoa > Chordata > Mammalia > Rodentia > Dipodidae > Orientallactaga > Orientallactaga sibirica. Next base: position 50,368,594 of record JAEOAD010000005.1, read on the forward strand.
GATAGACACAGAGAACACTCAACTCCTAACAAACCAGAGATCCAGAGACACAGAGGCTCCCAAGACCTCATCACTGAAGCAGACCTAAAATGAACCCAACATGGCTCAGGGAAATTCGTGGGAGAGGGGGCAGAAACATTGTCAGAGCCACAAGCTGGGACATTTTGCCCAAAGACATTGCCTCATCCCCATAACTGATAGCTACCCCTACAATGCATGACCCACATTCCCCAATGAGGAGGGTCCCTTCAGAGGGGGGAGGACAGGGAGGAGGCTAATGATAGCACCAGCATGATTGTATACATACTATGTACATAAATAATAATAAAAAATGAAATTTCTGCTCTGGCATGTAGTTCTCTTACCCCTATGATATTGCGTGGCTTTTAGATAGTGCTATTCCCCTTTCAACTGCCAGCTAGCAGTTCCCTGCTCTCCTTGTAATAACCCCACTCTGTATCCCATTCTTCTGGGAGCACCCCAAGTCTTTCCCAGTTCCCTTGTACAAAAGCTAACGGCTTCTCCTGTGTCACCATTGCTTTGACTTCTTGGCTCTCTCCTCTAGTCTCCACCTGCCTTTTTTTACTTTCTTTAGGGAACATTTTATTTTCTGTCTAGGCAATGCCATTGGCATGTCTGCAAGGACAGCACTAGGCACTTTCCTGTCATTTCTCACCTACTTGCAAATGACTCAAAAAATTTGCATCTCTATTCTCACTATTTTCCTTGGGTTCTAATCTCTTATGTCCAATTCTCAGATTCTCAGTCACATCTCACCCTGAAGATATTTCTTTTTCTGTTCTACTCCCTTCACCCTCAGTCTTTCCCCTTGCAGTATTTTTCCTGTGTATTCAGGCATGAAACCTAGAGCTTAGGAATCATCCTTGGGGCTTTAGGCACCTAATAGGTGCCAAACTCCAGTTCTCATGCATATATATCATCTTGTCTTAGCTCTCTGTATATACATAACCTCTCTGACTAATAAGATCATGGTGTCCTGGAAAGTTGAGATAGTCTGCTAAACAGTGTGCCAGGCCCTAGATTCAGCATAGTATCATATTCTTAGCAGGCACACAGTACATGTTTACTGACTGCTTAAGGAGGGGCATAACCACCTGCCATGTACAAACAAGGCATAGATTTAGAAGGTAAAAGAGGACCATGCTATAATTTTTTAGTGCTGCCCAATACCAGATTCCTGATCTAAACTAACAGTCAGGATTTCAAGGTCTCTTTCTTGTTTCTTTAAAAAAAATATTTTTATTTATTTATTTATGAGGAGAGAGAGAGAGAGAGAGAGAGAGAGAGAGAGAGAAGGGGAGGAAAATAGATACACCAGGGCTTCTTACTGCTGCAAACAAACTCCAAGTGCATGTGAAATTTTGAGCATCTAGCTTTATGTGGGTACTGGGAAATTGAACCTGGGGGAAGGTTTTCCAACAAAGTGCTTTTAACTGCTGAGCCATCTCCACAGCTCTCAAGGTCTCTTTCAATTTTTAATGCCATGACTCTAGAAGAATGTGTGCATCTTTAAACCAGAGGCAAATAATTTGGTTTCTAAGTTTTCAGTTGCACATTTAATCATGGAAGGATTAGCTTCTGAGAAATAATTCTGTTCCTTGTAGAGGAGTGTTAGGATAGAAAGCAAATATTTCCTCATATTTCCTAATTTCTCCTCAAGCATTATGGTGCAATACATTCAGTCATCTGCATGAAACAAGGCTGACTCCATTCTGTCACTATGCAAAGGGTTACCAAAGGTGGAAAGGCTATATTAATAAATAAAGGGAAATATTTGTAATATAACTAACCACTGGATCCTATTCATGGTGTTTAATATGAAAATCATAGGGTGGCTAGATTTCACACATAATAATGAGGGAACTTTTAAAAGAACGTATAAGTAAAATGATTCTATTTTAATTAGCATTCAGAAGAGGACATGAATAGTCCCATCCTTGACACAATCCTCTGTTTCCTGTACAACAACTTGCCAGGTGTTAATACAGCTATTATTTTTTAAAAGTATTTATTTATTTGCAAACAAAGAGAGAGAGAAAGAGAGAGAGTAAGTATTGGTGCACTAGGGTCTCTAGCAAACAAACTCCAGATGTATGTACCACTTTGTGCATGTGGCTTTACGTGGGCACTAGGGAACTGAACCTGGGTGGTTAGGCTTTGTAGGCAAGTACCTTAACCACTAAGTCATCTCTCTAGCCCAATACAGCTATTCTTGAATACCTCAGGGGTAGGTATTCACCTTTCCATCTTTGAACACATCTGATAATGGGGAAGCTTTGCTTATGTTTGAGCCTAAGTCTTTCTACATTGCTTTTAACTTCTTATAATCATCCTTTCTCACTTTCATGTCTAGTGTGGCCAGACTGTATTTGAGGCCTTTCCCCATAAAGACTGCAAAAGACAGCAATAGCTCTTTCAGAATTATGTTTGCTTATGGGTCATTCATATAACAAATCTCTTTAGGTTTTAGACATACTCAAAAACTTAAACACTTAATAACATTTTTAGAGTCTTTGCTTTATATGCTCAGTGTTTCCATAGTGTCTGGAAAATATGAAGCATTTGATGAATATTAATTTAATGAATTAATGACAGAGGTAATCATTCTTGATTAGTGATGCACAATTTGGTTTGGGAAAATTAGACATAGAAAAAACATGAATGGAAAGGAAAAAGCAATAAATCCATTAGAACACAGAAGCAAATATCAATGTGAAATTAATAGAAAAATAAAAGGTAGATGGATAAAAATCTTCTGATAGTGTATTCTATATCATTAGTCATTAAAAACATACAAACTCAAGTTACAATATGCATTTTACACTGAAGTGACTGGCAAAAGCTGATAAGTTCAACAACAGCAAAGATCGATAAGATATGGAGGGTTAGAACACTAGTGCACTGTGGGTAAAAAAGTGACAAACCATTTTGAAGACCCATTTGGCAATGGTTTGCACAATTAGAAAGTATAGGACCTTTGAGGGTTGGAGAGATGGCTTAGTGGTTAAGGTGCTTGCCTGTGAAGCCTGGAGACCCAGGTTTGATTCTCCAGTACTCACATAAGCCAGATGCACAAGGTGACACAAGCATCTGGAGTTCATTTGCAGTGGCTGGAGACTCTGGTGTGTGCATTCTCTTTCTCTCTGCCCCTCTAATAAATAGATAAACAAACAAACAAACAAATAAATAAATGAAATATTTAAATAAGAAAGAATAGGACTTTTGACTCAGCGAAACTCTCTGAGATTGTGTTTCAGAGAAATCATTATCGGTGTGCAGAAGGGGATAGTGGGAGAAGCTCATTGTAGCACTGTTTTAATTGCAAACAACCACAAATAATGTAAATTTCCTTCAGAGGAAAAGTGAGCAAACAAATTGTATTGCCACACTAATACTTCTATAGTAGTGAAACTGAAGGTGATAGACTATACACAAATAAGCTGAAAAAAATCATAATTAGATTTTTACAAAGGCAAGTTGAAGAAGGTTAAGTTATAATATAATACCATTTGGGTAAAGTTTGAACATCACTTAAGCAATACTATGAAAATAACCATTCAGAATGAAAATATGTGTGGGAGGGGGAGATGCTGCATCCGGGACAGTAATGGATCATGAGGCTAAGGTAAGAAAATGAACCCAAGAGGCACTACACAGGCGTTTTGGCTGCACCGGTGGTGCTTCAGGACTCAGCTGGGCATGTTGTTAAGGATGCACTCACTGTATGTGGTACAAAAGAAGCTAAAAGTTAAACTGATTCACTGAGTTACTGTAAGAGTTAATTGCTGAGGAACTAAAACTTATCTTTGTCAACAGATGGAAAAATCCCAAAGAAAAAGCTGTCCAGAAAGAGCCCAAAGGGATGATGAGAAAAACAAAAACAAAAAAAAACAAAAACAAAAACAAACAAAAAACAAACAAACAAACCAGTTTAGGCTAAAACAAGTAAAAAGGAGTTTATTGTTAGGGTGGCCTGACTACAGAAATGATTGATATACAAATTGTCACATCTTGTTTGTTCACTTACCCCTCCCTTGGCTATGAAAACTATAAAATGGAAATAAAATCTCCGTTCAGGACCAAAGCTTCTTTGGAGGGCTACCTCAAGCTATTTGGCCCCCGAGTAATAAACTCCTCTACTTTCACTCATTCTGGCATTGGAGTGATCTTTCCAGAGAATTTCTACAACATGTATGAAACTTTTTAATGGTAATGTATCTTCTGAGCCATGTGGATATTTAAACCATAGCTGATTGGATGGGTTAAGTAAATGTGAAATGCTTCCTCTCACTTTTTTTTTTTTTTTTTTTTTTTTTTTTTTTTTGAGGCAAGCCCAAGAGACTGGCCTTATTTTTTTTTTTAAAAAATGTGTGTGTGAGAGAGGGAAAGATAGAGAAAATTGGTGTGCCAGAGCCTCCAGAAACTGCAATTGAACTCCAGAGGCATGCACCCCCTTGTAAGCATGTGTGACCGTGGGCACTTAGGCTTTGCAAGAAAGCACCTAAAATGCTAAGCCATCTCTTCAGCCTCAAAATTCTTCCCTTTTAAAAACTGGGACTGGAAGCCAAAGGAAGGGCAGGACTGTTTACAACGCACTCTTCCAGACACAAAATGTCCTGGATATCCATGACTTTGCAATGCCTGGTACTACCTACACAAGACCTTCATAATAGGAGGAAAAGATGATGACATCAAAAGAAAAGAGACTAATTGAGGGTGGATATGATGGAGAGTGGATTTGTGAAGGGGAAGTGGAGAGGGATTATCATGGTTTATTGTCTATAATCATGGAAGTTGTCAATTAAAAAAAAAGTTAAAGGTGGGGATGGAAATTATGACAGTTGTGGTAGACAACTTCATTTGGCAGTTATGTAACTGTTATTGTTCTTCTTCCTGTTAAAATATTCATCTGTTTTGGTTGAGATGGTCATGAGACAATCTGGTTTTTAAAGTATTTCCTGCAGTGGACATGACACTTGGCTGAAATGTTTCTTTGGGAATCTGTTAATTTTGTAGAGTTGGTGTGAGTAGACAGTTAGAGACAAGTGGGAGGTGCTCCTGCAGAAATCATTGTGTTCCTCCTGCTGTGGGACCCTTTCCAGATCCCTCCTGGTGGGGTAGGGTCTTCTGGCCCTAATGTTTCTGTCTCCTGTTTTTGTCTGTCTACACTCAGCCTGAAATTCTCTTTCCTTCCTCCTTTGCAGGAATTGGGTGCTACATCTCTTGTAATGGACCAGAAAAGTAAACATTTGTTTCCAAACAGCACACACCCATGTCTCTTGCATCTGCCTTTCTATGGGAAGGTGTGTATAAAATGGAAAGAGAAGACTGTTAATTCCAGCACAGGAAAAGATTTGACAAACACATGGACTATAAGCAATTGGGGACTGATTATATTTTTCTTTCTGTGGATATTGGGTTTTTTCCCAGGCAATTTTCATAAATGTAGAACCATCAACCCTAGAGAGCAAGATTTTAGGGTAGGGATTTGCTAGCAACGAAGGGACAGCCTCTCAGCACAGGCCTCACTGGGTCTGCATGGAGTGGCTCCAAGCACTTCAGTTTAGGGCAGAAACCAGGAACTTGGGAGAATCTTGGACTTTCTTTCTCAGTGAACACAGTGCACTTTCTCTTCTGAGAAAGCCTGCAGTTGAGTGACATGTTTTTTTATCATGAGAGCTCTTAAATTTTAATTGTAATTGGTTAAAATGATCTAGCACTTTATTTTTTGGTATAGAAGTTTTGAAGATTAATCATTATTCTTTGTTGCTGGAATGGTGTTAAGGAAGAACAAAATAGGTACGATAATTTCCATAAAGAGTCCTATCTACAGCAGTAATCCCCATTGAAAATCTCATTGAGAGAGATGGGCATTAAATGCAACTAAACTCTCATTTCTCAACAGGAAGTGCTCAAATAGATCCCACATTGCTCACTGTCACTTGGGACAGGAGCGTTTTAGAACATTAGGGAAAGATAGAAGAGACTTCTTGGAAAACAAACAAACAAAAACCACAAAACAAACAAACAAACACACCCTATTTGATCAAAACAATTCTATAGGGTGTTCCTGTGGGCTTTGCCTTAAGCTTGGTCATATAGTAAATATAGATTGAGGCAATTAGCCACTTGCAACTTATGCAAGCAGTAGCAATGGGAAGTATGCCAAAAGAGATGATTAAGGATTAAACAACACCATGGGAACCTGATCAGAAGCTCCCAGACTTTATTGCCAGCACCTGATATTTCTACATCACCACCTCGTTGATTGTGAAAGGCACAGGCCCTTTTCTGAGACCCCACCCCTTACTCCAAGTACAGCTCAAGGGAAAGTTAGGAAGAGAAGGATTCTGTCTCCACCAACGTCTAACAGGGAACAGAGCCAAGGCAGGCAGGAAGAAGCATGCTCATTTCCAACCTTTCTGGCAAGCTCAAGTGGGAGCTAAAGCCATTGCCAATTCTATTTTTTAATACAGATTTAAAGAGGGTCATGTCTCCACATGCAAAGGGAAGTGCACAGTGCACTGTGTTAATTTAAGCAGCACAACATTTTTTAAAAAATTAAGATAAAAGCCTAAACTTGAGCTATTGGGGTAGATCCACGTTAGGATGGGAGACAATAGAAAACACTTCCTTTGGTAGTGTAATTGGTGTGTGACCCAGACCCACTTTTGCCATGCACCAGCCCTAGGTTGGACCAACCTGACATCTCCAGGGACTCTTGAATCTCAAAGTAGGGGATGGAAGAAGAGTGGAAGTGATGTAGATGGCACTTTGGTAGTTTGAACTGGACATCTATCAAAAGAGAGCAAGTGCCAACTAAAAGGAGGAGCAGAGCTCAAGGACAAAAGTGATGCCAATGACATCTGATGAGGTGAGAGTTAAGGCAATGCACATAATCACAACTCATGCTTGGGTCTGAAAAGTTTGTAAAAATTGGAGTTGTTTGATAAATTGGTAGCTGAGTAATTGGAGGAAAGATCCAGACATTTTCAGATGTCTTTCCTGGAAAGATAATGGGTGCCTTGAATTAAGGCATGCATATGGAGAACCCACATGGGAACAGTCATGCTAGGCTATTTGCAGATATTCCTACTGTTTGCTGAGAGCAAGGACAGGGTTGTTTTGTTTTGGTCTGCAGAATCCTCAAAGGGTAGGTGTTATTATCATTAAAAAAGAAATATCAGGCTGCTTAAAACTTGCCTAAGGTCACCAGCTAGGTAACACTGAGATTTGAATTCAGACTTGTGTAAGTGGAAAAGTTGGCAGTACAGCTAGTACAGCAGTGTGTAGCCAATATATCTAAGGAGTGTTGCTTTCTTGCTCAGGGAAGGGAGAAAGGAGAAAAAGAAAGGGAGAAAGTGTGCTAGACATAGACACGTTTAGCAATGGATTATTTCTCTAGTGAGTTACCCATGCATATCCATTTGTAATCATACTGGCAGGAGCAAAGGCATTCTAAAAGGAGACTTCTGTGCTCCTCCCTTTGGCTATCCTGTCTCTAAGGAATTGGAATTTCCCCAGGAATCTGATGCTTAAAGGCAGAAAAGTTTGAAGCCCTTTGTATTAGTTACTTTTCATGTTGTTGTGACTAAATATCTGACAAGAAGCAATTAAAAAGGAAGAGTTTACTTCAGTTTACAGTTTGAGGTTGCAGTTCACTACTGTGGAGAATGCATTGTAGCAGGAGTTTTTGTAGCAGAGCTAGTTATATTGTGTTCACAATCAGGAAGCATAGAGAGAGAGAGAGAGAGAGAGAGAGGAGAGAGAGAGAGAATTGGTACACCAGGACCTCTACCCACTGCAATCAAACTCCAAACTCATGTGCCACTTTGTGTACATGTGCGACCTTATGCAGTACCATCTGTATCTGGCTTACATGGGATCTGGGGAGTCAAACATGGGTCCTTAGGCTTTGCAGGCAAGTGCCTTAACTGCTAAGCCAACTCTCCAGCCCTCTTTCTCCTTTTTATATAGTCCATGACTCCAGTTCATGGAATGTCCACATCTAGAAAATCTCTCACAGATTTACCCAGAGATTTTTTTTTTAATTTTTTAAAATTTTCAAAATTTTATTTATTTTTTGGAGAGAGACACAGAGAGAGAGACAGACAGAGAGTGAGAGGGAGACAGATAGAGATGGGCGCGCCAGCAGTCTCTCAGAGGCTGTGAACGAAATCCAGATGTGTGTGCCCCCTTGTGGTCAAGTGCGGCGTTGCGCCCTTGCATCACTTTGATTCTGGCTAAACGTGGGACCTGGAGATTGGAACCGCTGGGGATTGGAACCAGCATTCTTAGGCTTAGGAGGCAGGCGCCTTAACCGCTAAGCCATCTCTCCAGCCCTTACCCAGAGATTTTTTCCCATTGTGATTCTGTCCAATTCACAATCAAGATTAAATATCACACGTCCAGCCCCTGTCAACTTAACACTCAAACATACACTTTTAAGCCAAAACTTTCTACTCCTTGTCTCCATAGGTCTAAGACCAGTGCACAATGCAAAATAAATTCAGTATATCTCTATAGCTCTTCATAGCCTTTAATAGTCTTAACACTGTTCAAAAGTCCAAAGTCCAAAGTCTCTTTTGAAACTCAAAGCAATTGCTTAACTGTAAGCTGCTATCAAATTAATAAACAAAAACAAGTTGGATGCTTTTGATATGCATTAACATAGAGTATACATACCTAATCTAAAAGGAAGAAATAGAGCACAATAAGGAAGGAGTGGGCCAAAGAATACTGAAACCCAGCAGGGCAAATTCCAAATCTTGCAGCTCCCATGTCTGATGGGATCATCTAAGCTCCAAAGGGCTTGGGTAGGTCCACCCCTCCAGCTTTGCTGCCTGTAACACTCATAGCCTCTCTCATGGGGCAGCTCCACTCTAAACTTGCCGCTTTCCTCCGTAGATATCCTGTGGTTCAGGTATAGCCAACAGCCTGGGGTCTCATTGCAACTTATGGTTCACCTTCAGAGCTGCATGCAGTGGTCACTCAGGACCTCCTTAAAGGGACTCTGACTCTGCCACAGTCTCTTTGGGTCTACAGCCAAAGATTCCATGATTCTCAATCTTACATCTTTCCTGCCTCCAAAACCAGTACCAATGATGCTGCCAAGTTCTGCTGTCAGCTTGAGATACAGTTGCTGTTGACCCGGCAGTTGTTTGTAGAAAGAAATCTCCTCAGTGACTTTCTCAGCTCAGTCTCTCTCCTTTCAAATGGACCAGCATTCTCTGAATGTGGGCCGAATGCAGCCAGCTTTTTTTTTTACCCCCTACAATATTACACAAATGGCTCCTAGCTCTTGATAGAGTCCTTGTTCCCTCTGAAGCTTCATGATTCATGCCACCATTGTCTCCATTTCTCTCAGCATTCTTAGCTTCTAAGTTCCTACCAGAATGACCTATTAAGCTTTGCTTACAGTACTCAAGGACTCGTCTAGCTTAAAGTTCAAAATTCTTCTACATTTCTCCAAAAAACCAGTTCCAAATGCCTATGAATCACATGGTCAGGTTATCACAGCAATGACCTCACTCTTGTACCAAATTTTTGTATTACTTACTTTTCACATTGCTGTTGACTAAATACCCTGAAAAAAGCAACTCAAGGAAGGAAGGATTTATTTCAGCTTTCAGTTCAAGGCTATAGTCCATCATGGGAGGGAAGGTATGGGTCATGAAGTGGAGCTGGCCACATCGTGTTCATAATCAGGAAGTAGAAGGTGATAAGTGCTGGTGTTCAGTTAGCTTTTTCCTTTTTATATACTCCAGGATTTCTAGCCCATGGAATGGCTCTGCCCACATTTAAATAATCTAATCTAGAAATCTCTCACCGCCATGCCCAGAGATTTGTTTCCATGGCAATTCTAAATCCTGTCAAGTTGATAACCAAAATTAAATTAACTATCACACCCTGATTGCCCTCCAGAGGAGGAACTTGTCTCCTGGGAAGAGATTTCACACAATTTGAACAAGTTGTCAGACCTCCTTGCAGGAGAGACTGTAGCTGAGAGAGTGAGTGATAAGTAAGTGATGGGGAGGACTGTGTCTTTATGAGGACTGCTTAGCTAGCTATGCATAACTCCTGTTTTCTATTTAAACCTAAAACTTCATGTCAGTGTGTGAGGCGGGGGAAGAGAAATGTCACTGGACCTCTTTATCTTTTATTCTTCCCAATGTGATCATATCTCCTTTCTCTACTTTTCATATTATTTGTCTCTTTATTTGGCATATTGAAGGCAGGTAGCCCAGCCTAGCTTGTTGTTTCTGCCAGGGCCTAGACTTTGACTTAACAACTCTGGTGGCACATTTACTGAATACTAAAAGTTCACTATATGTTAAGTATTATTTAAATCTCATTTGATCTTTACTTCAACCTAAAAGATAGATGCCCTATTTCAGGAAACAGATTTAAAGATCACGCAGTAGATTAGTGATAGACCCATGATTTAACCTGGGTTTAGTCAGACTCCAGAGTTACCCCTTGTGTTCTATTCTGTAAACCAGTTCTTACTCCACTAGTCTATAAGTATTTCCCACAGTTTGATGATTTCCCAAAATACATAAAATGTAAAATTTACATTTTGCTAAAAAGATCATCTATATAGAAACATTAACTATTACATGTAAGAACTTTTTTAATATTGTAGATTTTTTGAAAATATTTTGTTTATTTATTTATTTATTTATTTATTTATTTATTTATTATTTTTTTTGGTTTTGCGAGGTAGGGTCTCACTCTAGTCCAGGCTGACCTGGAATTAACTATGTATTCTCAGGGTGGCCTCGAACTCTCAGCGATCCTCCTACCTCTGCCTCCCGAGTGCTGGGATTAAAGGCGTGCGCCACCATGCCCAGCTTGTTTATTTATTTGAGAGGGAGAAAGAGAAAGAGGCAGATCGAGAGAAAGAGAGAATGGGCTCACCAGGGCCAGGGCCTCTAGCCATTACAAACAAACTCCAGACACATGCGCCTCCTTGTGCATCTGGCTTATGTGGGTCCTGGGGAATTGAACTAGGATCTTTAGTCTTCACAGGCAAATGCCTTAACTGCTAAGCCATTTCCCCAGCCCTATTGTAGGTTTTTGTTAAACTGAAAAGTATCTATGCCAGAAATTCAATCAATCAGAAAAGATAAGCATGCCAACAAAATCTTTCTTCTATTCATAATGCCTGGTGCCCCTTCCTAATACCCACTGCTGCTGAATCTCTTATTATTCTTTTGAGGACATGTGTATGTGTATAACTACAGTTTCAGTTCCTTATTATTTGTTTTTGTGGCTCCAGGACTTAGGATCTTTTATGTCTTAGCACATACTGCTATTCACCTTCATTTGTTTAACAGCTGCATAGGAATCTGTGGATGTGCTCAGTCTCACTTACAGAGCCCTTAACTGATGGGCATTTTTGTTGCTTTTGGTCTTACGCCATCACAAATAATGTTGCAATGAGTATCCTTATCCCTATGCCTTTATATACTTGTTTCAGTTGAGATCAAATTCTTGGAAGTGAAACTGCTCGTTCAAAGGGCATTTTTGGTCTATTTTGAGGATTCCACAAAGCCTGGTATGTGTATGTGATAAACAAGGGGCCATGAAGTACTATGGTCCCAGTCCCAGCTCTGCAATCCCTGCCCTTTGTGACCTTGAGTGAGCTGTTTAACCTTTCAAAATCAGAGTTTAACAACAGTTAAATGCAATAGCAATAATACTTCACTGAACTAGCAATGTGTAAGGAGCTACTGTCTTAAGTGCTAGACTCAAATGATTTTGAAATAAAAGGTACCATTAGTACTCCCTATTAAAGGTGAGGAAAATAGTCACAGAATGGTTATATGCTTTGCCCCAGGTCATACAGCTAGTTTGTGGTTCAGCCAGTATTTTCTCTCAGGAAGTGTGGCTCTACAGCCCACATTTTAATCACTTCCTGATGGGGTGGTACATGGATTAAATTAGAAGATATGTGGAGAGGGAGTAGATAAAAGAGATGGGGAGAGAGGGGAAAAGAGTGGGTATGGCATGGTATGTGACCCTCAATTCATGGAGCATGGCTGTAGCAAAGACGATGTGTGCTCCATCTTTCTGGCACTCACATGCTTCAAGGACAGACAAGCAGTCTGAAGTATTTCTTTGAGATTTCATTTCCATGAGGAGGAAATCTGGGAACAGAGGAACGTGTGACTGTAGCTCTTTTGTATCTTTTAGTCCAGATGAACAGAATCAGAGGAAGATGTGTCCTTTTTAGACAAGGAGTCAAGTGATACTGATTAAGGAAGTGTAATGAGAATAAAAATTAGCCTTCCATCTGAGGAAGCCAAAACAGAGTGGGGGTAGGGAGCCAGTGAGGAAACAAGACCTTGGCTATGAACAGCAGACCAAATCATCTGGAAAAATTCTTCCTCAGAAAGTTAAGTGTGGGCTAGGAAGGCTCCCTAGAGGGTAAATCGAATCTTCCTGGCTCAGTGATTCACATGCCCCATCTCATTTGCTCTACCTTTAGCTACCTCAAGATGGTGTGACTTTTTTTTTTTGGTCCCCATTTAACCAGTGAAGAAATAGAGGCACAAAGAGGTGATGTGAAAGAAATAGAGACACAAACAGGTGATGTGGCTGCCTTCCCCAGGGAATTTGTGTCCTCCCACTCCCCTATTGCATTTATCATGAAGATGTGGTAAGATTTCTTCTATGGAGAGTGAAGCCAAGACAGCAGAGACATAAGACTGTCCTGAGTCTACCACAGGGGGGAAACCTGCTCTAAATCTCTGTTCTTTGTAAAATGGAGAAGTAGTATCCAATTCACAGAAGGTTAAAGAATATTCCTATACAACCCTGAACACGAGGCTGGCCCATGTCAGTATTAGAGAGATGGTTCAGACATCAAGTGCACTTCCTGCATAAATATGAGTTCCTAAGAGACCTGAAATTACCTGAGTTTGAATCTCCACATCCTACTAAACAGCTGAGGAGAGACCAGGGGAGCAGAGACTAGGGAATTACCTGGGTTTAAGAAGAAACAGCAAACTCTGGCCCCAGTAAGAGACCCCAGCTCAGATAAGAATGGGTGGAAGATCAGGGCATGGTGACACACACTTTCAATCCCAGCACTTGAGAAGCAGAGGTAGGAGGATTGCTGTGAATTCAAGGCCAGCCTGAGACAACAAAGTGAATTTCAGGTCAGCCTGGGCTAGAGCCACACCCTAACTTAAAAACCAAAACCAAACCAAACCAACCAACCAAACAAACAAAAAGAATGGTTAGAAGATTAATGGATTGGAACACCTGATTTTTGACTCTGGCCACTGCAGATGAGTGCCACCCTCTCCAGGAGAGCACATTGGGCTCTATGAAATAAAGGCAGACACATGTGCATGTGCAATCACTACACACACACACACACACACACACACACACACACACACACACATTCACACATATACACATCAGCAAAAGAATCACAGTAAGCACTGGAAAATTTACACACACATATTTTAAACTGGTGTAAAAATCATAATGTTCAATATAAGACTTTTTATATTTAGATCACAAGTATTTATAGAGTAATAAATATAAAACTATTTCTTAACCAGGAAGTGAATAAATAGAGCATAAAAATAGAGCATAGACATATGCCATTGGTTCTATCAAAAAAGGCAACACGACTGGATTTTGTTTTGTTTTGCTTTGTTTTGGTGAGTATGTGCATGTATCATGTAGTATGTGCATCATGTAGTGTGTGCATGTGTGCATGCGTGAGGATGCATGAACACTGTTCACATATACATGTGGAGGCCCAGAAAAACATTGTCTTCCTCTGTTTCTCTTCTGCCTTATTTCCCTGAGACAGGGTGTCTCACTGAACCTGGAGTTCTGGTTAGACTGTCTGGCTGATTAGGGAGCCCAAGAGATCCCTCTAGCTCTACTCCCCTCAGCACTGGCATTACAGGAGTGCACAGCCATGGTGTTATTATTATTATTTTTTATGAAGGTACAGTGGGGAATTGAACTCAAGTCTTCATGCTTAAGCAACAAGTGCACTTAGCCACTGAGGCATCTTCCCAATCCGTGGTTTCTTTGTGTGTGTGTGTGTTTGTGTGTGTGTTTTAAGTAATTTTTTGGACTTTACCTCACTTCAGATTTGTTCTCTGTGGACTGATCTGCACAGTTCATGCCAGAAAGATTCAACTACAAACTGTATGTTAGTAACAGAGAAACAGAAGAAAAACTGAAAAAAAAAAAAAAAAACCCCACCATAGCACATAAACTACATCTTGACTGGTCCTGATGGAAGAGTTTGTCCTAATGGTAAGAGAGAAAAGTTACCAAACTGCTTCTTTTTGAAAATGAGAACTAGTGTTGCATTACAGAGTGGTGCTTCTCCATAAGCCCTAGCTGTGGTGCAGACTAAGCCAGCACCAACACACTGAGCTCAGCTCTCTCAGCTGTTCTGTGAGGTGATTGTGGTATCAGTTTTTTAAAAATATTTTTATTTATTTATTTGCAAATGGGGGGCACCAGGGCCTCCTGCAGCTGTAAACAAAGTCCAGATGCATGCACCATTGTGCATATGGCTTTATGTGGGTGCTGGGGAATTGAACCCAGGCCTTTAGACTTTGCAAGCAAGGGCCTAAACCACTAAGCTATCTCTCCAGCCCCAGCATCAGTTTTTAACTGTTGAAGAAGCAGGTTCAGAGAGAAAAGTGACTTAGGCATACCAGCTTACCTGTGACTCCCCTTTCCCCAAATCCTGGTAATAAAAGATAAAAATGTTGTTAAGTACTTGAATTTGAAGTGCTGAACTAAGTATCCAATAAAGTCCTATAATCAAATATTTTAAAATTATTCTTCATATACTAATGATTTTATACCTGTAGCCCAGGCTGGCCTTGAACTCATGGCAATCATCTTGCCTCAGCCTCTTAAGTGCTGGGATGAGATTAGTGAGTCCCTGCTCCTGGCTTAGTTACAACTTTTATTTTATGATCCAATGAATGGTATGCTGTAAGCCGTTTCTTGGCTTAGTTCAAATCACAGGATTCCTCAATTATATGGCACAATGAGCTTTAAAACTATGGTACTATGATATTTTTGAAATCCTGAAGCAATAGGAATTGGAGTGCCTACCATGTAAGGTTTTCCCTCCCTGTAAGGTTGTCCCAGGGACCTCTCTTTCCACCAACCCACTCAGCAAGGCTCCTGCCTGCTGCCCTTTGCAGTATAACGCCTCATGCAGTGAGCAGCCCAGGCCTGCGGCTTTGAGAGCAGTGGGCATGGAGAAGAAAACTGCTGTCCTCCTGTGGTTAAGAGAGAAAACCCTTGGGGAAGGATCTATCTGCAACTAGAACCTCATGTGACTGGCAAGTCTGCATGAGTTCGAGTGCCTGTGAGAAAAGCAGGCTTGCGAGGAGTTGTTACACCTGAATTGTGATCCAGGTCAGGCCTGCTGCAAGTAGATGGGGTCAGCAGGACTCCTGTGGGGTCTGCCTAGTGTGCCTCCTCACACCTGAGAGGACAGGCTATTAAGCTAGAGTCAGCCCCAGGACGTGTGTCACTTACTCTGTGCTGAAAAGGATCTCAGCTAGATAAAAGTGTGCTCACCATTGCCAGGGGCCTCCCTCACGTCCCTCCTCCCATCTCATAGCCGATTGGCATGTTTCCTATGGGAGGATGTCTCGCCTCCTCAATGTTCTCCTCTGGCCCTCTCATTTGAGGAAGCACCTTTCTGGTGACCCCCCCCCCCCCGCCAAATCTCCTGGTTTACTCTCTTCATGGTATGTGATATGACTCTATTGAAATCCTCTTTCTTTGTTCCTCTATATTTTATCCGCTCTGCTATCAGTCTGTAAGGGCTAGCTAGGCATGTGTCTGGTTCTTAGCACTGATCTCAGTGCCCATCAAAGAGCTTGGAACACAGGAAGTATTCAATAAATATTTACTGAGTAAAAAGGAGGGCCACAATACCCAACCAATATCTGGGTAATGTACTTGGAGTTGAACTTGGGCTGTGGCCATGATAATATTGAATTCTAACTATAAAGATCAGCAGGGATCTTCCTGGGTAACAGGAAAATTTCAATACACCCATGGAATGAGCAATGCTAATGGTCTTTGGAAAGAGATTAATTCATTTTAAAAACATCCTTGGAGAAAAATCCCAAGAGAAAAAGAAACATAAATAAATTTTCTTGTGGTATTTCCTGGAAATGTCCTAATATGATTGCCCATCTGTCATCTACAAACTGTGGGAATATTGTCCCCTTTGTGTTGTTTTTCACAGTTGCCTTTCCACCAGGAGTATAGTGACATACTTCTGGAACAAGTGTCAGAAGAGTTAGATTTTCAGTTATCTTAAGATCCCATCCATGAATTTTGAGGGGTTACCATAGCAATGTTGACACTTAGCCACTTTGCTACTCTTCAGTGTGGAAAATGAGCATGGACTCTGAATATTTGTTAACAGTGGCTGGAGTAGTTTGAACAGTGCTTTTTCCTCTTTTTATTATGTAACTTACAATACTGATCAAATCTCTTCTGCAGACTGACAAACAGCTATATATTTTTAAAAAAATTCTGATGACTTCAGAATACCTTTTATTAAAAATATTTATTTTGACTTTTTTTTTTTTGGCTTTTCTTAGGTAGAGTTTCACTCTACTCCAGGCTAACCTGGAATGCACTCTGTAGTTCCAGACTGGCCTCAAACTCACAGTGATCTTCCTACCTCTGCCTCCTGCACGTTGGGATTAAAGGCATGTGCCAGCAAATCCAGCTATATCTATATTTTGATCACAGTCCCCCCCCCCATTACCATCTCTTGGTCTTCTGGTTGCATGTTCATAGTACATTCATGTTGAATGGTGCCCATATTTTCATGGTCATTTCTCTTCTAACCCCACTTACTTCCAGGATAATTCAGGGTTCATTCTTTTGCTGCACTTTAGTCATTTTTGGCTATTTACCTTTCAATTATGCATAACTATAAAATATCACACAAGTTTATTTCTGGGAAACAAGGAGAAAATACAGCTACCTGTTTTGCTCTGTGTGTGAATTGAATAACAAATTCATGGTGACAAATCACCAACAGATGTTGGAAGAAGAAAAGTGATTGGTGACTAGCTGATCATGATGTGAATCTGTTATTTATGTAGTGATTTGTGGACCACGAAGCAAACAGCTCACAGTTTATGCAATTCATCACGGTTCATATACTGTGGTAATTGAAATTTCAATTATGCTGTTGGAGGGCTGGTATTATTTAACTAAAGAATGGCAATTGACACTCACACATATTGGAACTGTATATAGCAATGACTGCCTGAACATGAAAGGGACCATTTGAGAATGTATAACCATGGGAATGTGTAAGAGATTCCAGGCAGCCTATGGGGCCAGAGGTTTCTTGGAGAGGGTGACACATAAGCTGAGAGTCGGTAGGTGGGTGGGGATCAGTCTTAAGAAGGAAGAGTGTAGTGCGTTTGTTCTATGCACAGGGAAAAGTAGGGAAACATCCCACATAAAAAGTGCATGGGGCTGAGGGTGACAGTCAGGATTGTTTCATGCCAACTGTCGGAAATAGTCCCATCCTATCGTCTGGGCCTCATCTAGCTATGCAGGCTATTACTCTTGGAGGCCAAGCAGTGCTGGCTGCTAAGGTTGGGAACCTCAAGTGCTATTTCAGGATGTTTGTGGGAAGTTGCTGAAGAATAGTCTACTGTCCTCTCTGGGTCAAGAGTTAAAATCCTGGCAAGTCAAAATGTCAGCAAGGAGTGTAAGAGCCTGCGTGGTATCGTCCCTTTCTTCTGTGCAGCCCTGGTCCATGCTTCCTCCCTTGCTTGCTCCGATGTTTAGTTGTTGACAGGAAGCAGAGGGAAAGCACCAGAATAAAACCAAATCATATGGAATTTAGAGACTGACTTGTATTTTATTCTTGAAGTGATAAACCTTTGTTTCTAATCAGGCTTACCACAGAGAAATAGTATTTTATTTGGCTAACGTAGGTTACTATAAGATACCCAACATCAATTGAGATGGAAAATAATCTCAATTAAATTTCATACTTTGTAGGTAACTATTATTCTTATTTTAATATTTTATTTATTATTTGCAAGGAGAGAGAGAGAGAGAGAATGGGAAAGCTACTTCCTACCACTGCAAAAGAATTCTAGATGCATGCGCCACCCTGTGTATCTTGCTTTACATGGGCACTTGGAAATTGAACCCAGGCTGTTAGGCTTTGCAAGCATCTTTAACTGCTGAGCCATCTCTCCAGCCCCAGGGTGGCCATTATTATCCTCATCTTACTGATGAGGAAAGTGTGGTTTCCTTCAGGGTGATAGGACTTAGATTTAAATCTACTAAAATTACACCTTTAGCACCTATACTACTAGTGTTAGTCATAACTAATAAATATATAAAAACAATGGTAAAATTCAAATAGTTAGCTTAACACTGCTTTTAAGTCAAACAGCCCAAGATAAGTTCTAGCTTAAAAGCAGAATAGGAATTTCCAACCTTGCCAAGATGTTGGGACACAGGGAATACTCAAGAACAGCAGCTTTAAGAAAAGTTTGGTGAAGCTGAGTGGAATTTCAGGCATGAGCAATCAAATCAAGATTCTGTTAGGAAAGCAAAACAATGAGATTATCTCAATTATTGAGTTAAAAATGAGATTTCACCATCTACATTCTAGCCATGAGTATGACATTTATTTGAATTAGATAAGATATAATGTCATTTGGATGAGGCCCAGTAAATTTAATAACAGAAATAAATGAAACTGACAATGATCTCACACTTTATAAATCTGAACATGAGAGCAAGGTTAGTTTGCTGGGCCCCAGCACTTGATGAATGAGCTTGAATACTGCTTTTTACACTACTGGAGATAGGACATAGTTTTTATGTCTTCTTTTAAACACCAGGATTAAAAATGAATTAATCCAATTCCATTTGAATCAAAAAGCATGATTCAGAAACAACCTTGACCTTTCTCTTACCCAAATAGCAGTTATGCTGGTAATTTAATCACCATCCAAGTTGTATAACTTGCCTGTGACAATTGGTAAAATGTGTGTGTGTAGGGAGAGGATGTTAGGAGGATTTCCCGGCTGGCCCATACACAATCTGATGAGACTATTCCTGCTACAGGATAGAATATAGGGACAGCTCTGGATCTTGCAGATGTGAAGTCGTTGAAACACTGAGACTTTCTGCTTCCCTCCATTCCCTGCTCACCTTACCTAGACTTTGCAGCTCAGCGCCCATCACATCCGGTGCCCAAGCAAGTCAAAAACAGGGAGTGTAAGACGTAGGTCAGAAAGCTAGCAAGATCCTGCACGACCTCCCCAGGCCTCCCAGGCAGCCCTAGGGTATGCAGCTCCCTTGCTCCTTCCAAGCTCCAGGGTTTAGCTGTACATATGAGACTGTGGAATAGGGTGGGTCTTAGCTGTTCTCTCCTGATGACCACAGCTTCTCGTTCTGCAGTCTCTACCGAAGTTTTGTTGTGGGGAGATTGTATTGGGTCCCCTGCCTCACATTTCCAGAGTACCCTGTACTTCCGGTACACCTGCTTCCACACTCTGGGTGGGTAGGTGCACAGTGTACCACCACTGTACTCCACCATATTGTATAATTAAAACATTTCATCCTGGAGGGAGGCTGGCTAGAAATTTCCAAATTGAACCACAAGCTCCTTCAGACTGTGAGGCTGGTTAAGGTTCAGAACCTCACACATCTCTGGAAGCTCGTGAAACTTAGCAAGATTCCCAAGCACCCTCCCCGGGGTTACAGAATTAGTAAAAACTGCTTGTGAAGAGATTCTCCAGTCATGGGGTGAGCTCCAGAGACGCTGGGGTGGGCTTTTTGGTGAAGCAGTTGCCTCTGAGACATCCATGCTCCTTTAAGTAACCCCTCACCCTGCTCTATAAGTGACTTTGGTGTAATTGTTTCTTTGTTCTGTTCCAGGGCCTTCTGTGCCCTATCTGGGGGTGAATAGATGCTTACTCTGGATTCCCTAAGAAATGTTAGTGTGACAGAACCCAGCACTATGCTTGCATATTGCTTTCCTTAGTGTTGTAGAATTGCCATACTTAAAAAGGTATTTTTAAATATTTAAGATGTATATAAGTGCAAAAATAAAAATATTATAAACTTCCATGTATCAAATATAGGATAAGAAATGAAAGCAATACCTACATGATTAAGTCCCTGCTTATCATACTCTGATCACATTCAAGGCAACTAGAATGATGAATCTCTCCCTTAAACATGAGTTCAGTTACCTGTAGACCCCAAATATTAACAGTTGAATTGATTATTTTAAGACAGACAGCCTTCCATATCTTTTCAAAATTATTGTTATTTTTTATTTATTTGCAAGAAAAGAGATAGAAAGCAGAGGCGGGAAGAGAGGATAGGTGCACAGAGCTTCTAGCCATTGATACAAACTCCGTGATGTATGTACCACTTTATGCATCTGGCTTTACATGATTACTTGGGAATCAAACCTGGGTGACTAGGCTTTGCAGACAAGGCCTTAACCACTGTGCCATTTATCCAGTCCCCATATCCTTTATTATAGCATATTATTATATTTATTTTATTTTTAATTAAGTGCATGTGGGTATGCTTTTGGAGGCCAGAGGACATGCTCAAGTGTCATTCTTCGGAAATGTGGTCCTCCTCCTTTGAGACATGGTTTCCTACTGGCCTAGAGCTCACCAATTAGGCTAGAGTGGCTGGCCAGCAAGCCCCAGAGATCTGCCTGTCTCCATCTCCCCAGAATTTGTATGTGTGTTCTGATCCACATGCTTGTGGGTCATGCATTTTACTGAGCCTTCTCCCCAGCTCATTGTTCTATTTTATTATTGATCATTGTTGTTCAGCTGTTACTATGCCTAATTTATAAATGAAACTTTAGTATAGATATATATGCCCAGGGAAAATGTGGTTTCAGGCCTCCACTGGAGGTCTAAAGCAATTCCCATGGATAAGAGGGGTACTAGTGTCGTCTTAATTTGGTAACTTCTATTTCCCTACAATTTTTAGTATTTTTTCCTCCCCATCCCCCTTCTGACATTTCTTGGACTTCTTCCCTAGTCAACTATTGTTACAGTTAGTTTCTGTTTTTAGTAGTTTTTGCTATGTTATATACAAAGTATTTTTGCACATGTTTATAATTTGTATAAAACACTTAAACAAGTTTTACATAAAGTGTATGTATTGGTAACTAGCTTCTTTCTTTCAGTGACTGTGTGTTGCATTCATGCTATGGTGTTAAGAAAGATTATTTTTCACTGCTGTGCAATATTTCATTGTGTAGACACTCTAGCATTAATGTATTTTCTTGCTGATGAGTCACTTTCTGAAATTTTGCTATTACAAAATGCCACATGTTCTTGTACCTGCAAATGTCTTCATCTTTTAGATCACCTAGTGCATCCAACATACTTATTATATCTTTTCATTATTCATTTGTCAAACGTTACCTGACCTGCATCTCTGAAATTAACATGAAAAAATAGGTGATAACCAATGTATGATAATGTGAAAATAATGGGCTCATGAAAAGCAGTATAGAATAGGGATATGAGCACTGACTCCATATGGAATATCATGGGTTACAACTCATTATTCTGAATAATGAGTAGATGTTCTTAATTAAAAAAAAAACTAAAGGAAAAGAGAGAACATCAACTCAAGAGCCCAACAGGTGATTTCCAGTACCCACTTGGCAGTCACGTGACATTGGCAGACTGGTGTGATAGTCTCACTCTGCCTCTTTCAGAAGGTTCTTATGGTGGTCAGATAAACTAATGCTGCTGAAAGGGTTTGAAACCTGATATATTATGCAGCACAGAAACAGCAGCAACCAAAATGTACTACTCAAGTGTAACAGTGTCAAAGAGCTGTGGCAAAATATTAAATCAGTAAATAACCTAAAACAATGTATTATTACCTATGTCAAACTTCTTATTGCCTACAAGTCATCCCTCATTTACATTTAACTGGGGTTTTTGAGAAATGATACCTTACTCTCAAAACCCAAACTAGGAGAATATCAGGCTTTTGAGAGAAATATTTTTGGATATTTGGGTTTCTACCACCAATAAAATAAAGTACTGCTGAGCTTGGTGAAACTAATTGACTTGTTCCTAGAAAGGTTTCTCTCTCTCTCTCCCTTTTTGGCAAAGGGTTAATCTTCATGCTGAGATAGTGAAGCAGGAGCATGGTAGTGGTAAACAGGATATGATATGCCTGAGCCTTGATGCAAATTTCCACTCTGCTTTCTTTCTCTTCACCAAGGATAACAGACACTCTCATAGCACTGCTGGGACAGTGCAATGAGCAAAAGTATACAAGTGTTCTGTGTGGCCATATGAGTATGTTGGTGAAAATCATGCTTAGTTGAGATTTCCCACAGGTGAGTCAAACTCGCTAGACTTTTGTTCCTCTCACCTGATGCCAGGTGAATTCCTCTTCACTTTGTAAAACTGTTGGTGCAGCCATTCTGTGGGGGAATTGCCACTGTCACATGTTTCCAGACACTTCTGAAGAACTCAGACCTGGCTTCCTGGACAAAGAGTGCTATCACTCACTACTAAACACTGCTAGTGTGCCAAATACTTTGGACTTCTGACTCCTCCTCCTCCTCTTCTTCTTCTTTTTGTTTGGTTTTTCGAGGTGGGGTCTTGCTCTAGCCCAGGGTGACCTGGAATTCACTATGTAGTCTCAGGGTGCCCTCAAACTCATGGCAATCCTCCTATCTCTGCCTCCCAAGTGCTGGGATTAAAGGTGTGTGCCATCATGCCTGGCTGCTGCTGCTGCTGCTGCTGCTGCTGCTGCTTCTTCTTCTTCTTCTTCTTCTTCTTCTTCTTCTTCTTCTTCTTCTTCTTCTTCTTCTTCTTCTTCTTCTTCTTCTCCTTCTCCTTCTCCTTCTCCTTCTCCTTCTCCTTCTCCTTCTTCTTTTTTTAATTTAGAGAATACTGGATTAGTTTCTGTCATCAAACCATATTAATAAGACCTTAAAGATTTAATAGTGTGTTGCCCCTGTACAAATGGAAAAAAGTTTAATTCTTCGAGACCAATAAAGACCTACGAGTTCTGACTTCTGGTTTAGAAATGGAGAAAGAGCAGCTTGGTTAATTCATCTGATTAAATAGCAGGAAACTCAAAGCAGAGTTTCAAAGTAATTACAAAGTCCAATGTTAATCATGTGATCTCAGTCCTAAACAAAAGCTAAGAACAGGTAAGATTAAAATCCAATGTCAAAAGCTGGGCGTGGTGGTGCACGCCTTTAATCCCAGCACTATGGAGGCAGAGGTAGGAGGATAGCCATGAGTTCAAGGCCAGCCTGAGACTACATAGTTAATTCCAGGTCAGCCTGGACCAGAGTGAAACCCCACCTCAAAAAACAAAACAAACAAACAAAAAAATCCAATGTCAAAATGCTGGCTTCCGCATTGCTCCCACCCCAATGGCTGACTGCTACTCTCATAGCTCATAACCCACAACCCCATGGTGAATACCAGCAATCCCATTGAGGATGGCCCTCAGTGGAATAGGGGCAGGGAAGAGGGAAATGATGGTACCAACACATGATGCATCCATACAAAGATTCTACTTAATAAAAAAATAAAACACCCTTAGATATCTTTCCAAAAGAAGAAGAAGGAGGAGGAGGAGGAGGAGGAGGGAGGAGAAGAGAAGAAGAAGAAGAAGAAGAAGAAGAAGAAAGAAGAAGAAGAATGCTGGCTTCCTAAAGAATTTTTGCCACTTATGTCCACTTTATCAGAATCCTGTATCATTTCTATGGTCTTAGTGAGTCAAGAACCAGGTTGACCTTGTATGTTTGCATGTTGATGTCTGGGCTTCTGGGAACTGGCTTGCTTTACAAGTACATGCTTCTCTGTATAAATGCCTGCTGCAGAAATGTGTGACTACCTCCATATCTGGGAGGAGGTAGAAAAGAAGCAAGGAGGAGGGATTGCAGAACAATGTCCTTTTTGTTCTAGTAATCTTGGGAGACTTCCTGGAGGGCACATGCTTGGAAAAGATGGGTGGAGATGAGCACATGGAATTTTGCTGTCATGGGTTTCTTTCTTTCATTGTTCAGTATCCTTTACTTGTTCACTGAAAGAGCTTATTAAGGTCCTGCTATAGGACACCATGGCTCTGTAGCTTGAGAATCTGACTCTTGGGTTTAAATTTCCAGTCCTGTCACAAGTTGTATGATCTTGGATTTTCCTAAACTTTATTACAGTTTCTTCATCTATCAAATAAGAATTATAGTACCTGCCTCGTAGGTCATAGTTTGAATTAAGTAAGTCAATTATCTATTTATCATCTATCTATCATCATCTATCTATTATCTATCATCTATCTATCTATCTATCTATCTATCTATCTATCTATCTATCATCTATCTATCTATCATCTATCACTTATCTATGTTCTATCCACTTTTAAATTGTGGCTGGTCCATTTTAAAGGCTCAATAAATTTTATCTATTATTATTCCACTCAGCTTGAGGGTAACTTAAAATTGTACTAAAAAAATTCTGTAAAACTTTGGTGACAGAGCTTTGTGGATAAGTTTAAGGGTTAAGAAGAGACAAACAAAGCCAAAACATTGAGGGGATAGTCTTTTTGGCAATGACATATAGTTCAAATTTGGTAAGGTGATACCTAGAATTGGTTTGGGGAGCAAACACACCAAGCAATGTCTAATGGTAAAGAAAATAAACACTATTATGTAGCTGCTAAATAAGCTGTCCTCTGCAAATGGAAAACATTGCAGTCATTTCAGTTTGCCACGGAGTTCAGCCAATGTTGTCAGAGAAGTACAAAGGGAACATAATAGAAAAGTCTACACATAATGTACTGTTCTCCATTCAAAGAGCACATTTTTGTTACATGGCTCTTCCCCGAAATTTTCAGAGATGATGCATAGAAGGAAGAGGTAATTAAGCTGAGAATGGACAACAGTAAAACAGAGGGGGGAATAGCTGGAGTGGGCAGAATTGAAGGCAAATCATTAAATATTGTAGGTAATAGGAATGGAGAGGGATTATAACAAATCCCACTAGATGTCATCTTCTTAAGACTCAGCCTTTTAGTCTATAGTTCATAGATAAAAATCTATGGGCAAGTGAGAGAGAGGGAAAGAAAATGAATCCAGAAATGGAGGACTTACATGTTTTCTCAATAGACTATTATTCAGCTGTGCTCCCAGGAAGATGACTTTTATCTAGCAAAATTCCCCACACTGCAGCCAAAGCCTGCCTATACAATGATGCTGTGACTATAGGAAACCCTACATAGCCAGAATTCTTGAGGATCAGGTTGGTTTTCTTATTGTTTTTGTTATTCTTCTTACCTTAAAATAAGAAGAAAATTTATCTCAAGCCTTCTGCTCATAGACTTGTGGTGTGTGTGTGTGTGTGCTGTATTTCTACTTTGTATCTATTATGAATAATGCTGTTGTGACCATTCATATGCTTGTGTGTGGGTATGTATTTATTTTGTTATGCATTTACTGGGGAGTGGAATTTCTTGATCATATGATACTTCTGTGTTTACCATTTTATTTATTTATTTATTTATTTATTTATTTATTTATTTATTTATTTTTATTAGATCTGGGCATATTTAGTATGTAAACAACACATGTTGGTACCATCCTTTCCCTCCTCCCTGACCCTTTTCTGAAAAAGCCTCCCTCTTTGGGGATGCAGGTCAACCCCATGGGGATTGTGGGTCATGCATTATGGGGGGAGAAGCAATGTCTCTGTGCAAAATGACCCAACTTGTGGTTCTAACAACCTTTCCTCCCCCTCTACTGCAAAATTCCCTTAGCCAAGCTGGGAGCATTTTAAGTCTACTTCAGTGATAGGCACTTAGGAGCCTCTGCGTCTCTGGTTTGGTAGGTGTTGAGTGTCCTTAGTGTCTGTCTCCTTCACCCTTGTGCTGATATCAGATTCACTAAGAAAGCAGCACTCTTGCTCATTTCCCCAATTCCTCTGAGGTTTCAGCTGGGGCCAGGGTGGAGAGCTCTGGGTCATTTATCTCCTCAGGTCCAGCTCCTGTCTAAAAAAGAGAAGCAGATTCTCCAACAGGGAGTGAAGTCTGCATTGGTTAAATGGGATAACCACTACTAATTTAGACAGAATTTAAAGGGTGTAGACTCTCTGATAGCCCAAGATTAGTGGGAGCTTGACAATGGAAAGCAGAATCATTGGATATGGTTCTGATTTGTTTCCCAGTTCCAGATATGGTTTCCTTTCCACTGAGCGGCTCTGTTAGCCAATCCAAGAGCAGTTGGTTACCCACCATGGCTATGTGCCACTATTACACTTGTGTGAGCATCACATCAGGTTGTTTGCTTCTGATTACTTAGATTTCGAGTTGCTTGGACAGATGTTGGCTGCTTTCCCCTGGTAGCTCATATAGTTCCTTCCAGCATTAGATGGGCTAAAAATTGTCTGGGGACTGTCTCTCTTCTGAATTTAAGCTAGGTCTTTCCATGGTCTATATTGACAGCATATTGTGTCTTTAGCACTAGGGTCTTACCATTAAGCTTTGGTGGGTAGTCAAGTGTTCTGACAGAAGTCTGTTTTGTTTGTTTTGGGAGATCTAGTAGGTCTTTCTGATCAACAGCTCATTGTGGATGTAAACCACATATAGGGAATTACAGACCAGCACCAAGGGAAAAGAAAAAAGATAAAGAGAAGAAAGAAAAACAGGAGAAATTTAAGGTTAGGTTTCATATCACCCTTTCCAGGGCCCTTCTATTCAGGTACTAAGGTCCTCTTGAGGGTTCCTCTTTTTAGTATGACTTCCAGGATATAGGATTCTATGGTATCAGTTCAATTTGGGTTTGGTTTAGTGTCCCCCACCTTTCCCCTTTCCCAAGCCCTACCCTTCTTATTGTCTAAACCTCAAGATGCTATTCAGGTATGTCAGCAACTCAGGCTGATCCTGGGTAGGAACCACAAATGAGTGAGACCACGCAACGGTTGCCTTTCTGTGACTGTGTGAGTCCACTTAGAATAATATGTTCCAAGTTAGACCATTTTTCTACAAATTTCATTGTGTCATTTTTTCTTACTGCTGAGTAGAATTCCACTGTGTATAGATATACTACATCTTGGTTATCCATTCATCCAATGTTGGTCACCTGGGTTGATTCCAGTTCTTAGCTATTATGAATTGAGCAGCTATAAACATTGTTGATAAAATATCACTGAACTGAGATGTGGAGCTTTTAGGATAAAGGCCCAGTAAGGGAATAGCAGAGTCTGTTGGCAACTCTATGTTCATCCTTTTCAGGAGTCTCCATATTGATTTCCATAGTGGTTGTACCAGCTTTCATTCCCACCAACAGTGAATGAGGGTTCCTATTTCTCCACAGCCTCTCCAACATTTGTTTTTGTTTGATTTTTTAATGTTTGCTCTCCTTAACTGGGGTAAGGTGGGGTCTCATAGTTGTTTTAATTTGCATTTACCTCATGGTTAGGGATGTTGAACATTTTCTTAAGTTTGTGATAGCCATTTGTAATTCTTCCTGAGAGTACTCCCTAGTTAGTTCTCTGTCTCACTTTGGAGTGAATTGTTTGATTTTTTATTGTTTAGTTTTTTTGAGTTCTTTGTAGATTCTAGATATTAGGCTTTAGTCAGAAGTATAGCTGGCAAAGATTTACTCCCATTTAGTGGGTAATCTATTGGCTCTGCTTGTGGTATGCTTGTCTGAGCAAAAGGTTTTTATCCCATTGGTTGAGTGCTTAATTTCCTGGGCTACTGGGGTTTTTCTGAGGAAGTCTTTTCCCAGTCCTATATCTTGGAGAGTGCCTCCTATTTTTTTTTCTCCCAGTAGTTGAAGAGTTTCAGGTCTTATATTGAGGTCTTTAATCCATCTGGACTTGATTTTTGTGTATGGTGAGATGAGTGGGTCTGATTTAATTTTTCTACATATGGTCATCCAATTTGTCCAACACCATTTGTTGAAGATGCTGTCTTTTCTCCAGTCTACATTATTGGCACCTTTATTAAAGATCAATCAGTTGTAGTTACTTGACCTAAGGTCTGGGTCTTCAGTTGTTTTACATTGATCTATGTTTCTTTCTTATTCCAGTACCATGCTCTTTTTGTCACCATGGCTTTGTAATATAGCTTTAGATTGGGTATGGTGATACCGCCAGAGGTGTTCTTTTTTTTTTTTTTTCCTGAGGATATGTTTTGATATATGAGGCCTTCTGCCATTCCCTATGAATTTTGAGATCATTTTGTCAATCTCTGTGAAGAATGATGCTGGTATTTTTTTTTATTGGTATTGCATTATATGTGTATACTGCTTTTGGTAGAATTGCCATTTTCACAATATTTTAATTCTACCTATCCAGGAGCTTGGAGGAATTTCCATCTTCTCAAGTCCTCCTCTATTTCTTTCTTGAGTGTTTTTAGAATCTCATAATATAGGTCTTTCACATTTGGTTAGTGTTATTCCATGATATTTAATTTTTTGTTGCTATTGAAAATGGGACAGCATTACTGATTTCTTTTTCTGTATTTTTGTCCTTTGCATATAGAAATGCTACTGATTTTTGTGTATTGTTTTGTATCCTGCCACTTTGCTGAAGGAATTTATCACCTTTAGAAGTTTTGAGATGGAGACTTTTGGGTCACTTGTATATAAGATCATGTCATCTGCAAATAGGACTAACTTGATTTCTTCCATTCTGATTTGAATTGCCTTTCTTTATTTCTTCTGTCTTATTTCTTGGGCTAGTACTTCTAGTACTATGTTGAAGAGCAGTGGTGAGAGTGAGCATCCCTGTCTTCTTCCTGATCTCAGTGGGAACTCCTTGAGGTTTTCCTAATTAAGTATTATTTGGGATTTAGGAACTTTATATATAGCCTTTATTGTGTTGAGATATCAACCCTCCATGCCTATTCTTTCCAGTGTTTTGATCTTGAAGTGGTGTTTTATTTTGTGAAAGGCCTTCTCTGCATCAATTGAGATGATAATGTGGTTCTTATGGTTCCATTGATATATGTGGTGTATTATGTTGATCAATTTTTTTTTTGCTTGATCAATTTTGCCAGGGCTTTGTTAATCTTGTTTATTTTTTCAAAGAACTGGATCATTATTCATTGATTTTTAAAATTGTTTTCTTAGTTTCCAATTCATTAATTTCTACTATAATCTTGATTATTTCTTTCCATGTGGAGCTCTTTTGGTTGGATTCTTCTTGTTTTTCCAGCACCTTTATGTGGACAGTCAGGTTATTGATTTGGGATCTCTCTGTGTTTGTAATGATGGCATTTAGGGCTATGAATTTTCCCCTTAGGACTGCCTTCATTGTGTCCCATAAGTTTTGGTAGTTTGTGTTTTCATTATCATTCAATTCTAGGAATTTTACAATTTCTTTTTTGATTTCTTCCATGACCCATTCATTGTTTAAAAATGTGTTGTTTAGTTACCAGGAGCTAGTGGAGTTCTTGGTATGTCTCTTGTTAATTTTTAGATTTTTTTAATTATTATTTTTTATTGACAACTTTTATACTTTCATACAAAAAAACCCACTTGATATTTCCCTCCCCCTCCCCATTCCACTTTAGAACTCCAGTCTCCATCATATCCCCTCCCTCTCTCCATTAGTCTCTCTTTTAATTTGATGTCATCATCTTTTTTTTCTATTTTGAGGGTCTTGCAGAGTTATTGCTAGGCACTGCAAGGTCATGGATATCGAGGCCAATTTCTGTCTGGACAGTTGCATTGTAAGAGGTCATACCCTTCCTTTGGCTCTTCCATTCTATCCGCCCCCTCTTCCACAATGGTCCCTGAGCCTTTGAGGGTGTGACAGAGGTGTTTCAGTGCTGGGCACTCCTCCATCCCTTCTTCTCAGCACTATGTTGCCTTTTGGGTCATCCCAGTGGTCATCACCATCTGAAAAGAGAAGCTTCTCTAACCAGAAGTGAGAGTAGCGTTAATATGTGAATATGAACATTTAGTGTAGTGCTTTCAGGGCAGCTTGGTGGGAATAATATATACATTTAGTCAGACAAGAGCAGGCTTATATCCCTAAGGTTCATGATTTCACCTACCATAGACTTTTACTTAGGTTTTTCGGTACCAGGTATGTATTCCCTCCCTGTAGAGAGGGCCTTCAGTCCAATTATGGAGCAGTTGGTTACCCCAAGAGTAGACATGCCACTATTGCACCCGTTCAGTCATTGGGCCTGTCTGGCAAAGCTTGAATATTCAGCGTCCACTGTTTTCACTGCTGCTGACTTCTGTCTTCCATATGGCTGCATGCAGTGCAGCTTTTTCCAGCTTTCAGTTGGCTGGTCTATAGGGAGAAGGTTTTCTGCTCCACACCAGCTTGCTTTCTCAGTGACCTTGCCTCTCAGGCAAGAGATGTCTTCAGCAATAGGGTCTTACCATCTGTTTCTCAAGGGAAACCAAGGACTTTGGCAAAAGCCTTTAATGTTTTGGAGGCTACTGGGACCTCCTTGGCCAACCACTTACTGGAAAGTATCCCATCCCAGGTACTGAAAATTTTCTAGTAACAGTCTACAGCTTCTAGATGTGCCACTTATTCAAAAAAAGTAATTTTACATAAGTCTTATTCACAATATCTTGAATTTAGATTGACCCTCCCCCTACCCTTCTTTTATGCATTCTCTTCCCATGGCCTCGCTTAGGCCATTCCCCTCCCTGTAATCAGTTCTTCTACTTACATATGTGCATTACCATACACTTAAGTCCTTCCCTTTCCTCCCTCCTGATCTGACAAGATGGAGGAAGTTACTTCAATTTTCCTGACTTTATGAAGGCATACTTTATGGCCTAATATAGGGTTAATATTGGAGAAGGTTCCATGGGCTGTTGAGAAGAATTTGTATTCTGTAGAGTTGGGTGGAAAGTTCTGTAGATATCTATTAGGTCTAGTTGATCTATGATGTTCTTGAGCTCTATTACTGCTTTGTTAATTTTCTGCTTGGATGATTTGTCTATTGATGATAGTGAAGTATTGAAGTCTCTGACTATGATGGTGTTGGTGTTTATTTCTGTTTTAATGTCGAGTAGATGTTGTTTTATAAACTGTGGTGCACCTGTGTTTGGTGCATATGTATTTATGATTGTGATATGCTCCTGTTGGCTCATTCCCTTGATGAGTAAGAAGTGGCCTTCTTTGTCTTTTTTGATTATTTTTGGTTTGAAGTCTATTTTATTAGATATTAATATAGCAACACCTGCTTGTTTTTATTTTTATTTGCTTGGAATATCATTTTTCAACATTTTCCCTGAGGAGATGTCTATCTTTAGTGGTGATGTGGGTTTCTTGAACACAGCACATAAAAGGGCCCAGTTTTTTGATTCACCCTGATACCATGTGTCTTTTGATGGGTTGAGTTAAGACCATCAATATTTAAGGTAATTATTGTGAGGTTTGAATTAATCCCTGCCATGATGAATGAGGTATTTTCTGGAGTTTGGTGTTTTCTTGTGTTTTGTACTATTTTGAGCCTGGTCTATTTTGGTTATTGTGATCTTCTTGTTGGCTCTTGATATTGGTTGTTCGACTGTTCTGTGTGGAGTATTCCCTTAAGTATTCTCTGTAGGTTTGGATTTTGTTCATATAGTTATAGAGTTGACTTTTTTCAAGGAAAAATTTCCTTTCACCATCTATTATGAGGGTTACTTTTGCTGGCTAGAGTAGCTTGGGTTGGAAGCCATAGTTTTTCAGACTTTTTTTGTTTGTTTGTTTTTCAGACTTTGAAGTGTTCCATTCCAGGTTTTTCTGGCTTTCAGGGTTTCCACTGAGAAATCTGATGTAATTCTGAAGGGATTGTTTTTGTATGTTGTGAATTGTTTCTATCTTGCTGTTTTTAACACTCTCTGTTTTCATTGTTTAGAGGTTTAACTATGATGTGTCTTGGAGAGTTTCTTCTTTGGTCCTGTCTGTTTGGTATTCTGTTGGCTTCTTGTATTTGGATGGGCCTATCTTTTGAGAAATTCAGGAAATTTTCTTCAATAATTTTGTTGAATATGGTCTCTATGCCTCTGGCCTGGATTTCCTCTCCTTCTGGTATACCCATGATCTGGATGTTTGGTCATTTTAGGGTGTCCCAGAGTTCCCTCATATTTTGCTCACTTGATTTTTTGCACTTAACAAACTTTTGGACTCCCAATCAATTTCTTCTGTCTTGTCTTCCAGATCAGAGGTTGTGTATTCTTCATGAGTAACTCTGTTGGTGAGAGTTGCTAGAGAGATTTTTATAATTTCTATTGATTTTTATTTTCTGTTGTGTTATTTTGCATCATTTCTATCTGTTTTTTGAGGTATGATTTTAATTCAAGTTCTGATTTTCTTGATGCTTCCTGGAGTTCATTCTTGCAAGTGATCAAGTCTTCATTCAGCTTAATCAACCAGTTGCTGAGATCCTCCATTTCTTGATTTTCCTTCAATTTATTCATATCTCTTTGGAGGATTCTAACATTTTCTTCAATCAAGTTAAGCCTACTGTCAAAAGCTGAACTCTCTAGGAGATGATTATTTTTAATTTCATTGATATGATTGTTGGTTCTTTGATTGTTTGCTTCCAGTTCAGCAATTCTTTTGATCAGGGTCTCATTGTTTGTGGTGTTTTCATTTTGGGAATGAATTTATGTTGATTTCTCTATGATTTCATTGGAACCTTCTATTGTAGGACTAGGCATCCTTGGTGGAGATCTCTCAGTTTTCTGATTTTCATTGGCTTTTTGCATTATCGTTTACCCAGTTTAGGAAGACTATTTTATTGAGGAGGAAGCAAGTTTTTGTCCTTTGGCCCATGTACCTTCTTACTCAGGTGAACAGTGATGTTGGTACCCAGTAGGCAGTCAGGATACCAGAGCAAAAGGCATGATTCCACAGCTCACACAGGGACCAGGCCTCCCCAGGTAAGACACAATGGGACCTACCAGGACCAGGGGACTTGGAGGAGCCAAGGAATAGGGATATGACCTACTTATTTCTGACTGCACCCTCCAGCACACATACTGGCTCAGGGAACTTGGACCAGGGAGCTGGGAGGAGCCAGGAAAGAGATGTCTGGCCTACTCACTCCACACTGCCAGTCCTGCCTGCACACTGTCCAACCAGGAAACCCAGACCAGGGAGATTGGAGTAGCCTGGAAACAGGATTCTGGCCTACTCACTCCACACCACAGGGCCTCCTTGTGTTAACCATTTTGAGGAACTGTCATATTGTTTTTTGGAAAGTGACAGTACCATTTTATATTCTATTCAGAACTGAGTAAGGGTTTGAATTGCCATACCCTTGCCTAACATTCATTATTATCTTTTTATGATAGCCATCTGAATGGATGTGGAGTGTGGCTCTGATTTTCATGCTCCTATTGACTAACAATGTTGAACAGCTTTTCATTTGTTTATCAGCCATTTGCATAACCTCTTTGGAGAAATGACTATTTAAATTCCTTGATCATTTTTTAAAATTTTTATTTATTTATTTGCAAGCAGAGAGATAGAAGAGAGACAGACAGTGAGAGAGAGAATGGGCATAGCAGGGTCTCTAGCCACTGAAAATCAACCCCAGATGCATGTACCCCTTCTGTATCTGGCTTATGTGGGTCCCACAGAATCAAACCTGGGTCCTTTGGCTTTTCAGGCAAGCACCTTAATTGGTAAGCCATCTCTACAGTCCCCTGTTTCATTTTTTAAAATTTGGATATTTGTATTTTTTTAAGTATGCATTTATTTTCAAGAAGAGAGAGAGAACAAGGGAGAGAATTAACACACTAGGGCTTCTTGACACTGCAAACTCCAGATGCATATGCTAGTTTGTGCATCTGACTTATGTGGGTATTGTGGAAGCAAAACCAGGCCTACAGGCTTTGCAAAGAAGTACCTCTGATGGCTGAGCCATTTCCCCAGCCAGTGTTTTGTATTCTTGAATTGTAAAAGCTCTTTACATATTATGTATACAAGTTCCTCATTACATATATACAATTCAGAAATATTTTCTCCCATTTTGAGGGAGTATTCATGTTTTTATTAGTGTCAATTGAGACACAACCATTTAAAAATTTTACTGATGTATATTCATTGTATATAATGATATTTTATAAAGGCATTTTTTCCTGTAAGTGTATCATATACTTTGATCATATTCACTCCACCCTCTTTTTTTCTGTCCTTCCTTTTCTCTCTCATTACTTCTATACCTTCCTCCAGTTTTGCTTCTGCTTTTATTTCTTATATACATGTATAATTTTGTATATACATATAAACTCTAGGATACATAAGCTATTTCTCTTTCTATATGTAACTTATTTTTTTAATATGATGATCTCCAATTGCTCCCATTTTCCTGCATAGAATTCTTCTTTATTCTTCTTTAAGACTGAATAAAATTCCATTGTGTGTACAGACCATATTCCTCTACTGAATGACAGCTAGGCTGATTCTGTAACTTAGCCATTGTGAATAGTGCTGCACTAAGCATTAATATGCAAGCATCTTTGGAGCATGTTGATTTAGATTTTTTTGGGTCTATGCTCAGGATATGGTATTGACAATTTTTGTGTATGTACCAAATGTATTTTGATCATCATCTCCTCCTCCCTCTTTCTTTACTCCTTCCTTTGTCCCTGTCCTCCTTCCAACTAGTACCTCTATTATTTTTAATTGGTTTTGAATTATGAATTTTATTATATGACCCAATCGAGTGCTGGGCCTATTCCCATCAGATTATACTCTTTTTTTAACATTTTTAAAAATTTTTCTAGAT
The DNA here is from genome assembly GCA_036365145.1 of Orientallactaga sibirica. Taxonomy (NCBI): domain Eukaryota; kingdom Metazoa; phylum Chordata; class Mammalia; order Rodentia; family Dipodidae; genus Orientallactaga; species Orientallactaga sibirica. Next base: position 50,403,406 of record JAEOAD010000005.1, read on the forward strand.
TGGGTCTCACTCCAGCCCAGGCTGACATAGAATTTACTGCATAGTCTTAGGCTGGCCTTTAACCTCACAGTGATACTACTACCTTGGCCTCCCAAGAGCTGGGATTAAAGGCATGTGCCACCACATCCAGCTCAGATTAAACTCTTATTTCCTCTCTCTCTTGCTCCCCTAGTCCACTGAGGGCCCTCTTCAGTGGGGTTATTGGTATCCCCAGTGGTGTCATGAATGTGTCAGTCAGTCTCTAGGGTGAGGGCAATGCCTCAGGATACTCCTTCCCACCCTGTGGCTTTTACAAGCTTTCTGCAACATTCCCTGAGTCTTGGCAGGTGTGCTATAAAACTAAGTTAGTGGTAAGTTCTCTGCAATCTCTTGATTTCAACTTTGAGACATCTTGAGTATCCTCAGTGACTATTGCAATCTCCCTGAAGCTTGTTGCCAGGCTAGCAGTGAGAGCAGCACTTAGGTTTAGATTGTCACTCACTTCCTCTGTAATGACTCATGGGCCTGGCAAATGTGATGGAGGTGGGTCATCTTGTGCTAGACAGTTGACTATATTTTCTTGTTATATTAATGAATCTTGGTTCATCCCAGTTTTCACTGCTTTCTTTAAAACAAAGCAAATTCTTCAAATAAGAGTGAGGACAGCATCAATTAAAGGAGATAAGCCTAGTTATATTTTTAATGTTTTCAGAACCTCTATAATGGTTTCTATAGAGCTAGATTAATTTATATTCATGTGAGCAGTGTATGAGGATAAACTTGACCATTTTATTTTCAGGGCATGGTCCCACTCTAGCCCAGGCTGACCTGGCATTCACTCTATAGTGAATAGTTTGAGGCTGGCCTCAAACTCACAGCAATCATCCTACCTCTGCCTCCCACATGCTGTGGTTAAAAGCATGCACCACCATGTAGCCCAGGCTTACCTGGAGCTTACTATACAGCAAAGGCTAGTTTGAACTTGTGGTGACCCTCCTAGCTCAGCCTCCTGAATACTGAAATTACATGTATGAGCCACCATGCCTGGTTCCCATAACCACTTTTAATTCACATTTATTTATTGATTTGAGAAAGAGAGTGAGAGATGGGGGAAAGAGAAAAAGACAGATAGAGAGAAACAGAATGGGTGCACCAGGGCATCCAGACACTGCAAATGAATTCCAGATGCATGTGTCACCTTGTGCATCTGGCTTATGTGGGTCCTGGGGAATTGAACCTGGGTCCTTAGGCTTTGAAGGCAAGCACCCTAACCACTAGACAATCTCTCTAGCCCCCATAACTATTTTTAATTTTAATGAAGTCTAATTTGTTTATCCTGTTTCAATTTTTTTTTTTTTTGAATTAGGGTCTTGCTCTAGCCCAGGCTGTCCTGGAATTCATTATGTACTGTCAGGGTGGCCTCGAACTCATGGTGATCCTCCTACCTTTGCCTCCCAAGTGCTGGGATTAAAGGTATTCAAGGTATACACCACCTTACCCAGCTTTTTTATCTTTTAATTGCTTGTGCTTTAAATGGTATATGCAAGGCCCATTGTCTACTTCAATGTCACAGAAATGTATACTATTATCTTCTATGAGTTTTAAAGTTTGGGATTTTACATTTAAGTCAATAATCTATTTTGAGTTAATTTTGTGTCTGACATAAGGACGGGGTCTATCTTTATCCTTCTACATGTGAATATGAGTTTATTAGCATCATTTGTTGACAAAGCTGTTTTCCTCATTAAGTTCATTTAATTATTAACATTATAGGCAACTCTTAGAAAAAGCAGTGAGTAAACATATTCCTTTGTGTACTACTGATTTTGTGTCTTTTTTCTACCTCACCAGTGCATTATTTAACTTTGGACCAAACAATTTTCATGCATTTGGCCTCTCATTTCATGTATTTATCAATAGTGAGTTGAATGCCCATTTGCATCACTGCCTACACAGTGAGGAATTTGAGAGCAGATGTATATTTCATTAAACTAGTTTCCCCTTGTTTGGGAGAATGACACCAAGAAGTAGGCAGGAAGAGATGAGGACAGTAGAAGGCTATTTCAACAAATTACTGAATGTTCTGTCAGTCTTCCCCTCTGACAATCCAATCTTGATTATCCATGGCCTTCAGATCCTGTGCTCTCTTCTATCTGCCATGCCTTTATATTCTCTGTTCTTAACATTAACTCCTGCTTACTTCACCTCTCATTTGAAGCAGCCTTTTCTGAGAGAAGATATCCTGATCCCCCAGGTTGTTCATCCTGTTAATCACATGCATGAAGTTCTTCAGCTGGGATGAACTTTATCTAATGGTAATGAAATAAGGTAACTGGATAATGAGTGTCTTAGTGTACACCTCCACTTGGCTTCTCCAGGGTGGGTATATGTTCATCTTTTCTTGCTTACTATTACTTATGTCTTTTTAAAATTTTTATTTATGTGTGTGTGTGTGTGTGTGTGTGTGTGTGCGTGTGCGTGTGTGCGTGTGTGCTGGTCTGACAAGCTTTAATGCCCATTCAGCTTTACATGGATGGTTCAGGAATTGAACCTGTGCTGGCAGGCTTTGTAAGCAAGCAACTTTAACCACTGAGCAATCTCCCCAAGTTATTACATATTTCTTGAATGAGCAGCCTCCAGACTCCACAGCCAGTCTTGGTAGAACTCCTACTGCACTTAACTACTCAAGTCTGAGTCCTCACCTGTAAGCAGGGATAATAATGTGCATGCCTCATGGGGCTTTGTGAGAATTAAAGGATAGCTTGTGAAGGATCACATGGCCATCATCACATGGAAGTCAGTGGGTTAAAATTTTTTGAAGAGTGAATATATCACTCCTATGGGTGTGATCTGTCCCATGCCATGGACATGTGTAGCCAATATGCCTTTCCCATAAAAGCTGATGAAAGAAGGTTGAATGATTGAGTGAGAATAATGTTTCCCTAGTAATATTCTGGAATCTCAGCCATTCCCCTAGTGTCCTGGTTGGAGGTCAGACCACTCTGATAAGGGAGGGATGATGTCTTTCTGATACATTTCTGTAAGGTCACCAAAAACAACTAGCCAAACTAGCATTTTTCTACTTCCAAATCAAGCAACTAGTTTGGCTGATTTAAAGAAGAGGCATTATTTATTTTTGTACCAAGATTACTTAAGCTTACTGTTTAAAAGGGGACAGACATGCTGGCATCTAGCTGCCTGGCTCCCAACTCCAGCTCCTCTGCTCACAATTTAGGCACATTACATAACCACTGTGGGCCTCAGTTACCTCAGAAAATGCAAGCAGGAATTGTGACTGCATTGGAGGTTTGCTGGGAGACTTTTGTGGCACTAAGGATGTACAAAGTCCACAACACAACTCACCAGTTCAAAGAATGTGACATGCTTCCAGCTGTTAGCCTCACAGAGGCTCTGGTTTCTGGTCATAAGAGATCAAAATCCCCAAGCATTAGTTTCATTAAACTCTTGATAATCTTCCAAGGATAATGAGAAACAAAGGGCAAATAAAACACCCATTTGGTGCCATTTTGTTGTAAACTACAGTTAATCGGATTGCCAAATTTTCCATCATTCCTCAGAAGCCATAATTGAGAGAACAAATACTGTGTGTGAGTCTCTCTGTTATTTGGGGATGGTTAAAATTTAGCCAATCTATTTTTGTCTGAGTTTACAGAACATGAAATAAGTCAATCTCTGGAGTATTTCTATTATTCCAAATGAAGGTAAGAAGTCAGTTCCCATTCATAGTATTCTTTAAGTTTCTTTTTGTAATTTTTTTATTATTATCTATATAATGTGCATAGAGCCATGATGGTACCATAGTTAGCCTTCTCCCTGCCCTCCCCGCTAGGGGACTGTGGGTCTTGCATTGTGGGGATAGCCATCAGTTATGGGGGAGAGCCAATGTCTCTGTGCATAATGACCCAACTTATGGCTCTAACAATCTTTCTGCTCCCTCTTCCATGAATTTCCCTAAGCCATTTTGGGTTCATTTTAGGTCTATTTCAGTGACGAGGTCATGGGAGTCTCTGTGTCTCTGGATCTCTGGTTTGGTAGGGGTTGAGTGTTCTCTGTGTCTATCTCCTTCACCCCCCTGCTGATACCAGGTTCCCTGAGAAAGCAGCACTCTTGCTCACTTCCCCAATTATTCTATGGGTTCAGATGGTGCCCTGCTGAGGTGCAGTGGGCTGATTCTCTCCTCAGGTTCTATGTCTATCTGAAAAAGAGAAGCAAATTATCCAATGTAGAGTGAGGTCAGTGCAAGGTACATGGATAGCCATTATTGTTTTAGAGTGAATTTAATGGGTGTAGGCCCTCTTGTATCCCACTATTGGTGGGAGCTTGATATTGGAGGGTGAACTCATTTTTGGATGTGGTTCTGACTTGTTTTTCAGTTCCAGGTATGGGTTCCATTCCACTGAGCGGATCCTTTAGCCAAATCAAGAGCAGCTGGTGATCCACCATGGCTGTGTGCCACTATTGCATTTGTGTGAACATCACATCAGGTTGATTGCTGCTGGGAAGTTTACATCACGAGTTGCTTAGACAGATGTTGGTCATTTTCCTCCAGTTGCTCATGTAGTACCTTCTGGCAGTAGACAAGCTAACTGTCTGGGGACTGTCTCTTCCAGATTCCAGCCAGGTCACTCCATGTTCCATTCCAATAGCATATGGTGTCGTTGGCAATAGGGTCTTACCATTAACCTTTGGTGGGTCATCAAGTACTCTGACAGAAATCTATCTTCTTTTGGGAAACCTTGTAGGTCTCACTGATCAACAGCTCATTGTGGATGCTGACCACATGCTGGTACTGGTAGTTACAGGTCAGTGCCATGGGAAAAGAAGGAAGAAAAATATAGGTAGTGTGAAAGAGAAAGAAGAGAGAGGAGTAAGAAGAGGGGGTTAGAGAGAGGAACAAGAGAAGGTTGAGGTTAGTCTTCATCCTACCCTCTCCAGGCTCCTGTGATTTAGGTGTTCTCTCTAAGTACCAGATGAAGGTTCAGCCTTTTAGTATGCTATTCATAGTATTCTTGATCCTCAGAGGACTTTCTCATTTCAGATCTTTCATAGTTATTATATCTTTTATAAAATTAACTTTTTATGACTATATATTAATTGCACAAAATAATGGGTTTCATTATGACACTTTTGTGCATGCATGTAATATACTTTGAGCTCTTCTCTTTTCTTCTTTCTCTTCCCTTCCTTCTCCATTGTTTACTCATTCTTTCTGACCCTCCACTTCTCAACCTTCCCCCTCTTTCCTCCCTCATTGGCTCCCTTCCTCCATCCTCTTTTTCTTTTCCTGTAAAGTAGTGGCCTTATAGCTCTGTGAAATATAGGTGTTTACTTTGTATGGATGATGGTTTAATGAAATATAATATACTGATTCCTTAATGTAGTGCCTGGCATGTACTAAGTACTCACTGAATGTTAACTATGACTGCTGTTACTTATAGGGAAAAGGAAAACATGTTATCTTACTCCTTTTTCTCTTTATTTTCTGTTTTTGGTTTTCCCAATTCAAAGTCTTAATAACAAATTTCCTGTGTTTTTCCTCTCATGCTTTCTATGAAGTCTAACTAGTAACTGTCAGTAATGGGACAACATGAACATCATGAACAATTGAGAGGTACATGGGACTTCTTGGGGGAATTGATTAGTGTCTGCTTGGATCCTGGTTACTGCTGTCCTATAAGACCTGTCCCAAGGATATTGAGGCCAGAAGAAACGTAAAGTCAAGCTTAGAAGCAAGTAACTGTTTCCATAGGGACAAGCCAATACCCAAAAGGTCAAAAGTACCTGCAACTTCACACACTGTAATACAGAAACATGGGTCTCTGAGGTTCAGGATTCTGAATCAATGTCATTTGGCTGGCCTATTGGAAAGGTTACTTCTGGCACACATCTCTGTCCCTGAGAAAAGTGGGGAAAAAGCCGGTGTGATGTTGAACATCTGTAATCCTAGGCTGACTAAGGAAGGCTAAGGTGGGAGTTCTAAATTTGAGCTTGGCGTGGGCATCATAATGAGACTTTTTTGTTTATGACCTCATCACAGGTGGAAAGAAAGGGCCAAGTAACTGTGAATTGAAAAATTAATTTTTCTTCCTTTTAACATGTTTTAACATGTTCATTCAGGTATTTTGTCACAGTGTTAAGAAGTTAACATTATCATCATTATTGTTGTTATAATTAGGGCTTTGTGCCTGGATGTTAGATCTATTTAAAAAGCCCATTTCTGGGCTGGAGAGATGGCTTAGAGGCTGAGGCACTTGCCTGCAAAGCCAAAGGACCCATGTAAGTCTCTTCAGATCCTATGTAAGCCAGATGCATAATGTAATGCAAATGTGCAAGGTTGCACATGAGCACAAGATGGTGCATGCATCTAGAGCTGGATTGCTATGGCTGGAAGCCCTGGCACACCAATTCAATTCTCTCTCTCTCTCTTCTCATAAAAAAGGCCAGTCTATTGAGCTTGCCTCAAAAACCCCCCCACATTTCTAATTTACATAAACAGGCCTTACATTTAGCTGATGATTTTGTTTTAAAAATTATTATGAAAACACCATGCTAGTATTTACATGCAATGATTGTTTTTTACTTTATCAATAGTATGGCTTTTTTTTTTTTTTTGGTCTAAATAAATCTGTATTTTACCTTAGGTTTTTTTTTTTTTTTTTTTTTTTTTTTCTCTTTTGGTTCTGGTGATCAAAACCCAGGGCCTTGTGAATTCTAGGCAAATGCTCTACACTAAGGTATATCACTAACTCCATGAAACATCTTTTAAAATTATGGTAAAATACATATAACAAGCACTTGAACGTTACATGGTTTTGAGTATGCAGTTCAGTGTTAAGAAGTCATTCATATGGTGCTGTAACCCTCCATACTCAGAATTTTTTTCATATGTGAAACCAAACCTGAACAGATTAGATAGTAACTCTCCATTCTTTTCTACCTAGCAATCATTACCTACTTTCTGCCTTATGAATTTATCTATTCTAGCTGCTTCATGTATCGAATCATATAACATTTGATCTGGGACTGGCTTATTTCATTTAACATAATGTTCTCAGGATCCATCCATATTGTATCATGCATAATTCTTCTTTTATCTGGCTGAATATAACACATTTTTAAATTTAAAAAAGTTATTATAATCTTTTGTTTATTCATTCATCAATAGATGCTTGGATTGCTTTTATGTTTTGGTTACTATGGATAATTTGCTATAATGAACAAAGGTGTATAAATATTTCTTTGAGATTAAATGGTTTTGTGGTCACAGATGTTCTTGTAGCTTCTCACTGTAGTCTGAGATGTTTCCTTATGCTATCATATTCCACCTTGATGAGAAATCCAGGCATCAAACTAACAATGGCAGATTCATCTTTCATTTAAGTGTTCAGGCATTTAAATGTGCATTCTCAGTATTTCTGTTAATCCCTAATATATGTAACCACACTAGGGTCTGTAGGACTTACATATTGGACAGTGTTCTAGTTGGTATTTATATGTAGAAAAGCTTTATATGTATAGTGACATTTCTTCTTTCTCAAGTAGCCACATAGAAGCTCACAGTTTAGGGAAGAAAAGCCAGACCATCAGGCTTTGCAAGCATGTGCTTTTAGCCATTGACCCATGTCTCCAGCCTGGTTTCCTGTCTCTTTTGTTCCTTAGACTATCATCCTGATCCACCCTCACACTCCTCTAATGTGGATTGGCACGTTTGCCTTCATTTCATTCCAAATAAATTATAGTTGGCTATAACTTATCAGAATGGTTCTGTTCTCAGTATGATTCTTCTATGCTATTTTTATTCAGTCCATCAACTTCCCTAAGAATTATTTCCTTTTGGATCCATGGAAGAATCATGGCTATCACAGTCAACTTGTATTTAAGCATTTTTCTGTGCTAGTCACTGTATGAACATTCCCCATGAACTATTTGATTTAACTTTTATCACCATCCTGTGAAATGGAAGTTGTCCATATCCTCCTTGTGCAACAGAGGAAACTGAGGCAAGGACAAAGTAATTTGTTTAGTGAACACAGAAACAAAGTAAGAAACCAGGAACTCACACTGCAGGCTGTATGTGTTCTTACCCAGGAGCCTTGTCATTTTCAGTTACTCTTATGTCTCTATCCAAAAGCCCAGTCACACTAAAAATGCTCACTTAGTCCTCAGAGTGACTTAGTGATCATGGTCTTACTAAGACCATGTTTCCCATGTTACATTATAGCTTATAGTTTATATTTTGTTTAAAAGATCCATGGGAAGAAATACTTGTTTATTCTCTTCTGCCTTTGGAATGAGACATGCTTATTTATTTGGGATGCCTGATAGAAAGTTATGAGATTGTCAATGGAGACATAGTGATGCTATCAGCAAGATTCAGCTGATGATTTTGTTTTTGGCAGCTACTTTTTTTTGGTGGGGAGAGTGAATTTGCTCTATTTGATTCCAGGGCTGACTAGAAGGTCTTCCCCACATTAGTCATGAAGCAGAAAATATCTTTGTCTATGAGAAGTACTGAGGCAGTGTGGATAACTCTGCACACAAACCCATCCTTGTTGAACAAAGCAGTGTGTGTTGTGTTGTAAGTTTTCAAGTAGAGACAGTTTGGAAATCAACCAGTAACTTCCACTTTTACTTTTAAAGTAAGTTCTTGAGACACACCAACCTCAGCACCTTTTTTCAAAATTTTGAAACTGTTTTTATATAAAACCTATCGTGGGGGGCACCTGAATATTTTCAAGGAGAAAACAGGAGGTGATCATTTTAATCTCATCTTCATTCATTTAACATGTACTCACTGATTGTCAAATACTTTCTAGAGAGCATGCTTAGCACTGGGCTCTGCCCCCACTAAGGTGAGACAGTACAGAAGGTAAGAGTTCAGAAACAAAATCAAGTTGGCAGTCTAACACCAGAAAGCAAGAAACATGAACTTGGTTGGATGGGACTCTTTGCTGGCATGTACAGTGAAAGAAGCAGCGTTCTCTTGTCTCTGCCATCTGCTCTTAGGCAACCAATTTCCACCTAGCCTGGCATCAATAACAATTATGGTCCATGTTGCATTGCTTTTCTTCTTCTATGGACCAATGCAATCCTTTTTTTTTTTTTTTGAGGTAGGGTCTCACTCTAGCCCAGGCTGACCTAGAACTCACTATGTAGTCTCAGGGTGGCATTGAACTCATGTTGATCCTCCTACCTCTGCCTCCCGAGTGCTGGGATCAAAGGCGTGCACCACCACGCCTGGCTCAATCCATTCTTAATTTGCTCTGATTTTCTTCCTATCAAAATGTAGAAGGAAACACAAGTTTACTTCTGTTTACCCTGTGATCAAACAGGCCACTGATGGGTTATGAGGAGAGGGTGTGACCTGGGAGAAAGTGACCCTTGCTAATGCTACAGGGCTCAGGGCACTCACCCAGGTTCTGGGAAGATAGTGTTCAGATGACTGGGGCAGGTTTGTCACAGGGTAGAAACTATTAATGTAGATCTAACTGAAGAGAAATTCAGGCACTGATGATGGTAAGTGTGAATAGTCTAACAAAGAGAAGAGGGGGAGTCTAATGCAGGCCTGATGACAGGATTTAATCTCAGATGCCATTCCTGGTGGATTATACTGAATGATAGCAGAAGCTATGGAACTACCTGAGCAGCATTCAGACATCCAGAATACCACTGATGACAGATTAACCCCTGAAGACACAGAGGAAAACACAACCCAGAACATGACACAACACTGGGAGTGTTGATTAAATTAGAATAATTTAGAATTGCTTGAATGAAAATTAGAACAATATGCTACACCAGCGGATCCACCTTAGCAGGATGAAGATGGATGAGAACAGCTCTTTATTCTTGCACTTAAACTCAGATTGTAATGACAAGCTACATTTTGAAATTGAAACTTGGCTTGAGAGCAATTCATGAAAACAAACCTGACCCCTAAACTCCATGTGAATCAATAAGATGACATCCTACACCATGTCCGAGAAAATGGTGGGCTTCTAGAGCCAAGCAGGTTGCACTAACATCAGCCACTGCCTTGGAGCAGAATTATCAAGGGCTTCTTCTCTTCTGACTGCTGTTATGCTTGAATTCTTGAGTCTGCATAAGCTCCCAGTGTCTGGAGTTGAGACAAATGATTTTTTTTTGTGTGTGCAAATGTATGGGTTTTTGAAAAAGTCTGAAGTGTGTTGTGTCTCATATGTCCTCTCCTTAAATAAGAATTTTATCCATATGGTGTATTCATTGGCAGTTAATTCATCAAAATTGCTATTGTGTCAGAAGCATTTGATTTCCAAATTGCTATTTGAGTTGTTCCAAAAAATGCTTGGAAGCTTGTTTGCTTGAGCTATGTATGATATGGATTTTGGGAAAGAAATAAAGAGAATGTGAAACTTTTAGTTTGAACTTCACATCAGGGGAGTTTGAGAACTTTAAGCTTGCTAGAAACCATTCTTTTAAAGCCAGGTTGACCTTTGCCACCCTTTTGTAAGGATAATGAGAATGATGGTCATGGCTGATGATGATAATGATGATGATTGTGGTGATTTGACGGATTGGGTTTGGGTTATTTTTTGATTGTTCCTGGAACAAAACCTTTTTCTAATAATTATTACTACAAAAATAGAGCAGGCATTAGAACTGAAGGGAAGTTAGAAAACAACAAAGGGAATAGCACTAAAAACATTGCACACAGAAAGGACATTAAATTTGCAGGCAGAAAACATAGACTGTGAATAGCCTTTCTAAGAAAAAGACATCTAAACAGTTTCCACTTCATCTTCCCCTTACAGGAAGGAAAGTTCTAATGTTAGGAAGCCAACAGTTAGTTTGGTACCTGCCATCCAGGGACCATCATTTTAACATCCAAATCCTAAGAGGGAATAAAGCTGACTTAACCTCATATGCTAAGTGCATGTACCTAATGTGTGAGTGGGAGAGTAAAGGGATCCTCTTTGGCGTTCTCCATAAGTAAATAAAATTAACACACAACTAGACTTGATCCCACAAGTTTGGTCTTAATAAAACCTGGTCTTTGGGCTAAAGAGACAGCTTAGCAGTTAAGGTGCTTGCTTGCCTGCAAAGCCAAAGGACTCAGGTTCTATTCCCCATGACCCACATAGCCAGATGCACAAGGTGGTGCATGCATCTGGAGTTTGTTTGCAGTGGCTGGAAACCCTGGCATTCCCATTCACTCCCTGCCCTGCCTGTCTCTAATAAATAAATAAAAATGAATAAAATATTAAAAAAACATGGTCCTGTCTTCACGTCATTGTCCTAGAGGTAACTTAGGGAGTAGATGATCACTGAGGTAGTAAACAATATTACTTTACAGTCTTTGAGACATTTAATTTTCCAAACATGTCAATGCAAAGCATAGTTCTCACCTCAAAAGGAATAGGAGATAGTTTATTCTGGAGTGACCAAATATGGGTGCCCACAACCCAGGAACACAGGTTTAGGTTACCTCAGGTTCTATGTTTCAATGTATAAAGAATTTCATGAAGTTTTTATAGTTACAGAACAAAAGAAGGTTAAAAAAAGAGGCACTTTTAATTTTCACCTATTTATTAGAGAAAGGGAGAGAGCGAATGAATGAGCATGCCAGGGCCTCCAGCCACTGCAAATGAACTCCAGATGCATGCCCAATTATGTGCAGCTGGCTTACATAGATACTGGGGAATCGAATCTAGATCCTTGGGAAGTGCCTTAACCACTAAGCCATCTCTCTAGCCCTCCAGGCACTTTTTAACTACATTGGTGGAAACCTCAGGTAGGTGGATTACAGAAAGCAGGGAAATCTCTCCTATAGGTTTCAGGCGCTCTCTGATGACATTCTTAGCCTTTGGGTTGGTGGAAGCTGGTGGTTTATTAGTACTTTCCAAAACAGTTTCACATGATCATCTGATAGTCACAAGGAGGTTAAGTCAGCCTCAGAGGTGGGCAATAAATGGCTATTAAGGGGGCTAAAAATAGTCCAAGATAACTTGGCTCTGAACCCACAGCATTCCATCTCTCCACAATCACAAATGTTCTGTTAGTCAATCATCCTCGCAGAATGCTTCAAGTAGGTGTAGACGGCTTTTGGGGAACTTAAATTCACAAATTCATATTTGAGGAGAGGGCCATGAATAATTTTAGCTTGATTAAAATCATAATAAAAGTTCTAACACAGGTACCAATCAGAAGGAAAGGTATAGACAGCTGCACGCACAGACTCCTAATATGTGTATATTATGATAATTATGTATGGTATGATATGTATGTATGATAGCATAGCAAGGAGCAATACACATTTGGATACATAGTAGGGCAGAGACATGGATTGGCAGCCTTTAGAAAGTGTGATTTGTTCTGTACTGTGTTATAACTCCAGAAAATTTAGTTAGCTTCAGAGAGGCCATGCCCCATCTTCTGTGCTTCTATGCTAGCTGAAGAACATCATGTGTATATGCATGTTTGCATTGTGTTGGCACATGTATGTATAGATGCATGTCATGTATGTCTGTATGCATGTGTGTAGAGGCCAGAGGTTGATGTCGGATGTCTTCCTTGATTGCTCCCTACCTTATTTACTGGGGCAAGGTCTCTTACTTGAACCCATAGCTTGTCTATTGGCTAGTCTAGCTTGCCAGCCTGCCAGAGGGATCCTGTCTCTGCCTCTGTAGCACTGGGATTACAGGCTGATCACTTGGCATTTACATAGGTGCTGGGGATCCAAACTCAGGACCTCACACTTGTTCACAAGTGTTTTAGACACAATACTATCTCCTCAGCCTGGGTTGAAGAACTATGACCATATTTTAGGGAAAAGAAATCATCTCTGTAAGGTATCTGTTGTAATAAGCACAGGCAAATTGCAAACTCTTGGCTATTAGGTATTTATTTTTCTGAAGAATGTCATGAAATGCATCTTTACCCAAGCAATTTTTTATTTTTATTTTTTTTGGAGAGAGACAGAGAGAGAGGGACAGAGAGAGGAAGACAGATAGAGATGAGCTTGCCAGCAGACTCTCAGCTGCTGGGAACAAAATCCAGATGTGTCGTCAAGTGCGGCATTGCACCCTTGCGTCACTTTGCATCTGGCTAAACGTGGGACCTGGAGATTGGAACCGCTGGAAATTGGAACCAGCGTTCTTAGGCTTAGGAGGCAGGCGCCTTAACCACTAAGCCATTTCTCCAGCCCTACCCAAACAATTTTTATAATAAGCCTAGGGTTTGTGCTCCTGAGATTATAAGACTTTTTCTTTCTTAAAAATATTTTTATTTATTTATGAAAAAGAAAAAAGAGAGAAATAGAGTGCATATGGGCATGCCAAGTTCTCTTTATGCTACAAACTCCAAACACATGAGCCATTTTGCATATCTGGTTTTATGTACGTTCGAGAGAATTGAACCTATATTGTCAGGGTTTGCAAGCAAGTGCATTTAACTACTGATCCATCTCCATGATCCTCCAATACTTATTCTAAGAGCAATACAACTCTTAAATTGGATCCAATGTTTTATAAAATAGCAAGGGTGATTTTAATTTTGAAAACGAAAATGTAAATGGTGTTTGTTTAGAAAGGAAGAAAGGAGACATATGTTTTAGATACATTATGACACTGTCTCAGTAAGACATACCAAGGTATCTGTCTGAACCAGACTTACTTCATGAAAAAGTTTTAAGAGTATAAGGACCATTGGGGACACTAACTCAAGCCATAGCAAGGTCTTAATTTAAGTTACACAGGTAGGGCTGGAGAGATGGCTTAGCGGTTAAACGCTTGCCTGTGAAGCCTAAGGACCCTAGTTTGAGGCTTGATTCTCCAGGACCCACGTAAGCCAGATGCACAAGGGGTTGCATGCATCTGGAGTTCGTTTGCAGTGGCTAGAGGCCCTGGCGTGCCCACTCTCTCTCTCTAACTGCCTATTTCTGTATCTATCTCTCTCTCTCAGATAAATAAATAAAAAATAAAATATTTAAAAAAAGTTACACAGGTAACACCCACATAACTCAATTCTCTTTTTAAAAATTTGTATGGATAAAACCAAGATTCTCTTTAACTAATACCCCCAATCCCAGGCAGTGATGACCCTCTTCCCAGAGGTAATCACTCTCTCACACAAACTCATAGTTTATGTGAAGTGTATAATGGGGTCTTGGATTCTTTGTATTGTTAGTATGCTATTCTACAACTTGCCTTTTCAGCACAAAATGAGTTTGGAACATCTAGCATACTGATTATATCTGGCCATTCTGTGTGATACACTCTCTTATGACATTGCCATTAATTTTCACTCTGTTAAGTCTAAATGCAGTGGCCATTTGGCCCTCTTATAAGCACTACAGCACCTGCTATCTTTGTCTACAATCCCCTTCACAAGCAAGATACTATGACAGTGGATACCTAGAGAGGCAAATGCTGGCTCAGAGTACATGCTAGTTTCCAGTAGACTCTGCTAAGCAATGAGCAAAGAACTTTCTTTGCAAGAGAGTGAAGGGCAGGATCTCACTAGAAGGTTTCTACAGTGACTCAGGTCAGTCTAAAGGGCTGGAGGAAGTGGGTGTGCTAACTGCTTCAGAAAAGCTTCTGAACCTAAGAATTCTGAAAAAGGTTTAGATAAGGTAAAAGAACAGTTCCCCAAACCAGGCTGTAAGGAACATGATTGGTGTTAGATATCTAAATTCTGTGAGAATCCCACTGAGAGTAAAGGAGGAATCACAGTTTTCTCAGGAGGGTCAGTACACCCAGATGTTGTTGCTCCCATCCTCAATAACCACTGGATCTTGTTAAGAAGGGGATGGCTTTGAATGGTTGTGCTACACTTTCTTTTCTTCTGATTGTGGCAGAATGCCCAAGCAATACTGACTTTAGGTGATAGGGCTTCCTTTCAGGCCTTTGGAAATCAGGGTGATATGGGAGAGGTAAGGAATGTGTGTACATATAATCTGCAGTATTTGGATGGAATCTTCTGTAGATATCTGTTAGGTCCATTTGTTCAATGACATCATTTAATCCAGATGTATCTGTGTTTATTTTTTGCCAGGATGACCTGTCAATGATGAGAGTGGGGTATTGAAGTCACCCACTACAATTGTGTTTGATGTTAACTCTGTCTAATAGTGTTTGATGAAATTGGGAGCCCCCATGTTAGGTGCATAACATTAAGGATTATAATGTCCTCCTGTTGGAGTGATCCTTTAAACAGTATAAACTGACCTTCTTTATCTTTTATCACTAATGTTGGTTTGAAGTCTATCCTATCAGATATTAGGATAGTAACCCCTTCTTGTTTCCTAGGCCCATTTGCTTGAAATACCATATTCCATCCTTTCACCCCAAGACAGTGTCTATCTTTTATTGACAGATGAGTTTCCTGGAGGCAACTAATGGCAGGATCCTGCTTTTTAATCCAGTCTGCAAGCCTGTGTCTTTTGGTTGGGGCATTGAGGCCATTGATATTAAGAATTATTATTAAAAGGTGTGTATTTATTCTTGCCATTCTTGTTTTGCAGTGCTTCCAGTTTTTCCTTTATTCTCTTGTTTTAACTGTTATTTAAATAATGGCTTATTTTTTCCCTGTTTCCTCATGTGTGTGCTTTGCTTTCTCTTCAGTGTGAAGGTTTCCTTTAAGTATTTTCAGTAGAGCTGGCTTGGTTGTCATAAATTCCTTTAGCCTGTTTTTGTTATGGACTGTCCTTATTTTGCCTTCAGTTTGGATGGATAGCTTTGCAGGATAAAGTATTCTTGGTTGACAGTTGTTATCTTTCAGAATTTGGAATAATATATCATTCCAAACCCTTCTGGCTTTTAAAGTTTGTGTTGAGTAATCTGTCGTGATCCTGATGGGCTTGCCTTTATAGGTGACTTTCTTTTTCTCTCTAACTGCTTTCAATCTATTTTATTTGGTTTGTGTGTTTGGTAGTTTAATTATAACATGGTAAGGAGAGGTTCTTTCCAGGTTTTGTCTGTTTGGTGTTCTAAAAGCTTCTTGTATCTGCATTGGCATTTCTTTCCCAATTTGGAGAAAATTTTCTTCTATGATTTTGTTGAAAATGCCTACTAAGCCTCTGGATTAAAATTCTCCTTCTACTATGTCCTTAATTCTCATGTTTCATCTTTTCAAAGTGTCCTGGATATCTTGAAATTCCCATTCATACCTTCCTATTAGCTTGTCTTTTTCTTTGTTGGACTGTATTAGGTCTGCCACCTGGTCTTCTAGTTTAGATATTCTGTTCTCTCCTTTATCCATTCTACTGGCAAGACTTTCCACAGAGTTTTTTATTTGACTGACTGTGTTTTTCAGAGCTAGAATTTCTTCCTGGTTTTTCTTCAGTATTTCTATTTCCTTACTCATGTCTTGTAGTGACCTCCTTATTTCATTAAGCTGGTTTCCTGTGTTTTCTTGGAATTCCTTCAAGAGTTTGTTTTCTTCTTTAATTCCTTAGTTTTCTTCTTTGATTCATTTGATTTCTTCTTTGATTTCTTTGAGTATAGATAAAAATCATTTTTTGGTAATCATTGTCAGGCATTTCATCTAATACAGTCTCATTTGGGGCCATTTCTGATGGATTTATAATTTTTGGTGGGATTGTATTGTCTTGATTCATTGTGTTTCTTATATTGTAATGTTGCAATTCTTGCATCCTGAGTTGATTTGATGCTTGGGTTTTCTAATAATCTATGGTGCTTTTAGATTTGGAAATCCAACTTTATAAACCTCCAGAGTAGGAGTTTAAGGTGCCAAGTGTAGCTCTTGTATTCCAATCCAACCACAGAAATAATCCTAGGTGTTGAGTTTCCCTGCTAGTCAAGTATTCTAGTGGGAGCATTTTACTGGCAAATTCTAAAATTAAACTGAGCAATATACACATTCAATAAAAACCACCACAGAGTATGCATGTGTGGGGATTGAAACAAACAGATAACTTTATAAAGGCAAAACCCCTAAGGGTGTGTCTTGGTCTACACCCTTAATCCTGTCAGCTGGGAGGTTGACATTTCTGTTCTGAAGTGGGTTCCAGGCCAGCCTGGGTCTGAATCAGACCCTGCTCCCAATAATGACAGAGGAAAAAGACAAAGGTCCTATGAATCTGAAAGCATCAAAGGCAACAACAGTCAACCCCCAAGTACAGCTTAATTGAGAATGGTAAAGCCAACCAAGAATATGTAACCCATAACCTGCCCTGACATGAAAAGAGAGATTAGCATTCAGTGCAGGCCTATGTACCTGCGTTTTTGTCATTCAGCCTTGTTACCTTTTGGGGTGGCTTCAGACCTCACCAATGTTGAGTGCCCACCTCAATCCCTCCATGTTGTGCTGTTAATCTGGTGTTCTGATCAGCTGTGCTAGATGCCCTGCCGCTGGGAGCTGCATGTGTTCTCCAGAGGGTCATAATGCTATTGGTTGGGGGATGGGAGGGTTCAGGAAGCTTGGAGTTGCACTGGAACTGCTCATCTGGTCCAGTCTGTGTCACCTTCAGCAGCTCCTCTGCTGTCTCCCCTACAGGTTTCTTGACTTTATAAGGAGGCTGATGAGGTTGGAAAATCTCCTTGTTTGGTCTCTGCTCCTGCAGCTGGGCACCAGGCAGTCACATGGATCCAAGCAGACCGTGTCCAGGTCCACAAGTTCCTCAGTGGGATTCTGGCCAATTTCCTCCTTTCTGATAGATTTTTGTCTCTCCTGCTTTTTTGCTATAGCCGATGGAAACCTATACAATTTCATTTTTCAGATGAAGAGTATATTTTGCTGTGATTTTGCTCAAATCCTCCCCTAGTCTGGATTGGTGTGACTCCTATGTAGCCATCTTTCCTGGAAGTCTGTGTGTACATGTAAATTCAGGATGTTTTTTTTTCAGATCTAGTAAAGGTTCAAGTGAGTCTGGCCTTAGCCTATTTGCAATGTTACAAGTCAAGAAGAGACATCCAGGATAAAGGTTGTTGTCCCCTTTGGACAGGTCTTCTCCTTTGTCCCCAGCTTCCTGGCTGTGTCAGGAGCAGGCTGGAGAAGGTAAAAGGGATTCTGTACCATTTCTTTCATTTTGGAGCTTGGTTCATGCTTTGTGAAAACTTGTCTAGGCAGGTTGTCCCAAGGCAATCAAAGTGAGGGAGGGAGGATGTCATAAAGCCAGTTAAATCTGTTAGCATTCTGCTGGCCCCTGCATGTGCATTAATAGATCTAGAATTTACAGATTATGACCACATGGGAAAGGTGGCTGTGGTGTACCATGATACCCTCTCTTCAGAAAGAGTGGATGCTCAAATATGTTTTTGGAACACAGTGTCAAACAAGGTTAATATGTATCAGTATTGCAGGATTCTTCAGAGTCTTTAACATGCTAATCCATGCTGTGTCTCTCTGAGGTAGAAAGAATTTGCTCTGGGTCTGCCTTTGATCTTTTCATTTCTTCCTCTTCATCTGCCCATGCAGCACCAAGAAGCTATGGAACACAGGTGAGTAAAAGTCAGGATTAGGGAATGTTACTTAACCTTAGTGAAGGTGAAGTTCTCAAATTGCTATGATTGCTGATTTTGAGTGTAGCTGACTGGACCATGGGATGCCAAGGTATTTTGATAGACATTATCTCTGGGTGAGTCTGTGAGGATGTTTCTGAATAGCATTAGCATTTAAGCCACAGGCAGAGGAGACTAGAGTTGTCTTTCACTATGTGTGAGCATCATCCACTTTATCTGTGGTGGTTTGAGTCAGATGACTCCCATAAGTTCATGTGTTCTGAATGCTTGATTCCACAGCTGGTGGTAATTTGGGAGGTGGAGTCTTACTGGAGGAGGTGTGTTGATAGGGGTGAACCTTGAGTTTTATTTAGCTCCTAGCTTGCCAGTGTTATTTCAACCCACTCTCTTGCTGCTTTTTTTGACATACTGTGGCAGAAGTGATGACCAGCCTCTGCTCATGCCATGCTGTACCCTACCATCATGAAGCTTCCCTTGAAAACTATAATGAATAGAAAAGAAAACTTTCCTTTCACTAGAATCTATTGGTCAGATGTGTGCCAGTAATGTGAAGCTAAGTACAACAGAAAATTGGTACTGAGAAGTGGGGTTACTACTGCTATAAACCTAACTGTGTTGTGTGGCTTTTGGCTTTTGGAACTGATTTTCAGGAGGAATGTGGAAGGATTTGAAACATTGGTCTAAGAGATGCCTTACAGTGCTGAGGGCAGAGTTTCATGGACCATTCTGGTCAGAGTTGAAAGACCTAAGTGCAGAAAGAACTGCGGGCTTTACAGGTTTGTCTTATGAAGGAAAGAAAGAGTTTTGTCTGGACTGGGCTAGAAGAAATTTGTGTGAGGATCCTGGTTTTCAAGGCTTTCAGACTTGGCCTTGAATGTATGTACCTTATGCAATTTATTCTCCTGGTTATCAGGCCTTTGGATTTGTGGCTAGAACTGACTTTTATTAGCTCTGACTTTTCTGGGCATCTAGCTCATAAATAACAGATTGTGGGACCTCCAAAATTGCTTGCACCTAGCAGATACTTTATAATGTGTTATATATGCATATGTTTGTGTTCACATGTATATATTCAGTTTCCTTGGAGGAGCATGCTTAATTTATACAATGAAAAGTGATGCTTGCTGGATCAATAATGTTTTCTCACACTGAATACAGCCAGAAAAGAGTTGAGATTATTTCTGGCTTTGCTAATAAGAACCTACCATTTCCCTTGCATAAAGCCTGCTGTCAATTCCAGCAGAAACGCCATGCCATTGGTATGCGTTGCTGCTGCCAACTTGGCTCTCATGAGGCCTGGCACACAGAGGCCCCCACATCACTATAATAATGACCTTTGATAGTGAGGTGAGGAGCCAGCTAACCAGGCAGAAAGCTCTGTTTCAGTCAGGGGAGGCAATTCATGGAAGAAAACAATCAGGCTTGGGGAGTTTGTGGGCCTTGTGCAGAATTCAGGTCTGTTCTTCCTCAGTGTGTTGGAGAACACAGTGTTGTCTTAGCTGTAATGAACATCTGTGTGAACTGCATGGGAATCCATGATGATAGATTACTCAAAAGACTCAGGCAATTATCCAGTTCATTTAGGTCAAGCACATACATAATATTCAACTCCACAAGAATGGCCTTCTTCTAGCACTAGAACCATGTATTAATATTATGGCTGTGTAATAAAAAAAAAAAGTGATGTAAAGCAGAGGGCAGTTGTATCTCAGTGTCTACATGTGCTTGCTGACAAGGAACAGACCAGATAAATTGTGACAAGTAATGATTAACTTAAAGTGTCTTACCCTTGCAGAATAGAATATGGGGATCTCAGCTCTCTGCCATCAGCCCGTGAGGCCTGTACAGCACTCCCAGTGTCAGTTTCCTTTCACCAGGTCCTGTACATATATGAGAGACCATTGTTGAGCAGTACAGTGACATGCAAGGAGCATAGGAAAGTAGAAAAGCCACACTTCGGGCAATTTGTGGCCTAACTGTGCATATCTGGACAGTTGGCACTTGGGAAGGACTTTTTTTTTTCTTTTTTGGACACAGGGTACCATGTAGGCTAGGCTGGTCTTGCACTTTCTATGTAGCCAAAGATGACCTTGAATTTATGTCCTCCTACTACCTGAGATTATAAGTATGAACCACCATACCCAGTTTATGTGGTTCTGAGGATAGAATCCAGAGTTTCATGTAGGGTAAGCAAACTCTACCAAGCAATATCCCTAGCCTCTTAGATTTTTGTTATAAATCAAGAGTCAATGTACTGGTATAAAGCACTAAGCAAAACATTGGCATCCAGTGTATCATAACCAGACACTTGGATAGGTGTGTATGAATAATATGGCTCTCAGTTTGATAGAGCTGTTAAGTAGGATCAGAGCATGTTGAACTTTGGGGATTTGGGTTTGCAGTTGTGGGGAAGGGAGGAAGGAGAAAGGACACAGGCTTTCGATTCACATGAACTTGGATTTGAATTTCAGCTTTACTTCTGACTACTTAAATGACTGTTGGGAAGCTGCCTCAGTGGTTAAGTCTGCAAAATAGGGGGATGACAAGTTTTGGGCCTCAGGAAAGATTAGGTGCCAGATGGTATTTGAACAGTTTCAGACATGAGTAAGTTTAGTAAGTATTACTTGCTAAATGATACCCAGTAGGAACTGGACAAGTTCATATGACTATCAAGGGAGCATTTTCAACTACCTTTACCTGGCTAAAGATGCTGACTACCACTGAGCTAAATCACAGTTCAGCCAGTCAGGACAGTGTCTCGTAGCTCAGCAGACAAACCCACAACCATGTAGCAGAGCCAGGAGCGCAGATAGGCTTCTGCTAATGAAGGCATCATGATTAGTGGCTCATTCCTAAAACGGGACAACTCTGTGGCTACCTGGTATTTCCAGAGTTGTTCATGAGGGCTAGATTAAAATAGTGGGGCACACAAGTGACTACTTGGGTGTTGCCTGCCACCACACGACAGTGCACATGGATTCCTGGCATGCTTCCTTGGCCACCTTAATTCCCATACTAGGGATCACGACAGCAGCAAGCCTTCAGGATGACTGACTTTGGCTTCAGCATCTGGGCTGCCAGCCAGTCCTCCCTGGGGCTTGGGTGGCGTCTGCTTTGGCTTGGGCAGCCTGGCAGGGGAGGGGACTGATGAAGAGAGTGAGAATAAGGAGGTAGCCTGCAGAAGCTCCTGTCTGAAGAGAGGTCTGGGGAGAAGGTAGATCTTACTGACTGCCTTGAAGTTCTGAGAGGAATGGATACCATTGCAGCCCAGGGTAGTAAAACTTGGGAACCACTAACACATTCATAACCAGGGGTGTTGGGTACCAGGGACACATCCTCACTCTGTAGAACTGTGTCACTATCAGAGAGTTAGAGTTTATCCTTTCACCCACAGGAATGTTGGTGCTGCCAGGGAACAAGATACATAGAGTGTGTGTCTAACCATTTCTGTGCACCAGAAAGTCTTCCTTATATTTCTTATCTTTGTGCCAGGGACTGTGCTAAGTGACTCTAACTAGTGTGCTAACTACTTTAAATCTTACAACCACCAGAAGTATGTGGTAGATATTTCCCTGGAGAAATGAAGACACTTATAAAGGAGAGGAAGGCAAAAATCTCACCCTACCTATGCTCTCCCATAGCTTGTTCCCTCATTTGTTTGAAAATGTATGTGAACTAGCTGGACTTGTTTGGCTGTGTCTATTCAATTATAGGCTTTACTTTGTTTGTCTGACAGCTTTTTCTAAAGAAAACAGCTTCCCTGAGTCCTCAGGGCCCACACACAACACACACTAAAGATTAAGCAGAAATAAGGCACCACTCACCATGAAATACCAAGAAAAGCACCCCCCCCACTTTTTATAACCAAAAAGTACATTTTTGAGGCCTTAAGTGACATATACACTGCTTAATAAAACACATGCTTGACTGGAGAGTAAAGGCAGGGAAAAGACAAGCAGAACAAATAATTCATGTTCCAAGGGTTCAGTTGCAAATAAAAACAATGTATCCATAGCTGGCTATATTAAAAGGTCCTTTTATAGAAAATAAATTGGTATAAATCTCTGAGGGCCAGATAGTGCCCACTAATTGTTATTATTTATAAAACGTTGAAAGTGCACAGAGAGCTTCAGGGCCATGTAGAGATTTTCCCCCAAAGCTTGCCTTGTTTACAGAATTTCTGCACTCGAGAGAGCTGGTCTGCCTGCAGAACCACCATGTACTGCATTTCAACAGAGCACAGGTGCATGAATAAACGTCTGAAATCAGATGACTCTTATAGGTTTATTTTGAGACAAAACAGGAATTGTTTTAAGAAGTTCCTGATTATATAAATTTACTATCATGTCAGTATAAGGCATTTAGACAATAACAGTGAGAATGGACAAAGCCAGGTATTCTATTCATGCATGATACTAGAGAAGGCTAGGCGGGAGAGAGGAGGGTCCATATTGTTTAAAAGCACATGAGTTAACCCTAAAGTGTATCATAAAGGCCAAGTTTTATAGGTTTTGTCTTTAGGCCTTGATGTTGGTTAGACAATGGCCATGAACTTCACTGTGATGTCCTGCAATAAAATACAACCAACAGCAAAGCAGGTTTTCTCTGGCTCACACTCTGAGAGCAGGCCTGTAGAAGTCCTTCCTGTGAGCAATGGCAGTCCATTTGAAACACATTTGTTGGGTGCCCTCAACTTACCTTGAGAAAGTAGTAGAAATTCTTAAATTGCTATGTGGTGAACAGAAGAATGTAGCTGGCATTCCATCAGAGTAGAGGTACCATCAAAACAGAGGAGAGATCTTGGCCGGCTGGAATGGGATGGAGAGAGCAACTTGAAGTTTCAGGTTAGGAAATTGCTTACTAGGATTGGGCAAGATGGACCTTATCACCCTGAACGTCAAATGTGGGGCAGTGGATGACACTTTCCCCACATCTGTCTAGTTGGTACAGCTCTAGAGGGAGAGGTTCTTTCAGCACCTCAAACCATTTCCCACTTTATCCTGCGCCCTCTGCCTAGCAAGTGCCACTTATTCCCTCTCCACCCTCATTCTACTCTATCTCAAATGTGAACACACATGCCTCCCACGTTCTCTGCCCATTCCCTGGCCCTCTCACTTGTAACTCATCTCTGTGACTATATCCAGAAATATTTCTTTGCACTTGTCCCACAGTGTGATAACCATTTGCTTGGGCTTCAGTGTTTCCTAGCAGCCTGTTAGCACTGGAGAGAAGATAGACACATCATGTCTTCTAACCTTTGCATTTCTACTACCTGGCCCAGTGCCTGGCATACTTCTGGGGCTTCATAAATTCTCTGTGAGATAGCTTAAATACTTTACATACAAGTTTATACAAATATTTTGTAAGAATTTCCTAATCTAAACTTCATTTTTTAGTTGCCATAATAGTGATATCTTTGAAATTATAAACATTCTTACTGTTTATGACTAGCAACTAGACTTAAGTTGTATTGTGATCATATACCCCAAATATTACCAAACTTCTTTATTAATTTTAAGAATTTATCTGATGACATTTTGTGCTGTCCATGCAGAAAATCACACCAACTGTAAATGCTGAAGGTTTTTTCCTCTTTTTTCATTTAGTTATTATATAATTTCTTTAAAAAATTTTAAAATGTAATGAAGAAATAGGAAAAAAAACTATTTTGTCTTGAAATTAATCATCTCTTTTCTTTATTAACAGGTATATATTAAAGTTCTTGATCCAAGTGCTAGAAAGGGAATTTTGTTGACTAGTTATCAAAAAACATTTTAAAAAGTACTTTTTTATTATGTAGTTGAGTGAGAGAAAGAAGCACACACACACACACACACACACACACACACACACACACACACACAGAGAGAGAGAGAGAGAGAGAGAGAGAGAGAGAGAATTTGCAAACAAATTCCAGATGCATGTGCAATCTTGTGCTTTCTGGGTACTGGAGAATCAAATCTGGGTCCCTACTCTCAGGCAAGCACCTTTACCACAGAGACATCTCATCATCAGACTTTTTGCTGTTATCATGAAGGCTCTAAAAATGTTGCCCAGGATCACTCGCTTATAATCCTCCAGCTAATGATTTTCCAACATTCACCTTCTCATGCACTGCTGGGATTATATGATCACACCCAGATGGAAAACTTTTTATAAGAAATAAATACAGAGAGAAATGGAGGTGACCAGTTGGGAGAAAAATGAATGAAATAGCAACAATCCAGCAAGACTAGAGAGAAGATAAACATGATTTGTACTCCCCAGCTGAGACATTCCACTCTTTCCTCTCCACTAGTGTTCTAAGAATTTAGTCAGGATCTTGCATCCACACTTCCTGCACAGTTGCAAGTTTCCTGAGACACCCTGAGTGTTGCTCTGGCTATCCTCTCACTGAGAAATAGCCTGTTATTGTAAAACAAACATAACAATGGACATTGTATTTCAGCAAGAAAATATAAGGAAAGAAAAAACTTATGAGCCAGAAATTTTATTGCAGTATTAAGAAGAAACACTAGCATTTTTCTGTGTCATGTTACTACAAGCCAAGGCAACCTCAGTAATCTGTGTGTAATTTGCTTGTGTAAATAGTGTATAATTCCCACACTTTGTGAGGGGCTTGCTGAATTAAAGTATAGTATTAAGAGATTCAATTGTCTTAATCTTAATTAATTTTAAGTTATTTCATCAGTGTATGCTACATTGGAAAAGAAAGGTAAATACTTTCCCTTGAATTTGAATACATTTTCAGTATAATGATATTGGGAGTGAGTATTCCAATTAATTTTGGATATCAATATTATGTTTAAACAACTTTTAGAGCATATTTTGTGTGAAAAACTCTTGAATTTAAGTTTAAATTTATTTCTTTAATACAATGGGGAAGCAAATGTCCCATCTGTACAGTTATTGTAACTTAAGTCACAATTTTAACTATAATTTTTTATGAAGTTAAGTTCATAAAAATGTAGAAGCATCAACTTTAAATTTGACAATGACATAGAAATCTAATATTTTGTCAATACAAGTGGCATTTTAATATGTAATATGTTACATAGGTACTGTATTAAGGCAGTAAGAGCACAGCATGCAAAGATATTTCTATTTAATTGTTGAAGGAGTTTATTGGAATAAGTCTCATCTTTGTAATATTTCTACTTCATGAATTACAAAAGTGTCCAATCCTACAAATCTATAGAAATCTTCATTTGTATTCATGTACAGAACAATGTAAACACTAGTAATCAAAGAACTCTGGGACTCATTATTATTTCTTGGAATTTATAATACTTTCTAGAGAATTTTAGTATGTATGTATTTTGAAGATTTAAACTAAGGGAGTTATGCTAAATCAAATGGAAATAAATGTTGAACATATCAAAAATACTTTTTTAAATGTTTATTTATTTGATAGAGAGTGAGAGAAGAAAGAGGTAGATAGAGAGAATGGGTGTGCCAGGGCCTCCAGCCACTGCAAACGAACTTCAGATGCATGTTCCACCTGTGTATTTGGCTTTATCTGGGTACTGGGGAATCAAACTTGGGTCCTTAGGCTTTGCAGGCAAGTGCCTTAACCACTGATCAATCTCTCCAGCCACAGTTATTATATAGTTTCTTTCTCTATTTTCTTCTTGCTATTCTATCTAGGATTACCAATACATTATTCAAGTGGTAATCAAGGTAATTTTCTTAATTCTGATATTAGAGGAGTACTTGCAAGGTCTCTCCACTGTGTGTGATGGTGACCCTCAGTTTCCACTTACCAGATTAAGGCAGCATTCTTCCATTTCTAATTTGCCAAGACATTTTGTCATTGATGGTTGTTCAATTTTATTAAAGCCATTTACTAATATATTGCAGTCACCATACTTTTGCTTTTTTAAAAAAATTAGATGATGTGGTAAGCTATAGTAATAGATTTTTATAAACTTGCACTAAATTTACATTTGTGAATAAATCCCAAACCTAAATTAGGAGTCATATTTCTGATATTGCTTCACTGAGTTTTCAGGCATATTTCTTAAGGTATTTTTTATGTCTATGTTTATGAATGAGGTTGTTAGAGAATAATTTTCTCTTCTCTTAGTTTTCTTGTCCATAATTTTCTCTTTCAAGGTTACAGAATCTTCTAAAATTAAATGAGATGAATGCTCCTCCATCATCTTTTTCTCTGTTTTCTGAATGAGGTTTTTTTTTTGGTGGTGGGGGAGTGGAACTAGGGATCAAACCCAGTAAGCTACAGCTCTCATTTTACTATTTATTTTGTGAATGGGTCTCACTAAATTTCTTAGGATGGTAGAAACCTGGCCTCATAGCTGAGATTACAGGAATCTTGGCAAGTGTTATATTTTGTAGCCCAGCCTGGCCTTGAGTTTATGATCCCCTTGCCTCCCTCCACTCCTAAAGCACTGGGATTATAGGTGTGTTCCATCTCAATTGGCTCAGAATGAAGTTAGATTTGAAGCAATCTGTTACGTATGGAATGTTTGAATGTAAAGCTAGATTTGGAAAACATAAAGGAATACCTGAAACTACTGAGTCCTTTCCATTAAAAATGATAGGATGTGCCGGGCATGGTGGCACACGCCTTTAATCCCAGCACTTGAGAAGCAGAGGTAGGAGGATTGCTGTGAGTTTGAGGCCACCCTGAGAGTACATAGTGAATTCCAGGTCAGCCTGAGCTAGAGAGAGACCCTACCTCAGAAAATAAATAAAAAATAAAAAATGATAGGATGTGCCCTAGGGGTAAAGCCTGCTCTGTCTGACTAAATGCATATATTATTCTCACCTAACTGCCCTGAAAGCACTACACTTAATGTTCATATTCATATACTAATGCTACTGTCACTTTTGGTCAGAGAAGATTCTCTTTTCAGATGGAAGTGATCATTGGGATGACCCAAAGGCAACATAGTGTTGAGAAGTGACAGAGGAGTGCTCAGCCCTGAAACATCTCTATCACACCCTCCAAGGCTCAGGATCCATTGTGGAAGAGGTAGGGAAAGAATGTAAGAGCCAAAGGAAGGGCACGATTCCTTACAATGCAACTTCCTAGATAGAAATTGGCCTCCATATCCATGACCTTGCAGTGCCTAGCAATACCTTCACAAGGCCCTCATAAGGAGAAAAAGATGATGACATCAAAATAAAAGAGAGACTAATGGGGGGATAAGATGGAGAGTGGAGTTATGAAAGGGAAAAATGGGGGAAGGGAGGGAAAGATCATGGTTTATTGTCTGTAAGTAGAGAAGTTGTCAATAAAAAAATTAAAAAATGATAGTATAATGCAAGTTTTCTAATTTTATAGAATTGAATTTTTCTAAATTTCATTGTCTATTTTCTCTACATTTTCAAATTTGATAGAATACTGTTTAATAGTCTTCTATTTTGTTTTATTTTTTAGAACTTGCACTATATAATTGAAATGCAATACAATCCAACCTTGTTAACAACCTTGTTGTTATTAACAACATATTTCATATGTATGCATCATGTGTTATATTCTTTTTTTAACTTTGTGATTTATTTTGGATTTTATCCTGTGCCTTGTAGGTCATAGTATTTCTCTCTAGCTGTATCTAATCTGCTTTTTAATTTCCCAATTAAATTTCCAATTTTAGCTTTTGCATTTAATTTCTAGAAACTGTTTGTTTTTTCATCTCTGCCAAATTAATTTTGATAGTTTTTATTCATTTGTTACAGTTTCTGTGCTATCTTGTATTGATTGAAACATTTTTTATGTTCTGGGCTGATATTTTGAAAATTATAGACTTTTTAAAAGCATTTACATGATTATGCGAATAGTAAAATAAAATCATAGCCAGAGTTTATGTAAACTAGGGGTACTGAGACATCCATCCATTTTTTTGCTCTACTTTTAAAGAGCCCTCCCCACCACCCTCACCCACCTAAGATATTGAACAAAGTGAGCTTGGTTTATTATACATCTTTCAGAAGAGATTCCCTTAAGGAAAAAAAAAAACAAAAAACTTTGCATCTCTCTTTTTTTTTTTTTTTTTGCCAGACTGTAAGTTCTAGAACGTCACAGAATAGAAACACAATGAACATTTGTTGAATGATACCTTCAATTATAAATGCTAGCAATACTGATAGATCATTACAAATCTTGAGTGGCCTCTGTTTGCTATGACTCAGTAGTTATGGTGTCCATTTAAGGTATATAACATGATTTTATGCAATGCTTGTGGCAAACTGATTATTTCAGTCAAACAAATTAAAATTTCTACTCAAATTATTACCATTTTAAACATGTATGGTAATATCATGTGAACTGTGTTTTATAGACAATTTCCACTATGCAATGCAATATGACTAGTTATAGCCATCATGCTTTTCCATTATATCTTGTGGGTGCAAATCTTATATATCAAACTCTTCTTTTGCATGTGTATGATGTGACATTTTAATGTATATTGTTCATTGTTCATTGCTTATAATATTCAAGATGATGTGTCAAGGGCCTGCAGGAAAAGCCAGTGTAGATGGATACCTCATTCATGACAATATGCCATTCAAAACTTGTGCTAGTGTGCTCTAGACAGAGAGGGGCAACTGAGAACCCTGTTGTTGGAACACCTTTGGCTCTCCAAGCTTCTCACCAGCTGAACCCATTTAATGGCACAAATTCAATTTCCTACTGCTGCCAATTTTCTCTGATACTTGCTTGAGAAGCTCTCCCTTGTGCTCACGTGTGCCATGCTCCTTTGCTCACGTTCCTTTTCTACCTAAATTGCCTCTGATTAATCCTTTTACTCAATGTCTAATCCTTTAAGCTAAAATATCACTCCCTCTTGAAGCTTCTCATTGGCTAATGCAGCTGAATGTGTGCTAACACAGCTGACCTATATTGTCACAAATCCATTAGGACTGACTCTACTTTAAAGAGGCAAAAAGCTCAGGGCAGTGAGTACCTTGTCTCATGATACATATCTAGAAAGTCAAATCCAGATTCAAGCCCCAGCTGCTGGGATGGAAAGCCTCTACCTCTAGTTACTCTTGTTATTGCTGTATGTTCTTCTTAACCTGATCTTTATTCCCTGAGCTGGTATTCTATATGGTGTTATATGAGTCACGCTGAGTAGTTCTGTTTATATCTACTAGTCAGGGCTTTCCATTAGACTAGACAGCAACAAATGTGTCTGTATCCATACCTCAGGCTCATACAAAACAGTTACTTTGTTGATGGCCTGAATTTGAAAAGCAAGAGCACTTTCACAAATTAGAGGGAAAATTGGGTCATTGCTATGTTTGCCATTGTTCTAGATACTTCATAATTTTATTAGCCCTGTGGAACTATTTGCCCTTTCAAACACTATAAAATGTGAAATCACAAGAAAGTCTTAATTGTCATTCAACAAGTGTCTGAGTTAAAATTATGTGACTAGCATTTTGCCAGTAATATGAGGAAAAAATTAAGGTGGACTCGAGCATAATCCTTCTTCACAAGCATCTTGGGGTCTTGTTGTAAAGAGGTTTCATATATATCAAATTATATATAATATGTGGTATTATGCATGCCTACAATACCAGTTTACTATTGGAGATCATAAAATTTCTGGGGCTCACTGACCAACAGAAGCTCTGGGTTGAGGGAGAAACACCATCTCATGGAAATTTATGGATGACCGAGATGACATCCAATGTTCTCCTCTGATCTCTGCACATAGGCACATTCTGCACATATATACATGGATATATCACACAACACACAATTATAGACTTTTTGTTGGATTCTGTATTAGGTGGCTTTAATCATCTTTTATTCTTGGTGATTTATCTCAAGTGTTTATAGATTATTTTTAATGGTTAACTCATGTTTGTTTTGTAAGTTTTATATGTGGGATCATTTAAAGCTATATCTTTTTCTTTTTTTCTTTTTTTGGTTTTTCATGGTAGGGTCTCATTCTAGCCCAAGCTGATGTGGAATTCAAGGGTGGCCTTGAACTCACAGTTATCCACTTACCTCAGCCTCCTGAGCACTGGGCTTAAAGGTGTGCACCACCACACTGAGGAAAGAGAGAGAGAAGGTGAATTAGTGCACTCAAGGCCTCTAGCCACTTCAAACGAACTCCAGATGCATGTTTCACTTTGTGCATCTGGCTTTATATGGGTACTGGGAAATCAAACATGGGTGGTTAGGCTGTACAGGCAAGTGCCTTAACCACTGAGCAATCTCTCCAGCCCTAAAATACATTTTTCTAAGAGTATTTATGTTGGAATTAGATTCTGGAGAAACTTATGACTCTATACCACTTTGTTTTGGTGTTTGTGTGTGTATAGTGTATGCATGTGTGTATACATATGTGTTTGCCTAGTTTGTGCCTGTGTGTGGAGTAGAATGTTGGGTGTACTTCTCTCTTGCTCCTCTGCTTTGTTTTCTTGAGACTGAGGACTAAGGTTTCAGGCTTGTGTGGTCATGACCAACATTTTGCATGGGTGTTGTGGATTAAACTCAGATCCTTACATTTGCATGACAAGCTCTCTTCAGTGAGCCATCTTCCCAGCCCCCTAACCTCTTCCTCCTCCACCACTACCTTCTCATTCTCCTCCTTTCTTATCCTTCTTTCCATAAGTATTTTATGAATTATGTCCCAAAATTTGTATGGTTAAAATACTATGCTTAGCAATTCTCAGAGAATCGTCTTTTTTTTTTTTAAAAAATACCTATCAAGTTAAGTGCTTAACCCAAAGAGGCATTTGTATTTTTCCATAGTCTTCTTCTATAGGAGAATCGTTTTCTTTTCTTTCCTTTCCTTTTCTTTTTTTCTTCCCCCCATTTCTTCCTTCTTTCTTCTTTTGACTAATGAAGTGTCAACTATGTGAGCCAGGACTTGTGATGAGTGGTCTCTGGTGTCCTAATTAGATGTCAGTGTTTGTTTCCTGTCTCTTAAAAGAAGGGCTTTTAAAATCCCAGTCAGTGGGGACTGGCAAATAACCCCCTGTGAACACTGCTTTCGTGCACACTCACCCCTTTGGATTTATAGTTTTAGCCTCCAAGGAATTTTTTTCCATATCTGTCAGCTCAACATGCATCTTTTATTTGTATGACCAGCATTTCAGGTGTGTTAAATCACCCCTACTCCACTTTTGACTCAGAAATCTTGGATTGTTCAAATGTGGTTGAAGGGTGTCTTATCCAAAGCTTCATCTAGTCATGCCCTACAGAAAAGCTTCCAGTAAGTTTCCATCTTGAGCATCATGGCCTGTAAAGCCTGACATGTGACTTCCTGAAACCTTCCAACCTCATCTCCTCATACTTTTCCTCCTCACTCATCCAAACAGACTGGCTTTCTTGATGTTGCTTCTTGACTGTGTTTAAACAGGCATGGTAAGTTCTTAAGGCCTCTGCACTTATTCTCCAACCCACTAGGAATTCTCTATGGGAGTTCACATGTGCCATGCATGCTCATTCATTTCACTGCCTTCCTTGTGTGTTCCTCCTCCAAGATGTTACAACAACATCTCCCACCATACTCTACTCCCGTCTCTATTTCTTATTTATTTATAGCAAGTGGCATATCATTGATCTCTCTATATATTTGTGTGTTGACTTTAACTTTCCAGAGTATCATCACCATGGTGGCTATTCCACGTGTTCATTGGGGCTAGGAGAATTGAGCATGACATATGCATTTAGACACTTGTTGAATGTACAGCTGGATTTCACCATTATTTTAATAAAATATTGAGTTGTTCTCTTATTAATGGAACTATGATTTTCTGGCTTTGAAAGTAACACTAAAAGAATATCATGTAACACATGAATCCATTTATGTATTAACATATCCACTCAATTTTTGTAAAATTGGCAGTTTTCTAGCAACTGCTTAGAGACAAAGCAGCTCATTTCCAAGGCTCTTCCTGAAAGCCTTTTACAGTGGTAACTATTTACCAGGTGTGAGGGTGCTGCACTGGGTACTTTTGGGCAGGGAGCACACTCCAGTCTAGCCAATGTGCGTCTAGAGAGCTCTTGGAAGAGATATGTGGATTTGGCCTAGTTTGCTTTGAGAGCCCTTTGAGTTCATTTCCCAGATGGGCAGAGGTAATTTTATAGAAAGTGGTATAGTTATAGGTTGAGTGTTAAATGGCCCAATGTTCCTCCCACTTCAATTTTCCTTATTGCAAAGATAATTTAGATAAGAAGATAGGAGAGGAAACTAGGTGTTCCTGAAATAACAAGATGCTTCTAAGTTGTAGGAAAATTAATGGCCTAATCTGATAAATAAGCTCTGTACTCCTGAAAATGGGAACTCTAACTGAACTGACTCAGTAAAGAGTCTGGAAGTATATTCCTGGGATGTAATTTCATAGTTGCTCTCTCAGCTCCTTGAACTCTTCTTAGTGCCACCTTACTTCAGGCCACAATTATGTCCCCCTGCAGGTCTTCCTCTTAGGCCACAGTAACAATTCCAATACTTTAAACATTGTTTCCCAACTTCCACAAATTACCAAATCCTCCCTGACCTTTGTTCTCTGCTTTGTCAATCATTTCCTAAAAACAAAACAAACAAACAAACAAAAAAAACAAAACACCAGATCTTCATGAAACCAGCCTTTCAGCATCCCATCATACCTTCCATTTGTGTCTTAGTATAAGTCCAGTTCTCCCACTTGCTACTTTTCCAGCTACTGCAGATGTGAATCATGCATTAAGGCTGAGAAAGAAGGCATGAAGAAGCCACGGATATTTAAATGAAATGTAGAACCATACTCAGCTTAGCATGGGCATGGAAGCCTCCTTGGCTGTAAGGTGTAGTGGAAGTTCCTGGCTGAGGATGAATAATAGTCTCCAGTCCTGGCTTGAGGGTAAAGTATACATCAGCAACATACCCTAGAGGATAATTTTACTTATTTTTAGTGAAATATTTCAGAGGCAGTATTATAAAGAATTAGTACTATACATAGTGGCTGAAACCAGCATAGATACACACTAGATGGAATTCTATAATACAACTAACTAGCTATGGTCACACACAAATGAGTATTATGAGTTTTTACAGTTTGTATTTTAGAAGATATGGGGCATAGCTTGCCTTTTTTAGGATTCCTAACTACACAGGATATTTATACAATGGATATGCACATACATCTATTAGATATATACAAATTTGCAAGTATCTGATTTAATTTAATAAAAGTTTGCTGAACATTCACTACATGCCAATCTTTTGGATACAGAGATGAGTGGGGAATAAACTCTACCCTCAGCACAGTTAAATGAAATACAGACTTATTCTTCTACTCCTTCCTGGCAAGTGTGGGTGCAGTTTCCAAGACCCAAGAGGGGCTAAACCATTCATTTATTGCTTTAGCAACCACATTGCTTTCCAAAGTTGTTGTTTGGCTTGGGTTGAGCAGTAAGTTACAGTTTGGCTTTTTCTTATTTTTTTCCAATAAGCTTTCAGTTAAAAAAAAATCCAAAGCCTGAAACTAATTTAAATAATTAAATTATTGCTTGAAGTTTCTTCTATTTTGGCATAGAAACTGGAAAATGTTTTCATTATGAGAAGTGAAAGACTGCTTAGTGTTAGATGCTTGAAGTAGACTCAATCCAGCTTGGTTCTATTTATCAAATATCACAGACAGGAAGGGAGAACAAAACTGCAGGAGAAATAGAGGAATATGTCACTGAACTGATGATACTTTTCATGTCCTAGAGATCATCGTTGAGGCCAGAATAAGAATGAGAAACATAGTTAATGGAAGCTAATCTCTCTAATCTCTTTCTTTTTTTTTTTTTTGGAGAGAGAGACAGAGAGAGAGAGAGAGAGAGACAGAGAGAGGAAGACAGAGATGGGCGCGCCAACAGTCTCTCAGCTGCTGTGAACGAAATCCAGATGCGTGGGTCCCCTTGTGGTCAAGTGCGGCATTGTGCCCTTGCATCACTTTGCATCTGGCTAAACGTGGGACCTGGAGATTGGAACCGCTGGAGATTGGAACCAGCGTCCTTAGGCTTAGGAGGCAGGCGCCTTAATGGCTAAGCCATCTCTCCAGCCCTAATCTCTTTCTTTATATAAGGAACCTTCTCTCACCCAACAAACAGTAAGTGCTGACTGTTTGTCAGGCTATTTGCTAAGCATTGAGGAGGAAGTAAACCAGTAAAAGTCCTAGGCTCTGTCTTCAAGGAATATGTAGTTTAATAGGGAGAGTTCATCATATAAACAGATATGGAGCATGGGAAAAAGAGTGGGAGATTATAAAACTGCAAGATACCCATAAACAAATTTTTGGTTTGGTTAAAACTATTCATCTCCATTTGATAGATACTAAGACCTTTTTCTTTCCTAATGGAATCTTCAGAAAAAGAAAACTTTTGAGGTCTGGGGAAATGGCTTAGCAGTTGAGGCATTTGCCTACAAAGCCTAAGGACCCTTGTTCAATTCCCCAGGACCTACGTAAGCCAGATGCACAATGGGGTGCATGCGTCTGGAGTTCGTTTGCAGTGGCTGGAGGCCCTAGTGCACCCATTCTCTCTCTCTCTATGAGCCTCTTTCTCTCAAATAAATAAATAAATAAATAAATATTTAAAAAACTTTTGACAATTTTCACACAAGAGCACAGTATAATTTGATTTTAGTCCCCTTCAATACCTTGTTTTGTGCCACTACTCCTCCCCTTCCACTGAACTCCTCCTTTCCAACTAGTCCCCCTTTCATCCCTATTCTGATGACTGCTCCCTTCTCCCCAACTGCCATATCAAAATATTGATGAGCTCAATATTATGCACTTCTTGTGGAAGTAACCATGGCTGAGAGGTCATGAAGTAAGGACCACTTTGTGTACCCCCGTTCTCTTGCTCATTTTTTTCCACTCCTTCTTCCACAATGTTCCCTAAGACTTGGAGGACATGACAAAGATGTGTCATTAAGCACAGAGCACTTAACCACCACTTATTCTCAGAACTTTAATGATGAGTTTTGAATCTGCCTACTATTCACTACCATTTGCAAAAGAACCTTCTCTGACCAAAGGCAAGAGCAGCAAAAATCTATGGTTATAAATATTTAGAAAGTGATTTTTTTTTGTTTGTGTGTGTATGGTGGTATGTGTGGGGGTGGGGCCTGCAGTGGGGCTGGGGCACTTGTCTGTGGTGGCCAAATATGAATGATAAGGGTCCTGCTCCATTGCTCCTCTGCTTTTCCACCCAGGCTTCTTTTGAGCCAGATATCTTTTTATTGATTCCAGGGCTTATAGGACTCCTATGATTCTTGGTCTTTGCTCCTTATGGGACAAGGATTGCTAGTGTATTTGTCTATGCCTAGATGTTTAGGTTAGATCTAGAGATTGAAAATCTGGCAGTCCTAGGCTCCCTCAGGCCTGCATGCTTGTGTAGGAAGCACACTTATCAGAGCATGTGTCATAGACCTAGATTCTAGTCAGAGTTCTGCCAGCTTCTAGCTGTTTGGCCTTATATTGGTTATGCCATTCCTGAGTATATTGCCCCATCTGACAAAGTGAGGCAGGCCTGCTAGAGGAAGGTGCCTATGAGAAAGCATTTTACAAAGAGAAAAGTACTATAGATATAACTAGAATTTTTTGAGTAATGTTTCAACTGGATAAGCTGTAGTTCTTA
This sequence comes from Orientallactaga sibirica, assembly GCA_036365145.1. Lineage (NCBI taxonomy): Eukaryota > Metazoa > Chordata > Mammalia > Rodentia > Dipodidae > Orientallactaga > Orientallactaga sibirica. The sequence continues at coordinate 50,439,457 of JAEOAD010000005.1, forward strand.
TATTTATCCATTTTTAGTAAACAAAGGAATCTAAACATAGATGGAAGAACACTTGGTTTCCAAGTGAGGTCCTAGCTAAGATCATCTGTGAAGCTTTATATATATAGGAACATGTATAATTTTCCAGTTCTTCAGTTTTTTTCATATCCTCATAAGGATCTGTGATGGTTACTCACTGTCAATCTAACTAGATTTAAAATCACCTTGGAGACACACTGTTGAGCTTGTTTGATGAGGGTGTGTCCAGACAGGCATAGCTGACAAGGGAAGACTTGCTCTGCATGTGGGCAGCTCCATCCCACAGGCTGGGGTCTGGAACAGCTGAAAAAGGAAGAAGGAGTACCAGCATACCCTGTTCTCTGTTTCCTCGTCTTCTCAAGTGTGAGTATCCCAGATGCCTTGCATGATCCTGCCACCACACACTCTCATGCCCTCCCTTCTATGATGCACTGTACACTCACAAGCCAAAATAAATCCTTCTTCCCTTAAGTTGCTTCTTGTCACAACAGGGAGAAAAATAACGAATGCCAGCTACAACACAGGCTAAAAATTGTCTGGGCAGAGTATTTGGTTGTAGAAGCTGTCTTATTCATCTTTGTATTCTAATTCCTATGATATAGGGCTATGCCCACAGCAAGGGCCCCTAAATTTATTACATTAATAAATATGAAATGGGATATGTAATAGAATGACAAACGTTAACATTCCAGACAACTGTGGCTTCATCCTAGGAATAAAGCATTGAATTCTGGTGAAGCCTATCTTTTGTTGTCCAGCAGGAAGGGGTGCCAGATTTAGAATTCCTGACTATTGCTGTTTTAAGCAATGGTTTCTAGAAGTTCATTATTTCTTTGCTTGAGTTTTTTTTTTTTTTTTTTTTTTTTTTTTACCAGTTTGGGACAGCACCTCTTTCCATTTTGTTGAACTTTTATTTGTTTATTTGATTGTGTCAAGGTTGATCGCTGCTTAGCCATGCAAGGCTCTGAGAGACTCTTCAGAAGACATGGAGCAGGTCTGGTGAACACATGCATTCTCTGCAAGAGCCACACAAACCTTTAGAAATCTTCTTGTGTTTCTTTTGATAGAATTTTTTTTTACAAGAATATGATTCTGCTAATACTAAAACATTCTTGATCCAATTGTCCAAGATTATAAAGCTTATATACATGCCTCACACATAAGAAGAGTGGAAGCAGGTTAAATGATCAGCCTGTCAAATTGAATCACTATTGGAGGTAGAAGTAAAAAGACATTCGTTATATCATTATTGTAGTCATAAGGAGCTAGAAAAAAAAAGTTAATATCCCTTAATAGGAGACTGGTTAAAAGAATTACAATATATACTAACAATATGATATCTAATAGAATGAGGTAGCTGTAATGTTCAGAAGTGGTACTATGGACCAAGGTACAATTTTGATTAATTAATTAATTTGAGAGATGAGGGAGAGAGGGAGGAAGAGAAAGAGAGATAATGGGCATACTAGGGCCTGTAGCCCCTGCAAATGAACTCCAGATGCATGCACCACTTTGTGTATCTGCCTTACATGGGACCTAGGGAATCAAATCTGGGTTCTTTGGTTTGTCAGCAAGTGCCTTAATTGCTAAGCCATTTTTCCAGCCCCAAGATAAAGTTTTTTTAAATGGAAGTTTATTGCCTAGAATATATTGCACTTTAGGTATTTCTAGACTCACTGGACATTGAAAAAAGTATATGATAAATTTTATATACACCTCCATCAGCTTCCTCCAAAGGTACATTTCAAAGTATGTCTTCATGAAAACCAAAGTAAATTGAAGGCAGGTATACATGTCAATAGCCTATTTGTGTCAAGAGAAAAGTAAATATATAAAATTATTAGCATAGGATATCTTGGATACATGAAAGCAAAAGAAAAGGATTTTCTTTAATTTATAAATATCTATACTACTGAATATATTTTATAAATATATATTTATAAAAATATGTACACATTCCTAGATAAATGTAAATATATACTTCAAGAAGGATATATATGGTTCTTTTTAAACCCACTTAGTAAACTCAGGTGAATGATTCTTATGATAGAAAATCCATGCAAATTAACTCAGGATTTATAAAATGAATTTTTCTAGGTTTGACAGATTTTAGAAAGAAAATAAAATAGTATATTATGTGTATTTGATGCTGACTCACCCAGAGCTCACACAGGTAGTCCTTAGGAATGTGCTCTGTGCAAGGGCATCTGTGAATCACAGAATATATGTCCCATGATCCCATGGGTTGTTTGGCCCCACAGGCAAGGCTAGCAGTATATATTTGGAACCCAAAAGATAAGGTAATTATTAAAGACTTTAGTTGCTATATTTAAATATAATTTTACTACCAGAATTATGCTTTAGCCATTTCTCCCTTAGCCAGCTTTTTGGATGGGCATGAAACCAGTGGTTGTTAGAATGCAAACTGGCCTTGGAATGCACTCTTGGCTATTTTAAGCTCTCTGATTCCCCATGTGCTTTATGTCAACCTTTCTCCATTCTGCAACTATTTGAATTATCTGGTACATGATCAAAAATGCATTCCCAGCTGTATGGTACCAGTCAGTAGTGGATGATGGGAACTTCCCATGTTGCTTCTCTTTAAGTGTCCGTGTATATGTTCCTATGCTTCCTGCTTTTTATTTGGAGTAGTCCCAAATCCCACACAGGCTGTTCCACTGTGGGAGGTGAGCGGGAAGAGGAAAATGAAGGAGGGTGACTGCTGCTGAGTGACCAGGGTGTGTCATGTAACACTCAGCTGGTCACTGCTAATGTATTTAAACATTTGTTTATTGAGTAATTTGTCTCTGGCACATTAGGATCTTGTTTGTAGTGTTAGAGAAGAGTAATTGCTATTTCTGTGATGAAGTTGAAACCAACACAGACACATGGTTAACAAGGCATGGCATTTATATCATGTTTGTAGGTTACATGAATTTATTTTTCTCCCTTGAATGCTCACTGGAAGTATATGAATAATTCATAGTTTTGCTATCACTAGATGAACTCTTTAAGCCAAATTAGCAAAGAAAATGATTCATGTGAAGCATTCTGTTATTTCTACTTTCTGATTTCAGAGAAGTCTAAATTAAGAAAGCCAAAAGTCTCTGCATGTTGCATCAGTAACATTTCTATTTCCCTAAAAGTTACACATAGACATGTATAGGCACATACACTCAGGTATATTCAGCCAGTCATTCATTCATGCATGTATCAGTTCACTCACTCAGACAATATTTACTGCAAGCCAACTATGTGCCAGGCTCCTGTGTGACACCATGGATACAGTGTGAGTAAAAACTGATCTTCTGTTCTCAAAGGGTTTACAAAATATAGGGTGGAGAATACCATTAATAAAAAATTACCCAAGTGGATTATATAATTGCCAATTAAGTCAAGTGCTCAGAAGGAAAAGAGTAAATTCCATGAAATGCACAAGATAAAAACCTGATATATCCCTAATCTGCAGGTTAGATCTAACCTGGGGAGGTCAGGGCAGGCTTTCCTGCAAAAGTTGTGCTCAAACTAAGATCTGAAGAATAACCAAGAATTAATTAGGTGTAAGGTGACCAATGAGTAAGTTATGAGTGTTTGTTGAGCACATGTGTGTGTGCACGTGCATGGGTCACATGCACATGTGGTATGAATTGTCAAGCACTGGTTTCTGTATGATTTCTGAAGTGGGAGGGAAGATTAAGTGTTGAGAAATTAAAAAAGAAAAAGACAGGTAGCTGAGTCATAGAGAAACATGGTCAAGTGATTAATGAATTAGGATAAGGAGGACCCAGAACATTCAATGTATTAGAAACTATAATAGGAAATACATGCAAAGGGATAGTAGGAAAAATTCTAAATGATCAATACACCCTGCTCTTATCTATGATACATATACATAAAAAGCAAAAAAGGCCAAAAAGTCATTGAGATAACTGCAGAACTGCATAATATTTTAAATAATATTCTACAAAATTACCTTATATTTTGTTCAAGGTCCTGTGTATAGCCATGACAGAACAACTCCCTAGGAGATTATAAAATGAAACATTAATTTCTTTTTTTGTGAACTGTCCGTCACAGAATTCCTTCACTGAGCTCTTTCTGAACCGGACACTTAAATGCATGTGACTACTCCACTGACATCATGAAGTGAGGTATAGATTTCCAGCTGGACCACTAAGGCCTGTTTTGGGTTTTGGGTTGTACTTTTCCAGCAACAAGAACTTCACACTTATGTACAAAAAATTGAAAATCAATAGAAGCTTGGCATGTATCACACTGAGTTAGAAGAATGTCAATATGTAGGGTTATTTATGGACCTCCAAAAATTTTTTTGGAATAAGAAACCCTATCACATGCTCACCCTGTTATGTGACTCAAAGATTTCTGATGAGTAAGATGTGGTTAATTCCTTGCACAGCATTTTACTTGAGAAGACACCACAATATATCAATTGTTTTCAAAAGAGCTTCCCAGCATCTACAGACACTCCCACCTAGGGATAGTCAGTGTAGCCAGAGGAGGAGGCCTGGCGTGACTGAGACCATGGACTATTTATTTAGTCACCATGCTTCATGACTTGGGAATGTTGACAGTGACGTCCCTCCACGAGTCCTCATGGCAGGGATCCCATAGCTCACTAGAGAGCAAAGACTTCTAAAACTTTTAAATGGACCTCTGAGACCTCAGCTGGAACGTGCTTATTACAGAAATATACATCTTGAATAAAATACATCACAGAGAAAGCCCAATAGGCTTGTGACAATGAAATCAGATTTGGAAGTAAAGAAAGTATATGTTTTTTTTTTTTTTACATGTGTATGAAAATAATCTCTTCTAGTATAGCTTTAGAAATGACATAGTTTTGTGAGGACAAGAAGATGAAAGGAATTTTACTTGTAATTTGTAAACTGATAGGGTGTACATGAAAAGTTATTTATTTGTGGGGCACTGGAGAGATAGCTTAGTGGTTGAGGCACTTGCTTGCACAGCCTAAGGACCTAGGTTCAAGTCTCCAGTACCCATGTAAACCAGATGCATAAGCATAAGGTAGAGAATGCACCTGGAGTTTGTTCATTTGTAGTATTGAGGCCCTGGTGCACTCATTCTCTCTCTCTCTCTCCCTTTCTCTCTCTCTCAAATAAATAAATATTTTAAAAATTATTTGTTTGTGTGTGTGTACATTGCACAAGCATGTGTGAATGTGTGTACACATGCTTGCCACCAGGACTCTTGTCCCCTAAAATGAACACCAGATGTTTGCACCACTTTTTGTTTACATAGGTGGCTGGGGAATTAAAGCTGAACTGTCAGGCTTTGCAAGCAATCACCTTTAACTGATGAGTTATCTTCCCATCCCTGTCTACTTTTTAAAAATTTATTTATTAGAGAGAGAGAAAGACAGAGAGAGAAGAGCAGATAGAAGGAGAGAGAATGGGCACTCCAGGGCCTCAAGCCACTGCAAATGAACTCCAAATGCATGTACCAGCTTGTACATCTGGCATTATGTGGCCACTGGGAAATCAAACGTGGGTACTTTGCAGACAAGCTCCTTAACCACTGAGCTATCTCTCCAGTCCCCTGTCTACATTTATATTTTACTTTATTTTTATTAGATATGGACATACTTATAATATAAACAACACATGTTGGTGCCACTCTTTCCCTCCTAGCTGACCCTTTTCTGAAGAGGATTTCCACATTGGGGATACAAGTCAACCCCATGGGGATTGTGGGTCATGCATTATGGGGGCAGTAGTCAGTTATGGGGGTGAGGCAAAGTCTCTGCGCAAAATGTTCCAACTTGTGGCTCTAACAATCTTTCTGCCCCCTCTTCCACAAAATTACCTGAACTTTGCTGGGAGCATTTTAAGTCTGCTTCAGTAATGGGCACTCAGGAGCCTCTGGATCTCTGCTTTGGTAGGTGTTCAGTATCCTCAGTGTCTATCTCCTTCACACTTGTGCTTATATCAGATTCACTAAGAAAGCAGCACTCTTGCTCATTTCCCCAGTTACTCAGCTGGGGCTGGGGTGGAGTGCACTGGGTTGTTTATAGCCTCAGGTCCAGTTCCCATCTGAAAAAGAGAAACAGATTCTCCAAAGGAGAGTGAAGTCAGCACTGGTTAAATGGGATAACCATTATTAATTTAGAGAGAATTTAAAGGAGTAGACCCTCTTATAGCCCAATATTAGTGGGAACTTAACAATGGAAAGCAACATCATTATCTGGGTATGACTCTGACTTGTTTCCCAGTTCCAGATATGGTTTCCTTTCCATTGAGTGGATCTGTTAGCCAATCTTAGAGAGTTGGTTACCCACCATAGCTGTGTGCCACTATTGCACTTGTGTGAGCATCACATCAGGTTGTTTGCTTCTGAGTTGTTTAGACTTGGAGTTGCTTGGACAGATGTTGGCTGCTTTCCCCCCGGGTAGCTCATGTAGCACCTTCCGGGACTAGATGGGACAATTATCTGGGGACTAGCTCTCTTCCTGATTCCAATCAGGTCTCTCCATGGACTGTGCCTACAGCATATGGTGTCTTCAGCAGAACTATTAACCTCTGGGGGGTAATCAAGTGCTCTGGCAGAAGTCTGTCTTGTTTGTTTTGGGAGATCTATTAGGTCTCTTTGATCAACAGCTCATTGTGGATGTAAACCACATCCTGGTACAGGGAATTACAGGCTGGCACCAAGGGAAAGAAAAAATAAAAATACAGAGAAGAAAGAGAAACAGAAGAAATTTAAGGTTAGGTTTAGTCTCACCCTCAGCAGGGACCTTCAATTTAGGTGTTCCCCTAAGGCCCTTTTGAGGGTTCCATCTTTTAGTTTATTTTCAGGATATAGGTTTTTATGGTATCAGTTCAATTTGGGTTCCATTTTGTGCTCCCCCCTTCTCTTTCCCCCAATCCCTATCCTCTCTATTCTCCAAGACTTCAGATGCTATTCAGGTATGTCAGCAACTCAGGCTGATTCAGGGTAGGAACCACAGATGAGTGAGATGGTTGTCTTTCTATGATTATGTGAGGTCACTTAGAATTATCTGTTTCAAGTTTGACAATTTTTCTAAACAAATTTCATTGTCATTTTTTTTTCTTACTGCTGAGTAGAATTTCATCATGTAGATATAACACATCTTGATTATCCATTCATCCAATGTTGGGTACCTGGGTTTATTCCAGTTTTTAGCTATTATTAATTGAGCAGCTATAAACATGGTTGAGTAAATATCTCTGAACTGAGACATGGAGCTTTTAGGGTATATTCCCTGTAAGTGAATAGCAGGGTCCATTGGTAACTCTATATTTATCCATTTCAGGAGTCTCCATTTGGTTCTCCACAGTGGTTGTACCATCTTACATTCCCACCAACAGTGAATGAGTGCTCCTATTTCTCCACATCATCTCCAACATTTGTTTTCATTTGATTTTTTAACATTAGCTATCCTTACTGGGGTAAGATGGACTCTCATAGTTGTTTTAATTTGCATTTCCCTGAGTGGTTAGGGATGTTTGTGTTAGCCATTTGTAATTCTTACTCTGATAACTCCCTATTTAGCTTTTTGCCCCACTTTTGGAGTGGGATGTCTGATTTTTTATTGTTAATTTTTTAGTTCCTTATAGATTCTAGATATTAGGCTTCTGTCAGTGGTATAGCTGGCAAAGATTTTCTCCCATTCAGCTGGCAATCTATTGGCTCTGCTTATGGTATGTTTGAATGTGCAAAAGTTTTTTAGCTTCGTGAGACCCCATTGGTTGAGTGCTTGTTTAATTTCCTGGGCTACTGGGGTTTTGTTCAGGAAGTCTTTTCCCAGTCCTATATCATGGAGGGTGCCTTCTATTTTTTCTTTCTGTAGTTGAAGAGTTTCAGGTCTTATACTGAGGTATTTAATCCATTTGGATTTGGTTTTTGTGTATGGCAAAATGAGTGGGTATAATTTCATTTCATTAGTATAGCTTTAGATCAGGTATGGTGGTACCTTCAGAGGTGTTTTGCTTAGGATACATTTGGATATCTGATGCCTTCTTCCATTCCCTATGAATTCTGAGATCAGTTTTGAATCTCTGTGAAGAATAATGCTGGGATTTTTATTGGTATTGCATTTTGGTAGAATTGCCATTTTCACAATATAAATTCTACCTATCCAGGAGCATGGGAAGACTTTACATCTTCTCAAGTCCTCTTCTATTTCTTTCTTGAGTTTTCTTATGCTTTCTTTATATAAGTCTTTCACATCACTGGTTAGCGTAATTCCAAGCTATTTATTTATAATTTTTGTTGCTATTGAAAATGAGACAACCTCACTGATTTCTTTCTCTGTATATTTGTCCTTTGCATATAGAAAAGCTACTGATTTTTCTGCATTGATTTTGTATCCTGTCACTTTGCTGAAGGAATTAATTACCTTTAGAAGATTTCAGATGGAGACTTTCAGGTCACTTATATATAAGATCATGTCATCTGCAATAGGGCTAACTTGACTTCTTCCAATTTTAATCCCTTTTTTTCTTTCTACTGTCTTATTACTTGAGCTAATACTTCTAGTACTATGTTGAAGAGCAGTGATGAGAGTGGGCATCCCTGTCTTGTTCCCAGTTTCAGTGGGAACTCCTTGGATTTTTCTCGAGTAAGTATTATTTGGGCTTTAGGAGCTTTATATATAGCCTTTATTGTGTTGAGATATAAACCCTCCATGCCTGTTATTTCCAGTGTTTTGATCCTGAAATGGTGTTGTATTTTGTCAAAGGCCTTCTCTGCATCAATTGAGATGATCATGTGCTTCTTATGGTTCCATGATATATGTGGTATATTATGTTGACTGATTTTCATATGTTAAACCATCCCTGCATTCCTGGGATGATGAAGCCTACTTGATCAAGGTAGATAATGCTTTTGATGTGTTGTTGAATTTGGCTTGCAAGGACTTTGTTCAGGATCTTTGCATTTGAGTTCATTAGGAATATAGGCTTATAGTTTTCTTTCCTTGTTGCATCTCTGTCTGTTTTTGATATTAGGGTGATGCTAGTTTCATAAAAGTTGTTGGGAAGGATTCCCTGGTATCCAATTATGCAGAACAATTTTAGAAAAAATGGTTTCAGTTCTTCAATGAAGGTTTGATAGAATTCATCTGAGAAGCCATCCAGTCCTGGGATTTTCTTTTTGGGGAGGTTTTTGATTAACTTTTCAATCTCCATGGATATGATAAGTTTGCTTTAGGAGATTAATCTGCTCTGAGTTTAGTTTTGGTAGGGTGTATGTATCTAGGAATTCATCCATTTCTTCCAGATAATTTAATTTTGTTGAGTAGAGGTTTTGAAAGTATGCCCTGATTATTCTTTCAATTTCATTGATGTGTGTTGTGAACTCTCCTTTTTCATTTCTGATTTTGTTAATTTGAGACTTCTCTCTCTCTTTTTTGCTTGATCAATTTGGACAGGGATTTGCCAATCTTGTTTATTTTTTCAAAGAACCAGCTCGTCATTTCATTGATTTTTAAAATTGTTTTCTTAGTTTCCAATTCATTAATTTCTGCTCTAATCTTGATTATTTCTTTTCATGTGGAGCTCTTTGGGTTGGATTTTTCTTGTTTTTTTCCAGTTCCTTTATGTGGACAGTCAGGTTATTAATTTGGATTCTTTCTGTATTTGCAATGAAGGCATTTAGGGCTATGAATTTCCCCCTTAGGACTGCCTTCATTGTGTCCCATAAGTTTTGGTAGGTTGTGTTTTCATTATCATTCAATTCTAGGAATTTTACAATTTCTTTTTTGATTTCTTCCATGACCCATTCATTGTTTAAAAGTGTGTTGTTTAGTCTCCAGGAGCTGGTGGAGTTCTTGATGTGTCTCTTGTTGCTAATTTCTACCCATAAAGCATTGTGATCTGACATGATGCAGGAAGTTACTTCACTTTTCCTGACTTTATGAAGTCATACTTTATAGCCTAATATATGGTCAATTTTGGAGAACATTCCATGGGCTGCTGAGAATAATTTGTATTCTGTAGAATTGGGGTGGAAAGTTCTGTAGATATCTGTTAGGTCTAGTTGACCTATGATATTCTTGAGCTACATTACTTCCCTGTTGATTTTCTGCTTGAATGATCTGTGTATTGATGATACTGGAGTATTAAAGTCTCCAACTATGATGGTGTTGGGATTTATTTCTGTTTTATCATCAAGTTGATTTTGTTTTATATACACTGTGGTCCACCTGTGTTTGGCACATATATATTTATGATTGTGATGTGCTCTTGTTGGATCATTCCCTCGATGAGTAAGAAGTGGCCTTCTTTGTCCTTTTTGATTACTTTTGGGTTGAAGTCTATTTTATCAAATACTAATATAGCAACACCCCCTTGGTTTTTATTTCCATTTGCTTGGAATGTCATTTTCCAACCTTTCACTCTGAGGAGGTGTCTATCTTTAGTGGTGAGGTGCATTTCTTGAAGACATCAGATTGAAGGGTCCAGTTTTTGTTCCATCCTGATGACCTGTGTCTTCTGATGGGTGAGTTAAGATCACTAATATTTAAGATAATTACTGTGAGGTTTGAATTAATCCCTGCCATGATGAGGTGTTTTATGGGGTTTGATGTTTTCTTGTGTTTTGTACTATTTTGAGCCTGGTTTATTTTGGTTATTCTGATCTTCTCATTGGCTCTTGAGATTGGTTGTTTGATTGTACTGTGTGGAGTATTCCTTCAAGTATTCACTGTAGGTTTGGCGTTTTGTTCATGTAATCATAAAGTTGACTTTTTCATAGAATGTTTTTCTTTCACCATCTATTATGAAGGATATTTTGCTGGCTAGAGTAGCTTGTGTTGGAAGCCATAGTTTTTCAGACTTTGAAGTGTTCCATTTCAGGCCCTTCTGGCTTTATGTTCAATTTCATTGATATTATTGTTGGTTCTTTGATGGTTTGCTTCCAGTTCAGCAATTTTTTTGATCAGGGTCTCATTGGTTGTTGTGCTTTCATTTTGGAAATGAATTTCTGTTGATTCCACTATGATTTCATTGGAGCCTTCCATTGTAGAACTAGGCATCCTTGGTGGAAATCTCTCAATTTTATGACTTTTGTTGGCTTTTTTGCATTGTTGTCTACCCATTTTAGGAAGACTCTTTGTTTTATTGAGGAGGAAGCAACTTTTTGTCCTTTGGCCCATGTACCCTCTTACTTAGGTGAACAGGGATGTTGGTCCCCAGTGGCTCACACAGGGACCAGGCCTCCTCAAGCAAGGCACAATGGGACCTACCAGGTCCAGGGGACTGGGAGGAGTCAGAGAAGAGTGATCTGGCCTACTTACTCAGGCCACACCCTCTAGCATACAGACTGGCCCAGTGAACTTGGACCAGGGAACTGGGAGGAACCAGGAAGGAGGGGTCTGGCCTATTCATGCCACATTGCTGTGTCTGCCAGAACACTGCCCAAGCAGGGAACCCAGACCAGGGAGGTAGGAGGAGCCCAGAAACAGGGGTCAAACCTACTCATGCCAGATTGTGCCAGACCAGGAGATGGGAGGACCCCTGTCTATCAGTATTTATTTATTTATTTATTTATTTATTTATTTATTTATTTATTTATGTATGTATGTATTTATTTTTATTGAAAACTTCCTTAATTGTAAACAATACTCCATGGTACTCCCCCCCCCACTTTCTCCTTTGAAACTCCATTCTCCATCATATCCCTTCCTCCTCTCAATCAGTCTTTCTTTTCATTTTGATGTTGTGATCTTTTCCTCCTATTATATGGTCTTGCGTAGGTGGTGTCAAGCACTGTGAGGTCATGGATATCCAGGCCATTTTGTGTGTGGAGGATCATGTTTTAAGAAGTACTACTCTTCCTTTGGCTCTTACATTTTTCTGCTCTCTCTTCTGCAATGGACACTGAGCCTTAGAACACATGTTAGAGATGTTTCAGTGCTGAGCACTCCTCTGTCCCTTCTTCTCAGCACCATGGTGTCTTCTGAGTCATCCCAAGTTCACCACCATCTGAAAAGAGAAGCTTCTATAACCATAGGTGAGAGTAGCATTAATATATGGGTGTAGACATTAAGAGAAGTGCTTACTGGGCAGCTTGATGAGCATATTATACACATTTAGCCAGACACCAGCAGACATTGCACTCCTAGGGCTCATGAATACTCCTGTCATAGGTTTTCAGTATCAGGGATGTATTCCCTCCCATGGAGCAGGCCTCCAGTCCAATTAGAGAGCAGTTTGTTTCCCCCATAACAGACATGCTGCTATTGCACCCATTGGCTCATTTGGCCTGGCTGGCCAAATTTAAAGCTTGCAATGTTCATTGTTGAGTATCTTCACTGGTGTTTCTTTCTCTACCATTGAACTGCATGCAGCATAGCTTTTTACAGCTTTCTGTCAGTGGGTCCACATGGAGGAGGCTTTCAGCTCAGCTCCAGCAGGATTTCTCAGTAACCTTGCAGCCCAAGTGTGTGGAGTCTTCAGCAACAGGGTCTTACCATCTATTCCTGTTGGGAAACCAAGAGCCTTGGCAATGGCTTATAATGTTTTGGGGGTATCTGTGACCTTCCTGGCCAACAACTCGCTGGAAGGTATCCCATCCCTGGCACTGAAAATTTTCTAGTAACAATCTATGGCTTCTGTGTGTTCCATTATCCAGAAAAGTAAGTTTCCATATGAGTTAATTATATCCTCATAGATTTTGATTAGCCCTCCCTCCACCTTTCCTTTACTCAATCACTTCCCCTGACCTCACTTAGGCCTTTTCACCTCCATTAATTGGTTATTCTTACATATATACAATACCATCCTATTAAGTCCCCCTCCCTCCCTTTCTATTCCCTCTATATCCCCTTTCTAGCTTACTGGCTTCTGCTACTGACTTTTATTCATATTCACATAGAAGTCCAATCATTTTTAGCTAAGATCCACATATGAGACAGAACATGTGACATTTGGCTTTCTGGGCCCTGGGTTACCTCACTAAGTATAATCCTTTCCAGATCTATCCATTTTCCAGAAAATTTCATAACATCATTTTTCTTTACTGCTGAGTAGAACTCCATTGTATAAATGTGCCACCTCTTCATTATCCACTCATCAGTTGAGGGACATCTAGGCTGGTTCCATTCCCTAGCTATTGTGACTAGAGTGGCAATAAACATGGTTGAGCAAGTTTCTCTAAGGTAGTGAGACAAGTTTTTAGGATATATGGCTAGGAGTGGTATAGCTGGGTTATATGATAGATCTATTTTTAGCTGTCTCAGGAACCTCCACACTGATTTCCAGAATGGCTGGACCAGCCTGTATCTTTTTAACAGCTAATCTTAAGAGAATCACTTTGACAGAAATCTATCTTCTTTTGGGAAAACTTGTGGGTCTCACTGATCAATAGCTCATTGTGGATGTTGACCTCATGCTGATACTGGGAGTTACAGGTCAGTGCCACAGGAAAAGAAGGAAGAAATGTATTTGTAGTATGAAAGAGAAAGAGAGAGAGAGAGAAGAGGGGGTGAGAGAGAGGAACAGGAGAAGGTTGAGGTTAGTCTTCATCCTACCCTCTCCAGGTCCCTGTGATTCAGGTGTTCTCTTTAAGCACCTGATGAAGGTTCAGCCTTTTAGTATGTCTTATAGATTATATGTTATAGAATTTTTTGGTACCATTTCCAATTGGATCCAGTTTTACAGTTTACATCAGAATTACTTCAGACTTCTCAGTGGAAACCATAAAAGTCAGAAGGGCCTGGAATGGAACACTGCAAACTCTAAGAACTTATGGTTTTCAACCCCAACTACTCTACCCGGCAAAAGTATCCCTCATAATAGATTGTGAAAGAAAAACTTTCCATGATAAAAGTCAGCTTTATAACTACAGGAACACACAGCCAAATCTCCAGAGAGTACTTCAGGGAATTCTCCACACAGAAGAATCAAATAACCAACCTCAAGTGCCCATGAAAAGCATATCACAATAACCAAACAGTGAAGGCACAAAAATCTACAAAGACTAAGAAAACACCAAACCACATAAACCACCACAGTATGGCAGGTATTAAATCAAACCTCACAGTTATTACCCTAAATGTTAATGGCCTTAATTCATCCATCAAGAGACATAAGCCTCACCTCACCACTAAAGACAGGCACCTTCTCAGGGTGAAAGTTTGGAAAATGATATTCCAAGCATATAGAAATAAGAAACAAGCAGGTGTAGCTGTACTTATATCAGATAAAATAGACTTCAAACCAAAAGTAATAAAAAAAGATAAGGAAGGTCACTTCTTACTTATCAAGGGAACAATCCAACAAGAGGATATCATAATCAATGTTTATGCACCAAACACAGGTGCACCACAACTTATAAAACAAAAACTACTTGACAACAAAATAGAAATAACCACCAACACCATCATAGTTGAGGACTTCAATACTTCACTATCGGCAAAAGATAGATCATCCAAACAGAAAATTAACAGGGAAGTAAGAGAGCTCAGCAATACCATAGATCAATTAGACTTAAAAGACATCTATAGAACATTCTACCTCATGTCCACAGATTACACATTCTTCTCAGCAGCCCATGGAACCTTTTCTAAAATAGATCATATACTGGGTCATAAAGCCTGCCTCCATATATTTAGGAGGATTGACATAATTTCCTACATGATATCAGATCACAATGTTGTATTGCTAGACATTAACAACAAAAGATGTGCCAGAAACCCAACCAGCTCCTGGAAACTGAACAATACACTCTTAAGAACAAATGGGTAGAGGATGAAATAAAAAATGAAATTGCAAAATTTCTAGAAATGAATGACAATGAAAACACAGCATACCAAAACTTATGGGCCACATTGAAGGTGGTCCACAGGGGAAAATGCATTGAGCTAAATGCCTTCATAACAAAGACAGAGAAATCCAAAATCAATAACCTAACCATCCACCTAAAGGCATTGGAAAAACAAGAAATATCCAACCAAGAAAGCTCCAGATGGAGAGAAATAATTAAGATCAGAGCAGAAATTAACAAATTGGAAACTAAGAAAACAAGTAAGAAAATTAATCCAAGAAGGAGCTGGTTCTTTGAAAAAATAAACCAGATTGATAAACCCCTGGCCAATATGATCAAGCAGAAAAATGAGACAACTCAAATTAACAAAATTAGAAATGAAAAAGGAGAGATCACAACCAGAATAATGAAATTGGGGGAATCACCAGGACTTACTTCAAAAACCTCTACTCCACAGAACTGGAGAATATGGAGGAAATGGATGAATTCCTGGACACATACCACCTACCAAAGCTAAACTCAGAACAGATTAATCTCCTAAACAAACCTATAACAACCATTGAGATTGAAAGGGTAATCAAAAACCTCCCTAAAAAGAAGAGCCCAGGACCAGATGGCCTCTCAGCTCAATTCTATCAAACCTTCATGGAAGAATTGGAAGCAATTTTTCTCAAATTGTGCCATACAATCAGAGAACAAGGAAAGCTCCCCAACTCCTTTTATGAAGCCAGTATTTCCCTAATACCAAAACCAGGCAGAGATGCCACAAGAAAAGAAAACTACAGGCCTATTTCTCTGATGAACTTAGATGCAAGATCCTGAACAAAATCCTTGCAAACCAAATTCAACAGCACATAAAAAGCATTATCCACCTGGATCAAGTAAGCTTCATCCCAGGAACGCAGGGGTGGTTCAACATATGGCAATCTGTCAATGTAATATACCACATAAATAAGCTTAAACACAAAAACCACATGATCATTTCAATAGATGCAGAAAAGGCCTTTGACAAAATACAACATCACTTCATGATCAAGACATTGGAGAGAACAGGCATGGACGGCTCATATCTCAACATAAAAAAGATCCTAAAGCCCAAATAATACTTAATGGGGAGAGAGTGAAGGAATTCCCATTGAGATCAGGAACAAGACAGGGGTGTCCACTCTCACCTCTGATCTTCAACATAGTATTGGAAGTACTAGGTCAAGCAATAAGATCAGAGAAAGAAATAACAGGGATACAGATTGGAAAGGAAGAAGTTAAGCTAGCCCTATTTTCAGATGACATGATTCTATACATAAGTGACCCAAGAACCTTCATCTCAAAACTCTAAAATGTGATTAAATCCTTCAGTAAAGTAGCAGGATACTAAATCAATGCACAAAAATCAGTAGCCTTTCTATATGCAAAGGACAAAGATACAGAAAAAGAAATAAGTGTTATTGTCCCATTTTCAATAGCATCAAAAAAAATACCTTGGAATAACATTAACAAAAGATGTGAAAGACCTTTATAATAAAAGCATAAAAACACTCAAGAAAGAAATTGAAGAGGACTTGAGAAAATGAAATGGAAAGACCACCCATGCTCCTGGATAGGCAGAATTAACATTGTGAAAATGGCAATCTTACCAAAAGCAATATACAGATTTAATGCAACAGCAATAAAAATCCCAACATCTTTCTTCACAGAGATAGAAAAAAATGATCTCAAAATTCATATGGAATTGCAGAAGGCCTTGGATATCCAAGCATATCCTCGACAAAAGAAACTCTTCTGGAGGTATCACTATACCTGATCTAAAGCTATACTACAAAGCCATAGTAATAAAAACAACATGGTCCTGGCATAAAAACAGGATTATAGACCAATGGAACAGAATCAAGGACCCAGACTTTGGGTCAAGTAACTTCAGCTACTATACAGATATTTGACAAAGGCCCTAACAATGTAGACTGGCAAAACTACAGCATCTTCAACAAATGGTGTGGGACAAATTGAATACCCATTTGCAGGAAAATGAAACTCTATCCACACATTTTGCCATGTGCAAAAATCAAGTCCAAATGGATCAAAGACCTCAATATAAGAATGATACTCTGCTACTACTGGAAGAAAAAGTAGGAGGAACTTTCCATGATATAGGAATGGGAAAGGACTTCCTGAACAAAA
Source organism: Orientallactaga sibirica (assembly GCA_036365145.1). NCBI lineage: Eukaryota > Metazoa > Chordata > Mammalia > Rodentia > Dipodidae > Orientallactaga > Orientallactaga sibirica. Next base: position 50,456,416 of record JAEOAD010000005.1, read on the forward strand.
CCCCAATAGCTCAGGAAATTAAACAATCACTTAACCACTGGGATCGCAGGAAGCTGAAAAGCTTTTTCACAGACAAACATACAATAAGCAGAGCCAATAGATTACCCACAGAATGGGAGAAAATTTTTGCCAGCTATACAACTAACAGAGGCCTAATTTCTAAAATCAACAAAGTACTCAAAAACCTAAACAATAAAATCCACTCACAAAATGGGACAGAGAACTGCACAAGGAGTGCTCAGAGGAAGAAATACAAATGGCAAACACATTTTTTAAGAAAATATTCAACATCCCTAATCATCAGTGAAATGCAAATTAAAATGACTATGAGATTCCACCTTACCCCAGTAAGGATAGAAAAAATTAAAAAATCTAATGACAACAAATGCTTGGCAAGGTTGTTGAGAAATAGGAACCCTCGTTCACTGTTGGTGGGAATGTAAGCTGGTACAACCACTATGGAAAGCAATATGGAGACTCCTAAAAAGGATGACTATAGAGGTACAAGTACACCCAGTTATTCCTTTACTGGACATTTTCCCTAAAAGCTCCAAGCCTCAGTTCAGGGATATTTGCTCAACCATGTTTATAGCTGCTCAGTTCATAATAGCTAAGAACTGGAATCAATCCTGATGTCCAACATTAGATGAATGGATACTAAGATGTGGTTTATCTACATGATGGAATTCTACACAGCAGTAAGGAAAAATGACACAATGCCATTTGAAGAAAAATGGTCAAATTTAGACCATTGTCAGAAAACTCACCCAATCATAGAAAGATAAGCATTGCATGGTCTCACTCATCTGTGGCTCCTAACCTGAATTTGCCCAAGATGCTGACACACTTAATAATCATCTTGAGGACTGGACAATAGGGATGGTGGGGCAGGAGGGAAGGGTAAGGGAGGGGGATGGGGGACAAAAAAACTGGATCCAAATGGAAATGGTACCATAACATCCTATATCCTGAAAGACATACTGAAAGGTCAAACCTTCATCAGGTGCTTAGGGAGAACACCTGAATCACAGGAGCCTGGAGAGGGTTTGATGAAAACTAACCTTAATCGTCTCCTGTCTCTCTCTCTTTCTCACTCCCTCTTCTTTCTCATCTCTCTTTCTCTTTCATATTATCTATATTTTTCTTCCTTCTTTCCCCTTGGCACTGCCCTGTAACTCCCAGTATCAGCATATAGTTAACATCTACAATGCTCTGTTGATCACTAAGACCTACAAGGTTTCCCAAAAGAAGATATATTTCTGTCAGAGGACTTGATGACCCACCAAAGGTTAATGGTAAGACCCTCCTGTCGAAGACCCCATATGCTGTTGGGATGGAACATGGAGTGACCTGGCTGGAATTTGGAAGAGTGTCAGCCTTCAGACAGTTAGCCTGTCTAGTGCCAGAAGGTGTTACATGAGTTACTGGGGGAAAATGACCAATATCTTTCTAAGCAACTAGTGGTCTAAGCTAGTCATCTGCAATCAACCTGCTGTGATGCTCACACAAGTGCAATAGTGCCACACAGCCATGGTGGGTTACCAACTGCTCTTGATTTGGCTAATGGTTCTGCTCAGTCGAACAGAACCCATACCTGGAATGGGCAAACAAGTCAGAACCATATCCAAAAATGAGTTTGCCCTCCAATATCAAGCTCCCACCAATAGTGGGATGCAAGAGAGCCTACACCTATTAAATTCTCTCTAAAATAACAATGGTTATTAATGTATCTTGCATTGACCTCACTCTCTATTGGAGCATTTGCTTCTCTTTTACAGATGGATGCAGAACCTGAGGACAGAATCAGCTCATTGTACCTCATCAGGGCACCAGCTGAAGCCATAGAGTTATTGGGGAAATGAGCAAGAGTGCTGCTCTTTTGGTGAACCTGGTATCAGCACAAGGGTGAAGGAGATAGATACAGAGAACACACAACTTGTACCAAATCAGATATCCAGAGACACAGAGACTCCCAAGACCTCTTCACTGAAATAGACCTAAATTGAACCCAACATGGCTCAGGAAATTTTGCAAAGAGGGGGTAGAAAGATTGTTAGTACCATAAGTTGGGTCATTATGCACAGAGACATTGCCTCTCCCCCATAACTGATGGCTATCTCCACAATGCAAGACCGACAATCCCCATGAAGGGAGGACAGGGAGAAGGCTAATGATGGTACCATAATGGCTGTACACACACTATATATATAACTGATAAAATAAAGTCAATTTAGGTTGCCAATTTCTGTGTACCTAGTTGTTCTCAGAGTAATGGTGTGTGTGTGTGTGTGTGTGTGTGTGTGTGTTTCATTCAGGTGTAGGAAAAGACTTCCTTTCTCCCTGAGCTGATTTGTGTTAGACAGAATGGATGAAACTGACTGTTGTAGTGTCATGGCAACCTAGCCATGGAAACCTGATAGAGATATCAGGAGATGAAGCAGAAAGTATCATAGGCAGGCTGCTACAAACTGAGTCCCACAGATACTATAAAAATAGCCCTTTTATTTCCTGTTTCTAGCAAGAGAGTCTTGCTTCTTAGAAAAATCATGCTTACAAATCTGTAAGCATTTCTATATTTGATAAATAATACATGCTTGGGAAAAGTTACTCATTTATTTTAAAGAATTGAATCCTCCAATTTAGAGGGGTGAAGAAATGAAGCTTGCCTATTCCTAATACATTCCTCCAGCCTCCACATGTAGTACATTGGTAAGTCCCATTTGTTTTTTTGTCACTGTGGCCATGGGGACTCATGGATGCATGCCACTGTTAACATTTTCAAGTCATAAAGCTATGGTGACTAAATAGCTATGGTCTCACCACCTTTACTTTTAGGCAATAGTATTTATTAGACTTATTAAACATGTTTAGACTTTATTAAACATGTTTTCGTGACGTAGTAAACATTTTTTCTACAGCACTCACCTTACTTCATGTTCATTTTTGTGTTGACTTCTTTTCTTTATTCTTTTACTAATTCATGAACTCATTCATTTAACAAATATTTATTGGGAGCCTGCTCTGGGTCAGTTACTGTTCCAGCTACTGATGACACAACAGTGAAAAATATAGACAAGGTCTTTTCTATTTTTTTCTGTTCCCCCCCCTTTTTTTTTTGGAGAGAGAGAGAGAGAGAGAGAGAGAGAATGGATGTACCAGCAACTTCTCAGTCACTGTGAATGAACTCCAGAAGCGTGTGCCCCCTTGTGGGCAAGTGCAGAATTTCACCCTTGTGTCACTTCGTGTCTGGCTAAACGTGGGACCTGGAAAATACAACCAGTGTTCTTAGGCTTAGCAGGCAGGCACCTTAACTGCTAAGCCATCTCTCCAGCCCTGTTCCTTTTTTTTTTTTTTTAAGGTAGGGTCTTACTGTAGCCCAGGCTGACCTGGAATTCACTATGTAGGCTGAGGGTGGCCTCAAACTCATGGTAATCCTCCTACCTTGGCCTCCCGAGTGCTGGTACTACAGACATGCACCACCTTGGCTAAGACATGGTCCTTTCTTCTGTGGGGCTGATACTTGAATGGACATGGACAGTTAGAAGTGAATAAATAGCAAATAAGGATAGCGCTTTCTGTCTAGTTTGGAAGAAAGACCCTCAATGTATTATTGCCTCAGTGTGCAGAGCCAGCTTTAACATGAATTGTACCAGGTTGGTCTCTGTCAAAAAACTTTCATTGGCTTCCTGTTGCATGTACAGTCAAATTCAAATTATAAGTATGGCCTAACCACAGTAGCACATGTAAGGTATTATTTTGTTTTGCAAATATTAGGTGAACCAATGAGAGATCAAATCTACTTTATGAAAAGTGAAGGAGTTCTTCAAAGAATGACTGTCTTCTCTGACCCCCTTCATCCTTATCATTTCCATTTTCTTTTGTGTCTACATTTTTAATAAATATTTCATTTATTTGCAAGGAGATGGGGGAGAGAATGGGTATACCAGGGCATCCAGCTTCTGCAAACCAACTCCAGATGCATGAGCCCCTTTGTGAATCTGGCTTTATGTAGGTACTGGGAGATCGAACTTGGGTCATTAGGTTTTATAAGCAAGTGCTTTCGCTGCTGAGACATCTCTCCAGCCTCGGTATGCACCTTCTTTTCATTACGTTTATTCTAGTTTTTAAAAGGTTAGTCTCTTTTTGACTATAAAACTATTTCTTGGAAAACTGAAATTGACAACTTATTTGACTTCCTTGAGCTTTAGTTTTCTCATCTATAAAATGGAGTGGTTATTTTTTTGCATGTGAGTGTATGCAGATGTATTGTGTAGGGTGTGTGATGTGTAGTACATGCACGTGTGTGTGCTTTATGAGTATACAAGCATAAGCCAGAGAGGGTCACATATCCTTCTCATATCACTTATCCACTTACTTCCTTGAGATGAGGGTCTCTCTCTCTCTCTCTCTCTCAACCAGTAGCATAGCTGCTGCTAATCAATGAACCCCAGTGATTCTCTAGTCTCTGCCCACCCCTACTGAGATTATGGATGTTTGTAGCTACACACAGTTTTGTTTATTTGTTTGTTTGTTTTTCTGTTTGTTTGTTTTGGCAGTGTCCAGCCTGGGAGGCCTGGTGCTTAAACCACAAGCTCTTTTAACCACTGAGTAATCTCCACAGCCTGGGATCGTCATATTTTACTTCATACTCTTGCTCTGGACATTAAAAAAACTTGAAGGGCATAATACCTGCTACAAAATGAATCTTTAATTAGATGTTCTTCCCTTTAAATAAATAAACAGCATTTATCCTTTATTGTGATAAGCTTGCTGACAAAGGAATAGGCGAAGTCACTGGAGGAAGAGCATGATGGTTTCACAGCAAGACACTGGCTATGGCAAGACCTTCCACAGTCAGAGACTGGGAACCTGTCACAGCAGCTGTGCTGACACCAAGCCTTGCTCGGAAGCAGGTATGTTTGGTACAGCTAACCTTCACTGGGCTGAAGATTATGCAACCTGTTTGTTCTCTAAGCACACATTGTTCTCACAGGGCCAGCACAGTCACTAAAAATCCTGCCGACTTTACAACCTTCCTATTAGTAAATGTCAAGCAATGCCACTGCGAGGGTGGGCTGAAGAGCCGACCAATTCCCAAGCTGAGGATCCACCTGCCTTCTGTGCTCACCTTCCTGAGGAAGAGAGTCGACTGGACCCCAACCCTACGTTTTGGGGCAGCTTCCGCATTCCTGCAAACTTGCTATGTGAATGCTTTGGTCACTTGATCAACTTTTTCTGGTTATATATGTAACTTAGGATCAGAAGAGAGAAAGGAGGAACGAGAAAGAAAGAGAGAGGTAGCTGGAGGAAGAACTTCTAGAAAGAATAAATGATACAGATCACCAGGCATTCTGCTTTCTCTGTACTAGACTTTTAGACTTTTTTTATTCCTCTCCATAGACATATTAAGTGGTTAAGAACATGGATTATAGAGAGAGACTTCCCGACTTAAGTTCTACTTGTGTCACTATTGCCTATTGATCTGCAGGGAAATGACTTTTAGCTTCTCTGCCTGGAGTACTGTGAGCATTAATGAGATAATACATGTAAAATGGCTAGAAGAATGCCCAGCAATACTAGGTATTTAATAAATGTTACTTGGATGTGTAATGATATATAGAAATTGAATTGAATTGAATACACTTAATGTGTGACTTGAGAAAGAAAAGAAAGTTTCTTGTTCACAGCAGATTCCCCAGAGCACAGAGTAGTCATTCAAAAAAAAAAAAAAAAAAAAAAAAAAAAAACCCTTGTTAAATGACCAGCTGAAAAAACATGAATGAGCGGAGAGTGGAGAGTGGAGAGCCTGGATCATTGTGGTATAAATGTGGAGGAACTCAGTGGAGCATTGCAGGCTGAGGAGAGCCTTTGGATGTGATGCTTTCTAGGAATACCGGTATCATTTGCACTAGGCACATGAGCTCTTGGTGGGAAGGGCAGGAACTCAGCGTTTTGGGGAACACAGGAGGGACAGAACCACATAGTTTGGTCAGGCCTGTGAGTGATGATGGAGCTCCAGCTTCCTCCTTTGTGGTGGTTGCACTCTTTGTCGTCCCCCACCCCCCACCCCCGCCCGCCCCCAGTCCCGGCACGCCTGTCCTTCTCAAGGAGCTGAAGGCTTCCTTCCTGAGTTTGGCTTCTACTTCACGCGTGTAGAAAGGAGCTCCTAATCTCGTCCCTAGAAGTCTCCGCTATTTCCAGGGCCTCCTGCGTATGCATGAACGAAATCAGTGAGCACGGGGTGTTGAAAAATCTGCAGAGCTACTCCAACAAAATGCCCTGTTTTACGCAACCCAGAGCAAGGAAATATTTGCAGGTTGTTCGTGGTGAAAGAGTGCCGGGGAACGAAGCAGACGTCAGTGTTTGCAGTCTGGAATTCTTAGAAGAGCGCAGTCTCCAGGGACTGAGAGGCCCGCACAGCTGAGGCCTGTGAGGCCTGCATGACACGGGAGGTCTTACACGCCCCTTGGTGAGGCTTGTTTTCCACCCCTGGCCAAGGCCATTACGTCACTCTTTTCCAGTTACAGGAAATCCAGAGTGCAGGCCACAGCATTTCCCTGAGATCCAATGCAAATAAACCCGCCCCTGCTCAGCCCCGCTGATGAAGTGTGAGGGAAACGGCAATTCACAGCATCGGTCCACTGGGCCTGAGCGGTGCAGGGCGAGGGCATGCTCGCAGCCCTCAGCCCGCGGGTTTCTGAGTGCTTGTGCCACCAGGTAATCAGGGGCACACGCCATGCTTCTTTTCTTATTTTTTTCAAGAAACGTGACGACGAATTCCATTTTTCCATTTGGTGGACTATAGAGAGTGGAATCCCAGCTCTGCTATTCACTGGCTATGGAAGCTCAGAAAGTCCCTTGAATTTACTAAATGCCTCACACCCTTCATCCAAAAATTGGGGATTATAATAGGACCAATTGTAATGGACTCATGAGAATTAAAAGGACGCATTCATGTGAAGTGCTCAGGCAGAGCTTGACCCACATTACACACTCAATACCCGTTTATCACCAAGGAAGATGGTGAGTCTGTATTACAGAGGGTCTCCCTGATACTCTGTGTGTGTGTGTGTTCATGTGGGTGACATGTAGCTGTTTCTGGTTGCCCACTGCTCCATTTGTTTGAGGCCTTTTGTGAATTTCTCCTGTTGCTGCTTTGCTCCTCTGGGATACAGAAGCCACAGCTTCCTACTTCCACATACATAAGGTCTGGGGACCCAAATTCAGGTACTCAGAACTGTGAGACAAGAGCTTTATCCACTCAAGAATCTCCCCAGCCCAAGACTTTTTCATTTCATTTTTATTTTTTATTTATCTCCCCAGCTGAAGACTTTTTTTTTTTAAAATTTTTGGTTAAATGTAGCTACCATAGTACACATGTATTATTATGTCATTATAGTATGAATTTACATTTCCTGTTGAACTCTAATATTGGCCATTTTCATAGCTTCTTTTGCAATATGCCTGCTTGCGTTTTTGCCCATTTTCTATTAAGTTACCTGTCTTTTGCTTATTCTTATTGCTTTATTTTAAATTTAAATAATACATTCTTCATAAACATACTATATTAGATATGTAGATGCAAATACCCTTCCCACTCTGCAGCTTCTGTTTTCATTGTATAAAGGTATTTTTTGGTAATCAGATGTTTTTATTTTTAACAACTATCATTGTTTTCTTTATGGCTGTTACTTTTCAATGTCCTGTTGGGGAAATCATTATTATACCAATGTGATGAAAGGATTTTCTTAGATTATCTTTTGAAAGATGACTATTTTTCTTCTCATATTTGAAGCTGATTTTTATGAATAGTGTAAAATAGGGATCATAGTCTTCTTTCTCCCATGTGAGAATCCAGTTGGCTCAGCATCATTTGTTTAAAAAAAATATTTCCTTTCCCCATTGCAGAGCACAGGTACTCTTGCAAAAAAAAAAAAAAATGTTGTGGCCGGATATGTAGTCTCACCTGGATTTGGAGCCATTGGTTTGTCTGTTGTAATACAATTATTGTGTTTTCTTAAATGCTATACATTTATGATAAAGCTTTGCATTTGGTTTGCAAATCTTCTAGCTTATTTTTACCCCTTAGCGTTATCTTTACTAATGACTAGCCAGTTTTACACACACACACACACACACACACACACACACGCCTGCTAAAATTTTGATTCAGATTACATTAAATCTAATTTGGGAAGAAAAATATTGTCTTTAAATACAGACATGATAGATTTCTTCATTTATTTCTAATTTCTTTTAATTTTTATAGTGTTTTGTAGGTTTCAGTGTAGACACTCTATGCATTTTCATTAGATTTGCCCTTGCATACATTACACTTGTTTCATGCCGTTAAATATGGTACTTGAGAATTTCCATTTTCTAAATGTTATTATGTACATATACAATTTATTTTCATATACTGACATTCTATCTACAAATCTTACTAAATTCAGTAGTTAATTTTAGTAGTGTATCTGTATCAATAAATTTTAATTTTTAAAGTTTAATTTATTTTGCATGTGTATTTATGTGTGATATGCATGCATTTATGTGTACATGTTTGTATGTGTTAGACACATGTTTTTGTGAAGGTATGCGTGTGCACATGTGTATGTGGAGGCCAGAGGTTGATGGTAGTTGAGTGTCTTCTCAGTCACTTATGACCTTATTTTCTGAGAAAGAGTCTCTTATGGATCCTGGAACTCATTGATTAGGCTATAACCTATCCAGCTTGCTCTGGAATCTGCCAGTCTCCACATCCTCACATGGGGATTACAAGCACACTTTTCCATGGTCAGATTTTACATGGGTGCTGTGGATCTGAACTCAGGCCCTCATGCCTGTTTAGCAAACACTTTACCCATTTCCATAACTGTTATCTGTAGTTTTTAAAATTCTGTATATCCAATCATATTGTCTGCAAATGATGACAGTTTAATTGCAGTTTTAAGAGACATATTACTTATAGTTCCAATTTCAGAAATAGACATACTCCCATTACAAACTTTAAACTAAAAGCAAACTGTTTTTTACCCCTTTCAGTGGTTGCTCTATGGTTTTGTGATTACTTTGACAAGCCAAAGAAGAAACTCAATGAGGACAGGAGTACTGAAAAGTAATTACAAGTTTGTAGACGAACCATTAGGAATCCTCCCATAGTAGAATCATTTCATGTAAAACATGATGGGTAAATATTTTACAAAATGTTATTTTCTACTCAAATGTAACTAGGCACTACATTTGATATACTTGTCAATGTCGCTTGAGATTTCAACATTTAGAGCACAAATGGTAAATATATAACATGTGGAGTCCATGTCCACCTCCTGAGATCAAGACAAACATGCTAATCAATCATGACATTCTTTACTATGAAACTCAGAAGTGGCTTTAGAATACTTCTGTTTTTAAAATTTTTTAATTGACAACTTCTATATTTACAAACAATAAACCATGATATTTCCCCTCCCCTCCCCCCATTCCCCTTCAGAACTCCATTCTCTGTCATATCCCCTCCCTCTCTCCATGAGTCTTCCTTTTAATTTGATATCATCATCTTTTTCTCCTATTATGAGGGTCTTGTGAAGGTATTGCTAGGCAATTGCCTCTGGGCAGTTGCATTGAAGAAGTAGTACCCTTCCTTTGGCTCTTACATTCTTTCCACCCCCTCTTCCACAATGGAACCTGAGCCTTGGAAGGTGTGATAGAGATGTTTCAGTGCTGGACACTCCTCCGTCCTTTCTTCTCAGCACTATGTTGCCTTTTGGGTCATCCCAGTGGTCATCGCCATCTGAAAAGAGAAGCTTCTCTAACCAGATGTGAGAGTAGCATTAATATGTGAATATGAACATTAAGTGTAGTGCTTTCAGGGCAGTTTAGTGGGAAAAATATATACATTTAGCCAGACAAGAGCAGGCTTTATACCTCTAAGGCTGATGACCTCCCCTGCCATAGACTTTTTAAAAATAATTTATGTTTTTAATTTATATTATTCTAATTTTACATTTATAATAGTGACTCCATTATCCTCCTCCCTGTCCTCCCTCTTCCAAAGGGACCCTCATCAATGGGGAATGTGGCTTATGCATTGTGGGGGTAGCCAAGAGTTATGGGGGATAGGCCAAGTCTCTATGCATAATGCCCCAACTTGTGGCTCTAACATTCTTTCTGCCCCCTCTTCCACGAATTTCCCTGAGACACATTGGGGTCATTTTAGTTCTACTTCAGTGATGAGGTTTTGGGAGCCTCTGTGTCTCTGGATATCTGGCTTAGTAGGAGTTGGATGTTCTCTGTGTTTATCTCATTCAGCCTTTTTCTGGTGTCACGATCCCCAAGAATGCTGTACTCTTGCCCTTCCCCTGCATTACTCTATGGTTTCAGCTGGGGACCTGGTGAGGTGTGATTGGCTGGTCCTTCCTTCAGGTTCATTGTCCATCTGAAAAAGATAAGCAAATTCTCCAATGGAGAGAGAAGTTAGTGCTATATAGATGAGATAGCTAAATATTTTAGAGGGAATTTTATATGTGTAGACCCTCTTCTCGCCCACATTTGGTGGTATCTTGATCTTAGAGACTGGGCTCATTTTTGTACATGGTTTTGACTTATTTCCCAGTTCTAGCAATGAGTTCCATTCCACTGAGTGGATCTATTAGCCAAATCAAGAGCAGTTGGTAACCCACCATGGCTGTTTGCCACTACTGCACTTGTTTGAGCATTATGTCAGGTTGTTTCCTGCTGGGTATCTTAGACTGCAAGTTGTTTGGACCGATGTTGGACATTTTCCCCCAGTTGCACTAGCTGTCTGGGGACTGACGCTCTTCCAGATTCTGGCCAGTTCTCTCCATGTTTTGTCTCACACGCATATGCTGTCTTTGACAATAGGGTCTTACCATTAACCTTTGGTGGGTCATCAAGAACTCTGACAGAAATCTGTCTTTTTTGGGAAACCTCATAGGTGTCTCAGATCAACAGCTCATTGTGAAAGTTAACCCTGTGCTGGTGCTGGGAGTTATAAGTCAGCGCCAAGGAAGGTGAGGGAAGAAAAGAATAGATAATATGAAAGAGAAAGTGAGTATAGAGAGGAGAGGGAGAAAGAGAGAGAGGAGAGAGAGAGAGGGAAAGAGAAGAGAGAGAGAAACAGGAAAAGATTAAGGTTGGTCTTCATGATATTCTCTCCAGGTTCCTGTGGTTCAGGTGTTAGCTCTGCAGGCTGCTGAATGATCAATGTTTTAGCCTGTTGTTCGGAATAAAGGGTTTCATTGTATCATTTTCCTTTGGGTCCCTATTTGTATCCCCCCACCCTTGTCCTCCCTCACACCCTCTCACTCCCTCCCACCCTTATCCTCCCCCCATCCCACCCTCCCTATTGTCTGGTCTTCAGAGTGCTTATTAGGTTTGGCAGCATCTCAGGCAGATTCAGGTTAGGAGTGACAGATAAACAAGACCATGTGACTATTATCTTTTTTGTGATGAGGTGAGCTCACTGAGGATGATCTATTCCATGTTTGACCATTTTTTTTTTCAAATTTCATTATGTCGTCTTTCCTTACTGCTATGTAGAATTCCATAGTATAGATATACCACATCTTTTTTATCCATTCATCTAATGATGGACATTTGGGTTGATTCCAGCTCTTTGCTATTATGAGCAGATATAAACATGGTTGTTCTCGGGTCACTTATGTATAGAATCATGTCATCTGCAAATAGAGCTAACTTAAATTCTTCCTTTCCAGTTTGTATCCCTTTGATTTCTTTCTCCTGTCTTATTGTTTGAGCTAATATTTGCTCAACCATGCCATAGACTTTTGATTAGTTTTTTTCAGTACCAGGCATGTATTCCCTCCCATAGAGAGGGCCTTCAGTCCAATTAGGGAGCAGTTGGTTTCCCCAAGAGCAGACATGCCACTATTGTACTTGTTCGGTCATTGGGCCGTTTGGCCAAACTTGAATTTTCCAGTGTCCACTGTTTTCACTGCTGATGACTTCTGTCTCCCATATGGCTGCATGCAGTGCAGCTTTTTCCAGCTTTCAGTTGGCTGCTCTGCACGGAGAAGGTTTTCTGCTCAGCACCAGCTTGCTTTCTCAGTGACCTTGCTTCTCAGGCAAGAGATGTCTTCAGCAATAGGGTCTTACCATCTGTTTCTCAAGGGAAACCAAGAGCCTTGGCAATAGCCTTTAATGTTTTGGAGGCTACAGGGACCTCCTTGGCCAACAACTCACTGGAAGATATCCCATCCCAGGCACTGAAAATTTTCTAGTAACAGTCTACAGCTTCTGGATGTACCATTATAGAATTCTTCTTGATGCCCCAGGCATCACTGCTATCAACTGATTAGATTTGTCACATATAAAGAAACATCTTTAACTTAAAGTTTCGGCCTGCATTTGCCTCCACTATATCCTCAAAGTTCCTAGACTCCTGCTTCTTCCAACAGAATCATCCTTTTTTTTTCTCTGAATTGTCTGCTATTGTGTGAACTGTGATTGAACTGAAATGCATACAAAGTGGCACCAAAGAATACACGTGGCTCGCTGGCTAGTAGGTGGCTTGAGTTGCCGATTCCTTGGTGAGGTAAACTCAGGCAGGACCTAGACACATGCCCACCACCTTACTAGCTTTACAAACGTTCTTCGACCATCTGTTTCTGAGTTTATTGAGCTTCCAGGCACCAAGCCAGAGGAAACTAACAGAAGACTAACTTACATGAGATAATGCCAATTGACTGATATGTGGTGAGGGTATAAAGCTTTCTAAAGGGCTGGAATATTCTGATTTCCACTCCTCTGACAATTTCTTCCTGATTGTGTTTCCTGGGCCACTCAGTTATAAGGAATTGGAGACTAGGCGGCTATGAGCACAGACCTGGAAAACCTCAGCATCAAGGTCTTGGTGCCCTTTGCATGCTGTCTTTAACTCCTGAACCTCATTGCATCAAGAGAGAAGGTTGCAGTAACTTCCCAGAGCAGTCAGCATACTACTTCATGCCCATCACTTCCTAGCGTGGGATCAGCTCATGGTCTGTAATCATTCCCTGAATAGATTGAACACAAGGGAAATGGGTTGTTTTAAAGGACTGTTCTGTCTTGACCCCATTTCTTTCTCTCTTTTCCTCCCTCCCTCCATCCCTCCCTCTCCCCCTCTCTCTTTTTCTCTTTCTTTCTTCTCTTTCTTTCTTTCTTTCTTTCTTTCTTTCTTTCTTTCTTTCTTTCTTTCTTTCTTCTTTCTTTCTTTCTTTCTTGTTCTTTGGAGAGAGACAGAGAGAGAGGGAGAGGGAGACAGATAGAGATGGGCATGCCAGCAGCCTCTTAGCTGCTGTGAATGAAATCCAGATGTGTGACCCCCCTTGTGGTCAAGTGTGGCATTGCACCCTTGCATCACTTTGCATCTGGCTAAACGTGGGATCTGGAGATTGGGACCGGTGTTCTTAGGCTTAGGAGGCAGGCGCCTTAATCGCTAAGCCATCTCTCCAGCCCCTTTCTTTCCTTTTCTTTCTTTCTTTCTTTTCTTTTCTTTTCTTTTCTTTTCTTTTCTTTTTTTTGATGTAGGGTCTTGTTCTAGCTCAGGCTGACCTGGAATTTACTATGTAATCTGATCTCAAACTCACAGCAATCCTCCTACCTTGGCGTCCCAAGTACTGGGATTAAAGATGTGTGTCACTATGCCTGGTCAGACCCCAGTTTCTTAAACTATGAGTTGTAACTCTATATTGTGTTACATAACTGAATGTGAGGGCTGAAAAAAGTTTGGCAACAATAAAAGGTTTCTGAATTCACAAAGACCAAAACTTACTTCAAACTCCAATGGGGAGTAAATCTGAAGTGTGAAGGTACAATTCCAGTGTTGTATTATTGTGTGATTCCACTGCAATCTTGGTTCTGAATACACAACATTTGTACTTTGCACTGTGTGTGTGGCATGCCATGCAACTCCAGAGACCACTGCCTCAAATGACTGGGCTCAGATTCAAGACTATTGTATGCTATGAATTGCAGGCTTTTCTGCTCTTACAGAAATGTGATAGCTTAATGATGGAAAAAAATCTTTCAATATTTTCTTACCACCATTCTTCCACATGTGTCAGATTAGTATTTCTTTGGATTGTATTGTGTTAGAATGATTGAATTTAAAAATTACTGGTGAAGTTGCTTACTTGAGTTTTATATAACATAGATCAATGAATTTTGGCTTGGGACAGAATTTCCAAAAATTTCTAAAATGGCCCTAAACAAAATTTGCAGAAGATGGGGCAGAGAGATTGTTAGAGCCATGAGTTGGGTCATTATACACAGAGTCACTGCCTCTCCAGCATAACTGATGGCTACCCCCATAAGGCAAGACCCACATTACCCATGGGGGGAGGACAGGGAGAAGGCTAATGATGGTACCATCATGGCTGTATATGTACTATATACATAACTAATAAAAATATATTAAAAATGGCCCTAAACAGGCTTCTGCCATTTTGTACCATATATTTATGTGAGGTGGCATTGTCAATATTGATAATCATAAAATAAAATCAACTCTGAAAACAATGAAGATGCTCTGCAATACCACATATATAGCCAACATTTAATTTTTTTGTAAAAAATAAGCAAGCATATCCCTCTCTTTATTATGCAAATGTGATTTAATATTTAATAGTAAAATTATTTGTTTACCAAAGAATTGTTTCCAGATAAGTTTCTCAGTTATAAGTAGATGTTTAATTTGTATATCTATTTTATATACCTAAGGTTGTATAAAAATTGCTCAGGCAAAAGGGTGTCCCAGGTGGAAAAAGTTTAAGAAGTCCTCATCTAGACTATGGGAAATCATTGAATTTCCCCTGCTCCTCTCTCTAAAATCATTGGGTTAATCTCAAAATGCCTGTCACATTTTGCTAGATAGCTTTTTAGGCATACCAAAAATTCTTAAATTCTGAATCACCATTCTTTGGGTATCCTACCCATATCTACCCTCTTCCAATAATAATTTCCATAATATTAGGTAAAATGAATTGACTATATTATTTATATTATACTAACTTTTCTATATTGATTATGTTCTAACACTGAGGACAGAGGCTAACCATTTTGCTCAGGCAGGGTGGGGCAGTTTAGAGTGTCAGCAGGAGGCAGATCCTCTCAGACCATTCTGAGAGATATGGACAGCCAGGCCTCCAGCAGGTTAACACTGCAAACTTGGCTCTGGAATATTAGGTTTGGCAGCATCTCAGGCAGATTCAGGTTAGGAGTGACAGATAAACAAGACCATGTGACTATTATCTTTTTGTGATGAGGTGAGCTCACTGAGGATGTTCTATTCCATGTTTTTTTTTTTCAAATTTCATTATGTCGTCTTTCCTTACTGCTATGTAGAATTCCATAGTATAGATATACCACATCTTTGTTATCCATTCATCTAATGATGGACATTTGGGTTGATTCCAGCTCTTTGCTATTATGAGCAGATATAAACATGGTTGTTCTCGGGTCACTTATGTATAGAATCATGTCATCTGCAAATAGAGCTAACTTAAATTCTTCCTTTCCAGTTTGTATCCCTTTGATTTCTTTCTCCTGTCTTATTGTTTGAGCTAATATTTGCTCAACCATGCCATAGACTTTTGATTAGTATTTTTCAGTACCAGGCATGTATTCCCTCCCATAGAGAGGGCCTTCAGTCCAATTAGGGAGCAGTTGGTTTCCCCAAGAGCAGACATGCCACTATTGTACTTGTTCGGTCATTGGGCCTGTTTGGCCAAACTTGAATTTTCCAGTGTCCACTGTTTTCACTGCTGATGACTTCTGTCTCCCATATGGCTGCATGCAGTGCAGCTTTTTCCAGCTTTCAGTTGGCTGCTCTGCACAGAGAAGGTTTTCTGCTCAGCACCAGCTTGCTTTCTCAGTGACCTTGCTTCTCAGGCAAGAGATGTCTTCAGCAATAGGGTCTTACCATCTGTTTCTCAAGGGAAACCAAAAGCCTTGGCAATAGCCTTTAATGTTTTAGAGGCTACAGGGACCTCCTTGGCCAACAACTCACTGGAAGATATCCCATCCCAGGCACTGAAAATTTTCTAGTAACAGTCTACAGCTTCTGGATGTACCATTATAGAATTCTTCTTGATGCCCCAGGCATCACTGCTATCAACTGATTAGATTTGTCACATATAAAGAAACATATTTGCCATCTTTAACTTAAAGTTTCTGCCTGCATTTGCCTCCACTATATCCTCAAAGTTCCTAGACTCCTGCTTCTTCCAACAGAATCATCCTTTTTTTCCCTCTGAATTGTCTGCTATTGTGTGAACTGTGATTGAACTGAAATGCATACAAAGTGGCACCAAAGAATACACGTGGCTCACTGGCTAGTAGGTGGCTTGAGTTGCCGATTCCTTGGTGAGGTAAACTCAGGCAGGACCTAGACACATGCCCACCACCTTACTAGCTTTACAAACGTTCTTCGACCATCTGTTTCTGAGTTTATTGAGCTTCCAGGCACCAAGCCAGAGGAAACTAACAGAAGACTAACTTACATGAGATAATGCCAATTGACTGATGTGTGGTGAGGGTATAAAGCTTTCTAAAGGGCTGGAATATTCTGATTTCCACTCCTCTGAAAATTTCTTCCTGATTGTGTTTCCTGGGCCACTCAGTTATAAGGAATTGGAGACTAGGCGGCTATGAGCACAGACCTGGAAAACCTCAGCATCAAGATCTTGGTGCCCTTTGCATGATGTCTTTAACTTCTGAACCTCATTGCATCAAGAGAGAAGGTTGCAGTAACTTCCCAGAGCAGTCAGCATACTACTTCATGCCCATCACTTCCTAGCGTGGGATCAGCTCATGGTCTGTAATCATTCCCTAAATAGATTGAACACAAGGGAAATGGGTTATTTTAAAGGACTGTTTTGTCTTGACCCCATTTCTTTCTCTCTTTTCCTCCCTCCCTCTCTCCATCCCTCCCTCCCTCTCCCCCTCTCTCTTTTTCTTTCTTTCTTTCTTTCTTTCTTTCTTTCTTTCTTTCTTTCTTTCTTTCTTTCTTTCTTTCTTTCTTTCTTTCTTTCTTTCTTTCTTCTTTCTTTCTTTTCTTTCTTTCTTTTTTTTTTGGAGAGAGACAGAGAGAGAGGGAGAGGGAGACAGATAGAGATGGGCATGCCAGCAGCCTCGTAGCTGCTGTGAACGAAATCCAGATGTGTGACCCCCCTTGTGGTCAAGTGTGGCATTGCACCCTTGCATCACTTTGCATCTGGCTAAATGTGGGATCTGGAGATTGGGACCGGTGTTCTTAGGCTTAGGAGGCAGGCGCCTTAATCGCTAAGCCATTTCTCCAGCCCCTTTCTTTCTTTTTCTTTCTTTCTTTCTTTCTTTCTTTCTTTCTTTCTTTTTCTTTTCTTTTTTTTCTTTTCTTATCTTTTCTTTTCTTTTCTTTTTTTTGATGTAGGGTCTTGTTCTAGCTCAGGCTGACCTGGAATTTACTATGTAATCTGACCTCAAACTCACAGCAATCCTCCTACCTTGGCCTCCCAAGTACTGGGATTAAAGATGTGTGTCACTATGCCTGGTCAGACCCCAGTTTCTTAAACTATGAGTTGTAACTCTATATTGTGTTACATAACTGAATGTGAGGGCTGAAAAAAGTTTGGCAACAATAAAAGGTTTCTGAATTCACAAAGACCAAAACTTACTTCAAACTCCAATGGGGAGTAAATCTGAAGTGTGAAGGTACAATTCCAGTGTTGTATTATTGTGTGATTCCACTGCAATCTTGGTTCTGAATACACAACATTTGTACTTTGCACTGTGTGTGTGGCATGCCAAGCAACTCCAGAGACCACTGCCTCAAATGACTGGGCTCAAATTCAAGACTATTGTATGCTATGAATTGCAGGCTTTTCTGCTCTTACAGAAATGTGATAGCTTAATGATGGAAAAAAATCTTTCAATATTTTCTTACCACCATTCTTCCACATGTGTCAGATTAGTATTTCTTTGGATTGTATTGTGTTAGAATGATTGAATTTAAAAATTACTGGTGAAGTTGCTTACTTGAGTTTTATATAACATAGATCAATGAATTTTGGCTTGGGACAGAATTTCCAAAAATTTCTAAAATGGCCCTAAACAAAATTTGCAGAAGATGGGGCAGAGAGATTGTTAGAGCCATGAGTTGGGTCATTATACACAGAGTCACTGCCTCTCCAGCATAACTGATGGCTACCCCCATAAGGCAAGACCCACATTACCCATGGGGGGAGGACAGGGAGAAGGCTAATGATGGTACCATCATGGCTGTATATGTACTATATACATAACTAATAAAAATATATTTAAAATGGCCCTAAACAGGCTTCTGCCATTTTGTACCATATATTTATGTGAGGTGGCATTGTCAATATTGATAATCATAAAATAAAATCAACTCTGAAAACAATGAAGATGCTCTGCAATACCATATATATAGCCAACATTTAATTTTTTGTAAAAAATAAGCAAGCATATCCCTCTCTTTATTATGCAAATGTGATTTAATATTTAATAGAAAAATTATTTGTTTACCAAAGAATTGTTTCCAGATAAGTTTCTCAGTTATAAGTAGATGTTTAATTTGTATATCTATTTTATATACCTAAGGTTGTATAAAAATTGCTCAGGCAAAAGGGTGTCCCAGGTGGAAAAAGTTTAAGAAGTCCTCATCTAGACTATGGGAAATCATTGAATTTCCCCTGCTCCTCTCTCTAAAATCATTGGGTTAATCTCAAAATGCCTGTCACATTTTGCTAGATAGCTTTTTAGGCATACCAAAAATTCTTAAATTCTGAATCACCATTCTTTGGGTATCCTACCCATATCTACCCTCTTCCAATAATAATTTCCATAATATTAGGTAAAATGAATTGACTATATTATTTATATTATACTAACTTTTCTATATTGATTATGTTCTAACACTGAGGACAGAGGCTAACCATTTTGCTCAGGCAGGGTGGGGCAGTTTAGAGTGTCAGCAGGAGGCAGATCCTCTCAGACCATTCTGAGAGATATGGACAGCCAGGCCTCCAGCAGGTTAACACTGCAAACTTGGCTCTGGAATCACGTGTGCTTCTATCTTTCTTTTTTTTTTTTAAATGTTTTTATTTCTATTTATTTATTTGAGAGAGAGTGAGAGAGAGAGAGAGAGAGAGAGAGAGAGAGAGAGAGGAGGGAGGGAGGGAGAGAATGGGCATACCAGAGCCTCCAGGCACTACAAATGAACTCCAGACACATGTAAATCTGGCATATATAGGTTCTGGGAAATCGAACCTGGGTCCTTTGGCTTTTCAGGCAAGGGCCATAACCTCTAAGCCATCTCTCCAGCCCTCTTTCTTTCTTTTTTATAATTTTAATTTTTCAATTACTCACTTTAACTTTTTATTAACAATCTCCATACACAATAGACAATATATCATGATCAAAATCCCCTTCCACCATCCTTCATTTCCCCCTCATCTGCCTCTCTACTGAATCCCTTATTTACAATTAGTCCCTCTTCTATTTTGATGTCATCATTTTTTTCCATCCTGTTACGCAAAGTCTTGTGTAGTTAGCATCAGCCACTGTAAGATCATGAATTCTGCAATTTTGTTTCTGGCAGACAGTGTTGCAAAGTACCTCTCCCCTTCCCTTGACTCTTTCATTCTTTCTGCCACATCTTCTGCAATGGTCCTTGAGCCTTAGTGATTATTGTAGAGTTGTCTTTCTATGTGATGAACCCTAAAGTGTACCTTCTTTGTTTCTTTGATGAAGGCACTTTGATGAGATTAGAATCACTCTAGTAGTCATTGCTGTCTGTAAAGAGAAGCTTCTCTAACCAAAAGTGAACTTAAATTATGATTGATGATTAATCTTCCTCCCACCCCTCTTCTCCTTCATCCCCTCCCATGACTCTATTCTCCTCTCTACTTACTTCCTATACAGATAGGTGAACCAAGCTTAACCACAGTTTTCAAACAGCTCCCCATGAAGCATACTCTCGCACTCCAACAAACTGAAAAATAGAAGAGAAACTGAAGAACAGACACCGTGGACCCATCTGTGGTAGACTTGTAATTTCAGCAGGAGAAATGGAACCTGAGAAGGTTGCATAATTTCTTTCACTACCTACTGTCCAGTTTTAACTTCAGGTCTGATGGTTTGAAGTAGATAGTGAAAAATATGTTCTTCTTAACAGATTATCCTTGTGCAAAGAACAATGCCAACAATCTAAGAAAGAAGCTTTATCTTTAATTATCTGCCAAAGGTGTTCATTTTATATCTCTCTAGCTTCATATGTTACTTTATGTGGAAACAATGGTGACTAATTTAAGGCATTTTACACTAGGTTTGCAAAAGTCTTGGAGGTCTTCTATCTGGACTGTGAAGGAGAAATACTAATGCTAGATGTTTTTCATGATTTTTAGAGGCAACGTGATATAATTTATATTTAACAAGCATTTCTTAAGCACCTACTTTCTACCAGACACTGCTGTATGCTAGTAGCATAGAAGTGAATAGGGTATTGTACTGGAAGTATGAATTCCTGGGTTTAAGTCTTAGCTTTATTGCTTATTAGCTATGTTATTTCACTTTTTGGATCTTAAATTCTACCTGTAAAGTAGGTATGCATATAGTACATTGGATTGAAGCAAGATGGCTTTGGAAATCAGAACATCAGGTGGCATTATCATAGCCATTGCAAAGCTTTCTCTTGGCATTATTCATTGAACATTATTGTGTGGCCTGGGTTAGCATAGTGCCTGGTACAGAGGGTGCTCAGTAGCCATTTGTGGAAGAAAGAAATGAGCACAGCGAGGAAGAGCAGCTTAATGAGCAGGTCCTAGGCTTGATGATGTTTCCATTTCAGTTTATGATGAAGAAGTGAAGTACCTATGCTTAGGCAAGAGCTGAACTGAGCCCACAGTGATTTACTCTGGGGCAGGCTAGGCATGAACTCACAGTCTCTTGCCACTAACTATTGACTCTTAAAAAAGTACTTCACTTCTTGGGCTGGAGAGATGGCTTAGAGGTTAAGGCGCCTGCCTCCTAAGCCTAAGAACACTGGTTCCAGCTCCAGTGGTTCCAATCTCCAAGTCCCACGGTTAGCCAGATGCAAAGTGGCACAAGGGCGCAATGCCACACTTGACCACAAGGGGGTGCACACATCTGGATTTCGTTCACAGCAGCTGAGAGGGTGCTGGCGTGCCCATCTCTATCTGTCTTCCTCTGTCTCTCTCTCTCTCTCTCTCTCTCTCTCTCTCAAAAAAAGAAAAAAAGTACTTCACTTCTGAACTGAAGTCTTCTCTGAATGACAAGCCTGGTACTACTCTCCCCACCTCACTGGACTGTCTTGAGTTTCAAGTAAAATAGATGTGACCTTCTGCCTTGAAAATTGTGGAGTGCCACATAGACAAGATACTTTCTGTATTTTATCTCCACTTGTTCAACCCTAACCTTTTAAAGAAGAGGCTTAAAGGATTTCTGTTGATTTAGCTTGATATCCCTTAGGACTTGGGAACTATGTGTGCAAAGTTGAAAACAGGGCATTATTTTTTAAACGAGAATTAAAAAATCCTCAAACACCTTTACAGTAAAAAAAAAAAGCAAGAAAGGTGGTAAGAATATTGTTGTAAAGGGAGAGAGTGGAATTAGAGATTAGCAGTCAGTGAGCAGGATGGCAAGGAAACAGGCAGAGGTTTTGCAGGAGACCATCACTGAAGGTGGAGGCCGTGGTTCACTATAGAGGCAGTGGCCCATGGTGGAGGCCATGGTTGATGATGGAGCCCATAGTTGAGTGGAGCACATAGGTCATGTTGATACAGCGATGGACTGATCTTCCTGGTTACCGATTGTGTAGCCTCCATGAGGTGTGGGTCCTCTTTCCTTTGATGTGTGTGGCATTTGTTGGATAAGCTCTTCTCTTCTTCAAACTGTAATCTGAATTGCACCTTTGTCCAGTGTCCGAGCCTCATCAGGAGGTCACTTTTAAAGTACCTGTAAGGGGCTGGAGAGATGGCTTAGTGGTTAAGGCACCTGCCTCCTAAGCCTAAGAACGCTGGTTCCAATCTCCAGCGGTTCCAATCTCCAGATCCCACGTTTAGCCAGATGCAGAGTGAGAGGGTGCTTGGCACACATCTGGATTTTGCCCATGGAGCACCCATCTCTATCTGTCTCCCTTTCCCTCTCTGTCTATCTCTCTCTGTCTCTCTTTCCAAAAATAAATAAAAAATAATAAAAAAATTAAAAAAATAAAGTACCTGTCAGAGTGGAATGGAGAGTGTAAATAAGTGGTACTGCAGGAGAAAAAATAGACAGCATGGGAAGTGGAAAAACTCAAGAACACACACCTGAGCTAAAGCCAGCAATCACTTTCGCACATGGAAACCAGAGGGAACGTGATCTAATATTCCTAAATCATCATCTTGTTCAGAATAGTAAGAAGTTTAGATTATATTTTGGTACCAAGAACTGAACCTAAGACCTCCAGAATGCTAGGCAGTGCTCTTCCACTAAGGTCACTAGCCAGACATCTGAATTTTTTAAAGGCTAACTTTGTAATCTTAAATATGGACACTCTCCGATTCTATTCTTCTTCATCCCTGGCTTACACTTGCATGAGCATCTCAAATACACTCTTATTAATTGGTAATTGGTGAGTTTCTCATGAGAACCATAAGTATAAGCCCTATGTAGTTACCTATTATCTCAGAGCAGCCTGACCTCCTGTCTCTTAGAATAGCTACTGTGTACCAGGTGGAGAGATAGGTGATGTAGTGTGTTATTAGCTGGGGCTCTGTAGTGGGGTAGCACCAGCCACAAATCCCTTCATTAATTCTCCCCAGCTATATGGCCTTCACTCAGATACTTAAGTTTTCTGAGCCAGGGGTTTCTTATATGACATGGAGCTAGTTATACTCTGTTTCTCAAAAAGATGTTGTGGGGATTAAATGAAATACATATCAACATCTTGTGACCATTCCTGGCACATAGTAAATACTGATTAAATAAACATTATAATCGTTAGTATAACAAACAGTTGAATAATTATTCAAACATTTTAGTTTAATCTCATTAAACTTTCTTTAAAACAACAACTCTCTCTGTGGCTTCTAGTTTGTATCCCACAGAGACCTGGCATCAGCCCGGGTCTTTATACACTGCATGATAATGTTTGTTACCACCACTACCATCACCATAATCACTGTCATCATCATCATTGTCACTGTCATCATCGCTATCAGTAGCATGATCACTACCACCATCATCGTCATTATCCCCATGCTTGTGACCATCACCGTCATTTTCACCACTAGAGCCATTATTTATTGAGCATCATTATGTCTTAGTCCTAAGTAGATTCCATGGCTATCCTGTTTATATTTCTACAGCAACCCTGTGCACCAGAAACCACTTTATAAATAAATATGAGGAGAATTTAAGGAATTAAACATCAGCCCAAAGCTGTCTGTGGTTTACATTGATTGTCAATGTCACAGGAATCACCTAGGAAACCAGTCTCTAAGTATGCCTGTGAGGCCTGTCTAGATTAGGTTAACTGTTGTCTAGATAGGTTAACTGTGGGAAGACCCGTTTTGATTGTGTGGGTTAGCTACGGCACCATTCTATGGGCTAGGGTCCTGAATGGTCTAAAAAGAAGAAAATACTGGGCACCAGCATTCATGCTTCTCTACCTTGTGACCAACAATGCAATGTGACCAGCTGCTTCATTTTCCTTCCGCCATGGCCATGCCTTCCCCACCACAAGAGAATGTAACCTCAAACTATAAGCTGACATAAATAGCTCCTTCTGTAGTTTACTTTTGTCAGGTGTTGGTCACAGCAATGAGACACTACCACTAAAGGTCATCAGAGGTAGGGTTCAGAACCAGGTCTGGCTGATCACAATACTGAGCTGTTTTCCTTACATTCAACTCCTCATCAATTTGAGAAACAGTTGGTAGAAGTTATAGATTATGTAAATGGTCTTGGATAGCATTCTGAGGTATGCTTCCCTTATATTTTGGAACACTGCTATCATTTTGTCTTATTCAGATGGCTGGAAGCAGTTTATTTATAACTGAGAACTGACAGTCTGTATATCAAAATTGCTTTTTGAAAGGTTCCCATTATGGTTCCACCATATCTCTGAAGGCTGGTGATAAAAAGCCAACTTGATGCTATGAGTTTACTCTGCATAGGCCCAAAGCACAGCAAAATGCCGGTCTGAGGCTCTGACTGGGGAAGGGACAGCCATATTCCAAGAGAAATCAGTACTAAACATGACCTTCAGAGTGGACAGACACTGGCTACCATCCAGTTTGTGTCCTTAGTTGTAATTAATCTCCCTAGAGGAGTCAATGTGTCACACAGACATAACTGGGTAGCCCTCTGTTTTGGGCAACTTCCAAAAGGTGAATCTAGTTTACATTCTCAGTCCCAGATATAGGGCTGCTCTTCTCACCCTTTGCCATTCATAGACAAGCTTGTGAAGCCACAGTGGTTTTTCAGCTAGTCAGTCCACCATGATGGAACAGCTACTCTGAGCATGTCCTTTTGCCAGGCACCAGGAACACAATGATGGTGGAGAATTTCAAATCCTAGCTGTTGAAAAGTTTTGAGTACTTCAGAGTGTTGGGGAGGGTAGACAGACACAGAGAGAGAGAGAGAGAGAGAGAGAGAGAGAGAGAGGAAATCAAAATTGGCAAGTAGGGGTGTGTTTAATACCTAGATATTATTAGTTCTCAGGTGATTCTGTGTGCTTCTGAGTGACAGCATGGGAGTAAAAAGACTGCATCAGCAGATGCAGCCCAGCATGGCGAGACATTCATCAGGCACCTGGGCCATAAGCCTGCTCTGAAAACTTGGGGCTGCCTGGGCCTGATCCCTGGCTCTACCATGTTCTAGCTGGTTTTCTTGAGTTTTTCTTGATGATTCCTCTGTGCCAATTTTTATTATGTACAAAATGAGAATAATACTAATTCTCACAGGGCAGTCCCCAGACAGTTAGCTAGTCTAGTGCCAGAGGGTGCTACAGGAGCAACTGGGGGAAAATGGCTGACATCTGTCCAAACAACTCGCAGTCTAAGCTACCCAGAAGGAAACAACCTGATGCAATGCTCAAACAAGTGCAGTAGTGGTACACAGCCATGGTGGGTAACCAACTGCTCTTGATTTGGCTAATACATCCACTCAGTGGAATGGAATTCATGGCTGGAACTGGGAAATAAGTCAAAACCACGTATAAAAAGTGAGCCAAGTCTCCAAGATCAAGATACCACCAAATGTGGGATAGAAGAGAGCCTATGCATATAAAATTCCTTCCAAAATATCTATGGCCATCCCATCTATCTAGTACTAATTTCTCTCTCCATTGGAGACTTTGCTTATCTTTTTCAGATGGGCAATGAACCCAAAGGGAGGATCAGCCAATCACACCTCACCAGGGCCCCAGCTGAAACCATAGAGTAATGCAGGCAAAGAGCAAGAGTACAGCATTCTTGGGGATCATGACACCAGAAAAAGGCTGAATGAGATCAACACAGAGAACATCCAACTCCTACTAAGCCAGATATCCAGAGACACAGAGGCTCCCAAAACCTCATCACTGAAGTAGAACTAAAATGACCCCAATGTGGCTCAGGGAAATTCATGGAAGAGGGGGCAGAAAGAATGTTAGAGCCACAAGTTGGGGCATTATGCACAGAGAGTTGGCCTATCCCCCATAACTCTTGACTACCCCCACAATGCATGACCCACATTCCCACTGATGAGGGTCCCTTTGGAAGAGGGAGGACAGGGAGCAGGATAATGGAGTCACCATTATGAATGTAAAATTAGAATAATATAAATGAAAAAATAAATTATTAAAAAAATAATTCTCACAGGGTTGTGAGAATTAAATGATGTATGTCAAATGCATGGCATTGTGCCTGACATATGGAACTGAATAGATGTTAACTATAATAATATAAACAAATATGCAAATTTGTGTGTATATATATATTTTTTTCCACAAATGTGGATGCATGTATCTGTATTAATGTATATTTTACATAGGCAACTTATAGGCATTTAAAAATCTACAAGTTCCTCATTTAACTCCTGTATATTCCTTATTCCATCAAGTATTCTTTCTAGTTCAGGAATTTCAGCTTCATGGTTCATAATACTCAGGCCAAAAAGCTTGGGATTATTTCTGTTGCCTGTTTTACTTCTCTCCCCCAGCCAATCTTGTTGGCCCTGGGTTCACATATATCCAGAATCACAGCCCTTCTCATCAAACCCATTACCTCCATTCCAGGCTCCCCCCCCCCATTCATGATTGCATTGAAAAGTCCTCCTCACTCTTCATACTGTTTCCCACCCTTACCATCTGTTACCATTAATCTTAGTTGTCAACTTGATTAGATTGACAAACACCTGGGAATTAGTGAGGCTCATCTCTCTGATGGCGTTTCCAGAGATGATTAGATCATGAAGATTCTGATATAATGAAAGGATTAATCCCTTGATAGAGTCAAAACACAATGACATGATTGGGAGGTGTTGAAATAGGAGGTGGGCTGAGTTGAGAGCATGTTCTTGGAGGTCATCTCTCACCCTGACCGCTTCCTGTATTGCACTCCCTCCTCAGTTTCCTGGCAACCATCGAGTAGGTTCTGCTGCTTTGTCTTGCCTTCCCTCCCTGTCGTGACTGATGGACAACTCAGAAGTTGTGAACCAAAATAAATCCTTCCTTCCTTAGGTTGTTTTCTCAGGTATTTGGTCACGGCAAGTAAAAGCCTGACTAATACACCCTCCTTCAGTTTATTCTCCCTCTGAGCCAAAGGGATCTTGTTAAAACATAAGTCACCTCATGACTCTGCTCTGTTCAGTCATCTGCAGTGGCTCCCGATCACCCAGAGAGAAACACAAAGTTTCACAAATCCCACAAACCTCCTGCTGTCTGCCCATGAGTTGCCCTTGACCTCATCTCCTAGCTCCCTATTTCTTTTTCTCTGAGCTTAGCATCACGCAGGCACTTCCTCAATGCCTTTACTTCTTCTCCCTGGGATGCTTTTCCCTGGAAGTCTGTGAGGCTCCTCAGGTCCAAATCACATACAACCTGTATTAGATACCTTTCATACCCCATGACCCAAACCCAGGGCAAAGGTCACATACAACGTGTATTGGACACCTTTCACACCCCTGTCAACCAAACACAGGGCAAAAGTCTCATGCAACCTGTATTAGGTACCTTTCACATACTGTGTGAGTAAAAAAAAAAAACGTCTTTGGGAAGGAAAGAATTCATTTGGGCTCATGGTTTCAGAGGGTCTGACCCAGTATTTACGTAGAACCTCATGGCAGTGGGCACATGTGGCACGGCTGGTCTTCACTTCTGGCTGGGCAGGAATAGGAGGTAGAGACAGGAAGGGGCCAGAGACCAGATACCTCCAAAGGCCAACCCTAGAGACTTACTCTCTTTAGCTAAGTCCCATTTCCTAAAGTTTCCAGAACCTCCCAAAATAGTGCCACCAGCTGGCAATCAACACATTAGCCTTTGGGCAACACTGTATTCAAACCAAACAGTACGGATCAGAGAAGTCTTCCATGTCTATGGCTGAAGGCTATCCCTGTGCCTTGCTCCCCTTTACTGCCTCTATTATCTTATCTCGGCGTTCTTCTTAGCCTGTATTGTCTTCTGACTGGTCATGTTGTCATTGTCGTTTTTACCTGTCTGGTCTTACTAGACCTAGACCATAAGCTCCAGGAGAACAGAGTTTTGTTTTGTTCATTGCTGCATTCAATCAAACACTGTCTTGTTAGGAAAGGAGTGAGGAAAATTCATTAAGAGGCTCATTTTTTCCCATATTCTCACAGCCATGGTGGTGTTCTCTTCCAGCACAAATATTTTATGTCTGTGCATCTATCAGGTCAGTAGAATTCTCATTCACTGATCTCAGCTGTATGTCAGCAAATCCAGATCTCTCCCAAGACCAGGGTTCCTCTTCTCAAAAAAAGCCAAACCATTTACCACTCCCTGCCAACACCCAAAGTCTAATGAGCTGAATCAGACTATTTTTAAAATGACAGTCTTAAGCACATTTCAAACCTGCTCCCTTTTAATCTAGTGCGGGTTATTTTCCATCTGCCCACTGACCCATGGGCTGCTTTCCCTGGCTATCTTTCTACTAACTTTGCAGGCTGGATTTGGTCCATAGAAGAGAGGAGAGGGGCTGCTGTATTTTTGCTGCTCCCCCTGTCTCCCCAGTGCTGTCTGACCCCAGCTCCTCCCTGCAGGCCTCTCCTTCCAGGCCCAGCTCTCACCAGATTCCCACAATGCCCCTTTCTTTTCAGCTCTAGGAGTGGAAATGTCTTCTTGCTGCTGCCAGCCCCTGAAGCTTCCACCTCCCTTGTTGGTTCCACTTACTCAGTAAATAATTCCTTCATTATTCTCCATGAGTGACATGCTGGTTTCTGGCAGCCAGGACCTTGATAGCAGTGAGTCTATTTCCTTTGTACTTAGAAAGGAGCGCTCAAAAGGTACAATGCATATTTCTCTGAGTAAACACTTGTGAATGTGCATGATGACTGTGCAGTTGTTTAGAGCTGGACATAGAAGCCTTTCACAGTCTGGGGAAAAATCAGCGAGTTCTTTTTGCATGCTTCACTTCCCATGAAACAAAGAATTCTTGGGGAAACTTCCACAGATTTACACACAGTGGCAGTTCCACTGATAGACTTCTGGGGGAGGCTAGCAGGAGCTGGCTGAGTGGTATCTAATTTCACTATTCTTCTTCTTAAAGGCAATGTTTCAGTTATCCCCTGTACTGTACAGGTATGAAAAATTACTCTGCGTGCCTTTATCTGTGTTTGGAACAATTCAGCATATTCCTGAAGAAACAAGCTGTAAGTCCAGAGAGCTGGGTGACAGGACACTGGCAGTGTGCCAGATGGCATATTATCATGTGTGAGAACTCTGTTTAAGACAACAGATCTTTTAAACATACACAGGTTACCTCAGAAAATGAAGAAGGTATAACTCTTGAGCCTTAGCAGCGAGAATATAAATGAGGACTTTAAGACCAACAGAAAAAGAACTGTAAATGTGTGAGGAGGGTCACAAAAAGCTACGGAAAGAGTCAAGTTAATAGTAAAATAAAGTGTTTTATTTGTTCACCCTTGTACTTTTGCTAGGGATGGGAACATATCTCTGAGGATATATGCACCCCAAAGAAAAGTATATTACTGAACCTGGGCTATTTAACCATCACCGCCACAAGGACTAAACTAGTTTTCTTGATGTGAAAGGTACTGAATTCACAAATGAGGAGTTGTGGATGGGAAAGACTAGTATGTTTATTTCATCTGTGTAGGATTCAGAACCTGACAGCCTTCAAACTATGAAGGCAGTGAGCTGGGTTCAGTGTGAGGTAGGGAAGGGGAGGAGAGCCTGGCTGACTGTGGGGATGACTGAGGGAGCAGCCCCTGAGCCAGATGCTGAGATATCAATGAGAGCGCTCCTGTGCAGCTTACAGGTTTGTGAGGTGGGACAGGGCCAGAACAATGTTTTCTTGTTTCAGTGGAGCCCTACATTCTGAGAAGAATTCAAATTTCTTGTCTCTAGCTCCATCAGCAAGGTCATGTTAGAATCACCCTGAGTTGTGAGACCTGCCGGCTCCCATCATCCCTCGTTTACCTGAGAGCCTTAATGCCGTAACTTAGCACCAAGTTCCTTCTTCTAGCGGACTGCTTGTCTTTTCTTCCCCTGTTGAGTAAAAAGTTAATATATGTGTAAAAAGTTAAAATTGTACATATTAATGAGTACCAGCTAAGTCATGATACACATATGTAGTGCAAGGTTTACAACAGAGTAAAAATATCCCCTCAAACACTGCCATTTATGATGAAGGCACTCAAACTCCTTTCTTCCAGGTTTTTGAAAAGCACAGTACACTCCATAATAACACTTCCCACTTCTATAACAATAATGTACCATTAATCAGCGTTTCCCTCAATATGCCCCAGGCTCTATGGCCACCACTCTACTTCCATGAGGTCACCCATTTCGGTGATGATGTCATGTGGATTTGTACTTCTGCGTATAACAGTCTTTAACCAGCAACAAAAGCTCCGAGGTACACCATGCTTATTCTTCATTTTCTCTTAGGCGTTAATGTAATTCTTCATGTTTCTCCTTTTGTTTTTGGTGGACAGGAATCACAGAGAAAATACAATAAAATCTGGCATTAAAAAATATTTTATTTATTTATTTGAGAGAGAGAGAGAGATAGAAATAGGCAGGTAGAGAGAGAGAGAGAGAGAGAGAGAGAGAGAGAGAGAATGAATAGGCACGCCACTGCAAACAACTCCAAATGTGTGTGCCCCCTTGTCCATCTGGCTTACGTGGATCCTGGAGAACTGAGCCTTGAACTGGGGTCCTTAGGCTTCACAGGCAAGCGTTTAACCGCTAAGTCATCTCTCCAGCCCAAAATCTGGCATTTTTAATCACTAAAAAATGTATATGTGGGCTACAGAGCTGGCTTAGTGGTTAAGGTGCTTGTCTGCAAAGCCAAAGGACCCAGGTTCGACTTCCCAGGGCCCACATAAGCCAGATACACAAGGTGGCTCATGCGTCTGGAGTTTGTCTGCAGCAGCTGGAGGCCCTGGTGCACCCATTCTCTCTTTCTCCTCTCTCTCTGCCTCTTTCTCTCCCAAATAAATAAATAATAAAATATTTTAAAAATGCATATGCTTTGTACATATACAAGGTATGTTTTATTCATATATACCATACCATTGCCTGTGATTGTACTGGGCATTCTTAACAACCCAGCATTCTGTTTTGTTTTCTCAAATTAATTTTTTAGGTCAGAATGCCAAGTAGTGGATGTGATCATAGCATCATCATACATATGTGACATTGTAGTTTGTTCTCCCTCAGCACTCTCTACCATGTCCCCTCCCCTCTCTAGCTAGTTTACTTTCTCTCCTCAGTTACTCCCCATTCTGCTGTTTTTCTTTTTACATGTATTGCATTACCCTCTCTATATTCCACCTTCCTTAAGATCTCTTCCTATCCTCTCATGAACACTTTTCATTTTGTGACTTACAAACACACACACACATGTACACACACACACACACACACACACAATTTTAAACATAGGTTCTGCATATGAGAGAAAAAGTGGCATTTTTTTTTTTGAAACTGGCTTACTTTGCTTAATATAATGATTTCTAGTTACATATATTTTCCTTAAAAAGTCATTATTTCATTTTTACTTATGGCTTAAAAAAATCCATTGTGTAGATGTACATTTCCGTTATCTGCTCATCTCCTGATGGGCATCTGCACTGGTTCCATTTCTTGCCTATTGTGAATAACACAGCTGTAAGTATAGATGTGTAAGTATATCTGCGTATGGGACTGGGAGTTCTTCAGATATATAGCCAAGAGCTTTTACCTGGATTATATGGTAGTTCTATTTTCAGGGTTTTTTTTGTTCATTTTTTTTTTTATTGACAACTTCTATACTTACATACAAAAAACACATGATATTTCCTTCCCCTCCCCCCATTCCACTTTAGAACTCCAATGTCCATCATATCCCCTCCCTCTGTCCATTAGTCTCTCTTTTAATTTGATGTCATCATCTTTTTCTTCCATTTTGAGGGTCTTGCGAAGGTATTGCTAGGCACTGTGAGGTCATGGATATCAAGGCCAATTTCTTTCTGGGCAGTTGCATTGTAAGAAGTCATACCCTTCCTTTGGCTCTTCCATTCTATCCTCCCCCTCTTCCACAATGGTCCCTGAGCCTTGGAGGGTGTGACAAGGGTGTTTCAGTTTTGGGCACTCCTCCATCCCTTCTTCTCAGCACTATGTTGCCTTTTGGGTCATCCCAGTGGTCATCGTCATCTGAAAAGAGAAGCTTCTCTAACCAGAAGTGAGAGTAGCGTTAATATGTGAATTTTTTTTTTTTTTTTTTTAGAAACTTCCATACTGATTTCCATAGTGGCTTCAGAAGTTTACATTCCCACCAGCAGTGAATAAAGGGTTCCTTTTTTTACATAGTCTCACCAGCATTTGTACTCATTTTTCTTTCCTTGATAGCTATACTAAGTGGGGTGAGATGGAATCTCAAAGCAGTTATAATTTTTGTTTCCAGATGATTTTTTTAAACTGGATGACTTTTTATTCAATATAAAGCCTGTGCATAAATATAAGACATAAATGAGCAGCATGTGGGTCTATTTAGAAGGAAAGAAAGGAGAATAAAAAAGAGGAGGAAAGGGAAAAAAGAGAACAGTTCTAAAAATCTGGTCCTTCTCACTGCCTGTTTTCTTCTATGGGCTTCAAGTCACCCCTGAGAACCTTCTCAGGGTAGGGACAATTTACCAAGAAGTACATCGGTACAATTGACCATTTGGTCCATTTCCATATTTTAAATTTTTTTCATTCTTACTCATTTATTTGAGAGAGAGAGAGAGAGAAAATGAGGTAGATCAAGAGGAAGAATGGGTGCGCCAGGGCTTCTAGCCACTGCAAATGAACTCCAGACACATGTGCCACCTTATGCATCTGGCTTACCTGGGTCCTTTGGCTTTGCAGGCAAGTGTCTTAACTGCTAAGCCCTCTCTCCAGACCCCTTCTCCATATTTTTTAAAAGTTA
Source organism: Orientallactaga sibirica (assembly GCA_036365145.1). Classification (NCBI taxonomy): domain Eukaryota; kingdom Metazoa; phylum Chordata; class Mammalia; order Rodentia; family Dipodidae; genus Orientallactaga; species Orientallactaga sibirica. Next base: position 50,489,070 of record JAEOAD010000005.1, read on the forward strand.
CCCTAAGTTAAGTTAAATAAAGCCATCCATTGTGAGAAGATATCTGTAGTTCTTTTAATAAGAAAATAACCCATTTCTTGATCATATAATGAGTTGCAAATTAACTAGAAAAAGACAGAAGATTCTATTAAAAGTGGAAAAATGATATAAATAAGAAATTTCCAATAATAGAGAGCTTATAATTGAAAGAATAATGTTAGACACATCAGAGAGGCAGCTATTTTAAAAGTCTGGCATTGATTATCGCTGGACAGAGTATGAGGAAACTGATGTTCCTTGTGTGTTTGTGAAGCAGGGCAAGTGCCCTGGAGAGTAACTGGCAACCTCAGAGAACAGAAGCTACACAGAGGTGCTTGGCCTATGTGCCAATAGCCTTTATATATATGCACATATAACACATATATTCATACATATATAGGCATATTTATCCTAGAGACAATCTTAATTTGCCCACCATGATATTTATCAAGAGTTCAGTATATCAGTGTTTGTGATAGCAAAAACATTGAAACCATGCTGTCATGGTTGATTTTGTGCAGCTCTAGTGAAATACCTGAGACGAGGTGATTTATAAAGAGAAGTATTTCTTACAGTTTTGGAGGCTGGGAAGTCCAGAAGGAAGGGCTCATATTTCTCTGCATTACCCCATTGCAGAAGTTGGAGGGGCAAGAGAGTGAGAGGCAGCTGCACTTGCTTCTGTAACATATCCATTCTCATAATCATGAACTCACTGCTGGGATAATGACATTAATCCATTCAAGAAGGCAGAGCGTTTGTAACCTCTCATTGCCTCTTGGAAGACTCAAGTCTCAGCACTGTTGTGCTGGTGATTAGCTTTCTAACACTTGGCATTTGGGGAGCACATTTAAACTGGAGCATATGCTACTCATTGATATATAAAGGGACAAATAAACCATAATTTATTCATTCACTTATGTAGTTGAGTAAGTTAGATCTACATATGCCAATGTGAATAAATACTGAAAATCAGACTGAAAAGGGCAAATTACAAAATGAAAGATATATTGTATTACCATTTGTGTGCAGTTGAGATGGCAAAAACATGCCATGTTATATACATATATGTGTAACCTGGTGTAGCACAAGTATAGAAACCCTGATAGAAAGGATTCATACCACTTACAGCAGCAGTCCCTGTGGGAAAATGAGGAGGGGAGGAGACATGCATGTCAGTAGGTCTGGGACATTCTTGCTTATTTTCAACAAAGACTCGTGTTGAAGATTGAAAACTGTCTGCATTTGTTAAGTCTGAATGTTGGGTAAATGGTGTTTTTCATGGTCTGTTGTATATCTTTGAAATTTTTATAATAAAAACCATACATTTCCATGGACACTGTTATAACAAAGGCCAGTAATCACAGCTATGTTTTGCAGTACAATCTCTCCCTTTCATTAACAAATCCTTTATTTTCTCTTACTTCAAAGTGCTTATTACATATATATGACCTGGACTCTGTTTTTAAGTGAGACAATACATGGTGTCTAACAAGAGATGAGAATGTAAGCACCTGTTTAAATCACACAAGTTGAAAGCCCAGCAGTCTGAGAAAGTGTCCTGCTCCTCACCTCCAAGGGAACAATTTAGGAAACATTCCTGCTGCAAACATGGGTGGCCAGTGCACCATCTCACCACTCAGTAGATAGAGTGTGATGAGTCTAAAAAACACTTTTTAATTCTATGAACTAGAATTGCATTCAAAATTCTGTGTATATATATAGGTCTTCTTCATGTGGGGCCACAGGAAAATGGCACCTACATCCAGGGATGGGAACCTCTTCCTGCTCACACAGGAAGCACATCATCCTCTCACATTGACTCTTTCAGTGAGGTTATTGTTCTTGACCACATATCCAAACATTTATAATCTTTCTTTACAAATTCTGTTCTCCAGAAAAGGGGTGGGTATGTGGATGTTGGGCTTGTCTTTCCTTTATGCTAGTCCTTTGAGGAAAGGGAAGCCAGGGTGAAGAATGAAGACACTAACAGGAGGGAGAGCAGAGGGACCAGCTGATGGTGAGGGAGGCTGGGGGTAATCTTCACACCTTCCTCATGTCACAGCCACAGACATAAATAGTACTTCCTGTCTTTGGGTGGCTGGTGGTTTAGACTCTCACCCTTAAGTCAAGTTGGATTGATAATATCATATATGTTCAACCTTCTCATGTTATCAGTAAGGATACTTCTGCACCATTATACTTGTGGATAAGACACTTGGTGGATTATAGATAATTCTGACCTCTGTATCAGCAGTCATCTCACTTCCTCCTCTTCTCGGCATGGTGGATGTGGCTCCATCTCTCACACCTCACTGAGCAGAAGCTGGGGATTAGGGCTCATGGTGGCCCATTAGCAGCTCTAGAAGTAGGTGCTCACTCACGGTACAAACGAGTTACCCATGACTCAGGGGAAGGCATTGAGGCATGTTTCCCAGGAGGGGAAACTAGGACTGTGGCTGGGTAGTGTGGGGTGGGGAAGAGGGGTGCTCTTCCTACTGGAACGTGGTGCAGTGCGGATGTGAACCTGGGATTACTATTGCCATTTTGCTACCACAAATGATGGCAGCTTGAGATGAAGTCAGCAGAGTGAAGGGAAGTGTGCTGGAAGGAGCTCAGGACGAGGAAGTCATGCCCACACACACATGCACACATACCACACATTCACACAGGCAGCAGTTTGATCTGAGTGATGGGAACTTAACCAACAGTACTGCTCCATATTAATTTTCAGCCTTGTGGCTAAGAACCTCTGACTTAGAAAAAGATTAAATGTAACTAGTTTTACAAATGAAGTCTATGGTATAAAAATGCAGAAAGGGAATTATGGCCTTTAGAAAGAGGTGCTTAGGTTGGGGTGATAGCAGTACATGTGGGATATAGCAAAGGAGATAGAAGACAGAGCAAGAAAGTCCACATAAACTCTAGTCAGCTCTGAAATTAACACAATTATTAGGGCTTTTGTGCATGTGTGACTGCATATGCATGTTTGCATGTATGTGAGCACACATGCATATATGTGTGTGTAGAGGCCAGAGGTTGACACTGGCTAAGTATCTACAGTGATTAAGATGTCCTTAGCCACTTTCCACTTTAACCTTTGAGACAGGGGCTATCACTGAACTGGAGCTGACACATTCAAATACACTAGCTATCCAGTAAGCCCCTGGGATCCTCCTGACTGCCTCCCAGCCTGGCTTTTATGTGGGTTCTGGGGATCAGGTCCCCATGCTTGATCACAAACACTTGCCCACTAAACTATCTCCCCAGCTTTTTATTAGGGCTGTTAATCATAAAGCTACAAATTCAGACACAGCATGGTAGTGGTGTTGGTAGCATGTGAGGCTTCTGTGGACATTAGTTGGTAGGTTTGGATATGAAATACTAAAATATCACATCAGAGCTCATGTATAATATTGCTGATATGCAGTGAAAACACTGGACACTGAAAATTCAAGTTTGGCCATACAGGCCCAATGACTGAACGGGTGCAATAGTGGCATGTCTGCTCTTGGGGAAACCAACTCTCCATAATTGGACTGAAGGCTCTCTGTACGGGAGGGAATACATACCTGGTACTGAAGAACCTAAGCAAAAGTCCATGGCAGGGGAGGTCATGAGCCTTAGGGTTATAAAGCCTGCTCTTGTCTGGTTAAATGTATATATTATTCCCACCAAGCTGCCCTGAAAGCACTATGCTTAATGTTCATATTCACATATTAATGTTACTCTCACTTCTGGTTAGAGAAGCTTCTCTTTTCAAATGGCGATGACCACTGGGATGACCCAAAAGGCAACATAGTGCTGAGAAGAAGGGATGGGGGAGTGCCCAGCACTGAAACACATCTGTCACACCCTCCAAGGCTCAGGGCCCATTGCGGAAGAGGGGGAGGATAGAATGGAAGAGCCAAAGGAAGGGTATGACTCCTTACAATGCAACTGCCCAGACAGAAATTGGCCTCGATATCCATGACCTTGCAGTGCCTAGCAATACCTCCACAAGACCCTCATAATAGAAGTAAAAGATGATGACATCAAATTAAAAGAGAGACTAATGGAGAGAGGGAGGGGATATGATGGAGATTGGAGTTTTAAAGGGGAATGGGGGAGGGGAGGGAAATACCATGCGTTCTTTTGTATGTAAGTATAGAAGTTGTTAATAAAAAAAGTGTGAAAAAATATTGCTGATGTGTTTATAATAACCTTTGAAGCATGCAGCACGAAACAAGTGGAGGATGCAATAAACATTTGATGAGTAACAGAGAAATAAACACAAACATATTAGTGTGACTGTAGCACATTGAAACGAGCATGTTAGAGGACCTCTAGAGAAGGTGGTGCCTGTGGGGCCCATCATCATTTCTGTCAAGTCATACAGGGTGCACCATGCTCCTCAATGGCAATCAATGTGTGTCTTTACTTTCAGCTTGCTTTCCCTTCTCCCCCCTCTCTCTTTTATGTCTCCCTTCCTTTCCCTGTGTGTGATGCTGGAATCTATGTATAGCTCTTCCTTATACACTAATATCATTCGTGTTAGCGGCTTTAGCTATAGTTGACACAAACGCAGCCTGAGTTGTTCTGAGCAGCTCCTTAAACCTGACAGCATTCAGGAGATTTCGAATATTTCCTGGAAACTGCCTGAGTCAGCTCAAGGATCCATAATAAGACATATCCTGTAAGCCCTCTATGTGACCTGTAGGCAGAGAAAAGCCGGAGCAGCCTTCCAGCTGTTCAAGTAATGAGCACAGGATTCCCTTCAGGAGGTTGCTTTGCATAGGAAAGGAAGCTAAAGCAGGATGGAGTGGGCAGGCAGCCTACAATATGTCTGGAAAATTAAGTGGGAAAGAAGACCGTGTGGTGGTGGGCAGACCCTGAGTACCATGACAACAGATCCTGGGAAGAAGTTAAGACTTTAGACAAACCAGAAAGACCTCTGAATTTCATTTTTTTCCAAATACAACTTTGTTAGCATTTAAGACAGCAGTGATAACTAGGGTGAAGTATGTTTGGAGAGCTCCAAGTGTGGCATTTCTGTCTCCAAGTTCTAGGGATGGGCAGTCACTAATGTGAGGTATGCAGGTGGGTAATGCCTAAAAACCCAAATCATTGTCTTGGTGGTTCTGTGTCTAAGGTGAGGTGGGACTGGTAACCCTCAAGATGCCCACTTAGAGCCTTTTAAAATTGTCCTCGATCTGTGATCCTTGCAGCATTGTCAGGGAGCCAATTCTTCCCGCCTCCCATTCTCCTCTGCTTCCCTCCTGCTGTTCATCCCAGAGATGCTTCATAAGCACTGAAAAATGCCAGAGGCCTAAAGGGTCCTGGGAATGCAAAGGTGACTAGGTAGGACATGGCTGGTGCCCAGACAATGTTGGTCTCCAGTTGAAGAGTCAGAACCTGCATGGATGAGTTACTGAAGGGGAACTCAGGGTGCTGGGGAGAGAGTTCAGTCAGTAACGTGCTTGCTTGCCTTGTAAGAATAAGGACCTGAGCTTGACCCCCAGAATGCATGTCACAAAGCTGGCTATGGCTGCATGCACTTGTAATCTCAGTGCCAGGAAGGCAGAAGCAAGGGGATTCCTGGGGCTTGCTAGCCAGCCAGCCTAGCCTTACTGGTGATCTCTAAGCCAATGAGAGACCCTGTCTCACAAAGATGGAAGGTTATTGAGAAAAGACACTGAAGTTGCACACATATGCACCCCTCACAAACTTAACACATATGCACACACACACCAGTCCACACTCATGCACACACTTTTACATACACAAGAAAGGAGGAACTCATACTATGAGGGCTGGAGCCCAGCTGTGGCTCCCTGTCGGAGAAGCATGAATGCCCCTCCAGATGCAGTGAGGTGGGATGCTCACCAAATGCCTCCCTGAGAGCTGGTGCCAAAGTTTACCAGCTCAGGAAGTTCTCGTTCCAAGAACAACATTTCAGACAGCACGAACACTCTCATGCAGTGGCTTGAGAAGCTGGAGTGGCAGAGTTTCCTGTATTGTTTTTCATATTCCGTTGGTTGGAGAGGAAATTGTCTTCATTTTTCAAGAGGTAGTGAATTGTCAGTTTTTCCATCCAAATTAAAAATAGAGATGAAAATATACATTTTTTTAAATTCAGCAATTCTATGTCTTGGAATTGTCCCCCAAATAGAAAGAACATACAAAGATAAATGCATAAAAGTGAGCTCATCACAACATTGTCTATAATAATAACAAGTTGTAAATGACCTAAGTGTTTAGTTATTTGTAAAGGACTAAATAAATTATCAAATTTGATGGAATATTAGATATCAGTTTAAAAAACAGTATATTTACATAAAGTTGTCCCAAAAAAGATTGTTACAGAATAATGTATAAAGTCCAATAACAATTATGATTTCCAAATTAGTCACACACATAATGGAGCATATCCATTTTTGTCTGTCTGTCTGTCTGTCTGTCTCCATAGAAGGAGCATGGAAGGATGTATATCAAGTTACTGCAGCAGCTCTGTCTAGAGGGGACGGTGGAGATCAGGGCGAGGGTACCTGCGGGGTACTGGCTTCCACTGCAGATGCTTCTGCTTCATTGGAGTGTTTTTCTGAAGAGTGGGTACACATGCATGCTTTGTTCTTGCACATGTATAAAAATAACATTGTACATTTCCAATTCTTGTGCATCTAAACTGCCCCTGGGGTAAAAGGCAGGAAGTCTATCTCCAGTGAGTGGTGAATATCAGGTGAGTGAAAATGACCTTTGATATTCTTTTTAAAAAAATTTTTTATTACGTTTTTTATTGACAACTTCTATACTTACATACAAAAAATGCATGATATTTCCCTCCCCTGCCCCCATACCCCTTTAGAACTCCAATCTCCATCATATCCTTTCCCTCTCTCCATTAGTCTCTCTTTTATTTTGATGTCATCATCTTTTTCTTCTATTATGAGGGTCTTGCGAAGGTATTGCTAGGCACTGCAAGGTCATGGATATCAAGGCCAGTTTCTGTCTGGACTGAGCATTCTCCTATAGGAGAAGATCTTAAACTTTGTTTTGAGAATTTCAAACCTAGGATGGCAGAGAGAGATTTGGCCACAAGACGATATGTATCCAATGTGTGATGCCTCCAACTTGAGCATTGGGACTCTGCCCATGGGACTCTCAGATGATCTTTAAAGTGAGAAGCTCTGTCACTTGAACTAGTTGCTTCAGCTGCTAGACTTAGCCTATCTGTCCCCAGCATAATGGAGCTCATTGACCACACATGTCAAACCAGTTACACTTGTCTCACAGACAACAAGCTCAGTTGCCAGGCCCAAATACCCCGTTTTCACCAGTAGTACTTCCTTCTCGGACAGATGGAACTGAAAATGTGCATGGCTCTCTTCTGCTATTAACTTAAATTGTTGGCCTCACTTTTGTTCAAATAATCTTTGAGGTTGATTTTTGGCAGAAATGTGGAGGGAACCCAAGGCTTACTAAGGAGGAGATGAAATCAACTCAGTCCTTAGGGAAGCATAGAGGAAGATGGGACTTTGGAGTCTAGCAGAGCTACACCTATGTCCTGTGTCTATCCTGCACAGGCTCTGTGACTGTGGGCAAGTCCCCTGGCTCTCTGGGCCTTACCTCTCTTGTCTGTAAGTGAGGAAAGTGTTCTGGGATTGAGGTGTTGCTGTAAGGTTGGGTAGGGCTTGTACATGGAGCAAGCCTGCTTTTAGAATAGCAGTATCCTGGAAGGGTCCCTTGGTACAGAGTTGTCATCTTTCTTGCCCTTTGGAGTTGAACAAAGGTTTGTCTTTTGGTGTTAGATCGAAGGTAGCTTGCCTTTGGGTAAGGTGGACTCACCCACCATAGCTTGAGCTGTCCTAGTGGGATTCTGTTTCCTGCAGCATACTTGCTTCAATGTATCTGTTGAATACTGAAAGCTAATTTGCATGAGCTGCAGATGGAAGAATAGGATTATAGACCATTACCACTTAACAGGTGCCATTTGTTCTGTTCTGATTTTTATTTTTATTTTTTTAATGAAAGAGACTGTGAGAGATCAGGAGAGAGAAAGAGAAAGAGAAAATTGGTGCCAGGGCCTCTAGCCATAGCAATAGAACTCCAGATGTGTGCCATCTTGTGTGCATGTGTGACCTTGTACACATGTATCACCTTGTGCAGCTGGCTTACTTAAGTGGATTCTGGGGAGTTGAACCTGGTTTCTTAGGCTTTGCAGGCAAGTTCCTTAATTGCTAAGCCATCTCTCCAGCCTTGTCCTGATTTTTATAGACAATTTGTCTCTAGAGTTCTTCCAGTTATCCCTCACTGTAGAAAGAGCTCTCTGGGGTTAGTGTATGTTACTGTTCCATGCGTCACAGCCAGACACACCCATTTCTTGGTTTCCTTTAGAAGGACAGAAAACATGGGTGGGTAAGAAAAGTATACTTGGCCTCTTGTGCCTAGAAGATCAACCCAAGGCAGAAGAGCACTGCCTTTGTATGTGGAGGGGAGAGGAGTGAAAGCCTTATGAATGCAGCTGAGTGACCATGGAGTTAGCTTTCCACAAGGTGCTCCCCATCTCTTGGTTGGGGCAACCACCCAGATGAATGAGATATTTTTCTCATAAAGATAATTATCTCAAGATAATTTTCACCATGCTGCTTGTCCTGGTTGACAAATGAGTGAGCATGTAGAATGCATCAGAACTGGCATTTGACCTCTGAGCTTCCAGAATAGTAGAGAGTCCTGTGAACTATGTCCCAATGTCACAGTGAGGTGACCTTGGGCAAGTGGCTCAACTTGTCTTCTGCCTCAGTTCCCTCATAGATAAGAAATGGGAAAAATAAGTCTTTCCCTCAGAAGTGAGTTGTAAGGATTAAATATAGCAGTTTCCCTTTACCCCTCATTTTTCAAATATATTTTTATTAGTTATGTATATAGTATATATACAGCCATGATGGTACCATTGTTAGCCTTCTCCCTAACTTCCCCCCATGGGTAATGTGGGTCTTGCCTTATGGGAGTAGCCATCAGTTATGCAGGAGAGGCAATGACTCTATTTATGATGACCCAGCTCATGGCTCTAACAATCTTTCTGCCCCATCTTCCGCGAATTTCCCTGAGCCATGTTGGGTTCATTTTAGGTATATTTCGGTGAAGAGGTTTTGGGAGTCTCTGTGTCTCTGGATATCTGATTTGGTAGGGGTTGAGTGTTCTTTGTGTCTATCTCCTTTGCCCATATTTTGTTTTTTGAGGTTTCAGTTATTATGGCCAACTGAGGTCTGAAAATAATAAATAACAGATTCTAGAAGTGTGCCATTTCAGAGAAATATGATGAAATTTCTAAAGGTCCAACTATGTCCTGCCCCACCAGAACATGAATGACCGTTTGTCCAGCTGTATATGCTGCCCTCCCTTTAGTCAGTGGCCATCTGGATGGTCAGATCACCTGCTGTGGGATGGCAGGGCTGTGTTAAGTAATTCTTATTGATAATAGCACCAGGGACTGCAATGGGGGCAGTGGGACAGAGTAAGAAGAACAGATCACGTCTGCACCTTGTGACAACATTGCTGTTCGTGTGGGCAATCATCCTCTACATGCAGTTCATACGTGTGGGCAATCATCCTCTACACGCAGTTCATACGTGTGGGCAATCATCCTCTACACGCAGTTCATACGTGTGGGCAATCATACTCTACATGCAGTTCATACGTGTGGGCAATCATCCTCTTCACACAGTTCATACGTGTGGGCAATCATCCTCTACACGCAGTTCACTGTTCTCTGTGGGCGCAGGGTCTGCCGAGGCTCCTTTAGGGTAAGAGGGTGGAGTGTGCATGTCGAGTTTATCTCCCAATGCCTGGTGTAGTTAGTGCTCCCAGCATGGTTTACTATTGTCCTTTATGTGTCCTGGACCCCAACAACACCAGCAGATAGGCATTATTGCCACTCCACCGTGAGGAATCCTAGGCTCAGGAATGTTGAGGAGTTACACGAGGAATCCTATAAGTGACAGAGCTAGACCCCTCCAGCCTGATGTAGTTAGATTAGCTCCCAAATATCAATGATACCTTTGGCGCATCTTCTGGGTAGAAGGCTGAAGCTGGACATTCGTCACAAGTGAGGGAAATAGAAGTATTCTTTTATTTTAGTCCTCAGTGGGCTTGTTAGTGGCCTCTTGAACTCCCAAGCTACCATTCAGGACTCAGGGCTTGTCTCCCAGGCTCCAAGACCAGAAGCGTTCTTACATTCAGCCCCATCAACATCTCTCTTCTTCACTCCACTTCAGGAGCAGGCCTGTGGTCTTTCTAAGCAGACTCTCATCAGCAACGGGAGATGGCACATGGGATGCCAGGGCTGGACTCATAGTGGCAACAGGGTGTAAGAAAGCAGAATGTGGGGTCCACTCCTTGATCAGAGCTAACACAAACCCTAATTCCAGAGCCTCCATGTGACAGGAAGCTGCATCTCTCAATAAGGCTGTGCTCAGCATGCAGCTGCGTGGACACTAAGGGCCCGAGGAAAACAGAAAGCTTTGTGAGGCAGTCCAACAAGGCGGGGAGTCAGGATAAAAGGGCCTACAAGACATTTTAGAACTGTTTGGAATTTTATGCACAATGATGACATATGCTGGTCTCTGGGCTGGATCTGCACAAGTCCACGGAATTTTCTAGATAAAATCTTTGTTGTTTAGGCCAGGGAGATGGCTCAGTGATTAAGAGCACTTGCCACTTGAGCATGAGGGCCTGAGGGGACCCGAGACCCCTCAAGATCAATTCCCTGGCACCCACATAAGCAGCTGGGTAGGGCTATGCACTTCTGTAACCTGAGTCTGAGGAAGGTGAGACTGGACAACCACTTGGGATGGCTGATGTTTGGAAAATAGCAGCTCCAGGTGAGGGAGAGACCAGGTCTCAAGGAATTATGTGGACGAGGAATACAGAATGACACCAGAAACTCTCCTTTTTCTTTAATATGCAAGCGTACACATGGACACACACACACACATTCAATACTATTTACCAAGCACCTAACTGCTGCCTGGCATGTACTGGGTGTTAGGGCAAACAACATGGCAGACCCATCCTTGCCCTCACAGATCTCATGTTCTAAAAGAGACTAAGGCATGAAACAGGTACACAGGTGAATCAATTATATGAATTATGATAGGAATTCTAGTAACGTATAAAAAGACAAGGAAGAGGAGAATATGACCTATGTTGGTGGGATTGGGGCAATAGATAAAGCCAGTTTGGGGAACATGATATATAAGCTGAGGTTTTATCTTTGCAAGGAAGATGGCCCAAGAGGAATGGGATGAAAAAAGGGCATATAATTCATTTACTCATGAATCATTCATTTATATAGTCAACAACTAATTATGGAATACTTTTAAATTTTTATTTATGAGAGAGAGAATTGGCATGCCACGGCCTCTAGCCACTGCAATCGAACTCCAGACTGTGCACCATCTTGTGCACATGTGTCACCTTGTGCATCTGGCTTACATGCATTCTGGGGAGTCAAACCTGGCTGCTCAGGCTTCATAGGCAGGTGCCTTGACTGCTAAGCCATCTCTCCAGCCCCCTAGTTATGAAATACTTTTTATTTCTGGGCACTGTCCTAGAAGGTTAAGGAGGCCTAGTGAGGGCTGAGATATAGCTCAGTGGATAGAGTACTTGTTAACATGCACAAAACCCTGGGTTTGGTCCCTATCACATCATAAATGGAGTGTGGTGTTGCACATCTGGTATTTTATTACTTAGAAGGTGGAAGCAGGAGGCTGAGAAGTTCAAAGTTATTCTTGGTCATACAGTGACATCAGCCTAGGCTACTGGGGACCATGTATCAAAAAATAAATGAATGAAAATAACAAGAATTACTAGTGAGCAAATCAAACATTTCTATGTGTACAGTTAAACTCCCAATTGTTTAGATTATTTCTTTATGTATTGGCATAAGACTAACAACAGAAGCTTAAAAGCCCATTGATTTCCTCATAATTGTGTGTGTCAGGAAACCAGTTCATCTCCCAGTAGAGAGCACCCTCTAGGAGGACTTCTTCACTTAGGTGCTGCGATGGGATTATTGATGCTGGCCAACGGCAGCAGAGTGGGACTGCTGACTGGTGTGCCCGTGCGCTCTGAGCTTCACAGAATGACTGGTCTAGGGTCTGTGAAGAATCTTCAATGCTCTTTGTGACCTCAGTTCAGAAGTTCCAAATACTATTTCTGCCACCATTCATTGGTCAAGCAAACAGCCAATGCTGATTTAAAGCAAAGGGAATCAGATTCCCTCTCGCCATATGAGGAAGAACAGAGAATCTGAGGTCATTTTAGTCTATAACACCAGCAGAGCAATTGGTCTCTCAAGTCATTCAAGTACACGCAGGGAATCAAATTCAAAGCCAGGTGTGCAGAGTTAAGAAATTTTGAAACTGGTGTGTGTGTGTGTGATTCATTTGCATGTGATTCACATGTCTGTGTGGGCACATGAACATGTGTGTGTGTGTGTGTGTGTGTGTGTGTGTGTGTGTGTTTAGGCCAAAGGACAACCTCAGGTGTGTTGTTCCTCAGGTTCAACGTCTATGTGAAGTTCACAAAGTAGGCTGGCCTGGTTGGTCAGAGAGCTCCAGGAATCCTCTTGTTCCCCAGCACTGGATTAAAAGTGTTTTTCACCACATCCAGCATTTTCACAAGGGTATAGGAAATCAAATGAAGTCCTCATGCTTGTGAGGCAAATACTTTTCCAACAGAACTCTCTCCCTAGCCCATATTTGAAACTTTTAATATTTCTGTGTGTTTAATTCATTTTGGCATCAAAAAGCCAACAGACATTACTTGGGTACCTCTGTAGACAAAATATGGCTCTATGCTTCCTTTTGTAAGTAAAGTCTTTTTCTGATTTATTTATATTTATTTATTAGAGACAAAGAGAGGGACAGAGAGAGAGAGAGAGAGAGAGAGAATGGGTGTGCCAGGGCCCCTAGCCACTGCAAACAAATTCCAGACACATGCGCCCCCATGTGCATCTGGCTTACGTGGGACTTGGAGAATTGAACCTGGATCCGTAGCCTTCATAGTCATGCACCTTAACCACTAAGCCATCTCTCCAGCCCCATAAGTAAAGTTTTATTGGAACATGAGTTTGACCATTTATTTTGTCTGTGGCTGATTTTGTATGGAAAAGGTTAATATTTATAACAGAGGCTGTATAAAATCTATTTTTTGCTATTATAGCTTTTATAGGAAATATTTGCTGACATTTGTTATATAGATGCCATTAATTAAACACATAATATGCTAATAATTGGGCCAGAGCTTAATCTGCACAAATCCATTTGATCCTCATGATAGCCCCCTGACAAGGTATTACCCCAGTTTTATAGGTGGAACACAGAGATTTGAGATTAAGAAATGTTTCCAAGATCATGTAATTAAGAGGTTTCTACAACCTCTGAGACTTGATTCCACTTAAACACCTGGCTCTTCATGTTTTGGGATTACAACCATGTAAACCTATTATTAAAATAAAAAGTATTGCAGACAAGGTATCCATATGGCCAGCCATAAAGACAGACCCTTTCAGGGGTGAAGTGTTCATGGAAACAGGAAAAATAAAACATGAGATGTCTGTAAGTAAAAAATGGGCAACAGGTGGGTGGGACCAGGGCACACTGCTTAGGACCTAGGCCTCTCAGCCATGGGGTGGGAGCCTGGTCTGTCCTTTATAGAGCACCTTTCAGATGCTTTGTGGTTGTGCTGCTTCCAGGGTGGATGCTAGAGACAAAGTTCGGGAGGTAATACAAGGAATACAAAGAGGGAGACAGATGAGAGAAATCTGAGGTGACTGTGGATGTCAGAATAGTGACTTCTCAGAGTCACAGCCACATTTCCAGAATCTGTGCCTGTGTCAGGATATACAGCAAAAGGAATTCAGGTTGAGGATGGACTTAAAGCTGTTAATCAGCTGACATTAAAATAGTGAGATATAATCTTGGATGATCCAAGTGACACTGTTGCAGTCAGCTTCACATTAGTGGTAGAAATCACTGACCAAGAGCAGCCTTTGGGAAAAGTCAGAGACTCGAGGGGAAGCTCCATGGTGGCAGGGGAAAATGATGGCATGAGCAGAGGGTGGACATCACCTGGTCAACATCAGCAAGAGAGAGTGCCAAACACTGGGAAGGGGACACTGGCTATAATACCCAAAAACCTGCCCCCAACAATACACTGCCTCCAAGAGGTGTTAATTCCCAAATCTCCATCAGCTGGGGACCTAGCAGTCAGAACACCCAAGTTTATGGGGGACACCTGAATCAAAGCCCCACATTCCACCCCTGACCCCCATAAACTGATAACCATCCATGATGTAAAATGCAATGCATTCAGTCCAACTTTAAAAGTCCCCCCCCTTTTTTGGCTAGGGAAATGGCTCAGTGGTTAAGGTTTTTGCCTGTGTAGCCTAAGGATCCCAGTTTGTTACCCAGGACCCACATAAGCCAAATGTTCAATGGGGCACATGCATCTGGAGTTTGTTTGCAGTGGCTGGAGGCCCTGGCATGCCCATTCTCTCTTTCTGTCTATCTGCCTCTTCCTGCCCCTTCAAATAAATAAATAAAATATTTAAAAATATTATTTAAAAAGTCCCCATATTATTTTATCAATCCTAATGATGTTTAAACATCCTCATAATCCAGTCTTTTAACTGAGATTCAATATCAAAAAAATCTACAAAAAAACCCATAATGGCACAGAATAAAAATTCCTACTGTAAAAGTCTCCAAGTTGGATAATTCTAACCAGCAGCAAGTCTCGAGTCCAATTCTGCCCTTCCAGCTAGCCTGGAAAACTGCATCTGGGGCTGAGAGCTCTCCTTAGCAGCCATCTCGTGAAATCTGAGGTGAACTGTGCATTTCAGAATAGTGATTTCTCCAAGTCACAACATCTCCAGCATCTGCCTACGTCAGGTTGTGGATGGAATTAAAGCTGTTAATTAGCTGACATTCAAATAGTGTGATATAAACGTGGAGGATCCAAGTAGACCAAAGGACTCACAAAGGGCATTCGAAGTGGAAGATGAAGCACAAGAGGAGTCAGAGTTAAGAGGAGGCTTGAAGATGCCAAACATCTGGCTTTGAAGACAGAACACAAGACCGTGTGTCAAGGAATGCAGGCAGCCTCTTGACACCGGGAGAGGCCAGACAACAGATTCTGTGCCCCAGAGCTCCCAGATGGAACATGGTCCTGCTAACACCTTCATTTTAATCCAGTGAGATACATTTATGACTTTGGACCTCCAGGTCTGTATGATAATAAATTTTGTCTGTCTTGAGTTACCAGGTTTGTGTTGATTTTTTACAGCAGCAACGGGAAACTAACAAGAGAATAACCAATGGGGTCCTCCTTCATATGACTGTCCTTCTTCAGCAAGGGTCAGGGAAGTCTTGTTTAACTTAGGATAGGCATCTTTTGCAGCAAAAGTACAAACTAAGTTAATTGTCTGAAGGGAACATGTTGGTTACATTAATCATTCTTTTTTTTTTTTTTTTTTTTTTTTTTTTTTTGGTTTTTCGAGGTAGGGTCTCACTCTGGCCCAGGCTGACCTGGAATTCACTATGTAGTCTCAGGGTGGCCTTGAACTCACGGCGATCCTCCCACCTCTGCCCCCAAGTGCTGGGATTAAAGGTGTGCACCACCACGCCCGGCTACATTAATCATTCTTATTGCTTATGATAATAACATCATCTGTCTCTGTTACTATGACTAAATACTTCCTATGTGCGAGTTTCATGACACAGCACTATTCTTTATAACACCCACATGATGTCAGCCTTGATTTCTATTTTTCTTGGGTAAGAGACTTACCCAAGTTTGTACATATAGTTCAGTTTTAGTTTTAGTTTAAATTCAGACTGCACTGTATTTTGCTACATTGTACTACATGGGTTTTCATCTTACTTCCAAATTATTTGGAGGAAAGACTAAAGGTTACAAGTCCAGTGGGGGCAGGGAAGTTACCCACCATGATTATCATTTCATCCCTATGTCTAGAACAATACCTAGCACATAGAGTAGGAACTCCATGTATACATTTTTTTTTCAGTGAATGTAGGTATAGATGGATGGATGAATGGAAACACTAGTCCAGGAAAATGGAAACTTCGATGCTAGTCAAAAAAGGTCTTTGAGCCAAAAGTGCCCTTAGACAGGACTATTTCGCTCATGGATAAAGATGGGAAGATGGACATACTCCATTCCAGTGATAAGATGGGCAATTAAAACTGCTCTATAAGGAGGGCTTGTTTGGGAAGAGTACTGATTTAAGAAGAACAGGCCAGAGATGAAAACTGGAAGTACAAGTTTGATTGCCTCCAGACATTCTAAGCTGGGATGTAGAAAGCAAAGGCCTATGTGGGGTCTTCCACTGTTTCATTTTTAGAACTAGTCATTTGCAGACATTGGGAGAACAGGGGATGCCCAGACAGACACAGACAAAGCTGATTCTGACTTTAAACAGCCTTAATAAAATTACAGGCAATACTTGTCCTGTGGACACAGTGGAATTTTCACTGCAGTTCCCTGGTATTGCGCGTGTTGAATCACACAAACTAGAGAATGAGGAGGAGGAGGAGACTGTAGGGGTAGGTCGGTAAGGGTGAACTTGAAAGTACTTTCTGTAAAAAGAGGAAAATGGAACAGGAATGAGACAGGTGACAATATATCCCTGTAAACATGATGCAGATCTTGGAAGAGGCAGAGCTGGATGAGCTCTGGATCACCTGTGCACATTATATGGGGACAGCACTTTAGAGGCTGGAAGCTGCAGTAGCAGAGGAAGAGTGGGGCTGTATAGTGGGTGTGCAGCCTGTTGAGTTAGGTAACATATGGACGTCAGTGTTTTTGTGGGTTGAACAAAAAGTTTAATTTTTTCTTTGTTCATTGTAAAGAACATGTGGGGGACAATGCAGTGTGCCTTGTGGATTTGGGATGGTGCTCAGGCACTCTTAATTTGGAGGGTTGGTTATTTGCAACCGGTTGGATATAGCAGGTGTCCACAGTGCATCTCAAAGGAAAACAGCACAGTAACGGCTAAGAACATGAACTTTAGAGTAAGATGGATTTGTACTTACTGTGAACATTGTCAAAGGTATGCTTCTTGTTTTTGTCATTATTTGTTATTATTTATTGTATTTGTTATTATTTATTGTTATTATTTAGAATGTCTAATACAATATTAACGTTATGTAAATGTAATATTGAGGAAACAATGACAAGAAAAATGTGCATGTTAAGTTCAGATGCAATCCCCATCCTTTGATCCCCCCTTTTCCTTGTGGTAACCCTTTCATAGCTCACTAAATATCTATTATTAGTATTTGTATACAAACTCCCAGCCATTACAGATATTTTAGGAAAGCTATTCAGTATGCATGCAATTTTTTAAAAAGTATTTTATTTATTTACTTGAGAGAAAGAGAGGGAAAGAGAGAGAGAGAGGGAGAGAATGGGCATGATAGGGTCTCTAGCCATTGCAGACAAATTCCAGACACATATGCCACCTTGTGCATCTGGCTTTATGTGGGTCCTGGGGAATTGAACCAGAGGGAGGTCCTTAGGCTTTTCAGGCAAGCACCTTAAGTACTGAGCCATCTCTCCAGTTGTAATTTTTTAAAATAGAAAATTATCTAGAATAAGTGAAAACATTCACATCCTTCAATTTTACAGACAGTAAGTTTTGAGTAGAAAAGAACAAATGAGTCTGTGTATGGAATGTAGACCCAGCCAGTTTGGGTGTATTTGGGGACTGCATACCTGTTCTCTCAGTACATGACCAGCAATCTCAGGATGCCTCTCTGTCTTTGCACATGGTGTTTTCTCAATTGTCTGATGCCCCTTCATTCCAGTCAGGCCCTACATTTACATCGACAGACTGCATCTTTTACATAGGGACCCCATGGAACAGATCCATGATCTTTTCTCACATGGACACATGGAAAATGTGGTTGGTTTCCTTGACCAAAAATCAGTGCTTTCTTTGTTTAGAAGTATGTGACGAGGTGCAGCAGAGAGGTGGATGGGCTGATCCTTGGGGGTGAGGGAGACTTGCTGAAAACCAGTCTCCCTGGAAATATAGTCCTCGTGTGGGGAATGATCTGCTTGCTGATTAAGTTCTTCAGCTATACCTGTTTGGGGTTTACGGCAGTTTTGCATCTTTGGTTTTAAATTTTGCAGTGTCCCTTAGTTCTCTATTTCTTTTTCAGTAAACTGCATAAATGAGTCATCAACCGGAAATGTGGATAAATAGTCAACTTAACTGAAAATACAAATAAACATATCTTTTCTGAGTGTGGAGAGAAGATTTGCGAGAAGATTTGCTTAAAGGGGAAAGAACAGTTTGGGAGGACAGATTAACTATCAGGGCTGTGGGATATCTTTCTGTGGGATTCTAGCCCTTTTCCAGAGAGGCAGAAGGTATGTATCCAAGCTACAGTGGATATTTCTGTCCAAGTGGTGGTGGTGGTGGGGGGGTTGGGTTATTGGTGCAGAACTGGTAGTCTCTACATCAGGAATGTAAATCATCTTTGAGGAGTATCTGCCCAGAGCATACTACATGTCTGTGAACATGTGTGTGTTATGTAGCCCCATGAGGGATCTTTCTTATCACTCTTTTGACCACTTTACTGGCTTCATGCAAACAGAATTCTAATCTTGCTGCCTACTATAAAGGTAATATTATTAAATACTAGCAAACACACCATGAAAGAATGGAATTAAGATAGAATTATTACCATATGGGCACACATTTTTGGACATAAAGACTTCTTTTTTACTACAATGTCCACATGCCCTTTGATTCTGAAATCTTCCTAATTTCCATGTAAACAGTTCTGTTAAGAACAGGGAGCGGTTACAAGAACCTGTCTTGTATCTCTTCACCTAGATAAAAGAGAGGCAAACCAGCAGTGGTGATGAAAGCTTTGCATAAAGAAACCCTCGCCACATTTCATGTCTGGCCCAAGTCCAAGTTTCAAAGACAAGGGGGGGGGGTGAGCATTCCAGAGACTTTCTTGATGACTCATGAGAGGTGTAAAGATTTCTTTCCCTTTGTTCAGGCCTGGTGACCAACTCCCTCTGCTCTCCTGTACTTTTCTTCTCACAAGGCCCATGCTTTACAAGGTATTTCCCCATCTTTCCCATGCTGCCACATGCATGGGAACTGGCAGAGTCACTACACTGCCAGGAAGGGTGATTCTCCCAGGCAATGTCACTCTGTTCTGAGTTTTTCTACTTCATGTAGAAAATATGAATCTTGAATTAATTTTCTGATTCTAGGAATCCAGAAACGTGGACAATTAAAAATAAAATTCAAGGCAACACACCATTAAACCAGAATAAAAATGAAATAATATGGATAGGTTTAAATATCCATTTGTTACAATTCAATGCAATGCTAAAAAGTAAAGTTACAAAAAATTCCTGATGGGTGGCAGATTCAAGATTATGGTATTATCACTTCATCAAAACTCGGCACAAGGCAGGGACAGCCAACATCTTCTCTAGAAACCCCGTTACCTCTGTGCTGCTCTAGGATATTAGGATGTGGTGTCTGAGATACTAGCTACACTGTTAGCTTTTAGAGAGAAGCCCAGATTAGAGTTTTCTCTGGGACTCAGGATGAGCATGGAAGTGAAATGTGGTGAATTGCAAAAGAGCAGTTTTTGTAGGTCCTGTAGGTGGTTTGGCAAATCAGTGTGGAAAATCATCATGGCTGTGACCTTAACTTATTCCCACACACTGATATTTTCTCAGTATCTGTCAGATTTTATTAGACTCACATCTCCAGTTTTAAGATAATGCTATTGTACTCCTAATAATGATAGTAGCTCATATTTATTTAGAGCCCACTCCCTGCTAGTTCTAAGCCTCATACATTCATTATCTCAATCTTTGTACTGTATCTGAGACATAGGCATTGATACTAGCCACATTCCAGAGTTGTAAAAATGGAGAGACTGAGAGCAATATCATATCCTATCCCAGTTGCACAGCTGGTGTGAAGCAGGATTTTGCCAGCAGAAGTATGGTCTCTAGCCAATAGGGTAAACTCATGCTGAGGGCTGAGGCCAAGCCTGAAGAGCTCCTTGCCAGATGCTCAAAGTGGCGCATGCACCTGGAGTTCATTTGCAGCAGCTAGAGGCCTTGCTGTGTCCATTCTTTCTGTCTCTCTTCTCTCTCTCTGCTTGCAAATAAACAAATTTTTAAAAAGTGGTAGAAGTGACTAAAGAGATGGCTCATTAGGCAAATGTCTACATTCACCCAGCAGTGGCTCCTGCTATAAAATAACTCTCTAAATCAGAGGTTGCAACAATTCAGATGACACCTTAATCCATTTTGTGTCATTATGACAAAATACCTGAGGCTGCATAACTTATGAAATAAAGAGGTTTAATTGTTTCATAGTTCTTGGGACTGTATAATCCAAAAGCATAGTCCAAAGGGCCCTTTGGCTGCACCACAACATGTTAAAAAGTTAAAACCTTCTCCCTGTAGACCAGCCAACTGAAAGCTGGAAAAAGCTGCACTGCATGCAGCCCTATGGGAGACAGAAGTCATCAGCAGTGAAAACAGTGGACACTGGAAGCCTCAAGTTTGGCCAGAGAGGCCAAATGACTGAACAGGTATAACAGTGGAATGTCTGCTCTGGGGAAACCAACTGCTCCATAATTGGACTGAAGGCTTGCTCTATGGGAGGGAGTACATGCCTGGTACTGAAATACCTAAGCAAAAGTCTATGGCAGGGGAGGTCATGAGCCTTCGGGGTGTCAGGTCTGCTCTTATCTGGCTAAATGTATATATTTATTCTCATCAAACTGCCCTGAAAGCACTACACTTAATATTCAAATTCATATATTAATGCTACTCTCACTTCTGGTTAGAGAAGCTTCTCTTTTCAGATGGTGATGACTACTGGGATGACCCAAAAAGCAATAGAGTGCTGAGAAGAAGGGATGGAAGACTGTCCAGCACTGAAATATCTCTATCACGCCCTCCAGTGTTCAAGGTCCATTGCAGAAGAGGTGGAATAAAGAATGTAATTGCCAAAGGAAGAGTATCACTCCTTACAATGCAACTGTCCAGACAGAAATTGGCTTCGATATCCATGACCTTGTAGTGCCTAGCAATACCTTCACAAGACCCTCATAATAGGAGAAAAAGATGATGACATCAAAATAAAAGAGAGACTAATGGAGAGAGGGAGGGGATATGATGGAGAATAGAGTTATGAAGGGAACATGGGGAGGGAGGGAAATATGGTTTATTGTCTGTAAGTATAGAAGTTATCAATAAATTTTTTTAAAAAGAATCACAAAAAAAAAAAAATAATAAAATGAACCATCCTCACATAGGGTGGAGAGCAAGGTTATATAGTGAGTCAAGGAGGAAAAGACTAACAAGTGCCAAGCTTACACATTATATAAGTTGTGTCCTGGGAACTTTCACTCCTATCAGACCTGACTCACACCTATAAAGCAGCATTAATCCCTTCACAGTGTGGTGCCCTTTTGATCTGAGCACTTTCCACTAGCCCCCTTCTTGGTCCACCACATTTCTAGCACATGGACTTTTTTGGGGTGCAGACACTATCTAAACTGTAGCAGATGATTGTGGGCCTAACAACTAAGGAAGAGTAGGTTACAAGAGAGGTGAGGACAGAATTTTTGGAGCATCCATGGGAACTACTATTCCTCTAAGCATTCTCAGGTGAACATTTTTTGAAAGTAAACTCCTCCATTATTTAAAAGTTGGGAATCAAATCAAGCAAAAGACTTCATACTGGTGAATAAAACATGCAGAAGACCTAAGCCAGAGAGTCCGTAGGCCACCCTGTGGCCGTTGATCTAGAGTGGACTCCCTGTGGCTTCCTCCCATAATCTTATTTCTTCCTGGATTGGTGTTACATTTGCTGTTATCCCTCCTCACTCACATCTAAGTAGCCTTAAGTTAGTCCATGCTGGAGGAGGACATATCAAAGAGCTTGGTTTTTAAGATCTTGTTTGGGAAGTTTACAGGAAAAGGAAGAAAGAAAGAAAGAAAGAAAGAAAGAAAGAAAGAAAGAAAGAAAGAAAGAAAGAAAGAAAGAAAGAAAGAAAGAGAAAAGCCTTCCTTTACCATGTGAGAGCATAGTCACATAGGATAGGTTTTGAGGCAGAAGAGTCAGAAAAATGTTTGGAGTAAGGGCCTGGCAGCCTGATTTTCTTCCTCAGAACCTTAATTGACCTTGAACAAGTTGCTCTCAAGTCCACATTTTATTCTTTGTTCATCTGGAATGCTTTTCCTTCCTGCTCACATGGGTTCTCATCATATTGAGCCCAGGGCTCAAGAAAGCTTTTGGTAACTACTACACTCAACACTGAGTGATACGCCTTTGGGAAAGACAAGTTCTTATAAGAGCCTACCTAGACTGGTGGGGAAGCTGTAGCTTGGAGATGTGAGTTCCATTTGTCAACTGCTCCTTATACAACTTATGACACATGGGCCATATTGGTTTGTCAGTCGCATGCCTCAGTTGGCTTATCTGCAACATGGTCACAATAATTTCTGACTCAAAAGAATGTTCTGAGAATGAGTGAGGTCTTATCTTCAAAGTACTCAGTGCGTTGAAAGTACAAAATGTGACTAGTAAACAGATTGTCAGGAGGGTTCACATCCTGTAAAATCAGGCAACACAAAACCTTGAGTGTATGGTCTTTTCAGCCCGAAAACTGTCAGACAACAGAGGCCATTAGACAAATCTAAGGCAATTACTGAGTGAGCATGACTGTTCTGGAGGAGATTCCACTTGTAGATTTTTTACCTCTGAGTAGTAGCATACTGTGGTGGTTAAGAGTGGACTGACAGGGTTACACACCAAAATTTTTCTCAAATATTTTATAGATAGCAGATAAAACAGGATATCCAACATCAATAATGACAAGAAAAGATAGCCAACTGTCTACCATAGCCCGTGACACCTCTACCACATCTGCCAGAGCCCATGAGGAATTACAGAGGAAGTGGAGACACAAGCACTGCTCCCATTACTAGCCTGACTACCAGCTCCAGGGAAATGCAACGGACACTGTGGACAATCAAAACACATTGAATCAGAAACCCAGAGGCTACAGAGAACTTAGCACTAAATCAGACTGCGAACAGACCCATGAAGGCTCAGGAACCATTATGTAAGAGGAAGTGGGGTGATTGTAAGAGCCAGAGGTGGGTAGAAATACACAAAGGCACAGCCTCCTTCCCAACAGACTAAGATCTTAATTACTCAACAGTGACCACCAACAACCCCACTGAGGGGAACCCTCTGGGAAAGAGGAACCATGGGGGTTGGAAATATGAGTATAATCTTTGTTAAAAAACATTTTTTTAAGTTCCTTTTTGTAAAAGTGGAAATAAAAATTTTAAGTTTACTATTTGTTAAAAAAAAAAAAAAAGTGGGTGTCCATTACTGAAATAGACTTAAAATGCTCCCAGCATGGCTCAGGGAATTTTATGGAAGAGGGGGTTGAAAGATTGTTAGAGCCACAAATTGGGACATTTTGGATAGAGACATTGCCTCCCCCCCCCCAAATATAATGCATGATCCACAATCCCCATGGGGTTGACCTGCATCCCCAACAAGGAAGGCCTCTTCCAAAAAGGGGCATTGGAGGAGGAAAAGTATGGCACCAACATGTGATGTTTACATATTAAATATGTCCATATCTAATAAAAATTAAAAAAAAAGAAAAGTGGGCTGCCAGATCTGGATTTGAGTTTGTTACTTTCTCTGTGACCCGGGGAAACTGCCTTACATTCTCCACAGTTCTCTCATCTATAAATCAGCATGAATGGTCATAGCTACAGCGGTGGTGGAGTTGGAGAGCAGGAGAGAAATGTATAGGGTACTAGCAGGTCTTCACGAGGCACTGTCTCTGCTAACCACCGCTGATGATGATGCAGCAGTAGCTGTGGTAGGATTGTTCTTGGCTGCAGCAGGTTCTTGGCAGCATGCTGAGTTCTAGTGGGTAGGTGGAAGGCAAAGGGAGCATGTCACAGAGAACATGGGTCACCTGCTTTCCCCATGCATCTTGAAAGACTACTTTTTAGATGTCATGTTTTCACTGGGCTTGTGCTGCGTGCCTCCTGAAAGCGTCCTTTCTGGTAAAGAGAGAGACAGTGAAGAATTCGGTCAGCAAGGCCTTGGTTCACAACAGTTTTGCTTTCCAATGAGGAGACCAAAAATTATAAAGAATTGTAATTTCACGATGGGAATTAGGCTAAAAGTAAAATCTATCCACGTGGTATATGTGATAGTGACTGCTGCAGGCTAAGATGCTCAGAAAAGGCTGGGGCCAAGGCTGCTGACCTGGGTAACAGAGGGAAGTGGTACTCTGAAGGGAGAAGCTCAAGCCCTCAGGATCAGCGTGGACACCAGGAAGAGAAATGAGGCAGTAAGGCCTCTGGGACATAGTGAACATTCACAGAGTGGAATGAAGGCAGCCAGACAGATGGGCAGAAGCTAGAGTCCACACAGAATCTGTGAGCTGAGTCATGAAGGGGTGAAGGGAAACTGTAGGAGGGTTTCAGCACAGGAGAGAGGGTTGTCAGCATTAAGAGTCAAAGCTGGCCTGCTCTAATTATTCAGGCAAGAGATAGAAGTGGCTTGGTGAAAAGAGCAGCTCGCAGCAGAGCAGACTGGAGGACTGGCTGAGGGATTGGGTACAAGGGAAAAGAATCAATCGAGGTTTCTACAGATGGACTTGGGCAAATGAGTAAACTAAGGTACTACTTAGTCATTTGAGGAAGGGTAAGAACGAAATTATTTCACCCCCACAACGTTCTCTTTGGTTTGTGTTACTTTTGGGATACTTAGTAGTAATAACTTAGAGATGTCCATACAAGGTTCAAGCTCTGTAGAGAGATGTGGGCTTGGAGATGGAGCCTGGGGTCTTAGAGCCACGAAAGCACTCAGCTCCATGCTTCTGACTGAGGTCACCAGAGGAAAGTGTTTAGGCAAGACAAGTGAAGGGAGGGGAGGACCTTGAATATTCACACATGGACTTCATCAGTAATCCATACAGTTTCATGTTCTCTACACACTTTGCATGTCTACTTTGCATATTGCTATGAGTTCTTCAGTGTACAAACTGCTACTGTGAGCCATCCGTGGTCATGCTCTAGAAATCAGTTGGTGGGTAACAGATGTACATATGACCACAGGAAATGCCAAAACCACTTCCCATGGTTGTTCCTCTTGCATGTACGTATCTATTTTTAACACCCATGATTGCATGGAGAAGGTGTTGTCACTCGTGGGAACTGTTACCCAATGGAGACCAAAAGCAAGTGCACAGAGAGCAGCATCCTTTGTGCCAACCTCTACTGATTTGGCAACAGAACTCAAACCTCACAGAATTTAAGAATGACCTTTGGCAGATTGGAGGTGGGGCCTGTGAGCGAGTGGGTTGCAGGGCTGGAGGGCAGTAAGTAGTTGCAGAATAGTTCTGTAGTGTGAAAGATTTCCTAACATGCCAACTTTCTCAGAAAAGTGCTTATTTAGAACTTTTGACTTATTAGCAGAAGTATTTACTCATTCTTTCCTAAGAGCTTGTACTCAATAAACTCTGAGTGTCTCTTTTTATATCAAGTAATAGGTTTGTCCCAATGAATTGAGAAAGAAACTTTGGAGATCTGAACTCTGACAGCCCTTTGCTAATGTCCTGAGTCTGCACTGACAGCTCCCAATTGGAAAATTAAATTATTATTTAATAAAGGGGTTATACCATTGTTGCAGTCAGGTTTGAATTGCTAGAAGTAATCACCCAACAAAGAGCAGCTTTTGGGGATAAAACAGGGGGTTATTTTGGCTTACATACTCAAGGGGAAGCTCCATGATGACAGGGGAAAACAATGGCATGATCAGAGGGTGGACATCACTCCCTGGCCAACATCAGGTGGACAATAGCAACAGGAGAATGTGCCAAACATTGGCAAGAGGAAACTGGCTATAATACCCATAAGTCCGCCCTCAGCTGCCTCCTGAAGGTGTTAATTCCCAAATATCCATCAGCTGCCAACCTTGTATTCAGAACATGTAAGTTTATGGGGGACACCTGAATTAAATCACCACAACCATCTACAAATAAATGATTTAAATAGGGGATCAGAGTCAGTTTTTGTAGATAAGCGTTTAAAGATGGCCTCCTTTATAACCAGAGGCCCTGATTTATTTCTCAATTTTTTTTCTTTTAGAGAGAGAGAAAGAGAGAGAGAGAGAATTGGCACACCAGGGCCTCAGCCCTGCAATCGAACTCCAGATGCTGGCACCACCTAGTGGGCATATGTGACCTTGCGCTTGCCTCACCTTCATGGATCTGGCTTATGTGGGATCTGGAGAGTCAAACATGGGTCCTTAAGTTTGGCAGGCAAGTGCCTTAACTGTTAAGCCATCTCTTCAGCCCCTAAGTCTATATTTTCAAGCTCTAGTCATCTATTGGCTCTATTATTCTAAGGAGTCATCAAATATTTTTGACCCTTAGTTTCACCATTGGCAAGATGGGCATTTGCTATGGTTTACATAAGTGTCCCACAAAAATTCATGTATTAAATGTTCCTGTTCCTAAGGTGGTGCTAAGGAGGCAGTGGAACCTGTAGGGACAGGGCCTAGTGTGAGGGCCTTAAATCACTGGTGTCCTGTCCTCAAAGGGGATCATAGGATCCTGGTTTCTTCTTGTCTTGTTCTAGGCTTGTATACTCAGTAGGAGAGCCATATGCTCTGCCAGGCGTACCTGCCATGATACGCTGCCTCGCCAGAGACTCACAACAATGGGGCTTGGTCTTAGTCTCTAACCTCTAGAATTGTGGACCAAAGTAGTCTTTCACTCCTTGTAAGTTAATTATTTTAGGAGCATTGTTATAGTAATATAGTGCTGACTAACACAATATGATTGTTATATTTGGTGTCCAGAGTCCTCTAAGGGGCAAAATGTTGCTCTGTAAACTTCCATGTGTAAAGATACTTTCTATTTTTCCATTTTGTTTATTGTGACTTTTGGAAGAATGGGGTGTGTTAGTGAAAGAACTCCCATTTCTAAGGCACTCCTGTGCCTATGAATTCTCAGCCACAGTGGGACTGGGCTTTAATTGTCACACCTCCATCTTCAGGAAGGATATGAGCGCATATCGATCTTATCAATGTGACTCACTGTGGCTCATTAAGAACTCACTGACCTTGGTTACATCAGATTGAGAAGGACTCGGACGTCTTTGGTCCTATGTCACACGAAACCACATTCCCCCTCATACTTCAATGTTCTGTGCTTTATCTGACTACATTCATTTTTTTTTTAATTTTAGTATTTTTATTTATTTATTTATTTATTTATTTATTTATTTATTTATTTATTTGAGAGAGATAGAAACAGACAGAAAGAGGCAGATAGAGGAGAGAGAGATTGAAAATGGGTACAACAGGGCCTCTAGCCATTTAAAACAAACTCCAGACACATGCTCCACCTAGTGCATCTGGTTTATGTGGGCATTGAGGAATTGAACCTGGGTCCTTAGGCTTTGTAGGAAAGGGCCTTAACTGTTAAGCCATCTCTCCAGCCCCTGACTACACTCTTTTTAACCACACTTACCATGCCTCTGTCTTCAAAGTTAAACTAATGAAAGGGGTGTGGTATATCACGGGTGCTCAATAAGTGTGTTTTTAAAAAAATTATTCAGGGCTGGGGAGATGAGCTGGCTCAGTGGGTAAGAGCACTTGCTGTGCAAGCCTAAGGGTCTTTGTTCAATCCTCAGCACTCACTTATAAAGCGAGATATGGCCACACATGCCTGTAAGCCCAGTGCCAATGGGGTAGAGATGAGGATGGCTGGGGCTCCCTGGGTCTCCAGCATAACTAAAACTTGGACATTCCAGGTTTGATATGAGATTGTTTCAGGGAAATAGGGTGGAAGAGTGATAGAGGAGGACACCTGACACTTTCCTCTGGCCTCTGCACATGTGTACATGGACTGTGTGCATCTGTACACATTACATACAAAATCATAAATAAACTATTCATCCAGTGGAAACTTACATGGTAAAGGGTACAGACCGTTCATTACATGGACACCAACACCAACACCAAGGAAATCGTCTGTGACTAGCACTCCAGATGATTCTGATGTTCCCTCCCAGTTACTACCCCTAAAAAGGTAGCTAACTACCCTGAATTCAATCACCATAGACTAGCTTGGTCAGATTTGGGGCTTAAAATAAGTAGAATTATGCAGATTTCTCTCACTTGCAACAGATTTCTTTTGCTCAACATTATTTTAAACAATTCATCTGTATCCTTGTATTTACTTTAGACTTGTTCATTTTCTTGCTGTTTATGAATATGCATGTGACATGGTTAGTTCATTCTCTTGTTACCTGACATTTATGTTTGGGGCACTTGAAAGTAATGCTGCCATCAATATTCTTGAATATATGTTTTGGTGCACACACATACATTTCTTTTGAGAATATACCTAGAAATGGAATTGTTGGTTCATGAGTAAATTCCCAAAGCATATGTTGTACATTAGGAGAAACTGCCAATTTTCCAGAGTGGTTATTCCAATTTACATTCCTTTCAGCAGTATATAAGAGTTTCAGATCTTCCTCATACTGCCAAAAACTAGGAAGGATCCTTTTGTAACTCATAGCCCTCCTGAAGGTTGTGGTCATTCTCCTTGTGCCGTTAATGTGCATCTCCCTGCTGGATGAGCATGTTGAGCATCTATTTGTAGTTTTTGGTCACTTGGGCACCTTGTTTTGTAAAGTGTCCTTAAATTTTATTTTTTTTCCAGTTTTCTTTTTATCTTCTTTGATTTGGAGAGGCTGTACATATATTCTAAATATGTCAGACAAAGGTATTGCAAAGACATGCACCACTACATCTAGCTCTTAATATCATTTTTACTTTCTCCCAATCATGTTTTATGGGCTGTTTCTGTGGAGAAGTTTTGACCACATTTTGCTCGAATTCTACTTAGGCATTTTGTGACTTATTCTTGCTGTTATAAATGTTTTTGTTTTTTAATGTTTCTTTTCTACTTATCATTGGCTTCATACATAATTTTATGAATCAAAACAATATATCAATTCAATTGAGAGATGGTAAAATTAGTTATTTGATATCATCTAGACAAAAATAGAGTGAAATTTTTTCCACTTTAGAGCAGACTATGAAAAAGTGGTAAAGGCTGGTGGAAATGGCTCAGAGTGAGAAGCCAGGTAGAAGTGTGGGCAGAAGGCAGCCTCCTCCCCGCCATGCCACTGTAGAATCAGGCAGGTCCTCTGCTTGCTGAACCATCTGGCCTACAGATGGATGTTTGATTGGCACAAGGATTCCTTAAAAAAATAAATCGACTCAACATGTGAAATTGGGAGGATTTAAATAAAAATAGAACCTTCTATATTTCTTGAAAAGTTGGGAATGTGACACACAGGCCTTCAATGTCTTTGTGGCCATGATGGGCTGAGGCTGAGCTGGGCAGAGGTGCACTGGGTCTCTGGTTCAGTCACTGTCCTTGTGGTCTTGTCCCTATGGACTGGATGCATTCAATTCTCAGTTAGCTTCATTGTTCAAAGTTCCATGCATGTCAGAGCTCCTTGAAAGCATTGTTTAAACAAAATGTCCCACTTTCTTACCACCCATCTTTTTCTGAACCCTCTCCAGTCAGTCTGATCTTTTCAAAGGCTTTTCTGGCAGAAAAAAAAGGCCAAATATTTGGTAATTCTTGGCTCTCATTGCACTTGATCTGTTGGTTCAGTACAGCCATCCCTTGGTGCCTAGGAGAGCCTGGTTTTAGGATGCCATCCAGGTAGTAAAATCCATGGGCAATGAAGTCCCTTATATGCAGTGGTGAATTATTTGCATTTAACATATGTGCAGAATTTTATATATCATTTCTAGATCACTTATAAGACTTAATATAATATGAATGCTATATAGATAGTTGTTATACTGTGTTGTTTAGGGATCATGACAAGAAAATTCCTGTTCATGTTCAATAGAGCCATTCTGTGGATCTTTTTGATGACCAGTTAGCAGAATCCTTGGCTGTAGAATTCAAGGATTTCAAGGGTCTGTATATGTCTGGTGAACCCTTCTCTTCTGGAAGCCTTTTCCTTGAAGATGTTTGTGGTGCTGCGTTGCCTTCATTTCTTTTCTACAAACAACTCCCAAGTTTCTCTTCTTTGTTTTTACTGTTCTACAGCTTTTAAATGCGACTCCATAGCTCCTTGTTTTCTCTTTCCCTCCTTTCCCCTCCCCTTCTTGCTTCCTTCCCCCCCCCCTTTTGAGGTAGGGTCTCACTCTAGCTTGGAATGACCTGGAATTCATCTCAGGGTGGTCTCAAACTCACAGAAATCCTCCTACCTCTGCCTCCCGAGTGCTGGGATTAAAGGTGTGAGCCACCACGCCCAGCTTTTCTTCCCTTCTTCTAAATGCTGTGCTCCATAGTTCCTTGCCTTCCCATCCCCTCACTCTCTTCCCTCCGTAATGAACATTCTCAAATTCGTTGCCTTAAATACCAAATGCCAACAACACATTAAGCGGTACGTTTCTTGACTTTGTTCCTGAACTTTATCCAGATATGAAAATTTAGCTGCCATCTAAAACCTTCCTTTGGACGTTTGTAGGCATCTCAAAATTGATCTGCCCAAACAGGATTCCTAACACCGCTGCTCAGCTGTCTTCCCAGTCTCCATCTTAAGAAATGGATCTCGTTCAGCTTGCTCAGGTCACAGAACTACAAGCAGCTTTGATTCATGTTTTCATTTTAAGGTCTTGTCTAATCTATTCACCAGTCTTGTGGTTCTTCTTCAAAACACCCTCCAAATACTTCTTCCCATTGCCATTGCCTCTGCCATTGTCTTCACTCAGCTTGCCTCCTCAAGGTTCCTCTGCTTCCTCTCATGCCTCCCCATGACTCATCACCCACACAGCTGCCAGAATATGTTAAAAAATGGATATCGGGTTAAAAGAAAAGGTCTTGTACTGGTTGTTCAGTACATTTAGCATGTACCTTACTCCATTTGGGCTGTTATAACAATCTATAAAATCCAGGCAATTTTTAAGCAAAAGAAACTTAGGGCTCACAGTTTTTCAGGCTGAGCAGTTTGAAAAGAAGACATCAGGAGATTTGATGTCTGCTGAAGGCTTCATTTCTGCTTCACATGTGGTGCCTTTTTCAAACAATATTTTTTTGAAATTGATTTTTTATTGACACCTTCTATATTTATATACAAAACAAAAAAAACCATATATTTCCCTCCCCTCCTCTGCCCTCCCCCCATTCCACTTTAGAACACCAATCTCCATCATATCCCCTCCCTCTCTCCATTAGTC
Organism: Orientallactaga sibirica; assembly: GCA_036365145.1. Taxonomy (NCBI): domain Eukaryota; kingdom Metazoa; phylum Chordata; class Mammalia; order Rodentia; family Dipodidae; genus Orientallactaga; species Orientallactaga sibirica. Next base: position 50,520,469 of record JAEOAD010000005.1, read on the forward strand.
TTTCTTTTAATTTGATGTCCTCATCTTTTTCTTCTATTTTGAGGGTCTTGCGAAGGTATTGCTAGGCACTGCAAGGTCATGGATATCGAGGCCAATTTCTGTCTGAGCAGTTGCATTGTAAGAAGTCATACCCTTCCTTTGGCTCTCCCATTCTATCCGCCCCCTCTTCCGCAATGGTCCCTGAGCCTTGGAGGTTGTGACAGAGGTGTTTCAGTGCTGGGCACTCCTCTATCCCTTCTTCTCAGCACTATGTTGCCTTTTGGAGGTCCCAGTGGTCATCGCCATCTGAAAAGAGAAGCTTCTCTAACCAGAAGTGAGAGTAGCGTTAATATGTGAACAAGAACATTAAGTATAGTGCCCCCAGGGCAGCTTGGTGGGAATAATATATACACTTAGTCAGACAAGAGCAGGCTTTATACCCCAAAGACTCATGACCTCACCTGCCATATACTTTTGCTTAGGTTTTTCAGTACCAGGCATGTATTCCCTCCCATAGAGAGGGCCTTCAGTCCAATTATGGAGCAGTTGGTTACCCCAAGAGTAGACATGCCACTATTGCACCTGTTCAGTCATTGAGCCTGTCTGGCCAAACTTGAATAATCAGTGTCCACTGTTTTCACTGCTGATGACTTCTGTCTCCCATACAGCTGCATGCAGTGCAGCTTTTTCCAGCTTTCAGTTGGCTGTTCTACAGAGAGAAGGTTTTCTGCTCAGCACCAGCTTGCTTTCTCAGTGACCTTGCTTCTCAGGCAAGAGATGTCTTCAGCAATAGGGTCTTACTATCTGTTTCTCAGGGGAAACCAAGGGCTTTGGCAAAAGCCTTTAATGTTTTGGAGGCTACCAGGACCTCCTTGGCCAACAACTCACTGGAAGGTATTGCATCCCAGGCACTGAAAATTTTCTAATAACAGTCTACAGCTTCTAGATGTGCCATTATTCAAAATAGTAGGTTTACATAAGTCTTATTCACAATATCTTGAATTTAGATTGACCCTCCCCCTGCCCTTCTTTTACGCATTCTCTTCCCATGGCCTCGCTTAGGCCTTTCCCCTCCCTGTAATCAGTTCTTCTACTTACATAAGTGCAATACCATACACTTAAGTCCTTCCCTTTCCTCCCTCCCCTATAGCCTTTTACCAGCTTACTGGTTTCTGGTACATGTTTTTGGTTCCAGTTCACACACAAGTTTATACATTTGTAGTTAGGATCCACATATGAGAGAGAACATGTGACATTTGGCTTTCTGAGCCTGGGTTACCTCACTTAGTGTAATCCTTTCCAGATCCATCCATTTCCCTGCAAATTTCATAATTTCATTTTTCTTTACCGCTGAATAGAACTCCATTGTGTAAATGTACCACATCTTTATTATCCATTCATCTGTGGAGGGACATCAAACAATATTTTTAATGTTTATTTATTTATTTTCTAACAGAGAGAGATAGGAGATAGAGAAAGAATGGGCCTCAGACACTGCAAACAAACTCCAGATACATGCATCACCTTGTGCATCTGGCTTTAAGTGGATACTGGGGAATCAAACCCAGGTTGTTAGATTTTGCACTAATCCATCTCTCCAGACCCATGGTGCCTTTTTGATGTGTCTCAGCTTTGCAGAAGAGCTGAATGGGAGCCACAAGCCTCTTTTAAAAGGGCACTAAACCCATCCTCACAAGAGCTCTGCCCTTATGATCCAATTACCTCCTCTTAATGTGGTCCTATATGTGACTGGGTTGCCTGCCTCCACTCCCTTATTTACATTTTACTTTACAGCACTGTACTAGCCACACAGCCTTCTATCTGTTTCTGAAAACTCTCAAACTTGTGTCTTCCTCAGGACCCTTGCATGGGTTTTCTCTGGCCAGAGGCCTGCACATCTGGATGCTCACAGGTATCTATGCGATGGTTGGTCTTCATTGTTAATTTCACTGGATTTGTACTTGCCTAGAAGATGACTCTGGTGTGTCTGTGAAGGTTTTTCAGAGACGTTTAGTTGAGATTGGAAGACATACCCTAAAAATAGGTGGCATCATCTCATGGGCTGTATGATAGGGGGGCAGCTGAGCAGTAGCATTCCTCTTTCTCTGCTTCCTGACAGAGAATTCAAGGTGACCAGCTGCCCCACTCCTCTGCTGCCAGAGCTAGAGTTACTCCTGTCACCAGCCCTTCCCCACCATGATGGCCATGTGTCCTCAAACTAAGAACCAAAGTAATTCTTCCATCTCTAAATTCTTTTGTCAGGTAGTTTTTGTTACCACAATGAGAAAAGCAACTAATACAATCCAGAATTTAGCTTAAATGCTATTTTCTCTAAGCGGTTTTTCTTGACCACATTTCATGACAGGAGCCACCAGTTTTTTGTTTTCACAAAAGACTTCCTTTTGGTCCACTAGATATCATTTGTCCTTCACCTATCTTTCGTTTTGCTGTTAGTATTTTTCAGTTCTGGAGGACAGTCTTCATCATGTGTACACCTCTGTCTCTAGCATCTATGATGTCAAGACCAACATGAGGAAGAAGTTTGGTAAATCCTGGTTGAATGGGTAATTGTAAATGCAAGCATTGAAGATACCAGTTATCTTGGCTATCCCAAATAAGCAAGCTTCCCTCACTCCTGGATTCCTTTTCTTTGCTGACAAATGAGCTTTGGAAATAAGATTCCGTGCATGCAGCATTTATTTAAAAACAATTGACCAAAATATTTATTGGTAAGCAAAGAAAGGCACAAAGTGAAATTTTTGTGTTATTCAATTTCACATATCTGGTCATGCCAATTTAAAGATGTAGCCAAAATATAATATTAAAATGTAAAAAGGAGAAATACAGACTAATATTTTCTGTTTTAAAATTTTTTATGAGAGAGAGTGAGCAAGCATGAGAGAGAATAGTATGTCAGGGCTTTAGTCACTGCAAATGAACATGCATCATCTTGTGTACATGCATCACTTGTGTGCATGCATCACCTTTGGGCATGCATCACCTTGTACATCTGGCTTGCGTGGGCTCTGGAGAGTTGAACCTAGGTCCTTAGGCTTCATAGGCAAGCACCTTAACCACTAAGCCATCTCTCCAGGCCTGAATTCTTTATACTAGTTATAAATCAGTAATGCTCCTAGTGGGTTTGAAAATCTTTAGGAATCTTTTTCAATGAGATGTTCTTTTCTATTGACTTTTCTGAGAAAACAATACTTGTGATATACTGTTGCTTATCAAATTATCTGATTTCACTGCTGATAATAATGACATTGAAAAGCAAATTGAGTTTATATTCTTTCTCTTTGTGAAGTTTGGAGGAAATATATATATGTATGTGTATATATATTTGGTAGGCATATGCTTGTTGTGTGTACACATGTATATGAACATTCATGTGTATATGTGAGTGTGTATGTGCACGCAGGTACTTGTGCATAAGTGTGTGCATGAATAGGACACACATATGCCAACTTAGTTTTTGAGATAGGGTCTCATATTGAATTTGGGTCTCACTGATTCAGCTAGACAAGCTAGTGAGTGAGCTGTAGGGATCCATCTTCCTCTGCCTCCTCACTGATAGGATTATAGGTATATGATATGGCATTTTACATGGGCACTGGGCATGCAACTCAGGTCCTTATAGATGTGCCTCAACCTCTTTACCCACAGAACCATCTGCTCAGTCCACAGTAAAATGACTTGATTTACATTAAAACAATGGAGAGGATGCCTGAGGAAAGACTGTTAAAAAATGCAAATTCTGAAAGAGCTGACTGGAGAAGGAACCTGTTTTTCAAGGCCATGGTTTATTTTGTCAGGCTATGGTTTAGTTTTGAAGCATGAAAAATGCATGGAGTGGTCATGAGCTGCACATGGTTCCAGGAGCCACACCTGAGATGCGGCATGAGGCAGGGCATGAAAAATGCATGGAGGGTTTTGGAGTTGCACATGGTTCAGGAGCCTGAAGATGTTTTGGATATACCAGGATTGGGCATGAGTTGATGGTTTAGGCTTTGCTTTTTACTAAGGACCTGGGGTTTTAAGCCTCTAAGGAGTTGTGTACAGAGGACTGATTTTTGCCTTTGCTAAGTGTTCCAACGTGAATCCTTACCAAAAGAAATAACAATAGTAAGGTGTCATAAGAAAGATATTATCTGGGTGTGCATACAGTAAAACACAGAGCCAATCATGTGGCCTTTATTTGAAGCACAATGCCACACTTAATGGTGATTTATTTGTATTAAAGTTTAGAAGTCAGAAAAATATTCTCCCTCTGCTAGGTTTCCTAAGGCTGTAATTTCTTATCCACAGGTGGACATTTTCCTTTCTATTAAATGCTTCTGGGGACTTGATTGCCCACCTGCTCACTACATTTACATGAGCCACAGACTCTTTATCATTGGAATTCACGTAAACTCTTTCTGCATCTTTTAGGCTTGCTGAGAGTGAGACAATGTCCACTTATTTTAGGGAGTGAACCAGCACATAAAGAAGACTGTGAGGGCCACACAAGCTTGGATGGCTACAAACTGGATGTAATCTTCTTTAAGCTATTTCATAAAGATGATTAATTATAGCATGTGCTTAACCACATGAGCATCAGAGCCAGCTGTCTGGGAATGAGAGCTGGAGGGATATTAGTCAGCTCTAGGTGAAATCTGATACTCAGGACAGCACGTAGTCTCTCTCCTTTCCACTCTCATCCTCCACCTGTGCTTTCCATCTGAGGCTCCTGATAACGCACTCCTCAGTCTTGTCAGGCTTTCCCTTGATCCTGGATTCTTTCCTCTGCTGACCAGTGAGCTCAAATGCATCTTGAATGGGATTAAGGAGATATGGTATTCATACAACCATTATTTAATTATAGGGTCTCGGCTTTTGAGATAAAGGGGTGGACAAGACTACTTCTCTTAGGGAATTTACACTCCAGGGTGAAGGGGGCTGATAGTGAGGAAGATAATAACAAATAAATGAATGTCTATCAGTGCCAAACACTTTCTAGAAAATAAAATTTGTTGATGAGATTGGTGGCAATGCGTGAGCTGTAGGGAGACCACTGTAGATTTGGCAGGCCCTCCACCTGCTGCTGGCTATTAGCATATGTATCCTTTGGGCCCAATTTCCAGGAAGTGTGCCTTTATCCACTGGAGTGTGCTAATAAGTGAAAGAAAATGCATTCTTTCCCACTTGGCCATACTGCCATTTCCCCTCTCCCTCCCGAAAGCATAGACCCAGAATGTGCTCAAACCCTCACAGCTAGCTAATGATCCCCTAAGTAGATCTGTCCTGAACATTTCCACTCAGGCCTCCCTCTTGGAGGAAGCATATGCTTCCCCTCTGGCCTGCACACACTCCTTTCATCCCACCTGTGCCCTTTTCAGAAACTCATCTGCATTTATTGAGCCTCTCCCTGCAGAGCAACATAAACAATTTTCAAACTTTTCACAAAAAACAAGATATAGAGGAAAAGTCTAAAATATAAGTGTAAGCATAAATTCATCAAAATCCAACTTCATAACAAGCTCCAAGAAATGACAATAATGTCCATGTATGTCTGTGTGTATTCATAATCAGCTCTAGCAGCCTTTGAATATATTTTAGCCATACAATTTTAAATGCAGATAAAAGCATATGTTTCTACAGGATAACCTCTATAGTTTTTAATCCTTATAGTCTGTTTTATCATTTATAATTTTACATTTTCTGTTTGATGTAGAGTATGTGTTGCCAAAGGTTTGGAAACATATGACTCAAACACCACTGAGCCATTGCAAGCTGACCCAGACAATATGAAATGGAGAAAAAGCCAACAGTGAAGTAGCTGGAAATTCTATGAATTACAGCCATGTATAATGCAATAGATATTTAAAAGTTGGAAATAAAAATTATCTACTATAAATTATATACACTATTAAAACTCAACTTCATTTCAACAGTTGATTTGAACTTAGACCATTAAGAAATATACTGTTTGTGATTTAACATTAATTGGTATAACATCTAAGTGTAATAACAGATAACTTCCATACATTTTCCCCATAGATCATAGGTTCATTGGCTTATTCATGATGCCAAAACAAAGGGGTAACAATTCACTGTTGCATTTAAAAATACTTACGCATATTGCATTCATTTAGATATAGACTTAAAAATATTTTTTATTTATTTATTTTTGAGAGAGAGAAAATGGGCACACCAGGGCCTCTAGTCACTGTGAACAAACTCCAGTAACATGTGCCATCATGTGCACCTGGCTTATGTGGGTTCTGGGGAATTGAATCTGGGTCCATAGGCTTCACACCTTAATGGCTAAGCCATCTCTCCAGTCCTAGATATAGATTTTTAAAAGCCCTGGGAAAGCATAGTTCACAGGTTACCGTTTGCACATGTGCTGTAATACAACACATATGATGCAGAACATAAAATGATCCTTAAGTACATAGTTAAACCACTAAAGGATTCCACTAAGAGCTAAAACATGGATTTCTGTAATGAGAGATCCGGAATGACACTTCTAGGCTCTGTTTCAACATTGCATCACTATTCCCACAACAGTCAAATGGAACCATCCAGAACACATTGTAATCACCATACACACAACAAACAGGACCATCCAGAACACACTGTAATCACTATATACACACAAGCAGAACCATCCAGAACATACTATCATCACCATACAAACATAGTCAAACAGAACGATCTAGAACACACTGTAATAGCCATACAAACACAATCAAACAGAATCATCCAGAACCACTGTATTCACCATACACACACACAAACAGAACCATCAGGAACACACTGTAATCACCATACACACAACAAACAGAACCATCCAGAGCACACTGTAGTACCTATATACACACACCGTCAAACAGAACCATTCAGAACACACTGTAATCACTGTACATACAACAAACAGAACCATCCATAACACACTGTAATCACTATATATACACAGTCAAACAGAATCATCCAGAACACACTGTAATCACCATACAAGCACAGTCAAACAGAACCATCCAGAACACACTGTAATCACCATACAAACACAGTCAAACAGAACCATTCAGGACACACTGTAATCACCATACAAGCACAGTCAAACAGAACCATCCAGAACACACTGTAATCACCATACAAACACAGTCAAGCAAAACCATCCAGAACACACTGTAATCACCATACAAGCACAGTCAAACAGAACCATTCAGGACACACTGTAATCACCATACAAACACAGTCAAGCAGAACCATCCAGAACACACTGTAATCACCATACAAGCACAGTCAAACAGAACCATCCAGAACACACTGTAATCACCATACAAGCACAGTCAAGCAGAACCATGCAGAACACACTGTAATCACCATACAAACACAGTCAAGCAAAACCATCCAGAACACACTGTAATCACCATACAAGCACAGTCAAACAGAATCATCCAGAACACACTGTAATCACCATACAAGCACAGTCAAACAGAATCATCCAGAACACACTGTAATCACCATACAAGCACAGTCAAACAGAATCATCCAGAACACACTGTAATCACCATACAAACACAGTCAAGCAGAACCATCCAGAACACACTGTAATCACCATACAAGCACAGTCAAACAGAACCATCCAGGACACACTGTAATCACCATACAAGCACAGTCAAACAGAACCATCCAGAACACACTGTAATCACCATACAAGCACAGTCAAACAGAACCCTCCAGAACACACTGTAATCACCATACAAGCACAGTCAAACAGAACCCTCCAGAACACACTGTAATCACCATACAAACACAGTCAAGCAGAACCATCCAGAACATACTGTAATCACCATACAAGCACAGTCAAACAGAATCATCCAGAACACACTGTAATCACCATACAAGCACAGTCAAACAGAACCATTCAGGACACACTGTAATCACCATACAAACACAGTCAAACCGAACCATCCAGAACACACTGTAATCACCATACAAACACAGTCAAACAGAACCATTCAGGACACACTGTAATCATATACAGTCAAACAGAATCATCCAGAACACACTGTAATCACCATACAAACACAGTCAAACCGAACCATCCAGAACACACTGTAATCACCATACAAACACAGTCAAACAGAACCATTCAGGACACACTGTAATCACCATACAAACACAGTCAAGCAAAACCATCCAGAACACACTGTAATCACCATACAAGCACAGTCAAACAGAACCATTCAGGACACACTGTAATCACCATACAAACACAGTCAAGCAAAACCATCCAGAACACACTGTAATCACCATACAAGCACAGTCAAACAGAACCATTCAGGACACACTGTAATCACCATACAAACACAGTCAAGCAGAACCATCCAGAACACACTGTAATCACCATACAAGCACAGTCAAACAGAACCATCCAGAACACACTGTAATCACCATACAAGCACAGTCAAGCAGAACCATCCAGAACACACTGTAATCACCATACAAACACAGTCAAACAAAACCATCCAGAACACACTGTAATCACCATACAAGCACAGTCAAACAGAATCATCCAGAACACACTGTAATCACCATACAAGCACAGTCAAACAGAATCATCCAGAACACACTGTAATCACCATACAAGCACAGTCAAGCAGAACCATCCAGAACACACTGTAATCACCATACAAGCACAGTCAAACAGAACCATCCAGGACACACTGTAATCACCATACAAGCACAGTCAAACAGAACCATCCAGAACACACTGTAATCACCATACAAGCACAGTCAAACAGAACCCTCCAGAACACACTGTAATCACCATACAAACACAGTCAAACAGAACCCTCCAGAACACACTGTAATCACCATACAAACACAGTCAAGCAGAACCATCCAGAACACACTGTAATCACCATACAAGCACAGTCAAACAGAATCATCCAGAACACACTGTAATCACCATACAAGCACAGTCAAACAGAACCATTCAGGACACACTGTAATCACCATACAAACACAGTCAAACCAAACCATCCAGAACACACTGTAATCACCATACAAACACAGTCAAACAGAACCATTCAGGACACACTGTAATCATATACAGTCAAACAGAATCATCCAGAACACACTGTAATCACCATACAAACACAGTCAAACCGAACCATCCAGAACACACTGTAATCACCATACAAACACAGTCAAACAGAACCATTCAGGACACACTGTAATCACCATACAAACACAGTCAAACAGAACCATCCAGAACACACTGTAATCAGTATACAAACGCAGTCAAACAGAACCATCCAAACCATAGTGATTTGTTAGAAGTATTCTTACTATGGTTTGGATGTCGTTTCTCCCCCTGGGGTTCATGGGTTGAAGCTTGATCCCTAGTGTGGTTATGTTGGCAGATGATGTGGATGTGTAGGTGAGGCTAGTGGGAGGTATTTAAGACACTAAAGGCAGTACCCTTAGAAGTTCTTATGGAAGTTCTCACGAGACTGTCAAACTCTCCTGAGAGCAAGTTGTTATAAGAACAATTCCAACCCTTGAGTCCCTCTCTGACTTCTTGTTTTGAGATGTTATCTTTTCTTTTATACATGCTCCCCTGTCATGATGCCATAGTTATGAGGTCTTCTCCAGGGCAGAGCCAGTGTTCTTGCCTTGCATTCAAAAACCCAGAGCTGTGATCTAGTTGAATCTCTATAATATTACTCAGCTTTGGGTATTTTGTCATAGCAATGAAAAACTAACATAATCCTCCACATAGAATTCCTGGTAGTCACTGCCAATTGATCAAATGATTGTAAGAGAAGGAAATCATTTGTCATTTTGGGAAGACCATTCAATCCTGTGACTTGCTAGGTATAAATTCTAAATTTTAGCATTCCAGGGGTGGCCCAATGTTAACTTAGGACTATAATGTCAGCTATTCTGAGGCTTATTTCACTACCCTTATGCCCAGGATTACCTGGACCAAATTCAAGAGAATTCAGAATACTGTATTGTCAGATGCACAGAGAAATACTGTATCCTCAGACATACAGCATAAGGAAGAATAGCATTAATTTCCTAAGATATGCTAAGTCCTAGGAGCTAAAAGATCAGTAGGACCACTCCCCTACTACCGAAGACCAATAGGGAGAGGCCCAGTGCAGACAGAGAAGGATAGGACAAAGGTGCATGTGACTGGAAAGAATGGTGTGCAGGGAACAGTGGAAGCACAAAATGTTGGTTCCTAGAGTGTGGTTCAAATAGGAAATGTGATAGCATCAGAAGAGACTGCATGCAGGGATTTCTGTCTGCTGGTGGGGTGGGCTAGTTATGGAGTCTCCCTGGGCTTCAAGTCTCTCATCTGTAAAATGAAGGGGGTAGAGGCTAAACAGTGTCACCACTTACTAGTTGTTTGACTATGGGAAGATTAATTAATGTCTCTGAGTCCACTTTCTCATTTGTAAGATTAAGCATCTCCAGTTTCATGGGGATGTCTAATAGTTTCATTAAGAAACAAAGTTTTGCTTTGGGACAAGTGACCTTCCCAAATTGGGCACAGACAGTATTCCATTCCTCTGTGACTCATTTGATGAGCCTCCGCCCTGCATACTGACACTCTTCTTTCCAGATTAGCTGTTCAATGAGCACTGGTTGGTCATCACCATGAAGCAGCAGATGAGTGTCAAAGAAAAAAAATGCAACTTGTGTGATTCTTGGCGGTGAGGGTGGGGAGTAGCTGTAGTGGGTTAATTCTGGACAGTATGGGAAAGAGACAAAGAAATGGTAGTGTAGTTCTTAATCATTCCACATATCAGCATCACAGTACAAACCAAAGAAGGAAGAAAAGTCAAATCTATTGGAAAACTTTTAAAAAAGAAAATCAGCTATGGAAAGGACTAAAAAAGTAGGACTAAAAAAAAAAAAAAAAAAAAAAAAAAAAAAAAAACACCACAAAGTCCCTCTAGGACAAAAGAAATGTGTTCCTGATTAGCACCCAGTGAACACAGCTGTAGTTTAGAGCCAAGGCAGACATCCAGTAAAGAGCCACTAGGAGAAATCTGCACATAGTCTCTGTCTTTATTTTAATTGGGAGGTGAGTGGAAGGATGAATCAAAGATGCGTCAGTGGTGTGTTGCTGTTGCTTGTGGGGGTAGAAGGGCAAGCAGAGCAAATACGGTTAATAAAAGGAAAATAGAGAAAGCCTTGAGGGAACTGAATGCCAGCAAGCTTCAGGAGGGGGTGGGGGCGAGCAAACAGCTTGGCCTTTGGCTACTTCCTCATGGAGACCATGGCAGAAGCTAGGCCGAGACTTCAAATTACTTTAAGTGGTCATATCATAGGAACTGAAGCACTGTGCTCTGAAATCAAGTCATCCACCCACATGCAGAGGAAGCCCTGTAGCTTCTTATGAACTGTGTATAAACATAATCATCTGTCTTTTGGTGCATAAACACAGGTGTGTTCACAAACAGCCCAAGTCATTTTTGTACACTGAGACTATAGTCACCTCGTTTGGATTTATACTTTCCCGTCTTTCTTCATCTTCTTTTAATGTGTGTGTTCATGTGTGTGCAGCTGTGTATGCATGTGTTTGAGTGTCTGTATGTGGAGGCCACAGGACAACCCTAAGAAGCATTCCTCGGGGATGCCTGGTTTTCTGCTTGGAGTTTGCCCATTAGGCTAGCCTGGCTAGCCACAGAGGCCCCAGGACCCTCATTTCTCTGCCTTCCTAGAGCTGAGATCATAAGAGGCCACCATCATGCCTGGCATTCTTATAGGGGTTCAGGGGATTCACACCAGGTCTACATTCTTGTGAGGAAAACATTTTACCAACTGACCTATCGCCTCAGCCTCCATTGTTTCTTCTGAACTGGAATAAATGACAAGGTACTTCAGTGATCTCTCACACAAGAAGACTCTTTTTACCATCAGATCTTTTATTTTGCAATGTAGTGCTTGTTCTTATATCTGCCACTTGAAAAGAGAAAGTACTTGTGTCAAAATTGAGAACAACTTAATAGACACCATAAGAAAAGAACAAAGATTTCATTAGTTTTCTGAATACATGTAAGAACCAAGGCAGGGCAATACATATGCATTTACATCAGTATGCATTGTGATTTTTTTTTTTTTTTTTTTTTTTGGTTTTGCAAGGTAGGGTCTCACTCTGGTCCAGGCTGACCTGGAATTCACTATGTAGTCTCAGGGTGGCCTCGAACTCTCGGCGATCCTCCTACCTCTGCCTCCCGAGTGCTGGAATTAATGGCGTGCGCCACCACGCCCGGCAGTGATTTTTAACTTTATTTTTTTCTGTGTCCTCTTCATAAATAAATGCTAATCCATGCTGAGTGTGCCATGAGAGGCCATACATAATGGCTAGTTCCCAGGTTTTGATTCTTTCCATCTTCACAGCAGTCATAGAATGCACTGCTATCATTCCTATTTAACAGGTTAGGAAACAGCCATAGCATGATTAGCTGCTCAGCTAACAGTTGAAGAACAAAGCCCTCATTTCAGCCAGTCTGCCTTCAGATGCTGTTCTTAATGGCTGTGTTAACTTCTTGTATCATTTTGTCTCTGTAACAGATACACTTAGGCAGCTTTGAAGTACTCCTTACAGTGAGTCTCCTCTGAGTTTGGTCTGGAGTCGGGAACCATAGGCCCAGACAATCCCCCTAGGGCTTTCCATGGGTACCACTCATGCCAAAGGGAAATGGCCCTTCTAGGTTTCCACTGAGGCCATTTTTCTTAGAGAGCCAGAGTTATTTATATTTAACTACTCTTTCATCCTAACTTAGTGAAGGTGTTTCAGAATCATGATTAAAATGTAAATATTAACAAGGAAGTAAAACTAAGTAAAATCCTTCTCTCTTGTGACTTCTTTCCAGAAATAATTTGCATATCCAAACAAGAAATTCTCAATGTACGCCTTTTGTTTGTTTCTTGAGTTCATTCAAAAATATTTCCTATATCAACTACTTATCAGCCAGTGGGATGTAGATCAAGATGTCTGGGACTTGGGAGATGGCTGAGTTTGTAAAGCACTTAAGAAAAGAACCTGAGTTAAAATCCCCAGGACTCAGGTAGATTCTGGGTGAGAGGTCACATGCCTATAATATCAATGCTTGGACAGTAGAGACAGGTGGATCCCTAAAGCAATCTGGATAGCTAGATTGGCTAAATTAGTGAGCTTTGGGTTCAGTTAAAAAAATACATATTCACACACATACAATAAATACACACAGATGAATGGTATGATGGCACACACATTCACATTGGGAAGGTAGGCATGAACTATAGTGAATAAATAAGCCACCTAGCATCTTGACAGGTGATGTGGGCAAGGGAGAACAAAAATGGAGAGAAGGGGGTGGAAAGTTTTAGAGTATCAAGATTTTTAAAGTAAGACAGACCCTTCCAAAGAAGGTGGAATTTAAGCAAACATCAAAAGAATAAAAAAGAGTGAGCAAAGAGGGAAGAATCTGGGCAGAGGAGAGGATTCAGTGAAAATGCCTGAGGCAGGAGGCACCTGGCATATGTGAAGAACAATAGATTGAGTGAATGGGCACTGAGAGAAAATGAAAAATTTAAAAAATATCAGGGCAGATTCTCAGTCTTTAGGACATTTCAAGTAATGAAGTTTGCACACGAGATTGGCATGATTCAACTTAGGTTTCACATATGACTTTTTCACATATGCAACTTTATTTTTTTTTGAGGAAGGGTCTCCCTCTAGCCCTAACTGACCTCGAATTCACTCTGTAGTTTCAAGGTGTCCTCATACTCACAGTGATCCTCCTACCTCTGCCTCCTGAGTGCTGGGATTAAAGGCGTGCGCCACCATGACAGGCACAACTTTATTTTTAGACTAACAATGTCTCTGGAAATATTTTCTCAGTACCTGCATATCTGTTGTTCTCCATCTAGCAGGTGCATAATAATCCATGAAGCATACAGTCAAAGAAGTTCTGTATTGGTATTTAGCTTAATTGTAAGGTTCATTGCCTTAACACTAGAACATCCTTTGTGCAGAGATGAGTGCCTTCTTGAGAGTACTTATATAGGCTATACTTCAGCGGTGATGATAAATCAAAAGAATATTTAGAAAATACTTTTCAAAGGTTGCCCTTCAGAACTTGTGTATCAAATTACCCTTACCAATAACTAGTTTTGCACATTGTTATCAACGCTGTAGATTGTAAACTTAAGTTTTATTTTTCTTTCCAAATTGATGTTTCTCTTATCTATCTATCTATCTATCTATCTATCTATCTATCTATCTATCTTTCTTTTTTTTTTTTTGTGGGGTTTGTGAGTAGGGTCTCACTCTAGCTCAGGCTGACCTGGAATTCACTTTGCAGTTTCAGGGTGGCCTCAAACTCATGGCGATCCTCCTACCTCTGCTTCCCGAGTGCTGGGATTAAAGGTGTGCACCACCACACCTGGCGTTTTCATTTTTTAAATGAGTGATATTGAATGTGTCTTTTTATGTCCATTAGTCATTTACATTTTATCATATTCTATGCTCATTTTCATTTTGAATCTATTTCTTATTGATTTGCAAGATCTATTCAAATATTAAGGAAATAATATATTTTTATACTACATCTACAACAAATATTGCCTTTAGTAGCTCAGAATCTCAAATGTAAATGACTTTATAAGTGTGTTTTTTTGTGTGTGTCTTTGTGTGCTATAACAAAGTCATTTGTACTTATAGACAGATGTATACTTTATATAATATTTATATGATATATATATATATATATATATATATATATATATATATATTAGTAGAATTCTACACCAGAAGTATTTTTGTGTTGTCTAATATATTACTAAATATACATATATATATATCTTCACACACACACACACACACACACACACACACACACATATGTATGGTTTTTCCAGGTAGGGTCTCATTCTAGCCAAGGCTGACCTGTTATTCACTATGTAGTCTCAGGGTGGCCTCGAACACTGCAATCCTCCTACCTCTCCCTACTGAATGTTGAGATTAAAGGTGTGTGCCACCATGCTCAGCTTATATTAGTATTTTCATTTATGAGTTTTGGTTCTACATCATATTCTCCCCTCCAATATAATTAATGAAAAAAAGTTTGTTTTTCTTTCCCTTGATTATTTTGTTGGCATTTTTTACATTTAAATAGCTGATCCATTAACAATTCATCTTGGTGGAAGAGGTAAAGAGGATACTAAGATTTCTGACTGGTGGTTTTACTAATGCAGTGATGTAACAAAAAAAAAAAAAGCTAGTGTAACTGAGTTAAGATGTCTTTGTGTTTTCTTTGTACATTTTTTCTTGCTATGTAGCCCGGGCTGGCTTCAAACTCACAGTAGTCTTGCCCCCACCTCCTGAGTGCTGGGATTATAGGTGTCCACTATTAGGCCAGGTTGTGCAATTTTTTTACTTCGTATTTCAAAACTAAAGGATGACCTAAGATTCTACAGGTTGTTTTTCCCATTCATGACTTTATTTTCATAGGAGCCAGAGAAAATGTAATTTAACTAACTGCTCTTATTTCTAAATCTCTCAGTGAGAAAAGAAGATCCAGGAAAAACTTTAAATAGCCACTGCAGGACAGTCCTTATCTTCTGCAGTCAGGTCAATGGCTTTGCTTTAGCTCGGTTACTGAGCAAAACTTGGGTACCTTGTTCATCTTGAGAAACAACCTTAGGGAGGCAGCACAAATGTAGGTTGCAGTGTCTGGGTCCGTAACTTTCAGTCAGCTGTGCTTTAATTTTTATGCCATTGGCTTGAAGTAGGTCCTCAAAAAAGCCAGTCTTCTAAGTAGGTTTGTGTTTAACTTAAAGCTAGGGTCTACTTAAAGTAACTCTTTTATATTTATTGTCTGAACATGGATGGAAGGACAGTTTCATTAGTTCAGCATGAATCCAACAATCGTGTCCACAAGCAGTGATTTTAGCCACCAGGCACATCCTGGATCCTCAACCCAGAAAGCCCACACTGGTAAAGGAATTCAGATCCAACACATGGTTGGTATGGGTGTTATAAGTGTAGCCATTAAAACACACACACATGCATGCACACATGCACACACACACACACCCACCACATCTCTCTCTTTAAAAGAAACAAGAGAACAAACTTCAACTTCCAAAACTGTGTCAAAGGAACTTTCAAGAAACTCTTAGCTGAATCAACAGTGGTACTTCCTGCCTGAGCAGGGGGTAAGAGGCATTTCCCAGCATTGACAGCATATTTACTTTGGTTGGGTTATTTATATAGTGCCCAACAAAGTGAGCAAAAAAATTAATGCATGCAATTTATAACTCAAAGAACTATATCTTAGCACTAAGATGTGGGCAAAGGCCCTGTCAGTGACAATTTAGGACAGTCATCTTCAGTGCCATAGAAACAAATCAGTGTTGATAGAGAGTGCTTAGCTCCTTAATACTTAGCCAGGAACCGTTCAGCTCAAGGCCAAAATAAGCCACTGCTGTGTTTTTTTTTTTTTTTTTTTTTTGTGTGTGTGTGGGTGGGTGGGTGTGTACTTGCACACGTGTGTATATGTATGTGTGTTTATGGAGGCAAGAGGAGAACTTCAGGTATCACCCTCAGGAGTGCTGTCCATCTCCTTTGAGAGAGGGTCTCTCAGTGGCCTGCAGCTCACCAGTTAGGCTAGACTAACTGGCAGAGACCCTCAGAGAGCCTCAGGGAGCCTCAGGGAGCCTCAGGGAGTCTCCTGTCTTTGCCTCCCCAGCTTTGAGATTATGGTGGAATGCCCTACCATAACCAGCATTTTACATGGGTAATGAAGATAGAACTCAGGTCCTCATGCTTGGGATGAAAATGTCTTACCAAGGGAGCTTTCCCATTTTATGACAGTGCTTTCTGGTTTTGGTAGCTTTTGCATCTCAGTTTTTCATTGTCTTCTAAGTTAAGCCAATGACAAGGAACCCTGCTCTGCTATGGATCACAGCACGCCAGTGGGAAGTTATGTTTTATATTATGTAAACCTAGAAGATGATAGAGTGTGGTGTTTGAAACTGTTGATTCTTCTTTAGGGTCCTTGTCTCTCCACCTGAAGCATGGAGGTGGTGGAGGGTGATCAAGTGAAGATTCATTTACATGCGAGTATAACAGCTACTCAAAAACTGATTTCTGGGGGCAGCAGGTTTTCCAACCAAGAGTGACACCAAAGGTCCATGTTTTAAACTTTTGATACCCAAGCTGGCTCTTTTGGAAGGTGGTGGGACCTTTTGAAGTTAGTGATTACAGCTCTGACTCATGGCAGCAGTGAATTGCTGACCTAAAAGGCATGAAGATATTGTGGTTCTAACTCTTTGACAGGCCTTGGGACACATGTTAAGAAGGGTCTTGTTGAGTGTTATGGCTCACGGTCCTCTGCAGGATCTTTCTAGCTCCGTCAAGATGGTGTCTGTGTAAACACGCCTCACCTGGCGCAGAAGGAAAGGCAAGACCTGTAGGGTTCATTAGGGTTTGGCGGGAGGGCAGGGAGGACCAAAGCAGGGAAGATGAGTCAAGAGAAGTCCCCTTGAAGCAGGAGATGGACTAGTGGGTCTCTGAGGTAGGAACAGACAATCTACCTCCAAGGCAAGTACAAGAATCTAATGATTTGAGTGAAGTTCCCCCAAGGCTGGACTGGAAATCTTTCCTGTGATCTCTGTTCTTGGAATAAGTCTGTCTTCTCAGTGCCAAGAATCTGATTCTCAGGATAGCCAAATGTAGATGTTATGTAGACCCATGCATATCCTAAGTGGTTATTCAAATTAACTGAAAATCACAGGGACCAATCAGGAAAGCCCATCAGCCTCCCAAATTTCCTGTGGAGCGGCTCTATTTCCCTTGTCACCTTGGCAACCATTAGGCCATGATTGGTTTTAAAAAAGAGAAAGAAGAACATGGAGTAGCAAAAGAGCATGGGGCCGTGCACTTCTGTGCTGGAACTCCATTCACTATCAGGGGAAGGGCCCTTCACCCCCACATTGTCCTGGGCAGCAGCACTTGCATGTCTAAACTCAAGTGATTGAGATCTGTATACTTCAGATACTTGGGAGGGGACTCTTCTTCCCTTCTTAGTGTTGTGATGATGATAGAGACTATTGTAGTCATTCAGTAGTTTTAAAAAATCTGAAAAGTGTTCCTTACTTGTTGCCAAGCATGGAGGGAAAATGGATGGGGGTTTCATGAAAGTATTCATGGTCTTAAGGAAAGATACTGAAAACATAAGCTTTATAATGTGATAAGCACAAAACTGTACTTGCTGCATTTTGGGGCTCCCAATCTTTGAATGGTGACATAAAGGTCATCAAGAGGCAGACCAGAAATGGAAGAAGTGAGGATGAGGAGAAGAAGTAGGCTCCAGGAAGAGAAAGGTTAATATGAGAATGGTCTTAGTTCTGCTGCAATGTCATCTCAGAACAGATGATGCTGGCCAAGAGTTCTGAGTCCATGTGGTGAAGAATTCATGCCTGTCTTTTCCTCTTGTCACACCGCTGAGTGATTTCATCCTGTCCAGATGGTAACTAAGGTGATGCCGATGCTAATAGACTAGTGATTCATAATGATTTTGGAAAGCACTTATATTTTATTTGTTAAATGGATTATTTTATGGGACTAATACGTTGTTGTATATAGAATGAATCTGGCCCTTGGAAAGTCAAGCAACATAGTTGTGATAAAATTCTGATTAAGTGAATTAATTGGGGCCAGTAGATACAGTGATAAAATAAATGAATGGGAATCTTAGGTCATCTATAGACCTTTAAAGCTGGAGGGATAAAATTTATGGTGGTGTGGAACAATAAACATCAGAAGAGGTCTGAGAATTTTACTCTGCTCCATGTCCATTCCTTCCTTGTTCCTTGTTAACAAAGTCCTAGTTGTATTCCCGGGTTTACCTTCCTCCTAACAGTCATGGATTTCCGGCAACTTAGAGATGGGTCTTATTGTCTAAGTCAGACATGGTAGTCTTATTCTGTCTGCCAATTACTGGTTTGTCTGTGATACAACCCTGGCCACAGAGAGAAGTCTGCTGGGGACCTTCTGGTAAAAGTTTCTTTTATTTCAGGGGAGGTTCTATAGACGAGCTGGTTTTATATTTCTTTGCATGCCTTGTCATTGGATATGACAACCTATCCAGAGTTGCTGTCACTACCTTGTGTTCATGGTGAAGGGGAAGCAGCCAGGGAGCACTTGGGCAAAGCAAGGCAGAGCTGAAAGGACCACTATCCCAGCGGCCTTAAGTATTATTTGGCTTGCTAAGTAGGGAGAGTATCTTCTAACTACAAAGTATGTACCTGTTTTCAGAATTCAGTCTTCTAGACTTAACCCTAATTAATAAGATACCTTTTAACATTGAAAAATATAACATTTTACCTTTAAGCTTATACAATTAATTGTAGCAAGATTAATTAGAAAAAATATCTCTATTTGCTAAAGACAGAACAGACAGAATACTGTACTGATATAATATTTTCTGAAGGCCACTTGTAAAAATCTAGCATCCACACTGGTTGTGATGGTGCATACCTTTAATCCCAGCACTAGAGAGGCAAAGATAGGAGGTTGGCTACAAGTTTGAGATCACCTGAGACTACACAGTAAATTCCAGGTCAGCCTGGGCTAGAGTGAGACCCTACCTAAAAAATAAAATGACAAAAAAAAAAAATCTATGTGTGTGCTTATATTTGTAAATGCATAGAAGTCTTATTGGTTTTCTTTGAACAGTGTAGATGACATGACTCAATGTTATACATTCTGTATTTAAATACACACTATATTACTTTCAAACTTTACTTTAAAAATAATTTTAAAATTAAAAAAAAAATCTAGCATTCAATCAGCAGTATGCCATAATACCTGGTATTTTTGTCTGAAACTTGGGTCATGGCGTGGTACCCATTTTCTGGGAACACAGAAAGAAGACCTAGATAATAATCAAGTAAACACATAAACATGATACTTGTTAGGTAAAGATTAGACCTAGCAGAATTTGTAATAATTCCAAAAGCAAAACAAAAGAGGCTACCATGCCCTTGTGCTGTGAATGAGAACACTGGCTGGCTGAACCTGTGTACTTGGGGAAGGATGTCAATTCCTGAAGGCTGACATGAGGTCTACACTGAAGGTCAAGCTGACTCAGTGACTTTATATCTCATATAGTCACACAATTAAAATGTCTTAATGAAGTCAGGTTCCAGACAAATTGGCTCCTTCATTTCCAAGGACCCCACACTTCTTTTGGTGTTGGACAAGTTGGATGACTCATTTACTAAGCATTTTGGCAGAACCTTCAACTGAGTATATTTTTAGAACTGAATTCATGTGGGAAAAATACATTTAGAAGGGTTGGATGAATAATGGGGGAGGATAATAAAATAACAAACTGTGTTTCTCAAATGTCAGCTTAGTAGTAATGGAATAGAAAGTAATGGGTGATTTACGGAATGTGGGAGGCTGAAAACAAACAGGCAAAATACTAAAGTGCTCAGTCTCACAGGTGAGGGTTTCGGTCATGAGAGAGCTTGAACTATGAAAGGAGCCAGAGAATGGGTAAGGAGAGACAGAGGCAGACACTAATGAAAGAGAGAGAGAGAACAAACAAGCTTTAAAGGAGAATTTGAGGATTGTTATAGATTTGGGTATTGAGTGACACCAAAAGGTCCATGTTTTAAACTTTTGATACCCAAGCTGGCTCTTTTGGAAGGTGGTGGGACCTTTTGAAGGTAGAACCCAGCAAGAAGTTGTTAGGTCACTGGGTAGGGGGCATGCTCTTCAAGGGGACTGTGAGACCTTGTCTCTTTCACACTTGTTTCTGGGTCATAAGGTAAGCATTGCACTCCCCCAACATAGTCCTCACTATTGCCATATGTTATGTCCACCAGAGGGCCAAACATATGGGTTGATTCCATTTTGTGATGGAATGCTAAAACTATATACCCCCTACCATGAGTTAATTATTTCAGACACTTCATTATTGTGATGGAAAGCTGATGCGCACAACTGTAATGACCAAAAGCATCTTTTTCTTTCTTTTCCTTTTCTTTTTCTTTTTTTTTTTTTTTTTTAGTTTGGATGAACTTCTCCAGAATCCAGAATAGCATGCTTTTTCTTTGAATTTGCAATCTGACCCTGAAAATGTACACTTTGATCAACAGAATGGTATGAAGGAGCAGTTGAGAAACATGGTAGTAAATACTTAGGGATTCCATATGAATGTCTAAAAGAAGAGGGTGAACCTTTAATTTTAGCTCTATATTGTGAAAGCAAAGCTGTTAATTGCATATACTTTACACTTAAAATACTTTAATACTGTTATGTCATCACTTTAAAACCCCTTCTAGGAAATACCTCCAAGATTTAGCTTGGATTTTTCTTCTATTATCTATAGCCAAGATCCGGATTCAAGTGAGTTAATGATTTATTCTTCTGTGGGCTCTTAAGCTTCCAATCTGCCTTTTATTTTTAACTTCTGTTTCTTTTCTGTGAAGTGTCATTTTCTCAGTATCTCTGCTGAATTCCTTCTGCTTGTCAAAATTTAGATGAAAATTTTTTTCCTTCTCGTCTTCCTCCTCCTCCTTTCATCTCTGAGGCAAGGTCTCTATGCAGCCCAGGCTTGCTGCAAACTCATGACCCTCCTGCCTCAGCCTCTGCATACTAGGATTACAAAACCACAACCAGCTAAAATGTATCTTTTTTTGGTAAGTACTTTCTTAAGCAGAATCTGATTTCCGTCCACCATTGTTATATATGTCATTTGTTGTACCTCCACTACATACTGGGCATTGTATCAAGCATATGATGTAAATTCCCTCATTAATAGTTGCTGTATAGCCTTGCTAAGCCACCATACCCAGCTCTCTAATCTTTTTAAAATATTTTATTTTATTTATTTATTTATTTATTTATTTATTTATTTATTTATTTATTTATGAGAGAGAGAAAGAGAGATATATAGAGAGAGGCGATACAGAGAAAGTGAGAATGGGCATTCTAGGGCCTTTAATCACTGCAAACAAACTCCAGACACATGTGCCACCTTTTGTATATGGCTTTACTTGGGTACTGGAGAATTGAACCAGGGGCATTTGGCTTTGGAGACAAGTGCCTTAACTGCTAAGCCATCTCTCCAGCCCTCTCTAATCTTTACTAATTGTCAGAGAGATTCTATTATCCCTATTTACTGATAATGCTAAGTAATTTGCTCTATTTTACCCTGCTAAGAGATGGAACTAGGAGCTGGGTATGGTGGTGCATGCCTGGGACATGGGAGGCAGAGGTAGGAGGTTTGTTGTGAGTTCAAGACCAGGCCAGGAATATATAGTGAGTTGCAGGTCAGCCTGGGCTGGAGTGAATCCTACCTCAAAAAAAAAAAAAAAAATCAAGCTGGGTGGTGCATATCTTTAATCCCAGCACTTGGATGGTAGAGGTAGGAGAATCACTGTGAATCACTGTGAGTTCAAGGCCATCCTGAGACTACATAGTGAATTCCAGGTCAGCTTGGGGTAGAGTGAACCCCTACCTCAAGAAAACATAAAAATAAAAATCCAAAAACCGAAAAAGAGATGCAACCAGGACTTGAAGGTAGTGCTCTTATTTCACAGTGTGTGTTCTTAGTTACAATGCTACATGTCCTCGTGCATGAGTATGTGTTAGACTGCAGCTTATTTATGTTATTGTCTGCCCTGTAAGTGATATACATGCATATGTCATGCAAAGGTGGGGGCATGGATTGACTGTAGGGCTGCAAGGAGTCCATCTGATGGTTGTGCTTGCAATGGAGGCAGTTGTTGGTGCTGTCAGGACCTGTTGCTGGGAGGCCACTTAAGTAGGGCTGGTCACAACCAGATCAGACATGAAGATGATCATTCAGGGGACAATAGTTTCGCAGAGGAATAGGTGAAACGTGATTAACTGTTTTCCTCATTCCTGAAAAGATAGGAGGGTTTCACTTCATACATAAAGGAAAGTACATTCTTTTTTTAAAATTTCGTATCATATGTGTATGGCTAAGTATTATGAACACCTTGGGTTTACAAATCACATATACCGCAAAATGAATTTCTAGATTTTCCCATCTTTTCAACTCCTCCCTAAATATGGCTATTATAATTCTTATTGCTTTATATTGTTTAAAAGTCAGTCACTCCTTGTCAGGTTCAGAACCCTTCAAGATTGCTGCCTGTACCCTACTCACCTCTAGAATCAGAACTCTTGAGCTATAAAGGATGAGCAAAGCATGAATGCAAGAATGTAAGCAACCAATGATTGCTGAATTTAAACAACAGAAAATGCATGATTTCTACAAGCATGGCACACAGTACTTTTCTAGGGAAATAATTCATTCAACACTTGGCAAATATACACAAACACTGAGACAATCAGAAATAGAAGATCATAACTATGTTTCTTCTCTCCTCACACTCTTCTAGAAAAATAGACTTCTACAGACCACTTTGATAAATTACCATTAGGGCCCTGACATAATAATTAAGTATGCAACATGAATATAAACACAAATTATTAATGACATGCATACTAAAATATATATAATATGTTATAAAATTGTATATAGTTATTTTAGAATTAAGTAAAATGGACTGTTTCATCTTTGAAATAATTTTTTCATGATTTAAAACAGCATCTGGTGATTGAGTAGACAACTGAGCATTCATTAATGTATCCAACATGGAATGAATATGAATTGAATGTCCTTTGTGTGTAAGACTTTAAGTTGGAGGTTAGGAATGAAACTATGAAGCAAAATAGACAGGATCACTGCTCTTATTTTGTTTATAATCAAATAATGTTTATCAAGTTATTTAAGAAAAATTGTACCAGTGATAAGTGCTTAAAAGAGAACTATATGGTGCTACAAGGACAAACAATGGAGGAACAAAAATACAGTATAAACTGAGTAGAGAAATGAGGACAAGTGGATCTAATTTGAATAAGAGATCATATTGAAGAATCTGGTATTTACCCCAAGATCCATGTGGAGATTAAACTCTGATTTCATAAATTCAATTGTGCTTTCAAAAGACAATGTGTGGGCTGGAGAGATGGCTTGGCAGTTAAGGTGCTTGCCTCCTAAGCCTAAGAACGCCAGTTCCAATCTCCAGGTCCCACGTTTAGCCAGATGCGAAGTGACGCAAGGGCGTAATGCCGCACTTGACCACAAGGGGGGAGCACGCATCTGGATTTCGTTCACAGCAGCTGAGAGGCTGTTGGCATGCCCATCTCTATCTGCCTTCCTCTCCCTTTCTCTCTGTCTCTCTCTGTGTCTCTCTCCAAAAAAAAAAAAAAAAAAAAAAGACAACGTGTGACTGTATTGGGGTTGAGAAGATGGAAAAGTGATTGCTTGCAAAGGCTGCTGGTACAGGTTCAATTTCTAAACCTTCCACATAAGCCAGATGCAAAAAAGTGGTGCAAGTAACTAGTGCTCATTTGTAGTGACAAGAGGCCCTGGGGCACACACATACATGCATGCGCATGCATGCGCACACACACACACACAAATAAATCATTTAAAAAAAGACAATGTGTGGGGCTGGAGAGATGGCTTAGCGGTTAAGGCTCCTGCCTGTTAATCCTAAGAATGCTGGCTCCAATCTCCAGTAGTTCCAATCTCTAGGTCCCACGTTCAGCCAGATGCAAAGTTACACAAAGGTGCAATGCCACACTTCCCCACAAGGGGGCACACACATCTGGAATTCATTCACAGTGGCTGAGAGGCTGCTGGTGTGCCCATTCTCTATCTGTCTTCCTCTCCCTCTCTTTCTGTCTTTCTCTGTGTCTCTCTCAAAGAAAAAAAAAAAAGACAATAGACAATGTGTGGAGAGTGGGACAGAGGGGCAAGAGAAAATGTAAGGACACTAGATTGCTTTCATTGGTTTAAGTAAGTGGATGGCCTTGGGGAAAATGCAAATGAACTCATTTCTCTCCTCTGATTCCAGCAAATTTACAGTTAACTCATACTTATGAAGACTACTCATTAGCAGCTACAGGGAATGAATGGTGCCTCTTGGAAGAAAAGTATCACCTGGTGACTTCCAGCTTACATGTTTATACCTACATATTGGACCTCATCAGAATGCTTTGGCTTGAGGATATAAATAGATATATGAGATAGTAACGGACCAAAATCATGATCATTAAAATATAGCTATAGGGCTGGAGAGATAATTTTGTGGTTAAGATGCTTGCCTGCAAAGCCAAAGGACCCAGGTTCAATTCCCCAGTACCCACATAAGCCAGATGCACAAGGTGGCACATGTGTCTGGAGTTCATTTGCAGTCGCTGGAGGCCCTGGCACACCAATTCTCTCTCTTTCTTTCAAAAAAATAAATAAATAAAATAAAATGTAGCTACAGAACTTTATTTCTTTCTACCTTCAGTTATAGTTTAATCACAGCTCCTCAGTCAAAAGAGTGAACTGGGATGGGGAGATTGCTCAGTGCATAAAACACTTGCTCACTACCTGAGTTCAGAATCCCAGGACCCACAAAAGCTAGACAGAGTAGGGATCTGTTCTCCCAGGCCTCCTAAGGCAAGATTGGAAGAAGAGACAGGAGAGTCCCCTGAAGCTTGTGAGCCAGCTGGTTGACCAGCCTGGCAAATGCAGTGGTGAACAGACTCTGTCTCCAAACAAGGTAGATGATGAGGACCAGCACTTGGGGTGCTGTGTCATGCACATGCCTGCATTCATGCACACAAAACATAGACACACAGAGGAGCAGGAGGAATAATAATAATAATAATTGGCTAACCTTACAAAAGGCTTAAAGATATTAAATAGTTTAAATTCATCCACTTAGTCATCCATTTAAAAGTTTTTAAAGGACTTCCAGATAAGATGGTGGCATAGGAACCATGCCAAGCCAGCCTAGGAAGGGATTTAAGCAAAACCACAGAAAAATATTCTCTTCTTCTGAAAAGTGCAGGAGTATAGGTTATTCTTAGACACAGTGGAGAAGCAGGAGAGACCAAGATCCAGAAAGGAGGAAAATGGCCAGAATCCCACTGAGGAGCTTGTGACCTTGATCTGTGCACCTGGCACCACCCACTAAGCAGCAGCAGAGACCAAACAAGGGGATTTTCCAACCTCATCAGCCTCCTTGCAAAGTCAAGAAATCAGAAGGAAAGACAGCTGAGATCAACTAAGGAGCTACTGAAAGAGATACAGGTGGGACTGCGTGAGCAACTCCAGGCTTCCTGCACTCTGCCATCCCCCAACTATCAGAACCCCAAACCTCCAGCATTTAGCCCCTGGCATTCTGCCCCCAGCTGCAGGGCATCCAGCACAGCTGAACAGAACTCCAGCTCCACAGCACAACATGGAGGTGGGCATTTAGTATTGGTGAGTTTGAAAGCCATCCCAAATGGTGATGAGGACATCTGATAAAAACACACACACACACACACACACACACACACACACACACAAACAGATACATAGGCCTGCATTGGAAGTGATAATCTCTCTTCCCATGTCAGGGCAGGTTATGGATTACATATTTTTGGTTGGCTTTACCATTTTTAAATAAGCTGTATTTAGGGGTTGAAAGTTGTTGCCTTTAATGCTTTCAGATTCATAGGTCCTTTGTCTTTTGCTCCTGCCATTATTGGAGGCAGGGTCTGATTCAGATCCAGGAAGACCTGACCCAATTCAGAATAGAATTCTCTACCCCCTAGCTGACAGGATTAAGGGTGTAGAGCAACACACAACCTTAGGGATTTTGGCTTTATGTGACTGTTTGTTTTAATTCCCACACTTGTATACTTTGTGCTAGTTTTTACTGAATGTGTATATTGCTCAGTTGAAATTTAGAATTTTCCAGTAAATTGTTCCACACAATCCACTAGAATACTTGCTTAGCAAGCAAACTTAACACCTAGGATTACTTCTGCAGTTGGATTGGGGTACAAGAACTACACTTGGCACCTTAAACTCATATCCTGAAAGTATATAAAGGTGGATCACCACATCTAAGAACATTGCAGATAAGTAAAAAACCCAAGCATCAAATCAATTCAGTATGCAAAAGTCGCTAGATTATAATACAAGGAACACAGAGAATCAAGACATTGCAGTCCCACCAAAAATTATAAATCCATCAGAAATGATCACCAATGACACTGTTTTAGATGAAATACCTGACAAAGATTTCAAGAGAATGATTTTATGTATAGTCAAAGAAATCAAAGAAGAAATGGAAGAAATCAAAGAAGAACAAAGGAATTAAAGAAGAAAACAAACTCCTGAAAAAGAACACAGGAACCAGCTAAATGAAAAAGGAGGTTATTACTAGACATGACTAAGGAAATAGAAATACTGAAGAAAAACCAGGCTGAAATCCTAGCTCTGAAGAACCCAGTCAGTCAAAGAAAAAACTCTGTGTAAAGTTTCACCAGTAGAAGGGATGAAGGAAAGAACAAAATATCTAAACTAGAAGGCCAGGTAGCAGATCTAATACAGTCCAACAAAGAGAAAGACAAACTAATAGAAAGGTATGAATGGGAATTCCAAGATATCCAGGACACTATGAAAAGATCAAACATAAGAATTCAGGGTATAGTAGAAGGAGAAGAATTTCAATCCAGAGGCTTAGTAAACATTTTCAACAAAATCATAGAAGAAAAATTTCCCCAAATCAGAAAGAAATGCCAATGCAGATACAAGAAGCTTTTAGAAAACCAAACAGACAAAACCTAGAAAGAACCTTTCCTTGCCATGTTAGTTAAACTACTAAGCATGCAAA
Source organism: Orientallactaga sibirica (assembly GCA_036365145.1). NCBI lineage: Eukaryota > Metazoa > Chordata > Mammalia > Rodentia > Dipodidae > Orientallactaga > Orientallactaga sibirica. The sequence goes on from JAEOAD010000005.1 coordinate 50,548,222, forward strand.
CCAAAGAAAATATATTGAAAGCAGTTAGAAAGAAAAAGCAAATGACCTACAAAGGCAAGCCCATCAAAATAACAGCAGATTACTCAACACAAACTTTAAAAGCCAGAAGGGCTTGGAATGATGTATTACAAGTTCTGAAAGATAACAACCGTCAACCAAGGTTACTTTATCCCACAAAGCTATCTATCCAAATTGATGGAGAAGTAAGGTCATTCCACAACAAAAACAGGTTAAAGGAATTTATGACAATTAAACCAGCTCTACAGAAGATACTTGAAGGAATACTTTTTGCTGAAGAGAAAGCAAAATACACACAGGAAGAAATAGGAAAAAAGATCATTCTCAAATAACAGTTAAAATGAGTAAAGGGAAAACAGGAAGCACTACAAAACAAGAAGAATGGTGAGAATAAATACATACCTTTCAATAATAAATTTTAATATCAATGTCCTCAATGCCCCAACCAAAAGACACAGGCTTGAAGATGGGATTAAAAGGCAGGATCCTGCCATTTGCTGCCTCTAGGAAACTCATCTCTCAATACAAGATAGACACTGTCTTAGGGTGAAAGGATGGAAAAAGGTATTTCAAGGAAATGGGCCTAGAAAATAAGCAGGAATTGCTATCCTAATATCTGACAGGATAGACTTCAAACCGGCATTAGTGAGAAAAGATAAAGAAGGTCATTTTATACTGATTAAAAGATCACTCCAATAGGAGGATATTACAATCCTAAACATATATGCCCCTAACATGGGGGTTCCCAAATTTATCAAACAAACACTATTAGACTTATGGTCAGACATAACACCAAACACAATTGTAGTGGGTGACTTCAATACCCCACTCTCATCAATGGACAGGTCATCCCAGCAAAAAATAAACAGACATCTGGATTAAGTGATGTCGTGGAACAAATGGACCTAACAGATATATACAGAATATTCCATCCCACATTTTTCTCAGCAGCACATGGAACATTCTCTAAAACAGACCATATATTAGGACACAAAGCAAATCTTAACAAATACAGGAAAATTGATGAGGACATCTGACACACACACACACACACACACACACACACACAACACAAACTGGGACTGGCATTGAGGTAAATGTCTCCATATGCAGCTCCTGAACTGGGAAATGACTAGGGAAAGGCAGATGGTGGAGGTGGGCCACCAGCATGAGACGGAGCAGCACTGCAGCTCTCCAGAGGCTGGGCCTCTGAGTTCTGCACAAAGCCACCTCGGGCCAGTGGCACACTGGCACAAGCACTTCCCAGGCCATCACTGCTCACATAAGGAGCCAAAGAGAAAGATCCAAAGTCGTCCTTGCAGTCTGAGGTGGGATAAGCAATGTGACCTTCTATCCTAGGCTCGTCCTGTGGCTGATGCTGAGCAAGCAGTTGTAACAGAGCCGCCTTCACACGGACATGTGGGAAGAACTAGTGGTGGGAACATACTGGTTTTCTGTCGGATAATCCAGGTCCTCTTCAGTGACTGCTGGTGGCTCAGGAGGCTCAGGAAGCCGCTGATCAGGAGGCAGAATCCAAGGCCGATCTGCTTCTGGCGTCAGTTCCAATCTTCTGTCCTGGTGCTGGACGAGATCATCTTGCCCAGATACTGGCATGCTAGACTCTGGAGGTGGCCTGAGATGCAAGGATGCTTCATGTCCTGACCCATTTTCTCTCTCTTCTAGTAGCACATCCTTCTGTTTTGACTTCTGGGCCTTTAGTAACTGAGTCAACAGAACTGCAGAAATTCTTAACAAAATATTGGCAAACAAAATACAAGAATATATCAGAAAGATTATTCACCCCAACCAAGTAGACTTTAGCCCAGTGATGCACAGTTTAACATATGCAAATAGATAAATGTAATATACCATATAAATGGTCTGAAGTACAAAAATCACATGATCATCTCAATAGGTACAGAAAAGGCATTTGACAAAATCCAACATCCCTTCATGGGAAAAGTATTACAGAAACTGGGAATAGAATGAACATATGTCAACATAATAAAACCTATGTATGACAAACCTACAGCCAACACAATACTAAATGGGGGACAAATTGATGCTTTTCCACTAAACTCAGGAACAAGACAAGGTGCCAATGTCCCTACTTTTGTTTTAATATAGTATTGGAAGTCTTAGTTATAGCAAGAGACTCTCATAAAAGGTATACAAATTGGAAAGGAAGAGATCAAACTATCTTTTTTGCAGATGATATGATTCTATGCATAAAAGCCCTAAAGACTCTACCAGTAAACTGTTAGAGCTGAAACACACTTTCAGCAATGTAGCAGGATACAAAATAGACACACAGAAATCAGTGGCGTTTCTATATAGTAACAATAAACATGTGGAGGACAAAATCAGGGACTTTCTCCCATTCACAATTGCCTCAAAAAAAAAAAAAAAAAAAAAAAAAAAGAGCACCTTTGCTGGGCATGGTGGTGCACACCTTTAATCCCAGCACTTAAGAGGCAGAGATAGGAGGATCACCACAAGTTCAAGGCCACCCTGAGACTAAAGATTAAATTCCAGGTCAGCCTAGGCTAGAGCAAGACCATACCTCGAAAAAAATTAAAAGTACTTTGGAATAAACTTCACTAAGGAAGTGATGGAACTCTACAATGAGAACTTTAAACACTCAAGCAAGACATTGCATAAGACACTAGGAAATGGAAAGACATCCCATGTTCTTGGATTGGAAGAATCAATATTGTGAAAATGTCAATCTTACCAAAAGCAATCCACACATTTAATGCAATCTCCATTAAAATTACAATGCCATTCTTCATAGAAATAGAAAACACAATCCTAAAAGTCATTTGGAAGCACCATAAACCTAGAATAGCCACAATAATTTTTAGCAACAAAAATTTAGACTGGTGGTATCACTGTACCTGATTTTAAGTTATATTACAAAACCATTGTAACAAAAACAGCATGGTCCTGGCTCAAAGACAGACATGTAGATCAATGGAACAGAATAGAGAACCCAGATGTTAATCCAGGCAGCTATAGCCATCTGACTTTTGACAAAAATGCCAAAAATATTCATTGGAGAAAGACAGTCTTTTCAACAAGTGGTGCTGGGAAAACTAGATATCTATATGTAGAAGGATGAAAATAGACCTTATCTCTCTCCACACACAAGAGTCAAGTCAAAGTGGATGAGGGACCTTAATATCATACTAAAACTCTGAAATTGCTAGATGAAAAGGTAGGGGAAACACTTCAACATATTTGGCATAGGCAATGACTTTCTGAATATAACCCTAATTGCCCAGGAAATAAAACCACTAATCAACCCCTGGGATCTCATGAAATTCCAAACTTGTACGCCAAAGGACACTATGAATAGAACAAAGAGACAACCTACAAAATGGGAGAAAATCTTTGCCAGCTACACATCTGACAGATTATTAATATCCAGAATATACAAAGAACTGAAAAAAACAGAATAATAAGAAATCAAACAACCCAATTAAAAATGGGCTATGGAACTAAATAGAGAGTTCTCATCAGAAGAAATACAGATGGCATATAAACATCTGAAAAAGCATTCTACATCCTTAGCCATCAGGGAAATGTAAATGAAAACTATTTTGAGATTCCATGTCACTCCTGTGAGAATGGCTACAATCAAGAAAACAAATGACAATAAATTTTGGCAAGGATGTGGAAAAGGAAGAACACTTCTACACTATTGGTGAGGATGTAATCTGGTCCAGCCATTGTAGAAATCAGTGTGGAGGTTCTTGAGACAGCTAAAAATAGATTTACCATATGATCCAGCTATAGCACTCCTGGGCATCTATCTGAATGACTCTTTTCACTACCGTAGAGATACTTGTACAGCCATCTTTATTGCTGCTCTATTCACAATAGCTAGGAAATGGAACCAGCCTAGATGTCCCTCCACAGATGAATGGATAATAAAGATGTGGTATATTTACACAATGGAGTTCTATTCAGCAGTAAAGCAAAATGAAATTATGAAATTTTCATGGAAATGGATGGATCTGGAAAGGATTATGCTAAGTGAGGTAACCCAGGCCCAGAAAGCCAAACATCATATGTTCTCTCTCATATGTGGATCCTAGCTACAAATGTATAGACTTGTGTGTGAGCTGGAACCAAAAATCAGTAGCAGAGGCCAATAAGCTGGAAAAAGGCTATAAGGGAGGTAGGAGAGGGAACGACTTAAGGGGATGGTATGAAAGTAGAAAAACAGATACAGACAAGGGAAAGGCTTAAGCAAGGCCATGGGAAGAGTATGTGCAAAAGAAGGGCAGGGGGAGGGTCAATCAAAATTCAAGATATTCTGAATAAGACATATGCAAACCTACTTTTTTGAATAATGGCACATCCAGAAGCCATAGATTGTTACTAGAAACTTTTCAGTGCCAGGGATGGGATACCTTCCAGTGAATTATTGGCCAGGGAGATCCCTGTTGCCTCCAAAACATTACAGGCTATTGCCAAAGCCCTCGGTTTCCCTTAAGAAACAGATGGTAAGACCCTATTGCTGAAGAATTCACTTGCCTGAGAGGCAAGGTCACTGAGAAAGCAAGCTGGTGTGGAGCAGAAAACCTTCTCCCTGTAGACCAGCCAACTGAAAGCTGGAAAAAGCTGCACTGCATGCAGCTGTATGGGAGACAAAAGTCATCAGCGGTGAAAACAGTGGATACTGGAAAACTCAAATTTGACCAGATAGACCAAAATGACCAAACGAATGCAATAGCGGCATGTCTGCTCTGGAGGATACCAACTGCTCTATAATTGGACTGAATGCCCTCTCTACAGGAGGAAATACATGCTTGGTACTGAAAAACCCAATCAAAAGCCTATGGCGGGGGGTCATGAGCCTTAGGGGTATAAAGTCTGCTCTTGTTTGGCTAAATATATATATTATTCCCACCAAACTGCCCCCAAAGCACTACACTTAATGTTCATATTCATATAATAATGCTACTCTCACTTATGGTTAGAGAACTTTCTCTTTTCAGATGGCTATAACCACTGGGATGGCCCAAAGGGCAACATAGTGCTGAGCAGAAGGGATGGAGGAGTGCCCAGCACTGAAACACATCTGTCACACCCTCTAAGACTCAGGGTCTATTGCAGAAGAGGTGTCGGAAAGAATGTAAGAGCCAAAGGAAGGGTACGACTCCTTACATTGCAACTGTCCATACTGAAATTGGCCTCGATATCCATGACCTAACAGTTCCTAGCAATACCTTCACAAGACCCTCATAATAGGAGAAAAAGATGATGACATCAAATTAAAAGAGAGATTAATGGAGAGAGGAAGGAGATATGATGGATAGTGGGGTTCTGATGGGGAATGGGGGGAGGGAAATATCATGGTGCATTTTCTGTAGGTATAGAAGTTGTCATTAAAAAATAAAAATGGGGGCTGGAGAGATGGCTTAGCGGTTAAGGCACCTGCCTGCTAAGCCTAAGAACACTGGTTCCAATCTCCAGTGGTTCCAATCTCCAGGTCCCACGTTTAGCCAGATGCAAAGTGATGCAAGGGTGCAATGCCGCACTTGCCCACAAGGGGGCGCACACATCTGGATTTCGTTCACAGCAGCTGAGAGACTGCTGGCGCGCCCAGCTCTATCTGTCTTCCTCTCCCTCTCTATCTGTTTCTTTCTGTGTCTTTCTCCAAAAATAAATAAAATAATTTAAAAAAATAAAAAAAAATAAAAATGGAAAATCTTGTTATTTGGGACCATAAATGTACTAGAGGAGGAGTCAGATTTAAAACTATGGAGTGATGCTTTGGTGAATTCATTTTAGGGGCTTTGTGAATCTGCTGAGGATTTTTCTTTCTTGTGATCCAAGTTGTATAAATAAAAAATGACTATCTCAAAAATAAAAATAAAAAATTTAAAAAATAGAAAAGTTTTTAGGGCTGGAGAGATGGCTTAAGACGTATGCCTATGAAGCCTACGGACTCTGGTTTGATTCTCCAGGTCCCACGTAAGCCAGATGCACATGGTAGTGCATGCATCTGGAGTTCGTTTGCAGTGGCTAGAGGCCCTGGCATGGGCCCTGGCCCATTCTCCCTCTCCCTCTCTCTGTCTCTAATAAATAAAACAAAACAAAACAAAACAAAACAAAACAAAACAAAACAAAATAAAATAAAATAAAATAAAATAAAATAAAAATCTTTAAAAATGTTTTAAAGCAGGGCATTGTGGTTCACACTTGTTATTCCAGTATTTGGAAGGCCGAGGCAAAACTTCTGTCTAATCTGTGCTAAACAGTGAGTTACAGGTCATCCTGGGCTACTGAATGAGACCTTGTCTGGAAACAAACAAATGAACAACACAAAGTCTGGTATGGTGACTCATGCTTATAATTGCTGTGGTTGGGAGGTTGAAACAGGAGGATTGCTAAGAGTATGAGGCCAGGATAGGCTACAGAGTTAGTACTAGGTTAGACTGGTCTACAATATGAGATAATATCTCAAACATAAACAACAGCAACAAAAATATTTTTAGACTTAAGAACCAAGATTAACTGATTTGGCTGGAGAAGGGCCTCATTTGATCTTTGCATTTCTCATGCATAGCCTCAATGTCTGATATTATAACATACTTTTCTTTCTTTCTTTCTTTCTTTCTTTCTTTCTTTCTTTCTTTCTTTTTTTCTTTCTTTCTTTCTTTCTTTCTTTCTTTCTTTCTTTCTTTCTTTCTTTCTTTCTTTCTTTCTTTCTGTCTGTCTTTCTTCCAGAGAGAGAGAGAGAAAGGTGGCTAGAGAGAAAGAAAGAATGGGCACATCAGAGCATTCAGCTGCTGCAAATGAACTCCAGATACATGTGCATCTTGTGCATCTGGCTGATGTAGGTCCTGGGGAATTGAACCTGGGCTTTTTGGCTTTGTGGGCAGGTACCTTAACAGCCTTAATGCCTAAGCCATCTCCATTGCCCCAATGTCTGATTTTTTTATATTGTGGTTTTTTTTTTAATTTTTAAAGTGTACAAATGCAAGAATATTTTCTCATAAAGTTTACCATTGAAAGTCACCATCATCAGTGACATTTTATTTACTGTGATAAAAATGACTTTGGTTAATTTTTTTTTTAAATAATCACATATGATTGACAATACAGAGAAAAAGTTGGTTATAAATATGACGCTTGAATTATCTGCCATGATTTCTGTAGGTTTTGCTTCTCTTCCAATGCCAAGTCAGAGAGATATTAAACTGGGTAGAAGCCTTAATTTTTTTTATTTTTTATTAGTTATGTAGATAGTGTGTATACAATCATGCTGGTACCATTGTTAGCCTCCTCCCTGTCCTCCCCCCTCAGAAGGGACCCTCCTTGTTGGGGAATGTGGGTCATGCATTGTGGGGGAAGCTATCAGTTATGAGGAAGAGGCAATGTCTCTGTGCATAATGTCCCAACTTGTGGCTCTAGCAATCTTTCCGCTCCATCTTCCTCAAAATTCCAAGTAATGCTGGGACCATTTTAAGTCTGCTTCAGTGATGGGCTCTTAGGAGCCTCTGGATCTCTGGTTTGGTAGGTGTGGAGAGTCCTCAGTGTCTATCCCCTTCACCCTTGTGCTGATATCAGGTTCATTGAGAAAGAAGCACTCTTGCTCATTTCCCCCATCACTCTATGGCTTCAGCTGGGGCCCTGGTGAGGTGCGATGGGTGGAATCTCTCCTCAGGTTCTGCATCCATCTGAAAAAGAGAAGCAAATTCTCCAATAGAGAGAAAGAAGTCAGCACCAGACAAATAGAATAACTGTTATTATTTTAGAGAGAAGTTCATAGGTGTAGGCCCTCTTGTAGCCCACGATTGGTGGGAGCTTGATATTGAAGAGAGGGCTTGTTTTTTGGATATGGTTCTGACTTCTTTCCCAGTTACAGTTATGGGTACCATCCACTGAGCAGATCTGTTAGCCAAATAAAGAACAGTTGGTTACCCACCATGGCTGTGTGCCACTATTGCACTTGGATGAACATCACGTCAGGATGTTTGCTGCTGAGAAGCTTAGATCACACATTGATTGGACAGTTGTTGGTCACATTCCCCCAGTCACTCATGTAGTACTTTGTGTGGCACTAGACAAGCTAACTGTCTGGGACTGACTTTCTTCCAGATTCCAGCTAGGTCACTCCATATTCTGTACCAACAGCATATGGTGTCTTTGGCAGTAGTGTCTTACCATTAACCTTTGGTGGGTCATCAAGTATTCTGACAGAAATATATCTTCTTTTGGGAAACCTTGAACATCTCTCTGATCAACAGCTCATTGTAGTTGTTAACTGCATGATGGTACTGGGAGTTACAGGCCAGCACCAAAGGAAACAGAAGGAAGAAAACGATATGTAATATAAAAAGAGAATGAGAGAGCCTGGAGAGATGGCTTAGCAGTTAAGTGCTTGCCTGTGAAGCCTAAGGACCCCAATTTGAGGCTCCATTCCCCAGGACCCACGTAAGCCAGATGCACAAGGTGGCGCATGCCTCTGGAGTTAATTTGCAGTAGCTGGAGGCCCTGGCGCACCCATTCTATCTCTCTCTCTCTCTCTCTCTCTGCCTCTTTCTCTGTCTGCCTGTCGCTATCAAATAAAATAAATAAAAATAAATATTTTTTTTAAAGAGAGAATGAGAGAAGAAAGAGAACAGAGAGAAGAGGTAGAGAGAGAAGCAAGAGAAGCTTAAGGTTAGTCTTCATCATACCCTCTCCAGGGCCCTGTGAATCCAATGTTCCCTTTAAGGACTTGATGAAGGTTCAGTCTTTCAGTTTGTCTTTCAGGATATAGGATATTATGGTGCTATTTCCATTTGGGTCCAGTTTTGTGTCCCACCCCCTTACCTTCCCCTCCCACCCCACCCTCCCTATTGTCCATTCCTTGAGATGCTTCTTAGTTATCTCAGCATCTCGGGCAGATTCAGGTTAGGAGCCACAGATGAGTGAGACCATGCCACAATTATCTTTCTCTGATTGGGTGAGTTTGCTGTGAATGATCTGTTCCAGGTTCAACCTTTTTTCTTCAAATGTCATTGTGTCATTTTTCCTTACTGCTCCGTAGAATTCCATTATGTAGATATACCACATCTTAGTTATCTAATGATGGACATCTGGGTTGATTCCAGTTCTTAGCTATTATGAATTGAGCAGCAATAAACATGGTTGAACAAATCTCTCTGAACTGAGGCATGGAGCTTTTAGGGTATATGCTCAGTAATGGAATAACTGGGTCTGTTGGTAACTCTATCATTAATCATTTTAGGAGTCTCCATATTGGTTTCCATAGTGTTTGTACATTCTCACAAACAGTGAATGAGGGTTCCTATTTCTCCATAACCTTGCCAGTATTTGTTGTCATTAGATTTTTTAATGTTTCCCATCCTTACAGGGGTAAGGTGGAATCTAATAGTTGTTTTAATTTGCATGTCCCTGATGATTAGGGATGTTGAACATTTTCTTAAAAATGTGTTTGCCATTTGTATTTCTTTTTTTTTTTTTTTTTTAAAAAAAAAGATTTTATTTATTTATTTATTTATTTATTTATTTATTTGAGACAGAGAGAGGGAGGGAGGGAGTGAGAATGGGCATACCATGGCTTCTAGCAACCGCAAACAAACTCCAGATGCATGCGCCACCATGTGCATCTGGCTTACGTGGAACCTCGAGAATCGGGGTCCTTAGGCTTCACCGTCATATGCCTTAACTGCTAAGCCATCTCTCCAGCTCCTGCCATTTGTATTCTTTCCTCTGAGAACTACCTGTATAGTTCTCTGCCCCATTTTGTGAATGGGTTGTTTGACTTTTTATTGTTTAGGTTTTTTAGTTCTTTGTAAATTCTAGAAATTAGGTCTCTGTCACTTGTGTAGCCAGCAAAAATTTTCTCCCATTCTGTGGGTAATCTATTGGCTCTGCTTATTTTATGTTTGTCTGTGAAAAAACTTTTCAGCTTCATGAGATCCCAATGGTTGAATGATTGTTTAATTTCCTGAGCTACTGGGGTTTTGTTCAGGAAGTCTTTTACCACTCCTATATCATGGAAAGTTCCTCTTATTTTTCTTCCAGTAGTAGCAGAGTTACCAGTCTAATATTGAGGTCTTTGATCCATTTGGGTCTAATTTTTGTGCATGGCAAGATGTATGTATTCAGTTTCATTTTCTTGCATATGGTTGTCCAGCACCATTTGTTGAAGATGCTGTCTTTGTTCCAGTCTACATTGTTAGGGCCTTTGTCAAATATCAAGTAGCTATAGTTACTGGACCCAAAGTCTGGGTCCTCAGTTCTGTTCCATTGGACTATAATCCTGTTTTTATGCCAGTATCATGTTGTTTTTATTACTATGGCTTTGTAGTATAGCTTTAGATCAGGTATGGTGATGCCTCCAGTGGTGTTTCTTTTGCTGGGGATATGCTTGGATATTTGAGTCCTTCTGCCATTCCATAAGAATTTTGAGATCATTTTTTCTATCTCTGTGAAGAAAAGTGTTGGGATTTTTATTGGTATTGTGTTAAATCTCTATGTTGCTTTTGGTAAGATTGCCATTTTCACAATGTTAATTCTGCCTACCCAGGAGCATGGGAGGTCTTTCCATTCTCTCAAGTCCTCCACAGTTTCATTCTTGAGTGTTTTTATATTTTCACTGTAAATGTCTTTCACATCCTTGGTTAATGTTATTCCAAGGTATTTTATTTTATTTTATTTTTTGTTGCTATTGAAAATGGGACCTTTGTCTTTTGCATATAGAAAGGCTAGTGATTTTTGTGCATTGATCTTGTATCCTACTTTGCTGAAGGAGTTAATCACCTTTAAGCATTTTGAGATGGAGGTTCTCAGGTCACTTATAATAGAATCATGTCATCTGGGAATAGGGCTAACTTCTTCCTTTCCAATTTGTATCCTTTTCATTTCTTTTTCCTGTCTTATTACTTGAGCTAGTACTTCTGGTACTATGTTGAAGAGCAGAGGTGAGAGTGGACACCCCTGTCTTGTTCCTGATCTCAATGGGAATTCCTTTAGTCTCTCTCCATTGAAAATTACTTGGCCATTAGGAGCTTTATACATAGTCTTTAGTATGTTGAGATATAAACCGTCCATGTCTATTCTCTCCAATGTTTTGATCATGAAGTGATGCTGTATTTTGTCAAAGGCCTTTTCTGCATCTATGGAAATGATCATGTGGTTTTTGATCTTAAGCTTATTTATGTGGTGTATTACACTGACCGATTTCCATATAATTGAACCAACCCTTTGTTCCTGGGATAAAGCCTACTTGATCAAGGTGGATAATGCTTTTGATGTGTTGTTGAATTCGGTTTGCCTTCTCTGAGTTTAGGTATTTTGATCTGCTTCTTGCAGGCACTTGAGGTTCATTGTTTGATTCTTCTATGTGGACAATTCCCTGAAGTACTCTCTGGAGGTTTGGCTTTGTGTTCATATAGTTTTCTTCTATAATTTTGTTCAATAAGTTGTCCATGCCTTTGGTCTGAATTTCTTCCCCTTCTGGTATCCCCATGATCCAAATGTTGGGACTTTAAGGGTATCCCATAGTTTCTTCATTTTCTGTTCACAAAAAATTTTGAACTTATTGAAACTTTTGGACTCATGAACTGTTTCTTCTGTTTTGTCTTCCAGTTCTGAGTTTCTATCATTCACATGGCTGACTATTCTTGAGAGCTTCTATAAAGTTTTGGGCTTGTTCAATTTGCTTTGTATTTTCTAGTGCTTTTTTCTGTATAGTTTCCATCCCTCTGTAGAGTTCCATTTTCAGATAATTTTCTGATTTTCTTGGTGCTTCTTGGAATCCATCCTTTTATTTTATGACTTCATTGAGCTTAGATAGCTGGTTATTGAGGTCCTCTTTTTTCATTCTCCTTCATATCATTTAACTGTCTTTGGAGCCCTTCCTGGCTCTTTTCTATTAGGTCTAATCTAGTGAGAACAGCATTCATATAATTATTAGCCCTTTGTTGATTTTCTACAAGTTCTGCTATTTTCTGGCCAGTGTTGTATTACTTGTGTCTTCATTTTGAGGTTCTGATTGTATTGTCTCTTCTATGATTTGATTAGAGAAATCAGTTGTGGGACTGGGTAATCTTGCTGGATTTACTTGCATTTGATTTTTCATGTTATTCCTTTTGTGCTGTGATCTGTCCATCACAGTGAAGGAATATTATTAAAGTTAGGAGGAAGCTGTAGTTTACTCTTGACCTGGGTCTGCATATGGACTGAAGGCATTAGTGTGTAGAGCTCTGTGGAGGTGGGCTAGCTTAGGTGGCAGCAAATGCTAGCCTGTTGACCTGGGTCCATGCAATGGCGGAGTGGGCAGTCATGGCAAGTGGGCTGGAGGGTGTTTGCCTGTGGAGCTCCGTGGGGGCAGACAAGCCTAGGTCAGGGTGGGGTGGGGTGAATGCTAGCCTGATGGCCTGTGTCTGCACATGGGGGTTGGTCAACTGTGAGTAGGATGGATTTTGTGTGTGGAGCTCTGCAGGGGCAGGAAAGCCTAAGGCAAGGTGGGGTGAGGTGAATGCTAGCCTGATGGTGTGTGTCTTCCCACTGGGATGGGGGATTGGAGGTATGTGGGAGGTGAATGGGATGGCTTTTGCATGTGGAACTCCGTGGGGGCGGAAAGCCTAGGTTAGGGCAGGGCAGGGCAAATGCTAGCCTGTTGGCCTAGATTTGTGCACAGGAGGGGAGGGAGGGAGTTGGGACACAGTGGTGGTGGCGAGTGGGACAAGGTTCATGTGTGGAGCTCTATAGTCTACAAGGACAGAAAAGCCTAGTTCAGGGCAGTGAGGGGCAAATGCTAGCCTGCTGGCCTGGGTCCACTTAGCCTGTGGTTAGTGCAAGAGGAACCTGCGGCTGGATGTGTGGCTAGGATGGCTGCTTGAGGGGACTGGGGGACTGACTGTCTACCTGAGCGCCTGGGAATCAGTGGATTCCCTACTTGGCTCCCACTGGAGGTCTACTGGGATCTGCAGACTGTTAAAAACCACACTTAACCCTAAATGTCTTGCCTTTCCTTCCCCACAAGATGAGGTGTGGTTAGGTGGATGTAATCTTGACTGGAACCAAAGTCTGATATTTTGAAGTTGAGTTCATGAATATAAAAAAAGAAATCTTGCTTACTGAAGATGGATATCAGATTATTAGAAATAAAAAGTGAAAGGATTTGAAAATTTAGTCCTCCATGGGAATTGGAAGACATTGGATGGATTGAATCTTTTCTCCTTCAATTTTCAGTTGCTTATCTGATTTGTCTCTTACATTTGTTTACACTTGTCTTTCAATCCGCATGTGCAAAGGTAATAAATAGTTATTGCTGCTGTGGTTATCTATGGCATTTCCAGAGGTCTTTAGTGTAACCATGAAAATAAACACTGGACTGCTTCTAAAAATTCTTGCAGACTGAGAAATGGATAGTGAATCCCAGAGCAACATGATACACCCAGGCTTGCCTGCCACCACCCCCACCTCAGTTCTGATTTCATAGGCCAGCACTGTGAGTGTGAGTTATCAGTAGATGTTTTCTGAGTCTGAAGGGCTGAGTGCACAGGGAAATGAGAGCTCATAAAGATGCCTGCGGGAGGAAGAGATGACACTGATTAATGTGTCCTGGGCCAGGATCAATGTTATGAAGCTGGTGGCTTTCAGGAGTTATTCACAGGGCAGTGGGTGTTTTCTTATGTTTTATAGCTACTGGAAGGCCAAGGAAACTGGCTAAAAGTCACAGAAACAGTGAATCAAAGTCCAGGCCAGTCCTCCACCAGTGCCAAACCAGTGTCCTCTCTGTTGGTAAAGCTTCCTCTTGCGCACACCCTCCCCCACGTTCACTCTCTGAGGCATTGCCAGTCATTCTGTTGCCAGGCCAGAACTCTTGTGTTTGATCTCCAAAGCTTCAGACTCGGACAATGGTCACAGGCACATGAAGCAGTAGAAGCAACAACTGCCTGGAAGTGCAAACACACACACACACACACACACACAGTGCGCGCGCGCATGCACACACACACACACTCTCTCTCTCTCTCTCTCTCCCCCTTCCTTTCTCCTTCCTTCCTTCTCTTCTCTTTTTATCTCTCTCTTCTCTGTCCCTTTCCTCTGTCTCTTTTCTCCCTCTTTACCTTCTCTTCTCCCTCTTTTCCCCTCTCTTCACTGCTATTCCTTTGTCTCTCTTTCTCTCTCTTCCTCCTCTTCTCTCTACCTCCTCACCTCTACCCCTGATCCAAACTGCCACCCTGGACTCAGATTTATCCTTACCTCCTCTTTCCCTCTATCACATATATTACAGATAACTCTGCCCAGGTGAGCTTATTTTTGGCATTCTATTGAATAGCATTCCTTTTCTCCCTCCCCATTATCAGTGCTTAAATTCAGGAGCTTGTCTTCTCTCTCTTGCCACTTGGCCTCTCTAACATCAGTTTAGTGTGTCCATCCATTGCATTGCCAAAAAAAAAGTGATTCCTATAAAGTCTGAGTGTAATGATAGCATTCCCTTCTTGGTGAACTTTGACAACCTTCTCTAACCTGGGCTAAGGGTGGACCTCATCCTGACTGAGCCAACCAATCCAGTCCCATCAACTTCTCTCTTGGCCCACATTCAGATTACTTGCTGGGATGTTAGGGTGCTCTATAAAACCAGTTGTCACTTAGAGTAGAGAGGAGCCTATGGAGAGGGAAATACTACCTAAACTAAGAATATGTGAGGTCATGTCAGGAAGATCTTCCAAGAAATCAATTCCTAGCATCATGCATGGGCAATGGCTCCTGTAATACATAAATAAATATTTCCTTTTTTGTTTCTTTTTCCATTCAATATATTTTATATTTCATATCCTCTCAACTCACAATTCTTTGGCCAGAGTTTCTTCCAGGCTGTGGGTTACAGTTGCTGGTACACCATCCAAAACTCCAGCCATGTGTGTGTAATGCTTTTATATTGCTCATATACTTGGCCATCCTTGAGTGCCTCAGAGAGCTTGCATTGTCACAGCTGACTTTGGCTTTCCCTCTGTTTCCTTGTACAACTTCAGTACCAATATTAGCCTCTCTTTCACCAATCAATTTAGGTAATACCTGTGCCTCAGTATATACCAGATAGAAAAGATAGATAGAAAGATCACAAAAGAGCAAAACCAACACATTACATTGAAGAGAATTTGCATTAACACATATTTGCCATGGGTATAAAGGAAGTTGGTTAATATATACTATCTGTTGTATAATATATTTATTATATGTTTATTTTTCCCTATCTACCTATCTAGCTATATGTGTATGCATATATTAAAGAAAATAACTTATAGATAATATGGCAAAGGACTGCATAAATAGGAAGATGTGTGTGTAGTTTGTTTTTCAGTTTGGTGAATTCTGACTCACACTGTAGGTTTTGTTACAATGTTATCTAAACCTACACTGTTTATGATATACACTTTGAACTAGCAGCAGTGGTATCTCCTTGGAGCCTGGTATAAATGTAGAACTTCAAGGCCAACCTAAAGTCCATTGACCAGAATCTTCATTTTAACAAAATCCCAAGATGTTCTGAAAGTACACAAGAGCTTGAGAAACATTGGCCTAGTTTGTGAATCCTGCTCTCACCTGTCCAACAAAACAAAAGCTCTGCTTACACACTTGGTGTTATTTTAGTCTTTATCACATCATATCATGTGAACATTTGACAGGAGCTAGCCCTTGACAGTGTTCGCTGAAATGTGATATCTGTAACCAGTCTATATTAACTGGTACACCTCTCTCTCTCCTCTAGAAACTTAAAAACTTTAAACCCCCTATTTTCTAGCTTTCCTTACACCAGTTATGGCCATGTGATACTTCTGCCAGTGATACACAAGCAGAAATTGGCTAGCACTTTCTCTTCCACCTTCTCTCCTTGCATAAATTACAGGTACAATGTTGGAGACACAACTCTAGCCATCACGAGGCCAGAGGGCACAATCTAAGGATGTAAGACCAAAAAGAGGAACATCTGGATCCTTGAGGATGTCTTTCTGACCTTAAAGGGTTTCTCTATAAACTCCACATGTGAGACAAACACCTCTTTCTGTGTTTGATCTATTGTCAGCCAGTTTGCTCTTAATGAACCATAATGCATTTCTGACACAATAAAACTATCATATATAGTAAGCCAACTTAAATTTCCTCTTTTAGAGTCATTAATAAGTCTTTCATCATTACTCAGGTTTCTTAAGCTAAAATACAAAAGATATTAGAACAATGGCTTTTAACTTATGTCTTCTAAAAAGTCTATGTCTCCATGTATTTGATTTTAGAAACCTTCAATATACCATCCCCCCAATGAGAAATTTGGCCACAAATCATATGAAATTTTTATAATGCATTGTTCCCTCAGAAATCTAGTTGAAAGTTTAGTGAAGGTACAAATATTAGGCTATTAAGGAAATAGGTCAAGGCCTCTGGTCACTATTCAGAGCAGAAATCTCTCCCCTTCCTTTCTTGTTGTCTTGTCACAGAAATGGGAGAGGGCAACCACATATGGAAGTTCTAGTCTGCAATAGTCAGCGTTACAATTGGTAGTAGCTTTGTGAAGATGTCTTGCTCTGAGTGCATAACTCCAGTCACTGTCTGACTCTCAATACATGGGGATTCTCGGGTCACTCACAGCCTCAGGACATCTCCCGAGCCTCAGAGAAGTACATGCTCCATCTCTCTGGGAAGCATGCTGCTGGCTGAGTGGGAAGCACTGGGCTCAATAGAATAAATTGAGTGGGGTTTTGTTGTTAGTGTGTGTGGTGTCTTGTTTTCCCAGCGATTTCATTGTCTCCATGTGGCATTTTGCCTCACTGCATTGTTAGATCACACTCCAAACCTGGCAGATGTTCTGTGGCCCCTCAGTGTCAAAACTACTCTTGGAATCCAAATCATGTGAGGAGAGCAGTCCTGGCCACCTTATGGATCTCTTTTCTTGGTGCCATCTGCCTATGATCCACAACCTGGTATCTATCTCCTAGACTATATCAGGTTAGCCTTTGTTACTTTGTAGCTGGGCCTTCTCCCTACCTACAAGGGCTGCATTCTCAGACTGTTCCAGAGCATGTCTATATTTAACCAATACCAAGAAGAGACAGGCATAACAGGAGCCCAAAGTCATAGCAAACACGTCTGCAGACAATCACCCTGGAACACATTCAACATAGAAACCTTCATCCTCTGAGATTCAATTTGAGTTTGAAAGTCTGATGAAAGTCATTTGGAGGTGGGTCTGGTCCTCAAGCTGTGTGATTTTGCTTTTGGTAAAGAGCTGTCCAAACCTAAAGACAAATCCGCAAACCTGATACTGTCCATTCTCTGTAGTTTCTAAATGAAGGGCATTGTGCTTAAAGTGATGAAGCAAGTTGAAGCTACCTTTGACACAAGTTACTTGCCCCAGAGTTTCTGATTCAAAGAGTGATGAGCCCTGATAATTTGCAGGTTGTCCTCAAACTTGCAATTCTCCTGCCTCGGCCTCCTCAGTGCTGGCATAACAGGTGCGCATCAGTGCACCCAGCCTAATTTGCATTTTTAATAATTCCCCAGGTGCTATATTGTTGCTTTGAATGGAACTTTAGTCAAATCACACACTTCCATCTCATCATGCCTTTTTCTTGCTTGTCAGTGCTGGGATTTATTTTATAGTGTGCCACAGTTGTACAGCTAGATGGGGTTGGATTGTCAATTATCCCAAACCCCCTCATGTGAAGACTACAGGCCCAGAACATACACTGAATCTCAGTTTTCCAACAGCACCCCAAGTTACAAATTCTAGTAGAAGAAAAGCATGATTGCCAGAAACTTCTGGGGAGACAGGGTGGTGAAACACCCCTAGGAATCACAATTACTGCAAACACCAGGCAGTCACCACTTTCTGAAACTTGTCAGTGGGCTCAGAAATAGATTTGACTTCAGCACTTAATACTTGAGTATCTGCAACTTTTGGAAGAAGCCAGAAATCTGTTAGCCATCAGTTTGGCTGTGTGTCCAGCCGTTTCAGCTGGACATTGTCCCTGCTTTCATTTTGTCTGTTCCAGACTGAGACACACAGCAGGTGAGCTCCTGGCTGGGACACAGGAGGTATACATTCAAGATTTCTCCAAGGTTCCTGGTTGAGTTCCCATTTCCTTCTCTGTTTCACTTTGGCCAGAAAAGAAATCCCTTAGAAACTCCTAGGTATCAACGAACTACATTATTTCTTACGGTTTCGGGCCCCTGTTAGGGATTTCCTTGTTTCTTTCCTTCAGGTCCTTGGCCACAGCAGGTCATTTAACTCCCATGGATCAGGCGCAATGCCAGGCACTGTTCTGAAGGTTCAGAGGGCTGAAAGTTATCCCTTGACCTCAGAGACTTAGTGTGGGTGTTTGGGGGGTGGGGCCGGAGCAGAAGGACACAAGTGGACAATCTCTAATCCTTTCTCTGTGTCCTCTTGCTCCTCCTTGAATTCCTCCCCATATACCCTCCTCCAGTCACAGGATGTCTACACCTAGAAAACAACACATGCTCCATAGATTTACACACATGGGGTAGGAAAACAGACCCTTGGAGTCTTCTCTTTATGCTTGCAGGTTGGAGAATTTGTAAGCAGCACGCATTGCTCTTGGCTTGGGAGACGGCATGTGTGTTTAGTGCTCTAAAGAGAGCTAAACAACGCTGCAATTTACAAATGTTTGCATTCCATAATTGTCTTTGGGCAGGCTCTGCTCAGCTGAGTCACAGGGCCATGTTCGTTCTCCCACCGTGGTGATCAGCAGCGGAATGGTTAGCAGGGTTCATTTTCTCCACTCAGTGGCTAATGGATGCTCCTTCAGTCTGGTCACATCTCCTTCAAAATGGTACTTCACTCGGCCCCGCCCGTCTGCCTGCCAGTATTACCAGTGACCTGAAGGGCTGCGGAGGACACTGCTTGAATTAATTAGGCTCACGATTCCCCCCTTGCCAGACACTTGTATTCTTTCTGGGTCTCTCTTCTTGTCCTTACTTCTCCTGCCCTTTCCTGGCCAAGATAAACCCAAATGAAATCCCTTGGAATGGGGAGTTTCCTTATTGTCTGCTGACAGCCAGAGATTGGCATATTAAGGGATTAGACAGAAAATATTGAGTGTGGCATTTCAGTGGGGCTGTAACTCAGTTTGATGGGACAACTTTGGAAAGGGAAAGACCCCTGGAAATGAGGGGACTTGAAAGTAAGCATCGTGATCTGCTGCAACTATTTTTCATTTCACAAGGAAGGCAAACAAAGCAGGCCATTTTTCACCTACTACATGGGAGGGTGGAAGGGTGTTTCTTCAGAAAGTTTCCACTCTTTCTGGTTTTGACATTGATGGGTGGGTTTAGCTTCAGACAATTTCAGATGGATGGATGTTTACAGGAGGAAGATGATAATTGTACACAAGATGGTGTCATACATGGAAAAGTGCATTCTGAGGGTGGAGGTAGGTGAAAATACAGAAAGCAGCACTTTGGAGAGTGTGTTATCATGAGCATCGAATGCCCACATGCTAAACTTTCCTCAGATCTCTCAGGCATACAATAAGGAATGAGAAGAAAGGGGAGAGAAATGAAAACACACAGGGTAGGGATTTGACGGGTGGGTGGTGGCTGGCTTGAAAGTGAGGACATGCTATGCTTTCTGTTGGGGAGGGCATAGTATAACAGATGTTTTGAGCAATTGTGAAATGGAAAAAACAGGAAGACTCTAATAAAGTTGAGTGATGAACTGCCCTTTACAGGCTCATAAATAATAGGTCATGTTTTGTCAAATGTATTAGCATACATTTGACACTACAAGGCACCATTCTCAGAACAAATAGTATCATCATGGTTTGTAGATGAGGAAAGCAAGCTTTCAGCTATGTCACAGACCTAGAAAGGATGACCCCAGTGAGGTCAAGTGTGTTCCTTGAACTGCCTCTAGGATCAGATGAATGGAATCTCCAGAGCTGAGTCTCTCACCCATCCACACATTTGCAGAGGAATCTCTACAGCCTGAAAAAACATGGTCAGGGAGTGCTAGGTTTTGAGAAGACAATTAAGATGGTCTAACCAAAAGCAAGATATGAAACAACAGTTGTACCACAAGAGATGGAGAAGAGGAACCATGGTGGAATTTCATATGTATTCCCTTAGCCCCAATGCAGCCCTTTGAACATCCCTCTGGAACCCTTATGGACCAAGGAGCACACCTGAAACCAATGGCTTTGAACCAATGAGGAGGATCCAGAAATAAGCCCAGCAATCTTTGAACAACAAAACAGATGTTGCCAAGTGCGAGCAGTGAACCTTGTATACTTAATAAGGGAGTTCCTTCAATCTCACCCAGAAACCATTTTTGGTTTTATTTCAAACAATGTTGATAGGCTTGATTATCTGGTTACCCCATCCTGAGCTAACCAAAGTAAACAAAGGGCCTCCTCTGGCCTCTTGGATATTATGTCACTGTTTTTGCTCAATTCTCTCACCTCCAGTTAGAAGAATGTTAAGTTTGGAATGTAAATCTTGGTAATGTAGCTCTGACATCTTGAAGTGTCCCTTTGTGAGTCAATCACAAATGATTTCCCATTCACAAAAACAGTGTTCTTAAGATAATTCTTGTTTTGGGGAGCTGCAAGTGTGCTCAGTTAGTGTTGCAAAGTTTGATATTGTCTTTGGCGTTTCTCCAGCAGATCAGGGAATAGCCTGCCAGTAGATGGGTCAGATGAATTTTATGTCTAATTCTCTCTCTTCTGTTGGATGTCAGAATAACTCATCTTTACAATTCTGTGGAAGACTTGGTAAACAATGTAAACTCACCCTCTCCTCAGTTAATGGAAACACTCTTGGGCTCTCTTTCTACCCAGAGGAACACTCTCTCTTCTAATAGCCACAGTAGTTACATATGGACATCCAGAGAGCAGTGCTTTTTTAATGGCAGAAAGAGCTGGAAATCAGCTCCCACTTTCTCAGAGAGACATGTTCCTCATGGATCTTTTAACCCTCTGCAGCAGTGAATGTCAAGGTCAAAAGCTGGGGTTTTGGCTGGACTGACTAGAATGCAAATCTTAATTTTATTATTTAATGTCCTGAACAACTTTAGTTTTTCTTAGCTATGAAATGGGAGAATTACCAGGGCTCAAGGTGGTTGTGAAGCTCAAGGGAGAGGAAATGTACAGAGGGTTTAGAAACAGGGCAGAGGTCCAGACA
Source organism: Orientallactaga sibirica (assembly GCA_036365145.1). NCBI lineage: Eukaryota > Metazoa > Chordata > Mammalia > Rodentia > Dipodidae > Orientallactaga > Orientallactaga sibirica. The sequence continues at coordinate 50,569,414 of JAEOAD010000005.1, forward strand.
GAAAAGCAGTCAGCAAGTGCCAGCTCTTCTAGTCATTGTCACAATTGTTATGATTACTGGAAACACCTTGCAGCTGCCCAGGTAACTGAAGTGGCAATAATTTTCTCTATTGAACAATGTCAAAGTATTCAGCCAGATGCTCCCCCCCTCACCTGATCTTTGGAGTTTGATAATCCTGGGCTTGAATCTTGATTTCTTTGCTTATTGACAGTGTGGTGTGGTCCTCTGAGTTTCAGTTTTCTCCAAGTAAAGTCTCAGTTAATTCATCTTAAGTACAGACAATAAAGTACACATGCTGGAGGCTTGTCTGTTTGGGCAAGTACATAGCAACACTAGATTAAATTTCCATTGACTATTGGTAGATACCTTTGAATTACCAATAGCTACTTTTCTTTGAATCTTGAGGTGAATGCATAGTAGCCAAATTGGTTACCTACCAGAACTAGATGGTAAAATCCTATTGCTAAAGACCACAGGCTGTGGTCACAGGACATTAAGAAATCAAGCTGTAACCAAGATGGGAGCCAGCTCCTTGCTGGCTAGCTGTCATAGTACTGGAAAGTATTCTGAGCTAGTGTGAACAAGCAGTGGATTTTGCAAACTACAAAATCAACCAGTCAGGCAAGTTGTACACACTGGTACTACAGTGGCACATAAGTTATGGGAGTAAGCAACTGCTCTCTGATTGGATATGAGGTTCATTCAGTGGGAGGGAATTCATGCCTGGTACTGGGAACCAAACCAGAAGTCTTTAGCTTGGGTGGTCATCGACTCTAGAGGGAAGCTTTCATGGTTCTTTGACTAATTAGAGAGATTATGTCCAGTAAAAAGCTCTCTAAAATGTATACACATATCCACTTGGATCAAAGCTTTTCTCACTCTTGTTGAGAGAACCTGCTTTTTACAGATGATGACAAATTTTGGGGAGACCTCAGATTCATCAAAAAGCAGAGTGCCTAGCCATGGAAGAATCATCTCAATCTCACCTACAGGAGCCCAGGAAACATAAAGATGAAGTGGAGGATTAAGTATTAGTGCTGTTCTCACTGCCAGCCAGAGGACTTTTTCCATGGAGATGGTAGTGGATGCTGAGGAGACTTAAAACTCATTAAAGCAGAATATAAGAGGCTGCTGAGAGTTTAGCACTAAAAAAGACTTTTAACACACCCTCCAAGGTTCAGAGAACATTGTGGAAAAGGGGGTGGAAAGAATGTAAGAGCCACAGGGTGGAAAAGTGTACTGTGAGGCATGTCCTTCCTAGAGGAACTCACTTGTACATTGGTGACCCCACAATGATTACTGATACCAGCATTGAGGAGGGCTGTCAGTAGAATGGAGACAGGGAAATGGCATAAAAGGTGGGTAACCCACTGGAAATATGACCAATTTTTCAGTATATTCGTGTAGTAAAGTTCCCAATAAAAATTATCTTCAAATCATTCATCATCTGCATCTTATTTGATTAGAGAGCTGATGATATACTCCAACACTTATGGTATACTGATGATGTACTCCAACTTGTGATATTCTGTGACGTACCCCAAAACTTGTGCTATACTGATGACGTACCCCAAAACTTGTGATATACCTATAATGTACTCCAACGTATTGTATATTGATAATGTATCACAGCATTTGTAATATACAGATGACGAACTCCAGCGGTGGAAGCACTTTGTGTCATTGCTAATGGAGAACTTTGAAAACTGCTGATGTTAATAATTTTGATTTGGATACAGAATCAGCTCTGGAGAATAAGCATACAATTTTTGTTATCGGATGTTAATCTACTGACTGAAACAGACCTGGGTTTGAGCCACAGCTGTAGGTCTGTGGTCCTGTCACAACAACAAAATTTCCTTAAACTTCAGCTCTTTTATATAAAAAGGACTATTATTAGTATCTTTCTCATAATGTTATGATGATTAGAAAGCATAATATGTTAAGTGTCTGACAAATATGAACAAGTTAACTATTCTTGTTGGTAAAATTAAAGTTTGATGAGAATTGGTAGCAAAAGAAAGAAAATCTGTGTCAAGAAAAATTTAATGCTTCTATTTAAGATAATGAAAAATAGTTTCTGATTCTCTATCAATCAAGCTGCCTATTTCCCAGAGCTAATGACAATAGTGTTGTAAATAAGGGCATTTGGAATAGTGTATGGCACTTGTTTTATTATTAAACTTCATACTACTGGGAAAAAAATAGCCCAACCATTGAATTTAATCAGAAGCCTTATCACAGTGGGCTGAAGGCACTAAATATGTCTGGGAATCATTGGGAACCAGGCAACAATCCATTCAATTATGAACTGTATTTGTGCAAGTGGTACCCATACTGAGGTCAGTGGGCTGAGGCACTTTGCTTCGTTGCTAGGCAACAAGGGACCTACTATTCTGCAGCGCATCAATATCAACACGAAGCATTAACTAAACCACACTCCTGGTTCCACTTATATGATGGATGCATGGAAATGCTGGATAACAGAAGATTATGTAATGTGGAAAAAGTGAGAGTTGGCACAACACTGTAAGCCTTCATCTTTGAAGCAAGAGTGATCCAATGTGGAGGATCATCTGCTGGTTATGGTGGCTGCTTAAACTGCACATGTTGATGGAATGCTGGTCCTATGCCAAGTGTCTGTACCATGAGGTGAAGCACAAATCTGGGAGGTTTTAGTTAATATGATCCACATGGAGAAAGTAGATCATTCTTGTCTGAGAGTATATTTTTAAGACTGAATTACTGTTTGTTTGTAAGTTCATGAGTTTATCAAAATGTTCCTGGCAAGATTCACTTGTAGTTTTAACCATCCTAATAACCAATTCAATAATGCATTTAACTCTAACTCTGCAGGAAAAGACATAGTTCAAGTAGTCCCAAAGACAGGCTAACATAGTTATGCTTCAGAGTATTTTAAGTAATAAAGCTACTTGCATAAGGCTATTGTGGTTTGAATGTAAAATGTGAACCTATACCATACACTCATGTGTTTGAGTACTTAATCTCCTGATGGTAGTAGTTTTTTGAAAGGTTGTGGAATCTTCAGAAGGTGAAGACTGGATGGAGGAAGTGGGTTACTGGGAGCCTTGAGGGGTTACTGCCCAGCTCTAAGCCCAGTTTGTGTCCTGATTGTGGTGAGATGTGATTATAGCTTCCTACTCTTGCCTTCACCGTCATGAAACTTCCTCTTGAAACTGTAAATTGAGAATAAACATTTTCTTTCCTTATGGTGTTTCTAGTAGGGTACTTTGTCCCAGCAATGAGAAAGTAACTGATACAGCTATCACATAATTTATCCATTTAATCAGCAGTGTCATTTGCCTCTAGTCAAGCCAAACAGAGTTGATTATGTAAAGCTCTACTGTTTGTATATTATTTCTATAAATATGTTATTTGTTAAATCAGGAATATCAAACAATAGCTAGTGTACTGAAGTGTTATGTGGTTGGGTCCAAGACATCCATGGGTAGAGTCTAAATCAAATAGTAGATAAAATTTGCCAAAAGACGCCCCCCGCCAAAAGTCATGGAACACTAAGAAAGGGAAAAAGGACTTAAGCTTTTGAAAACTTGGAGGTGTGAGACCTATCAACTATGGGGGAAAGCTGGGGAAAGAAACACAGTTGGATGCATGAAATTAGGGAAGATAAGAACAACTGCAGGTGACAGAGTAGTCAAAACTAGTCATTGTCCTGGTAGCACTGGTCATCTTAGCCCTTACAACACAAAGTGACCTTTGGTTATTTTTCTTAGGGAATTTGTCTGCACACCCAGGCCATGGAGCTCTCTGGGGGTGTTAATAGAAATGCTCATGAAGACACCATTAGAAAACTTTCATTCAACACCACTAGAAGCAGACTGTGATAGTGAAGAAAAGGCACCCTCAGAAATTGCATTGGTAGGGCTCCTGAGTGGCTGCCTGGAACAATGGTCAGGTTAATTTAGTTTGTGCTAATTAAGTTTTGGCCACAGAACTAACTTAAGGCATCTGCTAGGTTGGTGCAAGCTCTTCCCTAAGTTCCATATGGATTTGGTTCAGACTAGACACCATTAGCCATGCCTTACAAAAATGCAAATCAGCTTGTTTTGAAAACTTAGGCTTGCTCATGTCAAAGAGGGCTGTGCTGAAAGATTGCTCACAAAAATATGTCTAGTCAAAATGGGAGAAAAAGCTGCAACGTTATGAGGCATAAAAACAACAAGAGTTTTCCGATGGACCTGGATGCATCCTCACATGACCACCTCCCTGACCTTTATGCTGCTCTTAGTCATGGATTCTCTTTGTAGAATAGACCAGAAAATAGCAAACCAAGTGAAATGACTCACAGAACCACTGTGATTCCACAAATATTTATTGAGAATTCTTTTCTGCTTCAGGGAAAGGGTTAGATGTTGTATGCTGGGCATAAAGTTAATAGAATAGATACAGCTCTTATTCTGAAAACTTGAGATTACTTTTAACAAAAACATTAGCAAATAGGACCAAGGAGGCCATTCATAGTCTTAATAAAATAGTACATATTCAGTTAATACAACAATAGTTCAATAAGACCCAAACTAAATATAATTAACCACAGAAATTGGTCAAAGGGAAGAAGGCATATAGCTATTTTCTTTTTATACAGATGCAAAACAGGCATCCAATAGACTTCAGTAACCAATAAAACTTGTTAATAAAAGTAGTTCTCTAAATATATAAGAATCAGATACATTCAATTTATAAAAATAATAAAAGTATAAAATATCTTAACTAGACTTAGTATAAAAACGAGTAAGACAAATAAAATGTTTAAACTCTATTTCTAAAAAGAACACTTGAATAAATACACCACATGTTAGGCAGAAATAGTTAATATTAGAGAGACATTACATCACCTTAAATTGATTATTCAATAAAAAGTGATCATTTTCACAAAGAAATAAGATTCCTCACTATCCTCCAGACTACTTCCATTTTTTAAATTTATGAGAAAGAGTGTGAGAGAGAATTGTTGCCCCAGGGCTTCTAGCTGCTGCAATTGAACTCCAGACATATGTGCCATCTTGTGTGCATGTGAGACCTTGTGTGCATTCATCACCTTGTGCATCTGACTTACATGGGTTCTGGGGAGCTGAGCCTGGGTCCTTAGGCTTCCCAGGCAAACACCTTAACTGCCAAGCCATCTCTCTAGCCCTACTTACAGTAAAAAAAAATTATTTTGTTTATTAGAGAGAGAGAGAGAGAGAAAGAGAGAGAGGGAATGGGTGGGCCAGGGCCTCTGGCCACACAAACAAACTCCAGATGCATGTGCTACCCTTGTGCACCTGGCTTATATGGGTACTGGGGAATTGAACCTTGGTCCTTAGGCTTTTCAGGCAAGTACCTTAACTGTTAAGCCTTCTCTCCAACCCAAACTTTCTTTTTTTTTTTTTTTTTTTTTTTTTTTAAAGTTATTATTTTTATTGACAACTCCCTTAATTGTAGACAATATCCCATGGTACTTCCCTCCCTCCCCCCACTTTTGCCTTTGAAACTACACTCTCCATCATATCCCCTCACACTCTCAATCAGTCTCTTTTCATTTTGATGTCATGATTTTCTCCTCCTATCATGATGGTCTTGTGTAGGTAGTGTCAGGCACTGTGAGGTCATGGATATCCAGGCCATTTGGTGTCTGGAGGAGCCCATTATAAGGAGTCCTACTCTTCCTTTGGCTCTTATATTCTTTCTGCCCCCCTCTTCTGCAATGGACCCTGAGCCTTGGAAGGTGTGTTAGAGATGTTTCAGTACCGAGCACTCCTCTGTCCCTTCTTCTCAGCACCATGGTGCCTTCTGAGTCCTCCCAAGGTCACCACCATCTGAAAAGAGAAGTTTCTCTAATCAAAAGTGAGAGTAACATTAATATATGGGTATGGACATTAAGAGAAATGCTTGCTGGGCAGTTTGGTGAGAATAGTATATACATTTAGCCAGACACCAGCAGACATTACACCCCTAGGGCTCATGACTACCCCTGTTGTAGGTTTTCAGTATCAGGGATGTATTCCCTCCCTTGGAGCAGGCATCCAGTCCAATTAGAGAGTGGTTATTTTCCCCTATAACAGACATGCCACTGTTGCACCCATTGGCTCATTTGGCCTGGCTGGCCAAATTTAAAGCTTGCAGTGTTCACTGTTGAGTATCTTCACTGATGTTTTCTCTCTCTCCCATTGAACTGCATGCAGCGTAGCTTTTTCCAGCTTTCAGTCAGCTGGTCTACATGGAAGAGGCTTTCAGCTAAGCTCCAGCAGGATTTCTCAGTGACCTTGCAGCCCAAGTATGTGGAGTCTTCAGCAGTAGGGTCTTACCATCTATTCCTGCTGGAAAACCAAGGGCCTCAGCAATGGCCTATAATGTTTTGGGGTTTCTGTGACTTCCCTGGCCAACGACTCACTGGAAGGTGCAAATAACTTCTTAAAAGTTTTGTATCATCCTCTTCAAATCTACTTTCTATGTAGATACCACAATATAATGTAAACATAGATATCTGATTAGTTAACCTCCCTACTTAACATTTAAAAGATACTTCATGTCAGGCTGGAGAGATGGCTTAGTGGTTAAGGCACCTGCCTCCTAAGCCTAAGAATGCTGGTTCCAATTTCCAGTGGTTCCAATCTCCAGGTACCATGTTTAGCCAGATGCAAAGTGATGCAAGGGTGCAATGCTGCACTTGACCACAAGGGGGTGCACGCATCTGGATTTTGTTTGCAGCAGCTGAGAGGCTGCTGGAGCACCCATCTCTCTGTCTTCCTCTCCCTCCCTCTCTCTCTCTCTCTCTCTCCAAAAAAAAACAAAAACAAAAACAAAAACAAAAACAAAAAAAAACTTCATGTCTAAACTGGGTGTGATGATGTACTACTAGGTAGGGCCAAGGTGGAGGCAGGAGAATTAGAAGTTCAATTCATTTTTTTAAAATTAGTTATGTATATAGTGGGTATACAGCCATGATGGTACCATCGTTAGCCTTCTCCTTGTATTCCCCCCATGGCTATTGTGGGTCTTGCCTTATGGGGGTAGCCATCAGTTATGGGGGAGAGACAATGTCTCTGTGCATAATGACCCAACTTATGGCTCTAACAATCTTTCCACTCCCTCTTCTGTGAATTTCCCTGAACCATGTTGGGTTCATTTTAAGTCTATTTCAACGATGAGGTCTTGGGAGTCTCTGTGTTTCTAGATATCTGATTTGGTAGGGGTTGAGTGTTCTTTGTGTCTATCTCCTTCGCCCTTGTGCTGGTTCCAGGTTCATGAAGAAATCAGCACTCTTGCTCATTTCCCCAATAACCCTATGGCTTCAGCTGGTTCCCTGGTGAGGTGCGATGGGATGATTCTTTCCTCAGGTTCTGTGTTCATCTGAAAAAGAGAGGCAAATTTTCCAATAGAGAGTGAGGTCAGTGCAAGACACATGGATAACCATTATTATTTTAGAGAGAATTTAATAGGTGTAGGCCCTCTTGTATCCCATTATTGGTGGGAGCTTGATATTGGAGAGTGGGCTTGTTTTGGATATGGTTCTGACTTGTTTCCCTGTTCCAGGTATGGGTTCTGTTCCACTGTGCAGGTGCTTTAGCCAAATCAAGAGCAGTTGGTTACCCACCATGGCTGTGTGCCACTATTGTGCTTGTGTGAGCATCACATCAGGTTGTTTGCTGCTGAGTAGCTTAGACCACCAGTTGCTTAGACAGATGTTGGTCATTTTCTCGCAGTTGCTCATGTAGCACCTCTGGCACTAGAGAAGCTAACTATCTGGAGACTGACTCTCTTCCAGATTCCATCCAGGTCTCTCCATGTTCTGTCCCAACAGCATATGGTGTCTTCTGCCTAAGGTCTTACCATTAACCTTTGGTGGGTCATCAAGTACTCTGACAGAAATCTGTCTTTTTTTGGGAAACCTTGTAGGTCTCACTGATCAACAACTCATTGTGGATGTTAACCACATGCTGGTACTGGGAGTTACAAATCAGTAGCAAGGGGAAAGAAGGAAGAAAAATATAGGTAATATGAAAGAGAAAGAGAGAAGAGAAAGAATTCACAAAGAACTCAAAACCTAAACAATAAAAAGCCAAACAACCCACTCACAAAATGGGGCAGAGAACTAAACAGGGAGTTCTCAGAGGAAGAAATACAAATGGCAAATACACACTTAAGAAAATGTTCAACATCCCCAATCATACAAAAGCTTTTATAAATCTAGGAGATAGAAGTTAATTATGTAAATAAAAATGGGTTGGGGAAATATGAATGTTTGGGTTATAAAAGAGAAGCTCAAGTGACTAATAAACATGTTGTTAGTGCTATAAATTGGTACAAACTTTTCAGGGGAAGCTGAGAAATGTGATAAATTTAAAATTTACATATTTCATGAATTGGCAGTTATATTTCTAGAAATTCACTCTACCAATACACAGTTCTTTTTATACAAAGTGAAAGTCATGTCTACTTAAATCATATATTTTACTTCAACTTCTAGCCCAAATAGGAAAGCAACAAAAATATTTGCAAATAGGAAACTTTATAAATATATGTATAATTTTAGAGATGCTAACATAGAAAATCATCTAAGGTATTAAATGTAAGTGCAAAAATAAATTAGTATTATTCTGTTTGTTAATACTAAAATATCAAGTATGTGTTTGTATATGAACATGCAATTTCTTTAAGGACATATAAAAAACTGTTATCTCCATTTACCTTTGAGAAATGGGGCTAGGATGTTGGTGGTATGGAAGGAAAGCTTTGCCATTTTATTTTATATGTTATTTGAATTCTTGCCCTACATACTTACTACTTTATGAAAAAATAACAGTGTTTCCTTTTTTGCTGCAGTGCACTTCTGAAGAAGAATCATGAGTGTGTTAGTATTATTTTGATAAGGCTGTCATGTTAAGAAGGTTGAATTTCCCAAACCTTATTTACCTGAATAAAATAACCTCCAGTCTTTGCAAAATGCACTATGTGTGGAGCTGGGATTTAAGGATTTTTGAAAAAGACCTACTTCAAAAACATATAGGTAGATAAAGTTCAATATATCTATATTGTGTGTAATAGTTTAATAAATGCCAGTAAGATTTTAAAGTAATACTGGCAATGCTATTGTGACAAGTTGAGAAGCTGATGAAATCTCCATCACAGTCTGTTACCTAAGGTGATGAGACTTTACAGAGGATGAAACATAAAGAACCATTTGGATATGAGGCACTACAGATGGGATTTACCTTTCTATTTTTTATTTTTTGAGAGAGAGACAATTGGTGCACCAGGGCCTCAGCCACTGAACTCACACTCTAGACACTTGCACTACCTAGTGGGCATGTGCAACCTTGAGCTTGCCTCACCTTTGTGCATTTGGCTTATGTGGAATCTGGAGAGTCAAACGTGGGTCCTTAGGCTTTGCAGGCAAGTGCATTAACTGCTGAACCATCTCTCCAGCCTGGGATTTAACTTTAAAAATAGTCCATGCTTTAATATACCATGACCTTGTTATTATTCAAGTACTAGTACCACCTAATTAACATATAACTGCTTTAAAATCTTGGTGTAAAATCAACCTACAGTTTCTGTACTTAGAGCTGTATTAAAGCATTTTCAAAGTTCCGGGGCAAAATTAGATAATACATACCATGTTGATCATAATCTCATGATTTAGGAGGATCTTTGAGACTTTTCTGGTGAAGGAAACTCTATGGAGCCTTTATACTTACAAGGCCTCCTAATAATGATCAGATATTTCATGTTGGACTTATTGAAAGAGGAGGAAGACAAGTCAATCCTCCATTAGGTGGAGAAAGGGAGGGGATATGATGGAGACCGGAGTTCTAAAGTGGAATGGGGGAGGGGAGGGAAATATCAGGTGGGGTTTTTTTGGTATGTAAGATTAAAAGTCAATAAAAATTAAAAAATTAAAAAAAAATCCTCCATTAGGCTATAAAGTCAGACAACAATGGGTAATCAAAACTATAAAAGAATAGACAAACCTATTGCATAACCTGTTGGTTAATCAAATACAAGATTTTTGCCCCTGTAAAGAACATATTGTCATGATATCAGATGGGCATATGCAGCAGTGAAGTGAGGCCCACATAGGGCCTCTCCTAAAAATTATTTACCAAGTGCTCAAATATTGAAAATTTATATAACTCTCATTTAATATGACATGGCAAGTGAAGTCTGGTACACATGCATAGCGTTTTAAGTTAATCCACCTACCTTTTCTCTTAATAAAAGGGAAGAAAGAACACAAGTGTGTATGTGTGTGTGTGTGTGTGTGTGTGTCTTACTGCCAGTGGAGATATTATGACTTTATTTTGAAATTGTTACATATATATTGGAAAATACAAAGAGAAATTATATTCATGTTAAGATTTTCAGCAAAAAGAGAGATACACATACTAAATAAAATAAGTCAAAGATATTGTTGATATTATTTGGAAATACGAGTGGGAAATAATTCCTTTTTCTTCTGAAAAATGTGCTGTCCTGCTTTTGTCTCTTAAAAAGACTTATAAATGATGAGCATCTAGGATCAATGAGCAACACTAGCACTCAAACTGTTTATGAATTCTGCTCCTTGTGCACAGAATCAAGCCTTAGAAATGTGCCTGGTCCAGGTCTGGAGCAGAGAATGAGTGAAATAAGCCTGGGAATATGTGGGACCAGAAGTCATCAAAGCCATAAAGACCAGAGGGGCCACATCCAAAGACAGCTAACTGTGTTCAATGAGGATAATTTCACCACAAAGAGTCCTGATTATGAGGAGGCAACCCACGAAAACTACAAAAATTAAAAGGACAACCTACCAATCTAATGCTCAGGAAACTAGTAAATAAAAGAATCAATAATTATGTCCTGCCCCTCTTTTGGGATAGTTGTACTCATAACCCATTTTGTACCCCAGGATTGCTTTGAAACCATGGCAACCACCTATCTCAGCTTCCTGAGTACTGGAATAATAAGCATATACAACCATATTTATTTATCTTGTCTTTCTTCTAAGACTATATTTCAGAGTGCCCTCACAACTGATGAGAGAAAGTTCTTTATGGAAGAATTCCAGATAATAAGGAATTCTAGATTGAGATGTTCACTCTTTTGCAGACTTAATGAAATGCTAAAATTATGTGAAAATTTAATGGATGAAGTTAATAAAAGGGGGATCCAGCTGGAAGCACATGCACCCACCTATGACTCCCTGAAAATCACAAGGTATAGTAGGACATGTGTGGAGACACCTAGGAAACATCCCTATCTAAAACCAGGAGCTCAATGGAGCCACCATTCACAATAATGAGTAAGAGAATAGTAAATCTGATGCCAACATCACAAAATAGGCCAAATCCAGATTGTTTTACATTCTCTTCTCTTTTACATTCAACCGTTTATTGTATTGGACACAGATGAACAGCTACACAGGATAAGGTATCTCCATCCACATGCAGTCAAGGCATCACCACAAACTTAACCACCAGAAGCTCTGCATCTGAATGGCTATTCAGGGATTTTTAAGGAAAATTAGCACATAGCCAATGTTCACATATTAACTTAGTCTTTGGGCCCTCTTCACTGCTCAGAACATAGAGGCCCTGCAGGGAGGAAAAAATGTGAAGATTCTAATCCTAACTTGGTTTTGCAACCAGCCTCACCTAGCAGAGACCACAAGTCCAGTATGTGCACATTCTACAGGACACATGACTTCATTTTTCTAAGAAATGAATGATATAAAACAAGGTGTGTGTGTGGGGGGGGACTGTTACAGAGAGATTTAGGAGACAAAACAAGCAAATATACTTTTTGTGGACTATGTTTTAATCCTGGTTTAGACGAAATGTTTTACAGAAATGTCTTTGAAACAACTTGAGAAATAAAGTTATTAGGAACTAATAAAAATTTTCTGTTACTTGAGTTAGTTAATCAATCACCAGTGATTGATTATTGTATGAAAATGCAAACTACCCCACAAGTTCTTTCCCATATGTGGACTCTATCTTGTTATATCTGGATATAGGTGTATAATGGGGAACAAATGTGGGTTAAAAACTAGAAGGCTAGAATGGTGACCAAGAGTGGGTAACAAGAGGTGACAAGAAAGAACACATGTGACATGTAAACAGAAAGGGGAGTTGAGAGAAAAGAGAGTCAATTAAAACAAATTATATTTGAAAATGCCCTAATGGTATCTAAAGCTAAAAAATAAAACACAATTTTAAAACTGCACACCAGAGCATACATGCCCTGGCCTCATTTCTTCCATTCCTCCCCAATCACACATGAGGCCACATGGAGTGAGGCTGACATGATGTTGATGAGTTTTAGAAACAGGCTTGCTGTTGTGTCCTCATTTAGCCAAGCCTCAGCCACTTCTGGACACTGCTCCTTCTCTGTTCTCTAGGAACAGTCTGTCTTGGTGACTTCCCATTTTCTTGACTCATCATTTTTATTTCTTTTTCTTTTTGGTTTTTTTCAAGGTATGGTCTCACTCTAGCTCAGGCTGACCTGGAACTCACTCTTGTACTTTCAGGCTGGCCTCAAACTCACAGTGATCTTCCTACCTCTGCCTCCTGAGTGCTGGGATTAAAGGTGTGCACCACTATGCCTGGCTACCAATTTTTCTTTAAGTAAACATATTTCTAATTTCTCTTAACATTCTCTTAACCTCATTGGGGGTCTTGAGCTGGACTTTATTCACTACCTATTTCTCTACGAGTTTGTACAACATGATACCTGGGTCTGCTTTCTCAATCATGATAGCTTGCCCATTTGTATTCAGTCTTTCTGAGAAGCATTTTCAAAATGTGTTCGGATTGTGGATGAATTTCCTGGTACATAATTCTGTCTAGGAAAGGAGTTAAATTCTTCTAAGACTTAGTTTCAAGTTTTAAATTTATAATCCAAAGCTGGTAATGAATACTATTTGCCTATTTCATCATAATAGGAACAGGGTATGTGTTCCACCTGACTGAAAGCTGCTTTTTGTCTATGGGACTTCTTGTTTTTGTAGTGTGCAATCCTTCTAGACCACTGTTGGTGAGACTGCTCACCCTTTACTTAGACTTCAGCATGCCACGTCAATCAGCATCCATACAGTCTTGGCGCACACATTTGAAAGCAACCTACATAGTCACGCTCTCACAGCATACATGAGTATCAGCCAAAACTGAGACACAATCCTGACTTCTTGCCACAGGTCCCTGGTGAAGGAAGCTATCTTGATGAATAAGTTTTAATCCAGATCTGCTGAATGACTGCAACATGTGTGTACTCTACAGCAGTTTCTTCACAATATGTGTGACACACAGCATTGCATTAATAGTAATAAAAGTGGTTATTCATTCAAGAAGGAAATGTACTCTCATGAATGGAAAGCTAATATCATTTGCCACAAATAGAAGGTAACTGTGTAAATAAATACAATGTGAGTGTGGCCTTTGCAGGCCTGAGACTAGGCCACTCTGAAAGATCCAACTGACTCTAAATCAGTTACTCACCCTGTGTCTGGCTACCCTGTGGAATGTTCCACCTAGATTATCTGTGTGCTGTCAGAGGTGTGGCTGCCACACTGTAGACAGCATTAATGTCATCCACTGTGGCTCCATGCAGGCAAAGGCATGATAGAGCATGGATCTCTATGAAGTAGAAGCAGAATAAACCCAATCATACTTTGGCCAGCACATTGTACACATGAGGCTTGAAAATTTAAAAAAAGAATCTTGATTCAAATAATTAAATAAGATAGTAGAGACATCAATATAAAAATAGAATCTAAAAGAAAGTCTATATATGCATGTGGGTATAAATACACATATCATTCTATTTATACTTGGAGTGCTTATGCTGTGAATGTATGGCCTGAAGATTATGTATACCTAAACTAAGACAGTCATGTAAATGATATTTGCATATAGGCTACAGTGTTGATTTATGCACAAAAAGCCAATTCATAAGTCATTATAAATGAAATGTCAATCATAGTCATTATCTGGCTGAGCAATATCTATTAACTGGCATGAAAGATTCTTCCTGACAGTTTTAGGTTAGCATGTATGTAGGTGGAATGGTTAAGGATGTCAAACTTATTTAAGAAGCAATGGAAATCCCATTCTTTATTTTTAAAAACTTCAATAATATAGCATTATGAGAATTTTGGCCTAAGATGATGAAGCATGGAAAGGCTGGGGTTCAAAGTTCCAGGATATTAAAAACAGTTCAAAGCTCTCCTTTTTATGAGAAAAAAATTCCCCACTTGGGTGATTTGGTGGAAATGAAAGTGACTTTTGGAGCCACTGTGACCTAAGTGGAAGCCCCCATCTCTACCTAAAAAAATTGTGTGGCCTTTTATAGGCATTTGTTTTTGTGTTAAGCAAGAGAGGATAGTAATTCCTTTATCAGAGAATTCTTAGAAGACTAGAAACAATTGTGAATTATTAAGCGTAGTGCTTGGCCCACTGTCTCATTCATTTATTTATTCATTAGCCAACTGTGTGCTAGGTGCTAAGGTGCAGTGGTAAATAAGGCAGGCATGGTGCTCCAGCAAACAAGGCAGATTAAGAAGGTTACATTATATTCCAGAAAAACAATTGGGAACTAAATTGAATGAGATGGACAGTAAGTGATGGGCACAGTTGCTAGCAAAGTTTTCTTAAAGAAATGGCATTGAATCCGAAACCTGATTAAGATTGGACCCTCCAGGGAAAGAACCATGAGGTGTCATTTTGTGATGTGCACGTGGGTAATGAAGAGGCTTTTACTGTGGATTGGGTGAGGGGAGTAGCAGTGAAGATATATGTGAATCTTATAATAAATATTAGAAGTTCCCACATAAGGGGCTGGAAAATGGCCACTCATGTAAACCAGATGCAAAAAGTGGCACAAACATCTGGCCAGTGGCGACAGACTTTGGTGCATCACCCCCACCACACACATGCATACAAATAAATACATAAGTAACAAAAAAGAGGCTCCTGCTTACTCAAATATCCTCAGAAAAAAAATATCTCATTTAACATTTCCCAGTAAGTCTGGGGTATTGCTCAATGGGTAGAGTGTCTGCCATGCATGAAGCCCTGAATTTGATTCCTATCACTGAACAAACCAGATGTGGTGGTGCATGCCTATAATACCCACATTATGAAGGTGGAAACAGAAGGCTTCAAAATTCAATATCACTTTTGACTACATGATGAGTTTGAGGCCAGCCTAGGCTACATGAGGCCCTGTCTCAAAAAAATGCATTTATTCCCAAGATTTCAGAGCCTCTTGGCATAATTTTTTCTTTTGTATGCATAATTTCTTCCTGTGTAGGCCCCATGGTCAGATGTTTCTATAACAAGTGGATTTGGTTTGGATTTATTATTTTCATCTAATACTGCTTATCCAAATTCTTGGTAATACAACTTTTCAGAGATATTTTTTAAAAACAAACAACTTCTTTCTTTATGGGATAATCACTCTATTGACTCTCAGGCAGACACATTTAATGAGAGAAATTAATTGTATTATGTGTTCTCTGCCATGAGTAAGGATGATTTCCCAGTGGCTTACAAGGGCTGTCATAAAAGCAGATGACAGGGTAAAATGGTATGTTCCACAGAGAAAACCAGCTCAGCTCATACCCGTTCCTCTAGGGTTTTCTAATACTGACTGAACGTGGAGAAGGAGCAATGAAGAGGCCAGCCTTCTGCTTGTTTCTGGGATAACTGGGTCATCAAGTGTTGACTCTGTTGGGTCTCCAGGTATCTGAAAGTGCAAGCCACCTATATTGCAGTCCCTGTCTTTCTACACTTCTGCTTCTGAATTTCCAGCCTGTGGAAACCTTCCTTGCCAGTTACCTTCTCTTTTCTTATAAAGTTGAATTCTAACAGCCTGCTCTACTTTACTTGTCTTAGATTGCTAACCTATAGAAAACAGTCATTAGTGGTGAGAGTAAAGTGTTTATACAGGCAGACATGACAAGGTGAGGGCTGCTTGCTTTTTAGTAATTGTATTAGTCAGGGTTCTCTAGAGGAACAGAATGGATAGAATGAATTGTATTAAAAAGGAATTTATTGGATTTATTGGATTAGTTACACAGGCCAGCAATAGCAGGTTGCAGATCTGAGAGTCAAGGAACCCGGTAGCTGCTCAGTCCACTGAGGCTGGAGGCCTCAGCAGTCCCAATCTGGCACTGAAGGCCTGGAGGCTTCCTGGAGAGACGCTGCTCTTCAGTCCACCCTGGTCTTCAGTCCATACTGGAAAGCAGCAACACCAAGCAGCAAGTACCAAAGTGGAAAGCACCCAGTGGCAAGCAGCGAGCAGCACTGGCAGCCAGGTGGGAGAGAGAGAGCCTTTCTTCCCAGAGCTTCTTTTTATCAACCAGCCCCCTCCTCCAAGAGGGGCCGCCCACTCTGGGCCACCCACTCTGGGGAAAGGGCTTACCCCTGGGGGAAGGATTCTTCCTTTAGTTAATCCTTCCTAGAGGCAGCCTCAGAGACACACTTATGAGGAATGTCTGTGGATTCCTAAACAAATCAAGTTGACACAAACTTAACCATCACAGTAATCTAATTGTCCTAGCAGAGATTTGAAGTAATATTGCAGGGTAACCTCTGAAATGGTTGGGATTAGGTGACCCTAGCTTCTCAATCTGTTCCCTCTGGTATTTTTCAGTGGTGTAAAAGAGGACATTTGCTCACATCTCACCACTACATCACTCCTTTCCTCAGGCAAGAGATATGCCCCTGGGTGAAAACATGAGCTCCTTTAGAATCTGCCAAAGGATTGGACAGAACATCTCTTCAGTGCATCTGCTGTGGACCTGCTTCAACACCTGTGAAGTGTTCTGAAAACCTTAGTGAAGCAGATTACTTGTCTTAGACTTTGTGCATGCTCAGTTCCAGCAAAGCACCAGAAAACAATTGGTGTGTACTGTGTATTTATTGAATCAATGTGAGAAATATAACGTCTCTGTAGGTCCTTGAGCCTTGGATGCCAAAAGGGGTTTAAAAATCAGAATTGTTTGACAGAACTAAAAAAAGAATTGCTGGCACCCCTTCCCTTCCCTTCCCCTCCCCAGAGGATTCCTCTTGAAGAGGTACTTTTTCTAGGTCTTCCCTCCCCCTTCCCAGCCTGCCTTGGGAGAGGAAGGAATTCCTTTTGACTTGGATGCTTTCCTTCTTTGCTTTCTGTCTTATCTTAACTCTCCCTAAAATAAATCACAAAATTTAACTTTTAAAAACAACAAAAAGAAAAAAAGTGCTGGCATAATTTTAAAAGCTGTTCTGTGTGGAATCACTGGACAAATTCTAGTTTTCCTATATTAAAATAATTTAAAACAATACATTTTTAGGATTCTGAGCAGCTGGGTTTAAAACAATTGCAAATTTGTTTAAACCACACAATTCTGTATCTGAATTTTAAAAAAATCAGAAAAGAAATCTTGTTGACAAAAGCCTTGGCACTTCTTCATAAGGAGACTGCCAGGGAAGAAAGAAAAATATTTTTTAATAAGTCTATTTAAGAATCTCTTTAGTAAACACTTAGAAACAACTAATTAGCTTACTAAATAAAGGATTGTGGAGCAATCTTACTAAGGTTTAAGCCTGGCATAGTTGTGTGTGCCTGTAATCTTGGCCACTTGGGAGTTTGAGGCAGTAGGATGGTAAGTTCAAGCCTGCTTGGGCTCCAGCCTGGGCAACTCAGTGGGACCCCATCTCAAAATAAAAAGTAGGGTCCTAGTAGGTCCCCTGGTGACTGGCTTGGGGATACCTGTACCCTGTGAACTTGCTGTGAAAGCAGGCCCCTTGCTCCGCCTTCCTGATCTAAGTGCCTTTGGGTCCCCAATTCCAGGATGCCCTGTGCCAGAAGGTGCTTGAGGCGGGCATGGAAATCTGTTCTTCTTTTTCAGAAGGTAGACCAGAGGAGATAAACTACCCCTCACACTTCAGCCAAGCCACACCTGAATCCAAAGAGGAATGAGGAGAAGAGCAAGAGTGCTTCTATGCTCTTCCTGATAACCAGTGCCAGGGTGCAGGAGACAGATCCTGAGGATACTCAACACCTACCAAAGCAGAGATCCAGAAGCTACTAAGAGAACATCACTGAAGTAGACTTGAAACTCACCCACCATGGCTCAGGAAATTTTGCTGAAGAGGGAGCAGAAAGATTGAGACCTTATGCCCAGAGGCATTCCCTTTCCCCCAAAATAACTGACTACTGCTCCCACAACGCATAAACTACAACCCCATGGGGAATGCTTGCAACTGCGCTGAGGAGCATCCCCAATGGAATTGGGGCAGGGACAAGGGAAACGAGGGTGCCAATACATGATGCATTCATACAAAACATGTTGTTAATAATAATAAATAAAAACATTTAAAAAATCATAAAAATAAGTTAAAATGGGTGGAGGATAGGGCAGAGCACTTGCCTACCATATAGGAGGCCCTAAGTTCAATCCCCTGTAGTAGAAAAAAGAGATTTTCATATTTCCTTCAGATTGTCATAAAATTGTCCATTTGGAAGGCTGTGTGCCCTATCAATGGATGCTTCTTAGGAAAATTTAGGAAGAGCTTTCAAACACTTTTAGCCTCTCTAAGACAGGGGCTGATGGCTGGGGCTGAGGATAGAATCTAAGGTCTAATATGGGGCTCTCTGTAACTATCCTCAAATGATGGTCTCAAAAAGTAGTTAATGAACTTTAAAACTATTAAATCATAAGAATTCTTTCTTCATCTTTTTAAAAAAATATTTTATTCATTTATTTGTAAGGAGAAAGAGAGAGAGAGAGAGAGAGAGAGAGAGAAAGAGAATGGGTGTGCCAGTGCTTCTAGCCACTGCAAAGGAACTACAGATGCATGTGTCACTTTGTGCATGTGGCTTTATGTGGGTACTGGGGAATAGAACTCCAGTCATTGTGTTTTGCAAGTAAGTGCCTTAACTGATAAACCATCTCTCCAGCCCTACTTTTCCTTTTGTGTGGTTTGACTTCTTTGTGCAGAAATGAACGTTAGTCAATTTGGTGGAAAGATAATTTCCCCTTTGCTTATTTTCTTTTCTTGTGTGTGTGTGTGTGTGTGTGTGTGTGTGTGTACAGGTGCATGTGCACATATGTGTGAGTGCATGCGAATGTGAAGGCCAGAGGACAACCTCAGATATCATTCCATAGACACTGTCTTTTAAAATTAATTAATTAAATTTCATATGTGAATGTGTGTGAATAGGTATGCCACAGTCTACTGCTGCTGCAAACAAATGCCAGATGTTTGTGCCATTTTTTTGCATCTGGCTCTATGTGGCACACACAGTTTGGCAGGCTTTGCAAGCAAGTGCCTTTAACCACAGCCATTTCCCAAGTCTCTGTCTATCTTTGTTTGAGACAGGGTTTCTCGCTGCTGAACAGGCCCCAAGAATCTGCTTCTCTTTACCTCCCCAGTGCTGAGATTATAAATGCTCCATTTTACTTGGGTTCTAGGGATTGAACTCAAGCCCTCATGTTTACAAGGCAAACACTTTATAGACCATGCTAGATTAGGGGCCCTGTTCATTCATTCATTTGTTCATTCATTTATTTATTTTGAGATAGTGTCTCATTCTGGCCCAGGCTCACCTGGAATCATGAATCATGGTGATCCTCTTACCTCTTCTGCCTCTGGAGTGCTAGGATAGAGAAGACTGAGCCAGCATGCCCTGCAAGTTTTTTGTTTTGCTGTTGTTGTTAGTGTTTTTGCTTTGTGTTTTATCAGTCTCATCTGGTAAAGTACTCATCCTCAAAATTCCAACTCAAATGTCTGCTCTTTCAAAGAACCCTTCTTTGTTCTCCTTTTGCTCCTAGGCAGCATGGAACCTTCTTTTCTCTGTACTTTTAACAGCAACTTGTGTATTTTTTACTCACTTGTAGATCAGAAGTAGGAAAACTGCAATCCATGGGCCATTTCTGGACTACTGCCTCCACTTTCAGTGTGTGAATTAAGAATGATAGTTACACTTTTTTATTTTGATTTTACATTCATGTTGGTGCCTCCAGTAGCCTCCTCCCTAACCTCCCCCCTCCGAAGGGACCCTCCTCATTGGGGAATGTGGGTCATGCATTATGGGGGTAGCCAACAGTTACGGGGGAGAGGCAAAGTCTCTGTGCATAATGACCCAACTTGTGGCTCTAACACTCTTTCTGCCCCCTCTTCCGCGAATTTCCCTGAGCCACATTGGGTTCATTTTAGTTCTACTTCAGTAATGAGGTCTTGGGAGCCTCTGTGTCTCTGGATATCTGGCTTAGTAGGAGTTGAATGTTCTCTGTGTTTATCTCCTTCAGCCTTGTTCTGGTGTCAGGTTCACCAAGAAAGCTGCATTCTTGCCCTTTTCCCCTGTTACTCTATGGTTTCAGTTGGGGCCCTGGTGAGGTGTGATAAGCTGATCTTCCCTTCAGGTTCATTGTCCATCTGAAATAAAGAAGCAAATTCTCCAATGGAGACACAAGTTAGTACCAGATAAACGGAATGGCCATAGTTATTTTAGAGAGAATTTTATATGCATAGGCCCTCGTCTAGCCCACATTTGGTGGGAGCTTGATATTGGAGAATGGGCTCATTTTTTTGTACATGGTTTTGACTTATTTCCCAGTTCCATTCCACTGAGTAGATGTATTAGCCAAATCAAAAGCAGTTGGTTACCCACCATGGCTGTGTGCCACTATTGCACTTGTTTGAGCATCACATCAGGTTGTTTACTACTGAGTAGCTCAGATTGCGAGTAGTTTGGACAGATGTCAGTCATTTTCCCTCAGTCGCCCATGCAGCACCCTCTGGCACTAGACAAGCTAACTGTCTGGGGACTGACCCTCTTCCAGATTCTGACCAGGTCACTCCATGTTTCGTCCCAACAGCATATGGTGTCTTTGGCAGTAGGGTCTTACCATTAACCTTTGGTGGGTCATTAAGAACTCTGACAGAAATCTGTCTTTTTTTGGGAAACCTTGTAGGTCTCTCTGATCAACAGTTCATTGTGAAAGTTAACCCCATGCTGGTACTGGGAGTTATAAGTCAGTGCCAAGGAAGGTGAAGGAAGAAAAAGATCGGTAATACAAAAGAGAAAGAGAGAATAGAGAGGAGAGGGAGGGAGGGAGAGAGAGAAAGAGAAAGAGAGAGAGAGAGAGAGAGCAGGAAACGAAAAGATTAAGGTTAGTCTTCATGATGTCCTCTCCAGGTCCCTGTGTTCCCTCTACGGGCCTGCTGAAGGATCAATGTTTTAGTCTGTTGTTCAGAGTATAGGATTTTATGGGACTATTACCATTTGGGTCCCTATTTGTGTCCCCTAACCCTAACCCTCCCTCCCACCCTTACAGTTATCCCTATTTGCAGATGACATGAATCTATACATAAGTGACCCAAGAACCTCCATCTCAAAACTCTTAAAGGTGATTAACTCCTTCAGCAAAGTAGCAGGATATAAGATCAATGCAGCACAGAAATCAGTAGCCTTTCTATATGCAAAAGATACAGAAAAAGAAATAAGCAACATCGTCCCATTTTCAGTAGTAATAAAAAATATAAAATACCTTGGAATAACATTAACCAAGGAAGTGAAAGACCTATGCAATGAAAACATAAAAACACTCAAGAAAGACATTGAGGAGGACCTGCAAAAATGGAAAGACCTCCCATGCTCCTGGATAGGCAGAATTAACATTGTGAAAATGGTAATCTTACCAAAAGCATTATATAGATTTAACGCAATACCAATAAAATCCCAACGTCTTTCTTTTCAGAGATGGAAAAAATGTTCTCAAAATTCATATGGAATGGCAGAAGGCCTCTGATATCCAAGCATAAAGCATATCCTCAGCAAAAGAAACTCCTCTGGAGGCATCACCATACCTGATCTAAAGCTATACTACAAAGCCATAGAAATAAAAACAACATGGTACTGGTATAAAAACAGGATTATAGACAGATAGAACAGAATAGAAGATCCAGACTTTGGGTCAAATAACTACAGCTACTTGATATTTTCAAAGGCCCTACCAATGTAGACTGGAAAAAAGACAGCATCATCAACAAAATGGTGCTGGACAAACTGGCTAACCATATGCAGGAAAATGAAACGCTATCCACACATCTTGCCATGCACAAAAACCAAGTTCAAATGAATCAAAGACCTCAATATAAAACCAGAAACTCTGCTACTACTGGAAGAAAAAACAGGAGGAACCTTCCATGATATAGGAGTGGGAAAAGACTTCCTGAAAAAAACCTCAGCAGCTCAGGAGATTAAACAATCACTCAACCATTGGGATCTCATAAAGCTGAAAAAAATTTTCACAGACAAATATACAATAACCAAAGCCAACAGATAACCCACAGAATGGGAGAAAAATTTTGCCAGCTATATAACTGACAGAGGCCTAATTTCTAGAATTTACAAAGAACTCCAAAGCATAAAAAATAAATTGTCAAACAACCCACTCACCAAATGGGGCAGAGAACTGCACAGGGAGTTCTCAGAGGAAGAAATGCAAATGGCAAACACACACTTGAGAAAATGTTCAACATCCCTAATCATCAGGAAAATGCAAATTAAAACAACTATGAGATTCCACCTTACCCCAGTAAGGATAGCTAATATTAAAAAAGTGAATGAAAACAAATGCTGGTGAGGCTGTGGAGAAATAGGGACACTCTCACTGTTGGTGGGAATATAAAATGGTACAATGATTATGGAAAGTTATATGGAGACTCCTGAAAAGGATGACTATAGACCTACCAACAGATCCAGTTGTTCCCTTACTGGGCATTTACCTTAAAAGCTCCAAGCCTCAGATCAGAGAGATTTGCTGAACCATGTTTATAGCTGCTCAATTCATAATAGCTAAGAGCTGAAATCAACACAGATGTCCATCATTAGATGAATGGATAACAAAGATGTGGTATATCTACACTATGGAATTCTACACAGCAGTAAGGAAAAATGAAACAATGAAATTTGAAGAAAAATGGTCAAACATGGAACAGATCATTCTCAGTGAGCTCACCCAATCACAGAAAGACAATCGTTGCATGGTCTCATTCATCTGTGGCTCCTAACCTGAATCCGCCCAAGATGCTGTCATACCTAATAAGTACCCTCAGGACCAGACAATAGGGATGGTGGGATGGGTTAGTTACATTTTTTAATGGTTGGAAAAATTAAAAGAATAACACTTCATGACATGTTCAAATATTATGAGAGTCAATACATGGTTGCTTTTGTGCTATAATGGCAGCATTGAGTTGTAACAAAGTCCACAAAGCATAACATACTCACTATCTAGCTCTTTACAGAAAAAAAATTGTTAGTATCTGCTCTGCAGGCAGGGTCATCATGTTATTGAACGTACTAGACATTTATTGCTACTTATGCTGAGTTCCATGCTAACCAGTTCAGATGCCTTATCTTGTTTAACCCTCAACAACTCTGAAAAGTAGCTGCTGCTATTATTTCCATTAACAAATGAGGAAACTGGGATGGAGAGATTGCTTAGTGGTTAAGGCACTTGCCAGCAAAGCCTAAGGACCCAGGTTTGATTCCCCAGTACCCATGTAAGCCAGATGCACAAGGTGGTGCATGTGTCTGGAATTCATTTGCAATGGCTAGAGGCCCTGGGATGCCCATTCACTTTATCTGCCCATTTCTCTCTCTCTCTCTCAAACAACTAACTAAATATTTTATTTTTAAAAAAGAAAGAAAATAAACAAGGAAACTGAGGAATGGAGATTTTGAAAACTTCCAAGGTTATATTGATAGTAATTTGCAGATCTGGCATTTAAACCTAGACATACCTGTGTTGAGCTGGAGCTCACAGCCAGCATGCAACATAGTCACAGTATAGCCAATGGCCATTGTTAGCCAGTCCCTGAAAGTAGTGCTGGGCAAAATTTGTTAAATAAATTAGTTTCATTTCAACTCCATCGACCCCAGTTGTATTCTTTTGTTTAAGAGAAGAGAATTGGTCTCTTTCTTTCAACTAACTCAGAGGTTTGAATTAGTTTTTCTGGGAAGACTGGGGCCAAGGATTCATCTAGTTATGGTATGTGATAGTCATATCCTTGAGCCAGGCTAGAGATGAACCCTGACTACAATAATAAGGAGGGGGGGGGAGATACAGATAGGGAGATAGATAGAGAGGAAGAGAAGTGTTAGGGCCTCTACCTACTGAAAACAAACCCAGACACATGTGCCATTGTGTGCATCTGGCTTATGTGGATACTGGGGAATGGAACGTGAGTACTTAGGCTTCATAGGCAAACACCTTAGCCATTAGGCCATCTCTCCAGCCCTGTATTTATTTTCTTTTTTTAAAAAATATAAATATATATTTATTGAGAGAGAGAGAGGAAGAGGCAGAGAGAAAGAGAGAATGGGCATGCCAGAGCCTCCAGCCACTGTAAACGAACTACAGATGAATGTGCCCCCCTTGTACATCTTGGCTTACATGGGTCCAGGGGAATCGAACCAGGGTCCTTAGGCTTCACAGGCAAACACCTTAACCGCTAAGCCATTTCCCCAGCCCTGCATTTCTTTTATTAATCAACTTTATTTATGTGTAAAAGCTATACACACATACAATCTGATAGATTTTAACAAGGTATGTACCCATTCTCACCATTATCAAGAAAATAAACATGGCTATCATCTCCACAGCAGTTCCTTCCTGCCCTGAACTCCTCATCTTTTTTGATAAGAACACTTGCTTAACTTAAAAGTTACCCTATTGAAACTTAGCACTATAAACAAACTGTTAACATACCCAAAGCTTAGGAATTGTTGCAGAAGAGTAGGCAGGAAGATTGTAATTTAAAAAGTAGACAAAAGTTCCCACTTAAAAAATAAACACCCATTTTAAAATTTATTTTGTTTATCTTTTTTTTTTTTTTTTTTTAAGGTAGTGTCTCACTCTAGCTCAGGCTGACCTGGAATTCACTATGTAGTCTCAGAGTGGCCTCGAACTCACAGCGATCCTCCTACCTCTACCTTCCGAGTGCTGGGATTAAAGACATGAGCCACCATGCCTGGCTTTATTTTGTTTATCTTATATTTGAGAGAGGAGAGAGAGAGAAAAAATATGGCACACCAGAGCCTCTTGCCACTGCAAATGAACTCCAGGTACATGTGCCACTTTATGCATTTGGCCTCACATGGGTAGTGGGGAATCAAACCCAGGCCATCAGGCTTTGCTAACAAGTGACTTCAACCTCTGAGTCATGTCTGCAGTCCCACCATTATTTTTGAAATAGTATTTCACAATGCAGCCCTGGCCCGTCTAAAACTTTTGGACCTCTTGTCTCAGCTTTCTGAGTGCTGAGATTATAGGCATGGACCACCAAACCTAGCTTTTAACAAAATTCTTAGTGCACAGAACAGTATTTATAACTGTAAGCATGGTACTGCATAGGAAATCTCTAGAATTTATATGTCATAACTGATAGTTTATACTCATTGTTCAATATGAGTTGATTTATATTTTATGTTTTTGCCCCAGATGAGGAAAGTTTGGCTATTAATTCATTTGGCAAAGCACCTGATATCAAAGCAATGATGGTTTTCAATATAAGTTTGTCTTCTCACATTAAGGAGGAAAGGGCTGAAGGTCACTTCCTTGGCCGCTACCACTCCTTGAGCATTTACTGCAACATTCCAAGGATAGAGATTCTGTTAATGACTAAATGTAACAGGAGGACTAGTGGACAGAGAGGGCAGAAGGTGGTAAAGGACAGGGACATTCATTTAGTTGTGGGAACTCAAAATACTTCCTGTGCTTTTGTTTCTTGTAAAATAGCCTTGTGTGGGTGTTTTGAGGATTAAGAGGGATACAAACAAATCTAAACACCATCACAGTGCTGCTACACCTACAGTTATTACTTCTGCCATGGTTACTGCTAATGACATTGCCATTATCAGATTCTAGAGATCTGGCTTTGGAAAAGGCAAAAGACAGGTGGGAGCAGGGGCTAAGGTTTAAGGGAATAGTTCAGCACCCATGGAACCAAAAGAGATGTCTTACAGTGTGCTGTTTATTGGAATGTTTTCCCAGGCAAAGCACTGTACAGAGAGATCATTACCTGATACCCTTTAGATATTCAGTCACTGGAACTTGCTCAGAAATCAAATCTTTGTTCTTGGAAGACCATGAGGCCAAGCTGACACCTCTGATGCCTCTCCCAACTCCCCGTTTGTCCAAGGTCATTCACTCTTGAGTGCTGGGTTCTTTTCCCAAACACATACCATCACCTGTGGGGTTCTACAAACTTCCCATACATGCAGCCTAGAGGACTCACTCACCCTGACCATGTGATCTATGAGCTGGAAGCACCAGCGTCCTTGGGGAACTTATTAGACTCTCCAGCTCCAGGGCAACCGACTAAATCAGAACCCACAATTTAAGATGGTTTTTAGATAATTTTATACACCTAAAGTTTGAGAAGGGCTTTTACAACACAACTCTTTTTGAAGCATGTATGTGGGTGCACATGCATGTGCATGGAGGCCAGAGGACAACCTCAAGTGTTGTTTCTCATCACTTTTGACACAGTATTCATCTGTTTTGACACAAGGTCTCTCACTGGCCTGGATCTTCCAAGTAGAATACATAGGCTGGCCAGTGGGTCCCAGGGATCCTCTTGTCTCTGCCTTCCCAGTGCTGGATGACAGAAGTATAACATCATGCCTGGTCTTTTTTGCGTGGGTTCAGGGATCCATCTCAGGTGCTCAGCTTGTGAGGCAAGCACTTTACCAACTGTACCATCTCCCTAGCCACAAGCATAACTCTCTCAAGAATGCAATATATATCCTCTAGGAGCAGTTGGTCCATGGGCACTAACAGAAAGCAGATGATTCCTCATAGGAGCCCATTGGTGGCTAAGCCCATTGCAGATATGTCACCTTGGTGCTGAGGAAACCCCAGGCAGCCCTGGGCTTGAATGTGAGAGCTAACAATGCTGTTGGTATAGAGCTCTGGGTTTCCCTCCTTCCAAAGAGCTCAGTGAGAAATGGATGCTAAGCTATCAACACTGGCCTTTCTATAGATCACTTTTTAAAATTATTATTATTTTTATTGACAACTTCTATACTTACAAACAAAAAACACATATTTCCCTCCCCTACCCCCATTCCACTTTAGAACTCCAATCTCCATCATATCCCCTCCCTCTCTCCATTAGTCTCTCTTTTAATTTGATGTCATCATCGTTTTCTTCTATTTTGAGGGTCTTGCGAAGGTATTGCTAGGCACTGCAAGGTCATGGATATCAAGGCCGATTTCTGTCTGGGCAGTTGCATTGTAAGAAGTCATACCCTTCCTTTGGCTCTTCCATTCTATCTGCCCCTCTTCCACAATGGTCCCTGAGCCTTGGAGGGTGTGACAGAGATGTTTCAGTGCTGGGCACTCCTCCATCCCTTCTTCTCAGCACTATGTTGCCTTTTGGGTCATCCCAGTGGTCATCGCCATCTGAAAAGAGAAGCTTCTCTAACCAGAAGTGAGAGTAGCGTTAATATGTGAATATGGACATTAAGTGTAGTGCTTTCAGGGCAGCTTGATGGGAATAATATATACATTTAGTCAGACAAGAGCAGGCTCTGTACCCCTAAGGCTCATGACCTCACCTGCCATAGACTTTTGCTTAGGTTTTTCAGTACCAGGTGTGTATTCCCTCCCGTAGAGAGGGCCTTCAGTCCAATTATGGAGCAGTTGGTTACCCCAAGAGTAGACATGCCACTATTGCACCCATTCAGTCAATGGGCATGTATGGCCAAACTTGAATAGTCAGTGTCCACTGTTTTCACTGCTGATGATTTCTGTCTCTCATACGGCTGCATGCAGTGCAGCTTTTTCCAGCTTTCAGTTGGCTGGTCTACAGGGAGAAGGTTTTCTGCTCAGCACCAGCTTGCTTTTTCAGTGACCTTGCCTCTCAGGCAAGAGATGTCTTCAGCAATAGGGTCTTACCATCTGTTTCTCAAGGGAAACCAAGGGCTTTGGCAAAAGCCTTTAATGTTTTGGAGGCTACCGGGGCCTCCTTGGCCAACAACTCACTGGAAGGTATCCCATCCCAGGCATTGAAAATTTTCTAATAACAGTCTACAGGTCAATCTAAATTCAAGATATTGTGAATAAGACTTATGTAAACCTACTTTTTTGAATAATGGCACATCTAGAAGCTGTAAACTGTTACTAGATCACTTTTTAGCTTGGTGCTGATATACACATTTTTCTGCCCTTGCAATAAACACATGGAAATAAATAGGATTTGCTTCCCACATCATGTCTGTGAATTTACACTAAAATACATAATAACATATCCCTCCTCTGGGGTCTTATTATCTTTGTTCTGAAGTCACTAACAAAAAAACTTCCCCGTGTTCTCTAAAATGTGAGTAGATTATAAAGTGCTTTTGTCAAGTTCTTTGGGCTCATACTTAACGCTGGGAATTAGCGATTATTTTCATGTCAGATGCACAGTGAGTAAGGAAAGGGAGCCTGGGAAGTCATTTGCCAAAATATCTGAGTATGAGATACAGAGACAGAGCCAGTCTGAATTTTGGTCTCTAGTAGTCACAGTAGCCACAACTGCATACATGCACTGGACCCCTGAAGATGGACACCTTCTTTCCCTTGATCCTCTCAACAGCACCTTGAGTAGGTACTTCTCTTCATTGGAACAGGTTGTCCCTACTATGTACACTGGCCAGCAAGTGGCAATCAGGATCCATGCAGGTCCAGCTTCAAGCTTAGACACTTAGCTGTCATGAACTCTCTTCCTATTATACCTATCCAGACAATGGAGAGGATACAACTCTGTGTACTTTAGGATTATAAAATCAAATTACAAAAGAAGCAGAATATATCACCATGTTCAGATAAGAAAATGCCTCAAGAATATAATCAGGGGCTGGAGAGATGGCTTAGTGGTTAAGGCCCCTGCCTCCTAAGCCTAAGAACGCTGGTTCCAATCTCCAGTGGTTCCAATCTCCAGGTCCCATGTTTAGCCAGATGCAAAGTGATGCAAGGGCACAATGCTACACTTGACCACAAGGGGGTGCATGCATCTGTATTTCGTTCGCAGCAGCTGAGAGGCTGCTGGAGCACCCATCTCTATCTGTCTCCCTCTCCCTGTCTGTCTCTCTCTCCAAAAAAAAAAAAAAAAAAAAAAAGAATATTATCAGTCTATTCACCCTGTCCCTGTCCTTGCTACTAGTTACAAGAAAGGTTCTACTCTTTACATTTTCTTTGTCATTCACATCTTAATCTGAGACAGAGGGAGCATCTAGAGGACTGAACATAGGTGGTGTCCAAGACACCAAGAGACTTGTGTAGGATACACCTAAGAGGTATTAGCAATAAGGACCCGAAAGAATAATGGTTTTAATAAGTTAACTGCAAAACCCCTTTCCTTGGGTATTAGCACATGCCAGGCACTGTGCTAAACATTTAATATATACTAGTTCATTCAATTCCTTCAACTCTATTATGAAGCTGACATTAACATTTTTAAGGCATTGAAAACTGCGATGAGAGGCTGAGTCCTGCACAAAGTTCCTACACAAATGTGTCAGAATCTGCAATGAGGCCCGAGCACTATGTGATAGGGGCATTCTGCCACTGCAAATTCCAGACGCATGCATGTACCACTTTGTGCATATGGTTTTACATGGGTACTGGGGAATCAAACCTGGGATGTTTTTAGGCTTTGCAAGCAAGTGCTTTTAACTGCTGAGCCATCTCTCCAGCCTCAATTGTTCTTTTATTTCACATCTTGCTGCCCATAACTTCTAACAAATTCCTCTAACATTGTCTCACTTATGAGTGACAGGACAAAGAACCATTGGCTTGCCCTCTATCTCCCTTGCCTTCTTTGAGTGCAAGCAGATGGCTAATTTCCAAGCAAGAAAGGATTGGGTAGTGTTCCTTGGAAGTTCATTGGGGTTTCTTAGAATGCCATTGTTATCTTTCTTCATTCAAAGAAAATTCTGGTTCATATGTAAAGTGCCACCTCTCTGGACTATTAGCTCAGAGAGTTCCTTCTGTCTCCTTAGAGTACTCACTTATACAGAGAACATGTTTACCTCATACTTGCTTAGAATTTCACTGAACTTCCATGAGAGCAGGTCCACTGAAGTTCTGTGCTCATAAAGTGTCATGAATGTTATCTTCAAAGAACTGAAGATAACTGAGCAAGTGGTCAGGTACCCTGCTCATAATCTAAATCAATTAAGGCTCATCTAAATTCCCTTGTCCCCTTAGACATACAAACACATACAAAGAAAAATTACTAAGAGTTCTAAGATAGCAATAGCATTAAGCAAGGTATGAAACCTTTCTGAGAGTGAGGCCCTGTGTCCAGATGAGTTTGCCACTGCTGATCTACTACCTTAAGATCCTCTGATTCAGATAATCTCCATAATTTTCATGTTCACTTTGAATATATAGACTTAAGAATAAACAAGAAAAAAATTGCTTCTAATCCCAACAACAAAGGCTTTCAAAGATTTTCCAAAAGAACCAGTTTGCTTCTCAAACAAATGACTCCTCCATAATCACATTTTAATGAGTTAAAGGGCAAAAAAAAAAAAAAAAAAAAAAAAAAAAGAAACATCAAAATTGAATTTGTTCAAAAATACATATGGTTTTCCAAAAGTAATGGCCTGAGGCAAAATTTGAATCATATTTTACTGAACCCAAAAGTTTGGGAAAATGCTGCAAGAGACTTTAGCTGGATTTGAGATGCCCAAAGCATTCCCTATTTCTAGAATTTCACTTTGGTGGGTTAGCTCTTGGCCAGAACTTATTCCACTGAAGGGTATAGGATTTCAACAGCACAGTTGAGAAGCCATTTCCAGAGTTCAGACTCTTCTTAGTTCTCATTAATTTTCACTTGCTTTTTAGGTTAATGTAATTTGTTTGGGCTATTTATGTCTCCTTAGCAAGGAAGAGTATCCTCTAGCTAGCTCACTCTACACTGCTTTGTCTTCTTTCATATGATCCAAGAAAAAAAAAAATTACAAATTCCAAGGCAAAGTACCTCAGTTCTGAGGTTTATCCCTTCATCTCAACAGAATATTCTACTCTTGGCAAATGTGACCATTTGTAGCAGTTATACAGAAGCAGTATATGTGTGAGAAAGGAGATCACAGGTGAAGCCAGCTCTGTAGGCAAAGAACTGCCCTGGATCCTCATAACCACCACGTTTTCTAGGTATATCCCATATCTTTCAATCTCATCATTTGGCCAGTTAGGTGAAATTTATTCAAGGCATTTAATTTTCTTTTTCATGGATATGAGGCATTAACAAATTTACACTTGACCAAGTTGTTTCCTCTTTTCTGGGAACATATTTTCCCTTCCTATGTCTCTCCCCTTCTGATTTTTGTCTGATTTTGCTAATAAGCTGCTTTAATCTGTTTTCCTATGCTGTTTCTTCCAATTCTTTGGGCCCCAGGGGGAGGAGGAAGCATGGTCCCTTATTCCATGATCTTAAATAAAGATCACACTTGCATTATTATATGAGGCCTTTGCCCTTTAGTGGTTTGGAATTGACCTGAACTAGGAGGTACAAGCAGCTTTGCCATTACATGTGAATGACCTCAGGCGATTTGCAACATCTCTGAGCTTTGGTTTTATACTGAATAGCACAGGACCACCTCTTAGGACAATTGTTCTCACGCACTGACATGTGTGTGACACTCACAATTTCCAGCCCTTCCCTTACAGTGTGACTTGGAATGAATGCCAGAGACATTTGCTACTCAAGTGAATTGGCAGGCACTGTTTGGCAAGGCCAAAGACAGCAGAAGTGACATGTGTCACTACTTTGTAGCACCATTTCAGGATGTAGCAGCTCTTTTCCCTTGTATTCCCTGTGCACACCCTCAAGGGGGGGGAATAGCCTGCGAATCCTGAGGTGATTCTTGGAAGGGAGATGTCATAGAGATTTACAAGACTCATGCTGAGCTTTGAGTATAAAATAAACTTTGAAGCACTAAATCATAGATATTTGTTTCTGTAGCATAAACTCATTTATGACAAAAATGAATATGGTTATAGAAGTGGGGTGCAACCACAAAAACCCCTAAAGTATATGGCTGAGCAGTTGGTGCAGGTAGTGAAAAGGTTGGTAACAGAGATTAGAGACATCAAGAGTATGCTATTCAGTAGCAAAATGGAATTTGGTATAGGAGTCTCTTCTCTGATATTAGGAGGGAAAACACTGAAATCACAGGTCTAGGCTAGTGTTTTAGAAGATGGAACATCTGTACTGTGTTTTGATACTATGGAAACAGCCAATAGAGAAAGAGAAGAGAGAGAGAGAGGCTTAATTGTAAGTAATGATGACAGCTCTGTAGAAGAGTCCAGGAATTCTGTGACACAATTTGAAGGGAGACTTCTCTTCCCTATGGAGCTGAGTGGTAGCCAGGTCAATAGGACCATCAAATGAAATCTGACAGGTGAGCACAGTACCAGCCAAGCTAAGAGACCTCAAGCCAAAATGTTAAGAGCTTGGGGAACTTAATAATCAATTAGAAGTTTGTCTAACAGACAAGAAAGATAATCTGAGTCCTTGTCTATAAAAAGCAGCAGTTGGTCTGTATTGTTCTCTAAAGCCACCCATGGCTCTGAAGTTCTCTAGTGAGTAAGCTTTGTTATGCATTTGCCATTGGATATAATGCTTGTTAAGAAGGTAATAAAATATATCTAAGATCTTAGATCTGAACAAGCAGTGCTTGTCCCACAAATTGGTTATTTGGTGCAGATATCAAGAGTTTTGCTCTAGGTATGTGTCATGTGTTGTAGAACTTCCACAGGATTCCTATAGCACTTTGTTATTTCTTGTTGGAAGAATAGAACCATCACAACTTTTTTCCCCTTAAATTTCTTCTCATAGATCTCCTCCTGTATGGGCCTCTCCATTCACAGAGGCGATGTGAAACTTATTTCTAACACAGAAACACTACATTGATTATCTTTACAATGGACATAAAGGAACAACTCAACTATAGTGAACTGTCCTGTCACTGGATACTGGGACTAATTTACAGGAGCAATGCCTTGCATCTGGAAGAATCATAAAGGCACTTGGATGCATGCAGGGATGTTTAGATGAGTTGTCAAATTTCTACTAGTAAGGGTCTCTCAATAGGCAGTTTGGGCTGTCCTTGAGCTTGTAGAAATTCTCTTGAATCAGTGTCCTGAGTGCTGGGATTACGGTGTGAACCAATGCACTAGGGCTAAGCTTAACTTTCTGCAATCATCACACAACGGCAACCTAGCCAAGCCAAGTAAGTGACACAAGAGGCAAGACCTACCTTGTTGGTCCATCAATATATCACCCAGGCCTAGCAGAGTCCTAGCAGATGAAAGCTCTG
Organism: Orientallactaga sibirica; assembly: GCA_036365145.1. Lineage (NCBI taxonomy): Eukaryota > Metazoa > Chordata > Mammalia > Rodentia > Dipodidae > Orientallactaga > Orientallactaga sibirica. Next base: position 50,602,789 of record JAEOAD010000005.1, read on the forward strand.
CAAGCATTTTGTAGAATAAACAAATAGTTGCAAGGCATGCTCCAAGTCACCTCAACCCCACTCCTGCTTTGTGTAGCCCAAGTCATCCTGGGGCTTGGCATTCTCCTGCCTCAGTTGTATTCTTATGACACAAATATGCTTATGCCTTTCCCCTGCCAATTTTTTTTTTTTTTTTAGTTACACATTTTTTTTTAGTATTAAAGAAAAAACACATTTTTTAGCCTGGCTAAAAAGAATCATACCACTTTGGCACATCTCAGCAGCTCAGGTACTTTCAGAGCTTCATATCTTTGTATGTATGTAGTCAGAAATGGTTTCCTTGTCACCCAGGTAGCAAAACCTCTCTTCATCTGCCCCTTACTTGGTGAAGGCCAGGCTCCCCACATGAGGGCTGTTTAGCTGGCTGTTGATATTCCTACATGGTTTTTTCTGTGTTCTTATGACAGTTGGATGACATTAAAATGCAGAATTTCCCCGGACCTGTCCCTTTGTTTCTCCCATTGCCACTAAGCAGGGGCGGAAGGGCTCTACCTCCTGTCACTCTTGTGATTTTCTTGGCTTTTCTTCTGGCTTCCCACTTCATCTTTCCCAAGCCCCTTATTCCTGCATTTCACTTATGTTATGTTCACTGGTTCACCTCACTTTTTGTTTCTCTTTTGGAAATATGATCCCATGGGAGGGGGCAGAAGTGCACATTTTGCATGCAGAGCCCCAGCAGGTATCTTCGTGATTAAAAGGCTCTCCATCCAGTGGGGGATTCTGTTTCCCACAGCATGCAAAGGTGGCCAGCTTTCTGCTTTCAAATTGCGGTGTTCCCTTCCTCTAAGCAGAGACAAGTGTCTTTTATAAAGCCACTTCACTCTGACATCTCCAGTGCTCAGCAGGCTTTGTAATAGCAGCTGCCCATTTCTCGCTGGGGCCACTTTTGATGCTGGTTCTATGCAGCTCTGTGAAGCTCTGAAGAAAAGCATCATTAGGAAGGTGGTACTCTCAGAATGGCTCTGTGAGCTTTCAACTCTGTTCTTTATTATGGGTTCAGACCAATTGCTCTTAAAGTGTTTGGTGATGGTAATCATTTGATGATGCCCAGGCTTAGTGGCAAAGGAAGGTCCAACAGCCCCTGATTAAGATTGCACAACTGGACTCAACCATTTTTCAAACTCACCTCTTATGGACTCCTTTATTGTAGACAGCCAGAAGCCCAGAGGTTCCACTTTGTCTTTAGTGTACAGGGTTGAATATTTTCCAGCCACTTTTAGGCCAAATGGAAGCACAGCGCTAGAGATTTTGTAGAGTTGTTTCTGCCCCTCCTCCACAGAAAAGCAGAAGACTTGGCTATGACCCATTTTTCTAACCTCCATCCGTTCCTTTGTTAAGTCCAGTGGATATAAAGTGCATGCAAGGAAAGCAGGTACAGAGCTAGCACCGGGAGAACTGGTGGAGACAATTCTACCAAGCCAAACTAAGTTTCTGTTAAGTCCAGTACATTGTCAACTGAAAGCTTTTTTACCCCCGCCTCCAAGAACCACTGACAACACATGGGTTAGTAACACATGGTAAAATTCCTGCATATATATAAAAATCTGGAGTTACTGGAGAATGTTATCTTCCATTGATGTTAGAGTACTGTATCATTTAGAGTTTTCTCTTAAAACAAGAAAAATAAATGAAGGAAAAGCAAGCCAGTGAAAGACAATATTAGAGATTTCTTTCACTTGGAATGAATTAACTGTGACTGTAGTTATCAGACTATGAATATACAAAATGTGAACTCAGCCAGTAATAGAAACTCATGGCACTTTAGATGACATATAAGATTCAAGCCATGGAACATGCTTTTGTACAGTTAACCCACAGATTTTCACTTGTATAAAGTGATTGACATTTATGTTGCACATATTTCCACAACATTATTCTGTTTAACCTCACTATCTTTTGGCTGGTAAATCTACTTTCATGAAGAGACTTCTGGACAGTTAAAAAATAAAGTATAGGTTCCAGCTAGAGAGATGGCTTAGCAGTTAAGTCAGTTGCCTGTGAAGCCTAAGGACCCAGGTTCGATTCCCCAGTAACCACATATGCCAGATGCACAAGGTGGCTCATGTATCTGGAGTTTGTTTGCAGTGGCTAGAGGCTCTGGTGTGTCCATTCTCTATCTGCCTCTCTCTCACACACTCAAATAAATAAATAAATGAAGTAATATTTTTTAATGTATAGGGTCATGAGGAGCCTAGATTACAACCCACCCTTAAGGCCTCAATAAAGGATGTGTAGGAGACATAATTATGAAGATAAAGCTTTCAGATGAAGGGCTCATCATCTATGGTTAGGCTAGCTGGTAAAAGTTCAGCTCACTTGATTATAGACAGACAAGTAGTATGTACATCTCAGCATTCTACATATGACTCTGATGCAAGAGAAGCCAAGTTTTCAAGTTCTTAGGATTAGAGAATGATAACTATATTCATAAGATACTTACTGACAAAAAGACATGTCTTAATTTCTCCTCTCAACTTGAACTCCTACTAAAAGCCTAACCTATTTGGAGCTCAGCTTATAAGACTCTCCTAGCTAAGATCCGTATACATAAATGGTGGCAGCTGAACTTCACGTGGGTCAGTGCTAATGGATCCCCAATTTAGACCACAGGCAACTGGAGACAGGAAATGTCTCTGAGGGGTTGTCAGCTATGGAATCCTAGCATGTCTTGGGCTATCAAAGCTCCACTTGCCAATCTTCTGGGCTTGGTGCCAATCCTGTATTTTTAGATGGATTAAGAGTGGTATTCTGGAGCTGAGGTTTTCAGAATGATTTTTCCTAAAGATTTGTTTTGCTCCTTGCTAGGTGCAAATGAGCACATTAATTATAAGAAAACATCCAGAAACTGAAATGAATTAAAAATGCTACTCAACGTCTATCATACATTTGTACACATGTAAACATATTTGTATGCATACTCTTTTCTATGCAGAATGAAGATCGTGCCTCTCTTACCTGCCTGCTTAGAGGTGCTCTGCTTGGGGCAGTATAGTGAGAACATGGAAGAGAATGATGGCACTGGAGGTCACTCCCATTCTTCTGGCAGAACCCTGGCTGCACCTTACCTCTCAGAACAGTTTTTTTTTCAAGGTAGGGTCTCACTCTAGCCCAGGCTGACCTGGAATTCAGTCTCAGGGTGGCCTCAAACTCACAGTGATCCTCTTACCTCTGCCTCCCAAGTGCTGGGATTAAAGGCGTGCGCCATCATGCCCAGCTCAGTTTTAGTGTTATTCCTCTAATGAGACACGCATTAATTATGGGTTGGAAAGGGACTGGAATGCTGTGGGGGCACATTCCATTTGGGGAGAAAGGGTCTATATGCTTGTTGTTTGTGTTTACTTTCATGCATGTGCTTATTGCTGAGTATGCTTTGCCTTCCCTGCTGGGAAGATTTTACATATGTTATTCCATTTGATTTGTTCCTCTCTAAATTCTCAAATATCATTTTGAGTAAGTAACATAATCTGTGAACAGAATTTTCTTCTGGTAATTGGTGTGTATATGTGTGTTTGCACGTTTATGGGTATGAATGCAGGTATACACATGCCATGTGTGTGTGTGTGTGTGTGTGTGTGTGTGTGTGTGTGTATAAGTCAGAGGACAACTTTTCTGGGGCAGTCCTTGCCTTCCACCTCATTTGAGGTAGGGTCTCTCTTCTACTTGTAGCTGTACACCACTGCTTTTGCTAGGCTAGCTGTCCAGGAGCTTCTGGGAAATGCTCTTGTCTCTCATTCCTTTTGCCATGGGCACATATGGAGTACAGAAGCCTGTCACAGTGTTGGTCTTTTACACAGGGTCTGGGGATCTGAATTCAGCTTGAGTGTCATGCATTTTATTCCCTGAGCCATCTGTCCAGCCCAAGGAAGGTATTTTCTAATATGCATTTTATAAGTTGACCAAACTAGGCTGAAAAGTCTTGACTTACAATTTTGTCAGTTAGGGGATTTATCTGGGAAGTCTTGCTTTGAATACATTGATAAATACTGCCCTCTTAGACTTACCTCCCTCACTTTCCAATTTGCTATTTCATTTCTGTATTCATCTCTGTGATTTCACATTTGTTGTCAAGTATGGATAAAACCAAATAAGCTCCCCTTTAAAATAGTAGAATTATAAATTCTACTTTTTAACATCCAGTCTTACTACAGTGACAATACTGAAACAATTTACATTATTTAACCTGTCTTGAAAACTTATGTTAGTGATATACTAAATGAAACCATCACAGAGGATGTCATAAACTAATAAAGGCCACTTTAAGTAGAGCTTCCTTTGCTAATAGATATCAGATTTTTTTCCTAATATAAAAAGACTGGTCAATTTTTACTCCAGTGACATTTGCCATTATGCTAATGAAGCAGGTTATATTTTCTTTGCAATGAGATGTTTGACTTCCAGTTTCTTCAACTCCTCTTTTATTTAGGCAAATTGAAAGTACATATTATTCATAAGCAGGGTGAGACATAAAAATCATTTATTTCATTTGGCTCCCAACATTAATTTCGGAGAGTTCTGTCATGTTTTTTTCCTTAGAGGCTCATTATTCAGAGATGATGATCAAGTTTGGTGAGAAGCAAGGAATGTTGCCCACACCAAGAAAATGGTAGGTACATTTCTAAACTCTAATTTGAATACAGGTTCACATTTTAGATGAAAGAGAGCAAAGAAAGCATGGAAGTTAAAAATTGTCACTGCTTTGTGGGAGGTTATTTCTTCTTGAGCAAGCCAAGACTCCACATTTGGGTAGGAGATTCTGCATTTTTCCAGTCCAGTTCACAGTGGTAAAGGGTACTGTGGGGCACTTCAAGTTGTACATGTCCTCTTGATACGGACACTAGTTTTCTGAGCATTGGTCCTCTGACTCAGTTGATGAGCCCCTGAGTAAAATAGCTACATCCTGTTATGTCTTTTGTGGTACCCAGTAAAGAGCCATAGATACCAGGGGAACAGTAATAAGCACCTCTGTTAATTTAAGCACCATAGAGATGGTGATAGACAGAAGTAAGGAATGAAATGAGTTAGAGGTTAAATAAGTGGTGCTTTTATAGCCTCTTTCCTCTTCCTTTTCTTTTCTTTCCTTTCTTCTTCTCTTTTCTCTCTCTCCCTCTTTCTTTTTGTAGTGCTAGAGAGAAAACACAGGCCTCACCCATGCAAGGCAAGTGCTCTATCACTGAACAACATCTCCAGACTCTGTAAGTAGGTATATATTGGTACATATTTTTGTGTTATGAACTTTATTTATATGCAGAAGACTCTCTCTCAGTCCAGATGGCCAGCTACTTGAGTCTAGTGGGGTGTCATTTACTTAATATCTTAATATTATTACCTTTGAAATCTCACTAAAAATGGCGATGTCAGGGATGGTCTAAAGGATTCATCCTATGTTAGTCAGTGATGGTGATGGCTGCTATAGGAAGATGGAAGACTGGGTGGGTAAAAAAGAGGGACAAGATGGCTGTCTGTGCAATGACAGTGCAGACTGCAATTCTCTGTCTGGGAACATGACCCTTCTTCAAGATAACATCCTCATCTTTCTTTTAAAGCCTAGATCAAATCCTGCCTTTTAAAATATTTATTTATTTATTTGCAAGCAGAGAGACAGGGAGAGAGAGAGACAGAGAGAAGAGAGACAGACAGAGGGAGAATGGTCACACCAGGGCCTCTAGCTACTGCAAACAAACTCCAGACGCATGTGCCCCTTGTGCACCTGGGTTACATGGATCCTGTGAATTGAACCTGACTCCTTTGGCTTTGCAGGCAAACACCTTAACCACTAAGCCATCTATCAAGCCCCAAATCATGCCTTTTTAAAGATTTTCTAGACCCCCTACCTTAAGCTAGAATTAATTAGTCACTCTCTTTTCCTGGTCACACATCATTCTAGTAGTTATTCCTGAATTTGTCACTGTCTTTCAACCCATCTCTATGCACCTACCTGCTTGGCTAATTGTTCAAGTTTCTGTCTGTGGGAAGCAACAATCTTTTTCATTTTTCTGGCCCCTAGCTCCTCAGTATGGGTGGGGCTTACTTAAAGGACATTCTCCATAAATAATGGAGAAGGATAAACAGGATGATAGATGAAAAGTCATCAACAGTTCATTTCAGAGATTAAGAGCTGGTGTAGGTAAGGGGATTGTAATGATCCTGATCTACAGCCATGGGTGAGTATCTAGGATTCCAGAGACTACCTTTACATGGCCATTCTTGATTTTCTTCTCACTTTAAAAGGAAATGAATAGCAACCTGAGTTATCCAGCACTCTGAATGTCATTCCATATGACATGTGCACTCTGTCAGTGAGAAGGGAGTGACCAGTTCTACTCTACCATTCCTGAGGAAACCAAATAGGAAACTAATAAAGAATGGGCTAGGGATGTAGCTTAGTGGTAGAGTGCTTGCCTATCATATGTGAGGTCCTGATTTCTATCTCCAGCTACATCCACACACACAATGTTCTATAATTACAGCCATGTGACCTTGCCCAACTTAAGCTAAGTATCAATTTTTTCATCATATGTAAAATGGAAAAGATGGTTAGAATTATAAGAGATAATACATATAAAGTGTTTAGTATAACATCTCCAAGATGAGTGAATATACTACTTACTTTTTCTTCTTTGCCATTTCATTTCCACTTCTGGTTTTTGCTTTATATCTAAACAGTGTTACTGGCTATGGGTGACAGCACTGTTTACTGTCTGTGATTTTGAATTTGCAATTATATAAGTCTGAGTATAATGCTACAGAGCATCACTGGAATGAGAATTGACGCCATGTGATTTCCTCAGCTCTCTGAAGAGGACATATTTGCTGATGTACACACAGCCAGAGCACTTGGAGTGATGGCTGTGAATCATGAATCCCTCGGCTCAGTGATGCACATGAGTCAGTGAAGTTGGGTTAAACACCTGTAGATGTAGACTAGTCCATGCTCTAAGACTGACCTAATTTAATCCTATTGTATCAGATAGGCAGACAGTATCCAAATCCCAAAAATTCACACCTACTCTTCAAAACTATTTCCAATCATTTTCAATTGTGATAATTTTCAGTCAAGATTGACCAGTCATCTTTGTTTACAATGAAGAAACTGAAACCTAAAAGGTTAGGTAATATAACCATGACAACCAGTCTAATCAATGGTCAAATTTGTGCCGATGTGCCAAAAATCATGCTAGAGATAATGAGATACTTCATTGTTAGATGTGATAACAATTTTCCTCGGAGAGGCTCAGACCTGACTGTGGCCATTTAGGTGGGCTGATTATCACATTATGTTAATGAGCTCATGGAAACATAACAAAGCAGTTAACATTTATTAAACCTTGAAGTCCCAAGCAGCATTCCAAATGCATTACATTTTCTATGTTTCTTATAACAGTGTTAGGCACTCTTGCCATGCTCACATTCTAGATGAGGTAATAGTTTTAGCAATATCAACCATTTGTCCAAAGTTATCCAACAAGTGACATTCACGTCTTTCTGACGCCCAAGTGTATATTCTAAACCAACATGGACACTGCTTTTCTCATTTAGTCATATCAGCTTGACAATTTCTTTATCATGACAAGTTTTACACTCTGACTTTATTCCATCTGTTTGAAGAACTAGGAGTGGGGTGGAGAGTGATGAGGACATGGGAGGAAGGTGTTGGGGAGAAGGATGCTCACTCAGTCACTCATTCTCTGCTTTCTGTATGTACCTGTGCCACAACCGATGTCAAGCCATAGCTGCAAAGATACGTGACTTTCCTGTTTATGTGAGGCTATGTACCCCAGGGTCTTGTGTTAATTTATCCCAGTAAACTGTGTGTGATCCTTTGGTGGGATGTTGGTCGCATGCTATAACATCACTTGAGACTTTCTCTAGACAAGCTCCTGTGAGATACAAAGCTCCATGACATCTGAACACAGTGAGGGAATGCTCATCTTTAACATATATAACCGTTCTCCTTAAAATCAGTTTGTAGTCTTCTGTTTTGACTTAATGTATGCAAGATACACTGTCCATTTCTTCCCTCACTGTGAAGTGATCATACTGCAGCCCTAAAGCTATGCATAATCATAGTGAAGTCGTGTGCACAATACTCTGCTGTTGGATGGTAACTGTTTCTAATAACAGAAAGGCTGCAGTGATGCAGGATTCCAAATGCATTCAGGATATAGCCAAGGGCCTCCTTGCTTTCTGTTACCATTGCCTGAATAGGCCTCTTCCCTATACCTCTTATGAAGAATCTCAAAGCTTTCAGGGGATCCATCCTCCCCTCATCATCTCTATGCCAGGGACATTCAGACATGAAGCATTCCAAAAGTGGAAGAATGGGGAGAAGTATATATCCCTAAAATATGCACAGTAATTATGACTCACTGCATCATCTGGCCCCACACAGCAATTTTCTGAATATTTTCTCTATTACATCTCTTTTCACCAATCTAAGATGGCAGATTTGAAAGAAAAAAAAGCTCTATTTAAAGCAAAAAAAGGTTCATAATAGAATTTATGAATATAGACCATCATGTCATTTAAAAACATGGCTGGCAAGCAATTCACTCAAAAAGATACAATGTCTCATGAACCTTGTATGAATATCCACTGATTTTCAGCACCTTCCTAGAAGGGACTGGAAGGTAAACATGCAGAGTGCATCAAGGCTGAGCTGTGCAAGGACAGCTTTGGGGAAGGATTAGGTTTGGGGAACTTGAAAGATTATGGTTTTTGATAGCCTGCCAGAATCTCTATGTGAAGTCACACTTATCATTCCTTCTCCCAAGGGGACAGAAGATCAGGCACTGTGATGGCCAGTGCAGTATAGTGAACAGATGTGTACTTCATGCAGCTGAAGGAGCTGGCTTTCCCTAATGTGAAGGTAGTACACGCTGTCTTGGGATCAGGGGAAGGAAACTGCCAAGCATTGCTACCTCTCCAAGAGTGGGAGTAAAATCTATTTGTGTGCCACCCACAGAAATTCCTCCAGCTCAACATCATACAGATGTGAAGGTCATTCACACAGAACAGGGAGACTCACCATAGACCAGCGAGCTCTCAGAGCCTTGCTACCTTCTTCACCTGAGCTGACATTAGGACTACCCTTGGCCTTTTGTTTACATTGATACATTCATAGTACACCCTGACTCATATCCTTTGTTTCCTTTACAACTTCTTAGCCTCCTATCAACTATTGATATCCACCTTTCTCTCCAGCTCACCTTTTTCCTGAGGCACACAGGACCTTTGCTAAATACTAGAATCAGCTGAATACACAACCACCTGTGCCCTGTGCATCTTTATCAGGTGTATGGTCCACCCGCTCTTCAATCTGCCTTTGTACACATGCAAGTTAATTCTGTAGTCTCTTCTATTGAGTTGCCTCAGTGAATAATGTCTCATGTCACTGCCTAGGGTGAGCCAAGAACATTACTTGCAGTATATTGAGAATACCTTTGTTTATGTCTCAAAAGCTGGTTCATCTTTCATTCAATAATGTAGCTCATTTGAAGAAATTTTTAACATATGAAATTTCAGATTCAGGAAAGAAAATTAAATGTTTACATAGATTTTTTTTTTTAAAGAACTCAAGGGACTATTCAGAGGTAGATACCACCTCTTCAAAGTTGTTGTGGAGATTTGTAGTGACATTTTGATAGTCTTAATTATTGAGGTACTATGATGGGTATTTTGTGAGGGGTGCCCAGGGAGTCAAGATTAGATAATATTATAGGATAAAAAGTGTACACACTGGAACCTAAAATCTAACTTTCAAATATTGTGGTGGTTTGATTCAGGTGCCCCTATAAACTTAGGTATTCTGAATGCTAGGTTCCCAGCTGATAGAAATTTGGGAATTAATGCCTCCTGGAGGCAATGTATTTTGAGAACCAGGCTTATGGTTATTATAGCCAGTTTCCTCTTACCAGTGTTGGGCACACTCTCCTGTCACTGTTGTCCATATGATGTTGCTCATGCCATCGTTTTCCTCTGCCATTGTGGAGCTTCCCCTCAAGTCTGTAAGCCAAAAAACAAACAAACAAACAAACCTCTTTTTTTCCCACAAGCTTCTCTTGGTTGGGTGTTTTGTGCCAGTAATGTGAACCTGACTGCAACAGATATAATCACAAAGTACATACAGACTGAATTTTCTGGAAATTCAACTACTGAATAAACCAAAGGAGACTGATTTATTTCCAACTTAAAAAAATCCTATCACCATGTTACTACAGTGAATGATTGAGAAATGAGAGTGATTTTGGAATAGACAATGCAACATTTGTATCCCTCTGCATTGTATCCACAGCATTGTAATGTGATCAGTATTTGTAATAGCACTATCTATAGCAATACATTTTGTCTTTAGAAAAATGTCTTTTCGTGGTGTTATATCTGAGATTTTCACTGAAGTGTATAACTTGAGTATAAACCATGTTTGTCTCTCTATTTGTATATAGGATGATAAACTGACTGTTTTTAATACATAAAATGAGATCTTGGGTTTTGTGGAGATAAGAGTCATTGTCAGAAAGTGACATCCATCTGTTAATCAGACAGAGATACATTTTCCATTTGTGTGACCAGAAGTGACATTTTGTGCTACTAGGTAATAAGGGTGACAAAATTTTCAAGATATGTTGACTTAGAAAGTCTCTAAAAGGTGTGCTGTTTAATGGGATTTTAATTTAGCCAGTCAGTAATGTCTAGCTTGTTTTCAATTCAGTATTTATTGAGACTCTTCTTGATTCTATCACTTTGCTAGATATCATGGGGGTTAAAAAAAATAAGGGCTGTGACCATCTAGAAGCATAGACTGCCCTCTCTTGGAAGGCAATCTGCATGAAAATGAAGGTGGGTGTGTCTCACAAACAGCATTCACAATTCAACACACAGAACATCAAATGATATTTAAAGTTTTGAAGTGCTCCTGAAACTTTCATATCAAACATACACATACATAATATGCATATATATCATACACACATACTTATATATGCATGTCTGTGTGTGTGTGTGTGTGTGTGTGTGTGAGAGAGAGAGAGAGAGAGAGAGAGAGAGAGAGAGAGAGAGTAGCAAACTGGCTTAGAGGAGAAGGTGAGGAGGATGGGTTTTAGACTTAGGTAGATTTGGGTATACATCCTGACTCTCTCCCATATACTGTTTGTCTGCTCTTGAGAAGACTCACTTTCCTTTTCTGTAAAGTGGGCATAATGCCATCTGCCTCACTGGCTGATTGACAGATTTAAAGAGATCAGAAATGGAAGGTCCTGGGAATACTATCTGCTGTACAAAACAGAAAAAGACAAATGCGTTAATCACCAGCATCCCTCTTTCCCTGCAAACTCTCAGATGAATCCCAGGAGCTGATAATAGCATGTGACTGCAGAAAATATCTAAACTTTTGTATACAGGTATATGTCTAAGGACTTTACATTTGTGGTTTAATTAAATCCTCAACCTGGGGCAGAGGGTCTAGTAAAATAGCTCAGTGGTTAGAAGGGCTTTCTGTACAAGCATGAAGGCCTTAGAAGTCCTGAGATGGCCCAAGTTCAATCCTTAGCACCTATGTAAAAAGCTGGATATGACCATACACACCTGTAATCCCAGGTCTGTGTGGAGTAGAGGCAGGAGAATCTTTGGGGCTCACAGATCAGCCAGTCTGATCAAAAACAGCAGTTCCCTGAGCCATGTTGGGTTCATTTTAGGTTTATTTCAGTGACAATATCTTGGGAATCTCTGTATCTCTGTATAGCTGATTTGGTAGGAGTTGAGTGTTTTCTACGTTTATCTCCTTCACCCTTGTGCTGATACCAGGCTAATGATGGTACTGTCATGGCTGTATACATATTATATACATAAGTAATTAAAAAATTAAAAATTAAAAATAAAAGTAAAAAACATATTATAGACAATCTTATTAATTATATAATGCATCAAATATAACATACATATTTTTATTTAATTATAGTTATCATCTATAAAAAAACAGCAGTTCCAGGTTCAATAAGCGACTCAAGGAAGTAAAGCAAAAATATGATACAAGAGGACACTTGATATTCACAGGGCATCTGCCACACATGTGTATATAGTATACCTACATATATCTCATACATAATACCATCCATACTACTACACACACAATAAATCAATCAACAAATCCTCAAACTATGTGAGTCCCTCTCTGCATATTATGAATGGAAAAATTCAAGCTCATATTAGTCCTATAGTTTTTCATTCCCTCTCGATCAGTGGTAACTAATTCTATTTTGCTAACCTAAATATCTTAAGGCTCATAGCCAAGTTAAGAAAATATTTGAAGTTAAATTTATCAAAAACTATAATTAAAGATACTTCCACTGCAAACATCTCCTGTTTCTGACCTAGATAAATAGCAATAATCACAAAAACAGAACAGATGACCAGATGAGTTATAATATCTATTGTCATAGCTCTGTCTTTTACTGTTTTGTGCTCAGGAGGTTAAGGGCTAGATTGTTCTACACAACATTCCCTAAACCTCTTTGTATTTGAGTTTAAAATAATAGAGAATAAAATAGAAGAGAAAAATTCATACATTGTCACGAATACAAGATCATTACTCTTTTAACATTGTTTAAAGACAACCTTAAAAAGTTGAGTATTGGATGGAATAAATATGTGGGCAAAACAATCTTTTTTCATGGGCTGGGGAGATGGATCACAAGTTAAAGGTGCATGCTGCTAGCTTAGGTTTGAATCCTCAGTACTCATGTGAAATCAAATGCGTAAAGTAATGCACACATAGGAAATTTGTTTGCAAGAGGCAAAAAGCTGTGGTTCTCTCTCTCTTCTCTCCTTGTAAATAAATAAATAATGCATAAATAAACCTTGCTTCATGTTACCTTGATGTCAAAAGTTCTCTGAGGAAGGCCCTCTGCATGGCTTACTTCCTCTTGATTAAAAGTTGTAGGACTTTATCTGGAGGGATGATTTAGAGGTCTCTAGCATTCTCCCACTTAAGTATTTGACTCATAAATATGCTCTGCCTCTCATGTCCTTCTACCTACAATCAATCTTATTTTTCTGAATAGGCCCTCCCAAGGCATAGTCATAAATGGATGATGTTCAGAGGAGAAAAGAAAAGACATGTAACAGCCAACAGGAAGCTCAAGTCCCCAAATGGGACTTCATTTAGACAGATTGTTGACTAAATGTTTCTTTGTAAATAGTCCATTGCTTTCTGCATACTTTTGCCATTTACCCAAGGGATGAATGTATAATTTACCTTCACACAGGTACATGAATGTCACAATGTGTGTGTATTACAGTCTATATATACTATATGTGTGTGTTACAGTCCATATATATATGTGTGTGTTACAGTCTATATATACTATATGTGTGCATTAAAATCTACATATACTATACATAGATTTGGATATAGATGGCATACAGATGTGTGTATGCACACCTCTATATGTATATAAAGTATAGCATGAAGGCTTTATATTTAAACTCTTCAGCATATCCAACATTTCATGTCTGGTCTGCTAATGACAACTTAATTTAGTTTAACATTAAAATGCCATTATTTTTGTCTTCATTTTGCAGGATATATCTTTTGGTCTGCATACTTCTGGTATATATATGTTTTATATTTATATAATGTCTCTTGTAGACAGTATGCTAAGTGTAATTATTATTGTGGCTGCTTTGTATCTACTAATTTATTTTTGTTTTTTACTTCTGTTTTCTGTTCTTATTTTTCCTTTATGTATTTGCAAATTGTTTTAATAGCCCTTAGCAATACATTTTGTTGTATTTTTAGCTATATTTCATTTCCTTTTTCTTCTGGCTGCTAGAGAATATAATATACATCCTTAACTCATACTTCCACTCCATGTAAGCCTAGATACCTTGTACTTGTGTTGGTCCTTATTTATCCCCCTTTCCTTTATGCTATGCATTTAACAGTATTATATCTAGATACATTATAAATCCAAGAAGATATTTGTACTAATGCTTTAAATCCTTCTATTATTTGTAAATAAATAAATAAAGGGAAGTCAATGTTTTAATTTTTTTTCTTTTTACCTTTCCAGTTATCTATCATGTTCAGGGCTTTCTGTTCTTTCCATGTGATTTCATTTCCCTACATATTAGAGCACTCCCTTCAACAAATCTGGCACTTTAGTCTGCCAATAACAACTTAGTTTAGTTTAATATGAAAATGTCATTATTTTGTATTCATTTTTCAGGATATATCTGCTGAGTGATGAATTCTAGCGTGATACTTTTTATTTTCTTTCAGCACCTAAACAATGGTTCATGTTCTTTTGGACTTCAAAGTTCCTGCAGGGAAATCAAACATTAATCAGGACATCATTTTCTACTGTGAATTGTATTTTTTTTCTTGTGTTCTTTTCAATACCTGCCTTTCATCTTGGGATTCCAACAGTTGGACTATGATGAATCTTGGTGCAGGCTTTTTGATGTCTATTCTGCTCTGTTGTCATTAATCGCTGTGTGTACATTTATGTGTGTTAATTTATTAGTCATTAACTCTTTAAATGTGTTCATATCTTACTGTCTCTCCTATTTTGGGATTTTACATATACAGATATTGATTCCTTTCACATTATGTAACAAGTCTTTGTGGTCTGTCTCTTTTTTTTGTTCAATCTTTTCTCTGTTATGTATGTTGGATTGCTGCTATTGATCTTCAAGTTTACCTGCTTTTTTCTTTCACAGGTCCATTCAACACTTACATGTAGTCAGGGATTTTTCTTATTTCATATATAGTATTTTTTTCAGTGCTCTCTTTCCACTTGGTTGTTGTTTATTGTTTGTATTTAATCTGAGGATATTTCCTACCTTTTCCTTCATCATATGCATCACGTAGGATGGTCAGAGTAACCATGTTAAGATTGTTGTCTTTTAGTTTCATCATCTGGTTTACTCTAGCATCAGAACTATCAGTATATTTTCTTTTCTCTTGAGAACATATCCCAGTTTCTTGGTTTTTTTTTTTTTTTTTTTTGGTGTGTGTTAAGTAATTTTGAATGGTATCCTAAATATTGTGAATATTGAGTAGTAGTGTGTAAAGTAATGGAAATTCTGCATGCTGTTATTTTTCTATAACAATAACTGTTTCTTTCATTTTGGCTTGCAGTTATTGCTTAGACTGAGTTAAACTCTACAGTATTTTTTGTGAGTCACTAAAGTATTCATTAAGCCCTTGTTTTTAGATCAGTTGCTTTGAGTCAGCACTATGCATCATAGTATAAAAGTCAGAGATATTGGTAAACAGAATGTGAGGATTCTCCCTCTGGATCTTACCTTTGTTCTTGCAGTGTGTCTTGGTTTCCCTTACTGGAAAAACTATGATTTTTCTTTTACAAACCCCACTGCTACTTAGAGTACCAATACCTATATCTATTGCACTTAGTTTAAGCTATATGCTGTCAATATGGCCTTAATACAGTTCTCTTTCTGTGCCTTCCCAAGTGTTGACTCCTGGTAACAGCCAGCCTTTGTGTGCTCACCAGTATCCTATTTCTGTTAGGTTAAGCTTCTGAGTTACTTTCTGCAGGGAAGGGAATCTAGGAGGAGATGACTTCATCATTCTCTGAAGCCAAAGCTTCACCACTTGTTATAGATATGGAAAACAGTAGCATCTCAACAAGCCTTATTACTGAGAAAAAAAAACTAAACATGTATATGAAAACAGCTTCAAAGCCAAGGCATTCTCTTAGAGAATGTCGTCTAACATTTTTCTTTTCATTTATCCATATCATCATTAAAAGATGACTGATGCATTTAGAACCTCATGGTGAATATCAACAACCTCACTGAGGAGGTCCTCAGTGGAACAGAGGCATGGAAGAAGGGATATAAGAGGATAAAATGAGGGGTATGGGGCCATCATGGAATTTGTTCTCATAGTAAAGTTAATAATTAAAAAAATAGGTGACTTATTCTGTCTATCCACCTGACTAAATTTAATAGGACTTTGTTCTCAGAAAGTCATCTGGCTTATGGACCCATTTCCTGACACTATCTCTGATTCATTTCAAAAACTGGATGGGTAAGAGTTGAACTTTACAATTCCATTTCCTGAGGGTGTCCAGCCTGTAGTTTCAAAAATATGTATGAAAGAGAACACAAACTGGTTCCTAGCCTAATCCTACCCTCCACACCCATTATTTTTCTTTTTAATTGAATTTAGCAGAACACTGGAACTTTTCAGCTGAAGGTTCTATTGCTGCTGGTTATTTGCACCCTAAGTCACAATCCTTAATGACATTATAATCATTTCCATAGTCACTAACTTGTGTGTCACAAGCTGAGAAATAATACATTTAGATGAAAGATATATAACAGAAGATGGGATACTAGGAAATAACCTGTTTTTAATCACATAAATGTCATTTGTAACAAGACACAAAGGAAAAGAAATATTAAAAATAGACATAAATAGAAACTTTTTCTCTATTAGTTTTCCATTTAGCCTCTGTAGTTCTTTTTAAATGGTTGAATTGACTTTTCTCTTAAGTATGCTCTTTGGTGGGTCATAGATGAGTGCCAAGCATGGAGCCCATGTTACTACTATGTCATCCACTTCAGTATGTATTTAGATTAGTGCAATCATCATTATATAAAAAGAAAAAAGTATAAAGATTAGGAATTTATAGCATTGCTGTAGCAGCTGTCTCTGGGTAGATGGAATTAAAGGAAGGAGTTGATGCTTTCATCTCTTTACTGGTATGAAACTAGATTTGCATTCATGATCTTAAGAATAAATAACAGATAATAGAGAGATGTCTTAGCAGTTAAGGTATTTTCCTGCAAAGCCTAATGACTCAGGTTCAGTTCCCCAGTACCCATGTAAAGCCAGATGCACAGGTGATGCATGCTTCTGGAGTTCATTTCCAGTGGCTACAAGTCCTGGCATGCCCATTCTCTCTCTCCCCCTCTCTCTCTTTCTCTTGAATAAATAAATAAATAAATTTGAAAAAGAATAAATAACAGGGCACTAGGTCACATGGTTAGAAGATCAGGAGATGGGTTTACCAAGACCCTGTGGAGCTGGAAAGAGAGATGCTGTTGTAGTCAGCTCCATGCTGCTGGGATAAACTTACAGTTTATGGGAGGACAATAATTATTGAATCTTATAGATCCAGGGGAAGTTCCATAATGGCAAATGAGGCTGACTCCCTTTCACAAATCCAAGCAGAGAGAAATCCACCATTAGCCAGCCAGCACCAAAAACATGCAAGAGCACCAACCTACAGCAGCAGGATGCCCAGAGCTCTGCTTATTTTAGGCTAGACATCAGATTCATCCCCAGTGACACCTCCTCCAGCTAGGTGGCTAGAGACAAGCTTTTAAATAAAAAACAAACAAACAAAAAAATCTTGAGTCTATTGGAGGACATTCAAACTACCACAGATACTAAACAGTGACACACCAGCACTAAGTTAAAATTTTCTAGCACAAACTTAATTCTTATCTACACCTCAGTTTCATTCTCTTATCTTCCTGCCTGGAAAATTAGTAGCCTTTAAAAATGTTAGCAGTGTCTTAGACAAGAGAACATGCACTGCTCTAGGTTCTGAAGAGACAGTGATGAAGAAGATGTGTTTCCCTGCTCTCCTGAGCATCTGCTCTGGTGGGTGGTTGGTAAAGAAATACGCATAAGTAGAGACATAAGCCATCTTCCTAAGAGAAGGGGGGTGAATGATGACTTTAGAAAGGTTATCAGGGGATCTTCCTGTTTGGGACTCCTCCTAATGTGAGGTAGGGGGACTCCTCCAAGCTTGGTAACTCTTCTGTGTTACTTCTACTCACTGTTAAAATAAATTTTTCATAATCTAAAATAAAAAAAAACAAAGAAAGAAAAATGATCAGGGAAATTTATCCAAGATGGTGTCATTTAAGTTAAGACAAAATGTCAAAGAACACATTAGCCTCATTAAGTTCAGGAGCAAAAATTAAACTGATGGTGTGTTTTTACAATAGATGCAGAAGGAGTTGTTCTACATGAAAATTTATTAAAGAAATATATCTACAGTGGTTCTTCCGGATGTGCAAAGTGGCTACTCTCTGGATGTGCACAGTGGTTACTCACTCGGTGTACACAGTGGTTACTCACTCGATGTGCACAGTGGTTACTCTCTGGATGTGCACAGTGGTTGCTCACTCTGTGTACACATTGTTTAGTTACTCTAGATGTCCACGGTGGTTGGTTACTCAAATCTGAGACTCCACCTGCTAATGTATAGGTTTTCCTATTTTTAATAAGAAGAAAATTATTTTAAAGAAGAATTAAAACACACGCAGAAGTTGACCCAGAACCCCCAGCAAGAGCAACATGACATTGCTATCAATGACACTGAACTTTTGGTGAACACCTCCAAGAGCTGCTGTCCCACAACAAACCCCATGACACTGAACCTTCTGTGACAACTGTCCCACAACAAGCCCCATGGCAAATGCAGCTTTATCGAGGGTCCTACTTTAAGCTACTAGAGGGAAGTGAGTTGGAGGAAGAAGCATTCTAACAAAGAACTTGGTCACACTTGTTTCATTAGATGAGCTGAAATATTTTAAACATGAATCCTTAGTTTAACAAAACTCATTTGTCTTTAACTTAAAGCATGGTGCTTTGAAGGAAACTGAATGAAAGAAAACACATTGTTTTAAACTAACAAAAACATACTATGCAAACAATAAATATTCTTGTGTCTTCATTTTTAAAAATATTTTCTCTCTACTTTTTGGAGTGCCCTAAGACCCAAACTGGAAAAAACAAAGTATGCATTAAGTTATAGTCCATATTTGACTAGGGTCTAAGATAAAATACAAGAGATTTGAGCTTATGTTTAAATTTACATAAAGAAGTTGCCTTTGTTTTAGTACAGAGGAATTAAACAGCACCTCATTGATAAAATTCAGGTTTTTATCTGTTCTACAACCAGAGTGTAACCATGACAGAAATGGGGTAATCTCAAGTAATTACCTTTGTCATCTGTCAAGAAGAGAACAGAAACTCAGAAATCTTGATGTCTGCTGCACTGGACACATTCAGAACCCTGCTCCAAATGAGGAAGGTGTCAGTGATGTTCTCTGAGGACAGCCTACTGCTATGGTTTCCCTGGATGGACTTGTGTGATAATTCCACAGTGGCCTTGGAAGGGTGACCCATAAGCCCAGTCTAGCTTTGTGCATACATTAATCTTGGCTTATCTCTATCCCATTTAATTGTTCCAACATTTTAAAATTGGAAGAGCAGTCCAGGTTTCTGGAACAAATTTTTTTTTTTAAATTGGAAGATCTGGCAACTCTGTACCTACATTCTTATTCTTATATGTTCATACTTGGCAAGAACTAGTGGTGTCTGTCCTCAATAGCATGCACCCCCCACCTGGCCATGACCTTCATTTCAAGTTATTTTGTAAGCACTTTTGTTTGCTACCTCTGCTGGAGCTAGGGCGGGACCAAAATAGCTATCTTCACTGTGGTTCATGATGCCTGTTACATAAGCATGGGCCTTAGTGGTAAAATAGTCATCTTCACTGCAGCTCACAAAGCCTGTTACATAAACATGGACTTTAGTGGTGGCCAGCTGACATGACCAAAGCTCACGTATGCATCACTGTGGTGTTTGCTTTCCAAGCACTAAAGACATTCTACTTCCGCTAGGAGTGCAAAGGTTTATGTATGCCTGGTGTGATCTAGTGTGATGTCTGTTTTCTGAGCAAGAAATACATTCTGCTTCCTCTAGAAAGGAAAGCAAACTTTTTATTTTTTAACCAGGAGAATGACCCTCTTGTGTGAGGATAAGCTTTAGATCCATCAGAAGGTAAGTATTAATGAGAAATTTGTCATTCTCATTTCCTTCTGTGTGATTCTTTCCTTTATTAAGGACATTTTTAAAAAATGTATCTTCTGTGAATTTTAAAAGGAGTATATGGAAGAGAGGTTTACGGGAGAGTCACAGGTTTTAATGAGAGGACCTATCTTTTTTTTCTTCTTCTTCTTAAAAAAAAAAAAAAACAAAAAAAAACTAGTCAAGTACCAGATTATATTTTAACTACATTTCCTGGTCTGAAAAAGGGTGGGCAAGTAGCCCAGAGCAAGGCAGGCAATTGTCAAGGGTTGGAATGACTCATACACTGAGGACCATGGAGAAGATAATGCAAAAATTTGGGGAAAACATGTGTAATAACCCACAATAAGAACAGCCCCAAGAAAACATACTTGTGCCCTGCTCCTTCACTCCAGGTGTGTTGTGTTGCACATGGAAGTCTATTTTGGACTTTGTAGTTAAAGAAAGACTAGAGTAATGTAGTCCTTACAGCTTGTTAGATTCCTGCTGACAAACCAAGCGGGAGATTTCATAAAGCAAAGATTCTCTCAAATAAACATAGACTCTCCTCTACAGTACTTTTCAACAAAGTAGACATTTTATGACTTCCAAAACAACTGGAGATTTGAGCAGATATTGGCTTAGGCTTTGACTTGTACCTGGGTCTGAGGTACTGCTTATGTTTCTCATGGTAAGGAAGTCCCTAGTGAGCACAAAACTTGCAAATAAGCCTTTTTATTTTTTTCTGAGAAAGTTAGAGTAAATTAGAAGGTACTTTCTTCTTTTAAAAATTACTATATTTCTGGCTGGAGAGGTGGCTTAGCAGTTAATGCGCTTACCTGCGAAGCCTAAGGACCCAGGTTTGATTCTCCAGGTCCCATGTTAGCCAGATGCACATCATGGCACATGCATCTGGAGTTCGTTTGCAATGGCTAGAGGCCCTGGCATGCCAATTCTCTCTCTCTCCCTCTGTATCTAATAAATAAATAAAATGATAAAAAAATTTAAAAAATTACTATATTTGAAGTGAGGCATGGTGATGCATGCCTTTAATCCCAGCACTTGGGAGGCAGAGGTAGGAGGATCACTGAGTTCAGGGCCACTCAGACTACAACGTGAATTCTAGGTCAGCGTGGTGGGCTAGAGTGAGACCCTACCTTGAAAAAACAAATTACTAAATTTGTTCCATTCAGAGCAGCAAGTAGCTATAATTCATAGCATTTCTACTGGTCATCTAGCTACATATTTAAGAGTACATTTATCTGTCAATAGCAAAATACATTATTTTGAAGCAAGCCATGAATGAGCTGTGGGTAGGAGTACACTGCAAGGCTAGAAACGAAGTCTTTTTACATTAAGGACCATGTTTTAAAGCCCTATAAGACATTTCTTTAAGGCAACAAAAACACTGCAATGTCAGAGATGTGTTGCTGTCACAAAGATCATATGGCCCATAAAAGTGAAAATATTTACTGTGTAGCTCTTGACAGAAAATATTCATCTTCTTTGTGCTAGGTCATGCATTTACATGGATTTTGATGTTATATTTGGCTTAAACAGTTGTCTATAATTTAGCTTCACTTTCTCAAAAGACATTAGGCATGATTACAAGAATAAGAATAATGATAGAAATATAAGATTTATTTATTTAATCTTTAGTGGTAAGCAAGTAAATAATGTAGCTGAAGATTGCTTAAGTATGGCTAGATGTTGCCTTATACAGTGAAAAGTCTTCTATATAAGCCAATATATTATTTAAGTAGCTCAGTGTGGTCACCAAAGACCCAGGTACTTGCCACCCTTATGTTCTACTGCGCTCTCAGTGCAGAAGAGGTTACTTATGGTTTCAAGAAGGTGCAATGTCACAGGCATTAATGCAGGCAAGATGCAAAACATCTAGAAATAGGGTAGGTTGGATATTTCCTCTAATAGGCCTCTTTTTATTAGTGAAGAAAAATCTTCACTGCCAAAAATATCCATCTGCTTATATATCATTGGTTAGATAATCAATAATACATTTATATCAGTATCTAATAATGAGAATGGATTGCTGTGATTGGCTTAGACTAGCCAGCACTTACCACCTTTGTGTCTGATCTCATTGTCATGGAGCATGAATGGCTCAGGGAAGTCAGGATTCTATCAGCAAGAAGAGCAAGCAGGAAAGGCAAAGGCCAAGAGCTGGAAAGCCAAGCATGTTTCCAGGACAATATATTTGTAGAAACAATCTCATGTCTGTTTGAAGATACTCGGAGAATAAATGTGAAAGGTGGAGGTCAATAGAGAACCGGAAGCTGGGCAAAACTGCCCACTGGGATGTGGGTTGATAGTGGTGAGATATATATAGTTAATTACATGGCTTTTCTCTTATTCTATGCAAAAACCACCCGTATTACTCTTACAGTTGAGTAATTCATCCCTACATGTGGACAAATGCTTTCAAGGCAACATGCACAATAGATTTGGCCTCTCTAGTGAGTCATTTTTCCAAACAGCTGTCTCCTGAGCTCGAAGAAACCACAATGTTTGAACATGGACTTGTTTAGCTTGAGTTTGGCAAGCAGGGGCTTGATATAATTTTAGGCTCACCTTTGGTTCTTAAATGGGTTCTTTCCAACATACCTTTACTTACTTACATTCTTTACTTTCCAGCTGGCTAGATGCCCTCCCACTGGAAAATTTATATTTGCTGCTTTGGCTTTATGTGTATTTCACACACATTTAGAGTTGTCTAGTACATGGCCCTTGAGAAGCTTAAAGCCTAGTTCTCAGGAGGCTGGTAATTTGCTGAGTTAATGGAATTTTCTGCACATCTGTGAAATTGCTAGAGAGAGAAACCTTAAAGGTCAGGGGAGCTGAAAGTCAGCAAGGACTAGACCATGAACAGCTGCCTTGAGGACTGATTCTCGTTGTGTTAGATAAACTTAACTAATACTCAGAAGTCTGCTTTACTTTTAGTGTTAGTATCAGACATTATAGAGATAGGGAAGCAACTGAAGTCCTGTAATACTTGTAAAAGATTATCCAAGGCCATGTGTTGGTAGTTACCTTCTCATTGCAGGGACAAAGCACCTGACCAAAAGTAGCTGATGGGAGGAAAGTTGTTATTTTGGTTTACAGTCTCAAGAGGAAGCTTCATAATGGCAGAGTATGGCATGAACAGAGGCTGGACATTACCTCTGCCATAGAAGGTAGAAAACATCAGCAAGAGTGTGCCAAATTGTAGTAAGGGGGAGCTGCTATAGTACCCTAAGCCCACCCCCAACAACACACCTTCTCCAGCAAGGCTCCACCTCCCAAATCGCCATCAGCTTGGTACTAAGCATTATCACCTTCGAATTCTGTATATACTGTTATGGAGAACACATGAGTTTATGGGGGACACCTGATTCAAGCCACCATACCAAGTCATTTCAAATCTGAGGCTCCCACTTGAATTGGACTGACTAAGTACAGAAAAGCCCAGACCAGGGATTCAACCTGTCAAGGTACTAGTGACAGGATTCTCAGTCTATGGAAATAGATTCTTTTTGACCTGTATAGTTCGCATTTACACCCTACCATTCTTTCTATCAGACAAACACCTTTCTTGTGCTAAAACACTGCATCTGGAACTTTGGGAAACAAATAAATGAGATAATTATTAGGAATATTTTATCATTCAGGCATTTAGGCCCATCCTTGAAGGACTCTCAGTCCAGTTGGGCAAACTTGTCCGTAAGCAAACAATGGTAATACAGTGAGATGAAATTTGAATGTCATAGGGAATGTTGGTGCAATATGAAGACATGAACTTAATATCCAGATTGAGGACTTGAACTGTATGACTTTGAGCCAGTTACTAAGCTTCTCTGGGTCTTGCTTTACTTATATGTGAATGAGGGATACTATTAGAACATAGGACATAGGGTACAGTCAATATTGGGGGAAATACTCCCACTAGCTTGGTACTTGATGCATGATGAACATTCAACAAGCATTAACTATGGTCATCCACTACAGATGGGTAAACCCTGTCATAGTGCAGTATGATAGCTATGCATACAAGTGGCTTGGAAACCAAATTCTGTCATTTAACAGTCTTACCTTAAGCATCTTATCTAATTTCCCCATGTCTCAGTTCTGCTCTGTAAAATGGAGATAATACCTATCATATAGAGTTACTATGAGACTTACATGATGTAGAGCACAAAGCTCTTGGCATAACTGTCACATACTAACTCAATAAATGTCACCTATGTTAATACAACTGCTGCAGCTACCAAAGCCACAATGACAGCAATAAATAGAGCCAGAAAACACTTTGCAGAGAAGGTGACAATTAAATGTGTCTTTGGTGCTGGGGCAGGGGTCAAAACTGTTAGCATTCATGACTGTGTCAACAAGTTTGCACCTGTTCTCTGAGTAGTGGACCTGTGGCATCTTGTTTGTGTAGTTTGGACAGAACATTAAATTATGGAAAATCTGAAAGTTGCTGTGTCTGTATTTCCACTGGATAGTACAGAGTGTGACAAGTCCAGACTCCTATCTCTCTTCCTCATAAACTTTCCTGGATATTTTCTTAAATTTCAGAAAACAACTTCAGACAAATTGAGGTAATAATTCTACTCAACAGTAATCTCTAATATTCCCCTCTCATCCCACAACATGCTGCTCCTCTGCAGTAATCTAATTTTAGTATGTAGACATATCTGTGAACTGGAAATGGTCCTGAAGATAGTGAATGACAGATACGTGAGGTGCCCTGAGGAGCTGACAGTTGCTATCATGCTTACAAGACCACATGGCTTGGCAGCAAGTAATTTTCGTTACCATATTTCTGAATATTAAGTACTCCCTTAGAAACTGCATACTCACATTTTCTCTTTGGGGAAAATTCTTAAGTCTTGTATTAGAGACTTCAACCAAAATGACCCCACTTGACTTATAGAGGTTCATGAGTATGCATCCTGGCCCAGGATGAAGCTCACAAGATAGGGGCCAGGTTAGGGAAGGCTAAGCATGGTCAGACTGGGGCTTTTGGTTCTTTGAGGTTGTGCATCATATTGGAAGGATGCAGGCCTATAGCACCAGGGCACATTGTGAGAATGAGGCACACAGTGGAAGGCAGAGGAGAAAGAAGAGAAACAAGGAACTGTTGCACCATTTAAGTCCTGGAAACATACAAATTGGGCTTTTCATTGACATGAGCCAATTGATTCACCTGTTTATTTAAGATTTTTTTTTTAAATCCTCTGCAACCAACATAGTTTCAATGCACTCAAAGGTAGCATTTAAGACATGCAGAAACTGATGCGATGTACTTCATTGAGCTACCAATAAGTTGACACTTCTTGGTCAACCAAAGCTTTCAGATATAGTGGGAAACTATCCAAAACCACTTTGGCAGCTCAAGGGGGAAAATAGAAAAGAAGCACAAAAGTTTCATATACTCTGCTACCAGTTACAAGTCTAGACTTGAGGCTTGTCAGTGACTCACTTTTGTGTTGCTATTTCTACCCCATAAATTGAAGAATAGGCATGGGAGCCCTTTGGGTGATAATCCACAGAGAAATGGAATCCTGGGACTTTCTGGGTGTTGGCTCAAGACAGATTCCTGGAAAGTAGTCTGGACACTGGACTTTGTATCCAGAGAACAAAGTGTTTTGGGGAAACATATGCTGAGTTCCTTTGAAAATAAATGATTATTGTCATTTTTTATTCTTAAGGGCATGCAGGACTATAACTTACTATATTTTCAGAAAGTGTGGAAAAACTGGCTTTAGGCTTGTTTTAAACACCAGCAATTGGGTTTTACTGTGTTGTTTGTTCCCAAGTGTCTTCCCTAAGATGGACACTTATTTGGGGGGGGTAGAGTTAATTTTTATTTATTTATTAGAGACACAGAGAGGGAGAGGGAAAGGGAAGATGGGCATGCCACGGCCTCCAGCCATTACAAAAGAACTCCAGGTATATGTGCCACTTGTGCATCTGGCTTACCATGGGACTTGGAGAATTGAATCTGGCTCCTTAGGCTTGGCAGGCAAGTGCCTTAACCACTAAGCCATCTCTCCAGCCCTTTTTTTTTTTTTTTGGTGGGAGGGATGGGGGAGCATTCATAGCAATAACAATAAAGGTAGTCATGTGTAGAATGATTACTTTGCAATGGATGTCTGATCAGCATGCCGTGTACATTTCATGCATTTGTGTGCATGATCGTCACTAAAAGAACAGATATAATTATTATTCCTATTGCCCAGATGGAAAAAATGAGTCCAAGGTAACAGTTAGTGTTTTGGGGAGGTCAAAGATTTGACTCCAGAGCCCTCAGCATTGGCTTAGCACAATATTGGCACAAGCAAGAGCTGAAGAAACTTAAATTCTTGGCCATTCCAGATTTGATGTGAATGTCAACTACTTGCTGATATTTACCATGGGGTTGTGGGTTAGGAGTTGTAAGAGTCAGTCTAAAATAGAACTTTTCATCATGGGTATAGTGGGGAAGGGGCTGGCAGTTTTGGATGCACTTGGTTTATTCAAAATATATCTCTGAAAATTAATTGAACATAAGAATGTATTGTCTCATTTCTTTTTTCAGTTCTTGATGGATACTTATATGACCTAATGTACAAAACAAACATAGATGTTGGTTGTTCCACTAAGATAATCACAAATACTATGAACTCATGAATTTTAATGGCTATTAGCCATCAGAAAAAGAGAAATTTACATAAGACCAAGTAGGTAATGTATTAAAAATTCTGGGATATAGTTTTTTCCTAATCTTTAAACATGAAGATCTATGGGATATGACTTCTTTTAGTCATTTTAGGGTGAAAAGAATGGTTTGTATACCATTATTGAGCTAGATAAGCATTTTTTAAAATAAAGTGGACTTACAAGTACGTTACCTTAAAATGGATGCCAACTTTCTCAGTGTCTGTAATTTATAGCTCCAGCCCTATCAAGCATCACTTTTGCTTTGAAGTTATGGATGCCAGCAAAATAATTCTTTTATAGATTTCACATGATATTGTTAGACTTACAAAGGTCAACAGATACTAAAAAGTCTGTGTTGCTGTGGCAAAGCTGTGAAAGCAAACACAGTTGGGTGAGCAGATGATAGGTCCAATCTTGTTGTTATGTCTAAAAGAGGGCAGATAGAATATCTGGCAAGTAGATGCCTAAACTTTGCTCTCAGAGCAAACTCCTTCCTCTGCAATTTAGAATGCACCTACAATAAGAGAGGCTCTGTGAAGAATACTGTCTCTGAATAGACAGGGATAACATTACTGGCCCTGTTTCCAGTCTCCTCACCTGTTGGGGAATAGCTTTGTTTTTATATGAAAAGGGGAGTCTGGAAGAAGTTTACACCATGGTTCCCAAGTTGTACAGTATTGCTCAAGAGCAGTAGTTGATGGCCTCTTGGGAAATACATGTGACTGTTTGCTTTGTGTATGTGGCTCAGTTCTGTGCAAGTGTGATGAACTTACTGGTCACACATCTATGGTGCAAGTAAGTTCTTTCCAAGGGGTGAGTGATTAGCACTTCAGTGCAAGTATTTGAAGGGATAATTCTATGGATAATGTTTCTTTCCTTGATACTGAAATCTCACAAATCTGATCTGGTATGTTTCCAATACTAAATATATTTACATTATCAACATTACTGTGTACCTTTGGAGCAGTGGTTATCAGATTTGGGTGGATAGACCAGGAAACCATGACATCTTTATGGACAGGCTCAGCTTTGTTCAAATCACAAGGCAGACTGGGAGAAAGGGCTTAGGAAAAATGCCAGTACATCACGTCACACCATGGAAAGGAATGTGGCTGTGCACATTGAGGGTTGACAATCCAAGTTCTTTTGGCCAAGCCTTGTGTTATTGTATGATACCTAAGCTAAGGATGACTTCACATTTACTTTTTGTTTTTAGTTTCCTATTTTAAATGGTAATATTTTCATGGGTATATAAATCCCTATATCATATTTTTTACTTTAAGACTTGACAAACCTTTCAAGAAGTTTTATAAATATCATCATTTTAACTTCAAGGTCTAGAACAACATCTTAAATAGGCATTAGAAAAAAATTATGTCTTTGTTGAATTATACAAAACACTCAGTAGTATATTCTGTTTCACCTAATTTATGAGTGTGACCAGGAGATGAAAGTCAATGTGTTTGATTTCTGCATTACTTGTATTCTCTTTGTCCTTAGTTACATTCTTCAAAAGCTTTCTTGCAGTTAGGAGCTCTTGGTGTCAGTCTGTTTCCTATTGCTATTTTCTGTTCTCAGTCTTGCTGTCCATAATCTCAGATCTACCTTGGATCTTCTGAGTCAAAATTCGCCTATCAACAAGGTCCCTGGATGATCTGTATGGATGTTAAACTGACGGGAGAGTTAGCCAGGTGGACATCGATGGTGTCTACACAATACCCCATATATTCCTAGCTGGACACTGATATTTTGATATTGTGTGTGTGTGTGTGTGTGTGTGTGTGTGTGTGTGTGTGTATCCATCCCATTGAAACCTAGCCCACATGATCTGGGAAACTGACCTCAGCTGTGGATGTGGCCTTAATTGGCCTAAGGATTTTTTCATCCTCCTTGCTGTGGAAAAGACCATGTGACCAAAACTGGCTGATACTGAACTGGGCTAAAGTAGATGGAGAAAAGTTTTTTATGTTAACTTTTTATTGGCATATAAAGATTTAGGTTTTATTATGGAATTTTTCAAACAAAATGTGGTTTTGTTTCCCGTTTCCCTCCTTGTGTCCTCTCCTACCACAGCCTCATTTCCACTCTCATGTCACATGTGTCCTTTTTTATAAAAGCTTCTTGGCAAGAATATTTTGATGGTTACTTTGATTGTCAGTTCACAGGATCTGGAATCAACTAGGACACAAACCTCTGGACATGTTTGTAAGAGAGTTTCTAGAATAGGTTAACTGTAGTGAAAGAACCATTGTAACTGTGGGCAGCATCATTCCGTGGGCTGGGGTTCCAGAATGAACAGAAGGAGAAAGCGAGCTGATCACCAGTATTTATACTTTCTGCTTCCTGAGTATGGATTGAATGGGCCTAGCTATTTTGTGCTCCTGCTACTATGCCTTTCCTGCCACAATGGACTGTATGCCTTCAAAATAAACCTTTTCTCCCTTAAGTTTCATCTTGCCAGGTGTTTTGCCACCACAATGAGGAAAGCGACTAACAAAATATTCAAATAACATCATTATGCATAAATAAAAAGACTCGAGTTGCTTTAGGGGAAGCCTAAAAGAGAGAGTTGGGGCCATGAGGGCTACCCAAACAGTGTTCTTGGGCCAACCTCACCTTCATTTCTTCTGCCAAATGAATAAAAATTCAATAAAATAACTAATTATTATTAGTGACAGGATGAGGTTAAGAGTTTTATAGACAGGATAATGTTTCATCTTTACAATAACAAATCAATATTGTACACTTCTCATTTACAAATATGAAATGTGAGGCTCAGTAATTTTTTAAAATAATCTAACAGCTAGTAAGAGGCAGAGCTACTATGATTCTATTCAACCCCAGTCAGAATAGTTATTATCAAGAAAACAAATAAAAATAAATGCTGGTGAGAATGCTGGGTAAGAGGAATGTAAATTTGTACTGCCACTATAGATATAAGTATGGTGGTTTCTCAAATATGTATCCCAACCCCAAAAGACTCTAAATCAGCATGCCACTGAGATGCATGGACAACCATGTTTATAACTGCACTGTTAATAATTTCCAGGAAATGGAATCAGCCTAGATGTACATCAAGAGATGAATGAATAAAGAAAATGTGGTACAAATGCATCTTTATATAGCCTTCTATAAAGAAATCATGACATTTAGAGAAAAAAATGGATTCTACTGGAAACTAATGGTAAGCAAAATAAGCTGTATTCAGAGAGACAAATTCTTTCATAGGAAGAACTTAAATCAACACATATATGAATATATACACATATTATATAACATGAATATACATATTATATCATTTGTGTGTATGCAAGTCATAAAACTAGCAAGAGGATCATGGGAGGAGAGGAAGAGATCTTAAGGAAGGGGAAAAACAGAGTGAGTAATGAAATACATGTCATAAGAAAGCAAAAAGAGGGACTAACTGAGGGAAATTGGGAACTAGCTGGAGAGGAAGGGAAGTAGTGGAAGGGAATAAAGGAAAACAAAATATCATGACACATATTTATGAAGATGCCATGATTGAGTGTAATCTAAAAAATATGAAAGGACCACATATAGTATGTATATATGTAAATACAATATATGTAGTATTTTGAAATTTTTAATATAGTTACAATTATACAGATCTTAAGGTTTTATGACCTTTATGCTTATTGGTATATTATAAAGGCTTTATTACAATAGTAAATAATGTAGACGCACACAGTTTCAAACAATGGAAGCAATGCTATATCAAGATATTTTATTAAAACAATTATCCTTTTAAAAATCATTTCTGTGTATTTATTCTGCTGACTATTACAGTTACTTTGTATTCTTGGGCAAACACAAGTAAGAAATGTCACTAAGTCAAGCTAGTTCCTGGGAAAGTCTTGGGTACTTTCATTGTGAATAAGGTCTTTAAGCCTCGAGGGTGGCATTTGGTAATTTACTGCTGAAGTAGACACCAAGTGGCATTCTAGGGATGAAAAGAAGAGTGTTTTCCCTCAGAGAATCTGGCAAAGACAATTTATCTTTTAAACTATTAGAGGGAGAATGAAAAAAATAGCTGTCCCATCAGAGTGAGTATTCAGTGGCACCCAACACCAAGCACTGCGACTCTGCAAACCATATCCAGGGAGAGGCTACATCAGAAGTTGGCTTGCTAATCAGAGACAGAATTTGTCTTTGTTTTTGGATCTGAATGAAGCCCTCATAGTCAAATGGCACTGAAATGTCATCTGGCATCTCCCTGGCTGGCTGTGGGGAGAGTTGGTGTTTTTCACCTAGTTCCCAGAGCACAGTGCTTTACATCCTAGAACTGCTCAGTGTTAGACTACGTTTGGCCAAACACATTACATAAACCCTGTTTCGAATACATTAACCTTAAGAGCTGAATAAATCAGCCAATAGCATTTATTTGCTGCCCACTGTGCTCAGTCCACGAGGGGGGCAGAAAATCACAATTACAAGTGAACACATGGGGTGAAGGTATAGAACATTTTGGTTATGAAAATGTCAACTATTAAATTTGGGAGCCAAAAGAGCATTCAGAAAGCAATTCCCTAAAGTATTTTCTAGGGAACATGAGCTCTGTAGAAAGAAGACTAAGTGCTCCAGGGTCAGGTAAGTTTAAAAATGAGTTTCTATATGCAAGGTCTCATAATGCCTTTAAATATTTTGTGTTTCACATATTTATTTGCAAGCATAGAGATAGAGAGATAAGAGACAGAGAAAGAATGGGTGCACCAGGGCCTCCAGCTGTTGCAAATAAACTCCAGATGCATGTGCCATTTTGTGCATCTGGTTTTATGTGCATACTGGGGTATTGAACTCGAGTTCTTAGGCTTTGCAGGTAAGTGTTTTAACTGCTAAGCAATCTCTCCAGCCCTCATAATGCCTTTAATATCCAAATTCTTATCATGAATCTTCAAGTATGAATCTATAGTTTACAATCCCTGACTAAGTTTGGGAAGCACTGCCTAGAAGTAGATAGTCATTTTCATTACATTATAAATGAAGGAAACCAAATTCACACAGCTATCAGAGCCACAGGCAGGATTTAGCTCTTTCCATGTCTTCCAGTTAAGGCTATTCATGATTTTAGTTTGTGTGATTGTCCCTCATTTAAGTAAACTGGTTTGTGATAGTTTAGGGCCATGAAAACTCAAGGGTTTAGGAGTAAAGGGTTCTGGCTTTGAATCCTCCTTTACTATGTGATTTTTACTGGTAAGCTAACTTAGCATTTGGGTCTGATTCTTTATCTGCCAAGTAACCATATAGCACTGATCTGCACTGAATTTTCTAATGTAAAGGCTGGTGGTGACTGGATCATTAGAATTTATGAGCTCTGGCTAGCAGGCAAATCTCATTCCAAGGGCAATGGAATCCCCTGAAGGATTTAAAAAGGGAAAAATTTTGAATGTACACAGAGTGGAAGCATCTTAAGGAAAAGGGCTCTCTTCCCCCCTCCTATGGTATCTGCCTTAATGCTCATTAGATGTTTAATCAACAGTGAATGAAAAATACCACAAAATAAGACCAGAAACAAAATTAACAGAAAAATGTGCTGCACATACAGAACTACCTATAAGGCACAGAAGAGGCATTGTCCACCATTTTGTATATTATGAAAAATAGATTAAATAATAATACTATTAAATAATAGCTTAAACCTCGTTCACAGTTTTGATGTTATAAATAGAAACATGAGCAGGCTGAAAAATAATTTAGATGCTTAACCTACTGGGACCAGGAGAGATTTGTAGTACTTAATAGTACAGTTAAAACTAATTCCATCTTCCTAATGTGGATTGCTTTTCCACTGCCCTGGAAAGCACATTGAAGCTTTTAGGTAAGTGCTAGCTTCCCCAGGACTGGGTATAGAACTGGGTTGTTAACTCATTTGAAGGATGGGAAAAATAAATTAATGTGTAGGAATTCAAAGAGCATTAATTTTATTCTGCCCTTCAAAATAAATATGCCAGCTTCAATTCTTGGTGAAGATGGTTTGCCTAGGTGTAAAAGTCCATGCATGAATCCCTTCATTGGGAAGCAAAATGGTAATAAATCAGAATGAGTGGTGATGTGGATGTAGACCTTGAAGTTGAGCTGAGCCCTCCAGAGCAATGGTTAGAAATGCAGATAAAAAGAAAGGACATAGAAGAGGGATTTTTATTTACTTTTGTTTGTCATCCACACAATTTCCATGGCAGTCATAACCACTTACAGCTAGAAATAGTAATGACACAATAACTGTTCTGAAGCTTCTAAAACACTCTTACAAATAAAAACAAATGATGCCATAAGCACAATAAGCCTTTGGGAGAACTAACCATAAAACACCTCGATGCACATACAAACACAGGCAGGTCTCCTCTACTAAGAACACATTCCTTTTAAAGACTAACTGAGGTTCTTACACTTCAATAATCCAACTGCTACCAACAAGCCCCAGTGAGAAGCCTTGTTTTTAAGCCACAATCTTTCACTGTCCTTTCAAGACATCCTGAAACATCCTCTCAACATCTATACAATGTACGATATTAAGGATAACAAAGAAAGAGTAAGCATGTTCCTGCAAACAATGTTAATAAGAATAAGTATGTTACAAAATGGCTCTCCTAGTTATAATTAAAAGGGGAAAATGGGGCCAAGAAATTGATTTTTTCCCTTAATATTTCAATGACTTGACCTAACAAGTGTATCATGCAATTTGCTAACAGTCTTATTGACGTTATAAATCAGGGCTGAAGAGATGGCTTAGTGGATAAGGTGCTTGCCTGTGAAGCCTGAGGACTCAGTTTCAATTCCCTAGTACCCACTTATGCCAGATGCACAAGTGGCACACACGTCTGGAATTCATTTGCAGTGGCTGGAGGCCCTGGCACAACCATTCTCTCTCTCTCTCTCTCTTTCAAATAAATAAAAATAAAATATAAAAAGTTTTGCTAAATAGCCAAACACTGTAGTATCAAGAAAAATGCCACAGAACAATTTTATGTGAAGAAGTAAAATTTAATTAAAAGTGACATAATTTCTATCTTTGGGACTCTAAATATGAGGCATATGTTTATCTTTGACATGAAAATAAGAATTTTTGTGAAAAAAAGGGTTTGGAGGATTTGATTCATTGATAGTTATGGTGGTTTGATTTAGGTGTCCTCCATAAACTTAAGTGTTCTGAATGCTAGGTTCCCAGCTGATAGAGATTTGGAAATTAATGCCTCCTAGAGGCTGTGTATTGTTGGGGGCAGGCTTATGGGTATTATAGCCAGTTCTCCCTTGCCAGTGTTTGGCACACTCTCCTGTTGCTATTGTCCTCCTTATGTTGACCAGGGGGTGATATCCACCCTCTGCTCATGCCATCATTTTCCCCTGCCATCATGGAGTTTCCCCTCAAGTCTGTACACCAAAATAAACCCCCTTTTCCCCCAAAGCTGTTCTTGGTCAGGTGATTTCTGCCAGCAATGCGAACCTGACTGCAACAGTAATGTTGGTACTGAGGCATGGTATCATTTTCTGCTAGACACCTGACTTTGTGGCTTTGGAATTTGGGGCCTGATTTTCAAGAGGAATGTGGAAGGACTTGAAACCTTGGCCAAACAGATGCCTCGCAGTGCTGTAAGTACAGCTTGATGGACTATTCTGGTCGGAGTTGAAAGACCTGAATGCTGTAAGAACTGTGTACTGTGAGGTTTGGCATGTGAGGGTGAGAAAGAGCTTTGCCTGGACTGGGCTAGGAGCAGTTTGTGTGAGGGGCTTGCTGATATACCTATGTCCTGAGAATTTGTACAGGGTTGCAGTGAGTAGAAATGGACTGGTGTGTGCAGAGGGCTATGGCACAGAGAGAAATATTTGGGCCCAAACTTCCACCTTTTTAGCTGCAACTGTATGAGAGTTACAACCATTGATATTTTGCCAGCTGAACTGCATTGAGACAACAGAAAGAATGCAGTCTTTTGAAGAGGCCTCAATGCTGAAGGAGTGCCCTGTTCTTCAAAGTCTGCTTTATTCCCCCCATGGATTAACAAATTGGTACCCTGTAAATGCAGGATAGAGACGGTCATTAAATTTGAAACATGGCCTTGTGTTTTGGAAATGGCCATGGGCTGTGTGAAGCACGATTGCCTTCATTGGAGACCCCATGGAGCTGTGAGGATGAACCATAGGTTGCAGTGGAGACCCAGTGCAAATGCCAGGACCATAAGAGTGGCTAAGGAAAGCTGTTGGCCCTGATAAAGTTTTCCAGGACTGTGAGTAGCCTAGCTGGAGGGGCAGAATTGGAACTCCAGAGACTTGTTGCAGGTTAGAATTATCAGACTTGGAGACTTGTCACTGGCTAGAGTTGTTGGACTTGAAGCTACAGAGTTTGGTGTTTGCTCTGTTTAAATCTTGTATTGGTTGAATATTTCTTTGCTAGGCCCAATGCCATCTTTTGCAGTGTGAGTGTTTGTTCTGTGCCATTATGGTTTTTGGGGCATTTTTTGGTATGATGACCCAGTTAAAAGACCTTAGATTATGGGGATGTTTGTACATCATTGAGATTATGGGGACTTTTAAAGTTGGATTAATATATTGTATTTTATATCATGTATGATTATCAGTTTATGGGGGCCAGGAGTGGAATGTGGTGGTTTGATTCAGGTGTCCCCCATAAACTTACATGTTCTGAATGCTAGGTTCCCAGCTGATGGAGATTTGAGAATTAATGCCTCCTAGAGGCACTGTATTGTTGGGGGCAGGCTTATGGGTATTATAGCCAGCTCCTCCTTGTCAGTGCTTGGCACACTCTCCTGTTGCTATTGTCAACCTAATGTTGGCCAGGGGGTGATGCCCACCCTCTGCTCATGCCATCGTTTTCCCCTGCCATCATGAAGCTTCCCCTCAAGTCTGTAAGCCAAAATGAACCCTTTTTTCCCCCAAAAGCTGCTCTTGTCAGGTGATTTCTGACAGCAATGTGAACTTGACTGCAACAATAGTATATTAGACTTAAAAAAAAATTTAACTGCTTTCTTGGGATCAAAGATTCTTGTAGAGGGCTCGAGAGATGGCTTCGCAGTTAAGGAACTTGCCCGCAAAGCCAATAGACCCAGGTTCATTCCTCAGGACCCACATAAGCCAGATGCACACGTGGCACATGCATCTGGAGTTCATTTGCAGCAGCTTGAGGCCCTAGTGAACCAATTCTCTCTCTCCCTCTCTTAAATAAATAAATAAACAAAATACAAAGATACTTGTAGACAACTGAATTCAGCCTATTCAGGTTAGCTATTAGCTCTACTCTGTTGACCTAATTCCTCTAAATCTTCTTAGCCACTATGGCAGCTAAACTCTAAGGTGGTCCCATGACCTTGCCTCTTGGTGTCTGTGCAGTAGCGTAATCCCCTACTGAATGTGGGCAGGACCCATGACTTTCTTCTAACCAATGAGATTTGACAAAGTTTTCAGGATTTGTATGTTTACAAATACCCATGACTGTAATGCAGGGCTTGAAAGGAAACTCTCTCTCTTGTTAGCTCTGAAAGAGCAATTTGTGCAGAGGGCTGATATCCAGCAAGAATGTGAGGTCCTCATTCTGATGACGTGCAGAGGCAAATTCTGCCAACAACTATGTGGGTTTAGGATTAGATCCTTCCCTAGCTGAACTTCTAAGGAAGCCCCTCGTTCTCATTAGCATCTTCATTGTAGCCTTGCAGGGGACTTGATAAGCCTGGAACTCCTTAGTGCTATGGCATGAGGTGTCTGTGGGAACCCATTCAATGCACACATACAGCTCAGAACTGTAGGGCAGTTAATTCCTGCAGCCACCATTGAGTGACAGAAATAGAGACTATGGACACAGGCTTCTATTTCTCCTTTGGGAATGCATTTCATAAACTTCTCTGAGCACTAGAAGTCCAATTCAGGCACCTAACTTGGCAAAGCTCCCTTCTGTTGGCTTTTCCTCTTTCTTTATTCCAGTTTTCCCATGTCTAATCTATGAGGCAGTAATGTGTGCCATTTTAAGCTGGAAAGCTTGTGGTAACATTACTACATAGATATTGTAATTTATGATTCTTGACCTATTCTTGATATTAATAAATGATCTGTAGCTCTGGGAAAAAGAATGAGCTAAGGCCTGGAGAGATGACTTAGCAGTTAAGACACTTGCCTGCGAAGCCTAAGGACCCAGGTTCTATTCCCCAGGACCCATGTAAGCCAGATATGCACAAGATGGCACATGTGTCTGGAGTTCGTTTACAACCTCTGAATGCCCTGGTGTGGCCAGTCTCTCTCTCTCTCTCTCTCTCTCTCTCTCTATATATATATATATATATATATATATTTTTTTTTTTCTTTCTCAAATAAATAAATTAAATTAAATTAATTATTTCAAAAAGAGCTAATCTCATCACAGTTGGCAGTGGATTTTTAAGCTGCCCTTTTGGTCCATCGGACACTCAGCAGCGTGGCAAAGATCTAAGTGCTCTGCCTGTCCCAATCTGTACTTTGCCCTTTACCAGCAATAACCAAACTAATTGCAATTTTTCTAGCCAAAGGATTCCCTTGTATGAACTACTATACAGAAAATGTTAGTCAAAACTTCAAACGGAACCTTTCAAGTCTTGCATGCATTTTCACTTTAAAAACTACCTGCAGTTCCCCTTCTCCAGGATGTTTAGTGTTGACCGCACAGAAGGTGTGCTCCAGCTTCAGAACACACATGTAATTATTTAGAAAACAAGTAGAAAATTGAAAATCCTTTTTTAAATGGTCCTTTTTGTAAAACCACTGTCTCTCTTGCGTTATACTATTTAGTTTCTTTCTTTCTTTCTTTTTAATTAGTAACTGAAGCAGCAGAGCTCCACTCACCGCCTGCAGTCCAGGGTCTGAGAAGACCGGCGCGCCGACCAGGCCTTCCGCAGCTGCGCATGCGCGGTCTCTGCGCGCCCGCCCGCCTCGCGCCCGCGCCCGCCCGCGCCAGCCGTTGAGGAGTTTTTGGCCCTTGTCGCTTGCCCCCACCGGCGCTCTCCTCCTCTCCCGGGAAGGTGGCAGCCCGGGGCCTTGCGGGCCGCCGTGCCGAGATGAACCCCAGCGCCCACAGCTGCCCCATGGCCTCGCTGTACGTGGGGGACCTGCACCCCGACGTGACCGAGGCGATGCTGTACGAGAAGTTCAGCCAGGCCGGGCCCATCCTCTCCATCCGGGTCTACCGCGACCTGGTGACCCGCCGCTCCCTGGGCTACGCGTCCGTGAACTTCGAGCAGCCCGCCGACGCCGAGCGCGCTTTGGACACCATGAACTTCGACGTGATCAAAGGCAAGCCCGTCCGCATCATGTGGTCTCACCGAGACCCGTCGCTTCGCAGAAGTGGAGTGGGCAACATCTTCATCAAGAACTTGGACAGAGCCATCGACAACAAAGCACTGTACGACACGTTCTCTGCCTTCGGGAACATCCTCTCCTGTAAGGTGGTTTGTGATGAAAATGGCTCCAAAGGCCATGGGTTTGTACACTTTGAGACGCAGGAAGCCGCGGAAAGAGCTATTGACAAAATGAACGGCATGCTTCTAAATGACCTCAAAGTCTTCGTTGGACGATTTATGTCTCGGAAAGAACGAGAAACAGAAGTTGGAGCTAGGACAAAAGAGTTTACCAATGTTTACATCAAGAACTTTGGAGAGGACATGGATGATGAACACCTGAAGGATCTCTTTGGCAAGTTTGGACCTGTCTTGAGTGTGAAGGTCATGATGGAAGACAATGGAAAATCCAAAGGATTTGGCTTTGTAAGCTTTGAACGGCACGAGGATGCACAAAGAGCCGTGGACGAGATGAATGGAAAAGAGCTCCATGGAAAACAGATATATGTGGGTCGGGCTCAGAAAAAAGTGGAACGGCACACTGAACTTAAGCACAAATGTGAACAGGTGACGCAAGATCGGAGCGCCAGAGACCGGGGCACCAACCTTTATGTGAAAAATCTCGACGATGGCATTGATGATGAGCGTCTGCAGAAGGAGTTTTCTCCTTTTGGTACCATCACTAGTGCAAAGGTGATGAAGGAAGGTGGTTGCAGCAAAGGGTTTGGTTTCGTGTGTTTCTCCACCCCAGAAGAAGCCACTAAAGCAGTTATAGAAATGAATGGAAGAATTGTGGCCACCAAGCCACTGTATGTAGCTTTAGCTCAGAGCAAAGAGGAGCGCCAGGCTCACCTCACTAACCAGTATATGCAGAGATTGGCAAGAGTTCGAACTGTGCCCAATCCCTTAACCAACCCTTACCAACCAACGCCTCCTTCGGGTTACTCCATGTCAGCTGTCCCACAGACTCAGCATTGCGCTCCACACTGTCCGCCTAGCCAGATGGCTCAACTAAGACCAAGTCCTCACTGGACTGCTCAGGGTGCCAGACCTCATCCATTCCAAAGTATGCCTGGTGCTATCCACCTAGCCACTTCTAGACCACCATTTAGCACTGTGAGACCAAGTTCTTCACAGGTTCAACCAGTCATGTCCACACAGTGTGTTGCTGACAGGTCAGCACAAGCAATGGGTCCATGTCCTGCAGCCACTTCTGCTGTGTGCACTGTTTCACAGTACAAATATTCTGAGGGAGTGAGCAATCCCCAACAACATCTTAATGCAGAGGCACAAGTGATCATGCCCGCCCCAGGCCAGGACCCTTTGACTACTTCCACGTTGGCACCTGATCCTCCTCAAGAGCAGAAGCAAATGCTGGGTGAACAGCTCTTCCCTCTTATTCCAGCCGTGCATCCCACCCTTCCTGGTAAAATCACTGGCATGTTGACGGACACTGATAACTCAGAGCCACTTTGTGGGCTTGAAACTCCAGTGTCTCTAGCTTCCAAGGCTGATGAAGCAGTAGCTGTACTACAAGCCCACCAAGAAAAAGAGGCTGCCCAGAAAGCCAAGAGCAGTGCCCCTGGTGTCTCCACTGTTTAAAGTTGATCAAAGACCATAAAAAGAAACCTGTGCTTCATGGAAGAAAATATATAAACACTGAAAATCTTAAATATTATGAAAAATGGTAAAATATAAAATAAATAAAAAGAAAGGAAACTTTGAATGTTATATACTGAGAAAATACCAGTTATAGCAACCAACACTAACCTAGAATGATTTTTTTAAAAAGCCTCACAAAATGGTAAAATGTAAAAACAAATTAATGTTTTATACACCTCCCCAAAAGAACTTTTACCAAACAGCAAAAAATTAAAGCATTCTTATTGTAATTATTTACTATGGAATAGCTCAGGATGCCAGTTCTGTTTTAAACTAACAACTGATAACTGAACAAGGAAATATGATTTGTATCTTGCTTTAATAAACAAAAAATCCTACACAGTAAGAAAAAAAATACCAGAAGTTATATAGGCAGGGATAATGTGCTCGATCATTTTCTTTGTATTTCCATATATTATATGTTAGACTAAAACTACATTGTTTATCTTGTGCCAAATAATATGCATTTGGAGTGATATAGAGTCTCCTTCCACAGTTAGGGCTTAAGAACCAAATTAGCTAGACACTCTTTTTAGAGCATGCCTTCTCCCAAGGAATTCAAAGCCCTCAATCCCATGACCTCTGAACTCTCCTGACATGCATCCTATTATTAAATAATGTGGAAAATTCTAACCAGGGAAATGGAGACAGCAGAAGACTGAGAACATATCAGAAAGATATAGTCTAGTTCTTACTGCTTCTCACACTGGTGAGAAGAGGGGAACAGAAGAGCCTGTTTCCTCCTTTTTATCCAGTTGATTGAGCTGAATTGGGTGCTTAGATGGCAGAAACTTGAGAGTGGGTATTTAAATGAGGTTACAAAACACAAGAAAGAGCAATTGTAAGTAGCAGATCATGGATAATATCTAGTTGATTGAGCTGGATTGGGTGCTTAGATGGCAGAAACATGAGAGTGGGTATTTAAATGAGGTTACAAAACACAAGAAAAAGATCAATTGCAAGTAGCAGATCATGGATATAGAGGTGATTGAAACTGGCACCAGATAAAGACCTAATAAGCTCCATTCATTTGTAAGCTCACTAAGCATCATTCATTTAAATGTGTAGGTCAGTGTTGGTGTTAGGAATCAGTGGTGTACCATAGAGACATGATTCCTATTGAAAAAAAAAAAAAACCCACTGGCTGATAGAACAGCATATGCAAATATCCAAAGAATTAAAGTGTATTGAGGGTCCAGGACAGAGGCACTGAGGGTTGTGGAAGCATTATGAGAGTGTAGGCTAAGAGAAGAGAAGAGAAGAGAGAGAGGGGCAAGAGGAGAGAACTTGGATGACAAGGGAAGCAAAGGTGTTACACAAAGATCAATTTGAACAGTTATCCTGACTTTTCCTTCTGTATTTCCTCTTGTCTTTCTATTGCTAAACTCCTTATATTTTGCCCCTGCCAAGTGATTCCATGCCCTTTGCCTGGGACCTTTTAAGAGCTTGTTCTCTGACCCTCTTCCATTAATAAAGCCTATTAAGGTCATAGAGCATAGCAATAAAGGCATTGGATTTCATATCAGGCAGTAAATTACTCAGCCTTTTAAAAAGCACCTCATAGAACTGTTGATATGATACAATGAAACAATATTTAATTTATTTCCTGGGACACAGTATATGCTCAATAAATTGTAGTCTCTTTTTTTTATTCTAAGAAGCCTTAATCATTACTAATATAATGCTGAAAAAATTTATATGCAATAATATATTAAAGGCATATATTCTTTGGAAGGGTATTTTTTTAAATGAAGGTTAATGCCTAAGCATATAGAAGTAACTCTCTAATGTTGGCAATGTCAAGTGTCAGTGGAGGAAAAAGTTTCTATCTTTTGCTGTGAGCTTCACCAGATAACATACTTAGTGCTTTTACATCTTATTCAGTATAATTCCCATGACAAATCTGTGAATGAGGGTTTCCTTTGCTTCCTTTCTGTTGATGAGAGAACTAAGGTTTGGTAGATTGATGAAGTTATATGGCTGTCACTGCCACTAGGGATTTTCCTATACTCTTCCCAATGATGTTTGTATGATGGTTACTCTTTATTATCAACTTAACCAAATTTGA
Organism: Orientallactaga sibirica; assembly: GCA_036365145.1. Lineage (NCBI taxonomy): Eukaryota > Metazoa > Chordata > Mammalia > Rodentia > Dipodidae > Orientallactaga > Orientallactaga sibirica. The sequence continues at coordinate 50,644,418 of JAEOAD010000005.1, forward strand.
ATCCAAGTAAGAAAGATACCTCTGGGTATATCTGTGAAGTAGTTTCAAAGTATTGAACTGAGGCCCATCCTGAATGTGGGTGGCACCATTGCATAGGCTAGGGTCCCAGGCTGAACAAAAGGAGCAAGCAAGTTGGGCACCAACATTCACCTCTCTGCTTCCTGATTGTGGATGCAACATGCCCTGATCCTCTCACCACCATGCCCTTCTGTCCTGATGGACTGTACTCTCCAACTGTGAGTGAAAAACTCTTCTTTTTTTTTTTTTTTAACAAAAATTATTAAAGAGAAAAACAGAGAATGGGCACATCGGGGCCTTTAGCCACTGCCAATGAACTCTAGGTGCATATGCCTCCATGTGCATCTGGCTTAAGTGGTTTCTGGGGAGTCAAACCTGGGTCCTTAGGCTTCACAGGCAAGCACCATAACTGCTAAGCCATCTCTCCAGTCCAATAAGCCCTTCTTTAAATTGATTTTATTGGATATTTTGTGGTAACAATGAGGAAAGTGACTAGTAGGTAGTGTTACATACAGACATGAATTATGCTTCTGGAATGTGTTGTGCTACGCATTCATGCACTGGGGACAACCTAACAGAGCTTGTGAATCTAAATGAAAGTCTCCCTTTTGATTTGGAGTATAACTCCAAATAGCCCTAAGCTCTTCTTAAAATGCTTGGCTGCTTAAGGTAGTCTGTGTCTACCAGTTTATTTCCTCTGCAGGTTCTAGACTCTGCTTTCTCACCCCACTGGTCTGACTGCTCAAACCTGTTCTATGGGCCTAAAAAATGTCTTTACCATTATATATGAACTTAAACAGACTTGAAATTAGTAAACAGAATTTGAAAAATGTTTCTCAGGATTTCCAAACAAAAATCCAAATTAAAAAAGAAGGCCTTTCTGGGCAAGGGGACAGTGATGTAGCAAGGTGAGCAAAGTCACTTGTGTCACTTTGGGCACAAAGGAGCAAAGGTAATCAAAGGGAATGGATGACTGACATGTCCCCAGGTATGATGGGTTTTTTTGGCATGAGTGCTGATAGAGAAATTTCTGGCATATTTTAGTGCCTAGATAAATTACTGGCACAAAATCATGATTCCACATCAACTTCTAAACCTGAAAGCAGTGAATGACTTCACAGGTGAATAGACAAATGATTTCCCCATGCACTTTTGGGATAGCCAGTGGTTTAAAGGAGCAGGAAGATAGCTGAGACTTGCAGAGGAGAAACGAAAGAGATAATACAGTTGCAAAGATGTGGATTCAGCTAAAAAATATTTGGAAGCAGTGTGGTATGAATGTTCAAATGCTTGCCAGCTGTGGGGATGCCTGTAAAATGGGCATACTATATCTTTTTTTCCATTTATAACATTATTCTAGTTAAAAAGCCTAAGAATGAGGAATTTATAACCAGCCACACAACACAGGATTAGGTGGCTATAAAGAAATATCATTGTTGGGGAGCAAGTTGGGTAGACGGAGAGGAACAAGAGAATTAACAAGGGGTGAATCTTACAAAAATACATTATAAACATATATTAAAATGTCATAAAAAACTATTATTAATATCTGCTAACAAATATCCATCTTGGGTCAGGGCTGTAGCTCAACTGGTAGAGTGTTTACCTAGCATGCATAAAACTCTGCTTTCAACCCTCCAGCTTTGCATAAACCAGGTGTGGTGGTATATGCCTTTAAACCATAACTCAGGAGGCAGAAGGACTAGAAGTTCAAGGTCACTCTCAGCTGCATAGCAAGTTCAAGGCCAAGCTGGACTAGGTTAGAGACTTATTTCTTGAAGAAAAAAGTCTAATTACCTGGAAAAAGCTAATAACCAATACTTAAATGCAAGATACAAAAAAAAAAAATATGGTCCCAATTTTATGAAGTGGAAAGAAATCTATCAAAAAGTTAATAAAAGATTATTTTAAAGAAATCATTTTAACAGTTAATAATGGTTACCTTTGTGGGATATAATTATGAGAGATTTTATGTTTTCTCATACATTTTTATATATTTCATATGCCATATATTTAGCATGTATTGCCTTCGTAATCAGAAATATAAATTTTTTTAAAAAATTGGTAATCAGTCTACCTGCTGCCAAGTTTGCTGGTCTGCTTTATGTAGGGCAGCCCCCATTGACCCCCTCCCACATGCATCCTGGTGGTAGGGGAAGCTGCCTTCTTGAAGGTGATTATGGCAACAGTGTACCCCTTCCTGTACTTCCTCAATTCCAAGATGCCTTGATTGGCAACCTGGGAGGGCAGATGTGGCTGCAATCAAGTATTACTGGAGCCTGTGACTGTCACCCTGAGCATTCACCAGAAGTACAGACACTGGGGCTGCAGTGCTGGGTGCTGTAGTCCATAGCCATTGCGATAGCCACACCCAGGGCTGGGCTCTTGCATATCAGGTGCATGCTGAAGCCCAGGGTCATTCTCATGTCCTGACATTAGGAGCAGGTGGCGACAGAGCACCTCTGGTGAGGATCATGTACCTTTGCAATTACAGCACTGCATGGTAAGGGCTAGAGGTGATCACAGTGCAATCACAGGTGATTGTTAGCACCATGCATGTCTCAGGGGCCTCTGTTCGCCACTTTTCAAAGTCCTGGAATCTATCGATAATTTCAGATCAGAACTTCCCCTCTACTGCTTCACAATGTATGGATGAAAGGCATATTGATATATGGCAACTATTATGGAACTACACTTCACTTTGAAGTTAAGATCCACATAGTCAAAGGCACTTTAATAATCTTGAAATGAAATGATCTTGAAATGACATAACTTTCATATGCAGTGAAAACACATGATTGGGGCCCAGCACAGGTCTGATAATGTCTCCTTTCAGTAGACAGGACATGTAGACCCAGCCTTTGGATGATATCTTGTTGCATTAGTCCAGGGAGCTGCAGGCTGGTTGAAGTTGTGGTGGTCATTGAAGTCAGGTACACCTGATAGTCCCAACAGGGAGACCTGGTCCAAGCTCCAGGCAGCAAATGTACTCTCAAGGCTCACATATACTGGATACCTCTTCCCTATATGGCTCTGAGGGGCTTTGGAAGGTTACTAAGTATGTTTTCAATTCATACAAGTCAGAGCCTTGTTATTCTAAAATACTGGACATAAAGACATTCAATTGGATTTGAAATCCAATTGCATTATAAATAATTGCAGTTTTAGTGATTAAAAAAGAGAACTGTACTCTGATTTGGGTATGAAGTATCCTCTCCCAAAAGCTCTTGCATTTATGCTTGGTCCCCAGCTGGTAATGCTATTTTGGGAAGTTCTAGAAATTCTGGAAGAAAGGCTTAGCTGGAGGAAGTAGGTAACTAGGGGCTGTCCTTGGGAGTGGTATCTTATTCCAGGACCCTTTCTGATGCCCATCTTGCTACCTGGCCACCAGAAGGTGAAAAAACTCTGCTACATGTTCCTGCTGTCATTATGCTATGCCCAAGTACATGGAGCCGAGCATCTCCAAACCCTCTGAAACTATGAGCCATATAAATTCTTCCTCCTTTAAATTGTTTCAGTGAGTTCTGACTAACAAGAACTGTTATTGATATATAGTAGGAGAAAGGAACTTTCTAGGTACTTAGGAAGGGCCTTGAGAGTCAGCCATCTTGTTGTGAGCCCTTGGATGCAATTCAGCTGCTCCTTGGCAGAAATACTGTCTTTTGCCCTTGCCTTAAGAATATAGCAGCTAAAATGAATGTTAAGGTTAAAACAGTGAAGTTGAGAACCCTGGAGAAGAATAATAAGAGAGCTTGGAGCTGTATATAAGGTAATAAATAACCAAGCTGACCAGATCAAAGGAAGGATGGGGTTCTGGGAAAAATAAGAAATATGGTCTTGGCAGAACCTGGATGGGTCCCATAAAAACCCCTTTTGGAAGGGATGATATCTGTGATGACAGAGTTTATTTTTCATCCTTGATTCTGTCTGCCTCTCTCTTGCAAAGCTTGCAGATGTGCACAGAAACTCCCAAGCCCAGTCACCAAGACAGAAAGGAACATGACCAGTTCCTTGATGTGAAAGGAGACATATGGAAACCTTGTGGACATCAAGGAGGGGACCAGAGCTACACTTCTCCATACTTCAGTACAGTTATTTTAAAATCAGCTTACTACCCTCACCAGAAAGCCGTAGAAGCCCTAGATAGCAGTCATCCCATGGTAAACTGTTCAAGTCCTCTCCGTGCTGCAGGGAGCATTGTGCATTCTTTTATACAATACTCTTTTTATATAATAAAGTTTACTTCCTCTATGCTATGAGCTTTTACTCTAAACTGGTTTTCTCTCTGTAATAAAGTTTCTCCTTTTAACCCCTCCAAAATTTTATTGGTAATTTTAATATGTGAACATATTCCAAACTGGTTTTATTCCCATCTGGTTATCCCCTACCCCTATACCACTAAAAGCCCACCTCAGCAGATATTCAGGTAATCACTCTGGGGTCATGAATGTACCATTCAGTCCCTGTGGTGAGGAAAATGCTTCACAGTCCACCTTTCTACCCTGTGTCTGTTACATTCTTTCTGCCTCCCTCTTCTGCAATGTTCCTTGATCCTTGGAGGGCATGTTAGAAGTACACTTACTGTTGAGCACTTGGAAGCCTCTTATTTTCTGCTTTGATGAGTTTTTGAGCCTCCTCAGTTTTTATTACCATCTCCCTGGAGAAGATTCTTAGACTACTAGTAAGAAAGCACTCATATTTCATCTGCCACTTCCTCTGTAATGTTCCCTGGGTCCTAGTGGGTGTGATAGAGATGACTTGTCTCTTGCTAGGCACTTGGATTGATTTGTTTGTCATTCTGATGGGTCTTTGGTCTCCCTGGTATTTGCTGCCATCTAATACAGACATATTAATAACAACTATCTTTTAGGGAAGTTGATTGAAGTCCTTGAAATACCTACTGGACATATAAGAGCTCCATAGCTGTTACTGTTATAATTTGTAATTAATTTACTTATTTATAATTTACAACATACTTGGGGTAGGACATTACATGATACATAAGAACCCAGCTTTGACTCTGAAATATAGTTGAAGAACCAATGAATGCACAAATTCTGTCTTGAACTTTTAAGTATGATAAAAGCTACAACGAATCATGAGATTCTATAAAAATTCTCAAATTCCAGAGTGGTAAACAAACATTACTGTCTTGGGCTGGAGAGATGGCTTAGAGGTTATGGCGCTTGTCTGCAAAGCCATGTTGTACTCTCTAGATCCCACGTTGGCCAGAGGCATAAAGGTGAGGCAAGCACAAGGTTGCACATACCCAGTAGGTGGTGCAAGCATTTGGAATTTAATTGTAGTGGCTAAGACTCTGGCAACCAAATTCTCTATCTCTCTCTCTCTCTCTCTCTCTCTCTCTCTCTCTCTCTATGTCTGTCTGTCTCTGAAAAAAATAAAAAAGAAGAAGAAACATCACTGTTTTAAAAACAACACTGGGCACATAGGACTCTCACATGGATAATACTTTGGTGGATGAGTCGCCTTCCTGTGCCAGGGATGAGAGTCAGAGAGATGAGGAAAAGGTCATACACCCACAACTCCCCATCTTCTGGTCATCTGCTGACATTATTCATATTTGCACACTTTCATTTGGGTCTGTTTCTGAAGCTGATTTAGGGCGGGGATAATTAAGTGCATGGATTTAGAATGACAAAAGTCTGTTCCATGTCTGTAACATTAGGTTCCTGAGCAACAAACAGCAAGCGATTCTGGTCAGATACATCTTAACAGTGTACTGAATTCCCTTGCATTATTGCTTGAAAACAATTTACAAATTCTATTCAAATTAGGTAAGAGGCTGGCTTACAGACAAGCCCTTTCTATGCCAAGATCTTGAACCTCAGGACAGTAGGGGCAAGCCAAGTTTCTATCAGGAATCAGAAGGTTGCTAGAGTGCAATTTGCAATGGAAACTCCTGCTGAAAGCACCTGGATAGCTTGGCACTCAAAATAAGTTGCAAAAGACTTTTGTCCCCATCCCTTCCTAGGGAAATCCTATCACTCTCTTTTCCCAGTGTTCAGGGGATGCTGCATCTGTTGTTGACAAATCTGGATTCCCAGCTTTCCCATCATCTCTCACACTGTGGGAGGGATCATAATATTTTAAAACTGAAGGAAAGATAGTCCTAGTAGGAAAAAGGAAAATATGTCTGACATTATTAAACCCAAAACTCAGTCAGCCTCACCAGCCTTTTTAAAACACCGCTAGGTTGTAGCAGGTATAGATGAGGAACTGCTTGACTTTCTCTTTGCACTGCTAGGTGCCATGTGTGAGTCAAGGTTTAAGGAGAAAATTAAAGAATTGTATCTATTTTCTCATTATATGTGTGTGTCGCATCTCTTGGTTTCTCCTTGAGAAATCTCTGAAGCTAAAATAACATTCATTTCTAGCATCCCTTGCTACTTCAAATCTAATTTGGATAACTCCATTCCTTAAGTTGACCTTTTCTTTGAGATGCTATCTGTTGAAAACAGGATGCTGGGTATGACTGCATTCTGTCCTCATTCAACACCTCCTTCCTAGCTGGATAACATAGGCCTTGAAAAGTCTCATTTTCTTTAAGGCAAGGCGGAACCCACTACCCTCCTCAGAGTATTCTCTGCCATGAGAGTTGTGAGGGCTGTGGCCTCCTGTCAACGCCTGACACATACGTGCTCAGCAAGTGCAGCAGTTGTTGCCTCACTGTCACTACTAAGACCCAAGCAGACAAACACACACAAGCTGAGCTGAGCTAGAAAGCAATTGGATAATTTGTTTAAGGCAATAAACATTTATTTCTACTGTTTGGGATGTGATAATTAGACAAACAAATGTTTCTTCTTTTCTAAACTCAGTAGAGTTTGCATAACAGTGAGCATAATGAAAATGCTTAAAAGGAAAACAGAACTCCAGTAGGTTCATAATATCATTTCCCTTTGAAGGCATTCCTTTTCCACCAAACAGATATTTGAAAAGATGAGTTATGGTAACAGACTGTTCACAAGACAGACTGAAGGGAATTTTGGGTGTTTGGCTCTCTGAGCCATTTAAAATAATTCAACCAATCAAACTTTCAGGTTGATCTCTGATTCTCTGTCTCTGTTCAGAAAAGCAATAATTATATTGAATGAAAAGAGGCTATTTATTCCTCAAAGTTTAACAGTGGCATTAGACCCCCAGTTTCAAATTAGCATACTCCCTGTGTGACTGACAGTGCTGAGCACCATCCACACCTCTGGGATCTGGGGATTGATGGGGCTGCTGTGAGAACCAAATGATACTATATGGAAAATGACCTGGGTATAGTAGCAGCTGGGAAAATATAGTTAGTAAGATGATCATGGAAATCATTCTCAACCCTTTGTTCCCAAGTTCTATTTTAAATTATTGGAGACACCAAAGAGCATTAGTTTATATGCAATTATTGATAGATACTATTGATTAGATTGACAGTTTAGAAATTGAGATGCTTTAAAACAGCATATAATAATTCATTTAAAAATCACAACAAACATGTTATATGTTATCATAAATAACATTTTAACAAAACATTATTTTCTAAAAACAAAAATATCATAAGTAATAACAAAATGGGATTGTTTTGCTCCCCTCATTTTTTTGTTCCAGCAACTTTTTTAACCTAGGGCCTTGCACATATGAAGCAAGTATTCTACTTCCAACAGTACTTTAACATATTTTTGCAATAGGTATCTTAACAGAAAATAGTAGACTTTTCATATTTGCTTTTGTTATAATCTGTTGCAATATCACGTATGCTGTAGCTTCTGGAAACTCCATCTTACACTTGAGAAAATGAGTGGATAAAAGCCAATAGTGTCTCAATATTATAAAAATAGTTTTGACCTTAGGCACTCCCTATAGGGGTCTAAGGGACTCTCACATATTAAAAAGAAATGGCTGATTTTGAACAATGATCTCTCTCTCAACTGTGGAAGGTGACCCAAGTAATGATTTAGGCAAAAGCAGGATGCCAAAATAAAGGAGCATCACAGCATACATAAGGACCAAGGATATCACTTGTCTTAAGCCCTGAGAAAAGGTTGCTCTTGGGAACAAGATTGTACTGAAGGAAAGTTGGGAGAGCAGGCAGAACCCAGACATCTTACATAGCTGAGAAAGTATGAGTTGTGTTCTCAAATGACCTGGACAAATTCCTGTGATTTGGGAGTATCTTGACATCATAGATTGCAGGTTCTCTTTCTCTTCCTTCTTCCTTCCCCAGGACAGCAGCAACAAGCTCCATGATGCTAGGACAATTTATTCACACACTTCTGGAATCAGAGGGCAAGCTGACTCTGACCAAGAGTTTTCAGGTACATAGACAGCTAGGTTCAAATCTGGGATCTGCTACTTAGGAGATAAATGGTGAGGGAAAAGTAACTTAAGTTTACAGAATCTCAGAATGCTAATGTGCATAGTAATGATTGTGACTGATTAAAAATGGCCACTCTCTGCATCTACTTCCATCTACAGGTGAGTCCTATTTCCCAATGTCTTGCGCTGGCCCTGTGTCTTGACCACTAGTGTGGTGGAAGTGACTGTGTGAAAACTGAACACAGATTCAAGGGGCTCTGAAGCTTCCACTGGCCCTCATGAACCCCAGAGGTGTCCAGGAAGAACAATGGGATAGAAGATCTCATGTATAGAGAAGACTTCTTTCCACAGGCCCCACCATCTTAATCCATATAGCTAAGAAGCTAGATGAGAAATCCAGGGAGAGACAGCAGAATCTCTTCTCCATTGGCCCTCAGCACTGTGAGAAATGACCATGTTTCAGGCAACTTTTAGAATGGTTTCTGGGGTGACTAACTCTTCCCATCTGCCCAGAAAAGCCCTTTGCCCATCATCCCTGGTTGGGTTTCTCTCCTTATTTGTAGCACAACCATAAACAACCGACAGGAAGATGAGGATATGCAATTTAGCATTTGAAGATTAAGTAAAATGATGTGGGGTGCTAGAGGCAAATTACAAAACCAATACAATCAAGGGTAGACATACTTATCCTCGATTTACAAAACAACTCAAGATTTCCTAGCAAATAAAAGTGTGATGTGGTATCTCTGTCTCTAATTGAGCTTCTCACTCAGGGCCACTAAATGATTTAAATACACTAGCTCACATGCTTTGCTGGAAGAACGTTGTGTTTCAAGCTAAGCAAAGAAGTAGTGGGCCTCTGGGAAATTATGAACCAAAAAAGAAAGGAAACATTGGGCTTAACTAAACTCAAACCGGCTGTGAGTTCTCAAAACAGTATCACTGTTGAATATGGAAAACAGTTAATATTATGTCATTCTGGGTGTGTCTACAGCAGGACTTTTTTTTTTTTTTTGACAGTATTTTTCCCTAGAGCCATGTCCAGCACAAACAAGCAGGTTAGATCCGTATAATGCACCCACAATAATGAAAAATTCTGGGGGCTGATGATTATGAGAAAGCATTCTAAAATTATTTTAGTGATACTAGGAAGAAAAGTGGAAGGTGGAAATAGCTCTTTCATTAAAATCTGAAATTCATTCAATGATGTTGTAATCTTTTCCTCAGGTCATAAGTATTTGACCTAAGAATATATTTTAAAAGACAAAGTGGTAACATGTCTCTTTTTCTAACTAAAATTGCCTATTATTCACACAATAAAAGTAACTTCCCCACTCTGGTGGCAAAAAGAATTTCATGCTGCCAGAAAATAACTCTCCTGTCCATCACTAAAAAAATTCTGACTCTGCAAAAAGCACATGTGAAATCATTCAGCAAGCCAAACAGCAAAAATGTCAGCCTTGGAGAATTTAATCAAGGAGGTATTTCCTCCTGCAGACTTCCGACAGCCAGCATGTGGAAGACCGACCCAGTCACATCTGTATTACATGTGTTTTCCTTGCACACAGTGACATAGCAAGACAGATCAGCAAAGCATTTCTGTTGCTGTGCAAGCAAACAAATAAATGCTTAGTTTTTATACAGGATAGAAATAGGGTTTCATCAACTCTTCATTAACCAGCATTGTTCCTTGGGAAAAACAAGCAAATATATAATAAATATGGGTCATAACTTCTTAAAGAATGGGCAGTTAGCAGGATTCTAAGTTGTTTCACAGCCTCTAAAAGAAATATTCCCTCCATTCATAGCAAACATTTGTGTATCTAAGAATTTGTATGGATAGATATATGGATATCCATTTTCCACATCCATCTGACATCACATTATTTTACCAGGCTGAGGATTTAGTTCTGCTTTGAGATATCTTATTATTTATTGCAAAATTTAACACATTGTCATGTTGGGAATCAGAAAACCACTACAAGTGCCACTGTACACAGAGTCACACAGGGTAACACAGGCATCATGGTTGTTTACATAGTGTGGTGGTTTGATTCAGGTGTCCCCCATAAACTTAAGTGTTCTGAATGCTAGTCTCCCTAGCTGATGGCAATTGGAAATTAAAGCTGCCTGGAGGTGGGGCAGGCTTATGAGTGTTATAGCCAGCTTCCCCTTGCCAGTGTTTGGCACACTCTCCTGTTGCTGTTGCCCATCTTATGTTGGCCAGGGTGTGATGTCCCCCCTCTGCTCATGCCCTCATTTTCCCTGTCATCATGGAGTTTCCCCCTTGAGTCTGTAAGCCAAAATAAACCTCTTTTTTTCCCATAAGCTTCTCTTGGTCAGGTGATTTCTACCAGCAGTGTGAACCTGACTGCAACAGTAAAGTGGTACCGTGGAGTGGGATGGCTGCTGGACACCTGACTATGAGGCTTTGGCCTTTTGGAGCTAATTTTCAAAAGGAATGTGGAAGGATTTGAAACCTTGGCCTAAGAGATGCTTTGCAGTGCTATAAGTATAGCTTGATGGACTATTCTGGTCAGAGCTGAAAGACCTGAATGCAGTAAAGAACTATGGACTGTGAGGTTGGCTTATGAGGGCGAGAAAGAGCTTTACTTGGACTGGGCTAGCAGTTTGTGTGAGGAGCTTGCTGTTATGCGCATGTCCTGAGAAGATGTGCAGGGTTGCTTTGTGTAGAAATGAACTGGTGTGAGCAGAGGGATATGGCACAGAAAAAATGAAATCTTTGGGTGAACTCTGCCAGTTCATCTGCAATTGAGAGATTATAACCTTTGAGATTGCCAGCTCACCTGCACTGGGGCAACAGGAAGAATGCAGACTCTTTTGAAGGGTCCTGAATACTGAAGGAGTATCCTGTTCTTCAAAGTCTGATTTATTTCCCCCCCTAGATTAACAAATTGGTACCCTACCTGGTATTATGAAGTATAACAAACACAGGAAAGAGAGGGTCATTGAGTTTGTAACACGGTCTTGTATTTTGGAAATGGCCATGGGCAGTGTGAAGCAGGTTTGCTGGATGCCTGCATGGAGATCCCATGGGGCCATGGGGATGGACCATGGGTTGCAGTGGAGACCCACTGGAGATGCCAGGACCGCTAAATTGCTTCTGAGGAAAGTTGCTGGCCCTGGATGAAGTTTTCTAGGACTGTGAGTAGCCTAGCTGGGGGGCAGACTTATAACTGCAGAGACTTGTTGCTGGTTAGAATTATCGGACATGGAGATTTGTCACTGACTAGAGTTGTTGGACTTGGAATTACACAGTTTGATGTTTGCCCTGTTGTTTTAAATCTTGTATTGGTTGAATATTTTTTTTTTTTACTTTGCCCAGTGCCATCCTTTGCAGTGTGAATGTGTATTCTGTGTGATTATGGGTTTGGGAGGGGGTTGGTGTTATGGTTCAGTTAAAGACCTTGGATTATGGGGATGTATGAACAACATTGGGATTGATAAAAACTATGGGAACTTTTAAAGTTGCATGAATGCATTATATTTTATATCATGTATGGTTATCAGTTTATGGGAGCCAGTTTATGGAATTGGTGGTTTGATTCAGGTGTCCCCATTAACTTAAGTGTTCTGAATGCTAGTCTTCTCAGCTGATGGCAATTGGAAATTAAAGCCTTCTGGAGGTGGTGTATTATTGGGGCGGGCTTATGGGCATTATAGCCAGCTTCCCCTTGCCAGTGTTTGGCACACTCTCCTGTTGCTGTTGTCCATCTTTTTGTTAGCCAGGGTGTGATGTTCACCCTCTATTCATGCCCTCATTTTCCCTGTCATCATGGAGTTTCCCTCTTGAGCCTATAAGCCAAAATAAACCTCTTTTTGCCCACAAGGTGCTCTTGGTTGGGTGATTTCTACCAGCAGTGTGAACCTGACTGCAACAGTAAAGTGGTACCGTGGAGTGGGATGGCTGCTGGACACCTGACTATGAGGCTTTGGCCTTTTGGAGCTAATTTTCAAAAGGAATGTGGAAGGATTTGAAACCTTGGCCTAAGAGATGCTTTGCAGTGCTATAAGTATAGCTTGATGGACTATTCTGGTCAGAGCTGAAAGACCTGAATGCAGTAAAGAACTATGGACTGTGAGGTTGGCTTATGAGGGCGAGAAAGAGCTTTACTTGGACTGGGCTAGCAGTTTGTGTGAGGAGCTTGCTGTTATGCGCATGTCCTGAGAAGATGTGCAGGGTTGCTTTGTGTAGAAATGAACTGGTGTGAGCAGAGGGATATGGCACAGAAAAAATGAAATCTTTGGGTGAACTCTGCCAGTTCATCTGCAATTGAGAGATTATAACCTTTGAGATTGCCAGCTCACCTGCACTGGGGCAACAGGAAGAATGCAGACTCTTTTGAAGGGTCCTGAATACTGAAGGAGTATCCTGTTCTTCAAAGTCTGATTTATTTCCCCCCCTAGATTAACAAATTGGTACCCTACCTGGTATTATGAAGTATAACAAACACAGGAAAGAGAGGGTCATTGAGTTTGTAACACGGTCTTGTATTTTGGAAATGGCCATGGGCAGTGTGAAGCAGGTTTGCTGGATGCCTGCATGGAGATCCCATGGGGCCATGGGGATGGACCATGGGTTGCAGTGGAGACCCACTGGAGATGCCAGGACCGCTAAATTGCTTCTGAGGAAAGTTGCTGGCCCTGGATGAAGTTTTCTAGGACTGTGAGTAGCCTAGCTGGGGGGCAGACTTATAACTGCAGAGACTTGTTGCTGGTTAGAATTATCGGACATGGAGATTTGTCACTGACTAGAGTTGTTGGACTTGGAATTACACAGTTTGATGTTTGCCCTGTTGTTTTAAATCTTGTATTGGTTGAATATTTTTTTTTACTTTGCCCAGTGCCATCCTTTGCAGTGTGAATGTGTATTCTGTGTGATTATGGGTTTGGGAGGGGGGTTGGTGTTATGGTTCAGTTAAAAGACCTTGGATTATGGGGATGTATGAACAACATTGGGATTGATAAAAACTATGGGAACTTTTAAAGTTGCATGAATGCATTATATTTTATATCATGTATGGTTATCAGTTTATGGGAGCCAGTTTATGGAATTGGTGGTTTGATTCAGGTGTCCCCCATTAACTTAAGTGTTCTGAATGCTAGTCTTCTCAGCTGATGGCAATTGGAAATTAAAGCCTTCTGGAGGTGGTGTATTATTGGGGCGGGCTTATGGGCATTATAGCCAGCTTCCCCTTGCCAGTGTTTGGCACACTCTCCTGTTGCTGTTGTCCATCTTTTGTTAGCCAGGGTGTGATGTTCACCCTCTATTCATGCCCTCATTTTCCCTGTCATCATGGCGCTTCCCTCTTGAGCCTATAAGCCAAAATAAACCTCTTTTTTTGCCCACAAGGTGCTCTTGGTTGGGTAATTTCTACCAGCAGTATGAACCTGACTGCAACACATATGATCACCATCAGTGTGCAGATTTGAGTTTTAGACTCTCTAAAGCAGATTGTCTAGCCAGTCTAAGCATTTATAGGATTTTACTCTTTATTCTCTATATTTGAATAGCTCACAATTGGTTGGAGATATATATATCTCCACAAATTAGCAATCTATTTTTTAACCTTGTAATCATTAATTTGTAGATATGTGTGTGGTGTGTGTGTATGTGTGCACCATGGTGCATGTGTAAAGGTCAGAGGACGACCACTGGGTGTTTCTCCTCTCCTTCCATCTTCTTTGAGACAGGGTCTCTCTTCTCTCTCAGTGTCTTCTTGCTGCTGCTGCTGCTGCTGCTGCTTCTGAACTTCCAGAGTCTCCTGACTTCACCCCCTATTGTCATAAATGCACTGGGATTACAGACACACCACATACACCTCTTTGCATCTGGCTTTACATGGATGCTGATGAGGATTTAACTTGGATTGGCAGGCTTGCAAATGAGCACCTTTAATGTCTGAGCCATCTTCCCACCCTCCAAAACCTATTTATCTGAACATAATGTCTAAAAACTAAATTAGTATGTGGTGTGCATGAATGTATGTATACATGTTTGTATGTATGTGCAAGTGCACATTTCTATCTATCTATATACTTGCATGTATGTATGTATGTGCATGTGGAAGGCAGAGGTCAACATAGGGTATCTTCCTCAATCACGCTCCACTTTATTCTTTGTGACAGGGTCTCTTGCTGGGCCTAGAAAAGATTACCAGCAAGCTCTCTTCCTCCCCCTCTGCTGGGATTACAGGTGTGCCCAATGTGCCCAGATTTTATGTGGGTTCTGGGGATCACTAAGATCCTCATGCTTCCACAGCAAACACTTTACTGACTCAACCATATCCCTAGCCCCTAAAGATAATATTTACAAAAAAAAAAAAAAAAAGAAACACTAAGTGAAATAAGCAAAGATATGGTATTGGAAAGAATTCTTAAAGAAAAGTAGCATATGTTTAAAAAACGTATTTCTAAGTGTTCACAAATGCCATCAGTATGACAAAATTCCAAGACCTCTATTCCATTACTATAGTTACTAACCTTGCCCCTGAATGGGAAGTTTAGGTTTCTAACCAGTGTCCCTATATCTGCAGGCCATTTTTCACAAAGAAGCAAGAGTTGGTTAAAAATTAAAAAACGGCTGGAGAGATGGCTTAGTGGTTAAGATGCTTGCCTGTAAAGCCTAAGGGCCCAGGTTCAATTCCCCAGAACCCACATAAGCCAGATGCACATGGTGATGCATGCATCTATAGTTCATTTTCAGTGGCTAGAGGCCCTGGTTTGCCTATTCTCTGTCTCTTTCATAAATAAATAAAATATCTTTTAAAAACATAGTCCAATTAGTTCCTCTGTTTAGTACTTCATAATAGCATTTTATTGCTCTTACAAATAAAATCCAAATTCCTTGGCCTACATAATACTAAATAGCCTTGGCCTTGTCTACCTTCAACATGACTGCAAGCTACTCTGCTCCAGTCACCCCTGCTTCCTGCTGAGCTTAAGAAAAGATTTAACACTTGATTGATCATGGGAGATCCTCACACTCCAGGTTCCCTCTTCAAAGTAAATTTCTCAGATAGGTTCCCTCCCTCATAAGTTTATGAGACAGATAACATCTGCTTTGAGTGAAACTAGCCTGCTACTGGCCATAGCCAATGATTCAGAGTGATGAATGGCACATGGTACCCATATACCCATACACTGGGTTATAAGTAGGGGGCCATATATTCTGTAGTTCCCAGGGCAGTGCTTGGCTACTGTCCCAGCACAATTATAAATACTATCCTCCTTCTCAAAAATATCCTAGTATGGATGATAAACTGTATTTGCCGAACCTTAGGCACTTAGGGAAAGTAGTTGTTTCTAAAATTTTATCTGGTATGAATTCTGACCAAAAGGAATATTTCCTGCTGAGTGGTGCTGAGCTGATAAAATCTAACCTCTGCTGATGTATACATGCTAGGTTAAAAAGAAACAGGCAATGGTTCACATAGGTGAGTCTATTCAGGAGCCTTGCTGCACAATGCTGAGGTGGAAGCCATTCTAAGTGACAGTGAAGCTGAAGGACCCCAGTCACTCCAGTAGGTTACTTTCATCCATGAGTCCTAGAGCTTATGTCTTCCTCACCATTTATGAGGTTAGTTGACAAAAACAGTACCTTCAGGAGGCAGAAGTGTCAAATGGGTGGTACAATGCCGCGATGCTTTGCCAAGACTTACATGTCATTGATGAGAGGTTGCACTGCAATTGTAAGTAATCACCTTAGCTTCTTAATTTGTGGTGGAAAGTCTCAATGAGGTCACCAAAGTAAAGACTTGGTGTATATGAGCTCAGAGCTGAGGACCATGACATATTACTCTTCTGAAGACTAGGAACAGGAATGGTGGTCTATAGCCAAATATCGTCCTATTTATTCATTCAGTAATTTATTACTTGTGTGTGTGGTGTGGGTGTGTGTAGTGAATGTATGTGTATGTTCCCTCATGGGACCCCATGTGCTCACCTGTGGTGGTGGACAGTCGCCTGTGGTGGCCTGAGTTGAACATCAGGCATCCCAACACTTTTCTGCTAGTTCTTATTTGAGCTGGAGTCTCTTACAGGTAGGGGAACTTACTCTTCTTTTTTTTTTTTTTTTTTTTTGTTGTTGTTGTTGCTGCTGCTGTTGTTTTTTACAGGACCAAGTCAGGAGAAATTCTCTGATCTCTGTTCTCCTTTGCTGGACTGGGGTTACAGAAACTGGTGGCCTGAGCTTAGCTCAAATGTTTCTTATATGCACCTATAAATCCTAGACTTTGAAGATATTTGAACCTTGGAAAGCAAAGAGTGATTTTACAAATGATTTTAATTTAAAACTAAGTGGCTTAATAATGCCTTAGAAATCACGATCAACTTCCATGTTTCTTAATTGTTGCTCTAGTTTTCAATGGACTATTGGATTATAAATTGTAGCAATTCCTGTACCGCTCCCACTTCTACCTTTTGTTAAAAAAGAGACATTAATCCTCCTTGATGGTTGCATTGATTGTTTATGCCTCAGAGAGGCATGTTATAAAGATTTCAGCAGTGCTCAAAGAGAAGCTTATCATCTGGAAGGATTTAATTAATGGATCACTAATTATGACTCCACCTAGCACTTCATGAATACAAAAAACAAACAAACAGGTGATATGGTTTGATTGGTGCTGAAAAAATCAGTCTAAGATTTTAGTTAATGTCACATTCTTTTACATAATTGAGAAAATATTTTATAGGTCTCCCAAGTCTAGTGTTGGAGTTTATTACCTATCGTTATCTTCCTATAAAATGCCATTAAGGTTCTTTTTTTCTTTCTGCTAGCCACTGGCCACTATCCAGAAAGATATTCTCAGAGCTGGGGTGGCAGGAAAGCCTAGTTCTTTTAGAGAAATTTAAACAGCATTTTAAAAAAGCGTTCCCTGTTCATGGGGATTGTCTGACCATAACTTGATTTGTGGAAGGTAAGAAAATCTGAAAGACAACCAGCAAGCTAAATAGTTGCCAGCTCTACAATTCAAGGATTCACTTTTATACACCAGGAAAAGTTGTGCTGACAAGTCCCAAGTACTGAAGAATTATACAACTTCCATACAAAAATATATATATATATATTCTTTGTAAAGACAAGTTGTTGGAGTTTGTGATTACTGTTTATTCAGTCAATTGAAGTTTCATTAGATGTTATAGAAAATAGGACTAGCCACCTTGAAAAGTCCCCTAGGTATTGAAAATCAATAAAAAATTTTGATTTTTGGAAGGTTTAGTAAAGTGTCATCAGAAAGAGCAGCACTGACTCTTTTTATTCTGTCCCCCATCTCTGCCCTTAAATTAAAACTCACAGCAGACAAAGCCTTTGGCTGGGCTCTGAGGAGCACTATTCATTCTCGCCTCTGACCTGATTAGTCAGAATATCTTTCAAACGATTAGTTTTCAATTTGCACCACTGCCAGAAAGAAAGGCCTCCAAATTAATGGCTGCATTGATTGTTTATGCCTCTGAGAGGCACATTTAAACAATTTCAGCAATGCTAAAAGAAATGCTGATCTTCTGAAGGGATTTAATTTAATGGACTGAAAAAAAAATGAGCACTTTGGAAGCTTGCCAAAAGTATGTTTAAAATTCTGCATACAAGTTTGGCTGCCTAGAGGCTCTGAGTGGTCAGCACTTTGTCCTTCTTAGTGCAAAAAGCCTTGACTCTAGATTTGGGGATCCTTAGACTCATTGGTGGGGTTACCATTGCAACTGGGATTCTGACTCACGTTAGGGCCAGTTGTTTACTGCCCTGGTTATCCTAAAATAAGTGTTGTCCCTCACCACTTCCCCAAGTGCTCTTTCTGGCTGGTTTCTTCTCTCTGCTAAAAAGTTAAGAAAAAGTTTCTATAGCTGCTGATTTGAAAAAGTGACAAAAATAAGCCTGTTTGGCACCCAAGGTATGGAAATTTATGGAGTTTTTGATGATCAAATTTCTCTTTATTCCCTGTCCAGTGAAGTTCTAATGCGATGTCTCAGATGGAAAAAGATAACAATGGATTAGATGACTATTCCTTCCATAAATACTACATTTACTCTAGAAGAGTTCTACCCAAATTTGAAGCAGAATAAAGACTATATTAGAAGATTGCATTATTGAAAACTCCCATTTTGAAATTGACCAGTATAATGACTTGGTAGGTTACTCATGATGGCAGCATGCAGGAGAGTTATACCTCACTGAGGACCAGTGACCATCACTGTTCAGAAGTGAGAAGTAGAACTTCTGTGTGGTTGCAACTCCTGACCACTGTTTATACCACAGCAACTGAGGATTCACTAGTAATTAAAATGATTTCCACCATTTCAAGTCATAGTGACAGCTCACTTTTCTCATTTCCCATCCTCTCTTAAATCTCTCTCTCTGTGTGTGTGTGTGTGTGTGTGTGTGTGTGTGTGAGAGAGAGAGAGAGAGAGAGAGAGGAGGAGAGACTAAGAGAGAGAGAACCTGGCAGTCATACTCCCTTTTAAACAGGCCAAATGTGTCTTTATAAATGCTTTAACCTAGGTTAGCCCACAAAAGAGGTGTTGGTTTTGAACAATACCTCATATGATTCAGTGAAAGAAAATGGTCAAAATAAAGTTCAAAATTTCTAAGGGGGGGGGACTAAAATTTGAGAACCTGGGGACTGAATAAGACAGAGTGCTGAAGTGTTAAATACCTCAACTGGGTTGATCTGTTGTCACATTCCACTAGACTCTTAAGTTATCACCACTCTTGATTTAACCTCTTACCTTTGGAGACTTCGTTACCCTATCTCCTATGCATCTTCTTTATTATATTATATTGCTCAGGCCTCAGGTCCTTTAAATATAACAAGAACATGTTCTTGCATGATGTCTTCCTAGAATCTTTGCCCACCCCATGATTCTGATTCAGTTTTTCAGGCAACACACTCTTAAATATCCTGTGCTTTGCTTTCTTGGTACAGAGAATCTCCTGTTAGACTGAGCGCTCTTGAAATCCATTCTTAATCTTACTTAGAATATCTAGCAGTACATCAGACTGGGTTGGGGGTGGAAGTAAAGAGTTATATGAGCAGTTTTGCCTTGATGGCAGAGTATTTTATCACTATTGTTGTTTAGAATTACAAGTAGAGGTAATGATTAAAAGTTACTAAAAATAAAATGCAAAATGATATAAATGAAATGATAAAAATGAGCAGTTATTTTAAATTTCTCTACAATGAACCCACTCACTATTTACTTTCCTTGGTAGACTCTCTTATCCTGCCCTCCTTGCCCATCACTGTTCAAAGCAATTTCCAAATGATTAAATGCTTTTGAGGAACAAAGCAATTCAGGAAGATCCTCCTCATTAAAGTGCCATAAGCAAAGATCCCAAACATTATAGACAAAGAGCCTAAATGTCTGTGAACAAAAGTCATCATAGTGATTCTTAAGAGACATTAAGATTGCAGAAGATATTTGTGTTTGCTTTCATGCCCTAGCAATTTCCTTTTGTGTTAATACAAAGTAATTAAAATTAACTGCTTATCCTAGAGTCTATATAATATCACACTTCCTCTTAATTTTTAGGTTTGCCTTTCACTAACCAAGGTGAGCCAAGCAAAATTAGTTAACTATTAATAAATCACCAAATGAAATGAAAGTATGTTTTTTTTCATTTACCCCCACTTGGGACTTTCTTGAGACCTCAAAATCCCTACCAACAAGACTGTGCCTGGTAGCTTATGTTCTTATCTTTCAAAACATGTTCAGTAAGTCTTGCAAGGTCTTTCTTCCCAATATACCAGTTAAAAGAAGTAGAGAAAGTGTGAAAGTGTGTGTGTGAATAGAGGAAAGCATGGAAGCATTTGGATCAGGCCTGAGATGACACAAAGCACAGTACTCACACTCTACCCTCCTCTTTGGTGGGGTTGTGCCACATAGCATATTCTGCAGCAACATAAGCTACAAAGCTTACATTTGGCAAAAAAGAAGCCATGGACTTGAGTGACCAGGTAGAGATCTTTACTCCACTATCACATGGCAAGATGCAAGACATGTTTACTTTTGTCCCTGTCAAAACCCCTGCCCAGTGCAATGCTTCACACGGTGTCAATTCTTAGCAAATGTGCTGACCAGGAATGGGACAAGTATCACATGAACAGTATAGAATACTGTTCTGTGGAATAAACTTCAAAGACTTCAAGCAAGACTTCCTCTAATACATACAGCAGATCCCATGAATCTTGAAGAACTGTGATTATTTTGTTGAGAATTCTCAAGTCCAGAACAATTTATAGTAATTCACCAAAACTCTGTTGCCACTTAAATTTTATAAATAATCAGTTTATATACAAATACACATATGTATTTGATTACATAAGCCATTTTCATATATATATGTAAAAGACACACACAGATACCTGTATATGTATGTATTTGGCTTTATGTGTGAAGACAGGGCATGTAAAGAGTGAAAAACAGAGCCCAATTCAATGTTAGGACATGGAACTCCGTAATAAATGGGAGAAAATATCTTCGGTGGGTTGAGTTTCCCTTGATGGTTGAGTATCACCCATAAAGCCTAGCAACCAGTTTCTAAGCCTTCACAAATCAATCATTGCTAGGCAGTAGCCCACATTGCACTCTAATTGTAAGCATTTGTTCTTATTCCAGAAAGAAACACTAATGTAGAATCTCTAGAGATGTAGTTAATTCTTTCAGATACAATATGAGAACAATGATGACTAATGGTCTCAATTCTTCAAATTATACAATAATAACTGTATATTAACAAGCAAAGTGAAATTACTCCAAAATAATAGGCATTAGCAAACCAGGGTACTGCAGAGATGGATGGCCCTTACACCATAGAAACTGATGGAATCATTATCCTGAGTGTGCTTCGAGGAAAATTAAGTGACAAGTTTCTTTTGTTTAGTAGTGTGTGGTGATGTTATATCAAAGGGCATACAGTTAAGTCATGCTGTATTAAATAACTTCTTAAACAGAATGTTTCTGAATCATTAAGGTGATACTACAAAATAAAACTTTATAATCAACAAACTATATATATAATAAATGACCCTTCAGTTACCTGCAGAATGTGTGTGATTCTATTCCATGACATTTCTAGATTACTATATCTCTTTTATGATCTTTGCAACTAATAAAATTATTTCATGTTGCTTATGGGACCTATTATACTTGTAAAGGAACTGCATTATTACTTATAAGAATGGGGGTACAAGAAAATCAGGGCTGAAACACTACTCTGATCCTTGGTGCTTAGCCAGTGCATCTAATGAACAATCTTTTCAGTGATTCTCAAGCTTCAGAATCACATGGATGGTTAATTTAAAAAGACTGCCTAGCTCCACGCCCAGAATTTCTGAGTCAGAATTAGAGCCTGAAAATTTTTAGTCCTAACAACATCACAGGTGTTTCCTGCTGCTGTTGACCCATGGGCCACTCTTTGAGAACTGTAGCATTATCTTATTGCTGGGACAAAACACCTAACCAAAACTTACAGTCAAGTTTTATCATGGTAGACACAGCAACTTAGAGCAGAGGCTGAACAACACACCTTCTCACATAAGCTATGAGGAGGAAGCAAGAGTGGCATAGCTGTGTTTATCTCTTTCAGCCTTTTTCTGGTGTCGTGATCACCAAGAATGCTGTATTCTTGCCCTTCTCCCGCATTACTCTATGGTTTCAGCTGGGGGCCCTGGTGAGGTGTGGTTAGCTGATCCTCCCTTCAGGTTCATTGTCCATCTGAAAAAGATAAGCAAACTCTCCAATGGAGAGAGAAGTTAGTACTCGATAGAAGGGATGGCCATAGATATTTTGGAGGGAATTTTATATGCATAGGCTCTCTTCTAGCTCACATTTGGTGGTATCTTGATCTTGGAGACTGAGCTCATTTTTTGTACATGGTTTTGACTTATTTCCCAGTTCCAGCAGTGAGTTCCATTCCACTGAGTGGATCTATTAGCCAAATCAACTCCAACTAAGCCAGATATCCAGAGACACAGAGGCTCCCAAAACCTCATCACTGAAGTAGAACTAAAATGACCCTAATTTGGCTCAGGGAAATTCACGGAAGAGGAGGTGGAAAGAATGTTAGAGCCACAAGTTGGGGCATTATGCACAGAGACTTGGCCTACCCCCCAGAACTCTTGACTATCCCCACAATGCATGACCCACATTCCCCATTGATGAGGGTCCCTTTGGAAGAGGGAGGACAGGGAGGAGGATAAGGGAGCCAACACTATGAATGTAAAATCAGAATAATATAAATAACAATAAAACAAACAAACAAACAAGAGTGACATAGCTGTGAACACCCAGCAGGCTGGACTAATAAGCCTTAAGGTCCATACTCAGTGACACACAGCCTTCAGCAAGATACCACATCCCAAAGTCTCTACAAACCAGAGATTGAGTATGAGGCTTAATCAAAAATACATAATGCTATAGGGGAAATTGCACATTCAAACCACCACATTCTGCCCCTGCTTCCCTTAAACTCATGGCCATATCATGATGCAAAATGTATTCATTCTAATTTTAGAAGTCCCAGTAGTCTTTACCAATTCTAACTCTGTTCAGAAGTACAAAGTCTCATCTGAGACTCAAAGCAATCTCTTAACTGTGAGTCCTATAGAATCAAGACACCAGTTACATACTTGCAACATATAACGGCACAGAGTAAACATTCCCATTGCAAAAAGAAGACATAACAAAGAAAAACTGGACCAATGCAAGATTAAAAATAAGCAAGGGACTGGAGAGATGGCTTAGCCGTTAAGACACTTGCCTGCAAAGCCTAAGGAGCCATGTTTGACTCACCAGTTCCCAGGTAAGGAAGATGCACAAAGGGATGCAAGTGTGCAAGGGCAGACATAAATACAAGATAGCATGTGTGTTTGATTCAGTGGCTGGAGGCCCTGGCATGCAGCCAATTCTCTCTGTGTGTGTGTCTCTCTCTCTCTCTCACACACACACACATGCTGTCACTCTTGCAAAAAAAAAAAAAAAAAGCAAGAAGGACAAGCATAAAATCCTGCAATTCAATGCCCAGCACCTGGGAGTCATGATGAAATGTTCTGGGCTCCCCAGATTGACAACTCCACACTTTTTGCTGGGCTGCTTACAGCCGAGGGAAAATCCATCCCAAGTCCATAGTTTTCCTTGTAGGCTCTCCCATAGTTCTGGCATTTTGAAAATCTTTGGGGTCTCCATTGAAATCTATGGTTCATCTTCACAGCTCTATGCCCTGACTCCACAGAGCCTCCATGCAGGGACTTCCATTCTGCCCCATAGTGACCATCTCCAAAATCATGAGCATTTTGTAACTCCTATTTCCTGTTTTAGTCATACATTGAAAACCAATTTCTGGTGGGCTACCAAATTTCTTAATCCACAGAGGAATAAAGCCCACTTTGAGGAGCAGCAAACTCCTTCATGCCTCCTCTGCTCTCCCAATGTAGAAAAGCAGGCACAAGTGGGAAGCTGGTTTGCACCCTGTTACATATCTGGGTGAATACACTAAGTAATGGGCTTGAAACTGGGCTAATAAAACTTGGGGTCCTCTCCCAGTGACACACCTCCTCCAGCAAGGCTTCACGTACAAAAGGTTATACCGGCTAGGGATTTAATATGAAGCTTAATCACAAACACGTGAGGCTATGGGGGACATTTTATATTTAAACCGCCATAATAGCCAAGGTATTAAGTTAAAAACCAAACATTGCCTGAAAGGACCTCACATATGCTCAGAAATGCAGAATCATGGTTTTTGCTTCTAAAGTGTTGGGCATG
Source organism: Orientallactaga sibirica (assembly GCA_036365145.1). NCBI lineage: Eukaryota > Metazoa > Chordata > Mammalia > Rodentia > Dipodidae > Orientallactaga > Orientallactaga sibirica. The sequence continues at coordinate 50,668,535 of JAEOAD010000005.1, forward strand.
TTATCCAATCAAGCATATATCTTTAATATTCAGAGCCAAATAAAATTTTAACTTTTCTCTCACTGAGGAAGTAAAGGTAACAAAAAGCAAGTTTCTTCTGGAAACTTTACCAAAATAAACTATGTCTTATTGAAAATATTTTTTCTTTTTCATTCTCATTATATGAAGAGAGAAAAATACATGACCCTTATTGGCACTGTATGTTCATCAAGTTTGTGCATAGCTCATCTTTCCATCACTTGTGCCAGTTTAGGTAAAAGAAAAGAGGTTTATCCACTTTTGTTGGGTCTCCTCTGGAATCTAGTCTTGTACCACTAGGCAGTGCACATATTGATCCCCAGTGACTAACAGTCTCTAAATTAAAGTTATGGCCATGAGATCAAAAGATACCTAGAAATAGTCCTGGGTTAAATTCAGCTGCAACTTTGTTGTTTCACTGGTACAGGAAGGAACACTGAGTGCCCTTGGCTTGGGCATGCCCTGAGCAGTCCACAGTTCCACCTGCTTGCAGCTGACTTCCCACATTCATTCTGCTTTCCTCGTTCCACTAGGTTGCTGTAACTGTGGTACCTCAAAGTCCTTTTTTTTTTTTTTTTTTTTTTAACAAATGGTGAAACTGTGGCTTGCAGAAATGTGGTAACTTCCCTGGAGCCAGGCTGATAGCTAGTGCTGGAAGATGACTATAATCATGGCTGAAGACTCCTTATGCTTTTAACACTGATTTCTAATGGTGCCAACACTACAACTCAGACAAGAGCGTGGCTACCAATGTTAACTGCCTCACTCTCTTTGACATCTTTATGGATATACATGCCATAGAGAACTAAATGCACCATGCATGCTCCATACATTTCTCCATGTGGCATCATCTTCTGGAGCACTTTGAAATATGTAGAGACTCTTTTTTCTGTTTTAAGTTTGTGAAAGAGCAAAGTATTATGTAAACAAGTCCAGGGTAAAAAAATAGTTTTGAGTTCTAGCTTTGGAGTCAGGGACAGTATGGCTTTTATGAAGCCATCCTTTCAAAACAAAACAAACAAAAATCCAAAAAAGATTTGAAGCAAAGAGCCCATGACACAATCAGAGTTAGAAACATTAAGGTTGAGGAGGAAAAGTTCTCTTCCTTAATAAGGCAGCTCGTGGTATCTTCCAAGGTCCTGTTCTCATTCTTGCGTGGAGGTTATATAAGAGTCAGTAACAGGAGAACCAAATGCAGTGATTCTCAAAATTATACACAAAAGATCACCTTATTGTATTTGCAAATACACAAAATAAGTTGTGGGAAGGGGTCTGCAATTCCGCCTGTCTTGAAAACAGCTGGAGAATACTGATTCAGGGACTCCCATTTGAGTGCTCAAGGGTGAGAACTCAGAAGCAGCAGCCACTTCCATTTCTTAGCTCAGCACTTCACATGTGGTGAGCCTGGGGAAACCCGTTTATGCCTCAACTTTCATCTTCCCATGGCACATATTTAAATAGTAATCCAGGTGGGAATAGGAGACAGAATATCAACTTTTTGAGCCTTCTCAATCAGATACCTTGAAAAACAGATCTTAAATCACTGGAATTTTCTGCTTCAAACATCTATAATTATGGGTCCCCATAAATCTAGTGGATTCTTGTTGCCAACCCAAAAAAAAAAAAAAGTGATCCTCAGAAATCAATAAAATTTCTTCAATTCCAGGTTGTAGATATCCAGCCTGCAGATCATTAGCCACCACAGGGAAGGTGGTGGACAAGGGAACAAAGTGAAGAACGATTCACTCTGTCATTCGCTTCATGGTATTCCATGGAGACAGCATATCTGCTTCCTTCAGTCTCCACTTGTGTTGCTGAGAAGCCGACCAGCTGAATCTTATCTCTATCTTATCTATGACTCACAAACTTTACTGAAGACTCTACTGGGAGAAAACTTAAATGTGTAGATACTGAGATCATGCTTTACAAGGTGCAGATTCAGTAGGTTTGACAAGAATATTAGAGAACTTATTTTTAACTAGTGCCCCAGGTAATTCTGATACAGACACTCTGTTCTCTGAGGGAGCAAAAAAGCTTAAAGAGTTTGAAAGGAATGATACCTAAATATGGTGCTAATTTAACAGGACAGTGGCTAAAACATCTTCTGGTGTTTTGAATGACCCCAATAGAAATTACATTTACAAAGTGAGCAGTTACCAAGTATTACGCATTTCAAGTTTGTTTCACTGTTCTCAGTCCTGTTGTCACAATTACTAACTTCACAGAGTAGAATGAAGGCTTAGCTTAGAGACTGCCTGATCTTAGCTTTAGCACAGATGGCACTAGAAATGTATCGTGAGAGCCTATAACTGAGGCTGATGAATCTGATGGACCTTTATGTAGTAATCTCAAGAGTTTCCTTACACTGTCTCTGCAGAACTCATTATCACAGTCCTCTAGAATATACTCTCAAATCTGTGATTCTACAGATCTTTGTTGGGCTCCAAGAACTTGCATTTTTCACAACTTCCTTGCTGTTGCTAGTGCTGTTTGCAAAGCCCAGCCACTGGAGTTGACTGCTGAGTCCTTCTCCTTTGGGACCCCAATGCCCCATTTCTGTGAGCTTTAATTTCTCTCTCACAGGGGACAATTTGGAAGATGCTTCTTTTTCTTTAAAGTGATACAGAACAGGGACAAGGTAGCATTTATTATAGGTAGTCAACCAGGGAGAGAGGCCCAAGGAGATGCCACCTTGCCTGCCCTGCGAGGGACTAGAACCCACATTTGACCTAGACCTGGCTGCAAGAAGCAACTCCAGCCTCTTCAACTTTTCCTGGGCTTAGTACACTTGTGGGTTGGCCCTTCCTGAGTCAGCCTCTTGAGCCAACCAACCAATCTCCCTTACACGCCTAAGACTCGTGATGAAGCTCATCCTAATTAAACATTTGACCCACATAAAGGAGCCTAACTACGTGTGTAAATCTCTCTTCTCCTTCTGGATCCTTCTTGGCACACATGTGTTAGTCTCTTAGGACATCTCCCTCTTCCAGTCTGGCTGGGAGTGTGAGGAGGATTTCTTTTAGTCTGCACACTTCCCTGCTTTGTTTTTGGATGTTTTCCTGCTTTGTTACACATGGGATCTCTCCTTAAGTTCTGAACCCCTTATTCTTTCTTAGTCTTTTTTGACCCACTACACTTTGCTTTCTGTGTGTGTGTGTGTGTGTGTGTGTGTGTGCTGCACGTGCCTGTGCATGTGCTCAAACTTTTCCCTTTGCCCATTTCCAAACAGTCAAAGGGGAGAACTTTTGGCTTGGGCCTTCCATTCTAACCTTCTCTCTGGACCCTAACTATTCATAAAATAAAGTTTATAGTCCATAATTTTACCCTTTTCTGAGTCCTTATTTTCAATCTTTAGTAACTTGAAGGAGGACCCAAAAGTTGGGGTCCATAGGCCTAGGATCTCCTGTATCTTCATTGAATTTAATCCCTCCCTGGGCCCAAAATCCTATATGAATAGTTGCTGAGCCAGTATAGCAAATGCCCACTGATGTTAATATAGTGAGTTTTAAAGCATCTTTAGGAGTTACTTTTGTGGGTTTGAAGTTATGGTATGTTAGCTACCCTTTATCCTCAAGTAGAAAGAACAACACTTCTTTAGTAGTGGTTCTTTCATAAGATTTTTTTCTATCTTTCTTTGATTAAAAAAAAAAAACTTTGAAAAGTCCTACTGTTCAACAATTCTAGCTAAGCAATGGCTAGTTTGCAAAATGCCATTCCAATCAGTTCTATGCAACCAGATACTAAGGAGATATTCCAGCCCCATCCTTCTTCCTCACATAAGTTTAACAAGGGAATTCAACTGGGACCTAGACTGAGCTTCCCTTCCTTTTAGGTGCCCTGTGGCTGTTTATAGGACTTCTAGGAGTTATTCTGACCAGTAGGAACCACGTCCAACACAGGCATAAGCACAGATTGCTGTGAGGAACATAGAACTCAGCTACAGCTCTTTGTTTTCCCCAAGGACTTGTGTGTAGGGCCTGCTAAGTTCCCACAGGAAGCTGAAAGAACACTGCAGGACCAAGCAAACAAGGACAACCCTGTAAAGTTTATAAAGGGAGTGATGACAATCCTTTGAATATAAATAACAGTGGTCAGCTTCAGAGTGAAAAGATCCAGTGACTTTATTCTTTCTTGGTAATTGTAAACATTCTATGTATCTCTACCCCAATAAGAAATCCATGTTGAGGCTCCATCTTTTGAAGGATTCAAAATACAATTTGATTTGCTGGATTGAATTTTGGATATCCTTCAACTCAGAGCTTGCTAACTTGTAACTGAAAGAAAAATATCTTGTCCTCTTGGAAATTCTTCCACTGCAACTTTGTTGGTGAGTCGTGCACTAATGAATCACAAGGTCTGGGTGCAAAACCTACCACCCCGTTGTACCAACGCAAGTGTGAGTTGACCACAACAAATTCAGGTGGCCACTTCCCAGGATGGAGTAATATGAGAAGGTAGAATGGTCATAAATGGATGAAAGTGAATGCCAATGTTTAGAGCCCCAGAAAATATAAATACAGTTAAGCCCCATTAAGCACTTCATTTTTCTAACCTTTTTCTGTAAGGGAAAATTTTGAGATGGTAGTAAGTTCTGATTCAAGATCTTGCAAGGTTTAGAACTATAGCACATGCAGACTAATGATGCTATTATAAGTACATGTCCTTGTTTGTGTATATCCCATTACATGATCTTGATAAGGTTTCTCAAAGTTCCTGATTTTTCAGGGTTGGGTATTATTTTTAATAGGCTTGTCCTGAGTATGAAGTAATTGTGTACTAATTCTTAGCATAGTATTACATAGCAAATAGTAAATAATGGTTATTTTTATTGCCTCTTACAAATTTAGTGAAGGTTATTAAGGCCTATATAGGGCCTCAGGATGCACCTCAGGCTGACCTTAAAATGGTCAGTCTGGAGTCAGACAATCCTTCCGCTTCAGTTTCCTAACTGCTGGGGTTAGAGTAGCCATGCCACCATGCCTTAGGGATCTTTTCCCACAAGATATGCAGATTTACCTAAATCTATTTTCATAATATTTTGCGTATAAGTCCAGGGCAGTGATGGAATCTCTCGATGCCTACCTACACACATTGGGGCCCTGAGCCTTAATTATGTATGATACATAAGGTTTTCTATGGACAATGAGTTTGATCTACTGTCAAGTGGATTGGGCTTTGCGATGAGTGTTTTTTCCTTCTGTCCTCGTACAATGGGTTACTGAACTTTCAAATGTACTCTTATGACCAATTGAATTTGAAACCTCAACACAGCCTAGAAGTTCCTGGGCATGTGCCAGTCTGATCAAATTCAGCTTGTACCCCAATTATTGGCAAGCTTTTCCTCTGACTCCTGCATTGTCTTTCTCTATGGCTCCTCCCTGGCCTCTGTGATATCCTGGGTATATAACTCACCTGCTTTACTAGTTTGCACAACAAATTTACACTGAACATTTTATGACATGGGTGAAGAATTAGATTGTGCAGTGTAGTGTTTGTCCATCTTGATGTTTCCATCCACCTCTCTTCTTCCTCTCTGGTATATCAGAGCCCCTGAAGGAGTGGAGCTAATGTGATCTTCAAATGTGGGGCTCTGGTATGCTGATTATTTTAAAGGTCCTTGGGGATTAGCAGGTGATGGAAGAGGCTTACTCTGATATTTCCTTATCTGTGTAAGGACACATCTACCAAACAAGAAAATGATTGCCTTTCTCCTCTCCCCAAGGCTGCATTAACCATATCCAAATCACAGAGAGGAAGACTGAAGAATGTTACCACATCTGGACAGACTTTGTATGTTTCCTAGGCTCCATTTAACTTCCAAGGAGATTTCCATATAAACCATTTACTTGCTTTTCCCCATCTCCCTGTCCCATAAGAAGATGACATCTGAACCCTCAGGGTTATTGGATAGTCATTTCTGATGATGACCCCACATACACAAATATACCTGGATAATCTTTTCTCTTGGGAAACTGTCCACTGTCAGTCCATCTCTTTGCACATACAGAGGGTATAGGAGAGGCTTTCTTTTCATCCCTACACCTGATTCATCTCTAGATATCTCAGCAACATCTAGACCTATCAGGCTATCACTTTCTATCTATCTATCTATCTATCTATCTATCTATCTATCTATCTATCTATCATCTACCTATCTATCAATTTCTCTAGATTATTTTTTCTAAAGAAAAAGTTTTTACTGTTTCTTTATTAGAATAAATTTTGGGAGAAAGGAAGTTCTTCCTCTTGTTCCTTATAAGTTAATACTGTTTGTTGTTATGGTATTTCATTTTATTTTCCCAGTGCCTATGGATAGTACCCATCACATAATATAGGTTTATCCATTAAATAAAAGATGAAGAAAGGATAAGGAAAAAAGCAAGGAGGACGGGAGAAGAGAAATCCATGATTTTGTCCTGTCCAGGATGTGACTGCAATAGCCAGCGTGGAGGTTGTTATGTTGATTTGTTTTCTTCCTACTTATTACCACTGAGAAGCATTTACCCTCCATTTTTCTTTCATTTCCAGTATCTCAGCTATTTCTCTTCTAAACCAATTTCTATCCCTCAAAATAGATTCACACTATGGCTCTTCCTTTTTTATTCATGGAGTTCACAAAGCCATTCATAATCCTCTTGCAGGTAATTAATTAACTCAGGGGGTATACTTATTAAGCCAGAAGCATGTTGGCTTTAATTTCCCTGTATGAGATTCCCTTCCCTCTATTAACTTCATCTTTCCTCATTCAAAGCAAAATTAATTTGTATTCTCCCTTTATTGGATGTCATTTGTCCCTCTGATAGATTATGCTAAAAATAATCATCTTCCCACTTCTTAGAAATTGAGTCCTATGTGGCTTTTCCCTTTTCAGGAAGAATATACTGGGATTTGGGAACAAGGTTGCTCTGGTTCATAATAGAAATATAAACATGATGCTTTCTAGTTTTGTCTTTGCTTCTGTCTTTCTTTCGCTCTCTTTCCTTTCTTTTCTTTTTCTTTCTTTCTTTCTTTCTTTTTTTTTTTTTTTTTTGGTTGACCTCTTCTGGTATTCTGAGATACCACAGTTTTTGTCCTCTCTGTTATATGGGGATGACTCAGATTTAAGGAGCTTTGGTGAATAAAATTGAGTAAAAGGAAAGAGAAAGTTAGAAGAAGCCATGGGCAACTTCCTGTGTTTCAGGAAGAAGGAGCTTAATTTTCACTCCCTGTAGTCATTCTGCTTGCATCAGCCCTAGAGTGCTTAGCATATCACATAGTTAGAAGTCAACACTATTTGAGCTGATTGGAACTGGGAACAGGTTAACTGGGAGCTGAATGCACACTGTGCTGAGAACTCTGTACTAGTAGACTATTTTAAAGTAAAAGACTTTCTCTCAAGATATAAATAGTTGAAGCAAACCCTCCAATATCTTTGGAATGTTTTAATGGGAAGTATTGGGTTTAGTTTCTATTTATTTTAAATTCTGTATTAGATGATGTTGTAGTTAGCTTTGTGTTGCTAGACAAAGCACCCAACCAAAAGCAGCTGGTGGGAAGAAAGGATTTATTTTGTCTTACAGTCTTGAAGGGAAGCTTCAGGATTGCAGGAGAAACATGGCATGAGCAGAGGCTACACATTACCTCTGCCACAGCAGGTGGAAATGGCAGCAGGAGAGTGGGCCAAACTCTTACAAGTGGGAGCTGAATATAACACTCCTAAGCCTGACTCCAGCAATAAAACTACTCCATCAAGGCTCCACCACCCAAATTGCCACCAGTTGGGGATTGAGTATGAGGCTTAACCATGAACACATGAAGCTATGGGGGACACTTTCAAAGTACCTCACGGGTTTACATTAAATCCCAGATTTCACATAAGCTCTTTAGACCTATCAAATGAATCATAACCAAGAAAGAAAGAAAGAAAAAATAAAACCTTTCTTTGCCTTGAAGAATCACCTGAACCTCCAAAGCCACACTGAGCAGGAGTGACACTTGACACAACATATTTTATACTGAACTTTTTTTAAAGTGAGTGTAGGAAAGGGTCTGAATGCCACTGTCATTTGAACACTGGGACTTTGATCAAAATACAATGCCCAGCAATAACTCTCAAGTTTGAGTCTAGGATCCTGAGGGACTTATCTTTATGTCACTAGCATCAAACAAAACATTGAAAAAAGGTCAATCAATAAGTCAGCTACAAACTTTGCTTTTCAGAGAGAATTTATTGGTAGATAATGTATGAAGGAAGAAGCAGTGGAACAGCAGGCTGGTTCAGCAACAGGTGCTGAGACAATTCACTTTTAGAATTTAGCACTTTATCCGGAGAGCTGTAACACCATAGAATAGGTAATATGGTGGGGTCTGAAGCCAGAGAGAAGGAGAGGAAGAAAGAGTGGAAGGAGATTAGAGAGAGGTAGTTTAATGCCTTTCATAAGGTTTCAATGAGGGAGAAAGTTCGACTCCATGTGACTCAACTCAAGGGCTAAAAGCCACCACACAATGTAGAGTGAGAGTGAAAGAAGGCCCCTCTTTCTTCAGGATCTCTAAGGCAGAGGGTCAACTCTGCTTCCTGCTGCCCTGCTCCTGCCTGTGGCAGTGGTAGGCGTTAAAGGGAGGCAGGAAGGCACTAGGTAAGATAGTGATGTTATAATTCAAGGTGTTCTCGGCTCAGGAAGCAGGGGCTCTTAAAGTGATCACATCTGCGTTTTAATATTTACTAGGACTTGGAAGTGAGCCTTATATTTCAGAATTGAGCTGGGAATGATGGCTCATGTCTATCATGCTAACACTTGGAAGGCAGGAGGCAGAATTGTAGCAATTTTGAGGTCAGTTTGGTTTCAATAGTGAGTTCCAGGACAGCCAGGGCCATATAGTGAGACCCTGTCTCAAAAAAAAAAAAAAAAAAATCTAATAGCAGATATATAAATGTGAGAGTTTTAATATTTTTCTTTGGGCTATCTGGACAGATGACTCAGTGGTTAAGGCACTTGCCCACAAATCCTAATGACTCTGGTTCAATTCCCCAGTACCCACATGAAACCAGATGCACAGTGTCACATGCATATGGAATTTCTTAATTTCTTTGCAGTGGCTAGAGATCCTGACACATCCATTCTCTCTGTCTCTCTTCTCTCTATCTTTCTCTGCTTGAAAATAAATAAATAAAAATATTTTTAGAAATATTTCTTCTTTGGGAGATCTATTCATGGGTCTCTGAGCGAGCTTAAGTTTGATTCCGTCTGGATGACTGGATGGAAACAACTAAAAGAGTCACCAAATGTCACTGCACCTGTAACAATGTAAAAACAGTTATTGTTTCCTGGACTCCTGTAGGGAGCCATGAGTCTAGTGCATATAGGTGAGTAAGTATTCTAATAAGCTTCTTGCGGGAGAGGAGATTGGGCTTCCAAAGGGAATTCGCAATCACATGGAATGAGCTTTTAAAAAGCATGCCCTCATTTTAGCATAGGGAGAGGGTAAGTTCACCAACAGGCAGAGTTCAATCACTTGGAATGTTAAAAGAGTGATTCTTTTCCCTTCCCTTCCCTGTCTTTACGAAGTTTCCTGACTTACTACTGAATAAGTGCAGAAGAACGATTTAGAGTGCTTTTATTCATGTGTGTGGTAATGAACAGCCCATCTCTAGAGTTGACATGGGTCTCCATCCCATCATGAACCTGGACCAGGATGTGTTGCCCTCTGTATATGCCCATCCCATTCTGCAGTTCTGGATGCATTGAGGGAATTTTCTTTTGAAACACATGGAGGTCACTATGATGGCCATGCCTTAATTGTCATGCAAAGACCCCACCCTTGGCTGCCTATGGAGATGAAATGGAGAACGAGTGACAAGGACAGTGAAAGAATAGATTACTGAGTGCATAGAAGAATATCTCCTTCACCTCCTGCTGGGCTCCTGGGTTAAACTTGAGATGTAGAGAGAAGCAGAAAACACATGAGATATGAAAGTTAAAATTTAGAAATGCATTTTAATTAAACACACTACAAAAGAAAAGAAAAGAAAAAAGATGTACCAGGATGCTCTAGTGGACACAGTGAAATACCAATGGGTTCCCATCAAGAAATTCTTTTCTTGTGCTTACACGATCTGCCAAAGGGCACTGGCATCCTTTGAAGTACAGCCTTAGTAGGAAAGACTTGCCTGCAAAATTCACTAGGTTCCTTCCAGGTAATTCATATTCAGGACCCAAGATGGAAGGGATGGGCTAGACATGTCCTTCCTTTATAGGGCTGTGTGGGCTGCAGGGAGTTTTCTATGTTGGGTATTGGTGTTACTGAGCCTGTACCACAGCTCACCTTCCCCTCTGCCTAACTGGCTTCATTTCCTTCATCCCAGGGCCTCTGGAATAAATAACCTGCAGCTATTCTCCACCCCAGGGTTAAGATCCTGGAGATTCTAACCAGAGACAATTGTGAAGAGAAGTGAAAACATGCCGGATGTCTTTGAAGGGATGAAAACAACTGATATAGTCTATTACTGTCCTGCTGATTTCAGTATTACTGTAAGCACAAAAATGAAACAATACTAGCTATTCTTTTCTGTGAGCAGTAAAATATCTAAACCCCTTGTTTAGACTTCCAGGCTCTTTCTTGAAAATAATTTACTGGTATGTTTCAATTTTGAAAGCGGTGAATTTTGGCTTATACAAGATTTTTTTTTTCTGCTATTAGTTATTTTTTTCCTTTTTTAAAATTTATATTATTCTGATTTTACATTCATAGTATTGGTTACATTGTCCTCCTCCCTGTCCTCCCACTTTCAAAGGAACCCTCATCAATGGGGAATGTGGGTCGTGCCTTATGAGGTTAGTCAAGAGTTCTGGGGGGTAGGCCCCAGTCTCTGTGCATAATGCCCCAATTTGTGACTCTAACAATCTTTCTGCCCCCTCTTCTGCGAGTTTCCCTGAGCCACATTGGGGTCATTTTAGTTCTGTTTCAGTGATGAGGTTTTGGGAGCCTCTGTGTCTCTGGATATCTGGCTTAGTTGGAGTTGGATGTTCTCTGTGTTTATCTCCTTCAGCCTTTTTCTGGTGTTGTGATTGCCATGAATGCTGAGCTTTTGCCCTTCCCCTGTGTTGTTCTATGGTTTCAGCTGGGGCCCTGGTGAGGTGTGGTTAGCTGATCCTCCCTTCAGGTTCATTGTCCACCTGAAAAAAGATAAGCAAATTCTCCAACGGGGAGAAAAGTTAGTACTAGGTAGAAGGGATGACCATCTATGTTTTTGAGGGAATTTTATTTGCGTTGGCTCTCTTCTAGCCCACATTTGGTAGTATCTTGCTCTTGGAGACTGAGCTTATTTTTTGTACCTGGTTTTGACTTATTTTCCAGTTCCAGCACTGAGTTCCCTTCCACTGAGTGGATCTGTTAGCCAAATCAAGAGCGGTTGGTTACCCACCATGGCTGTTTGCCACTACTGCACTTGTATGAGCATTACGTCAGATTGTTTCCTGCTGGGTATCTTAGACTATGAGTTGTTTGGACCAATGTCAGACATTTTCCCCCAGTTGCTTGTGTAGCACCCTCTGGCACTAGACTAGCTAACTGTCTGGGGACTGACCTTCTTCCAGATTCTGGCCAGGTCTCTCTGTGTTTGGTCCCACACACGTATGCTGTCTTCGACAGTAGGGTCTTACCATTAACCTTTGGTGGGTCACCAAGAACTCTGACAGAAGTCTGTCTTTTTTTTGGAGGGGGGGTAACCTTGTAGGTGTCTTGGATCAAGAGCTCATTGTGGAGTTTAACCCCATGCTGGCACTGGGGGTTTTAAGTCTGCACCTAGAAAGGTGAGGGAAGAAAAAGATAGATAATATTATAGAGGAAGTGAGTATAGAGAGGAGAGGTAGGAAGAGAGAGTGAGAGGGAGAGAGAGAGAAGCAGGACAAGATTATGGTTAGCCTTCATTATGCTCTCTCCAGATTCCTGTGGTTTGGGTATTCCCTCTGTGGGCCTGCTGAAGGATCAATGTTTTAGCCTGTTGTTCAGAATAAAGGGTTTTATAGCATCTTTTCCTTTTGGGTCCCAATTATATCCCCGCCCCTTGTCCTTCCCCCCACCCTCTCGTTCCCTCCCACCCTTACCTTTCCCCCTTCCCACCCTCCCTCTTGTCTGGTCCTCAGAGTGTTTGTTAGGTTTGGCTGCATGTCACGTGGATTCAGGTTAGGAGCGACAGATAAACGAGACCATGCGACGTTTATCTTTTTGTTCTTGGGTGAGCTCGCTGAGGATGATTTTGATGTTATGTGTGTAAGTATATGTGTATGCATGCATGTTGATATGTGTGAATGTGGAACATATGTGTTTGGTATGCATGTGGAAGTTAGAGGACAGCTTTGGCTACTGGACTTGACATTCCACTGTGTTTGAGTCAAGGTCTCTTCATTGTTCACCACTGTGTTCACCAGGCTAGTTGGCCTGTGCACTTCTGAATTCTCTTGTCTTTGCCTTACCTTTTGCTAGAGGTCCAAAGGGATTGCAGATGCTCCTGCTACAGAATCCACCTTTATGTGGATTCTGCGGAATCTGAACTCAGGTATTCATGATCGGGAGGCAAGTGTCTTTACCAGCTAAGCTGTCTCCCCTACCATTTGCATTTCTTAGTGAGGTTAAGAGAGACGATACCTTGAAGAAAAAGCAATGAGATTTCCTGGTTTGTATTCGTCAGCATACTTGTGGGTAAACATTCTAAGGCTGCATTGCATGGGCACTCTTATGACCTCTGAAGCTTTGATTCTGTGGTATAGCTGTTTCCTCCACACTGAATCATTCCCTCGTAGAGGAAAGAAAGGGATGCATAAAACTCAGGCAGTAATTGAAACTTACAAGATTTGCAAGGCCTCTACCCATGGTTATAAAGGCAGTCAACAATTACTGGGCTGCTCACAAGTTGTGCAGGGTGTAGCCAGAATGTAACCTCAGTGAGTCACCATGTTGGGGTGGGCTTTTTGGGGATCCAGCTGACTTTGAGTTACTCATGCTTCTGTAAGTCACCCCAATATAACTCTCTGACGAGTGGAATTGTTTCTATAGTCTATTGTCAGTGTTCTGTCTATAAAGGACAGGCGTTTGTTGGTGTCTCCCAAGAAATGGTCACAAAACACAATTGGTGCCTGATCATTGACTGGCAGACCAAAAGATGAGTCTGAGAGCAACAGATACATGGCCCCTGTGATGGGTGATGAGATATCGATGAAGACTCACCTCTTTGAGGGTGGGGCATCCATGGGACATTCCTGATATGGCCACCTTTCCCTGTGTGGTATGGGTCAGTGTGCCTCCTTTTGGACCTAGTGGTTTGCAGGCTCCCTGTAGTGGGTGATAAGACATGCAACCAAATATGAGCTGTGTGAGAATGGAGGGTCCTTAGAGGGAATTCTGTGGGAACCACCTTCTTCTAAATGGTACAGGACGGCATGCATCTTTGTGAATGGGATATGCCTCATGAGTACAATAAATCCTGTAAATTGATGATGGACTAGAGAATACATTTCAAGTCATGAAAGTAGCAAGTATGCACAAGATTGTAAATGGTCTGGCCTCTGTTGCAGGGCCTTTGCTGTGGGCAATAAGAGCTCAACTGAGGTTGAGCTGTCTGCCCAGAAAACACTTGCCTATGTTAAGGAGGAGATTCAACTGGGAAAAGATGTGGGGCAGGAGGCTGTCTTCCACATTAGCTTCTAATTTTGCAGAAAAATGTGGAAAAGGGGGAAGATGAGATGAAGGTATTGGCTTGTTGCCAATCTTCCAGATGGCAGGATGCAAAAGAGAGTGCAAATTATCTGTGCTAAAGAGCTTGGAACTCATGAGAAGAACTGGATGGTGAGAAGTAAGAGACTGTGATAGAAGATACCCCCAAGTGCAAACTTTAATAGGAAAGGAAAAGAAAATAAGGAAGGGAAAATCCACGATTTAAGTAGGATTCACAATGGCTCAGTCCAAAAACGATGGCAATCGGAGAATACTCAGAATCCAAACAGCTTGAGCCAGGACAGGCATTTAAACAAGTAGTGAAAGAGCCTCTCACAGGCTGTGTCTGGGAGGATGGGATCCTGCTGGGTGTTGTGGAAGTGGAGAAGCCGAGTAATATAAGTGCCAATACATCACTGATACGAAGGCTATTAACATGAGGCAGTCCAAGGGAAATCAGTATCTGATGGACTGGCTCATCTGAGCCATTAAGGACACGTGATAACCACTGGCTGGGGTTGCCATGACTATCAGAAACTGGAAGACAACAGAGGAAGGATGGGTATTATAGAGGGAGTTGGGCATGAGAGAGACAATGTTTGATATTCAGTTCACCAAGACACACATAGAGGGAAAAAGAAAAAGACAAGAAAGAAGTTAGTTTAGCAGGCTCCTCGAGACTGCCATAGTGCTTTAGTGGTTTTGCTTTCCAAATGCTGAGCCCCTTGGTAGGACATGATCTTTACATGGTAGGAAAGGCACTAGCAGGACTGAATGATATAGACAGGTATGTAAATCAGGTTAGTAAAGTGCTAAAATAATCAAGACAGTATGAGTAAAAGACAGAGCAGACAAAGGGGTCTGTCCAAGCCACCTGAAGGTAAATGTGGCAAGATTTGTGTTGTTTTTTAAAAGAAAAGTTAACAGGAAGTCAAATGCTGTGGTAGTGAGCTTCTGGAAGCCGTTAGAGCTTGAACAACAGTTCATGAAGACATCAAAGATAGCTAGTTCAGGTGAAAAAGATTAAGCTTGTCTAGGGGTGTGGGGAATTATGGTATTGACCAACCCAGGCCCTTTTAGTAGTCCAATATAGGTGATAGAAAGGCAAGGGGCATAATTTTGGCCCAGAGCCTATCAGAAAAAGTGAACTGGTTCCAGTGGCAAGCACAGTAGTCTATAATGCAGTCCTGTTGTCCCCAGGGCCTGAATGAGGTCCAGGAACACAAGCCCATCTCACTAAGACCATTAGGGGATGAAGAGATACACAGTGGCTTGCAGCAATGATAACATATGAAAATGTGTGTGTGTGTGTGTGTGTGTGTGTGTGTGTGTGTGTGTGCGTGTGTGTGCATATGGCTCATGGAGAATGGCTGGATTATAAAGGGCTAGAGGTGGTAGTGTCTCCCATCCATACCACTGTACCTAATGCTGTGCTTTTGTCAAAACAATTGATACAAGTGATGAGATCTTTACACGCTGTGTTAGATTTGACTACATTTAATTTTTAGGATCCCCGTAGCTGTCCAAGACAAACCATCATTTGTTTGGAGTGGACAGTGGTAGGTCTCCAGAGATCCTGCCCACTCTCTTTGAAAAGTTTCTTTATATAATACTAACTTTTGAGTGTCTTATAAACTTGGAAAGGCATCTGGAAGAACAGCACAAACAAGTTAAGAAATTTAAACAAAGGCACCCTGCATGAATGATAAGGTTTTGAGTGAAAGTCCCAGTGCCAGAAGTAGGTTACCTCCCTGTGAGCTGTTGACCAGGCAGGCTGTGAGTTGCCACAAATCCTAAAGGCTATTGCCACTGCTGTTGATTGTATGCCAGAGCTAGATGTTGGGTCCCTATTGCTGAACACACCACACACTTTGGCTTTAGGGTAAATTTGGGCTGGAACATTATTGGAAGCTCCCTCCCTGATGGCTGGCTTTTGTAGTTCCAAAAAAAAAAAAAAAAAAAATGCTACAGGCTGCTGAGAGAGGCCATATCTCCACAAGATACTATGAAGGGGCCTGTGGTGGAGTCCTTGCTATGAAGTTGATTCTCTTTGTCAACTTGACTGAACACAGACAGAAGGGAAAAGGAGGAAATCTAGTTGAGCATAAACAATCTTTTTTACCTTTCCGCCATGTGGAAACCTTCCTGCTACACATTCCTGGCCTCCATGACAGTCTGTCTCACAAATGGGCCCAAGTGAACACAAATTCTCTGAAACTGTAAGACAAAATAAACAGAGATAATTATCTCCAGTAGTTCTGTATGACTATGGAACTTGCATGCTGTACTACCAATATGCCAGGAAAGATGTGCCCACTGAGGTAGTAGTAGCTAGCATGACTATTGTGGGTGTAACCAACTGGTTTACCACTGGGTTCATGTCCTGCTCCATAAGAGCCTTTCTCTACTCTGGTGGACGTAGCTTAAGTGTTAGAGCACTGGACACTCAACAATTACTAAAACTCCTCAAGCCAGTGGCTGTCGAGTTCTTGTCTTGTAACCCACAAAGAATATGAATGCAGACATATTAGGAGGGTAGGTTAAACAAGGGTTTATTAGAATGCAAAGCAGGAAATGAAAGTAAGGAAGAAGGTGAAAGTGAGGCAGAGAGCTGGAAAGGAGTCCCAAATGGCTAGTCACCGAGTGACTTGGATTGGTGCTTCTTATTCCCTTGGGGATATAAATCACGTGTCAAATCAAGGTGGATTGGACTGGCTACTTTGAGGGGCTCCTAATAGGCTGATGAGTTAGGCAGGGGATTGGTTAGTTTGACTAGGCCACCAGACCTCCCAGGGAGTCAGCATAAATCAAAGCTTTTGACATTTTGGAAGTCATGGCTTTTTTGAACTTTAGTTTCCAAATTCTTTCTGGTCTTATAAAAATCTCTATGTTTTAAACTATATAGATATCTTCTTTTTTTTTTTTTTTGTACCTGTACCCCTGAGCAGCTGCCTGCAAAAGAGGGGTGCCTTGCTCCTGATCTCTATCAGGAGAGAACCCACATCTTTATGAAAGAGCAAAACCCTGTGGTTGGGGAAGTCACAGGACCAGTGGGGAAGAAACGGCTATTATATCTTAAATGGATGTGATGTTCCTGTTAAGTTGCCTTCTAGATATTTGTGTTCATACACACAGTACGTCTTCTACCAACTTCAGTCATTACCGAGGGAAACTTCTCTTTTAATGTATTGCAGAGACTAATAACTGGTGACGATCCTGAGGAGAGTTGCTATGGCTTGGTGGACCAATGTTTAGTCACAAGTGAAAGAAAATAATCAGATATTTATAACCCCCTCTTCAAGACTCAGGGAGTATCCAGGAAGATGTGAGACAGAAAAGAATGTAAGAGTTGGAGGAAGGGGTAGAGTATTGTACAGCTATCTGTTCTAAATTGAAGCATCCTTTTTGGAGCAAGGAGAGAGCTCATAAGACTCAGAAAGTAAATAAAACTTACAAGTCTTAGAAAGTAAACAAAACTTACAATATTTGCAAAACCCATACCAAGGTTATCAAAGCAATGAGCAATCCACAGGAGAGTGCATCCTGGTCAGCTAAGCTGTAGCATAGTTATAAGGGGATGTGAGGATGTGGGAAGCTTCAGGGATGAAGCTTCAGTGAGTCATTGTCATACCTGGGTGGACTTCTCAGTGGTGCAGATGCCTTTGGGTTACACATGCTTCTGTAAGCAAACCCTCATGCATGCTCCTATAAGCAACTCCAACAAACTCACTGGCTCACTAAGCTAGACTTGGGTGGTATTGTTTCCTTAATCTGTTCTTGGTGCTTTATCTGGAATGATTGGACAGTTGTTCATGTCTTCCCAGGGAAAGTCCCACAACAGACTCCTTGATGCAAAAAGGGAGGAGAATCTGACTTACCTTGTAGCCATGTCTTAAGTATTAGACATTATAAGATATCAGAAGTTAGTGGAGCCACTGGTAAGTTGCTCATATCTAGTAAATAACTCCCTACTCACACTTACGCAAGCAATACTCATTAAACTTTTTGGGTCACGCCTCCCAAAAAGACATGAAAATAGGAAAAGGACTAGCTGGGGAGAGGAAGTGATTCATGGGTGTGGGAGGGGAGGAAGAGGGGGTAATAGGGGATGAATATGATAAAATACATGTATGCAATTATGAAATAAATAAATGTAAATAATAAAAACGATATTGAACAGCATAAGAAGCTAGTCAGTGATAATCATTGTAATTTCTAAATTTTTGTTTCCCTTCCTGCTTCTTCAGAATTTATCATTTGAGAAAATCTGAATGAATGTCATGGTATGCAGACATGTCTCCATAGTTCAAGGTTGCAAAGCTTTGAAAACCAAAACTGTTTTTTGCACATTTGTAAGGAATTTATCTAGTGATAAAACTGATTTGCAGTGACATGGAGGTGTTTATATTTTTTAAATCAACTAGTTAGTGTGAAATATTTATTTACATTTGAACTACAACATATTACTATATTTATTCTATACCATTTCTTTAAAATATGAAAAGCAGCCGGGTGTGGTGGCACACCTTTAATCCCAGCACTTGAGAGACAGAGGTAGGAGGATTGCTGTGAGTTTGAGGCCACCCTGAGACTACATAGTTAATTCCAGGTCAGCCTGGACCAGAGTGAAACCCTACCTCAAAAAAACAAATAATAAATAAATAAATAAATAAACTAAAATAAAATGAAATATGAAAAGTTTCAATTTCTGTAATACATCTAATCCTAGGGACAATAGACTAATCCAGCATTATTTCTTCCAAAGACACTACCCTGTTACATGTAGTAAATGTCCTTACATTGCTAATGCCTATTCCAACAGAGCAATACCAATGCTTGGTCTCTGAGTTCTATTATATCTGTTATTTTGTGCATTTAATTAGCTGTGGAGGTGTGTTGGGGTCCCTCCTAGGGCCATCCCAGGAGGGACTGCAGGGTCTCTGCTGAGTAGGGGTGAGAGGCATGGAGTCACGACACAGACTCTGGGAGCTGGGTGGAAGCAGGCAGAGGGTGAGCTGCCTCAAACTTGTTTATTGAAGGAAGTGTAGGAGGTTTTAAGGGGTTTGGCTGGCCAATCATTGTATGGGGTGGTCCCCTTTTTGTGACCAATGACAGCCTATCTCTGGACAGACCATTTCATAGCAGGTTTCTCGTGAGCATGGGACTGTAGCTGTTGTCACGCCAGGCCTGCGCAGGACACCATGTTCACAGAAGCCACTGACATGCGGTCTGGCTAGGGTCTGACCTGCACTGTGCCATACATGTCCTCCTTTTTGTTTTTATTATTGGCGACCCTGGGAGGCATGGTTCTTTGCCAAGCCATTGTTGACCCCAGGCCCCAAGGGATCATCACATGCCACGGTGCCTGTCTTAGGTTGCCCCATCTCCTGGGGTCTTACTCATCATTGACTACCCGCCAATCTGGTGAGAAAACCCGAGGGGTGTGGCCTGGTTTCTTTTAACATGCGGTCTGAATAGGGTCAGTCCTGCATTGTGCCATACAGAGGTGGGTTATAAATATGTTGGAAATTATATACATATAACTATTACTTTTTAATTTCATGTTTATAATATTTATGTGGGATGATAATACAAGCAATATAAACAAATAAAAAAGAGAGGGACATAAAAGAAAAAAGGAAAGCTGTTTAGTTAAAATTAAAACACCTTACATGATTGAAAAGAGTTTTATGTATGAATAACATTAGAGGTATGTGAGTATGTGATGTGTGTTTTATTGAAGATAGGCACTGTGTATATCTAGAAACTTAGTCTTCTTCTTTAAACACTGTGCTTGTTCCTCTATTTTGCTAAGAGCTTATCAAGTCCATCCATTTCAAATGGGTTATAAGGGATTATTACATAGTACCTGACAATGTTTATCAGAAAACTCTGTCTATACCCGCAGTCACAGAAATGGCTGATTCCATCACTCAGCTACTTTTATTTTTTGTGGTCCTTCCATGGTCATTTCAGTGACCACATATGTTCAAAACTTTCAGAAGAAATAACTCCTCTGGTCAATAGACATTAACCAGTTGAGGCAGAATAATATGCATAAGCCTCCATCAGAGAACTTAAATATTCCTCAGAGAAAACTGTGGCGAACCTTAGTAAGAAGAGTTTACCCTTGAGATTTGCAGGACAGTTTAGGGCAATAGCTGTATATAAGGGCAGAGCTGAGTACATGTGTGTGATGAGAAAGAATACAGACTGGTGGGCAATGGAGATTGAAACTATTTTTGTAGCAGAGTAACAAAAACTACTTTTTGAAACAGGCAGGGGCTGGGATACCCCCTTATCTTTAAGGGATGCTTTCTAAGACCCTAACAAGGTGATATAATATCAAGGCCCTCAATGTGCTATAATTTTCCTGTACATGCAAATCTATGTTAAAGTTTATTTTATAAATTGGATATAGTAAGAGATTGACCACAATAACTAATAACAGAACAAGTACAATATCATATTCCAATGAACATTATACAAATGTGGTCTCTCTCACACAATATATTGTATTGTATACTTCTTCTTGTGATGATGTGAGATGATACATGCCTACAAGATAGAATGACTTGCATTGGGTGATGGCATCAAGCCATGATGGTATCAATTGGCCATGGCTGATGAAACTACAGATTGATCCGGAGATTACTCTATAGTAATTTATGTTTCAGTACCACTCACTGTTACAATTTGGCAGTTTGGGTTTCAGTGTCACTATATTTTCTTGGAGGGGAGATGGAAGGAATGAAGAGTGAGGGAAAGAGGAAAAAACAGTCGGACTTTATTTGAATTCTCCTAAGTTTCGCTATTGACAATTAATTCAATTTAAAATTGCTGATTAAATAAAATACATCTGTGGGCCAGATTTCATCTTTAGAACTTAGAGTCTGGATGACAGTCAGTAGCAGTCTGGACCAACTTGTCACACTAGACCCTTTTCCCAACACTCTTAGGGGAGAAGAGTGAAGGGAATAGGAACTCATCTCTGTGGACACATTGGAGGTGACAGCTTTGGCTGTGGCCCAAGGGGTCATTTCTGGAAACCAGAAATCTCTTCCTTCTGTTGTTAATTTTTTTGGTTTATGTAAATGTTTCATTTGACCAACAGAACTTATGAGATCAATCTGTTGAGTTAATAAATGGCAAACACTTGATGGAATGTGTTCACTCGTTTCCATGAGAGCAGCATGGTCTGGTAATTGATTTACAAAGTCATTAAAGAAGACAGCTTTCACTTTCCATCCTCATACCTGCTTTATTCATTTCTTCATGAAACATGCACTGAATTCTTTTTAAGTATTATAATAACCAGAATGCCATTTTAGTGGCCAGAAATGCAGTAGAGACAAAAACAGGCAATTTCCCTAGATTCCTGTAAGTTTAAGTCCAATATAAAATAATACTCTTAATATTAATACTGCTTCTTGTATACACAAAGTAGAAATATATGTCACACAAAGCAAATGAGAAAATTCTAAACTTATCCTACCTTCCAAGAATAGGAAGAAAACTGTAGCCAGTCTGGAGAAAAAGGGAAACTAAGCATGAGGATTATAAAAAGACAACAAAAAATGGTATAACAGTGGAGATGGTTAATGCAAACACCTATAGGTGTGTGTGAGCACAGGACACTCCAGATCATGTGTGAAAGTACTGATGGCTCTTCATGAATGTGCCTCTACCTCCAGCTTTTAGTCATGTATTTCATGAATTACAAATTGATTATCAGAAATGGCTACCTTGATGGAAGTTGAGGTAATGGTTTATTGACATTGCATTGGGAATTGGATTTCTTAGGCAAGTTTACAAAGTGTTTCAATTGGAATGAGTAAGTTAGTAAATATGGCCCAGTAATAATCATGGTTTAGTTTTAGGAGGCCATAGAGACTAAAAACAAGACGAGGACAATATAAACAAAGGCGGAAGGTGGTGTCTGCTCATTTAAATGTCTCCAGCCAAAGAAATTTGGCAAACCTGGCTTCTGTGGTGATTTGTCCTTGGTGTCATACTTTCCCAGAGTAAAATCCTTAAAAAAAATTCACTATGTTTACTGAGATCATCAAAACACAATTACATTTTCCTATCAGCTGGCTCTCTCAAGACAGATTAGGACATTTGCCTTAATAAACATCCACTTAAATAGTTCTTGTGTCACAAACTGCGAAAATCAACAAACCAGGAAACATTATTTTAAAGAATTGAGAACTATTTTTCTCAGTTTACGAAGTCATAGCTTTGACCACAGCTTTTCTGGCTTCCCTAAAACTTTCAGTTAGAAGGCAGAAAAGGAGAGTGGGTCTTTTAAAATCCACCCATATCAAGGTTAAGGGTTTTGTTTACTGTTTAGAACAGACCACTAACTAAAGGAATTGTGCAGGTATTCTTTTCACATTGACAAATAATTTTCACTTGGAATTTGTAAATAATTTAGAATGGAATGATTTCAGGTATTGTTGCAATAATTCAGGTAAGATTTCATTCTTCTTTTTCATTTAGTATATACATTTGTAGGCCTACTTTGTAGAACTTAGAAAGATATATTTGGGATTCAGGAGAATGACAACTCTAAACAGTCAAAGATGGTTTTGTAGTGGTAATTTGTTCACTGGAATGTTTATTAAATGCATAATGAGCAGGTTGAATAGATGCAACCCCTGAAGATACATTGATGAATAAACTGGAGATGGTCCTGCTTTCATGAAGTTCATAACCTGTCGATAAAATGGACAGCAAACCAGACACTCTTAAGTGTGAGCAGGGTTATTGCAGTTCAGGGCATGAGGGAATAGGCCCAGGTTGGAGTCAGGGATGTCTCCTAGAGACCTAGATGGTAAGTATGAAGGAGAAGATGAATGAGAAGGGAGTGAGTGAAGCCATCCTGAATGTGCCAACCTCATTTCTGTCTGATTATGGACGCACAAGAGGATGGAAGTAATAATACCAAAAATAAAAACAACTGCCACAAAACTGTGAAGCCAAGCCCCAGTCAACCCACAGAGCCATGAACAATTATTAAGTAATTATTTAAACCACTACATTTGGAGGCAGTTTGCTAGCTGGTATAAACAACTGAACTGGGACAAATGACTTCCATTTTGCAAGTGAAAGTGATTGTGAATTTGTTGACAATGGATCAGAAGGTCACAGGGTCCTGCTGAACCTAAATTTAAAATTTCTTTATCTCTACATTCTTACATGGACTTATGGCTACCTTCAACATGATAGGAACCTCTCCTACTGTCTTGATAGCAATCATAATGTTCTTTCTATTTACATTTTATAAATGTTATCCCAGGTTCAAGAGAGAAAGATTAACACATGGACAGTGATTAACAAGATATGGAGAAGCCTTTCCATCATGGGCTTTTAGATAAATTCCCTCTGAGGGAGTTCGTCATGCTCTGTGATCCTACTCAGCTTGAAGAAGTTAGAGCAGTCATAGACCCAACAGCAGTTAGAATTGCTTCTCAGGAGAGAGAATGATAGAGGTTAGCAACAAGGTGGCCTTCTTCTGCAGATAGACACAGACCCAGAACATCAAACATGGATGCCTCCCTGCCCTGGCAAGGTGGCAATTCAAGGTGACGATAAGGAACAGCCTCCTGATTGTTCCTCCTTAACTATTTGTGGTCTTTTACCTCCTTGACAGGCCCTCTCTGAGTCTGTACTCTCCTCACTGGGACCTCTAGAGAATCAAGGTCCTCCATATCCACTTGAACTTGGCCATGAGTATCATCCTAATTGGATGCCTAATTTATAAAAAGACCCATCATGGTTGCCATGTTGATTTTTCTTCTTGGGATCCTTTGCAGGTGGGGTCTCTGATTTTCTTCTCTCTTATTTCTACTCTGTATTAAAATAAATCTTTCATAATACCCTTACACAAAAAGAATCTCTATGTCTATTTTATAGGAAAAAGAGAGTGTGAATGCTTCATAACTCTTAAATCTAATTGTCAAGGCAGGGTATTTTGGTGTTGTCTCAGAAAAAAAAAAAAAAATGGGCCTTGCAGAATGTGTCTGGGTTTTCTATCAGGCTATGTTCTGCACATCTATGTCGATCCCAATGCAGGGGTTGGGAACAAGAATACTCAGCATGAATGGGTTGCCAATTTGGCAATGCCTTGAGGGTTGCTCTGTGGGGGAAGGGTCACTTCAAAGAAGAAGAGTTTAGGCACCATCCTTAGGGCTATCTGAGCATCCAGGAGGCTGGAGTGAAGGACTGTGAGGGCCTCACAAGTAAGCATGAGAAGCATATCCTGGGACACTTCAAGACAGCTGTGGGAAACGGGTAAGGGTCAGAGCCCTGTGGTTACAAGCCTGGGAACTCTGATTTCCATGTCCCTGGGCTCTTCTTCAACCCCGGGTGATGCTATGTCGCTCATGTTTCTTTATGATCCACTCTTAGTAAATTCTTCCTTTAAGATAAATTACTATAATTTCATTAAAGCCCTTTTCATTATTTGTAAAATTGGGGACATGATGACATCAACTATAAGAACAAAGTAACATGGTGATTTATATAACAGAGCATATAGTAAGAGTTCAATGAAGCTAAACTTTATTATTCTACTTGTAAACACTTTTTATTTGAAGTCAATTAGTTCAACATTGACGAGGGTTGGCTTTTAAGAGATACTGACTTGGTTGGGACCAAGATTAAAATGACAGAGGAGTGTGCTGGTTGCAGATCACAGAGTGATTTGTCCTTGTGCTTTCTTGCTTGGAAGATGTCTGTGCAAAAGACAGTGGGAGAGGCAGGGCACATGAGACAATCAAAGAATATTTCCTGAACACTTACTGTGTGCTACACACTGAAAATACAACAAAGCATAACCCAAAGGACATTTTCCTCGTGGAGCTTATAAGGAAATAGGAAGGACAAATATTAAAGAAATATTGACTCAGATAATTCTTAGTTTTGGGTTGTACTAGACACTTCAAAATGCCAGACACCCACTTGGGTACCATTTTATATCTTCCAAGATTACTGACTAGAGAATAAGATTTAGTTTTACTTAAATAAACCCAGTTGTCCCTAAATTCAGATCTTACCAGTTTGCCATCAAGAAAGAAGCATGTAGTGTCTTGGAATCTTGGTTTTCTCATTCATAAAATGGAAGACATCACAATATTTGCAATTTCAACAGATTACTGTGGGGGGAGATGTCATTAAACAAAAGTGTATGTGAAAGTACCATCTTTAACACGTGGTTCAGACAGGATCCCAAAAAATGCCAAGTGTCTTTGCTGCCTTCATTCTAGGTAGGTGCTATCTTTAGAGAAGGCTGTAAGCATGGTACTAGAAGACAAAGATAAGGTGAACAAGTGTGAACCTCACATGTGAGCTCTGTGCTTGTAATTCCCTTGGGCACATCAACAGACAAGTTGTTGGCAATAGTACTACCAACTTTTTCCTCACTTGTAGTACATTCACTGAATTCTCAATAAGCTATGAGTGAAATCCAAACTCAAACCATTCGATTTAAGCAGCAGAAGACTGAGAATTATTATAAGCACATCATACCAAAGAGGGGGTGGGTGGTTTATTCCCTAGGGATGGAATACAAAGGGCCGGTGTGATTCGGAGTTTGTCTAGTGAGGTATTGGAGAATGGGGACAAATACGTTCATTTGGCATTTTGACCCAATGTAAGGCCAAATGGTTCTTTTGTCAAATGGAAACTTAATGATCATCAAATTATGGAATTGGCAATTTGAGGGTTTTTTTTTCCTAACAAGTGGTTTAGGGAGCCAGTATTGGGAAACAATTTGCTTACCTAATCTGCAAGTTTCTAGTTGACAATTTCAGAACAAATGTATAATTTTGTTAACAATGGCAAAATATTGGATAATTACTGATAATTATACTGAAAAAGCTAGTAATCATATTTTTCCCAACCCTTGATAGTATTAGCAGTCTTTGGTTTGTAAATATACATTCTCACAGTCAGTATTCTACTGTATTTTATTATACTTTTTTTTAAAGGCAAGGCCAACAGATTGCCTTTTTCATGTGTGTGTGTGTGTGTGTGTGTGTGTGTGTGTGTGTGTGAGAGAGAGAGAGAGAAAGAGAGAGAGAGAGAGAGAGAAACATATATATATAGAGAGAGAATTGGCATGCCAGGAACTCTAACCACTGCAATTGAGCTCCAGCCATATATGACCCCTTGTGTGCATGTGCTACCTTGTGCACTTACATCACTGTGCATCTGACTTACATGGAGAGTAGAACATGAGTCCTTAGGCTTCACAGGCAAGCACCTTAACCACTAAGCCAGCTCTCCAGTCCTATTATACTTTTTTATGAGAGAGAGAGAAAGAATTGGCCTGCCAAAGCCTCCATCCACTGCAATTCAACTCCAGATGTGTGTGCCACCTTGCAAGCATGCACAACCTTACGTATGCATCACCTTGTATGTCTGGCTTACAAGGGATCTGGGGAGCTGAGCATCGGTCCTTGGGCAAGTGCCTTAACCACTAAGTCATCTCTCCAGCCTGTTATTACATTTTTAAAATTCATATCTATATTTTGACAATTTACTCATGTATATAATGCATTTTGATTACATTCCTCTGCACTATCCTCTTCTTTCCCCATTTTCCTCCTGCTAAATTCCCTCTTCCTAACCAGTCTCCCTTCCACTTTCATGTCATTTTTATTTTTTGTGATCCACTGAGTTTAGTTATAACTGCTTGCATGGACATGAGTTAAGAGTTACCTACTGGAGCAAGTCACTAGTGGCTACACCACTGAGAGACATGACTACCCCTCCCTCAGCAACCATCAATGCCAATAGCTCCTGGGGGTATTGGATTCCCATAAGCAACCCCATATACAATGGAATGTGGATGAACCCAGTCTTGCAGGAAATCACGGCAGCTATGAGCTCATGAGTGTAACAGTCATGCCATATTTATAAGGCAGCAGTCCACAGCACTCCTCCCCTTCCTCTGGCTCTTACATTCTTTTTGCCCTTTCTTCTGTGATGTTCTCTGAGCCTTGGAATGGATAATTCCTATTTAAGGCTGAGAATTCAGTCATCACTTATTCCCAGGACACTGACCAGTTATAAGTCTCTTTACTAACTACCACCTGCTGCCAAAAAAACAATGGGCTTCTCTATGAAGGCTGAAAGTAAGCGTGATCTATTTAGAAAGAAGTTTGACAATATGTCCATTTAGCAAAATGGTCACAGTAGCTACCCTCCAAGGGCCCATGACCCTCTCAAGCCACAGGCTTTTAACTAGGTTTATAGCACCGGGTATAAATTCTCTCTTGTGGAACAGGCCTTAAATTTAATCAGAAAGCAGTTTGTTACCCCTATAATAGCCATGATATTATTAGACAAGTGGTACATCTTGCCAAGCAGATCAGTTGTAGAGCCACAGGGATGATAGCTGAATAACATTGCCAATGATTTTGATTTTTCTCCCCCAGCAGCTTGAATAACACATTGCAGCTATCTGAAAGCTAGCCAGCTTCCAGCTGAGTTCTAGTTTGGATTTTTTCTATGTCCTGCCATGAAGGTGTGTGGTGTCTTTAGAACTAGGAGCTTATCATCTAGTTTTGGTAGGCAACTAAGAGCAGTGGCAATAGCCTGTATTGTGCTGGGAGCCTTTGGAGCCTCCCTGACCAACAACTACAGAGGCAATCTACACCTGGCACTGTGATTTTATTTAGTGACCCATAGTTTATGGGAACAGCCCATATCCATCCACATAGGGTATCTTTGTTTAAACTTTTTTAGTATTGGTCTATACTCTACTCTGAAAACTTTAAAACAGAAAAGAAAGAATTTTAGGAAGACATTAGAAGATGGAACTATCAGAAGAATTAATATTGTGAAAATAGCCATATTACCAAAAGAATTCTTCTGGTTCAAAGCAATCCCCATCAAAATTCCAACATTTCTTCAAAGAACATTGCAGAAGAGGAGAGAGAAAGAGTGTAAGAGATAGAATGGGAAAGAGTGGTTTGGAATGATGCCTTCCTGACATGAAGTGGCTGTTGCATTCATGACCTCACAGCAGCTGTCATTACCTGCACAAGACCTGCACAATAATAGGCCCGTCAACATTCCATCCTGGATGATGAAGGAGAGCAAGAAAAGAAAAAGGAATGGAAGAAGGGCTAGTTGGAAGAAAAAGGGATTTCAGTGAAAAGGCAATGAAGGATGGGGGCAAAAGTTAATAGGAGGGGATTATGATCAAAATAAAGTATGCATAAAAATTGTCAAAAAGTTAAAAAGATGGTATTAAAAATTTAGCTAATTATTTTTACATAATTAAATATCAAAATATTCAGTTGTAAAACTAAATAATATGTGGATGGTATGTCTCTATGGACTTTAGGGACCTGAATTACAGGTGTCATTTGGAAACAAGTGAAACTCAAAAGAGTTTTAACAGCTAATAAGCTACAAGTATTAGTGTAAGTACTTGAGATATTCTACCATAACATTTACCACACTTTATTTTGTACATATAAAGAATTACATTTGTAGTGCTCACTTTGGCTGTACATATACTGAAGTTGGAATGATACAGAGAAGATTAGCATGGCCTCTGCACAAGAATGACACGTGAAACATTCCATATTAAAAAAATATATAATTCTATTACCTAAAATAAATGCTCTGGGTAGAATAAAGTTAATTGTGTTTAGTGCCTGGATCTAAGATATTTATACATTCTCCTACCTAGATTTTTCAGTTATTACTATATAGATTTTAATATCTGAATTTTATATTACTTTACCACTTGATATTTGAAAAACAGCCATTAGTCTGTAATTTATTATTTCATGCATTCTGATCTAGGCCCATGAGTAAACTGAGACATAGGGCACTGAGAAAGATTAATGTTTTAAGTTTGCTTGGGTTTGGATAAATTTTGGTGTCTTACTACAGAATAAATATTTGTGTTTATTGAATCACATATGTCCAGAAGAAGTTTTTGTTGTAAAACAAATGAAAGAATTCATAATTTTATGACCATTCAACTCTTAGAGATTCACAGTTTAATGGATAATAAAAAGGTTCTCATGATGCAAAACAAAATAAAAGATGGGTTTCTTACACTGAAATGCATTGAAAAACCTATTTAAAGACAGCCTTGAAAAGTTTAATTTGAAAGCTTCCAATAGCTTTATAGAATTCACTTTGAAACATCTCAGGGCCTCTTAGCAAACAGCTACAAAACTTTGTGGGCAGCCTGGGCATGAATGGTACTAACCAATGGATAGGATATACAAGAGAGGAAGGGAAACAATATCATTGCCCAAGTCACTCACTGGAATGGGTGTAAAACCTTTTCATCTAATTATTTTTGATCGTCAAGAAATATTTTGGTGTACTCGAAATTATAGAAAAAATTTTATTGAAAGGAAGGATAAATTAATTCTTTAGGTTACTCGTGTTTGTTTTGAATGTGGAATGCTATGTAATATACCAGTGTTATAACAGCAGGACCATCTAATAATACAGAGGAAGGATTGTTGTCTTATTCTTAAGAGGAAATGTTGCATCAAAAGTGGGTAATGTCCCTGAAACCCCTAATTGAAGGGTTCTTGCCAATGTTACTACTGGTGCAGTAACTATCTGATATTACTTTCCAGGAATTGGAGCTTATTTCCCCATAAGGGAAGTGCAGAGGATCCTTTTAGGATCCAAATAAGTTGGCCAACTACTGCTTTAAAGTAAGAGGACATCTTAGGAGAACAATCACATTTGGATTAGACAAGTTATATATCATTTTTTTAATCCCAGCTCTAGCTTTTATTTCTAACCAGAGGCCTTTTGTAGCTTTGTGCTCACAGTAGTAATATTTCTCAAAGGACTTAGCATAATTCTTCTGGGGGTGAAATCAACTTCTAAGAACTTACTTGGGCATACAATCTTTTTGTTCAGATGCCAAACCCTGCTTCTGTTTTGGAAACCCTTTCAACTGGCTGCTCCAAATTGTTTGAGTACTTGTCTTCTCTTCTAGAGCCACTCTGTGTTTTCAAATCCTCTAAATCGGGTTTTTCAAGATGCAAATAAGGAACATTTACTGTGACTCTAATACTAGTAATTACTATATTGGATATATAAAGCTAGATAAAACCCTGTTCTCTGCTCTAATGGCTTGAGGAGAACTTCTGTGAAATAGAATACCTTCATCATACTGAAGTATACTGCTACCTGACTGCAATGAGCAAGGACGGGAGCCAGGGACCACACTTGAACCTTGGACTCACTTGCCTCATGCCTTGTATAGATCATGTAATTTTCCTGAAGTTCAGCTATTTCATCTCTAAAACCAGGATAACTGTAGCACATGCCTAAGAGGATTTTTTTTTTTTTTTTTTTTTTTGGTGAGGAATAAAAAAGAAAACCAAATAAACTTCTTTACATGGCACTTAAAGTTTAGATATTTGTCATTAATTCAATTATCATAGTTGCATTTACTTCTTATCTACCAAAGTACTCTTGAAGTAGAAAATGTTAAAGCTTGGCAGGACTGCAAAAAAAAATCATATAGTTTAATAATAGACATCTATATCACTCAAGGTCTCAATGAGATAGCAAAGCTGCCAGTTATTTAAACAAAAAAATGACAATATGAAGAATTATTAACTAGGTATAAAGTTATCAAGCATGCAACCAAAAAGATAAAAGGAGAAAACTTCAAAGGAGCAGCTGTAGAGAGCAGCAAATCACCCTTAGGGCTGCTGAGTCAGGACTCAATCAATCCTGGAAGCTCTAAGACAGAGACTCTGATAGCTGAGTCAGGGCCTGCTCAGTCTTCCCTGTGCTCTAAGGAAGAACTCTGTTGGCTAGTTTGACTTTTTACAAGGCCCAGCAGATACTTGGGATGATGTGTTGACCAGCACTGAAGCTGTTTCTATTTGTGCTGGGAAAACTGTGCCCTGGATTCAATTGCTGCTCTCTGGAGCCTGACACTGTCAAAATAAAGAAGCTGTTGCTGTATGCAAGCAGGAGGGAGGAGGACACTCCTTCGCTTCTGAGTCCAGTTCTTTCAGGAGCTGCCTGCTGCATCTGACCTGAGGTGAAATCAACCCCATGTCCTTAAAATAAATCCTCCATTCTTACTTATGCCAACTAGAAGCTATTTCTCTGAGAAAAACAGTCTTAATGAAAACAAGTTTTGTGAACCAGAGGAACAAGTCACCATCTTGCTTGAATAAAGAGCAGGCTTTACCACAATATCCATCTCTCCAGTCCACAGTCCCAAACTACTGTCTCAAATAGTTCAGAAAACAAAGGTTAAGGTTTTGCATCTGTGACTCAGACATGACGAAAGGTACAGCCTATGTGGTCTTTCCTGAGATTCCTTGAAACAGCTCAACAATTTTGGAATTATCCCCACCCTTCTGTGTGAGAAGCATGGCCTTGCACATCATACTATACAGGATGGCATTGGAAGAATGTTTCTTGACAATCTTTAGCTCCTATTCCAGGGAGAGACTGAGAAAAGGAGAATTCAGCTCAATTAAAACTACTTGCAGGACTGGTTAAAGGGAATATCTAATTCTTTAAATAGAAAAATCCAGCTTTCCTGAAGTGAGAGAGCTAACAAAGTATGTTCATTTTGCATGTTGTTTAGTGGTGTGCTTAATTTCAGCTGATACTTCAGAGCATCTAACAGTGTCAAGATAGATTTTGTCAACTTTCTCTGTTGCCAAAAATGCCTGGGAAAGCTTGTTTTATATGTTGCAATATGCTGCTCATGAATGTTCATCTGGAAGTTATTTCTAGTAGAAGAATGATGATGTTTCCATATCCCATCAAGAGCAATCATTTGAACTCACACAGAAAGCATGATTCGCTGTTCAACACAAGCTATGTTTGACACTAAGGGAGGTACAATGGCAGAGAATCTGGCAACCAATACGAAGGGGGGAAAGTCTGCAATTTAGCAGCACAGGTTTATATTTAAACCTCTCTTTTCCTTGGTTTTCTTAACGACTTGTTCAAATTTCAGGGTGTCAGGGATGAAGGATGGGGAAGGAGAGAGGAAAGGAGAGAATAAGTTCAACTAAAATTACATACTCAGTCTGCACAATACTAAGTTGTGCCTGAATGAAATTTTCACTCCCATCTACTGTTTTATGTATGTGGGTTAATTTTGTAGCTGAAGCCACACATACTAACTGCTAGGTTGGTATATTTTTCAGGTACTGTCACGTGTATTAGGAGATGCAGTTTACCATCGTGTTTACACGGTGCTGACTTATACCACATGTCTAGGGTGTTCTGAGGCTTAGTCTTGCTTGGTAGAACTTTTCAAAATGCATCTTAAAGCTGAGGAGATGGCTCAGTTGCTAAAGGAGCTTGTTTGTAAAATACATCTTAGTTTATTTGCACAGACCTAAGTATTTGCATAAATCCTTTTCTTTCTGTGTCCTATTACAGTTTACTGCATGACAAATAGTTTTTAAGCACTTAAAGGAAGATGTAATAATGACAGAAAAAAGCCTTCCATTGAGTCAGGATGGAATATCCTGCTACATTTAAAGTCTAAATTGTTTAAAACTAAAATTTGTACAAATTTTACAAAGTATGAAGGCAAATAATTTGTCATAGACATGTGTCTGTTTCTTAGCATATACGATAGAAGAGTTTCTTTAGGGACTGCCTAGCTATGCATCTGTTTCTAAATCTCTAGAACCTTCAATGCCATGTGTTGGTTTGTCACCTTGAAATTATGTTCTGGGAATGTGGCTGCATACAGCTTTGGATTAACAACATAGGATTTGCAATTTTCCTTGTCTTTGAGATAGAGCTAAGACAGAGTGATGGCTTGCCTACTATGATTTAGAATCCAAATATGTACTGGCCAGACAGAAAAGCTCAAAACTCAATAGCTAACTTCTGTTGAACATGTATCATGTACCAGACACTGTCCTAAACATCTCATGTATATTATCACATTATTAGTCCACCCCAAAGCTGTTATTGTGGCCACTTTCCAATGAGGAAACAGGGTCTGAAAGCTAAGAAAGTTGTTCAAGTTCATGCAATCACTAAGAACCAGAGCCTGCGACTCAAAGTAGTGAGAAGTAGCACTATCCTTCTGAACTACTGCACTTCACTGTGTTGAAAGGCTTCAGAGCCCTGGCGTGCCACCTGGGCATTCCTCCTTTCTTACTTCTCTCCAGTTCTGTTAATGCAGATTAGCCTAAACTCTCATAGTACAAGTGGTTTCTATTTTATAGACCTTATCATAATTGCAATTAGATATTTCTATGGTAATTGCTTACTTAAAATATGTTTCAGCCTCCAGGCTATGATTAACCCAGCAGCAGTCACCAGAATTATAGATTCATCCTTGCATCTTTAAGCCTGAGGTCCAAATCCAACAGAACAAATATATGCAAGAAACTCATAACAAATTATTTTAAAATTTAGTGACTTCAAAGACAAACACTTTTTATTTCACAGTATCACCATGTTGGGAATTTGGTATTAGTTTAAGTAGATGCTCTGGCTTGTGGTGGGGGGGTCTCTCATAAAGTTGCCAATGAGCTGGGCCTTCTGCATTTGAGGGCTTGTTGGGAATGGAGAATTCATTCCAACCATGGCCATCAACAAGCACTTTAGGTATAAGGCAGCATAAGCCAGAGGCATAAGTAAGGGTTAGAAAAATGCAAAAGTAGAGAAAGAAAATCAGTACAATGATGTTATTGGAACGGACCTTTAGGAATGTTTATCTGATAATGTTGAGTCAGACATTGAACAGTGAAGTTCAAAATGATTAAGAGAACACAACTTTTGTGTAGATTGCTGGGATCCTGACTTGGTTGACAGGGGGGAAGAAACAGCTTGGTCATTTAAATAAGAGGTGATCTCAGAAAGACTTGTCAGACGTGGCAAAACATTTTGGGTTTGGGTGGTGATATGCTATCAGTCAAGAAGGAAATGATGGGCTGAAGATATGGCTTAGCAGTTCAGGTGCTTGCGTGCACATCCAAAAGACCCAAGTCAATTCCCCAGGATACACATAAGCCAGTTGCACAAGGTGGCCCATGAATCTGGAGTTTGTTTGCAGTGGCTGGAGGCCCTGGCATGCCCATTCTCATCCCACCCTCATAAATAAGTAAAAATAAAATTTACAAAAAAAGAAGGAAATGATGAGGACCAGAGCAATGATATAACTTTAGCAAGAAGACTCCATATGATTAGAAACACTGGTGGTTACAGGATACTTACTGTGTGTGTGTGTGTGTGTGCTTTCCATGGAAGATGTTAAGATTGGAATTGGTCTTCAAAGCCAGGGTTGTGGTAGGACATCCGTGGGAGAGTCCCAGCAGGAGATCAGAAGTGTAAGTCCATGTCATGAAAATCAAGTGCATCATTTTTTCACCAGATATGGTCTTTAACGAGAGTACTGAAGTGTAAGTTACTGTATTATTGCTCACTATCAAACTGAGGCTGCTTGGATTTTTCACATAGTTTGTGAACAACTTGCAGTGACTTTAAAATATATTTTGTTATGTATTTATTTCCAAAGAGAGAGAGAATGGGCATGCCAGGGCTTCTAGCCACTGCAAACAAACTCCAGATACATGCACCAGTATGTATATCTGGCTTTACATGGGTACTGGGGAATTGAACTTGGTTCTTAGACTTCGTAGGCCAGCACCTTAAACACTGAGTCATCTCTCCAGTTCTAGAGTGACTTTTATTTTTAGGCATGAGCATAGGAAAAGAGCTTGAATTTACAGTGGAGTGAATCCAGATTCAAATTTTAATTATTCAGCCAAGCTATAGAGAAAAATGTTAATTTATCTGAAGTTTTTGCTTACTTATTGGCAACATGGGAAATGTAATAACCACATTATAGGAGCCTGGTAGATTAGATGTCACATAGTAGACAATCAATGCTAATCTTACTCACTCAGCTGGAATTTGTCCTTTCTATGTGACAGGAACTGGACTTGGCTCTAGTCATCTACTCCTTCCTCTTAGTTCCCATTATATTTTATAGAATAAAGCAAAATGGCCCTGATTTGACATTCAAGATGCTGGTCAAACTGTGTTAATATTCACAAGTTACAAAGGGTAAAGAGGTAACTATTCATTAGCTCTAGTAAGAAATGTATAAAATTATAAACTAATGGTCATGCATGATAGGCATATTTGACCAGTAAGGATCGAATTCTCATGTCAAAGATATTTTCACTGTGAAAAGGGTAAAGAGGATGAACTATTCATTTAGTCTCTCTAGTAAGACTCATGCTTCCTGAGTTGGATTTTACACCACCACTCCAGGTAGAAAATTCCATTTTTAAAGGTTAATTATTGCAGAATAAAAGCATTATGACTTTCAATTATGCTATCACTGTTTGCCTGCCTAAGGTATTTGTGAATGGAACAAATTAGCCAAATATATATGCAAAAACATGTTTTCTGTATTTTCAGATTTTTATTTCTTAAACTATTTGAAATATTGTATTTTCCATCTATATAGTGAGAAAGACTGTTGTTATGTTGTTATGTGTCACAAGTAGATTGTTTGTCTCAATGTAATCCCTCTGTCTTGAGTCTGAATGGTTATACTTAAGGTTATCATACCCACCAATGCAAAAATTATAAAGTTTTGAAATTTCTCAAGTACAGCCCTATCTTTTTCCTTACAGTTTTTTTTGTTATTTTCAAGATTGGCACAAAGGGGCTCTTATCTCTCCATTCCTTTGTATTTAATTTTAGCTCTATAGGATGACCTATTACAGACATTCAATATGTATTAAATATTTTAGATTCTGAGTTATCATCTTCCATCTAGAAAGTCGACTGTGGCTTATTTGTTGACTGAAAAATACACAAACAAAGTTGGGTCAGAGAACCTCTTTATGTAGCAAGACTCATGGTGATCATGTAAGTTGAGTCATTCATTAATCTGTGGTGCATTGGCTAAAGTTCTGCCTCCTGAAATTTCAGTGCTGGGGGTTATTTTAAAATCATAAATAAACCTCAAATCAAGAATTTGATAGGCAAACTGCAAAAGGAGTAGAAACTCATTGAACTGTTGGTAGAAATCTCCATTTT
This sequence comes from Orientallactaga sibirica, assembly GCA_036365145.1. Taxonomy (NCBI): domain Eukaryota; kingdom Metazoa; phylum Chordata; class Mammalia; order Rodentia; family Dipodidae; genus Orientallactaga; species Orientallactaga sibirica. Next base: position 50,704,301 of record JAEOAD010000005.1, read on the forward strand.
TCTTTTATTAAAATTTATGTTAGCATACAAAGAATCAGGGGTTATTATTGCCCATTGTAGAATAAAAGCATTATGACTTTCACTGCACTTTTCTCAACACCTCTTGCTCCCTTTTTGTATCCTATCTAGTTACCTAACCTATATTTACCCTCACATTCCCTAAGTAGTGTTAATCTTTATATAGTCTTTTCAGTTCTATGATTCTTTTCCAGTGTGTATATTTTGTTAGATATCTATGTTGATTCCATTTTGTTGCTCTTGTGAATAGAGTCACAATAAACATGGATATAGAAATATATATGTGATAGACCTTAGAGAGTGGGTAAATATCCAGAATATATAAAGAACTGCAAAAATTAAAGACTACCGTACCAAACTTCCACTCAATAAATGGGCTTGCAAAATGAACAGTTCTTCAAAGACAAAATGAAAAATAGCCAACAAAATGTTTTTTTAATGCTTAATTTAACATCCTTAGCTATCAGGAAAATGCAAATTAAAAATTTAAGAATTCCATCTCATCCCAGTAAGAATAACTATCATCAAGAAAAAAAAAAAGACAACAAATGCTGGTTAGTATATAGGGGAAGGGGAACCTTTATTCAATATTGGTAGGGGTGTAAGTAGGTACAACTACTGTGGAAATCATCTAGAGGTTTCTCAAAAAGCTAAAACTATACTAAAAGTTGATTATAGCACTTCTGGGAGTATATCCAAAAAACTCCATATCCTACCATAGGAATATTTTGATATCTATAGTGTGTTTATTTACCAAGATTAGAGGATTTTTCTTGATCCCAATAATAAATTGCTAGCATTTCCTATAGAAAGTATTTGAGCCGGGCATGGTGGCGCATACCTTTAATCCCAGCACTTGGGAGGCAGAGGTAGGAAGATTGCCAAATGTTCGAGGCCACCCAGAGACAACAGAGTAAGTTCCAGGTCAGCCTGAGCTAGAATGAGACCCTTCCTCGACAAACCAAAAAAAAAAAAAAAAAAAAAAGGAAAAGAAAAAGAAAGGGAAGAAAGAAAAGGTATTTGACATGGATACTAATACATTGCATATACTTTCACGGAAACACTGCCAAGTGTAAGTTGCTATTATGTGTGAGCTAATGTTCTTAGAGAGAAAGCATTACCCATTATACCACTTTTTCTTCTAGATGTAATGACATATGTATTCTATTACACAAACACGTGTGTGTGTGTGTGTGGTGTGTATTTATATGTGTGTGTGTATGCAGATACATGTGTCCCGTGCCCATGTGTGTGGAGGCCAGAGGACAGCATGGGTGCCCCTCTATCACTTACCTGTGTGTTTACTTGAGGCAGAGTTTCTCACTGAACCGGGATCTACTGTTCTTGGTAGGACTGGCTGAGCAGTAGCCACAGTGATTCTCCTCCAGTGTCTGCTCCTCCCACAGGACTGGGGTTACAGAAAAGCATGGCCTTTCCCAGCTTTTATTTATTTATTTTTTAATATAGGAGCTAGGGAATCAAACTTAGGCAAGCCCAGATCCTTATGCTTGTGTGGCTAGCACTCTTCTCCTCTAAGCCATCTCTCAGCCCCATAGCATAATTGATTCAAATTTTCCTATGCTTGAGTCTTAAGAAGCATGATTACTGATATTATAAATGAAATCTTATGTATTATATTCCTTCATAAATGTTCAGAACCTACTGATTAACATCGCAGTGTTCTTTATATATTCTGAAATCTTAGACTCAATATTATAAATTATTGTTTTTTAGCATGGTACATATTTTCAAGAATTATTATATTTTCATTCTTGTTTTGTAACAATATGTAAACCTAATTATATAAGTGATTCTATATTGAAATAGCATAATCTCTACCTTTTAGAGAAAGTGAAATGTGAAATAACTCACTGGGACTCTTTCTTTGTTATTGTTGTTGGATCCTAAAGGCTTTGATCACCAGATTTTTGTTGTTGTTGTTGTTGATGTTGTCATTGGTTTTAAGGCTAAGACTCATTCTAGCCCAGGCTTACCTGGAACTCACTAGCCCCAGGTTGGCCTCTAGCTCACAGTGATTCGTCTACCTCAGCTTCCCTAGTACTAAGACTAACGGCATTTTCCACCACACCTGTCTCAACCTTCTAGGTATTATTTATTTATTTATTTATTTATTTTAGTCCTAAAATAAGTTATTTTGACATTTCTTCTTATCATTTCTTATTGTTCCTATAGGAGTCAATGCTACTCAGTAGATTGTTAAGGCCAACAGATGTTTTCCTTTGTAAGTAATCCTTTTCTGCCATAGAGCCCAACCCTCTCTGCTTGACTTTTAGAGGAAATTATCTTCACTTTTGAAAATCAAATATTTGATCAGGCTATGACTAAGTGCTGATCTCATTTCAACAGTTTTGCTGGCTGCAGGAAGAACACCTGCAATCTGCAAATGCAGAACCTCTGCTCAGGGAAGTGCTCCTATTGTGTTTGAATTTTATTTGACTTCTCTGTCATGCGCATCAGCCTTTTTGATCTGGGGGAGGGAGTGGTTCCATCTCCTTTGCAGCAAATTCAGTTTCTACAACAACAGCACTCCTCTTTATCGATTACAATGCAGTTGCAGTTTTAATTATAGTGATATTACTTTCTTCGTATTTGTCAGTATCTACCTGGTTCCCTTTATCTTTTAGTATAAGACTATGATCTAATCTTTCCTCTTTGTCTCGGAGGCTGCTTTATTGAATTTTATTATGAACACAGAACAGAGTCTAGCAGAACTTTATTGCTGTTTGAATATAGTTCTTTTCAAGTGGGTGCTCTCTCTTGATTATATAGTTATCTCCCTGTGATGTGATTTGTGGAATGTTTTCCTAGATTCTATGTTATTTATCCATCCTTGATCATGAAGAGATTGATGCAAATATTCTGAGAATACTGAAGCCCAGACCAGTAAGCTTCTTTATATCACTATCCCATTAGCTCTTCATTTGCAGTACTGAGGATTGAACGCAGGGCCTTGCATATGCTAACATTGTACCACTGAGCTACAACCCTAAGCATATGGGTCTGTAATTGTTAATTAATTCTTTGAGGCATAGTGGATTTTTTAGACACAACATATGTCTAAAAATAAGAAAAAGGGCTGGAGAGATGGCTTATTGGTCAAGGCACTTGCCTGCAAAGCCAAAGGACCCAGGTTTGATTCCCCAGTACCCATGTAAAGCCAGATGCACAAGGAGGTACGTGTATTTGGAGTTCCTTTGCAGTGGCTAGTGGCTGTGGGGTGCCCATTCTGTCCCTTTCTCTCTCTCTTTATCTCTCTCTCTGCTTGCAAATAAATAAAAAATCTTTTTAAATAAGAAAAGAATACTAAATAGTATATCTAAGCAACTGAGAAAACACTAAGTTAAAACAACTACACAGAATAATAGGCAGAAAATATAAGAAGAAAGCTATAGAATAAATCCAAATGGCTAATAAGCATGTAAAGAGGTGCTGAGCCATACTACTCTCTAGAGAAATGTAACTTAACACAAACAGATGATATGTCACTTCTGTAAAAACTGGTAGAATTTAAGCACTAATATGAAGTGTTGTTGGAGCAAAGGAGCTCAATTATTAATAGTAAGAGTGTGAGCTGGTACAATATTTAGAGCTATTAAACAGGGTTAAAAATACCTTATTGTCCTCAGTTAAATTTCTGGGTTTATTTCCTACTGAAAATTTTGCACATACACAGCAGGAAGACTGCTAAGGAATGTTCTTTACACTATTTTTTAAAATAACAATTGAAAATGATTTAAGGTTCACCATTAAGAGAATAGGATTAATAAATTGTGATATATTGATGAAGATGGAATGTTGTTTAACACTAAAACATATATTTTCACATATGGACAATATGGACAAATCATTAAAATAATATTAAATGAGATGTTTGATAACATTTATTTAAATTAAAAATGGTATACATGTGTTGTAGTCCACTCCATGCTGCTGGGATGAACTTCTAAACACACCCAGTTTATGGGAGGGATGGGATTTATTTCAGGCTTACAGATCAGGGGAAGTTCCATAATGGCGAGCAAAACCAGCAGCGGCAGGACTCTCAGAGCTCACTCTCTCATTCCTTAGGCTGGAATTCAGATCCGCCCCCAGTGACACTCCCTCCCCTGCAGGAATCTGAAAGCTAGGAGCAGAATCTGCAAACTCAATTTTAATAACACCTCAGTATTGGGGACATACTTTCAAACTACCACAACATGGTAATTCTACACAACATCTATGGATATATGTAAATATAGACACTCATAGAACAAGTTCATAAATGTGGATTAGACATAGTCTATATTTTTTCTCTTTTGTGTATGTGGCATGTTTGCATATGTATATGTGTGCTTGATGTGTGTGGGCACATATGTGAATATGTGTTCATATGTAGAGGCTAGAAGTTGACATCAAGTGCTTCATCAATCATTCTGTACATTTTTGGCAGACTCTTACTGTATCTGGAGCTCATCTATTTGGATAGAATAGCTAGCTAGCAAGCCCCAGGCATCATACTGACTCCATTTCCCCAGCACTGGGATTCCAGGTGCACACTAGTACACCTGACTTTTCCGTGGGCTTGGGAGATTAAACTTGGGTCCTCTCACTTGTGCAGTAAGCACTTTAGCAACTGAGCTATCTCCCCAGCCTTTGTATCCTATGTTTAGAATGAGAATTTATATTCTGATATTGAAGAGAGGTATATATGCCTGAGGATGTGGGGAGAGATGTCAACTTTCTCTAATGCATGTGTTTATTTTTTAAATAAGACATATTGATATACTGTAAAATATAGTTTATTTGGGGGTCTTGGAAGAAGGCTGAGCAGTTAAAAGATCTTGCTTGCAATGACTGCCAGCTGGGATCAATTTACAAGTCACCCACTTAAGCCAGAGGCAAAAAGTGGCACAAGCATGTGGCATTTGTTGCAGTGGCAAGAGGCCCTGACATGCCCACATGCTCCCCCATGTGTAAATAAAAAATACATAGATTTTTATGATTTAAAATTTTATTTATTGACAATAACATACATTTATAGAATATTTTGATCATAATCCCCTCCCATTACTGTACCTGTCACCTTTCCTTATCTATCTCCACTGAACTTCTTCTTCCTGTCCAGTTCCTCTTCTACTTTGTTGTCTTCTCTCTCTCTCTCTCTCTCTCTCTCTGTGTGTGTGTGTGTATGTGTGTCCCTCTGAGCTTAATTAGGGTTGCTTATATGAGCATGAATGAGGGTTATTTACCAGAGCACATGCAATGTCCAGTAGCTACACCATTGAAGAAAATCTCTTCCTTCTCCCAGGAACTATTATCTGCCAATAGCTCCGTAGGGACTTTTGTGCAGGTCTTTACAGGTAAAAATGGTTGCAGTGAAGTCATGAATACAATGGTCATGGCCTATCCTGAAGAAATGCTCCAGAGCATTCCTCCCTCTCCTCTGACTCTTACATTCTTTCCACTCCTCTCCCGCAATGTTCCCTGAAACCTGGAGGGGGTGATAAAGATATCTCATTTAGTGCTGAGCACTCTGGCTTTACTTTTTCTTAGCACTTTGATGAATTTTGAGCCTCCTCTGTAGCCACTGACAATTGCAAAAAGAATCATTTCTGACTAAAGCTTGAGAACAGCATGCATCTATGTGCATAAACATTGATATTTAAGAGAACAATTTGATGGTCGATTAAGCCAAACAACAGTAGTAGCTTCTCTCCTAAAGCCTCTAACCAAAATATAATTCATTGTGAGTGATAAGTACATCAGTATTTATTATATTTCCTTCAAAAATGTTTGGGTTTCTTTTCATTAAAAAATGTAATTGATATTGCCCTTCAGGTCACTGGTCTCCTTTAAATGAACTCTGTGGATCTTGTTGGTTCCTGAAGATGAAAGAGTACTCTTCCGTCCTTTCATAGTTGGGAAGCTGTTTAGGTAACTTGATTTGGTGGAAGACATTGCTCTTCTGCTCAGCTGTACACAAGTTACCTGTTCAGATATAGATATATGAACAGATAGACTCAGAGAAAGAAAGAGTAGCAGCTCCAGTTTCAGGGGAGAGGCTATCTTAAAACTGCTATGCTTCTGCAATGATTTATGATTTTCTATTATTTTAGAAATAAATGTTAGACTAAGACCCAAGTAAAAACAACCCAAACAGGGCCTTACTGAGCTTACACATTATTTTCATTTGCTTCATGTGTGGTGTTAGCTGGTATTCACAAGTGAATATCATTTTTGAAAAAGGAGATTGTGATCTCCCTGTTTCAAAGTACAATGAGCGGTAGATATCTGTTTCTCTGGCTTCTGCATCTAATGATTCTCATTTTCAATAGCTAGTGAAAGAGCCTTGGTGTTATGAAAAATAAAATGCAGAGGGGAGAATTATACTTCTTTGGACTTGACTAAAATTATCTGGAGGGTCTAGAAGTGTTTTGAGGGAAATTTCTGCCTTGCCTAGGGCAGAAGTAAAGGCTAAGAGTGAAGAGGGGAGATCAGCAGGAAAGATGGTTCAGCTCTGCCTGAAGTGATGTGGTGATTAGAGGAAATAGCTTATCAGTCCCTTTTACAATTTGAGAAAGAAACCATTTGTGAAATCAATGGATGCCTTTCACAGCCCATCAGCTGTAGCTGAAAGGTATATATATATCCTCATTATATCAGACCCCTGCATCACTAGGATGATTAGAAGGGACCTAACTTCTATAGGCCAGGTCACCATTCCAGCTAAAGACATTACTGTGGTTTCTGCATGATTACTGTATGCAAAGGAAGCTTGGTATTCGTTTCTCTTACCGGAAAACAAATGCTGACTGTACCTTCTGGACAGCTTAGTATGTTCCTTATGAGAAAACTTCAAATCTACCTTAACCTAGTTGCCAGGGCCAGCAGCAGAAGTAGAAGGACATAAACTGCAGTGACTGGCAGTAACTGAGCCATCACCTTAGCTGGTGGAATGCTTTGGCATGTTCGAAGAGCTAATGTGAGGCTAGGAAGGAGAGAGCATTTTCCTAATAAGTGCGGGGTAGGGAGTGTTGAAACAGAGCACACAGAAAATGTTTGTACCTGTGCGAAACACTTGGGACAGAGCTGCAACAAGACCCTCTTTCATCCTGCAAGTTATTTAGGGGCCAGAATGTTTAAATAAGAACAAGCTGGAGAGTGCCTCAGCATTTCGGGACTGGAACAGAGAACCTTTCGACAGGCAGGGTGGAACTATGCAGGCAGTCACATTCCTGTGACAGTCTTTAACCAGGGAGGTTTGGCTCTGAAAGCAGTGGCTGGACAGCTGGAGCCTGCAGACTTGCAACTTTTAACTGGGAATATCTCTTCATAGGTTCTTGGAAAAGTTGGACCCTTGTGGTCTGGCCTGGCTTCAGAATTGCACAGTCATGTAAATAAGCCATTCTGGGCTCGAGTATTTTTCTTCTAAGCAATTCAAATAGACCCTAAAATATTTATTGGGGCTTTGAGGGGATCACATAAATAACAGCTCACTTCCCCTTCTGGGTTTAGACCTCACTGAGAAACACATCACTGGAAATGAGATTGCTAGCAACTCAAATGCCAGATTCACTGATGAAGTTGAGTTGGAACAGCGTGGATCTGTAAGTGCCTCAAGTTTTCTTTCTGAATTAAGCCCACCTACCAAGATAGGGGTAGAGGTAAGCAGCTGTGAGTCTCTAACAAGGCGAGGATGTTCCTACAGGGAGAAGTATAAGCTCACTGCCCAGGTCTTCTCTCCAAATCACTCAGCTGCTCAGGGAGAAATAGGAGTAAGAAGAGAAAGACAGGAGCCAGATGACTGGGGTGCAAGTATTTCTCCCACACTTTTCCTGTTTAGGGTAATGTTTCTATAGAAATATGAAAAGTGACTTTCATGTTGTCTGGGACTACTCATTTCACCCACATCCTTGGGCTGAGGTTAGTTAACCTAGATAGAAATATACACTTCAGATGTGAGGGGAACACTCAAATCTCTCCTCTGGCAGGTTATACATTAATAGTTGTTTAACCTCAGCAATGCCAGCCCAACACCCTCACCTACAAGTGCAAAATCAAGGGCCTTCTCAGAGCAACTCACACAGCATCAGCATTAGTTAGCTGCAGAACTGGGACCACTGGCCAGAACTCCTTCTCTATGGACCAGGCTTCCTTTTTATTGTATTATCTTGGTGGAGAATTTTTCATGTAACAAACACTGTTGGAAGGACACATGTTATCTGTACCACTTAATCTTTATAATCACAATGAAATTAATAACATAATTATGAGCATTTAACAGATGAGAAAAGTGATGTTTGAAGGACTTGTCCAAGGTCACTCATTAAGTCAGTCGTAGAGTGAAGACTAAAATCCAAACTCTGAAGCCCAGAGCCCAGCCATCTTTAAAAAGTCAGGGCTGGGCCAGAGAGATGGCTCAGTGGTTAAAGCGCTTGCCTACAAAGCCTAATGACCTGAATTTGATTCCCCAGTACCCATGTAAAGCCAGATGCACAAAGAGGCACATATGTCTGGAGTTCATCTGCAGTGGCTAGAGGCCCTGGCGCTTCCATTCTGTCTCTCTCTCCCAGCACTTGGGATGCAGAGGTAGGATCACTGAGAATTTGAGGCCAGCCTGAGACTACATAGTGAATTCCAGGTTAGCCTGGGCTGGAGTGAGACCCTACCTCAAAACACTGCCCCCCCCAAAAAAAAATCAGAGTTGTGGAAGTACATTGGTAGATTCTGCCTGGCTTTCCAATCCAGTATAAGAACAGAGGTGTGATCACTGTAGCTGCTTTAATGCAAAAGTTCTTCCTCATGGTAGGTTTGTTGTGCACTTCCTAGAACAAAATGATCAATTAGTGCCTTACTTTCATTAATCCATGGAAATGTGCATGATATGGGGCTCAATAAACTGCAAAATAGAGCTTCTGGCTTCTCACACTATTAATGTTTGGTTGGTTCATTTAACACATTGTAGTTTCATTCAACAAAATAATTTTCAATTATTAACTGAGAACAGAGATAATAAAGGCTAAATACCAAAATGTGGCAGTCATTAATTACCTGAAGAAGTTTTTAGAATCAAAGACTATGTAAAGCATTTTGATCTTCATATGATGAATAATTGGTCTTGTTGAGTTATAATTACTGACAGGAAGGCTGTGATCCTTCAAATTTTAGAAGTAGCAAATATATAGAATTTTTTCACTAAATAAGATTGCTGTAGTTTCAAAAGTGATCTATAGTGGAGTTGTTGAATATTTATTGTGCAGGTGAATGTTTTTGTTGTGGAGAAAAATAAGCTGTATCAATATAGCAGACTTCCTGCTATGCAGATCCTCCCCTTCTACCTCTTCCATCAGACACATATAATAAATTTTGGTAAGTATCACAGGCCTACTTGCAGATATTTTTATAGAAGGAAATATAGTCAGGACATGATCTTTTGCACCACTGATTCTTAATGTATCACTTTCTAAGAAGATCATGGGAGAAATGCAGTGACACGTCTAAGGTCTATGATGCTGGGATTTTGGACCTAATGTTGAACTTGAACAGCTAGCTTGGGCCATCGGAAGGACTCTGGCTGGCCTGGACACATTCAAAGTGAAGGCCTTGTTTCCAAATTTTTCCATTCCACCTGGGGTTGGCTGGGCAGGCACACATCTACCAGTGAGAAAGGCCAGAGGAAAGTCAGGGAGTTATCCACTGAAAGCCTATGGACTATAACTGGTCTGAAGATATATGTTATTTGCCTTAAGTAGTAAAATATTTCAGAATCAGGTGACTTCTATAGGAACAAACTCAATCTGTAGTTCCATTTAAATGCTAGAGATAGGTTCATATTCCTTCAGAAGGCTTAAATTATCATGTGGCTGTCCCTGTAGATGATATATAGACTTCCCAGCTTGCACAGGGTGACTTGCTACTGCCCACCTGAACTCCTTCCCTTTCATCACATACATTACTTGTCCAGATCTATAGTTTTATAAGTTCTGCCTGACCTGAGTTCCTGGGGACACCTAGAATACAGAGACCAATATCCCAACTCTATAGTCTGTCCTAGTTTGCTTTGGTTTGGGGCAACACTGGCTCTTCTTAGAGAGAGGAGTAAACGAAATATGGAACTATGCTCAGAGACTAGCAAGGGGGAGAGGGATGGAGGAATGTTCTAAGCCTGCTGCCTGTCTGTTACATGGCACCATGCTTATAACAGGTAGGAAATACGCTCTTTCTTTTTGACTATTCACCCCTAAACCACCATTTAGTTTTGTCAGTTATGCTGAAAACATCCAGTCCTATGAAAGAAGAACCATCAGTCTATGTGAAGTAGAGTAAGATAATCCTACTTTCTTGACCAACTTGACCATTGATTCTCATCCTGACATCTACTTTGGGGGAAAGCATGTCTTTATTTCTGGGATAATTAAGGAAAAGAGCTTTCTATTGTCATTGGCTATAAAAGGTAGCTCCTTTGCTGCATTTAGAAAGCTACAGCAGGCAAAGTGGGGTGGTAATATAAGAGTCTGAGTACTACATGGGAAAGGAGACCAGGGATGTAGTGCCCACCATCATTATTTAGGCTGTTGAAATGTTGCAAGTGAATCACCTGTGACTTATTCAGAATTACCAGAGGAATTCATTCCCATTTCCTCCACTTGTAAATAATGAGTGTCATATCTTTTTGACTACATACTGTTCCTAAAATAGTCTTAAATTTTATTTCACAGTGTTTTATCACAATAATTCCTTTTGTAATAGAGCAATGTCTGCAAAAAGTAAAGGAATGAATCAAATTATTCTAAACAAACTGCAGTGCTGCAGGTTGAACTCGTACATTGTGAAGACTTGGGTCACACTCTGATCTCAGCCACAAGCCACTGTGTGACTCAGCAAAGTGTCTTCCCTTCTCTGGGCCTCAGTTTTCAGTTTTTAATGAAAAGGTGGGGACTATATGACCCTTCAGATATTCTGCAATTATATATATTTTGGAGAGAGACACAGAGAGAGACAGACAGAGAGAGAGGGAAAGGGAGACAGATCTCTCAGCTGCTGCGAACGAAATCCAGATGCGTGCGCCCCCTTGTGGTCAAGTGTGGCATTGCACCCTTGCGTCACTTTGCATCTGGCTAAACGTGGGACCAGGAGATTGGCACTGCTGGAGATTGGAACCGGGTTCTTAGGCTTTGCAGGCAGGCACCTTAACCGCTAAGCCATCTCTCCAGCCCCCTTTTTTTTTAATTTTTGGAGAGAGACACAGAGAGAGACACAGAGAAAGAGACAATTATTATATTTTTAGAGGCAAATAAATGGGAGATATTCTTAAATTCAGGATGGGATGATACCACTGAACATTAACACAAGTATAGTAGTGTCCCCTGGGTTACTTTATGCAAGCTCGTGACTCTACTTAGGTTGGAAAAATTGCACTTAAGCCAAGAAATCCTAAGTAAAATATCTACCTTAATGATTTTAGCTTAGTATACATAAACATTTATTTTTTGTTATTGAGCAAAGGCTCTTTTCTTTGAGTTCAGAGTCTACAGTTTGAAGTCACCTATTAGAAACTTTCTGAATCTTAGTTTAGTCTTGTTTAACCAACAGCAAAAATGTTTCAGCCAGACAGCCGGACAGACTCCTCACTCTTACAGGTGATTCATGACAACTTGGTTTTCATCACTGTTTCATACTGTTTCTGTGTTTGCATGTCATTGTTTTAAATAATGTTTGATTATGTCACACAATTTCAATGACATATGCAAATAGCATAAAGGGAGATGGGAACAAATATGATGCTAAGTGTAGTGCTCAAATGGAGTGCATGGGAGGGGTCCTGAAGGTAGGCTTGTTAGATGTTAGTGGTCATCAGTACTTGTTAGTACTGGTTTGTTAGTACTTGGTTAATAAAAAGTCAATTAAGGGGAGAAGCATGGCTCAGTGGTAGAGGGCTTGCCTAACATACCCAAAGCACTGAGTTTAATTCCCATAACCACTGAACAAACACATGAATAAATAAGTAAATAAATAAATTCAATTAAGTAAGGTTTGATTAGGCTACTAGATGAATGTTTTCATAGCTTAGGTTGATTGCAGACAAACCAAACTAATTCTAATAAGCTTAAGCCATTCTGACATTCTTATCTCAAGTTACTCTTCTATTCTCCCTTAAACATGTGCATTAAATAAACTTCCAGATCCCACCATAAGTTCTTGTTTGTCCTGTGATTCCCTCACCCTGTGTCTACAATGGCTTCTCATCATGTATATTCATTTTGTTTTGTTTTAAATTCATTTTTTATTGCTAGGTTGGGGTTTTCTTTTTTCACCATTTGAATGAGAGATTTTTTTTTAATATTTTATTATTTATTTATTTATTTAAGATGTGGTTTAAACTCCAGATACATGCAGCATCTGTTCTGAGGGCAAGAGATTCTTTTTATTTCTTTTATAAAACCCTTATAAGACTACCTCAAAGAATCATGTATCTACCTAAAACAATGATATTGTTTTATATTCTTTAAAATTTACTCTTGCCAGGTGTGGTGGCGCACACCTTTAATCCCAGCACTCGGAGGCAGAGGTAGGAGGATCACCATGAGTTTGAGACCACCCTGAGACTACATAGTGAATTCCAGGTCAGCCTGGGCTAGAGTGAGATCCTACCTGGAAAAAACAAACAAACAAACAAACAAACAAACAAACAAACAAACAAACAAACAAACACCCTTACTCTTTGCTTTATATTTGTTGGCGGGGGGAGGGCAGGGGAAATCTTCTGAATTGAGGTTACATGTCTATACTTGGCAGGGTTGGAACTCGAAATTGAGCTTAGTCATAAACAAATGTTACTTGTACATTTGAGTTTATGGAATGAGAGCTTTATCGGAGAAAATCGAGTTTTTTTTTTTTTTCCAGTAAATGATGAGGAACTCAGTAAGACAAGTGGCATGTCACATTTATTTGAGAACAGCCACTTTGGCAGCTATGTGAAAGGTAGGCTGAGAATGGAAAGACCCAAGGAGGTAGCCCAGCCAGTGGTTGAGTGCTGAGTCAATAGAATTGTGTTGGAGAACACTCCACACCTGCTCAGCAAACCCTGGCTCTTCCCACTGTGACACATAGCTAGGTTCCACTCTCCAGCCTCCCTTGCAGAGTGCAGACTAGAGGAATGTGGGCAGAAGTGAGCACACCATGGGCTGTCTCCTCTATTAGCTTCCACATGGCACCTTTCTACTACCCACATACCATGAGCACAATGACCTCGAAACACTGCATTGGTTGCAGAGCTTCCGACGAGTCTGGGTCCCTCAAAGACTATGTGTAGCAAATGCCAACACCACAAATCTCTAAAGATATGACCACAAAATAAGTTTATGCCTCCATGAAGATATCAAAATTTCCATATTATCTTAGTGCAGCCAGCGCCATGTTCACCAATGCAATCCCTGCATTTTGGTAGAGCTGTGTTCACTTTTTGCATTTTCTGATAACCAGCTCTGCTGTGTGCCCAGCTCTGCCCCTTTCCACCCTCTCATTAGAGAAAATTCAGAAAAGTGGAAAGAAGAAAATAAATCTTAAGTATCATCTCACCAGCCAAAGATAAGCATTCTTAACAATGTGGTGTATTTCCTTTTATACTTTTTTTTTCCTTATGCAGTGAAAAAGGGTATACTTAAGTCTTTTCATACAATGTCACAGAAGACATAGTTCACTTCAAGTAGCCCACTTTATATCCCTCACTTGGTGGTTTATCTGTTCATCCAATGTTCATTGAGTGCACAGGTATCAGAAATTGACTCAAAGCCAGAGATAAACATTTAGAAATGACAGACTTCCTGCCTGTGAGGAATCTATAGCCTCATGGAAGAGGCAGATGCTTAAGCAGATAGTGATAAAATGTTTAGTGTACTGATAAAGAAAGGAGTTAAGAAAGCAAAACAGTATTATAAGCAAACAAGCAAACAAACATTTAAGTGTTTACCATGTACCAGGAGCTATTCAGACTACCTCAGATATACATTTACTTAATCCTTATAGCAATCCCATGAGTTATTTATCACAGCACCTCAGGGTTAAAGATGCAGAAACTGGACTACAAAGAGGTTAATTAGCTTTTCCCCTGCCTTATAGCTAGTTAGTGTGGAGAGGAATTTAGCAGTGTGCTTGAATGCACTTGTGTGTGTATACATGCATGTGGAAGTGTGTGTGAGAGAGAGAGGTAGTTTAGAGTTGACAACATTAAAGATTTAATGAAAGTAAGACCACGGGTGGGAAAGTGTTCAGTGATGCATAAGAAGTTACTAATTGAAGAAGGTGCGTTGGGAAAGCCAAGATGGCCTGGATGTTGGGAATCACCTGTTCTTCTGGGTGCTGAGTACTGGAACTTGGAGTGGCGTGCATTTAGACTCAACTGAGAAGCAGCTGGAACAGTGAACAAGGTAACCAGGCTCTAAAGTATGTCTGACTCAGATTACAATTTTGGCATTAAAAGATAATAGTTTGTCAGGTGCATGCACCTTGATGTCAAGTGACCCTACTGGCTAAAAATATGAACCAAGTTGTTTTCTGAAATCTGAGTGATTGTAATCTCTTCTTGCTTTAGTGAGAGGCTTATGGGAATCAAACATTAGTGGGAAAAAATAAAGAGATGAGATATCTTTTCTTTACAATGATGACAACCCAAAATTCCCAGTATTATTCAGCAGGGATAAGAATTTTCATAGACTGGAGTGGGGCAAGTTTTGGGCACAGGCATGTTCATAAGGCTGACCAAATCTCCAGTTCCATCAGTTGTAAGGCAGCTTCTTGACCTTGATGTCTTCATCTAGAACACCAGAGCTATTATATGAACCAAGCTTCTGCAGCCTGGCTTGTGGGGTGGCCAAAGCAATTCTGTACTTATGATGAAAGCGCATGAAACAGCGTGTATCTCCCTGATACATTGTCTCTTGTTGTCAAACTCCATTCCATTTCCATCAGGATTTTCTAACTCAGAAGCCCTCCACCAAGAATGCTCTTCCACTTGCCTTTTCTGTAGGACACCACAGCAGATTCCCCCTAGAAATCCTTTGATAGTATCCTGAGAGTTTTTTCCTGTTCTATACCTCAGCCACATCAATGACTCAGTGACTGCAGAAGTCAGAATTATGATGTTCCAAAATGTGGACATGTTGTCTTACATAAAAAAAAAATAGTTTGAATACATAAGTATACATTTAGTATCTTGAGCTAGGGGTGTCTTAGACTAGTTTCATGAATCTAACAACCACAGAGGTTCTAAAACATGGAATAGGAAAGCAAAAAAGAGAGGCAGAGAGAGGGCCATATGACAAAACAGGTGGAGACCTACAACTTGAGGGAGGACTCAACCTGCCACCATGACTTTGAAGATGGAGGAAGGTGTCACATGGTAAGAAGTACAGTCTTGGGCTGGAGAGATGGCTTAGGGGTTAAGGTGCCTGCCTCCTAAGCCTAAGAACGCTGGTTCCAATCTCCAGCTGTTCCAATCTCCAGGTCCCATGTTTAGCTAGAAGCAAAGTGATTCAAGGGTGCAGTGCCACACTTTTCCACAAGGGGGCACACACATCTGGATTTCATTTGCAGCAGCTGAGAGGCTGCTGGCGCGCCCATCTCTGTCTTCCTCTCCCTTCTCTCTGTCTCTCAAAAAAAAAAAAAAAAAAAAAAGTACAGTCTTTAGGGGCTGGGGAGATGGCTTAGCAGTTAAGTGCTTGCCTGTGAAGCCTAAGGACCCTAGTTCGAGGCTTAATTTCCCAGGACCCATGTAAACGAGATGCACAAGGTGGCACATGCATCTGGAATTCGTTTGCAGTACTTGGAGTCCCTGGTGTGCCCATTCTCTCTCTCTCTCTCTGCCTCTTTCTCTCTCTCTCTGTCACTCTCAAATAAATAAATAAATAAATAAATAAATAAATAAATAATTTTTAAAAATAAGTACAGTCTTTAGATGTGAGTAGAAATAAAGCAACAGATTATTCTCTGACCCTCTAAAGAAGGATGAAGCTCTGCTAACACCAGAATGTTAGCCTAGGGTGTAATTATTGCTGTCATTTCTATATATGCAATGAGCCTGCTTATCCTTTTGGGTACTTATTCTGCCCCCACTCTCTCTGACTCTCTAGTCCTTGAACTAAAGCCACATTATTCTCTCTTGTCTCTGCATTTCTTCAGTTTGGGAAGATTCCCAGAATTTACATGAATTTCATTGTCCTATATTACTGGCAGTGGCTGCTAGAGAGGTCTGAGCAATTACAGTTCACCTACTTTTTTTCTCTCTCCCAGAGACCAGGCCTCTGCTCTCTGATGTTCACTGTCCACGCTTTAGTGTTTTAATTGGTTGGAATTAGAAATGTGTAGCTGGTATGTTAATATAATTATTTGGGCTGGAGACATAGCTTAGTGGTTAAAGTGTTAACTTGCAATGCCAAAGAACCAGGTTCAATTCCCCAGGACCCACACAAGCCAGATGCACAAGGTGGTACATGTGTCTGGAGTTCATTTGCAGAAGTTCATTGCCAAAGGCCCTGGCATGTCCATTCTCTCTCTCTCTATTTGCCTGTCTCTTTTCCTCAAATAAATAAATAAAAATAAAACTATTAAAATATATATTTAATTATTTGGTTTTCTTACACTTATTTTGAAGTTCACCTTTTATTTGTGGTTATTAATATTGATGTTCTATTTTAATAGGTAGTATAATTTTTGTTTTTTAAGTAAATTAAAGAATAAAGAAATTTGTCAATGTTCAGAAAACAATGCTTGATAAATAATACTAAAGATATAAATAATACAATGCAATAAGATAAATAAGAAAAATAATATAATGACAATAAGAAGACCATTGATATTTGGGGAAGTGACATCTGGGCTTTAGGTAAGGGTGGGTATTGCAGTCTACTATACATAGGCACCTGGCTGAAGACTTTTGGCCTCAAATCTATCTTCTTAAATGCTGGTAAGTGTCACAGAATTTCTTAATTTCTCAAGATGCACAGTTTCATGGAGATGTGTCTTAGTGCTAAAGCACTTGTTTAATATGTGAGAAGCCCTGGGTTTGTTCCCTATGAGAGAGAGAGAGGAAAATAATTAAGAAAAACAAGAGAAGGAAGGAAGGGGAGGAGAGGAGAGGGCAAGAAAGGAGAAGGGGAGGGGAAGGGAAGGGAAGAGAAGGGAAGAGAAGAGAAGAGAAGAGAAGAGAAGAGAAGAGAAGAGAAAAAAATCTTTCAGTTTTTTAATAATGACAAGTCTTTGTAACGGTGTTGGTTCTATTGCCCTCTCACAATATGTGAGGTTATAGCATTTTGGTACTAGGGGGGTGGGGGTGTGAGGCTTGGAGACTACATAAAAGGCTGACTGGAAGAAAAGTTGGTTTGCTTGACTTTTCCTCTGCAAGACTTGGTAAAATTAGTGGAAAATGGGAAACAACACCTCCTCTGTGCCCTCTGTGGCTCATTGTCTATATAAAAGAAATGAAATCATTCAAGTTTTTGGACAACCTGCTTACCTTTGTCCATAGGACATACTGTCTCTGGGGTCTTTTCCCCTTTTCCTTAAGGAATATGACCAAAAACTGAATCATGAGGATAATAAATAGTTCTATGTAAGGTTTAGTATTGAACCTCAGTTATGAGTTATATAACACAAGCAAGCAATTCCTACTTCTGTTTTCCCTGATCAGAAAACATTATATTCTAAACAGCACCCACCACACCTAATCAGAGGCCTGGGGCACTCCAGATGTTACTTGAGTATTTCTGGAAGAAAGGGGGAAGGAAAGAAGGGAGGAAGAGGGTAAGGAGACGAGTGAAAGAATACAGGCCAAGAGGAAGAAGAGTCTCCCAACACAGTGCCTGGCACATAGTGCTTAAAACATAGTTGTTGGGCTGGAGAGATGGCTTAGCGGTTAAACACTTGCCTATGAAGTCTGAGGACCCCGGTTCAAGGCTCGATTCTCCAGGACCCAAGTAAGCCAGATGCACAAGGGGGTGCATGCATCTGGAGTTCGTTTGCAGTGGCTGGAGGCCCTGGTGCACCCATTCTCTCTCTCTCTCTCTCTCTCTCTCTACCTGCCTATTTCTGTATCTCTCTCTCTTAAATAAATAAATAAATAAATAAATAAATAAATAAATAAATAAATAAAAACATAGTTGTTGAATGCATGCATGAGGACACACACAGTCCTTGCTTGCTCCATTTTAATGACAGCAGAAAAGATAGTCACATATGACTGAAGTTACTGTGGTAATGAAAAAGAGAATCTGCAGTGAAACAGAACTAGTACTTGGTTGTAAGGTAGGATTTCTCCAAGAAGTGACTGCTGATCAAGCTGAGACCTGACAGATGAATAGAAGTTGGCCAGGAGGTCAGTCATGGGAATCAGAGAAAGTGCTTACCTCTTTCCCAAGGTTCTTTGGATTTTGATGACTTTATTCAATTATAGAGACTCTATAAACCTTAAGATTGTCAAATCCCCCATCACATATGCTGTGGTATAAAAGTACATCATCTCTCACAGACTCATGTGTTTGAAACCTTTAGGAGGCGGAGCCTTGCTGAAGGAAGTGGACCACTGGGGACTGCTTTGAGGTTGTATATCCTAGTCACACTTCATATTTGCTCTCTGCTTCCTGAATCAGGGCACAGTGTGATCAGCTCTGCTTCATGCTCCTGGCACCATAACTCCCCACCATGAAACTTCCCTTTGAAGCTATAAGCCAAAATAAATCTGGTCCTGCCTCCCACCAGGTATTTGTTCATACAACAAGAAAGTAAATAAACATATTTGTAAATTTTCTCATGTTATAAGGGCCACTGTGATTACATCATTCAGGCAAACAATGAATATTTATAGTGCTGTCATTTCTGTACTTATCAGTCACATGACCCAAAAGCTGAGGTCAAATCTCTATCAGAATCTTTTGTATGTGTGCATGTGTATGTTCACATGTGTGTAGGTGGTCATGTATGTTTGTGTACATGTGGCTGTGCATTTGTGTGAGCAGGTAATTGCATGTGAAAGCCAAAAATTGATGCGAGGTGTCTTGTCTACCTCTATGACTCTCCACCTTATTTACTGGGCCAGGGTCTCTTTCTCACTTGAACACAGAGCTCGCTGATCTGGCTAGTCATGCTAGCCGGCCTGCCCCAGGCATCCCCTGTCTCTGCTTCCTGAGATTATAGTTTGAGATTACAGGCAGACCACCATACCCATCCTGCATTTTCATAGGTGCTGGGCATCCACACTTAAGTCCTCATGCTTTCATGCAAACACTTTACTGAGTGAGCTCTCTCTCCAGCCCTCTAAAAATTTAATAATAATGAAACCATCTCTGTAAGTGTTTTCCCTTTCAGAGAGTCCTGCTATCCCACAGTTCTACCATTACAGAACTGCCTGTGCTTAACCCCACAGAACAGGGAACATTCTGAAGAAGACTGAAGGAAGCATGAAGGACCCATTTCTGCCTCCAGAGAGTTAGGAGAAAGCAGATGAAGTGAATCAATGCACATCTGGCTAACTGAATTGAGCAGGGTGAGTGGGTACCACAAGATAGGGGCAGTTCTTAGCAGCAGCCCCAGTGTTGTCATACATTAGGCGCTCGTTGAATGCATTTAAGTGCACAAGCTAGAATTCAGACACTGTTAGGCAGAGTCAGTAAACTAATAGGTTACATCATTTTGGAAAAAAAAAAAATGGAAAAGCTATTTGGTTTTCCATGACATACAAAAAGAAATAGTTGATTGATTTTTCAGTTTTGACTTTGATGACATGTCTCTGCAAATAAAGCCAAGACCACATTTTTATTTAAATGGATGACGTACATAGGCTTTTGTTGGCGCAATTGCTGTCACAGACATGGCAAAATAAACCTGCTATGACCCTTGAGGGGCTGTCTCTTGCAGTTGATGGAAACAGAAATTGCTGTTCTGGAAACTGAGTGTGTAGTGAAAGCTTACATTTGCTTCTAGCCTTGATATAAACTCATCTGTTTGCCATTTGCCTGGTACACTTGAAAGCACCATTCTCACAGCCAGCCTGCCGAGTAATGATGTATCATACTTGTTGTTCCCAGTGCTGTCAGAACTATGTCCCCAATATAATATTCAAAGACAGCTTCTGCAGAAGTCAATAATTACACTGGTTTACCAGCCTAGAAGGTCAGCATATATTATAGTGGAAACAGTTTGAGTTGATTAGAAATCTCAAACAGTAATCGCAACTCCAACATCTATTATTATTTTAAACAAAGCAAAACAAACAAAAGCCCAATAGCTCTCTCCTGTATGCTGTGTCTTGTTTTAGTTATTTTGAGAGAGACAGAGACAGAGAGAATGAACATGCCAGAGCCTTCATCACTGTGAACGTACTCCAGATGCATGCACCTCCTGTGTGCATGTGCGACATTGCTCACTTGCATCAATGTGTGCCTGGCTTGCATGGGACCAGGAGATCCGAACATGGGTTCTTAGGCTTCGCAGGTAAACGTCTTAACCGCTAAGCCATCTCTCCAGCCCCATGTGTTCTATCTCTTGAGGGCACTCAGAAGGATGATTGCATCAGAACCAGAGGCCTGTGCACCAAGCTCTTGAGCACCTGTGCTTGAATCTTTCAAGATGGGAAAGGCACTGAGAATCCAAGAGCTCTGTTCCCCTGGGGTTGACAATGGATGGCAAAGCAAGGCCAGGGAGGACAGGCAGGCAGAGGAGCTGGGTCTGAATCAGAACCTCATCCCTCACTAGGTCTAGGAGCCCAGGTAGGTTCTATACTCTTCTCAGGCTAAATTACTGCCCATAAAATATGGGTAATAGCATTAAACTCTTTGGTTGTTGTGAACATAATAAATTTATAATCTTTTTTTTTTTTTTTTTTTAGAGAGGGAGAGAGATGGAGAGAGAGGGAGAGGGAGATAGACAGAGAATGGGCACGCCAGCAGTCTCTGAGCTGCTGTGAACGAAATCCAGATGTGTGCGCCCCCTTGTGGGCAAGTGCGGCATTGCGCCCTTGCGTCACTTTGCATCTGGTTTAAACGTGGGACCTGGAGATTGGAACCAGTGTTCTTAGGCTTAGGAGGCAGGCGCCTTAACCGCTAAGCCATCTCTCCAGCCCTATAATCCTTTTAAAATACATATTTCTGTGGAAAACCAATTACTGAATATATTTTTTTAATTTATTTATTTGAGATGAGAGAAAGAGAGAGAGGAGAGAGGGAGAGAGAGAGAGGGAGAGGGAGAGAGAGAGAGAGAGAGAGAGAGCAAGAGAATGGACACGTCAGGGCCCTCAGCTATTGCAAATAAATTCCAGACACATGTGCTACCCTGTGTGTCTGGCTTATGTGGCTCCTGGAGAATTGAACCTGGGTTCTTTGGCTTTGTAGGAAAGTACCTTAACTGCTAAGCCATATCTCCAGCCCTATTACATATATTTATACATGCTTCCACACACTTTTATTTTATTTCATTTTATTTTATTTATTTTTTGGTTTTTTGAGATAGGATCTCACTCTGGCCAGGCTGACCTAGAATTAACTATTAATCTCAGGGTGGCCTCGAACTCACTGCCATCCTCCTACCTCTGCCTCCCGAGTGCTGGGATTAAAGGCATGCGCCACCATGCCCGGGGTTCCACACCCTTTTAAATAGACTTTTGACAATGTTAGAAACTTCTGGGTATTAATAGTGTGTGAGCTCTTTTCAGGTGCCCTAAATTTTGGGAAGAACATTATCACAGTGGGAAAGAAAACAAGGCTCAAAAACCCTGGGTCTGACCTGTGCCTCTGCCACCCAGCCACCCACTAATCAAGTCACACTGGGTAAAGTTTTGCCTTCACCAGTAAAAGAAGAAGAATCCTGAGTGCATCCTGTAAGGTTCTGCAAGATTAAATGAGATCAATACTACATAATTAGTGAGATTAGCTATAGAATGAAATCACTCATTGACCTTTAAGGAAATAATTCTCCAACTAGTTTCTCATCCGAGTACCATATTAATGCAGATTTCTGGTTGACATTGCTGTGCTCCAGACTCCACAGGCCAGAACAGTGCCTGGGCACTTTGATTTTCAGGGGCTCTGAGGCTTCCTTCTCTCTTTCTTTCTCCCTTCTTTTCTTGCTTCCTTCCTGCCTGTTCCTTTTCTCTCTTCCCCTCCACTCCCTTCTCCTCTTTTCTCCTTTTCTTTCCTGGCTATTCTGGAACCTTCTCTGTACATTAGCCCTAGCTTGACCTCAAGCTCTCACTGTTCTTCTGCCTTTGCCTCCTAAGTGCTGAGGTTATAGGAGTGTACCACAATCTTCAGCTTCTGGTATATATGCTTGGATGAGAATGCTGCCATGCAACATGTAACCACATTTTCTTGTTCACGGAATAGCCTCTCAGAGATCTTGTCATCACCAGGAGAGGTTCCTTATCAAGCTTCTGGAACTTCAGTTTTTCTGTCTTTCAATGGGAATCCAGTTAGTCCCACTGCACAGTTGCTATAGTGTGCAGGAATTATTGTAAGGGCTCTGGTATAAGGTCATACAATGGGAAAGGAATTCTCACTGTGCCAGATATTTACAAGGGACCAAATTTGTTTGTCCCTCCCCCCAATGTGTCCTCCTGATGTCTAGTTGGCAAGTGAGCATAGCCTCCTGTCCACCACTCATAATCAAGTATCAGCAGGGCTCTATTGTCCCTTCCTTATCACATGCGCAATAACTGTTAGGAAACAATAAAAAGAATTCTTCTTCTTTGTGGAAAATCATATTTATGAAAGTTTTCAATAAAAATTTTTAAATTAAAATTTAAAAACCATAAAAAAGAAAGCCACTTGTAAGTACCAAGTGAAGAAAAGAACAGAAAGTTTAAAAGGGGGTGGGGGTGGAGGAAGGTCTTAGCCAAAGAAAAGTAGTTTCATGACTATTTTGTACTATTTTCTCTACAGCATAGCAAAGAATCTGAAAAGAACTGAGTTTTATGAAGAGAATTGAATGCTTACAGGAAGGGATGCTCAAGAGGATTGAGGATAATTTCCAATGAAACTTAGTATCTATTCCTATCATGGAAATCTGCATTGGTACCGCCACTCCCCACAGGCATCAAGGCTAAGCTAACCAAATTGAGTTCACCGTTCACCTATACCCAATCTGCACTGCACCGAATAGAGGATGACTTTGGCTGGAATGGGATCAGTCTTTCTGTGTTGTGCACAAGAGTGAAAATCTGGCTCATTGATTTTCATCAGGGATAACACAATCATCCATTTTGGAAACGCATCGCACAAAAAAGGCTCAGAACTCTTTTCCTTTAGAAGGTCAAGCAGCAATTAAATTTTCACTCTTCAATCAGCCTATGTCTCTTCCCTGAGGACTGATGTGGGAGACTTTCTCCTCTGTCTGTGAATTGTGCCGGGTCCATTATTAAATTTTCTGCTGTGAATGAGGAAATCGGGGAGACATGAGGTGATTGCAGAAGTACATATCCTCATTCTTTTCAGCAGTGCCTAGAGAAAAAGAATGCAACTAGATTATTTTAGAACTTTATTTTATTAAAAGAAAATTAGTAGTCTCTATGGAATGATACATATTTGAAAAAGTTCAAGTTATAATAATTAAAAGAATTTGGAAGTTAGTTTTCTCATCAGTGAAAATACCAGCTGAGACTCTATGGACCTGGCATATAGAATAGGGGATGGAAGGAGGAAGAATAAGATATCAAGCCTGAGGTATATGGAGAACATGTCCCTGTATACTAGGGATGCTTATTTGTGCTTATTTGCAAGGGCTAGAAGCAGGTTTTCTGCAGGGCTGTGATTTCACCCACAATCTCACTGTCCCTTACAACATAGTCATACAACCTGTGCTGCTCCTTTGAATAGCAGAAGATTGGATCCAGCATGCAGTTTCTTATTATGATGCTCCACGCTTCCTCATATCCCTATGAAAGACAATATTATCACCCATTTTGCAGAGGGACAATATAGTTTCAGGAAATGGAGTAGCTGGTTCTCACTTCAAAGTTGGGGACTAGTGTAGCTGGAATTTAAATCAGACAACAGATGTTGGAACTCATGCTGCCCAGCATAGTGCTGGGAGGTCTTCAAATACCTTTCTCATTGTGCAATCCTGCTTATCCTGGAAGACCTAACCCAAGTGTATTCTCTCACAGGAAGTAAATATTTATAAAACAAATCTCAAATAATGCCTCTTCATTTAAATAATTGGCAATATGTTCCCACCTGACATTTGTCTACATTTTCACAAAATTTAGGTTGTACTTAATTCTCTTATAAAGGTTTTAGTGCTCATCATACTAATTTAACACTTTATGAGATATATGCATTTATCTGTCCATCTATACATCCATCCAACCAGCCTTCCATCCATCTGTCCATCCACCTTTTCATTTCTTTAGCATCCCTTGATCAATATATACAGGCATCAAATTAGCTGTTTGGAGTAAATGTTGAGCTAACCTACCCACAGTTCCTCATCTCATTTAGATTACAGTTTATCAGAGGAGACAGAAATTACTCGAATAGTCATCCCAGCATTTAGCTACAAGCTGTGTTAAGTATTAGAAGAAATGCAGGAAACTGTGAGAACACCAATAGGTGGTCTTGACTTGTCTGACAGAATTGCAGAGCCCTTCCTTGGGAGGAGCCCTTTGAGTCAAGAGTAGAAGGATGTGTCATTTCCAGTCACAGCTATCACAGTGTGTGTGCACTATGTGCTGGGCGTGGCTTTAACCATTTTTCACGAGATAACTTATTAAAACTTAACGCAACCCTAGGTATTATATCCAAGAACCTGTGCTTTTACCTATATCCCATACCCTGCCTCCCATAGAGGTGAAAAGGGAGGGAAGATTCTAGCAAGCATTGAACTTCAAAGATGAAACACAGGAGACAGAAGGAGGGAGTTGCATGGGGTGAACCCAGAGAGGTGTGCACAGGGAATGCTGATGTTTTGCCTTTACTCCTAAGGATTTTGAGAAAATTTTCTTGTTAGGACATAATTGCAGTGACACGATTAGATCTGTATTTTCAAATATAACCTAACCTTTCTTGAACATTTGGGCATAGGAGGGCTGAAGTGGTATGGGGAGACCAGCTAGGAGACTACTGCTCTGTTCCAGGGAACAGGGAACAGTTTGGACTAGAGCGGTGGCCCAAAAGGTGGAGACCAGTAGATGAATTGAAGTGTGTATATAGGTAGTCTTGTATTCAACACCAGTTATACATGTAAAACTCATGTAGATTTGTATAATATAGAAATTTTTGTTTATTTTTATTTATTTGAGAGTGACAGACAGATACAGAAAGAGGCAGAGAGAGAGAGAGAAAGAGAGAATGGGCCCACCAGGGCCTCCAGCCACTGCAAACGAACTTCAGATGCATGTGCTACCTTGTGCATATGGCTTATGTGGGTACTGGGGAATTGAGCCTTGAACCAGGGTCTTTAGGCTTCACAGGCAAGCGCTTAACCACTAAGCTATCTCTCCAACCCTGATATAGACTTTAACATTATTTTCACTCTGGATTGTTTGGTCAATGTCCCTAATTCCTATGGACTTTTTTTATTTTTCAGTTACAAGTCCTTTCAGTGGGAAAGTTGACAGGTGTTCTTTCTTAAAATCACTTTTTGCCTGGGGTCTAGAAGCTTTGGGGACATGCACAATTAGGCTGCAGGCAGCAGAGCCAAGAATCCTAGCAAATTTAGAGGCTTCTTGACATTGACAATAGGTATGGAGAAAGTCTAAATTCCACAAGCCCAGAACTTTTTCTTGTAAAATGCTTCAGTTTGAAGGTTAAAAAAAGAGAAAAATTACACTTGGGAGGCAGAGGCAGGAGGATCATCATGAGTTCGAGGTCACCCTGAGATTCTGCATAGTTAATTCTAGGTCAGCCTGAGCTAGAGTAAGACCCTACCTTGAATAATGGCCCAAAAAGGTGATTTATAGAGATTCAATAACTAGAAAGTGAAGGTCTTATTGTGATAACATGTCTTAACATAAAAAAACAACATGGACCCATTACTTATTAAACAACTGACACTTATCAACTAAATAGAAAAGTTGTGCAGGCCAAACATCTTATTTGCAAATACTACAGAATTTTAAGAGGTACTGAATTTAAAAAATAGATGATTAAAAATATTTATAGCCATATAACTATATAACCAAGACATTCATACCCCCTTTTTGTGGCATTTCGGATCACTTACTTAATTTTTAACCCCCAAATTGTCAAATCAGATATTTGAGGTACAGTGTTTTCATTTCTTGGAAACATGTCTTGTTTTATTTGAACAATGGGACAGTTATCTTAAATCTGATCAAAGTGAATGAATTGTTTTAGGGCTGAAAAAATATTATTACCAGGCCATGGGAGCTGAGAATGGTGTTTCTGGATTTCTGCATTACCAAATATAAGGCAGGGGGACAAGACAGGAGCAAGTCTCCCCTGTTTGGTCTCCTCTCTGCAGTCTGGCTGGATGTGCCTGTACTTCTGAAACACTCCATGAATCTGTGGCTTCCTATGAAGTTAGAGCCTTCTCCTGGGCCTCCAGGAATGAGCAACAACACCTCATTTGAAGCAAGCTACTTAAGGGCATAGAGATTCCAGGAACATGTTCTCACCGAATGAATTTTCACATAATCTTCTAAGGAGGGTGGAGACAATAGTGCTGTGAGGCCCACTTAGGGGCAGATGGTAACAGAAACTCAACAGTCTGCAGTGGGGAAGGAGCAAGGCTTAGTAGAAATCAGTTGCCTTAGTTAGTTGGAGCTCAGGTATTTGCTCACAGAGAGGCATTCTCCCCTCCCTCTCTGGCACCTCCCTCCCTTCCTCACTCTGTTCCCCCCTTTTTCCTTTATACTCACCTCTTCATTCCCCTCAATCTGTGCTTATGAAATGCTTCTGTGAATAACACTACTGTGCGAGTCACTGATGAGAGAACCCAGGCAAGAAGCCAGATAACCCAAGCCAAAACGAAATACAACTGTTCCTAGAAAAGAGAACACTATCATTTTCTGAGCCAAACATGAATAATGGTGAGCCAAAAATCTGATAACTGAGGGAAATATGGTTTGTTTTGTCTGTTTGACTTAATTAGCTGAATAATATCCTTGTTTCTAATTATTTTTGGGTGCTGGAACCTCAAAACATGAGATCCCCCTGACCAGAAAAAAATTGTTTCAATGATCAATTGTTTTCTCAATTATAAATGATGGAAAGTGCTATGAAGACTGAATAAAGTCATGCATGGATCTGCCATCAGTCATATTCATCATTGTTTGTTTTAAGGAGGAAATTAACGTGTAATGTACAAGGGATGCCAGGGAAGGTAGGAGGAGCCTTTTGAGGAACAACATTGGTGAAATGTTGACTGTGTGCCAGTGTATTTACCAAAAAGTCATAATCTTCTCTCTGAATGTTGGCATAACATCAGTGTGCTCTTCTTGGGCCCTAAGGAGTTTGAAGGTCTCTGTTAAAGAAAAACTGGTTATCTTCAATCCTACCCTTGACATACATGTTCAAGGTACTGATAGGTAGAGCATTGAATTAAATAAAGCATAAAATCCCTCTGACCATAAGGTAAAATGTGACTTCCTTTAAAATTTTTTCTTAGCTCTGATTTTATCAAGAGACCTCACTCTCTGTTGGAGAATTTGCTTCCCTTTTTCAGATGGACGTAGAACCTGAGGAGAGAATCAGCCCACTGCACCTCACCAGGGCCCCAGCTGAAGCCATAGAATAATTGGGGAAATGAGCAAGAGCACTGCTTTCTCAGTGAACCTGGTACCAGCACAAGGCTGAAGGAGACAGACACAGAGAACATTCACCTCCTACCAAATCAGATATCCGGAGACACAGAGACTCCTATGACCTTGTCACTGAAATAGACCTAAAATGAACCCAACATGGCTCAGGGAAATTCGTGGAAGAGGGGGCGGAAATATTGTTAGAGCCATAAGTTGGGTCATTATACACAGAGTCATTGCCTCACTCCCATAACTGTTGGCTACCCCCACAATGCAAAACCCACAATCCCCGAGGGGGGAGGACAGGGAGAAGGCTGTATACTTATTCTATAGATAACTAATAAAAAAAAAGTCTCAGTTACTTCTGGTTGGGTGTTTTGACTTAGCAATGAGAAAGTAACTGGTACATTGCCCTAAGCAAATGGAGAGATGGTGATGTCGCTGTTTGAACTCACCTGTGACTTTGGAAATTATGCTCAGTTGAACAGTGAAGGGTCATGAATAGGGATTGTACACAATGACCAGAGGGAAACTTCTGTGCTGCTGGCATAATAGGCAGGGGACAGGCTGACTTAGGTCAAAAGACAAAACCTTTGCCAGGCCCCTTCCTGCATCCGTACTCCAGAGGATAGTTACTTGTAGATCTGTGGTGAGACTTTCCCAAGAAAACAAGAACAGAGACCAGGTAAGATGAAACCTTTTCTTGGTAACAGTGTGCCTAGTATAGGCATACTACATGCTTTCTGAACAACAGCCTAATAAATTCTCGTTTCTCTTGGAAAACAACATCAGCACATTACTTTGAAGTCAACAACTAAGGGAACATTTGTGAACATACTTCAAGAGAAAAGAAGTTAAAAAGAAAACTCTTTATCAAATGAAAAGGACCCACCAGGCCTATACCTTCACGAATTTTATTGTATATATTATCTTAATACTCGTACATCCAAGCTAGTACAGTCATCTCATTTTACAGATGAAGAAATAAGCCCAAAAGGAATGAAGTAACATTCTTGAAACAATAGAATAAGCACAAGAATCTGAACTTGGGAGATCACCAGGGAACTGGAAGGATGCCAGGATACTTAATGCTACACAGGTCCCAGGCCCAGATGCAATAGAACTGCTATTGCTACCTTATTGGCAAGACAAAGAGATTATCTCAAATTGACAAAGCCCTAAACAAAACAAATAACACACACACACACAAAAACAAACAAACAAACAAACAAACAAACAAAAAAAAAAACAAACAAGGCAAGATATCCCCAACAAGTATGTCTAGTCCCGTAGTTGAAGTGTCCAATAAGAACTACTTAGAGGGAATTCATGAGCACATAAACAAATACCTGAATAAAATGCAAGATAATCAACTATAATAACTTATAGACAATTGCAAAGATTCAGAGAAGACAGGAACATTTGTCAAAATGAGTTCTATGAGAACACAATCAATGAAATACAATGAGTAAGTCAAACCAATACATAAAAGCAAAACTCACTAAAGAAATAGAAATGCTGAAGAAAAACCAAATGGAAGTCAAAAATGAAAAATCTCAATTAAAATGCTCAGGAAAGCCATACAAACAGAATAGATCATGTGGAGGACAGAATATCAGGACATGAGGACAAGGTAGGGGAAATAGATTGGGAAGCCAAAGCCAATGATAAGTTCAAAAAATATATGAGCAGAACATGAGAGAAATGTGGGACAACTTAAAAGGACAAAATATTCAAGTCAGGTGCATATAAGGAAGAAATTTTCTAGGTCAAGGGCATAGAAAATATTTTCAGTAAAATGATAGCTGAAAAATTCTAAGTCTTATGAAAGAGAGGCTCATTCAGGTACAAGAGGCATACAGAATGCCAAATAAACAGGACCAGAGAAATTCCCAATAACACATTGTAGTTAAAACACTAAACACTATGGGCTGGATGGATGGCTTAGTGGTTAAGGTGTTTGGCTGCAAAGCCAAAAGGCCCAGGTTTGATTCCCAGGACCCACATAAGACAGATGCACAAGGTTATGTATGCATTTGGAGTTTGTTTGCAGCAGCTAAAGGCCCTGGCATGCCTGTTCTCTCCCTCTCAAATAAATAAATAAAATAAAATATTTTGAAAAAAAAACACTAAATACAGAAAAAAAGAGAGCATTAAAAGGTGCAAGAGAGAAACAGAGGTGAGCCCATCTGATTTTTCAACTGAAACTCTAAAATCTCGAAGGGCTTGAAATGGAATGTTTCAAAAATTGAAATATTAATGCCAACCCAATCCACTATACCCAACAAAATTATCCCTCATAATAGGAGAAAGAAAAACTTCCCATGATAAGTCCAGGTATATGAATATGTGAGCACTAAGCAAGCCATGCAGAGAATACTGGTTGAGATAATTCACAATGAAGAAAAGAGTAAACATATTCAAAAGAGCACAGGAGGGAAAAAAAAAACAATCTTAACTAGAATAGTTGCTAATCAAATGAAGACCAAGGAAATACCAACCTCTAAAATATCATCAGCGTGACAGGGATTAACTCACACCTTTCAATAATGTCTCTGAAGACTTAAGGAAGTGAATTATCCACATTCCTCAAGAAACTGCCCAGCCATTATCCCTTCCTTGCCTACAGTGCCCCCAGGTCATGGTTTCCTGCCCCCTTATTTTGTAAATCACCTGGTTGCTGTTCTAAGACCACACCTGGCTATCTTAGATCTCCCCTAAAGGAACATTTCTTGTTCAGCTCTTCCTTTCCTCACCTTCCCTCAACTGACTCTATAAAGCCCACTACCTAAGGAACTCAGGTGGGCTGTGCTCCTCTCTTGTGAGTCAGTCCTGGCAGCTTGTGCTTTTCCTGAATAAGAGCTTTCATCTTTGCCTCAATAAATAAATATAAATAAATAAATAAATAAATAAATAAATAAATAAATAAATAAATAATGTCTCTGAATATCAATGGACTCAACTACCCAACCAAAAGACACAAAGTAACAGGGTGGATCAGAAAACAGGGTCCAAGTTTTGCTGACTTCAAGAAACTCATGTGACTGTCAAAGACAGAAACCATCTTACAGTGAAAGGATGGAAAAAGATATTTTAAGAAAATGGAAATAGGAACTATGTTGTGGCTCCACTAATGTCTGAAAAAATAGACTTTAAACCAAAAATAATCAGAAGAGATAAAGAAAACAACTCCATATTGATGAAAGGAAGAATTAGCCAAGAGGACATTATAAACTTATACATATATACGCTAAAAACAGGTGCACTGAATTTAATAAAGCAAAATCTACTAGATATATAGCCAGACACAAATCCAAAACACAATGATTATGGGTGGCTTCAATAGCCTACTTCCCCCAATATATCATCTAAACAAAAAATAAAGACACAATGGAGCTCAATGACACGATGGTTTAATGGATAGCTCGACATTCCATTCAAATTTGATAGAATACACATTTTTTCTCAGCAGCTCATGGAACCTTCTCTAAAATAGACTATATATTAGGGCACAAAACAAGTATCAACACATTCAAGAAAACTGAAATAACTCCATGCATTCTGTGTGACTACAATGCAACAAGGCTAGAAATTAACAGAAAGAGAAAATACACAAATTCCTGGAGCCTAAACAACAAAGTATTGCATCGGTCATGAAGAGATCAGGAAAGAAATAAAAAATTTGCTAGAACTGAGCAAAAAACAAAACACAACACATCAAAACCTATGGTACACAATGAAGACAGTCCTAAATGGGAAGCACAAAATGCCTGCATTATAAAAATAGATCTCAAAAAAAAAAAAAAAAACTTAACAATCCATTTGAAGGCTTTGGGAAAACAAGAATAATCCAAGTCCTAATGTTTGAGTAAAAAAGAAATAATCAAGATCAGGGCAGAAATCAATGAGTTAGAAATGAAGAAAACAATTTAAAAAATGAGGAAACAAAGAATTAGTTCTTTGTAATGGTAAACAAGATTGATAAACCCCTAGACAAATAAACCAAAAGAAAGAGAAAGAAGAACATAATAAGATTAGAGAGCCAGGAGTCCAAGTGTGGTAGTGCACACCTTTAATCCCAGCATTCAGGAGGCTGAGATAGGAGGATGGCTATGAGACTACATAGTGAATTCCAGGTCAGTCTGGGTTAGAGTGAGACCCTACCTCAAAAAAACAAAACAACAACAACAAAAAGATTAGATATAAAAAAAGAGATGTTACAAAAGACTCCAATAAAATTGAGAAAATCATGAGGTCATATTTTTTATTTATTTATTTATTATTTATTTATTTATTTATTTGAGAGAGAGAGAGGGAAAGAGAAAGAGAGAGAGAGAGAATGGACACGCCAGAGCCCCCGGCCACTGCAAACAAACTCCAGATGCATGTGCCCCCTTGTGCACCTGGCTAACGTGGGGTCTGGGGAATCGAATCTGAGTCCTTTGGCTTTGCAGGCAAATGCTTTAACCACTAAGCAATCCCTCCAGCCTATGTGGTCATATAAAAAAAAAACCCTATATTCCACCAAATTAAAAAATTGGGGAAAAATAAATGGATTTCTTGACATATATGAGTTCCCAAAGTTAAACTTAGAAGAGATAAATAATTTAAATAGGCTATAACAAGTAACAAGATTGAAACTGTAATTAGAAATCTCCCAACTAAAAAAAGACTAGACCCAGACAGTCGCTGCTGAATCTTACCAGACCTTTATAGAATAAATGAAACCATTGCTTCTCAAATTGTTTCATAAAACTTAAATGGAAGGAATGCTCTCTAATTCCTTCTATGAAGACAGCATTACATTAATGCCAAAAACAGACAGAGAAACAAAACAAGAAAATTATAGACTAATATCCCTGATTAACCTAGATGCAAAAACTCTCAATAAAAATTAAATTCAAGAACACATTAAAATGTTATCAACTTTGATCAAGTAGGGTTCATGCTAGAGATGCTGTGATGGCTCAACAAATAGATATCAACAAATGTAATACAGCATATAAGTGGACATTAGGAGAGAAATCACATGATCATCTCAATAGATACAAAAAAATCTTCAATAAAATACAACATCCCTTCATGATATAAACATTGGAAAGACTAGGGATCATATCTCAACATAATAAAGATATGACAAACCTAAAGCCAATATATTAGATGGAGAAAACTGGAAGCATTCCCACTAAAATCTGGAACAAGACAAAGTTGTCCACTCCCCCACTGATATTTAACAGAGTACTGGAAGTCTTAGCACAATATATCAAGAGAAAGAAATAAAAGGAATGCAAATTGGAAAGGAAGAAGTCAAACTAGCCTTATTTGAAGATAATGTGATTCTGTATTCAAAGCCCTTAAAGACTATCATAGCATTCCTAGAGCAGACAACCTTTTTTAGCAAAGTGGCAGGATGCAAAATCAACACACAAAAATAATAGCCTTCTTATACACTAATGACAAACATTCTGAAAAAGAAACCAAGGAAAGGGTTCCATTTATAATACCCACAAAATAATTAAATATCTTGGAATATCCTTCGCCAAGGAAGATAAAGTCCTCTACAATAAAAACATTAAAACACTGGAAGAAGCAGATAATGAAGGCACCAGAATGTGGAAAAATCTCTTATGATCATGGATTTGAAGAATTAATATCATAAAAATGGCCATCCTGCCAAATCAATATAAAGATTCACTGACAGAGAGAGAGGAGAGAGAGGAGAAAGTGAGTGGGTGAATTGGGACAGAAGTATCTTTCCTGGAGACAGTTTTACTCTGCAGCTATGGGTTGTTGCATGTGAATCTCAGTGCCAGAGATGGGTCATACTTCCACAATGAGATAATGATCAGGAAGGCCCACAAAGACCCCTAAAAAATGCATACTATTACCAAAGTGCATGATGACCCACCAGCACTAGACAGTAAGTCCCTATTGCTAAAGACACTACAGATTGCAATTGAAGGACACTGGGAAATCAAGCTGGAACTGAGATAGAAGAAATTTTCCTGCCACACAGCTACTGCAGTGCTAGAGAGTGCTGCTGAAGGAAAAAAGTCATCAACAGTCTGAATGAGCAATGGATCCTGAAAGCTACAAAATCAACCAGCCAGGCAAGGTATACCCAATGGTGCCACTGCACATAAGTTATTGGGGTAATCAACTTCTGTCCGGTTAGATGACACCCCACTCAATGGGAGGGAATTCACACTTGGGACTGAGTAGGTAGTCCAAAACCTATGGCTTAGAAGGTTATAGACCCTATAAGAGCACTTCAACACTCCTTTGGCTAAACAGAGATGTTATACCCATCAAAATAAAGCCTTCTGAGCTGGAAAGATTGCTCAGCAGTTAAAGACACTTGCTTGCAAAGCCTGATGCCCCAGGTTCAATTTCCTAGTGCCCATATAAAGCCAGATGCACAAAGTGGTGCATGTGTCTAGAGTTCATGTGCAGTGGCAGGAAGCCCTGGCACACATATGCTCACTCTCTTTTTGTCTGCCTCTTTCTCTATGTCTCTTTATCAAATAAATAAATAAAATATTTTAAATTCCTTCTAAACACGTATGTTAAGCCCTTTGATTAATGCTGATCTCACTTTTTGTTTGGGAACCTTCTTTTTGCAAATACCAGAAAGACCCAAGACTCATCAAAATGACAACAAGAAGAGAAAACACAGGGCTTAGCTCTGGATGAGTCATCTCTATTAAACCTGCCAGAGCTCAGTGAACATTGCAGAAGCAGTCACAGAGAGAACATGAGCGCTGCTCTCACTGCTAGCCAGAAAACCATCTCTATGGAGATATTGGTAGATACTGAGGAGACTCAAAACTCATCAAAGTAGAAAAATAAGAGGCTGCTAAAAACTCAACACTAAAGGAGATTTCTACCATGTCCTCCAAGTCTTCTGAGACATTGAGGAAGAGGGGGTGGAAAGAATATAAGAGCCATAGGGACCATAGACATTCTGCAGTGCCATCTTAACAGATGCATTCATGACCCTGCAGCAGCTACTGATACCCTCATAAGAACAGCACAGTTCTGAGCCCACCAACATTTTGACATGAAGGATGAAGGAGTGGAAAAGGAACACAACAACAAAACTGAGGAAGGACTACCTTGAAAGTGGAGTGTCTTCAGGAATAGGGGTGGGTGCAGAGGAGACGGGCCAAGAAAAGGGTGAACAGATGTGGACACGACCAAATTATCATATGTTCATATGTTAAAGTTCTCAATAATAATAAAAAGGATCCAAACTTGGGCCATTCTTTTCCTTTCCACTTTATGTTCCAATTGGATGGGGTAGTGTTTTGTTTGTTTTGTGGTCTTGTTTATTTTGGGGGTCCTACACATATATTACAAACAAAGATTTCTCTTCTTTAAAATTGAAATATTTTTATCTGCAAATAATATTTTAGCTGTCAAAAGCAAGTTTGAATTAATTTTACAGTTTCATTTGTTTTATTGACACAATAAATTATTGATGTTGGAATAAATGTGTGACTTTGCAGAGTGGTGGAATGACTGTAATGTTTCTCCACATATTTCTTTATCATAGCTCAATTTGTTGTTTTCTTTAATGGTTTTTATGTTTTATTTATTTATTTGACAGAGAAAGATAGATAGAGAGAGAGAGAGAGAGAGAGAATGGTGTGCCAGGGCCTCCAGCCACAGCAAATAAACTCCAGATGCATGCACTCCCTTGTGCATCTGGCTAATGTGGGTTCTGGGAATTGAACCTGAGTCCTTTGGCTTTGCAGGCATATGCCTTAACCACTAAGCCATCCCTCTAGCCAATCAATTTTTTTTTTTTTTTTGCTCACTTGTTGATTCAGTCCTTTGATTGTATTAATCAAATATTTACTCTGTTTTTGACATCAGACTTCTTCCACTCAGTGGTCTACCCACAATGCTTTTGGAGCCATCCTGCAGGCTGCCAATGCCATACCTCCTGGGTAACAATGTCAGATGTGTTGTTCATGCCACCATTATGTGAAGTGTGCTCCTTACCTGCTAATCACAATACCCAATGCAGGCAAATGTTCGCTCCAGGGAGGGGGAGTTCAACATTCTGTAAGAAAAAGTCCTTCATTGATAGAAATTGTTTCCAGAAACTAATTCCTCTTTTTTTTTCTTCCTTAAGAGGAAAAAAAAAAGGAAGAGAAAAAGCCTGTAAGCAAAACAGACAGTTGCCAGTGGCTTCAGCATAGGATGGCCTCCAAAAGATCTCATAGATATCAAAGTGCACACAAACTGACTCTGCCTGCACTCATCCTTACACAGTGGTTACTGTACAGCATCATGGGTAGACAATTCCTCCATGCTGGAAAGAGAGCTTAGAGAAGAGAGTGTTGTCATGTTTGCCCCAGGGCTCTTCCATAGAACCTTTCCTTGTACTTGCTGCAAGAGTCAATTCAACTTACTGTCTTGTTTAATATAAATGGACTTTCAACACTCTGTTTCTTACTATTCACACCCCGTTTGGTTTGAATATAAACTTTCACTTCTACCTGCTTTGTTTGTCCTTGCAAGAGTATTTGTGAGTCTCTCTTCTGTCCTCACTCTTCTGCTCTTTCAAAAGCAAAAAGAGCAAAAGTTGATTTAAAAATATTTTTCTAATACCCTCTTTCTTTCTTTGGCCT
Source organism: Orientallactaga sibirica (assembly GCA_036365145.1). Classification (NCBI taxonomy): domain Eukaryota; kingdom Metazoa; phylum Chordata; class Mammalia; order Rodentia; family Dipodidae; genus Orientallactaga; species Orientallactaga sibirica. The sequence goes on from JAEOAD010000005.1 coordinate 50,740,700, forward strand.
GAAATATGAAATAGATCTTTGGTTTTCCAACATGGACTTTTTATACTTAGTGCAAAAATCAAGAGAATATGGGAGAGATTAGAAATTTTATGTGTTCTTTCACTTACACTGGAGGGGGGTATCTTGCATTGATGCATGTATTAATGCAATATCTTTATTGAATGATTATTATGTGTAAAATATTATGTGTAAAATTAGTGATAAAGTGGTGAGCAGAAGGTCTCTGTTTTGGGCCAGAGAATGATTGCATAATCAAATATCAGTTATTACTGGGTGTGTAGATCCAAACTGTATGAACTTCCCCAGAAACAACACAAAGATGTAGCTATAAACAGTCTCAACTGGGGGTGCAGTGAAGCAATATTTAACAAACTTTTCTTTTATAAATATTGTATTTATTTATATAAGAGACAGGCAGATAGAGAGACAGAGAGAGAATGGGAATGCCAAGGCCTCTAGCCACTGCAAACGAACTCCAGATGCATGCACCACCTTGTGCATCTGGCTTACATGGGTCCTGGAAAATTGAACCTGGCTCCTTTGATTTTGCAGGCAAGTGTCTCAACTGCTAAGCAATCTCTCCAGGCCCAGCAAACCTTCCTTGAATAAGCAAACAAGAAAGCACAGAGCTAGAAAAGAAAAGTCTCTTGAGAGTATCAATTTAAATGATCTAGAGTTAGAGATTTTGGAAAATTTATAGATGGGAAAATTAGCACTCCAATAATACAACGCCAAGGATGAGAAGACCTAGGAATGGTGTTTTTCAAACACTAGAGATAACTCAGAGGTGAAAAACAAATATATTTACATACTGTGGACACATAGAGCCAAGTAAGTTAAGTTACCCAGTAGGTAGAAAGTTATATTTTTTCAAAAATTTTTTAATTATTTTATTTATTTTTGGAGAGAGACACAGAGAGAGACAGACAGAGAGGGAGAGGGAGACAGATAGAGATGGGCTCGCCAGCAGTCTCTCAGCTGCTGTGAACAAAATCCAGATGTGTGGGCCCCCTTGTGGTCAAGTGTGGCATTGCGCCCTTGCGACACTGCATCTGGCCAAACGTGGGACCTGGAGATTGGAACTGAGTTCTTCTCCTTAGCAGGCAGGCGCCTTAACCGCTAAGCCATCTCTCCAGCCTGAAAGTTATTTTTATAGCAAGAAAGCAATAGGAAATAGTGCTTCACAGTCTGCATTGATAATTTATAGCATTCGTAGCAAGGAAGTTATTCAAGAGATACACATCAGTCTCTGTAGATTATGTTGAGACCAACACAAACTGGGCATTCACAGTTCATAGAGTATTGTTAGAATTAATTGTAGAATTAGTAGTCTTCGAAACTTTAAAGCTAATTACAATTGACAGTTGCCTCCCCTATAACTAACTATGCTGTTAGGCTTTAATGAAAGTAAGTCATAGATCAAAACCTTCCATACCAGAAAGCCACCACTAAATGCTTTAGAATTCCAATTCTGTCATTTTGGTATCATACTTTGCAGGAAAGTCTCACTGGATGCAAACTGACAATATTTGGGGGGCAATATCTAATTAACCTTACTGCTGGCATCATTACAAACAGGAATCTTCCAAATCACCCTGGGCCCAGCTTTGGCTACTGTCTCAGAAAACACAAATAGGGACTTCCTCTTAGAATGCAATAGTTCCCACTTGCTCAACTCAAAAGAGGTAAATCAAGTAAAAAACAAAACAATTAATGTCTGTTTTACAGTATGAGAATGTTACAGAAACAACCAGACTAAAGGGGCTAAAATCCCAGATAAGACTTCCCAGACATGGGCCAAGTTCTTTGTCAGTTCTGGATGTGGTGAGGGGCTAACTTGTCTCTAGCAAAAGACCAGAAACCAAGAAGCAGCCAGACTGTGGCAAATATGTAGCCCTGAAGGAATCCATATGAAGAAATTGCCCAGACTCATAGCATGAATCCTGAGGGAGCATATGCAGGATTTGACTGATCTGAACACACTCTTTTCTCTTTGATTAGGAAGATGTGTGTATTAGTCAAGGATCTCTAGAGGCACAGAACCAATAGAATGAATTATATTAAAAGGGAATTTATTGGATTAGCTTACTGCAGTCCAATAGCAGTTGTATACCCAAGAATCAAGGAACCGGGTAGCTGCTCCATCCACATGGCTAGATGCCTCAGCAGTCCCAATCTGGCACTGAAGGCCTGGAAGCTTCCTGAATAACAGATGGTCTTCCATCCACATGGGTCTTCAGTTGATGCTGGTCTTCAGTCCACGCTGAAAGGCAGGCAGCAAGCAGCAAGCAGCTCTGGCTGCCAAGTGGAAGGAAGGAGCTCTTTTCACCCAAAGCTTCTTTATATAAAATACCCATCTGAGAAGGGCCTCCTGCTCTGGGGGTAGGGCTTATCCTGTGGGAAGGACTTCTTTCTTCAGTTAATCCTTCCTCAGGGACTCATCCAAAAGGGATGTCTGTGGATTACTAAATAGATAAGTTGACACAACTTAACCATCACAGTGTGCAAGGTCAGAAATTTAGAAACAAAAGACTGTAGCATTCATGAGTTCGCAGAGTCTGTTACCTGTAGAAGACCTACACAAGACTGGACCATCAACACTCCATCACGAATGGGAGAAGAGTTCATGAGGAGTCCCTACCCGCTCTCTGAAGACTGATTTGCAGTTAATGGTTGCTGAGGGAGAAGAAGACATTTCTTTTTCCGGTGGTGTGTCCACTGATAAGTTACCCATGCTCCAGTAAATAATTCTTCCATCTTGGCTCATGCAAGCAACTCTACTTAAATTCAGTGGGTCACAAAGAAAATAACTCTCCAACGTAGAAAGCAGTCTATTTGGGAAGAAGAAAGGGTTCAGTATGAGGGAGTGGGGGGGGGCACAAGGTAACGGGAGGTAAATATGATCAAAATTATTATACAATATATAACACATGACATATGTGTACAAAACTGTCAGTAAATTAAAAAGTCGGAAAAGCAGCACAGAATTTTCTGCAAGTTCATGGTTCCAAGGAGATATTGATCTCCCAGGGAACTACTGTGGGTATCAGGGTTCTGGAGCAGAAGAGGGTAAACAGTTTGCACTACCTTTATCTGAGCAGCATTTTTGTGGCCATCCCACTCTACCTAACAGAGGGCCACTATTTTGGGGCTGAGGACATTGGTACTCGTGGGAGCCTAGGATGACAAAATTACAGGCTGTGGGAGACTCAAACACACAGCAAGTGTCCCATTTTAAAATCCCACAATGTTGAAGCTTCATAGAGTAGAAGAGCAAAAATAAAGGTAATAAAATAAATACATAAAATAAAATTTAAAAAGTTAAAAAAAAAAAGATTTTTAAAAATCTACCTAGAAACACAGTGGGATGTTATGTATGCTGGGAAGTCAAGGATCCTTAAGGGCTGGGAGGCTAGGCTACGTTTTAGACTTCCTTGAAAAGAGGTCCTCATTCTGGAAACCTGAAGTCCACTCAGCCCAGTCAAGGGCTTGGGTAAGATGTTCCCCTATCCCCAACCTATGTGCTCCACAAACACTTTGCTGGTAGCAGGTGACATTATCTAGAGCCTCCATGAGGTTTTGTTTGCAGTGTCTGACATTCAACTACATATAATGGTAACACAAGTTATAGCAGTCTCATACAATGTCATGAAAAGATGGAATGTCTTCATATTATTTTGAGCTAATCTATGTCTTGCAAAACTTAGTTTTGCAAATGCAAATGCATTTCTATCACCCATTATGATAATCAGCAAAGACCTATTACTCACCAGAGATAAACAGAGCTAAATCCCTTGTAATAGCTCTTCTGTGAATCTATTAAGTGCTGGCTTGAAAGCACGATATAGTGTTTTTGATTAGGTATAAATTATACTATAGGTGTCTCTGATATCATGTCTGTGATGAAGAGCTTTTAAATAAATTATATTCCATACAATAGAACAAGAGCTCCTGAAAGCAGAGACCGCCTAGGTTTAATTCTGTGTGTCTAGTTAATGCACATCACAGGATAGCAGTGATACCTACTGGGGTAGTTTGAATATTTGGCCCCCAGTATATTCAGTGTTTTATTAGTTTATAGTTTGCATCTGCAATCACCTTGCTAGAGGCAATGTAACTCACTGGGGGCTGGTCTTAAGGTGTGGTGGTGGGTTTGAGATTCCATTGTAAAGATAAGCAAAGTGTGTCTAGGGCAGTAGTTTTGCTCTGTGTGCTGTGCACCTGGTTGGTTTTTCTCTCTCTGTGTTTGGCCCTGTGAAGGCAGGCCACTTCTCCTGCCATCATGGAACTTCCCCTGGATCTGTAAGCATCAATAAATAATATCCCTTCCTCCATAACTGTGCCTGGTCTGGAAGTTCATCTCAGTGAACCTGAAGCTGTCTGCTACACCTGCTGAGCGAGTTATAAGTTAAATATTTAGCTAAGATCACAGATGACAGGTTCCTCTTGACAATATTTCAAATGTTGGAAGCAGTCAGAACAAGTGCTGATATATTCTTTTTGCTTCTTCTCCATAATTCATTATATTAAATCCCTAATCACACCATCTTTCTCTCAGTTGATATTTCCTATCCGCCATTGTTGATCCTTCTTCTGAACCTACCTGGCACATTCCAGAAAGGTAGCTCAACACAGTGGTACAGAAGCTGATGGACATTGTCCTTGAGGTCTGACCTGCTCACATTACCACCTATTTGATGGCTGCCAACTCATTTAACTTTACCAGATCAGAGTACTCATATGAGCTTTTTAAATTTTTTTAATTTTTATTGATTTATTAGAGAAAGAGAGAAAGAGAGAAAGAGAGAAAGAGAAAGGTGTGTGTGTGGGGGGGGGAGGCATCTGCACACCAGGGCTTCTTGCCGCTGCAAACCAACTCCAGACACAAACTCGTGTGCATTTGGCTTATGTGGTTTCTGAGAAATTGAACCTGAGTCCTTATGCTTCACAGTCAAGTGACTTAACTGCTAAACCATTTTTCCAGCCCTCACATAATCTTTTAAAAAATATTTTTAAATAATTTTATTTATTTATTTATTTATTTATTTATTTATTTATTTAAGAAAGAGAGAGAGAGAATGGGCATAACCAGGGCCTGTAGCCACTCCAAACAAACTCCAGATGCATGCATCACCTTGCACATCTGGCTTATGTAGGTCCTGGGGAATCGAACCTGGGTCCTTAGGGTTTGCAGGCAAGTGCCTTAATTGCTAAGCCATCTCTCTAGCCCTCAAATGAACTTTAAAAAATTCTTTTTATTGACAACTTCCATAATTATAGACAATAACCCATGGTACTTCCCCCCCCTCCCCCACTTTCCCTCTTGAAATTCCACTCTCCATCATACCCCTTCCCTCTCAATCAGTCTCTCTTTTATTTTTATGTCATCATCTTTTTCTCCTATTATGATGGTCTTGTGCACCATGAGGTCATGGATATCCAGGCCTTTTTGTGTCTGGAGGAGTGAGTTGTAAGGAGTCCTACCCTTCCTTTGGCTCTTACATTCTTCCTGCCACCCCTTCCGCAATGGACCCTGAGCCTTGGAAGGTGTGATAGAGATGTTTCAGTGCTGAGCACTCCTCTGTCACTTCTTCTCTGCACCATGGTGCCTTCTGAGTCATCTCAAAGTCACTGCCATCTGAAAAGAGAAGCTTCTTTAACCAAAAGTGAGTGTAGCATTAATATATGGGTATGAATATGAAAAAGTGCCTACTGGGCAGTTTGGTGAGCATAGTATATACATTTAGCCAGACACCAGCGGATGTTACACCCCTAGGGCTCATGACTACCTCTGTCATAGGTTTTCAGTATCAGGCATGTATTGTATTCCCTCCTGTGAAGCCAGCCTCTAATCCAATTAGAGAGCAGTTGGTTTCCCCCATTAGAGACATGCCACTATTGCACCCGTTGGCTCATTTGGCCTGGCTGGCCAAATTTAAGGCTTGCAGTGTTCATGGTTGATTATCCCCACTGGTGATTTCTCTCTCTCCCATTGAACTGCATGCAGCATAGCTTTTTCCAGCTTTCTGTTACTTGGTCTACAGGGAGAGGGTTTTTAGCTCAGCTCCAGCAGGATTTCTCAGTGACCTTGCAGCCCAAGTATGTGTAGTCATCAGCAATAGGGTCTTAACATCTATTCCTAGTGAAAAACCAAGAGCCTTGGCAATGACCTGTAATGTTTGGGGGGTATCAGGGACCTCCCTGGCCAACAACTCACTGGAAGGTATCCCAATCCTGGCACTGAAAGTTTTCTAGTAATAATCTATGGCTTCTGGGTGTGCCATTGTCCAGAAAAGTAGGTTTCCATATGACTTATTCATACCCTCGTAGATATTTATTAGCCCTCCCCCCACCTTTCCTTTACTCATTCTCTTCCTGTGCCCTCACGGCCTTTCCACCCCCATTAATCTGTTCTTCTACTTACATATATAAAATACCATCCTATTAAGTCCCTCCTCCCTCCCTTTGTATTCCCTTTATATCCCCTTTCTAGCTTATTAAACCTCAAGTGAGCTTTTTATAAAAGCTTTTTCATAAACTGTTGGGAGAGTTAGTTATATAATAGCATCATGTTAACATTTGTCAAATGGTACCTTCAACGTAGGTGCAGCACAATAAAATATTAGTAGTTTTAAGCATATTCATCACTCAGGTAGGAGGCAGGACAATCATGAGTTCAAGGCTAGCTTGGGCTTTATAGTGAGTTCCAAGCCAGCCTGAGCTACAAAATGAAACCCTATCTTCAAAAAATTCAAATAGCCACTGGGCATGGTGGTGCTTGCTTTTAATCCCAGCACTTGGGAGGCAGAGGTAGGAGGATTGCTGTGAGTTTGAGGCTACCCTGAGACTACCTAGTAAATTCCAGGTCAGCCTGGGCCAGAGTAAGACCCTACCTCGAAAAACCAAAAAAAAAAAAATAATAATAATAATAATAATAATCAAATAGCCATGTTATAATGTAATTACAACCACACTAATATTTTGCTAATTTTTAAAAATAAAATTGGGGCTCAGAAGAGAGATAATTTTTTTAAAAGCTATGACTTTTGCTTTCATATTAACATTCTTCCTTCAAAGAGGAAAATTTTAAAGTCTAAAAATTCTATCTTTAGATATGTGGAGGCAAACTCCCAGTTTGTCAACATTTCTCCAGTCTACACAGGCCTCCAATAGCTTCAGGGTCCCTCCAGTCTCCTTCATTTCTTCCAAGCTACATCTTACTTTTTTTTTTTTTTTTAACCAAAAATAGGATCATCAACAGAATTATCTCATTGAAACATATAATTTATTGCATAATGATATATGCTTCACTGGAGTTAAACTTAACTTTAAAGATGATGAATTTATGGACTTCCAGGAATAATGAAATACACGTTTCAAAGTCTGAACACCACCACCCAAGACAAATTCGTTTAGGTCATGACACATTCCTTTGTGAGAAAGGAAACGCATTTGACTGTCTATTCCCATGGAAGTGAAACTGGGAGATGTGTAAACTAAGGAGTAAGCTCCACACTTGGAGCTGGTCTGAGTGTCTCTGAAGTCTGCCCCTACTTGCTCTGTCACATTGCTTAGGAGCATTTTAGAAGGACTATAATAAATTCCAAATAGTGAGTTTAACAGGTGTACGTGGCAGCCTAGATTAATCATTAGTGCTTTTCTGATCTCTGAGCAACAAAGCCAAACTTTAATCATCATCAGTGTATGTGGTAAAAAAAATAAAATAAAATTACCCTGGTAAGGCTTGAGGAAGCCACCAGTAGGGTCAGTACAGTCAGTTTTCTTCACCTTCCAGACATATCTTGGTTGCTTTGGATTACTAAGGGCTATTGACAAGATGAAGTAGTTGTCATGTATTTTGGAGCACTGCATTCAGAGTGGAGAGATGCTTCTGCATAAGGAACTGGTACCAAAGGAGGGATGATAGGAGGGATGATAGCGTGCCAAGTATGAGGAGATGACCAGGTACGATCACCTGCACTGTTTACATGACTTCTTTTCCTCTCTTATCTTTGACCTGGAAATATAATGATGAATCCATTCATATGCTCTTTTCAATTCTATACACAGAGAGGTCTAGCGTATCTTCGTAAACCTTTTGCACTCACCATTCCTTTGTGTCGCTCAAATTTCACAGGATCCTAGGTATTAGTTACATAAAACAAGTATACAAATCAAACATTTACTGATAATAAATCATAAAAATAATTAAAAATATTTTAAAAGAATTTTAGGTATACATATAATTTTACCATCTCTTAAACATAAAAGTAAATTTAGATACTGATGAGATCAATATGCTTGTTAATTTTCACCTAAAGAATTAAGTCTTGAGGCTGGGAGATGGGTCAGTTGGTAAAGCAATTGCTATGCAAGCATGATGATCTGAGATTGGACTCACGGGCCATATAAAAAAATGGATATGTGCCTGTAATCCCACCACTGAGAAGATGTTGACAAGAGAATCTCTGGGGTCCACTGGCTTACTAGCCTGGCAGAATTCGTGAGCTTCTTTCAACTTTTATTATTATTTTATTTTACACACACACACACACACACACACAGAGAGAGAGAGAGAGAGAGAATGGGCCACCAGGGCCGTTTACCTGCTGTAAACGAAAACCAGTTGCATGTGCTCCCTTGTGCACATGTGCGACATTGCATGCTTGTGTCACTTTTGCATCTGGCTATACATGGGACCTGGAGATTGGAACAAGCATTCTTAGGGTTCGCAGGCAAGTGCTTTAACCGCTAAGCCATCTCTCCAGACATCCATTATACTTTTGAATTACTTTTTAAATTATGAAATATTTATAAAGCCTTCACTGTTGCCAGATTTGTTTGTGGTGTCCATATTCAGCTGCACAACCCCCATATGGGGTCAGCAGCCACACAGTTCAAAAGGCCTGAACTTTATCCCAATCTTTGTCATAACTAAAAGCTAAAATTTATTATGCATCAAGGCTTGTACTAACACTCATTACTTCATGAAATCTTGTTTAAAGTTTCATTTTAAAAAATCATGCAGTAAAACTGAGTTTTTTGGCCTACAATTCTATGAATTTTGACATATACATATTCATGAAAAAAACATCAAAATCAGGCCATAAACCTGACCCCTGCCTCACCCAAAATAAAACTCCCTATAATTCAGACCTTTTCTCTCTTTCCCTGAACGGATGCATAACCACCCACCAGGGACTCTCACTAGACTTTTGTTTGTAAGAATATTATATAAAATTAATCAAATAATACGTAACTTGGTTTTTCCGCTCTAAGTTATTGTACATGCAGGTCATCCCTTTCTATTGCTGAGTAAATACTATATGTCTATAACACAGCTTATTTATTCACACTCCTCCCATTCTTTTGAGATAGTCCAAATTTGAGGTGATTATTAAAAATACTTATATAAATATTTGCCTATGATTGTTGAGAAGGGGTACAGTTAGGGTGACTGGACCACTGAAGGTAAAAAAAGACAGGATATTTTGTATTTGTTAAAAATCTAAGATGATCTGTATTTTTAATTTTTTGTCTAGTTCCCTAGATTTTTTTTTTTCACAAACAACTAGGATCCCTCCAGGGAGGGAAGTCTTTCATAGGAAACATTATGGTTGATCAGGTTCAGCCCCTGGAACTTGGTGTTAGGGCTAGTTTCTTTTCTTTTCTTTTCTTTTTTTTTTCTGTTCATTTTTTTAATTGACAACTTCTATACTTATATACAAAAAACACATGATATTTCCCTCCCCTCCCCCATTCCACTTTAGAACTCCAATGTCCATCATATCCCCTCCCTCTCTCCATTAGTCTCTCTTTTAATTTGATGTCATCATCTTTTTCTTTAGGACAAGCACTTTTATCTTAGTTTTAAATCTGTTGACTCAAAGTTCTATGTTGGATGCACAAATGTGTTCTCTGAGTTGAACTATTGATTATTCTACATACCCAACTAGACGTATATCATCACTTCCAGGCTCGTTTTTGAATGATTCTTTTTATTTTTTTTTTGAGACAGCCTCTAGCCCTAACCAACCAGCTGTCCCTCTGGTTCACTTGAGTCAGAAGACAGCCTACCATTGTAAGGTTATAAATACCTTTGTAAGGGGAGGGCAGGCTCTCTGACCACTTGGGAACTTCCAGCTGTGGGTAAGTTTTTCCCTCTGCTGGGCCTGAGCTGGCTTGGCCCAGGCCTAGGCCTAGGCCCAGCCAGGAGGCCCCCTAGCCTTTATTCTCCATATAGACTCCTTTATCCCCTCCAGCTCTCCACATAACAGGAGCTCCTTAAATTTTTTTTTCTCTCTCTTTTTGTTCCATGATTTTTTTTTCCAGGCCCTCCATGTGTGATCACTAGCCATGTGTGTGCCTTTCCTTGGCTCTGTATTTCCCTCAATAAATACAATAATTTAATAATTATCCTTCTCAGTCTTCTTTTTCTTATTTAATTCTTTGATTAAAATTAGAAATAAACCTAGGGTTTGGGATTCAAGGACTTTCCTGGACCCCTAGACCCCATTACATTGTCATATGGACACAATTATTCCCTTCATTTTGGGGAAAGACTGTGATTGTTGGGGCGTGTCTACATTCAAAAACCTACCAAACAGCTCCAGCATGATTGTGTCATATAGGACCCAGAGATTTTAGTGGCTGCATGTTCTCATTAGCACCTGATTCTGTTTTTTTTTTTTTAATAACCGTATAACCCTCTAAAGTATTCTTATTACCTCAGTTATATGAGTAGAGGAAACTGAGACTCATGAAGATCAAGGAGATCTCCAGAGCTTCACATAAGCAAAAGTGACAGTCAGGATTTAACGCCAGGCTGAGTCAGGGTTCAATTCCAACGTCCAGGAGTTATTCCACATTGTGGTATAGAAGTACTCTATTTGAGAAAGCATACCTTCATGTGTGACTTTCCTTTGTAAATCATATGCCTTTAATCTAAACATTGTTTGTGTTTTTCAAAGTTGGAGATACTTTGTGTAAGTGCCAGTCAGTGCTGTGGTATGGCTGGAAGACACCTTCAGCTGGGAATGTTCCTGGTTTGAAGGAGGTCATTAGGGAGGGCCTGGAAAACGCGTTAAAGATGGCATTTAAATTTTCTTTTCCATGAAAACATGTTCAAGGCAAATCAAAAACAAAATGATGTTCCCTATGACCTTTTACTCCCCCTCTGCTCTTTCCTCCCATGGAATAATCATTGCTTTTCTCTGGTCAAGAAAACACCAGTTCTTATGAACCATTTTTGTGGATTTGAAAAGACAGTATTTTTTTGTACTATTTTGCTTCTTTTTCTTAACTTTAAGCTATGGTCTTAGCACAATTTCACAGCCTCCCTGAAGCTATGATGTGGACACCCAGCATCAGTAATGTTCACAGAAGGCTTTGAGACACTGTCTGCAAAGCTCATTCTCAAAGGAAACAGTTATACATACATATGCACACACACACACATGCACGCTCATGTACATGCACACACATTCATGCACACACATGCAAATACAGATCATATATCTGGAAATTGAACATTTGCCTATAATTTGTTTAGATCATTTTCCATGTGTTTTTGACCTTCTCATGTTTATTTGGTAGGCATTTGGATAAACCATGGTCAATTAATAACAAACTGGAAATAGGAGAATGCTGAAAACTCAGATATTGGAGAGGAAGAAATTCCCTTTCCCAAATGGGCAAATTTTCATCTTTGAAGGCAGAAATGCTTCTTTGATTTTTCCATCAACTGGCTCATCTTTGGCCTATATACACACTGGCTTGGCTCCCTCTGGCATTTCTTTTCTCTTCATTTGCCAAGTCTTCCTCCCACTTGTGAGAGTCCTTCTGTTGTTTATAGGGTATATTTCTTAAGCCATGTACCATAACTTCAGTGTTTTTAGGGAATCCCTTCTTTAGTTTTACTTGTGAGAGAGTGCACTTCACGATGAGGTGATCAGCCTTTCATCATCGACTGCAGGTGGAAGATTACTTTCGAGGGCAGGTAACACAAAATGTCTGGATTCTGCTTCTGTGACCTTACCCTGTGAGTTTCCAATACTCTGTGTCCTCCCTCCTCTCCATCTCTTCCAGTATAAAACTTCTGCTTCTTTTATTTTTTATATATATTTTTTATTTGAAGAGGGGGATGAATAGGTGAGCTGGGAATTTCTGACACTGCAAATGAACTCCAGATGCACACACCAACATAAAGGGGATTTGAACCAGAGCCTGCAGGCTTTGCAAGCAAGCACCTTTAACTGCTAAGCCATCTCCGCAACTATTTTCCTTCCTTTTAACATATTTGTCTAAATCACCCACCATCTTGGGAGGGGAATAAAACTGAATCCTTTTCTGATGCTGTATATAGAGATGGGCTCTGGATGCAGAGGAGAAAATTACAGATAGAAGAAAATGTATGGGAATGTTTTTTTGTTGCCTACAGTAGCCAAGGATGGTCCAAGTAGAAAAGTATTTATTAATCTGAACATTTCTGGTTTACATTAATCAGAAACTGTTACACACCATCAAGGAATAGACAGCAATCCCAGTAACAGAGTGGACAACACCATCCCTAGTAGAGTACTGGAAAGGCCCACAAGAACTGAAGAGATGCTGAGTCACAAGTCAACAGAAGGATGCAAGTGGAAATGAATAAGATGTGTCATGTAAGTACAAATAATTAAAACAGGATAATTTCAAAAGCTGGAAGTCACATGAGCATGGGCAACTGAGTCTTCTGACGTTGCTGACTAGGGAGCCATTTGGGTAACTAACTTGACCCACCTTAGTCAAGTTAAGTCTGCATAATTCTATGACTCAATAAATCTATTACAGATGTATATGCAAAAAAATTCTCAAACAGGTTTCTAATGGAACATGTGTGAGGACATGAAATTTAGTTTTATTTGTGCTGTAAGAAACTGAAGGAACCCTGACAGACCAAATCAATACTTCACACTGATTTATAAAAACTGCAGTTGTTGTATATGAAGGGTTACACTTCCAGGCTATCACTCCATTTCTGTGGAGGAGATATTGGGAAAATATGTGCCCATTATTAGTAGTTACAAAGTTACAAAGTTGGAGATGAAATTTATGGAGCTTAATTTATAAACCAAAAAACCGGCAGCACTCGTGCACCAAATAAAGAATACCCCTTCTAGAGGTTACCTTTGGGAGTAGCAGTTATACCTAAACCTACTTTAGGTTTCTTTATAAAGGGCTTGTTAACATTTGAAGTCCATGAAATTTGTGGGAAAAACTAAACTTGGATGTGGAAAATTTGTGCCTTTATTTTTATCAACCTCTTTACGAAATGTAAAGTTTTCTTTAAATATGAAAGTGTTAGGAATGTTTATGATTTTTGTCACCGACATAAATTCTGAATCTTATCTACTATTCTATTAGTTTCCTATCACATTTCAGATTTTACATTATAGATATTAGATACTTTTAGGTCTTGCTATTTAACATATTAAAGCAAATAGATTACTATATGGCAATATTTATACTTTGATAACAATATTCGATTTGGTAACTTTGTAATGTGCATGCATTTTCTTTGATGCTTTTGGAAACATTAGTCTGAAGTAGAGCCTAGGGCATTTCTTGGAATGTCAAATGCACATAAATTCAGGTTGTCCAGGCAACAGGTCTAACTTAGGCAAGGAAAACCATGATGATGCTTGATGACCATATTTTTTTGACAGAGAAGCAGTCTTTAACAGCTTGGCTTTTGTTAATTGCAGAAACCAAATATGCTCTTAAAGGGCCAAGCTATGCCAACATGGAATGTTCTTTTAAATAGTTCCATCACAAAAGTGAAGTTGCAGGCACAGAGCAGCCAAGTTCTGTGTAATAGCTCATCTTTTACATGCAAAGAATCCATTCATCTAGCAAATGCTGTTAAATGGTTGTGTATGAGGTGCTCAGTAGGCTCAGGGTAAACTCAGGGAACAGGACAGAAGGGATAGTTGAGGTATTGTCAGTACAGCTTACATTATGCTGGAAAGAAGCAGCCACAGAAAATTAGGAGAAATAGAAAAATCTAAGATCTTCAAAGTCCAGTGATTTAAAGAAAAAATGGGTTAATATTCTTCTATAGAGAAAGAATAACCATGTGACTAGGTGTTTGCTGTTAGCATTGCACTTCTTCCATTCAAATCCTAGCTTACTGTCCAGTTTCTTTAAGACCTTTACTCAACTGGTAAGTCTCTATAAGCTCCACCTTTGTTACCTATAAATTAGATATATTAACATTAGCTACTGTAAAGAATTGTTTTTAAAGAAACTAACCATTTCTAGCATCTCCCTTAGAACCCAAGCATGGACTTCTGAAAGTTTTAATAAGTTTTCTCAAAGGAGTTTCTCTCCTGACATGCAAGGCAGCACAGTCTAAGGTGTTATGCTATCCTAAGGTAACCGCACAGATGAAATTCAAAGGAGAGAACTCGCTTCATCGTTGCCAGTATTCTGTGCCAGGTGAGGATGCAGGCCCTGGGTGGTGGGGAATGCTGATTCAGGAAAACTGTTTCAGAACTGATGGAGAAAGGTGGTTAGGATTTCTGGAAAGCAATGATATTTCTGAGTAAGAAATCATGTACTTAGGAAAGAACAGTTTCAGGAGAGACAGGACTTACAGTAAAGGGAGGTTTATTAAGCATTTATTGAGAGACTCTGATATGCGTGCTGCTGGCAATGAGGTTACAGAGAGTACAAGAGAACAAAGTCCCCGGTCACCGAGCCTATATTCTAATGGGGAAGAGAGACATTAAACGAGTATGCCAGCATCAAGCAATGAATAGTATAGAGATCCCTTCAGTGAGAAGCAGTTGCTCTGAGGAAAAGAAACAAGGCTAATACGACAGCAAAGGCTAAAAGTGTGGAAGGAGTTAAGTTGGGGAGTGAGCAAGAAGACTACAATAGCGAGAGGCCACTCCATGGCCTGCGCCAAGTTGATGGTAGTACGGACTAAGCAGTGAGGACGTGGATGAGAGGTAAATGGACATGAATCAGCTGGGAGAGGAAAAGCAGGCACAAAGACAAGCAAAACAAAAGCTAACCGGATGAGACTTGAAGGCAGAAAGAATACTTGGATATCATGCTGGTCCAACCTCAAATTATGCAGATGATTAAAGCACATCCCAGGGGGCAGAGTGGCTTGCCATCATCTGAGAAAGTGTGGTTTCTGAGCCCTTTGACTTCCTAACACCTCTCACATAACTGAGGAAAACCCTGGACTGGACTGGAGGAGGAGCAAGATTATAGAACAGGAAAAGCACAGAGGAGGAAACAGAAGGTGGCTGGGAATGGTCAAAGAAAATCAAATTGACAACAGGTGAAATAAGGAGGGAGCAGGCAGGAGAGAGGTGGGAGGAGGAAGGAACCTTCTTGCTGGATTAGTTGGAACTGAAGTTTTCTGGCAGAGGTTTGGTTTAAAAGACCCCTGCCTGGTTCACCACAGTAGTCCTGGCACCAGCAGCAGTTTGAGCAGCTGCCGGTACCAACTGAGCCACAGAAACAACGGCAAGGGAAGTGCAGATGTGCAGGAAGTCCCCTGGGTCAGAGCCAGGTTAGTCAAGATCACGTTGTTCTTGCACACACCTCCTGGGAGGTGCTGGCACCCCAGTGCAGCCCAGGGACCAGGCCTATCCTTTTTTGTCATGATCAGATCACCACCACCACCACCATCACCACCATCACCATCACCATCACCATCACCACCACCACCACCACCATGGCGCTCCGGTGTCTGGAGGATTCCATGCTTTTCTCTCTCGTCCTCACAAAATTGTACTTTTGTTTTGGTTATTTTCCTCTCTTAAGAAACTCCCAAATCCTGAGAGACTTTGTAAGAAGCACTGGTGATGTGTGCTGGAGAAATGCGGTGTTTTCTCTCTCCTGGAGGATGCAGGGCTCTTGGCCTGCATGGTGAGCTCATGGGAGTCTTTGCTCTGTGTAGAGGACACTCCATTCCCCAGCCACACCCTCCTACCCAGTGAGTGCTCCAATAAAGTTGCACAAGTGGCTTACAGAATATAAATAGAACTTTTAGAATTTTTGTGTTACAGCATTGGTAAAATGTGTATTATTGACCTCCCTTCAAGGCCATATTCAAATGACACACCTTCTGTAAAAGATTATATTTTTTTGCAAGTAAGATAAATTACTTGCTCCTTGGTATCCTCATGGTTTTGCAATTTGATAAGAAGCAGCTGGCTGCCTCCTCCATCATCGCCATGAATAACCATTTCTGCCTGGCATGGTAGAACCACGCAATTACTGTTAACTGACCTGAAAAGCAAAGAGTGTAGAAGGCATTTGTCAGAGTTGGTCTGAAATGGCTGATTTTAACTTTGTTTCCTTAGCTCAGAAATTCAAATGAAACAAAGACATTGTCAGTTTCATGAGTATATAGGTATTTCTTCTGTTGGTTAGGAGACTAAGTAGCATACAGATTTCTTTTGAGAGCATATCTAACAAAAGCACCTATGAGCTATAAAATTGGTCATTTACTATCTCCAAAATGTTCATTCTGCAAGGAAAAGTATAGATAATTATTCATGGATATTCTTTTTTATTTTAACCTTTTGTATTTCAGACTTTTGCTCCACAAGTAACAGAAAGGAAGTAGACAACTATGTTATTGAATAAACATAGACATAACATTTTAGAGGCAAATATTTTATGGCATATGTTATATTTTTAAATGTTATTATGTGTAACTTTATTGAAAATATTTACCATTTGATCCTTGTAGCTCCCGTTTCATCAGTAATCAAAACTTCATTGCATAATTCTTATTAACATTCGCTGAAGATAAAAATATATTATTTATATTTTTCTCATCTATCTTTGCCTTGTTCTATATTAAAACTATAGCCATGGGAAAAATAATAACAACAACAAAAAAAAGAGCTGGCAATAAGCATGCTGAAATCACAGCTCAGACATATGACAAAATCCTGTCAGTGGTAAGTTTAGAGTAGGAGCTCATTCTGGACTCAGAGGACAATCTGAGGGCTTCATGGAACTTCCTGCATAACCTCAGAATCTTCTCTTTTATCCTACTCAAGAAATTTAACAATTATGCAAGGATGATCCCATTGTAGGGACAATCTTCTATATTCCCTAATTATATTTAAAAGTTTTCATTTATAAACAAGAAAATAATGAATATTTAGTGCTTCACTGTGATTGTTATAAGCTGTGCTGATCTCACCTCCTGGTTGAGTCGTATTTTAATAAATACATCTTTCAGCCTCCTTAAAGTCATACTCCAAAGTGGTACGTCCCCTGGGCCTGCTAATCCCCCCTGGCTACTGCAGTCACCGTGTGGCATCTACTCTGTTTTCTTCTGATCTAGCTCCCATTTGTTGATATCTATGATTTGTGATTGACCTTCTCACAGGTCCCTCAACTTTACAGCATAGATAGTACCAAGCAAAAGTTGCTGTCTGATACTGGTCCCAGGCTGATATTTTATAGGATGCCAGTGTGGGATAGGCTAGAATGTGGCAAGGTGGAGGTGTGAAGACACTTGCCTTCCCTCAACTCAAAGTTTTTATCCAGCGCTACAGGTTCTCGGTTGCTGTTATAGAAAGTTGCTAAAGACATGGTGGCTTAAACTAGCACAATTCATTGTCATGCAGTTCTGGAGGTTAAAAGTCCAAAAGGGGTCTAAGTAAGCTGGTTTCATCGAAGATCCAGAGGAGAATCGTTTCTTTGCCTTTTCTTTTTTTTTTTTTTAATGCCACTTATATTCCTTTACACATTGTCCAGTTCTCCATCTTTTAAAGCCAACATGTTGCTTCTCTGTGAGGAAAACATGATAACCACTACACTGTGGAAACTTCCCTTCTTTGTAACCTTTCTTCCACCCATGTATCTATTGAGCTCTCTTCTCCTGCCTCACTCTTACACTATTAAGGTTCCTTTTGATCATATTAAGCCTACCTAGATGATCTAAAATAATCCTTACTTTAAGGACACCTGATAAGCAGTCTTAATTCTGTCTGAAAATTCAATTCTCCTTTGCCCTGTAACCTACATATTCATGGGTTCTGATGCTTTGGGTGTGGAAATTAGAAGGGGGCACCAGTATCATTTGTCACTTGGACTTTTAAACAGTATTCTTCATTCTAAAGTCTCTCAGGCCAATAAATTAATAAATTGATACTATGGTAAGATCACAGTAAATAACATGTGAAATTGAATCTTATTTCTATGTACTACAATGCATGATTAAGCCTTACCATGAAACCAGTTGAACAAACATCTATGAATATTCAACACCAAGCCACAATTTAATAAATGGCATGCCAAAATTCTACTCTGAAAACTACAAAACAGTGCTGAGAGAAAAATCGAGAAAACTATTGAAAAAAAATGGGAAGGTATGCTATGTTCATAAAAATTAACATTATAAAGATATCAGTACTCATAAACTGATCTATAGATCCAAGGCAATTTCAATATATATATCAGCAAGATTTTTACTAGAAGATGTCAAGTTGATACTAAGATGTACAAAGCATTCAAAGTAGGACATAATCATTTATGGTCAAGGTTTATGTAATTCAGTTAAAATAAGTTATTATGCTTCTAATGTTCCTAGTGTTATAGTAGGAGGGGGAACAATGGCACAGTAACATGATACAATCACTCCGGGTTCAAGTCATAGTGCTGTTGTGTACAGCCGTCCCACTTCCACCAAATATCGGAATCTTCTGGGGAATGGTAAAGCATAATGACTATGATTTGAAAATGTATCACCTACTGCCCCAGCCACTTGGATAGAGAAACATTCTTATAAATGAATCATCAAAGTGGCACGCGACTAGTGGATCTGGAATGGACCTTAAAGAATACTGTATCTATTCAATATGGTGAAGACTTTCTTTTCCATTTTCCTCTCTGCCCCATCGTCTCCTCTGACGTTTCTAACTGCTGGTTGGCAAGTGGATCTAAACAAAAGAAAAATATGGCTGCCACAAACCCACCACCTGAACTGAACAAAGCAGGTACAGGGGCCATTGTGAGTTGGGCAGACTCCTAAAATCTACTACATGCAGAAAGTCTTCCTGTGGATATCCTGAGAGGAATAATTGCCCATATTTGAAAGGCTTCCAAGCTTGCCTGAAGGCTTTGAAGGGTCATCTTGGCAATGCCCCAATGTGTCAGCGCCTGCACTTCAGCACTTAGGTGTTTGCCAGTTCTGAAGCTCCATGTTGGGTCTTTAAGCACCCAGAATCATGGCCCCAAAACCAGTTTTCTCAAGTCTCTTTCTTGAATTAGTTGTGAAGAGAGTGTGATCACATATTTTTGCCCTTAAAACCTGGGCTTCTGGAAAAACTGTTCTTAAGAGAATCCTTTCATGCCAGGTAGACTCGCCTTGAAAATAAACTGCTCTTTTCATGGTGTTGCTATGGAGACTTATCATGAAATATATATGGCTTGATGTTTTTCTGTTATTCAGTAATTATACTCAAATAAGTTGAGAATTTCCTGCTTATCACTCTCTCTTTTCTTGCATACATGATCACCTTCTAATTAGTGAGGTTATGTGAGTTAATTATAGATTAAATTTTTACAGGACTTAGCATGGCCCTTTATTAACAAAAACCAATTGCCTCTGCAAGTTTCAGATTTTCTTCATTTTCTCCTTAATTAAAACCACTAATTTTAATGGGAAATTAAATGAGTTACATGATTTTTATGAATATAAGTATATACTACATAAATATTAAAGTTATACCTTACTACAATATTGTCTTGCTTAGTCACTAGCAGTAATAACAGCACATGTCCACTTGACCCCCCCAAATGGCAAGTCTCACTTAAAGTTTTGTTAATACTGTGCAAAAAGTATTACTGAGAACTTTTAAACTCAATTTTCAACTAGGTCCTTTATGTGCTGGAGATTATTTAGGGGTTTATTAATGCTCAGCAAGCACTCTACTACGGAGCTGTTTATTTGGCAGAGTATGAATTGACTGACATGGGAGATGATGTGTATCTAAGGCACAGCTCTTCACACACTGAGTGTTGGGATGATAGCTGAGGTTAGCCTTGAAAGTCTGAATTTTCTGTGGATGAGTGAGTACAGCAATGAATGTGAGCAAGAGTTAAGTCAGCAACTAGAACTCACATTCGTGGCCTCGGAAGTACATGGTGAAGTGAAAAGTTCACAGTCGAGCTTTTTTTGTCTTCTTTCTCTCATTTTCCCAAACAGAACCAAATGGTAATGAGCCATGAACTTCTCGGAGGTTTACCTTTATTGCCTAATAGAGCCTCCTCTGAAAGCATGTAGAGTTCTCTCAAACAGGGACATGCCTTGCACCAGGCCACACTAGCACGCTAGTTAACAATGGCCAAGTATGGAGCCATTTTTATTCATTTTTTATTATTTTACTTTATTTTATTTTATTTTTGGAGCTTAAATGGTTTTAATGCACATAGGTCAAGTTCTAATAACAGTAGAGGGACAAAAAATTTAAAAATATATAAAAATAAGAATAGCAAATAGTTTAAGTGAAGATGAGTAAAACAGCATGATATACATGTATGAAAATATTATGACATTATTTTACAAAATATACAAAATAATGACATTATTTTGTAAGATCACTAAAATCTCCAAAATCAGAAGTAGCGACAATATTAAGATGCATTCTGAAGGAATTTCTTAAAGAAAGAAATATGAAAGAATGATATACAGGCAAAACTTTTGTAGTTGTATACCATACAGGAATTGAATTGAGATATTCTTTTAAATAATACAGTTAAACTTTTCCTTTTTAAATGTTTTTTATTTTATCTTTTTAAATACATTTTTTATTAGTTATGCATATAGTATATATACAACCATGATGGTACCATCATTAGCCTTCTCCCTGTCCTCCCTCCATGGATAATGTGGGTCTTGCCTTATGTGGGTAGCCATCAGTTATGCGGGAGAGGCAATGACTCTGTGCATGATGACCCAACTCCTGGCTCTAACAATCTTTCTGGCCCCTCTTCCTCAAACTTCCCTGAGCCATGTTCATTTTAGGTCTATTTCAGGGACGAGGTTTTGTGAGTTTCTGTGTCTTTGGATATCTGATTTGGTAGGGGTTGAGTGTTCTTTGTGTCTATCTCCTTCGCCCTTGTGCTGGTACCAAGCTCACCAATAAAGCAGCACTCTTGCTCATTTCCCATATAACTCAATGGCTTCATCTGGTGCCCTATTGAGGTGTGATGGGCTGATTCTCTCCTCAGGATATGTGTCCATCTGAAAGAGAGAAGTAGATTCTCCAACAGAGAGTGAGGTCAGTGCAGGATACATGGATAACCTTTATTATTTTAGAGAGAATTTAATAGGTGTTGGCCCTCTTGTATTCCACTATTGGTGGGAGCTTGATATTGGAGAGTGGGCTCGTTTTTGGAAATGGTTCTGACTTGTTTTCCATGTCCAGGTATGGGTTCCATTCCGCTGAGCCAATCCGTTAGCTAAATCTAGAGCAGTTGGTAACCCACCATGGCTGTGTACCACTGCACTTGTGTGAGCATCATGCCAGGTTGTTTGCTGCTGAGAAGCTTAAACCATGAGTTGCTTCCATAGATGTTGGCTGTTCCCCCCACCACCACCCCGTCACTTATTTAGCGCCTTCTGGCACTAGACAAGCTAACTGTCTGGGGACTGACTCTCTTCCAGATTCCAGCAGGTCTCTCCATGTTCCATAACAATATCATATGTGTCTTCAGTAGTAGGGTCTTACCAATAACCTTTGGTGGGTCATCAAGTACTCTGACAGAAATCTGTCTTCTTTTGGGAAACCTTGCAGGTCTCACTGATCAACAGCTCATTGTGGATGTTAACCACATGCTGGTATTGGGAGTTACAGGTCAGTGCCAAGGGAAAGGAAGGAAGAAAAAATATAGGTATAAAACACCCCTGAGAGACAAGCTGTTGGTACATTTGCAGATCAATGTGGTAGTCAGAATACATGAACTTTTTCTAATATGCAAACATTGATAGTTAGGAATTTGACCCTTAGAAATGTGTCCCACAGGAATGTTTCATTGTCTATACCAAGATATTTAGTGCATTGCTATCTCTACATGAAGAAAAAAAAAACTTTTCAAAACAAAAAAATAAGTCTATCATTAGGGTCACAGTCAAATGATGGTTCATTTGTACCTTAGAATACTACATGGACAGTAAAAGCAATAGCATACACACAGAACACAGAAGAATGTTCATAATACCCAGCTAAATGAAAAAAGGATATAATA
The DNA here is from genome assembly GCA_036365145.1 of Orientallactaga sibirica. Classification (NCBI taxonomy): domain Eukaryota; kingdom Metazoa; phylum Chordata; class Mammalia; order Rodentia; family Dipodidae; genus Orientallactaga; species Orientallactaga sibirica. The sequence continues at coordinate 50,762,972 of JAEOAD010000005.1, forward strand.
TGTATTATGATTCAGGTTCCACAAATGAAAATAGTATATATCTATAAGCATATAAATGTGATATGTTTCTTTTTAAAGAATTTTATTTATTTATTTGAGAGAGAGAGAGAGAAAGATAGAGTGAGAGAGAGAGAGAGAGACAGAGAGACAGAGAGAATGGGCATGCCACTGCAAATGAACTCCAGATGTATGTGCCACCATGTGCACCCAGCTTACAGGGTTCTGGAGAGTTGAACTTGGGTTCTTACGCTTTGCAGGCAAGTGACTTAACTGCTAAGCCACCTCTTCAACCCAGTGTATTTCAGTATATTTGTAATATTTTATTTATATCTTTGAGAGAGAGAGAGAGGCAGATAAAGACAGAGAGAATAGGTGTGCCAGGGCATCTAGCCACTGCAAGCAAACTCTAGATGCATGTGACACCATGTCTTTATATGGGTACTAGGAAGTCAAACTTGGGTCCTTTGGCTTTGCAGGCAAGCACCTTAACCACTCTCCAGCCTGTGTATGTTTCTTGTATGCACACACATATGCTCAAAAAGCATCCATGAATATATAACAAACTGTTAATAGCAATAAGTGACTATAGAATGAACAAAAGAATTATCACTATACTTAATACACTTTTATTTTTTTACATTAGAAGAAATCACATAATATGTTTAAATATGGTTAGTTATGTAACTTTAATTTATGATGATGAAAATATCCTGAAGGTAAAGGATGGTAATGGTTGCAAACATTTGACTGTATTTAGTACTCCTGAATGGTATATGAAAATGATTAAAAGGTAAACTTTATGTTATGTGTCTTTCAATAAAAAATATATGACTCCTTTCCCACTGTGTAAGAATCAGACATTGTTTTGGTAAAGGATAAGGGTAAGAGAACACACTGAGCCCATTGTGAAGCCCCTGAATGCACTGCAAATGCAATAGATGATTTAGGGCCTTAGGCTTACAGATGATGCTTCCAACAACTAGTGTAAAACAGAGGCCACTTTCTGTTGTGAGTTTCATGAGAGATTCCCTTGTGATGCATGTATTTGGTTGGAGGTTCTATAAGGTTCCCATAAGTCATATTACCTCCCTCTCAGTAAGACTCATTTTTTTTTTAATTTGAAGTGATATTTTTGCTTGAGTATACATTCTCAACAGGTCATACTCATGTTCCCTCTTCCCCACTCCCATGCCACTGAGGTCCCTCCTTAGTGGGGTTATTGTAATCACTGTGGGGTCATAAATTCATCAGTCTCTGAGGTACAATGCCTCATAATATGCCTTCCCATCCTGTGACTCTAACAATCTTCCTGCCTCATCTTCCACAATGTTCCCTGAGCCCTGAAGGGTCTGTTATAAGTCTCCTTTAGTGTTGAGCCCTCAGCAGCCTCTGATTTTCTGCTTTGATGAGTCTGAAGACTCATTTGTTTTCATCAGAAAGCTTATTCTATTAATAATGGTGCATGTAATATCTTCATTTACACCTGCCTGGACCCGTTTAGACATGGGTCATAATTCTTTAAAAGTTCTATTACATTTTCTTAAAATTTGATTGTATGAGTTTGTAATATCCAAGCATTATATGTGCAATATTTTTCTCTTTAAACTGGAAAAATAAGGGTGAAAAGTGAAAAAAAAGCATTAAGAATCAAGAGTTAAAAAGTAATCATTTAAGCAAAGCAATCAATAAACATTTGTCAAGCGTCCACCATATGAAGATACAAGTGTCTAACCTTGAAGGGTTTTATAACCTATAAAGGAAATAATATGTAAGATATTGAACTAAATTTAGTGTACTGGAAGATTTTAAATTGGATGGGATTGTATTCTGTTGGATTCTTTGTGTTTATATCCAATGACCCTTTAACAACTACAAAGATATTCCACTGTGGAAGGTAGTATGGGTTTGAAAGAGAGTAAAAATATGAAAAAAGAATAAAACATGCTTCCTTTCCTATAGGAATCACAGTTGAGGGATGAGTAGGAATGAATGAATGAATTAAAATGTAGTAATTATGATATAATGAAGTTATACACATTAATTTGTGTGAAGAAGTAGTATGTGTGTGGTGACCAGAATAACCTTTATAGAAATGTTAAACGTGATAACAGACTGAGGAATGGGAGGGTCATTAAGGCCAAGAGAACAGCTTGGGTGAAAGCCTGGGGGAGGGAAAGCGCTAAAGCATTCAGGGCACAGAATACAATGCATTCCATCTAGAATATATCTTACAGCTTGATGCCATCTGCATGAGACAGACAAGGGGAGGGAGAGTGGAAGCAGAGCCATGCAGCATTTGTGAGGCGTTGAAGAGACCCTTAGTGCAGAAGCTGCTGAGATTGCAGGGCTCTGCGATCTCGGGTAGTGGGGCTCTACACAGGATCCTGTCTTCTTGGCACGGTTATTGCAGCAACTTTAACTGTTCTCTCCAGGAACCCCACCTCCCACTGCAACCTAGCCCACACAGCCGGAACAGAGTCTTTGGGAAATTGTAAATCAGGTCTGTACACTCTTCTGATCAGACTCTTGATTCCTTTCTCTTTTAGAATATGTTCATAATGGCATAATTTGTTAAGCAGCGTAAGGGTCCTCTACCATGACACCCCCTTTCTCTCATATTGCTCCAGCCTTTCTGACCTGTACCTTCTTCATCCTAGAGTGCTATGACCTGTCCCTTGTAATGATGGGCAATTGTTGGTGGTCATGCCTATGGGATGCAGGTTGGCAGACATAAATACAGGAATAAATGCACCATCTCCACAAATTCCTTCTTAAGTGCTTTTGGCCTTATCATGGAAAACCTACTAGGGCAAGAGACTCCACAGAAGAAAAGTAGGTGTGAAGGGAGAGAGATTGTGAGGTGAAGACAAAAGAATCTGAAGATGCTCACATTTTTAGTATGGCAGTTGCTACTTAGTTCAAAGGAAATATGGATTTGGGGTTTAAAGGCAATAGAAGACTGACCTGAGCCAGTGAGAATGAAACAGGAATCAAAGCCAGGTGTCTCCAGCAGACTGCTGAGGAGCTACCAGGGCCCACTGGTGAGGGTGAGTGAGCACAAAGCCAGAGCAGTGGTGGGGAAGAGGACAGAGGGATGGAATTTATCAGAACAGCATTTGTTGAGTTGTTGATTCACTTGTTGCTGTGTTTTGAACCCCAAATTAGACTATATTGTCATGGGCAGAAGCTAGAATGTTCTGTGTGATATCCAGTGCCTGTCATAGAATGCTCACTGCATAATTGATGAATGAATGACTGAGTGAATGAATGAAGGAAGGAAGGAATATATGCCTCACCTCAACTTTTAAACTTGAAGGTGACACTGTTTATAATAGTTGTGTGGTGCAAATGTAAAACTCTTGACATTGGAGAATTGGGAAGACATGATTTTTCAAGCTGTTAAGATCTGGATTATACACAATTGTTTGTATGATTCTTTAGCTGTTTAATTTATTCTCTCTACTCTGAAAGTGTGTATATGTAACATACGTATGTAGTTCAAGGACAAGAGCCAAGTTCTGCATATAAAACATATGTAACGTTCCCTTTAAATCCCCACACTATCCATAATAGCAATGCGGAAATAATAAGCAATGTGTAGCAGCCTTAAGGGGAGGTTTTATTAACAAACTTCTGTAGTTAGATAAAACTGCCCCCACTGGTGATCTTCAGTAATTGCCTACTTACTCATTTGTGTAATAAGGATAAAACCAAGATGCAGTTCATAGGGTTGGTGTGAAGCTTAAATGAGATAATTTACACGGCCATTTGTAAGTGCCAGAAACATGGTACTTCATACACAGTAGCTAAAGATTAAAATAAAGTTTTACCTGATGCTTGGACTATGTAATCTGCCATTGTACTTAGGGCTTGCCATTGCTTTGGCAATGACACACTTATTTTCTTGGTATCTTGACTAAAGGGACATTTTCTTTCCTGGTTTGTGCAGCAGTGAGTCCCCACTGGCCACAAATCAGCTAATAGTGATGAGCAGGTGAGTCTTCTGGTTCCCCTAGGGGGAGAGGGACCCCAAGGGCAGAGTTGGGCGTGAACGGCTTCATGCTGCCCTCTACTGGTGGTATGTTGAGCTGCCCTTCCTCGTAATGGACTGTGTAGAGCTGGTTAAGGTGCAAAGATAAGCTCTAGAAAGAGCACCAATAAGCAGCTACACTTTAAAGCCAAGATAGAGGTGAAAAATGTCTACCAACTATTCATTTTGCTTAGTTCCTTTGTATCTGTGTCCCCTTTCCACCCTGGAGGAGGAATATTTCTGTATTTGTGAAAAATCTCACTCTCTCCAAGGGATCTTGGAGATCAGTTGTGATGCTTCAGGGACTCAGGGGTTAGATCTAGCCTGAGATCCCACAGCCAGACTCTAACTTGGGCCTCGTAAGCCCTGGATGATTACCAGCAGCGGACCATCTCTGTAAGAAAAAAGTTGTACTTCCCACAAAATGCAAATAACTCTAAGAAGTCTCCTGTATTTCTTACAGCATCAGCTGAAAGTAATTGCAAGATTCATAGTGGAACCAGGATTCATCTTCTGCTTCCTTTCTCTTCCTGACTTCTTCAACTGCTATATCTAGAATGAACTGATGGCAGACCATGAATCAATCCTGGTTAAACTCTTCTCATTGCACTTATAAACCACCCCTTACTACAGCCCCCATAGTCCCCATGGCTACAATTTCATTGGATACCTGTGCCCCTAGTTCTCCACATTACATTTCTCTCCTGTGCTTCCTTTGCACTCACTGTTACTTCTGGAAAATTCTCCACGCATGGCCTATAGTTGGTTCTTTCCCTTTACTTCAGTAGATAACATCTCAGAATAACTACCTACCTTCCTCTCTTATTTGTTTTCCTATTAATTTCCTTCATGGCAGTAATCACTGTCATTATCTTGTTTCTTTGCCTATGAATGTTCTCCATTAGAATATGACTCATGGGAGGGCAGGCATTCTGCCTTTACACTATTATCGTTCCAGTACCTAGCACATAATAGATGCCCAGAAAACTTCTTGTAGGAAGCAAAGCACTAGTTTGTACCTTGTGGCAGTTGGTAACTTTATATAACCTAGCCCCACTGACATCTACTCCCCCACCCATGTCCAAAAACATATAGCCATATTAAGAAGACCATGTTCTTATGTCAGTTGATCGAGCTGCTGGGCAGGTATAGAGATCTTGCTTTCAATAGAGCATATACTGCTTAGCCGTTTATACATGCGTAGATAATACTACTTTATATATTAAAATCTCAGTAAATTTGAATGCATTTTCTTATTCATTGTTTTAACTCTTAGCAACAAGACTTGTTACTAAATGCCATCTTATAACATTAATACAAATTTGATAGTCTGTTTATTTGGTGATAGCTTCTCCCTGAAACTAAGCACTCAGGAATTCTACCCAAGAAAAATAATTGAATAGGGAAAGAGATTGTAGTTATCATAAAATTAAAACTAGAAATCATTGTGCATGTTATTCTTCTCTGATTCTACCTCTAACAATGACTGGAAATAAGTCCTCAAGGGTGAATAATAAGAGTGGCTGTCACAAGAGTCAGAAATTATGAACCACATCTTGCAGTAATAGCTCAGCATATTACACTACAAAATGAATGTCAAATAGGAAAATATGCATATATGAAAAACTATTTACTGACTTTTTATACTCATTTCAGTAAAGAAAACTGCAGAAACACACACACACACATACACACACACACACAGTCCTATCTCCTTTTGACTTGCAACAATAATCTGATCACACAGAGTGAAGACTGTCATAGCTGGCCTTTGATGTAAAAGGTGCTGAGTCACTCGCCCAGGGGAACCTGCAGACATTCCACACTTTCAAAGACAGCAGTGAGCTAATAGAATTATAGTCTGGCTCAGTAGGCACACAGCATTTGATTGTGCCAGGCTGCTTTTTGGAGCAAACCTGCTCTCCTTCATACACATAGCAACTTACCCTTCATGGGCCATTTCCCTTATCTGTTCATCCTTCTGTAATGTAGTTCATCCATCTCAAAGTAGTTAGAAGGTGAGTTCAGTGGGGTCTAATTCTCTAGATGCATTCACCTATTTCATTTAACATTTTAATTATACTTGGATTTCATTCCATAGGTTTATTTATACAAACTTAAAAAGCATCTAGGTTTGCTTAGGTGACAGTAAGTCTTTTATGTTTTCAAATAATTTTGACCTTTTTAATGTGATCATCTGCTGCTTCATAAGCGCTTCCTAGTGGAACAGTCAAATACTTCGTGAAATATGTTTCAGATAATTTTGGGAAAGCATGATGTTAACAATAAAAATCAAGGTTAAGATGCACATGGCCTAATATGGTGACTAAATTTAACAAACAATTTGAAAAACTAAGTTTTTTGTTGTTGTTGTTAACATCAAAAGACATACTAGGTAGATCAGAGTTAGTTATCTAGATGAACCAATTTTCCTTGTTAAGATTGACAGTCCAGATCCAGGTGCTTTGGTGCACGCTTTTAATCCCAGCACTCAGGAGGCAGAACTAGGACAATCACTGTGAGTTTGAGGCCACCTTGACACTACGTAGTGAATTCCAGGTCAGCCTGAGCTAGAGTGAGACCTTACCTCAAAAAAACATTAAAAAAAAAAAAAAAAGAGCTGGACAGTCCATAGAGAATTTATTGGCTGTGATCTATGTTCTGAAGAGGTAGGATAGGCCTCAGTTTCAGATGATGAAATTCTGAAATGATGGGTAAAGCCTGTGACCTAGTCACAGCAGCTCTCAGCCAATAAGCAGATGGGTTGATACACAGACATCCAAAGATCACCCACTTATAAATGGATTTCCTTTAAGGTTCCCACACAATGGCTTTGGGAAAGCCTGCATCCAATAGTTGCACAATTTTAAATAACAACAAGTTTAGTAAAGGGAATAATAACAGAAATAATGGGGGAAAAAGCAATTTGCTCTAGAGTCAAACTTCATAGATTTTAAACACTCCTCTGTCACCTATCACCTTGCAATGCTGTGGAAATTATTTAATCTGGCCACGCTTCTAATTTTTTAGTTATAAAATATGGAGAAACAATTTCCTGCCTGATATATCTCTCTACTTGGACAGCGGTAAGGTTCAAGTCAAATCAAGGGCTCTGGGAGACTACAATAACACATTGCCTATGCTGAAACTACACAAAGGGTTGAGGGATCTGTGTACTTCATTTCACTAGAGAGCAGGCAGGCAAGAGATTTTGGCCCTAATTATAATGGAATAGGGTTATCCACTTTCAATATAGCTCCCATGTGTGGTTCAGAACGTGACATCAGTCAAATGCTCTAGCCTATCTGAGCCTTGTTTGCTCTTACAGAAAATAAGAAATTATGTTAAATGGCAATTGATTGACAAACACAGATGTAGGAGAAAATCTCATGTCCATTCCTGGCTGGTTATTTGTAATTGGCCAGATAGCTTATTTATTATTTATTTATTTAACTAATATATAGTGAGATTAACTTTTTGTGTGCAGTTCAATGCAATTTTACATAAATAGAGATTCAGGAAGCCATTACTACCACTAGGATATGGAACAATTCTGTCACCTTATAAAACTCGCACTTACTTTCCTTTGGCAATCACACCCTTGGTGACTGCTGAGCTCTTCCTTACTGAATATTTATCTTTTCAAAACTGTCATCTATAGATAGTATGTAACCTTTTGAGACTAACTTTTTTACTCAGAATAGTGCTTTTGAGATTCTCAGTTTTTGCTTGCACGAATAGCTTGCTTTTAGAAATACTGCTCCTTTTAAATACTCTCGTTGTGCGCATGCAGCACCTTTTGTTTAGTCATCTGTTGAAGGATATTTGATTAATGTTTTGATACTTATGGATAGAAATTCTATAAAAACATTTGTGCACAGGTTTTTTTTTTTTTTTTTTTTTTGTTTTTTTTTTTTTTAGAACGGGAGGCCAGCTTTTGCTGTACTGGAGCAGGAAGTAATTGCTTTTGTTTTGTGGAACATACAGTTTATGGAACTACAGGTGCTTCTTGTCTCACAATGGAGCTTCATCCAGATGAAGCCATCAGAAGCAGAAAATATGGGTAAGCTAAAATGTGTTTGTATTAGTTACTTTTCTTGTTGCTGTGACTAAATGCTTGACAAGAAGAAGAGAAGAAGGGGTTGTTTTCACTGGCAGCATGTGGTGGAGACAGTCCATTATGGAGGGGGAGACACCACAGCAGCGGGCTCCCTGTGATAGGACCATACAGCTGGGGAACCTTACTTCCTCACATCTTGGTGGAACAGGAAGCAGAGAGTAGACAGAAAGTTGAGCCTGACTAGCAAACCTTGAGGACAGTCCCCAGTGACTTACTTCCTCCAGCAAGGATCCACACTGTAAAGGTTTTATAACCTCCTGCCACACAGCTAGAAACCAAGTTTTCAAATCCATGACCCTATCAGGTATATTTCTTATTCAAACCACAATGGTATTTAATATGCTTGAGTTTTCAAACAGCCTAGCTTAGCAAGTCAGGGAATGCAGGGTATTGGTTGTTAGCTAGGACTGGCCTGATCTCACAAAAGAGAACTGTGTCTGCCTATCACACCACTGGGAAAAGGTCACAATTCCACATATGGTTTCTATGGAATGTGTATGGCTTTTGCTTGGTCATAAAGCTGATAAACCATGTTGAACCATCCTAAGTCAGGCAACAACTGTGATGTGACAGCAGCGTAGACCTAGGTGATTTGCAAATTGCAAGGAAAAGGACGGTAAGTATGGCTGTGTTCCAATGAAAGCTTATTTACAACCGAGGCAGTGGGTTGGATTTTGCCTATTGGCCATTGTTGTAAATACTCAGGAGTGGGATTGTTGGGTCATATATACATATATTTTTTTAAGTTTTCAGATGGTAGACTGTTTTTCAGAGTTTTGGTGCTGTATTGTATGTTTAAGAGTTCCAGATTCCACAGTGACACCTGCACTTGTAATCGTGTGTCTTTAATGGTAGTCATCCCAATCGGCATTTCATGTTATTTGCATGTCTCTAACTTTGGTGCTACTGGACATCTTTTTATGTTCCTATATGTTATCCTTAGAATCTCTTTCCTGAACCATCTGGCTAAGTCTGTTGTGTTTTTTAAAAATTGAGTAATTGATTTTCCTAATTTAAGAGTTTGAGATTTATTTATGTATTTTGTATATGTCCTCTTGTGAGTATGACATTTGTAAATATTTTCTCCCAGACTGTGTTTTGTTTTTTCATCTTCTTTGCAATATATTTTGCAAATTTTGGGGAAGTCAAATTTATTAATATTTTCACTTATGGCTTATGCTTTTTTGGGCTTTTAAAAATATTTTTTAATTTTAATTTATTTATTTATTAGAGACAGAGAGAGAGAGAGAGACAGAGAGACAGAGAGGAAGAGAGAGTGAGAATGGGCATGCCAGGACCACTAGACACTACAAAGAATTCCAGATGCATGTGCCACCATGGGCATCTGGATTATGTGGAACCTGGAGAATCATACCTGGGTCCTTATGCTTTGCAGGTATGTGCCTTAACCACTAAGTCATCTCTCCAGCCCCCCCCCTTTTTATTTGGATTTTTAAGGTAGGGTCTTGCTCTAGCCCAGGCTGATATGGAACTCGGTTTGTATTCTCAGGATGGCCTTGAACACACTGCTATCCTCCTACCTCTGTCTCCTGAGTGCTGGGATTAAAGGAATGTGTCATCATGTTCAGCTTTGGTATTACTTTTAAGATCTTATTAACCCAAATCATGAAGATCTTTTCTTGTTTTCTTTAAAAAGTTCATGTTACATTTTTCACAGGAACTCTGGATTTGTTTTGTTTATTCATCTACACACGTATTTTCATTGTTTTAGCAGCATCTGTGAAAAGGATTTTTTTTTTTTGTTTAATCATTTTTGCATCTTTGTCAAAAATTATTTAGCCACTTATAATATGATATCTCGAACTAATTCTGGAATAGGAAAGGGATGTTAGTAGAAAAATAGGTGAAATACAAATGAAGTCAGAGTTTAGTTAACAGATTGCATCAGTGTTAATCTCCTAGTTTTACAAATGTACTGTGGTTATGTAGTATGTTAACTAAGGGAAAAACTGACTCATGGGGTATATAGGAACTGCCTGTATTATTTTTGTAACTCTTCTATTTTTCTATAAATATTCAATCATTCCCAATAAAAACTAAAGGTTTTTAAAAGGGGTTTTTTTTTTTTTTTTTAATTTAATCAAAATCAGCCTGCCACCTCTTTGTAGTCCTACCTCTGGGTGTTCCACTAGGTTCCATGGCCCTATATGTCCATCCTTTTACCAAGGTATACTGTTTAGATTATGGTTGCAGTTTTCCTATCCCTATACAATTTGCAAGTTTCATAATCCTTTTCCACTGACTGGAAGCTCTATGAATACAAGCAATAGCAGAAGCCACATCCTTTATGTTTACTCTCAAATCCCCTAGCACCTTATCTGGCACATATTAAACTCTGAATGTTTATTGACAAATAAATTAGGAAGTGAATATTAATGACTAACTGAATAAATGAATGATCTCTGTGTATGTGTGCATGTTTCTGTTTGTGAATGTGGGCATGTGTGTGCCATAATGTGAATGAGGCAGTTAGAGGACAACTTAGGGTTTGAGCCTTGCCTTTGACTGGCTGGCTTCTGAGTTTCTGGGATTGTCCTGTCTCCATCTCCATCTTGCTACAGGAGGGTTTTGATTATAAATGCTTACTACTGCTTCTGGCTTTTTTGTTGTTGTTGTTTTTGTTTTTGTTTTTGTTTTTGCGAGGTAGGGTCTCACTCTGGTCCAGGCTGACCTGGAATTAACTATGTAGTCTCAGGGTGGCCTCGAACTCTTGGTGATCCTCCTACCTCTGCCTCCCGAGTGCTGGGATTAAAGGCGTGCGCCATCATGCCCAGCTCTGCTTCTGGCTTTTATGTGAGTTCTGAGGATCTTATAATATTTTTAAAAAATTATTTATTTATTTATTTATTTATTTACAAATTGACACAGAGAGAGAATGGGCATGCCAGGGCCTCTGTGGTTATCGTGCTTATTTATTTTTTACCACTGTGCCTTCTCCCCAGCCCCTTGGGACCTGGAGTACTATTTTCTTATAGCCATCCAGCCCTTAAGTACTTTTTAAAATTTATTTATTTATTTATTTATTTATTTATTTATTTTATTTATTTATTATTTATTTATTTGACACTGGGGAATCAGTCTTTTGGCTTCACAGAGTTTTAACCACTAAGCCATCTCTCCAAGCCCCCTTAAGTACTATTTTTAATCATTAAAAATAAGACATTTAAGTAAATGACCTTCAGATTTTATTTGCCATTCATGATAAACCCTGCATCAATGTGTTAGGATTTGTAGACTTTATCTATGTCTAGTCCAGCCCTTAGGACTAAATACTTTGAATGAGCAAACTTACTCCATGAGTTCAAACAGGCCTATGAAGACCACCTCGCATGAATGTGCATTTGATCTGCAGACAGCTTCAGGTTCGCTGAGGGACCTGGAGGGAATTTATTGAACCAGGGAAGTTCCATAATAGGCTTTGCAGAGAGAGAAAGGCATGTGCTTCAGGAACTTAACATTTGCATATCTTTACAATGGAATCTCAAACCCATCACCACATCTCTCCAGCCTCTAGCAAGGTGATTGCAGATGCAAACTATAAGTAATAAACCACTGAATATATTATATTTTACATTCCGCCCCTACTTATTTAGCTCCTTAGATTTATTTATTTATTTATTTATTTATTTATCTTATTTATTTTTAACTGGTAAAAAGCAAAGAGACTAGAATAATGGGCTGAGAGACTGAATGGTTTTGCCCCTCCAGCTGGGCAGAGTCACCAGGAAAACTTTCATCCCATGCCAACAGTGCACTCCATTGGCATTGTCAAAAAACTTCAGATGCAAATGTGCCTCCATCTTGTGCAGCCTATTCCTGAGGGTCTTCATATGCCTCATGCGCATCTCAGCAGTGGCTCCTGGGGGCAATCAAGCCTGGGTCATTTTTGGCTTCCAAAACTAATACCAGGCACAGTATTTTAAATTCAGGGACACTAGCCTTGAAAAAGGTTCCTTCTCCATCTCTTTCCAAAGAGTTTGCAAGTCTTTCCTCAGGCCCCATTGTTTTAATGTAAATCAAGTACCTTCCTTCCATTTTTAATCATTCAAAAAATAAGACAGGTTTTTCAAAATCTTAAAATCTTTTATCTTTGAGTCCCAAATTTTCAAAGAATATTATTTTATTTAGCCATTCATGATAAACCCTGTTCATCAATGCATTCTCAAACTCTTCAGAATAGTCCATTTGCTTACCACTCCAGAGGCTTTGTCATGCCCATTCCTCCAAAACAAAGGTTGCGAACATCCCACTTTTTCTAGAAAGTGAGGCATACCAGGGAGCAGGGCAGATGAAGTCCAGCCCTTAGGACTAAACACTTTGAATGAGCAGTTCATCTCACTTACTCCATGAGTTCAAACAGGCCTATGAAGACCTGAGCTCGCATGAATGTGCATTTGATCTGTAAACAAATCTTTCTCCTTTATGGACAAGTAAACAAGGAAAGTTTTCCAGATTTTGACAAGGTGGATCTATGATAATTTTGACAGATTTATTAATTGCTTGTGATTTTCATGTGTGAGAGAAATAAGGATATGGCCAGTATGAGTAGCCCTCAGAGATCTTGCAGATCCAGGAGGAAGTTCAGTTTTTTCTTTTCTACTCCAGTATAATACACAGGATAATTCAGATGCACCCACACACGCACCAACAATACTTTATTAACATGATTAATAACTAGCTTGTATCACTGTCTTCAACTGTCAACTGAGAAAGGGCAAGGGAGAGTGTTTAGTGATGTCCTTACCATTTAGAGTGAACTATGTTCAAGTCCCATTTCAGCAACTGGGGTTTTCATTCTGGTTTGGGCTTTCCCATCTGCATCATTGTTCTCATGCAAGCATTCTACAGCTTTTGTCATTCAATAACCTGAAGAAGGTTTAACTTCCCTCCCTCTGATTGGATTTGGCAGCACATGAACTCATCAGATTTCTACCTCTTTCTTTCCCTATTGGTTGGAAGAAATGGAGTTATGTGCTAGATGAAGCTAATTAGGCCATTTTCCTCTTTAAAATCTGCCTTTCATCTTGAATACTTTGATCTCACTTAAAATGCGCTCTTAGCTAATTAACAGTAAAACAATTATGAAGCTGTGTTGACTATGGAAAACAGAAACAGCAAAGCCAATTCATTGCACATGGACAACCATAGTCTTTGAAACCAATTTCCTGCAAAGTCTAATAAGACAAACCGCTGCTTCTGAATATCCGCCTCTGAGATGTATCTCATTTTGTTTACAGTGATAAAATCTTCCCAGTGGAATACCCCTGATCCTTGTAACCTCACAGTAAACATGGCAAGCTGGCTGATCTGCAGCATTCTTGTGAACCAGCTAGAAACATCAGGCCTGTCTCATCAGTTTCAGGATCCACATATCTAAGAAGGCACCACATTGTCATGGATTTGGTAGTAAGAAATAATGAGGTTTGCTTTGGGGGGCTATTTATAGACAAGCAAAGAAATTTTGGCAGCACTGTGCTAATATTACCAAAAGTCTACAGAATCATAAGCCAGTTTTGTACACACCTATTTTCTATAGTTTACCCTAGAGAAAAGCCCAACATTAAATGCTAAATAGTACATACATATAAATGATAAATTCACCCCCCTCTCATGCTGCCAAATGCATTGGTTGTATTTTGGGTATTTTTTTTTGTTTTAATTTGTAAGTATAGTAAGGACTAAATGACAAATAATTTAGTTTTAGTCTGCTTTGATGTGGAGAAATTTACATTAGTCAGGGCACAGTAGCAGTGCCAAAATTATATTAGTGGCCAATCAAGAGTTACCAGGCGCCAGATGAAAACTCCATTAAAGATAAATCATGCTGAGGCTATGATGGGTGGATTGGATCATTCACTCACTGATTTATTCAGCAATTACTTCTCAAGCATAATATACCAGGCACTGAACAAGGTGCTGGTATGCTACAAAATGCAAAAGGTAGAGTAAGGTGAAAAAATGACCCTGTATCTTTTGGTCATTCAATTATTCCACTGGCTACAAATGGGCCACCTGCTATGAAGCCAGCACTGCTATGGATTTACAGTTTAGTACTAACTGAGACGTGTAGTATTTTTCCAAGGCGCACTGCTAACAGACAGGCCAGCTTTAGAAAAGGCTGTGCAAAGTGGATTGATTTCAGCGTCACTGAAGTCTAGCGATTCATTGGCCCAGTGTGCTAACGAGCACCTTTGCTGGAGAGAAGGAAAGCCATTTCCAGTCAATTAAGCAACCAATTGGCAGTATTTGTTGAATGATTACTCTGTGCCTAGTGTTGTGTTTAGTGCTTTCCTTTCCCCTAGAGAATAGGTGGACACTGCAAGAATCTGGTTAATTACCCGTGAATGTACAAGGTGGGATGGTTAATGTAGTAAATATGGGCTGAGACCAGTGAAACAGAATGAATGCCTGCTCTCTGGGCACTTATTATGAAATGGTACAATGAGCACATATTGTTGCTGTGCCTTATAAACAAATGGTTCACCCAAGAGCCCTGATTATTTCAATGGGGTACTATTTTCTTTTACTTTATCTTTTAAATATTTTACATTGATCTACAGTGCTCAATTTATGGTGAAATGGGAGTTTTTTTTTTTTTTTTTTTAATTTTTCGAGGTAGGGTCTCACTCTGATCCAGGCTAACCTGGGATTAACTATGTAGTCTCAGGGTGGCCTCGAACTCATGGCGATCCTCCTACCTCTGCCTCCCAAGTGCTGGGATTAAAGGCGTGCGCCACCACACCCAGCTGGAATGGGAGTTTTTAACTGCTAGAAAATAGGATGAAAATTTCACCTTGCTTAAGAAAAGATTCTTGGGAAAAATTAATGAAAAACTATTAGGATCTACACAGGACAGAGTACAAGCTTTTCCTGACTAAGGTATTTGGTAAGTTTTAACATAATTTATTTTCTGGGAACTAGAGTCACTATTGGACTGACACAGTTAGACAAACTCATAATTACCCATGAATTGTATTTGTATAAAATTATAGTAATTTCAACAAACAACTGCTATTCTAAAACTCTACTTCCTAACATAGAGATCTCAATGTAGTGAGTTCATAAGGCATAGTTGAATCAAGAATGTTTGCAAAGCCCATGATGGATCAAAGGTTTGGTCCTCAGCATGTGACTGTATTGGGAGGTAATGGGCACTGTAAGCGGTGGAACCTAATGGCAGGTCTTCAAGTCACCAGGGAAATGTTCTAGAAGGAGCAGGGGTGCAGACTTCCTTTCTGTTCACTTTCTTGCCATGAGGTAAATGGGTTTGCTGCAGTGTGTGCTCCAGCCATGATGTGTTCTCCTCTCTTCCATCCACCTTCTGCAACTACAGAAGCATAAATACTCAAAACAATGGGTTTGTTCCATGAGTCAGAAACCTGCAAAACTGTGAGTTATAATCGACTTTTTCTCTTTAAAAGTTGATTATCTTAGGTATTTGTTGTAGAAACCGAAAACTGACATGGGCATATCAACAAGGTAGAGTGAGCATGGAGAAACAGGAATGGGAGACACATTTTGTGTGGAATGTGAAAGCAGACATGGTTCTGAGAATTAAAGGAAGTTTAGATGGTATAGTCTGCAACCTTTTGCTCTAGCCTTCTGTACTGTCTTTTCTGGCACATTGTTCTATTTTATTGTCAAAACTAGGGAGGGACTTGCATCCTTTCAATCAGTGACAGAAATTTTATTTTATTTTATTATTATAATTAATAAATAATTATTATTATTTATTTATTTATTTATTTTTGCTGAGCTCCAGTAAAGAGGATCTTCTAGGAGCAGTGTTTGTCAATTCTCCTTGGAGTCAGCTCTGGGTGATGCTGGAGGCCAGGTCCTTAAGAATCATAATTATACTGATGGCAGAAGACATACAGAGGAGTGGTAATAATAAACAGTGTCTGCTTGCAAACACTAGCCTAGATCCTACAAGTGATGGAAACCAGGCCTGCTTCCTGTCTGGGAGCAGCTAATAAAATGTTATGAGTTCTGTCTCAAAGAGGTTAAGATTGATGGTGTACTGTCAGCCCTGGAGTTTCCCAAATGCTTTTTATTTTATTTTATTTTTTAGATTCTGTGTTGCAAAAACGCAAGTAAATATGTTTGTCTTTGGTTGTTTGTTGACTTATAGTGCAGAACACAGTTGATATTTTTTCCATGGAGGAAAATGGGATGAAGCCACCATGATCCAGATTTATACTTATTGCGTTTCAGTGGGAATAAATGAACTTTTTATCCTCATGTAAAGAAGAATTAAAACTTCAGCTTTAAGGATAAAACTACTTTTTTCTTTTGTGAGGTACCACTGTGCCCTCCACGTTTCCATTAAACACAACTCAAAATTCCCACAAGTATTTGGCAGGGCCGAGCAGGGTGAGAAAGGCTCTGGGGTTAGACTGATGCAGACAAGGGTCCAATCACTATGTGACCTCTGAGTCTTTCTCTTGGGAGTCGAACTTATGTAAATATACTCAGAGGTGTGACATGCACATAGCAAGCCACAGAGCACAATTGGTAGGACAAAGATATTGAAGTTTCTGTCCTCAGGTCTTTGACCTATGAGATTGTCAATCTAAAATCCTCAACATATTTCTTTGGGCCTCAATTTCCTCCTCTATAAAAGAAGTCACACGTAGTCATAACTTCTTAGGGCTATTACAAAAATTGAATTGTACTAGGTGAAAAATGCATGAAAACAATTTGAGTATTGTGTGTGTGTGTGTGTGTGTGTGTGTGTGTGTGTGTGTGTGTGTTCCCAAGGCTCCTCACCCAGTGTCAGACACAGAAATAGCTCTTCAGTTACTGGCTAACATAATGATACACCAAGAGACTGGTCTAAGCAAGTTCAAGATATAAGGCTTTATACATATCTTGCATATAAATTGCCAGTAGAGAGACATGGTGGGTTATAGTGGTTGGGGCTGGGGATCAGAAGATTTTCAGGTCTATTGTTCATTCATTGCTTAGGATGGAGCCTGATGCCTTAACATCAGTGGTAGCCTGTCACATTATAAACATGTATATTCAAAGATCCAGGGAGTATGTTTTAATTCCTGAAATTTCCTCAATCACACTGAATAATTTCTTCATGTATTAGCCTCCATGAATAGCTTGGTTAGGCTTTTGGAGAGTTATCTTTTGTGCATATCTAAACAATACTTTGAAAAGACACCAATGTGATTTAGTGATCAGTATCCCCTTGGGGCTCCATGCATCTGTTTCCATAGAGACCACTATGCCTTAAGATTTCATTATGGAAGATAAATTACTAATTTTATAATAGAAAGTAGGCACCATAATGCAACTTATGATTAGAACTATGCTTCTAAATTAAAATGTTTTGGGGGCTGTCAAGATTACTCAGTGATTAAGGCACTTGCCTGCAAAACCTAATAACCTGAGTTTGATTCCCCAGTATCCACATAAAGCCAGATGCATAAAAGGGGCTCATGTATCTGGAGCTTGTTTTCAGTGGCTAGATGCCCTGGTGTGCCCATTCTCTCTTACTCTTACTCTCTCTCTCTCCTCTCTCTGTCTCTCTCTGCTTGCAAATAAATAAATTTAAAAATTTAAATGGTTTGCTTTACAGTCTAGGTTCTTGTGTTTATTACTATTTGACATTGTTCCAGCAGCCATATAAACTCCTTAAGCTTCCATTTCCACATCTTTAAAATGGGAATAAAAGTAGTCATCTCTTCTCTTGTTTTGCAGATCTTCTGAGTAAAAGCATAGTAGTCTCCTGACCTGTTGTAGCATCAAGGCAAGAATTCAGTCAATGCCAGCCTCATGATTACCTTACTCAGTAGCTACCATTCCAAGGCCACCTTTCTGCTTAGGCAATTGAAGTGAAAGGTTGTTAAATGAGAGTCTCACAACCTGATTTTTTTTTTTTTTTTTAGTATAGTCATGCACCACAAAGTGACATTGCAGGCAACAGTGGATTACATATGCCTAAGTGATCACATAAAATAATAACATAGCTGAAAATTTCCTGTCACCTACACCTAAACTATGTAGCTGCTATAACATTGTAGCTCCATGCATTACTCAGTCTTATGTGATGATAGTGTGTAGCCATCCTTCTAAAAGTAAAGTGCGTACAATTATAATCACTAAAAATATTTAATAATGATTAAAGGGACAATTTTACTGGTTTATGTATTAACATACTACAGTTTTTGGCATTAATGGAAGCATAATCTTTTACTTATAAAAAGTATATTGTAAACAGCATGATCTGTTAGGCCAGCAGCAGCCTCATTCATCTTGCATTTACCATGTCTCTAAACTGCACCAAGAAGCCGCATCCAGAAATTATCCTATTCCATGAAATTTTCTGTATGAAATTTTCTGATGAAATTTCCTGGTGCCCCATGTTTCAGGTCCCATGTGCTAAGTGAAAGGCAGGACTGCATATATATCTTTTAAAGAATGATTGTCTGTCACATAGGCCCACTAGGATATCATGGTATGTTCATGAGAACACAAGGTGTCATTGATTCCTGGTTGAACATGAGCATATCAAAAGATCTTGGCCTCATCCTTACCTGAACACACTGTACACATATCTCCTGAAGGAGACAGTGCAGGGAGAACAGTGAAGAGCAAGGTTGTACATTCAAGGAAAACGTTTGCTGTCTGTAGAGCTGGCCCTCAACCCCCTGCAGAGCTACGCATAAAACCTCTCTTATGAGCCCATCTGGTACTAATCATCTCATTTCCTGTCTCTGGGTGCTCATGTACACTGTGAACACTGTATAAAACCATGGTTGCATAGAGTTCTTTGCATGGGTCTGCCTTTTAAAAAGAAGGCCTCTTTTCTTTGAACATCCCCGCTGTGATGCCCCAAAGAGCAAAGGCTTTGGAGACAATTAGACTTGGATTCAAATGCCCACTGTATTACCTCCGTTTACTGTCTAAATTACTGCATTTCTTTGAGCTTTGTTTTTTCATCATTGGTGAAGTGGGGATTAGCTAAGGGTTACCACAGAAAAAACACTCAGTAGATATGAGCCCTATCCTAGATTCTGGGTCATAGTTATGGGTTCAGCCCAAGAGTAATGATACTGTACATAACTGGAAACACTACTGTCAGTGGTGATGAGATCATTCTTTCTAATAAAAAGTAAATTTTGAAAATGAATCTACAAGTCTTCATTGTCCTTAGATATAACTCACTAGGTGTATCAGCACCTTGAAAGATGGTCTAATTTCCAAATTCCAAACCACTAACTTTTTTGGAACAAATTCATAATCTCTTAATTTTACAAAGCAGTATTACGTTTTTAGACAACTGAGAAAAACTCTAAAGATATGGAGGGAAACACTGTTTATTATTAGCGAAAGGAACTTTTACAAGCATATTTCTTCCTTCTTTCTTAACCATGTAGAGCCTATAAACCAACATGGACAAATCCTGGCTGCTTGATGCCAAGGAACTGGGAGGTTTGGTTCACCAGGGTGCCATGAGGCAAAGAAAGTGTGCCCACTATGACGAAGCATCTTGTGTCTGTTTCATACTTCACATCGCTGGTTAACACCTAGAGGAGATGAGTACAAGAATCCATCCTCCAAGTACAAATCAAGACAGTTGTTGTGTTGTGTTGTGTTGTGTGTAACAAGGGTGTTGTGTTGTGTTGTGTAACAGATTCCTCTGATTGAAGAGAGAAAGGAGGCTCTGGGGATTCAGGAAGTCTGGGAGACTTGAATAATCCCCAAGGTTATGTTAGCTAGAAACTGAAACATCCCTTCCTGCGGGGAGCGGGAGCAGAAAGGAAATTCCAGAGACTCAGGAAGTTAACAAGTCTGAGAAAGGGTTGCAAGACCGAGCCCTAAAGCTATATAAAGGGGAAGCAACTACTTGGAGGTGAGACTTTCTTATGAAACGGTGGGTAAGTGGTGCAGTGTGTGTCAATGTGCTTGAGACTCTCAGATTGAGTGTGCTAGAGAGACTCTCCAATGGAGTTGACTTCAAGTGTAGTGGGCTTGCTCTCCGATGGAGCTGCCTGCAAGTGGTACAGTGTGCTAGACTCTCCAGTGGAGCTGCCTGCCAGTAATGTAGTGAGCTCCAAGAGATGCAGCTTCTTTAAATTGCCATTTATGCTGAGGTGGACTTTCCGGGGATTCAGCTGCCTTTGCGTTGAAGCAGTTATCAAAGGTCATTCATCTAGTATGGGATGAGGCTTCTCGTGGTGCAGTTGCATTTAAGTCATCTGTTACCACTGTAAGCAACCCCTCACCTTGCTCTATAAGTAACCCCGATAAACTCATTGGTTCACCAGACTGGTTTTGGTGTAATCGTCCTTTGGTCTGTCATTTGTGCCATATCTGGGAAGAAACGTGTTTGCATCATCCCAGGGAAAAGGTTTTCCCTCAACACTTGGCGTCCAACATGGAGCATGGCACATCCAAAACTGAGTTCAGGAGGAGCAATGCCATGGTCCTGGCTATGGGCAGCAAGGCATGCAAATGAGGTGGAACATCTGCTTGAAATCCCAACATGGTCTTCCCTCCCTATGTGGTGTGTGGTGATGTGCATTTTGGTGGTAGTGGTGGTTGCGTGGATCTTGCTGCAGGTAATAACTAAGGCTGAGCTATGGAGGGAGTGTATCTGTTGGAGAAATCCCAGGGTGGCCATCTTCCTGTATGTAGTGTGGAGTGGCATGGATGCTTGATGAGTGGAGGTCCACCTCAGTGCTATAGGGACACCCTAAAAATGGTTGAAGGATTAGAGGATGCGTTGAAGTCTTTGAGTGTGGCATATAAGGGGCTAGAATATTGGCAAGCTGTCGCAGAGGTAGCCTGGCCATTGTTTTGTGATATTAGGTATACAGTTTAGGCAGAGATGGCTTCACAGAGAACTTGGCTGTGTAAAGGAGGGAGAGAGGCATGAAGCTAAAGTCCACTCTGTTAGCCTCTGACTGAGAAGGTAAATGAGATTAAAAAGAACATGAGAAGGAGCTGTGCACTTACCATCTTGGATGGAAGGTGAAGAAAGCACAAGTGAGACCAGCGCTGAAGAGCCTTTTGTGGGAGGAATCAGGATGGAAAGAATGAGGTAACAGTGATAAATCATGTTTGTAAAGTGCTGAAGCAATCAAGAAGAGATGAGAGACAGGCCAAACAGACAGACAAAGGGGTCTGATAAGGTTGCTAGAAGGCAGATGTGGAAAGATTTGTGTAGAGCTGGAGATGCTAAGGATAAAATTGACTGAAAGCCAAATGCAGTGCTAATGAGCTTCTGGAAGGATTTAAGGCCTCAAGAACAGTTCTCTTAGTTCTCTTCACCTGCACCCTTCATTCATACTCTCTTTTGTATGAGTTAGAGATAAAGTGGTACTGATATGTAGCATGAGAGTGTAACATTTCACTCGTTCAGGGAAGCAGTGGGTAAGGAAAATGGCTTCAGAGACACACTGACCTGAGGCTGAATCTACTGCATCCTTTACTAGCCAAGTAACTGGATAAGCTTGGCTTGGCTCATTTTAGAACAGGAAGACTAGCAAGAGAAGACAGCCAGGGTTAATAAGACGATGTATGTGGAGAGCCTGCTCAGGCCCTAGGACAGAGAAAGTGCTCAGTGCACATGAACATTTTGATGCTAGGTCCTGGGTTTCCTAATGCCTGGCATAGCCTCAGAAAACTAGTGTTTTCTACCCTACTCAGGACTAGGAATAGGACTATCAGTAGATACTATGATTATTCATTTGATTTAGAATCCTCTGAAAACACTATCTCCTCACTGGCCAATTGTGAGATCTGGGAAGAGATTGAGTCAAAGCTTTTCTCTCTCGTGTATTAACATAGTAACTGACAGTATAAGATGCTTCTCTTTCTTGGTGCTGTTTTGAAGGTTAATCACATGCAATTCTAGTTACAAGTATGATTGTTACACAGTAAACAGCCTATTATTTTTTACAAATTCAAGTATTTGTTGCATGACTTCTGTGTGATAGAAGCCTAGGCCTACAGTCCTATGACAAGAACTTTTGTTCTTGGAAACTATTCAAGACTTGTCACCTGCTATCTCAGCCATTGGCTAAAAGGATCTTTGGTAAAGCACATGTTCTCCACATTTGTGGTTACTGTCAACACAGGGAGTGTGATGCTTCTGAAGGCCTTTGCCAGCATCCAAGGATCCAGGGACCACTTCAAACCAGAAAGGGTATGTTTATTACTCAGGATTTCCAGAACCTGAAGTAGTCAGATGGAGAGTCTGAATGCAGTTGAGGAGAAAAGTGAAAAATGTAAAGCCATGTACTTAGTGCTGGACGTCATGTGAAAGAGAGAAGAGTGAAAAGTGCAACCTGGGCCAGGTGGTCATGAAGACCTTGGTTAGAGTGATGTCTGAGGATGGCTTTTATGTGATACCATCAGCACTGGGCCAAGCTGGGCCATTTGGCTTAAAGTGACTAGATTGGTCTCAAATCAAAGTGCTATTTATGCTTCTCAATAAGTTTTGATCCTCCCAGTTTGTTTGTTTGTGTATGTATTTGAGAAAGAGAGGGAGGAGAGGGAGACAGAGAGACAAAGAAAGAGGTAGATGGAGATAATGGTTGTGCCAGGGCCTCCAGTCACTGCAAACTAATTCCAGATGCATGTGCCACCTTGTGTATCTGGCTTATGTGGGTCCTGGGGAAATGAACCTGGGTCTTTTGGCTTTTCAGACAAGTGCCTTAACCACTAAGCAATCCCTCCAGCTCCCCAGTTTTTGAATGAGGCCTGAGTTCAGGTCTGAGAGGCTGTGGAAACAGAAATTTTAAGAAATAATTGATTACCAAGCCATTCTTATTTTTACTTGCTTTCCATAGGACAAGCCAGTCAAAACTTGCTGATCTTTAAAGTGTATGTGTGGTAGGCATGATTTATGCTAACAGGCAGCTACATTATATTGAAGAGTTTAATTTAGATGCTAGCCACAGGTGTGTGTTTTTATTACAATTCTTTAAACACTGTATTTGCTGACAGAGACTGTAAATAGGCTAACAAAATAATGTGTCCTGAGTGAACTTGTGTGACAGTAAGTGGCTCATAAAAGTTCCTTAATCTTCTACTCAACATTAAGTAGAAAGGCTCAAAGCAAATGGCTGAGAGATGATTTTTTTAACAAGTGCTCTCTATAAGCAAAGAGTCTTGAATTGCTCAGGAAAGGCTTCACTTTGATGTGACTAGGGAAACCAGTGTGTAGTAAATAGTTGTGATGCATGCATTGATATGATTTGTGAGATGTAAACAAATGTTCAAGCCAATTTCTGTAAAAGACACTCCAAAACAACTGTGTGGCACTCAACAGGTGACCCTGCTATCTTGTACTCAAAGTTTTTGGCATTGTAATCATCTAATTATAAACAGTACCTTCTCATTAAACATAGAACATAGTAGAATCTCTTTCTTTCCCCTAACTAACCCTGCCTGGCTTCATTTTCCATCTTATTTAGTCTTGATTCCATCATCCATCATCAGGATAACTCTCAACAATGCACTTACCTTCACTGCCCAACACTCCCTTTTCTGGAAAAATACCAACCCAGATGACTATCATTTGTGTTTTCCAAGGCTTATAGCTGAGCTGATGAATGGTTCCAGACAGACTCACATATTTTCATTTTAGTTCATACTACATTTGTAACAGGCACTCAGTGCTCTCCAGCAATCGTCCTGTTTCTCCACTGGATTGGACTTTGCATATTCTGAGAACACTGTGTTTTGTGTCCTCTCATCGCCTCATGCCTCTCACATTCCTTCCTACATTGCGGACGAGCTCCCTCATGCTGCATAGAGAAATCAGAAGCCACCAACAGCTAGATGGTCCAACTGACCCATACTTGCACCTGGAGTGTTTTCCTCCTTCAATATGGTCACATTGAGGATAGCATTTATTTTCTTTCTCCAGCCAACTCTTCTTCAGATACTGCAGGTTTCATCCCTACCATCCTGTTAGTCTCTTTCTCCTCTATGCTGGTTCATTTCTTTCAGAAATCAAACATGTTCCAATATCTCTCATCATAAAATCAACAAAACCCAAATCTTTCCTCAGCCCACATATTTTTCTACAACTCCATCCTCTTTGCTCTTTTTATTATATTTTATTTTATTTGCCATGGCCTCCAGCCACTGTAAACAAACTCCAGATGCATGTGCCACGTTGTGAAGCTGGCTTATGTTGGCACTAGGAAATTAAACCTGGGTCCTTAAGCTTTGCAGGCAAGCACCTTAACTCCTAAGCCATATGTCCAGCCCTCTGTGCTCTTTTAAGTTAAACACCTCAAAAGAGTTGTTTACACATTATGTTATTAAAATTATTTTATTTATTCATTTGAGAGAGAGAGAGAGAAAGAGAGCGAGAGAATGAGCATGCCAGAGCCTCTAGCCACTGCAAATGAACTCCAGATGCATATACTACCTTGTGAATCTGATGTACTAGAGAATTGAACCTGGGTCTTTAGGTTTTGAGGCAAGTGCCTTAATCACTAAGCTATCTCTCCAGCCCGAGTTTACACATTCTTATGACACCTCCTAATTTGCCTTCTCCCTAATCTACTGTTTCTCACTATTGAAGCTGACTTCTCCATGGGTAGTGTCCCTATAGCTCATGGTCTTCAGGGCTTAGTTCTCTCTTTCTTCAAATCTCTCTCTCTCTCTCTCAAAGTCTCTATTCCAGTGGTAAATTGGTGCTTTATTGACCATGAATTTAAATTACATGTTTATGGTAATGACACCAGTCCAAATATTTTTCTAAGTTCTACTCATCTACTCATAGTGACTTTATTTTTGTGTATTTGTGTGCCCCACAGGCATCTCATAATTAACATTTGTAAAATGGAATTCTTGGTTTTTCTATTGCAAATCTGTTTCTATTTTCACTCAGTCAACATATATGCAAATTGTACCACTGTCCATGCTGTTATGTATGAATCCTGATGGTGATCTTTCCCTCATATACTCTCAAGCCATTAGGAGTCTTGTCCATTTCATATCTTAGAAGAACTTATCTTTCCACCATTTTGTCACTGCTTTTGCCACACCTAGCTTTAGACATTATTACTCCCCATTTGTTTGACTTCATCCATTGTGCCCCTCTTAGTCATCCTCCATGTCACATCAAAGGGACTTTAATGAAGAAGCCACTCTGCTGGTTCCAGTTGCACATATCATAAACTACAAAAGCCCTGGATCATTTATTTCCTGCTTACTTCCTCCAGCATCACTTACAAAACTTCCCTCCTCACCTACCATGCCATAGCTAAGCTGGTGTAAGGATTACAAAATTGCTGAACTCTTTAAAACCATATGTGTTTGCTGAACTTCTACATCACTTAATAATTTCTCTTCTTTGATATCTCAATTTAGAGGATACCTCCCCAAAGAAACCTTTCAAGGCCACTCTCCGAAGAAGAGATTCTTTTCTTTCTCCAGTCAGCCACTTACATATGCCCTTGAGGAGACAAAGTAAAGTAAAGAAAGCCTTCTGGCAATAGGGACAAACTTTTCCTCTGCATTGTTGTATGGTCAGCATTTAGAGAAGGCCAAGAATAAAATAACTGATTAATAATCAATTTTTGAGTCATGTGTGTTGGGGCATGCCTTTAATCCTAGCACTGGAGAGGCAGGGGTAGGAGGATCGCCTTGAGTTCCAGGCCACCCTGATACTACATAGTAAGTTCCAGGTTAGCCTGGACTAGATTGAAACCCTACCTTGAAAAACCACATGATAATAATAGTAATGATAATAATAGTAATAATAATAGTAATATATTTCTGAAACAAAGGAGGTAACTCTTGGGATCTAACCTACATAGCGTCACAAATAGGAATGGGAACTTGGAGTTCTCCACATGAACAACATGATGATCACTTGTGATGCACCCTCGCTTCCATGTTAGTAAAATGTCATGTTATCACCTAACCTCAGCATTGCTTGACTGTGATACCAAGGAGCATGTTTATTCACCTTGAGCACTTGGAGAGCAGGTTACATTGTGTTAGGAGTGGGCTAAGCATTTCAAACAGATTTTCTCATTTCAAATTTCAAACAATCCCACAAGGTAGGTGTTTTTAATTACTACCTTATGCATACATTCAAAATCTCAACATGAAATTTCAGGAAGGTTGTGGACCTTCAGAAAACCTTATAGACTTCAGTATAGAAATCATGCACCATCATGAGGATGTTCTCCAAAGAATAATGCTCTTACAGACTTTGAAGTACACAAATACTAGATGATCCATCATTTCTCTATAGACATATATTGAGACTTGTGAACACGTATGGAAGAGATTGGTATGTTCCTTGTCATGCATGGATCTCAGGGTGTCTTGGAAGAAGCATGGGAGATACTTCTCACCATGAAACAAGCACAGAGCTTAGACTTAGTGGCAGGGTCCACACATTTGGTTCACCTTCAGGAGAAATCAATGGGTTCAAGACAATGGTTCAAGAAACATCAAGACAATATCTATATGAACATAATCAAAGAAGAAAATAGCTGTTTTACTGCTCTTAATCCTAATACAAGTTTATTATCTACATTTAAAGCCATGACTAGTGCTATGGCCTAGAATATAGACTCTCCTTAATTCACATGCTGCCACTTTAACCCAGAATGTGATCATATTTGGGGACAGACAAATCAGAAGCAATCATGGTTAAATAACATTATGAAATTAGAGTTATAATTTGATAGGACCATATCCAAAAGATATTCTCTTTTTTTTTCTCTCTCTGCCATAAAAAGAATGAGAAGTTAGTCCTGTGAAATTCAACACGAGGTCTCTGAGCAGAACCTCAGCAGAGAGGCACCCTGATCTGTGATTCAGCCTTCAGAATGGTGAGGAAGTACATTTCTGTTGTTTAAAATACCCAGGTTGGGGTATTTTGTTATGGCAATTCAAGAAAATTAACAGAATGACATAATTAGTTCTATCATAAAATTTCCTTCCAAAATTATTGAGAAACAGTTTGAAATACAAATTTATAAACATAATTATTATCTTTGTCTCAGTTTACTTGGATTAGCTTTTGGTAATTTAACAGGATTCTTAAAATAGGTATCTTGATTATAAAGACAAATATATATATGTTTTTAAAGGTAGGGTTTCACTGTAGTCTAGGCTGACCTTGAATTCACTTCTCAGGCTGGCCTTGAACTCACAGCAATCCTCCTATATTGGCCTCCCTTGTGCTGGGATTAAAGGCATGTGTCACCATGCCCAGTAAACTAATACTTTTGTATGTGTGTATTGTATTGGTGTCAGTAAATGAGTGTGTTATAGCAGTATAGGTGCACGAGTACTCAAATACATATGATCACCTATGTGTGTGAGACAAGGCTAGAGCTAGACATCAAATGTCTTTCTTTTTTAAGTTATTTACTTATTTATTTATTTTATAAATAAATAGAGAGAGAGACAGACAGAGAGAGAAAGAATAGGCACACCAGGGCCTCCAGCCACTGCAAAGGAACTCCAGACACATGTGCCACCTTGTGCATCTAGCTTACATGGGTCCTGGGGAATTGAACATTGTTTACTTTGGCTTTGCAGGCAAGTGCCTTAACTGCTAATCCATGTCTCCAGCCCTCAAATGTCTTTCTTAATCACACTCCACTTTCATTCTTTGAGACAGGTTCTCTCATTGAACTGAGAGCTCATTGGCTTGATGAGGCTTGGCTAGTGAGTGAACCCCAGGGTCTCTGGCTCTGCACCCTCTGTGCTCATATCACAGCACTTGACATTTTTACATAGGTTCTGGGATCATAACTCAGGTCTTAATGTTTGTGCTATAAACACTACCCACTACACCATCTCTCTAGCCCCAAACTATGGTTTATTGCAATGGTTTTAGCTATATTCTTTTAAATCCAAGAATTATCTTATTTAATGATGTTTAAAAGCCTTTCCTTAGTACCTAGGTTTATCAGAGATAGTGTATGCCAATCCTAGTTTTCCTATTTCTTTCTTCCTTTCAACAACAGAACCCAATGAAGAGCATGGAATATTACTATTAAAAAGGTATTTCCTGGCCTTGCTTACAACTATGTGTTCTTACGACTGAGTTCTACCAATGACATATGGATATCAGTGCTTCTGGACTTCTGTGACGGCCTCTCAAAGGAAAGAGAACATCCATGCTTTCTTCTCCTTTCTCCTCTTGGCTCATATAATAATTATCTACTGTTGCTTAAGAAATTACCCTGAACATGTAGTGGCTTCAAACAATAATTTCATTGTCTTATAGTTTCTCTAGGTCAGGAATCTGGCATAGATATGCTGAGCTCTCTAGCACAAATTCTCTGAGAAGGCTGTAATCAAGATGTTGGCTAGGCTATAGCCACATCAAGGCTCCATGAGAGAAGGCTCTGATTCCCAACTTCTTTCATGTTGTCATTAGAAGGATTGACTATCACATGCATTATTGGCTAAAAGCCTCTGGCCACTCTCAATTCTTTGCCATGTGCACCTTTCCATAGATCAGCTGTAAACATGGTAGCTTTTTTCCATCAAAACAAGGAGGTTAGAAGACCAGAGAGGGAGGACCAATAAGAGTGAGTGCTGGCAAGATGGAAGCCACAAGCTTTGGTAACTAAATCATAAATACAGCATCCCATCACTTTGGCTGTAGTCTATCATTAGAGCAAGTGTCTGGGTCTAGTGCACAATCAGGGGATGTAATACCAAAAGAGTCTGAACACCAAGACTTAGGGATCATGTTACAAGCCACTTATCCCAGCTGGAATACAGATGTGTAGACAGACTTGAACAAACCTACTGGACTTTGGCAGGAATGCTAAAAATGGCAAAGTCACAAATATAGAAGAACATGGGGATTTCTTTTATGTAAAAAAAATTATTTAATTTTAGCCACTTAGTTGGGGTTCACTGTTAATTGGTGAAAATTTCAACATCATATGGTGTAACAATCAAAGTTAAAACTACAGGTCATAGGAAAAATCTTTTTTAAAAAAATAGGTCATAATGAAGTAATACATTACAAACATTATGATGACACAGAGGAGTATGTCTTTATACCAAAGTACCTGTGGGAAAAGTGATGAAGACTGATGAAATAGCTCATATCACAGATTACACAGCATAGGGCCTTTATTTGACAAGTGAATGTACAAATGTTTGCAGCAAAGTCTTCACATGTGCTGTTTGCTGCACTAGGTTCTTATAAGAAGCACCAGAAGTGTCACATTTATTTGATGTCATTAAATTCAAGATAACAAAAGAAGATACACTCACACGTGAATAAATCCTTTTATTGTTTGCTATGAGCCTTTATATTTAGTTAAACTAGGATATAGGTATAAACTCAAAAAGAAGAAAAAATGAGGAAACATATCAATACTATCTTTTCAGGGATGAGTAAAAAATGGGATAAGTAACCAGGAAAGTAGTCTAAGGTCATTCCAAATGCTAGAATTCAAAGGAGTCTGGGGTTTCTACTTCTTACGATAAGAATGTTTATGCTAAATATTTAGGGATTCTTTCAGAACTCAATGCAGAAACTTTTAGAAGAAAGAAGTATCCATCAGGTAAGAGTAGCAAAAAAACTATGCTGTAGCTCATTGAGTACCGTCAAACTGCTCTGGGCTAATAACGGACATTTCAGTTCAAGATAGACCAGCATTTCAGTGAATGATTTCTGTGAGTAGATGTTTTCTGGGAAATATCTGAGTATATCACTGCCAGAGTAGCTTCTATGAATAAGAGGATGTGTGTGTGTGTGTGTGTGTGTGTGTGTGTGTGTGTCTGTGGAAGTATGTATGTGTATGTTAGTTTCATGGGTAATGTTATAACACCAAACTCATTTATTACATTGCTCACAGATAAAGTCATGCAGAAACAAAGTCATAACCACAAACCCACAATGGCTACACTGATGTGGTTTATTTCAGAAATCAAATTTTAAAAAACGTGTAATAGAACCTATCATTTTGCAATGAGATGAAGAAAGCCAATGACAGCATATTTTAACCACTAAGAGGTTCACTAAAAAGAGTTGTGAGACTTAAAGAATATATGTATGTGAGTTCATGCTTGTGTGTTCATATGTGTGTGTGTGTGCACATGTTTGTGCATGAGAGTAAAGGCCACAGGCCATAGGTCAACATCTGTTATCTTACTTGGTTGCTTTATCAGTTACTTTCTCGTTGCAGGGATAAAATCCCCAAGTAGAAGTATCTTATGGAAGGAAAAGGTTTATCTTGGCTGACAAATTCAAGGGGAAGATTCATCAAGGTTGGGAAGGCAAGGCAGGCCAGAGATGGGAGCCCGTGTCACATTACAGCTAAGTCAGGAAGCACAGAAAGAACCTCAGGTGGGGCTCAACAATAACACATTAAGGCCTGCTCTCAGTGACACACTTCCTTTAGCAAAGTTGCACCCACAAAAGGTTACACAGCTTTCCCAAAAGGTTACACTACCAGGGCAAAAAGTATTCAAACATAGGAGCCTACCTATGGGGGACATGTGGCATTCAAACAACAGTAATTGCTCTCTGCTTTCCTTTTTGACTCAGGGTCTCTCACTGAGCCCAAAGCTCACCAATTTGGCTAGAAAAGCTGGCTAGCCAGCCCCGGGTATTCTGTCCCAGTTCTGGGATTACAGGCGTATGTCACCATACTTAACCATGTGACATTGTTGCTAGGGGTCTGAACTCAGGTCTCATATTCATGTGGCAAGCATTTTAACCCACTGAATCATTTCCCAAGCCCTATATTTTCCTTTTACAAAATATAAAGATACACATTTGCTGAGCTTTTCTGAAATGACAAGGTCAAAGTTCACGTTTACCTGGCAGTTATATTTAAACATAAGCATTTTTAGTGTATCTCTTTATTACAAATTTTCCATTGTAATAATGTGTGGAGAATAAAATGTTTTAGAAAAATTCTCATTTCATACAGCTTTGGAAAGAGATACTTGGAAGTGTTACCACTGTTTTCTGACTCTGTCTGACAAGATCATGTGTCACTTATTAAAACCCTCCTATCTGTGCACTTCTAAACACAAGAAGCTGAATACTTACTTTTCTTTTGCTTTACAGCAAATCACAGAAATTTAGCAGCTTACACCAGCACCCACAGACTCATCACCTCAGAGTGTTCCTAGGTGGGGAGTGTGGGCGTGACTCTAATGTGGTGGCTCTCAGAGGGGTCCCAGCTCAGCAGCTTTAACCTGGTGATTCAATTAGGAAACAGTATGCTTCCATGTTCGTTCAGGTTGTTGGAGGAATTCACTTCTCTGTGACTGCATGACTGAGGGCCCAGGCTTCCCAATGGCTGGCTAGAGACCACATGCAGGTGCTAGAGACGGCCCCGGCTTCTATAGCTCCTCGAGGTCACCCACATATCTTTGCTCTGCAGGCTCATCCAACATGCCACCTCCTTCTTTCAAATCTTCAGAGGACGCTGCTAGTACAGACTCTTAATAACCAAGATTAAGATTGAGTGTGACAGTCCATACTGTGGTCTTATTTGCTTGCCATGTCCACACTAAGAGAAAGGGATTTCACAAAGGCCAAAGCATGGTCTTTGGTGGAGGAGGTAATAAGGGTTCCTTAGGGTCTGACACACAGGTTTTCAGTCATTTCATAGATCTTCCTAATAAAGTAGGCTTTGAGTATCCTTGTTAGAATTATAATAATAAAGACAAAGAGCCAATGACTGACATCAAGGAAGTGGAACTTTATTGGCCCAGTGGCTACATAGACTTTTGTGTAATTGGGGAATGAAAAATGGGTACCATAATTTTAAGTGTAGACAGTAATATACTTGTTACTTTAGATTTGTTTGTCTTGGGAAGATATCATACTTTTCAGTTCAACAGACATTAAAACTGAAGATTGAACTAAACTGAACTTAGCATCTGATCTTTGATTGGCATAATTATACATGTATTAAAGAAAGATTTTAAAATAGAATGATACTATTTTATCTCATTGTATTCTCCAATAATAATTATGTTAGTGAGAAAAGTTTTAAAGTAGTTAATTAATTAAAAAGTTAAGGATATCTTTATCTTGTCTGTGCCCCATCTTGAGTTATATTTTGTACATTTCGAATGTATGTATGTATGAATGCATGTATGTATGTATGAATGAATGTATCATTTGGTTTTTCAAGGTAGGGTCTTGCTCTAGCCCAGGCTGACCTGGATTTCACTATGTAGACTCAGGTTGGCCTCTAATTCATGACGATCCTCCTACTTCCTTCACCTGAGTGCTGGGATTAAAGGTGTATGCCACCACACCCAGCTAGAATGTATATATTTGTAACATATTCTATGTGCACAATTTTTAAAGGCATAAAGGCTGTTTGTGTTATGCTGGGAATGTGTGTTTATTTTTTCCGAATAGACCTGTGTTACAGAACAAGCCTTGGAACTTTTATGCACTGCACTTGTTTGTCCTGTCTGGTATAATAACTGTGAGTAGCATATGGTACAGAACATGATATGAGGCTTCCCCACAATGAGATGTGATGCAAAATACACCTAAGACTTCCAACACTGAGTTCAGAAAGGGATTTGAAATATTTCATTAGAGAACTTTTAATTATTTTTTGAGAGAGCCACACAGAGAGAAAGAGAGAATGGGTGTACCAGGGCCTTTCAACCACTGTAAAAGCACTCCACATGTGGGTGCCAACTTGTATACATGTGCGACATTGCATGCTTGTGTCACTTTGTGTCTGGCTATATGGAACATGGAGATTTGAACATGCATTCTTTAGGCTTTGCAGGCAAGCACCTTAACCACTAAGACATCTCTCCAGCCCTCATTAGAGAACTGCTTAATCAAAATTAATTTGACCATTTCTTTTCTTAGTTTTTAATGCAGCTACTAACAAATTAAAATTATATGTGAGATATTTAGTGGATAGAACTGCCCTGGAAAATTTATAGAATGTTAAAGATAAACAGAAAGGTGGGCTAGTTGTATTTGTACTAAACAAGGGAATTAATTCAAATGACTTATAGTTAAGATGTGGCCTTGCCTGAACTGATTTGCCAACTTTGGGTATTATGGCTATTTTTTTCCTTACTCATCAATAGTGACATTTTACATCTCATTAATGGTTGAAGCAAAACATAAAGGAGTGGATGATTTCTCCTTTGGATTGGGTTTCCTCTGATGTGGCAGTTTGGACTTGAGGATTAACAGCTAAATACACTCAAGAAAATAGCCCAATAGTATGTGTTGTGGTGGAAATTTATTCACAACAATGCAGTATGGTGAGTCTCTTTGTTAACTGCTAATAAGACTTACCAAATATAGAGCAAAGTAGAATTGTGCCAAGTCCTTGAGTGATGCTTTTAAAGTCTTGCTCTACAACTATTTTATTGTAGCTATGACTCTGCATAGTCCATTCTTAGCTCTGGTCATTTCCCTTGCAAGCTGATTTACTACCTACTTTTCTACAAAGGAATGTACAATCTTCACATTTCTTCCCAAGTCTCAGATAGGATGCCTTCCCCAGAAGGCCTCTTGCCTTGGCTTGTATAGCTGCATTCTCTCTGTGTCCCCACATGGCCTTTTCTCTATGTTCACATTCTAGTCCTTCTTTTTCTTTTCTTAAGAATGCCATTTTTTTTTTTGGATTAGTGTTCCATCCTGTGATCTCATTTAACTTTTCTTCCTTAAAAGGCACTTTCTGCAAATAAAGTCACACTTGGGGTTTGAGCTTCAACATATTAATTTTGTGCAAACCCAGATCAGTCCAAAACAGATCTGCATGCAAAAACATTATAATATTTAAGAAAACAAGACTAAAACAAACAAAAATTCAGAATACCTACCAACCTAGTCCAATGGACAAATTCTAAGTCTCAAGCCTTCAAAAAGTCTTCCAGGTAAATGGCATCCAGTACATAATACTATTTACTGGGTTTAACTCTCATGAGTGGATGGGACTATCTTCCTTCCTCACTGAGTTTACATAGTTATTCATCCCAGGATACCATTCACTCCTGTGGGAGATTTTATTTATTTATTTTTTTGCCATGAACAAATCCAAGGTTATATGTTTCTCCAAAACCATTTGTCTTTCTCAGTATCTGTTATAACTCTCTGTGTCTACCATAGAGTGGGCAGAGTGGAATGTAATGCCTTTTAATTTTTAGTAGACCTATCCTCTAACAATCACTGTAGTGCACACAAGGACAATGGCATCATTGGCTAAGAATGGCAGGTCTCATGGGAGTGAGCTCTGCACACTTGGTTAAATGTTAGGTTGTAGCCATCCTGAAAGTCTCAACATTTTCATTTTCAGCTGGCACTCCCAAATTATGTGACTGATATTTTTTTCTTTTTCTAATGCTCATTATTGTTATTAACAAGATGTCTTGTATGCATACATCGTGAGTTGGTACCATCTTTTCTCTCGTCCCTGCCCCCAATCCGTTAGTGATGCTCCTCAGTAGGGTTGCAGGTATTCCCCTGGGGTTGTAGTTTGTGGGAGCAGCAATCAGTTATATTTGGGGGAAGGGAATGCCTCTTGACATGATGTCTCAACCTGTGGCTCTTACAATATTTCCACCCCCTCTTCTTCAAAATTCCTTGAGCCATGATGGATGAGGTTTAAGTCTACTTCAGCGATGAGCTCTTAGGAGCCTCTGAATCTCTGCTTTGGTAAGTGTTGAGTGTCCTCAGGGTCGGTTTCCTACACCCTGGTGCTGATTATCAGGAACAGCATGGAAGCAACACTCTTGCTTGTCTCCCCAATTCCTGTGTGGATTCAGCTATGGCTTGGCTGAAGTGTGAGGGGTAGTTTATCTCCTCTGGTCTTGCTTCTTTTCCACTCCCGGCACATGTACCCTTCGGCACAGGGTATCTGGGAATTGAGGACCCAAGAGCACTTCAATCAGGAGTAGCAAGAGGTCTGTTTCTGTAGCAAGCTCACAGGGTCCAAGCAGCCTTGAGCCAGTCTCAGGGGTACCTATGGGGACCAGGACACTGGGAGGAGCCCTGTGGAAGAGGGATCTCATGACTGATTTTTAAAAGGTAGACATTTATAAAGAACTATTCCAAATACAAGTCAGAAGAACCAGATTCTGTCCTAGAACTGCCACTAACCATCATGATAATGACCCATTTATTTCTCCATTGGAAAAACTGTCTTCTCCCTCTAAAGGGTGCCACCCTGTTTTAGAACAAGGTTTCTGCTTATAGAAGACATTTTCCACTTTTTGCCTGCCAAGCATCCACTCCCAATTTTCTCCCAGGTTCCATCTTACTACCCATCCCAGAAAACTGTCTATACTTCACCTCCTAACCTGTAACCTCCATGGTAATGGTGTGGCTCAGGCCTGATTAATCAGTATGTTTTCACTATTCTGAACCAGTATGGAACTGTTCCAAAAATGGATATGTGGCCAAAGAGATGTGATCACAGGAGTTTCATGGGCTCCTTAGGATTGTGGGTCTTTCCTCAGTTGTTGTTGAAATAGCTGAGCTTAAAGATACTGATGAGAGACAGTCAGCCCAGAAGAATACCAGCTGAGAGCCAGAGAGTGAGTCCATATCCTAGAGACATGGTATGAATCCTTGATGAGCAGCAGTGACAGCAGTCTATCACAGTATGTCAACACTTGAGAGCCAATAACATCCACCGTCCTACTGCAATGTTTGTCTATCTCTTATAAGTAAGTTCACCCTTTAAACAGTAAGAGGGATTGTTCACCACTGGAATTCTCAAGAGCTCCTGCCATGTAAGAGACACTGACTAAATGAATGAACATGTACTTTACCATATGTATGTCAGATGCAACTCTAAATGAAGTATGGGGTTTTGAAAATATGTTAATAACTTTCACTGCTTATAGATATATTTCAGTCTCAGAAGTCACTATCAACCAGTAAACATGTCTCACTGGAAAAGCACTATGAAAGTATTCACTTTTGCTGACTGCTAAAGTCATCCTAATTGAGATAATGAAAGTGATATCTGAGACAGATTTCCAGGAAATAGTTTCAGAAATCCAGTCACCTTTCAACTCAGGAATTTGGCTAAGTTCTGTTCATTTTGTTAGAGTGCACCGTGATGGTGTGACACATGAAGAATGCAGTTGCAACCTTTGCTGAGTGGCATTTGGAGATAAAGGAAGGTTGGGGTGGTTGGTCTTCCTTTATCTTGCCACACATATGTCATTATTTATGTTAAAAGGGAATTAAATAGTTCAATTATCATCTACAAAATACTTGTTCAAAATGCTGTAATATCTTTGCCTTACAGGATTTCCTTTGGGGGAAAGAGCCCACAAATTTCTCTAGAAGGAAGGATGACTATATGAAAAGAGCATAGAGCAGGTTTTGTCTGAGTATTAAGGCACATGTAATGTCCATGGTCATTCCTTATTGTAAATGGACACTTTTGTTGTCAGAGGCAATTAGGTAGAGGACATGTACTCCCTGAAGAGAACACTGGAGAAAAGAAAGGTGATCGCTAGATGATAATTGGGCACTTCACTAACTCTGCAAATCACAGGAACTGCTATCTCCTAGGTTCAATTTGACGCATGAACATCTTTCTTGTGGCAAGTGTGAGAGAGGAAAAATATAACATTTCAAGAGAAATGAGTTCCTCCTAAAAATTCCCATTATTGACCCAAACATCCATCACCATGATTGTCTTGGCTTAGCACCTCTTTTGTACTGTGAACAGGACTCAGCAAATTGAGCACACCACCAAGCTCTTGTAAAGTAGCTGAATAAGTATAATTAATGAATGGATTTATCTTTTGAGCTTGGTTCTTCTTAAATTTACTCTTCTCCACTTTTTTTTTTTCATTTAATAACCATCTAACACTTTGTGGCCCATCACATTACCTGGCTGGCACTGTATTATTTAACTCCCCATCTATTTAACGCTTACTTCCTGAGATGGATCATGAGTTCTGTGAAGTATACCTTAGATACCTTCATTGGATCATGAGTTCTGTGAAGTATACCTTAGATACCTTCATAAGCCCTTCAATATTCAAACATTTAAAGTAAGTTAATGACAGCATTCATGGAAACTGCAAACAGTTGGCACAGATATTTGCTGACTCCTCTTATAAAGATTATCCCACTGAAGATATTACAAGTTCTTGCTTTACATACAGCCCAGAGTGTCTAGAGTGCCCCCAATCAACTGTTCTATTCAGGATCATTGTCTGCATGGTGGTCTTCAGAAGTCAACCCAAGTGCAGAAAGATTAGCAGAACTTTGTAAGAAAAGGCTGATATGAAAGAACTTTGGAATGGTTAAAATCAATTCCTTCATTTGGTTATGACTAACCAAGGCCAACCCCAAAGTGGAAATGTTTGTTCAAGGTTACTGAGCAACCACAAGAACCCAGAGATCATGCAGGCAGGAACTCTGCTCCTGTGGACATGACAGGCTCCTGGATAGCATCAAGGATGACTTCACTTTTCATTAACGACTTAAATATTCTTTTTCTAAAGCCCCCACGAGTAAGCACAAAAGAAGAGAAATTGCTTTGAATACACAATGCTCAGGGGATTATATTTCTCCTCCACAAATCAAACAGATGAAGGATTGGATGTCAGGACTTGCATCTCACAAGCCCTTTCTGGAGGGAGTGTAAACATTTGATTGTACTCTCTGAAAGTTAACACTGCATTTCAAAATGAAAATAAAAGTGATGAATATTTCCCCTCAAGTTCAAAAGACACCAGCTAAATTTACCTTTGACCATGGCATTCCTAATATAAACTATAAAATGGTGCACACGAACATCACTTACCAGCTGGTGGAGAACTTAAACAACCTCTACTCAGCACCTGCACCTTGTCCTTTAATGCCTACCTCAGATTATCATTAGTCATGTGGGTCATCTGTTCCTTGAGGGAAGTAAGAGAGCCTTATTGCTGATTTTCCAAACATGTAAATCATTCCAGATCCCTTCTATTGAAAGTCCTCCAATAGTGTTAAAAAATTCAAAATATAGTCAGCCTATCATATGTTAGATTCTTGATCCATAGTTTCAATCAACCATGTACTAAAGACATTTGAAAAAAATGCATCTAGGCTGGAGAGATGGCTCACTGGTTAAATTGCTGGCTTGCAAAGGCTGAATACCTGGATTTGAGTCTCTAGTACCCACATAAAACCAGATGCACAAAATGGAATGTATCTAGAGTTTGTTTATACTGGCAAGAGGCCCTGGCACCCATACTCATTCTCTTTCTGCCTGCCTGTTTCTGTCTCTCTCTCTCTCTCAAATAAATAAATAAAAATATATTTTTTATTTTTAGAGAGACACACAGAGAGAGACAGAGAGAGAGGAAGAGGGAGACAGATAGAGATGGGTGTGCCAGTAGTCTCTCAGCTGTTGTGAACAAAATCCAGATGTGTGCGCCCCCTTGTGGGCAACTGCAGCATTTCACCCTTGCATCACTTTGCATCTGGCTAAACATGGGACCTGGAGATTGGAACCGGGTTCTTAGACTTAGGAGGCAGGCGCCTTAACCGCAAAGCCATCTCTCCAGCCCAAAAATATTTTTTAATTGTGTCTATTGTGAGATAAAATAAAAGTAGGGTGATGAGATGGGTACACTTTTTTATTCATTTATTTGCAAGGTGAGAGAGGAGTAGCACATTTATTTATTTTTATTACTTGAGAGAGACAGAAAAAGAGAAATATAGAAAGAGAAAGAGAATGGGCATGCCAGGGTCTCTAGCCACTGCAAATGAACTCCAGAAGCATGTGCCACCTTGTGCATCTGGCTTATGTGGGTCTTGGGGAATAAAACCTGGGTCCTTTGGTTTTGCAGGCTAGGGCCTTAACCCTCCAGCCCAAGAAATGGATACACTTTTAAAATATATTTTTATTTTGTTTTATCTGGATGAAAGAGGGGGAGCATACAGAAAGAAAGTGAGTATGGGCATGACAGGGCCTCCACCATTGCAAATGAACTTCAGAAATGTGACACCACTTTGTGAATCTGGCTTTACACGGGTACTGGGGAATCAAACCTGGTTCATTGGGCTTTCAGGCTTGGCAAATAAGATAGTGCCTTTAACTACTGAGCCATATATTCAGCCCCTAGGCACACTTTTTCCTTGATTAGTCCTTAAATAATATAGAATATAACTGTTTACATAGCATATTTTCATTGTATTAGGAATTATAAGCAATCTAGAGATGATTTAAAGTATATGAAAGGATATATAAAGGGTCTGTGAAAATGTGATATAATTTTGTAACAGGGACTTGAGCATTTATGAAGTTTATTATATTATTGTGTAGGCTATTATATTATAGTGTAGGTTCTGGAACCAATTTCCCATGGATACTAAGGGAAGACTTAGAATGAAGCTCTTTACCATGAACTAAAGCACTAAATTAAGCTGGCCCTGCTCACTTGTTTAGTTTACCTTATGCAATTCCCCTGTGCTTACTCGCCTCCAGACAATGTAGCCTTCTCCCTTGTCTTCACGCGTACCACCCTTGTTCAGTGCCCCTTGCTTGCTGTCTTTCCACTTACAGTTGCTCCAATATTTTCAAATATTGATTTCATTCCATTGTTGTGGTCTCAGCTTTATTTCCTTGACATATCTTATCACATTCCCCTATTTTATTTTATTCATAGCACATTCAATAGCTGAAGTTATCTTGAATATTTATTTTTATTCAGTTGTCAGCCCTTCACCTCTGAATAGATGCTCTATGAAAACCTTGATGAGATCCCATCTTATTCACAGCTGTATTTCAAATCCTAGCAGTAGGGGGTAAGTATTCACTTTGTGCATTGCTACACTACTAAACCTCATAACATGATATCATACTCAGAGAGAGAAAAACTAGACCATCTAGCTTTTAGTTGAGATTACATAAATAGGAGATGAAATAATGGCTCAATACTTAAGTGTACTTCCCATGCAAGTATGAGGATCTGAGACCTCCCAAGTTAATTCTCTAGTACCCATGTCAAAAGCTGGGTATGGTCATTCCAATCTGTAACCCCAGTTCTGTGGAAACCAGAGATCAGAGAATCACTGGGGTGCATGGAAAACAGCAAGCTCTGGAATCCATTAGAGACTCTGTCTCAAGGAAAAACAGATGGATGAGCAATGTTTTCCTCTGCACTCCACAGATTCAGGCATGGTGTGCCACATCACCAAATAAACATGCATATAGCACATACACACCATCACCACCAATAACACAACCATACCGCACATATTACACACAAAACCCCGAAATATTCTATAAGTAGGATGACTGAGGGAAGGTAAATTCTTTTTATTTATTTATTTTTTTTTATTAGTTATGTAGATAGTGTGCATACAGTCATGCTGATACCATCATTAGCTTCCTCCCTGTCCTCCCCTCTCTGAAAGGACTTTCCTCACTGTGGAATGTGGGTCATGCTTTGTGAAGGTAGCCATCAGTTAAGGGGAAGAAGCAATGTCTCTGTGCATAATATCCCAACTTGTGGCTCTAACAATCTTTCCACCCCTATAAGGCACAGTGCATGTTGGGCTCTAGCCTTGCTGCCTGCTAGGAGGAACCAGGAAGTGGCTTCTGTGGATGTGGCATTCTGCACAGGCCTGGAGTGACAATAGCTACAGCCCCATGCCCGTGAGCAACCTGCTGCAAGATGATCTGCCTGGAGACAGGCTGTCATTGGTCACAAGAAGGGGAACCACCCTGCACGGAGACAGGTTGTCATTGGTCACAAGGGAACCACCCCATACAATGATTGGCCAGCCAAACCCTTAAAAACTCCTGCACTTCCCTGAATAAACGAGTCTGCAGCAGCTCGCCCTCTGCCTGCTTTCACCCGACTCCCCGTGTCTGTGTCTTGACTCCACGCCTCTCAGCCCTGCTCAGCGGAGACCCTGCATCCCTTCCTGGGCTGGCCCTAGGAGGGACCCACAAATCTGGTGCCTTGAACAGGGACCCTCCACCCCTCATGTTGGCAAGATGCCCCACCTTGATCGTCAGTGAGTAGGCCCCTTTCTGTTCTGTGTGCTGACAGCTGCCCTAGGGTGAGCAGGAAGCCCTCTTCTCCCCCCCTTTTCCTTTTGTTCGTCCTTTTCCCTGGCAGGAAGGCACACATCGCCGCATGGTCCCGAAGCCTGTACTGACCCCTCCACTCTCAGTTCATCCCAGTGAAATCACATAAGGGTCTGACCCACCCAATTTTGGAACCAACGCTAGGCCATTGGCTGAGCTTCCCCGGAGACACTGTGTGGGCATATGGCCATGGAATAATGACCCACAGAAGTCCCCCACTAAGCATAAGACACTTGGGTCCTAAACATTCTGTCCATATGTCTCAGCTGGCCCCGGCAATAGGTGTTGTGGTTTACATGATTATCCTTTGGGCTATCATTTTTGATCTGGGTTATCATTTTCTCACTCTCCTTGATTCAGG
Source organism: Orientallactaga sibirica (assembly GCA_036365145.1). Taxonomy (NCBI): domain Eukaryota; kingdom Metazoa; phylum Chordata; class Mammalia; order Rodentia; family Dipodidae; genus Orientallactaga; species Orientallactaga sibirica. The sequence continues at coordinate 50,804,536 of JAEOAD010000005.1, forward strand.
AGTGTCACAGCCTAGGCCCCTCCCCCCCCCAAACACCACCACTCCATAATGGGCAATCTCCCTCCTCATCAGAAGATGCCACAATTGCAGGCTCTTAAGGCTCTTCTCCTGCAAGGTGGCTTAAAAGTGAAACAAAAGGACCTCCATGGGTTTTGCGATGAAACTGTTGTCTTAGCCCCATGTATTAGTCCCGAGAACATCTGGAACACTTCCAGTTGGTCCCAGGTTCTCTTCCTCATGAGGAAATGCAAGATTCACAATGGACACACACACCCCCACCTTTCACCAGAAAAAAAAAAATAATAATAAAACAAGTTGTTTGATTCCTGACATTGAAGCTGCCCCTCTTTGCTCTCATTCCAAGGCAACCACAACTGTTGGATTTGGAGGACCTACACTAGTTCTTGTTTCCCTCCTTGAGCATATAGATTTTACTACACTCCACATGGACCTTAGCTTCAATAATTTCTCCAGCTCTGACAATGTTCTCCACCTTATGATGCCCCGATGTCGAACCATCCCTTGCATCTCTGCAGATGACTCCCTACCCATAAATTTTATCGATTGCTCAGATGTTTATTCCCAACAGTTCTGGCCTGGCTTCATGTATCATGGAATGCCTGTCTTTGCTTATAGGAATAAAACTTCTCCCGAGCACAGTGTTCTATCCCTCCTTCCCCAAAATTACTCAACTGCAACCAGCCATAAATTGCTTTGCAACTCCTTTGATTGTGTTGATCTGCTACCATTAAAGACACTCAATGCTACTATTTATGGCATTAAGGGTGAGCTCATGACAGTCACCCAACAACCTGTTTATGTTAAACCCTCCTATTATTTTTGCCTTGGTCCCAACACTCAATGCCTCTGCCTTTTAATCTTTTATGGGGGCTTTCTCAACTGCTCCCTCCTTAGTTGTAGACTGAGCCTTTGCATGACTATTCATGCTGATCTCCATGTTATTGTTAGACAGGCACCAATTGGCTTTGCAGATTTTTCTCCTGATGATAACTTTACATTTCTTTCTTCAACCCTTCCTCCCTTCTTTCCTGGTGGGAATCCTAGTTATTCTTGCCATTGTGCTGATCCTTGTCAGATGTCTTAGAGCTTTTACTCAGTGCATCACCGCCATCCAAACAAACCAGGTTCTACTACAGGGAGCCACTTATCAATTGGCAGGGGAAACCCCTCGTGAACCACCATATGATAGCTTATCTGCCATTTCTCATTTGTAAACCTGTCCTACCCCAGTATTTCTCAGGTTCTATAGTTGATTCTTGCCAGGACCATTTGCATTCCACAGAACCACCCCCCACATGGCCCTCCCATGCCTCCTAGGCTACAGCCACAACCCCTCAGGCCTTCTCAACAGGATGGTGGGTAGTCAATGATGGGTAAGACCCCATGAGATGGGGCAACCTAAGACAGGCACCACCACATGAGGTGATCCCTTGGGGCCTGGGGTCAACAATGGCTTGGCAAAGAACCATGCCTACCAGGGTTGCCAATAATAAAAACAAAAAGGACCATATGTATGGCACAGTGCAGGTCAGACCCTAGCCAGGCTGCCTGCTAGGAGGAACCAGGAAGTGGCTTCTGTGGAAGTGGCATTCTGCAAAGGCCTGGTGTGACAACAGCTACAGCCCATGCCCGTGAGCAACCTGCTGTGAGATGATCTGCCCAGAGACAGGCTGTCATTGGTAACAAGAAGGGAACTACCCCATACAATGATTGGCCAGCCAAACCCTTAAAAATACCTGCACTTCCCTGAATAAAGGAGTCTGCAGCAGCTCATCCTCTTCCTGCTTCTACCCGACTCCTGGTGTCTGTGTCTTGACTCCGTGCCTCTCACCCCCTGCCCAGTAGAGACCCTGCATCCCCTCCTGGGATGACCCTAGGAGGGACCCAAACATGCCCCCTCTTCCATGAATTTTCCTCAGCCATATTGGGATTATTTTAGGTCTACTTCAGTGATGAGGTCTGGGGAACCTCTGTAACTCTGGATATCTTGTTTGGTAGGAGTTGAGTGTTTTCTGTGTCTATCTCTTTCACCCTTGTGTTGGTACCAGGTTCACCAAGAAAGCAGCATTCTTTCCTATTTCCCCCATTACTCTATTGTTTCAGCTGGGGCCTGGTGAGGTGGGATGGGCTAATTGTCTCCTCAAAAGAGAAGCAAATTCTGCAATGGAGAGGTCAGCACCAGATAAATGGGATAACCATTATTGTTTTAGAGAGAATTTCATAGGTGTAGGCCCTCTTGTAGCCCGCAATTGGTGGAAGCTTGATATTGGAGAGTGGGCTCACTTTTTGGATATGGTTCTGAGTTGTTTCCCAGTTCCAGTATGGGTTCTGTTCCACTGAGCAGATCTCTTAGCCAAATCAAGAGCACTTGGTTACACACCATGTCTGTGTGCTATTATTGCCCTTGTGTGAGCATAAGGTCAGGTTGTTAGATGCTGAGAAGCTTATATCATGCATTGCTTGGACAGTTCTTTGTAACTTTCCCCCATTTGCTCATGTAGCAACTTCTGGCACTATACAAACTAACTGTCTGGGGACCGACTCTCTTTCAGATTCCCACCAGGTCACTCCATGTTCTGTACCAACAGCATATGGGGTCTTTGAAAGTAGGGTCTTACCATTAACCTTTGGTGGGTCATCAAGTACTCTGATACAAATCTGGCTTCTTTTGGGAATCCTTGTAGGTCTCTGATCAACAGCTCATTGTGGATGTTAACTGCATGCTGGTACTGGGAGTTATAGGCCATCCCTAAGGGAAAAGATAGGTAAAATATAAGAGAATGAGTGAAAAGTGATAAGAGAGAGAGAGAGAGAGAGAGCAAGAGAGAGAAGCAGGACAAGCTTAAGGTTAGTCTTCATCATACCCTCTCCAGGGCCCTGTGAATCAGGTGTTCCCTCTAAGGACTTGAAGGTTCAACATTTTAGCCTGTCTTTCAGGACATAGGATGTTATGGTGCCATTTCCATTTGGGTCCAGTTTTGTGTGTCCCTCCTCTTATCTTCCCCTCCCTCCACACCTTCCCTATTGTCCAGTCCTCAATATTATTATTAGGTATGTCATCATCTCAGGCAGACTCAGGTTAGGAGCCACATGTGAGTGAGACCATGCAACTATTCTCTTTCTGGATTGGGTTATTATTCTTCAAATTATTCTTCAAATTTCATTGTGTCATTTTTCCTTAGTGCTGTGTAGAATTCCATTCTGTAAATATACCACATCTTGATTATCCATTCATCTAATGATGGACATCTGAGTCAATCCCAGTTCTTAGCTATTATGAATTGAGAAGCTATAAACATGGTTGAGCAAATCTCTCTGAACTGAGGCATGGAGCTTTTAGGATAAATTCCCAGTAAGGGAATGTAGTAGACAGCTTCAGGTTTGTTGAGATGAACTTCCAGACCAGGCACAGTTATGGAGGAAGGGATATCATTTATTGAAGCTTATAGATCCAGGGGAAGTTCCATAATGACAGAAGAAGCTGGCCTGCCTTCATAGATCCAAGCAAGAGAGAGAAAAAAGCCAACCAGGCGCACAGCACACAGAGCAAAGCTACAGCCCCAAACCAAAGCACACTTCAGGAACTCCCCATTAGGCACACTTTGCATATCTTTACAATGGAATCTCAAACCACCAGCACACCTTAAGACCGGACCCCAGTGACATTGCCTCCAGCAAGGTGACTGCAGATGCAAACTCTAAACTAATAAAATGCTGAATATATTGGGGGCCATATATTCAAACCACCACAGGGAATAACTAGGTCTGTTGGTAACTCTATAGTCATCTTTTTTAGGAGTCTCCATATTGCTTACCATAGTGGTTGTACCATCTTACATTCTCACAAATAGTGAATAAAGGTTCCTACTTCTCCACAACATTGCCAGCATTTGTTTCCATTAGATTTTTTAATATTTGCCTTCCTTACTGGGGTAAGATGGAATCTCATAGTTGTTTTAATTTGTATCTCCCTGATTATTAGGGATGTTGAACATTTTCTTAAACGTGTGTTTTCCATTTATATTTCTTCCTCTGAGAACTCCCTGTACAGTTCTCTGCCCCATTTTGTGTGTGGATGGTTTGAGGTTTTATTGTTTAGATTTTTGGGTTTTTTTTTGTTTGTTTGTTTGTTTTTTGTTTTTTGAGGTGGGGTCTCACTCTGGCCCAGGCTGACCTGGAATTAACTATGTAGTCTCAGGGTGGCCTTGAACTCATGGCGATCCTCCTACCTCTGCCTCCCTAGTGCTGGGATTAAAGGCGTGTGCCACCACGCCCCGCTAGATTTTTGGGTTATTTTTAAATTTTAGAAATTAGGCCTCTGTCAGTTGTATAGCTGGCAAAATTTTTCTCCATTTCTGTGGGTAATCTATTGGCTCTGCTTATTTATATATATATTTCTTTTCTTTTTTTTTTAATCGACAGCATCTATACTTACAGACAATAAACCATGATATTTCCCTCCCCTCCCCCAATTGCCCTTCAGATCTCCACTCTCCATTATATCCCCTTCATCTCTCCCTTAGTCTCTCTTTTAATTTGATGTCATCATCTTTTTCTCCTATTATGAGGGTCTTGTGGAGGTATTGCTAGGCACTGCGAAGTTGTGGATATTAAGGCCAATTTCTGTTTGGACAGTTGCTTTGTAAGGAATCATACCCTTCCTTTGGCTCTTACATTCTTTCTGCCACATCTTCCTCAATGGACCCTGAGCCTTGGAGGGTGTGACAGAGATGTTTCAGTGTTGAACACTCCTCTGTCCCTTCTTCTCAGCACTATGTTGACTTTTGGGTCATCCCAGTGGTCATCACCATCTGAAAAGAGAAGCTTCTCTAACCAGAAGTGAGAGTAGCATTAATATGTGAAAATGAACCTTAAGTGTAGTGCTTTCAGGGCAGTTTGGTGGGAATAATATATACATTTAGCCAGACAAGAGCAGGCTTTATACCGCTAAGGCTGATGACCTCCCCTGCCATAGACTTTTGTTTACTTTTTTCAGCACCAGGCATGTATTCCCTTCTATAGACAGGGCCTTCAGTCCAATTAGGGAGCAGTTGGTTTCCCCAAGAGCAGACATTCCACTATTGCAACTGTTCAGTCATTTGGCCTGTGTGGCCAAACTTGAATTTTCCAGTGTCCACTGTTTTCACTGCTAATGACTTCTGTCTCCCATATGGCTGCATGCAGTGCAGCTTTTTCCAGCTTTCAGTTGGCTGGTCTACAGGGAGAAAGTTTTCTATCCAGCATCAGCTTGATTTCTGAGTGACCTTGCTGTTCAAGCAAGTGAGGTCTTCAGCAATAGGGTCATACCATCTGTTTCTCAAGGGAAACCAAGGGTCTAGGCAATAGCCTGTAATGTTTTGGAGGCGACAGGGACCTCCCTGGCCAACAACTCACTGGAAGGTATCTCATCCCTGGCACTGAAAATTTTCTAGTAACAATCTGTAGCTTCTGGATGTGCCATTATTCAAAAACATAGGTTTACGTAAGTCTTATTCGGGATATCTTGAATTTTGATTGACCCTCCCCCTACCCTTCTTTTACACATTCTCTTTTCCTTGTCTCTCTTAAGCCTTTCCCCTGCCTGTAATCTGTTCTTCTACTTTCATATATACAATAACATTCCTTAAGTCCTTCCCTTATAAACTTTTTCTAGCTTACTGGCCTCTGCTACCAATTTTTAGTTCCAGCTCACACACAAGTCTATCCATTTGTAACTAGGATCCTCATGTGAGAGAGACCATGTAACATTTGAATTTCTGAGCCTGGGTTACCTCACTTAGTATAATCCTTTCCAGATCCGTCCATTCCCCAGAACATTTTGTAATTTCATTTTTCTTTACACTGAATGTACCTCATTGTTTAAATGTACCACATCTTTATTATCCATTCATCTGGAGGGACATCTATGCTGGTTCGATTTCCTAGCTATTGTTAATAGAGCAGCAATAAACATAGTTGTGCAAGTATCTCTAAGGTAGTGAGAAGAGCCATTCAGATATATGTCTAGGAGTGCTATAGCTGGATCATATGGTAAATCTATTTTTAGCTGTTTCAGGAACCTGCATACTGTTTTCCACAATGGTGGTACCAGATTACATTCTCAGCAACAGAGTAGAATGGTTCCTTTTTTTCTGCATCCTCACCAACATTTATTGTCATTTGTTTTCTTGATGGTAGCCATTCTCACATGAGTGAGATGGAATCTCAAAATAGTTTTAATTTGCATTTCCCTGATAGCTAAGGATGTAGAACACTTTTTTAGGTGTTTATATGCCATCTGTATTTCTTCTGATAACTCTCTACTTAGCTCCATGGCCCATTTTTTAACTGGGTTGTTTGATTTCTTATTCTGTTTTTATTTATTTTTTTAAAATTTTTTTTTTTTTTTTTTTTTTTTTTTTTTTTTTTTTTTTTTTTTTGGTTTTTCAAGGTAGGGTCTCACTCTAGTTCAGGCTGACCTGGAATTCACTCTGTAGTCTCAGGGTGGCCTCGAACTCAAGGTGACCTTCCTACCTCTGCCTCCCAAGTGCTGGGATTAAAGGTGTGCGCCACCACGCCCGGCCTTATTCTGATTTTTGAGTTCTTTGTATATTCTGGATATTAATACTCTGTCAGATGTATAGCTGACAAAGATTTTCTCCCATTCTGTAGGTTGTCTCTTTGATCTAGTCACAGTGTCCTTTGTTATATAAAAGTTTGTAATTTCATGAGATCCCAGTGGTTAATTTGTGGGTTTATTTCCTGAGCAATTGGGGTTATATTCAGAAAATCATGGCCTATGCCAATATGTTGAAGGGTTTCCCCTACCTTTTCCTCTAGCAGTTTCAGTTTCAGGTCTGATATTAAGGTCTGTGATCCACTTGGACTTTATTCTTGTGTATAGAGGGAGACAATGATTTATTTTCATCCTTCTACATATAGATATCCCATTTTCCCAGCACCACTTGTTAAAGAGGCTATCTTTCCTCCAGTGAATATTTTTGGGATTTTTGTCAAATATCAGATGGTTGCAGCTGCCTGAATTAATATCTGGGTCCTCTATTCTGTTCCATTGACCTACATGTCTGCCTTTGTGCCAGTGCCATGCTGTTTTTGTTACTATGGCTATGTAATATAAGTTAAAATCGGGTATGATGATACCACCAGCCTGATTTTTGTTGACCAAAATTGTTTTGGTTATTCAAGGTTTTTTGTGCTTCCAGATGAATTTTAGGATTATTTTTTCTATTTCTGTGAAGAATGCCATTGGAATTTTCATGGGTATTGCATTAAATGTGTAGATTGCTTTTGGTAAGATTGACATTTTCACAATATTGATTCTTCCAATACAAGAACATGAGATGTCTTTCCATTTCCTTGTGTCTTCTGTAATTTCTCATTTGAGTGTTTTAAAGTTCTTATTGTAGAGATCCTTCACTTCCTTGGTTAAGTTTATTCCAAGGTACTTTTTTTTTGAGGCAATTGTGAATGGGAGAGATTCCCTGATTTCATCCTCTACATGTTTGTTGTTATTATATAGAAAAGCTATTGATTTCCATGCATTTATTTTGTATCCTCCTTCATTACTAAAAGTGTTTATCAGCTCTAACAGTTTGCTGGTATAGTCTTTAAGGTCTTTTCTGTATAGGATCATATCATCTTCAAATAATGATAATTTGCCCTCTTCCCTTCCAATTTTTATCCCTTTCATGAGTGTCTCTTGCATTATTTCGATAGCTAAGACTTCCAGTACTATATCACATAAAAGTGGGGACAGTGGGGCTGTAGAGATGGCTTAGCGGTTAAGGCGCCTACCTGCAAAGCCTAAGAACCCGGTTCCAATCTCCAGGTCCCACGTTTAGCCAGATGCAAAGTGACGCAAGGGCGCAAGGCCGCACTTGCCCACATGGGAGCGAACACATCTGGACTTTGTTCACAGCAATTGAGAGACTGCTGGCGAACCCATTCTCTATCTGTCTCCCTCTCCCTCTCTGTCTATCTCTCTCTGTGACTCTCTCCAAAAATAATAATAAGTTGCAAAGAAAGATCACATGATGAGGCTTGATGTCATTCAAGAGTTGTAGAGGCTTTAAGTTCTTGAGGACACAGGGGCCAATAGAAATTGGTTTGGAGGTTTTATTCCCCAGGAAAGCATAAGAATATATAAAAGGGGTACTGAGAGGAGACAGAGAAAGAGCAAGACAAGAAAGAAACCAGGGCTTAATCTGGGTTTGCACAGGACATCAATATGACCCCCTGTCCCACTAGGGTGAATGGGGCTGCACCTCCCACATGGGCAGAGGCCATACGTGTTGCAACTGTTGGAGTTTTAGCCTATTACTGGGAAAGGTGGGTGACTGTACTCCCAATTGTGAAAGCAGATGGCAGAGAAGGTGAGACCTCAAGAGGGAGAGGGTGAAGAGGAAAGGAGAGAGTGTCCTGAGATGGTGAAATGGAACCAAAAGGCACCCATTTGGGTACAATAGACCAGAGAGCAAGAGAAGGCAGGCCAACCCAAGAGTGACACTTACTGAGAGGGAAGGAGGAGACTAGAAGGGAAGAAGAGCAATGCCGATTTGTGGTGAGCATGAAAATCCAGTACCAGGTGGATATGGTCAGAAGCTTCAGAGGGTCAATGGAAGCTCAGTAGTCTGGTCAGGGGAAAGGAGGTCTGGCAGCCCAAGAGGGCAACAAGAAGCCTCCTATCCGAGTCATGACACCACATGTAAGGTTTGGGAGTGACAACAACCAACACAAACCACTCTGAGGCAAAGATGAAAGCTTTTATTTGGGAAAAGCATGAGCCACCAGGGCTGGTTCACAAGAGAGGAACTCAGTCCACCTGAGTTCCTCAGGTAGTGGCCTTTATAGGGTCAGTTGGGGGACGGTGAGGAAAGGAAAAGAATTCCTTTGTTCTTTACATTAGCCATTTCAAAAAGTTGGGTGTGAGACCAGAACAGTGACCAGGCTTTATGAGATAAAGGGGCAGGAAAACATGACCTGGGGGCATTATTAGGCAAGGAAGGGGTAATGGCTGGCTGGTTTCTTGAGGAATGTGCATAATTCACTTCCTTGTGTCTCTGGCGACTCCATCTTGGGAGCCCATCTTGACCTTACACTTTACTTAAAAATCTACTAATTTAAATGTTAATCTCATTAAAAAAAAAATCACAGAAACACACAGAATAATTTTGACCAAGTGCCTGGGCACTAAAGACCCACTTAGACTACACAAAATTATCCAATAGAATCTGCTTCTGATGTAGGATTTAGGGGTTCAGAAGGAGTCACCCAATGATTATAAATTCCCAATTGTGGGTTCTGTCCTCTCTTTAACAAAAATTGATTAAGACTGACTCAAGATGGATAAATTATGAATTACTAAATTCATTTGGGGAAGGAGATTGGTCTGTATTTTCTTTTTTTTGTTCTGTCTTTGTCTGGTTTTGGTATCAGGGTAGTGCTGGCGTCATAGGAGTTTGGTAGAATTCCTTCCTTTTCTATTTTATGGAAAAGTTTGAGAAGCAGTGGTGTTAGTTCTTCCATGAAGGTCTGGAAAAATTCACCAGTGAATCCATCTGGGCCTGGACTTTTTTTGTTAGGAGACTTTTTATAACTGCTTGGATTTCTGTACTTGTTATAGGTTTATTTAAATGGTTTATCTCATCCTGATTTAATTTTGGTAGGTGATATGAATCAAGGAAATCATCCATTTCTTTCATATTTTCAAACTTAGAGGAATATATATACTTAAAGCATGTCCTTATGATTTTGTGAATTTCTTCTGGTATCTGTTGTAATGGTGCCTTTTTCATCTCTACTTTTATTAATTTTTGTCTCTTCTCTCTTTCTTCTGGTCAGATTTGCTAAGGGTATATCAATCTCGTTTATCCTTTCAAAAAACCAACCCTTTATTTCATTGATTCTTTGGATTGTTTTTGTTGTTGTTGTTTCTATTTCATTAATTTCTGCCCTACTCGTTATTATTTCTTTCCATTTACAGATTTTTTGGTTTGCCTAGTTCTTCTTTTTCCAAGGCCTTAAGGTGAAACATTAAACTGTTTACTTGTAAAGTCTCTAATTTATTAAACTAGGCACTAGGACTGCCTTCATTGTGTCCCAAAGGTTTTGGTAGGTTATATTCTCATCATCATTTGATCCTATTAATTTATTGATTTCCTTTTTAATTTCTTCAATGACCTATTCATCATTCAATAGTGTACTGTTTAGTCTCCATGAATTTCTGTATGTTCTGTAGATTTTATTATTTTTGATTTGCAGTTTTCATACCATTGTGGTCAGATAGGATACAAGGGATTATTTCAATTTTCTTGTATTTGTTAAGATTTGATTTGTGTCCTAATATATGGTCCATTTTAGAGAATGTTCCATGTTCTGCTGAGAAAAATGTATATTCTGCAGCATTTGGATGTAATGTTCTGTATATATCTGTTAGGTCCATTTGTTCCATGACATCATTTAATCCAGATGTCTCTCTCTGTTTATTTTTTGCTGGATGACCTGTCAATTGATGAAAGTGGGGTATTGAAGTCACCCACTACAATTGGGTTTGGTATTATCTCTGACCTATGTCTAACAGTGTTTGATAAAATTGGGAGCACCCATGTTATATGCACATATGTTTAGGATTATCATGTCCTCCTGTTGGAGTGTTTTTTAAATCAATATAAAATGGCCCTCCTTATTGTTCCTCACTAATGGTGGCATGAAGTCTATCCTGTCAGATATTAAGATAGCAAACCCTGCTTGTTTCCTAGGCCCATTTGCTTGAAATACCATTTTCCATCCTTTCACCCTAAGAAGGTTTGTATCTTTGATTGACAGATGAATTTCAGACAACAGATGGCAGGATCCTGCCTTTTAATTCAGTCTTCAAGCCTATGTCTTTTGGTTGGGGCATTGAGGCCATTGGTATTAAGAGTTATTATTGAAAGAGATGTAGTTATTCTTGCCATTCTTCTTGTTTTGTACCACTTTCTGTTTTCCCTTTACTCACTTGTTTTAACTGTTACTTGAGTATGGTTTATTTTTTCCTATTTCCTCCTGTGTGTGTTTTGCTTTCTCTTCAGCATGAAGGATTCCTTCAAGTATTTTCAGTAGTGCTGGTTTAGTTGTCATAAATTCCTTTAGCCTGTTTTTGTTGTGGAATGTCCTTATTTCTCCATCATTTTGGATAGATAGCTTTGTAGGATAAAGTACTCTTGATTGACAGGTTTTATCTTTCAGAATTTGGAAGACATCATTCCAAACCCTTCTGGTTAAAGTTTGTGTTGAGTAATCTGCTGTGATCCTGATGGGTTTGCCTTTGGAGGTCACTTGCTTTTTCTTTCTAACTGCTTTCAATATATTTCCTTTGGTTTGCATGTTTAGTAGTTTAATTATAACATGGCGAGGAGAGTTCTTTGTAGGTTTTTCTCTTTGGTGTTTTAAAAGCTTCTTGTATCTTCATTCGCATTTCTTTCCCAATTTGGGGAAACTTTTCTTCTATGATTTTATTAAAAATGTCTACTAGCCTCTAGGTTGATTCTTCTTCTTCTTGTGCTATACCCTGAATTCTTATCTTTGATCTTTTTATACAGTCCTGGGTATCATGGATTTCCCATTCATACTTTTCTATTATCTTATTTTTCTCTTTGTTGGACTATATTAGGTCTGCCACCTGGTCTTCTAGCTTAGATATTTTGTTCTCTCCTTCATCCTTTCTACTGATGAGACTTTCCACAGAGATCTTTATTTGACTGTGTTCTTTACAGCTAGGATTTCAGCCTGGTTTTTCTTCAGTATTTCTACTTCCTTATTCATTTCCTGTAATGTTCTTTTTATTTTATTAAGCTTGTTTTCTGTGTTCTCTTTCAGGAGTTTGTTTTCTTCTTTGAATGTTTTCATTTCTTCTTTCATTTCTTTGAGTATAGATAGAATCATTACTTTTGAATTCTTTGTCAGGTATTTCATTTAAAACAGTCTCTCTGATCATTTCTGATGGATTTATAATTTTTGGTGGGATTGCATTATCTTAATTTTTTGTGTTTCTTGTATTATACTGTATCAACTTTTGCATCCTGAATTAATTTGATGCTTGGCTTTTCTACTTATCTGCAGTGTTTTTAGATGTGGTGATCCACTTATATATACTTTCAGGATATGAGTTTAAGGCGCCAAGTGTAGCTCTTGTACCTCAATCCAACCACAGAAGTAATCGTAGGTGTTGAGTGTGCTTGCTAAGCAAGTATTCTAGTGGACTGGGTGGAACAATTTAGTGGCAAATTTTAACCTTCAACCAAGCACTATACACATCCAATTAAAACCAGCACAGAGTATATAAGTGTGGGAATTATAACAAACAGATTGTCTTATAAAGCCAAAATCCATAAGGGTATGTTGTTCTACACCCTTAATCCTGTCAGCTAGGAGGTAGAGAATTCTGTTCTGAATTGGGTTGTAGGTCAGCCTGGATATGAATCAGACCCTTCCCCCAATAATGACAGAAGTAAAAGACAAAGGCCCTATAAATTGGAAAGCATTAAAGGCAGCAGCATTCAATCCCCAAGTACAGCTTATTTGAAAATGGTAAAGCCAACCAAAAATATGTAACCCATAGCCTGCCCTGATATGGAAAGAGAGATTAGCACTTCCAATACAGGCCTATGTACCTGTTTTTTTTTTTTTTTTTTTTTTTTTTTTTTTTTTTGTCAGTCAGCACCATTACCTTTTGGTGTGGCTTCCAATCTCACCAATGCTGAATGCTCACCTTGATCCCTCCGTGTTGTTCTGTGGAGCTGGAGCTCTGTTCAGCTGTGCTGGTTGCACTGCCGCTAGGAGCTGAATGCTGTAGGTTCGCAGTGCTTTAGATTTCTTGACTCTGCAAGGAGGCTGATGAGGTTGGAAAGTCCCCTTGTTTTGTCTCTGCTGCAGCTTCTCGGCATGCCTGGTGGGTGGTGTAGGGTGTGCTGATCTCGCGGATCATGGCCACTACAGATTGGGGCTGCCACAGATCAGGGCCTCAAGCTCCTCAGTGGTATTCTGCCTGTTTTCCTCCTTTCTGGTGGATCTTGTTCTCTCCTGCTTCTCTGCTGTGTCTAAGAAAAACCTATACTCCTGCACTTTTCAGAAGAAGATTATATTTTGCTGAGTTTTGTTTAAATCCCTCCCTGGGCTGGTTTGGCATGGTTTCTATGCCACCATCTTACTTATAATCCTGCTTATTGTATATTTGTCTGTGAAAAAATTTTCAGCTTCATGAGATCCCAATGGTTGAGTGAACTACTGGGATTTTGTTCAGGAAGTCTTTGATGGAAGGTAAATTCTTTAGCTAGTTATTTTTCTTGTCAGTACTAATGCTGTTTTTGTCTTTTTGGGTGTATGATTGTGTCATATATGTATGTGTATTCATGTTCATATGTTTGTGGGCTCTAGTGTATGAACATGCATGCAGAAGACTATAGGTTGATGTTGAGTGTCCTCCTTATTCTCTCCTTGAGACAGGGTCTCTCACTGGTATAGTCTGCTAGAGTAGTTACACAACAAGGCCTAGTGTATCTCCTGTTTGTGTCTCCTCAATGCTAGGATTGCAGGCATATATGTCATACCCATATTTTTTTATGTGGATGGTGCAGTTCTGAGCTCAGGTCCTCATGCGTGGGCAGGAAGCACTTTGACCACTGAGCCATCCTCCTAGCTTCGCAGTACTATTTTAAAACAGTGATGGGAAAAAATGTATGCAGAGCTTGGAATAGTCTTCACCCCCTTCCTTTCTGTTTGTTTGTTTTGAGGCAGGATCTCAATATGTGCGGTGGCTGTCCTTGACTCTACAGTCCTCCTGCTTAGACCTTCTGAATTCTGGATTCACAGGAGTGGTCCACCCTATCTAGTGACGCAGCCCCTCTTTAAAAGATGTTTTTTTCTCTTTACATTTAGATTTAATCACAATATGTGTTAGAAATAATATTGGAGGGGCTGGAGAGATAGCTTAGTGGTTAAGGCGCCTGCCTGCTAAGCCTAAGAACCAGGTTCCAATCTCCAGGTCCCATGTTTAGCCAGATGTAAAGTGACACAAGGGCGCAATGCTGCACTTGCCCACAAGGGGGCGCACACATCTGGATTTCGTTCACATCAGCTGAGAGACTGCTGGCGCGCCCATCTCTACCTGTCTCCCTCTCCCTCTCTGTCTGTCTCTCTCTATGTCTCTCTCCAAAAATAAATTAAAAAAATTTTTTTTAAAAAGAAAAAATATTGGATAGAAATAACAATTTATTTTTATTTTTTAATTATCACTTGTCTTTTTTAATTTAATTTTAATTTTTATTTTTATGTATATTATTCTAATTTTACATTCATATTGGTGACTCCATTATCCTCCTCCCTGTCCTCTCTCTTCCATAGGGACCCTCATCAATGGGGAGTGAAATAACAACTTTCATGTGGATCAATTTGGAACGGTGAGTGATGACTGCCTGGAGGCCTTCCTTCCTCATAACTATGCCAAGAATCAACTCACAATGTCTGCTCCAGCCTTGCTTGGGAGTGGTTATGTGGCAATGAGTTCCAGTGCTTTCATATTCTACAAAAAAAGAAAAGGGCTGTAGATAGAAGCTCTTTGACAGTGGTTCTGTTTAATTATATAACCATCCAGGCTCATTGAGTCAGACAGGATGATCACTTTATCCTTGGTACAACGAGAGAAAAGGAGATGGCTCCACCATTTTTAGCAGATGATTTTGGAGTGATTATAACCTTTCCAAACTTTAGTTCTCTTAACTCTAAAGTGGCTCAACTAATTTTGAACCACCTAAGATCATTAAGGATCAAATAAAAAAAATTGAAGCAAATCATACATAATTATGCTACACAAATATATGTTTTTTTTTTTTTGTATGAACCAGGTAACTTCTCTATTATATGTACTTCCTGTACATCCTGAATTTTCTTGACTTTGTATCTGGCAATTTTGGGGTTCTGTCCTTCCTGTGGTCTGTTAGCTTCCTGGCAGTGACTGTCATTTTGAAGTGGACTCTAAACATGACATGTACAGAAGGAAGTGGCTATAGTGGCTGCCTAATGCAACCCATGGAACAGATTCTGGGAATTCTTTTTTCAAATGTCTTTCCCTATCTTGGAATTTGTTTTGGAATAGGTGTTTATTTAAAATTGTTAGCTGGAGGCCGGGCATGGTGGCGCATGCCTTTAATCCCAGCACTAAGGAGGCAGAGGTAGGAGGATCATCATGAGTTTGAGGCCACCCTGAGACTACGTAGTGAATTCCAGGTCAGCCTGAGCTGGAGTGAGACCCTACCTCAAAAAAACTCAAAAAAAAAAAAACTCAAAAAACATTGTTAGCTGGGAAGCTGGTAAATACATTAGCTCAACTGATGCTGGGACAATAAACAATAGTTTCTCAGGGATTAAAGCTTTCGGCTCCAGATTGTGTTTGGAGGGGACCATGTATATTTTTTTTTCTGATTCTAAGTATGAGTGCCTTTCATCTTCTGGCCAGTATTCAGACTTGTTGCCAGTTTTTCATAAAACATTCAAAAGGAAAATGAGGAGGAAGGCACCAGGGAAGCAGGAACTAAGCAAAGTGGTAAGAAATTCTGTAAGAAGTCCAGGCGCCACAAGGGAGAGAAAGGGAACCAGGAAAAGGCTCTGCTGACTGACAAATGATGGAAAATCACTGAACCATAATAGTCCTCGCTTGTATTGACATTCACTAACTGAAGTGAACAGCTGGGGTGAAGTTACTGAGCATCTTATTTTGGAGTTTGGCAGTAGACCGAACTCTCTTTGCAAAGCAGACAGCTATGACAGGATTTTACAGGTCTAAAGCAGAGCAAAAATGTGGTCTGCTCAGCCCAGGGACAGAAGTCTTTCAATGGACCATTACTTTTGTTAGACATTGCTTTCATGGACGAAACACTCCACTGGCTCTTTTCATATCATAGCATTAGAGATGGAATGAGCCTGTTTTTGAGCTCCTTTACAGTTAGAGTTCTAGCAGCATTTGATCATGTACATGCACAACTTGAAACACACCGAGAGGGGAGGGAGAGAGAGAATTTGCATGACGGTGCTACTTCTGAGTGCTGACATTAACCTAACACGCTGTGTCAATCACTGTGCTGAACCCTTTTATATACTCCCTTATGTAATCGTCACTGAAACCCTCAGTGCCTGTTACCATTATTGGCTCCGTTTTGCAAGTGGGGAACCTGACGTTTGAAGACATGAAGCCATCTGCCTGAAGCATAACCAGTAAGTAAGAGCTAACTCTGCAATACAAGGTGTCAGGCAGACTAGATCCTGCTACCACCATCATCTCCACACAGCCAGAAGCATGGGTATCTTTGGATCCACTTCTTCTTTTCATAGTTTGCCTTTTGTCTTTGTGTTTAACGTGTTATCCCATTGTTCTAGTTTGTCCCCAGATGTGGCATTGTATTGATGTAGTTGGAGATTTTCCTGCCTGTAGCTGGGTCATTTAGAGTTCCGTACTATGAGAAGCTGCTCATTGTGGGATAAGAAAATTGGTAGAAGGAGTAAAAGAAGAGTGGTTATTTTCTCTTTGTGACCATAGAAGGACAACTAGACTCATGTGTCTGAAGAAGAGAATGACCTCAGTGGAGGGGAGGGTGTGCTCAATGTGATTATCATTATGCTCATTCTCCAACAAACAGGGATCAAGTGCTCAGCTCTCTTACAATGTCTTTCTTTTATTAATTATTATTATTTACTTATGTGTGTGTGCATATGCCAGAGTCTCTTACAGTTAAAAATAATGCCAGACAAATGCACCACTTGGCACATCTTGTTTGGCTTTACGTGGGTGCTAGGGAATCAAACTCAGGCTGGCAGACTTTGAGCCTTTAACTACTGAACCATAACCTCAGCCCCATGGAAATTCTACAACTTTTATTGTGAACATTCATTTGTCTAATTCTTGGTTCTTGTAAATGTGGGTGATAAAAAATTATACTCATGGCTTTGTCATGATTTTACCGAATTTAGCATTCTGCCCAATTATCATATATAATAAGCATAATTGTGATTTTTGTCTCCAAAGAAATATCTTATTTTTAGACCACATTTAAAATATTTTAAAAAGCTTGAAATATCATTTATATTAAATATTACTTTGAAATTATGGTAACCATCAGACCTGCCCCAGGATTTTGTGTGCATAGATTTTGTTATGTGCAACTTAATGCACCAAATTTAAGCTAGTTTGATAATTATATTTAAGTATAGTTGATTTCCTTTGACTCCTAATCACTATCCTTAATGTCATTTTTTTTCACTGAAAAGAGATCAATAATATTCACCAGATAGGCAAAGAAGGATGCATGGCACAAAGAAAGAAGGAAAGAAAAGAAAAGAGAAATAGAATTTAAAACTGCTATTTAATTTTATATATATTTACTTAATCTGTATTCTGTCACTTTAGGTGGCGTCATACTTTCAGAGGGAGTGTTCCAAGGAAAAATCTACGACTTATTGAGTGCTCAGTGTGTTGACTCCATTGTATTTATTATAAGCTTAGCATCATTCTTGCACTGTCTAGGCTTCCTGAATCACAAGGAGAGGGGCTGAAGATGAAGGAATTCCTTTGCTTTTTGAAAGCAGGGCTGCAGGTGAGCTCCCACCAAAGATAAACACTAGGTGAGCTTCCAGCAGGGCTGACTAAAGGGGAGAATTCTCCACCTACCAGCAGCCACAAGCACGTGAACAGGGAGCTGGCAGGATGGAGTTTATTCCAGGTTGGGGAATTCAAACATAAGTCATACACTCAGATACTACTGGTTACTTTGGCTAATGTTTGTGAAATTTCTGTATCTTCCTAATCTTTACAAAGTCAGGCTTCTCCCTTACCCTTTCTCCTGGTTCAACAAAAAATCCAGCAAATCAATGATTTACAGCTCTTCCAGTTTGAAATACCCAGACGGGCTTGGTCCTAAGTGGATTTTATGCCTAAAATGGGCCAGGAATGAAGAATTTAGTAGTAGATTATCAGTCAGGGTTCTAATAGAAAACAGATGAGCAGATGAATAACCTTTGATTAAGGCACTGTTCACAAAAGCACAGGAAAGTAGGAGAAAGAAAGAAGGCATAATGGCGCAGGCAATGTCCATGGGAGAAATGTTATCCCTCCCAACTAAAGGGAATCGGGAAAGGTCAGTTATAGACACTAGGGGAGAGGCATTGCAAGAGAAGTTCCTTTCCATGAAGAAGAACTAGGAGAATAATAAATACCTTCTATCTCTGCTTTCCAGCTCTCTTATCTCTTGTTGGTACCCACTTTAGGACAGAGCATGGAATTACAGAATCCTGCCAGCTCTATTTTTTTTAAATAATATGAACAATTTTATTTGTAGGATATCACAGTCACATAACTAACCATGGTCTTCAACTCCAAATTAATGAAGCATCAATGAAAGGAGAAACACAATCTTTTCCATAGATTTGTCAGCAAATGTTAGATAAAATCATTCTTGTTAAAAAAAGTTGTTGTATGCTTTGTAAGTCTACCTGGTGTTTCCAGGGTCCACTCTACTTACTCTCTCACTCATCCAGTCTAAATACCTTTGATTCCAGGATCCTTCATCCTTGTTTATGTAATGCTAAAAAACGGGTCAGGTAGAGAAAGAGTACGACTGGGATGGGGTGAATGAAAAAAGACAAACATCCAATTTCTCACTGCATTTCCAATGAACCAAAACCTCATGTGGCACATGTGTGTTCACCAGGCATGTTGATTTTATATACACATGTAAGAAGCAAACAGAAATTACTCTTTCTGTTACAAAGAGGAAGAGAACGAAGTTCCTTCTCTCATAACATTTTGATATGAATTACCATATGTTCTTTATAATAATCAATATTTAATCTGTTAGGCATTATTGAAAATATGACAACAGAGTGTGGGTATGAACAGTGCTAAAGCCACATGTCCCTCAACCTTGTCTACAAGCTTCAAAGGCCCTCCCAGGCTTGATGATGTCACTCAGGCTTTAGATGAAAAATAATATATAAAAACAAAAGCCAATATAATTACCCCCTTAAGCCCTTGGTACTTGATATTCCATGTCTGAAATATATTTCTCCAGATCACTTATCTTATCTTATCTTATCTTTTATCTTATCTTATCTTTAGGTCTCAATTTAAAGGATATCAGCAGTACAAAATATAGTCCATTAGAACAAATACCTCATATATCTTATATCACCAGAGCCTAGAAAAGTGTCTGTCACAGTTTACTGATGAGGGAAAACATTCAAAGAATATAGTGCTACAAGCTTAAGACTGTTACACATGCTACATCTCTTAAAGTTTGGAACCTGAGGTCTTTTAAACAATATTTTAGTGCATGCGCATGTCATTAGATCATTGATAAAATTATTGACAACCATTATTTTGCACAAGATGAAAGTGGTCATATGACAAGAAATAGGGTTTGAGTTTTACTCCCTGTTATATATTTCCTAAAACCAAAGTAAAAAATTAAATCATTTTCTCTTATCCTTATTACTAATCTTTTTAAATATGCAGACAATTCCCAATTCACAAAAGAAACCAATATACTTAAAATTCTATATTCTTGTATTATTCTCCTTCTAACATATAGATTAAAGCTCTTAAGTGTTAATTCATTTTAATCATTCCCAATATCTTCCATTTCCTTATTAACTGTCTGGCTCATGTGTATCTTGGTCAAAAAAATTGGAATCCTGAAATTATACCTGCAGAAAGGACAAGGAAGAGAGAGGATGCTCTGATGGATGAGGATATGAGTGGAAAATCACTCATAGGTCTGATCATTGCATTAGCTTACCAACTTAAGTGTCAAAATCATAACAAGTACAATAGAGTTAGACTGAAACCCAAATATACAATGATGAGACATGCAAGTTAATCTCCCATCGCCTTGGATATTCCCTTGCCAAATGGCAATAGTTATACCTAGCAAGGTTGCTGTGATGACTAAATACTGTGATGCTTTGTGTACAGAAACTAGCATATAATGAATAGTTAGTAAATACCCTCAAATCTGGAAATAAGCACAACATGGAGACCAAGAATTTGAGCTCCCCATTTAGAAAAATATGGGTTTGAATTCTAATCACCAATTCCCAAGTATTTAATCTTAGATAAAATAAATTCAATGGCTGAAGAGATGGCTTTGAGGTTAAGACATTTGCCTGTGAAGTCTAAGGACCCAGGTTCAATTTCCCAGTACTCACATAAGCCAGATGCACAAGGTGGTTCATGGGTCTCGAGTTTGTTTACAGTGGCAGGAGGCCCTGGTGCATCTAGTACTCCCCATGCCTCTCTCTCTATCTTAAATAAATAAATAAAATAAATTCAGCCAATGATTATCAGTTACTTATATGCCCTAAGCTGGATTTGGTCTGTTCAATAAATCTGTGGGGAATTATCATTATTACTTTATAAAATTTGTTTAATAAGGAAAACAAGTATTTTATATGTGTTAAAGATTATGCAGCTTTGTCTGCACAAAGCTTCGACCCACTTCCTGTACCCACTGCTTCCCTCTGACAATGTCTTTAAAGTCCTAATCTTAAAGTTTCTTCTTTATAGGATGTGATCCTTCACTGGAAGCAAAAATCATATGAAATCAGAGACTTATAAACACCAGAAAATTGTGGGACTATTTTATCAACATGAGGCTTCTTGGCATCTTTGGCTTGAAATAAAATGTATTATTTCCCAAGAAACTCACCACATACAACAAAATGTTGAAATACAAGTTTTCTTCTAACCAAGATGGCATGGAGTTTCACCTGCTCTCAGAGGCAGGCTCATGAGACAGATGTTTATGCTTAGAAGGATCCTCACTTGGTTTTATTTTGCTTTTGCTAAGTTGAAATTCTGTCACCAAGTCTGAGTTTCACATGTGAAGGCTGAAAAGAAAATGGAGTATTCTTGTGAATAAAGTTGGTGAGTGCAACACACAGCTACCATCTCATTTGCTCTGGGCTCTACAAATCATGTAGTTGGTCCTATCTTCTTCCCAAATGGAAGGTAGCTGCCATACATAGTTAACAACTATTCTTTTGCCTACCTAACCTATTATTAAAATGCCTACCCCCATCAGAAACAGAGAACTCTCTTTTTCTAGTATTTGACTTGCTGTGGTTAATTGAATATAAGGTCTTGTGGTTTATGTTCTGAGGGACTTTAAAGCATAGATAATACATTTTGGCTCAGATATCTTTAGTAAGGCCTGTAGGAAGGCATTGCTTTCAACTGTATGAGGACCAAACAGACCAAACCAAACTGGAATCACTTATTGACATGCCTCATACTTAAACTTAAGTTTTAAAGAATTGTGAACATACCCAAATTTCCAGAAAACAGTTGTAGAACCCACTTAGCCTGAGCCTGAGTCATGGTGAGTAGTCTCTCTGCTTGAATTAAACTCTGGAAGAAGAGCAACCTGAAGTAGCCCAGTGTTAACCAATCTACCTAAAAAACTATCTGTTTTCTACTTCCCACTTTACAAATACTAACTATCCTGCCATACCCAGAACATCTTTCAAAATCTTTAGATGAGGACTGGCGAGATGGCTCAGGGGTTAAGGCACTTGCCTACAGAACCTAACAATCTGAGTTCAGTTCCCCAGTACCCACAAAATGCCAGCTATACAAAGTGACGCATGTATCTGGAGTCCATTTGCAGTGGCCGGAGGGCCTGGCGTGCCCATTCTCTGTGTCTGTTTCTCTTTTATCTCTCTCTGTTTGCAATTAAATAAATAAAATATTTTTAAAATCTTTAGATGAGACACTCCATTATATAAGAATTGCAAATAACAGCTAGTAGACTTGAAAACTTTTTGTAATTTTGTCTTTTGACAGATAATGTCCAAATTTTTAATATTTGATGCTGTTCAACTTAGTGGAAGTTGATGATGCATTTCATTTACAAGCCTCTTGTAAAGAAGAGAAAGGAAAAGATTTGCATGACCTTTAGGCCAGGGGTACTGCTACAAAATCACTGGTCATTGGAACATGAAACATATTGAAGCATATATATATATATATATATATATATATATATATATATATACACACACACACACACACACACACACATACCCAAGAACGCAGGAATACACGGCTACCCAGGATGTCTAGCTTTGGCCACTTCTGATTCATCTGATTCCTTTGCAGCGATTGTACCAATGCTTAAACTTCATGGATAAGTAGCAGTTTTGTAGGGTGGATTGGACTAGATATTTAAAGGCATGCTTTTCAGTTTCTAGTGTCTGTAATCAAGACCAATAATCACTTAAAAGGGGATAAAGCTGAGTGCAAACAACCACTGAACACATGTAGATTTTTGGGCCACAGGGAATCATTCTGTCCATTAGAATGCTAATCAATGCAGAATATCCCCATTTCTAATTACTTGGTTAACTAAATAGAGAGGCTAGGGTGAAATACAAGCATGATTATTTAACAAGGAAAATCAAGAAGGTTGGGTGAATAGTAATTACATAATTAAAAAAATAAACAACATTTGAGTTTCAATTAATCTTTATTGGCAACTCAGAAACATCCACCAGAATCTGTTTCATTTCATTGCAAATTGAGCCTTTCAAGTTAAAAAGAATTTAACACTTGCTCTCTAATATAAATCTCCTGATTAAAAATGTTCACGAACAACACAATACATTAACTACAAGAGCAAGGGCAATTACAGAACTAATTTGGTCAAGTAAAGATGTATTATTCTCATTACTCAATATAAAGACTCTATTGCTTGAATTCAGTGTGTTACTTTGTAAAAGTTAATCTACTCATGAGTTGTAATGTCAATTACTGGATGCAGCAAGTTAGAGAGGCCATGATCATGATACATGTAAGATTGGCTATAAGTCTTATTCATGGTTTTCTAGAGAAACAGAATCAAAAGGCTTGGGGTATGTGCGTGTGTGTGTCTTTCTATCTGTCTGGTTATGTAACTATCTATTGAGAGGTTTATTTTGTGGAATTGGCTCATATGATGGGAGAGATTGGCAAGCCTGAAATCTGCAAGGTGGGCCCGAAGGGAAGAGCTGATATGGCAGTTGGAGGCAAAGACAGTTTAAAAGCAAAGGTTTTCCTTTTGCTGTGACTATAGTCTTTTCACTTAAGACTGTCAACTAGATGAGGAGGGCTCAGTTAGACTGTGTATTCAAAGTCTATTGATCCAAGGTTAATCATACTTGAAAGTGTGCTTTCACAGCAGCATCTAGATTGTTTATTGACCAATAATTGGACACTATGGCCTAGAAAAGTAAACACAGATCTAAGTGTATAGGGACTGAATTGAGAGGTTTACTTCTTATCCAAGTGTTGTGGTCTGAATGTGAAATGTCCTCCTCATAGGCTCATATATTTGAATACTTGGTTCCCAGCAAAATGATGCTGTTTTGGAAGGTTGTGGAATGCTTAGGAGATGGATTCTTGCTGAAGGAAGTGGGTCACTGGGAGGGGGCCTTGAGTTTTTTGTGGCCTGGTCTCACTTCTTGTTGTTTTCTGCCTGCTGACATGACAATGTAATAAGGTGGCTTCTCACTCCTGCCATACATACATTCTCCTCCAGGAAACTTCCCCTTTAGCGTGTAACCTGAAATTAACTCTTCTCATCTTCAAGTTGTTTCTAGTTAGATATTTGTTCACAGCAACGAGAAAATAACCGATATACAAGGTTCTTGTGTAGTTAGTCTGGGATGTGAAATGGGACTACCTTTCCTAACTACCCTTGTCAAATTCTGATATATCAGTTACTTATGGTCAATTATGGTCAGAACAGGAAAATGCTAAAAATACACAGCTCATAAATTTTAAATTATATGCTGTTCTCTGAGTAATGTGATGAAATCTGGCAGCATAAGACTCAGAGGTGAATCATTCTTTTTTTATTTTTCCTCTGTGTCCATGTTGTAGATGCAACCTGCTTGTGAGCTACTTAGTACCTGTCTTAGTTACACAGTATGGCAGGGCCTGTGTTCAAGAATTTTATTTACTAATGACCCCAAAGCACAAGAGTGTTGGTGCTGGCAATGCACACATGCCAAAGAGAAGCCTTGAGTGCTTCCTTTAAGAGGAAAGGTAAAATGTTCTCAACTTAAAAGGAAAGAAAACTATTGGCATGCTGAGGTTGCTAAGAACAAAGCAAGAAGGACAAGAAAGTTACATTGGTTTTCCCCATCACATTTCAATGTGCAAAAGTTAGGGCCCCAGTTCTGGGCAAGCACTTAGTGAAGAAGGCATTCATATAAGGTTCACTACTACCTGTGGTTTCATAGATCAGCACATTTCCTATACTATATGGAGCTGAAAATTCCAGTCATAGGTATGTTTCCTTAATTGGGCATATTCCCAACTTGCAGGGTCAGTGTGCTAGGTTCTCAGGGTTGAGGTCCCTGTTACTGTCTGCACTATAAAAGTCATGTAAAATTTATAGATGACTCCAGAAGCCAGTAGACAAATTGTTGGCTGCCTTTGCTAAAGCAGGAGCCATTTCTTTCCTATAATTGTATCTTAAAGAAAATGCTAATGTGATATGTTTTTATGGGGGAGGCAATAATGCTTTAACCCACATCCAAACTAAACTTGGTTGGGGCTGAGTTTAAGTTGTAGAGGTAGTGACATCTCTCAGGTTAACCAGACTCATCTGTTGTACCTGCCACATTAGAATCTGGGGTGGAAAAGCTCTTTTTAAATTTATTTTTATGAATCATGGTGAGTCTTGAACTGGGAGTTCAAGAAATCAGTGGCTCGCATGTCTTTTATGGGGAAAACCAACTGCTGTCTGATTGAATTTGAGGCTACTACACAGAAGGGAATTCCTGCCTAGTACTGAAAAGCTAATGAATAGTCTATGGCTTGGGAAGTCATAAACCCTAGTGGCATACTGTTCTTTGGCTAAATGGCTATATTATGTCCACCAAAATTCCTCTAAATACAAATGTTTATGCCCACATATTAGTGCTACTCTCACTTTTGGTTAGAGAAGCTTCTCTTTTCAGATGGTGGTGATCACTGGGGAGACTCAAAACTCACCAAAGTGCTGAGAAGAAATGACATGGTGTGTTCAGCACTAAATAACACATCTCTGTCACACCCTCAAGGCTCAGGGACCATTGTGGAAGAGGTGGTAAAAGAATGAAAGAACTAAGAAGGGGAGGACTACTACACAAGCTCTGCATAATAGGAGAAAAAGAAAATGATGACATCAAAATAGAAGAGAAAATACTTGGAAAGAAGAATAGATTCAGTGGAGGGGAGATTTGGGAGGGGGGAAAGAGAATAATGGGAGGAGATTATTATCATGGTATATTGTTTCTATGTATAGAAGTTGTCAATAAAATAGTTTTATGTTAAAAGTAAAAAAGCCAGGCGTGGTGGCACATGCCTATAGTCCCAGCAGAGGTAGAAGGATCACCGTGAGTTTGAGACCAGCCTGAGACTACAATAGTGAATTCCAGGTCAGCCTGAGCTAGAGTGAGACTGTACCTGAAAAAAAAAAAATTAGGTGTGGTGTGGTGGTTCACTCCTTTTAATCTTAGCACTCCACTTCTTTTGTAGGCCTAGGAGGATCACTTTAAGTTCGGAGCCAGTCTGGGACTACAGAGTGAGTACCAGGTCAGCTTGGTCTAGAGTGAGAACCTACCTTGAAAAAATTTTTAAAAAAAATAGCAGCTTGATGGCATGGTTATCTAGCACCTTGGGGAGTCTTTGTGTGTGCAAACTGTAAAAAGGCACACCTTCTAGGTACACAGATTCCAAAATGCACCTCTACTTCTGAGTTCCTGTAGCCTTGGGGTTCTCTTACAGCCTTGTATTGGGGCCAGAGCTTAAGCCTATGTTCCTGTCTTCACTGAGGCTTTTGGTCTATGTGAAAGGCAGTGTAAGCTATGCTCTGATGCCAGAGTAGGGGGAAAATGTTGTCTGAAGAGGGAGGTAGGGTATTCTAAAGGGACAATGAGGGGACAAGAATAAACTAGGATGCTACAATTTGTTTCAGACTTCAGTGACCTCTGTTCCATGTAATACACACATGGTCAGCAACAGGTATGAAAGGGTTATGACTTGTACTTTTAAATTTTAATAGCAGAGCCACTTGTGTCAAAACAATTGTTTCATAAAAATTTATTTAGTACATATGTTCCTTCACTTATTTCCTAGTAAACAAAGAAATGGAACAACTTTAATGAATATGACATTGTTCTATTCCCAAGGGATACTGTGGAAAGCAAGTTCAGTATTACTCTTGCCCTTTCTGAACTTAGGTTCCAGAGAGAAGACAAGGCAGTTAAATAAGATCCTTGTGGTGAGAATAATAAAGTGGATAGGGCACTTGGAGGAAAGCAGGGATAGTTATGTCTACAGACATAATCCTAATTTGACCTCTGCAGGGGCCAAAAAGAGACATGCTAAGGGCCACCAAAAGGATAAAGATAGAAAAACAGCTACAGAAATCTTAGAGAATCCCAGACCATGGATTCCTTCAAAACCTAAAAACTGTATAGTAGTTGAATGGAGGAGAAGAATGGTCTGAGATGAGGATGAGTTTATGGAAAGAGTGTATATCTTTTTTTTTTTAGTTTTTTAAAAAGATTTTATTTTTATTGATTTATTAGAGACAGAGAGAGGGAAAGAGAGAGAGGAAGAGTGAGAATGGGCATGTCAGGGCCTCTAGCCACAGCAAATGAACTCCAGACGCATATGGCCCTTGTGCATCTGGCTTACATGGGACCTGGAGGATTGAACTGGGGTCCTTAGGCTTCACAGGCAAACACCTTAACCACTAAGCCATCTCTCCAGCCCAAGATTGTATATCCTAAAGGGTTTTTGGCTCTGTTGTGGTTGCCATGCAATGAACTATTGAGGAGCAAAATGGAAATCAGGGAAAGTGCATTAGGACTCCACAAGAAATACAATCGGGAGGGAGTGGAGGAAATGCTTGGATGGAAATCTATTTAGCAGTTTGAGGCAGGTGCATTAAAAGAGCATTGAGGAGAGGCTGGGAAGATGGCTTAGTGGTTAAGGCACTTGCCTGCAAAGCCAAAGGACTTCAGTTCAATTCCCCCGGACCCATGTAAGCCAGATGCACAAGGTGGCACATGCATCTGGAATTCATTTGCAGTGGCTGGATGCCCTGGTACACCCATTCACTCCCCCCCTTCTCTCTTTCTCTCAAATAAATAAATGAATGAAATTTTATTTAAAGAAGAGATCATTGAGGAGGAAGTATTAGGAAGAGTACATGGATTTCTAGATAAGGCAACCTGGGGAATGATGGTTCCATTTAATGAGATATGTAGTAAATTCTGAAGGAGAAGGTAAAACTCATTTTGGATATATCATGTCTGGATTATCTGTAGACATTACAATGGATATGCCTATTAGTGGGAATATCCATATCTGAAGTCACCAGAATGGATGAGATGTCACACACAGAGAGGATTCAAAGAGAAAGAAGAAGCTGGGGTGTTGCTGATAGAAAAAGAGAAATCTGCACAGGAATTCACAGTAGTCAGGGGGATAAAGCAAACCAGAGAAAGCCTTTCAAGAGAGAATTATGACTAGAGTCTAATGACAGTCAGGGATATTAGTAAGAGCTGAAAGTGCTGGTCATATTTGGTAGTTTTGCCAGGCATGCCTTTAATCTCAGCACTTGGTAGGCTGAGGCAGAAGGAGTGCCATGAGTTTGAGACCAGTCTGGAGCTACAGAATGAGTTCCAGGTCAGCCTAGGTTAGAATGAGACCTTGCCTCAAAAAATAAATATTTGGCAGTTTTGAGGTGACCCCTGGCTTGAGCAGATAGTATGTTGAATAGTCATTAGGGGAAGGGATTCAAAGATAACTGAACAAGACTATGTAATGAAAAAGAAAAGTGATCAGAAGAAAGCCCAGAGCCTTAGTGTTGAAGTATAGCATGGGGCCTGGAGTCCTACCTTCTCCATGGTTGGGCTGAGGAGAAAGAGTTGGAGAGGATTTGTATATTTTGGCATGAAACAGGGAAAAAGAAAAGACTGAAGAGACAAGGGAATGGAGGGAGCAATGGTGGGACACCTTCCTTGAGGAAGTTGAAATAGAATGGACGGAGAGCTAGTCTCAAGTAGAATGACATCTCTCGTCATGGGGCTGAGGAGAGGGAGAAAAGTCTGGGTTGTAGTGGAGAGGCAGTGATCAAGAAAGCTAAGGTAGCTAATCTCAAACCTTCTATATTTTTTTCTAAGAAGAACCCAGTAAGGATTGTCAGCTAAGCGGGATGGCCTTACGTGCAGCTGTTCAATCCTTATTATGGACTTGACTATTTTTCATTATGTTGATTCTAATGGCTCTCATCTAGTGCTTGTACATGTGTGCCCACAAACATGACTCTGCTTCTCTCTGAACATTAAAAAATTTATCCAAATCGAATGATGGTTAGCAACTGGATGAAAATTTCTTATAGGTTCTTGGATGCATGGTTAGGACCAGTGGACATTTGATTCAATATTACACTGAAGAAAGATTTAAGGTCAAGACTTTCAAGCACGTCATTAAAAGAACAACAAAAATATATAGTGCCTAAGTGACTGGGTTTGCTAATTCTAAGATCCTCTCCTGTCTGCCCCATCTTTTCATCTCATTTATGGAATTTTTATTTTATTTTATAGAAGGTTATACTCTTTTATCCCACTCCATTATCCTGGGGTCCCTCCTCAGGGAGGTTATGGTATTCACTGTTGGGGTCATGAAGGCTTCACTTAGTCTCTGTTGGGGAAGGGACTGTGTCTCAGATTCCTCTCTGCCCTGTGGTTCTTTCAGTCTTTCAGCCCCCTTGTCCACAATGTTCCCTGAGCCACTGCAGGCCGGTTAGCAGTCTGATTTATTGTTGAGTTCTCTGTAGCCTCTAGATTTCTCCTTTGATGGGTTTTGATTGGTCACAGTATCTGTCACCATTGTCCTGGAGCTGATTGTCAGGCCAGTAGTGAGAGCAGACAGTATTTCTGTCACCACTACCTCTACAATGTCTCTGGGTCCAGGCAGATGTGGTAGAGGTAGAATGTCTTGTAGTAGGCAGTCGGCTATCTTTTCTTGTATTTATGGGTCTTAGATAGCCTCAGTTTTCTCTGCCATCTGTAAAATAAAACAGGTTTTCCAACCAGAGTTTCATCTCCTTTGTCAAAAAGACCTAGCAGTTTCCATGTTTACAATACTGTCTCATTACTGATTTCAAAAGACTTTTTGGGGGGCTGGAGAGATGGCTTAGTGGTTTAGGCACCTGCCTGCTAAGCCTAAGAACCCGGTTCCAATCTCCAGGTCCCAGGTTTAGCCAGATGCAGTGACACAAGGGCGCAATGCCGCACTTGCCCACAAGGGGGCACACACATCTGGATTTTGTTCACAGCAGCTGAGAGACTGCTGGCATGCCCATTCTCTATCTGTCTCCCTCTCCCTCTCTCTCTGTCTCTCTCCAAAATAAAAATTAAAAAAAAAAAAGACTTTTAGTGGTGGGGAGATGGCTTAGTGATGAAGGTGCTTGCCTGCAAAGCCAAAGGACCCAGGTTCAATTCCCCAGGACCCATGTAAATGAGATGCACAAGCTTGTGCATATATCTAGACTTTGTTTGCAGCAGCTGAAGGCCCTGGTGTGCCCATTCTTTCTCTATCTGCCTCTTTATTTCCCTCTCTCCCACAAATAAATAAATAAATAAATAAATAAATAAATAAATAAATAAATAAATAGATAAATAGATAGATATTTTAAAAAAGACTTGGAATCTGGGTATGATGGCACATTCCTGTAATCCTGGCTTTTGGGGAAGTTGAAAAAGGATGATCAGGAGTTCAAGGCCAGCTTCTGCTCCAAGTGATTTGGAGGCCAGCCATCCAAGTTGGGATAATGGACACAGTATATTATTTAGGCTGAAGGAGAGGTCCCATGTCATCAGAGACACTGCTGCCTTGCCTAGAGTTTCCATATTAATGACATTAAGATTATATTTCAAGGAAACAGTAATGCAAAAACAATTTAGATTAGCATTTCTTTTTTTTTCTTTTCTCTCTGTGTGTAATGTGGCATGTATGGTGGTGTGTGTGTGTGTGTGTGTGTGTGTGTGTGTGTGTGTGTGGTATAGGCTCATGTTTGTGCTCATGCTGCACCCCATGTGTTCACCTGTGCTAGGGTGTGCTCATCTGCACTGGCTAGAGGGGAGTATCAAGTGTCCCATTCCGTTGCTCTTTCTACCTCTTCTTACACAAGCTAGAGTCTCTTACTGATCCCAGAGCTTGCCATTTTTTCATGAGCCCTGGTGAGTCTCAGGTCTCTGCTGCCCTATAGGATTTGGCTTACAGACATGTTTTACCTATCTGGGTATCAAACTGAAGTGGTCTCTCAGGCCTCCTCAGGTCCTCATGCTTGCACAGGAAATGCTCTTAACCCCTCAGTCATCTTTCCAGCTCTTTTAAAAAAATATTTATTTATTTATTTAAGGAAGAGAAAGATGCAGAGAGAGAGAGAGAGAGAGAGAGAGAGAGAATGGGCATGCCAGGGCCTCCAGCCATTGCTGGCTTGTGTGGGTCCTGGAGAATTAAACTGGGATCCTTTGGCTTTGCAGGCAAAGGCCTGCTAAGCCATCTCTCCAGCCCCTCTTTTTCTTTTTAAAGCAGGCTCTCATTCTATAGTTCAGTCTGGCCTCCAACTCAATAGTGATCCTTCTATCTCACCTGGGATTATAAGTGTGAGCCTCCATGCCCATTTTAGATTAGCATTTCCAGGAGCATACTTGAAATGACTAGTTGGTCTAGAGAAATCTATGAGCAGCACAAATGTGAGCCTCAGATTGGTTTCTGTGAATTGGGTGACAAATTTTTACCTATCAGATCCTGTTCTTTCAACCTATTCTTCCTCTTGAATAGCCAGTTTAAAGATTTTTGGGAAAGAATGAAGTTGTCAGGATGGCAAAGTCTAAGTAGAATGTGAAGAAGTGACTGTTGATGCTCATGGCTTTTCTTTTTCATTTTGGTTACTTTTGTTTAGCCATAAACTCTGCATAAACATTTCTTTTTAGGAGACACCTTCTTGGAAGCACAGTTCACTTTTGCACTTATTATTCATTCTTTTATTTGGAACTTTTACCATCACAGAAGTAATAGAGTCAAATAACATGAGTTTTATAAGGTTAATATTATCTTCAACCTTCTTCCTCAATATTTTCCATCTGTCCGGAAAAGAAACTAATGATAACAGTTCAGAATATTTCCTCCCATTCTTTCCTCTAGTCACACACCTGATCATCCTTCAGTGTATTTACTGGGCACGAAACTGAGCTTCATTTCTTTTTAGTCCTTATATTATTTGAGCTCTGAGGAATATTAGATGCTGTTTGATTTACCTTCCTTTTAGGACTTCCATTTTTCTTCTTTTTCTGACTTTTTTTTTTACCTGGTTTCTTCTGACATTTTTCATCATCACTTTCTAGTAGGTTACTATCTTTGATCCCTCTGTTTGCCTGTCAGCTTTGGGACTCTGCGCTGTGTTGTGCAGCATAGTCATTCCTCTGTAAGGTTCACACCCAGAATCACAGGAACTTTTGGGCAAAATAAGAACACAGCCAATCCTCTTCATTTTTCTTGGTAATGAAGATAGAACTAAGAATTAACATGTCTCAGATCACTGCAGAGCAGGAACTAGAATACTAACTTGCTGAGGTGAAATCAGAATCTTCACACAGATCAGCAAGAGTATCCTGGAAGCCCCAGGCATCAAGTGCAGCCCTAACTAAATCTAAGTTAGAAGGAACACACACAGAGTCAGCCTTCAATGTTTTGGAGGTACCATTTGTGTACCTCCTTTTGTAAGTCTTTCTGTACAGTGAATTTATTTTCCAAATCAAAAACAAGGATATGCCTACAGATGAGACCATTTGAAATTTGGATTATTTTATAATGGCCATGCCACGGAGCATTGTGAAAATACAAACAAGTCTTTAACAATCAGATATTTTAATGTAGGTTCTATAACAACTTACCAGAGGCGGTACAATAGTTAAATGGTACCCTTGCTATTAGTTTATGGCTTGCCTGAAAACTGGACAAAATAATAATAATTAATAATAAGACATCATTCAATCCCTCCTCTGAGGCAGATGGAGGTGTTCTAAAATGTGACCTACCTCCTTTACTAATTGCTTGGTTCTTTCATTGAGGTTGGACAGGATGGGCAAAGAGAAAATTTCTTTGTGATTGTGTCAGCTGCAGGTCATGTGCAGCTATGTGAAGGACATGCCATCTTGAGACCACTATAAAAGGTTACTAGAGGGATGCCTGTGAAGCCTAAGTGCCCATGTTCTACTCTCCAGATCCCAGGTAAACCAGATGCACACAGGTGAGACAAGAGCAAGGTCACACCTGTCCACTAAGTGGTGCAAGCATCTGGAGTTCGATTGCAGTGGCTGAGGCCCTGGCAGGCCAATTCTTTCTCTCTCTTTCCCTCGCTGTCTCTCTCACTCTCTAAAAAACATATAAATAAATAAATTAAAATAAAAAGGTTAGTAGAGTTTTAACTTTCCTACAGGCTTGTCCAGGATTGTTTCTGGTCTCAAAGTAGCTGTACTTCTACTAATGACCTACTTCCATTTCTCCTCTCATAGGCTCCCCTTCTGGACCAGCTTACCCAATAGAGCCTGTCTCAGGGTTAGCTCCCTAGGAGATGCAGGCCACCAAAGAGAAGGGTGTGTCCTCCCACCTGAAGAACCACAGAAAAGCCCAAGTGTTTCCTGGAGTTAGGACACAAAGCACAAAGTTCAATCTTGCCCAAGAAAGCTAAGGATCAGAGGTGGCAAAGCACACGGGAGTAGTAATGAATAGACTTCATTGTGTGAGTTGCTTCCCACCTAGGATGAGATGAATACATTAGGAACATGGCAGATTGGCACATAAGGTGATATACAAGCAACAGGCTAGGGCCAGAGAACCTGTTTAAGTTCAGTGCCAAGTCCACCTACTCATGCCTGAAAATTAGAGTTGCAAAAAGAGTTTTGATTTGTGTCTAGACTTAGCAAGTAGGATGCTCAACCTCAAAATACCCACATTTGATGATGATAATTCTCCACATAAGGGACACTAAAGACCACCTCCCAGTCTTAGAATTGATAAACACTCAGCAAAGTGGCAGAATACAAAATCAATACACAAAATTAGTGGCCTTCCAATACACCAATAACAACCAAATTGAAAAAGAAATCAGAATATAATATAATTCATAACTGCCTAAAATACCTGGGGATAAGTCTTCTCAAAAAGTGAAAGACTTACAATGAAAACTTGAAAACATTGAAGAAAGAAATTGAAGAGGACAGTAGAAGATTGAAAGTTCTCCTATGCCAATAGATTATATTAGCATTCTGTGAAAACCTATACTGCCAAAAGTAGTCTACAGTTTCATTATAATTCCTATTAAAATCCAATGCTATGCATTACTAAAACTGAAAAATAAATCTTAAAATTTATATGAAAGCAAAAAGAAAAAAATGTACTCTAGATAGCCAAACCAACCCTCAGCAAAATGAATAATGCTAAAGGTATCAGAATATCTGATTTCAAGTTATACTATAAAGAGATAGTAACAAAAACAGCATGATATTGACACATAGACAGACAGACAGACAGACAGACAGACACACACACACACACACACACACACACACACACACACACACACCAGAAATATGGCTCAATGGAATAGAGTAGAAGACTCAGGTATAAACCCAGCTATAGCCACCTGATTTTTTTTAAAAAAAATTAATTTAAATTTTCTATTAATTAGAAAGTTATATTGATACATCATAAGTTTGTACCATCATTTCAATCCTCCCTGGCCCCATTCCGCTGGAGACAAAGATCATGGACTCCAACAAGAAGCTTCCACTAGTATTTAGCCAAAAGAGAGGCTATACCCATTAAAATCTCTCTTAATTAAGAATGCTTATCTCATTGAACCTATGCCGACCTCATTTTCCTTTGGAGAATCTGTTTTTCAGAAGCAGGTAGAACCAAGAAGATAAACCACCCCTCACACATCAGCCAGGGCCCAGGTGCAACCACAGAGGAGTTGGTGAGATGACCAGGAGTGCTGCTTTAATAGTGAGCTTGTCAGCCAGCACCAGGGTCCTGGAGACAGACACAGAGTCCATGATCTTGGTCTCCATTGGACTGTGACTTGTTCCCAGTTCCAGTTAAGGATTCCTGTCCACTGAGTGGATCTCTTAGCTAATCAGAAATACATTGGTTACCCACCTAGGCTGGGAGCCACTATTGGACAGGCATGCCCATCTTGTCAGGCTGGTTGCTTTGGTATAGCAGTGTCCCCTGTTAGCACACAAGGTTGTTGGTCATTTTTCCACAGCAGCTCATGTAGCACTTTCCAGTGCTATATGAGAATATAAGACCATTTTTTTTTCCATTTGTGATAGACCCCAGATTTTATATAGAAACATAAAATCTTTTAGGCATAAGTTATAGGAAAGTTGAAGTTAATCTTTCTAGGGAATATGGGGGCCAAATGGGAGGTTGGGGAAGGAGAAAATATGCTTAAAGTACCTTTTATAGTTGCATGACAATGTCCTCATAAAACCCAGTATCAGAGACTGGATTGACAGACAGCTCAGTGGTTCAAGGCACTTTCTTGCAAGTCCTTACAGCCTACGTTCAATTCTCCAATATACATGTAAAGCCAAATGCACAAAGTGGCACATGTATATGAAATTCATTTTCAGTGGTAGGAGACCCTGGAATGCCATTTGCTCAATCTCTCTCTGTCTCTCTTTCTCTTCAGTACCAGCTGGGTGTGGTGATGCATACCTTTAATCCCAGCACTTGGAAGGCTAAGGTAGGAGAATTGTTATGAGTTTGAGGCTAGTCTGGGGCTACAGAGTGTGTTCCAGTCCAGCCTGGGCTAGAGAGAGACCCTGCTTCAAGAAAACTAAAAACCAGCCAAACAACTAAAAGGTACCATGTACCATGCATATACACCAATTAAAAATATTTTAAGCCTGGCATAATGGCACACACCTTTAATCCCAACACTCGGGAGGTAGAGGTAGGAGAATCACTGTGAGTTTGAAGCCATCCTGAGACTACATAGGGAATTCCAGGTTAGCCTGGACAAGAGTAAAACCCTACCTTAAAAAAACCAAAAAAATTATTTTAAATATCCACTTTTCATATTGATCACAGGCTTCTTGGAGGCAAGTGTTTGTTCTCATTCATCTTTGCTTTCCTAGAATTCTGCACTGAGGCTGGAATATAATAAGTACCTAATATTTTATGTATGTTGGTAATAGCTACAATCACTGGGACCTTTCACAGAATTAAACCTCATGTGGAAACTCTGGATCCATGTGGCTTAATATGGCAGTTTAACTTTAAAATATCTCCTATAACCTCAGGTGTTTGTGAGCAAGCCTCATACTTAATCCCCAACTGGTGGGACACTTGAGAGATGGAACCTTACTGGAGGAAGTGTGTTGCTGGGGGTGGGCCTTGAGGTGTTATATACAAGCTCCACTTGCCACGTTTAACGCATTCACTCTACTTTCTCCCTGCTGATGTGGAGATGTGAAATTCAGCTGTCTGCTCCTCCCATGCTTCTCAAAACTATAAGGTGGAAATGAGCACTTTCCTTTCCAAAGTTGCTTCTATTCAGATATTTTATTGGTGCAGAAAAGTGGGGCTATTGTTGCAATGAGCCTAACCATGTAATTTGTAGTTCTGGGGAACTGGTTTGTAAGAGGCATACGAAACGATTTGGAACTTTCAACTAGAGAAGTTTTATGGTTCTGTAAGCAGAGCTTAACAGGCCATTCAGGTGAGTTTGAAACACCAAATGCTGAGACAAGTGTGGACTGTGGAGGTTCAGCTTATGAAATTTCAGAGAAGAATAAAGGAGTTTATCAGGAGCTTGGCTAGAGGCAGTCCTATGATATTCTAGCAAGGAAGCTGGCTGCATTTATGCCTGTGTCCTTATTGTAGTTACCTTCTCATTGCCTGGACAAGGCCCCTGACTAAAAGCAGCTGATGACTTATAGTTTTCAGAGGAAGTTTCATGATGCCAGGGGTAAGGATGGCATAAGCAGGGGCTGGATGTTCGTACTTAACATATCAGTTGGAAAATAGCAACAAGAATGAGCCAAATTCTAAGCAAAGGGAAGCTGACTATCACACCCATAAGCCCACAACCAGTAGCACAACTCCTCCAGCAAGGCCTCATCTACAAAATTGTCATAAACTAGGAACCAAGAATTCAGAATATGGTTTATGAGGGACATCAGATTCTACTACAGTCTGAAACTGCCACAGTCCTGAGAACTTGAATAAAGTTGGATTTAAAAGTAATGGACTTGTATGTTTGGTGGAGGAAACTGCAGAGAAGAATATAACATAAAACAATATATACTTAATATGAAAAATACAAAGTTTCGCATAGGAAGAAATATGAATGGATTCAGGTCTTAGACCCAGAGACTGTAGCTGCTTCTGAGGCAATTATTGAAGAAATTACCACCATTGTGGATGGAAAGTTTTTCAACATTACTGAAACTGGAAAGATGCCATGAGGTTGAGATACCACTGACGGGTGTTTACTTTTTGCTTTTGAGAGGGAGATCAGGTGTTTTGTATCTCAGCAATGATAAGGTAACTGGTACGCTTTCTGTAGACTGTCATTTATTTTCCATGACAACCAAGAATCTAAATTCATAGAAGACTTTCATAGAATAGATACCAATTTATCTCACATGGAATATTTCTATATATAGAAGGCAATCTCACCTAACAAATAGATTAATGTTCACACAGACAATATTTGCACAGCTGTAGAATCTTTGTCAAACTAAATGTTTGAGCTTCTCTTTATGTAGGACATTTGATGACCAGTGACAACATTAAAGCTTTTTGTTTGTTTGTTTGTTTGGTTTGTTCAAGGTAGGGTTTCACTCTAGTCCAGGCTGACCTGGAATTCACTATGTAGTTTCAGGGTGGCCTTGAACTCACAGTGATCCTCCTACCTCTGCCTCCTGAGTGCTAGGATTAAAGGTGTGCTCTACTTTCAGACAAAGTTTGGACTGTGAATAGCACAAGGTACATCCATTAAAGAAGATTGTTTACAGCCATCCCTTGAAGGGTTTGGCTCTTCTTTGGGGAGCAGAAGGCAAGTGTTTATTTGTGGTAAAAAGCCAAACCCTTAGCATTATGAACCAGGGAATATGGCAACCTGGATGATCAAATGTTTAGACAATTGATTATCAGTCTGAACCACATGAGTAACTCCAAAACTATAAAATAAAGTCATGTAGCATTGGTCTGGATCCTGTTCCTTTGGTTCAGCTTTTCTGTTCTGCATCTATCTTACTGACTGAAGAACTGTGAGGGTGAAATTTGAGAGAACTAAGGTTTATCCCCAAGCTGCATATTCAGCACAGTGTTCATAGTGGAATTTGAATTTGTGTGAGTGAGCATGCTATAGGACAGGCAACACACCTGCACAAGCTGAAAGAAGCTGTAAATTTATGCTAAATTTCTATGGTGGTTTGAATGTGAATGTATATTCCCCTTAGCCTGAGATATTTTTGATTAGGCTTATGACTTAAGTCTCCAGCAGCCAGCAGCATGCTGGAGGATATATTATTGGGGATAGATCTTAAGTCCAGCCCTAAGGTATTATGTTCAGAGCAGTTTGAACTCTGGCTGTTCATGCTTGCTGTCTGTTGGATGGTATTTCTTTACTATGATCTATGGAAGCAAGCCAGCTCCTTCTGCCACTGATAGTGTTTCCCCTGGATTTTGTAAACCAGAAATAAACCCTTTCCCTCCATAAACTGCTTCTGGTCAGATGTTTGTCCAGCATTGTGAATGTAACTACAACAGTAGGCTTGGTACTAAGGCATGAAGCCATTGCTGCAATGAATTGTATCATATGAGCTTTATTTAGCTTTTTGGAATGTATTTGCAGGAGAAATGTGGAAGGATTTGATACTTTGGACTGGAAAAGGCTTCCAGTACTGTAAGCAGAGCTTGATGGGCTATTCTGGTGAGAGTTTGAAAATGCTAAATGCAGAGAGAATTGTGGACTATGGAGACTTGGCTTATGAACTTTTTTAAAAAATTGTTTATTTTTATTTATTTATTTGAGAGCAACAGACAGACAGAGAAAGAGGCAGAGAGAGAGAGAGACTGAGAGAGAGAGAGAGAGAATAGGCACACCAGGGCCTCCAGCCACTGCAAACGAACTCCATATGCATGCACCACCTTGTGCATCTGGCTTACATGGGTACTGGAGAATTGAGCCTTGAACCGAGGTCCTTACGCTTCACAGGCAAGTGCTTAACCACTAAGCCATCTCTCCAGCCCCAGTTTATGAACTTTTAAAGGGGAAGGAGAGAACTGTTGAAACTGGGTTACTGGTGGAAAAGCTGACTATGTTCTCCTGCCCATGCACAGAGAGGTTGATCCAGGTTGCAACATAATGGACTGGTGTGCTTGGTAGGATGTATAAAACAGGAAGTTATTTAAGATATACAGTATATAACAGGAAAAATTCAAACAAATTTAAAGTTTGGCACAGAGACTGGTTTAAGGTTATTAAAGCTGTTGTTAAGCAGATTACCCCCATCAATGGAGGGTCAACTGTTTTGCATTGGAACAATAAAAATGATGCCCAGAGGGTGACGTATGGATGGCTCAATTGAGGAAGAATATAAATTCTTTTGAGAAGAGGTTGTTTGAAGGAAGACTGGTAAAGGCATGTGCTACTTTTTAAGTCAAGATTTATTTCCTCCCGGACTAACAAACTTGGCTATGATACACACTTGGTGCTGGTTTTGAAAGCATGAAAAAATGCAGGGAAGTGGGACATAAAATGCAACACGGTTTTCATTTTTAGAAATGACCCTGGGAAAAGTGAAGCAGGGTTGAAATTCCTGTGTGGAGGCCCAGTAAGGCCACTATATGAAGATAAACAAGTTCAAGTGACTGCTGCTAAGATGTGACATGTGAAAAAAAGGTTGAAATCCAAGTAAGACCATTATAAGGAGCTGTAAAGACCCAAAGTGGTTTTGTATGTGCCAGAACTATGGAACAGCTGCCAAGGAGAGCTACTCAGGCAGCCCAGCTGGAGTGGCAGAATTGGAATCCAGAGACAGATTTTTTTTTTCCCCCCTGGTTTTGGATGCTGGATTTGAACTGCAGATGCTTCAGGTTTACCCGCTGGTTATTATTTGCATTGGTCCAGTCTTTCCTTGTTATGCCTTTTTATAATGGAAATGTTTACTCTATGTTACTATGTGTTGGAGGTATGTAACTTGTGCGTGACTTATACATGCCTCAGTTAAGAGACAGTCTCACATGATATTGTGGACTGTTGAATGGTGTTAAAGTTAATAAAGGCTATGAGGGTCAGGGACATAATGTGGTGGTTTGAATGTGAATGTATGTCCCTATAGCCTGAGGTATTTTTGTTTAAGCTTGCAACTTAAGCAGACTCTGGAGGGTGTGTCAGTGGGGACAGATCTTAAGCCCAGCCCTAAAGTGCATTCAGGGCAGTTTGAGCTCTGGCTGTTCATATTTTCTGGCTATTGGATGGTGTCTCTCTGCTATAATCTATGGAAGTGAGCCAGCTTCTTCTGCCATTAATGGTTCTTCTCCTGTATTCTGTAAGCACGAAATAAACCCTTTTCTCCCATGAACTGCTTCTGTTTGGATATTTGTCCAACAATGCAATAGTAACTGCAAGAGCTTCATACATCCAAGTGGTATTTCTGCAGTCAAATGCTCTACCACTGAGGTATACCCCCCACAAGTAGTATTTCTATTGGCTGAGATTATGGCTCTGAGCTTTGAGGTTGTAGGTCTCCCTCTCTGTGTGTTCATATGGGAAGGGGGCTCTGGCCATTCAGTAGTTACACTAAACTCTGAAAGTTTAGTTTGGTTAAGAAGGGGATTCTTGAAAAGGCAGGAAACGGGGCGTTGGGATCTTTATTAGCAAATATGTCAACAGTGAAAGCAGCTGAGAGACTCTAGCCTTTGAGCAGAAGTTCTTTTAAACACCAATTAAAATGGAAGGGCTAATGGGAATGAAGGTTATTTTATGCTCTATAGTTCTACTCTTTGGAGATTTCCATGGTATCTAGAATCCTCCTTTTGAACAGATATGTTGAGTGAAGAATCAAAATAGTATAAATAAAAAGAAGACAAGAGTGAACACACATAGAGAAGCTGAAAGAGTTTTAGTTTAGTCTGTCTCTTTCAAAAAGACAAAAAGGCAATGTGTCCCAGAATCTTTGGGTCTGGTTGTGAGAACATTCTTTGTGTAAACACAGTCATGTTTAAAAGTAGAGAAGATTAGAGAGACAACCTTAAGCTAGAAACACCTTTGATTTTCAGCAAGGTGAGAGGGAGAAGAGCAGTGGATTCTAGATCTGTGTTCCCAGAGTAGAACATTTGCATAATATATGGTGAGTATCCTTTAGGAGAAATATCCCAGGGGGAACAAACTGATGCAGCTTTAAGACCTCAAGGTGATGCAGAGATGCCAAAGTAACTCACAGCCTCCATTATCGTGCATACTATGGAAACTTCTACACATAGTACTTCTCTAAATTAATTATTTATTTGAGTATGGAAATCTAAGAAAAGTCAAATCAAGGGATGGGGAGGTGGCTGTCAGTAAAGTGCTTGTTACACATCCATGTAAAGGGGCTTGTTCTTCAGATGCTTAAGCTCAGCCAGTCCTCATAACAGCTGTTCCATTTTCCAGATGGAGATATCATACCTGAGAAGTGAAGAAGCTTACTCAAGGTCACCCAGCCAGTAAGTGGAGCAACCAGTTTCAACCTCAGTAACACTACTTCTAAACATTACTCTGTTTGCACAGTATCCCTTGTTCCTTATGGAACACATGCTTGGCTTACATTGCTGAGTAACCTTGTAACAACCATATTATTAAGTGGGTTTTTGAACTCATCACCTAGATAAAGAAGAAACTCTGTGAGGTCACCTGACTAATATGTGTCAGAGCTGAGATAAAGTCCCAGGACATTTGACCCTAAAGATCATGATCACAAACCATCAAATAAGGAGATGTCTATTAACTGATTGACAATTATGTCAGAAGCAACAACTAGAGTCATCCAACCTTTAACTACTATTTGTGGCTATTTGTATTGCTCATCTGGTGTAGCAACACCTACTTAGCAGGATTGTCTTAAGAGTTTCAGACTTAGTGTTTGGTATACAGCAAATGGTCAACACATGGAAGTTATCTTTATTATTTATTGAGTGAATTTTGTGCCAACCATTGTACTAGGCATGTTCCGTGTGTTGTTTATTTAATTCTCACACCAACCTTATGAGGTATATATCTATGCTTATTTTATAGATCTAGAAACTGCTCAGAGAAGTGAAGTAACTGGATGAAAATCACATGGCTGGTTGGTGTTCAAGGCTTCAGTTTTCAGTTGTCTAATGGAGTGCCATCATCACCTATCTTTCTCACTTAGAAAGTTCCAGAAAAAAAAGAACAGAGTAACACTGACCTCTTCTTGGGTTAAATGCACTCCCAGCATCTGGTTGTTCTTGCTTGTACTTTGGAGAAAAAGACTTCATACCTCTGCACTTACAACTTTGAGTAGAGAAACTTGGGGACAGTGGCTGCCAAAAGACAAAGGAGAAGACACTTCGCAAGCTTCTGCAGTGCTCTGATCACCATGGACTAAACACAGGAAGCATCTCTACTTGAAGGCTCTTTCTAGCTGGCTCCCCAAAAGGCCAATGGCTTACACAAACCCTTTCCTTGTCCCAGCTCTTCCTAATGCTCCTCCCCTGCTAAGCTAGCACACTCAGGCAACTGGCTCACTGATTTCAACTTTGTAGATTATTCATACTGAAAAAAAAAAAAAAAAATCCATGTAGAGTCAAAAATGTATGTGGACAAGGTGACCTGATTAAATGCAATCTTGATGAAATAATTGGTTATTATAGGGGAAAAATAGGTGGTTCCACCATAGGGAAAGTCAATCCAGAAAGTTTGGAGGACAATAGATTTCTTTACCTGGTATAACCCAGTTTCTTTTTTTCTTGGTTTGGCTGGCTTAAGTCGACTGCAGAACTGCCAAATCTTCCTTCACTTGGGCTATTTAAATAGACTCACACTGTTGCTTTTTTGTATAAAAGAGTAAAAAATAACCAAAATTTGACAGTGGAGGGTGGTATTTGGAACAAAGGATTCATCAACTCTGTCACTCTTACTTGGAGAGCAAAATCAAGCCTCTTGTTTTGGGAAATACTGCTACATGGGAGAATTTCTACATTGCCAAGCTGTTTTTTCCTTTTAATGTCACAGCTGATTTGCTATGGCAGTGGCTGCTGCAAGTTGCTGGCACCATTGCTGGTTACAGAATGTGTCTGCCAAACTACTCAGGCTGGAAAGTGCCGCACTGTAGTCTCTGATGGTAGAGAGCAGACCTGTATAGAAAGAGCCTTAATTCATCTTCTACCCTACATCTCCATGGGGTCCAAAGAGAATGACTGTATTGTGTCAGCCTGGTGGAAAACTGAGAGAAATGTCTTCCTTCTCTTCCATCAGCACCACTGTTAGATGTTTTCAGCTGATAGACAGTTCATCTCCTCTGTCCTCTATACTCCTTGATGTTGGGCAACAGAAACCAGAAATGCAGGTGGTCATCTGGGCTGTTCTGGGCTAGAGAGACATGAGGGCTGATAGGTCATCATTTATTATGAAACTTGTTTGAAGTCATCATGATTGTGAAACTTGTTTGCTACTACTCTTGTTGGCAGAAAAAATGTAAAATCAGAATGACTTGGGAAAATTATACAATGTAACTGTCCTAAAACATCTCTGATCTATGTACTGTACTCTTCAGTGCTAATTATTCTGCCTGATTTTTTTTTTTTTTTTTTTTTTTTTTGCTGACTCCATTCACAAATGTCACTACATGATGAGCAGTTTCCAGAAATTCACTTCGTTTCCAACTAAAAGGGAAAAGAGAAGGCGGCACAAACCATGCTGGCCTGCTAACAGCTGAGACACCCCCAGGAATAGCCTGGTGCCCAACGCCAGGGAACCAAGGAAGAAACAAGGGCACATTTTAAAACTGGAATTAAATTCTCTCCTCCTTTCTTCTTAAATCTTAGTTCAAAGAATGGCTCACATTAGGTTTGAGAGTCAAAGGTGAAAGAAAATCAATTACTTCAAAATGGTATATTTCAATTCATTTTCGAGTTGTCAAGGAAAGGCTTTTTTGTGATACAAATGAAAAATTTCCTTCTGCAAATTGGTTATTGATATTAACATGCAGGAGAAGAGGAAAGGAGGAACTAAGAAAATGGAATGAGTAACTATGGCCACCATGCATTAGTGTTCTCACTTCTACGTCCTTTGACCCTACTCTTCATTCATCTGTGTACACATTCACTGTTAGGAACTGAGGGTAGTCTTAGAAATAAACATCCTGGGGCATGATTACTGAGCTCTCACTAGGTATCCTGCACCATTCAAGGTGCTTTATCTGTGTTCATGTCTTTAGTCCTTACCCAATACTTTGAGGTGTTCACCTCCATTTCACAGAGAAGATGGAAACAGGGAGTGATGAAGTGATAGTCCCAAGATAACATGACTATTAACTGTAAAGCAAAGGTGTGAATTGAGACCATTTGATTCAGTTGAACTGTTCATTACATACAATTCTCTCTCCATTAGCCATGCTGCTGGGGTAATACCAGAGAATGGTGTGATGTCACTTCTGCTTCTAAGGTTTTATTTTTATATCCTCACAGCTTCTTTATAGGGATGTTTTATAAATTAACAAGGGAAGTGTCCTACTGGCAAGAAGAAATAGATGATTCATGTTGAAGAGGAAAGAAGGGGGGAAAACCTTTTCAAGCCACAAGGATACCGTTTTGCACACCGGAGGAGGCCCCTGAATGAGTCACAGGGAGAAATGAATCTGGGGAGGTTACATAGATAGTTGCCTTGCCTTTGAGGAAGATATCCTGCTGCCAGAAAAAAATGATCCAAAGATTTCTTGCTATAGCATGGGGATTGGGTTTCTGATGTTACAGGGTCTGCCAGTGTAAGTTGACCAGATGTCCTGTTTGGTTAAAGCTTCCAGGTTGTTGTTGTTTTTGTTAATGGCTTGAAGCATGTCCTGGGAATCATTCTGGGTAGACAGGCTTAGTTCTAGGTTCACCATGGACAAGTTGTAAAGGGCTTTTTTAGATATTTTGTGTGTTATCAGTTTGCAATTGCTTAGGTAACTAAATAAACCACAGGGATTCGTAGGCTAGCTATAGTTCAAAGATTCTCTTTTTGGCTTTGCTTAGATCTATTTATTCCAGTAACTTTTCCTCAGTGTTTTCTTGGGCCAGCCTGTAAGGCAAGGCATCAAGGAACTCAAGCTAGGTGGAATGCCCACCAAACTCTGTACAAGCCTCTCCAGTTCTCTGCTTCTCACCATGAAGGCTCTAGCAATTTGGTGTCAGCATGATTTCCACCTTTTCTGATGCCTCATTCCTCAGTCTGCCTTCCCCTTCTACTTGGATGACTTTATCTTGTTCTTTTATTAGAAAAATTTCAGATACTGACTAAACTATAAGAATATCCCACATCCATAAAAGTTCTATATGCAACAGTAACATTTCTAGCCTCAGTTTTAGTGTGAGGAAAGTGTAGCAAGAGAAGTAAAATATATGTTCCCAGAGTAAGACAATAATCAGCTACAGACACAGGAGTTGAATTTCAGCATCCTGGTTTCCCAGGTGTCTCAGCACAACTGCTGGTGTGCTCTCTTTTTGAGATAATAATGCCCTGGAAAAAAGAAAAAATGAACC
This sequence comes from Orientallactaga sibirica, assembly GCA_036365145.1. Taxonomy (NCBI): domain Eukaryota; kingdom Metazoa; phylum Chordata; class Mammalia; order Rodentia; family Dipodidae; genus Orientallactaga; species Orientallactaga sibirica. Next base: position 50,849,450 of record JAEOAD010000005.1, read on the forward strand.
TGAGGTATAGATAGGGGAAGGGCTCTAACAAAATAAACCATAGCAATATCAGAGAATGAAGAAAGTTTAAATGATAGCACACATCTTCAGTATTATTTTACTGATGAGGAAATGAAGGACCAGCTCTAAGAATAGTTAATCTGGATTTAAATCCAGGACCGTCTGACTCCTCATTTTTTTTCTTTGTTTTTCAGTGTGTTTCTGGTTGTAAGCAGAATGGAACAGAACAGAAATGAAATTTGACTTGAAATGAGAAAGGACATTGTTCCTTGAATAGCCAAAGTAATTCTGAGCACAAAAATGAGGCTGGTGGTATCATCATACATGATTTTAACATATATCAGAGCCACAGTAACAACAATATCTTGGCATTAGATCAATGGAACAGAATAGAAGACCCAGATGTAAACCCAGGATGCTATAGCCATCTGATTTTTAACAAAAATATTCACTGGAGAAAAACCAGCCTTGTTGGGCATTGCTGAAAAAGGGGTGAGACTGTGAGAAAGCTGGCCTGAACTGTTGGACAAGGCCAGGAACCTTGGGTTGTGAAGGTTGCAGCTGGCCTTATTGTTGGGAACCCACCCTGGAGATGGTGACTGGCCTTCCCTACCCTCGGGCAAGGTTGTAGTGTGCCCTGTCATCACCCAGAGTGGGCAGAACTGGCGAGACCCGCCTCCTTGATCCCAAAAGCACTTGACCATCCCATAAGTCAGGCTTTGCCCCTCCCCCCCAGGACTTCCTGACCTTGTGGCTAGCTGCCCAAGAGACCCTTATGTGGCTGAAGTCATGTAGATTTTCCCGCCATTCCTGTTCTCTCTCTCACAGCTCCTCCCTCACAACTCTGAAGTCACGTAGCTTTTCCTGCCCACTATCTCCCTTACACTTCTACCTGTCAACCAGTTAGAAAGCAACCTGTAAACTGTGTATCCAATCACCATATAGTCTGTATGTGCCATCTCAACCTTTCTCAAGTGTTTATAAACTCACTCCCTTGTTGAATAAATGAGAGTGTGATATCCGTTAGACTGCCTCCCAGGTGTTCATTGCCCATTGCACTCACCTGTCCCAAGATACTGCTGCTTCCCCCCAACTCCTCCTGCACCCGGGAAGTTGGTGGCCAACAACCCTTGGGAACAATGAGGAACCACACAGCCTCTTTAACAAATGTTGCTGAGAAAGTGGATGTCTATCTATGGAGAGATGACATTTGGTCGTAATCTCTCTCTATGCACAAGAATGAAGTCCAGATGGACCAAAGACCTTAATATTAGACTGGAAACTCTGAAACTGCTACAGAAAAAGGCTGGGGACACATTTGGACATACAAGCATAGGCAAGAAATTTCTGAATGGAACCCCAGTCACTCAGGGAGTAAGGCAACTAATGAACCATTGGAATCTCATGAAAATAAAAGCTTTTGTATAGCAAAAGACACTGTGAATAGAGTTTAGAAGCAGCCTGCAGAATGGGAGGAAATCTTTGCCAGCTATACCTCTTACAGAGGATTATTATCTAAGATTTACAAAGAACTCAAAAAACAAGAAATTAAACAACCCAATCAAAAAACTGGGGTATAGAACTGACCAGAGATTTCTCAAAAGAAATAATACAAATGGCCAATAAAAATCTTAAAGCATGTTCTACATCCTTAAGTATCAGGAAACTGCAAATTAAACCTACTTTGAGATTTCATCCCACTCTTGTCAGAGTGAATATCATCAAGAAATAAATGACAATAAATGCTGGCCAGGGTGTGGGGAAAGAGAAACCCTTTTCCATTGTTAGTGGGAATGTAAACTGGTACGGCCATTGTGGAAATTGGTAAGGAGGTTCCTAAGACAGCTAAAAATAGATTTATCATATGACTCAGCTATGCCACTCTTTGGAATATACCCTTAAGATTCTACATATTACTATAGGGATACTTGCTCACCCATGTTTATTTCTGCTCTATTCACAAAAACTAAGAAATGGAAGCAGGCTATATGCCCTTCAACTGATGAATGGATAATGAGGATATGGTACATTTATATAATGGAGTTTTATTCTTCTATAAGAAAAATGAAATTATGAAATTTGTGGGCAATGGATAGATTTGGAAAAGATTACGCTAAGTGAGGTAACTCTCTCACATATGTGGAATCTGGCTTCAAATATTTAGATATGTATGTGAGTTGGAGTAAAAGTTAGTAGTGAAGGCCTGGGAGCCTGAAAGAAACTATGATGGAAGGAGGAGAGGGGTGTACCTAAGAAAAGGTTATAGGAGACCTGTAAGCACAGGAGAGGATACTGGATTGGAATGGTCTAAGTGGGGTCAAGAGAGGATGGAGGAGAGTGGGTAAGAGGAAGATTAATCAAAATTAAAGATGTTATGAATAATCCATACAGAAACCCACTTCTTCCCTTGGTAATAATACATATGTTAAATAAAGAGAGAGCTTGGGCAGAAGTATGCTGTGATATGTTTTTCCCAGAAACCATAGATTGTTACTAGAAAATTTCAATGCCCCGGATGGGATACCTTACAGCATATTGTTGGTCAGAGAGCTCCTAATACCCCCAAAGCAGTACAGGCTATTGCCAGTGCTCTTGGATGCTCACCAGGCCTAGATGGCAAAACCCTATTGCTGAAGATCCACCATGCTTGGGCTGCAGGTCATTGAGAAATCAAGCTAGAGCTGAGCTGGAAATATCCTCTTGTTTAGTGTCATGATGCAGGCTATGCGGCCTGTTGGGGGAGAAGAGTGATTAATTGGACTAACAAGCAGTGGACTCTGCAAGCCTTACAGCTGGCCAGTCAGAGAAAATGTACCAACTGGTACAATGGTGGCATGTCTGTTATAGGGAACCAGCTGCTCTCTGATTCAACTTGAGGCCTGCTCCACAGGAGGGCATTCATGCCTGGTGCTGAAAATCTAATGAAAAGCCTATGACTGGGGAGGTCATAAGACCTAGGGGGAAACTACTAATGATATCTCGATAAATGGATATGTTATGCCCACCAAACTGCCCTCTAAACACTTATGTTTACACCTATATATTAATGCTACTCTCATTTTTGTTTAGAGAAGCTTCTCTTTTCAGATGATTGTGACCAATGGTATGACTTAAAGCTCATAAAAGTGCTGATAAGAATTGCCAGTGGAATGTTTAGAACTGAGACAACTCTATCACACCTCCAAGGCTCAGAGATCATTGCAGAAGAGATGGCAAAAGAGGGTAAGAGCCAAAGGAAGGGAGGGCTGCTTACAATACTGTCTTTCGGAGACAAAGTGGCTTTGATATTCATGACCTCACAGTGGCTGATGCTACCTACACAAGTCCTGCATAATAGGAGCAGCAAACTGATGACATCAAAATAGAAGAGACTAGTTAGAAAGAAGAAGGGATTCAGTGGAGGGGGCACTTGTGAGGGGAAACAAGGCAGATGAGGGGAGGGAATTATCATGGCATATTGTCTATGTGTATAGGAGTTGTCAATAAAAGTAAAAAGAAAAGCAAAAGGTCATGGTTGAGATGAATATACTATTTAATAGAGAATGTCAGCATTAGACAGTCTTACGGATTGCACAGAACAACCTCTGCCTTCATGGGTTAGAGTTCTGACGACATTCCCATTAAAAAATATTGGGACAAATTCCAGAATTAGAATGACCTCAAAACACACTTGTTATTTATATTTATTATTATATATTATAAAATTATAATAAATTTTATCTGAAACCTTGGTGTTGATCTAAGTCTGGAAAGACAGGAGAAGTTATGTGCTTCTTCATTAACTGAGGCTTTGCTGAGCAAAGACTCCCTTGACTGGACACTGGCATCTTTTATTGCTGGTTCATGCCACTTAGAGCATAACTGGCTCATCAAGGGAATTTCTAAGAGTTGCAAGCTGCTTCTGGAACAGGTAAGTAGTATTGATGGGATTTTCTGATAGCTTTGAATAGTAGAAAATAATTTTGCTGCTTTTGGAGAAAGACACACAAAATATAGAGTCAGAGAGATATTCAGGTGTATCTGTATGCACAAGTACATGCACACACACACACACACATACACACACACTCACACACATACACACACACACACACACCTACATCCACTGCTTTTATTCTCAATATTGCAGAGACCAGCTGCCACCTTTACTTATTGTTTCATTTGCTGGATTTGCGTCCTCACTTGTGATTCTTTCTCATCCATTATATCTCTTTTCATTTCTTTTGTAAAGAGCCTGAGTAACCTGAGTTCTTCCTACGGAAAAGAAGAGAAAGAATATATGATTAGATGGTAATAATAATAATAATTGATTGCATTCTCTGGATGCAGAGCTAAGCTCCTTATGTAGATTTGCTCATTTAGTCACACGGTCCCTTTGGTGAAGCACCTCCATATTACAAGTGGTTCACCTAAAACCCAAGTTTTGCCATCTACCCCAAGCACAGTGACTCATCTGGGGTCCAACTCTGGCCTGCCTGACCCCTCAGCCTGATCACTGACCTGTAGCAACCTGGTTTCCTGTGACTATGGATCTAATGCCAACCTCTGTTAAGCTGAGGATAAATGTTCTCAGTTCCTTTTGAGTGTGGCAATTTCAGGATCTATCTATGTATAGCTATATGTCTATCTATAGAGCTATATAAAGGAAGAGATTCCTAGTTTCTGTAATCCTAACAAGAGGATTATGAGCTGTGATATTAATTTTCCAGTTAATTTCAAAATCAAGTTCATAACCTACCACTCACATTTTTTGCCCATTTAATGGGAAAATTTTCTTTAGAAAAATTTATGTGTGGGGCTGGAGAGATGGCTTAGTGATTAAGACACTTGCCTGCAAAGCCAAAAGACCCAGGTTCGATTCCCCAGTACTTACATAAGCCAGATGCACAGGGTGGTGTATGTGTTTGGAGTTCACTTGCAGCAGCTGGAGGCCCTGGTGTGCCCATTCTTTCTCTCTCTCTCAATTAAATAAAAATAAAATATTAACAAAGTAAAATTTGTGTGTGAAAAAATGTGAGGTGTATGTGTGGAGGGGTGGAGTGCTTCTGTTAACTGCCCTATCCCAAGAAGCATGAAATGTGCCTGCTACCTGGCAAATGGCTAATAAATATTTACTAATTCAATGACTAACAGACAAAAGAGAGTCTAAATACCAATGCCTCACTTGGCCTCAGTGGTGGGGTGCCTGTCTCCCAGATAAGAGTATAGAAAACCTATTGATGGTACACCTAGATCTGACCACTAACACCCCAGAGGCAGACGATGCTGAAATCTGGGAAGAGTGTCACATTTACTCTTACCCGACTGGGAAAATAAGGTTGCATGTCTTTGTGCTTTTGTGTAAGCATCCATGTCATTCTGGTAGGATAGTTCTCAGAAATAAAGAGAGAAGGGGAGAGGGAAAATGGTAAACAGGGTATGGACAATTGTGACAGTGTTGAAACCATAGTCCATGAATCATTTGAAATTTAAATACCCCCCAAAGAGGAATTCTAATGAGTTGTGGAATCTCTCAGCAACCCATGAAGGAATACTATTAAAGCCATCTGTTATCTCCTGTTACCCCAGAAGTCGGTGTCCCCTCACTGTCCCCTACACCATCATCTCCTTCATCCAGTCTATTCTCTTCCTCATCTCCACTCTGTCCACACAAAGGACTCCAGCAGGCAAGTTCTCCACGTTCAGGGTTCTAAGGAGTACAACTTCCTCATGTTCTCTGCTTTCTCTTGTTTCCCTATGAAGCATCATTAATGGAAGAACAGTACTCCATGTAGGCTGAGGAAAGAAACAGAGACAAAGCTCTTTCTTTTCTTGACTAGGATTGGAATGACCATGGAGACATGGGCTGATACTTTTGTAGTCATAAAATGAACCCTGGGAATAACTAGGGTATATGCCCAACTCTGCAGATGTTTTAAGGATCTACAAAAATCCTATTTTTTAAAAAAATAGTCTTTATTGTTCCCCAAGGAACTCTTAGCTTTCCAAAATGGAATGACACAACTTTAAAGGCCAGGGTTAGAGCAAAGATTGCCATTGTTCTCAGCTTTTATATTATTGTGTAACTTATTTGCTTATTTAAGCCAACATTTGATTATTTCATGCAAAATGGACTCAAGTTCTATTTTCTCCTTTTTGGCATGACCCACTTGGTTGGTACCATATTAAACCAAGAATTCTTGGTTGTTGTAGCCTTCCTTCTGTGCACTCAATACTTTTCACTGTCACATTTCTGCCTAGATATTAATAAACACAAGTGGGAAGGCGATGGATGCACACAGTGCTGCTGCTCAGCCTTTCTCAGCCTGTGGAGCCCCTCATCTGCTTTGAAAGTGGGTAATGATTAGCTTTGCCTGGAGCCCAGCTGTCTCACGGAGATCTGGAAAGGGAGACCTGGCCAATTGAAACAAACACGTTTTTGGATACCAATATGGAAACATAGAAACAGCCAATTTTCACGCTCAATATTCCCCTTAGAAATCAACATGTTAAGATTACAGGCTTTCAGGAAAAAGGATAATGTAAGGCACCAGACACATTTTCCAAACTGATTGAATTCTATTCTTGAAAGTGTTGTTGTTGTTTTTTTAATCTCTCCCAAGTAAGAAGGGAGTTAATCTCCAAAGGGCACCATACATTTCTTGTCTTTTAATTTTTGTTATTTATTTATTTATTTTGTTTTTTCCAAGGTAGGTTCTTGCTCTAGCCCAGGCTGACCTGAAATTCACTACATAGTCTCAGGATGGCTGCAAACTCATGGTAATCCTCCTACCTCTGCCTCCCAAGTGCTGGGATTAAAGGCATGCACCACCATGCCTGGCTCTTTTTAAATTTTTGACTGATACATAATAATTTAGAAATGATCTCTGAAAGTATAGTCTTTATGATTGATGCATAATAATTGCACATATTTCTGGAGCTCTGTGTGATTTTTTTTTTCAAGGCACATTTAATTTAATATCAGAGTGCACTACAAAAGGCCCAAATACAATGAAGGAACACATTCCCCCATTAACACCAACAATGTTCTTTAACGTGTGCCTGTTGAATAGGATGATAGTTTACTGAGTCTCATCACAGCCAGTATCCTTATACAGTCTAGTTGTGAAATGAAAGTTCATAATACTTCAAAACAGTTTAAACCTCAAGTTTGAAACCACGCCTTCATGTTTGTACATTCCTCAAGTAAGATTATCTACAGTTTCCGCGCCCATTCAAAGAACAAACCATTGATTAGAACCACATTGCTTTAGGACTCTATTATGTAATACAGAGCCCAAAACTAATTGGTTAAGTAGATGTACTACTTGTACTGACATCCATTATTTGATTTTCTCTTGACTATTAAAAGTTGATACTTAGCATGTAAACCTTTAAAGGCAAATATCACCTTATTTGAGTTTTGACCCAGGTAGTTCAGCAATCATGAAGTCCACAGTCTTATTGGCAAAACTGATATACAGTGTCTCTAAGTCACTGTGCTCAAGGTTAAGAGCCATGCATATTCCGTTTGGACATTTTACTGGAATTTTACATGTTCAATTCATGATTTAAAACCTCTAGGTTTTCAATCCTCCAAACTGTCTGAAGACACAGTGACCACAGACTTAAGATTTCTGCTTCTCCCTCTATTTTCTTCAAACAGAAACATTTCTCAAGTGTCTACATGTTCTAGAAGGGGAATTTTTCGGAGGTGGCCTCTTCTTTGGAATAGTCCGACGACATCAAGCCTCTGAAGCAAGAGGAAGATAAAAAAGCTGGAACACAAGGTTCATCTGGTAAGTTTTACATTAACCATTACAAGCTGGACAGTGTAAGAATGTGGCTTGTTGGCTCACAAAGTCTGAGTCTTGGTGTGGAAACCAGTACTTGGCTGTCCCACCCAGCTTTCTCGGGGTGGGACTGTCAGGGAAGTCTTGACTGGGGAGTATGATTTGTTTACCTATATCAGGCTTAACTTCCTGGCACTCAGTTCATTTTGGACTTGTTCCAGTTTGTCTTTAGTCTGTTCCAGTTCACCTTTCATTTTGGGGAAAAACAAGTTGATCGCTGGGTCTACCATTGTTGATCTCAGTTGGGCAACACTCGGCTGCTGGACTTGCTTGAGGTACTGGATTTGAGTAGTACACTCTTGCATCTCCTGCTCCTTGGTCGCCAGCCACATTTCCAGGATGATCTCTCTGCGTGCAGACTCTTGCTGTTGTTGCTTTAGTTTTTCTTCAGTCTTAGACCAGTGACATCATTTGACTTAAGATCTGTGTACTTGCCCTCCAAAGCTTGAACATATGCTTCATACTCTTTCCATCTGCAAAGCCAAATGACCCAGGCTGTATTCCCCAGGACCCACATAAGCAGATACACAAGATGGCACACACATCTGGAATTTGTTTGCAGAGGCTACAGGCCCTGACACACCCATTCTTATTCTCTCTCTGCCTTGTTCTCTCCATCTCTCTAATAAATAAAAATTTAAAAAATTTCTTGGGAGGCAGAGGTAGGAGGATCACCATGAGTTCAAGGCCACCCTGATACTACATAGTGAATTCCAGGTCAGCCTGGACTAGAGTGAGACCCTACCTAGAAAAAAAAAAATTAATTAAATAAATAAAGGACCTGGGGAGATAGTTAGATGGTAAAGCCCTTGCCCAGCATAAAGCCCTAGACCTTCGATTTCTCTCTAGTACTGACAAAAAAGGGGGAACACACAGATAGATGATAGGGTCTGGGGATAGGGATGAAGCTTAACTCTGTGTGATTTTTTTAAAGGAAATTCTCATGCCTCTGCTTCCTATATGCTGGGATTATAGGCATGTGCCATCATGCCCTGCCAAAGTAATGTTTCAATATATGTTATACATTGTATAATGATCAAGTCAGGATAATTTGAATATCCATAAAATTAAATACCTATCATTTCTTTGTGAATAGAGCATTAAAAATTTCACTTCTAGCTATTTTTGTTTGTTTTGAGATAGGCTTTCACTCTGTAAACCAGGGTGTCCTTGAACTCATAGCAATCCTCCAGCCTCTTGTCTTTTGCGTACTGGGATTATAGGTGTACACTGTCACACTCTTCTAGGTATTTTGAAATATACAATACATGTTTGTTAATTGTAGTCAGATATCTGTGCTGTATATCATCAGAGCTTATTCTCCTATCTAACTGTATCTTTGTTTGTCCCTTCCCCTGCCCATTCTACATCTACTTCTATGAGAGCATTTTTAGATTCCACACTTGAATCAGTAAAATCATATATTGGCTTTTTTGTATCTGGACTATTTCATTTAATACAATGTCCTCCGAGTTAATCCATGTTAACATAAATGATAGATTTTCATTCTTTTATGGCTAAATAATATTCAGTTGTGTATATGTACAACATTGCTTATTGCATGCATTTCTTTATCTTGGGTAAATTCCTTATCTCAGCTATTATGATTAATGTTATAATAATTAGATCTCTTTAAAATTTCCTTTGTTTATTTAATGAGTTCCTAGATTACTGAATCATATGGGAATTCAATTTTTAATTTTTTGAAGAAGCTCCACGTTATTTTCCATAATTGATGTACTAATTTCTATTCTTTCCAACAATATGTAAGGTTTTCTGTTTCTCCACAGTCTAGATTATTTGTAAATATTGTTTCATTCTTTTTTTCTTCAATGAGTCTAGTATGTATTTACTTTGTTGGAAGTAACACTTATATATACTATGCCAATTTCAGTTGTACCATTCAATGAGTTTGATAGTTGTAGTCCATTTCAAACTACTGAGAAAATACAGAACATCACCATCACCCCCAAACTTCTTGTCAATACTTACGTAACTACCACTCAAATTCAATGAGGCACAATAATTTTCAACCATAGTTTCATCTTTTTTCCTTTGTCAGGACCCCATAAAAGAGAATTCTCTTTTATGTAATGTTTATTTTACTTAACATCCTATTTTTGGGATTCATTCATCATTTTGTTGTATTGATAATTCTTTATATATATATAGATGTTTTATTAGTTATGTACATAGTATATATATAGCCATGATGGTACCATCGTTAGCCTTCTCCCTCATGAGTTATGTGGGTCTTGCCTTATGTGTGTAGTCATCAGTTATGTGGGAGAGGAAATGACTCTGTGTATAATGACCTAACTCATGGCTCTAACAATCTTTCCACCCCCTCTTCCTAGAATTTCCCTGAGCCATGTTGGGTTCATTTTAGGTCTATTTCAGTGATGAGGTTTTGTGAGTCTCTTTGTCTCTGGATATCTGATTTGGTAGAGGTTGAGAGTTCTTTGTGTCTCTCTCCTTTGCCCTTTTGCTGGTACCAGGTTCACCAATAAAGCAGCACTCTTGCTCATTTCCCCTATAACTCAATGGCTTGATCTTTAGGTTGTTCCTTTGCAATGTTGTTTCTCATATTTCTTTTAATAAAAAGTTATTCCTTGTACTTCTACAGATGCACCCTTTTATCAGTCTTGAGTCCATATCAGCAGATTACTCCAAGAAAGAGAATTCTGGGTACAGTGTTCCATTTATTGATCCTATGCCAACCCTGTGTCTGTTTTGGTCTGCATTTATTTCTAACCTGCTGTTCTCCGTATTTCTCAGACCATGGAGGAGGTGGAATATATAGATTTAAGAATGACAGACATGGAAATAACTATCCACAGAGGTGACTTGAGGTCACAATGATGTTTTTAACTTGAGGTTTAAGAGGACAGGCTCTAGATCAGAAGTGACCTTCTAGAAATCCAGGACCACTCTGCCTGCAAAGATGTTTATTGGGTCCTCTAAGTATTTAATGAAATACATAGATGCTAACATTTTTTAAACTAGGAGATCTCACATTAAAAATATTCAGATTCCCAAGAATGCTGTACTCTTGCCACAATGCATGACCCACATTCCCCATTGATGAGGGTCCCTTTGGAAGAGGGAGGACAGGGAGGAGGATAATGGAGTCACCATTATGAATATAAAATTAGAATAATATAAATAAAAATAAATTATTAATTAAAAATAATTTTGTTGAATAAGAAAAAAATATTCAGATTCCTAACTTAACAATAGAAAAACCCATAAGCCCTCAGTCTACATCATCCTTAAAATATTAAAGTCCACACCTAAACATTTATATGTGCCTTAGCATCCAGTATGGCCCCTTCTTGGCCTGTTTTACTCATGTAATCTGCTTTATTTGTAAATCCATGAGCTTCTTGTCCTGGCTTCAATTCTTGGCATGGCCCTTACAGGCTGAGTGGTGTTGATCATGTCCCTTAAAGGCTTTGAGTCCACATTTACTTATAATTATGATAGAATTAACACATCACCATAGTATAATGTAAGTTAAATAAGATATTGCATGCAGAGTGTTTAACCCAAGCCTGGCACATAAGTATTTTATATGTACTCACCATTATTATCATTTTCTTATGATTGAACAAGTTTGTCCATTTTTTTCTCACTTTATTTTTTTCATACAGATCAGAAAATGGCAATATCCATAAATATAAGTCTCCCTTTATTCTAATCTTCTGGGTCACTAGATGTACTTGAGAGCAATTAAATTAGGCAATTTACCCAACACTGTTTATAAACAGGTCTGTTGTCTATTTTGATTTGTCATTTTAAGGAGACAGAACTGAAATTTCAGGACTCCATGGATGAGTACCATGGTGTAGAGCTGGCTACCTGTGGTACAGAGGTCAATAGATTTATTACTTAGTTAGATAAGGGCAGCCACCATCATCCTCAAGAGGCAATGGGTTTAACAAGACATCTTGGCTTACAAATGACTGTGCCCCAACCCCTTCTCCATCATTTCTGGATCACCTGGGTCAGTTGACCTCTCATGTTTCATGTATATCTTCTAAAAACAAGATAGACTGGCTGAGTTTCTGGGAATTATTAAAATTATAAACATGGAATCATCAGCATATATTAAGTGCTCAATAAGAGGTGGTAATAAATAAGAGCTAGAATAAATCATAATAGGTCACTACTGAAAAGAATTAAATTCTTTATCAGGAAATAAGCACTAGGAGTTTAAGGAAATCAGATTGTAAAGTGCTGTACAATCTTGTTCAGGAAACCCAAATCAATGTCATGTGCTTTGTGATCCCATTATAATTATCATTATTTACTAATCACCATGGTCAATAATGCCTCATTACTCCCAATACCATTTATAATTACACTCCAGGGGTTTTGTTTCATTCCTTTGTTTTGTTTGTTTGTTTGTTTTTCAAATGTAATGTATGGTCTTTTCCATGTATAAATGATAATAGATTTCCTTTTAATTTCAGTTTGGATGTAAAAACTCTGCTTCAGGCCTCTGACCATCTCTAGTCTAGTCTTAACTGATTAGGGAATTGTAAGTTGTATTTGTACATGACAACAGAAACCCTCTGCTATTTGCTGGTGTTCTGAAGTTACTTGTGATGAGTATTTCTGATCTAATACTGCTCATATTTTTTTTATTTAATAATTTATTTTTTATTTATAATATTCTAATTTTACATTCATAATGGTGACTCCATTATCCTCCTCCCTGTCCTCCCTCTTCCAAAGGGACCCTCATCAATGGGGAATGTGGGTCATGCATTGTGGCAAGAGTACAGCGTTCTTGGGAATCTGAATATTTTTAGTGTGAGATCTCCTAGTTAAAAAAATGTTGGCATCTATGTATTTCAAATGTATTTCTTTAAATACTTAGAGGACCCAATAAAAATCTTTGCAGGCAGAGTGGTCCTGGATTTCTAGAAGGTCACCTCTGATCTAGAGCCTGTCCTCTTAAACACTATGTGTTTCTCAAAGTTGCATCCTGACTTTATGACCATCTACATAACAAACACTTAAAATGACTGCAAAAAGTTACAGATCATAAAATTTAGGTCAGCTGAGACTGTTTTAATTTTTAATAAATTCTCTGAGAAATTTTCATGCACAATAAATTTTGAAAGCCACAAGAGTTTTTGATATGAAAAAGTCTGAAGAATGAAGTTGAAATGAATTCTTTCTCAGGGTCTCACCCTACTTTAGGTTGACCTGGGACTCATCCAATAGCTCAAGGTTGACCTCAAACTCATGACAATCCTCCTACCTCACCCTCCCAAGTGCTGGGATTAAAGGGATATACCACCATGCCCATGTGAAATGAATTCATTACAGTGAAGTTAAGCATCTAAGAAAGCCCTAGATCTAGATGAGGTCCTAGAGCATACATATCCCTGTGAGAGATAGTTGAGTTACTCTAAAGAAGTTCTATTTAATTAAAATGTCCTTTACATACTTATAAAAATATAGTCAGGAGGTTGTGGGAAGGTAGTACTGAGTTGATTTCTAGATTTTTATTTTTAGATTTATACATATACATTTGTATATTGGGGGTGATATGGTCAAGTTTCAGGTGTGATCCCCAAGACAACCAATTTATGAAACACTTTTGCCTAGGTGATCTAAGCCAAGAATGGGTTCCCTTGGTCCTTGGTGGGCTATCTCAGAATCATTTCTGTGCTTCTGGCCTGACGATGGTGAGACACAAATGTCAGCTTTTGTGCAAAGGCTCTGATTTCTCTTTCATGTCAGCATGCCCCAGCATGACTAAGAACATTGTTTATGTGCAAATCCTATAGTAAGAGATAAAACTGCTTTAACCTTGTGGTGGTGGTGGTGGGAACCAGAATTTGAAAAATAGAAAAGCAAACTAATAAAGAAAAAGTAAACAAACCATGGGCACCAAATAATCAGTTCTGTATTTGAAGAACTGATTGCATTGGGCTCTCTTCCCCCAAAACCTTTTCTTTTTTTCTGTCAAGTTAGGGAAAGTTTAACAATGGGAAACATGCCTTTTGAACTTCGTTACTTTTTATGAGGTTCCTAAAACATTAGAGTGAATATATTTTAACTGCTTATTAAAACTAAAGACCCTCTGACATTTCTTCCCATATCCATAAAATTTTATGAGATGTCTTATTTTGAAGCACTGCAAAGTAAAAATATTTGTCTTAAAATATGATGGAACATTATACTATTCCTCTGCAGAGCAAGAGCTTCCCAAGGGTCCTGACCTGCCAACTTAGGGCTTTAGTTCCCAGTTTCCTGCAAGACTGCCAGTTGCTGAAGCTTCTGTGTGGTCCCTCTACATGGTCCCTTCTCGTGCTCTCTCCTGGTCTCATTGGCTCATTTTTTCTTTCATTTGCTTTATCTTGCTGTTGGTTATTTCCCAAACAACACTCCTCTTTTAGGGGTGCTAATATTGATAGCTGGGGTACAGCTATCAGCTCTTCCCGGTGCTGTGTTAGCAGAACCCTTCTTTTTCATTTTTATTTTTTTTTCTGAATGGAAATGGGATTTGGGTAAGGCATTAGTCAAGTAGAGGTAGATACATAACCCAAGCTAACCAATCAGGATACCTGCACTTTGAATCAGGTAGGTTCAGGAGTAAGCACTGATGAATATAGGATGGACAGGACTTTCTTTGGATGACTATGGCTCTGGGAGAGGAGTTCTTTCTGATTTGAAGGCTCAGGTTATTGCTGGGAGGAAGGCTGTTTCCTTTCACCAGAAACTTGATTTGTGAAAATGATGAGCCCAAAGCTGCCATGGCCTTATTCACTATCATGTGGACAGAGACATAGTTGAGATGGAAACTCAGTATCCTTTTAATTCTTGAATACAGTCATATCTGAACCAACCTCTCATCTTAGCAACCAACAAGAATTATTTATAACTCAAGCTAGTCTGATTTGAATTTCCATTATTTGCAACTAAAAGAACCATTGTTCTTCTACCACTTTTAAGAATGTACCCATCAGGTGAGAACAGTCTAGAAAAAGGAAGATAGACTATGGCATGTGCATGGGTAGTGGTTAGTTATGATCTAGAATTCTCTCCCTGCCTCTCCCACTTCCTCAGCAAACTCCTTATCCAAGAAAACCTACTCATGGTCTGCTTGTAGTGAACCTGACTAAAGAAACCTCACTTTATTTGTAAAATGGAGTTGTGTAGAATTTAATATTAAAACTAGTAATAAATAAAAATCAGCAGAATAAGTTAATCTAATTTGATAGGTGTTAATAAAGTAAAGCCTTTAGAACAATGCCTGACAGGTAGGAAATGTTGAATATATGAATGTTTTAGTATTAATTCTTAAGATATATTATGACATCTCTTTTCTTGTTCCTACTGCTTTGGTGACACCGCCTATTTCTTGTTCTGATAATATTGGGCTCCTTAATGGATCTTTTCTCTCCCATGGCTATTGTGTGAAAGAAAACTGTTCTGGTGATGAAATAGGGCAAGTTGCTTGAGTTTCAGCGTCCTCACTGGTCACAAGGCATTGTGATGCTACCGCACAAGCTAAAGACAGAACTGTGGACAGTGCATATACAACAGTCCTCTCATGTCACATGGCCTCCATGACCTTTCCCTTTCTGTCTTTCCTTCTCTGTGCTCATCTTTGGCAGGTCTGAAATTGACATCTAAGATTCCACAAGGGCTCCATCTGACAGATATATGATTTCTATATTTAAAGACTCTGTAACAGAGCATTACTACTAGTTATAGCTGTGTTTTCCTAATAAAAATATTGTGTTCATTGTATAGATTATTGGAATGTGCATGCTGTAATTATACATATTGTCATTTCATGAATGGATACTAAGATCCATGCTAGAAATTCCCAACAATTTCCACCTTGAGCAGGGTATCTGTCTCCTTTATGCCCCAGAGCTCAGCACTTTACCTGCATGAAGGCAGCTCCCATGTATGAGACTTCCACACAAGATGCAAGCAAGCCCACATGCTGAGGATGAGTCCAGACAGCAGGGTGAACTGGAGAATAAAGCATACTTTGAGTGCATTATGTAAACAGTTCTTTTGGTTTCCTTGATCTTTGTGGAAAAAAAGTTTTATGTATTTTTTAAGCCTGACTCTTTCAGTTCAAGTTCAGGGGGTTCATAGTTTCCAAGGCTCCTTTTGAGGTTTGTCATAGTTTAAATGAATAAAATCAAGTAAGCTGAATCCAGAATTTCTTCTGGATGCCATCAGAAAGCAGGCAAAGTGCTCACTGAATTTGCTGTGTGGGTTGGGATAAGATTGTGAGAAATATGAGAAAGAGGTTTTTTGTTGTTGTTGTTTTTCTGTCAAATGGTTAAAAAAATAGAGAAACTCAATTCTGGAAGGTCACCAGTCTGTGGGAAGCCCCCTTCCTGAGTCAGCTGTCCTTGAGACCAGAAGATTCAGCAGTCCTTGAGACCAGAAGAGTCAACAATCCTTGAGACAAAGCTTCTATTTCTGCATTTGGTAAAAGGTCCCTAAACCTCCTTCCCTTCCTTTACTCTTATCCTAGTAATGGCGTTGTTTTTATATTGTAGTTAATCACGTAAGAGTGTTTGTCTAGCAGACCCTTCTGTTAGAAGATAAAAACACTAGCCCATCTCCTGCTGATGTACTTGCTTGCCTGAACTTTTTTAAAAAGTTATTCATCCTTTTGCAGACGTGAACATTGCCTTGCCAATATACTTTGGATTGTGTGGTTATTCTTGAACTTTAGACTCATTTTTTTGTTTTAAACAACTCTGACTTTAAGAAAAAAATCTTTATTCTGTTTAATATTAAACATATGTTAGGACAGATAAATAAAATAGATAGAAACTCACTTTTATATCTGCTCCGCAACCTCTCAGGTATGAAAACAATAACAAAGGAATGTATGTATATTCCTTCATATATATATATATATATATATATATATATATATATATATATATATATATATATATATATTCCTTCCTTGGCTCTGTTCTTTTTCTTTACTTTTCTTTATAATTTATTTTTATTTATATTATTCTAATTTTACATTCATAATGGTGACTCCTTTATCCTCCTCCCTGTCCTCCCTCTTCCAAAGGGACCCTCATCAATGGGGGATATAGGTCATGCATTGTGGGGGTAGTCAAGATTTATGGGGGATAGGCCAAGTCTCTGTGCATAATGCCCCAATTTGTGGCTCTAACATTCTTTCTGCCCCCTCTTCTGCAAATTTCCCTGAGCCAAATTGGGGTCATTTTAGTTCTACTTCAGTGATGAGGTTTTGGGAGCCTCTGTGTCTCTGGATATCTGGCTTAGTAGGAGTTGAATGTTCTCTGTGTTTATCTCTTTCAGCCTTCTTTGTTCTAGTGTCCTGATCTCCAAGAATGCTGTGCTCTTGCCCTTCCCCCACATTGCTCTATGGTTTGAACTGGGGCTCTGGTGAGGTGTGATTGGCTGATCCCCCCTTCAGGTTCCTGGTCCATTTGAAAAAGATAAGCAAATTCTCCAAAGGAGAGAGAAGTTAGTACTAGATAGCTGGGATGGCCATAGATATTTTGGAGGGAATTTTATATGTGTAGGCCCTCTTCTAGCCCACATTTGGTGGTATCTTGATCTTGGAGACTGAGCTCATTTTTTGTACATGGTTTTGACTTATTTCCCAGTTCCAGCAATGAGTTCCATTCCACTGAGTAGATCTATTAGCCAAATCAAGAGCCTTTGGTTACCCACCATGGCTGTGTGCTACTACTGCACTTGTTTGAGCATTATGCTAGATTGTTTCCTACTGGGTATCTTAGACTGCAAGTTGTTTGGTCAGATGTCAGCCATTTTCCCCGAGTTGCTCATTTAGCACCCTCTGGCTAACTGTCTAGGGACTGGCCCTCTTCCAGATTCTGACCAGGTCTCTCCATGTTTTGTCTCAGCCATGTATGTTGTCTTTGACAGTAGGGTCTTACCATTAACCTTTGATGGGTCATCAAGAACTCTGACAGAAATCTGTCTTTTTTGCTAGAATTGTTCTAGAGAAGTATGTGTGTATGTGTGTTTGTTTGTATGTGTGCTTGTGTGTGAAGTTATAATCAATTACTTCATACTTTAATTTTGCAATCTTTTTTGCTAAATCCATTTTACTCTTCCTTCTTCACTTTGGAAAATCATTTGCTCAGATGAGAAACTAGTTTTTTTTTTTTTAGTCTAATATGAGATTGTTAAGGTAAATGAAATTTTGTTGGACTTTTCACAATGATTTACTAAGACTGCTCAGATCTTCTTTGACTTATGCAATTCCATTTAAATACTGCCTATCAGCACATTTATGATGGGTGTTTAAATAGGCAGGGAATACATATGTTTTAACCTGAATTTCTTTCTTAAAATTTGAGCTTCTACTGTTTTTAAGATTCTTAAAAATAATTAGGTAGATTAGCTAAGATAGGAATGAGTGCCTCTGACTGAATTAAAAGTAAATATTCATACACAAAATGTACTGGTTAGAAATGGATGAGGAATTATCTTTAAACTGTAACAAATTTATAATTTATTAACTCTAAGAACATGTGTTCAAGGAGATTTAAAGGAAAGACCAAACAGTTTTAATAATTGTAGCTTCATAAATTTTCTCAAGCCCTATGAGTGGTTCAGAAATATAGCTGGGGCTGGACAGATGCCTCAGTGGTTAAGGTGCTTGCCTGTGAAGCCTAAGGACCCAGGTTCTACTCCCCAGTACCCACTTAAGCCAGATGTACAAGGTGATGCATGTGAGTTTGTTTGCAGTGGTTGGAGGCCCTGGCATGCCTGATCTCTCTCTCTCTCTCATCTGCTTTTCTCTCTCAAAATAAGTAAGTCAATAAATGAATGAACAAATAAAATATTTTTAAAAAGAGAAACATAGCTGAATCAATCAAAGGAAGGGAGTGGGTCTGTCGAACACCCAACTTGAAAGGGAAATTAATGAGTTAGTAATGGGAAAACCAGGGCATACATAGTCTGGGGCCAGGAGAGCGAGTTGTTGTTATATACTTCACAAGGGACTAGGAAAAATGACTGTTCATGTTTCATTATAAACTTATTAAACAAAGAAAAAGCCATTGAAAACTTAAGTGTCAATATAGCAATAAAATAGCTATTTAAATCACTGGAGCTAACCATGTAACTGATGAGTTAATCTGAAAACCAAATTGGAAATTCAACAAAGATATAATTTATACTGTCAATGACAGCTCAACATGGAATGGAGTAGACAGGAAGAACACAGGTAAATGATTACATCATTGGCCTAGTGACCTGGAAATGTGCCCTTGGATCATGGCACTGCATCTCATATTCTGTTGTTGAGGTTGTTTTAGGATGTTTGGGTATGTGGCATAATAATGTCAATAATTATTTTGTATTGAATTCAGACACTGTGTTGTATACTTTATAAGAATCACTTTCTTTAATCCTTAAGTGAAACATAGAATATAAATGTTTTTATTACCCTAGTCTAATCAAGATGAAGAGAATCTTAGAAAGAATAGTCAATTTCCCTCAAGATCACATCAGGTTCAGGACTTGACTTCAGATAATGCAGATTTAAAATTTCCCAGACTGTTACCTCTGCCTCCACTTCTGTAAAAAGCAGAACAAAATCCCACAGATCCTTCCTTGGTGTCACCACCTGAAATGCTCCTCAGCACAAACAAGGGCTAATTTCAGGTAGCAGCTATTGTTTCTACTGCCATTATTATTATTGTACTATGTCTATTAAACACAGAAATTTCTTAGCTGATCAGTTATGTGCACATTTGTCTTAGATTTACTGAAGGTCATCTAAACATGTTTGGCTTACATTAGAGCTAAAATGTTCTTATAGTTATTATTGTTTCCATATTATGGTTGAAATAAGAGAAATTTGGAGGCAGCTTTATCTAAACCCAGAGCTTTAGATAACATCAAAATACATCATGTTAATTGAAGAAATGAGAGAACAGATAATTGCAGGGAAATGTCTCAATTTAAATAATGATCTGAAAAGCTCAACTTTCCATTAACATTTTAATATATTATTATTTTACTCCAGATGTTTCTATTATGTCTGACAAAAAGAAATTTGATGAGTAAAAGAATGCAAAAGATGACTGACAGATTCTGTGTAAATAAATAGAGGTTGTCTGGAAAGTGAATTGGCAAAAATGTAGATATTGAAGGCAATTTAGGGCTGGATCAAATCTTAGCTCAACCATTTAAAATCTTTGAAGTTGGCTAAGGATGTAGGGTGCTTACCTAGTAGTACAAAGCCTGGGTTTGATCCCCAGCATTGTTGAATAATCATTGAAGAAAGAAATGTTGGACTTGGATGAGTTTCTTAAACTCTCTGAGCTTTAATTTTTTCACTTGTACAAAGTGGGAAAAGTAAATGTACACAACAGGACTTTAGTGAAGATTCAATGATAGGGCAATAACATGATTATTACCTGGTGCTATTCCATCATGTCCTGGAATACAAACTATAAAGCATCATTATCCCCATCTTCTAGATGATGGCCTGAGGCTATGATCTGTGGCTACAATGAACTACCTGGACCCTTGCTGCCCATGCCAGGCTCCACAAACTGTTTTTTTTTAAAAGTTTTAAAGCAGCTTTTATCAATTAATTGTAATACAAATATTCCAAAAATATAAACAAATAGCTAATGGTGTCCTACATTTTAAGTCTTTGAATAAAACAAATAATCAAATCATGGAACAAGGTAGTCAGATTTGAATAGTCCAGTCACAGTGGGAAGCATACTCCTCCCCAGCAGACTCTTCCCCTCAAATGGCATCTTAAAAGATCAAATGGGCAAACAAATAAAAAAAAGAAGACAAAACTAAGGCTCTATTTACAGCAAATGGTGACTGAAGGACAGCCATGGTTAAATAGCCAAATAAAGGCTCAAAAGGGCAAATAGTGACCCACTCCTGCAAATTAAGAATTGTCCTCAATACTAGTGTCCCAGTGTGCCTATTGTTTTCACTGAGATGCCTTTGTGTGCCATCAGCTCTGCACCCCCTCCATAGAAGAGCTTGGTCGTAGTTCTCAATACAACAGAAAAAGTTAAAAAAATCATTTTGGACATTCTGGTTTTGAGGAATTCACTTCCATTCTTCCCTTCTTAAATACAAAACACAAAACTATTCCATCCATGGTCTTTTTCCCCACATTTTCTCGTTTCCTTCCTTCCTCCCTCCCTTCTTCCCTCCTTACCTCTCTCTCTTCTTTGCTTCCTTCTTCCCTCCCTCCCCTCTCCCCCTTCTCTTCCCACCCTCCCTCCCTCCCTCCCTCCCTCCCTCCCTCCCTCCCTCCCTCCTTCCTTCCTTCCTTCCTTCCTTCCTGATAGGTTCTTGCTACATAGGATAGACTCTCCTGAAACTTAAAATCCTCTTTCCTTAACCTCTCAGTGCTGGGATTACAGGCCATGCTCCACTCACTTTAATTTACAATAATCTTTAATGGTAGCTCAACTTCAAGATTAGAATATCTGATTTTAGAAGAGCACAACATGTTGAAGAAATCTCGTCAAAAAGCATGGCCACAGTATCACTTGTTTACACATGCTATGATTCCGGGTCCTCTTGGTGAAACCAAAGGAGAGAGAAGACCTGGTCATTCATTACCTTGGAGAAGTATGCATGCAATGCATTTACCTGGTACTTGGACCTGTCCCCAAGGAACAATTTCCATAGCATTAGAAAATACCGTCTTTGGAAGGGTAGATATGCTCAGAGTCAGAATTTGGCTGAGGCACGTGGTCGTTTGTTTCTTATGGTCTATCACAAAGATGGCATTCTGATGAAGTGGTGTTGGAGTCTGGGTAGGGTTTATATCTTCATAAAGATGCAGGAGACATCCAGTCCTGGGAACCCAACTTTGGGTCCTTATCCAAGTTATCAAAGAATTGAAAACACAGACTCAGAGAACGGTAAATTATGAGATTTATTTTAGAAAGAATTAGGATTGAGAGGGAAGGCAAGAAGAAAACCAAAGCCAAAACAAATTCTCCCCTCTGGCTGGGAAGGGAGACCAAGAAAATCTCCCTCACAAAGAGAAAGGTCTCTTTGTGTTCTCTCTGGGAAAAAAGCCTCTGGAAAAGGGGCTCACACATAGGTGGAAAACAAGCAGGAAATTGTCCAAGCAAAAATAAATTCTCCCCATGGAATGGAGGAGGGGAGAATGAGAAACACCCCTTATCAAAGGGAGTAAGAGAGACAGAAGAGAGAGAGACAGAGAGGTAAGGGGACCAGAGAAGCTAAGAACTTAAAAAGGGGGCCACGAACCAAGAGGCCAAGAGGCTTACAGATGTGTTTCAGGACCATTTATATGAATCAAATATTCAATTAGGATGAGCCTCATCATTAGACTCAGGTGTGTAAGGGAGACACCTGATTTGCTGGTGGGTTCCCGAAGCTGACTCAGGAAGGAACAACCCACAGGTGTTCTAAGCCCAGGGAAAGTTGAGCAAGAAGCTGTTACTTAGGAGCTGTTGTTTGCAACCATCTTGGATCAGACACTGGTTCTATTTTTGCCAGGGCAAGCAAGATGGCATCTATACTTCCCCAAGGGCCAGGCCCTATCTGACTACTTATCAGAAAAAGGCTATCTTTCTCCTAATGTGTATCACTGTTCTGTTGGCCCATTTTATTAACTGTTACGATTTGGGAAAGAAAAGCTCCACATTATCATATTTGTAATGGATAATTTTCTCTGTGCTTGGTCACAAGAAGTGGGAATTGTGTCAGACAGAAAGAGTGAGACAAAATCTTAGTCACAATTTGCAACTAACCAGTTGTGGGACTTGGAACAAGTTCCTTCATCCTCTTGGGCCTTAGCTTTGCCAATGGCAAAATGAATTGATGGCTCATATGACTTCTAAAGTTATTTTATAGCTAATGGGAGGTTTGAACTTTCTCCTTTCTCCACAGAGAAGCTCTTCCTGACACTCCTGAGCAGTGAGATGCTGTATAAAAAGGGAAAATGGGCACCTAATCTGAACTGCGTTGGTTTTCCTGCTGCCCGGGGCAACCTAAATGACTGTCAGCACCAATATGCTATGAATAGCTCTCTGCTTGACTCTGTCCTGTGGACAGACTGCTATAAAAGCAAAGTATATTTGTCTAAATTCAAGTTTATCAAGATGGCATCTATTCTCTTTTTACATGAGAGTTATGCTGGGCTGTGACAAGCAGGAATGACAGATCGAAAGTGAATGTAAGAAGAGAATTGAGTTAGAGCCAAGAAAGGTAATAGCAAGAGCTGTTTTGTATTATGACTCAAGTGAAAGCGATATTTTGGAGGTGAGGTAACACAAGCTAATTTAAAATATTACTCTGAAAGAGCAGGGAGTGTGTAGAAAATCAAAAGCAGAATAAAAAAAGTTCTTGGGCATACCTTTGTTCACAGTAATTAAGTTATGATTGTGGGAAACAAAAGCCACTCAACAATTGTAAAAGAAATTTTTAAACAGTTTTTAATGACATGTCATTTTTTATAATTCTAAAGAACTATAAACACTTTGTCATTTTGAAAAATTATATCTAAAACTATCATTTTAATTGTTAATGTCTAACAGGTGTGGGCTTACTGCCAGCCAGGTTCCTTGGCATGTAAGGGGGCCCAAGATTTCAATTCCACTGTTCCCATTCTTAATTATGTCTCAAACACTAATATTCACAGAGGATAAGCTCCCAAAGCAAAAGCACATTTTCTTCCTTGCTTTTTTTTAAAGCACTTTTCTGAATTTTGGAAGTGTGTTATTTCAGCATAGGCCATGACTACAAGCACCACACCAGCAGACTTTGATTTGACCATCACTTATAATTAAAACATCTCATTAGGTTTTGGGATTCACTAATGGATGGGTTGGTTATGCAATGGATGAGGTGTTGTTGACTTTGCCAATATTGATGTAAATGATTTATATAGAATAATCAGCATACTCTTTAAAAAGTCTACACAACCACATGTATAAAGATCATTGTTTGGAAAAGCTGGAACTCACTAGTGAAAATTACTATTGTTTGCAAAATATAAGAAAGTTTAACTGAACAAAAATGATGAATGTAATTCATGTTGGTGCACACCTGTAATCTCAGCAGTTCTAGAAGCTGAAGCAGGAGGACTGCAAGCTCAAGGCCAGTCTGGGTTATTAATAAGCAAACTCAAAATAAAAAATTTAAAGTCCAAGCAGTTCAGTGGTAGAGTGATTATCTTGCATGTTAGGCTCTGAGTTCAGTCCCCTTCACTGCAAAAAAGAAAACAAAATGAAACAAACAAAATTGGCAAAACCAACCAACTAAACCAAAAGTTTTTTTTTGTGTGTGTAATTTTTAATTTTAGAGAGAGAGAGAGAATTGGTGCTCTAGGGCCTTAGCTGTTTCAACAGACTCCCAGACACTTGCACCATATGTAACCTTGCACTTGCCTCACCTATGTGCGTCTGGCTTACGTGGGATCTGGAGAGCCAAACATGTGTCCTTAGGCTTTGCAGGCAAGTGCCTTAATTGCTAAGCCATCTCTCCAGTCCCAAACCAAAAGTTTAATGTGCCAGGATAGGAAATAAGAGAAGAGCCTTTAGGTTAGACTAATTAAAGAGAATTGCATTAAAATGAAGGTTCTTTTTGACTCTTCTCTACTTATAGTTGCTGGCCACAATCAAATGTAGCATTTGCAGCTTTTTCATTTTTTAAATTTATAGTCCTTATCCTCTTTTAATATTCATTAATGTTTTGAGTAAGAGAGTAGGTCCTAAGGGATAAGAGATTATATTAACCACATTTTCTAAATCCCAGGTCATGAGGTGAGTTATTTTTTTAAAATTTATATTATATGTTGATTTTTGTAAAAAAGGATCTCCTCTTAAACTCACTCTTCCACATCACAATTCTGTTGAGGGTCTTGTCTGGTGGGGTTATTGATATTCATTGTGGAGACCAAGAGGCCTCACTCAGTCTTTGCAAGGGGGTGAGGGAAGCTATTCCTACCAACCCTGAGATTCTCATAATCTTTCTGCCCCCTTTTCCACAATGTTCCCTGAGCCTTGGTAGACAAGATAGGGATCTGATTTCGTATTGCTTTCTCTGTAGCCTCTGGCTCTCTGTTTTGATGAGGTTTGTGTGATCACAGTGTCCAACACCATCTCCCTGGAACTGATTTTCAGACTAGTCATGAGGGCAGAATTCATTTCACCACTTTCCTCTGTAATAACTTCTGAACCCAGGCAGATGAGGTAGAGGTGACCCATCTCTTGATTGGCAGGCAGCTATTTTGTTTTACGTATTTTTACTTAATCACACAACATCCTATACAACTGTTTGCAGTCAACAGGCAGTATGTAATCCTTCGTTTTGAATTTCATAGAGAGGTATGGATATCTTTAATCATTTTATCTGAAAACACCCACCATTTAGGTTTAAAACCTCAACTATGACAAAGGACTTAACTTGAATATAAATATTTTAGTGCAATTTTATAAGGTGGGTATAATTTCTTCTTTGCAAAACCCAACTTCTGTGTCATATGCAGTTTATTATTCTTCAGGCATTTGCTTTAATCTTGTATAGGCTATGGCTGCATCTACATATGGGAAGCTAATCAGAGACTTTAAGCCAATAAGACCACATGAGAAAATAGCCTTTCATAAATATTTATTGAGGACTCAGCCATGCAGGAAGCCTGCTTTCAATGGCAACTGAGAGACAGAGATCAGTTGGTTATCAATGCCACTTTCCATTGCATTAGTAAAATCATAGCCAAAGAAATGTGCACAGCTGATGTTTCTTGTTTTAAATACATGATATGGGCAGTAAGACATAGGTTATATTGGGGGTGATAATAAGGAGCTGGTGATGTTTTTAAGTATATGATCTGGGCAGTAAGATGTATGTTATATTGTGATGATAATGAGGAACTGGTGATGTTAAAACTGAAAATAAACCTGAAGATGTTTAGCGATTAAGTCATTTGCCTGAGAAGCCAAAGGACCCAACGTAAGCCAGATGCACAAGGTGGCGCATGCATCTAGAGTTCATTTGTAGTGGCTGAAGGCCCTGGTGCTCTCATCCTTTCCCCTCCCCCTTGCCTTTTTCTCTTTTTCTCAAATAAATAAAAATAAATTAAAAATGTTTTTGAAAAACTGAAAAAACATTGGTACAGTCAAGGCAGAAACTCCCTGACCCTGTAAGATCAGAGGCCAGTTCTGCATTATTCCCCCAGCTTCTTCAATTTTGATGTAAAATGTCAAATAATTCCCTGTAGAATTTTTCTTTTTGAGAGCTGGAGAGATGGCTCAGCAGTTAAAGGCTCTTGCTTACAGACTGATGGATTCCCTAGCACCCATGTAAAGCCAGATGTAAAAAGTGGCGCATGTGTGTAGAGTTTGTTTGGAGTGGCAGAAGGGTCTGGCATACCCATACTAACTCTTATGTCTCTCATAAAATAAATAAATAAATAAATAAATAAATAAACAAATAAATAAATAAATAAATAAATGTTTTCAAAGGGCTAGAGAGAACTTTTCTTTTTGAGGAGAAACCAAGTTAGAGAGGGATTTTATGTGTTTTGCAAAGCTCAAAGGAGCAGAGAGAGGGTTAAGGCTAGAAGTTGATCAGTCATAGATTCTGTCTTAGTGATAGGAGGAACTTACTAATACTGTCTCCTAAGGGTAGCTACTCTCAAAGTGTTGTTATTAAAAGTAAAAATAGCCGGGCGTGGTGGTGCACGCCTTTAATCCCAGCACTCGAGAGGCAGAGGTAGGAGGATCGCCGAGAGTTCGAGGCCACCCTGAGACTACATAGTTAATTCCAGGTCAGCCTGGGCCGGAGTGAGACCCTACCTCGAAAAAAAAAAAAAAAAAAAAAAAAAAAAAAAAAAAAAAAAAATAAAATTTAAAGCTGGGCATGGTGATGATGCATTCCTTTAATCCAAGCACTTGGGAGGCAGAGGTAGGAGGATCACTGTGAGTTCAAAGCCACCCTGGGACTACATAATGAATTCCAGATCAGCCTGCACTAGAGTAAAACTCTACCCTGAAACACACACACACACACACACACACACACACAAAAGTTAACCAAACGTGGGGTTGCTATTATAGAGATGACTTCTTCTTTGCCTTTGGGTGGAGAATTTAACAACAACAACAACGAAAAAAATTTCAGTAGTCTACAATTTAAAAGTTTTATGTCAATTATGTTGATAATTTATAATAAACTCTGTCTACATATTTATTTCAACTTTTCTTTCCTATCCACCTGTGAAAGCATGAGCAAATGCATAAAATACCAGTACTGAAACACTCACTTTGTGTTTCAGGTGCTTTTCATTCAGAGTAGTAATATTCAGAATGGTAAATATGGGTGGCTGTTGGACTCAAACACAGAACTCAGCTACTATACCTAGCCATAAAGACAGGAGCAGTGAGGTACATGCTACATAGTTAGAAATATGCCTTAAAATTTAGCTACTTCTGGTGGCCTATTGTACCTGAGTTGTGATTCATTTTTTCACTTTAATCTTTCAGATTTTCCATGACAGAACTGTGCTTCAGATGTTAGCAAGGCCATAGGGCCACTGTGGGCACTGTCTCCTGTTGCTAGCTCAACCATTTCAAAAGCAGTAGAAAATGGCTGGCCTCCACAAATCAAACAACTCTTCTGCCATTGTCAGCTGGACCTCAACGAAAGAACTTGATGAACTGACAAAATAAATTCTATGGTTTCAAATCTGATTAGTTATAATCAGTTAGACTCTACCTCATTTTCTTGAGATAAAAAAGAAAAACCAGACCAATTAATAAAATTGCTGTATTTTCAATGACTGTCAATTAAATTTATGTAGTTATAATTTTTCTCAAAAGTATTTTATAAAAGCTTCAGTTCATTTAATCATTTAAAATGAGTGGCATTATTCTATTATGCTTACTTTAATGTTAATCACTAATAATCATAGTATTATAATTTTAGGTGCATGATTTACTTTTTTAAAGTTGTATGAACTTCATATATGGGAACATTGACAGCACACCCCTAAACCCATAGGTGATAATGGTCCCTTGTGGATTGAACAACCATCATGAACATGTGAGCAATAATTACCAATATAGATTTTATTCTTATCCCCACTATTAAAATGAAATCCTGGAATCATGAGAAGTTAAGCAACTGGCACCAGGTCAAATAGTCAGTAAGTGATAGAAGCAGAAGAACTTCAACCCAAATTATCTGGCTCTTGTCTTTACTCTTATCTACTGCCACCTCCCATTTTTGTGTGATCAGACAATAAAAGCACCAAGAAGAGGATTTAGCACAGCCATGGCATCTTATTAAGAAGAGAATCACTTGAGTTCCAGACAGAATATAACTGTGGGTCCCAAGATAGAGCAATTTCAACCCCTCAAAATTAGTGACAAGTCTACTAGGGTGAGGATTTAATGGCAACAAGTATGGAGACACGTGGAAGCAATGATGGAGCCATCATTTCTGATGCCTCTGACTCTTCACTAGGTATAAAATCATCCACATGGCTTGTTATCTACAGTTATTTGTTCAGTTTTACTATTAACTCTCCTGTGTTCATCTTCCATTTCCAGAAGATCCATGCTTGGGAGAAAAAAAGATGCAAAAGACTTCACTGTGTTCACTCCAGGAACTTTCAAAAGATCCATCAATTCTTTAGTAGAAAGTATCAAATGACAGTTTATATCTCCAGAATTCTTTAAACTCTTGACTCAAAATGATCAGTTTGTTCTTGGCACTAAACCTAAACTATTTTATCATGATACTTACCCAAAACTTATAAAATCCCTTGCTTGCATTGGAATACTGGTCTGAAAGCAGACTTCCAGACCTTTGTTTTCAAGTGAGTATGTATATGAGTATTGGGTATGTGTTCATGTGGGTGCAGGTAGGTGCATGTGTGTGTGTGTGCACGCACTTGTATGCATGCATGCACCAAGGGTATCCTTGGGTGTCATTCTTTAGGAACTTTCCTCAATTTTTTTTTTGAAACAGGGTCTCTCACTGGCTGAAACTCACCATGTAGAATAGACTGGCTGTTCAGTGAGCTCCAAGGATCTGCCCATGTTGTAGTAAACTTCTGGGAAGATGTAAACAGATGTTTATTCACTCCCAGATAGAGCACTAACAACAAAGCAAAGTAATAATTACAAGAAAGTCCAGTTAGTTTGTTGGTGTTAGTTTATGTAGCCACAGGAGTATTGGAGAGGGCTTACTTACAGAGCACAGACAACCCAGGGGCAGCTGCATCACCACAAAGCCTACACCAGCCCAGGTCATAACACCAAAGCTGCATCTCTGGAACTTGCTGTACAGACTGGTCAGAGCAGCTCTCTTCTCCTGAAATAACCTTGAAGAGGGGCCTTGGTGAATCTCAATAGTTTCAAGAATTTCCTGAGACTTGTAAAATCTTTCTATCCAGACAATTATTTACTTCTTCTTCTTCTTCTTTTTTTTACAGTACAATTTGAACATTTTATTCTAATAATGTTAACAAGTAAAAATAGTAATAACATTATGAAAACCAAGCTATAGGCTTCCTGATGGGTGTTTTAAGCTGACTCTCACTGAATTTTTTTCTTTTATTATTTTTTTTCTTTTGAAAATCTCCTGACAGTTTTTTTTTATTAGTTATGTATATAGTATATATACAACCATATGGTACCATCGTTAGCCTTCTCCCTGTCCTCCCTCATGGGTAGTGCAGTACTTCCTGAAGCTTAAGAGCCTATGTTTCAATTGGAAATTCCTAGCAATCTCCCTCAAGATGAAACCTTTCAATTTGGAGGGAATTGCTAGAGTCAGCCAGTCTCTGCCTCCTCAACACTGGGATTACAAATGTGTGCCTTCGCATGTAGCTTTGTTTTCCTGTTGGCCTCTTTAATTGGGAGGCAAGCACTTTAGTAACTGAGCTATTTCTATAGCCTTCCAGACCTCAGGATCTTAATACAATATCCTAACTTTCCCCTTCACTCTCTGAGATGCTTGTAATGTTTTGGGGAGGGGGCTTCCCTACTGTATCAAACAGGACAGCATTATCAACAGGTAGTGCTAGTGATATTCATGGGTATCTAGCATTTTATAGCTCTTAAAGGGAGACCTGTTTTTTTTTTTTTTTTTTTTTTTTTTTAAATTTCTGGCAGTGTTCCTTGCCTCCTCTACCCCAAAAGAAATCAGAAGCAGTTAGACTTGTTCAGATGCTGAACCTGAACCTTTTTGACATTCTTTACCATTTCTCTTGTCCCCGTACAAGTCTAGGCAAAATATTTTCAATATATAAACACTAAAGAATTAATGATATGGCAAGTCATCTTAGTGTTAATTGTTTGCTCTTTGTTTACAATGTCTGCCAAATTTCACTTGAAATTGTACTTTGCTTAAATGAATTATGATGCATAGAAACAACATAATTTAGTGGGAAAATAAGAACAGTGAATATATATAGTCAGATGCCATCAGGAAGGATCAATATAAATAAAACTGGCACATTATGGAAATGCTAACTTTCTCAAAACAAATTAGCTTTCTGTTTTTGTCTTCCAAAGGCATATTGTTAGAAAGTATCTGAAATGTGTATGCAGAATCCTAATAATCATCCCTGTGCTCACCATCCAAGATGAGAATTAGAATTAGAATGCTGACTCAGATACCACGTGCCCTGTATTTTCTGTTTATACAGTGCATTATCATAGTTTCTATGGTAAGTGTGTTTATCAAACTCATTTGGCACCAGCTATGTAAACATTCTAATGATATGTCTACAGTCTGATTTACAGTGTCTTATCTTTCTAGAAAAAGAGGTGGCAATAAATCTTTCAGATGTACAAAAAATGCTAGTTAAACAGAAAAGGTCTTTGCATAATTTATTCAATATAGTGATTCCCTTTTCTTTTCCCCTACTTTGGTGGTTCATTTCGAATTTGTTCTTGAATACTTTGATCCCATAACAATTTCTACCACTGCCCATACATACCACTTCTTCCTGTTTCTATTCTATCACTCCTAGGCTTGGACAAAAGCAAGCCATTTATTCCCAATCTTTTGTCTCACACTCCATGACACCTTGTATGCAACATGTGCTCAGCACTTATTATGTAAATAGCTGTCATACTCAGAACTAAGTGAATAACTAAACAGCCCGGAAGCCTTGAAGAGATCTTTGTTGGTTTAATCTTTAATCGTTCTCATTGCTATGGTTTGGATATGGTTAAACTGTGCCCCCCCCCCACCACCACAAAGGTTTGAAAATTGAGACTTAACCTAGTTCATAAATTGTCCTCAGGGTGGCAATGTTGGGAGATGGTGGGATCTTTAGTAGGAGTTTAGTAGGCTTAGGTTGACTACCAATGTGCCCTTGGAAGGGAGAGTTGGATACCAGCCTCTCTTGTTTCCTGTTCTGAGATACAATTTCTTCCCTTCATACATTCTTCTGCCTCAAAGTGATGAAAGGAAATGGGGGCTTGTATCTGAGACTGTTTCATTGTGTTTGGACTCCCTGTATCCAGACTGGTTAACTAAATAAATGTGTTTTCTTCATAATGTTAGTTTGCCTCAAGTATTTCATTATAATAAATAAAAAAAAAGCTGGCTAATACATTCATCCTCCCCATTTGTCTTTCACACTCCTTCCCTCATGACTTGCAAGTTAGGAAGATGCCTTGCATATAGTTGTTATGCAGTGTACAGAACAAAATGATGGACAGCTCTAATGTGTCATGTCTAATCCTAGTTTTATTCTTCTTTTCTATATTTTCCATTAGATATTTTTATTTAAAAAAATAAATAATGTTGTGTGTAAGAAATTAAATGGGGCCATCACCAGAGAGTAAGTTCCAGCACTCAGGGGATCCCCTTCAGAAATCCTCCTTGCCCCCGTACAGGTGCAGGTGAGCCTCCATTGAGGCTGGAACCTTGAACATTACTGCTGCTCTCACTGTTAGTTAGAGAAGCTACTGTTTGCAAAGGGTGGTAGATATTGGGGAGATTCAAAGCTTGCCAAAGTGTGCTACTATGTGTCAATGGAGTGTTCAGCACTTAATGTGACATCTCTGCTGGGCTCTCCAAGGCTCAGAGAACATTGCAGAAAAGGAAGCAGATAGAATATAAGAGCCCGAGGATGGGAACAAAAGAAGGTAATGGGAGGGGATTGTGATCAAATTACAGTATGTTTACACATGAAAATTGTCAATAAAAAGTAAAAAAAAAAATACAGATACTGGTAAAAATGTGGAGAAAAATGCTCATACTCCATTAAAGAGAATGTAAAATAGCACCACCACTATGGAGAACAGTATATCTGACCCTCAAAAAAACTAAAAATAATCTACTACATAACCCAGTTATCTCACTTGTAAGTAGCTGGCCAAAGGAAATTATATCAGCAAATGAGAGCTACCTACAGGCCCATATTTATTCTATTCAAAATAAGTAAAATAGGGGGTCAGACTAGGTGCCCATTAGTGGTGAATGAAAATAAGGGAATATGATCAGATAGATATACACCATGGAGAGCTAGTCAGCCAAAAAGAAGAATGACTCATATCATTTGTTGGAAACTAGATGGAACTGGAGGTAGTTATGTTAAGTAAAATAAACCAGTCACAAAAAGACATGAACCAAATGTTCTTCCCAATTGTGGAAGCTAAAAATGGTTCACCTGAAAGTAGAATCATGATTATTAGAGTTTGGAAATGATGGAGGAGGGAAACAAGATGATTGAGTATAATCAATGCACACTGTATGCATGCTTAGAAATATGTTATGAAACCCCACTTAGGTGTAAAATTAAAAAAAAAAACCCTTAAAAACATAAGTAAATGGTCTACAGCCATACAAAGAAATACCTTGGGATTCAAGATGGCTGAACAGAGACACTTAAGCACTTGTCTCTGTTGGGATCCTTCCTAGGGCCAGCCCAGGAGGAATGGCTGGGTCTCTGCTGAATTGGGGGTGAGAGGCACTGAGTCACAACACAGACTCCAGGAGTTGGGTAGAAGCAGCAGAGGGAGAGCTGCTGCAAACTCGTTTATTCAAGGAAGTGCAGGGGGTTTTAAGGGGCTTGGCTGGCCAATCATTGTATGGGGTGGTCACCTTTTTGTGACCAATGACAGCCTGTCTCTGGACAGATCATCCCCTAGCAGGTTTCTCTCAAGCATGGGACTGTAGCTGTTGTCACGCCAGGCCTGCACAGAATGCCATGTTCACAGACACCACTTCCCAGTTTCTTCTGACATGTGGTCTGGCTAGGGCCAGACCTGCATTGTGCCATACATGTGTCCTCCTTCACAAGGGAAAATCACAAGGGAGATGGCTCCACTTGGGCATGAGTGACACTGGGGGATTTTGGAGATCATCACAGAGACTGAGATAGTGTATAATCTGGAGATGTGGGACAACAGCATGGTATGCCCTGCCTCCGGGGCCAGGGAAGGGGAATCTCTTCTTCAGAGGGATAAGGATGGAAGGAAAAGTCCAGCAAAGTATCTCCACAGACGCTGGCAATCCTACTAATGAACAAACGTTCACATTTCTTTTCTTTTCTTTTTTTTTAAGGTTAGTAAGGGAAATGGTTTTAATTTGTTTTTTTTTTATTTTTATTTATTTATTTATTAGAGACAGAGAGAGGGAAAGAGAGAGAGTGAGTGAGAATGGGCACATCAGGGCCTCTATCCACTGCAAACAAACTCCAGATGCATGTGCCCCCATGTGCACCTGTCTTACATGGGACCTGGAGAATAGAACCCCGGTCCTTAGGCTTCTCAGGCATGTGCCTTAACCTCTAAGCCATCTCTCCAGCCCAAACTTTTACATTTCTTACAGGCTTACTGCCCAGTTAGATCAAGCAATATGAAATTGACACTGCCTTTGGGAAAGAATTTCATGTCATCTGTCAGTGAGTCTCCAGGATGCCATAAGCCAGAAACCATCTCCAGAGCTGGGCATCTGGTTGGCTCTAGGGCTCCACTTGCACATCCCCATCTCCAGAATTCTGCAGACATTTGATTGTACTGGTTTGAGGGGTGAGGTGGGCAGCTGTCTTGCTTCCCCAATTTGGTCCAGCAGAATTGTTGTCATGCACTGTATGGGAGAGCTTTGCTGCATGGAGGAGAATGATGCTACCTTACAGACTCTTGCCTAGGCAAAGTCTGAAGGCAGGGACTCCTCCCTGCTCTGCTGTGCTCCAATGCCTGTTACTAACAGGGCAGGAAGGGCGCACTGAGGTTCTCAATACTGCTCCTCCACATAAAAAGTGGTGCTGAGGGTCTTTGAACAGCTCTGTGACTCCATCACCCTGTACTCTGGTACATACAGACATTATTTGGCTCACATTGGTCCCATTCCTGCTGTCTTCAGGGTGAGCATCATAGCTGGAAGATTTGGGGGGATAGAGGCCCTGGTGCTCACCCCACCCTCAGGTGTGCACAGGCAAATGAGCCTCGAAAAGGAACTTTACCCATCCCTAGCCATAATAATGCTGAGTGGCACCATTACCAGAGTGACAGGGACACTGTGATTTCTACGACTGTCCCCACTATATTCTCACCATAGCCCTGATCAATACCTGGTCTGACTGCATCCTATCAGGACTGGAAGTCAAATTTGCTTCCCAAAATTGTCTATCCCCGAGCCAATGACCAGTTTGAGGTCAGGTGAGGCTTCAACTTGCATAAAGAAGCCCTTGGAGCAGAGGTGATGCCAACTGTATCCTAGGAAACCTCACCGCCTGATAGAGGCCACTCTTTGCACATGTAAGAATAGCCACACCTTGACCACTTTATACTATTGCTGTCTAGAAGATAGCTGCTTGGACTGCTAGTGTCCCCACTCTTGCATGGCCCACAGAGACAATCTGCTGGTCACGGTACACCCAGAGTTATGTCTAAAGCTATGGGTAGACTATACTATGGTGCACAGCTAGAATCACTGTAACAAACCAACAAATTCTAACAAGATCCCTTGTAAACATGGTAGAGATATCTGACCCACCAGAAAAACCAGTCTCAGTGCAGGAGCATGAGGCAGTATCTCACCTCCAAAAGCTTATCACTTTCTAGGTGAAGATTCCAGGGAATTAATGGACAAAATGCCTGATTTGAATTTAAAGAGATGGTTATAAAAGCACTCAATGTGATCCAAAGGAGATGTATTAGCAATTAAGTGAAATGAACACAATTCAGACTATGAGTGACAAATTTAGCAGAAATTCGAGAAAGAACCAATGAGAACACTTTTGAAAGAAAGAGCTCAATAAGCCAAATGAAAATACACTGGTAAGTCTGAACAATAAATTAGATCAGGCAAAAGAAAGAATGTGCAAAAATGAAGACAGGTCTATTGAAATATTCCAGTCAAAACTGCAAACAAATAAACAACAATAAGAAAAGGTCACACCTACACACACACACACACAGAGAGAGAGAGAGAGAGAGAGAGAGAGAGAGAGAGAGAGATGAAGAGAATGTTCCAAACCTGTAGCACACAAATACCTTCATTTTCAAAATAGCCAAAGTTCAGGATAAGATATTTCTACAATGAAAATTACTAACTACTGACAAAACATTGAACAACACATACAAATGAAAAGACCCTCCCATGTTCACAGCTTAAAACTATTAATATTATTAAAATATCCATAATACCTAAGGCAATGTATACATTCATTATCTTCCCTATCAAATACTAATGACATTTTTCAAAGATTCATATGAAAACACAAATTATCCCAAAATAGATAAAGCAATCTTGAGCAAAAACAGCAATGCTAGAGGAATCTCAGTTCCTGAATTCAGGTCATGCTACAGAGCTATAGAGACAAAAATGTCTCCTTTCTTCCTTACTTTATCCCCTTTCCAGTTTCCTGGCCTCTACAAATACTCCACAGAATAGAGATCCAAAAGTAGATCTACAATCTATAGTTAAATAAGTTTTGATAAATTAAAAAAAAAAAAACATGTATTAGAGAAATCACAGCCTATTCAGTAAGTGGTGCTGGAAAAACTGGGTATCTCTATTCAAAATATTGAAAGTTAGCCACCATCTCTTATTCTTTATAAAAAATTAATGCAGAGGCTGGGGAGAAGGCTCAGTGGTTAAAAGTGCTTGCTTGCAAAGCCTGCCATGCTGGATTTGATTCCCCCAATGTCTTTTTATTTTATTGATTTATTGTGATTTATTGAGTTTAATTTGGGATTCTTACATGAACATGGGTAGGGGGTTTATTTCTCAGAGCATGGACAACTAAAGAAAATGTCTCTCCTTCCTCAACAACCTTTAACTACTAATAGCTCCTTAGGGAGGAGTAAGGCCTCATGAGCCCTCCCCCAGCCATTGCAGTATGTTGACAAGCTCAGTCTTGTGCAGGTAACCATATCTACTGTGAGTTCATGAATACAATTGCCATGTTATGTTCAGAAAACACTTACACAACTCTCCTCCCCATCCTCTTCCTCTTACATTCTTTCTGCCATTTCCACACTGCTCCGTGAGCCTTAGGAGGTGATATAAATGTCCCATATATGGCTGAGTACTCAAAAATCACTTATTCTCAGTACTTTTACCAGTTATAAGTCATTTCAGAAACCACTGCCTGCTGTTAAAAGAAGCTTCTCTGATCAAGGCAAAACCATAAATATTTAGAAGACAGTTTTTCACTTAGATATGTAGAACTCATAGCCTCCCCAGCAATGGAGCTGTGTACAGGTATACAGCAGTGGACATGAGTTTCTTCCTGTGGAATGGGCCGCAAATTCAAACATGAAGTATTGGTTACCCCGTAACAGTCATGTCACTATTTTACCAATGGCACATCTTTCTTTGAAGATCAGTAGTGTAGCATGCAGGGCCACATCTGGGTAAAAGTGTTGAGTTTTCTCCCCCAGCAATAGGCATAGCACCTTCAGGAACTATGAGTTGGCCAACAGACAAGAAGACTTCAGCTCAGTTCCAGGGTGATTTCTCTAAGTGTGTGGTAACTTCGGATAGTTGACAAAGATTCAGTCGAATTCCACAGGCTGCCTCTTAGTTTGCTTAATAGTTTCCTTTGCTTGCAGAAGCTTTTTAATTTTATGAAGTCCCATTTGCCAACTGTGGGTCTTATTTTCCTGAGCAACCAAGGCCTATTCAGAAAGTTCTTACTAATGCCTCTATCTTGAAGTGTTTTCCCTCTAGCAATTTCGGTTTTAGGTGTTACATTAAGATTTTTGATCCATTTCATGTTAGTTTTTGCACAGGATGAGAGTGAGGATCTAGTTCACTCTTCTTCATGTGGATACCCAGCTTCCCCAGCACCATTTGTCAAAGAGGCTGTCTTTTCTCCAAATGAATGTTTAGATTATTCTTTCTAAATCTGTGAAGGATGACATTGGAATTTGGATAGGGATCACACGGAATCAGTATGTGGAACAATGAGCATGGTAGGCCTTTCCATTCCCAATTATACCTTCAATTTCTTTCTCAAGCGCTTACAAGTTTGCATTGTCTGTGTCTTTCATTTTCTTGGTTGAGCTTATTTGAAGGTACTTTTTGTGGCAATTATAAATTGCTTCTGGGACTTCTTCCTCAGCATTTTGTTATTGGTATACAGAATACTGATTTCTGGGTGTTAATTTTGTATCCTACCACACTGTTGAAATTATTAATCACCTCTAAAAATTTTCTGGTGAAATCTTTAGGGTCTCTCATGTATAGAACCATGTACTCTGAAAATAAGGGTAATGTGGCTGCTTCCTTTCCTATTTGTATCCATTCTATTTGCATTTCTTGTCTTATTGCTGTAGTTAAGAATTTTAGTGCAGTATTGAATAAGAATGGAAAAAGTGGGGCTGGAGAGGTTGCTTAATAGTTAAGGTGCATGCCTGTGAAGCTGAAGGACCCTGGTTCTATTCTCCAGGTCCCACGTAAGCCAGATGCACAGGTGGC
The DNA here is from genome assembly GCA_036365145.1 of Orientallactaga sibirica. NCBI lineage: Eukaryota > Metazoa > Chordata > Mammalia > Rodentia > Dipodidae > Orientallactaga > Orientallactaga sibirica. The sequence continues at coordinate 50,887,213 of JAEOAD010000005.1, forward strand.
GCATGGGTGTGGATTTTGTTTGCAGTGGCTATAGGTCCTGGCACTCCCATTCTCACTCTCTCTTTGTCCCTCTCTCTCCCTTTCTCTGTCATAAATAAATAAATAAATAAATAATCGTTAAAAAAAAAAGAATGGAAAAAGTGGATACCCCTATCTTGTTCCTGATTTTCATGGAAATACTTTGAATGTTTCCCTATTGAGTGTAATACTGACTGCAGTTGTGTCATATATTGCCTTTATCATGTTGAGGCATATTCCTTCTATTCCCACTTTCTTAATGACTTATCACAAGGAATAAAAAAATTATCACAAATAAATATGATGTATTGATGCAGGGAGTGAGCCTCTGTGACATTTAGCCATTTGGATTTTTTCCTTAGGGGGAACCAAACATTAGACAGCCCAGGACAGACAAAAACTCGGAGACTCAGAGAAAACAAAGGTCACTGGTTTATTATAAACAAACGCTCCCATTGGGGTGGGAGGAAGTCCCAGAGGTGCAATCTGTCTGAGCATTCTCAGGGATGGGGATTTATACAGTTTTTCTCTCCCCGCTTCCTTCCCCTAATGCTAATGCAGGATCCATGTGGTTCTTCATCTCCTCATTGTTCACTCTTGTCAAGGAGCTTCTTCCCTTCCTCAGGCCCAGTGTATGTTCCTGCCTGCTCAGGCTTATGAGCTTCCTTGACTCTCTCCCTGTCTCGTTTCATCAGATGTACCAGATAAGTCTGGCAGTAAGATGCCTCTTCCTCCACTTCCCCAACTTCCAGATGCCCAAAAGGCACCCAGAGAGGGTGCATTTTGTGCTTTACATGCTGCATGTGTGTTCTGCCAGAGTATGCCCTGGTCATGCCAGATCATTCACCCAGGGAATTTGGGTGCTCATTGCAGGGTACTGCTGTCACTGCGGCTGCCAGAGCCAGGCCCTTACACAGCAGTTGCATTTTGGAGCCCACCACCCACCTCATGCCCTGACTTCGGCCTGCTCCACAGGATGCTGAGCTCCAGTTGTGGGCACCAGTGCACCTCTTTTGCAGGAACCGGATATGATGTCTCCTTCCTTGCACTATGATGAACTCTATGGGCTACAAGCCATCACAGGAGTATATGCCAGTAATCACTGTCAGAAACACGCCCCTCTCAGTAATACATTTATCAGTCTGCACATGTAGAGCCATTCTTCTGTCTCTGGATTAAAGCCCATTTGATCATTATGAATGATCATTTTTTGTATGTTTCTGTATTTATTGTCCAGGAATTTGTTGAGAATTTCTGCATCTATATTCATCAGATAAATTGGTCTGTAATTTTTTCCCTTCAGTCTTTGTCTTTTTTTGTATCAATGTATAATGTTTCCTTTTTAAAGATATTGGTAGTAAAATAATGTAAGAAGCACCTTTATTCTTTGAAGGTCTATTAAAATTCACCTGTGAATCTATCTGGACCTGGACTTTTTTAGCTGGGAGATTTTTTTTTATTACTAATCCAGTCTCACTGATTATTGTACATCTTTTTAATTATTTTTCTTTCCTTTCCTTTGTTTAGTACTAGTAGGTAATATGTTTCTAGCAATTCTTTCATGTTTTTGGACTTTCAATATAGTGGAGTGTGTATTTTAAGGTGTGGCATCTGTCATAATGGCTCCCTTTTCATCTCTCATTTTATTAAGTCTTTTCTATCATTTGTTTAGTTATGCTAAGGTTTATTGATCTTGTTTAACCTTTCAAAGCATCAAGTCTTTTTACCAGTTATTAATGTTGTGTCTGGCTTGTTCTTGTTTTCCCAAGGCCCTAAAGTATATATTTAAGTTATTTACTTACAATGTCTCAGAATTCTTGGTTTTGTTGTTGTTTATTTGAGGCAGGGTCTCACTTTAGCCCTGAAACTCATGTTGTAAGCCCAAACTGGCCTCAAACTCACGACAATCTTCCAACCTCAGCTTCCCAAGAGCTCTGATTAAAGGCCTGCACCACTATGTCAGGCTTTCTCAGATTTTGTAATAGAAACTCTTAGAGCTAAGAATTTCCTGCCTAGTACTACTTTATTATATGTCATATGTTTTAGTATTTTTGGGTTGTCATTATAATTTAATTCCAGAAACTTTTAAATTTCCTTATTTCTTCAGTGACCCATTTATCATTCAGCAGTGTGTTGTTTAATCTCCATGAGTTTCTATGTGCTCTATAGTTTCCTCGCTGCTCTGTGAACTTTATTCCAGTGTGATTAGATAGAATCCAAGAAATTATTTCCATTTTCTTTCTTTTTTTTTTTTTGAGGAGTTAAGAGTTTATTAAACCAAGCCTTTAAATTACATGTCCACCTACACTCTGTAAACAAATACAGTACACGTGTAAGTAAAAGGCTAGCATGTCAGAAGTGGCAAAGAAACAATTCCCTTTGAACACAGGCCTCTCATCACAGCACCCTCCTCAGGCCAGCCGTGGGCTGGGTTATAAAGTTAAAAGAAAACACCAGAAGGTTGGCTCAGCTCTATCTCCTGGGGTAGATTTTGAGACAGGTGTCTCTCCCACCCCATGGTGGGGAGCACGGCAACAAGGCAAGAGTGTAGTTATACATTCACGGATTGGCTGAAATTGTACAGATTAAGTTTCTAATCAGGACTCTCCTTCCCAAAGGCTACAGCTCGTAAGAATAAACGTGTGCGGAGAGAATGGACACGTCATGGGTGGTTACAGAAATAGATATGACTCCTGGAATAATTCAGCAGGGCACAAACTTAAATTCACCTTTTTTTTTTTTTTTTTTTTTTCATACCGTGCAGATTATGATCGGCATGTCCAAGAGTGATCAAGGAAGGACCCGGAAATACAAAGCCCTGACAGGAAACTGAATGTGAACGAGAACAGAAAGCACAGGATCTTCTCTTGCTGGGCGTCATAGACACCACAGTTAGCTTACAGCCTTTTTGTGTCTTAAAAAGTAAGTCTTTTGTTACCTATGTACAAACTTTAAAAAAGATTTATCTGGAGACAAACAAGAACTGATTGACTCAATATTGTTACTACTGAAATGTGCAACCTTTTGTGTGCTTTATAAACTTCTGTATATGGGCCTTTTTAAAATTCTCATAAGAAATCTATTTTACAATTATTTCAGTTATAGCAGCCAGGGGAGGGGAAGACAAAGATCTCACAAAGGAGCTAAAAAACACATGATTATAAGTGACATTCATATGTTCTTTTAACATTTATGGAATGTTATTCCAAAATGAGCCTCATTTTAAATGAAGGTAGTCATTCCCGTTCTAATTCTAGAATTAAAAATGAAGGTACAATAATTCATCCATTCTAATTCTAGAATTAAAAGCACTTATTCCATATAATTGCATCAGCGAGGTTCACATCTACTTGGTTGCCTTGACTGTGCAACCTTAAAGCTTCCTCAAAGATTCAGGGCAGGATTAAACCTGAACTCAAGATGGAAGTGGTAGCACACTCCTATCATTCCTGACATTCAAGAGGCTGAGGCAGGAAGATAGTAAGTTCAAGGCCAGCCTGGGTTACATAGAACAAACAATACCACAGGTAGTTACGCATACTAATTTCTTCCTCTTTCCCTCTCGTTCCTTCCCTCCCTCCCTCCCTCCCTTCCCTTCCTTCCCTCCCTCCCTCCCTCCCCCTCCCTCCCTCCCTCCCTCCCTCCCTCCCTCCCTCCCTCCCTCCCTCCCTTTCTCCTTTCTTATTTCATATATCACAGGCTGGCCTTAAACTCACTGCATACCCAGGATGACCTTGAACTTCTGATCATCCTATCTCCTGGGATTACAGGCATTCTCCCCCACACCTGGTTTATGCAGTGCTAGGGCTTGAACCCAACATGTGTTAAGATTTGCTTTGTGTTTCAAAATATGTTTTAGAAAAAGATCCATGGGCTTCTGAAAAGAATGTGTATTTTTCAGTGTTTAGATTAAATATTCTGTAGATATCTGTTATGCCCATTTTGTCTATTATGTCTTTTAATCCAGATGTTTTCTGTTTATTTTTTGTTGGAATGGCCTGTCAATTTGTGAAAGCTAAAGTCACTCTATTGTGTTAAGGTTAATCTGTGTCTTTATATTTAGATTATATGTGCACCAATATTCTATGTGTATATACTGAGATTTTTAATATCCTTTTCAAAGATTGTTCTCTTTATTATCATAAAATGACTTTATCTTTTCTGATTGGTTTTGATTTGAAGTATATCTTTTTAATATAAAAAAGTGATGCCTGCTTGTTTCCTACTTCCATGTATTTGAAATACCATTTTCCAGTCTTTCACCCTCAGGAAACATCTGTATTTTATGGTAAGATGTGTTTCTTGGAGGTAACAAATGGAAAGATCTGGTCTTTTAGTTCATTCTCCTAGTATGTTTTCTTTTTAATATATTAATTTATTTGCAAGCAGAGAGGTGCAGACACACCACACACACACACACAGAGAGAGAGAGAGAGAGAGAGAGAGAGAATGGGTATACCAAGGCCTGTAGTCACAGCAAATAAACTCCAGATACATGTGCTGCTTTATGCATCTGGCTTTACAGGCATAATGGGAAATCAAATCCAGATTGTTAGGCTTTGCAGGCAAGTGCCTAAACTGCTGAGCCATCTCTCTAGCCCATAGTCTGTTTCTTTTATTTAGGTAATTTAGATCATTTATATCAAAAGTTACTATTAAAGGTATGTATTAATTAGTGCTATTTTTGATTTTGTATTGTTTAGTGTATTCTTATTCCTCTATTGTTTTTTGGATGTGATTTATTCTTCACTGTGGTCTCATGGATGCTTGCTTTTTTCATTAGTCCTAAGGATTCCTTCAAGTATTTTCTTCAGAGCTGGCTTTGTGGACATGACTTATATTAGCCTTTAAATAAAATCATGGAAAATTCTTCTTTCTCCTATAATGACAGCTAGCTTTGCTGGTTATAGTAGTGTAGGTTGGCAGTTGTTTATCATAACTTGAAATTTATCAATCCATGTCCTGAATTTTATAGTTTCTGTTGAGAAATCTGTTGTTATTCTGATAAGCCTGTCTTTATAAGTGAACTGCCACTTCTGTCCTGTGTCGTTAGTTCTTTGATTATGATATGATGAGGGGAGATTATTTTCTGGTAGTTTGGTATTATAAATGTTTCCTATATCCTGATATACTAATTATGGAAATTTTTCTTCTATTATTTTGTTGAAATGTTTGCTAAGCCTTTAAACTGAAACTCTTCTACATTCATAATTATTAGATTTTATCTTTGTTTAGTGTCCTGAATGTTTTCAAAGTCTTGCCAAACCTTCTAATAATATATCTTTGTTCTGGTTGTATTGTTCCAATTCCTCTGCTTTGTCTTCAAGATCAGATAACCTCTCTTCTTGATCCATTCTATTTGTGATGCTTTCCACAGAGTTTTCATTTGACTTATTGTATATGTCATTTCCAGTATTTCAGTTTTTTTTTTTCAATATTTCTCTTTACTGACTTCTTTCATATCATTTATTAATCTTCACATTTCATTCATCTGGTGTGTGTGTGTGTGTGTGTGTGTGTGTTCTCTTTGGACTCATTCAGAAGTTTGTTTTCTTCATTGATTTCTTTGTACATACTTGTACTCGTTCTTTTGAGTTCACTATCTGAGATTGCATCTAATTCCCTCTCATTGGAGACCATTACTATGGGATTAGTAATTTTTGTAGGGGTTAGAGTTTATGCATATGGGGTTATTTCATTGCTGGTTACTTTTTTATTAGCTGTATTATTAGGTACATACTTTAGAAGTCATAACCTTAGTACAGGAGCTCATGATACCAGGTACAGTGTTTACATTACTCCCAGAGTAGAATATTAGCTCCAGGAGTGACTACAGGCATTAGTTATGTCTCTATGCAAATATCATAGTAGCCAACTGACAACAGTAATCCTTTTGATTTCAATAGATCTTGGAGGGTAAAGGAATAGGGGTGGTATAGAGTACATTATGATTTTAGTTACTAACATCAGAATGGGAGGGAAATATGGTATGTGAGATTAGAAACTACTACTATATAAACCTGAAAAAGATTGAGGTGAGCAAAGTATTTGGAAGGGGGAAGTTTGGATACTGTTAAGGTGTATAAGTTTTCAAGTTTGTTAAAGCTAAGAATTTTGTACTTATGAGATATAAAGTGAAGGGAACAGTAAGAGAGAAAGAGGAAAAGAAGTTGAAATGAAAGGGAAATGTATATTCATTGTGTTTAAGAGTAGTAGAGGGCCTGAAGAGATGGCTTAGCGGTTAAGCACTTGTCTATGAAGCCTAAGGACTCCGGTTCAAGGCTCGATTTCCCCAGGACCCACGTAAGCCAGATGCACAAGGTGGCACATGTATCTGGAGTTAGTTTGCAGTGGCTGGAGGCCAAGTTGGTGTGCTCATTCTCTCTCTCTGTGCCTCTTTCTTTGTCTGCTTGTCACTCTCAAATAAAATAAATAAAAATAAACAAAAAATTAAAAAAAGAGTAGTAGAGAGTGTCCAATCCTAGACTAGGTGGAGCAATGTAAAGAATAATCCTAAAACCTAACTGAACAACACACAAGCAAAAGTAAAACCATTATGAACTATGTACTAAGTGGTGATTAAAAGTAATCCCTAGAAGATAAACATTACTGAATGTCAAAAGTTAATGGTAGTCTACAAACCAATTATCAAATAGGGCAAAGTTTACTAAATGTATATTAAATTAAAAACTGAAAGTGTTACATGAGTCAGTATTTCTTCCTTGGTTCAGTGAGTTTTGAATTTCTTCCCTCCCTGTGATGCCTCATTGAGCAAACTGCACTGATAGGTAGGTGCAATTTTCACTTCCAGTTCAAACCTAAAGAACCAAATCTGGGGTATTTATTTCCCCAGTGAACTTCAGACCTTTTGGGTTGGAGTGAGTTTCTAGCCCACCTGTGCTGAGTTGAGAAGTCAAATTCCTCGTTGTTGCCCTCTCAGCTTGGCTCTGCTCAGTGCTGTAGGGGAAAGACAATTGGGAGCTATTGTCTCAGGGAGGGGAAGGTTGTGAGAGGATGCCTGCTGCTCCCTAGTTTCTACTTCCTCTGCTTCAGCTTCTGATTCTTCCAGGCCTGGGTGTGCAGGAGAGGGGAGTGCGGGTTGGAGGGGGGAGGATAGGACAAACTCTCCTTAGTGGTTTTTAATGCTCTTGCTCTCCTGGCCAGTGTGTGTGTGAGGAGAAACCCTTCCTGGCAGCCAGCACTGTTTGGTTCAACTGGGCACAGGGATCCTGCTGATTCACCATGACTCCATCTGCTTCCCCTTGGAGATCTCACCTGGCTTAGTAAGTTTGTTTACAGATCTTGTCTTTTGCAGGAAAAGACCTTATTGTGTATTATCTTGACTGTTTTCTTTCCCTGGATTTCAATGATGAGGCTTCTAATTCACCATCTTACCTAGAAGTTCTCTTTTTCCAGGCAATGAGTTTCTGAGTAGGATCTACAAAGCACATGAAAAAAAAAAAAAAAAAAAAAAAAAAAGAGAAACCAACAAATGGATTACATCATACAAAAAGCCTCTGTACAGAAAGGAAACAATGAACAGAGTGAAGAGAAAAGCCACAGAATGGGAGCGGGATCTTTGCCAGCTATTCTTCTGACAGAGGGCCAATATACAGAATATATTTTTTAAAAATCCTAAAAACTTGACAACAATAGCAACTAAAAAAACAAGTTATGCAATTTAAAAATCAACAAATTATCTGAGTAGACATTTGCCAGAAGAATAAATACAAATGGGCAACAAATACATCTAAAATTGTTTGATATTGTTAACTATCAAGGAAATGTAAATTGAAACTACAATAAGATACCATCTCACTGTAGTTAGAATGGCTACTATATGTGTATCTGTATATGTATATAAATGCTGGCAAGACTGTGAATAAAAAATAATTCTCATTCATCGTTGGGATAATATAAATTAGTAAAGTTACTATATAAAACCGTATGGAGGTTCATTAAACAAATAAAAATAGAACTACTATATTATCCAGGAATTCCATTACTGGTCTATGTTGAAAAGAAATGAAATAAGCATATCAAAGGCTATTTTCACACACCCCTTGATTGTGTCACTATTCACAATAGCAAGAATATGAACTTGCCCTAGATATCGATCAATGAATGGGGTTTTAAAAAAGTAGTATATACGGCTGGAAAGATGGCTTGCCTGTGAAGTCTAAGGACCCAGGTTTGATCCCCCAGTACCCATGTGAGCCAGATGCACAAGGTGGCATATGTGTTTGGAGTTCATTTGTAGTAGCTTGAGGCCCTGGCATGCCCATTCTCTCTCTCTCTCTCTCTCTCTCTCTCTCTCTCCCTCTAATAAATAAATGAAATAAAGTATTTATAAAATGAAATAAATTTTAAAAAGTGGTGTATATATATACCATAGAGAATTACTCAGTTATAAATAAGAACAAAACACTGGCATTTGCAGCCAAAAGTAGATCAAGTTGGAGGACATGATGTGGAGTGAAATAAGCCAGACACAGAAAACAGAAGCATCATGTGTTTGATGTCATATATGGAAGCTAAGAAGAAGTTGGCCTGAAAGTAGACCAATGCATAATAGAGACTGGAAAGGACAAAGAGTAAACAGGTAGAAGTTGGACTTGGTCAGCACATGTTGTATGAATGTACAGATCATCATCAATATGTATAATTAATATGCTTTAATACAAATTTTAAATCAAGCAAATTATACAGTTTATTTTTAATTATAGCCTTCTGTAGTAGACAGTTTCAGGTTCACTGAGATGAACTTCCAAACCAGGCACAGTTATGGAGGAAAGGATATTATTTAAGCTTCTGTAAGGGGAAGTTTCATAATGGCAGAAGAATCTGGCTCTGCTTTCACAGGTCCAAGCAGAAAGAGAGAAGCCATAAGCCTCAAAGCCACATAGCACAGCACACTTCAGGAACTCCAGTGAGGCACATTTTGCATATCTTTAGATTGGCATTTCAAACCCACCATCACACCTTAGGGCTGGACCTCAAGATCCACCCAGTGACACCATCTCCAGCCATGTGGCTGCAGATGCAAACTACAAACTATTAAAACACTGACTATACTGGGGGACATTTATTCAAACTACCACACCTTCTGAGTAACTCATGTTAATAATTTAGCCTGTTCCACTCCTTTGTTGATGCTAATAAGATTATGGTCTGACTCTTCCTTTTCTTCTTCATCTTCTTCCTCTTCTGGAATAATTCACTTGCAAATGCATTCAGTGAAGTGTGTGTGTGTGTGTGTGTGTGTGTGTGTGTGTGTGTGTGTGTGTGTGTGTATGGATGGATGGATGTGTCTTATATCAATCATCTCTACCTATTGCCATAGAAACAATGGGTTTCTGAAATCTTGCCATCCTGCCCCCAGGAATTATGCTACATACATTATTCTACAGCCTTACTTTATTCAAGAATAAATCATGATTGGTGAATATAAGTATAACTTTAAAAATATTTATTTATTTGCACATGTGTAAGTGTGTATGTATGGATGTATAAGGGTGTCTTGCTACTAGTAAGGAACTGGTTTATGTGAGTGGCTTGGGAATTAAACCTGGGCCAGCAGGCTTTGCAAGCAAGTTCCTTAAACTTCTTTTTTATTTTATTTTATTTTTGGAGAGAGAGACAGACAGAGAGAGAGGGAGAGGGAGACAGACAGAGAATGTGTGCGCCAGCAGTCTCTCAGCTGCTGTGAATGAAATCCAGATGTGTGCGCCCCCTTGTGGTCAAGTGCGGCATTGCGCCCTTGCGTCACTTTGCATCTGGCTAAACGTGGGACCTGGAGATTGGAACCGGGTTCTTAGGCTTAGCAGGCAGGCGCCTTAACTGCTAAGCCATCTCTCCAGCCCTTAAACTTCTTTTTAAAAATTACTACATATATTCCATAGTAAAGATGTGCTGCAACATACCTAGCTATTCATTTCTTTATTGCTTTTTTGAAAAAATGGTTGTACTCTTATATACACTTTTCGTCATCTCCATTCTCCTGAGGGTCCTCCTGTGTGGGGTTATTGATATTCATCGTAGGGTCCTGAAGGCCTAAGTCAGTCTCTGCGGGGTTAGGGAAGTGCCTCACGGTAATCCTACCCACCCTGAGGCTTTTATATTCTTTTTATCCCGTCTTTTGCAATGTTCCCTGAGCCCTGGGCCTTGACAGGCAGGTTAGAAATCTGATTTGTGTTGAATTCTCTGTAGCCTCTGCAACTCTTTTTCATGAGATTTGAGTGACTACAGTGTCTTTTGCCCTCTCCCTGGAACTTTTCAGGCTAGTTGTGAGAACATACTTGTGTACAGCTTCCTCTGCAGTGACTCCTGGGCCTGGGCTGATGTGGTAGAAGTGACCCATCTTGTGGTAGGCAGTTGGCTTCCTATGCTTGATGAACTGATGCATTCTGGATCTCCCCAAATGGTCTTCACTGTCTGTAAGAAAAAAGCAGATTCTCCAACCAAAACTGAGAGTGGCTTGTATTAAAGGGGATAAACATAGTTATTTGAGAGAATTATTGTTGTGTTTGACTACTCTTCTTAGCCAAAGAGTAGTGGAGGTCTCTCTGGAATCTACTGGTTTCCTGTCCATGGGAATCTGGCTCGGTTGCCAATACTAGGCATGAGTTTTTCCCTATGGAGTTAGTCTCATGTCCAATCTGAGAACAGCTGGTTACCCACATAGGCTGTGTGCCATTATTGCACAAGTGTGTGCTTCTTGGCTGGTTGGTTGATTTTGTAACTTGCAGGATCTCATATTTATTCACTCTGTAACCATTATTCCTCAGCAGCTCTCACGTCACTTTCTAGCACTATAAGGGTCAGTGGGGGGAGTAGTTTCTCTTTCAGTTCCAGTGTGATCTCTTGATGACCTATGACTGCAGGATGAAGTATCATTAGCAATAGGATCTTACCTTTTAGCTCTGACAGGAAACCAAATGGTTTGGCAGTGACCACAATTATTTGGGGGACCTGGTGTGTCTCCAATAGCTCACTGTAGGAAGCAATTCAATTCTGGCCCTGGGAACTATTCATATTTTAATGGACATTTATGTTTTCAATTTTTTTTGTCATTTTTGGCAAGATTGTCATAGACATGTGTATGCATGTGGTGAGTCTGTAAATTTTGTTGTTTGTCCCATAAGCTGCTGGAGACCCAAAAGCAGCTGGCACTACTTCTGCAGTAAGCCTTCCTCCTTCAGGAGTTTTTTTGGACAGAACAAAACAAGATAAATACTAAGGAACCCAAGCATTTCAACTGACTTCTTAGGAGGACATGGAATTTTGCTACAATGTAGGTTGAAATAAGACTTAAAGTTTCTAATTTCATCTTGAGGCACTGGGCACACCATCAAAGAAAAGTAATCAAAACAAAAACAAAAGCTTTCTTTTCAAGGAAAATATAAATAGAGACCTCAAATGAGTTGGATAGCAACTGCTTCTTGTTAGAAAAAAGTTATTACTTTACTACAAAATAAATGAAACATTTAACGTTCCATTTCCATTTGGGGGTGATGTATGTTTTAAGGCACAATTCCTTTGGTAATCACAAACTCAGATTCCTTGGATCTTCACCATATTGGAGTAGAGAGTTCAAACACCCAGCTGCCTCCTGCAGAAGGTCTATAATTGGAATGGAAAGAGTGTAGATAATGCATAGCTATTGCCCCATGTAAGAAAAGCCCTGAGACATGCAAAATTGTTTGCACTATACTCAAAATATTTGTGTGACGGAAGATGATGAAAACTGAAAACTAGTGTGGAAACTAAAATTCGAAGCATAATGCAGGCTAATGGAAAATATTTAGGAAACAGATATTTTTAAAGAGATATTATAGAATTATAACAAATTCTTTTTCCTCCACATCTGTTTCACTCATCATATAAAATGGAAATTCTTATAATTTTTTTCACAATTCATTCTTTGAATTTTCAAAGATGAAGTCCATCTTACAAACCTTGATCTGTGCTCTACACTAACTGACAAAAAATAGTGCAGTGAATCTTCCTCCCTTCCTTTGCCTCACTGGAGCCTGGAAATGAGCGGCTGAAGTACAAGATGACAAGTGCAGTTCTGGGAAATGCTCAATGTGTCCAAGAAGGACTAGCAAGCCTTTACTTAGGTTCCTTCTAGAGGCTTTCTGACTTTGGGAAGAGAAGATCTTCTGGACTCAGTTATGTCTAAACTGGGGGAAAAGGCAGAGTTGGTTAAAAAGTGTTTCAGGCTAAAGGTAAATGCTCAAAAGTAGGTAAGTATTAGAAAATCAAACATCACTAAAGCATTAAAAAATATCTTAAGTGCACACAGCACAGTAGATAAGGGGTAATGTATATTAGCGAATGGCCACAGAAAGAAAGGACAGAATGGAATTTTTGTTTCTCCAAGATTATGCTGGCTATAATGTGAGGAATGGGATAGAATTGGAACAAGAACAGAATCAAGTGGCCTTGATATTTTTAATTTCACAGTGGCTGACACTAGCTTCATAACAGGAGGAAAACAAATGACGATACCAAAATAGAGGAAAGGCAAGTTGGAAAGAATAAGGGATTCAGTGGAGGGGGATTTTGAAAGAAGAAAAGGGAGGAGATTAAGATCATGGTATATTTTTTATATTTATGGAAGTTGTCAATAAAAACTTTAAGAAAGGAGAACAGAGTCCTAGAGACATTGTAGGAGATTTCTGCCAGTTTTTTGGAGGGAGCTAATTCCCAAATGAGGGAAATAGTAGTGGAAGTAGAGACAAAGAAATAGAATCAATTTTCCAAGCTTTGCTGTGAGTCTTGATTTGTAAGTAGGATCTCTGAGGGTCCTACATTTACACTGGGAAAAATTCTTTTGTATCAAAAATTAGAGGAATAGCTCCTGCCTCATTCTGACTGCTCAGGGAGCATTAGTGATGCCTTGCTACAAAAGGTGTGTCTCTGAAGGTAGACCCTGAAATTTATTAACCCAGCATACAAGTCTAGTACTTAGATTACTTCCACCCAGATTTGTGACAAGATGGGAGCCAGCTTCCTGCTTGTGCCATGCTTTCCTGTTCAAAATGAGATTTGTCTTCAAACCTGTAACCCTTTCCTCCCATAAAAAGAAGTAGAGGTAGCAAGGAGGAACATTTCTCCTTCAGAATTAATGGTAACCAACATGGGAGTAATAATTGATATTATGAGCACTTTTCCTATTGGGGAGGTTTTAGCTGAACACCACCCAGCCAAAAAGCTAGCTGACACTCAATATGCAATATGCATGCTTAGAAAACTATCCATATATATATAATTCCCTCTTTTATTGAATAAGTAGCTTGAGAAATTTTAAACAAGTCTATATCTTGTTCTCATGTTTAAACTAATACTATACAGTGCCTCTTTTGTTGATCTTTGTTTTATTATAGGGACATGTTAGATGTAAATTTCATATTGTCATTTAATAAGGGAGAAACTAACCAAACAGAGAAGTATGCCCAGAACAAGTCAACCATTACAGCAAAGGAATGCAGAAAGAATGTCATGACTAAAATACTTTTGGTCATGGACTGTTTGACATTGCTGTGGGAGACGAAGACATAGTAGAGAACAAGACAGACACAGTTCTCTCATCAAGTAGTTTTTCAGGTGAGTAGTCCAAAGAAATGGAGTATGGAGAAGAATCATAGGATTTGACTTCAATGGGTAAAATATACTCCATATGCAAGAAGGAGTACATTTATTTGAAATACTTTTGAAGAAGAGTTAGATCCAATGGTGAACATAATTTGGAAGGGGGGAATTCCAACTCTGTATGGGGAAACAACTTACTAAAATTTCCAGTTAGATGTGAGATAAATTGAATGAGTTGTTACACTAGTAGGTTTTATATTGTGACTGGATGCACATTTTAAAATGTATTATTTCATTTTAAATGCCCTATCAAATAATGATAATAGCCTTTCTATGCATATAAGGTAGCTGAGGCTCAGAAATCACACAATTAGGATGTGGTAGATCCATAATATGACTCAATTCTCTTGTCTAGTACAAACTCCATCACTTCCCCAAGAATAACAAGGCTACACAAGTGATTGTCATAATATTCCTAAGTAAAGAAAGGATTAGCCCCAGGGCTTTCTAGGTCCTCCTAAACACCACATTAAATTATTCCAAATATTTCTAGGATATAAGAAGCATGATAAAATCTGAAAGTATGCTTTGAGTGAAAAAATGATGGAGATGAAGAGCAGATTGGCTACTTTCTGGGTTTGGGAGAAGGATGTTTTATTGGTGCTCAGAGATAGTTTTATCATAATGTAGAGAAATGAATAGGTGTCATACTTGGCCCTGTGTCATTTAATAAAAGAGAAATTGGATAAATGGAGGGTTGTACTCAGACCAAGGCAACCATAATGACAAAGGAATGTAAATGAGCAATTCTTGAGGGGATGGGACTGCTCTGTACATTGATATAAAATGGTCACAAGAACCTGCATATGATCAGAGGAGGGTAGAAATGAATCTCCCAAAGTTTACATAAGACTGGAGGAAAAGAAGGAAGATTGGTGTCAGTTTTGGTTCTGATGTATGATAAGATAGATACACCTTCCATGAACAGGAAGTATTAAAGAGCACACATGATATCCATGTATTATTCCTACAACTATCTGTGAATCTACAATCATCTCAAAAAGAACTATTGGCTCTTTTCCTGCCACTTTACCTTTCCTTTCATCTATGATCATTTTGTGGGGGAAAACGGGTGTATTAAAGAGTCCCCTCCTTCTCTATTCCAAGAACCAAGTCCGAAGTCAGACATTAACCAGGTTTCTGTGTACTAGAATCATTCAGTGTTTCTCTGAGTTCTTTTATGTATGCCCCACCCCCAGCCCTTAGGAGAGTACATGCTGAGGCATTACACAAGGCCGTGAATTTGTTGATTTTAGTAAATGGAACTGAGAGGAAAAGTCTACATAATGAAACTAAAATTACAACTTTCAGCATTTGTTGAATAGAGCATCTGCATGTTGGAATAATATAACCTGGGCAGATTGACTTGGACATTCCTTTACCAAGAGCATCTAGAAAGATGTCTGTCCCTTACCTTATTCCTTTGAGCACTAAATGGTTGCATCTACACAGTGTTTGCAAAGTATAAACATCACCTGTAAGTCTACCATTCCAATGCAGACACCCAGTTTTCTTCAGTTTTCTTACTCTTCTCAATGAGGACACTTTTTATTATAAATGGGCCACACTTGTTTAGACCCTGTTTCAGGTGCAACAAGATTTGAGGTGAAGGTAATGTATTTAAGGCTCATCCCTGGCTTCTCAAACTTAAAGCTCTGCTGCTCTTACCCTTCTTCCATTCTTCAGCAAGTTCTTTGTTCTTGGTCGTATGAATGTTTGCAGCAGGTTGACGCTTCTGTTTCATATTTAGGCCATCTGAGATGAAAGTAGATTTTTCTTTTATTGTTGAAAACTCTAATAAAGTTCCCCAAAGTGAAGCTTACTATCTCTGCTAGCGCAAAAGTACATTTCTAATTCAATCATTAACCTATTAATTAGATTGTACACCTATGTTAGGACTGAGTCATGAATATAACATTAGGGGAAAGTATGAGTAGAGAAAAATATGCTGCCCACTTATTGTTTTATTGTGTATTTGTAATCATTTGAATATGCATGCATATTTTGGGGAATTCTGTAAGGACAAAATTAAAATGCATTTCCTCACCACTCTGGATTGTAATGATAAAGGACTATGACAGTGAAAGGACTCCAAAACAACCTTGAACAAGAACACATGTAGAGGGCTCACATTGTCTGATTTTAAAAGTTATTACAGGGGCTGGAGAGATGGCTTAACAGGTAACATGTTTGGCTGTGAAGCCTAAGGATCCAGGTTAGATTCCCCAGTACCTATGTAAGCCCAGATGCACAAGGGGGAGCATGCATCTGGGTTTCCTTTGCAGTGGCTGGATGCTTTATGCACCCATTATCTCTCTCTCTCTTTCTCTCTCTCTCTCTCAAAATGGTTAAATAAATAAAATTTAATTGAAAAATAACTTATTACAAGGCTATTATCCCCTAAGTCATGTGGAGCTAACATAAAAATAGATACATAAACCCCTGGAAAACCTTAAGATACAGCAAAGAACCCATATGTTTGTGGTCAATTGATGTCCAGAAAAATTGTGAAAGAATAAATTAGGTGAAAAAAAAAAAAAAGATCTTTTGCCACAAGTTTTCTAAAGTAACTAGATATCTACAAGCAAAAGAAGGCTGGCTCCTTACTTTGTTCCAAATACAAAAATCAAGTTTCTCTATTTTATCATTTTCATACTAATTGCAGTATAAGGCTATCACATTAAATACAAAGAAGAATACAAATAAATATACAATTATTAATGCCAAGTTACCATCCACTCATACAATGATTCACTACAGTATGAGGGATCTAATAGTTTCTCTTATGCTAAGAATGAGAGCTAGCAGTTAGTGCTGAGAATATATAAAACACGATCAAATTAGAACTTTGAAAAAAGCCATAGAAAATATCACTTTATTGGTTAATATTTTACAAACTTTTAATCAAGATTAGTTTTAAGTCACAAAATCAAGAAGGCATGACAAATATAGGAAAAGGAAATTGATTAGAAAGTATGAAAGTGCAGCATATATTTTGAAATTAAGAATCATTTTATAGCCAGGCATGGTGGTGCACTTGGAAGGCTGAGGAAAGAGGATAGCCATGAGTTGGAAATCACCCTGGGCAGCATAGGGAGTACCAGGCCAGCCCAGACTACATAGTGAGACCATGGCTCAAAAAACCAAAACAAATAAACAAGAAAATAAAGAATTATTTCATAAAACTTTGGTTATACTTGTATGTGGGCACACATGTGTATGGACCTGCTCTGGGTTACATGTAAAATATCTTTCTGTAATGGGCCTGGGTCAGTGGAAAATAACTACTGTAGCTAGCACCTCAAATGTTAAAGAGGCAAGTCCATTGAATCTATTCTTCACTGAGCATGAGTCACCCCTGTGAACACCTCCTTAGTGTTCAAGTCCATACAGCTGAAAGGTCAATGCCAAGCATCATGCTCATATCACCTGGTTTAAGTTAGAACAATTTTCCCTGAGCTCCATTTGACTCTCACAAGTTGATGTGTGCCTTCATTTTCATTTTTTTTTGCTACATGTCCTTGGTAAAAACAAGAAATCTCAAAGGAACACAAGTCAAGGTATGTCACCATTTCTTTAAATAAACACAACTTTGTTTCCAAACAAGAATTAGCTTTTCATAAGTGAAAAATGCAAACAAATTTTGAACTGCTTGAACTGTATTATGAAATGTTTTCCATATTATCTACTATCAAATTATAGTCTCTTATATCAGTGAATTGCTGATTGTATATGTTTTACAGAGAAATGTCTTATAATTCCATTAGATTCTGAATAGTTTGAATATCCAAGATGACGTCCTTTCTAGATGATCAGTACTCAGGACTATGATAAATCCTAGGAAACTCTCAGGAAAGTCATGTTTCTTTCCCCATTTTATAGGTATTTTTTTGGAGATAGGATATCACTGTAGCTTTGGCTGACCTGGAACTCACCATGTAGCCCTGGCTCATGAACTCATGGCAATCCTTCTACCTCAGCCTCCTGAGTGCGAGTACTGAGATGAGCCATCACATGTGACTCCTTTTTTTTTTTTATTCTAAATACAAGTATCTCCTTGTTCAATGCATTGTAAACTACCACATATACAAGCTTATTATCTCACCTCATGACCAGATTCCCACTTGTGCATTGGCTTTCCCTTGCCTATGTAGAAATCTGGAGTTGTTGCTGTCATTCAATGCTTCAGATTTCTAGTGACTCACCCAGGCCCAGATTCTGCCTTTTCTCTATTTTTTTTCCCCACTCTTCAAAATAAATACCTTTAAGTTCAGATATGGAGTTGAAATGGATCTATATTCCTCCTACTCTCTTCCAAGGACAGTATTTTCAAAGTCATTATATTCAGGCTGTCAAAGGCCAGTCTTGCAATGTTGACTGCCCCCAATATGTTCTATATTTCCAAGTCTTAACATAACAAGTTTAAATCTGAGCCTTCTCTCTGCTACCTGCATCAGGTATTTTCCGACCCACTTTCCTGTTTGCTCAGATACCAAGGCTCAGACATCAAGATCATCTTGGATTTCTTCTTTGGTCCTCATTTTCTCCACCCAGGTGTGTCCAACCTCCGTGTGGTTCAGGATAGCTACTGGATGCATCCCAACACAAAATCATAAACTTGTTAAAAATATTCTGAGATGTTTTGTTTGTAACTAGTCTTTGAGATGAGATATGGTGTGTGTGTGTGTGTGTGTGTGTGTGTGTGTGTGTACAGGTATATAATAGAAAGTGAAAGTGAAAACCAAACATTGAAATGTTGGCATAAGAGAATGGAAATAGGAATCAGTGGCAACAAAGATATTTTTGCTTGTTTTCTTAAAAATAGCCCCATATATCTGACCCCACCCCCAAATTTAAAATAACAAAAAAAGGGAAAAATGAATACACCAAAACAAATGAAAAACGAAAAGGAAGATAAAGAGGATAGTCTCCAGTCTCCCACTGCTCCCCACCCTTCACCCCTCACTAAGGGCAGCAGGCATAGAAAGACTGGTTGAATGCCAGTCCAGGTAGACATGGCTCAACCTCTGCTCAAAGGCAACTGAGATGTGGGACAGCAGCTACAGAGATTAACATCATGGCAGCCAGGACTGTATTCACAGGAGAATCTCATGGAATTTTCACCCAACCCATGGAATATCACTCATACTATCTCTGCTTTACAGCTGGACTCCAGTTAGGCAATATAAAGTCACATTTTATAAATAACTGTAAATGACAGACCCAGAGTTTGACCCCTGATCTGTTTTGGGTCAAGCTTATCCCCACCTTTCACCCTTCCCTGTGGCAGCATCCAGCTCCTTGCTGAGCCTTAGGTGAGTGTTACGTCAGGTGTAAGCACAGAAGACCATTTGCACATGCACAGGAGTTAAACTCCGTAGCGTGAAAGTGATTCTTATGTTGTTTATACTCGAATGAGATTCCATGAACTGAACTTTTCCCATTCCTGCACTCTGTGTGGCTGTGGAAGTTCCTCTAAAGCAGAATCCAGGCATCTCCATGGCAATATTCACCCTGAATTTCATAGTAGAGGGAAAAAAAGTCTAAATTGTTGGTAATTTTCGCATTGCATATGACATCAAGGACAAACCAAAGGAAACATTTTCTAGTCTGTGTACTTTATATAAACAGATGCTTATAGCTATACTCACCACACATAGAAATGAGAACTAATTCAGATAAAGTTCCATGGAAAGCCTTGCAAAGTCCCTATTTGCTCAGTCAGAATAAACACTGGAAATGAATAAAATGCACTGTATTAAACAACTTAAAGTCATGGCTCCTTAAATTCAAATGATACCATATTATGCATTGAGTGACAAAAAGTGATAGAGATTTTGTTGTGGCTAGTTTTTGATAAATTTGTGATGTGCATGTATGTATGCATGTGGACACAAGTGTGTGTGGTGGGAAGAGGTTGACATCATTTACCTTTCTGATCACTATTCACTTTATTTATTGAGGCAGAGTCTCTCACTTGAGCCCAGAGCTCACAGATTTGGCTAGTTTAGTTAGGCATAATACATTGGACATTCCCTGTGTCTGCCATCCTAGTACAACGAGTACAGGCAGGCTGCCATCCCACCCAGCATTTATGTCCTTGCTGGGGATCCAAAATGTGGTCCCGAGGCTTATGCAGCAAGTTCTTTATCCACTAACCCATCTCCCCAGCTGTTTTAATTGGAAAAGCAACTAATTCAGAAAAGTGCACAGTACAAAAATATCCATGCGCCTTTACCCTGCAAGTAACTAATATTAATATTTTTGTCATATTTTCTTCTTAAATTGTTTTCAATAAAGATCAAGTAAAACATGACAGAGAAGTGTCAAGTGTCTTTGTGTCCCTCCCTAGTCTTATATTCTTCCCTCTGTGCCCTCCATGATCCCACACCCCTCCCTCCTTCTCCAGAGGAGCTTTGCTTTGGAACAAGGTGGTAGGGTGGTATCCATTTAATCCATACTCTTAAACCAGATGCACAAGGTGGTGCATGCATCTAGAGTTCTTTTGCAGTGGCTGGAGGCCCCGGAACACCTATTCTCTCTCTCTCACAAATAAATAAATAAAATCTATTGTTATGGTTTATTTTGTGATTCATGCTATGTAGTTACTAGGTGTGGTATGAACTTAATCTCTTTGTGTTAACTGCTATAACTCAGTGTCATGAGTAGTTTAGAGTTTATCCACTCCTTTATTAATGGCCTTCATTTATTCCTATTATAAGCATGGGTTCTTGCTCATATGCACACATTTCCTAGAGCATAGACTTAGGAGTGAAACTGCTAAGTTGTAGGTGTTTGCATTTTCAATGTTACTAGATAACTGCCAAATTATCTTCCAAAGTGATTATGCCATTTTATATTCCCACCAGGAGGGTGCTAGAGTTCTCATGTATAATAAACTTGCAAAAACTCTGAATTGTCTGACTTTTGGTAGCTCTTGTTTAATTTCTTGTTCTGCTAAACTTTACTACAGGGTAGCTTGGCATGCATTTAATTATTGTTAATGAAAAGCACACATAAATATCACTGATATCAGATGCATATTGATGAATGCATGCAGTTATAAGATAATATAATGGAGCAAAACAATTAGTTTTTAAAAATATTTTTTTATTTATTTATTTATTTATTTATTTATTTGTAAGGAGAGAGAGAGAGAGAGAGAGAGAGAGAGAGAATGGACATGCCAGGCTTTCTAGCCACTGCAGATAAACTCCAGATGCATATGCTTCTTTGTTCATCTGGCTTTAGGTGGGTACTAGGGAATCAAACTCAGGTAGTTAGGTTTTGTAGGTAAGATCCTTAACCACTGAGCCAACCCAATAATTAGTTCTTTTTGTAGAGACATATTGAAGCAACTAGGCAAAGCAAATGGCAACCACTAGGCAATACAAGTAGTTGTTGGTAATTTGGTGTGAGGGTGATTCATTTCTATAACCCCAGCACTTAAAATCTGGAAATGCATACTCATTGCTTTATATTCTCTTTTAATGCTATTTCAACTAATTTTTAAAAATCAGTACATGGTATATCCTAACACTGAATGATTCTCCTGTATTTGTAGTTAGAAAAAAAAATCTTTTCTTGGTACAGAGACTATCTGCTTGAATACTTGAAGGATTATATTCATGGTTATAGTAGACACATATATTTGCAGAAGTTTTTGATATAAAGTTAAAATGGCAAGTCCAAAGAAAGAAAGGAAGGGTAAAAGCATGAGACAGGAAAAGGTATGTTATAAAAATAGACTTTCTCCCTTTAGATGTAGCATTTGAAATCAATATTTTCCATTATACCTGGCTGTGATGATGAAAAACATAATGTCTCAATTGATAATACCTAAGTGGTTAATCCATAAAAATGTACTTCTACAACTTGATATTGATTGTACTTTTATTTTTCTCTGATACATGAATGGGTCTACAACTGTATAAAAGGGATCAGCCGCACAGTGTTTAATGCTCACATTCACAAGATAAGTGTGACACTTAGAAGCTTAAGAGAGAATAGAGTTGCAGAACTGCTTCTGTCCTTCCTTTTTGTCTTTCTGTGCATGTGAGAATGTTGACAAGACACAAAATCCAAGAGTTCATGCTCAACAGAACTTTAGAATTCAGGGACAACTGAACAGCCAATCTGTGGTGATTTGAACCAGATGTCCCCATAAACTCATGTGTTTTGAATGCTTGGTCTCCAGCTGATGGCAAATTGGGAGGTGGAGCCTTGCTGGAAGAGATATATGTTTTGGGGGCAGGCTTAGGAATGTTATAGCCATCTTCCTCTTGCCAGAGCTTGGGTCACTCTTCTGCTGCCATTTTCCACCTGATGTGGCAAAGTTGATGTCCAGTCTCTGCTCAGGTCATGCTTTCCACTGCAATCATAAGTCTTCCCCAGAAGACTGTAAACCAAAATAAAAACTTTCCTCCCATCAGCTGTTTTTGATTGGGTGCTATATCTCAGCAATAAGAAGATAATTGCAACACAATCTAAAGCTTTCAGATTATAGTTGAAAAAATTGGATCATTTAAGTAAATTATCAAAGGTGCTTTCCCCCTCATCAGTTTGGTTCTTGTCTCTATGATGGGTTGTTTGAACTTGATTGGCTTCAGAAATTACCTGATCTTTTGGGGCTTTACACTCAAATCCACTACATCAACACCTCATTAATTTTTCCTTCAAAACAGCACCACTGGCAGAGTAAAGTGAGCATGACTCTTAGAGAAGTGTTTAATTTCATCTTGAAAATCTGCATGAATTTTGCACTTCATTTTATGAGTTCACAGTGCTGTGTTGTTTAAAAAGTACCAAATCTCTCAGAAAAATTTGTGCTTTAGAAAGATGTGTCCTGTTTGCATATTTGATTTTTTTAATTGAGAAAATATTTATGGATAATTTTTATCTGCCAAGAAAACAACAGAAATCACTGCTTCTCTTGGCACTGGCAGTATATTCCCAAAGCATATCATTATACATAATTACACAAAGAAGTGGAAGGTGTTATGGTGTATGCATAAAGGGAGCCATACCAGCCCAAGGATTAGTAAAAATGATATTTATACAATAAGAATAAGAGGTGTCTTTGAATACTGTCTATTTACTCATTAAGGTAATAAAAAAAAATACACAAAGTAGTTGGGTGTGGTGGCTCACATCTTTAATCCCAGCACCTGAAAAGCAAAGGTAGGAGGATCACTGTGAGTTCAAGGCCCCCCTGAGACTACAAAGTGAATTCCAGGTCAGCCTGGGCTACAGCCAGACTCTACGTGGAAAATCAAAAAAAGAACAAAAGAAAAAAAAGGGCACAAAATAATTTTTAATTTGGTCTCAGGTAAAAGATGAGCTGTGGTGATATGCATATATATATATTTCATTTTTTCCTTGCAAATAAATTTAATACAAATAAAATATTTTGTGATTTACTGTTTTGTTTTTTAGTTCCTTTCTTCCCATTAGACTGCATAGCTGTGAGACCATCACTCCTGTGGCATACAAAGGTTGAGGATGATTCTTGATTCTAAGATGAACATAAAATAATTCAGAAGAAAGAATTTCAGAGGTGGCCTTCAAAAGCATAACTTAGTTGTTTAAGCAACAAGCTTAAACCTCTGAAATGCATCTTGTTCTAATTTCTTAAAGCTTTTAAAAATCTATATTTTCCTATTTATAATATAGAAATGATCCAATGGTATTGACACACAATTAATTTTCTTAAGTGTAAATTTTACTTGGCTCTTTTGTCTTGCCCTATTATTAGTTAAGGAGATCAGGTTTAAAGTAATGATGAAAATTGCTAATGGTCCTAGATTTTCATTATTGAATGTGGTCAAAGTAAATGTATACTGGAAAGAAATCATCTTTATGAAACCTCACTATGTTGAATAAATATATATTCATAAAATTAATAAATAATAAAAAGTACACATCAGATGAAAAATTTAAAAATGAATAAAGAATTATGAATCAACTTGAATAACTGGCAGATTCTGTGCAGAAAATCTTCACAGGGAACCAGATGGCCTAGCAATGCATGCAAGTAGATAATTTACCTCATTTGAAGATCTGAAAGTAGAATAAATAATTAGATATTTATTTTAGAGTGCATATACCAATATGCTATAATTTAATGCATTGTTTAAATGAATGCAGAATGAAGCTAGAGGACTAATTATTTTTGGTCAGCTTGGAGTAAATTTCAAAACAACTTCAGGATTTGCAGCTTATAATCTGCATACTCTGGGTGGAATATTTTATGTTCTCCTTGAATCCACAGGCCAAACCAATAACCCCAGCGTATTGGCTTTTGAAGATGAGACCATTGGGAGAGCATTAGATTTAGTAAGAATCACAGGGGGTCCCTATGATGGGATTGGTATTCTCATGGGAAACCAGAACTGTTTCTGACAGGTGAGGAGGACACAGAGAGAAGGTGGATTTCTTTCTGTAAGTCAAGAAGAGGGTCCTCACCAGGAAGTCAATCTGTTGGCATCTCGATTTGGATTTTCCAACCCTCAGAACTTAAATAACAATGCTAGTGATGAAATACAAAAGAAGGAGCAGAGGCATTGCGGGCTTTCCTTTGTATCTTCCTCTAAAGGATTTGAAATGTCATTGTTTAGACATGTAAATCATAATGAAATAAATAGCCCATATGACGCGCAAAATTGGAAAGATGGCTATTTTAGTAAAGGTTTATGAATCTACCTGTCAGAATTCCAGAATCATGTGTCTCTTCTTTTACAAGGATACTCAAATGAGGGATCCCACTCTGTTGAGCTCGGCCAATGCCAGTTTAAAGGATGTCTTGAGCCTACCCACTTTTCTCATTTAATGCTTTTCTGATCAAAGTTTTATGTGATTATACATGGTGGTTTCCTAGTTGCAGAGGAAACTGGAGCATGTAGTTGTTTAAGACCAGCTTTTTTAAACAAATATTTTGTTTATTTATTTCAGAGACAGAGAGAGAGGCAGAGAGAAAGAGAGAGAATGGATGTACCAGGGCCTCTAGCCACTACAAATGAACTCCAGAAGCATGTGCCACCTTGTGCATCTGGCTTACGTGGGTACTGGGGAATCAAACCTGGGTCCTTAGGCTTCACAGACAAGCACCTTAACTGATAAATCATCTCTCCAACTTGAGTCCAACTTTTAAAGGAAATGATTCACTTGTATAGAATCATCAGAACTTAGAAAAGGCATCCAAAGATTTTGAATAATTGCAAATGACAGCCTTGTCAAAAAGATATTGGGAAATGAGTAACATCACATAATGCTAATGAGAATGTCACCTGGGAATGAATATTTCAAAAGCAATTTTGTGGTATCAATGATAATTTTAAATGCATATTTAAAATTCCTTTTTTGCTTCCACAAATCTATCCTGCAAACATAATTACATATGTCTCAAAGATACTTGTATGATGATATTAGAATGCATTGTGTCATTAAAATAGTCAACATTAACTGAGGGCTTACTGGATTCCAGGCATAGCTCTGTTGTACATCTTTTAGCTATTTCTAGCATACTCAAAACTAAAATGTGAGTACCCTTATTCCTATGTGACTGCAAGAAAACAGAGGTCCAGAGGTATTAAGTAACTCACCTGTAGTCATATAAACAGTAGATAAGATCATAATTATTCACCAATATTAAAAGATAATTGTGGTCCTCAAATAAAAAACAATGCCATAATTAAAAGCATTAGATGAGGCTAAGCTATCTAGCATGCATACATCATTACATGAGAAAACAATGTATGGCCTCATCTATATGAGATAAATGTGTGCATTTTCACACATATGTGGATAAATGCATATTAAAGTGGACAGAAGATTTTCCAAAGCATTGAGGGAATCTGTTACATCTGGCAATGGGAATAAACTTTGATGTTCTGTTTCCAAAGTATTTTTTATATGGGAATGAATATATTCTCCTGAAACAACCTCTGGTGAACAGAGCTAAGGGAAGCCATCTTAGGCCGCTCAGCCATCTTGACATTATCAAGGAGCCATAAGAAATTAAAGATTAGCACAGAGCATTAATTACAAGAATCAGGATGTGGTCCCAGTAAGGTATCTGGTGTTTGCTCTCACCTTGAGGTCAAGATATCCTGATATTTGGTATATGCCTCTTACCTGCTGCTAACTGCAAAAATTCTGCTTTTGTAACCAAGCTTGATTGCTTGCTTGCTCTTGGTAAAGACAATTTTGTGTGGAGGGGGTGGCTGGGGGTTTTTCAGATCATTGTAAAGGAATGTAGTTTTTGCTGTTAAAAACTCATTGTAAAAGTAGGATGGGGCTGCACTCCTCCTTGCTGTGAGGTCTGGTCTGGGAATCACTACACTCCTGTTTTATATACATTAAAATATGGAAACACATTTTAAAACTTGAATTCGTATAAGAAAAAAAAATTAATTTGGAGTCATTTAAGTCAGTTGGAGGGGAAAATCCAGAAGTTTGGAGAATTAAGCACCATACCTGTCTTAAATGCTTAAAGCACCTGTGATAAGTATAACCAGTTTTACTTTTTGTTTATTTGTGATTTGTGGTGTGTGTGTTAGAGAGAGAGAGAGAGAGAGAGAGAGAGAGAGAGAGAGAGAGTTGAGTCCAGAGGAAGACCTTGATGTAGTTCTCAGGCACTGTCTTCTTCTTCCTCTTCTTTTCCTCCACCTTCTCTTCCTCTTCCACCTCTTCTTTCTCTTTTTCCTCTTCCTCCTGCTCCTCCTTCTTTTTTTGTTTTAGACAGGTCTCTTACTGGCCTGAAATTTACCAAGTAGGCAAACGAAGCCCCAAGGATCTACCTGTCTCTACGTCCTACCTCTGGGCTTATAAGTGTGTGCCACCGGGCCTGGCTTTAAAAAAAAAAAAATTAAACATGGGTTCTGGTGACTGAACTCAGATACTCATGAATACAAAACAAGCACTTTATAAAATGAAGTATTACAGCCAGCCCCTCCTTGCATTTTATCATTTTATTTTAAATATACTTTTAAATTTGTTTTCCAGATAGAGAAGGGGAAGGGACGGAGGGTGAGAGGACTAGAGGAGAATGGGTATGCCAGGCCTCTTGCTGCTTCCCAAAACTTCAGATGCATGCATCACTTTTGTGCATCTGGCTTTACATGGGGAATTGTACCTGTTCTAACAGGCTTTGCAAGTAAGCATCTTTAACCACTGAACTATAGAGCCTTGTGATTCTTTTATTTTAATGAAGTTTAAATATGGCTTTGGAAAACTTTTGTATTTATGAAGAAAAATATCTAAATCTCATAGCTATTTCCCTTAACGCCAGGGTCTGCAGTGGAATATTACTTCTATTCAAGATAACCTGGTCTGGTTCTTTTGTGCTCTAAGGTTGATAAAGCAGCCCCATATAGCTTCTAACTTTGGGTTGCTTTGGGAAAGGCGACTCTAAGCACATTGCCATATCATCACTGACTACCAAAGTTCTGAGCTATAGCTTGGCTCCTTGGCTGTGAACGTTAAATATGATCATGTAATAGGAAGGACCCAGAATTGTAACCTTGAGAAGGTGACCTTGCTGACTCCACACAGTATCTCCCTGACCTACAGGGAGCATAGTCTTGGTAAGGTAGGAGCAGATGCTCACTTTCATTCCTATTCATCTCTGCTGGCTCATCACTAAGGCAGTGTGATTCATTAGATCACCTAGGAAGCTTGTTTATGAACATATTCCTGAACTTGAATCTTCAGAGTCTCTGCTTCAGTGGTTCTGGAATTTTCCATAATGTTGCAGTTAGACTAACATCTTTTGCCCTACAAGTGTACACATACTAATTCTTGGAATGTATGAACATGTTGCTGTAAATTCAAAGAAGAACTTTGCTTATGTTATTAAATTTAGGCTCTTGAATTCTGATTTATGTGGATGAGCTTGGTACAACTACAGGGCCTTTAAATGTGGGAAAAGCAAGCACAAGAATCATGGTAAGAATGATGCTATGTGACAAGTCTTCATGGCTATTGCTGTCTTTAAAGGAGCAAAGGTACCACAAGCCAAGATGGGCAGATACAACTAGAAGCCAACACACACACACACACACACACACACACACACACACTGCCTTCAGATGGAAAATAGTACTACTTTGATTTTAGCTCAGTGAGACCCACTTAAGGCTTCTAAAATATAGAAGCGTAAAATTGTAAATTTTAACCATAATGTTGTGATCACTTATTTTAGCAGCAATAGGAAACTCATACACAAGAATTTCCAATCAGTCCTTTGTTTTTTCCCTTCTATACTTCATTCTCTTTACCTTTTCTTTCAATAGAATGGCTTTAAATGCCATCTTTATGCCAAAGCTACTCAAATTTAAATTCTGCTGAATCTCTTTCTTAAAGTCCAGACTCAAATATCCAACCACCTATTCTGTATCTCCATTTGGAAGCTGTTCTAGTTATCTTTCTGTTAATACAATAAATTATCTGAGGCAGCCAACTTTATGAGGCAGGTTTATTTATATCATAGTTTGAAGGGGGAGGCACTGATTTCTGGCTTGTATAAAATTCCCTTGGAGAACTACTGAGTCATACTAGAACTACCTCACATCCCAAGTGACTGACTGAAGAACCTCCCAAAGCCCTACCACTCAATGGTCCTACTATCCTCTAACACAAATACTGTATTGACAAAGATTTCAATCCTAATGTGCCCTTGGAAGACTCTCAAACCATAGAAAGGGCTGGGGATATAGTTCATTTGTCATGCTTACCTAACATGCACGAAGTCCTGAATTTAATCCCTACCACTGCAGAAACCTGGTGAGGTAGGCATTCCAGGAATCCCAGCTCTCACTCTTCATCAGGAAGTAGAAAGAAGAAAGAGGATCAGAAATTCAAGGTCATCCTCAGAGAACTAGAGGCTAACCTGGGATTCATAAGACCATCTCAAGAAAGAACAAATAAACAAGCAAGCAATGACAAACATAGCAGATATCTAAAAAAATATTTTGAGCTCTACCATTCCAAATAAAAACTATTGATGTTTCCAAAATCTCCTCCTATATACAAATTTCTCCCATTTTATGAAGTCATCTCAATTCCACTATGTTAGGATAAAGCTGGAATCATCATTGACAATTCTTTAAAAATTTCTTCTCTCGGGGGCTGGAGAGATGGCTTAACAGTTAAGACACTTGCCTACAAAGCCAAAGGATCCCAGTTCAATTCTCCAGGATCCACAGAAGCCAGATGCACAAGGGGGTGCATGTATCTGGAGTTCATTTGCAGTGACTGGAGGCCCTAGTGCACCTATTCTCTCCCTGCCTCTCTCTCTCTCTCCCTGTTTCTCTCTCTCAAATAAATAAAAAAAATATTTTTAAAAGTTCTTCTCTCATAACTGATATTGAATACATCACCAAATTGCCCTGATATTATTTCAATCTATTCTAGGAATCCAAACATCTTTTTCACCCATCTTAGCTGAACCACAATCATATAAGATAGCTTCAGTACCCTCCTTCCTTGTCACCCTGATGCTATATTGCCCTCAGTCAATTCCTTTTGCAGACAGAAGTCATCCTTTAAAGCATACCAGATCTACCATCCTTTGTTTAAAATCTATTATTAGCTCCTCATTTTCCCTAGGAGTCTTCAAGTACAGGGTGATATGTCCTTATTCCACCATTATCTTTTGATCTCACCTTCTCTCCTTATGCTTTGATCATTCTACCTCCCTCACATTGCTCCTTCCTCAGGACAATTTCCTCTCCTGGAAATGTTCTTCCTGGAGACATCTGTACCTCTGCCATTTCCTGGATTGGGATGATGCCTTCTCAATAGTCTCCCTTAATTAACATGGTCATTGCAGCCTGGTACCCTGGATTCTTTTTTCCTGCTCTTTTTCAAATTACTTATTATGTATTCCCTTTTTCTCTTCACTGGAATGTGAGCTTTAAGAAGGAAGGGTTTGTCTGTTTGGTTCACTGATGCATGACATGCTCCTATTATAGAATGTCTAAGGGAGTTAATACATAGATGCCAATTTAGTACATGTATCACTTCTTAATTTGTTTTTTTACATATATATATATATTTCATATGTACCTCACTTTACCATCCTTATTGCCCTCAATTTCACTGTGCTTATTCTTCCTGTTACTTACCAGTGGCTATACCATGAAAGAGAATGACTCCAACTCCCTTGGCAACCATTAACTGAAATTACCACATTAGGGAAGGGAGTGGCCTCTCATGCCTTTTCCCTATCCATAGTAGAATGTTGACTGGCTCCACTTGGTGTAGGTCTTGGGCAGGTAACAATAGCTCTTGTAAGTCCTTGAATGCAATAGTCTCATCATGCCTAGATTCTACAGTTTCACAGAGCTCTTCCTTACCCTCTAGCTCTCACATTCTTTCTGTTCCAGCTTTCAAAATGTTCACTGAGAGGGGATGATGTATGCTATATGTAAGGCTGAACACTCATCTGTCTTACTTCCACACTTGACGAGTTATGGATTTCTGCATTAACTACTTCCAACTGTCAAGAAAGAAAAATCTTTTCTGACTGGGGCAGAAGGCACAGTTGATCTATGGATATAAAGATAAATGTTTAGGACACAGTTTGATGACACATCTGTTTAGCAATACAACAGTAGCAGAATCATCCCTAGGATCTACATTCTGTCCAGCTATGGGCTTTTCATCTGGATTTCAGTACCAGACATGAGTTCTTTATTGTGGATATGGCCATACTGTAGATATGGCCATATTGTGGATATGGCCTCAAATCTGATCAAACAGTGGTTGATTGCCTCAACAACAGTCATGGCACCATTGCACTGGGAGGCACATCTTGCTTGGTAGGTCAGTGTTATAGAATGTGAGATTCACTAGTGGATGATACATTGTTTATGACTCTCCCAGCAGCCTGCACAGAATGAAAATAGTCATCAGTGACTGTTTGCCTCTCCCTCTGCCCTGCCACCTACCATTACCATCCTGCATGTGAGTGTGAGTGCAGCTGCCCACTCCATGTGCCACTCCCCTACCAGTGCCACATGCTGCTGCCAGTTCATGTGAGAGTCTGGAGCCAGTCATTGCTGGGTCTGTGGAAAACCTTACCAATAGAATGGACCATGTGAAGAATGAACTATCAGGGCTCAAAGACAAGCTAGAGAAAACATCACTTTTTGAGACAGAATTAAGCATCTTGTGCAAGATGTATTTATCACAACATCAGGGATATTGGAATAAAGCTCATGTTAGTGTACTGAATGTCAGGACTGCATTCGCAAAACAAACCATTTCTCTCTAATTTGTAATTTTGAGATTGCTAGTGTCTACATTTTAAACAAGATATTCTTTCTTGTTAAAAGGTCCACTTACCCTTTATGTTTAATGAAGCATTTTGATACACGGCTTGCATAGAGCCTTCAGGTCTTGTCATCAGTACATTCTGTTACTGGAACACCTTTAATCTAAGATGTGAATATAGGGAATAATATCTGTTAAATTATATATTATATAATTAAAATCATCTCTTTCAATGTACATCAGACTTTTTTATATTTGTTTTTTTTTTTAAAAAAAAAAACTGCAATGGTCTAGAGTTTTACATTATTTCTACCCACTGGAAGAATCTAAGTATGTTTCTATATAAACCTGAAGAAAACTATCCAAAAAGGTTCATGTAGCTTTGTAGATCATTCATAATGTGTTTCAAATATGTAACCAAATCTATATCTGAAGACATACAGTACCTAATATTTTAGAATTTTCTTTTTATTTTTTATTGATAACTTCTATACTTACAGACAATAAGCTATGATATGTCCCTCCCCTTCCTCATTTCCCTTCAGATCTCCACTCTCCATAATATCCCCTCCCTCTCTCCATTAGTCTCTCTTTTAATTTGATGTCATCATCTTTTTCTCCTATTATGAGGGTCTTATGAAGGTATTGCTAGGCACTACGAGGTCATGGATATCGAGGCCAATTTCTGTCAGAACAGTTGCATTTTAAGGACTCGTATCCCTCCCTGGGCTCTTACATTCTTTCCACCCCCTCTTCTGCAATGGACCCTGAGCCTTGGAGGGCGTGACAGAGATGTTTCAGTGATGGACATGCCTTTGTCCCCTCTTCTCAGCATTATGTTGCCTTTTGGGTCATCCCAGTGGTCACTGCCATCTGAAAAGAGAAGCTTCTCTAACCAAAAGTGAGAGTAGCATTAATATGTGAATATGAACATTAAGTGTAGTGCTTTCAGGGCAGTTTGGTGGGAATAATATATACATTTAGCAAGACAAGAGCAGGCTTTATACCCCTAAGGCTGATGACCTCCCCTGCCATAGACTTTTGATTAGTTTTTTCAGTACCAGGCATATATTCCCTCACATAGAGAAGGCTTGTAGTCCAATTAGGGAGCCGTTGGTTTCCCCAAGAGCAGACATGCCACTATTCACCCGTTCCGTCATTGGGCCTGCCTGGCCAAACTTGAGATTTCCAGTGTCCGCTGTTTTCACCACTGGTTATTTCTATCTCCCATATGGCTGCATGCAGGGCAGCTTTTTCCAGCTTTCAGTTGGCTAGTCTACAGGGAGAAGGTTTCCTGCTCAGCACCAGCTTGCTTTCTCAGTGACCTTGCCACTCAGACAAGAGAGGTCTTCCGCAATAGGGTCTTATCACCTGTTTCTCAAGGGAAACCAAGGGCCTTGGCAATAGTCTTTAATGTTTTGGAGGCAACAGGGACCTCCCTGGCCAACAACTCACTGGAAGGTATCCCATCCCAGGCACTGAAAGTTTTCTGGTAACCATCTATAGCTTCTGGATGTGCCATTATTCAAAAAAAAAAAAAAAAGTAAGTTTACATAAGTCTTATTCGGAATATCTTGAATTTTGATTGACCCCCCCCCGCCCTTTTTTACACATTCTCTTCCCCTGGCCTCGCTTAGACTTTTCCCCTCCCTGTAATCTGTTCTTCTACTTACATATATACAATATCATCCCCTTAAGCCCTTCCCTCTCCTCCCTCCCTTATAGACTCTTTCCAGCTTACTGGCCTCTGCTACCAATTTTTGGTTCAAACTCACACACTAGTCTATACATTTGTAGCTAGGATCCACATATGAGAGAGAACATGCGACATTTGGCTTTTTGGGTGTGGGTTACCTCAGTATAATCCTTTCCAGATCCATCCATTTCCCTGAAAATTTCATAATTTCATTTTTCTTTGCCGCTGAATAGAACTCCATTGTGTAAATGTACCACATCTGTATTATCCATTCACCTGTGGAGGGACATCTAGGCTGGTTCCATTTCCTAGATATTGTGAATAGATCAGCAATAAACAAGGTTGTACAAGTATCTCTAAGGTAGTGAGAAGAGTCCTTGGATATATGCCTGGTCTACTTTAGAGAATGTCTCATGTGCTGCTGAGAAAAATGTATATTCTGCAGCATTTGGATGGAATGTTCTGTATATATCTGTTAGGTCCATTTGTTCTATGACATCATTTAATGCAAAAGTATCTCTGTTTATTTTTTGCTGGGTTGACCTGTCAAGTGATGAGAGTGGGGTATTGAAGTCACCCACTACTATTGTGTTAGGAGTTATATCTGACCTTAAGTCTAATAGTGTTTGTGTGATGAAATTGGGAGCCTATCCTGTCAGAAATTAGGATAGCAACCCCTGCTTGTTTCCTAGGTCCATTTGCTTGAAGTACTGTTTTCCATACTTCACCCTAAGAAGGCTTCTATCTTTTATTGAGAGGTGAGTTTCCTGGAGGCAATAAATGGCAGGATCCTGCCTTTTACTCCAGTCTGCAAGCCTGTGTCTTTTGGTTGGGACATTGAGGCCATTGATATTAACAGTTATTATTGAAAGATATGTAGTTATTCTCACCATTCTTCTTGTTTTTTAGCTCTTCCTATTTTCCCTTTAGTCACTTGTTTTGATGGTTATTTGAGTATGGTTTATTTGTTCCTATTTCCTGCTGTGTGTGTTTTGCTTTCTCTTCAGTGTGAAGGATTCCTTCAAGTATTTTCTGTAGAACTGGTTTAGTTGTCATAAATTCCTTTAGCCTGTTTTTGTTGTGGAATGTCCTTATTTCTACATCAATTTGGATAGATAGCTTTGCAGGATAAAGTAATCTTGGTTAGCAGTTGTTATCTTTCAGAACTTGAAATACATCATTCCAAGCCCTTCTGGCTTTTAAAGTTTGTGTTAAGTAATTTGCTGTTATTCTGATGGTCTTGCCTTTGTAGATGACTTGCTTTTTCTAACTGGTTTCAATCTATTTTCTTTGGTTTGTGTGTTTAGTAGTTTAATTATAACATGACAAGGAGAGGTTCTTCCCAGGTTTTGTCTGTTTGGTGTTCTAAAAGCTTCTTGTATCTGCATTGGCATTTCTTTCCCAACTTAGGGGAAATTTTCTTCTATGATTTTGTTGAAAATGCCTACTAAGCCTCTGGATTGAAATTCTTCTCTTTGTCCTGTACTGTGAATTCTTATGTTTGATCTTTTCATAGTATCCTAGATATATTGAAATTCCCATTCATACCTTCCTATTAGCTTGTCTTTCTCTTTGTTGAACTACATTAAGTCTGCCACCTGGAGTTCTAGTTTAAATATTCTGTTCTCTCCTTCATCCATTCTACTGGTGTGACTTTCCACAGAGTTTTTTATTTGACTGTCTGTGTTCTTCAGAGCTAGAATTTCTGCCTGGTTTTTCTTCAGTATTTCTATTTCTTTACTCATGTCTTGTAATGACCTCCTTATTTCATTAAGCTAGTTTCCTGTGTTCTCTTTCAGGAGTTTGTTTTCTTCTTTGATTCCTTTCATTTTTTTCTTTGATTTGAGTATAGATAAAATCATTTTGGGGGGCTGGAGAGATGGCTTAGTGGTTAAACGCTTGCCTGTGAAGCCTAAGGATCCCGGTTCGAGGCTTGATTCTCCAGAACCCACGTAAGCCAGATGCATAAGGGGGCGCATGCATCTGGAGTTCGTTTGCAGTGGCTAGAGGCCCTGGCATGCCCATTCTCTCTCTCTCTCTCTCTCTCTCTCTACCTGCCTATTTCTGTATCTCTCTCTCCCTAATAAATAAAAATAAAATATTTTTAAAAAATCATTTTTTGGTATCTTTATCAGGCATTTCATCTGATGTATTTATACTTTTTGGTGGGATTGTATTGTCTTGATTCTTTGTGTTTATATTCTATAATGTAGCTTCTTTTGTGTCCTAAATTGACTTGATGCTTGGTTTTTCTACTTATCTGCAGTGTTCTTAGATATGTTAATGCACCTTCATATACTTTTAGGATATGAGTTTAATGTGTCACGTGTAGGTCTTTTACCCCAACCCAACTGCTGAAGTAATCCTAGGTGTTGAGTTTGGTTGCTAAGCAAGTATTCTAGTGGACTTGGAGGAACAACATGCTGGTTGGAGAATCTTCTTGTTTTGTCTCTGCTGCTGCTGCTTGGCTCTGGTGCCTGGCAGGCAGTGCTAGGTTGGTGCTCAGATAGTGCCGATCAGCTGGCTGCAAGCACCTCAGTGAGCTTCTGGCCATTGTCCTCCTTTCTGGTGGATCTTGGTCTCTCCTCTTTCTCTATTGTGTCTAAGAAAAGAACCTTTCTCCTTCACTTTTCAGAAGAAGAGCATATTTTGCTGTGGTTTTTGCTTAAATCCCTCTCTAGGCTGATTTTGCATGGCTCCTATGCCACTGTCTTAAGCAGCCTTCTCTGTTTTATCTTTTAAATCTCTTGTTACCTTCTCTTCTTAATTCTACAACTTCCTCACCACTCTAACTAGTAGTCATTGAAGCCTTGCTATCCTAATGCCATCATCCTATGGTATAATCTTTGACTGTTCTATGCAAAGCCATGCCTTTCTTCTCAGTTCCTGTTTCTAACATGGTAAATGACACATAGTCCTAATTGTCCTAAATGGACATTTGGCAATGACTGCTTTACTTGACTGGTGGCTGTGTGGATAGATGGACAGAAGCATTAGAGTATAGACTATCAGCAGGTAAAGGCTTGATACTTGGAAACGCAATAAAAAGAAACTACTCTAAAACCTTTACTACATAATAACTAGTACATTTTCATGACCCTGGTTAATCTTAAAATGAGAAATCAGAGCAAAACAAGACAATAAGATCTTTACATGAAAAAGTCATTCATTTATACCCAGAGTAAGTTTCAGGACATTAGATTTTCTAGTCACACATCTCTAGCAAAAGGATAATAAGACAAATTTTTATACCACCAAATACAGATCATTCAGTATGGGTAAGGAGCATTATTAAGAAAAGGTACCCCTGAGAGGGGAATTAGATAAGGCCCACTAGCCCAGGCACTTACCATCAGTCACAGTATCCATATCATCTTGCTTCATCTTTTTAAACTTACAGGAGTCACCTTTCATTCCCTGTGGGACTGGTAAGAGAAAGCAATGTTTCCATGGTCACAGAGCTACTAAATATTAGAGTTAGATTCTAGCTTTGGATTTTCATAACTCCAGCTGGGAACCTACCATAAAAATTTAGACTTGCAGTAGAGAAACCATCAGTGTCCTAGCTATAAAACAGAATAACCTGTTTCACAATTCACAAAACAGAACATACAGTAACAGTAGGGTAGTCATAACCATATAAAAGGATTCAGAATATCAGGATTTAGGGAACACAAAGTTAGCATTGCTAATACTAAATCTCACTTAACTGCAGAAAGGCTTCTTGATTTCTGGGATTGGAAATGTGCCTTTCAGTTTATAAGGGAACCAATGAACTCTCCATTTCACAGCCTCAGCATCACCTTTTATCCATAAGTGGAAAAGAGAGCCATGGAAGAAGAAAAGTAATACAACTTTCACTTATTGGACCCTTGCTATCTGGTTGACATTGAATGCTTCATAGGCAGGGTCTCACTTAATCTTCCCAACAAATTTATGAAGTCAATACCACAATTGATAGTTAAGAAATTTGAGGGTCATAGTGCTGGCAAGCAGTATGGGAGCTGCTGTACGAAAATGGTCACCACAGCATGAATAAGCAGGGGACCCTGCAGACTGCAAAATCAACCAGCTGGACAAGTACATACTTGTACAATAGTGGCATGTAGCCTCTATGGGTAACCAACTATTCTCCAGACATGAAGCCCACTCAGTACTCATACCTAGTACTGGAAACCAAATCAGATTCTCATAGTAAGGAATGCACACTTCAGAGAGAAGCTTTTGTTTCTCTCTGGAGAAGAGTGGGCTTGCATACCAAAAATCTCTCAAATAACTTTGTATATTCCCTTAGCTTCAGGTTAGCTGAGATGAACTTCCAGACCAGGCACAGTTATGGAGGAAGGGATATTATTTATTGAAGCTTACAGATCCAGGGAAGTTCCATAATGGCAAGAGAAGCGGCCTGCTCTTCACAGGACCAGGCAGAGAGCAAAAGCCAACCAGCCACCACAGCACACAGAGCAAAAAACTACAGCCAAAAGGTCACACAGCACACTTCAGGAACTCCTGCTAGGCACATTTGCATATCTTTACAATGGAATCTCAAACCATCACCACACCTTAAGACCGGGCCCCAGTGACCTTGCCTCTAGCAAGGTGATTGCAGATACAAACTATAACTAATAAAACACTGAATATATTGGGGACATATATTCAAACTACCACATTCCGCCCCTATTTAATATATTTAGCTCCTGGCCCCCAATAGATTTATAACTATCACACATTGTAAATTGTACTCAGTCAATTTCAAAGGTTCTCACAGTCTTGATCAACTTAAGATAGTGAGTCCTGTAAAATCAAACAAGTTAAATACTTTCAACATGTAAAGGCACAGAGTAAACATTTTTAACTGGTAAAAAGCAAAGAGAGACTAGAATAATGCAAACTCAACTATCATCAGCCGTCATCAAACTTCTGCAGTTCAAGTTCAATATAACCAGAGACTGACAGTCTCCAGGTTTTCCAATTTTTCCCCTCCAGCTGGGCAGAGTAGCCAGGGAAAACTTTCATCCCATGCCAACACTGCACTCCATGGTAGCCCTTTTGCATAGTCCTGGTATATCCAAAACATCTTCAGGTCTCCATGCAAACCATGGTCCATCTTCCAAAGGCTCTTCCAGCCTGTTCCTGAGGGTCTTCATGCCCTGTCTCATGCTGCATCTCAGCAGTGGCTCCTGGAACCGTGTGCAATTCATGACCACTCCATGCATTTTTCATGCTTCCAAAACCAATACCAGGTGTGCAGGACACAGCCATATTCTTAATCCAGGGACAAAATAAATCATAGCCTTGAAAAGCAGGTTCCTTCTCCAGTCAACTCTTTCCAAAGAGTTTGCATTTCTAACAGTCTTTCCTCAGGCATCCTCTCCATTGTTTTAATGTAAATCAAGTCGGGCCACCTTCCTTCCACCTTCCTTAAGATTGCTAATGCGTTGACAATAGCAGCTCAACCAGTCTCAATGCCTCTACTTTTAACTTGCTTGAGGTTTTCCAACTTCAAATCTTAAAATCTCAGTCTGTTATCTTTCACATCAGTCCATTACAAATTTAAGTTTGATCAAACTTTCTGGGCCTGGATAGCAGAACGTAGCCATCCCTTATGCCAGTAGCCCAGTTCCAACAAAGTCCTCTGCAGTCTTTCCTTCCCCTTAGAAAGCTCATAAGCCAAGCCTCGAAGTTCAATACCATCTGCACTTAGCATTCTCAAACTCTCATCAGAATAGTCCATAAAACTTGGCTTACCACTCCAGAAGGCATCTTCAGTTGCAAGCACCAAGTCCATGCCCATTCCTCCAAAACAAAGGTTGCAAAAGACGAATATCCACACGATCTGGTTCATCTCACCCCACACTCCTCGGTACCACTTTACTGTTGCAGACAGCTTCAGGTTCGCTGAGATGAACTTCCAGACCAGGCACAGTTATGGAGGAAGGGATATTATTTATTGAAGCTTACAGATCCAGGGGAAGTTCCATAATGGCAAGAGAAACGGCTTGCCCTTCACAGGAATGACAGAGAGAAAAGCCAACCAGCCACCACAGCACACAGAGCAAAACTAACTACAGCCAAAAGGTCACACAGCAGACTTCAGGAACTCCTGCTAGACACATTTGCATATCTTTACAATGGAATCTCAAACCCATCACCACACCTTAAGACCGGGCCCCCAGTGACCTTGCCTCTAGCAAGGTGATTGCAGATGCAAACTATAACTAATAAAACACTGAATATATTGGGGGACATATATTCAAACTACCACAAGGGGCTTGGGAATTTATATATATACACAATTGTTGGGGTCCCTCCTAGAGCCAGCCCAGGAAGGACAGCATGGTCTCTGCTCAGTAGGGGCTGAGAGTCGCAGAGTCACGACACAGACTCCGGAAGTTGGGTGGAAGCAGCAGAGGGCGAGCTGCTGAAAACTCATTTATTTAAAGAAGTGTAGGGGGTTTTAAGGGGCTTGGCTGGCTAATCATTGTATGGGGTGGTCCCCTTGTTGTGACCAATGACAGCCTGTCTCCAGACAGATCATCTCGTAGCAGGTTTCTCACCAGCATGGGACTGTAGCTGTTGTCACACCAGGCCTGTGCAGAGTGCCGTGTTCACAGAAGCCACTTCCTGGTTTCTTCTGACATGTGGTCTGGCTAGGGCCAGACCTGCATTGTGCCATACATATGATTTGTTTTTGAAACATTTGGAGTGTAAATTTGCCTAGGGTCATTCAGATAGTGAAGAAAAGCCCCTGGATTTTGAACCATTCTCTAACCACTGCATTTTATTCCTTCTCTAGCAGTGGGTAGCTGAACATAAACAACAAACACAAAAGAATGGTCCTTTTAAGTAGTTGGTATATTTAAACCAGTGTCTGCTACTTCTTAGATAATTTCCCTTCAGAAAGGAAGGGTATAAAAATAAAATAAAAATAAAAGAAAGGAAGGGTAGGTTGTTTGAAATATATGGAGGACTTGATATGGCACTTTGGCAAAAGAAAAATATCAGCCTCTGTTTGTAACTAAAATTTCTCTTGAAAATGGATCTGCTCCCCTAGAAGAAGCTATTTTTTAGGAAAGAGTGTTTAAAAGAAATCAGCCCACAAAAAAATAATCAATTGCTTGGGGGCTGGATAAGCAGCAATGGGCCACTTTCTCTTGGTGGAATTCATTATTTTTCTGGAGACTTGATAATTTCTCTGAGATAACCTGGCTTGTTTGAATAAGAGTATACAGTCGTCAAGTCCTCTAGATACTATCCATTGTTCTATACATACCTACTCAGCTATACATCTGTTCATTGAACAAGCCCTGGACTGGAGTCCTGAAGAGAAAAGAAACAAAGAGAGTCCCTTGTATGCAGGTTACATTCAAAGGATTCGACAGATAGACATTCCAGCAGATTAGTGATAGAGCTCTGAATTAAAGGGCAGAGTAGTAGAACATCATACAGACATCCAAGCAGGCCTGGACTGATTGTCATGGAAGGCTTCATGCATGACATGAAGCTTGAGATGAGATGTATATGTTATAAAGGTACAATTAATTATTCCTTGCAAAGATGGTGGCATATGCAAAGGTCACAATATAGGAGGGAGGAAATACCTGGAAGGTTTTACAACATTCATGGAGTCCAAGAGTCCTGCATAAGCCTTGGAGATTTAACGTAGGAGTTGGGGAAGGAAGAATATATATAATATATATATATATATATATATTCTCTTATTCTGGGACCATCAAGACTAAAGTGTCTTAGATAATGACCATCTCTGCATTTTAGCTTAGAGGAAGGGATCCTGTAGAAACTGTCATTTGATCTAATTCTCCCTATATTTTTGGATCTTTGGAGAATCAGAAGGTAATGCTTTCTTGGACTATGTTTATCAAGACATTTTGGAATTCTACAAATCAGGCCAAACAGCCTCACAGTAACAAAAATAAAATAATGCTATTGGAGTTTTAATACATACTGGCCAGGTACTGCTTAAAGTATTCTGCATGAAATCTTTTTGAATCTGTGCAGCAAACTAATAACATGGGGATTCTACAGGCAGTGCTAGTTTCAGAAACTGGAATTGTGGCTGGTGGAAGGTGACATATGCAGATTTACATTGTGGAGATTTTTACTGTGTTTGACCAGTTACTGCAGGAGCACTGAGTGATGGTTGGCTGACAGTGTTAATTATGTGTGTGGAAAGGACTTTCTGTAGCCATTAGGAACATCCACCCACAGACCTTTCTCTTTCTGATGTCAGGGACAGGTTCTAGCCTACTCAGAGTGAGTGTTCAGCCTGCATATCAGGTCTAATCATACCGCTCAGCATTTGTACAGAACAGGTTGTTTCCAAGAGGTTTTGCCTTCAATGGTGAGGTCACCTCCAGAGCCTTACTCTCCTGGGCAGCATGATTTTCCACCTTCCCATTATTATTCAGTCCTCTTGATTCAAAGATAGAAAAATCAGTTCAAACAAGCCAGGGGAAAGAGGGAATTGATCAGCTTACATAACTGAAATGCTCAGTGGTAGTTGGGCTCCAGGCTCAGACTGTTTCCACTGTACCTTTCCATCTCATCCTCTATAACTTCCTTCCTACCCCCACTCTCTCCTCCAGCTGAGTTAATCCAGTTCTTCCATCAGGACTTACTTGCACATACTTACTAATCATCAAAAAGTCTGCTTGGACTACTTATGCCTCTCTCCCTCTTTGTCTAGCTGATTTTTCTTAATAAACATCTAGCAGGATGGCTGGTCTCTAAAGATGATGTCCAGTGAATCCCACCTCCTGAGTCATATCCCTGTAGTTCTCTCCCACACTGAGGCTGAGGCTGTCTCTGGGACCTACAAGGGCCAACAGGAAGTAGCCACTGCATTTCAGAGACTCACCAGAGACTTACAAAGGCATTGCAACTTCCACTTTGGTAGGTTATGGACACCTTCACTTTCATGTAAAAAGTGAATTTAACCTGAGGGAGAAATCACAGGTATAAACTACTTTCTCATTGCTGGGCATTTGTTTTGGCAAGTTTCATCAAGGCAGAGGAAGGCATGGTGGAACAGCCAGCCATATCACAGTAGGGAAGAGGGAGCAGAGTCAGCAAGACTGGGCTGCAACACCTCACATGCCCGTCCTCAGTGACATGCTTCCTCCCTAAAGGTTCAAAAACCTTCCAGAAAGGTGCCACCAACTAGGAATTAGGTATTCAAACACATGAACCTGTGGGAGACATTTTACATTCAAACCACCACACCACCTGAAGAGGCCTCATGGGAGTAAAAAACCCTTTGGAACCATATGTCAGGAGAAGGGGGACTAGCAGTGCCAGTGATTTCCAATGAACCCAAGCCTGTTATCCATTGTAGCCAAGGTTCTAGACATCTGCACGAGCCATCTTGGATGTTCCTGTCCATTTGAGCCCTTAGATGACTACCTCCCAAGTCAGGTGAGTGACATGTGAGGTAGAATACTCCTCAGTGGACCCAACCAGCTGAAAGAACTGTCAAACATAGCAGTTATAAGTTTAGGCTATTAAGTTTTGCAGTGGGTTGATTGTTAC
The DNA here is from genome assembly GCA_036365145.1 of Orientallactaga sibirica. Classification (NCBI taxonomy): domain Eukaryota; kingdom Metazoa; phylum Chordata; class Mammalia; order Rodentia; family Dipodidae; genus Orientallactaga; species Orientallactaga sibirica. The sequence continues at coordinate 50,929,406 of JAEOAD010000005.1, forward strand.
ATAGCAATTCTTAGCATCTTACAAGTTCTGTGCTAGTTTTATAATTAGAAGTACAATCGGCATGGTTCAGAACCTTCCACATCTATTCATACTTCCAGATTCTTCTTGCTCAGGGCTATTTTCTGACCCTGTTTACTACATAAGCTCTGATAAATTCTGAGAGCACTTTCTTTCTCCTTCACAGGTCTTTGCATATTCAGAAGAAATAGATTCATACTTGCTATCTGCTTTCCCTGGTAGTGTGTAAGTCCCCTGAGGGGAAGGTCCATGCACAGCTAGCTCAGCACTGTGTCCTCTCACACTGTGCACTGCCTGGCATATGGCAGACACACAGTATTTGGCAATGGACTGATAAGCACACCTGTCCATTTTCTAATTTTATGTTGGAGAATATGCTGGGATGATGTCTTCTCCACTTTTCATATGACACTTGAGAAGATACTAACAGCTTAATATCTGTTGAGGGAAGTTGATCAAGGAAATCATAAATAAATAAATAAATCCAGGCAATAAACTTTTTTATGTATAAACTTTCCAAATGCAAACAAATCTATCTCTTGCTACCTTAGGTTTGATTTGCATCCTATGATAATGGAATGTATTTTTAGGTTCAAACTACTCTTCTAGGACAAAAGTTCCAAATTTATTAAAAATATATTCCCCTCCATCAACTTCCCTCAGCAGACAATAAGATGTTAGCACCTCCTTTCCATCCCTGATGCCTTCAGAAGCCCGGCTATTATGGAGGAGGATAAAGGAAACAGCAATAAGAAGTTTTTGTGGATTAAGAGAAATACAAAAGTGCAATGTTTGAAATGCGTATCATGATCCAGTCCCTGGAGGCAGATATCTGGCACAAGACAAGGGGCAGGGGAGGCTTTCTTTCAACCTGAGAATGAGATGCTTCTCTCCCTCATATCAGCAAACTCCTCTGGGACTGGAAGCACTTCCTGCTGGTGGGCTTCAAACCAGCCATCCTTCTGACTCCCTCTGACTCCAATCTCCACTCTGACTGGAGACTTAATACGGCTTTTCTTAGCACAGTGCTAATAGTCTACTGCAGAAAGAGCCCTATCAGCACCAGAAATCATGTATGGCTTTGGTTCAGTATGTGTGCTGGATTTAAAATGTTTTCTTACTAGTTGATGCATCATTAAACCATCTACTGTGTGCTAAAAGCCAAGTCCTATTTCTGTAGGTATTTCTTCACTGTAATGGTAGCTAAGGAACTTATAAACTATGTGATGCAGTCCAACACCATAAGTGAAATAAAATTAAAAACCTTCTACTTAACAACAATATGAAAGGTCTTGTGTGACATGATGAAAACCTACTGCAAGACAAAAATGCAAATCTAGTGCGGTGATTCGAGTTGGCTTTTTCTTCTGAAGCGATATGATCTGGGCTGAGCTACTTCTCTGCATCCTTGTCTGCAAATGGGATGACAACTCCTATTTCATGAAGAGTTAAAAATAATCCAATTGTTCATGTGTTATCGACCTATCCATCAACCCATTTTTCCATTATTTATTACATAATAGGTATTATTTTAGTCATAAATCCCCACTCTTAAAAAACTATACATGTATTGCTTTGTAAAGGAGAAAACAGAAAACAAACAAGTTAAACAGATGTCTTGGCAGGAAATAGTTCTGCCAAGGAACTATTTATACCAGTGCTACAGGTGACATGTCCTGGGCCTAGCAATAGTGGAGAGCTCTTAGCACTGTAGGCCTGAAGGCTTTGGGGAACAGAAGATTCACTGGATCCTGCTGAGAGGCCTTGCTATGGGATTGTGCTATTCCACAGGAGATGCGGACGTGGGAGAAGAAACAGTCACCATCAAAGGCCAGCACTTAGGAAGGCATATGGGGGAGTTACCATTCCAGCCTTGCTCTTTTCCCATGCTCTGCTCTCCTCCAGGACTCACCGTTGCCTGAAACCAACTGAGGCCAGACATGTTGAGTGCTAGAATATCCATGTCATGAGGTCCATGTCTGTGAGCCTCTCAGAGAACAGAGGAGGATGGAGAAGAATGAAGAGTGGGCCTGGAGGAGCAAAAAGAAAATCCAGCATAGCAAAGAAGCCTGCAATGTGTCAGGTGGTGGAGATGTGCCAAGAAGAACAAGAAAACAGAGCAAATGGAAGGGGTGGGGGGAAGTGGAATGGACAGAGCATTGCTATTCTATATAGGACAATGAAAGAGAACTCCTCGAGAAGCAGACATTTGACAGAGGCTTATAGAAAGTGAGAGATTAAGCTATGTGTTACACAGAAAAAGAATTTTTTAGACTAGGGGAACAGCTTTCTCAAAAGCCCCAACACTCACAATGCTCAGTATTTTCAGGGAATTACCAGCAAGTTAGCAAGGTTAGTGTGGGAGAAGGAGAGGTTAGGAGAAAATGACATTTTAGGCTTTCATATGCCTTTGATGGAAAACTGTGGGAAGGTTGTAAGCAAGGAAATTAATTTTCTATCTTAAATTAGAAATATAGAGGATATGTATTCATGCTGAGAATTGAAAAAGAGCAAAAGTGAGTATAGAAGACCATTTAATAAGCCACAGTCTCAGGCTGGCCTTGAACTCACAAAAACAAACAAACAAACAAACAAAAAGCCATGGTAAGATTCTGGGGCAGAGCTTGGCCCAGGTGGTACATGTGGAGCTTGAGAAATAACTGGATTCTAAGTATAATTTCATCAAAAAGAAGACACCTTTTTCTTCTGATTTGATAAGGATTATGCAAGAAAGAAAAGCCTTAAATTAATTATAACTGTACTTCAAACCTAGGATAACTTACCCAACCCTTCATATTTAGGTTTGACATGTTTTTGTCATACTGGTTGTCATACTTTTGGCCTGTAGAGATTTTACTAAGCTTTCAAGGACCAGCTCAGGACACTTGTAATCCATGGAAATCTTCTGTTTACATCATTTTCCACTCAGCCAATGGGGAGAAAAATAAGGTTCAAGCTGGGTATGGTGGCACATGCCTTAAATCCTAGCACTTGGGAGGGAGAGAGGGGAGAATCACCACTGAGTTTGAGGCCACTCTGAGACTTCATAGTGAATTCCAGGCCAGCCTGGGCTAGAGTGAGACCCTACCTCTAAAGACCAAATAACAATAATAATAAGGTTCATAAATTATAAATTTTTATAATATTCCTTCTCTGAGGGTGACATTTTTATATGCTGGATTAGGATCAGCTATTTGCTTTGGAAGCCACACATGAAATAATTGGCAAACAAAAGTATGGGATCCAAAGAGGCTAATGTGATCTTTACATAATAAATAGCAGAAATAGGTAGGGGAGATGGAAGCAATTGTCAAGAGTGTGGAATATGCAAGAGTGTGGGATATGCAAGAGTGTGGAAAAGATGTCATGGGGGATAGAATTAACTGGAAATACTGGGCTAGCCTTTATGATTAAGGGAACAATTGGGACTGAGAAGAAAGGAAAAGGATATCTTTGAAGAATGTGGTTGATGTCTAAGAATATACTTCCACTTAAAAAAATACTGGTGTATATTCATTATACATAGTGCTAGTTTCATAAAAGAAATTTCTTTCAAGTTTGCCATGCACTTTGTTCATATTCACCCCAATACCCTTTCCTTTCTCTCCTCTCTGCTCTCCTGTCCCCTGTTAATCTCCTTCCTTCCCTCAGTCTGTCTACAGAGGGTTTTATGTATCTATATAAATCTAAGATCTAAAAAGAGTGAAAGCATGATATTTGCTTTCTTGATTCTGTGTTCTTTCACTTAATATTATAAGTTGAAGATACCAAGACTAAATTACTTTTATTTATCATTTTCTTCAGGATAGGTATATTATTAAAGAAAACTTACAATGAGAGGTGACATCACAAAGAGGTGGAAGAGTAAATACCCAGTGGACATGATGGCAAAGGAAGAAGCCTGCACACAGCATACAGACCGTCAGGTGGGAGTGTCTCAGTCTACCTGGTTGCTGAAACTCAACACCACAGACTGGTTTTTGTTCATTTGTTTTGCAAAGTGAGCTTTTTGTTTGCTTTTGATTTTGTAACAAAGTGTGTGTGCAACACTAAATGATGTCAGAGACATTAATAAATGAAAATTGCAGTACAATCTATGAGATAATAAAGCAGAAAAGTGATACCACAATTCAAATATGAAAACTCAAATGTCTGTCTGTTGAAGCTGCGTGTGTTAGCACATGCCTTTAATCCCAGAGCTAGAGAAGCTGAGGTGGGAAATCTAGAGTTCAAGGCCTCTGTGGGGGTACATAATGAGAGTTTGTTCTCCATCTCCCTAACCAAATAATGCTGCCAATTGTCCTCCTCTTGTCTGGATGAGAAGTCACCATCGTCTTGAATGGAGTTGGGAAAGGGCACGATTTCTCATCCAGACCACAAGCCTATTCATGCTGGTTCTTTAAGCTTCATCTTATGAACTGGGACTGGACATTAAGGCAGAGGAAAGCTAAGAACATTAAGACTTGTTAAAAGACTATTACAGAGATTCAGCTGGTAATGGTTCAGACCTCAGTGGTATGGTGAGGAATGAAAAGTGCTCAGCATTTGGATGAATATTTATTCTAATCCAAAAAGATTTATGAAAAAATACTTGGAGCATGTGAAGGAAAGAGCAGAATCAAGGACAACCCAAGGTCTTTGGTCCTAGGAACTGAGAGAATATAGTTATTGTTAGCGAAGTGGAAGAATCCATCAGTGAAATACATTTTTGTCTCAGGTTATTTGTCCACAGTCTAGTTATAAATATAATTCATCTCAGATTTGAGAAGTCTGTTAGCTTTATGATGACACAATGAAGATGTGATTGCCAAGAGGCAGACAAATAGCTAGATATTCCAAATAACTAACTTCTCCTTTTCTTCTGTCTTTTGTTGCTTTTTCTCTACCTCTTTCTGGTTACACCTTAACAAAGAAATTATTCATGCTGGAGAGATGGATCAGCTGTTAAAATGCCTGCTTGCAAAGCCTAACAACCTGAGTTCAATTGCCCAGTATCCACGTAAGCCAGATGACACAAGCATCTGGAGTTCGTTTGCAGTGGCTGGAGGCCCTGGTGCACCCATACTCTCTCTCTCTGTCTCTGTCTTCTCTGTCTGTATCTTTCTGCTTGTAAATAAATAAATAAATTAATTAATAAATTAATTAATTGAAATACTTTTTTAACAAGACAAGAGGAAGCCTGGGCATGGTGGCACATGCCTTTAATCCCAGCACTTGGTAGGCAGACATAGGAGGATTGCCTTGAGTTCAAGGCCACCCTGAGACTAGTGAATTCCATGTTAGCCTGGGCTAGAGTGAAATCCTACCTCAAAAGATCAAACAAATAAAAAAAGGAAAATATTCATTCCAGAGGAACTTGATACTGGCACTGATTACACTATTCTTAAATAATATTGAATTTTCTGCTTTTAAAAATGTCATTGTTGCCGGGTGTGGTGGCACATGCCTTTAATCCCAGCACTCAGCAGGCAGAGGTAGGAGGATCGCTGAGAGTTTGAGGCCACCCTGAGACTACATAGTTAATTCCAGGTCAGCCTGGACCAGAGTGAGACCCTACGTTGCAAAACCAAAAAAAAAAAAAAAAAAGCCATTGTTCCTGAGCCCTCCTTCACTCCCACTGATCCTAGTTAAACTGGGAGGGAAACCCCATAGTTGTTCTTTCTGATTTCTATTCTAAATCACTGTACTGTCCACTCAAAGCAAAGAGTAACATGCAAAACCTAAAGAAACACCACAGCTCATTATGGTTTGATGGGTATGTGTCTAGCATCAAGCAACTACTTTCTGTGCTTTAGTTCCCTTAATTGTTTCCTCTACCAATGACATAGGTAATAATAGGGCAGAATGAACCTTGAGAATGTCCAAGTGAAAATACCTATATAGTGTGATAAACACATATGGATGTGCTGAGGCTACTTTGCACCCACGATCTAGTAGGCTGGGAGTCACCACCAAATCAGAAGTGGGGAAATACAAAAAGTCTCATGAGAAAGGTGATTAAAAAAAAGCTTAAAATGTTGCAAATTTTTCTAACTGCAGTGGAGTGCAGGGTGCTTAAGGATGGGATATTTAGTGATTTTCATGACCTCATGAGCACTGGCAGATTTGAGAAGTTATTTGGAATAACTAGGAACTTACTGCCTTATCTCACTTTGTATAATGAACTCATACATAAAGGAAGGTTTTGTTGGCACATACCCATACATCACATAGCCATCTTCATGGGGCAACCAAGCATTTTTAACTCCCCTCTGTCTAGGACAGAATATAGGGTCATAGTGCATAAGAAATCTGCCTGGGGTCAGAGAGGCGATAAGCAGAGAAGATAAGTTGACTCATGTCTGCGTGACTACTGAACCCAAAGTTCTGAACAATGATCCAGATACATGCTTTCAGACCATGTGGAATTCTCCATTTTCATCAGTCAGTCACTGAATGAATGGAAGAGTAACAAAGAGCCATTTTCACCTTAAAAACAGAATGATTCACAGTGTTTTCTCTGCTCAAAGTACCAGTCACACGTTTCGTAATAACAAACTCCAGATGGAATTTTGGGTGAGGAACTTTTATAGTTACTGTTAGAGAAGCAAAACATGAGTTGCTATGTCTCAGAGCTGAGATTCCATAAGTCTTTCAACTCAGAAAAGATATCGGAAGAGAAAGATGTGCATTTCCTCCTTGTATAAAGACAAACAGAGGCAGGAAGAATATGTACTATAGTTAAAGCCAGCAACTGATCGCTACTTTAGATTATCCTTCAGAAGCAGGCATCTGGGGAGCATGATTAAACCCTCCATCAAGCAAGAGCATCGGTGAGAAAACTGACACTGTTAAGCAGTGGCACATAGAGCCGAGGGTTAGGTTGACTCACCACAAGACCTTGAATGCCAGGCTAGAGATTTACAGGCGAGAGGAATGGAACATCATTTAGGGACAAGAATATGACCACCACCACCACTACTGGCATCAGTCCCCACACTTAGCAGACGTTTCTCCATACCTCAGTATAATTAGCTTCAGCAGTTTCAATTCAAGTCTTCATAGAAGGAAACCAAACAATGAATAACCCAACTCTTATCCATTACAATCATTTTAGAGATTTGTTTTTATTTTGTATTTTTAAGTCTCAGAATATTCTTTTTAAATATATTTTTATTAGTTTTGTATATAGTATATATACAGCCATGATACCATCTTTAGCCTTCTCCTCCCCATGGGTAATGTGGGTCTTGCCTTATGTGAATAGCCATCAGTTATGCAAGACAGGCAATGACTCTATGCATAATGACCCAACTCATGGCTCTAACAATCTTTCCGCCTCCTCTTCTACGAATTTCCCTGAGCCATGTTGGGTTCATTTTAGGTCTATTTCAGTGCTGAGGTCTTGGGAGTCTGCGTCTCTGGATATCTGATTTGGTAGGGGTTGAGTGTTCTTTGTGTCTATCTCCTTCACCCTTGTGCTGGTATCAGGTTCAAGCCTCAGAATATTCTTAAACACCTTTTACTACTTCCGGTGAAATTTATTGTTCAGTTTTGTTTTGTTTTGTTTTGTTTTGTTTTTTTGGTTTTTAAAGGTAGGGTCTCACTCTAGCATGGGTATGGTTCAGTTTTTAAAAGTATTTTTTATTACTTTATTTTTGAGAAAGAGAGAGAGCGAGAGAATGGGCATGCCAGAGCCTTTCAGCCAAAGTGAATGAATGACAAATGTGTACACCCCCTTGTGCACATGTGCGACATTGCATGTTTGCATCACTGCGTCTAGCTATGTGGAACCTGGAGGTTTGAACATGCATTCTTAGGCTTTGCAGGCAAGTGCCTTAAGTGCTAAGCCATCTCTCCAGCCCTTAATTTTTTTTTATTATTTTATATTTTGAGAGAGAGAGAGTTTGTAAAATAACAATATGGTTTCATGGGCTTCATGTCAGTATCAGATCCACTTTTCTTATAGTTTGCTGAATACTAAAATTTTGCTTTACATTGAATTATAACTTTGGTTTTGAAGCTGCTGCTTGGCACTGACATTTTGTTGATGTAGTATTACTTTTTCTATACATTTCAGTTGACTGATGAGGCTTATTCTGTTAGTATTAATTAGCATAATTGACTTCTAATCAGTCATTTATTAAAAAATGGTATAATCCAGAAGAGAATAATCTAGTATTAAGCTTACTAATACCAAGCCAACCAATCTGTTTATTATTGCGGTTTTTATTACCCCAATTAAACAGTTATTCAGAGAAATCAAGTCCATATTAATGTAAATTTGACCCACTACACCTAGGATCGTCTATCCTCCATAATATTTTTCCTATTTCTCCCAATTGACCTAGAAATTACTCAATTACTTCTTCTTCAGTGAGATCTACAAGCAAGTAACTTAAAATTAATTATCGTTATAGCACTAATCCTAATCTCCATCCTAGACTTATATACCTTAGCCTATGAATGAATTAGAAAATTACTAGAATGAATTAAGTAATGTGGTAATTTAAAAAATAATTTTGAATCATTAAATTGTAAATTTTCATTACTACAAAAATATCCTCAATTTACCTTAACATAACCATAACCTTATTACATGCCAGTTGTTTTTTTAAAATATTTTAATTATTTATTTGAAAGAGAATGAAGAGTGGGAAAGAGAGAGACAGAGAAAGAACAGGCATGTCAGGGCATCTAGCCACTACAAGCATACTCCAGGTACATGCTCCACTCTTTGCATCTGATTCCATGTGGGCACCAAAGAATTGAACCCAGGTCATCAGGCTTTGCAAGCAAGTGGTTAACTGCTAATCCATATCTCCAGCCCCATTCTCATTTTTTGATCATACCTAATATCAACACTTCCATGTATAGAAAAAATATTTTCTATATCATAGGAATCTTAGTCATTTTAAACTTACATATTATTAATTATAATATCTTTTTATTTTCTTATTTGAGAGAGCTAGAGAGTGAGAGAGAGCTAGAGAGAGAAAGAGAGCTAGAGAGAGAAAGAGAGCTAGAGAGAGAGAGAGAGAGAATGGGAGCGCCAGCAGCCTCTCAGCCACTATGAACGAACTCTAGAAGTGCGGCATTGCACCCTTGTGTCACTTTTTATGTCTGGCTAAATGTGGGACATGGAGATTGAAACCAGTGTTCTTAGGCTTGGCAGGCAGGTACCTTAACCACCAAGCCATCTTTCTAGCCCTATGATATCTTTTAACATCTTAAAATCAGAACCTGAAAAGCAGCTGTCATATTACTTGTTATGGAATCCAACACATATAGTACTGACTTTCCAAATTCTTAACCTTTGTTAATGCTAAAAATTATTTTGGCTACTATTTTACTAGTCTCCTTAGGATGGCACTCAACTACTCAATAATCTGAGTTAATTCTACTTCCCAGAGCCTAATAATTAACCTTCTAACACTATTCTTAACAAATATAATGAAAATAGCTTAATTTTTTTACTAATACTTTTTTCTGATCCACTGCCATCCCCCAATATTAACTGCCTGATTTCAATTAACATTTATAACAAGTCAATAGCACCTACCAAAAGTACCTATAATAATAAAAACTTTATATTTCAATACTAATTTTACTGCCAGTGTCTTTCATAACATTTATAGTCATTGAGCTAATCCTACTTTGTATCTTTTGTGAAGCATGCTGATTCTAGCTTCAATGATTATTACTCAGTGAGGCAGTCATGCAGAACAACCAAATACAAGACTGTTTTTCTATTTTATACCCTTCAGTAATTAAAATTATGAATGAATTCACAATGAAACTGTACTCTTAGCCTGAGGATTACAATTTTACCCTTGGCCTCATCATATTATCATGATGATCTTTAGCCAGTCTTACAAATCTAGCCCATCCACACACCACTAGTTTAATCAGCAAACTATTTGTGATTTTATCACTGTTCTCTTGATCATTCTATACTTTATCCCAAACAAGCCTTCACATACTTTTTACAGCTTTCTATGACCTTTATATTACATAAATAATCATACATAAATAATATTAACTGACCATTTATATGAAAAATCCTTTAATATCTTTAGTATGACCCTCTAATTCTATTGTTCCCAAAACCTAAATTCATTATAGATTTCTATAGTATATGAATGAAATTTAAATAAAACACTAGATTATGGACTTCATAATAGAAAGCCCATGCTTTATAAATTCATGGAATCATATTTAAAAATATGGCCTTCAGATGCACATGGTGCCACATGCATCTGGAGCTCATCTGCAGTGGCTGAAGACCCTGGTATGCTCATTCTCTCTCTATCTACCTCCCTCTCTCTCTCCCCCTCTCTTGCCAATACATAAAATAAACAAAAATAAAAAATAAAAATATGGCCTTTAAAATTTTTGTAACATTTATCCATTGCTTTCAGTAACCAAAATTGGTAAAATTCCAAATACAGAGTAATAAATTTGGTGTCATATTAAAATAAGAACATTTATAAATTTAACATGATTTTCTTCACACATCTCTATAAAAACTCTACCTACTTACTATATCTAAAACCTTTCATTAAATGAGCATTTATCTTTAATAAATTTCCCATATAAATATTTATCCTTTCAGGCCATGAAATAATATTTTCAATTGGTACTGAATATAATTATTCAAACTATAAACATAACCCTCAGCTTTAAACTATATAATTTCTCAATAACATTTATGCTGGTGGCATTGTTACCTCATCAATCATAGACTTCTCTCTATGGTACATATACTCAGAACTTAACCTAACATCAACTGACTTAAAAAATTTTACTTAAAAAAAATTTACTTAGAGGTTTGCATGGTGGTGCATGCCTTTAATCCCAGCACTCAGGATGCAAAGGTAGGAGGATTGCAGTGAGTTCTAGGCCACCCTGAGACTGCAGAATGAATTCCAGGTCAGCCTGGGCCAGAGTGAGACCCTACCTCAAAAAAACACACAAAAAAGTTACTTATCCTATAATAATAACCCATTAAATGTATCTAAGTTGGAATAAAGAAGGAGAGACAACCATTATGAAGTTGTTGCCATAGTTCATATGGTTTCAGATACTATTGAACAAAAATTTATGTAGTAGATCATTGGAAAATGAGAATTGAGGGAAAGAAGTACCTTTATGTCTATTGATATAGATGTTCCCAAATGAATATATTTTAAGAAAATGTGGTAGTCTGTAATGTTACTTAATTTGAAAGCTATAATGTTATAGCTTAATTTCTAGTCAAGATCTGTAGACAACACTAGTTATTTTTCTTCCACTTCAAAACCATGAAGATGCCAAAGTTTCTCAAAACTGTCATTGTGAAATTGTACTCCATGGGGCTCTGTGTTCCCTTGAAGGTTTAACACTTATATGGTACGATTAGTGTCAATGCTTCCATGCTGTTTACATGAACTGGTGAATGCCTTGAACATGAACCAATATCCAAAATGTTCCTTGTACCGAGTGCACCACAAATTGAAATTAGCATGTTGCTGGAAATAATGTTTATTTACAAAGTGCTGGTGTTGGTAGATTTGTGCATTTTATATGTGGTAGAAAACACAGGATATGATGAAGGTTTATGGTCTGTAACTTAATCTATTATGCAATGTCAAATTATTAATATTGAGTATGTTTTTTTTTGGAAAGAAGGAAAAGGTGAAAATTGTATTTATGTATAAAGGAACAAAAGAAAAATGTAAACAAGGACTGGTGCTTTAGAACTTTCATATTTAGTATTTCCCATTCTGGGCTTTAAATAGACTAATTTCAAACCATTATCTTTCTTCCTATAGTGCAGAATGGTACATTTGTAACCCAGCAACATATTGTCAGAAACAGATAGGTCTCCTGCTATGGGAAGAGACCAAATGTGCCCTTGCTGAGGAGCATTTTATTTTTCATTAACTGATGAGATTGACAAAGAAGATTGGTTGTTTTGGAAATAGAAGTCTGGATATTTAAGTTATGATAAATAAACATTTCAAGCATAAGGACTCATAGTGCACATATAAGAAATACATAATATTCTCAACCTTCATTGAGGGACCACATGGAAAATATAAATTTGTTCTGCTTTATAAAGAGAAAAAAAAATTGTCTTTCCTAAGCTGAATATTTTATTTTGTATTAATGCTGGCATTCCTAGCTATGTTTACTGTATTGAAAAATGAGTTCAAACCACTGGATATGCACATATTGTTCCCAAATGTGCTCAATATCATGTAATAAATTTTGTGAATATTTGGCTTTCATTCAAAACACTCAATCCCATACAGAAGTTAAGATAAACACATATTTCGAGGGTTTTCTTTATCCCTTAGGCACATATGAATGCAGTACAACAGAGCCCTTCTTTTGACTCTAAAACTCTTGAAGCATGTCTAATAGATAGAGTTATTTGAGAGCCTTGAGTTAGAAGTCCAAAGTCATCTCTAACTGCACATCCCTAAGAGGCATGTGGACACTGAGGGAAATGTGATTTGTGGGAAAGACAAAGATGGTCCACTCAATAGCTACTTCTGGCCTTCCTTCTTTCTGACAAAGACAATTCTATCTTTATTTAAGTACAAACTGGCCAAGTGCTTCAGAAAACACTATGAATCTTGATTATGGTCTGAGCCAATAGTCATCCATTACTCTTGAAAGTGACTGGTTCAAGAATAAGCATGTGACACAATACTGTACAATCAAACGAGATAGCATCTATTAATAAGAAGTGTGTGGAATTAAATAAAATAGTTCCTGTCCTTTGGACCCACATTGCTAAGTGTGCATGAGATAATTGCATACACAGTGGCTAAAGGGGGACCAGATGTAAAGTAAGTTCAAGGGAACAAGTCAGCAGAGAAAAAAATTAATAAGACAACTAAGATCCTAATTAAACCAATCTAAGAATTCCTATGCATCATAGATTTTTATCCTAATACCTTTTTCTTATTCCTTAGGTCAGGATGGAGGGAGGAAGGAAGTAAGGGAGAAGGAAGGAGAAAACTAGAAAGGAAGGCTGAAGAGGATTAGTGGATGAAAGCTGCCATCAGATGAGAAAGTCTCAGTGCTGTAAAGAATTCCATGATTGGGGGATGACCACATGGTGGTTGTACCAATGTTTATATTGACATTAACATGCATTGAGCATTTTATAAACACAGTGTGAATATTTTATATGGCTTATTTCATGTAACTCTTCTAACAACACAGAGAAGATGACACTATTATTCTTATAATCCAGACAAAGCAACTGAGGCCTCAACCCATTTGTATTTCAAAATAAGTGAATTTATGGAGTCAGAATTCAAATGTAAATCTGATTCTAGAACTTTTAACCAAAAACTCTTTCAGTTATCTATAAACACATTATCTGCCTATTTGATTTAGACAATTCTGATTATTTCCATCAAAATTCCCTTAGACATATGCCTCCCTATGAGCCAGGTCACTAGCAAGATGGGAATAGGCTGAATGACTCAGCATGAGGAGCAGTAGCCAGAGTGGCCAACCACTACTCAGCAAAGAGCTGTATTCTGAGAATGAGCCTAACTGTAATGAAAACCTTGTCCAGGAAGATAAATCAGCAAGAAATCAGTCTCCTCAGAGGATCCATTGCCTCTCTGCAAGAACTTATAATATTCTCAGTCTTCTAGTGGACCCACCATATCTTCCTGCAGCTAGAACCTGAGACAGTCCTCAAAGTTCTAGTGACAATGAATGACCCTGGCCATAGACTCAGCATTCTGAGTCCCACTCAGGGCCACATGCAGGTCCCATGCAGGTGCTGCACAGAACCAGCAAAGACATGATCTCTACCCTCAAGGAGCTGAAGGCTTACAATGTATTTGATCAATCCCAAAACCAATACAGTATGATTAACAATTCTCAGTGCACAAAACCATGGAATTTAGGTTTTGGAGATGCCAGAATAAGGGGTACTTGAGTTAACTTGATGCTACTTCATGTTTATTGAAAAAGAAAAACTATGGGCTGGGAAGATTGCTCAGGTTAAAACCTGCCAGACCAGGTTCAATTCCCAAGCCACCCATGTGGTACAAGCATCTGGGGTTCATCTGCAATCACAAGAGGCCCTAGTGTGTCCAAACACACACACACACACACACACACACACACACACACACACACACAAATTTTAAAAAAGAAAAAGAAAAGCCACACTGTAATGTTTTATGTGAATGCCAATATTTTAAGCTGAATTTCACATCAATTTAAAGAGGTAAGTTGGGTCAAAGAAATGTATGCTTACAGAGATAAAGAAATATAGAGGTTTTTTAAATAAGAATGAACTTTGATTAATCTGGCTCTGATAATTTTTATTGCTTTTTGGGAAATGTGAGGGCTAAAAAGAAAACTAGAAAATAAAAATATATAGTTAGAATTTCTTGAAAAAGGTATTTATAATTCTTTGGGAACTTAAAGGGTCAAATAATTTCTACTTGATGGTATAAATCATATAGTAGTTCCAGGGACGCTGACCTTTGATAAGTACGAGTTTGTTTGTTTAAGGCCAGCCTGGAACTTACAATCCCACATCATACTCCAAAACACTAGGGTTACAAGTATGTGCCACTCCATTTGGCTTAAGATGAGGTTTTTAGTTTGCATCTAATAGACATCAGTTAGATAAAGCCATGTTAGTAAGTACAAGAAGTAGGTCTGGGTGCTCAGAATTCTCATTTGGGTTAAGTGTCAGATTCCAGAAAAGGAGGAGGAAGAGAGGGTCTACCATGATGTTTGGTCAGTCCTCATTAATCCTGTGCCATGTCTATAAATCCAGCTCATTCTATGTCATCTGTGGAATAGAAAACAGTTAACATAGCTAGGTATTCTAGTTTTGTTGTTGTTGTTGTTTGTTTACCATATGGCTTCTTCCTGGATCATACTCCATGTATTTTCCCTTAAGGCTTATGATTGCATAATATTCTTCCATCATTGTCATTGTTTACATATTTTCTCCAAACTCTGATCTTAGAAATTTCCTCTTTCTTCTCACTATTCAAGTATACATAAAATCGGAGCATATACTTTATGTCTCACTCAATGGAAATCTGAAAGCACTAAGACTGAGAGGGTTCTTGAGCAACATGGTCTTTTGAAAGAAGTTCATTTGATGCCCTTCTGTCTCCTACTCATTATCTATTAGCTATTTTTATTATGTTGAAATCATCCTTGAAATAATGTTGGCTGATGTTAGAACATTCATCAGTGTCTTCCTTCTTCCTGAAAGGTACTTCAGCTTCCACTGAGGATTGAACTGCTTCCATTGGTATCATTGTAGTGAAGTAGCAAATATATAGGTCTGTCGCCAACCAAGGAAGCTTAAAATGTACCTGGAAACACACAGAGAATTAATTCCTTTTCTTAGTCCCTGGAAATAATATTAGCTATATTCTTGGGAAAGAAAGGATGTACCCAGACCCATTTCACAAATGTTTTGTGTGGAATCTTGTGCTAGGAAAGAGAACCATAACTCAAATGATGCATAGGTAAAGATCGGCTCTCCGCAATTTTACACTGTGATTATAAAGTGATGGTTTACTTTACCAATTTTTTCTAGCATAAAGCACACTAAAATCAAATTCAACTCATGAGGAATAGACCAAAGAAGAAAAGCCGTTTTGGGCTTTCTAAATCCCACGATGGACAATTCACTTAACAGTTGGTCAGAATATGCTCTGTTTAGATGGAAAGATTCCAAAGAATATTTAAGGGGTGGGATATAGAGCCCAGTGGCAGAATGGGTGCCCAGCATGCACAAGGCCATGGATTCAATCTGTAGTACCCCCAAAAATAAATTCATGGAAGATGGGGCTGAAAAAGTGTTAGAGCCACAAGTTGGGTCATTATGCACAGAGACTTGGCCTATCCCCCATAACTCTTGACTACGCCCACAATGCATGACCCACATTTCCCACTGATGAGGGTCCCTTTGGAGGGTGGGGGCAGGGAGGAGGATAATGGAGTCACCAATATGAAGGTAAAATTAGAATAATACAAACAAAAAAATAAATTATAACAAAAATGATAATAATAAAATAAAATAAAGCTTAAGAAACTCTTAGAACACTGGTCCTGGAAAGTGTGCCTATGAAAGTTAACTCTTCAGCTCCAATCAGCCTTGTACCTCCTTTGTACCTCCAAGTAAACAGGGATGAAGAAATGTGCATTCTTCTGAGAATCTGGCTAGCTACCAGGAAGCCAGTGGACCTGAGGCACTTATAGCTCTTTAACCTGAAATGTCAAACTTTTTTTTTCTAATCAGAGGCAGTGTGTTCTTATCTTGTTGAGGCTACCATGTTTATTTCCAGCTGATCAATACTGACACCTGCTGGCTTAGGAAGAGAGACATTTGTTTAATGAGAAAGGGTAGATATGGTAAAGTCATAAATCCCCAAACCAAATATGGAACAATTTCAAAACCAGGCTGAACATTGTATTCCCAAACCAGTGACAAAAGTGAATTCTGGGATGTCAACATGGTGGCTGTCATGGTTGCAGTCAGTATTGCATTGCTGGCAGAAAACACCTAACCAAGAACAGCTTGTAGTGGAGTGGGGGGAAGGTTTACTTTAGTTTATAGACTCAAGGGGAAGCTCCATGATGGCAAGGGAAAAAGATGGCATGAGCAGAGAGTGCACATCAACAACAACAGCAACAGGAGAGTGTGACAAACACTGGAAAGAGAAAGCTGGCTATAACTCACAAACTACCACCAGCTAAGGACCTAGAATTCAGAACACATAAGTTTATAGTGGACACCTGAATCAAACCACAACATTCTACCCCTAGGCCCCATAAACTGATAACTATAAATGATGTAATCGTTTTATCAATCCTGATGTTGTTCAAACATCCCTAGAGTCCAAGGTTTTTTTAATTGAACCATAATAAAAAAAAAAAAAAACCCAAAATCCATAATGGCACAGAATAAACATTTACACTGCAAAAGATGACATTGGGAATAGCAAAGAAATATTCAACCAATACATTATAAACATGCAAACATCAAACTCTGTAGCTCCAAGTCCAACAACTCTAACCAGTGACAAGTCTCCAAGTTTAACCAGTAACAAGTCTCTGGAATTCCAATTCTACCCCTTCAGCTAGGCTACTCAGAGTCCTAGAAAACTTCAATAGGTACTGATAGCTCCCCTTAACAGCCATCTCATAGTCCTGGCATCTCCATCGGGTCTCCACTATAACCTGCAGTTCATCCTCATGACTCCATTGAGCTTTCATGCAGGTAATCCAAAAAGCCTTCTTCACTCTGCCCATGGCCATTTCCAAATTACAAAACTGTGTTGCAAATTCAATGACCCTCTGTTTCCTGCATTTATTATACTCCATAATACCAGATGAGACACCAATTTGTTAATCCAAGGGAATAAAGCAGACTTTGAAGAACAGGTCACTCCTTCAGTATTTGGGCCCCCTCCAAAGAGTTTACAATCTTCTTGTTGTCCCTGTTCAGGTATGCTGGTCCACTCTCAAAGGTTTTAATCTCTCATACAATTGCAGCTGAGAAGGCAGAAGTTTTGGCCCAAAGATTTCATTTCTGTGCCATATCCTCTGCTCACACCAGTCCATGTCTACACAATGCAACCCTGCACAAATTCTCAGGATTTGGGCATAACAGCAAGCCTCTCACACAAACTGCTTCTAGCCCAGTCCAGGAAAAGCTCTTTCTCACCCTCATAAACAAATTTCTCAATCCATTGTTCTCACTGCATTCAGGTCTTTCACCTCTGACCAGAATAGTCCATCAATCTGTACTTACAGCTCTGCAAGGTGTCTCTTAGGCCAAGGTTTCAAATCCTTTCACATTCCTCTCAGAAATCAGCTCCAAAAGGCCAAAAGCCACACAGTCATGTTTCTAGCTGCAATAATACCACCTCTTGGTACCAATTTTACTGTTGCAGTCAGATTCCCATTGCTGACAGAACACACCTAACCAAGAACAGCTTTTGTGTTTGTGGGGTGGGGGTTATTTTGGCTTACAGACTTGAGCACAAGCTCCATGATGGCAGGAGAAAATAGTGGCATGAGCAGAGGGTGGACATCACCTCTTGGCCAACATCAGATGGATAACAGCAACAGGAGAGTGTGCCAAACACCAGCAAGAAGAAGCTGTATATAACACACCTATGACCACTCCCAACAATACACTCCATCCAGGAGGCTTCAATTCCAAAATCGCTAGCTCAGGACCTAGAATTCATAGCACATAAGTTTATGGGGAACACCTGAATCAAATTGTCCATGCAGAAACATGACCTCAGACATGGGTAGTCTTTGCAGGAAAGATAAAGCTGCCTTATTCTTCCTGGCATTCCTTTCCTCATTCTTGAATTAGGATAGCCCTTTCCATTCTTTATTCTTATCTTTAGTCTCATTTTGCTCCATCCCATCTTTCAAAGCACCAAGACTATTTATTATATCATACCCAGACTCCCAAGCCTCCATTGATTTACGAGAAAGGATGTGAGTTATTTGGTGCAGTGTTGCTGTAACACCCACTCAAATCCTGTGGTAGGATACAAGATGCCAAATCCAATGACTCACCATCAAGCATGCTCTGACAACAAAGAAGCAGGTGCCAAGGGTCTGAGCTGATGTTCACAGTGCAGTGAGTGCCCAGGCTGGGGGTGGGGGAGAGAAGACTCCACTCACTTTCAGTCCCTCTGGCCTTTTATTTGTGTCCCCTCTCTTCATTGTAATTGCTGATTCAGTGGCCTTTTGCTGGCCTGCGCTTCCAGGTTTTCAGGGACTCTTGATTCCCCAAACTCTGTCTCCTTGGTTTGTTCTTCCTGGGGAGGAGAGGAGATACCCATGCTCTGCAAGTAAACTCTTGACGCCCCTCTCAACCCTGTTGTCCTTCCACTTAATACCCTCTCTTGATGAGTCATCTTGGAAAAGAAATATCAAAGTTAAGTGAAAAGGTCAATAATTCCTAAGTAACTTTGTATTTTTAATGAGAACACCTTGGCAAGCAATTATTTAACCCAAAGTAATGCATTTTTAATGCTCTAATATGCATTGTGTCAAGAAACAGGAGACATTTTGGGATAGTGGGGCTGGGCTTTCTGGATACAATATAAATGGATCCACAGAAATGGGAAAAATAACAAGTCATTAATATTTGTTGGACATTTATAATTAAGACATAGCACTGTATTTATAACTTATAGAAGCTTCATAATGATCCTCATAGGTAAAAATCATTATGACTAATTTACAGATAGCAATAAAAATGCACAGAAAATATAAGTAACTTGTCCTAGGTCACATGGTAAATGACAGTTCAATCTGAAATTTTAACCAGGGTCTTTCAGACTTAGAATCTGTGAACTTAACCATTCTCTAACACATTTTCCCCTAAGGTAAGCCTAGATCATCAATGATACTTAACTTCTTAGACTAATGGAACAAATAGATGGTTTCTGCAAGTAATAGTCCAAAGAAAGAAATTTCACCAGAGTGAAGTAAATTCTGAAGCACTCTACACATGTGGTACCATAAAGATGGAACTTCTCTATAACACTAAAGGACCAACGATAGGGAACTGAGGAAATATCATCTCAGCAAGCAAATGACTTCCTTTGTCAAAGTGTGATCACATGAACATAAAGACACCTGGCTATTGTTACACTGGCAATCAATCAACTATAATTACTCAGCATTTGATGTCAGTAGTGTTGTTCATATAATACTACAGTCAATTTGTAAAACAACACAAAATTAATTGGGTAACACGTGCCTATGTCAAACAACAAATAACAAAATAGAATAAGAAGCTTTTTTCTGTTCTTCCTTCTCACAACAGACATTCCATGGGTTCTTGTTGATCATTCTAGTACTTCTTTTTGCCAGTATAAGCAAAGGTGAATTTTATAAAACTTTTTCTACCTGCCAAGCATGAAGGCATCATATATGCCCCTCTTCAGAGTAACATTAACATTTTTCACTTCAACATATTTCCATGTTTCTGAATACCCATCCTCTGCATCATATTCCAAATTCTTTTAAATTTCTATTTACTTGGGCAACATACTGAAAGTAACAAAAGGCTAGTAAATATTTCTGAGTGCTATGCATAAGTGAATATGTAGATAAGAGAGAATTTCTGGATGGACAAGTCATGGATGGGACAGAGACTGTTAACATTTCTTGGATCTGACGGGGGAGGAGGAACAAACCATTCCTAGAAGCTGTCACAGTTTCCTTAATCCACAGGCAGGTGAGTATTTTGCTAATGTCAGTGCAAATTCTTTTTTATATTTTTTTCAGCTCTCTTTTTGATTTCCATTTCTATTCAAGCCAAGAAGCAAACACTGTGTTAATTGGTGCATTTTCTTGTGGAAACTAATTTTAGCCCCATGCTGTCAAAACAAGGCAATTGTTAATGATACTTTGTCTGAAAAACTAGAAACAAATCTATTTTGTCATGGAGGAAGATGTTGGGAATGTGTCTCAAAAGCCATTTTATCACAATTATAAAAGTTGAGAAACCTTTTGGAGAGGATCCATTCTGGTCCATCCTGGTCAAATAGCTTTCTTGAGGTGGAAGCTATGCCAGGGTGGGAGAAAGCAACTTTCATAGGCTTATGCTCCAATATTCAAGATGAGGATGCTGAGAACAACAGCCTGGGTCTACTCCTCAGACTCTTGCCTGATTGTTTTCCATAGATGTATACATAACACTCTGTAAACTATTTGAAAGCATTTATTCACTTAACAAATGTTTATGCTGGACCACTGTTACAGAAAGTGATTAAAACAAAGACAAAGCAAAGTAAATCAAAACAACAATGAAAATTCTGTTTCATGGAGGCTATATTCTCCTAAAGAAAGGAAAATGTGTCAGGTAGTGATGATTTCTTTACAGAAAAAGGAGAGCTACACAGGTAGTGAGGGACTCATCAGGGTGATTAGAATGGGACTTGCTGAGACAGTGGCAGGTGGGTAAAGGCCTAAAAAGGGGGAGGAAACCCTCTAAGTTTTTATGAGAGGAAAAATTTAACCAGAGCTGAATCTGACAGTTATCCAGGAAGATTTGTGGGATAAGACATACTGTTAAGATACAAAAGTTGTCCTGCATGTCTAGGATAGTCCATTATCCAGACAAAAGTCAACTGAACAGTAGAATCCTCACATAGAAAGGAATCTCTAGTACTTAAATCCAAACCTTAGTAGTACTGGATGCTAAATATTACAGTATACTACTTACACTAAGTACCAGCAAGTCAAATCACCTGAGACATAGAATTCCTGCCAACCATCTGCACAATGCAATTTTACTCAGCTGTAAGAAAAAATGACACAACGAAATTTGTAGAAAAATGTTCAAATTTGGAATAGGCCATACTAAATGAACTCACGCAAACACAGAAAGACAATTGTCACATGATCTCACTCATCTGAGGTTCCTAACCTAGACCAGCCAGCGTTGGTGACATACCTGAACGGCATCTGGAGGCTTGGACAATAGGGAGGGTAGGGCTTGAGGGAAGAGGAAGGGCAGGGGAGTACACAAAACTGAACCCACATTGAACTGGTACCATAGAACCCTATATCCTGGAAGTTAGACTAAATGTGGGAGCCCTCAAAAGGACCTTAGGAAGAGCACTTGAATTGAAGGGCCCTGGAGAGCGGGAGATGAAGCCTAACCTTAAATTTATCCTGTTTCTCTTTTTTTTTTTTTTTTTTTTTTTTTGTATCTTTTTCTTTTTTCTTTTCCCCTGATACTGGCCTGTAATTCCCTGAACCAGGATGCAGTTAATACTCACAACAAGTTGTTGATAGGAGAGACCTACAAGGTCTTCCAAAACAAACAAGAGAGACTTCTGTCAGAGCACTTGATTACCCACCAAAGGTTAATGGTAAGACCCTCCTGCTTAAGACACCATATGCTGTTGGCACAGACCATGGAGAGACCTGGTTGAAATCTGGAAGAGAGCCAGTCCCCAGACACTTAGCCCATCTAGTGCTGGACAGTATACTACATGAGCTATGGGGGAAAGTGGCCAACATCTGTTCAAGCAACTCAAAGTCTAAGCTACTCAGAAGCAAACAACTGCACATGATGCTCAGATAAGTGCAATAGTGGCACATAGCCATGGTGGGTAACCAATTGCTCTGGGATTGGCTAACAAATCTTCTCAGTAGAAAGGAAACCATATCTGGAACTGGCAAACAAGTCAGAATCATATCTAGATTACTATTTTGCTTTCAAAAGTCAATCTCCCACTAATCTTGGGGTGTAAGAGGGTCTATGCCCTTTAAATTATCTCTAAATTAATAATGGTTATCCCTTTTAACTAGTGCTGACTTCACTCTCTGTTGGAGAATCTGCTTCTCTTTTTCCAATGGGAGCAGGACCTGAGGAGATAAATTACCCAGTGCACTTCACCCTGACCCCAGCTGAAACCACAGAGGAATTGGGGAAATGAGCAAGAGTGCTGCTTTCTCAGTGAACCTGATATCAGCACAAGGATGAAGGAGACAGACACTGAGGACACTCAACACCTACCAAAGCAGAGATCCAGAGGCTCCTAAGAGCCCATCACTGAAGTAGACTTAAAATGCACCCAACATGGCTCAGGGAATTTTGCAGAAGAGGGGGCGGAAAGATTGTTAGAGCCACAAGTTGGATCATTATGCACAGAGACATTGCCCCTCCCCCATAACTTATTGCTGCCAATATAATGTATGACACAATCCCCATGGGGTTGACCTGCATCCCCAGTGAGGAAGACCTCTTTGGAAAAGGGGCAGCAATGAGTACCAACATGTGTTGTTTACATACTAAGTATGTGCATATCTCATAAAAATAAAATTTAAAAATGTATATGAGGATTGGAACAGTAGGGGTGGCAATGTTTAAGATATTTTTATTAAAATATTTTTATTTATTTATTTGAGAAACAGGGAGAGAGGGAGGAAGGGGGTAGAAGAGAGAGAGGGAGAAAGAGAGGGAAAGAGAGAGATGGGAGCAACAGGGCCTCTAGCCACTGCAACTGTACTTCAGATGCATGTACTGCCTTGTGCATCTGGCTTACATGGGTACAGGAGAATCTATCCTGGGTTCTTAGGCTGCATAGACAAGCACCTTAACCAATAAGCCATTTCTCTAGGCCCTAATGATTTTTTTTTAAGTTTTAAGGGAAATATTCTTCATGGTTGGCTAATGTTGCTCCCCAAAGCAACAGAGTTTTAAATCAAAATCCCAGTGTCAGGTGCAGAATAAATCCTTATGAGTTATTGATGAAGAAGTTCCCAGAGACCCTCAAAACATGGTGGCTATTGTCATTGTTCTTTGTTGTCCACAGAACTATATGGAAAAACCCTACTGTTGAAGACACCAAAGACTTTGGTTACAGCAAATGGAGAATTCAAGCTGGAACTGAGCTAGAAGCTTCCTCCCTGCTGGCTAACTAACATTCCTGGTGTTGGAAGATGCAATGAAGGCTGCTGGGGGAGAAAAGTCATCAACGGTCTTACAGAGATATGGACCCTGTCTGCTACAATACTGACCTGCCAGGCTAGATATGCCCAATGGTACAAAAGTGGCATGACTGTTTTTGGGGTAGCCACCCACCTTCTGATTGGATTTATGCTACCCTATAGGGGATACATGATGCATGGTACTATAAACCTGGTCAGATGCCTATATGTCTATTGAGGTCACAGTTCTTAGGTGGGAACTACAACTGATGTTTTGCTCAATGAGCATGTAGTTAAAATTCCTATAAATATTTATGTTTATACCCATATACTATTGATGCTGTCAGTTTTGGTCTGAGAAGCTTGTTTTTGTTGTGGGTGGGGGTTAAAGCAGAGACTCATAACTGGTCAAAATGCCGAGGACTAGTAACGTTGAGTGCTCACATCTAAATGGGAAACCTATGTCATTCCTCCTCCCAAAGCCCATGGAACATTGCTGAGGAGGGGGTAGAAAGGTTTTAAAAGGCAGAGGATGGGGAGGAGTGGTGTGGAATACTATCTTCCAGACATAGCACTCATGAACATATAGAAGCAATGGCTACCTGAAAAAAATATCTGTACAAAAGAAAATCCAGACAAACAAATAAAAAATGAAAGTAGGTGTTGGGAAGAAGTGGGTCAGAAGGAGGCAGAGGAGGATAATAAAGGGTTATGGGAGAAGTGAATGTGACTGAAATACATTGTATACATATATGAAGTTGTCAAAAATGAAAAAATTAAATAAGGTACTACTAATTATAATCTACGCACATGCCTTGTTTCCCTAATATGGACAGTATCTTCCTTCCTTTACTTCAACAGCTAGATTTAGGTCTCTTGAAATCTCTTTTCATTATAAGGAAATAAGTGTGAAAAGTCTAAGTTTTAAATGAGACAGATTATGGCATCAGAAAATAGGCAAAGCTGTTTCTAGCAACAAAACTTAGTTATAACTCATATTTATTTAAGAAAGCACAAGTTATTTTCAGTAACATACAAATATAGATGCCTGAGGTAGCACCTTAATTTCTCCTGCAGTGAACGACACATTTGCTAAGAAAAGAAATCATCTTAACTGAGTGGGAAGCAGGAAGGGAACATCATAGACAGCAGATACACTTAGGTCGACAACTGATCTATGCTACAATATATTTTTACCAGTTTAATCTTTATTGAGAGTACAGTAGTGTTAGATCTATTGACATTCTTTGGAATTTTTTCATCTTGTAAAACTGAAACCCTAAATCCATTTTCCTCTCAAAAACATGAAATCATTGAGCAAGCAATATTTTTCCTCTTTCTCTGCTCCTAGCAACTGGCATTCTATTTTCTGTTTCTATGAGTTTATCTACTTAAAATACCCCATGTAAGTGAAATCATGCTTATTTATTTTTGAGATTGACTTATTTTATAATATTAACTGTACATAGTACTGGGTTTCATAAGAACATTTCCATACAAGTTTATAATGTACTTTGACCATGTTCCTGCCCCACATCTTTCTATACTCTATATTAACCTTGTCATCATTAATCCTCTATGTTCTATTAGACAGTTTTACTTCTACTGTCATATCATATGTACATACGTAGTTTCTTTAATTAAGAAAGAAGCAATCCTTTTTAGGTCACTATTATTCTTTCTTTGCTTTGGAGGGGAAGTCATAATTTTTAATTAACAAGATTCAGACATATATATTTTGGTCATAATCCCCTTCCATTGCCTTCTCTTGTCTCTCTTCTCCCTTCTCCTTCCACTGAACCCCTTATTCTTTTCAAGTTGTCCTTCTTCAATTTTGATGTCTTTTATCCTTCTCCACCATGCATGATGAAAGGTTGCTGGTCCCAATATTGTACAGGTCTTGTATAGGATGTGACAGTTACTGTGAGGTCATAATGCAACGATTACATCATTTCTGGAATATAGCATTCCAAAGCATTCCATCCCATCCTGGCTCTGACATTCTTTCTGGCCCCTCTTTTACAATGTTCTGCAGGCCTTGGAGAGAGTAATATATGTCTTACTTAGCATAGGGTATTCAATAGTCACTTATTCTTAGTACTTCTGAATCTCCCTAGTAGTCATTGCCAACTGCAAAAAGAAGCTTCTCTGGCCAAAGATGAGATCTTCACTAATTGGGAATAACCATAAATATTTAGACATCATTTGATGGACACAACAAAAATAATAGCTTCCCTCCTAGGGCCCATGCCCTTACCAGCCATAAGCTTTTGAAAGGTTTTCAGTACCAACTTTGAATTCACTCCCATGAAGCAAGACTCAACTGCTGTCAGAGAGCAGTTAATTACTTCCATAACAGTCATGCTACTATTGCACCAGTGGGCATATCTTGTTTGACTGGTCCATTGTGTAGCTCTCAGAGTTCACTGCTGGGTAAGACTGTTGTTGACCCTTCTCCCCAAGAAGCCTACATAAAACTTTGTAGCACTATGTCAGCTATCCAGAAGGAAGAAGGCTTTCAGGTCAGTTTCCACTTATTTTTTCAGTGTCTTTCCATATTGCTTTTTCATACATATTTTGGTAAACTCATCCCAAGTCCTTTCCCCAAATCCTCCCAATCCTATCTTCACTTAAATCTTTCCACCCCAATTTACTATTCCTTCACTTTAACTTACCCTCTTTCCTCCCCTCTCATGGTCCCTTTGTAGCCTCTACTGAATTTACTCCAAACTGCTTAAAACAAAAAAATTGAAGCTATGATTTGTATGAGAGAACATGTGGTGATTTTATATCTGAGCCTGGGTTACCTCACTGGGCAAAATATGTTAATTTCATATCCTGTTACTTTGCTAAAAGAGTTTATCAGCTCAAGTTGTTTTCTGATGGAGTCTTTAGTGTCTTGTGTAGAGAATCATATTATCTGCAAATAATTTTATTCTGAATTCTTCCTTTCCTATTTGTATCCCTTTTGTTTCTTCACTTGTTTTATTACTCCTTCTAAAACTTCCAGTTCTATATTCAATAAGAGTGGAGAAAATAGACATCCTTGTCTTGTTCCTGATTTTAGAGGAAATGCTTTGAGTTTTTCCTCATTTAGTATTATATTGGCAATAGGTTTGTCATATATAGTTTTTATTGTGTTGAAATATATTCTTTATGTTCCAGTTTTATTTAGAACTTTTATCATGAAGGGGGTGTTGGGTTTTCTCAAATGTATTTTCTTCATCTATTGAAATGATCATGTGATTTTTGTCTTTGAATCCATTTATATGGTATATTACATTTATTGATTTGTGAATGTTGAACCATCCCTGCAACCTTTGAATAAAACCAACTTGATCATGTTCGGTGATATTTTTGATACTTCCCTGTATTTGGTTTGCAAGTATTGTGTTGAGAATTTTTGAATTTATGTTTATGAGGGAGGTTAGTCTGTAATTTTCTTTTTTCTTGTTGTGTCTTTATCTGGTTTTGGTATGAGAGTAATACTTCATATGATGAGAATAGCAATGTTCCTTCCTTTCCTATCTCATAGACACTAGTTTGAGAAGCATCTCTGTCTTGGTCTGGGCTTTGTTTTGTAGTTGGGAGATATTTTAAAATAACTGCTTCAACCTTATTGCTTGTTATCTGCTTAAGTGATTTATCTCATTTTGGTTGAATTTTGGTAGGTTGAATATATCAAGAAATTTATTCATTTCTTACAGATTTTCAAATTTAGTGGAGTATATGTTTTTTAAGGTATGACCTAATGATTTTCTGAATTTCATTATTATTTGTTGCAATGGCTCCCTTTTCATCTCTGGGCTATAACAACCCAAGGCCACCCCCAGTGACACTCTTCCTCCAAGAAGTCACCTCTCAAAGGCTTCAGCATCTGGGGATTAAGTATGATGATTAATTACCAACATATGAAGTTATGGGGGACATTTTACATTCAAACCACATCACAGTAATCTGGCATTATTTTCTATCATACACAGGATTAAAGGAACTACTTTGGTTTATTCAGTTATGCAAATCTGTCACCATTTATCTCTTCAGCAGGCTTTTCAATTACAGAGAAGTAGAGGAAATACTACATTTGCCACCTTGCTCCAGTTTCAAGAATCCCCACCATATAGCAACCTGGTCAGCCTTTAATGCATGGCTACACCTATGATAGATCTTCCTTGCCCTACTTTTCTATATCCATTTATTGGTTAGAAGTAGAATGAATAAACTTGTAGGAAATTGGCTGTGGTAGTTTGAATATATGGCCCCCAATATATTGAGTGTTTTATTAGTCTGTTGTTTGCATCTGCAGCCATCTGGCTGGAGGCAGTGTCACTGGGTGGATCTTAAGGTGTGGTGGTGGGTTTAGGATTTCAATCTAAAGATATGCAAAGTGTGCCTCCCTGGAGTTCCTGAAGTATGCTGTGCTTTGTGGCTTTGTGTTTGTGGCTTTGCTCTCTGTGTTTGGTCCTGTGAAAGCAGGCCAGCTTCTTCTGCCATTATGGAACTTCCCCTGGATCTGTAAGCTTCAATAAATAATATCCCTTCCTCCATAACTGTGCCTGGTCTGGAAATTCATCTCAGGGAACCTGAAGCTGTCTGCTACATTGGCTAAGAAATATAGTCCCAACAAAGATAAGAATGCCTTAGGAAAAATAGATGATTTTGGAAGTATGGACCTAATGCTACTCTGTTAGGTCAGAAAATCAAAGAACCAGGCAATGCATGCGGAACAAGATGTCGACCGCATATATCAGAGCCAAATTAGATGTATGCCTATTTATCACCATTTAATCATTAGAATAATTCAGAACAAAATTTGTTCATTTACAGGGATGATTATGGAGACAAAAAAAGGTCTGTGCAGACTTCTATAGACATACCAGGTTCTAAAGTATTTCCCTTGCTTACGGATAGGTACAGAAGACTTACAACACACTGGGAGAGGGATATGAAGCAAAAAAAAAAAAAATACTGTCAAACAGTAGGAAATAAAAATCATCTTGAATAAAATAATTCTGAAAATAATTTTACTAAGAATTATGAAAAAACATGTGGAATATCATTAATAGAATATTAGATGATATGGTGTAAATGAAATGGAAACAGAACATTATCAGGAGGATAAGCTGGGATAGAAACAAGTGAAGTATAAAGATAGAAAACCCTTGAAAAGGGAGGTGGAAGACTTGCTATTTTCACAATTTTAATTCTACTTATCCAGTACAATCTCCTCAAGTAATCCTGGCTTTCTTGAGATTTTTTTTATGTTTTCATTATTTAGGTCTTTCACATCCTTGGTTAGTGTCATTCCAAGGTATTTAATTTTTTTGTTGCTATTGAAAATGGGACCACATTGCTGGTTTCTTTCTCTGTATACTTAACCTTTGATTATAGAATGGCTGCTGATTTTTGTGTGTTGATTTTGTATCCTATCACTTTATTGAAGGAATTAATCATCTTTGAAAGTTTTGAGATGGAGACTTTTGGGTCACTTACGTATAATCATGTCATCTGAAAATAGGGCTAACTTGACTTCTTCCTTTCAAATTTCAGATTTAATGCAATACCAATAAAAATTCCAGCATCATTCTTCACAGAGTTAGAAACAATGATCTCAAAATTCATATGGAATGGCAGCAGGCCTCAAATATCCAAAAATATTCTCAGCAAGAGAAACAGCAAAAGAAACCTCTGGAGGTATCACCATACCTGATCTAAAGCTATATTACAAAGCCATAGTAACAAAAACAGCATGGTTCTGGCATAGAAACAGAAACATAGACCAATAGAACAGAATTGAAGATCCCGACCTTAGGTCAAGTAACTACAGCTGCTTGATATTTGACAAAGGTGCCAATAAAGTAGACTGGAGAAAAGACAGCATCTTCAACAAATGGTGCTGGACAAATTGGATAACCATATGTAGAAAAATGAAATTAGACCCACTTACCTCTCCATAAACAAATATAAAGTCAAATGGATTAAAGACCTCAATATAAGAACTGAAACTCTTTTCTTACTGGAAGAAAAATTAGAACTCTCCATGATACAGGAGTGGGAAAAGACTTACTGAACAAAACCCCAGTAGACCAAGAAATTAAACAAGCACTCAACCAATGGGATCTCATGAAGGTGAAAAGCTTTTGCACAGTCAAATATACCATAAGCAGAGCCAGTAGAATGCCCATAGAATGGGAGAAAATCTTTGCCAGCTATACCACTGACAGAAGCCTAATATCTATAATCTACAAAGAACTGAAAAAACTAAATAATAATAATAAAAATAAAACACTCCAAAAGTGGGGCAGAGAACTGAACAGGGAGTTCTCAGAGGAAAAATTACAAATGGCTAACACACACTTAAGAAAATGTTCAACATCCCTAACCATTAGGAAAATGCAAATTAAAACAACTATGAGATTCCACCTTATCCCAGTAAGGATGGCAATCATTAAAAAATCTAACAACAGCTGGGTGTGGTGGTGCATGCCTTTAATCCCAGCACTTGGGAGGCAGAAGTAGAAGGATCTCTGTGAGTTCGAGGCTACCCTGAGACTACATAGTGAATTCCAGGTCAGCCTGGGCTAGTGTGAAACCCTACCTCAAACAAACAAACAAACAAACAAACAAAAAATAAAAAAAGAGAAACCCTCATCTATTATTGGTGGGAATGTAAATTTGTACAACCCCTAAGGAAATCAATATGGATATTCCTGAGAAGGATGAACACAGAGCTGCCAATGAACCCAGTTATTCCCTTACTGGGCATTTATGGTAAATTCTCCATGCTTCGTTATAGAGATACTTGCTGAACCATGTTTATAGCTACTCAATTCATAATAGCTAAGAACTGGAATCAACCCAAGTGCCCATCATTGGATGAATGGATAATGAAGTTGTGTACATTTACACAATGGAATTCTACACGACAGTAAGAAATAAACTATACAGTGAAATTTGTAGAAAAATGGACAGGCCTGACGCCCTGCTGGGGCTGGGAGCAGAGGCACTTTTCCCTTGGAGCCCCAGTCTGAGTTCCTTTTTCCTTGGCTTCTGGTTCTTCTTGACAGTCCCGAGGCTGGAGTCCCGGTCACGTCGCAGCCGCAGACATGCACTTCCCTCCCGGAGCACGGGTGGTGGACACCTTGGCTGGGCAGCAGCGGCGGTGCCTTGGAGGAAACCGGAAGACCGTGGTGCTGCCCGGCCCGCAGGGACGACCCGGTTTGTCTCCCTAGCTGCCAAGGACACACTAGCGGAAGACGACATCTGCGTCCTGAACCACAGAAGAGACGCAGTCGCCCCACTCTCAATAATGCAGGGGACGAGACTGTCGCTTCACATTTTGCCCTGGTCACTGCATACAAAGACATCAAAAAGCGACTTAAGGATTCAGAGAAGGAGAACTCATCCTGAAAGAAAAGAATAAGGGTTTTGGAAGAAAGGCTTGCAGGAGCTCGATCAAATGAAGAAACAAGTTCTGTGGGACTAGAAGAAGGAAACAAGGCCTATCATGCATATCGAGAAGTTTGCATCGACCGGGATAATTTGAAGAGTAAACTGGATAAAATGAATAAAGACAACTCTGAATATTTGAAAGTATTGAATGAACAGCTACAGTCTAAAGAAGTAGAGCTCCTCCAGCTAAGAACAGAGGTGGAAACTCAGCAGGTAATGAGAAATTTAAATCCACGCTCATCAAACTGGGAGGTGGAAAAGTTGAGCTGTGACTGAAGATCCATGGTTTGGAACAGGAGCTGGAGCTGACCAGGAAAGAATGTAACGATCTCAAGATGGAGCTGCAGAAAGCCCTGCAAATGTGATCATATGGAACATGCATACTGGCAACTGAAGAGAGGGATATCCAGTTTACACCTGGTGACTCAAGGGCAAGCTGAATGACTAAAGAAACTGATAACCCCTGTTGCCATCATGAAAGGCAAGTCACAGTTTGCAGAAACCAGTGATTCCAGCAAAATTGCTTGAAGAGCAGCCAGCTATTGTGTCTCATCAAAATCTCATCAAACAAGTTTGATAAGCAGACTGTATGTAGTGTTTTAGTATGTTCACAGCCTCACCATTTCGTTCTTGCATCTGTCTTCCACTGGCCAGCTTCACACACGGAGATTTGCTGATGGCTTTCCTTCAGTACTGTATTCTCTGTCCCTCGTGGCTTTTCTCAGCCAAGTGCTGTTCATGTGTGCACTGCTAGGTGTGAAGTTTGATCTAGCTGACCTTGCACCACTGCTGCTTCAGACATTTAAAAACAAAACACCAAAGCTCTAGATACACCAAAGACCTGGCTTTTTGAGTTTGGGTGAGCTAGTAGTTGCTGCTTTGCCAAAGATATTTTTATACCTTAGAAGATAATCAGTGCATTTGTACCTAAAGTTACATAGAATAGGCTTATGTCTAAAGTGTAGTGGGCTATAAATGTGAATGCCTTATGGTTTGATTTTTAAAGGAATGACTTTAAAAAGATAATCATTGCCTAATTTAAAATCGTTGTTTGCACCTCAGACTGTCTTAAGGTAGTATGAGAGCATTGTTTTATAAATAGGCCTTCTCAGGAATGTTTGTTGGGCATGGAAAATGTTGCACGTTGAGGGGAAAATTCGGTATTCTTTTCAACTTTTGAGGAGTTGAATACTTAAGAATTGTGCAGAGTAATATGGTCGTTAGCAACCACAGCTTCATATATGGTTCATTCTGTCCTTGAGTTTTTTAGTAGTTATATTACCTATCAAGAGACAGACATGGATGGTAAAAATAAGACTTGTCTTCGATGATTTTGGAGCAAGATTTCAGTGTGACTTCTTACATGGCAATATATAGTGTGTTACAAAGAATAATAAAGGAGAAAGACTGTATCTTAGAAGTGGGTTATCCTTGTATTGCTTTTTAATGGGCAATAACAAGCATCGGATGCCTTTTCAACCACATTTACTCTGAAAATGGCTCACTGTTCTGAGTAGACAGTTAAAACCATAGATCACCATTCTCCATAACCTCGAAGTTGCCTTTGTCCAGAAGCTGACATTGTTACTTCCAATTACCCCCAGCTGATCCTCCCTCCCAAACAATGTTTACTTTACCACGTGCTTGTTTGTTTCTTCTAAAAACCCATGGAATAAAACCTTACTCGTCCTTAGACTAAGAACAATGTAGATTTCCATCTTGTAAGTTGATTTAGAGGTATGAAGGAGATGTCCATACCACCACTGTGCTGGCTATAGCAAAAAAACTAGGCAGCAGTCTGTTGTTAACTACTCCACATGTACGAAACAACTGTTTTGTTTGTTTTGCTCGGCCTGTACTGTGCCAACAGCAGAATTTACATTAACTATCATGGGTATCATAGGAAATATAACCTGCTTTATGCAGAAAAGTATTTGAGTACGTGTTAAAACTTTGACTCTTCCACTTCAAAATATTTTTTTAAAAAGCTTACTTTTTGGCCCTTTGGAGAAAAAAATCAGTAAACAAAAGCCTTATAGTCCCCACTTTCTAAAATCACGATATACATAGTCCAAAGCTTCACTAGGCACATTCTGACCAAGAA
The DNA here is from genome assembly GCA_036365145.1 of Orientallactaga sibirica. Taxonomy (NCBI): domain Eukaryota; kingdom Metazoa; phylum Chordata; class Mammalia; order Rodentia; family Dipodidae; genus Orientallactaga; species Orientallactaga sibirica. Next base: position 50,962,431 of record JAEOAD010000005.1, read on the forward strand.
TAAGATCTTGTCTTTGAGTTGTTGGTTTACCAACTTCTGCTGTGTGGGTTCTTCATCTGTTGACAGGTCTGTGACCCAAGCAGGACAGGATTTGTATCTGTTTTCCAGACACTTCAAGTCACAGTTCCCCAGTGCTCGTACGAAACTAGAAATGTTAATTTCATTATCATTTATAAAATTCATCCAAATTAGTGAAGTGGTATAACATTTTATGTCTGCAATCGTTATAAAAACTGACACTTAGCCTGTGTTCTCATTTTAGCCTGTGCCTCAGGAGGATGTGTGGAAGACCTTGGGAAAGACAGCACCAAATTACACTTGATGAATTTCACTGCAACGTACAAAAGGCACCCCCCTTTATCACCCAATGGGAAAGCTATTTGTTACACTCCATCTTCCCCTTTACTGGGAGATATAAAGGTTTTATCAGAAAAAGTCATTCTCCAGTCCTGGACAGATAATGAGAGATCCATTCCTCATGATGGCGCAGACTTTCAGGAACACAACTGTTACCGCAGAAATTCTCTGGAAGACAATTCTTGGGTATTCCCACACCTTCCTAAATCAAGTGAGACAGCATTTGGGGAAGCTAACAGTAAAACTTTTCCTGTACCCATCCTGCCACCCTTGCATTACTCGGATCAACATAATCAGAACTGCCTGCACAAGAACTGATTGACTGATCTGTGGTTTCATCATGAACACTCTTTAACTCCCAGTGGTTCTCAGAACCAAAGACATTATTTAACAAACTCCAATTGGATTTTTCAGCGTTCTTCAGAATGTACATTTACTCAAACTGTACAGTATTAAGTCATTGATCTTCCAGGATGACAGGAGTGCCCTTCAGTCCCTTCTAGGCATCAGATATATGCTATTATATGAACTAGTAATCTGAACGTGTTTCTAGACAATTGTACCTTTAATAATTATAATTTTTTTCTTCTCTGATAAAGAATGGAAATGAAGATTCTTTTAGACATAGTTTTATAAAGTATGAAATGCCTAAATATCCACTAAATAAACACATGTATGATTACATAAAGAAGCAATGGAAATGTGAAAGATAAATATAATGGAATAAAAGTGTGTAAGTTGTTAAATTTCAAAAAAAAAAAAAAAATGGACAGACCTGGAACAGATCATACTCAGCAAACTCATACAAGCACAGAAAGACAAACACCACGTGGTCTCACTTATCTGTGGTTCCTAACCTGGACCAGCCTGAGTTGCTGGCATACCTGATAGGCAACTCAGGCCCAGATAGTAGGGATGGAAGGGTTGAGGGGAGGGGAAGGGGAGAGTAAGGAAAAACAAACACAAAACTAAATCCAAAATGACCTGGTACCATAGAAACCCTATCCTTGTAGATAGACTAAAAGATATTACCCTCAACAGGAGTAAAGGGGAGCACCTAAAAAAAGGGCCCTGGAGAGAGTGAGATGAAGTCTAACTTTAAAAAAGAATTTTTTTTTTTTTTTTTTTTTGGTCTCTGGCCTGTAACTCCCAGCACCAGAAATCAGTTGCTACACATGGTTCCTGGGGTCCCCATGGCCATGGTTCCCCAGAGACATCCAGGCAACTGTGGAGCAATTCATCCCAGGTGTGTCTGGACGAACAAGAGAGCGAGCCAGAGGAGCAGGTTGACAGTGTAAATACTGTCAGTGTCTCCAAATGCAGCCTATTTACCTTATACAATAGGGAAAAAAAGAGAGTAGGTAATTTTTCTGAGATTTTTTTTGAGTCAATTTAATTGTAAGATTTAGTTACAATGTTGACAAATAGAGGAACCTAGCTAATTTGGTTGAGTACTCTAAATTCAGTCTTTCATGACCATTATAATCAGATTAGCATCAATGAGTTAAAGATAAATTTACAACCTGCTACCAGACAGCATCATAATCTGTTAGTCTGATGTAAGCCCTAGGCTAATAATCATTTTATATCTCAAGAAGTCTGTAATCTGATTAAGTACTTTGTCTTTAACGTTCTGTTTAAGATTACTCATACCTTCATTCACATACTTTACTCATAGCTTCATCTCCATACTTTTACTTTATATCTATGTAACCACTCTGTAACAATCTTTTTCATCAAACATTTCAAACGTTTAAAGTTTTCTCCCCAGTTTATCTTCTTTAGTCAGGTCTTCTTATAACTACCAATAAAAGCTTTCATTGTCCTTACCAAAAGACTTTTAATAAAAGGCCTTTTGAAATAACTTTTTATAAAATAGTAGATAAGACTTGACTTATACTATTTATCTAGAATAAACATATAGGTTTTATCATTTATTTATTTTTGAATGTTGTTTCTTATAACTTTTCTGAAACACATTCTTAAAATAGGAAAGCATATTTGAACATTATTAGAAATTCTCTTACATATCAGTATCAAGCACATCTAAATTTAAACATAAATCTTGAGACTTTTTTTTCTGTTAGTAGTCCCACATAACATACAGAGACAAAATAAACTTAAAACAGTTGCAAATTCTTATAAGAAGTCCCCATCTATTCACAGCAACTTGGCATTCACCCATTATTCCAGGGCCAGGATCCTGAGATTCCCTGTGCCTGCAGCTCCTTGGCTCTGCAAGGCTGGGAAGCTAAGAAAGAGCCATTAGGGATTTTCCTGAGGCAGCATAAGCAAAAGAGAGATGTGTGTCTTGTCTCTCTGTCCAACAATGAGATTTGTGTGTTAGGTTCCCTCTTACTCTTAGGGACACCTGGTCATCTGCAGATCAAGCCTTTCAGGGAAACACAGTTGGACACATAACCCTTTTTTTCAAGTGTGGAGGGGCTCTCCCTCCTGTTCTGGTAGGTTATGTGGTTGAGTTTATGGCTTGAGTGGCTTCCACTCACATTTGTTAAGCTCAGAGACCTTTGCAAAACCTTGCAGAGAGACTTTCACCTTGTCTTGCCTCCTTCCATTGTTTAACCCCTTCCTCAGTGTCAAGCCCTGGAGTGCTGGAATTTTCCAGTAGCCAAGACAGCACTATCTCTCTCTCCACCTCCCTTTCCGTGGCTTTGGGTTTAGCCATTTTCAAGTCCTTCCAAGCAGTACCTCATTACTGGAGAGTGTGTTAGGAGGCAGCTGTATGTGGGAGTGATCTGTGGCCTTGAAGTTTCTGGTCTGACATTAGTTGAACTGCTTTTTTTTTTTTCCCTAGGGAGCAGTTTGGACTTTTCTCACGGCTATAGGGCAGCTCTCTGATTCTGCCAGTTTAAAACTGTTTAAGAATAGGTGAATCTTGTATTTTCCCCCGCCTATGATCTTAATTACTTTCAGTGTTCCTTCTGGTGTCCATTCAACATTAAAAGCTGGTCATGCAGTGTAGGACAGTGGGTTTGGTGGAGAACATCCCCCACAATTAAATGGCACTGTTTATAACAGAAATCATTTTACAGCCTTAGAGCTATGATCCACATATCTACTCACATACACACATTCATTTCAAGTGAACTTTTCATATGGATTCCAGACAACCATTTTCCCCATATATTCATCCATTCATTCATTCATTCATTCATTCATTCAGAAGCAAGGCATTTTCATTTTAAATTTCTATTCTATTTGCAGCTCCGGAGACACAAACCAAACCTTGTTAGTGGGAGCATGATAGAGCAGAGAGAAGGCAGTGCATGCAGAGTGAAAAATTTTGGACCATTTGCCTGTATGTTGGCAGAAGTTTTCTAAATCAGTGAGAATTTGGACATTAACATGAAAACCTGTGACTCCTTGATTATATGAATTTGTATTGTTATCTCAGAGTTTGCATGGCTGTTGTGTGATTGTCAGTGAGGGGATGGATGAAGGGGAGTGGGCATAGAGGAGTCTGCATGGGCAGATGATGGCGGGGAGGCTGGGAATGGCACGAACAGAAAACAAAGAAGGAAAAAAAGAGAAACCTGCCAGCCCTCAAGCATGGAGGCAAGGGAGCTGATGTCCCCCTAGAGAATGATGTCCCTCTGGGGGAGTACTCACCTACCCTGGTGGGTCTCAGAGGGTCCCTGTTCAGGTGCCAGCTGTGGTTCTTAGTCCTCCTGGGGCCATGGTTCCTCAGTGTCCCAGAGGCATCCAGGCAATGGTGGAGCAGGGTCTCAAGTGGCCGTGAGTGCGAAAGGAAGAAACACCCAGGAGACAGCTTCAGGGAACAGCTCTCATTTATTCAACAAGGAACTGGGTTTTTATAAGCAGTTGAGAGAGAGAGCAGGGAGAGGGTCCCAAGGTGATTGGTGGGTTCAAAGGTTGTTTGCTGATGCCTTGTTGACATACAGGGGCATTCATTGAAGCACATAGGGAGAGGGTCAGGTGATCCATGTAGTGGTGGGAAGAGGTATAGGGTCTGAGTCATAGGGGTATGGAGCTGTGTAATGGTTGTTGGCTGATAGTGTATAAGGAGTTTCCTAGGTAACTGGCCAAAGGCTGGAGTGAAGCCTAAGTCTTATCAGGATGACAGATGCCCTGGGCTGGGTGGGTGGGGGGGCAGGAGCGGCCCTCCTCCTGCCGGTCTTGGGGCCTGAGATTGATCTGGGGGGCCAGGCTCACTGTGACCCCCGAAAGGTGTGAGGGGCATTACTGCTGCCAGTTGCCAGGACCCTGAGATTTGCCCAGAGCCCAGGCTGCTGCGACCTCTCTGTAGCCTGGGGCCCTAGTCATGTCTGATAGCTTAGGCCTGCTTTCACCCAGGGCCTTGCCTGTGTCTGACAGCTATATACAGTGAGCTGTTGATCGGAGAGACCTATGAGGTCCCCAAAATAAGACAGGTTTCTGTCAAAGCACTTGACTACCCACTTAGGGCAAAAGAAAGACCTTACTGCTGAAGACACTATATACTGCTAACACAGAGCATGGAGAGACCTGGCTGGAATCCAGAAGAGAGCCAGTCCCCATAAGTTAGTCCATCTAGTGCTGGAAAGTGCTACATGAGCTACTGAGGGAAAGTGGCCACCAATGGTCTGAGCAACCAGAGGTCTAAGGTACTCAGAAGGAAACACCCTGAAAGGATGTACATGCCAGTGCAACAGTGGCACACAACCTTCATGGGTAACCAATAGCTTTCAGATTGGCTAAGAGATCAGCTCAGTGTAAAGGAACCCATATCTGGAATCTCTATGGAGATAAAGATTATGCTCTCCAGTGTCAAGTTCTCACTGGTCTTTAGCTAAAAGAGGGGTTACATACATCAAATTCTCCCTAAATTAATAATGCTTATCCCATTTAAAATATGCCAACTTCACTCTCCATTGGAGAATCTGTTCTTCTTTTTCAGAAGGTAGTGAAACCCAAGAAGATAAACCACCCCTCACAGTTCAGCCAAGCCACAGCTGAAACCACAGAGGAATTGGGGAGATGAGCAATAGTGCTGCTTCCATGCTGAACCTGACAATCAGTGCCAAGGTGAAGGAGCCAGACCCTGAGGATACTCAACACTTACCAAAGCAGAGATCCAGAGGCTCCTAAGAGCTCATCACTGAAATAGACTTAAAACTCACCCACCACGGCTCGGGGAATTTTGAGGAAGAGAAGACAGAAAGATTGTGAGAGTCACAAGCTGAGACATCATGCCCAGAGGCATTCCTTTCCTTCAAAAGTAACTGACTGCTGCTCCCATAAGCATAACCCACAACTCCACAGGGAATATCTGCAACCCCACTGAGAAGGGCCCCCAGTGGAATGGGGACAGGGATGAGGAAAAAGAGGGTACCAACACATACATAATATCTGTTATGTAACACATATAAAATATGGTGTTAATAATAATAATTATAAAAGAAAAACATTGAAAAATAAAATAATAAAGAAGAAAAGGGAGGTAGATAATATTACTTTTTTCTTTTCTTTTATTATTTATTGACTATTTCCATAATTATAGACAATAAACCATGGTAATTCCCTTCCCACCTTTCCCTTTGCAACTCCACCCTCCATCATCTCCCCTGCACCTCTCTCTCAGTCTCTGTTTTATTTTATGTCATCACCTTTTCCTCCTATTAGGATACTCTTGTGTAAGCAGTATCAGACACTGTGAGGTAATAGATATCCAGGCCATTTTGTGTATGGAAGAGTGCATTGTAATGAGTCTTACCCTTCCTTTGGCTCTTATATTCTTCCTCAATGGAGTCTGAGCCTTGGATGGTGCGATAGAATGGTTTCAGTGTTGAGCACTCCTTTGCCACTTCTTTTCAGCACTCTGGTGCCTTCTGAGTCATCCCAGATCACCACAATCTTTTGGGATGGCTTCCAATCTCACCAATGCTGAGTGCCTCCCTTGAGTCCTTTTGGTGCCTGGCAACTGGAGGTGAATGAGTTCTCTGGATGTTCACGATCCTCACAGATGGGGATGTGAGGTTGTGCAGGGTACCTGGAGTTCTATCAGAGCTGCTCAATTGGTCCTGTTTGTAATCTCCTTCAGCCACTGCTCAACTGGCTCCTGCTGTCTTCCCCTTCAGGTTTCTTCAGTTTGCAATGAGGCAGATGTGAGTGGAAAATCCCTTCACCTTGCTTCACCTTGTTTCTGCTCCTGCAGCTCTGTGCTGCCAACCAGCTTGGCATGTGAATTGGGACTGCTGGTGCCTCAGTGGGATTCTGGCCAGTTTCCTTCTTTCTGGAAGATCTTGGTCTCTCCTCCTTCTCTGCTGTGGTTGATAATAACTTACATACCTTCACTTTTCAGTATGAGTTTATTTTGCTGTGTTTCTATTTATTTACCTCCCTACGCTGTCTTGGTATGGCTCCTATAATGATGTCATTTTACTCAGAAGTCCAAAATTAAAATTTTTAAGAAGCCAGGCATGGTGGCACATGCCTTTAATCCCAGCACTTGGGAGGCAGAGGTAGGAGGATTGCTCTGGGTTTGAGGCCACCCTGAGACTACACAGTGAATTCCAGGTTAGCCTGAGCCAGAGCCAGACTCCATCTCAAAAAACAACAACAACAACAAAAAAAAAAAATTAAGGAGACTAGAACTATAACAAGATCATCAAAATCTTAACTGAAGATCAAAGGTTAGGTTTCTTAGTATAGAAACTTGAGTCAGTATTATGGAAAACACCCTTGGAAATGTCTTATGAGAATATAAGTGAAAAAAATACAGAGTTCAAACAGTGAAAGAGGAGGACTACAGGAAGATGAAAGACTAGAGTTCTCGTGAAGTATAGGGATTCTGAAAACTCAGAAACTGCAAGCTAGAAAACTACAGTTATACATAAGAGTGAATAATAACTGGGGGTAAGAAGGATTTCAGAGGTGAAAGAATGGGTCAGCATAATTGAAAATAATGGCTGATGATACCAATAAAAGTTCCTGAGCAATGACTATTTGTATAAGCATTTTATTCATATTAATATCACTTTATTTCTTTAGCCCTTAGGACTTTATAAAACTATGGCATTACAGGTAAGTAAATGGAGTCACAAAGAGCTAAGGTACCTTGCCCATGATCAAAGAAACAAACCACACAGCTGGGAATCAATCTGGGTTTAGATCAATGATCCCAACCACAATTCTGTAATATAAAAAAGAAGCATGAATCTAAATAAACTACAGAAACATTTAGAACTACCCACAGAAAGAAAAGAGGCCAAAAACGAAACAAAACCATGCAAAAGCAAGTCATTTACAAATAACAAAAATCAAGCCAAACTAGTGTTGCTGAAGTTTTGGGGAAACAGCCTTTTTTTTTTTTTTTTTCACATAGCAAATTTCTTGCACAACTTTATCTAAAAATTGTGTTTGGGGCTAGAGGGATAGCTTAGCGGTTAAGGTGCTTGCCTGTGAAGCCTAAGGACTAAAGTTCGATTCCTCAGTACTCATGTAAGCACAAGGTGGCTCATGCATCTGGAGTTTGCTTGCAGAGGCTGTGGGCCTGCCACACCCATTCTCTCTCTCTTTCTCTAATAAATAAATTCAATAAATAAATAATTTAAAATTGCATTTCTATGATATCATCTTAAGGAACTAATCAATAATATCCATGTAATTTATGTAAAATGATCTTTTCACTATTATTTGCAAAGCTCCAGGGAGAATTGCCATATTGATATTGGTATATTGATAGCTAAGCCAACTATGGTAGATACAATGAAATTATTACACAGGAATTTAAATTGGATTTTGGCATACTTTCCATTGTAAAATTCCTGGTAATATCCTAAAAAGAAGAGCAAATTACAGATCATTGTATATAGTTTATTTCAGTTTTTATGATAAAACAGGAGTTACCATATAAAATAATTTGATATTACCAGATCCAGGGGAAGTTCCAAAAGGCAGGAGAAGCAGCCTGCTCTTCACAGGCCAAGCAGAGAGAGAAAGCCAACCAGCCACCACAGCACACAGAGCAAAACTACAGCCAAAAGGTCACACAGCACATTTCAGGGAACTCCTGCTAGGCACATTTGCATATCTTTACAATGGAATCTCAAACCATCACCACACCTTAAGACCTGCTCTGACCTTGCTCTAGTTCAACCACTCATCTGACATGTGAGCCATATGAGAAGTCAACACTGGGAACTCACATTCTGACAGTATATTTCTAGTCTATGGAAATCTATGAACTTCTCCTTCATACTGCAGACTGCCACAAGCAAGGGCCAAAATTTGGAATTAACCAGTTGTTTGGTCTACATGTCCCCTACTTTGATGATGCTGTTGATAAACTGACTGAAGTGATTAGCAGTTAATGTACTGGAGACACACATCCCAAACACCCCCAAATACCCATTCTAGAATACAGCAGACATAACAATCTTACAGCCATTTATCTGAGAAAAGCTACAGTGACACATCACTCTTTTGATTGACAAAGTGTTACCTAACAGTTTGAACATTATTGGTGATGGAGCCAAGCATAATAACAGCACAATTTTATGTTATTCAAACTGCTCTCTAACTTGAACTTTTAGGCAATTTCTCCAAAATGACTTACTTGACTAGTGTCTACAAGCTTTTCTTTGTAGTCTTGCAAGTATACACTTCTCTGAATGGTACTCTGTCCTGGTAGTGTTTGTCAGTGAGTGTAGCACACACAGAAGCCAGTGGCTTGTGTAAGAATTTTTATTTTGGGCTCTAATTTTCTGGTTGAAGATGCTCCATTTAGTGACTACATATTGCTTTCAGAGGATTGTGGGTTTTTTTAAATTTTATGAATGTGAGTTGATATAGATGCCATATGCATGCACACACACACACACACACACACACACACACACAGAGTCAACGGAATAGCAGTGGTCTAGTTTGTTTTTGAGGTGTGGTCTCACTTTAGCTCAGGCTGGTCTCCAACTCACAGTGATCCTCCTGCCTCTGCTTCCTAAATGCTGGGATTAAAGGTGTGTGTCACCATGCCTGGAAGCAGTCACACAATAAAATAGATTGACATATAGGTAGCTTTATCTTCAATGACTCTTCCCCAATCCCTTCTGCATTCTGACAGTCCTCAGTGCTAAGTGGCACATGCTCAGGCCAGTAGGGCTTTTGTGCTCCTTTCTGAGTTACTAAACCCAAACTTATCAGCACTGAATACCATGCACACAGTAGCCTTCAGCACTGATCACCCTCAAATGCCAACTTCCTGTTTCTCTTCCTCATTCACTAGGGATCTGAGTGTGTGTTAGTTTAAGTGTGTAATGTCCCTCATAGCCTCATGTGTTTGTAATTAAGCCCCAGCTGGTAGAACCTTTGGGAGGTGGAGCCTTGCTGCAGGAGGTGTGTCACTGGCAGATTTTGAGGTTTATTAGTCCAGAGCCAAGACTAGCATTGACACTATTTCCACCTAGATGATATGACAGCTTCCTGCTCATGCTATGCATTTCCTGCCATGATGAATCTTCCCCTCAAGACTCAACCATAAAATAAACTCTTTCCTCCTACCAACTGCTTTTGGTCTTTTGGGATGTTTTGTTCCAGCAATGTAATGGTAACTCCAGCACTTCTGTTCCAGTATTACTCCTGTTATCATGAACTTCATTATTTCCTTGAAGATCCATCCTTCTTCCACTTCTGTTTTTTAGTTCAAATCATCATTTGCCAGGTCATCTCAGTCACCCATTCAAAGGGTCACTTCTAGAACAATATCACTTCTAAGATCTTTATTTAAAGCTTCATAATTCCTGGTTGTTCTTCCATGTTAACAATCCATCTTCAGGAATACCTATATTCTATTGATTTCTCACTCCCATTATAATGTGATTTTTTATAAATTATTTTTTATTTTTATCAACAACTTCTTTAATTGTAGACAATATCCCATGTTATTTCCTTCCCTCCCCCCACTTTCCCCTTTGAAACTTCACTCTCTATCATATCCCCTCCTCTTCTCAATCTGTCTCTCTTTTCAGTCTGATCTTTTCCTCCTATTATGATGGTCTTATGTAGATAGCATCAGGCACTGTGAGGTCATGGATATCCAGGCCATTTTGTGTCTGGAGGAGCACGTTGTAAGCAGTCCTACTCTTCGTTTGGCTCTTACATTCTTTCTGCCCCCTCTTCCACAATGGACCCTGAGACTTGGAAGGTGGGTTTGAGATGTTTCAGTGCTGAGCATTCCTCTGTCACTTCTTCTCAGCACCATGGTGCCTTCTGAATCATCCCAAGGCTGCCACCATCTGAAAAGCTTCTCTAACTAAAAAAGTGAAAGTAGCATTAATATATGGGTGTGGGCATTAAGATAAGTGATTACTGGGCAGTTTGGTGAGCATAGTATATACATTTAGCGTGACACCAGCAGACATTACACCCTTAGGGCTCATGACTATCCCAGTCATATGTTTTCAGTATCAGGGATGTGTTCCCTCCCATGGAGCGGGCCTCCCATCCAATTAGGGAGCAGTCAGTTTCCCCCATAACAGACATGCCACTATTGCACCCGTTGGCTCATTTGTCCTGGTTGGCCAAATTTAAAGCTTGCAGTGTTCACTGTTGAGTACCATCACTGGTGTTTTCTCTCTCCCATTGACCTGCACGCAGTGTAGCTTTTTCCAACTTTCTGTCAGCTGATCCTCATGGAGGAGGCTTTCAGGTCAGCTCCAGCAAGATTTCCCAGTGAATTTGCCACCCAAGTATGTGGAGTCTTCAGCAATAGAGTCTTACCATCTATTCCTGGTGGGAAACCAAGGGCCTCGGCAATGGACTATAATGTTTTGGTGGTATCTGTTACCTCCCTGGCCAACAACTCACTGGAAGATATACCATCCCTGGCACTGAAAATTTTCTAGTAACCATCTATGGCTTCTGAGTGTTCCATATAATGTGATTTTTATAAATCATTCTCCCTTTCTAACTTTCCCCAAATCTTATGGTTATTAGAATAATTTTCTCTAAAACACCTTAACTTCTCTGTCTCACTTCTCTCATATTATATTTGCCTGACAAAGCTCAACCATAATTATACCAAAATAAATTTTAAATGTGCACTGGTTCATATGTCAACACAGTTTATAGGAGAAAATTAGGTAATTATATTAACAAGACTCACCAGAAATTTATAATCACAAATCTGAAATGGGAACTCATTAGACAATCCCATACACTTTTCTGGCATATTAGCATCTCTATTCCCCACAACTTTTTCCTAAAATATCTAATGCACTTTCTTCCATACTTTCTACTGACTTCTGCCTCAACTTCTTCATAGGAGCAAAAGAAACAGTAAGATCAAAATAGCCTCTTTTTCCCACTACTAATTCTGCCAACCTATCTGTTCATACATTGAATATTATTTACTAGAAAAATGGAAGCAGTGTCCCTGCTTTTGTGCAAGAGTATACTTCTTCTCTGGCCCTCGATCTTGATGACTTTCTAAGGTGCTTGGCTTTCAATGTCTTCTTATGTGACTGAAGTTAGTCCATAAATCAAAAGTACTAATTAAAATAATATAAGTATCAAAAGTAATATCCATAGACATATACCCACCATTTGCCAATCATTTGAAGGATAAAGTGTGCAGTTCTGGTTCATTTCTTTTGCATATTGTGTATTTGTTATGAACTTAGGAAGTTTTAGTTTCTTTAATGTGAGACCTTACAGATACTTACAAAAGATGATCATGATCTGAGGGCAATTATTTTAAAGCTTTTTTCAATCTTTTTGAGTTATTTTGCTTATAATAGTAACACACCAGCTTTTTTTTTAACAACTTGTTGAAGTCTTTCCAAAGTATTCAGCTTTGATTTCTCTAAGGCAACTCTTTTTTAACAGCATTTCTTTGTTTTAGATAATATATTATTGAGTGATGCAATTGAAATAATGAATGCACAAAGGTCTATTAGTTTGCTAGAGCTGGCATGACAACATTCTATGAACAAGGTATCTTAAACAATAAAACTTTATTTCTCACCAGCCTGTAGGTTGGAAGTCAAAGATGGAGGTGTTGGCTGGTCTGATTTCTGTTAGGATTTCTTTCCTCTCTGTGTTATAGATGGCTGTCTTCTTGTGGTATCCTCACATGTTGTTTCTTGCTCTGTCAGTCTTCCTAATGTCTCTTCTTATGAGAACCCCATCTATTGGACCATTGGCACACCAACTTGACCTATCTAAACTCATATACCTCTCTCTCTCTCTCTCTGTCATTTATTTTTTTGAGACAGGGACTCTCACGGCTTAGAACCCATTAACTATGCTAAACTAGCTAACCAGCAAGACCCAGGGATGCTCTTGCCTCTACCTCTCTAGTTCTGGGATTACAGAAGCATATCATTGTGCCTGGCTTTTACATAGCACTGGAGATCTGTTGTTACTGACAGAGCCATCTCCCCAGCATTCTTAAAGGTCCTTTCTCAAAATATAGTCACATTAAGTCTGAAGGCCTCAACATAAGAGGAGATACAATTCAATATTTTTAAACATATATATTTATTTTGACCTACAAAGTCACTGAGAAATCAAGCTGGAGCTGAGCTGAAAACCTCCCTGTAGACTGGCTGACAGAAAGCTGGAAAAAGCTATGCTGCATGCAGGTCTATGGGATAGAGAAGACAGCACTGCAAGTCTTAAGTTGGGCCTGCCAGGCAAAATGAGCCAATGGGTATAATAGTGGCATGTCTGTTATGGGGAAAACCAGCTGCTCACTAATTGGAATGGAGGCCTGCTCCACAGGAGGGAATACATGCCTGAGAGTGAAAACCTATGGGTGGGGAGCTCATGTGTCCCAGGGGTGTAATGCCTGCTGGTGTCTGGCTAAATGAATATACTATGCTCACCAAACTGCCCAGTAAACACTTCTCTTAATCTTTATATTCATATATTAATGCTTCTCTCACTTTTGAGTTAAAGAAACTTGTCTTTGCAGATGGTAGTGACCTCTGGGGTGACTCAAAAGGCACCATAGTGCTTAGAAGAACTGACAGAGGAGTGATCAGCACTGAAACGTTTCTATCCCACCTTCCAGGCTCGGGTTGTTGGAAGAGGTGATGGAATGTAAGAGCCCAAGGAAGGGTAGGATTGCTTACAATGCAGTCTTCCAGACACAAAATGGCCTGGCTATCCACGACCTTACAATGCCTGGTACTACCTACACAAGGTCCTCATAATAGGAGGAAAAGATGATGACATCAAAATAAAGGAGACAAATTGAGAAGGGGAGGAGTATGATGAAGAGTGGATTTGTGAAGGGAGAAGTGGGGGAGGGGAGAGAATTATCACGGTCTATTGTCTATAATTATGGAAGTTATCAATAAAAAAGCTTTTAAAAAAGAAGAAATACACACACACACACACACACACACACCATACCAGGATCCATGCCCACTATGCAAAGAGTGCTGTGAAGGTTAAGTTTGTGTCAACTTGATCTGTTTAGGAATCTACAGATATTCCTCTTAAGTGGGTCTCTGAGGTTGCTTCTATGAAGAATTAACTAAAGGAGGAATCCTTCCTTCAGGGTGAGCCTTTCCCCAGAATGGACAGCCCCTCTCGGAGGGGGGGGCTTATCTAAAGAAGCTCTGGGGAGGCCTTCAGTGCTGGATCGGGACTGCTGAGGCATCCAGCCTCATGAGCTGAGCAGCTACTGCATTCCGTGACTCTCAGGATTGCAACCTGCTATTGTTGGACTGCAGTAAACTAATCCAATAAATTCCCTTTTAATACAATTCATTCTATCGGTTCCTTTCCTCTAGAGAACCCTGACTTAAACTGCTGAGCCCTCTCCCCAGCCAATTCAGAATTTTAAAATTATTTTATTTATTTGAGAGAGAAAGTGAACAGACACACCAGAATCTCTAGCCATTGCAAAGGAACTCCAGACACATATACCACCTTGTGTATCTGGCTTATGTGGGTACTGGGGAGTTGAACCTGGGTCCTTAAGCTTCACAGGCATGTGCCTCAAACACTAAGCCATTTTACCAGCCCAAGGAAAATGCATTAAAATACTTTTGTTATTGCTGTTGTTTTTCAAGGTAGCATTTGGCTCTAGCCTAGGCTGACCTAGAATTCACTATAATTCAGTCTTTAACATAGGTAGAAGTAGACTAGAAGATGGGCACACGTGCTTCTCTATAAATAATAGATCAAAGTGGTCATCACTTCAGAGTGTAGAATGCCAGCATTGGTCATCAGAACACCTACATGGAGAGGAGCAATCAACTTAGTCTTGGTTAAGTATAAGAGAACTTCCATACACTTAATCTGCATGATCAATTTTTCTCTATCAAATGAGTTGTACCACCATAGAAATATACCTTAACATAATAAATATTTTAAAAATGATTTTATGATTTCTTTCTTGGCCCTATTTATATTTTCTAAGAGCAAGAAACAATTTAAATGAATAACATTTGATTTGAACCTCAAATGTTCTTCTTAACTTCTCATAATCTAGTTGCTTTGAACCTCAAATGTTCTTCTTAACTTCTCATAATCTAGTTGCTAAGTTTCCTTTCTCATTGACTTTCATCATTTGTAAAGCTCAAGCCAAAATTAAAATTTAAAAATCTTTGCTTAAAATGATGAAGATACTGAGGATGGTAGCAGCATAGCACAGCACAAAGGGTGGCCCTTCCTTGGTTCAGGTCCTAGGTGAGCACAAAGCAGAGGGTGGCCCCTCCTTGGTTCAGGGTCCTAGGTGAGCACAAAGCAGAGTTGGCCCCTTCTTGGTCCAGGGTTCTGGATGACTACACATGTCATGAACTCATGATGTCAAACTTTGAGGCCTCCTTCCTCTTTGGTCTACAGATTCAGTTTCTCTCTCATTCATTCTTCAACATGCCTCAATTCTTCTCCCATCAATTCTGATTTCTCTCTTTTAGTTCCTGTTCTAAGTGAAAGACAAATCCAGCATGTGGAAGACAAATATTGGAGTGGAAATTTAGCTGGGAATGAGCATCCAGCTGGGAGCTTTGATAAGCCAAGGCCTGAAGAAAAATACTTGGTCATGATGCAGTAAGTAACAATCACCCCATGGTTGAAAACACCCTAAATTTTATAGCATCTTTGTTGCTGTTCAAATGAGTTGTGTTTGTAAAGGGATTAGAGACACAGGGAGAGGTGTTGCTTTACAGTGATTAATTAGCTTGACATTTATTGTGATCATGAATTTTGTTCTTTTTTTTAAATACTTCCACGGTAGGAAAAATCCATCTTTGATACCAAATTCACCAAGTTCACCTTCTTTAATCTGTACAAAAACTGAGCTACAGAAATTTCCAGTGTTTCTTTGCCTGTTTCTTTCTACTGGGAGAAATGCATTCCGAAAATGAGTTCATCATCCATGAGGAAAGAAGCACAGCTCATTGCAGCAAGTCTGGAAGTTGTCCCCTTTTAGAGCATTGTAGGGCTTGAGCAAAGATGAGACAAACCTTAACAAAAGAAAGCAAAATACTGGGACAACCAGGGGAAACTACGAACTCACAAACCTTTTGCATCTGATTTCCTTCCATGGCTACCATATTTAACTGGTGAAATGCAATTTTCTCCCTTTCCATTCCAGCATTTCTTCAGAAAACATCTTCCTGGGTATGAAGCTTTCAGATTTTTAAACCTTTCAATGAACCACATTTTCATATATAAAAAAAGACTTTTTCCCTTTCAGAACCTCACAGCTGCCTCTGTTCTGTTCCCTAACTTCACTGTGAGTTTTTTTTTTTTTTTTTTTTGCCTTAAACATAGTATTCCTTGATAGGTCTTGGTGACTTCAATTACCATGGAGATGCCTGAATTCCTAATTTAAAATATCAATATGCCCAAGTCAAACTACCAGTTTAACTGTGAAAGCTGACACTGAGATTTTTTTTTTTTATTTGAGAAATAAAAGTGCTTAAATGCAAATGATCTGAGGTGACATGGAGATGCAGCAACCACATCTTGGCACCATCTGTTCTTCAATAAACCTTAGCTCCAAAGGGGAGAAACTGCTTCATCTTATTTGCAATAGCAATCTTTACCTCCCATGGCTGGCTGGATTATAAAACTACTTTCATATTGATAATATCCAGTATATAAATTCTGTCTCCAGTTGTCTATAGTGGAAAGCCTATAGGTGCCTTGAGGCTGTGGGTTGCAGTTTGTTGTAAGTATGGCATTCCCTTGATCAGTTTAAACCCCATTTGTCACTAACCAGAAAGAAATTTTCCTTATGAATAAGTGGATAACAGCAAGTCATCCAAACTAAGTGGGCAGCTGGAGAAGATGACCAGAAATGGTGTATCTCACTGAATGCATGTACAGGACATGGACCCAATAAGGCACGCAGCCAGGAGCAAGCTGTTGCCTCTCCTTTATTTCTTCTTCCCTTTGTTCTTCTTTCATTTGTTCACTCGCTCAATATGTACTGGGAAGGAATATGGACTCCTCAATCAGAACTCTTAGGTTTGAATCCTAACCATTGTGTGTCTTAGTTTTCCATAAAAATTCTATAAAATATCAATTTCTACCTTACAGTATTACCTTGGGGATGACCTGAATGAATACATGGAAAGTGGCTTGTAGATTTTACATTCTTTCCCCAAAACAAGCTTCCATTGATAGCTTGACTCAACATTGTGACTTCTGTCCTTTTATGTTAAGCTAGAATTCTCTGTTAACTAACTTTCATATACTTTATGCTAATTATATATTCCTGGGTCAGGTTGAATCATCAGGGCTAAAGTGATCAGTATTGGGACTATATTAACAAATACTAATATTGATTGCAATGATAGGCATTATACTATGCACTAATATTTATTATTTATATCAATTCCTAAGTATTAACTATTATAAATATCTCTTGTAAAATGAGGGCCCACAGGATAAAGTATTGGAGGTAACAATGGTAGACCAAGAATTTGAGTGCAAGACTCATGAAAATCTTATGTTCAGAAGCTCAAAATAGGTTCAATGGCAAGACTTTACCTCAAAAAAACAAAAAAAGATAAAAATAAAATATGGATTTTAATTACCCTTGCCTATATAGAATAACCTTGAACTCACTCATCTTAGCTTTTTCTGTCTGCACAAGCTAATGTTAAATCCTGATATGACCCCAAACCTCAAAAGGAAAAATTACTTGATTTCAAGTTTCCATGGCTTTTGAGTGAGCCACTGAAATAGAGTGACTCAATATTGCTGAGTTACATTCATAAAATTTGCATTTTCACATCTTAAATATAATTATCTATAGGCATTTGTTTAAAATTTCCTAAATATATTCACATGAATTCATATGAACACATTTTAGGAATAGATATCTACATACTATGCATACATAATTTATCAACATAAATGCTTGATGCTTTGAACTGTGTGGGTGTGTGTAAGACCTTAGAACTCTTAAACTGAAGTATCATAAAAGGTAAAGTTAAAAGTTCTAAAACCTTCATTAAAATTCCAGTAAAGATGAAAACTAAAATAACCTAGTCATAGATTTAGTTTCTGATTTTCAAGTTCAGATTCATCCATTGGCTATAATAAGAACAGAAAGATATCATTGACTTTTTATAGTGACATATTTCTCTTTTTCTCTCTGGATCTCTTGCCATCTTTATTTTTTCTTTCCCCCAGAAAAAGAAATCTCATTATAATTCCTGTTCCTAACACTTCTTATCCCTGCTAACATTTTTAAAAAAAACTTCCTACTTCTGAAAAGCTTCTTTGTTGCAGACACCAATCTTCTCAGTGCACTAAGAACCAAATACTGAAAATTCTCTCAGCTTTCCAGATTCCCAGTGGATAACTCAACCCCTTACAAATGCAATCCAGGCATCCCAAAACATTGCAAGGTTTTAATTACTGCAAGGAATACATATTTAGTGAAGTGTTAAAAAAAACCTGCCAGCTCTGTCATTAAGATTCTTATGCCCTAAGAAGATTCATATTAATTTGCTCCAAAAATATTTGACTGTCACTCATGTTCAAGACACATTTGTTAGGGAAGGCAAAGATAACATATCTATTCTGAAGGATCTTAAAATTCAGAGGAGAAAGGAAAAGTAAGGTCAGGTCTGTACACAAACTATAGTTTGAGAAAGAAAATAGTGAAGGGGAAACAAATTATTTTTCTCCTTTCATTGTTATGACAAATTCAAAAACTAAAAATTTTAATATATTAATGAAAATATTCAAGATAATACTATAATAAGTCCAGTAATTACAATAATAGCACAATAAAAAGTGCCTACCAGCTCATGGGAACTTACTGACAAGACTGATACTCTCTTCCTCGGCCCACACTTGAGCTCTTGCTATTTGACCAGCACTTTTTATTGTCCTAGTGCTATGGAGGAACAAATTTTTCAGCACTTCCTATCAGCTGACTTTCTTTCTTTTTTCTCTGCTTTTTTCTTTCTTTATAGTCTGTTTGTTTGTTTGTTTGTTTGTTTGTTTGTTTGTTTGTTTGTGTCTCAACTCTAGCCCAGGCTGACCTGACACTCACTCTGTAGTCCCATGCTGGCCTCAAACTCGCAGTGATCCTCCTACCTCTGCCTCCTGAGTGCTGGGATTAAAGTGTGTGCCACCATATCCACTTGAATTGTTTTCTTTCTTTCCGTTTTTCTTTCTTTCTTTTTCTTTCTCTCTCTTTCTTGTATGCATGTAATATGTGTGTGCACATATATGTGTCTTTGTACTCACCTGAGACAGGGAACTTTCACTACTGTGGCCTAAGCAGAAAATAAGGTGTTTGGATCCATCACTATGCAGCCTGTTATTGTTTGAGAGGGAGTTTCTTACTACTCCCCACTGTAGGACTGGGGTTACAGGCATGCCTGGCCATGCCCAGCTGTTTACGTGGGCTCTGGAGATTCAAATAAGCATTTAAGACCCCCTCAGGCCCTCGTGTTGGTGCAGGAAACCCAGTTAACCATTGAGCATCTCTCTGGCTCTTTATATTCCTTTTGTGACTTGATTTTATTTATTCTTCCCTTTTCCTCATCCTCTTCCTTGAGATAGAGTCTTGCTCTATAGCTCAATCTTAGGTAGAATTCATGACAATCCACCTGGATTATCTTCCCAAGTACTGTTATATGCATGTTATATGCATGAGCCACCATGACCTGCCCCTAACTTCTTATTTCTTACATCAAGTCATGCTAATTTCTTTTTTCTTATTTTTTATTGATAGTTTTATTACATGAACATATTACAAACATTCCCTTTCCCCTTCCCTCATTCCACTGAAGGCCATGAACATTCCAGTCTGTCTCTAGGGACTGGGGATGGGGGATAGGGGTGTGGCATACTTTCCCATCCTGTGTCTCTTAGACTCTTTCTGCCTCCTCTTCTGCAATGTTCCCTGAGCCTTGAAGGGCATGTTATAAGTCATCTTTAGTATTGGGATCTCATCTAATAAGTCTCTGATTTTCTACTTTGATGAGTTTTGAGTCTCCTTGATGTCTACTGCCATCTCCCTGGAGGAGGTTCTCAGGCTAGCAGTGAGAGCAGTATTCGTGTTTAGTCTGCCACTTTCTCCATAATGTTTCCGGGTTCCTGGCAGATGTGATAGAGATAGATTTTTGCAATCAAGTAAGTATTTACAATTGTCCTATGTGGTCTTGGAAGAAGGTATATTCTCTCTCCTTTCTCTGCCCCATGTCACTAGAGGCACTTGGGTAAGCATTTTACCAGTTGGCAGCACTGTGAGATTATGTTTTCTCAATTGTAAGGGAACATACCATACACATTTATATTACACAATTACATTACATTACATTTACATACATAATACTCTTTTGTTGGCAATGGATAGAATGAACAACTCTCCTAGTTTGCTTAAGAATGAGGTGTTTCTTGGGATAAAGGACTCAGAATGGTAAAATTAAAGTACCTCATACTGTGTGTGGTGGGACATGCCTTTAATACAGCACTCAGTAGGTAAAGGTAGGAAGATCACTGTGATTTCAAGGCCAGCTAGGGACTACTGAGTAAGAGCTAGGTCAGCCTGGGCTAGAGTGAAACCCTACCTCAAAAACAAACAAACAACAACAAAAAAAAAAGTATCACAATAAATAGGAAATCCAGCTCCCAAACAGAGTCTATGGAAAGAGTACAATCATTAGCTCATGTGGTAGGGAAGCCAGGTAGTTTTGGACACAACCAGAGGCAGAGGCTTGCTGATCACCATGAAACAGACTCTTTGCAACCTAGCCTCCTTCATTCTTGCTCTGGCTTTAATTTCAAATGCTACATATTGACCTATCAGCTCCAGGCCTAAGTCCTCCCAAAATCCATCGTAGAACAAAGGGAGAACGTCTAGCTTCTGTTTCCACGTTTGAACAACAGGGCACCACAGAAGATCCTGGACCCAACCATATGGAGTCACTGAAGGAAAAGAAAGGCTGCTTGCTTGGTTCTTTGGGGCCTATGTCAGGTCCTTCAAGGACTGGAGCCAGACCCATTCAATACAAGGGAAGTGAGAGGAAACACTGAAGGTTCTCCACAGAATACTCCAAAAAAAAAAAAAAAAAAAAAAAGCATTCTTAGAAACGTATCCTGCCCTCTCCCAAATCTATCTAAAAAGTTTTGATGGTATCTTTGTGAAATGTATCACATTAACAGTATTTGGAGTGGAGTACCTAAGAACCATTGGCTTCCAAAAGGTTTTAGTCATTACAGCAATGTTGATTGACAGGCAGCTGATTTAATAGGGATGCTAAACAGGTGGCACTAGAGCAGATTCAAATCAATAATTCACAGACAATAATGCCATTGATTTTAGCCTAACTTTTTAAAGATGTATGGTTTTTTGATTTTTGAATTATTATTGCTCATTCAGGTAAAAGTATTGTGGGCACATAGGTCACAGACAAGAAGAAGACAGAAGCCACATGGCTGTCAAAGGAAGTTTGGTTTTGGTTAGCTCGAAGCCCATGTCTATATTGGATGTTTTTCAAATTGCCTCATCTGTTTTTGACTGAAGTTACAGGAATAGAAACTTGGCTTTGACATAAAGTCATAAAATTCATCTCATTCTGGTCTTAAAGGAAGCCAACTAAGGTCAGAATTTTAGTAAGTTTTAATAAAAATAAATTTTGATTAAAAATAAGAGAAAATAATTTTAATTCATACTCTCTAACTCACTTGATATCAAACATCCTCTGGAGGGTTAATTGCTCAACTTCATTGAAAATAGAAAGAAGGCTGGAGAGATGGCTCAGTAGTTAAAAGCACTTGCCTGCAAAGCCTAACAACCTGAATCTTATTTTCCAGTACTCACATAAAGCCAGATGCACAGAATGGCACATGTATCTGAAGTTTGTTTGCAGTGACAAGGGTCCCTGGTGTGCTTGTGTGAATGCTCTCTTCCCTCCACTTACAAATAAATAATAAATAAAAATAGAAGGAAAATCAAGTGTCTAGGACACTGAACATTACCTGTATCACAGGCAAGAGAGGATATGGAAATAATCTCAAAATATCTTTGCCTTCTCTGGAATAAAAATAACAGCCAAATTTCAATGTTACACAGCAGAACCATTCATCTTGAAGTTTCTTTGTAGTAAATAATACATCATGGCTGCATGTGGTGGAGCATGACTGTAATGCTGGAGAAACAAGAAGACTACCTAAAGTTCAGCTCCAGGCCAGTCAGGGCTGTGATGTGTAACCCTATCTCAAAAAATAAAAATAAAAAATAAAAACAAGCAAAGGGGCTTAGCAGGTAAAACTCTTGCCTGTGAAGCCTAAGGATCCACGCTCAATTCCCCAGCACCCATGTAAGCCAGATGCACAAGGTGGTTTATGCACCTGGAGTTTGTTTGTAGTGGTTGGAGGCCCTGGAGCACCCATTATCTATCTGCCTCTTCCCCACACTCTCTCACAAATAAATGAGTGAATAAATATATTTTTAAAAAGAATGATTCATATTCCAAGTATTTGTCTGTTCCCATTGCCTCCTACTTCACAAGCCTCTTAAGGATATTTGAATGCTAGAAGCCACACCAAGCCATTGGCAGGAAGTGTCATGCTCAGCAAAAGTCCTCATACTGAATTAGAGGTCAGGCTCAGAGATTAGAAAGCAAAAATTAAGGACTTTGTGTGATATCCTTTAAAAAAAATATTCAGTTTTTCTTTTAACAATAGCTTTTTAGGTAAGGAATATTATTTTTTTTAAGTTTAGAGACTTAATTAGAGTAATGATGCAGGATTTGGGGGTTCAGGAGTGGTCTCCCAAACTTGTGGACCCCAATTTTGGCCCCTTATCTATTTTAACAAAGAATAGAAAAAAAAAATGGACTTGAGAAGAATTATTTATAAATTATTGCAGTTCTTTGGGGAGAAATCATAATTCTTGAGGTTTATTTAGGGGGAAATTGATTAAGAAAAGGCTGGAACAGGTCCACACACATGTGGGAGATCAGACATAGAGGTTCCTTCAAAAAACAGACCAAAGAAGATTAACACACAGTGAAAGACTTAGAGATGAGAGGCAAATCATCCTTGTAATCAAAGTGAGAGGTCATCCCCCAAAAGCATGTCCCAGATAGAAGGGAAGAAGAAAAATACCCATCAAGATTAGTGTTCGTCCCTTGCCAGCCAGGATGGTTTCAGCCATGCTGGTATAGGCTGGGACGGAGGGAGAGACTTACGTGGATGTTCAGGCCACATCACAGAGACTTGGTGTATCCAAGAGGGTGTATCCAAGTAGAGATCACAGGACAGAAAAGAGCCAGGAAAAAAAAAGGCTAGGCTTTGTGGGAACCCTCTTTATATGGATCAGACATCTAATCAAAGTGAGCCTTGTCATCAGACTCGGGCGTAAGCAAAGCCCTGATTGGTTTGTGGACTCAGGAGGAGCCAAGATCTCATTGGTTTATGGACTCAGAGGCTGACCCAGAGAGGCCAAGCTGAAAAGTACCTGGAAGTTGGAGCTGGGAGAGTCACTGGCAGCCATCTTGTAGAGAGAGGCTCAAGCACAAGTTTCAGTTTTGCTAAGATGGATGGAAAGGCATCTCCTTGTTCCCTCTTCGGGCCTCTGTCCCTAAATAACTGCATGAAAGAAGCTAGTTTTCTCCTATTTCTCCTCATTAAGAGGAGGAAAAAAGGGAGACTCATATAGAAAGGTTCTGCCCATGAGAAGGCAGGAGCTGGGTAAATCCCACCTAGAGACCCAGATTGGAGCCTTTTCTATATTCTGGGTAATGGTTGAGTACAGCCACATGCCACTTTGGGGTTTAATCCTTCCAGTAATCTTAATTCTAGGAAAGGGGAAACCCTTCCTAGGGAGGGCTGAGTTTAAGAATACACAGATTTAGGGAACTCCATTAGGCAACAAAAAGTAAGAAGCAGATCCTTCTCTGACCTCTGAAAAAGTGAAGACTGCAAGGGCAAGCTAAAGGACATTCCTCGCTTTGACTTTGGGGCACCCTGTTACCCCTGAAATGCTTCAATTCCACCTCTGAAGAAGTAACTCTAACTACTATTAGGGAATTGGACTGTGAATGACATGACTTTTTGGAATAGGTTAACTGGGCATGCTGCACATACCTGTAATTTCAATACTTGGAAGGTAGAAGCAGAAGGAGAAGTAGTTCCAGGTCATTCTCAGCTACATAGTGAACCTGAGCTAGATGAGACCCTGTCTGTTTCAAGAAATCTGGATGAATGAACAAAGGAACAAACAAGGAAATATAAGACCTCAAGCAAATACCAGGCCAGCAGAGTATCTCAAAGCTTCCCAATACTACTCTTGCCATACTATAGACCTGGTTTACTAAAAAAGATAATTGTTCCTTCTCCTTCCTAAGAAGATGCTGAGTGGGGTGTGTTATGTACAGGATGCTATATTACTTGCAGCTTTCAGAACATCTTTCCTGAGCAAAAGTGGTTTAATCTCAGAGCTGAGTGGAATTTAAGAATTAGAAAGGATAGCTAGGAAATGGAGCCAGCTAGATGCCCTTCAACTAATGAATGGATAAGGAAGGTGTGGTATATTTACACAATGGAGCTTTATTCAGCTGTACAGAAAAATGAAATCATGAAATTTATAGGGAAATGGATGGATCTGGAAAAGATTATACTAAGTGAGGCAACCCAAGCTCAGAAAGTCAAAAGCCACATGTTCTCTCTCATATGTGGATCCTAGTTCAAACGTTTAGATTTCTGTGTAAGTTGGAATAAAAGTCAGTAGTAGGGGCCAGGAAGCTAGAAAGGGGCTATGAGGGTGGGAGGAAATGGGAGCGTTTAAAGGGAGGGTATAATAGATATGTGAGTAGAGGGGCAGAATACTGGGGTGTGGGATGGAGGAGAGGTTTGGAGGAAGGTTAAGATTTATGAATAAGACAAATGGGAATCTTCTTCTCTAGCAAATAACATGTATGTTTAAAAAAAGGATAGTTTAAGGGCTAGAGAGATGGCTCATCAGTTAAAGCACTTGCCAATAAAGCCAAAGGACCCAGGTTTGATTTCCCAGGACCCACATAAACCAGATGCACAAGGTGGCATATGCATTTGGAGTTTGTTTGCAGTGGCTGGAGGCCCTGGTGTGTGTCTATTCTCTCTCTCTCTCTCTCTTTCTCACTCTCTCAAATACATAAATAAAAATAATATATTAAAAAGGGATAGTTTGGGCAGAATTAGTCTGTAGAGGTGAATAATGCTATTTCCAGAAGCCATAGATTGTTACAAGAAAATTTCAGTGCCAAGCGTGGGATACCTTACAGTGAGTTATTGGTCAAGGAGCTCTCTGATGCTCCTGAAACATTACACACTATTGCCAGGCCTCTTGGTTGCCCACAAGAACTAGATGGTAAGATCCTATTGTTGAAGACTCTACAAGCTTACGCTTGAGCTGCAGGTCACTGAGAAATCAAAGTAGAGCTGTGTTGGAAGCCTCCTCCCTGTTGATTAGCTGGTCAAGTGGCTGGAAAGACCTATGCAGCCTGTCGGGGGAGAAAAAGGACTAGTGATCTTAACCAGCAGTGTATCCTGCAAGCTTTATTGCTGACTAGCCAGGTTAAATATACTACTAGTATAATGGTAGCATATCTGCTATGGAGGAAACTAACTGCTCTTGAATTAGACTTAAGGCCTGCTCTACAGAAGGGAATTATTGCCTGGTACAGAAAACCTAATTAAAAGACCAGGGATTTGGAGGTCATAAGCCCTAGGCAGGGGGAATCCTACTGTTGTCTAGCTAAATGGGTATATTATGTCCACCAAACTGGTGTCTAAATACTTATGTTTATGCCCTTATGTATTAATGCTTCTCTTGCTTTTGGTTAGAGAAACTTCTCTTTTCATATGGTAGTGACTACTGAGGTGACTCAAAACTTACCAATGTGTTGAGAAGTGACAGTGGAGTGTTAAGCACTAACTGTGACATCTCTGTCACACCCTTCAAGGCTCAGGTACCATTGTGGAAGGGGTCATAGAAGGATTGCAACAGAGCCAAAGGAAAGGGAGGCGTGCTTACAATACTGTCTTCTAGACACCATATGACCTTGATGTTTATGACATCTCAGTGGCTGGTACTGCCTACACAAGACCTACATAATAGTAGAAAAAAAAAGACAATATCAGGGCCAGGTGTGGTGGCACACGCCTTTAATCCCAGCACTTGGGAGGCAGAGGTAGGAGGATTGCCATGAGTTGGAGGCCATCCAGAGACTATGTAGTGAATTCTAGGTCAGCCTGGGCTATAAAGAAACCCTACCTCAAAAAAACAAAACAGGGCTGGAGGGATGGCTTAGCGGTTAAGGTGTTTGCCTACAAAGCCAAAGGACCCAGGTTTGATTCCCCAGGACCCATGTTAGCCAGATGTACAAGGGGGCACATGTGTCTAGAGTTTGTTTGCAGTGGCTAGAGGACCTGGTGTGCTCATTCTCTCTCTCTCTCTCTGTCAAATAACTGTCAAATAACTGAATAAATAATAAAATAAATTTTTTTTAAAAAAGATGACATCAAAATAGAAGAGAGACTAGTGGGAAGAAGAATGGATTCAGTGGAGGGGGGATTTGGGAGTCTAGTGGGAGGGGATTGTGATCATGTTTTTTTTTATATTTATGGAAGTTGTCAACTTAGAAGATTTTAAAAACAGAGTTATGGTGAGAAAGAAGGAATATATGAATGTGAGAAGGTTTAGATACCAGAGAAGGAATGCTACTTTGAAAGAAAAGAAAGCAGGCAGGATAAGAGTAAAAAGGAGATCGGGGCCTGGACAGATGGCTTAGCAGTTAAGCACTTGCCTATGAAGCTTAAGGACCCTGGTTCGAGGCTCGATTCCCCAGGACCCACATGTAAGCCAGATGTACAAGGTGGCACATGCATCTGGAGTTCCTTTGCAGTGGCTGGAGGCCCTGATATGCCCATTCTCTATCTATCAGCCTCTTTCTCTCTCTGTCTGTTGCTCTCAAATAAATAAAGAAATTTTTAAAAACAGAAAAAAAAAGAGTAAAAAGGAGATCAAGGCAGTGGCTTAAGATGCCTTCCCAATCATGTTGAATATTTTGGGTTTTTTCCTAGGGGCATTTAAAAAATATCTTCCACATATCCCAACAGAGGGAAGATGGGAAAGTAGAGATCCTGAAGCTACTGAACCACCTACAAGCAAGAGCATTCTTCACTAGCAAATAGAAATTTCTCACATAATCAACATACACATAAATTCAGGCAATCCGCAGGCCATTTTGTAGCATTCCCTCCAGAAATCTTTAAATCTGAAACGGGAAATAATAAAAGCCTAGTGAATAGACAGGAGGATCAGATGCTGACAGGTAGGTGGGAGGAATTAAATGATTAGTCAGCGTGTGAATGCCAAGTGCCTTCTAAGTGACCATGAATATTCAGGTAAACGTGTCTGGCTGGAAGATTACTGAGACAGCAGGCACCCAGTGGACAAAATGTACTCAAGTAAATCTCTAATTAACAGGCAACATGGTATTGACTGAGGCCCTGTTAGGTTCTAAGCCTGGGTGTACAGATGGCAGCCAATATCCAGGCAAAAGATTAAACATTCAGTAACCATCTGGATAGGCCTTGCCATCACACCAGACATCTGCATCATTGGAAACATCTGGAACATTGACCTGACCTGCTTTTTCTATGAAAAAATCACAGTGCTACAAGTCTAGCCATAGGGCCTTGGAGGGTATACAGTTATCCACCAGTCATGGAAGGAATCAGAGGACTATGCTCAGGAAGCCTGGATAAAATCTTATGTCTAGGCTTCCATGTCTAAGATCTGAATTGAGTTTTTCTTTTCAACCAAAAAGACTAGACTTTCAGGTGTTATTTTAAAATGTGGAAGTCTCTTAATATCAGTCATCATTCTAAAGTTTTGTTTGCTTGTTTGAATTTCTTTTGCGATGCTAAGGATCTTTTTTTATTTTTATTACTTATGTAGATAGTGTGTATACAGTCATGCTGGTACCATTATTAGCCTCCTTCCTGTCATCCCCCCTACGAAAGGACTCTCCTCATTGGGGAACGTGGGTCATGCATTGTGGGGGTAACCATCAGTTATGGGGAAGAGGCAATGTCTTTGTGCATAATGTCCCCACTTATGGCTCTAGCAATCTTTCCACCCCCCTCTTCCACGAATTTCCCTGAGCCATGTTGGGATAATTTTAGGTCTACTTCGTGATGAGGTCTAGTGAGCCTCTGTGCCTCTGGATATCTGGTTTGGTAGGAGTTGAGTGTTCTTTGTGTCCATCTCCTTCACCCTGTGTTGGTACAAAGTTCACTAAGAAAGCAGCACTCTAGCTCATTTCCCCCATTACTCTATGGTTTCAGCTGGGGCCCTGGTGAGGTGTGATGGGCTGATTCTCTCCTCAGGTTCTGTGTCCATCTGAAAAAGAGAAGCAAATTCTCCAAAGGGGAGAGAGGTGAGCACCAGATAAATGGGATAATCATTATTATTTTAGAGAGAATTTCACAGGTGTAGGCCCTCTTGTAGCCCACAATTGGTGGGAGCTTGATATCAGAGAGTGGGCTTGTTTTTTTGGATATGGTTCTGACTTGTTTCCCAGTTCCAGCTATGGGTTCTGTTCCACTGAGCGGATCTGTTAGCCAAATCAAGAGCAGTTGGTTACCCTCCATGGCTGTGTGCCACTATTGCACTTGTGTGACCATCACATTAGGTTGTTTGCTGCTGAGTAGCTTAGACCAAGTGTTGCTTGGACATATGTTGGTCATTTTCCCCCAGTGGCTCATGTAGCACTTTCTGGCACTAGACAAGCTAACTGTCTGGGGACTGACTCTCTTCCAGATTCCATCCAGGTCACTCCATATTGTGTCCCACAGCATATGGTGTCTTTGGCAGTAGGGTCTTACCATTAACCTTTGGTGGGTCACCAAGTACTCTGACAGAAATCTGTCTTTTGGGAAACCTTGTAGGTCTCACTGATCAACAGCTCATTGTGGATGTTAACTGCATGCTGGTACTGGGAGTTACAGGTCAATGCCAAGTGAAAAGAAGGAAGAAAAAGATAGCTACACCTCACCCCATTTAAATTTTCATCTCTTTAAACATGGTCAGCAAGCCGATTACTGCACAGTGTGAAATGTCAGTGGTTTCCAAAATGATCTTTCCTCAGACTGGAATATCAAAGTCGGAAACACCTGCCTCTGCCAATGACAGGGATGTTCCACCGTGCCCAGGGGAGTTGCTTTAAATGTCATAAAGTAAAATGCTTCCTCCCTGGCATCCTCCAATGTAAAGACAGAATTAGAACTAGAATTCCAAGGGTAATAACTAATGCTTCTTTACAAACATTCTTAGGGAACTGAAAACTAAGGTGGAGGAGAGCAGTGAAGATGATAGGTGACCCAGGAACATTAAGATCTCACTGCAGACACTGCCTCTGCCTATATGGACACTGCATTGAAGGAGCAATGTGGTTCTGCTGTGTGAGCCGAGAAAGTAAATTGGAACACATTTATTCTTTTCCAGGAATCCTTGTCTGTTAAAACTATGTCACTTTGCAATTTGTTAAATACCAGACTCTGTTTTAACTTAAATATGATATCCTTATCAAAATATTTGGGGATGTCACTATTGTACTGGCTTTAGATTGTATGATAGATGAATTCAAGTCTTGGCTCCACTACTTCTTAGCTGTTAGATCTTTTTAGACCTTGATTTTCTCATCTATAAACTGGAGCCAATACAGGATATATATATCTTACAAGATACAGTTTTGAGAATTAAATACAATGATTAGCACAATGACTGATATACTGCTATTTAGTAATCTGTGTGACTCCTTTGGACAATAAAATATCATCTCTACTTCATTATTTGTATAAGTGTTTTTACAATCACACATAAAAGTATCAAATATATATATATATATACATAATTTATACTGATCATGAGTTTCTTGCAATTGTTTTTACTTTATTTCCTTTAGTAGTGATCTTAAGCATTGGTATCTTTCTTTTTTGAAAGTTTTTACTATATATTTATTTATTTGTATGTGTACACCAGGCTTTTTCCCACTTCCAACAAACTCCAGATTCATGTGCTAATCTGTTTATCTGTCTTTACGTGGGTCCTAGGGAATCAAATTCAGACTATCAAGCATTACAAGCAAGCACCCTTAACCACTGAGCCATCTCTTCAGTTTCATATATTTGTATCGTTCTATAATCTTTTAAAAGAATTTAACAAGATAATCAAATATTTGTCATATAATTTGACAGAATAAATTAGCTCTATCAAAACAGAGTTTAAAAGGCTTCCCATGTAAATATAACCTCTTAATTTTTTCTGGTTATATAATATAGAATCATTTTAAAGAAGTGGTAAAAAAATATAGAAGGCATACATAGTAAATGCAAATATACAAAATACCCCACTCAGAGAAAATGCAAATAAAATTTAGGTACAATTCCTTTTTATCTTTATTCTTTGTTCACATATGTGCTCACATGATTGTAATATTAACAAAATTGGGTTCACCATATACTGTTTTGGTTACTTTTTAAAGTTAAGATTTTTTTCTTGTGTACTTGAATTATTTAAGTAAAGTTGAATTTTACAGCTATGACTTCATTCTACAGATGGACTGTATGTATTTACTCACTGTGACTTACCCGTGAGTGGAAACTGGGAAAGACTTCAGGATTCCCAATGTGCCAGTCCAAGGACTTCCACTCAGCACATCAACACAGAAAAATAGAGGATTTATTAGAAGGCTGTTGTC
This sequence comes from Orientallactaga sibirica, assembly GCA_036365145.1. NCBI lineage: Eukaryota > Metazoa > Chordata > Mammalia > Rodentia > Dipodidae > Orientallactaga > Orientallactaga sibirica. Next base: position 50,992,991 of record JAEOAD010000005.1, read on the forward strand.
TAAGTGATAAGAAATGTGGACCAGATTAGTCCCTACAAGATTCCACAACTGACTGACTTAAATGAGTCAGTTCCTACCTTACCCCTCCTGAGATGATGGAATCAGTGCCTGTTATCTTTGATGTTCAACTTTAGAAACTCTTTTTGTTTTATTTTGTTTTTTGAGGTAGGGACTCGCTCTAGCCCAGGCTGACCTGGAATTCACTATGTAGTCTCAGGGTGGCCTCAAACTCATGGCAATCCTCCTACCTCTGCTTCCCCAGTGCTGGGATTAAAGGCGTGAACCACCATACCTGGCTCAACTTTAGAAACTTTTAAGAAAACAAATGAAATGTTTTGTGAATGCTTTAAACAAATAATAAATATTTCTAAAACCCTACAAATCTACCCTGAAAGTCTTCCCATTCCTCCACCTTCTTAGTTTCTTTTCTTTAACCCTAGTTAGGATTCTGTCCCTTCAAGCTCAAAACCAAGGCTCCTGTCATTGTCCACTGTGCCCTCAAATAGCCACACAAGAAGAAGATAGGAAAAAAGGCAGGGTGTGTGCAGGACTCATGTTTTCACTTTCCAGCACATCTGTGGGTGTCAAAAGTCTGGGGTAGCAGAAACATTTTATTACAGAACTTAAGGACCCGGCTTTATTGTTTCATCAGTGTGTGAACTTAACGGGGTCTAGTGAATCCCTGAGTGAAATTTGGTTGCCCTTGCACAGTTACATTTCTCCACCATACTGGGTGTCCAGGCTTATGGAAGCAAATGAAGTAGATGAAACACAGCTGTCCTTCCTGATAATACCTTCACTTGATAAGCATTTATTAATTGTTATATGATAGATGATCTAGTTATTGGCCCTCAGTCTTCACCTTTTATACATTGTCATTGGCTGGTTTGATCTGTTATGTACGGATAAATGCAGTTCACAGTCCTCATTCTCATTAATTCTGACTCAGTAAGTCTGACAGAGAGCCCAAGAATCTGAATTCTACATGGTATCCGGGTATATGTCAAAGGCAAAATCCACAGAAAGAGAATTGATAGTACATGTACACACACACATGTATTCTAGTAATATAAAGCTGGAGGGATAGGAGGACATTGAGAGAAGATTTGTATGGATGCATGTAATCCATTTCCTTATGTCTTATGAAATCAAAATAAGCATATAGAACTCACTATCTGATTCCATACCCTGGTAATTTTGGTTTAGCTGCATTTCCTATTTGAGGGGGGAATGAGCGATATAAGGTAATTTTAAGACAAGGATTCTAAGACTTTGATTTAGAGAGGAGTTTCTAAGAAAATATTTCAGAGATGTCTGTGTTCTCTAAATAGATATCATTGTCCTCTGTACTATAAGCTGTAACTTATCAGTTTCTATTATGATGGGTAGCTTTCCCATCATTTTTTATTCCTCTTTATCTACTTCCCCTCTTTTTGTCCTGGGAAACCACATGCACATGCTGCCTTGAGATACCTTCCACAGTGCCCTGAAGAATGAATGAATGACTCATTCACTCAATCTTTCAGTGGCTTGACTGGTACACCAAGAGTGTACTGTGTTCAGTTGCTTAGGACAGATTCAAAAGCTAGACTTTTTTTTTCAATCTTAGATACTTTTCTTTATAGCCTTTTGCTCATAGATGATAATTACAGTTAAATTTATGAAACAGTTATATTCAAACTTTATGGTAAGCACTCTGCATGCATTGAAATTTACATTACTTTCATTGATCCCACTAAACAGATAAATGCACTAACAGAGAACCTAATGACTGCCCAAGAATCTTACTGCCAATTACATCAGATGGCAGAACTAAGAATTAAATGCAGTTCAACTGAGTCTAGAGGGTTTTCTTTAATCAGTCTATATGATGCCCTCCTGTATGTTTGCCACACTTTTATTGTACAGTATCATAATCAGCTATTCATCTATCTGCTACTCATATCACACTGTGAACAATTCCAGGAAAAGAACACAGATAAAATAAATTTATATCAAATAGCATCTGGCATACAAAATGTACATCAAAAATACAAATCATAGACATTGAGATGATTTTTGCCAGTAGCAAGTGTGCTTTGATCAGTGAAGCATGACTAGGCTGAGTTATTTTGTATTTGTGGAACTAAAGGCATAATTAAGAATTTGAATAGTATTCATTTTACTACTTGGCCAGTTTCATGTATACTACTAGTTAAAATGGTCTCATTCATTTTAGAATTTTCATTTAAATGTTCTAATAAGATTTTATTTATTTATATATTATTGGAATAAAGTTTTAAGTCTTTCTGATATAACATTTTTACCTCATTGAATATTGCAAAGTGCTTGAACACACAGCTGTCTTTATTTCCATTTTGGACTTCTGGGTTAAACTCCACCACATATGAGTTTGTAAGTCATCTTTCTCACCACAATAACAAGAAATCTGGACAAAACAAAGATCAATGATCTATGTTAGAAAATCACAAAGCTGAAACTGAAAAAAAATCACCTCAAGATAAAGAAAGGCAAAATATATCCCAAGAGTCCTTCAGAGCAAGTAAAATCATGAAACCATATAGACATTTAACGCTAATATTGATGGATTACTGTATACTGGCATGAGAATGTGGAACTCTTGGGACCTGCAATAGTTTTAGAATTCCCTGACCCATTACATTTTGTGTGTGTGTGTGTGTGTGTGTGTGTGTGTGTGTGTGTGTGTGTAAAATGTCACCTGTAGTAATCCTACCAGGCTCTCATAGAGAAGATGTAAGAAAACATTTTTCCTGGTTTTTGCAAGGAAAGGGAAGACTAATCGTGGTGACACACATTTCAGAGTTGTCTTCATAACTAAGGCCTTCTTTCAAAGGATTGGGGACTTGGCATTCTCTTGAGGCTAGGGTAGGTATTTCCCTCTAGCCTTCCTGTCTCAACCAACAGGTGAGAGGAAAGAGGAATCCTGTCAAAAGATTATTGCTGCATGATGACAGATTGGCAGTGCTGCAGGCAAGAAAGGGCATTGGGTATATTATACATGTGGCAAAAATCTACTCCTCTGAAGAAATACTTGTGGAGGGCTGTCCCAGAGACATGGGGCCACTAAAAGTCTATAGTTCATTATGTGATTATAGACTTTTCTTCTACTACATACCTTAGCACCATAATACGGTGACATATATAGCCTTCTGAAAAGGCATAGATTACAGTTCAAAAAGAGCTATAAGATTCTGATATTCTCTTAAGAGTCACTTAGAGAAGCTCAATTCAAAAGGAAAGACAAAAATAATACTGGAGAAATTAAAACCTTTCGTACCTATAGCTATAAAAGTAGCATTAAACACCCATTCCAAAACAGATTAACATAATTCCTCATGCAAAGTTTCTGGTATCTAATACAGCATGCTCAGGTTTTTAAAAAATTATAAGGAATATAAGAGACAAGAAAAAAAAAGTACATATAGTCTTAAGAGACAGATCAGTCATCAGAAACAGATCCAAGTATAGCACAGGTGCTAGAATTACCAGGTAGGGAATTGGAAATAATTACAACCAACATGTCCAGGGTTCCCACAAGAAAGCAGACAATATTAAATAATGCAAGGATAATGTAAATGGAGAGGTCAAAGCATCAGAAGTAAATGTTAGAAATCAAAAATGCTGCAACAGAAATGAATGCCTTCAAAGGGCTCACTAATACATTACACATGACTGGGAAAAGAAAGAATGAACAAGTGGGAACATTATGAAAAGGTGAGAACATTGAAGGATCATAGCTCCATATATTATGCCTTCTCAATCAGAGAAGTTTCTCTTTACAGTGGGCGATAATCACTGCAGCACTTGGGAGGCAGAGGTGGGAGGATCACCATGAGTTCGAGGCCTCTCCTCTCTGAGACTACATAGTTAATTCAGGTCAGCCTGGGCCAGAGTGAGACCCTACCTCAAAACACCAAAAAAAAAAAAAAAAAAAAAAAAAAAGAAAAGAAAAAGAAAGAAAGAAAGAAAGAGATAAATCTCTTGATACATACCAGATGAAACCAATATGAGATAAACCACATAGGCAGACCTATTACAAGCAATGAGATTGAAACTGTGTAAAAAATTCTAACAAAATAGGTCCAAGCCCCAATAGACTTGCTGGTGAATTTTACCAGACATTCAAAGAAGAACTAACATCAATGCTTCTCAAAATATTCCATAAAATGAGAAAGGAAGGAACACTGCCAAACTCCTCTTCTGAAGCCCTGATACCAACCAATAAGAGCACAACAAAAGAAAGAAAATAAGAGACCATTTTCTCTCATGAACATGATGCAGAAGTTCTAAAAAAAAAACTTGCCTGCAGTGTCTTCAAGCTGAAGACACATGAGATAAACCCTATTTGATATAAAGTTATTATATTATATTATATTATATTATATTATATTATATTATAGATTAACCCCTATATAATAGTAGTGGACTTCTTCAGTACTTCTCTCTCACCAAATGACAGGTCATCTCAGCAAAAAAATATAAAATAAAATAAGCAGACAAGCATCTGGATTAAATGATATCATAGGACAAATGGGCCTAACAGACATTGACAGAATAGTCCATCCTGTTCAGCAGCATGTGGAACTTTCAGCTGAAGATATCACATGTTTAAGTTTCAGGACACTGATAAATCAAGCTGCAACTGAACTGGAAGCCTCCTCCCAGGCTTTGTGGGGAGAAAAGTCATCAACAGTGTAACCACGCAGTGGACTCTGAGCTACATGTCTGGCAAGATTTGCCTACTGTTGCAAAAGTGGCATGACTGTTATGGGAATAACCAACTGTTTCTCTTGTTGAATTTGAGGCTTGCTCCATGGGAAGGAATTCATGACTGTTACTGAAAACCTAGCCAAAAGCCCATGGCTTAGAAGGACATAGGTCCCAATAGGGAAGCCAATTCTCTTATTTGAATATATGAATATGATTTAGCCATCAAATTTCCTTCTAAATATTTATATTTATACTCATAGATTTGTGCTGCTCTCACTTTTGGTCAGAGAAGTTCCTCTTTGCAGATGGCAGTGACTACTTAGGAGACTCAAAACTCATCAAAGTGCTAACAAGTGACTGTTGAATGCTCAGCACCAAATGAAACAAGTCTATTACAACCCTCAAGGTTCAGGGAACACTGAGGAAGAATGGCAGAAAGAATGTTAAGAGCCAAAGTATGGGAGGAGTGCTTTAACACACTATTTTCTGGACACAAGTTGGCCATTGCATTCATGGTCTAATAGCAAGTATCGTTGTCTACATAATATTGGGCCCATCAACATGACATCATGAATGATGGAGAAGAAATTCAAAAAAGAGCAACAAGGGCTGGAGAGATGGCTTAGCGGCTAGGGCGCCTGCCTGCTAAGCCTAAGAATGCTGGTTCCAATGTCCAGCGGTTCCAATCTCCAGGTCCCACGTTTAGCCAGATGCAAAGTGAGGCAAGGGCGCAATGCTGCACTTGCCCACAAGGGGGCGCACACATCTGGATTTAGTTCATAGCAGCTGAGAGACTGCTGGCATGCCCATTTCTGTCTCCCTCTCCCTCTCTGTCTATCTCTCTCTAAAAATAAAATAAAAAATAATATAAAAAATTTAAAAAGAGCAACAAAACTGGAAAAGAGCTAGTCGGAAATAAGGGGTTTCATGAAAGGAGATTAGGGAGGGCAACAAAAGAAAGTAATGGTTGAGGTTATGATCAAAATACATTATGTATATGCATGAGGACAGCCACTAAAAAATATTTTTAAAGGGCTGGATAGATTGCTCAGTGGTTAAAGGTGCTTGCTGGCAAAGCAAGATGGCCTAGGTTCAATTCCCAGTACCTGTGTAAGCTAGATGCACAAACTGGCACATGCATCTGGAGTTTGTTTGCAGTGGCAAGAGGCTCTGGCATGTCCATAACTCCCCCTTCTTTCTCTCTCTCTTTCTTTGCATGCAAATAAATATTTAAAAATATTTTTTAAATACCTGCACACTGAATTTAGGAACATATCAAAGATCATTCACCATGATGAAGGTGGTTTTACTCCTGAGATCCAGGGATGATTCACTGTGTGCCAGTTAACAAATGTACTACATTACAAAAATTGACTCAAGAACAGAAATCACTCATCATCTCAATAGATATAGAAAAGACATTTGGCAAAACACAACAACACTTCATCATAAAAGTCCTGAAGAAACTGGGAATAGAAGGAACCTATCTCAACATGATAAAAACTGTATATGAGCCAGGCGTGGTGGTGCACGCCTTTAATCCCAGCACTTGGGAGGCAGAGGTAGGAGGATCACCATGAGTTCGAGGCCACCCTGAGACTACATAGCTAATTCCAGGTCAGCCTGGACCACAGTGAGACCCTACCTTGAAAAAAACAAAAACAAAAACAAAAACAAAAAAACAAAAAAAAACCTGTATATGACAAATATATAGCCAACATTATACTAAATAGGGAGAAAATACACATTTCTTCTAAAATCAGGAACAAAACACTCTTATTCAATATGGTACAGGGAGTCTTTTTAAACCAGTAAGACAAGAGAACCAAATAAAAGGGAAATTCAAATTAAAATGACTTAGAAAGTCCATCTCACTCTAGCCAGAAATCAAATGACAACAAATGCTGTGATGGTGTGAAGAAAGAGAATCCTTTATTCATTGTTGGTGAGTGGTATAAACTGGTGGAGTCTTTGTGCAGGGCTTAATAGGAGGGTATAGTAGAATGGGAGTATAAAGATTTAAGTGGGGGCCTGGAGAGATGGCTTAGCAGATAAGGCACCTGCTTCCTAAGCCTAAGAACGCTGGTTCCAATCTCCAGTGGTTCCAATCTCCAGGTCCCACGTTTAGCCAGATGCAAAGTGACACAAGGGTGCAATGCCGCACTTGACCACAAGGGGGCGCATGCACCAGGATTTCGTTTGCAGCAGCTGAGAGGCTGCTGGCATGCCCATTCTCTGTCTTCCTCTCCCTCTCTCTCTGTCTCTCTCTGTGTCTCCCCCCCAAAAATGATTTAAGTGGGGAGATTATGGGAAGGAGGGGGTGACATGAGTTGATCAAAAGTAAAGATATATGAAAAAGTTATATGAAAATTGACTTATTTGTTAACTAATTGAAAATGTAATTTAGAAAAAAAGGAGTTAGAACACTCAGCATATGTGGATAATGCTGCTCCCAGAAGGAATAGGGCATCGTAAGAAAATCCTAGTGCCAAGAGTGGAAGGTATCCCAATGAGTTGCTGGTCAGGAAATCCCCCTTAAGTTCCTACATATCATATATACCCATCCATATCAGCGATGACAAATGTGCTTGGTTGCCAATCAGAACTAGATGGCAATTGCTAAAGATACCACATGCTTCAGTTATAGAACACTGAGAAATCAAGTGAGAACTGAGCTGGCCAGCTATCATTGTCCTATAAAGTGCTTGCAGTCTTCCTGGGGAGAAAAGCAATCAGGAGTTTTATCCATCAATGGACCCTGTGAGTTACACACTTGACTAGCCAGGCAAGATTCATCCATTGGTGCAATAGTGGCATGACATGACTAACTAATGGCTTTTGAGACCTGTTCCATGGGAGGGAGTTCACCCCTGGTACTGAAAACCTTTCAGAAGCCTATGCCTAGGCTGGAGAGATGGCTTAGTGGCATTTGCCTATAAAGCCTAAGGACCCAGGTTCAATTCTCCAGTACCCATGTAAAACCACGTGCATAAATTGGTGCATGCCTCTGGAGTTCATTTGCAGGGGTTGGAGGCCCTGGCATGCCCATTATATGTCTCTGTCTCTCTTTTATCTATCTTTCTCTGCTTGAAAATGAAAAAAAAAATTTTAAAACCCATGGCTAGGTGGGCATGGTGGTGCATGCCTTTAATCCCAGCATTCGGAAGGCAGAGGTAGGAGGATCACCAGGAGTTTGAGGCCACCCTGAGACAACATAGTGAATCCCAGGTTAGCCTGGCTAATATGAGACCCTACCTCAAAAAAACATACAAACAAACAAACAAAAAAACATGGCTGAGAGTGTCACAAACTCTGTGGACTACTCTGGAGGGCTGTTACTTTTGCTGGGTTAAATGGATATGCTGTGCCCATGTAATTGTCCTCTAAATATCTATATTCATGCTCAGAAGTTAAAGTGGCTCTTACCTTTGGTCACAGAAGCTTTTTATTGTATTGACAATAACTACTAGGAAGACTCAAAACTTATCAAAGTGATTAAAACAAGTGACTCTTGTGTTCATTGGTAAATGAGACATCTATATCACCCTTTAAACCTCAGGGGACATTATGGAAGAGAGGGCACAAAGAATGTAAGAGCTAGAAGATGGGAAAGAATGCTTTGGAACACTATCTTCGAAATAGGAAGTGACCATTGCATTCATGACTTCACAGTGACTGTTGTCTGCATATGACCTGCACAATATTGGGCCCAGTAATATTCCATCATGGATGATAGAAGAGGAAAAATACATAAAAGCAAAAGAGGGACAATATTGGAAAGAAGGGTCTCAGCTGGAAAGGACAAGGGAGAGAGAACAAGAAAATAGAACAAGAGTAGATTATGATCAAAATACATCACATTTGTGTATGAAAATGGTCAATAACAGTTAAATAAAATAGTTTAAACTTTTCAGCACTAATTAATGGCTGTATTTTTATCAAGAATGGCAGACACCAAAGCACATATCCTGAAAGCTTAGAGACTACCAAGCAGGACAAATAAAAAACCCAAACCAACTAAACTAAACAAAAAAAGTCATTTGTGCATACCATATTCATGCTTCAGAAAACCAATTACAAAGAGAAAACCTTAGAAGAAGCTGGTGGCAGGTGGAGAATACATTGCTTGCATATGAACCAGTATAAGAATTATGGAAACTTCCTCACAGAATTCCTGTAAGCAATAAATGAGTAGAGTAAAACATAGCATTGAAAGATGGGGAAAAAAATCAACTTAGAATTCTGTGCCCAGTAAACATATCCTTCCAAAACAATGGAGAAATTATGGGAAAGGCTGTGTGCACAGGTAGAGACTATGTGAACATGTAGAGACTATGTGTGCACATATAGAGACTGTGTGTGTGCATGTCAAGGTTGTATGTGTGCAAACATAGAGGTGGTGTGTAGATGTAGAGGCTGTGTACACATGTAGAGGCTATGTGCACATGTACAGGCTGTTGCACATGTAGAGGCTGTGTGTGTGCAAACATAGAGGTGGTGTGCAGATGTTGAGGCTGTGTACACATGTAGAGGCTGTGTACACAAGTACAGACTGTGTGCACATGTACAGGTTGTGTGTGTGCACATATAGAGGTTATGTATGTGCAAATGTAGAGGTGGTGTGCAAATGGAGAGGCTGTGTGCACATGTAGAGACTTTGTGTACATGTAAACACTGTGTGCACATTTAAAGACTGTACACATGCAGAGACTGTGTGTGTGCGCATGTAGAGTCTGTGTTAACATGTAGAGGTGTGTGCACGTGTAGAAGCTGTGTGCACTGTAGAGACTTTGTGCACATGTAGAGACTGTGTGCACATATATAGGCTGTGTGCACATGTAGAGACTTTATGCACATGTAGAGAAACTGTGTGCACATGTATAGGCTGTGTGCACATGTAGAGAAACTGTGTGCACATGTAGATTCAGGGTGTTTGTGTGAAATCTCTATCCTCAGTTTTGCTTTGAGATTAAAGCTTCTCTAAAATATAAATCCTTTACTGTTTTTTTTAACTGTTTCTATTTATTTATTTATTTATTTATTTATTTATTTATTTATATTTTTTTATTGACAATTCCCTTACTTGTAGACAGTATCCCAAAACATTATAGGCCATTGCCGAGGCCCTTGGTTTCCCACCAGGAATAGATGGTAAGACCCTATTGTTCAAGACTTCACATACTTGGGCTGCAAGATCACTGAGAAATCCTGCTGGAGCTGAGCTGAAAGCCTCCTCCACGTGGACCAGCTGACAGAAATCTGGAAAAAGCTACACTGCATGCAGTTCAATGGCAGAGAGAGAAAACACCAGTGAAGATACTCAACAATGAACACTGCAAGTTCTAAATTTGGCAAGTCAGGCCAAATGAGCCAATGGGTGCAATAGTGGCATGTCTGTTATGGGGGAAACCAACCGCTCTCTAATTGGACTGGAGGCCTGCTCCATGGGAGGGAACACATCCCTGATACTGAAAACCTACAATAGGGGTAGTCATGAGCCCTAGGGGTGTAACGTCTGCTGGTGTCTGTCTAAATGTATATACTATGCTCATCAAACTGTCCATTAAGCACTTCTCTTAATGTTCATACCCATATATTAATGCTACTCTCACTTTTGGTTAGAGAAGCTTCTCTTTTCAGATGGTGGTGACCTTTACTGTTTTAAGTGAAGTAGAAGTATTCTCAATTTGAATATGATGGAATACTGTGTATAGGAGGCTCTTGTTTACTGGAGAGTGCAAAGACAGCAGGAAGTATAAAAGGATTCAGAATCAAGTCCATTTCTTTCAAAAAAAAAAAAACACCCCATGTTCTATAAATAATAGTACTGTGTGTGTGATCCTCAGGATTGCACAACCTGATTCTAGAGTTATGTTAAATGTACTCCAATGAACACAGTGATGTTCCTTAAAAAGAAAAATGTAAGCTCTAAGTACAAAGACTGCAGTAAAAATAAATTTAATAATTTTGACGATTCAAGCTAAGGAAATTTTGACAGAAATATTCTGAAAATTGAAAGAAGGGAATTCAGATAAATTTAGTGAGAGTTGCCCGGAATCACCATTGTCTTTGTCAGTACCTAGTAGTCAGCTTATGTTTTTCAGTCTGCAGGTCCCAGCTCAGTATTCTTTAGTTATGTTAAATTTGAACACCATGATTCCAACAAAAGCCAGCCAACTCCTTGGTTTTCTACTGATGAGAAAATATGGATTATGCCATTTAGTCAGCAGTTTTGCTACAACTGACCACTTCAAAGGTTAGAAATGGCTGTTGGTGGGAGGAAACTCATGAAGAGCAACTCTCACACTTCCAAACCATTCCCCACACCACCTTGAGTTTAGTGACAATATGATCAACTGTCCAAACAGCATGAAAGGGACTCTCATCTTTGCTCTCCGCTGTCTGTAAATGTTTCCCTCCTGTCTTCCTCTGTGAAGCCTTCTGGGTCTCTGGTCTCCAGCCTTGTTTGGCATGACCATAGGAGGAGTGTGTTCTTTCCTCTGTTTCCTCATTTCATACTGCATCTAGTGTTCATTCATCTCTTTTCTTCACTGGCCTGAGCATTTATTCACATAATGAGCCCGTCTCATCGATCCGCCCACTCCCTTACCCAGTAGTGCTTGGTGCATGGAAAGTACTCATTGGGTATTTCTGTGAGACACAGTGGGTATAGTAATAGATACCATTTATGGTATACTCCATGCCAAGCTTTCTACATAGCACATACATTATCTCATTGATCATGAAAGTATTAGAAGGTAAATACTGACATAATTGATATTTATATAAATGAATACATTGAATCTTAGAGGTACAAAGTAGTTGCCCATGGTCCTCCAGAAATTTAGCACTTGAACCATGATGGCTTGCTTTCAGAACCCAAGTTCTTAACACTTTCCACTGCTCTACTATATATATATAAACTATAAGAGGCAGACATAATTTCTGAAATGGGAAAATTACTTTGTCATTATTATGGAGTGGTGCACTAATAGAGTTCTATTTTCCTATTGCAGAAGATATATCCCAGAAGATGTCCTTGAATGCCCTTAGGAAAATAGCTTTCCTTCAAAGACATTGCAGACAAAACTCCTTGAAAAAGTGGACAGACTAGGAAGGTGAGCAGGTGCCTTCACTACCAAAGAAAAAGACATGTGTCAGGTCATTTGTGTTTGGGGTCTGAAAAGAGACCTCTGCTCAGTTTCCTGGGAAGGCATTAGGAGAAAAATCATTAGGGATCCTGATGGGGTTCTGTCTGAACTGAGCATCCAGATGCTGCCTATACTAGAAGCACATATTATTGGTACCTGTGGCAGAAGCCAGAGCTGAAGACACATACAGCCATGGTGCTCAGCCCCAGTCACCCTGCTGCCATTCAGCTGCCAGCACATCTCATGGTCACAGCTGATGATGACCTGTCCTTGCTCCATCTCCAGCTGCTTGAGCTAAGGGGACTCTAACTGCAGCAGTGATTAAAACACCTCTGAAGCAATCATATTAAATCAGCTTGCTTCATAAGCTGCATGTTGACTGTGTTTTGTGTTATGTTTGTTTTTTTCTTGAGCTGATCAATTGATTTTGTTTAGCAACAGAGATGCATAGTTAGAAACAATCAAAGTCACCCGTGAAGAGCTACTGGAGAAAATCTAGAGTCGTAGATCTCATCAATATGCAGTTCACTCTGCTCATGGAAACAGGACATTTAAAGCTAGAGGAAAATAGCTTAAAATATATTGAAATCGCATATACACATGCACATGCCCCTCCCACACACAAGCATGATAAGGGTTAGCAGCAGTAGTTTCACAGATGATGTTTGTTGCAATTACTTTCATGTTGCTGAGATAAACACCTGACCAGAGCTGCTTATGAGAGGAAAGGGATTATTTCAGGTTTATAGAATCCAGGGGAAACACTATCGATGGTGGAAGAAGCTGGCCCACTTCAGCATCCACAGCAGAGAGAGAAAAACCAACAGCCAGTAAACATGAGAAACTAGAGCTCCATCTGGTTCTAACCACACCTAGGGCTGGACTACGAGATCCAGCTCCATCCAGCAGACTGCTGGAGACTTAAGTTGCAAGTTTATCCTCAATCAAAACCAAAAATATATTTTTTTAATTTTTTTTGTTTTTCGAGGTAGGGTCTCACTCTAGCCCAGGCTTACCTGAAATTCACTATGTAGTCATGTAATCTCAGGGTGGCCTCAAACTCATGGCGATCCTCCTGCCTCTGCCTCCCAAGGGCTAGGATTAAAGGCATGCACCACCATGCCCGGCTGGCTGCTTCCGAGTAGCTAAGACCCCTGCTTGCTCACCCCATTGTTCGCCATTTTCCTCCAGTATCTCATATAGCACTTTCCAGCACTATGGGCTAACTGTCTGGGGATTGGCTCTCTTCAGGATTCCAGCCAGGTCTCTTCATGTTCTGTGTTGGCAGCATATGGTGTCATCAGCAATGGGGTCATACCTCTTACCTCAGGCCAGTAATCAATTGCTTTGAAAGAAGCCTGTCTTGTTTTGGGGAGCTCATAGTTCTCTCTGATCAATAGCTCAATGTGGGTAGCACTGATTTCTGGTGCTGGGATTTATAGGTCAGAGCCAAAGCGTTTTAAGGTTAGGCTTCATCCCATCCTCTCCATCTTCTTTTTAGATGCTCCCCCTAAACTCCTGTTGAGGGTTATATCTTTTAGTCTATCTGCAAGGAGAAAGGTCTATATGGTACCAGTTAATTTTGGGTTTAGTTTTGTGTTTATTTCCCCCTACCCTCCCATTCCTCTCACCTCCTAATCCTCGCATCACTACTGTCTGGCCTCAAGTTGCCTATCTGATGTGCCAGCAACTCAAGATGATTCAGGTTAGGAACTGCAGATAAATGAGACCATGCAGTTTTTGTCTTTCTGTGACTGTATGTTTGCTGAGTATGGCCTGTTCTAAGCCCATCCATTTTCCTACAAATTTCATTATATCATTTTTTGTCTTACTGCTGAGTAGAATTCCACTGTGTATATGTACCACCACTTTGTTATCTGTTCATCCAATGCTGGGTACCTGGGTTGATTCCAGTTCTTAGCCATTATTAACTGAGCAGATATGAACATGTTTGAGCAAATATCTCTGTAGTGAAGGTTGGAAGATTTAGGGTAAATGCCCAGTAAGGGAATAACTGCAATGGAAGCACACAGCCTTGGTGGGTAACCAATGGCTTTCTGATTGGCTAAGAGATTCACCCAGTGGAAAGGAACCCATATCTGGAACTGGGAACCAGGTCAGAATCCTATGGAGACAAAGGTTATGCTCTCCAATGACAAGTTCCCTCTAGTCTTTGGCTTAAAGAGGGGTTACATCCATCAAAATCTCCCTAAATTAATAACCTATGCTGACTTCACTCTCTGTTGGAAAATCTGTTTTTTCTTTTTCAGAAGGCGGCAAGATCAGAGGAGTTAAATCACCCCTCACATCTCAGCCAAGGCCCAGGTAAAACCACAGAGGAACTGAGTTGATGAGCAAGAGTACTGCTTCCATGGTGAGCCTGACAAGTAGCATCGAATGGAGACAGAAGCTGAGGATACTCAATACCTACCAAAGCAGAAATCCAGAGCCCCGAGAGCTCATCACTGAAGTAGACTTAAAACCCACCCATCAAGGCTCAGAGAATTTTGCGGAAGAGAGGGCAGAAAGATTGTAAAAGCCACAGGTTGAGACATCATGCCCAGAGGCATTGCCTCCCCCCCCCCAATAACTGACTGATGCTCCCACAACGCATAATCCACAATCCCATGGGGAAAACCAGCAACCCCACACCCTGCAGTATGGGGGCAGGGAGGAAGGAAAAGATGGTACCAACACATGATGTATCCATACAAAGTATGTTCTTAAAAAAAAAAAATCCCTGGGGCTATAGGTGACATATATTCACATTCAAACCACCACTATGTTGAAATATTGAGCTTAGAGTTTCAGCATCCATCATTCATCCTAAAGTACAATTATTGATAGATAATCTTCACGGATGCAAGATAAGCCTGGATCATTTCAGACTCCAAAGAGTCCACAATAAAAATGTGGCTTTCAATTCAGTAGAGACTTGTTTCCTAGCAACAAAGGCTACAGGAAGTTGAAACCCATTAAGATGGAGGAGGAAGCAAGCACAAAGCTCATGTTGCTCTGAGACATTGAAATTCCTCTTTAGGCAGCTGAACTTTCAATTAGTCTGTTTTACTAATTAATCATTTCTTTCACTGTGAATATCTACAAAAGAAATAAGAAAAAAATCATGGTGCTTGTCATAAAACAGCAACACAGCAGGCTGAATTACCATCTAGTTCTAAGGTTGTGAGAGACATCTGCATGTATTTAAATATCTTTTGGATAATGGTAGACCTTTTGAGTCAACAATTTAAAAGATTCATTCCTTTATAAGTGGGAACTTTTTAGCATCTCTCTAATTTTCTCATGAATGTCAAATTAATATATAAGGGATGTGGGTGTTTAATCTCTAATCTTCATAATAATCAATGCTCTCCAAACAAAATCATTCATTTTATATTCTTAGTGGAAAGCCATTTTATACAGATTTTAGAGGAAATGCAATAGTTTGCATCTAGAAGGCCAATATTTACCTCACAGATTTAATAGAACTGTGAATAATAATTCATCATTCTCCTCCAGCTCAGAGATTCTTCTCCAAAGAAATTTAAGAAAGGATTTGGAAACCTTCATTTTTCATGCTCAGGCTGAAAAGATGTGAGCTCTCTAGGACTTTGGCAATAGCTCAATTCAAGTCATGTTGGAAGTAAAAGGAGGAGGGGAGTCTGGAGGGAGAGCATCAGAGGGCAGAAGAGGAGGAGAAAATGGTTTCTGTCTGAGTTTAATGCAAAATGCTCATAGACTTGTGGGTGTAACAGATGAAACTGTAATATTGGCACTTAGTATAATGTCAGTCGCTTCTTGTTATGTGGAGATCTTGGGCCATGAGCTTTATATCCATTGTGTTACCTACTTCTTACAACACCCATGAAGTAGAATTATTTATGATCTCTGTTTTACAGACAATCAAACTCAACATTCAGTGACTTGCCCTGTTACCCAGCTGCTGCAGGGAAGAGCGCAGTTTGGAGTCCTTGCAGTAGGCTCTCTGAATCTGTGGTCAGCCTTCCCCTAGGAGTTAAAAAACTATGATATGACATCTATCAGCATTGTGCATACCACATTTAATGGGTTATCTAATTTATTCCTGAAAACAAGAAAAAATTGTCATCCCACTGCTGGGTTTGTGATTTCCTTCCCTGTCCTATGGCCCTCTCATTATGTTCTTCCTTCCAAGAACGGATTCCAGATTTGCTTATCGTTCAATAAGAGATGGTTGATGGATTTTACAAAGGTGCATTTTTAGCCAAACCCAGAAAATTTAAGTTAGCTAAGAATTTCGTTTTTTGTGTGTACTTTAAACACTGAGATTCTATGTCAGATTTCATTTGAAAGAACCAATGCAGAGTAACATAGTACTCCACAAATTACATGAAGGTACTCACCCAGTCTCCCATGTTGCTAAGGGCTCCTAACCCTGTAGATTTAGCTGCATGTGTTCTCTTAATTTGCTTTCTGTTTCTGAGTTAATTGAAAATGATTCCCCAAACACAGCCTTCTTCTTCTTAGTGACTAACGCTGTTAAACAAGAAAGTGATGAGAAAGGACGCCTTTAAGAGATAACTGCACAAGAAAGGCACTTGAAGGGGAGATGAAGTTATTGGGCCAGATGATGTGATGCCATTGCTTTTCTACTTAGCCCTCACTTGGTCTGTGCTGACAGGCTCACTCTAAAGAAGTGCATGAACCTCTCCCCTATTTTTCAAAGATTTTTATTTATTATTTATTTTCAAGGATAGAGAAGGGGTACATCAGGGCCTCTTGCCACTGCAAATGAACTCTACATGCATGTGCATCTGGCTTTACATGGGTACTGGAAAATTGAACCCAGGCTATAAGGCTTTGCAAGCAAAAGCCTTTAACTGCTGAGCCATCTCTCCAGCCATGAACCTCTCCCCTTCCTAAGCTTCCAAGGCCTGAATGTAAAATAGGCAGAACTCTAACCTTTCATATATTGTGATAATGATGGGATAAAATGTTTTAGGATGTAAATTTACAAACACCAAATCCACATTTAAGGACTGTGAAATTATATCAGTAAGTACACACACACAAGCAATCGCTTCTCTCTCAGTATCTACCACATCCATCCCTCTCCCCTGACTGGTCAGGGCAGAATGAGCCCTGCTGAGAGAGTTGTGGCTCATGTGGAGAAGTAGAAAAATGATATAGGTATTGCAGAATGCAGACAGCTGGCACTTCGGATCAGTTTTCTACATACAGAAACACACACACACACACACACAGATAGACACACTTAAATGGAATTAAAACTTTCTCCAAGAGCATTGTGAAACTCAAGCACAGCCACTTCTCCTGGAGCTCTTTCTTTTCTCCTGCCTTCTACAAGGTTCTGCAGAATGCCTAGAGGCCTACACACATGAGAGCACTGAGACTCTTCCAGACACTGTCCATCCTGGATGTCAAGTTCTGCAGGTGTTGTGGCCTTGTTTTTTTTTTTGTTGTTTTTTTGTTTGTTTTGTTTGTTTTGTTTTGTTTTGTTTTGTTTTGTTTTGTTTTGTTTTGTTTTGGTTTTGGCACTCTTGGAGTCACTACATAGATTTGGAGTCTTATGCTTGTGGTCAACCTCCTGCACTCTGTATCTGAAGTCAAACCATCCCCTGAAACCATTTTCACAGAGGGAGTTCAATCTGGACTCAAAGCTAGATATCTTCCTGGACTGTAGGGTTGTGGTACAGGACAAAGCTGATTCTCAGAAAATGATATCTTACAAAATAACTGAGAACACCCGAGGAGCAGAAAAAATACAAGGAAGTCCTTTCTCTGTGGGTCCCTCATCTCCCTAAAACCCAGACAAACACTGGAGGGACATAATTGTCTTCAGTTCTCCTCACTTATAATCCATTCATCGAGGAAGATTAAGCCCATACCCTAGAGTGAGAGGCTGACAACCAAACGCCTCACCTAGAGCCCAGAGAAACTTTGTCCCAGGCCACTGTATATTCTATGCACTCACTTTCTCCTCTAAATATTATTTACCCACCTGAAAGGTGCTTACCTACCACACTTCTGTCTCCTCTATGAATAGGGAATTTAAGCCTCAACCACTCAGGCCTTTCAGTTTCATATTCTGTGTGACTTCAGTACACATGGACACATTAAAAAGTCTTCCCACTATTTCCTATTGATCGGCTGTCCTTCTACTTTAGCAGACATGACGATCACACCTTCAGAGGAAATATCTGAGCTCCTCCTCAATGGTCAGCCTCATCTCTTTATAAAACTCTGGAAAGTCAGCTCTTCTGTTCCTGCTACAAATCTGTAGATGAGAACAACATAGAGCCCATTACTTACTACAAGTGGGGAAGAGGTGATAAAATCATAGGCCACAAAACACAAACTGGTATTTCATCCATGTAGAACTCAAGAGGACCTCCTGTTTTTATTCCTCTGTTAATAGAGTCAGTCTCCATGGTCACTGACCCTCAAAATGGTTTGGTTTGGTTTGCAGAAGAGCATCTCTTCTTAGAGGAAAGCTTATGGAAGTGGTCCCTTTATTTAAGAGGAAAGAAAGAAAAAAGGTCAGACTAGCTATTCTGGTGACTACCATTTCCCTCCCATGGAGGAGCTGTGTGAGTCACACTGAAAGCTGGGCTTCTTGGCCTAGGTGCCATTAGGCGTGGTTCACCTGTGGCATTTCTGTGGTAACCCTTAAGGAGCAGCATTCCCAGAAACAATGCTTAACAAAAAGTATGTGGCCAAAAGTAGAAGAAGAGATTACAGGCAGGGGAAAGGCCTGAGGCCAGGGGAAGAGAATGTGTAAAAGAAGGGTGGGGGGAGGTCAATCAAAATTCAAGGTATTATGAATAATACTTATTTAAACCTACTTTTTTGAGTAATGGCACATCCAGAAGCCATAAATTGTTACTAGAAAAGTTTCAGTGCCAGGGATGGGATACCTTCCAGTGAGTTGTTGGCCAGGGAAGTCCCTGTTGCCTCCCAAACATTACAGGCTATTGCCAAGTCCCTTGGTTTCCTTTGAAAACCAGATGGCAAGACCCTATTGCTAAAGATTTCACTTGCCTGAGTGGCAAGGTCACTGAGAAATCAAGCTGGTGCCAAGCAGAAAACCTTCTCCCTATAGGCCAGCCAACTAAAAGCTGGAAATAACTGCACTGCATGCAGCCATATGGGAGACAGAAGTCATCAGCAATGAAAACACTGGATACTGGAAACCTCAAGTTTGGCCAGATAGGCCGAATGTCTGAATGGGTGTAATAGTGATGTGTCTGTCTGCTCTGGGGGAAACCAACTGCTCTCTAATTGGACTGAAGGCCCGTTCACTGGAGGGAATACATGCCTGGTACTGAAAAACCTAATCAATAGCCTATGGCAGGGGAGGTCTTGAGCCTTAGGGGTATAAAGTCTGCTCTTGTCTGACTAAATGTATATATTATTCTCACCAAACTGCCCTGAAAGCACTACACTTAATGTTCATATTCATGTATTAAAGCTATGCTCACTTCTGATTAGAGAATCTTCTCTTTTCAGATGGCAGCGACCACTGGGATGACCCAAATGGCCACATTGTGCTGAAAAGAAGGGACGGAGGAGTGTCCAGCACTGAAATATCTCTATCATACCCTCCAAGGCTCAGGGTCCATTGCAGAAGAGGTGGCAGAAGGAATGTAAGAGCCAAAGGAAGGACTCTACTCCTTACAATGCAATTGGCCAGACAGAAATTGGCCTCAATATCCATGACTTCATAGTGCATAGCAATACCTTCACAAGACCCTCATAATAGGAGAAAAAGATTATGACATCAAGTTAAATGAGAAACTAATCAAGAAAGATAGGAGATATGATGGAGAGTGGAGTTGTGAAAGGGGAGGGAAATATCATGATTTATTTTCTGTAAGTATAGAAGTCATCAATAAAAAATAAAAATTAAAAACTAAGAATTGGATAAACAAAAAAAGGTATGTGGCCATATATCACTGCATTTAAGATGTGTCAATTGTAATATACAACATTGTTTTTTGGGTTACCAGGCAATAAGAAATATACAAGTATGATGTCATTGATTATAAAACATTCTATGCTATTAATTACGCATTTTAGATGTCTAAAAATGTGGAAAGTGTGTTTAAGAATGCATAAAATATATGCACTGAGCCATCTTTTGGAGTAATGGAGAAAAAGGTAATCCAGAACAAAGTACTTAGGAGACATTGTTGGGATTTTCCTGTTATAATTGGCAACCTCTTCCTGATTTGACTATAAGATGAATATATATTGTTGGGATTTTCCTGTTATAATTGGCAACCTCTTCCTGATTTGACTATAAGATGAATATATATTTAAGGGTCTTGCTTTGGCTCAGGTTGACCTGAAACTCACTATGTAGTCTCAGAGTGGCCTCAAACTCACAGCAATCCTCCTACCTCTGCCTCCCAAATACTGGGATTAAAGGTATGTGCCACCATGCCCAGCTAAGATATGTATTTTGCTAGCTACTTTGAAGAGTAATGAAAAGAGTGAGACTGCAGAAAGTTTGATGACTTACTTTGATTTAGGTAGGTAGAGGATCCATTTAAAGGTGCCGCATCTAACACTTCAGAGTAAGGACATTAGAATTAAGTTACTATGTTTTTCATAATGGGTCAAATCCTATCTGAGTAACTATAGAAAATCTCTAATATAATTCTAGAAAATTGACTTACAGTATTTGTTTAGTACTTTACAGTTTACTACATCCTTTGAAGAACAAAGTAATCAGTTACTTTGAGACTAGATATAATAAAAGCATCCTTTTTAAGAATTAACTTTCTTTGAAGGCTGAAACTTTGCCACATGCATCACAAAGCTCCATTAGACAGAATGTTAAAATAATGAGATTTGATGTAACTTTGTGTTTGTGTTGTGCTGTTTTACATTATACTTGCTCTCTATGACCTTGAATCATAATAACTTTGATATTCAGAACCCAGATTTAGGGACTGTGAAATTAGATCAGGGAGAAAAACACATGCAAAGCCCAACCACATATTCTCTCTAATATATACCACCTCCATCATTTTCCACTGAAAAGGTTCAGGCAGACTAGACCCTACTGAGACAGGGGCTCATTTGGAGGGGTGGAGGAACAGAAGTAGAAGCATTGCAGAATGCAGACAGCTTGCAGCTCTGATCAGTCTACCACACACAGTAAAATACCCTGCTCAAAGTGCTGGTGATATGCAATAAATGAGGAAACCCAAATTAAAACATGCAAGCTTATTTGTTTGCAGTTTGCTATATAAAGGGAGACAGTCACCACCATTTGGATTTCTACCAGCAATGTTTGACAGAGACCCAAAGGCAGGTGGTACTGTGTAAAACCTTTATAGTAGAAAAGGGGGAAGGCTTCTGGAAGGCCTTGAGTGAAGGCTGCTGGCATAGGAAGCTTGTAGACAGGCGAACTAGTAAGGCACCCTATGGGTTAGTGAAGCGTATTTGGCTTCCTCCTGCTGGTTGTAAAATGGAAGGAAATGGGGGCAGATGAGATAGGCTCTCAGTTATAGAAAAATGTCATGGTCACTTGGGTAGGCCTGGTGACTAATGGGCTGATTGCTTGATTTCCTGGTCTTTTGACTACAGAGTGTGGATGAGTTTTATTTGTATGTATAGTCTGGCCATGTCTGCTTATACATTCAGTCTCTCAGTGGGTAGCTAGATAGCCTAATAGAAAAAGTTATCCTGGCTGCAACTTGAAGTTTTTACATTTTAAGCTTTTAAAAATTAATAAAGCAATTCAGAATTCAAATTATATACACATAAAAATAGTAAAAAAAATTAAAGAACCATTTCCAATAATTGCAATTACCAAAGTGCAATCATGAGGATTGTAGCTAAGTCAAACCATGTATTTTCAGAACAAAGCATCAACTTGTGTGAAATTGGCATGAAACAGTGAAGAAAAATACCTGTGTATTAGCCAGAGTCCATGTTTCTAGCAGTGGAAGCCAACTCTGATCAAGAATGTTGACTGAGCTACTCTCAGAACACTAGAAAGGTTGGAATATCAGACTTGAGGCAAAGAGCTGACTCTAATCAGGAATGCTTTTTATTTTAAAGATTCTATTGACAGCTTCCATAAGCATAAATAATAAACCATTATAATTCCCATCCCCATCCTCCCCCTCTCAAATCTACCCTCCATTGAATCCCCTCCTCCTTATCATTTATCTCCCATTTTGATGTCATCATCTTTTCTTTCCATTATACATGTTTACTGAGTAACTCTCAGAATCAGGGGAGGGCTGGAGTACCAGACTTGAGACCAATGTCCAGATGTAATCCCTGAAGTTTGAATCTGTGCTTCAAAATGCTGAAATTGAATGGCCAGCATGTAAGTGTTTAGAAGAGGAGGTGAAGGAGTTTTGCGTCGGCTTAGGCCTGTTTCATTGGTAAAGGAGATACCAAGGATTGCTCCAAATTTTTAAGGAAATACATGTAAGAATTTATAAACATGGGGGAGGGGAGACAGTGGCTTTATTATCTTCTGTTCTTTTTCCACATAAAGACATTCATCAGCACCCCCCCTCCCCCGCAACTTTCCTCTGCCCTTTATGCCACGTAAGGACCCCAATACAATGCTGTTTGTGAGGACCGGCCTTCAACAGACAAAACCTACTGTGCCTTGATCATGATCTCCTCAGCCTCCAGAACCATGATCAACACATTTATTCTTGATAAACTTCCTAGGTTCAGGTATTATACAGTAGTACAAACAGATTCCAATGCTAAGTCATGTAGGAAAATTGATTGAGCCAGAAAAATAGCACCCCATCTCTGGAGCCCTCGTTACACAATCACTTCTACTTCCCTGATGGCTTTGGACTTGGTGTACCTGCTTCTCCCTTTAGCACCAAGGCTATCTCTGGCACAGGTACCAGACTTAGCAGCCTCAGCTACAACCCTTGCCAGGGACAGAGTGGATTTTGCATTGCATCTTCCTCCTAGCTATTCCTACCTCTGATTCAAAGTCTTGCATGGGTCAATCTGATTGTGAAGCCTGGGTCAGGTGAGTCATGAAGGAGACAGGAGAGGCATGCTTTCTACTCCAGGAAGCAGCACTTAAAAAGGCAAGAACCTTAAAGAAAATGAGTGCTCAAACAGCACCAACGAATCCTAAAAACAGGACTTTCCACTTCTGAAAAGAACCAAGCATTCTAGTCACTAGTGGTCTGTGGTCTTGGGGTCTTGCAGGCTAAAAAGGATTGTTCAGGTTTGTATGGGAAGCTCTTGGGATATTTGAAGGTAACATTTGGCTATCTTTTAAAGAAGTACATAATTCTTCCATAAAAGGCTTTGTGTTATACCATGCACAATCTCATATGATCTGGGAATAGAATCAAAGATGTAGTGCCCTTCTCTTTTCCAGATGGAGATGTACTGGCTGTCTCATTCCTTGTGTTCAAGCACAGATGAAATGCATCAGACGTCAGATGTTTAAAACTCCATTCCAATATTTTCCTTGTGTCATATAATATAAACTTTGATTTCCTACCTTTGCTTTTCCTTTAAAATGTTTTTGGACATCTAATTTTGTTTGCTGAAGCATTATACAGCTAGATATTCTGGTTATTTCAAGTCCATTTTAGAATAAGAAATTTCTATGGAATACACAAATAAATATATAATAATTCAGCTCAAAATTCCTTCCCCTTTTGTATGTATATGTGTGTGTGGTGTGTATGCATGTGTGTGTGCACTGGCATATGTGCAGTGTGTGTGTGTGTGTGTGTGTGCACATGTGTGTATGTGCATGTGGAAACCAGAGTTTGATGTCAGATGTCTCCTTGATCACACTGTTCTGTATTCACTACACCCCACATCTCATCTAGTTGGCTAGTCTAGTTAGCCATCTTGCCCTGGGGATCCTGTTCCTGTTTCCTGAGCTCTGGGATTACATAATCATCTTTATTATGCCTAGGAGTTATGTGTTTTTCAAATTCATATTTTTATATTGTCTAGCAGGAGAGGCAGTGATAATAACTGCCAATTACAGAACACATTATATGCCAGGCACTGTGCTAAGAGCTTCTTGGAGTCAATCTTGCTTAATTTTTACCCCAGTTTGTTGATGAGGTTGAGGCTCAGAGAAGTGAAATAACCTCCATGATTTCAGAGATGTTAAGGGACATCGTGGTGCTTCACAAAGTTCAATAACTTTCAATCACAACAGAAACATTCTGGTGAGATGGCTCAGGTGAGGAGTAGGAAGAGTTGGGACCTAAAGTCTGTGTGACTTAGCACCACCTTCCAGCTGCAAGGGAACTTTTGCACAGAGCTTTGGAGATTGAATCTGCAATGCACGTATCTCATGGTTGTTTTATGTGGTCATAAAACTGCTTCAGGCAGTAAAAGGATATGCTTTGATGCTTCAAAGGGAATTTGGAAGGAAATCTCTATCCTCATCCAGGAAACAGAATGACTAACATAGCCCCTCCAAAACAGATAATGCACCATGATTGTCATGCCAGTGAGGTGTCTGGAAAACACCAGGCCCAGCCCTGGCTCTCCTGTGAGGGGGTTAGGGGACTCTGAGTTGTGACTTCTCACATGGTTGTGCATTTCTGTGTCTGTTAATGCCTTGTAGGTGTCTGAACTGTGGAAATGTTAAAGAACCTTCAAACTCATCAACACGGGCTCCTTGTTTTGCAGAGTAACCTAATGAATATTATATATAGGGTTGAGAGGAAGTAGACAGTTAGGGTGACTGGGCCCCTAAAAGTAAAAAAAGGCAGTATGAACTGCTCTTGCTACATTTTTAAATTTTTTTTTAAATTTATTTATTTAATTTATTTTTATTGACTTCTATTCTTACATAATAAACCATATTTCCCTCCCCTTCCCCTTTACCTTTCACAACTCCACTCTCCATCATATCCTGTCCCTCTTTCAATTAGTCTCTCTTTTAATTTCATGTCACCGTCTTTTTCTCCTATATTATGAGGGTCTTGTGAAGATATTGCTAGGCACTGCGAAGTCATGGATATCGAGGCCAATTTCTGTCTGGCCAGTTGCATTGTAAGGAGTGGAACCCTTCCTTTGGCTCTTACATTCTTTCCACCACCTCTTCCACAATGGACTCTGAGCCTTATAGGGTGTGATAGAGATGTTTCAGTGCTGGACACTCCTCAGTCCCTTCTTTTCAGCACTATGTTGCCATTTGAGTCATCCCAGTGGTCATCGCCATCTGAAAAGAGAAGATTCTCTAACCAGAAGTGAGAGTAGCATTAATTGCATGAATATGAACATTAAGTGTAGTGCTTTTAGGGCAGTTTAGTGAGAATAATATATACATTTAGCTAGACAAGAGCAGGCTTTATACCCCTAAGGCTCATGACCTCCCCTGCCATAGGCTTTTGATTAGGTTTTTCAGTACCAGGCATGTATTCCCTCCAGTGAATGGGCCTTCAGTCCAATTAGAGAGCAGTTGGTTTCCCCCAGAGCAGACATGCCACTATTGCACTCATATGATCATTTGGCCTGTCTGGCCAAACTTGAGGTTTCCAGTGTCCACTGTTTTCACTGCTGATGACTTCTGTCTCCTATAGGGCTGCATGCAGTGTGGCTTTTTCCAGTTGGCTGGTCTATAGGGGAAAAGGTTTTTGCTTGGCACCAGCTTGATTTCTCAGTGACCTTGCCACTCAGGCAAGTGAAGTTTGCAGCAATAGGGTCTTACCATCTGTTTCTCAAGGAAAACCAAGAGCCTTGGCAATAGCCTATATATTTTGGTGATAACAGGGACCTCCCTGGGCAACAACTCACTGGAAGGTATCCCATCCCTGGCACTGAAAATTTTCTAGTAGTAATCTATGGCTTCTGGATGTTCCATTATTCAAAAAAGTAGGTTTTCATATGTCTTATTCAGAATATCTTGAATTGTGATTGACCCCCCACACACACACACACTTTTTACATAGTCTCTTCCCCTGGCCTTCTTAGGCCTTTCAATTTCCTGTAATCTGTTCTTCTACTTAAATATATACAATACCATCCCCTTATGTCCTTCCCTCTTCTCCCTCACTTATAGCCTTTTTCCAGCTTACTGGCCTCTGCTACTGATTTTTGGTTCCAGCTCACACACAATTCTATAAATTTGTAGCTAGGATCAATATATGGAGAGAACATGCAACATTTGACTTTCTGGGCCTGGGTCACCTCACTTAGTATAATCCTTTCCAGATCCATACATTTCCCTGCAAACTTCATAACTTCATTTTTCTTTACTGCTGAATGGTACTCCATTGTGTAAATGTACCACATCTTTATTATCCATCATCTATGCAGGGTTCCATTTCCTAGCTATTGTGAATGGAGCATCAATAAACATGGTCTAGCAAGTATCTCTAAGGTAGTGAGAAGAGTCATTAGGATATATACCTAAAAGTGTTATAGCTGAATCATATGGTAAATCTAGTTTTAGCTGTCTCAAGAACCTCCATACTGATTTCCACAATGGCTGTACCAGATTACATTCCCACCAAGACTGTAAAGGGGTTCCCCTTTTTCTGCATTCTCACCAAAATTTATTGTCATTTGTTTTCTTGATGGTAGCCATTTTGAAAGAGTGAGATGGAATCTCAAAATAGTTTTAATTTGCATTTCCCTGATGGCTAAAGATGTAGAACAATTTTTTTAGATGTTTATATGCCATATGTATTTTTTCTGATGACAACTCTCTATTTAGTTCCATGGCCCATTTTTAATTGGTTGATTTCTTATTGTTCTATTTTTTGAGCTCTTTGTATATTCTGGATATTTATCCTCTGTCAAACGTGTAGCTGGCAAAGATTTTCTCCCATTCTGTAGGTTGTCTCTTTGCTCTATTCACAGTGTCCTTTGCTGTGCAAAAGCTTTGTAATTTCTTGAGATCCCACTGGTTGATTAGTGGTTTTATTTTCTATGCAAGTGGGGTTATATTGAGAAAGTCCTTGCATATACCAATATGTTGAAAGGTTTCCCTTACCTTTTCCTCTAGTTTCAGAGTTTCAGGTCTGATATTAAGGTCCCTGATCCAGTTGGACTTGATTCTTGTGCTTGGAGAAAGACAGCATCTATTTTCATCCTTCTACATACAGATATCCAGTTTTCCCAGCACCACTTGTTGAAGAGGCTATCTTTTCTCCAATGAATATTTTTGGCATTTTTGTCAGAAAGCAGATGGCTGTCGCTGCCTGGATTAACATCTGAGTCCTCTATTCTGTTCTATTGAATCTACTTGTCTGTCTTTGTGCCAGTACCATGCAGTTTTTGTTACTATGGCTTTGTAATATTGCTTAAAATCAGGTATGGTGATACCAGTAGCCTGATTTTTGTTGCTCAGTAGTTTTTTGGACATTCAAGGTTTTTTGTGCTTCCATATGAGTTTTTAGGATTGTTTTCTCTAGTTCTGTGAAGAATACCATTGGAATTTTAAAGGGGGTTGTATTAAATGTGTAGATTGCTTTTGGTAAAATTGACATTTTCACAATATTGATTCTTCCAAACAAGAACATGGGATGTCTTTCCATTTCCTTGTGTCTTTTGCAATTTATCACTTGAGTGATTTAAAGTTCTTATTGAGCCAGGCATGGTGGCGCATGCCTTTAATCCCAGCACTTGGGAGGCAGAGGTAAGAGGATCGCAGTGAGTTCAAGGCCACCCTGAGACTACATAGTTAATTCCAGGTCAGCCTGGGCCAGAGTGAGACCCTACCTCAAAAAATCAAAAAATAAAAATAAAATAAAATAAAGTTCTTATTGTATATATCTTTCATTTCCTTGGTTAAGTTTATTCCAAGGTACTTTATTATTTTTTGAGGCAATTGTGAATGGGAGAGATTCCCTGACTTCATCCTCCACATGTTTGTTGTTTGTTAGTATATAGGAAAGTTATTAATTTCTGGGTATTTATTTTGAATCCTGCTACATTTCTAAAAATGTTTATCAGCTCAAACAGTTTGCTGATAGAGTCTTTAGTGTCCTTTATGTATAGAATCATATAATCTGCAAATAATGATATTTTGATCTCTTCCTTTCCAATTTATGTCACTTTTGTGAGTGTCTCTTGCCTTATTACTATAGCTAAGACTTCCAATACTATATTAAATAGAAGTGGGAACAGTGGACACCCTTGTCTTGTTTCTGAATTTAGTGGAAAACTTCAAGTTTTTCCCCATTTAGTATTATGTTCGCTGTAGCTTTGTCATAAATGACATTTATTATGTTGAGATATGTTCCTTCTATTCCCAGTCTCTGTAATACTTTTACCATGAGGGGATGTTGGATTTTGTTGAATGCCTTTTCTGCATCTATTGAGATGATCATTTATATGGTGTATTATATTTATTGATATTTATTGATTTGCAAATGTTGAACCATCCCTTCATCTCTTGGTCAGGGTGAATAATCTTTCTGATATATTCTTGTGTTCTGTTTGCCAATATTTTGTTGAGAATTTTTGCATCTATGTTCATGAGGGAGATTGGTCTGTAATTTCTTTCTCTTTTTTTGTTTTGTTTTGTTTTGTTTTGTTTTGTTTTGTCTTTGTCTGGTTTTGGTATCAGGGTGATGCTGGCTTCATAGAAGGCATTAGGTAGAAACCCTTCTTTTTCTTGTTTATGGAAAAGTTTGAGAAGCAGTGGTGTTAGTTCTTCCATGAAGGTCTGGTAAAATTCACCAGTGAATCCATGTGGCCCTGGACTTTTTTTACTTGGGAGAATTTTTATAACTGCTTGGATCTCTGTACTTGTTATAGGTCTATTTACATGTTTTATCTCATCTTTATTTAATTTTGGTAGGTCATATGAATCAAGGAAATCATCCATTTCATTCAGATTTTCAAACTTAGAGGCATATATATTCTTGAATTATGTCCTTATGTTTTTCTGAATTTCTTTGGTATCTGTTGTAATGGTGCCCTTTTCATCTCTGTTTTTATTATTTTTTTGTCTCTTCTCTCTTCTGGTCAGATTTGCTAAGGATTTATCATTCTTGTTTATCCTTTTAAAGAACCATCCCTGTTTCATTGATTCTTTGGATTTTTATTTTTATTTTTGGCTTCTATTCCATTAATTTCTGCCCTAATCTTTATTATTTCTTCCCCTCTACTGATTATTGGTTTGCTTTGTTCTTTTTTTAACAAGGCCTTAAGGTGAAGCATTTAATTGTTTCCTTATGAACTCTCTAATTTCTTAATATAGGCACTTGGAGCTATAAATTTCCCTCTTAGGACTGCCTTCATTGGGTCCTAAAAGTGTTGGTATGTTATATTCTCATCATCATTTTAATTTGTTGATTTCCTTTTTGATTTCTTCAGTGACCCACTCACCATTCAATGATGTACTGTTTAGTCTCCATGAATTTCTGTATGCTCTATAGTTTTTGTGTTGCTGATTTGCATTTTAATCCCATTGTGATCAGATAGAGGACAAGGGATTATTTCAATTTTCCTGTATTTTTTAAAGATTTTCTTGGTGTCCTAATATATGGTCCGTTTTAGAGAATGTTCCATGTGCTGCTGAGAAAAATGTATATTCTGCAGCATTTGAATAGAATATTCTGTAGATATCTGTTAGGTCCATTTGTTCCATGACATCACTTAATCCAGTTGTCTCTCTGTTTATTTTTTCTCCTGATGACCTGTCAATTGATGAGAGTGGGGTATTGAAGTCACCCACTACAGTTGTGTTTGGTGTTATCTGTGACATTAAGTCTAAAATATTGTTTGTTTGATGAAAATGGGAGCCCACATGTTAGGTGCATATACATTTAGGATTGTAATGTCCTCCTGATGGAGTGTTTCTTTAATCAGTATATAGTGACCTTCTTTATCCTTCCTTAGTAATGTTGGTTTGAAGTGTATCCTGTCAGATATTCGACTATCAATGCCTAATGCCTGCTTGTTTCCTAGGCCCATTTGCTTGAAATACTGTTTTCCATCCTTTCACCCTAAGGCAGTGTCTATCTTTTATTGAGAGATGAGCTTCCTAGAGGTAACAAATGGCAGGATCCTGCCTTTTAATACAGTCTGCAAGCCTGTGTCTTTTGGTTGGGGCATTGAGGCCATTGATATTAAGAGTTGTTATTGAAAGGTATGTATTTATTCTTGCCATTCTTCTTGTTTTGTAGTGAGTGCTTCCTGTTTTCCTTTTACTCACTTATATTACATGTAATTTGAGTGTTGTTTATTTTTTCCTATTTCCTCCTGTGTGTGTTTTGCTTTCTCTTCAGCATGAAGGAGTCCTTCAAGTATTTTCTGTAGAGCTGGTTTAGTTGTCATAAATTCCTTTAGCCTGTATTTGTTATGGAATGTGCTTACTTCTCCATCAATTTGGATAGATAGCTTTGCAGGATAAAGTTATCTTGGTTGACAGTTGTTCTTTCCAGGTTTTGTCTGTTTTATTCTAAAAGCTTATTGTATCTGTATTGGCATTTATTTCCCAATTTGGGGAAATTTTCCTTCTATGATTTTGTTGAAAATGTCTACTAAGCCTCTGGATTGAAATTCTTCTCCTTCTACTATACTTTGAATTCTTACGTTTGATCCTTTCTTAGCATCCTGGATATCTTGCAATTCCCATTCATACCTTTCTATTAGCTTGTCTTTCTCTTTGTTGGACTATATTAGGTCTGCCACCTGGTCTTCTAGTTTAAATACTCTGTTCTCTCCTTCATTGATTCTACTCATGAGACTTTCCACACAGTTTTTTTATTTGACTGGCTATGTTCTTCAGAGCTAGAATTTTAGGCTGGTTTTTCTTCAGTATTTCTATTTCCTTGCTCATGTCTTGTAATGACCTCCTTATTTCATTAAGCTGGTTTCCTGTGTTCTCTTTCAGGAGTTTGTTTTCTTCTTTAATTCCTTTGTTTTCTTCTTTTATTTCTTTGACTATAGATAAAATCTTTTTTTTTTTTTAAATCTTTGTCAGGAATTTCATCTAAAACAGTCTCATTGGTGATCATTTCTGATGGATTTATAATTTTTGGTGGGATTGTACTATCTTGATTCTTTGTGTTTCTTGTATTATCTCTAAGGGTTTGTGTTGCTCTACACCTTTAATCCTGTCAGCTTGGAGGTAGAGAATTCTGTTCTGAATTGGGTTCCAGGTCAGTCTGGATCAGAATCAGAACCTGCCCTGAATAATTACAGAAGCAAAAGACACAGGCCCTATAAATCTGAAAACATCAAAGGGAACAGCATTCAACCCCCAAATACAGCTTAATTGAAAATGGCAAAGCCAACTGAAAATATATAACCCCTAACCTGCCATGACATGGAAAGAGAGATTAGCACTTTCAATGCAGGCCTATGTACCTGTTTTTTCTTTTTGTCAGTCAGCCTCGTTACCTTTTGGTGTGGCTTCCAGTCTCACCAATGCTGAATGCTCACCTCGATCTCTCCGTGTTGTGCTGTGGAGCTGGAGTTCTGTTCAGCTCTGCTGGATGCACTACAAAGTGGCTGAATGCTGGAGGTTCCTGATTCTGGTGGTTGGGGGGTGGGAGAGTGCAGGAAGCCTGGAGTTATTCAAGCAGTCCCACCTGCATCTCCTTCAGTAGCTCCTTAGTTGACCTCAGCTGTCTTTCTTTCAGATTTTTTGACCTTGCAAGGAACCTTATGAGATTGGAAGACCCCCTTGTTTGGTCTCTGCTGCTGCTGCTTGGTGCTGGTGCCTGATGGGTGGTGCTGGACAAATGGGTGGTGCAGATCAGGTGCCACAAGTGCCTCAGGGATACTGGCTATTTTCCTCCTTTTCATGGATCTTGGTCTCTCCTGTTTCTCCACTGTGTCTAAGAAAAACCAAAACTCCTTCACTTTTCAGAGGAAGAGTGTATTTTGCTATGGTTTTACTTAAATACCTCCCTAGGATGGTTAGGCATGGCTTGTGTGCTGCCATCTTACCTGGAATTCTTATCTCTTACCTAGACCTTCTAACAGTGTGCTAGGGGTCCTGGAAAGTCCCTGAACCTCAAATCCTAGATTTGTTTTTAATTTTAATCAAAGAATTTAATAAAAAAGAAAACTGAGTAGGATAATTATTAAATTATTATATTTATTGGGGGAAGTACAGAGCCAAGGAAAGGCACCCATGTGACTAGAAATCCCACAAGGAGGGCCTGGAAAAAAACACAGAAAGAAAAGAGAGAAAAGAAAGTTCAAGGAGCACCTGCCATGTGGGGAGCTGCAGGAGGTAAAGGCCCCCATGTGTGGAGTAAGGGCTGGGGCAACCTGCAAGCTCAGCCCTGGCCCAGCCAAGGGAAAATCTCACTCATACCTGGAAGTTCCCAAGAGGTCAGAGAGCCTGCTTCCCCTGCAGATGTATTTATACATATATTGGTGGGCTCTCTTCTGGCTGAGGTGAACCAGAGGGACAGCTGGTGGGTTAGGGATAGGAGCTGTGCCAGGAAGAGGCTAACTCTGACACCAAGTTCTGGAAGCTGAACTTGATCAACCCAAAAGAGCTCCTTCCCAGGAGGGTCCTGGTTGTTTGGTTGTTTGTGGAAAAAAAAAAAAAAAAAAAAAAAACAGGTCTAGGGAACTAGGCAAGAGATAAGAAGTCAGATCATTTTTTTTTATTATTATTTCTAGCAAGTGCACACTATCTTAATTCCAGGGGTCCAGTCACCCTAACTGTATTCCCCTCATTCCTTCCTCTCATGAGAAGACACTCTAACTGCTGTTAGAGGACATGGGACAGTGATGTCATATCTTGAATACCTTTTGGCTGAATGGTAGTGTAGAAATATGGCAGTTATAGAGTCTCTTCCAGACAGGGGAACTATTCTAAAGGACCCTGAAAGTGTATTAATGGAGTGCAGGACAATAGTCCTAAAAGAAAATGTTGGGGAGAAAGAATAAAAGTAAAGAGTTAATCAGAGATGAGCATACAGCAAACTGGTCACCCTTAGGGTTATCCTTCTTGTGGACTTTTTGGCCTTGGGGAACATTCAAAGGAACCCAGGAAGATGGAGTTGGATTGTCTCAGGACCATCTGAACATGAGTTGGCTGAGATTTTCTTCTAGAACTGTTTAGCAAATGGCACAGTAGTGTGTGATATGGCCTGAATCTGTTTCTGTATGGCTTGTAAAACAGATGAGATATTAGTAGAGTTATCAGGAATATATACATAACATTTAACCTTGATAATGGTGAATAAACCATATTTTGTATAATAGTATTCCAGAGTGTACCTTTTAAAAAAATTGTCCTTGGGGTAGCCAGTGCCAAAGATTAGTACCATAGAGCCATTGGGTGCCATTAGGGACTGTACAAATATATTTGTGGCTCTAGGACTTATTTAATGATATCCTGGCACAATTTAGAAAAGATTCACCAGTGTTTGCAGTATAAGGAAGTATTCTGAATTAAGCAACCCTTGGTCAGAGTCATCCATTATATATTTTAGATTTTAAAATGCCTATTTTGACATCTATGTTTTTTTTAAAATACAGAATTAGAATTATTAGAGAAAGGTACAACATGTCTTAAGGCTTTGTTTGTTTCCCCTCTTGGAAAGCTCTTGCTGTGTTATTTAATAGGCCATTAATATATTTGAAGTATCCCTTTATCTTTGGTTATACATTTTTCTCAGAGTGTTTAAGACCAAGCAAATAGCCAAAATTTAATCAAGGATTGATTTTGGAGGTCAGTAACGG
Organism: Orientallactaga sibirica; assembly: GCA_036365145.1. NCBI lineage: Eukaryota > Metazoa > Chordata > Mammalia > Rodentia > Dipodidae > Orientallactaga > Orientallactaga sibirica. Next base: position 51,026,518 of record JAEOAD010000005.1, read on the forward strand.
CTCTCCAAAGGAGACTTTAGGGACCCAGGAGTAGCCCTATAGCTTCTCTGATACTGGTGTCTGTTAGTCAGGGTTATACTGGCCAAGAAGTTTTTCCTTCTTTAGGAAGCCAGGAGGACTGATTTCTCCTCAGCTATGAGTCACCTATGTCAGACTGTACACTGATTTTCTGGGTCTCATATCCTCCCTGATAAGGAACTCAGGTAACTTACCAGAAGGGCAGTGTAGAAGTGTTCTTTCATCTCCAGTGGCCTCATGATGTGACAGCTGGGACTAAAATATTGGCCTTGTTAGCTCCAGTGAATCCAGTTGGCTTTGGATTTTACATAGGTTATTAGAACACTTAGAAAGGAAGCTACACCAACCTGGATGTATGTACACATATAGAACATTTGACTACTGAAACCTATATAGTTAAAGAATGCCACAAATGCCTTAAGTTATTTTGTTTAACTTCTAAGTTTAGTTATTCTTTGACAGCATAGGCCATGTCTGGAGCATAGAAAGTAGGCATGTCTTATCCTTTAAATATCTAATAAGTATAAATACAGACCGAACCTGTTATCAGTTTTAAAAATCTTATACATCTAAACCAATTAATTTAACCTAGAAATTATCAGCAAAAAGACAAATAAGACAGTATAAAGTCTTGGCACCTGTGTTTGAAAACATCATTGATTAGTCCAGATAACTGCATGGGTACCAATTACCCAGGGAATATTGGAAACAGAACCACAGAACTTGAAACTATTTCTCTCAGACAAAGACCACTGTTTGAGCATGAGGCCATATCCTAAATTACAGAATATGTCTTAAGAGTTAATTTTGTTATAATTATTGGACTTGAGATGCCAGAAATGAGAATTACTTTACATATAATAGAGCAGAATCTGGTCATTGTTGAGCCAAAACAGCTAAGCTCTAATATAACCCTTGACAAATCTGGTTTGAAAGAGAAAATACTATTTGACAACCAATGTTTTTAGCTTAATCTTAGATAGTAATTGATCTTATGTATAATAAGAATTTTTATTAACATAATGCCTTAAAATTGATAAAGTTTAGGCAAGCCATCCCAACATATTTTACCTAACAGGAGGATAAAGGTTATAGTGACTGAAATTACATCACTTAAACCTGTGATTAAACCTTATGATGACCACTTGATGTAATTAGCACAAATAAAACAGGAGCTATCTTTAAAGTCACAATGTCTTTAGGTATGAGTACTTCATCTTTGGAAATTAAGCCCTTATACATAAACCTTTATCATAAAACTCAGTTTCTTCAATAGTTAAAACCTGGGCAAATGGAGAAAACTAATTTATTTTGTTGAGAACTGTAAGGTCGGTTTTTCTAACCCTTAAACCATAACAAAAGCACCAGTGAGCTGTTTATAAGTGAAGCCTTGGCCATAAGACTTAGTTATTCCACTAGTTAAAACCTTGACAAATAGAGGAAGCTAATTTACTTTACTGAAAGTCTTAAAGCCAGTTTTTATATCCCTTAAACCATGAACAAATCGATGTCATGAACTGCTGGACTCAGTTTTTCTACTGGTTAAAACCTTGGAATCAAGTAAACATATTTTAGAGTTTATCCAACTAAATGTTTCAATGAAGGGGCCTTTCTCAGAGCAACCTTCATTACAATTATGATCTCCTGGTGATGTCTATCCTTTCTTTAAAATCTCCCTTTCTGGTCCCCCCTTTTTTTTGGCTTTTTGATTATAATAAACAGAAGTTTCCACCTGGAACAACTATTTTAAGATATCTGGTTCAGCTATCAATGTTTATATTTTCTTAAGAATATCAGGTAATTTACTGAGTTCAAAATTTATCTTTAACAAGAATTTCCTTTTCTATGGTATTTGGAGTTGCATTAGTATGTTTTTGTGCATATAAACATAATTTAACTTCTTTTTTGTTTTAAATATTTTATATTTATTTAAAATTAAAAAAATATTTATTTGAGAGAGTGATATAGCAATAGGCAGGTAGAGAGAAAGAGAGAGAGGGAAAAGAAAAGAGAGAGACAATAGGCACACCAGGGCCTCCAGCCACTGCAAACGAACTCCAGATGCATGCACCCCCTTGTGCACCTGGCTTATGTGGGTCCTAGGGAATCAAACCTGGGTCCTTTGGCTTTGCAGGCAAGTGCCTTAACCACTACACCATTTCTCTAGCCCTAAAAAAAAAAATGTTTAATTATGTTTTTTAATTGTCTCTTTAAGTCTCTGGGGAAAAGTAATGGGCAATTCTTGTTCTTCCTTCCTATATTACATAAATGAGCCCAGTTTTTAAGAAGATAGGCTAGCAGAGACTTTTGGAGTATCCCAGAAGCTGATTGTCCCATCTTAAACAAAGTGGAGGAAAGTGAAAGAAGAATTTATAGTCATATTATGTTCCATCTTGTCTCAAATCTTTTTGTTGGAGGGTGGGCATGCCTCCAGCTGGATTTGGAAGAAGAAAATATAGTTTGTTGTTTTTTTTTCTGAGGTATGGTCTCACTTTAGTCCAGGCCGACCTTAAATACACTATGTAGTCTCAGGTTGGCCTTGAACTCATAACTATCTTTTTATTTTAACCTTCTGAGTTTAGGATCATAAGTGTGCACCACCATGCCTGGCTGAAATTATGGTTTTAATCTCCCTTCTGCAGGAATCCTAACCCAATTTTTTTCTCAATCAAAAGGGGAAACATAGCACAGTCTATGTGCCTCCTAGAGCAAGGAAGGTTGGGTTCCTTCAGGCCTTTCCCCCAGTCCCTTGTATGTTCTTTACATCATGGCATATAAGGAGTCTCATTAATCACTCTAAGCTCAAGTGTGAAGATTTTTGCACTGACTCCCATTCCCATCTTGGTAGTTTAGATGCCCTGCTTGGGGGGAGGCAGATCTTGGGACCCCCTTTTCTTTCTCACCTCTCTGGAAGCCTAGGATATAGGTTACCCCTGGTATGTGAATATTTGGGACTAAAGGGTTGTTGTTATTGTTTTTAAGGTAATCTCTGGTTTTATTACCTTAAATATAGGGATCCTACCCTTTGTTGATATTTGAGAGAGAGAGATGAGAGAGATAGTTTACTTGATGACTTTTTATCATATCTGATTTTTACCTTGATATACACTGTAGGTAAATTTGATGTTTGCTTATGTAAGGAGTTTGTAACCTGATCAACTACCTTGATTCAGTTTACCTATTTGGCCTTTTTATCTAGTGAGGAATTTCATCTGATAGAGGTGACTTTAGGTGTTCAAAAGAGAGGAACTATAAAGAGAACCAAAGTTATATACTGTTTGTCACTCCCTTTTCCTTGTCCATGGCCATTTTGTCAATTGACAAGATCTCGATGACACATGCCTTAAACTTGGATTTGGGGGGGGGGGTCTGAGATAAAGGGGATGCCAAGCCTTTTTCCAGAGTCCAGCTTGTCATGACTTTAAATAGCATATAACAGTGAGCAAAAGAAAAAGAAATGACAGAGCAGAGAGCTAAACATTCTGACATTTCTTGTCTTATTTTGAAGTTATTTGTTTTTACATATGAAAGTTATTTTACCCATTTGTAATATATAAGGTGATGGGGTCTTACCTATGTTTAACCTGTTTAGACCTCCAAAGAATGTGAATTACATCTATGCTTAGGACTTTGTAGCCCACCTAGCATAAGATATCACCTGTGTCTAACGTAAGCTGAATTTAGATTAAATCTCTGTCCCTATATAAAACTTTTAGAGCATCCTTAAGAGTCTGTAAGCAGTTGAAAAATCCTTAATTTTAGGCATGGTGTTTGTCTGTTTAGCTTGAAAATTAGCTTCTCATTCCTTATAAAAGGAAATTAATTTTAGGCAAAATTTGGTCATTTTAGATCTCTTATATCCTTTTTTATAAATTCGCACCTTCATCCACATATTTTAACATTTTATGTCTGACATTGAAAACTTTCTTCCCAGTTCCTTCAATTATCTTATCTCAGGCCATAATTAAGCATCTTTTTTATAACACTACTAAGAGAAACTACACCAAATTAATTAATCTTACTAGCCATTGACAAAGAAGCAAGTAGCCTAGCTTCACAGAGTTAATTAACCATCTTATTATTGGTAATTTTTAGATGAACAGCTGTAGCAGAAAAACTTACAGTCTCCTTAGTATGTCATCAAAACTCTTTCCCTGGCAACCAGACTTGTCTTAGAATACCAGTATATATACCTATAATTTATATAACCCATTGATTTGAGAGATCTCTTATTAATAAGCTCCATTAAATACATTTTTAAAAGTTATAAGCCTCTGAATATAGGCAAAACATGACAACTGTTTTGGGGCTAATCTTTATCAATACCTCTAACACCCTTGGAAATGATTTCATTAAGAGTAAGTAAGGCAAATTCTGTTTTTGTCTTGAGGCAGGCCAGTTGCTTTCTCCTTTTTAGTAACAGGACATTACAATCTTTTAAAATACTTGGAAAAATTATGAGCCACCACCTTGGAGAGAATTTAGTTGTTTTCAATAATCCTCTATGTAGGTTGAAATTGACTTAGAACATAAATTCATTAATTATATTTATCATACCATGTAACAAATTATTGCCTGTTTATATAAAATTTTAGCTCACTGTAGGCTTCAGTTAAATCTGGCCTTTTATAGGCAAAAACAAAACAAAACACCTTGAAATAAATCAAATGCCAACAAAAACTTTAGGAGAGTTCTGTTGGACTGTTTGGATAAATAAAGAAACCAGAAGATGTCCATAAATAACATCTTATTTGTTTAAAGCTTAAACAAAAGAGAAAACAGCAGGCACAGTTCAAATTTAAATTATGTACTTACTCTTACCAAGCAATTTAAAAGTCACATGGTTTTAAAATGTGGAGTCAGGCTATTACATTGGAACCTTGAATTGGTAATCCTCCTGTCTCAGCTTCCCGAGTAGCTAGTATAATAGGCCTGTGCCATCAGGCCTAGCTCATTTTGCTTTTAATAATACCTGTATGAATAAATGGTTTACAGTGAGGTAAAGATATATTTGTCATAGAACACTTTGGCAGAAAATCATGGCACCTAGTGAGCACCATCAGACATGTCTTTCCCATTGTGTCTCTGTATTTCCTGAGGGACAGCATGGTTTCCTCCCCCTCAGATTCGACTCAGCCAAAGGCCTCAGCTCCATGGGGGTGGGGGGATGTCGCTGGGACCCAGGTCTGTTGAAGAAACCTTTCCAGCCAAGCACCTAAACTCTGGATTTCACTGGGGGCAATTTCAGTCTCCCCCACATTTAGTCAACCAGAGACCCACAGTCTTGGGCAGGGGCTCACTCTATTTGGGAGGTGAGGTCTCAAGTCTGCAATTTAAAGGGACAGAGGCCAGTGTTGCAAGAGGAGCAGAGCCCAGAGCAGGAGTTGGAGCTCCATTCTCCCACCTCCCAAAGGGAACCATGTGTCTTATGGCATAGTAGCTTGTAATGGAAAAAGGGAAAAAGACCTTAGAGGATATTCAGGCCTGCTATCTTTGTTCCCAAGCCTCCATGTGACCATGAGGCCCCTCCTTCTTAGCTCAGCAAAAGTTGTCATCTTTGCTGAAGAGCACACCATCCCTGTTTGGCCACAGGTGATAGTGTGTATTTCAGTAGGGATCCAATCCCAACAGGGGAGCAGGCCATGTGGAGAAGTCACAGCATGACCAGTCCACAGGGAAGCCTGTCTACCTGCCTGGCCAATACCACACTCCAGTCATTCTCCTTAGCTTAGTTAGAGATAGTGATCTTAGCCTCCAGCAAGAAGAGAAAGAAAGTTAGTTTTCCTGCAAGTGGAGAGAAGCAGTAGAAATAACCCCAAGTCATGCTCACAGCCAAAAACGTGTCTCCCATTTTCTCCCATAACATAATAATCATAATTTTCCTTTTTTTAAACGTTTTTTTCCAGATCTTGGCAGTCTCTCATCTTTCTTTTTTTTCTGTTCATTTTTTTATTGACAACTTCTATACTTACATACAAAAAACACATGATATTTCCCTCCCCTCTCCCCATTCCACTTTAGAACTCCAATGTCCATCATATCCCCTCTCTTCATTAGTCTCTCTTTTAATTTGATGTCATCATCTTTTTCTTCCATTTTGAGGGTCTTGTGAAGGCACTGCAAGGTCATGGATATCGAGGCCAATTTCTGTCTGGGCAGTTGCATTGTAAGAAGTCGTACCCTTCCTTTGGCTCTTCCATTCTATCCACCCCCTCTTCTGCAATAGTCCCTGAGCCTTGGAGGGTGTGACAGAGGTGTTTCAGTGCTGGGCACTCCTCCATCCCTTCTTCTCAGCACTATGTTGCCTTTTGGGTCATCCCAGTGGTCATCACCATCTGAAAAGAGAAGCTTCTCTAACCAGAAGTGAGAGTAGCATTAATATGTGAATATGGACATTAAATGTAGTGCTTTCAAGGCAGCTTGGTGGGAATAATATATACATTTAGTCAGACAAGAGCAGGCTTTATACCCCTAAGGCTCATGACCTCATCTGCCATAGACTTTTGCTTAGGATTTTCAGTACCAGGTATGTATTCCCTCCCGTAGAGAGGGCCTTTTATTATTATTAATATTCTTTCTTTTTATTATTATTACTATTCTTTGTTTCTTTCTTTCTTTCTTTCTTTTTTTCTTTTTTTCTTTTTTTTTTTTTTTTTTTCTTGGTTTTTTCATGTAGGGTCTCAGTCTAGTTCAGGCTGACCTGGAATTCAGTATGTAGTCTCAGGGTGGCCTCAAACTCACAGCGATCCTCCTACCTCTGACTTCTGAGTGCTGGGATTACAGGCATGCGCTACCACACCCAGCCTATTACTATTATTAGCAACATATTTAATATGGATACATCTTGTGTTGGTACCCTCTTTTCCCATTTCTCTGGAGACTCTCCTCAATGGAGTTGCAGATATTCCCTATGGGGTTGTGGTTTATGCATTGTGGGAGAAGTAGTCAGTTATTTTGGGGGGCAGGGAATGCCTCTGGGCATGATGTCTCAACCTGTGGCTCTTGCAATCTTCCCACCTCCTATTTCACAAAATTCCCTGAGCCATGGTGGGTGAGTTTTAAGCCTACTTCAGTGATGAGATGTTAGGAGCCTCTGGATCTTTGCTTTGATAGGTGTTGACTATCCTCAGGGTCTGTCTCCTACACCTTGGCACTGTGAAAACTGGTTTCAGTTTTTCTGTGAAGGTTTGATAGAATTTGGCTGCAAAGCCATCTGGCCCTGGACTCTTCTTTTGGGGAAGGTTTGTTTAGGAGATTAATCTGCTCTGAGTTTTGTTTTGGTAGGTGGTATGTGGCTAGGAATTTATCTGTTTCTTCCAGATTATTCAATTTTGTGGAGTAGAATTTTGGAATTCTTTGAATTTCATTGATGTCTATTGTGACCTCTCCTTTTTCATTTCTGAATTTGTCATTTTTGAGACTACTTGGTTTTGGTTTTTTTTTTTTTTTTTTTTTTTAATGTTTGACCAAATTGGCCAGGTGTGTATCAATCTTGATTACTTTGTTCAAGGAACCAGCTTTTCATTCAATCAATTTTTAAAATTGTTTTCTTAGTTTCTAATTCATTAAATTCTGTTCTGATCTTGATTGTTTCTTTCCATCTGGAGCTTTTAGGTTTGGACTCTTCTTGTTCTTCCAGTGCCTTTAGGTGGACAGTTACGTTATTAATTTGGAATCGCTCTATCTTTGTTATGAAGCTATGAATTTTCTCCTTTGAACTGCCTTCATTGTGTCCCATAAGTTTTGGTAAGTTGTGTTTTCATTCAATTCTAGGAATTTTATAATTGCTTTTTAAAATTTCTTCCACAACCCATTCATTGCATAAAAGTGTGTTGTGGAGCTGGTGGAGTTCCTGATGTGTCTCTTGTGACTAATTTCTAGCTTTGTGATCTGATATGATAAGGGAAGTTACTTCACTTTTCATGAATTTATGGAGGCATACTTTGTGGCCTAATATATGGTCTATTTTAAAGAAGGTTCCAAGGCCTGCTGAGAATTTGTATTCTGTAGAGTTGGGGTGGAAAGTTCTGTAGATGTCTGTTAGATTTAGTTGATCTATGGTGTTGTTGAGCTCTATTGTTTCCCTGTTGATTTTCTGCTTGGATGATCTGTCTATTGATGACAGTGGAGTATTGAAGTCTCTGACTTTGATGGTATTGGTGTTTATTTCTGTTTTGTTGTCAAGTAGATTTTGTTTTATAAACTGTGGTGCACTTGTGTTTGGCGCATATAGATTTATGGTTGTGATGTTCCCATGTTGGATCTTTCCCTTGATGAGTAAGAAGTGGCCTTCTTTGTCCTTTTTGATTACTTTTTGTTTGAAGTCCATTTTATCAGATATTAATATAGCAACACCTACTTGTTTCTTATTCCCATTTGCTTGGAATATCATTTTCCATCCTTTCACCCTGAAGAGGTGTCTAGACATCTTTAGAGGTGGGTTTCTTGAAGACAGCTGATTGAGGAGTCCATTTTTTGATCCACCCTGTTAACTTGTGTCTTTTGATGTGTGAGTTAAGACCATTAATATTGAAGGTTATAACTGTGAGGTTTGATTTAATCCCTGCCATGATAGGGTGCTTTCTTGTGTTTTATACTTGTTTGAGGCTGGTCTACTTTTGCTTATTGTGATCTTCTTGGAGGCTCTTGAGATTGGTTGTTTGACTCTTCTGTGTGGTGTATTACCTGAAGTATTCTCTGTAGGTTTGGCTTTGTGTTCATATAATCATAGAGTTGACTTTTTTCATGGAAAGTTTTCCTTTCACCATCTATTGTGACCAAAAGATAACAAGGCTGACTGACCAAAAAGAAAAAAGCAGGTACACAGGCCTGTATTGGAAGTGCTAATCTCTCCAGGTCAGGACAGGTTATGGGTTATATATTTTAGATTGGATTTACCATTTTCAAATAAGCTGTACTTGGGAGTTGAATATTTCTGCCTTTAATGCTGTCAGATTTATAAAGCTTTTGTCTTTTGCTTCTGTCATTATTGGGGGCAGGGTCTGATCTAGATCCAGGCTGACCTGAAACCCAATTCAGAACAGACTCTCTACCTCCTAGCTGACAGGATTACTCTTAGTGATTTTGGCCTTATAAGATTATCTGTTTGTTTTAATCTCCACACTTTTATACTCTGTGCTAGTTTTTATTGAATGTATATATTATTCAGTTGCAGTCTAGAATTTGCCAGTAAATTGTTCCACCCAGTCCACTAGAATAAGTGCTTAGCAAGCAAATTCAATGCAAAGGATTACTTCTGTGGTTGGTTTGGGGTACAAGAACTACACTTGGCACATTAAACCCATATCCTGAAAGTATAAAAAGGTGTATCACCACATCTAAGAACAATGCAGTTGAATAGAAAACCCAAGGATCAAATCAATCCAGGATTCAAAAGTCACTACATTACAATACAAGAAACACAAAAAATAAAGACAATGCAATCCCACCAAAAATTACAAATCCATCAGAAATGTTCACCAATGAGACTGTTTTAGGTCAAATTCCTGACAAAAAATTCAAAAGAATGATGTTATCTATATTCAAAGAAATGAAAGAAGAAATGAAAGGAATCAGAGAATAAAACAAAGGAATTAAAGAAGAAAACAAACTCCTAAAAGAGAACAGAGGAAACCAACTTAATGAAATAAAAACATCATTACAGGACATGAGTAAGGAAGAAAAAACCAGGCTGAAACACTAGCTCTGAAGAACAGTCAGTGAAATAAAAAATTCTGTGGAAAGTCTAAACTAGAAGACAAGGTGGCAGACCTAATACAGAGAAAGACAAGCTAATAGAAGGGTATGAATGGGAACTCCAAGATGTCCAAGACACTATGAAAAGATCAAACATAAGAATTCAGGGTATAGTACAAAGAGAAGAATTTCAATCCACAAAATCATAGAAGAAGTTTCCCCAAATTGGGAAATAAATGCCAATGCAGATACAAGAAGCTTTTAGAACACCTAACAGACAAAACCTAGAAAGATCCTCTCTTCTCAATGTTATAATTAAACTACTAAACAAGCAAAACAAAGGAAATATATTGAAAGCAGTTAGAGAGAAAAAGCAAGTGACCTCCAAAGGCAAACCCATCAGGATCATAGCAGATTACTCAACACAAACTTTAAAAGCCAGAAGGGCTTGGAATGATGTATTCCAAGTTCTGAAAGATAACAACTGTCAACCAAGATTACTTTATCCTGCAATGCTATCTATCCAAATTGATGGAGAAATAAGGACATTCCACAACAAAAACAGGCCAAAGGAATTTATGACAACTAAACCAGCTCTACAGAAAATACTTGAAGGAATCCTTCATGCTGAAGAGGAAGCAAAACATACACAGGAGCCAGGCGTGGTGGGGCACGCCTTTAATCCCAGCACTCGGGAGGCAGAGGTAGGAGTTTTGCCGTGAGTTCAAGGCCACCCTGAGACTACACAGTTAATTCCAGGTCAGCCTAGGCCAGAGTGAGAGCCTGCCTTGAAAAAAAAAAAAAAAAAAAAAAAAAAAAAAAAAAACAACAAAAAAAAAAACAGGAGGAAATAGGAAAAAATAAACCATACTCAAAAACAGTTAAAACAAGTGAGTAAAGTTAAAACAGGAAGCACTACAAAACAAGAAGAATTATGAAAATAAATACATCTCTTTCATTAATAACTTAATATCAATGGCCTCAATGCCACAAGCAAAAGACACAGGCTTGCAGACTGGATTAAAAGGCAGGATCCTGCCATCTGTTGCCTAAAAGTCATCTCTCAATAAAAGATACAAACCTTCTTAGGGTGAAAGGATGGAAAATGGTATTTCAAGCAAATGGGCCTAGGAAACAAGCAGGGTTTGCTATCTTAATATCTGACAGGATAGACTTCAAGCCATTTTATATTGATTAAAAAAACACTCCAACAGGAGGACATGATAATACTAAACATATATGCACATAACATGGGCGCTCCCAATTTTTTCAAACACTGTTAGACATAGGTCAGAGATAAAACCAAACCCAATTGTAGTGGGTGACTTCAATACCCCATTTTCATCAATTGACAGGTCATCCAGCAAAAAATAAACAGAGAGAGACATCTGGATTAAATGATGTCATGGAACAAATGGACCTAACAGATATATACAGAACATTACATCCAAATGCTGCAGAATATACATTTTTCTCAGCAGAACATGGAACATTCTCTAAAATGGACCATGTATTAGGACATAAATCAAATCTTAACAAATACAAGAAAATTGAAATAATCCCTTGTATCCTATCTGACCACAATGGTATGAAAACTGCAAATCAGAAACAATAAAATCTACAGAACATACAGAAATACATGGAGACTAAACAGTACACTATTGAATGATGAATAGGTCATTGAAGAAGTTAAAAAGGAAATCAATAAATTCATAGGATCAAATGATGATGAGAATGCAACCTACCAAAACCTTTGGGACACAATGAAGGCAGTCCTAGTGCCTAGTTTAAGAAATTAGAGACTTCACAAGTAAACAATTTAATGTTTCACCTTAAGGCCTTGGAAAAAGAAGAACAAGGCAAACCAAAAATCTGTAAATGGGAAGAAATAATGATTAGGGCAGAAATTAATGAAATAGAAACAACAACAACAAAAACAATCCAAAGAATCAATGAAATAAAGGGTTGGTTTTTTGAAAGGATAAACAAGACTGATATACCCTTAGCAAATCTGACCAGAAGAAAGAGAGAAGAGACAAAAATTAATAAAAGTAGAGATGAAAAAGGCACCATTACAACAGATACCAGAAGAAATTCACAAAATCATAAGGACATGCTTTAAGTATATATATTCCTCTAGTTTGAAAATATGAAAGAAATGGATGATTTCCTTGATTCATATCACCTACCAAAATTAAATCAGGATGAGATAAACCATTTAAATAAACCTATAACAAGTACAGAAATCCAAGCAGTTATAAAGTCTCCTAACCAAAAAAGTCCAGGCCCAGATGGATTCACTGGTGAATTTTTCCAGACCTTCATGGAAGAACTAACACCACTGCTTCTCAAACTTTTCCATAAAATAGAAAAGGAAGGAATTCTACCAAACTCCTATGACGCCAGCACCACCCTGATACCAAAACCAGACAAAGACAGAACAAAAAAAGAAAATACAGACCAATCTCCTTCCCAAAATGAACTTAGTAATTCATAATTTATCCATCTTGAGTCAGTCTTAATCAATTTTTGTTAAAGAGAGGACAGGACCCACAATTGGGAATTTATAATCATGGGGGGACTCCTTCTGAACCCCTAAATCCTGTATCAGAAGCAGATTCTGTTGGATAATTTTGTGTAGTCTAAGTGGGTCTTTAGTGCCCAGGCACTTGGTCAAAATTATTCTGTGTGTTTCTGTGAGTTTTTTTTTTTTTTAATGAGATTAACATTTAAATTAGTAGATTTTTAAGTAAAGTGTAATGTCAAGATGGGCTCCCAAGATGGAGTCACCAGAGACACAAGGAAGTGAATTATGCACATTCCTCAAGAAACCAGCCAGCCATTACCCCTTCCTTGCCTAATAATGCCCCCAGGTCATGTTTTCCTGCCCCTTTATCTCATAAAGCCTGGTCACTGTTCTGGTCTCACACCCAACTTTTTGAAATGGCTAACGTAAAGAACAAAGGAATTTTTTTCCTTTCCTCACCCTCCCCCAACTGACCCTATAAAGGCCACTACCTGAGGAACTCAGGTGGACTGAGTTTCTCTCTTGTGAACCAGCCCTGGTGGCTCATGCTTTTCCCAAATAAAAGCTTTCATCTTTGCCTCAGAGTGGTTTGTGTTGGTTGTTGTCACTCCCAAACCTTACATGTGGTGTCATGACTCAGATAGGAGGCTTCTTGTTGCCCTCTTGGGCTGCCAGACCTCCTTTCCCCTGACCAGACTACTGAGCTTCCATTGACCCTCTGAAGCTTCTGACCATATCTGCCTGGTACTGGATTTTCATGCTCACCACAATTCGGCATTGCTCTTCTTCCCTTCTAGTCTCCTCCTTCCCTCTCAGTAAGTGTCCCTCTCAGGTTGGCCTGCCTTCTCTTGCTCTCTGGTCTACTGTACCCAAATGGGTGCCTTTTGGTTCCGTTTCACCATCTCAGGACACTCTCTCCTTTCCTCTTCTCCCCCTCCCTCTTGAGGTCTCACCTTCTCTGCCAGCTGCTTTCACAATTGGGAGTACAGTCACCCACCTTGCCCAGTAATAGGCTAAAACTCCAACAGTTGCAACGCGTATGGCCTCTGCCCATGTGGGAGGTGCAGCCCCATTCACCCTAGTGGGACAGGGGGTCATATTGATGTCCTGTGCAAACCCAGATTAAGCCCTGGTTTCTTTCTTGTCTTGCTCTTTCTGTCTCCTCTCAGTACCCCTTTTATATATTCTTATGCTTCCATAGGGAATAAAACCTCCAAACCAATTTCTATTTGCCCCTGTGTCCTCAAGAACTTAAAGCCTCTACAACTCTTGAATGACATCAAGCCTCATCATGTGATCTTTCTCTGCAACTTTGCCAGGCCACAATATAAGCTGGACAATGGGTCCAAATGTCCTGAACATGGTACTTTAGATTTCCAAATTCTCACTGATTTAGAAAACTCCTGCCAATGTACAGGCAAATGGTCCAAAATACCCTACATTCAAGCATTTTTTACTCTGTGTACATGCCCTTCTCTCTGCTCTACCTGCTTTTCTCACCAGGTCCTTCTAGCCAAAGTCTCAGGAATGTGCTCTAATTCAGCCCCTCCCCCATACTTGTCCTCACCCTCTGCTTTTGACCTGGATACCATAGATGCCTGGCCTCAACAGCTCCTCCAGCTCCTTCAGCTCCCTCAGCCTCTCCTGACCCCCTGCCTGATGCCCACACTCCTCCTCCCTCCCTCCCTCTACCTCCTGTTCCATCTCCGTGGCCCCCAGCACACCAGCTCCAACCTCCTCTTCTCTTCTAGCCCCTCCAGCCCAGTGTGCCTGTTCTTACAGGGACAGAATGTATCCTTTACATGAAGTTGCAGGCACTTAAGGAATCATTTGCTTTCATGTTCCTTTTTCCATGTCTGATCTATCCCATATTGAGAAACATCCAGGGTCTTTCTCTACTGATCCAACATATTATATCAAAGAGTTTTCCTACCTCACCCAGGCCTATGACCTAACCTGGCAGGATCTCTTTGTAGTTCTTTCCCCACTCTCACTCCTGATGAACAATAATGTGTCTGAGTGGCCACTCAGGCCCATGTTGATGAGGCTCACTTAACTGATAACACTTTCCCAGTGGGGACACTTGCTGTCCCCAGAGAGAATCCTGACTGGGAATACCATGCTCCCTCTAACTACCCCGGAAGGGTGGCCAGTGATAGAATGATTCTTTCCTTCCTGGATGGCCTCCAAAAGGTGTCCCATGAGTTTGTCAGTTTTGACAAACTCTGGATGCTTACCCAGAGGCCTAATGAAAATCCAGCTGAGTTTATGAGACGTCTAACTGAGGCACTCACCCAATACACCCACCTTGACCCTGCTTCCCAAGAGGGCATGATAGTTCTCAATACCTATTTCCTTTCCCAATCTGCCCTAAACATCAGAAAAAAAAAAAATACTTAAACACTTAGAAAAGGACCCTCAAACCCCTCAGGGAGATCTGCTTGGCCTGGCACTTAAAGTTTTTAATAACAGAGAAGAACAGGAACAGACTGAGAGTGGCCAGAGACAGACAGCAGTTCCAGTTCCTAGCTGCAGCCCTGAGGCCTCCTCCAAAGAAGATGATGGAGCCACAACATTCACCACCAACACGTTGCTTCAAATGTGGCCACACCGGCCACTGGGAACAAATTCCCACAGCCCATGCCCTCCGCCAGGGCCTGCCCTCACTGTGGACTTGCTGACACTGGAAGGTCGACTGTCTTTCTTTGCCTCAACAAGGTAGGCCAGCCCCTTCTTCTCTCCCTTGTGAGAGCCAATTGCCAATCTTCTGGGCCTGGTGACAGAAGATTGACGGTGCTTTGGGACCTTGGCCCCACCAACATTCTCCATATCACAATGCAGGAGCCAAGGGTCACAGTCCACCTGGAAGAAAAGCCTGTCTTATTTGTGATCAATACAGGGGCTGGTTGGTCAGTCCTGCCATCCTACTCTGGTAAGACTTCTCCCTTGTGGATCTCTGAGTCAGGTATTTACTGCCTATCCCATTCCCCATGCATCACCCCACACACACACACAAACACACTTACCCTGTGTAGTCTGGGACACTCCCCTCACCCATTCATTTCTCATAATACCCTTTTATCCTGTTCTCCTCCTGGGTTGAGATCTTATGCATAAACTCTCTTTCTCTGATTTACTGCCCACACCCTGTCCTCCTCCTCATGCCAGCCCTCTCTCTTATAAAGGATCCAGATTTCCCCCTCCCTGTCTTGGAAGTTAATCTCAGGGTGTGGGACACTTTTTTGCCAGCACTAGCCTCTCATCACATGCTGGTCCTCATAAGACTCAAACACCACACATCTTTGCCTTACCATCCTCAATACCCAAGCTTACTTAAACATTGCCAAGGTTTCAAACCTATTATTTCTTGCTTGCTCCAAACTAGCCTCCTTTGCCCAACTCATTCCCCTTGCAATACTCCAATCTTGCCTGTTATCAAAGCTGATGGGACCCACCACTTAGTTTAACACTTGCACCAAGTCAATGCTGCCATCATGCCCATCCATCCAGTAGTCCCCAACCCCTATACTCTCTCACATCCCTTCCTCCACTACTCATTTTTCAGTTCTTGACCTGAAAGATGGCTTTTTCTCCATCCCCCTCCACCCTGATTCCTACAGTTTCTTCACTTTCACCTGGGAGGACCCCGATATGCATACTGCCTCTCAACTCACCTGGACTGTGCTTCCCCAGTGTTTTAGGGATAGTCCCCACCTATTTGGTCAAGTTCTCTCCACCGACCTTTGTCCCTTAATCTGCCGCCCAGCACACTTTTACAATATGTAGATGATTTTTTGCTCTCTGCTCTCTCTCTCTCTCCCTATCTCTCTCTCTCTCTCTCTCTCTCTCTCTCTCTCTCTCTTAGGTTTTTTGAGGTAGGTTCTCACTCTATCCAAACTACATACCAACAAACTTCTTAACTTTCTCAGATCTAAGGGATATTGAGTTTCCCCCAAAACAGCTCAACTTAGTTGAACCCAAGTTAGGTACCTGTGTTTTCTCCTTGCCCCCACCTCACAACAACTTACCCTGGAATGCAAACAACATCTTTGCTGTCTCTCCCCACCTACCTCCAAGGAAGAAATCCTCTGTTTTCTTGGCTTTGCTGGGTTCCTTAGAATGTGGATTCCGATCTTTTCCCTCCTGGCAAAGCCCCTTTATGACAAGGCTAAGGAAAGCCCTCACGAACACCTAGACCCTAAATCAGGGACAGATGTTGCCTTTTCCCACCTGCATGATGCCCTTTTGGAAGCTCCAGCTCTTGTGCTTCCAGACCTTCAGCAGCCTTTTCTTCTTTATTCCACACAACAATGGGCCTGATCCATAGTCTAATGTCTTATCAAATGTCTACAGAACCTACCACTGCAGTCAAGGGGTCCACTGAAGACCTGCGACTGCTTCAGGAACAACTTACTTCTCTGGCCTCAGTCGTGCTACAGAACCGCCAAGCCTAGACCACTTGACAGCCAACAAAGAAGGGACCTGCCTTTTTTTCTGAATGAGGAATGCTGTTACTATATTAACCAATCAGACAAGGTACTGGTTGAAATTAAAAAACTGAAAAACCAGCCCAACCAGCTTCAAGTACAAACACCAGTTCCCTCTGGGTCATGGAACATCTTTGGGATGGTCTGGTCCTGGCTTTTGCCACTCCTAGGGCCTATATCTGGATGATTCTTTCTACTTATCCTGGCCCCCTGACTTCTGAGATGCATCCAAAATCAGGTGAACCAATTCACCCACAAAAATTCAATCAACTTTTACTGACCTGTCCTTCCTCTACCTCCTACCAGCCTCTAGCCATGGAGGAATCTTATCCTCATCATCTGCCCTTAAGGGAGACCTATTGACCTATCCAGCCTCTCCCATAAGAGCTCATCACCCCTAAAGTTAGCATGAAGATGCTACAGAAGAGACCACTGCCGTTGTCACTAACAAAAAGGCTGGAATGTAAGATCAAGACTGCTCCCAAGATGGAGTTGCCAGAGACAGAAGGAAGTGAATTATCCACATTCCTCAAGAAACTGCCCAGCCATTATCCCTTCCTTGCTCAACAATGTCCCCAGTTCATGGTTTCCTGCCCCTTATCTTGTTGCCTGGTGACTGCTCAGTTCTCACACCCTAGCTTTTTGAAATGGCTCATGTAAAGAACAAAGGAGTTCTTTTCCTTTCCTCTTCTTCCCCCAACTAACCCTATAAAGCCCACTACCTGAGGAACTCAGGTGGGCTGTGCTCCTCTCTTGTGAGTCAGCCCTGGCAGCTCATGCTTTTCCTGAATAAACCTTTCATCTTTGCCCCAGAGTTGTTTGTGTGGTTATGGTCACTCCTGAACCTTACATAAAGCAGATGATGACCCATAATGATAGACCTGCTTCAGTAAGTTGAAAGTCTTAATCAAACATTGACCTCCCTAAACAAGAAGGATTTCTGTCCACCAACTGCCATAGGACTGGAATTATTAGGCTACCTTCTGAGGACTAAGCAAGCCTCTGATCTTTATCTCTTTGTCTTTCTCAGATTGTGACAAGAACATTTTTAAGGCATTCTCTAAGAAGTCAATGAGGCATATTATAATCTCCATGGAAACCATTGGTGAATAATGACAACATTTCACCAGGAAATTAATAGAAAGGAAAATGGAATAACAATTTTTTTATTAATCCACAAGTAGGACAGAAAATGAAAATGAACAAAGAATTTCTGAAAGTAATTAGAAAACAAATAGATGATAGATATAAACTCAAATATACCAGTAATTTTGTTTGATGTAAACAGATTTAATATTTCAGTTAAAAAGCAAAGATTTAGCTGAGTGTAGTGGCACACACTTTTAATTTCAGCACTTGGGAGGCAGAGGTAGGAATATAATTGTGAGTTAAAGGCCAGCCAGGGACTATAGAGTATATTTCAGGTCAGCCTAGGCAAGAGTAAGATTCTACCTTGAAATAACCAAAGGAAAATTTTAAAAAGTAAGGATTTTCAGGCTCAATTTAGAAAACCTAATTATATACTACTTACAATATATACATTTTATATAGTGGACAAAAGAGAGATGGTATAGGTATTTGTCTTATCTGTTTTGTATTGGTATAATTAAATATTACAAACAATAATTTATTAATACATATGTTCATTTCTTACAGTTCTAGAAACTTGGGAATAAAAGATTGAAGGACCAACTATTCTGAGAGGGCTCTGGCTTGTAGGGACATTGTACAGTGACATGGTGGGAGCTAGCCAGAGAGCTTACTGTTGTAACAAGCTACTTCCTCCCTAACCAATTATTCCATTAATGGATCAATCCACTCATTAGCATGTAGTCCTCATGACCTATTAATCACTGCTTGAAGGTTCCAGCTATGAATTCTTCAGTAACACAGTATGGATTAAAATTCAACATGAATTTTGATGGAAATTCAAAACTATATTGGTATCACAGATAGCAGTCTTTAAGACATGAAATAGTTCTAGAGTTTGCTATTGTTGCTTTGGAGACATGGTGTCATGTATCCCAGGCTGGTTTCCAAATAACTATGCAACTAAAGCTATACCTGAATACTTGAAACTGCTGCTTTCAGTTCCCTGTGGGTCTTTACCATTACCATTACCATTACCATTCCCGAAGTTGGATCCTTTGGCTTTGCAGGCAAATGCCTTAAATGCTAAGCCATCCCTCCAGCCCTCAAATATCTTAATTAACTTGTTTTTATAAATGTTAATTTCTTAATTACTTATTTTGCTTCTACTAACCATTCTTCTTTGGCATCTGTGTGCGTGGTGTGCACTTATGCACATTTGTATTTGTAGGCCTATATGTATGTGTGATTGGGCTTGCATGTGTGTGTGTGCTCGTGCACATAGAGGCCAAAGGTTGATTTCAGATATGTTCCTCAATCATTCTACACCATATGATGTTATGGGTTTTTTTGGAGGGGGGTTTGAGACAATTTCTCTCACTGAACTCAGAGCTCACTATCTGTCTAGGCAAGATAGCTACCAACCCCTAAGAATCCTCATCTCCACCTGCTCAGCTCTGGAAGTATAGGTATATGTGATTTTACGTGGTTTCTGGGGGTCCTCGTGCTTGCACGGCAAGCACTTTGCCAACTGAGCCCTCTTTACTAACCATTCCTCACGGACTCTTAAATCTCAAACAAAACAATCAAGTCATAACTGAAATGTCTAATGCCATATGGTTTTTGCTTATCTTTCTCTTCTCTCTCCCCTCTTTCTCTCTCTCTCTCCCTCTCCTCAGATCTACTTTCTCTTTACATTATCATGTTTTTCCTCACCTTTCCTACACTTATAGTTAATCAATGAGCTAATCTGAAACACCTCAATGACCCACCAAAGGTTAATAACTCCCTAACCAGCAGGAACAGAGAGACCTGGCCAAAGCTGTTGATCTAAAAAAACCAATACAAGTTTAACATCTGAAGATCTGTCTGCAAGTATAGGTGATTGTAACTTCAAAGGATGCATGGAATGAAACAAAGCAACTTCCTTCTTGGTCTTCTACTTCAAATGCCAATTGCTTTTGATTATGAAGTGGAGTGAGTGACCTAATATATTCCAATCACGTGTCAGATTTCCATTCAATTGAATTTCTCCCAGCAATGTTTTAGAAAAGTATTCTTGGAAGGCCTGTTCCTTCTTGTGTCTAGATGCAATCGGTGCTCAGGATAAAGCAGTCTTCCTATAGTCCCACTGACTTTTCGAGGCACTGTGCCAACTTCTCTGTCAGCAGTCAAGCAATCATTATCAAAATTTATATGTAGTCTAAGTGGGTCCTATTTAAGGAAAGTAACCACAGAATGATAGAGACATCATTTCTGAATCAACACATAGAGGCATAACTTTAGAAACCGAAACATCAAGACCACCGTTCCCATACTTGCCCAAGTGCTTAGGCTCAGTTGGAAGGAATTCAACATACCATTCAGGACTTCTAGCATATATCAAACACCCTTGTTCACTGTCATTCCCTTCATTGATCAGATGTCCCTTATAAATCACAGACTTTACTGTGGGAAAGAGTGGGACTTCATATGTGTAAATTCTTGGCATTTGAGGCTTTAAATTGTTTGTACCTGGTGCCAACAATCACCACTTTCCTTTGGCAAATGGCTATTTCCCAAAGCAAAGAACATCTTAATAATCCTCTATTCTTTGGGAATACAAGCTCTCCCTGTTCCTTTGTTTAAGGCAACACAGAGCAATGAGTATCTAAATGGGCTCTTTGTGCTCTCTGTACCAGAAAGAAACCTTCAGCCAAATGACCTCACAGATGTGATACTCCAAAGGCCATTCAGACCCAGGCACTGGATATATCTCCCAAGCAAAATCCCAGGGGCAATTCCCCATCTTCCCCTCCACTAACAATTTGTATGGCTTTACCAAAAGATGCCATGGAAAATGGTAGACGTCACAAGACCTTGCTTTGGTGGAACTAGGGTCATAAGAAAAGTGGGTAAGTCAATGTAATCTGCAAGAAGCATGCCTTCCACCACCCTGATCAGTTTAGGAAGTCTAGAGTCTTCAAAATATGTAGTTGCCCCCCCCCCAATCTCTGGATAGTCTTAATGATGTTCTTTTGCTGTATGTTAGTTTTTCTACATCAAAAAAAAATCTGATTGAAAATGTTAGTTTTTTTATAGTAAACTAACTCCAATGTTTGCAAATTGTACTTGCTGTTAGTAAAAACTTAGTGAGCCCCCATCTCCAATACATGCATATACGTTTATAAATGATCTGAGTGCACAACTATACTATGATGTTTCTTTTACTGTTAAATATCCCAACGATTAAAGTTAAAATACCCTGTATTTAGAATTCTTCCTAACTGCAGTAGTTTCTACTTTTCCTGTCTAAATCCTTAAAGGGTCCAAAAAGATCACAGACTGGAGATTGCTCATTGGTTAAAGGTGCTTGCTTGCAAAGCCTGATGGCTTGGATTCAATTCCAAGTACCAACATAAAGATAGGTGCACAAAGTGACATATGTGTCTGGAGTTAAAGCCCTGGTATGCCCATTCTCTTTTTCCTCCTCCCTCTCTTTCAAAGAAATAAAAATAATTTAAAAAGTCAAAATAGCAACTCATTTTGTACATCATGATACATACATTTAGATATTTTCTTAACTTATATGTTCAGATGCATGATATACAATGCCAATTAGGTACTTACCCTATTTCAAACATACAATCATATAAGATGTATCTCAAAGCAACAAATTAAAATGAGTTTATAAAAAGTTAAACAGAACACATACATTATTATAACACAAATTCATAAAGTAAAATAAAGTATTATTCAAAAATAACTCAAATAGGGCTGAAGAGATGCCACAGCAGTTAAGGTGCTTACCTGAAAAATCTAAGGACCAGGGTTTGATTCCTCAGTGCCCACATAAAGCCAGATTCACAAGTTGGCACATGCATCTGGAGTTTGTTTGCAGTGACTAGATGGTTTGGCACAGCCATTCTCTATCTCCTTACTCATTCTCTCTCTCAAATCAATAAATAAAATGAAAAGATTTTTAAATCACCCAAATATTAAGTAAAAGATAATAAATTTAATATGAACACTGAACATGGGATATATTTGATTTTTAGAATACATTTCTGTAATGTTACAATTGTTGTTAACACAGACTATTACAGTTTCTACAAAATACTTCATGACTTTAGTTGAGAAAGGGTGAATAGAAAGTTCTATACTAACTCAAAATATTTTTCTTTGTTTCTTTTCTTGCCAAATAATCCCTCCTTTCATTAGTTTAGGACATAGTAAATTTTTCCAAAAACAGTAATGTTTAAATTATGAAAAATTATGCCTCTTCCTTCTAAGAAGACATTTTGGTTCTTTTAAGAGTAGTTTCATCATTTGAAGGCCAAGATTGTGATGGGAAGCAAGTTGCCTGCATCAGCTTTGGTACTGTTACTTCATTTTCCACTTGCTTAGAAGTTTTTTTTATTAGTTATGGACATACTCAGTATGTAAACAGCACATGTTGGTACCATCCTTACCCTCATCCCTGACCCCCTCCAAAGGAACCCTCCTCATTGGGAATGTCTGTCATCCCCATGGGGATTGTGGGTCATGCACTGTGGGGGCAGCTGTCAGTTACGGGGAGAGGCAATGTCTCTTTGCATAATGACCCAACTTCTGGCTCTAACAACCTTTCCACTCCTTCTGTGAAATGCCCTGAGCCATTCTGGGTTTGTTTTAAGTCTACTTAAGTGGTAGCTCTTAGGAGTCTCTGAATCTCTAGTTTGGTAGGTGTTGAGTGTCCTCAGTGTCTAGCTCCTTCACCTTGATATCAGGTTCACCCAGAAAGCAGCATTCTTGCTCATTTCCCTAGTTCCTCTATGGTTTCAGCTGGACCCCTGGTGAAGTGCAATGGGTCGTTTCTCTCCTCAGGTCCCACTTCTTTCTGAAAAATAAAAGCAGATTCTCCAACAAAGAGTGAAGTCAGCACAGGTTAAATGGGATAACCATTATTAGTTTAGAGAGAATTCAGTTGGTGTAGACCCTCTTGTAGCAGATGAGTGGGAGCTTGATATTGGAAAGCAAACTCATTATCTGGATATGATTCTGATTTGTTTTCCAGTTCCAGATATGGGTTCCTTTCCACTAAGCAGATCTGCTAGCCAATCCAAGAGCAGTTGGTTACCCACCATGGCTGTATGCCATCATTGCACTTGTGTGAGCATTATATCAGGTTGTTTGCCTCAGAGAGATATTAATCACTTTTCCCTAGTAGCTCATGTAGCACCTTCTAGCACTAGACAGGCTAACTGTATGAGGACTGGCTCTCTTCCAGATTCCAGCCAGCTCTCTCCATGTTCCATAAATGACAGTATATGGTGTCTTCACCAATAGGGTCTTACTATTTATTAACTTCTGGTAGGTAATCAAATATTTTGAAAGAAGTCTGTCTTGTTTTGGGAAACCTTATAGGTCTCTCTGATCAACAACTCACTGTGGGTGGTAACTGCATTCTGGTACTGGGAATTACAGGTCAGCACCAAGGGAAAAGAAAGAAGAAAAAGAAAGCAAATAGAAAAATGAAAGAAAGAAAGAAAGAAAGAAAGAAAGAAAGAAAGAAAGAAAGAAAGAGGAGAAACTTAAAGTTAGTCTTCATCATACCCTCTCCAGGGCCCTTTGATTCAGGTATTGTTGAGGGTTCACCCTTCTAGTCTGTCTTCTAGGATATAGGAATCTATGGCACCAGTTCCATTTGGGTTCAGTTTTGTGTTCTCCACCCTTCCCTTACCCTCCCCTCATGCCCTACCTTCCCTCTATTATCTAGGCCTCGAGATGCCTATTAGGTATGTCAGCATCTTGGGCTAATTCAGGTTAGGAGCCACAAATGAGTAAGACCAAGAGATGATTGTCTTTCTGTGATTGTATGAGTTAGCTGAGTTCCAAGTTCAACCATTTCTCTACAAACTTCATTGTGTCACTTTTTTCTAACTGCTGCTTAGAAGTTTTTGAACTATAAAAAATATTTCTTTCAATGAAACTGCTCTATCAACTAGCATTTTGTTTTTCCTCTAGGGTATTGAAGACACAGAAGAATATTTTCTAAACAGTTGTATCATGTTTGCTTTGAAATTTTCATGTAATTTATGACTCTCAGGAGTATCTAAAAACTGAAATAAGGGCTAAAGAAATGGCTTAGTGGTTAAGGAGCTTGCCTGCCAAAGGACCCATGTTCTACTCTCCAGATCTCACATTAGCCAGATGCACAAAGGTGAGGGAAATGCAAAGTTGTACATGACCACTAGGTGGCACAAGCATCTGGAGTTCGATTTTAGTGGCTGAGGCCCTGGAACACCAATTCTCACTCTCTCTCTTGCTCTCGCTCTCTCTCTCCTCTCTCACTAAAATAAAAATTTAAAAATTAAAAATCTGAAATAATGTAAGCATTGGCTTTTTAAAATAAAAATAGTTATATCAACTACCACCATACTGATATTTTTGTATTTGAGAAAAGAGCACTGTGTAACAGAATCAGAATACATAAAACTGATATGGCTAGACATCTAAAGACAAGTTGATCATCAATGCCAATGAAATCATAGCTTTATGGAGACATTGTTAATAACATCCAGTCATCACTGGATCTGTTCAGAAAAGGACTCACCATCAAGAATAAGAACGCATGGATAATTGAAGGCTTAATTTCTTGGTAGTATCTAACCCAAAGGTTCTCTATAGCAGGACATTGTTTTAAGTCAGTATTCTGTATGGTGAGGTACAGTCAGGTTGTGCCAAACATGATCTCAGATCCACCTAACCAAATTGTGAAGCTTGGAAGCCAATTCAGCTAAGGGCCTTATCCAACTTCCTCCTGGGTTAAAGTCACCCTCTTCCCTTTGGAGCCCTTGATCACAACAAGAGACACCTCATCTCTGCTATGTAGTCAGTCCAAGTGACATTTCAACAAATATGAAAGGCAGTTAAAAATGCTTCACTTCCTTTTTACATTGGGTTAAAAGCAAATGCAAATTTCTATTTCTTCCTTACCTCCTCCTTAGCAATCATTTCTCATATTTTGTGGTGCAATTTCCTTACCATCACAGTAGAGTCTCTCCTGCAATAGAGGACAGTCCACAAAAAAATAATGGAGACCGGATGTGGACAAGGACTGGGAATCATGTAGGTGGTTGAGTGGGTCAGGTACTGGGAGCAATAGGAAGGTTGAATGAGGAAGGTGGGTCATTCTTGATTTTATTTCAGTCACTCCTGCTGGGGCCATTATCTGCATCATTGTGGATACAAAGGGCCACAGGCCAGCATAGTACTTCTATATTCAATCAGAAGTTATTAAATTTAATTGAATTAAAAAGAGTAGGAACCATTACATGACTAATTTATGGCCACAGACCAGCTTTATTCAACAGCCAGCCAGCCTTTGGCAAGGGCTCACTCTGCCTGCAAAGGTGGGAGCCTGTCACAGCAGGGGAGTCACAGCTCCACAGTATTCAATGAGGATGTGTGGGAGGAGACACTAGAAACCACTCTGCTGCAGACTTTGATGCCAAAAGAGCTATGGAGGCACAGAGAGCTTCTTTTTAAAAAAAAAATTACATTATTTTAAATATACAAGCCAAAGAAATTAATCATGGCTTTATTTTTTGTTCTCTGTGTGTACATGCTGTATGTATGTGTGTTGTGCTCGTGTATGTGAGCGTATGCACAAACATGCCATAATGTGTGTGGATGCTAGAAGACAACTTTCAGGTGTCAGTGCTCTCCTTCCACTTTATTTGAGGCAGGGTCTCTTGTTTAGTTGTTCACTGCTCTGTTCATCAGGCTAGGCTAGCCAGCCCATGAGCTTTCAGGAGATTCTCCTGCCTCCATCTCCCTTGTACCCTGGGTGCATTGAGGTTACAGACACTGGCACTGTAGCACGTGGCTTTGCATGGTTATTGGAGATACAAACCCAGCCACTCATGCTGATATTGCAAGCACTTTATCTATTGAGCATCTCCACAGATTTAGTTATTTCTGATTAAGGCTCAGAAAAGTTCCAATTTCCAGTATTATGAACTACAATTCAGTCTCTATATCCAATCTCTATCAAGGCAATTTGCAACATCATAGGATGAGCCATGAAGAGTGTTCTGTAGGGCCTTAGTATGTGCGTGTGAATATGTATGTGTGTTGTGCGTGCATGTGTGTGCTTGTATGTGCACACAGATATCTGTTTGAAGCAAAATATACTCCCTAACCTTAGAATCTTGTAACTTTTACAATTGGATTTGAATATCTAGCCAATATATCAGTATTCATGGTCAGACTTACTTGTAAGTCTGAAATACGTATGGCTGGGAAAATTCTAGAAGATTTGGTAAATAACCTGAAAAATCCAGTATGTTTTGTACATGATAGAGGCTATAGCCCTACCTACATAGTGCCTCTCTCCTTCAGGTATTGAATCATACCTACCCCACACATTTAAGGGTCAGGGGCTAGAACAGTTCTTCATGTCTCTGACATGGGTCACAGGCAGACCAAACAAGATATGACAACTCCCTGGTCCCAGTGCAGAACAAGGCAGATAATTCTGAACAGAAATAAAATTAATAAATGCTAGAGTCATTTTCTTATCATGTGCAAGGTCCTGGGTTCAATCCATAGAAACACATGTGTACATACACACATTACATATATGTGTGCACACACATAAACACACTGTTAAAGGAGAGATATGAGTATGAGTGGTGGTGCACATATGACCCTCCTCACTTAGGGGACTAAGGCCAGAGAATTTTGCATTCAAGGTCAGTCTGAGTAATATAGAGAGTTCCAGGATCTGCCTGGGCTACATAATGAGACCTTGTCTCAAGAAACAAATAAACCCTATAAAACAAAAGTCCCAATAAAGACTTAAAAACAAACACACAGGAAATATTCTTATTTTATCTTGTAATGAGAACCAGGCCCAATCAACAGAAACCCAGTATTTCCATCATTTAATCCTTTACAAATGAGAAAACTGAGACTCAGAGAAGCTTGTCATCTTGGCTCAGGCGATGTAATAAACACAGACATAGGGCAGGATGGAGTCCAACTTTGTCTAAAGTCCATATTTTCCTCATCTGATAGAGAATATTACCAACTCTGTAGGTAGAGATTTTTGAACTTTTTTATTTATTCATTTATTTATTTATTTATTTATTTATTTATTTTTGTTGACAACTCCCATAATTATAGACAATAAACCATGATCATTCTCTTCCCCCTTCCCTTTCCTCTTCATAACTCCACTCTTCATCATATCCCCTCCACCTCTCAATCAGTCTCTCTTTTATTTTGATGTCATCATCTTTTCCTCTTATTATGATGGTCTTATACAGGTAGTGTCAGGCACTGCGAGGTCATGGATATCCAGGCCTTTTTGTGTCTGGAAGAGTGCATTTTAATGAGTCATACCCTTCCTTTGGCTCTTACATTCTTTCTGTCACCTCTTTCGCAATGGACCCTGAGCCTTGGAAGGTGTGACAGAGATATTTCAGTGCTGAGCACTCCTCTGTCACTTCTTCTCAGCACTATGGTGCCTCTGAGTCATCCCAAGGTCACCACCATCTGAAAAGGGAAGCTTCTCTAACCAAAAGTGAGAATAGAATTAATACATGAGTATGAACATTAAGAGAAGTGCTTACTGAGCAGTTGATGAGCATAATATATGCATTTAGCCAAATACCAGCAGGTATTACACCCCAGTCATGACCTCCCCTGTCACAGGTTTTCAGTATCAGACATGTATTCCCTCCTGTGGAGTGGGCCTCTAGTCTGATTAGAGAGCAGTTAGTTTCCCTTGGAGGTAGGTTTTAATACTATAAGGTGAGAACAAAACAAGCATGCAGGTTCAATACAAAGCATGCTACATTGTTTTGGCTGATATTGATAAACTAAGTCTCTCAATATCCACAGTTCCATATCCTGTACAAACTAGCACCTGCCCATCTATAGCTGACTGAGTGCTTGCTCTCCTGTCAAGGATGAGCTTCTTTCAAAGATTCCAGGAGCCAGGCTGGCACACAGAGGTGGATACCACCGTAAGCAGAGGAGCTTCACACCTTGGAATATTCCATGTGGGCAAAGAACACTCAGTGAACTGGGCGTGATGACACACGCCTTTAATCCTAGCACTAGGGAGGCAGAGGTAAGATGATCAAAGTGAGTTTAAGGCCACCCTGAGACTACATAGTGAATTCCAGTATGACCTGGGCTAAAGCGAGATCCTACCTTGAAAAAAAAATAACCCCTCAGTGGACATCCCAGTGGTCTGAACAAAAGGTTTTCTCTGTAGTTCCTAGACTGGTAGTCGATGAGGCTGTTATATGCCAGCCATGCCAGTCACCGACTCCAGTCACGGATACTGGATTTTTTGTCAACCATGAAGAATGGAATTCATTTAGAGTTAGAAAAAAATAATGCAGGTGAATTTCCTTATACTCTAATGGTCTCCAGAAGATTATTAAAAAATGCTTTTCATTTCATGCCTGTTTTACCCTGGAGGCCCACAGAAGTAAAGTAACTTGCACAAGAGCACATGGGCAGTAGTTATTTTAAAACAAAACATGTGTCCTGTCTTTTCTGTGGGTTCTTCACTAATAAGCTCTCATCAGGCAGGATATGGGCAACAGAAAATTGGGATTACTAATGATCTATATTTTGCTCACTTTTTATTCTGGAGAATGGAGCGACTTATCTTCCATATTCGGGGAACACATGCCCTTTCAAACAAGTCTCCAAGGAACTTTACTGAACAAACATAAATACCAGTAATTATTCAAAATTGGAAAGCAGCATAAGTGGTCTCAAATGCCAGGAACCTCACCCACAGAGCTTTTCCTAGTGCTAAAGTAGACATTGGTCATTACCATTCTTTCGCTGAAATTATACCTAGTGAATTTTGCTGAGGACTGATGACAGATTTCAAAAAGTATGGAGGGACACACCAAATAACAAGATGTGGACATCAGTAATTATTTGCCTTAATTTTCTTTTAATTCTGGAAGTAATTTTTCCATGTAGAGATCAATGAGATACACATTTAATGGATGCTAGGCAAATCCTTGGAGACCAGTCCTTTCAATAGATGAGCTGCTGTGCCACTCACCTAGGCTCTCTTTAAGTTTCTTTGTTTTTAACTTTTTTTTTTATTTTAGAGAGAGCAAGCAAGCGAGCGAGAGAATTGGCAGCCAGGGCCTCAGCTACTGCAATCAAACTCCAGATGCTTGCACCACCTAGTGGGCATGTGCCACCTTGTGCTTGCCTTACCTTTGTGCATCTGGCTAACGTGGCATCTGGAGAGTAGAACATAAATCCTTAGGCTTCATAGGCAAGCGCCTTAACCACTAAGTCATCTCTCCAGCCCTCTTTAGCCTTCTTAATCCTTAACAAGTGGGAGCAAATAGGAAGGGGACTACCACTAGTGATAATGAGGAAACTCTGGCCCTATGTCTGTTCACAGTTTTAGCCCCCATCAGTTTTTTCATGCAAAAATACAAAGCTGATTTTCCAATGCAGGTAGCCCCTTTCCCTTTCCTTTCATTTAAAACTTGTCAGAGGAGGAGAGTGAAGAGCATGTGGGATTTTAGAGAGGCTGTATTCATTGGAAATGAGATCTGTGAAGATGGAAGGAAGTTCTGTGGTATTGTGGCTGCTTACAGAAGGAATAAGAAAGGATGTATAGAAAATATTGTGGTCGCTTACAGGACTGGAAATGTGAACCAGGATTACTTCCCTTCTTGAAGTATGGATTTTTTCCTCCTAGAATAGGCTAGCAGTCTAGGGTCTTAGGGTCTCTATGGCAAATAAAAATCCCGCAATAGGTACTTAGGTATGTCAATCAACACATCTATGACAACGCAAAGTCTGTCTCATATTTTCTGTTCTTAAATGGTTTGCTATTCATGTATTTTTTAAAATTCTGTTTGTGCTAAAGATACTCAGATAATTATAATGCTTATTAGGATTTCACATATTTACTTATTTATTTACTTATTATTCACTTAATGATTTACTAAGATGACTGTTACATAATGTGTTATCTCAGATGATTATCTCAATGACTTTATGAGGTGAATTATATTTATATGCTCATTTTATTGATGAGGACAGAAATGGTATAAGTTTTCCATAGATCTCAAACATAGTTAAGTGGCAAACCCAAAGTTGCTGATGGCATTCTGTTTGTTTATTGATTTTCAATGGTCCTGTAATATTTTGTTACACATTTAGTGGATTAAAAACAATATCCATTCATTGTTTTATGGTTTTATTGACCTAGCAGCTTCATTGTGTTGTCTGAGCTCTCCCACAAAGCGAAAGTCAAGGGCCAGGCTGGCTGGGTCCTTATCTGATGGCTCTGGGGAAGTATTCATCCCCAAGGTCATTCTGGCTGTCAGTGGTTCCTTGTCATTTTAGGACTGCGGTCCCTGTTTTGCAATGGCCTATCAGCCAGAGTCTGATCTCCGCTACAGGAAATCCCCTGTATTCTCTCTCCCTTGCCCTCAACATCCTCAAGGGCAGCCAGGGCACATCATGTCCTTCTTGTTCTCATGCAATTAGATCAGACCCACCTGGGTAACTTTCACATCTTATAATTCAGCCAACTTTTCACTTGCATCTGAAAAATACTCTCCCTGAAGTTCATAGAGCAGTGTTTTACTGAAAACAATCAAGGACAAAAATTTGTGCATGTGCATATGTGCGTGCAGATTAAGTGCTATAGTGTGTGATGCGTGGTGTATACATGTGGGGTGGGGCAGATGCATGTACACCATGCCAGAACAGAGCATAAGGTGTCTTTATCTTATGCCTCATCCATGAATTTGCTTGAGACAGGATCTATACCTCAACCTGGAGCTATTGTCCATCAGTGAACCCCAGCAATTCTCCAGTTTCTGCTCCCCTGTGGGCTGGGGTTGCAGATGTGTATGGCCATGCCCAGCTTTTAACATGGGTTTGGTGTTGCCAAATTTGTTGGGCCTGAGAGGCCCTAATGCTTAAGTGGAAAGTGCTCTTAAATACTAAGTCATCTCTCCAGCTCCAGGACCAAATTTTAATATCTTAGAGAATGACATAGGTGCAACATAAAGCAATAGTTCCCAGGATATGGGAGATTAGGGTAAACTGGTCTCATGATGTTCTAGCCAGAGTGGGAGACTATTGCATAGCTCACCTAGATTGCTACCACATGGGAAAGTAAAAGGAGCACTGGATGATATTCTAGTATTTTTAGGATCAGAGATTTATGTTTTTAGGTGAAATAACTCAATTAGAAAATCTTACAAGTAACTTAAAATACATCCATCCTCATATAAAGTAGAGCCTTCAGATCACCAGTTGGGAATGCTCTTTAAAAAATTCTGAGAGGGCTGGAGAGATGGCTTAGTGGTTAAGGCGCCTGCCTCCTAAGCCTAAGAACGCTGGTTCCTATCTCCAGCGGTTCCAATCTCCAGGTCCCACGTTTAGCCAGATGCAACGTGACGCAGGGCGTAATGCCACACTTGACCACAAGGGGGGCGCACGCATCTGGATTTTGTTCACAGCAGCTGAGAGACTGCTGGCGCACCCAGCTCTATCTGTCTTCCTCTCCCTCTCTGTCTGTTTCTCTCTGCGTCTCTCTCCAAAAATAAATAAAATAATTTTTAAAAGTCTTAAAAAAACCTACAATTTAAAAAAAAAATTCTGAGACTTCGACTTCTCCCTGAATCCTTAATGCCATCTGTCGCTTGGAGTGGCCTCCTGTTTATAGCTCTGCCATGGTCTATCATCCTTGGCTCCCATCTTGAGACCCATACACCACAGCTGCTCACCAACTCCAAGGGCTTCTCCAAAGATAGCTGCTCTTCAAAGTCCAACAATGTCTTTCTTAAGCTTTAGGGCTTCTCTAGATTGTCTGAATATGTTGCTTCTCTGTTCTCTTACAGAAAATCTTTATCTACTGTCCCTGTAATAGCTCTTTCAAGTCATTTGTGTGCTGGCTTGCTCTATCAGATTAAAAGCAATTAGAAACAAAGCAAACGTAGCTTCTTTGGATTGATACACTTTCATATGAATTGATTGTCAGGACATGCTTAGCAATTGTTTCTTGCATGCCACATTGAACACTCTCACCCTGTTAAAAAGTGCTTTGATCATCTTGGCCAACCTGGACCTCCTTTCAAATGTCTGTGAAACCACAGGGGATATTATTTGCTCGAGTGTCTGTAGAAATTGATTAAACAATGGAACTATTAAAAGCCTTTTGAATGGCCATCTCTTAACGCCTTTAAAAGTCGTTATCACCAACATAAATTAAGAACAATTCTCTCTTGATAGACACAATGAAGGTAAAGTCCAAAAAAAAAAGAACCAGTTTGTCTTGTCACACAGGCCTGTGTGCAATATAGTCAGAGAGGATGGAGTAGGGTGTTTAGAGTGGGGTGGAGGGAAGTAGATGGATGGTTTAGGGTTGAGGGAGAAAAGAATGTTGCTGGTAATGTGGCAACTTTCATCAATTTTGATTATTTCATATTTCAGCAGATAAAAAGTATTTAGACACAGTGATTTACTATTATGTACATTGACATTCTACATTCTACCTCTTAATCCTTGTAATAGAAGGAAAGCCTAAGGGAATGAATGAAGAACAAAGTGGAGGCTAGACCATCTGTTTTCTATCACCTTATTCCATCAGAGTTAATCCAGCATTATTGTTAATCTAAAACAGAGCCGACCCCTGGACACTGTAGGAAAACAAAATGCTATAGTTCCTTGATCCTATTTCTGGGATGCTATCTTGTGCCATGTAAGTAAACTGGCACTCCTTCCATTATCACTACCATGGCAACCCTTCCTAGTATGACTGATAGCATACAGCTGTTTCAAGGCTGGCCTTGCCTGAGCTATCCGTTCATGCTTTCATGCTTTTAACCCTCAATGCTGACGATCTTCATTTCCTGCTAAATAAACATTATTAAAGCATTACTGTAGAATGCATGCTGACCCTAAAGTCAAGAGACTTTGTTCAGTGTCATCTGCCATTGACAAACTCTGTAAACCTAAGGAAATTACCTGTTTTCTGGATCTCATTTTTTTTTTTTTTTCTAAATTTATTTTTATTTATTTGAGAGAGAGAGAGAGAGAATGGGCACTCCAGGGCCTCCAGACATTGCAAACAAACTCCAGACACATGCACCACATTGTGTATCTGGCTTATGTAGGTCCTGGGGAATCAAACCTAGGCTTTGCAGGCAAGCGCCTTGACCAGTAAGCCATTTCCCCAACTCCCTGGACCTCATTTTCTTTCTTTTTTTTCTGAGATTTTTAAAAATGTTTTTATTTATTTATTTGAGAAAAAGAAAGAGGCAGAGAGAGAAAGAGAGAAAAAACAGGCACACCAGGGCCTCTAGCCACTGCAAACGGACTCCAGAGTCACGCACCACCATGTACATCTGGCTTTACATGGGCACTCGGGAATCAAACCCGGGTCCTTAGGCTTTGCAGGCATGTGCCTTTACTGCTAAGCCATCTCTGAGATTTTGTTAACTGTTTTTAAATTCTATTTCTTAGCTTTTCTCTTTTTCTTTCTTTTTGTTTGTTTTAATGAAGTAGGGTCTCCCTGTAGCCCAGGCTGACCTGGAATTCACTATGTAGTCTCAGGGTGGAATTGAACTCATTGTGATTCTCCTACCTCTGCCACCCCAATGCTAGTGCTGGGATTAAAGGCATGGTTGTGTCTTATGTGTGTGTGTGTGTTGTTTTCCGAGGTATGGTTTCACTGTAGTCCAGGCGGACCTGGAATTCACTATGTAGTCTCAGGGTGGCCTCGAACTCGGTATTAAAGGTGTGCTGCCACCATGGGAGGTAAGGTCTCTCTGTTGTCCAGGCTGACCTGGAACTCATTTGTAGTCCTAGGCTGGCCGGACCTCATTTTCTTAATCTGCAAGATAGGATTGTTTTTACTATAAAAATGCGTGACTCATATACTTGAAACTGACAAGTAATGCCCTTAGTTATGGTTTTACCAGTATGGTTTAGCAGTGTGATTTTATACTGACAAAGAAGGTTTTCCTTAGAAGAATTCATTGCATCTATGGTTCCCAGCACATGACTGAGCCTGTCACAACTTCACCATCAGTAGGGGAAGTACACGCAAGAAACGCATCTCCCATACTACTGAATGGAAGTTCATGGTTGCTGGCAGAGGGGGGGCATAGGAGCTTCCATCTCATTGTTAGGACAAAACACCTAACCAGAAGGAATTTATGGAAGGAAAGGATTTATTTCAGCTTCCAGTTTCCTTTTTCTTTTCTTTTCTTTTCTTTTTGTTCTTTCTTTTTGGAGTAAGGTCTCACTCTAGCCCAGGCTGCCCTGGCACTCACTCTTTAGTCCCAGGCTGGCCTAGAACTCACAGTGATCCTCCTACCTCTGCCTCCGAGTCCTGGGATTAGAGGTGTGAGCCACCTTTAAAAGGAAGAACCCAGCAGAGAAAGCATAGCACTAGCAAACAGCAAGGCAGACATGACATCTCTAAGCAGGAAGGAAGTAGTCTGAGTGTGCTAGCTGGCACTGGCAAAAAGGCTGGACTATAAAAACCCAAGGCTCTCCCCCAGTGACCAACCTCCTCCAGCAAGGCTTCATCTTCCAAAGGCTGTACCAGTGGGGAATTTAGCATGAGGCTTAATCACAAACACATAAAGCTATGGGGACATTTTGCATTCAAACCACTATAGGTAGTCAGGTTCATCTGTGGCATAGCCACTGCTATGTTGTCCATTCACAGTAAATAACCTTCCACCTATGATCATGCCAGCAACCCTAATTAAACTCAATGTTTTTTTTTTTTTTTAAGGCATGAAAGTAAGATGGGAATTAACGAGGAAGGAACAGGGTGATAACAGGAGGTGGAGGGGAATAAGGGAGGGCAGTTGGGGGGAATAAGATAGAAATACATTATGTGCATACATGAAAATATCAAAAGTAAATAAAAATTTTAAATATTATGCTAACTTTAAACTTTATTTACTATTAACATCTGCATAGCAAAAATATTATTTCTGTCTTGTTTGTTACACAGAACCAATTTGCTATATTAAATTCACTTAACATTTTACAGGCAGCCTCACTGGCTCTATGTTTTTGTAACCTTTTGTAAAAATCTTCCAAATGAAGAACTTTATTACTTATTTGAGCCACACTATTACTAAATAGGTAAATAATATTAGAGGAAATGGAAAATTGTAAGTCAAATTACAATAAAAATATTTATATAATTAGTGGTTGAGTATGAAAATATATGTATCATGATCTAATAATATCAGCTAAGAATATCTTTGTCCACATTTTTAGGTTATTAATTTTTTGGTTCTTTGATTTTTGTCTTTGAGGTAGGGTTACACTCTATCCCAGGATGACTTGGAACTCATTCTGTAGTCTCAGGCTGCCCTTGAACTCATAGAGATCCTTCTACATCTGCATCCCAAGTGCTGGGATTAAAGGGCGTGCGTCATCATGCCTAGCAAAGCTATCATTCTTAACATGTCAGGAACTATAGAAAAAGACTGAAGGCCACTCCATTTAGTCACTTTATCATAGAGAATTAAACCAAATAATGAAGCACAGTCACTGACATTGCTCTCATTTAAAGAATTATTAACATCTTAGGAGGGTGGTTGTAATTACATTAATAAGATAAACAGGAAGATGGTGTCTGCCCAACCTCGCTTCACTTCACAGGGAAGTAAAGGCAAGAACTTTAAGATTAAAGGGACTCTTTTAAAGGGTTTGCTGGCCCCTGCATGCTTGCAGAGGGAGGAGGTGGATTTGTAAAATAGGGAATCCACTGATTCCCGCTCTCTTGGGCAGGTGCCATGGCCTGACAGGTCCCGCAAGAGCCTGAGCACCATTGCAAATAGGTGCCTGGGTCTGTGGAGCCACTTGGTGAGTCAGACCCCTCCCACCCCTTGCTCTCCAGCCAGAGCCCCCATGTGCGCATCATCGCAGCCAGGTTCCCAGGTCAGTGGAGCCTCAGGGCGAGTCAGATACAGATCCCTCCCAATCCTTCCTCCCAGGCCAGAGCCCCCGGTCATGCCATTGCAGCCAGGTGCCCAGGCCTGAGGAGCCACAAGGCAAGTCAGATTCCCCACCCCTCCCTCCTGCCAGAGCCCCCATGTGCCAGTGCAGGCAGGTGCCGGAGCTTGTGGAGCCACATTGTGGGTCAGATCCCACCCATCCCCAGTCCAACACAAGACAGATCCCACTGAGCCTGTGTGAGCCACATCGCTGCTCAGATCCCTCCCTTGCCTGCCAGAGCCCCAAGCACCCTCCCAGGCCAGGTCTCTGCTGGGCCTGCCTGAGCCATGTCAGGTCCCAGCAGGCTTGCCTGAGCCCTATCACCAGTAAGTCCCTCCCTCGCCAGCCAGAGCTCCACCCGCTACTGCTGGTCAGGTCCCACTGGACCTGCTTGAGTCCCCATCACTGCTCTGGTCCCTCTCTCACCAGCCAGAGCCCCAACATTGGTCAGGAGCCTCCCCAGCCTTCCGAACGCCATTGCCAGTCAGGTGCCACCATCCCCCCCACGGCAGATCAGGGATCCAGGGGAGGAGGCCAGTGTTCCCGTACTACCCGTCCTGAGCCCAACTAGGGCAGTTGAGGTCCCTTCTCCTTCCCACCTCGCGTAGGCAACCCGGGTCAGCAGGCCAGTGTCCCCCACCCCAGTATATCAGAACTCTAGGGGCCATTGCACTGACACTCACCACTGAGCCCCACCTTACTGCAGAGAAGCAGTCTAGCATTTCACACCCTAGGCTCTCTGAACCAGTGTGATGGGCAGACCACAGCAAAAAAGGAATAGTATGAAAAATCAGATACAAATAAATCCAGCTACACTATCCAGTCCCACTATGGGTGTCTCAAATCAAATCATAGAAGAGACAATAGAATCAGAACCCCAAAATGAAGAGATAAGCAATACATCCCTGGCAAATAGCACAACTCTCATAAACTCAACAAAGAACCAATTATTGTATGAATGTTATCTTTGCTAGATTAGACCTAATAGAAAAGAACCAGGAAGGGTTCCAAAGACAGTTAAATGATCTGAAGGAAAGTGAAAAAAAGAGATCCTCAATAACCAGCTGACTAAGTTCAATGAAGACATAAAAAATGCAAGGATGAAGTCAAAGAAAAGTTGAGAAAGTCAGAAAATGACATGAAAAGGGAACAGAGGGATGGAAACTATACATAAAAAAAAAAAAAAACAGTAGAAAATATGAACCAAATTGAAAAAACCCAAAACTCTATAGAAGCTCTTAAGAACAGAGTCATCCAAGTAGAGGATAGAAACTCAGAACTGGAAGACAAAAATTCAACAAGTTCAAAAATTACTTTGAACAGAACATGAGTGAAATGTGGGATACCCTTAAGCATCCAAACATTAGGATCATGGGTATACCAGAGGGGGAAAAAACACAGACTAAAGGAATGGAAAGCTTATTCAACAAAATAATTGAAGAAAACTTTCCCACCCTCTCAAAAGAAAATCCCCTCAAGTTACAAGAAGCTAGCAGAACTCCAAACAGGCTGGACCAAAAGAGAAATTCTCCAAGACACATTATCATTAACACTCTAAACATCAAACACAAAGAGAAAATCCTAAAAGCAGCCAGGGAGAAACAAGACATTACATATAAAGGAAATCCCATCAGAATTACCTCAGACTTCTCAATGGAAACTCTAAAAGCCAGAAGGGCCTGGAATGGACAATTACAAACTCTAAGAACCTATGGCTCCCAACCCCAACTACTCTACCCAGCAAAAGTATCCCTCATAATAGATGGTGAAAGAAAAACTTTCCA
Source organism: Orientallactaga sibirica (assembly GCA_036365145.1). Classification (NCBI taxonomy): domain Eukaryota; kingdom Metazoa; phylum Chordata; class Mammalia; order Rodentia; family Dipodidae; genus Orientallactaga; species Orientallactaga sibirica. The sequence goes on from JAEOAD010000005.1 coordinate 51,064,125, forward strand.
TGATAAAACTGACCTTTACAACTATATGAACACAAAGCCAAACCTACAGAGAGTACTTTAGGGAATTCTTCACACAGAAGAATCAAATAACCAATCTCAAGTGCCCCCAAGAAACAGTCCACATTGACCAAAAAAAAAAAAAAGACCAAAAAAACACCAAACCACATAACCACATAATCCACCACAATATGGCAGGTATTAAATCAAACCTCACAGTTATTTTGCTGAATATTAATGGCCTTAATGCACCCACCAAAAGACATAAGCTAACAGGGTGGATCAGAAAACTAGATCCCTCAATCTGCTGTCTTCAAGAAACCCACCTCACCACTAAAGACAGACACCTCCTCAGGGTGAAAGGGTAGAAAACGACATTTCAAGCAAACACAAATAAGTAAAAAGCAGGCATAGCTGTACTCATATTGGATAAAAGAGATTTCAAACCAAAAGTAATCAAAAAAGACAAAGCAGGCCATTTCTTACTTATAAAGGGAACAATCCAACAAGAGGATATCACAATCATCAATTTTTATGCACCAAACACAGGTGCACCACAATACATAAAGCAAAAACTACTTGGCAACAAAACAGAAATAACCACCAACACCATCCATAGTCAGGGACTTCAATACTCCACTATCAACAATGGATAGATCATCCAAACAGAAAATTAATAGGGAAGTAGGAGAGCTCAATGTCACCATAGAGCAACTAGACCTAATAGACACATACAGAACATTCCACCCAAAATCTACAGATTACACATTCTTCTCAGCAGCTCATGGAACCATCTCTAAAATAGATCATATATTGGGCCACAAAAGCTGCTTCCATATTTTCAAGAAAATTGATATAATTTCCTGCATGATATCAGACCACAATGCTATAATGCCAGAAATTGACAACAAAAAGTATGCCAGGAATCCCTCCAACTCCTGGAAACTAAACAACACACTTTTAAGCAATAAATGGGTTGTGGATGAAATAAAAAATGAAATTGAAAAGTTTCTAGAATTCAATGACAATGAGAACACATCATACCAAAACTTATAGGACACAATGAAGGCAGTTGTTAGGGGAAAAATCATAGCACTAAATGCCCTCATAACAAAAACAGAGAGATCCCAAATCAATAACCTAACTATCCACCTAAAGGCATTGGAAAAACAAGAAGAAGCCAACCCAAAAAGCTCCAGATGGAAAGAAATAATTAAGATCAGAGCAGAAATTAATGAATTGGAAACTAAAAGGAAAATTAAGAAAAATTGATGAAACAAAGAGCTGGTTTTTTGAAAAAATTAACAAGATTGATACACCCTTGGCCAATCTGATCAAGCGAAAAAAAGAAAAAAAAAACACTTCAAATCAACAAAATTAGAAATGAAAAAGGAGAGATCACAACAGACATGAGTGAAATAGGGAGAATTATTAGGACTTATTTCAAAAACATCTACTCCATAAAACAAGAGAATATGGAGGAAATGGATGAATTCCTAGACACATACCAACTACCAAAGCTAAGCCCAGAAGAGATTAATCTCCTAAACAAACCCATCATACCCTTCGAGATTACAGAGGTAATCAAACACATCCCCAAAAAGAAGAGTCCAGGACCACATGGTTTCTCAGCTGAATTATATCAAACCTTCATGGAAGAACTGAAACCAATTTTTCTCAAACTGTGCCACACAATCGGAGAACAGGGAGAGATCCCCAACTCATTCTATGAAGCCAGTATCACCCTAATTCCAAAGCCAGGCAGAGATGCCACAAGAAAGGAAAATTATAGGCCCATTTCCCTGATGAACATAGACGCAAAGATCCTGAACAAAATCCTTGCAAACCAAATTCAACAGTACATCAAAAGCATTATCCACCTTGATCAAGTAGGCTTCATCCCTGTAATGCAGGGGTAGTTCAACATATGGAAGTCTGTCAATGTAATAAACCACATAAACAAGCTGAAACACAAAAACCACATGATCATTTTGATAGATGCAGAAAAGGCCTTTGACAAAATACAACATCACTTCATGATCAAAACATTGGAGAGAATAGGCATGGATGACCCATATCTCAACATAATAAAGGCTTTATATAAAGCTCCTAAAGCCCAAGTAATTCTTAATGGGGAGAGACTAAAAGAATTCCCATTGAGATCAGGAACAAGCCAGGGTGTCCACTCTCACCTCTGCTCTTCAATATAGTGCTAGAAGTATTAGCTCAAGCAATAAGACAGGAGAAAGAAATCAAAGGGATACAAATTGGAAAGGAAGAAGTTAAGTTAGCCCTATTTGCAGATGACATGATTCTATACATAAGTGACCCAAGTACCTCCATCTCAAAACCCTTAAAGGTGATTAGCCAGCAAAGTAGCAGGATATAAGATCAATGCTCAGAAATCAGTAGCCTTTCTGTATGCAAAAGACAAAGATACAGAAAAAGAAATAACTAACATTGTCCCATTTTCAATAGCAACAAAGAAAATAAAATGCCTTGGAATAACATTAACCAAGGAAGTGAAAGACCTATACAATGAAAACATAAAAACACTCAAGAAAGAAATTGAGGAGGTCCTATGAAAATGGAAAGACCTCCCATACTCCTGGATAGGTAGAATTGACATTGTGAAAATGGCAATTTTACCAAAAGCACTATATAGAATCAATGCAATGCTGATAAAAATCCCAATTTCTTTCTTCACTGAGATAGAAAAAACTAAGTCAAAATTCATATGGAAAGGCAGAAGGCCTCGGATATCCAAGCATATCCTCAGCAAAAAAAACTACCTCTAGAGGCATCACCATACCTGATCTAAAGCTGCACTAAAAAGCCATTGTAATAAAAACAACATGGTACTGGCATAAAAACAGGAATATAGACCAATGGAACAGAATAGAAGACCAGACTTTGGGTCAAGTAACTACAGCTACTTGATATTTGATAAAGGTCCTACCAATGCAGAATGGAAAAAGGACAGCATCTTCAACAAATGGTGCTGGATAAACTGGAATATGAAACTCAATCCACACATCTCACCATACACAAAAATCAAGTCCAGATGGATCAAAGACCTTAATATAAAACCAGAAACTCTGCTACTACTGGAAGAAAAAATAAACGAGGAACCTTCCATGACATAGGAGTGGGAAAAGACTTCCTGAACAAAACCCCAGCAGCTCAGGAAATTAAACAATCACTCAACCATTGGGATCTCATGAAGCTGAAAAGCTTTTTCACTGACAAATATACTATAACCAAAGCCAGCAGATTACCCACAGAATGCTCCCATTTTTACCAGCTCCCATTTTCACCAGCTATACAACTGATAAAGGACTAATTTCTAGAATCTACAAAGAACTCCAAAGACTAAACCATAAATCATCAAACAACCCACTCACAAAAGATGGGGCAGAGAACTGCACAGGGAGTTCTCAGAGGAAGAAATACAAATAGCAAACACACATTTAAGAAAATGTTCAACATCCCTAATCATCATGGAAATGCAAATTAAAACAACTATGAGATTCCACTTTACCCCAGTAAGGATGGCTAATATTAAAAACAAACAAACAAACAAACAAAAACAATGAAAACAAATGCTGGTGAGGCTGTGGAGAAATAGTAACAAGCTTTCACTGATGGTGGGAATGTAAAATGGTTCAACCATTATGGAAAGCTATATGGAGACTCCTGAAAAGGATGACCATAGACCTACCAACAGACCCAGTTATTCCCTTACTGTGCATTTACCCTAAAGGCTCCAAACCTCAGATCAGAGACATTTGCTCAACTATGTTTATAGCTGCCCAATTCATAATAGCAAAGAGCTGGAATCAACCCAGATGTCCATCATTAGATGAATGGATAACAAAGATGTGGTATATCTATACTATGGAATTCTACGTAGCAGTAAGGAAAGATGAAATAATGAAATTTGAAAAAAAAATGGTCAAACGTGGAAAAGATCATCCTCAGTGAGCTCACCCAAGCACAAAAAGATAATCATTGCATGGTCTCATTTATCTGTCGCTCCTAACCTGAATCCACCTGAGATGCTGCCAAGCCTAATAAGCACTCTGAGGACCAGACAATAGTGAGGGTGGGATGGAGGGAAGGTAAGGGAGGGAGGGAAGTTGAGGGTTGGAGGGAGGACAAGGGTGGGGGGACACAAATAGGGACCCAAAAGGAAATGATACTATAAAACCCTTTATTCTGAACAACAGGCAAAAACATTGATTCTTCAGCTGGCCCACAGAGGGAACACCTGAACCACAGGAAACTGGAGAGAACATCATGAAGACCAACCTTAATTTTTTTCCTGCTCTCCTTTCTCTCCTCTCTCCCTCTCTCTCCCTTTCTCTCCATCTTCTCTCTATACTCACTTTCTCTTTTATATTATCTATCTTTTTCTCCCCTCACCTTCTAGGCACTGACTTATAACTCCCAGTACCAGCACGGGGTTAACTTTCACAATGAGCTGTTGATCCAAGAGACCTACAAGGTTTCCCAAAAGAGACAGATTTCTGTCAGAGTTCTTGATGACCCACCAAAGGTTAATTGTAAGACCCTACTGTTGAAGACAGGATAAATGTGTGTGAGACCAAGCATGGAGACACCTGGCCAGAATCTGGAAGAGGGTCAGTCCCTAGAGACAGTTAGTCTAGTGCCAGAGGGTGCTACATGAGCAACTGGGGGAAAATGTCTGACATCAGTCCAAACAACTTGCAGTCTAAGACACCCAGCAGGAAACAGCCTGACATAATGCTCAAACAAGTGCAGTAGTGGCACATAGTCATGGTGGGCAACCAACTGCTCTTGATTTGGCTAATAGATCCACTCCGTGGAATGGAACTCATTGCTGGAACTGGGAAATAACTCAAAACCAACTACAAAAAAAGAGCACAGTCTCCAATCAAGATACCACTAAATGTGGGCTAGAAGAGAGCCTATGCCTATAAAATTCCCTCCAAGATATCTATGGCCATCCCATCTATCTAGTACTAACTTCTCTCTTCATTGGAGAATTTGCTTATCTTTTTCAGATGGAAAATGAACCTGAAGGGAGGATAAGCCAATCACACCTCACCAGGGCCCCAGCTGAAACCATAGAGTAATGTGGAGGAAGGGCAAGAGTACACCATTCTTGGGGATCTCAACACCAGAAAAAGGCTGAAGGAGACAAACACGGAGAACATCCAATTCCTACTAAGCCAGACATCCAGAGACACAGAGGCTCCCAAAACCTCATCACTGAAGTAGAACTAAAATGACTCCAACGTGGCTCAGGGAAATTTGCGGAAGAGGGGGCGGAAAGAATGTTAGAGCCACAAGTTGGGGCATTATGCACAAAGACTTGGCTTATCCCCCATAACTCTTGACTACCCCCACAATGAATGACCCACATTCCCCATTGATGAGGGTCCCTTTGGAAGAGGGAGGACAGGGAGGAGGATAATGGAGTCACCATTATGAATGTAAAATTATAATAATATAAATAAAATAAAAGAAGCTAAACAGGTCTCTCAGATCAACAGCTCATCGTGAAAGTTAACCCCGTGCTGGTTCTGGGAGTTATAAGTCAGCACCAAGGAAGGTGAAGGAAGAAAAAAATAGGTAATATAAAAGAGAAAGTGAGTATAGAGAGGAGAAGACAGAGAGAGAGAGACAGGAAAAGATTAAGGTTGGTTTTCATGTTGTTCTCTCCAGTTTCCTGTGATTCAGGTGTTCCCTCTGTGGGCCTGTTGAAGGATCAATGTTTTAGCCTGTTGTTCAGAATATAGGGTTTTATAGTATCATTCCCTTTTGGGTCCCTATTTGTGTCTCCCCACCCTTACCCTCCCTCCCACCCTTACCCTCCCCCATCCCACCCTCCCTATTGTCTGGTCCTCAGGGTACTGGCAGCATCTCAGGCTGATTCAGGTTAGGAGTCACAGATGAATGAGACCATGCAATGAGACCTAAAAGATTTCCCAAAAAAGACAGATTTCTGTCAGAGATCTTGATGACCCACCAAAGGTTAATGGTAAGACTCTACTGTTGAAGACAGCATATGCAGGTGAGACAAAACATGGAGAGACCTGGTCAGAATCTGGAAGAGGGTCAGTCTCCAGACAGTTAGCTAGTCTAGTGTCAGAGGATGCTACATGAGCTAGTGGGGGAAAATAACCGACATATGTCCAAACAACTCACAGTCTAAGCTACCCAGAAGGAAACAACCTGAGATAATGCTCAAACAAGTGCAGTAGTGTCACACAGCCATGGTGGGTAACCAATGGCTCTTGATTTGGCTAATAGATCCACTCAGTGGAATGGAACTCATTGCTGGAACTGGGAAGTAAGTCAAAACCATGTACAAAAATGAGCCCAGTCTCTAAGATCAAGCTCCCACTAAATGTGGGCTAGAAGAGGGCCTACACATATAAAATCCTCTCCAAAATAGAGGGGAATTTGCATGATGGCAGGGGCATTCCCTTCAAGAGGATTCAACAAACTTGTGAATTGTATGGCAGTATAGGCCTGGTTAGCCAGACTGCATGGCAGAAGAAAACAGGAAGAAATGCCTGAGGCTTGGTGTGACAACAGTTACAGTCCCATGGTAGGCTTACTACAAGATGATCCCAGGCTGTCATTGGTGTCCATTTATCTGTCCTTTCACCCAACTCCCGGAGTCTGTGTCTTTTGCTTCGGCAGAACAATGCAGGCAGGAAGGGCCAGGGTGGACCAGCAATGTCCACTTTCAGACTTAACAATGCAGGCCCAGGGTAATGCTATTCAGACCAGCAGAGCATCCTGTTTATCTATTATCCCCACCTGCTCAAGCAAGTGTAAAGTTATGTAAATAAATAATAACATTTTGCTCCATTTACACCAGTAGAGCCTTTAGTGGCATTGAAGTTGGAGAACCAACTCCAGAGAGCACCAAGCCCACTAGGGAAATCCATCCTTACAATTCTGTTTCTCTAGAACAACTCCTGGTACCATAATCTGCATTAGTCAAGGTTCTCTAGAGAAACAGAACCAATAGAATGAATTGTATTAAAAGGGAATTTATTGGATTAGCTTACAACAGTCCAGCAATAGCAGGTTGCAGGCCGAGAATCAGGAACCCAGTAGCTGCTAGACCACAAGGCTGGATACCTCAGCAGTCCCAATCCAGCACTGAAGGCCTGGAGGAGTCCTGGGGAGATGCTGCTCTTCAGTCCTCACTGGTCTTCAGTCCACACTGGAAAGCAGCAAGCAGCACTGGAAACCAGGTGGGAGGAGGGGATACTTTCCTTCCTAGAGCTTCTTTAGATAACCAACCCCCTCCCCCTCACCTCTGAGAGGGGTCGCCCTCTCTGGGGGAAAGACTCGCCCTGGGGGAAGGACTCCTCCTTTAGGTAATCCTTCCTAGAAGCAACTTCAGAGACCCACTTATGAGGAATGTCTGTGGATTCCAAAACAGATCAAGATGACACAAACTTAACCATCACAGCACCCTTGCACAGTGGGCATACTCTGCTTAGAGAGTGAGCTGGATACCTCACAAGGGCCAACACTAGATAAGATTATTAAAACTTTTCTCCTCCAGCATCCTTCATAGCACTTTTTAGCACTATGATAGCTAGCCAACAGGGAGGAAACTTCTAGCTCAGTTCTGGCTTGATTTCTCAGTATTCTGCAACCAAAGCATGTCTTGGCTCCAGCAACAGTGTCTTATCATCTACTTCTGGTAGGCATCAAAGCATTTGCAATAGCTTATATTGTGTTGGGGGCGTTAGGGGTCTCTCTGATCAATGATGACCTATTCCTGGCACTGAGATTAAATCTGGATTTGTGATTGTTATATTTTTCTATTATTTTGACTTTTTACTTGGTATCAGTGCACTGACAAAATTGAAAAAATAATTGAAATTTTAATTATAGAAGCTAACTTTATTGATTACTGATTAGAAAACTCTTGACTCTATGTTGTTATTAATTATAACTCCCAGAAATAAAAAGAAATTCTACTATGTTTATCAATTGTAATTTCAGACCATGAAACTTTATCTAAATGTACAGGAAGTATTGCCCGGTTATATGCCAAATGACTTGCATACCAGATTAATTGGAATTAATCAGTTCTCACAGCAATCACATGAAATAGGGATTATCTTTCCTATTTTGTACTTGGATATCCTACAAAGATTACTGAAGTGACCAGGATCATACAGCGCTATTGCTGGGTCTAGACTGGAGCTTAAGTCTTGGCATCACAGAAGCTGAGAACATTCTCTTAGTGATATTGTCATCCCTGTGTTCTAGGTCATAAGAAGCAAAGGTCTTATTTTTCTTGATATTCTTTCTTCAATTATTTTTTAGGTTCTTTCATGGATTAGCTTTAATCTGTTCGAGTCTACCTGACCTGGAAGGAGACTTACATAAGAGAAGGCAATGGGATATGAGTAGCACCAGTAATTCCTGGAGAGTTAAAAGCCAGCAAATCCTTGCAGAATGCCTAAAGTCCCCTCATGCCAAGTGGAACAGTACAAGGAACCTTAGAGTTTTTCAGATACTACCATAAAATGATGCAGTGTCTATTCATGTTCTAGTTCCAGCTTATCTGATGAGCTGAAAGGGCTTCTACATAAATGATATTCAGACCTTCTAGGCCTGACCTAGTCCTTCATTATATAGAAGAAGAGTTTTCATGAGAGAAAGTGACAGATTCAAGGTCATATAGGGACTCACTGGAAGATCTAAGAGATTTTATAATCAGTGATCATAATCATGACCATAATCACAACTAGTATTTGAACAATCATTGTGTATAAGACTTTGCATTAGTAGTTTTCACATATGCTTTTCTCAATAACCTTATGTGATCATATTAACATCTCTACTTTATAGATGGGAGTCTGAGGCTTGAGATGTCATTCATTTATCCAAAGTCATCCCTCTGGTAGGTAGAGCAGCAAGATCAGATCAAGGTTTATTTGATTTTAGATTTCATGTCTTCTATCTACTCTTTCATTTTATAACACAGTCAATTGTATCAGCTCTCTGTTGGTTTTGTTCATAATGCATGTTTTCCTCAGGATATCAAAGTAGTTAACTACACACAAATATGTACTTATATGGATAGCTTTTCTCCTTCTCTCTCTCTTTCCCTCTGTGTGTGTGTGTTTCTTTCATCATACATCACCAGTTATGAAAATTCATTTCCCTTCTATTAAGTATTAATAACTTTAGTTGAATGGTAACCTCTCTTAGCCACTGAGTATGCTAACATGGTACCATGCAGGCATGATATTTGCCCCATTTCTGATTTTGTGTTAATTTTATTAGTCTGAGAAAAACCTATTCCATAAGCAATTGATTTAAGCCAATTAATTTCCCCACCGAATATTAAGTAATTTTCATTTTAGTCTTGAAAATGACACAGAGTTAAAAAATTCTTTTGCAATTGGCAACACCAATGGCTATTTTGTTTAGAATATATATTCAGTCTTCCTCTTCCCACATTTCCAAAAGCTTCTGAAGTTTCTGGAATGATGAGTGCCATTTTTATATGGATGACATGTCTGGTGACAGGAGGACCACAGATAAGGTCTAGACACCAGAAAGCTCAGGTATGATGAGAGAGTTGGTACTTTAAGCCCTTCGCTGGGGAGTGGGAGAGGGACTGGGAGCTGAATGATCACTGTGTTAGTCAGATTTCTCAAGTCTGTAACAACCTTCCTGACCAAACAAGTCCCCTAAACAGGAAAGGTTTCTTTTGGTGCCTGATTTCAGAGGTTTCAGTCCACATAGATTAGGTAGATTAATTCCTTTACTGTGGGCTTGACACCATGGTCATGTACTCCAACAGGGACCAGAAACTTCTTGAGGTCTTGATGTAACTATTTATCTTTACCCAATACGATATCCTTATTATCACTCTAGTAAAGGTCAGCACAGCATTGTGACCTGGAGTTCTGTGATCATCTCTAACAATTTCATCAAACCTGAGTTGGGCTGATAGGAACAGAAAGTACAGGAGACAACTTAACTGATTTTTTTTTTTTTTTTTTTGGTTTTTCGAGGCAGGGTCTCACTCTGGCCCAGGCTGACCTGGAATTCACAATGTAGTCTCAGGGTGGCCTTGAACTCACGGCGATCCTCCTACCTCTGCCTCCCAAGTGCTGGGATTAAAGGCGTGCGCCACCACGCCCAGCTAACTTAACTGATTTTGATCAGCATCCGAAGTGGGGTTTTCGAGATCCATCTACTACAAAAGATAACACTTGGGAAGGAATTTTGAAGAACTGCTCCATAGTGAGATTTCCAACTGAGTGTTATATAGCTTCTAACAGAGTGATTACTGTGTATCTATAGACTCTTACAATTGAATGCTTAGAAGTGTCCCCAGTTATAATGGACAACATATAATAGTAGCCTGCTGTTACAGAAAATTTATTCACTGATTCTTTTTAAAGCATAGTAAGGAAGACTTCATTCAGAACCCTCACAATAGGTACAGGAGTCAATATGATGAGGAAAAGATTGTGCTCATCTTTGAATACAGAAAGACCCAGTGAGAATGTGAAGCTAGGGAGCAGGTGGAGGTCAGAGGATGGAAAATAGTACTAAGATGAAATGAGCAAGGATACAAGAATTCTTGGGGAAGATAAGCCAGGGTGATGTGATATCACTTAGAGGTAGGTCAAGGCTGAAGAACTTGATCAGATATCAAGGGTGATCAGATTAAAGCATGTATGTGTTTGTGTGGGAAGGGGTGTGTGTGGGAGAGGTTCATGCTAAACTGACTTAGCAAAGTTTTTTTCCCTTAAAATTTAGTTTCATAAGAAAGTGCACACTTGGCCACTCAGAAAATGATCAGGACCATGACTAGGTTTGACCAAACAAATTATGTTTGCCAGTGCCCAACATGCCACAGTGTAATGTTCACAAATACATGTTCCAGTTGGTTTTGTGGAAGAAAAGTTATTAAATAGAATGAGAGGCTGGAATTGAGACAATGGGATGGGTGGGGCCACATCTTGACTGGAACTGCTTAGTCATACACATTTTTGTCTTCTATTTAAATTCAGTCTTCATGTCTGGACCCCAAAGACAGAGTAGAAGAGTCACTGGACATCTTTGTTATTCCCAATGAGACCACAGTGAATAAGTTGTGGGAGTATAGAACCCTGATGGGATCATAGTGGGCATCATGACGTACACCTGAGACAAGGAAGGCTGTCGGAAGTGTTGTGACATACTCAAGCTACAGTACGACTCTAGGTGACTACCACTTGACGAATTTAGTAAGGGTTACCCAACTCCTTTTGGAGAAAAACATGTATCCTAACTGCCTTAGATTCACTAGTACACAGTGACAACACAGACAACATGCAGTGTCAATGGAACAGCACTGACCCACAAGACAGAAAAGGACCTTAGAGCCGGGCGTGGGGGCGCACGCCTTTAATCTCAGCACTTGGGAGGCAGAGGTAGGAGGATCACCATGAGTTCAAGGCCACCCTGAGACTCCATAGTGAATTCCAGGTTAGCCTGGGCTAGAGTGAGACCCTACCTCGAAAAAAACAAACAAACAAAAAGACAAAACAAAACAAAAGGATCTTAGGAGTGGTGGGTGCTTGTCTAACTATCTGGGGCAATCTAACTTTGCTTATGATAGGAACAGCATTCCCACAAGAAGATATTTTTATTTAAAATAGGCAGAATTTAGAGGATTCTCTCCCAAGAGGAAGGCCAAGGATGGGAGTCAGACTGGAAACAGAATGAGGTTTTAGGAAAGAGGAACTGACAGATTCAACAAACAATGCAAGTTAGTGCCAAAACCAAGCAATGGACAGGACCCAGTATGGTTTGACTGTGTCTTTCATAGATCATATGCTAGAAACTCAATCTCCATTGTAGCAGTGCTAAGAAGTGGGACATTTATGAAGTGATTAGATGATGAGTGCTCTGTCACCTGGAGTGCACTAATGTCATCACAGGAATGAGTGGAATCCCAAAGAAAAAAGAGTTCTATCTCCCTCTCCCCATTCTCTCTTTCTCTTCTGTCTTCCACCATGTTAATGTAGTGAGAAGAACTTTGCAGAGCTAGCACCTTGATATTGGACTGCTCAGCTACCAGAATGGTGAGAAATCAGTATCTATTTTTTTCCTAATGAATTACCCAGTGTGTGTATTTATTGTAGTCGCATGAAACAGATTAATGCAGGCTTGTGTCCTGATCCAGTGGAGCCTTTTGACTAAATACAAATGGTAGCTAAACTGCCTATTGGACAACAGTTCTATCTTCTAGCTGGTGAGGTTTAAGGCATCCCTGCAGGACACCCGTGGATCTCTAAAGTTATGGAAAGTCCTTCAGGACACTTACAGTTTACATTGAGATATTATGCCTGCTCTTGCCACTAGAAAAGTTGAAACAAAATATATACTGATATATAGTTAATTCGAACAGAACTAATTTATTTTATTTTTTTTAAATTTTTTTATTGACTTTTAATCTTACATACCAAAAAAACCCCACCTGATATTTCCCTCCCCTCCCCCATTCCACTTTAGAACTCCGGTCTCCATCATATCCCCTCCCTTTCTCCATTAGTCTCTCTCCTAATTTGATGACATCATCTTTCTCTTCTATTTTGAGGGTCTTGCAAAGGTATTGCTAGGCACTGCAAGATCATGGATATCGAGGCCAATTTCTGTCTGGGCAGCTGCATAGTAAGAGGTCATATCCTTCCTTTGGCTCTTCCATTCTATCCGCCCCCTCTTCCACAATGGTCCCTGAGCCACTGGAGGATGTGACAGAGGTGTTTCAGTGCTAGGCACTCCTCCATCCCTTCTTCTCAGCACTATGTTGCCTTTTGTGTCATCCCAGTGGTCATCACCATCTGAAAAGAGAAGCTTCTCTAGCCAGAAGTGAGAATAGCGTTAGTATGTGGACATGAACATTTAGTGTAGTGTCCCCAGGGCACCTTGGTGGGAATAATATATACATTTAGTCAGACATGAGCAGGCTTATACCCCCAAGGCTCATGACCTCACCTACCATAGACTTTTACTTAGGTTTTTCAGTACCGGGTATGTATTCCCTCCCGTAGAGAGGGCTTCAGTCCAATTATGGAGCACTTGGTTACCCCAAGAGTAGACACGCCACTATTGCACCCGTTCAGTCATTGGGCCTGTCTGGCCAAGCTTGAATATTCAGCATCCACTATTTTCACTGTTGATGGCTTCTGTCTCCCATACGCTGCATGCAGTGCAGCTTTTTCCAGCTTTCAGTTGGCTCGTCTACAGGGAGAAGGTTTTCTGCTCACTCATGCCCTCGCCATAGTAGGTGGGTGGGTTCTGCTATATAATCACACACAATAGGAACCAGTCTCAATCCAAACCTGTAAAGTCAGGCAGGCTGGTTTACATTGTCTCCATTTAACTTGGAACCAAGAAAAATGAAGTCATGGGCAATTGTATCAATAGCTGTCATTAACATGCCTGTCTTCTATTGGGAAGTAAAGTAAATAATATTGTCATATACTTACTGATCTGTTCTGAAATAGAAATGAATTGTATAATCTCATATATTTGGTAATGTTGATAGGATTCAATTACCCATGTAAATGTATATTTGGACAATACAAGTATTGATGATCAAATATACTAGGACATTGATCCTGACTTCTCAGGATGTAATGCCCATGAAAATGACTGGCTGAGGCATATGTAGCTAAACAATAACTGATTTCTGGTCTAAATAGTTTAGTACAAACTTGTTATAAGATACAAATAAGGTCAAGAATAAAAAGAATAAACAAAGTAGTACAAGAACATGAACATGCATGTGTTTTGTCATAGCTTTATATGACAAAAGGGTCTTATTTTTTAATTTAAAAAATATATATATTTATTTATTTGAGAGAGAGAAAGAGGCAGAGAGAGAGAGAGAGAAAGAGAGAATGGAGAAAGACATAATGGGTGGGCCAGGGCCTCCGCCATTGCAAATGAACTCCAGATGCATGCGCCCCCCCTGTGCATCTGGCTTATGTGGGTCTTGAAGAATCGAACCAGGATACTTTGGCTTTGCAGGCAAACACCTTAACTGCTAAGCAATCTCTCCAGTCCCAAGGGTCGTCTTTATATGTATCTCTACCCCGTACTGCTTATTTCAAGTGCTAAGAAGAGTTGTGCTGGTTTCTTGTTATACCTAATTCTATGAATACTGTACTAAAGCTGGACATGTAATCCCAGTTTTCCTTAGGCAAAGACAGGAGGATCAGGACTTTAAGGCTATCCTTGACTACATAGCAAATTTGAGGACAACCTGGGCCACATGAAACTCTGTCTCATAAATAAAGCATGCTGCATTAAATGTAAGTCTTCAGACACATAAGATTATTTTGCTTTAAGGGGTTTGAGACAAAGATCAGGGGACAGACCTGTTAACAGCGGTCCCTGAGTATTTACAGGTTTGTGGCATCACCTTAATTATCTTCACAAGTAGTGAAGCAGCAAGAAATATTTTTATTTTTTATTTATTTATTTTATTTTAGAGAGAGAGAGAGTTGGCACACCAGGGCCTCAGCCACTGCAATCAAACTCCAGATGCTTGAGCCACCTAGTGAACATGTGAACCTTGTTGCTTGCCTCACCATTGTGCATCTGGCTAAGGTGGGATCTGGAGAGTCAAGCATGGGTCTTTTGGCTTCACAGACAAGCACCTTAACTGCTAAGCCAGCTTTCCAGCCCAATAAATATTTTTAAGAGCAAAGTGATAGTGAAGGTTTGAAATACACTGACAAAGAGGCAGAGGGCCACTAACGTGGAAAGTACTCAAGGGCACCAGGAAATGGTCTATGGCTGCTCTTCATAGGATTTTTAGTGGAGGATGGATTGCTAGGGGCATAATTTGGGTGGTCCTCTGGTTTGACTGACAAGTTTGGATCATATAACATTTTCTCTACTGCTCATGCTCCTTCCTACCATGAACCTGATTTTAACCATGTATTTGCCCAGTTACACATTAGTCATAAGATGGTAAGGAAGGGTTTATCCATGGAAGTTCACTTAGAGGACACAGTTTGTCTTGCTGTGCATGCACCCCAAACTAATACAGACTGAACAAACCCCTGCTATTCCCATCCAGAATCTATCTAAGGACTTATTTGCATAGAAACTAATCACAAGTAGTAGTCACTAGGGGAGAAGAAATAGATTTCATTGTTTGGGGTGAGGTGTATGTGCAGCTTGGGCAGGTTGCCACAGGTTGCTCAAGGGCATTGTGAAAAAAAAAAGCTGTTTTAGTTACTCTCTCATGGTTGGGACTATCACTGGACCACAAGTAGATTATAGGAGGAAAGAGTTTTCTTCAGGCTTATAGAATACAGGGGAAATATCACCAATGGCAGAAGAAGCTGACTCATTTCCATAGATACTTAGCAGAGAGGCCCCACCAAACAGCCAGCAAATGCAAGAAGCCAGAGCTCAACTGGCTCTTTTCACATTTTAGGGCTGGACTACAAGATCCCCTCCCAGTGACACTTCAGTAAGATGATTAACCTTAATTTAAAAATCCCTGAGGTTATGGAGGACATACATTTACATCCAAACCCTCACAAAAGGTTTGTTTACTGTCCAAGCCAAGCAGAATATAAAATATTCTCCATAGGCTTATTATTGGAGTATGTAATCCACAGTTAGTGGTGCTGTTTGGGAAAATTTTAGAACCTTTAGGAGGTGGAACCATGCAAAGAAAGTGTCATTGGGAGCTGGTCTTGAGTTGTTACCGCCCCATTTTCTGTGTGGTGCTGTCTCTGTTTCCATGAACACCTGAATCAGCCTTTGGCTCCTGCCATGGTTTTCCCACCATGATGAAACTTACCCTGGAAACTGTCAGCTGAAAGAAATCCTTTCCTTCTCTAAGTTGTTTCTGGTCAGGCATTTTGTTAGCAAAGAGAAAGTACTGATACACTGCTCATCTTTGTAATATCCTTCATAATCAGTGTGTAAGAAGTGTGAGTGAAGTGTTTCCTTGAATATTCTGAGCCTCATGAACATATTAATCAAGGAGGGAGTAGCAGGAAACCTGGTGTAGAGTCAGTCAGAAGCACAGATAACACCTTTTACTTGCAATTCCATCCATAGTGAGGGAAGCTTGGAGTCCTTAACCTGTGGGATCTGACTCAATTCTTGGTAGATGGTCTCAGAATTAGCATTAGCTATGTGATTTTTGGCCAGTGGACAATTATTTGGTACATGGAGAAAATATCCCCATATCCCCCACATACTAATTTTAATGCCTAAAGGTGATGTAATCTGTGTTGAGTGGTGAGTGAGAACAGGAAAACAATTTGCTTTTTTCCTATATAAATGTCATACAGCTGTCTGCTCTTGTGCTTCTCTCTACATGACTGAAATTGTCTTGGGCTGCATCATGGAGCCTGATTTAACACTTTGACTTAAAGATTATCACTGTGATGGCACATCTGAAAGCATTTTCAAGGAATGTTGGGTATATTAAAGCCTAATGCATGGGTCAGAAACCTATAGTCTCTTCCCTGCCAAATCCTATTTGCCACCTGTTTTTGTTTGATTTTTTGAGATAGGGTCCCATGTAGCATAGGCTGGCTTTCTATGTATCTCAAACTGGCTTTAAATTCCTGAGCCTCCTCCCTCCAACCCCAAGTAGTCATGTGACTACTCCTGGATTACCACTTGGTTTTATAAACAAAGTTTAATCAGGGCATAGCCACATTCATTTGTTTATGTAGTATCTTTTGAATACTTATGATTGAAGCTGTATGCATCACAAAAGCAAAAGTATTTTCTTTCTTTTCATCACTATAACAAATACTTAGATAATTAATTTATGAAGAGAAATGGTTTGTTTGGGATCACAAATTTGGAATTTTCATTTCTTTATCAATTTGTCCTGTTGATTTGGATTTGTAGCATCATATCACAGCAGGAACATATGACAAAAACACTCTTTCTATCACCATAAAGTGTGAGAGAGAGACTAAAGACTTATCCCTCTGCCTCACATCTTAAAAGTTCCATCACCTCCCTGTAGTACCAAGTTAGAAACCAAGATTTTAAGTATGGATTTTGAGACAAGTTAGATCCAAACTATAGTACTCTCTGGCTCTTTGCAGAACCCTGGACTAGTGGATGTATGGTTACTTTCAGGATTTCACATTGAAGTAAGAGTAGAAATAGGTATCCTCTTTGCTACATCAAATATCCTCTTCGATACTAGTAGATGCTGAGATGCTAGTGTGCATTAAGCCTAAACTACCAGCAGAATACAGAAGCATAGGATCTACTGTCTGTCCTGAAAGTAGTGCCCAATAGTAGATCCTTCTCTAAGAGGAGAAAGGATTTTTTTATATGTTCTCAGCCTACCCATACTGTTTTCTCTGAGAAAAGAATCCAGTTACTCCTAACTATTGTAATTCATGACATTTCTATAGCACTGTACAGTGTGCACAGGTTGCTTGAATATATTTTTATTGACTCAAGAGATTAAGATTATTGTTTCCCAGCCACACTTGGTATAGGAGGAGGGAATGGAATGAGTCAAAAGCTAAAAACCAATAGAACTTTCCCTAAGCATGAAACAAAGTAGGATAGTTATTATGGACCAATAAGTGGATAAAGACATGGCATACACAGTGTGGAGTCACTAAATACTATTACATTGGCCATGACTCATGGCCGTGTGAGAAATTTTAACCAAATTCCTTTACACAATCATCAAATTTCTCCAGTTTATGACTTACCATTCCTTTTTATCATCTAGAACTAAATCAAATATTCAGGTCTAATCATGTTTGGGACAACTCAGATCTTAATTTATCATTCCTCCTTTAAAAAGGCCTTCAGGGAGAAGGTAACACTTTGATGGATTATATAAACTTTTCTCTTTCCGAAGTTGTGTGCCATTCCCCTGACTCCTGTTAAAAATAAGGATTCTTTCCTTACCACAAGTAAGCCTTTAAGTCTTACTCATTAACATCTTAGAGAATTTAACAGATTTATATGTGATAGAGTTTACAATGATAACATTATCAAACATTTATGGGGTTTCTACATAAGACCAAAGGGAAAACCTGTATCAGCAGAGGTTTAAAACGCAAATAAACTGCAAATTAATGCAAATATACTGTAGTCTTTAAGGATGAAGAGCATGTTGTAGATAAATGGACATGAGTCATTATATTTCCAGCCTGGCAACATTCTCATGTTGTTGTGATCAATTCTGCTAAGGGAAGGTAATCCTGAAATAAAGGTATAACTTGACTTTTGAACTTCAAAATGGAATATGTCTTCTTTAAATGGAGACTTTTAAATATTTGGTAAGAATGAGTTTTCTAAGAGGTTGTATAGCTTTGCTTTTTATCTAGACTTATTAATAAAATCAGATTTATGTTACATATTTTAGTATAAATTACATATGTGAACATTTAAAATTTTATATATAAAATACATGTTTTATGTATATGTTTTAAAACATAATTATAACCAGGCATTGTGTCATACACCTTTAATTGAAACACTTAGGAGGTAGAGTTAGGAGGATTGCTGTGAGTTTGAGGCCAGTCTGGGCTAGAGTGAGACCCTATCTCAAAAAAAAAAAAAAAAAAAAAAAAAAAAAAAAAAAAAAAAAAAAAAGAAGAAGAAGAAGAAAGAAAGAAAGAAAGAAAACATTTATAAATAACTACTGAGATAATTTTATAATTTCACTTTTAAATATTAATAGGATATATACTTGATATTTTCATACTTATTTCTTTTCCAAAGCTTCTTCCTTCTTATTAGACTTCTGATTTTGCTGGATAGTCATTCCCTCCCATAAACTTCAGTGCAGAATGGAAGTACATAAGTCTGGGTTAATCATGTGATTGTTTTAGATTGGCAGTGAATAAGACATAAGCAAAAGACTGCTAGCATGACTGATGAGATAGTTCTTTATTATTTGCAAACTTTATGTGTAAGAGTGGATTTCTAGATGCTTTCAGTGTCTACATAAGACAGTTGAAATTGTGGCTGGCATTGAGACTACTGGTGAAGAACCGGGAAAGGAGAGTCACCAGGCTGAGGACAGCACAGGAGGAAGATATAGCAATGACATTATGAGCCACAGGATCCATCAACTCTGAGTAAAGCTGCCTAGTCAGTTCTTGTGAGAGCAGTGATTGATCTTCTTTACTGTTAGGCCAATTTCTATTGTTTGTATAATTGTAGCCTAAAGAACTCTAATTGATACATACACATCTGATAGGCTATTACTTAGTGATTTGTGGGGTCATTCTCAAAACAGTAACCTCAGTCCAAAAGAATGAAGCAGATAGGCCATCCATCTCTCTTCACTTTGCCATCCTCTGCCATCCAGTGAATATTCACTAATTTCCATTTTCTTCACATTTACAAACCATCTACTGTGTTCTGGGTGTTATACTCTTAAAGGTGCCTATTGAGAACTAGCTTGGTCATCCAAGAAGAAAATATTCCTCTTTAAGAAAGTTCTGCTTCTGGTTAAGATGGCAGCATAGGAACCATGCCAAAACAGGCTGAGGGAAAAAAAAAAAAAAAAAAAAAAAAAAAAAAAAAAAAAAACAGCAAAATCCACTCTTCCACTAAAAAGTGAAGTGTATAGTAAATTATCAACCAGAGCAGAGAAGTAGGAGAGATCCAGAGCATCTAGAGTCCACAGAAGCAGGCAAAAGTGGCTCCAGCAGCAGTGGCGAGTTTCACGTGGCTGCAGCCACCAGGTTCTGCCTGAGCAGCAGGATTTTAAAGCCAGGTGAGGGGATTTTCCAATCACACCAGCCTCCCAGCCTCCTTGCAAACTCAAGAAACATGGAAGGAGGACTGCAGAGACCAACAGAGCAGCTTGTGAGGAACAGGATTGTGTGGACCAGCAGGCGGACTTCAGCCACCATCCACAGCCTCCTCTCCCCCACCACCAGCACAAGCACCAGAAAAAAAAGAGCTGGGAAAGAGAGCTCACCTACCCAGCACAGGGCACAATCAGAGCAGTGACCCACAGATGAAACTGGCCTTCCTGAGCCCACAACACAGCAAAGAAGGACCCAAGCAGCCATGCAGCATAGCTGAGATCAAAGCTGTCCCAAAAGATAATTAGAAAACCCAAGCATTAAATTAATCCAAGATGCAAAAATCTACATTATAATACAAGAAACAGAAAAATCAAGACAATATAAATCCACCAAAAAGTATTAACGCATCAGAAATGAACTTCAGTGAGACTGAATTAGAGGAAATGCCTGAGAAAGATTTTGAAAAAATGATTATAAATATGTTCAAAGAACTCAAAGAGGAAATCAAAGGGTTCAAAGACCTCAAAGAGAAAATCAAAGAATTCAGAGAAAACATAGGAAACCAATTTAATGAAATAAGGAGGTCAATACTTGACATAAATAAGGAAATAGAAATAATAAAGAAAACCCAGTCAGAAATACTAGCAATAAAGAACACAGTCAGTGAAAAAAAAACTCTGCAGAAAATCTCTCTAGTAGAATGGATGAAGGAGAAAACAGAATATTTAAACTAGAAGACCAGGTGGCAGATCTAATACAGTCCAACAAAGAGAAAGACAAACTAATAGGAAGGTATGAATGGGAATTTCAAGATATTTGGGACACTATGAAAAGATCAAAAATAAGAATTCAGGGTATAGTAGAAGGAGAAGAATTTCACTCCAAAGGCATAGTAGGTGTATTCAACAAAATCATACAAGAAAACTTCCCCCAAATTGGGAAAGAGATGACAAAGCAGATACAGGAAGCCTTTAGAACACCAAACAGACAAAACCTGGAAAGAACCTCTCCCTGCCATATTATAATTAAACTACCAAACATACAAACCAAAGAAAATATATTGAAAGCAGCTGGAGAAAAAAAGCAAGTCACCTACAAAGGCAAGCTCATCATAATCACAGCAGATTACTCAACACAAACTTTAAAAGCCAGAAGGGCTTGGAGTGATGTATTCCAAGTTCTGAAAGATAACAACTGTCAACCAAGGTTACTTTATCCTGCAAAGCTATCCATTCAAATAGATGGAGAAATAAGGACATTCCACAACAAAACCAGGCTAAAGGAATATTTGAAGACAAAACCAGGTCTACAGAAAATACTTGAAAGGATCCTCCATGATGAAGAGAAAGAAAAGCACATATATAAGGAACCTGGAAAAAACAAACCATACTCCAATACTAGTTAATACAAGAGAGCAAAGGTAAAACTGGAAGAACTACAAAACAAGAAAAATGGCAAAAATAAATACATACCTTTCAATAATAACTTGTAATATCAATGGCCTGAATGTCCCAACCAAAGATATAGGTTTTCAGACTGGGTTAAAAAGCAGGATCCTTCAATTTTTTGCCTCCAAGAAACTCACTTTTCTACAAAGGATGGACACTATCATAGGGTGAAAGGCTGGAAAACGGTGTTTCAAGCAAATAGGCCTAGAAAACAAGCAGGGGTTGCTATCCTAATATCTGACAGGGTAGACTTCAGACCAACATTAATTAGGAAAGATAAGGAAGGTCACTTTATATTGATTAAAAGAATGCTTAAACAGGAGGACATTACAATCCTAAACATATATGCACCTAACATGGGGGCTCCCAATTTCATCAAACAAATGCTATTAGAACTAAGGTCACAGATAATACCAAACACACTTGTAGTGGGTGACTTCAACACCCCACTCTCACCAATTGACAGGTCATCCTGATTAAATGAGGTCATAGAACAAATGGACCTAACAACAAACACACAGAGGATGAAATCAGAGAATCACTCCCATTCACAATTTCATAAAAAAAATAATAAAGTACCTTGGGATAAACCTAACCAAGGACTTGAAAGATCTCTACAAGGAGAACTTTAAAACACTCAAGTGAGAAATTGCAGAAGATACTATGAAATAGAAAAACATCCCCTGTTCTTGGATCAGAAGAATCAATATTGTGAAAATGGCAATCCTACCAAAAGCAATCTACACATTTAATGCAATTCCCCATCAAAATTCCAATGGCATTCTTCACAGAAATAGGAAAAAAATCCAAAAATTCATTTGGAAGCACAAAATCCTTGGATATCTAAAACAGTTTTGAGCAACAAAAATAAGGCTGGTGGTATCACCATACCTGATTTTAACCTATATTACAAAGCCATAGTAACAAAAACAACAGGTACTGGCACAAAAACAGACATGTAGATCAATGGGACAGAATAGAGGACCCTGATGTAAGTCTGGGTAGCTATAGCCACCTGATCTTTGACAAAAATGCCAATAATACTCATTGGAGAAAAGACAGCCTCTTCAGCAAATGGTGCTGGGAAAACTGGATATGGATCTGTAGAAGGATGAAAATAGATCCTTATCTCTCTCCATGCACAAGAATCAAGTCCAAATGGATCAAAAACCTTAATGTCAGACCTGAAACTCTGAAACTGCTAGAGGAAAAAGTATGGAAAACCCTTCAAAATATTGGTCTTGGCAAAGACTTTCTGAATATAACCCCAATCGCTTGGGAAATAAAACCACAGATCACCCACTGGGACCTCATGAAATTACAAAGCTTTTGTATAGCTAAGGACACTGTGAATAGAGCAAAGAGGCAACCTACAGAATGGGAGAAAATCTTTGCCAGCTATACATCTGACAGAGGGTTAATATCTAGGATATACAAAGAACTCAAAAAATTAAATAATAAAAAATCAAACAACCCAATAAAAAATGGGTTATGGAACTAAATAGAGAGTTCTCAGAAGAAGAAATACAGATGGCATATAAACATTTTTAAAAAAATGTTCTACATCCCTAGTCATCAGGGAAATGCAGATTAAAACTACCTTGAGATTCCATCTCACTCCTGTCAGATTGGCTACCATCATGAAAACAAATGACTACACATGTTGGCAAGGTTGTGGAAAAAGAGGAACCCTTCTACACTGTTGGTGGGAATGCAATCTGGTCCAGCCATTGTGGAAATCAGTGTGGAGGTTCCTGAGACAGCTAAATATAGATCTACCATATGACCCAGCTATACCACTCCTAGGCATATATCCTAAGGACTTGTCTCACTACCTTAGAGATACTTGCTTGACCATGTTTATTGCTGCTCTATTCACAATAGCTAGGAAATGGAAGCAGCCTAGATGTCCCTCAACTGATGAGTGGATAATGAAGATGTGGCACATTTACACAATAGAGTTCTACTCAGCGGTAAAGAAAAATGAAGTTATGAAATTTGCAGGAAAATGGATGGATCTGGAAAGGATTATACTTAGTGAGGTAATCCAGGCCCAGAAAGCCAAATGTCACATGTTCTCTCTCATATGTGGATCCTAGGTACAAATGATTAGACTTCTATGTGAGTAAAAATAAAACTTAATAGCAGAAGGCAGTAATCTAGAAAGGGGATATAAAGAGAATAGAAAGGGAGGGAGGGGGACTTAATAGGATGGTATTCTATAAATGTAAGTAGAAGAACAGATGAATGGGGGTGAAAAGGTCTAAGTGAGGTCAGGGGAAGAGAATGAGTAAAGGAATGGTGGAGGGAGGGCTAATCAAAATCTAAGAGGATATAAATAATCATATGGAAACCCACTTTTCTGGACAATAGAACACTCAGAAGCTATAGATTGTTACTAGAAAATTTTCAGTGCCAGGGATGGGATACCTTCCAGTGAGTTGTTGGCCAGGGAGGTCACGGATACCCCCAAAACATTATAGGCCATTGCCAAGGCTCTTGGTTTCCCACCAGGAATAGATGGTAAGTTCCTATTGCTGAAGACCCCACATACTTGGGCAGCAAGTTCACTGAGAAATCCTGCTGGAGCTGAACTGAAAGCCTCCTCCATGTGGACCAGCTAACAGAAAGTTGGAAAAAGCTACACTGCATGCAGTTCAATGGGAGAGAGAAAACACCAGTGAAGGTACTCAACAGTGAACACTGCAAACTTTAAATTTGGCCAGCCAGGCCAAGTGAGCCAGTGGGTGCAATAGGGGCATGTCTGTTATGGGGGAAACCAACCGCTCTCTAATTGGACTGGAGGCCTGCTCCATGGGAGAGAATACATTCCTGATACTGAAAACCTAAAACAGGGTTAGTCATGAGCCTTAAGGGTGTAATGTCTGCTGGTGTCTCGCTAAATGTATACACTATGCTCATCAAACTGCCTGGTAAATACTTCTCTTAATGTCCACAACCATATATTAATGCTACTCACAGTTTTGTTTAGAGAAGCTTCTCTTTTCAGATGGTGGCAACCTTGGGATGACTCAAAAGGCACCATGGTGCTGAGAAGAAGGGGCAGAGGAGTGCTTAGCACTGAAACATCTCAAACCCACCTTCCACAGCTCAGGGTCCATTGCAGAATGGGGATGGAAAGAATGTAAGAGCCAAAGGAAGAGTAGGACTCCTTACAATGTGCTCCTCCAGACACAAAATGGCCTGGATATCCATGACCTCACAGTGCCTGACACTACCCACATAAGACCATCATAATAGAAGGAAAAGATCATGACATCAAACTGAAAAGAGAGACCGATTGAGAGGGGGAGGGGATATGATGGAAAGTGAAGTTTCAAAGGAGAAAGTGGGGGGAGGGAGGGAAGTACCATAGGATATTGTATACAATTAAAGAAGTTGTCAATAAAAAATAAAAATAAAAAAATAAAAATAAAAATAAAAAAATAAAATAAAGAAAAAAAGAAAGTTCTACTGCTTCATAAAACATGCATGAAGGAAGTAGCAGACTTTGTCACAATAATGCACACTTGGTTAAGAAGTAAACTAGGATGGTGACAAAGACATCATCAATACAATGAGAGTTAGGGTCCACGCTGTGATGCTATCTTCTTTAACATTAAGCACCTGAAGATTTAATCATTTTTAGTTGAACTAACACATATTTTCTTAAATTTTAAAAAGAAGTTTATAATTATAATTATTATTATTTTTTTGGTTTTTTTCAATGTAGAGTCTCACTCTGGCCCAGGCTGACCTGGAATTAACTATGTAGTCTCAGGGTGGCCTCTAATTCACAGCAATCCTCTATAATTATTCATAGTCATTTATAACTATAAGAATTTATAACTGTTTATAAATAGTTATGCAAAAATAGAAATGGTATGATGCTATATAAATATATTTCCAAATTATATATATATTTAGTACAGATGATATACTTGAACATGAGAATATTCACACACATGCACACACACATAAACTTGAATTTGAGCCTCAAAAAATATATATATATATATGGCACTAAAATGATATTTATCTCTAGATACATAGGGTCTGGAGTGGTAATTTTCATTTTTATTTGTAATTTCTGCATGTTCTATAATAGTTTTAAAAATATATTATAGCACATCAAAATATTTTATGACAATTTCATTTATAAATATACACTTTTAAAAATGCAAGTATGGCTGGGTGTGGTGGCACATGCCTTTAATCCCAGCATTTAAGAGGGAGAGGGAAGAGGATCGTTGAGAGCTCAAGGCCACCCTGAGACGGCATAGTGAATTCCAGGCCAGCCTGGACTAAAGAATGACCCTACCTTAAAAAAATGCAAGTATGGTTTAAATTTAGGAACTGTTACAATCCTTTAGTTACGGAACAGTATGTACTAGAAACCTGTAAGGATAAGTGTATTATCTGATGGTCAGGTTGTAGAATTATTTCCTCTGAAGTAAAGAAAGCTTAAGCGTATTTACTGTCACTGCTGTCACTCAGTAGTGCTAGACTGGAAGTAATAGCCAATGTGATAAGTCAATATGTGTGAAAGAAGAAGCAATCATGTAATTGATTTTCAACATTTTAAACTTGATCTAGAAATGGTAGATTGAGATGAATCTTCTTTATATATTTAGACAAGAGTTTCTGAATCTTATACAACCAGATCTAGATACATCTATGTACAAATTTTCTATTTCCTTCTCTATTCTAATAGAAGTTATCTCTGGTCCTAACAAAGATCAACCTCTCCACAAGCTCTGGAGTTCCATCCTTTGTCATCACTCAAGATCTTTATTCTTGTGGGGCTGGAGAGAAAGCTCAGTGGTTAAAAGCACTAGCTTGAAAAGTTTGAGGGCTTGGGTTCAGTTTCTCACTACCCACATAAAGGCAGACACACCCAGAATGGCACATGTGTCTAGAGTTCATTTGCAGTGGCAGAAGGCACTGACATGCCTCCTTTCTTTTTTTCTTTCTTTTTCTTTCAAAAATAAATAATTTTTTAAAAGAGCTTTATTTGCATGTGTATTTTCTCCCTCTCCTGCATCTGTAATTTCTTTCTTTCTGCTGGATTGCTGGCTACATACCAAAAAGGTCTTTTGTACTTAGGAGCTTTTGATCAACAGAAAAAGTCATTCATTGATACTCATCCTCTCATGCTCTGATACCTCTGTTTGTTCTCAGTGCAGCAAAGCTTCCTTACAATATTCGTTATCTACTCCAGCTGTCTCCAGTTCCTCATTTTCTCTTATTACTCATTCCATTCCAATCTGGCTTTCAGCCCAAGATTCTACTGCAGCTGCATTTATTTAGGCCATGGATTCCACTTCTCTCCCAATCTCTTAGCTGCCTCTTTTCTTTATTTTAAGAATATTTTTATTTATTTATTTACTTGAGGTGGGGAGAGAATGGGTACACCGGGGCCTCTTGCCACTACAGATGAACACCAGATACATGTGCTATTTTGTGCATCTGGCTTTTTAATTTCTTTTATTTATTTTAGAGAGAGAGAGATAGAGAATGGCATGCCAGAGCCTCTAGCCACTGCAAATGAACTCCAAACACATGTGCTACCTTATGTGGCTTATGTGGGTACTGGGAATTGAACTCTGGTCCTTCGGTTTCACCACTGAGACATCTCTCCAACCCAGCATCTGCCTTTTTTTTGTAGGTACTGGGGAATTGAACCTGGACCATCAGGCTTTGCAAGCAAGGACCTTTAACTCCTGAGCCATACTGCCCCAGAGGCCTCTTTACTTTGGAGATAGGGCCCCATTATGTTGCCAGGCTAGCCTGGAACTTGTGTATTCAAGTGGTCCTCCGTCCTCAGCATCCTGACCAGCTGGATTACCAGTGCACCAGCTCCCCATGTCTTTCTTCATTTTTTCTTGACCTCAGTGATATCACTCTTTCCTGCTGCTCTTCTTCCATCATCTCAGGTTCTTTTGCCAGTACCCACCTTTGACAGCTGACATAATATAGTCAGATCCTGAGTTTTGTTTTGGACTCTTCTCAATTTTTACTACCTTCCTGAACATTATCTTATCTAGTCCTATGGCTTCAAATTCTATCAATATGCTTTTGAATTCTAAGCTTGTCACTCCAAACTTATTTATGTAACTATGCATTTGACATATTCACTTGGATAGCAACTAAATATTTAAAAAATATGCACTTTCCAAACAAAATCTTGTGTCTTCCCTCTCCCTTAACAAAAAGCAAAAAAAATAAATTACTATTCTTTAGTTTTTTTTTTTCTCTCAATATATTGCACCACAATCCACCCAGTTACCCAAGCCAAAAGCCCAGCAGTCCTCTCTCTCAAATGTGTTAATGGGCCTGAGTCATTTTCCTTTTATTCCTTTCCCCGCTGCCAGTGTAGTTAAGCCTCCATCACATCTCAGCAGCTCCTGAACTAAAGCCTCTCTAATTTTCGTTCTTGTCCACATAAAGCTTTTGTCCACTGAGCCTAAGGAATTGCTTTTCGTTTCATGACTTGGACTTTTCAAAAGCTTACAAACGAGCGTCCAATCCTCTCGTGCTCCTTGCCCTAGTCTAGTTAGCCTCACATGATCTTGGCTCCTATCTACCTCTCTGAACTCCTCTTTGCTACTTGGATCCCATCTCAGCTCCTTGGCCTTCCAGGTCATTTCCAGCTTTGAAGCCATTGGGTTTGCTATACAGCCTGGAAAGCTCTTGGCATGGCTGAGTTCAACTTACCCTCAGCCTCAAGTTCTTCCTCACACAGGCCTTCCTCAGTCCAACTGTCTTTATGTGAATGATTCTTTGCTATATTGCTTTTATTTCCTTCATAGCACTATAAGCACAATGACCCTATACTTCTTCCTTCTTTATGACTCATCCTCTTTCTCTAGAACACAAAGTCTCAATGCACCCAGACCTGGTATCAAGTTTAACATATAAGAAATCATGGGTGCTCTGTAAGAGTTTATTGAAATTCATGATAGAAACCAGCTAAAATTAAAACTAATAAATGAATTTTCAAGGGAGATCCAGCCCAATAGTAGTAAGTAAATTCTGTAGCATTTCTTTTTTATAAATAATAATTAGAAGATATAATCAATCTTTCAAATATCATATATCATGTTGATAAAACCTTAGTTAATATTTAGTAAATATGACTAAAAATACACAATTAATTAAAAACACTATAAAACCTAATTGGAACTTCTGACTAAATAAACTAATATGTTGCATTCTTGGAAGATAGCTGTGCTCACCATTATACTATCAATGCATATGTTTTCATCTTCTTGGATATAATTAAAGTTCCTCAAAATGAACTGACAAAATCAAGTCAGCTTCAACAGTTATCTTCATACGACTTTTTAAAATACTTATTGAATTATTCTAAAATTTACCAGGAGGATAAATGTAAATATAAGCAAATAGAAAGATCTGTCAAAGTGTATTCTTTCCATTGACATTGGTAATAGCTAAAAAAGTAAAAAAAAAAAAAGTAAGTAAAAAAGAAATCACTTACATATTTATCAGCTAGAAAATGTCTAAAATGGCTTATTGACGCAGGGCCTTAACCGCTAAGCCATCTTTCCAGCCTTGTTTTTATTTTTTAAGAAAGCAAAATAAAACTCAACATGTTCCCTAGGTGAATCTTATGTACATCATTTGGAAATAAGTAAGCACACCTTCATTACTGGTAAGAACTGGGAAAATCACCAAGGGTTAAGCACTTGTTTTATTATTATAGGAGCTCACTCAATAGCACAGATAAAAACTATCTCAATAGCTACAAATTACTCAGACATCTTTTTCTCCCTTCTTCCAGCCTTCCTCCGTCCCTCCCATCTTTTTCCTGAATGGTGCTTAAAATATTTTTATTATTTTAATGTATGAATTTATGGGGTTCAATGTGGTATTTATACAATGAGTACTGCTCAAGTCATAATGGTTAACGTTTTCATCTCCTTAAAATTAATGTGTTTGGAGACTTTGTTTTTTTTTTTCTTCTAGTTATTTCTAAGCAATGTAACATGTAGGGAGAGCCATAATCTGCTGCTGTGTCACTTCTGTCTAACTGTGATTTGCTTCTGCCAGAGGTAAGCTTAGTAGACTGCTGCACCAAATTTACCTTCAGAACCAGACTAAAGGATGGACCCTGAATCTTCATCTTGTAGTTTGTTTGTTTTTATTTTTTTAAGTTTTATTTTTATTTTATTTTTATTTTTTTAGAGAGAGACACAGAGAGAGACAGACAGAGAAAGAGGGAGAGGGAGACAGATAGAGAAGGGCGTGCCAGCAGTCTCTCAGCTGCTGTGAACGAAATCCAGATGTGTGCGCCCCCTTGTGGGCAAGTGCAGCATTGCGCCCTTGTGTCACTTTGCATCTGGCTAAACGTGGGACCTGGAAATTAGAACCCGGTTCTTCGGCTTAGGACGCAGGGCCTTAACTGCTAAGCCATCTTTCCAGCCTTGTTTTTATTTTTTAAGAAAGCAAAATAAAACTCAACATGTTCCCTAGGTAAATCTTATGTACATTGACTTTGGAGACTCACAGACTAAGCAATCAAGTCACATGAAAAGAATGTGGATAGGTCAAATATACCATTGCCAGATATCATGCTCCCATGCTTGCTTCTCTGCCAGAATTGCTACCTGTCCATTTCCAGGTTGATTTCTCTTCTTGTCCTTACTTTGCTATAGCTTTATGCCATCCTTGTTACCTCTTCAGGAAACATTATTGTGATAACTTTAAGATACTCATGTCCTTGATTAGAAATTTAGTTGAGGTTGAACTTGATGTTTCTTCATTCAGTGTCATTAAAGCAACTAGAGGGCTGTCCTGTGGATGGGTAGGTAGCCTCCAAGGCCCATCAATTCACACGTATATATCAACTGGCTTGGGGCCAGGCAGCTTTATCTCTCTCTTCCCTTTCCCTCCTTATATGTTCTCCTTCATTCCTTGTCTCTAGCTTGCTCTCTATGTAGCTAACACGTGTGCGCGTGTGCGCACACACAGGCAGCCAGGAGGAAGCATGTTCTAGATGGTCTATAGTTCTGAGATTACTCAGTTTCTTTTCCACCTCTCCTTCTTGGCCCCTTCCTGATATCCCATATTAGGACAGTAACCATTTATCCTTTAAAGTTCTCAATCTCCCACCACTATGACAAGCAAGAACACTGATCGTATTCTCACAGCCTATACCTGCGAAGGTCAAATGTTTCTCTTGTGGGAAGTTTGTCTGCACATTCCTTTACTTGCTTTCCTCTGGTTGTAGCAACCAGGAATGATTTGTATGTTTGGAAAGTCTATCAAAACAGAACATCTATAATTCACAATAGCACCCATCTCCTACAGCTACACTTGCACATAAAAATTGGCAACTACCCCCTTCCCTGGCTAATTAGAGCTATCCACGGAAACCAAACCTCTCTCTGTTGCTCCCTGTTCAGATAAATAAAGAAACCATGTCACAAAAGCCTGCTCAGTGCCACTCAGTCTTTGTCACGCTCTGGGTCCAGCTTATCCGTGTCCTCAAGGGTGTGATTTAACTTACATTCTTCCTTTCCAAACATGCATAAAGCAGGGTCAGCAGGCCATGTGGGCTTCCCTCCTCTTCCCTACAAAGTTTCCTGTTTGTGGACTTTCCACAGATGTTTTCTGTTTGTAGCAGCAGTTCACCAACAACTTACTTCTAACAGAAAAGCAAACAGTTTGCCTAATGGCAATGCAGTGCTCATGGAAACGCTCCAGCTAGTCAAGGAGGGAATGTGGTTATTGTAAACATTTATTCATCAGGCAGTAGGTCTCTTTAATCCCCTACCCTGCCCAGCTTCAATGAAACTCCCACTCTGGCCTCTGACCAACCTGCTAGGACTTCAAAAGCAGCATGCTGGCCAAGCATCAGGGCGCGGGAGGGTGCAGTCCCTTCCTGTGGCTGGAGGGACTATGTGTCCCCATGGTGTGAAGTGAAGTTGAATTCATCCTCACAATCAGACAGCTCTGCTAAAGCCTTCATCAGGGGCAGGTAAAAAGGAGATAAACCACAGAGGGGGTAGGCCGTGCTAGACACAAATAAAACCACAGAACATCCAGTGAAGTAGTTTACTGTAGTGTAAGTTTATCCCTGCAGCATCTGAGTTGTAATTATATTAAGAAGTTATCCACTGTTTATTAGGACTCATGTCTAATAATAGGCTGTCCTCTGTTTCTTCTGACACGCCTTCTTAGGGGTCAACTCTGACAAGCCATCGGCTTCCCCAGGCTCATTTCTTTCTTTTTTTAAAATATTTTTAATTTTTTAAAATTTTTTATTTGAGAGAGAGAGAGAGAGAGAGAGAGAGGAAGAGACAGGTACACCAGGGCCTTTTCAGGCTCTGTGAATGAACTCCAGGCATGTGCACCCCCCTTGTGCGCATGTGCGACGTTGTGCACGTGTGTCACTTTTGTGTCTGGCTAAACGTGGGACCTAGAGATTTGAACAAGCATTCTTAGGCTTCACAGGTAGGCGCCTTAACCACTAAGCCATCTCTCCAGCCCCAGGCTCATTTCTTTCTGAAATGATTGCTTCTCCTGGCTTGTCAGGATATGTTCTTGGGAGCTCTGAGAATAAGATATCTGTTCCCTTTCTCCCCAGGGTATCCAGGTGTGCAGATGCAATGGTGTCTTTCATTTCACTTTCTGGCAGTAAGTCCTCAGTATAAAGCCAGATTCTCCCAGTGGATGGGGTCCTCTGTGGGAGAGGGCGAGTCTGCCTGGAAGCTATTAACTCTTTCAATCACTCAGGATTCTATTTAGTAGGAAAAGGCCAGTAACATCTCAAGAGGCAAATGGATTCTTCTAAGTGCCTCATTCAGACTATGTCCACAAAGACCTACAGTCTAGTCAGTCCCTGATTAGATGAGAATTGTTGTCTATTTCTGCCATAAATCAAACCAGTACTATTAGCCAAACCCACTATTGGAGTTGTCTTATTGCCAGGAATAATACCAGCGTGGATGCTGTTAGTCTAGCATATTAGCCAGGGACCCACCACATGGAAGGTGACTATAAGTTGTGCTGCACAGAAGCCTGGGGAGTGGCTGAGCAGCCTGGATCCTGGTCCACTTCAGCTCAGCCCTATGCCAGCCAGATTGGCTCCATTCTTAATGCCAATATATTTATCCTAAGACTGTGCTAGAAGAGTTCTCTGGCTAATGGTAAATTGGAAAACAACTGAACTAGAAATAACTGGAACTTCTTTTCAGTGGGTTCCACATTTTCAAAAAGCTTTTTCAAAACCCTTCACTTGCCATCTCAGGTTTCTGGACACTGGTGCCGTACACCTTGGTTCCTCTTCCTCACTTGACAGTGGATCCAATATCCCACACTCATCTATGTTTCTATTTTGCAAAACTCTCCTTTATTTTTCTGCACCTGGTTTACATAGGTACTCCAAGGCTACATCCCCAGCTTGCTCTTTTCCCCACAGAATTGGACATAAAACTCTCCTTTCCCCACACTCCCAGATAGCTTTGTCGGTACCTGTGCTGTGAGCACACTCTTCATTCCTAACTTGTATTGCTGACTCCCATATTCAATTTTAAGCTCTTAGAGAGTGGGAACTGTGTTCCTCATAAGAACCAGCTCAGGATATTGCATGCAGCTGACTGATCGAAATCCATTCTGTCTTAGCTGCAACTTTCACCCAGCTCACTTAATGAACTTCTTCCCTTCAGAACCTGGATGGAAAAGAGCTTTGCTTCCTCTCTGACTCCCTTGATCTGTCCTCACTAACCACATTATAGGCACTTATATTGTGACATTTTATTTTTCTGTTTAGAGATCTCCTTCCCACAAAGTGTGATTTTTTTGAGGCAGAAACAAGCCTGTTCATTTTGGTAACAAGACCTACTGTCCCATGTGCATTTGGTCCTTTTGTTTGTTTGTTTGTTTGTCTTTCAAAGCAGGATCTTACCCTAGACCAGGCTGCCCTAGCACTCAGGCTATAGTACCAGGTTGGCCTCAAATTTATGGCAATTCTCCTACTTTTGCCTCCTGATTGCTGGGATTAAAGGTGTGCACCACCACACCTGTCTTGTTTATTTTGTTTTTTAAGTTAATTATATTTTTAAATTTTTTTTATTTATTTGAGGCTAGGGAAAGACACACAAAAAATGATATGGGCACTTCAGGGTCTCCTGGAGTCTCAATGCATGTAAGACACATGTGCCACTTTGTGCCTCTAGCTTTCATGGGTACCAAGGAAATAAATCTGGGTCATCAGGCTTTGAGAGCAAGTACCTTTAACTACTGAAACATATTTCCAGCCCTTGATTTGGTTCTTGAATAGGGCTCATTGAATGAAGGATTTAAGAACTGAAAAAAAGAACAAATTATCAAAGCTCAGTCCATCATAATTTCTTGTCTATGAACAGGAAACTTAGAGAAACTAGAATATATATTAAATTGAAATCACGGAAGAAAAATTTAAAAAAATTAAAGGTTTGGGGATCTAGCCCAGTGGTAGAATGCTTGCCTCATATGCAGCAGGTCCCTGGGTTCAATCTTTAGCACAACACACACACACACACACACACACGCACACACACACACACACACAAAGAATATAGAAGAAAAAGAAAAAATGAGCACAGGCTAGGTGTTGTCATGCACATCGGTAATTCCAGCACTCAGAAGAATGAAGCAGGAGAGCAGACGTTCTAGCCAGCCAGAGACACGTAGTATGACCCTATCACTGAATTCAAGTTTCTTAACATAGAATCACACAGAGTGGTATAATTAGCAGGTATGTAACTAAGCAAATTAATATGCTGTGCTTCACTTCTCTCCTGTGTCAAATGGGCAATGATGACTTTGTTTTCTTCATGTAATGGACAGAGCGATCATGTCAGGGAGCCAAAGTAAAGTATGTCTTACTATAAATATTAAATGAATGTTAAGTATTATTACTATAAAGGGAGGGAAGGCTATAATCCTTTTAAGAACAATAATTAGCATGATATTTCAGGATAGTAACAGAAATTCATTTCCAATATTTTTATTATATATATATATATATATATATATATATATATATACATAAAATGAATATCTCATGGCAGTTATTAAATATACTAAGATATTATTCAAATACTGTCTTGGAATAATAATAAATGCCCTTAAATAGGTGACATAGCCACCCCCAAACAGTAAGCAGTTTGAAACTATAGTTCTTCCCCCTCCTCCATTACATCCCTGTCCTGGTGGACATTGGCTGACTGCCATACACGCAGGCCTATAGGTGGTTCTTCTCCAGGCCCTGAGCATCCCAGGCTCTCAGAGTGCTTCTCAGAGTCACATAGAGGCAGAGACACAAAGGTAAAGACAAGTAAAACCAATGTCTTTTGGGGCATTTGTACCTTTTCTGTACCCACCTTTCTCCATAGACAGGCCTCTTTATCTTTTCATAGCAATCCTTATGGCAGAAGTGTCTTAGCCCTCTTGATACCTTTAGGCTCTGGTAGGCTGCAGCTCCATTGAGCTCAAGTTTCTACCTCCTAATGTGTAGTTTGGTTCCTGGCAAATGTCAGTCTCCAACAGGCATGGAAATGGGCTTGCAGAACGAAATGCATTAGCCTTGGCTGCTGTTTCCACTCCAAGGCAAATCTGACAGGCTTGTGAGGAGTGGATGGAGTGGATGGAGTGGAGAGAGGTAAGGGACGACCAAAGGAGCTACAGCTTACCTGTGAAGTCCTCCCAATCTCAGAATGTGTAGATTTCACAAATGACTTATAGCCAGTAACTGTCTCTTTTACAACAGAGCCAGGTCAGGGGGATGTTCTGCTCCAAGTTCCAGCAAGTAGCCAAGATCTGGAGCTCACAGGGGCCTATTGTGTGGAAGGAAACATGTGGAGTTAAGGTACATATGTGCCTCATCAGTGAAGAAAACATTTGGCTCACGCTAGAAAAATAGGATTAGCTTACTTTTATCCTATATACTCACTGATTACCTCAAGGTCCAAATAGTGAAAGAGGATTTGGGGGAAGGGAGAGCCTGGTTTTCCTTAGTTTGGCATTTCACCAGCCTATGGGCTTCATTAGTGGAGAGTGCTAGGCTGGGTCTCAGACGCTATGGCTTCTACCATGAATGTGCTTTCCTTACTTCACTGGGCTTCGATGTTCTACTCCACAAAGTGAAGGTTCCTTTGGAACATTTCAAATGAAGATTCTTGGGATGGTGAACACCTGTGACAAGATTTCCATGTGATTCTTTAATCTCCATTTTGAGCTCCAGGATCCCTGCACAATGAAGTTGCAAGACTAAGTTATTCCCAATAACAGCAGGAATACAAAGTTGCAGTTTTAAGGTTTAGGTACTCATTTGATCACAAGGACTTCAATGCTCATTCATTCTGACGTTGATGATCTCCTTTAGGGATGATTTATGTTTGAAAACCATCAATTTTTGAATACATTTCTTCCAGGTGTACTTATGGTTGCCAATGAAAGGGGGTTGGCAAGGAGCAGGAAGAAGTTCGGATATGGGCATGCTATGATGTAAAGGAAAAGTCACTTTTCAAGTCCATGAGTGTAAAACTGAAGCAGGAAGGAAACCTGAGGGGAACCTAGAATTAGGTTGATGAGATTAAGTGGCACAAATGAAAAACACTTGTAGACCTACTTCCTCCAAGTTCTCAAGGATGGTTACCTCAGAAGGCTCAGCATGCAGATCAAGAGAGTAGGCTTACATCCACATGACCTGACGACTCCTCATCCAGTTCTTGAATTATTATTTTAAGGAAATGCAAGAGCAAAGATTGTATCCATCTTTTTGTTTTGTATTGTTTTTCAAAAGGATTCCTTTGAATTGAAAGATTCCCTTCCTGGGAGAGAAAGGAAGCTCAGGAGAATCAAGAAGTAAACAAATCTGCTAAAAGGTTGCAAGCCCAGCCACCCACCCCCAAGGTTATATAAAAGGAAAAAAAGTGGCTTAGAAGGAGACTCTACCATTGCGCTGCCTGCAAGTCATGTAATATGCTTAAGACTCTCCAACAAGAGCTACCTGCAGGTCATGCAATGTGCTCCAGAGGTGTAGTTTATGTGAGTTGTCCCCTATGCTGGGGTGGGCTTTTTGGTGATTCAGCTGCCTTTGAGTTGAAGTGGTTATGGGGAGGTTGTCATCCAATTTTGGATGAGATTTCTTAGTCATATGGCTGCTTTGGGATCACCATTGCTCTTGTAAGAAAACCCTTATCCTGCTCTATAAGTAATTCCAGTAAGCTCGTTGGTTCAGCCACACTGGTTTTGGTGAGATCATATTCTGGGTTTGTCATCTGTGCCCCAGCTGGAGTGAAGACATATGTTTCCATCACCTCAGAGAAAAAGTTTCCTGTGATACCCAGACTAACCTGGAGCTCACTATATAGCCCAGACTGCCCTTGAACTCACAATGATCCTCCTACTTCAGCCTCCTGGGTGCTGGGATAAAAGGCATGTGCCATCATGCCTAGCTTGTAGCCATCTTTTTCATCTCATATTACCAAGGTACAATATTACAATGGTTCAATAATAGATACTGGTAAAAGTTATCAAAATTAAGGAAAAAAATATATTCTTTAAATTAATGGCTATTAAAAACCAATTAAAAATAAAGCACAAATTTTTGTTTTCCATTGCTCCTTTGGTAGCAATTTCAGAAAATGTCCTTTGTGTTTCAGTTATCATCTCTCTCTCTCTCTCTCTCTTTGAAATGTATGGAAGTTAATTTATTCTGTCTTTTATGTAGTCAACAAATTGTATCTAAAGGCCACAAAAATTGAAACAGATACTGGGTTCAAGGAGTTGAGATAAAACACAGTTGTAACGTGTATAAGATCTGAGAGATTTTAGAAGACATTTGGGAATGGTATCCCTTTGTTTTTACTTATAAGCATTTAACAGACCCTCTCAGACATACTCCTCATTCTGTTTGAAGGAATAAAATGCAAAATTTCCTATAAATACTTATAATCCAACAAAGTGACCTGCACTCTCAGAAGCAAACTGGAAGTTCCAAAGCTTGCTAGAACAGAGCTCAACTTTCCTTCCTATCCCCATTTCTCTCACCACCTTTCATTCTTAAATCTCCTTTATCATCCTATCTTAAGGCTCATGTTCCCTGAAACCTTGCATGTGTAACTGAGGGCAAACTGTAAACCAAAGTATCTGAGAAACATATAATTAATCTCCCAGATATTCAAATGCTGAAAACATTTCTGGTGCTAAATATTG
This sequence comes from Orientallactaga sibirica, assembly GCA_036365145.1. Taxonomy (NCBI): domain Eukaryota; kingdom Metazoa; phylum Chordata; class Mammalia; order Rodentia; family Dipodidae; genus Orientallactaga; species Orientallactaga sibirica. Next base: position 51,101,617 of record JAEOAD010000005.1, read on the forward strand.
AGAATCCTACTTAAGAAGCTATTGACCACACATCCAACAAGCTGTTTCACCTGTTTCCTCCCACCCTAAGTCTTTAGGAATCCTTAGAGGAGGAAGGACTGCTACCCACTGGTAGTACAATAGTTATTCATCCCCAAACTCCTATTCTAGAAAAAAAAAGTGATGATCAGTTGAGAGTCTGACAGAATGTGAACCCAGGTCTACCTCAGAAACACAGAAATCTGATCAGTCATTAGCAGTAGGTGGGTTGTTTTATGTCTTTGAGGGTTCTAAACAAGTTGTTATTTTGTTTTTTGAGATAGGGTCTTATGTATCCAAGGCTCACCTTGAACTTATTATTTAGCTTTGAACTTCTTATCCTTCTTCCTGTACCTCTGAAATGCTGTGCTATAGATCAAACTCAGAGTGGCTAGACAGGCACTCTACCCACTGAACAATGTCTTGAGCACCATCAAAAGATTTTGACTTTGATTACTATGGCAGTTTGAATGGAAATGGCCCCATCGACTCAGGATTTTGATTAACCTTTCTACTTAGGCAGAGCCCTGCTGGAGTAGGTATGTCACTGGGGGGGGGGTGAACCTTGAGTTGAGCCCTAAGGTATGTTCTGAGCCAGCTAAAACCCTGGCTGTTCATTCTGTCCCTCTGCTATGAATGTATGATACAGTGAACTAGCTTTCTCCACCATGATGAAACCTCCCCTGAAATTGGTAATAACCCATTTCCTCCCATAAGCTACTTCTGCTGTTTATCTCAGCAACAAGAAGGTGACTGCAACAGAAACTCGTAGAGAAGTGGGGTCATGGTTTCAATGAATCTGGCCATGTGGTTTTTGGTCTTTCACAATATGTTTGTGGGAGAAATGTGGAAGGATTTGGTAATTCGGACTGGAGAAGCCTTGCAGTGCTGTAAGCTGAGCTTGATGGGTTATTCTGTTGAGAGTTTGAAAATGCTAAGTACAGAGAGTTGTGCACTGTGAAGGTTGGCTTATGAAGTTTCAAAGTGGAAGGAGGGCACTTTGTTGGAACAGGGCTACTTGCAGAAAGGCTGGCTTCATTTCACCATTCCCTGAGAAGTTGAGCAAAGTTGAATTAAAAAGTAATGGACTAGTGTGCTTGGTGTAAGGTATAGAACAAAAAGATATGAAAGACGTACAGTTTATTACAAGAAAACTTTAAGCAAGTTTGAAGTTAAAGGCACAGAGACATGTTTTAGATTTAAGCTGTAATTGTTAAGGGGATTACCATCATTTAAGTTTGACCAACTGTTTTGCATTTTGACAATGATAAAGATGCCCTGAGGGTGAAAACCAACCCATGGAGGGCTCAAGCTAGTAAGAATGCAAATTCTTTTGAAAGTAAGGGGTTTGATGGAAGGCTGGTGAAGGAGTATCTTACTCTTCAAGGTCAAGCTTTATTCCCTCCTGGATTCATGAAGGTCAGACCCAGCATTGTGCAGTTTAATTACTTGTGTCAGCCTTTCCTTCCCTTGCTAATCCCCTAAGTAGATCAGGTTCCCAGAGACCTCCCATTCCTAAAGGATTCTATCCCAATCCACAATTGTCATCACATGGCAAGAGCTCATCTTCTTTAATAGGCTCTTAACTCCCAAGAGCAAAAGGACCTACTTTTTAAATTTTACTATGAACACCTTAGTGCTCAAAAAATATTTTCAATTCTTGAATACACAAGTGAATATGAAGTTCTTGTTGGGAAAATGAAGATTGGGTAGGGTGGACCTTCCTAGTGTCTGAGGGCAGCTGCAATGCTTGTAACTACAGGGACCCACTATGTTCCTAAATAACAATGAGGAAATCAAAAGAGCCTACATGTATTACAGCAGCAGTCTGAAATGGTCCAAGAGGTTTCTTTTCTTTCTATGAGAATTCCCCACTATTTTTCTACTTCTTGACCATGGAACAGGATGGAGGAGATGTTTCAGAACATGCTTTTCTCTTTAAGACTCATGTATGAAACTGATACTGCTATTGAATTCCTCAAGTTCCATAAATATATTCTTTTAAGATGAATCAAAAATGTTATTAATCAGGGGCTGGAGAGATGGCTTAGTGGTTAAGTGCTTGCCTGTGAAGCCTAAGGACCTCAGTTTGAGGTTCTATTACCCAGGACCCACGTAAGCCAGATGCACAAGGGGGTACACACATCTGGAGTTCGTTTGCAGTGGCTGTAGGCCCTGGCGCGCCCATTCTCTCCCTCTCTCTCTCTCTCTCTCTCTCTCTCTCTCTCTCTCCCTGCCTATTTCTGTATCTCTCTCTCAAATAAATAAAAAATAAAATATTTTTAAAAATGTTATTAATCAGCCACCCCTCCCTGATGGTATGAAAGGACAAGAGAAAATGTGAGTTTATTTCACAGTGAAATGGTAGGCCAAGAAGTGAACACTCTCATCATCTTTGATTAGTCAGTGTTAAGAAGTTAGCATATCAGCACCATGATTTTCAGTGATAAACTATAATTCTGGCTCCCTTACCTGACATCGTTGCTCTGCTCTAGCCCCTAGGTAAGTGCTTATGGGCATGAATTAATTCACTTTACTTTTACAGCCTTGTGGGGTGCATAAAATTCTCCTACTTTGATGGATGGAAATGTGAAGGCAAAGAAATGTTAGGGTTAATTTTCTTAGGTGTGGCTTTGATCAGTACTGCATGTGAGACTTGAATCTGAGACCCCTGGCTGGCCTTTGCTCAGAGGCAGAGGAAAAACCTAGCTAAAGTGTGCTGGGTGCCTTACAACCATCCTGTGTGTGCAACAGGAGCCCCTGTTGACACACCAACAAGCCAAATGTCTGGTCAGATGGATGACTTTAAAGAATAACCATTGTTATCCATTCCTTCCTGGGGCTAGTCCCATAGTTGACACAAATAGATTTGAATGGCAGCACAAAGGATTGGCTCAAGAAAGGTCTTTCCACCAGGGGTGGAAGGCTGGAACAGCTGCTGAGGTCTTGGAGGTACCCACATATCTCCCTCTCACACACCATCCCTAGAATAGACCCATGTGATCTGGTGTTTCTCATTTTCATAAGTGGAGTAGCAGAACCTACCACTCATACCTCCCACATATAAAGGTTTGACATAGGCTAGATACCATGCCAGGCACCTTACAGATGTTTCCTCAGCAGCCTTAAGTCCTCATATTTATCTTGTGTTATAGATGTTTGGGCCACTGTAAAGAGAGCAAATGTTATTATTTCTTTACATCAATCTTAGAGAAAAATAGAAGTCACTTTAGGACCCCATAAAAGAATGAAATGAAACACTTGCTTGAGTAAGTAGAGATAGTAGATAAATAGGATAGTCTGCTGGTCTGAATAGCATCACCCTGGGCCTGCATTGCTAAGCTAAATCCTTAAGGGCAGATAAGCAGGACATCTGGAGACTCTGGCCTAACACCCCCCACCCCCAGGCACTCTGTAACTGACTAACAGACCTATTCACAAGTATGTTTAATCTTCTAAGAATGGAATGCCCCTGCCATAATGCACCAAATTCTCCTTTATGTTTAAAGTTACTTTTATGGCTGTAACTGCAACATGTGAATTGTGATTTATGGTTTAACTCCCATCCTGTTTTTGCAATAAACATTGTGTAGTATTTTTCCAATAAAAGCTGACACTACAGACAATTCAATGCTGCATCCTGACTGTGGATGTAGCCTTGGTGTGCACCACCTTTTCTTCTTTTTCTTTTCTTGCTTTTTTTACCCAATAAAACTTTGCCTCACATTCCATGAGTTGATCATCTTACTTGTGCAACACTGGACCCCATAATATTTTGGAGCCTTGTCCAGGATCCACATTTCAAGACCTCCCTCACTGACTCTGGGGCAAACCTCTACCTATCTGCATGTTCCTGGTTTTGGAGTTGATAGCAAGCTGTTGATGGGGAACTTTTGCCTAGGACTACCAGCCCCCTCCTTTATTGGGTAAGAAACTTCTAGAAGTGCTTTTTCCACTCTTCTCTTTGTTTTTCTTTTTTATCCTGTTTTTTTCTGGTTTTCTGGTTTTGTGTGCTTTTCTGGGCCCAAGAGTGAAGCTGGATGCAGCATTTATGCCCATGGACAAGGAATTGAGGGGCAGCCCTTGACCCTCTCTGGCTCTCTCTGGAGATCTTGAACGGAGGTCTGTTTCTGGTTTGGCAGCTGCGTCTGTTCCTGGTTCAGTTTCAGTTTGGCAGCCACATGGCAATGTCAAGTGAGCTGTTATTGCTGGCATGTTTGTGTTTAATGTTGTGTTCGTTTGTCTCTTCCTTGTCTTTGAAGATATGAGTCAAAAACATTCTGTTGAAAAATCTTCTTTAAAACTGGTTAAAAAGCACTTTAATTATCTAAAAAGAAGATAATCAATAAAATGAGCTAGGCTTATTATCCTGGCTACTTGGGAAGCTGAGACAGAAGGATTTCCAATTCAAGGTTCTAATGTGATTACCTGTCTCCACATTTTAAATAATGTGACTTTTAATAATTGATAAAAATGATTTTTATAGGGCTGGAAAGATGGCTTAGCAGTTATGGGACCTGCCTGCCTATCAAGCCTAAGAATGCCCATTCAATTCTCCACATCCCATGTTTAGCCAGACACAAGTGCACAATGCCTCACTTGCCTACAAGGGGCGCATGCATCTGGAGTTCGTTCATTTACTGTGGCTGAAATGACCCTGAAGCACCCATTCTCTCTCTCTCTCTCTGCCTCTTCCTCTCTCTCTCTGTTTCTCTCTGTCTCTCTCTCTCAAAAAAAGTTTTTAATAATTTTAATTTGAACTGTGCCTGGTATTTCCTCTTTTGTTTGGGCCTTAGACAAATAAGACATTGTTTATAGACACCATTTGGTTTCTTTATTAATCCAAATAGTCCAACAGGTCTCTCCTAAAGTTTTTGTTGACATTTGATTTATTTCAAGATTTTTTTGGTTTTTGTCTTTAAAGGTCAGATTTAACTAAAGTCTATGATGAGCTGAAATTTTATGTAAACAAAGCCATACTTTGTTGCATGATCTCATAAATATAATTACTGAGTTTATGTTCTAGGTCAACTTCAACCTACATAGAGGATTATTAAAAACAACAAAATTCTTTCTGAAGTGGAGGCTCATAATTTGCCAGGTATTTTAAAAGACTGAAATATCCTGTTACTTAAAAGGAGATGGTAACTGTCCTGAGTTCTAGGCTAGACTACCTCAAGACAGAAACAAAAATTTGCCTTAGTTACACCAAATAAAAACATTTCCAAATGTGCTAAAGGAATTGATAAAGATTATCCTCAAAATGGTTGTCATGTGAATTTCATGGAGTTTATTAATAGGAACTATTTCAGATCAATGAGTTATATAAAATATGAAGATATATATTGATATTATAAAGCAAGTCTGGTTGTCAGGTAGAGAGGTTTTGGTGACCCAAATACTAAGGAAGGCTTTTTCTTTACAAATTTCCAATAGTAAAATGTTTAACTCTTTGAAGCCAAACTACTTGTTTTTTTGTCAGTGGGTAATAAAATTAATCAATTTGGTGTAGTTTTTAGTCTTAAGGAAAAGATGGTTAATTATGGGTTGAGATGAGATGATTGAAGGAACTGGAAAGGTATTTTTCAATGTTGGACATAGAATACTTATGCATTTTTGAACAGAACTTAGATCAGAATGTTAAATTATGTAGATGAAGATATGTGTATGTAGAAAGGATGGAAGAGATCCTAAAAAGACCAAATTTTGCCTAAAATTAATTTCCTTTTAGAAGGTACAGAAAGCTAATTTTCAGACTAAACCTAAAAAACATGTCTAAAGTTAAAGATTTTTCAACTCTTTATAGGCTTTAAAGAATGCTCTAAAAGTTTTATAAAGGGACATAGACTTAATGTAAAATTTGCTTACATTAGACACAGGTGATGTCCTATGCTAAGTGGGTAACAAAGTCATAAGCACAGATGTAATTCATATTCTTTGGAGGGCTAACCAGGTTAGACATAGACAAGACCCTATCACCTTATGTATTACAAATAGATAAAATAAATTTCCTAGGTGAAAAACAAACAAAAACAGACCAGGAATGCCAAGATGCTTAGCTCTCTGCTATGTCATTTCCTTTTGCTCTTGCTTACTGTTATATGCTATTTAAAGTCATTGCAAGCTGGACTCTGAAAAAGAGATCATTCCACCTTTATCTCAGACCCCATGCAAGTTTAAGCCATGTGTCCCCTAACCCTGTCCAGAGACAAAATAGCCAATTTTCTCTGACATGGAAAAGGGAATGACAAATGGCATATAACTTTCTCCTTATAGTTCTCCTCTTTTGAACATCTAAAGTCACATCTTTTAGATAAAATTTTTCAGTAGACAAAAGGTTAAATAGGTAAACTGAGTCAAGGTACTTGATCAAATTACAAGTTCCTTCCATAAGGCAAATATCAGACTTACCTAAAATGTTTATCAGGATATAAACAGATGATTTTTAAAAAAAAAGCATCAAGTAAATGATGGCTTAACAGTTAAGGTGCTTATCTAGGAAACCTAAAAAGACCCAGCACCCCCATTCTTATTGCTAAGCCTAAATCTGATTTAAAGCAGGTTCTCTGACATCCTTCTTGAGACAGTCTTCTATACCCATCAGACCACATGGGAGGACTGTCAGCAACTCTTGCACACCCTCTTCACCACAGAGAAACATGAAGCCAAGAAAGTAGTGTTGGGAGCTGACGGCCACCTCACAGAAAACCCTAATGTTACTGATGAGGTTTTCCCTTCCACACAACTTGATTGGGATCCCAACACTGCTGAAGGTAGGGCATCCCTTAACCTCTTTCACTGGATTCTAATGGGTATTCTCCAGGCAGCTGTTCACTCGGCGCCCTACAAATTTGTCTAAGGTGAATGAAGTGACCCAAGGGTCCACAGAATTGCTTTCCTAGAAAGGCTGCAGGAAGCATATAGGACATACTCCCCCATAGATCCTGAGGCCCCTGAGAATAGGTGAGCTATTAACATTGCTTTTGTAACTCAGTCTGCACCAGATACTAGAAAGGAGATTCAGAAAATAAAAGGCTTTGAGAGTAAACTTCTTTCAGAGTTAATAGAGATTATTGCCAGGGTATTTAATAATAGAGACACTCTGAAGATAGACAAGCTAAGAAAATGGCTAAGGTTATGGTGGCTACCTTCAGAAGGCACAAGGCCCCATGAGACCGCCCTTATACTTTGCTCAGTATGATTCCACCTGAAAGGCAAATATATACTGTGATGGACCTAAAAGATGTTTTCTTTAGTATCCCATTGACAAAGGGAAATGGACACACGTAGCACAAGACACCAACAGACAACTAACCTGGACTAGGCTTCCACAGGGATTTTAAAATTCCCCCACCCTCTTTGATGAGGCTCTTCATAGAGACTTGCAGGCCTTTTGCAAGGAAACACCTGAAACCACTCTCCTTCAATATGTGGACATGGGTGACCTCCTCCTAGCTGCAGAAACAAAGGAAGAATGCCTCTCTGCCACAGAGTGTCTCTTGGACGACTTAAAACATCTGGGGTATCATGTATCAGCCAGGAAGGCTCAGCTGTGCATGCATAAGGCAACCTACTTGGGATACGAACTCCAAGAAGGTAAGAGGATGCTGTCAGCCTCTAGAATTCAGGCCATCACTCAGATCCCTCAGACTAAGAGACAAATCCAAGAATTCCTCAGAGCTGTGGGGTACTGCAGAATTTGGATTCCAAGGTTTTCTGAATTAGCCAATTCTCTATATGAGGTTACAAGAAGACAAGAAAAAGATTTTAATTGGACTGAAAATGAGGAACAAACATTCCAAAAAATAAAGTCAACTCTGATATCAGCCCTTGCCCTGGCGCTTCCAGACTTAACCAAACCCTTCCACTTGTACATGCATGAAAAGAAGGGGACAGCCAGGGGTGTCCTAACCCAGAGACTAGGGCAATGGCATTGCCCAGTGGCCTATTTATCTAAGAAGTTAGACTCAGTAGCTGCTGGCTGCCCCCCTTGTCTCTGCGATATTGCAGCTGCTGCTATTCTGACAAAGGACACAGACAAACTAACCTTGGGACAGGCTTTATCAATTACAGACTCGCATGCATTAGAGACTCAAAGTCCCTCCCGACCAATGGCTCTCCAACTCCTGCATAACCAACTATCAGGCCTTGCTCTTAGATCAACCAAGGATACAGATTCACCAAACTGCGGCTTTGAATCCAGCCTCCCTGCTGCTTGAAATCAATAAGACATCAATTCCTCTGCATGACTGCCTAGAGATCACCTCTGCCCTTCATGGGCTCCTCCTGGACCTGACAGATGTGCCTTGGCTGGACCCTGATCTGGTGATGTATTCTGATGACAGCAGCTTTGTCATGGACAGAATCAGGCATGCAGGGGCAGTTATGGTGACTTTGGAAGAAACCCTATGGGCTGAGGCCCTACCTCGGGGTACATCTGCTCAGAAAGCTAAACTGTTAACACTGACCAAAGCTCTGATTTTGGGAAAAGACAAGACAGTGAATATCTACACAGACAGCTGTTATGCCTTTGCCACGGCTCATGTCCATGGGGCCATCTACCAGGAGTGAAGACTATTAACAACAAAAAGTACGAAATTCTGGACTTACTGACTGCCATTTGGGTGCCTGCTAAAGTGGCTATAATTCATTGTCTGGGTCATCAGAAAGGGGAGACCACAGCTTCCCAAGTGTTAGGACTACAGGCATGTGCTCAATCTAGCTTTTTTCCCCTAATTGAAACACTATAGCTGGGCCATTCTATAGCCATAGATGAAATGAAATGATGGGCCCAAGTTTACACATTGAGCAATTTGTAGACCTGAGAGAAACCCCATGTCTGTCTGACTCCAGGCGTTCCCTCCCAACGTTTTACCCACAGTAGTTTGCTGTGGTAGAAAGTGGAATCACAACTACTACCCATGGCCACCACAAACATGATGGTCCTTCCCCTGTCCCAAAACAGCAAGAAGTGGAAACATACATTCCCATCCTGTCTTTATCTAAGAGTGCTTTAATCTACTCCAACATTTGTAGTAAATTAAGCTATTATAACCCATTAGACTGTATCGTTGGTTAATCCCAAACAGTGTAAGGAAAGATTTTTCCATATTAAAAAACATTTATATTTTTTATAAAAATTATGTGTGCTGTCATTAAATACAGCTGGGTTTTATTTGCATGTATCAAGTTTCTCAAAGTTTAGCACAATAATTAGATACTGGTGTCTCAATGGAAGTTTGTAGTTCTTCTAGACATATTTCTAGAATGTTGCTGTTGTCATCTCGAGCTTTACCTTCTCTAAAGGTGCTCTGTATATTTTCCTGCTTTTCTTATGGAAGATGTAATCATTATCCAGATCCAGGAGAAAGTAACCTGCATTGAGATATGTTGAAATGGTTCAGAAGATCACCTTTTGGAACAGTTGGGATGCTGGGCCTGGAGAAGGGGATGACTGTTGCATTCCTCATCTTCCTCATCTGAGGAAGTCATGCTTCAGTGCTTTGTGATCCACGTCCCCACCCGTCCCCAGCAATTCATTTTGTGATGTCAAGAAAATCCCTCAGTTTCTGAAATTTAAACGTATGCCTGGTAGAGATGATCTTATACATCAGGATTCAGTAAATTCTTACCATAAAGGGTTAGATAGTAAATATCCCCACCTTTGAAGGCCATGTGTTTCTGATGCAATTTTTAATTTTTTAGAAATATTTTTATTTATTTATTTATTTGAAAGCAGGGAGAGAAAGAGAGAAAAGAGAAAGGAAAGCGAGAAATGAATAAACTACTGGAAGGTATCCCATCCCTGGCACTGAAGGTTTTATAGGAACAATCTATGGTTTCTGGTTGTGCAATTATCCAAAGAAGTAGGCCCTTATAGCCCCTTTCTAGCTTCCTGGCCTCTACTACTGACTTTTACCCCAACATTATAGGCCATTTCTAAGCCTCTTGGTTTTCCACCAGAACTAGATGGTAAGACCCTATTGCTAAAGACTCCACATGTTTGGGCTACAGGTCACTGAGAAATCAAGCTGGAGTTGAACTGGAAACCTCCTTCCTATTGACTGTTAGAAAACTGGAAAGAACTATGCAGCATATAGCCCTTTGGGAGAGAGAAGTCATCAATGTTGTTAAATAGCAGCAGGCCCTGCAAGCTTTATGGCTGGCCATGCCAAATATGCCAACTGGTGCAAGAGTGGCATGTCTGTTATGGGGGAAACTAATTGCTCTCTCATTGGACTGGAGTCCTGCTCCACAGAAGGGAATACATGCCTGGTACTGAAAACATAGTCAAAAGTTTATGGCTGGGGAGGTCATGAGCCTTAGGGGAGTAAGTCCTGCTGTTGTCTAGCTAAATGCATATATAATGGTGCCCACCAAATTGTCTTGTATACACTTTTTAAAATGTTTATCCCCATAGAGTAATGCTACTCTCACTTTTGGTTTAAGAAGTTTCTCTTTTCAGATGGAAGTGACCACTGGGGTGACTCAGATGTCACTATAGAACTGAGAAGTGACTGTGGAATGCTTAGAACTGAGCCATCTCTGTCACCCTCCAGTGCTCAGAGTCCATTGCAGAAGAAGTGGTGGAAAGAATATAGAAGTCAAAGGAAAGATAGGTCTTCTTTCAAAGCAATGTTCCAGACACAAAGTGGCCTTGATACTCACAACCTCACAGTGTTTACAATTCCTACACAAGACCTTCATAATTAGAGGAAAAGATGATTACATCAAAATATAAGAGAGACTAATTGGAAGGGGAAGGGATTCAGTGGAGGCTGGTTTTGAGAGAGGAAGAATGGGAGTGGAAGGAAGGAATTATCACGGTTTGTTGTCTAGGCAGTGTTCAAGGAATGTGTGAGAGAAAAGCAGATAAGTAAAAAGAAAACTTGTTCTCTGAAGCTTTCTTTCTTTCTTTTTCTTTTTCTTTTCTTTTGATTTTTCGTGTTAGGGTCTTGCTCTAACCCAGGCTGATCTGGAACTCATGCCGTAGTCTCAAGGTGGCTTTAAACTCATGGTGAACCTCCTACCTTAGCCTTCTGAGTGCTGGGATTAAAGGTGTGTGCCACCATGCCTGGCCCCTAACTTTCTTGGTAAAAGACAAACAATAAACAGATAAGGAAAATATTGGATAAGAACAAGTGTTTTTTAAACATTTTCACTGAGAATTTTAATATATGATCATACTGTAACTTGATTGTATTTCCATTCAGTTACCCTCTGTTGCCCACCCCCTGCTTTACGTGAATTCCACTGAGCACCCTCCTCTTCTCAAGTAATCCTTCTATTTTGATTTCTCATTATTTTTTTCTTTCTCTGTCCTCTATGGCAAAATGTTGATGGGATAAGAATTGTGCAAATCTTGGGTTAATGAAAAGCACTGTGAGATCATGACTGCGATGGTCAGTTCATGTCTGGAGGACAGTGCCACAAAGTCCTCCTTCCCACCCTGGGGCTCATATATTCTTTCCACCCACTCTTCTGCAAGGTTACCTGAGCCATTAGTGTTGAGCTTGCAATAGCCTCTTATTTTCAGCTGTGATGTTTTGAGTCTGCTCGGTGTCTACTACTGTCTCCATGGAGAAGCTTCTTTGGGTATCAGTGAGAACAGTACTAATGCTCTTTCTGTCACTTCCCTTGCAATGATCCCTGAGCTGTGATAGAGATGACTTGTCTATCTAGTACTAAGCACTAGGCTTTCTCTTCTTCTTGACACCTTGGTGAGGTTTTGGTGTCCCTAGTATTCACTGCCATCTGTAAAAAGAAGGTTCTCTAACCAGAAATGAGAATAACATTAATCAATGAACATAAACATATACATGCAGAATGTCACTTGATGGGCTCAACACATCCATTTAGCCAAAGAACAGTGGTGGCTTCCTTCTAAGGTCTGTGACCCTTCAAGACCCTTCAGTACTAGGCATCAATTCCCTCCCACTGAGCAGGTCTCAAATCCAATCAAAGAGCAGTTAGTTACCTGCCACTATTGCACCAGTGGGCATATTTTGCCTGGCTGAGTGATTATGTAGCTTGAAGAATCCTGTTTGTTAAGACTGTTTATGGCTTTTCTCCCCTAGCAGCCTCATAAAACTTTTTAGTAGCATGGCAGCTAGCAAACAGGGAGATAGCTTTCAGCTCAGTTCCAACTTGCAGTGTTCTGCTACCATAGTATGTGTTGTCTTCAGCAGTAAGGGTTTACCTTAAAGTTCTGGTGATAACAAAGAGCATTGGCAATACCCTGTATTGTTTGGGGGGGTCTCCCTTACCAAAAAATTATTAGAAAAGAAGGTGACCTATCTCTGGCACTAGAATTTACCCATAACAACCATGACTTCAGGGTACAGCTTTCTCAATCCCAGCAGGGTATTTTTGCCCAAACTCTTTTCTTTATTTTTAAATAATAAAGTACATTTCTATATGACTTATTCATGTCTTTAGCTTGATGCACCCCTCTCCTCTCATCCCTACCTTTCCTCTATCTTAAGTTTTATCTTTCTAAGTCCTATATTCTGTTCCTCTACTTGCCTGTCTACTATACCCTCCTCTAATCCCTCCTAGCCCCATTCTACCTTCATGACCTCTAAGATACTCCAGATCTTAATATTTAAAGCTAATATCTGCATGTGAGAGAGAACATGTGGCATTTGTATTTCTGTCCCTTAGTTACTTCACATAGTATAATTATTTCCCAGGTCAAACCATTTTCATTTTTCTTTACAGATGAATAGAACTCCATTGTGCATATGTACCACATCTTCATTAGCCATTCATTAGTTGCTGAGCATCTGGAATGAATCCATTTCCTACCTATTGGGAATACAGCAGCAACAAACATGGCTAACTAAAGAGGTGATCTCTGTAGTTAATTATAGAGTCCTTTGGGTATATGCCCAGGCGTGATGTAATGTGGTGTGGTAATTTGAATGGATGACCCCCAATATACTCAGGATTCTATTAAAGTTTGTAATTTAAATCTGCAGCCACCTGCCTGGAGGAGGTGTCACTGGGCAGGTCTTAGGTTCTGGGCATAAGGTGTGGAAGTAGATTTGGAATTCCATTCTAAAGATATGCAAAGTGCCTGAGCTTTGCCTGGAATTCCTAAGTATGCTGTGACTTTTGGGTTTTGGCTTGTGGCTCTTCTCTCTCTCTCTGCTTGGATCTATGAAATCAGGCCAGCTACTTTCTGCCACTTTGGAACTTCCCATGCATCTGTAAACTTCAAATAAATAGCCTTTCCTCCATAATTGTGCCTGATTTGCAAGTTCATACCAGAAACCAGGGGTGTCTACCACAAAATTGGTACCAGAATGTAGGGTGTGGCTGAGATGAATCTGACCATGTGAATTTTGTTCTTTTGGAACTTTTATTTTGGAGGAATGGGCATGAACTTGGTACTTGTAAATAAAGATGCATTCTGGAGCAGTAACCTGAGTTTTATGGACTGTTCTGATGAGAGTTTGAGAATGCTAAGTGCAGGGAGAATTGGATTTGGAAGCTTGGCTTATGAATTTTCTAAAGAGAAGGAAAGACTACAGAGAACTTTGTTAGAACTGGGCTACTGACATAAGAGCTGGCTGCATTCTGCTGCACAAGCCCAGAGAGTTTGAGCAAAATTAAATTTGTAATAGGCTGATGTACTTGGCTAAAGATATGGGACTGAGATTTAAGTTGGAAAAACTCAAGCAAGTTTAAAATTACTGGCACAGACACTGGTTGCTATAGCTGCTATTGTTAAACACATTAGCAATCTTAAGGAAGATGGCTCAACTGCTTTGCCTTAAAAATAATGCAAAGAGTGCCTGAGGAACGACTATGATAGACATGTGAACTCTTTTGGAAAAGAGTTGCTTGGAGAAGGAACCTGATCTTCAAGGTTACAATTTATTTCACCCCTGAATTAAGAATATGGCTATGTCTTGCACACCTGGAATTGGTTTTGGAAGTGTAGTAAATACCCAAAGTGGGTCATGAAGTGACCATGAAGGTCATGGTTCCAGGAGCCCCTGCTGAGACACAGAATGAGGTAGGGCATGATGACCCTGATAGGCTGGCAAAGCCATTGGAAGATGGACTGTGGTTTGCATGGAGACCCAAAGATGTTTTGGATATACTAGAACTGTGCAAGGGCTACCATGGACACTGCTGGTAGGGATGGAAGTTTACCCTGGCTATTCTGCCCAGCTACAGGGGCAGAATTGGAAAATCCAGAGACTATTAGTCACTGGTTATATCGGACTTGAACTGCAAAAGTTTGATGTTTTCTTGATGATTGTTGAGTGCGCATTGTTTCAGTCTCTCCCTGTTATGCCTTATAACAGTTGAAAATGTTTACTCTGTGCCTTTATATGGTAAAGTATATACCTTGTTTGATTTTACAGGACTCACAGCTAAGAGGCAATCTTAAATCTCAAATGAGACTAAGGACTTTGGAACTAACTTAAGTTGGTAAAGACTGTGGGGACCTTTGAATTTGACAATATACAGTGTGAGATGGTTAGAAATCTGTTGAGGTCCAGGAGCATAATGTAGTACTTTGAATGGATGGCTCCCAATATATTCAGGACTTTATTAAAGTTTGTAATTTAGATCTGCAGCTATGTGGCTAGAAGACGTGTCACTGGGTGGATCCTAGGTTCCAGGCCCAAGGTGTGAAGGTAGATTTGGAATTCCATCCTAAAGATAGGAAAAGTGCTTGAGCTTTGCCTGGAATTCCTAAGTGTGGTGTGTGGTGTGACGTTTGGGTTTTGGCTTGTGGCTCTTCTCTCTGCTTGGATCTGTGGAATCAGGCCAGCTTCTTTGGCGTTATAGAACTTCCCCTGGATCTGTAAGCTTCAACTACATATCCCTTCCTCCATAACTGAACCTGATTTGGAAGTTCATCCCAGCAACCTGAGGTTGTCTACCACATGTGGTATAGCTGGGTCATGGTATAGATCTATTCTGACCAAGGGGAGATGAAATATCAAAGTTCTTTTTAATTTTCATTATGTTCATAAATTACATGGCTGTAGATGTTAAAAATCTGACCCTTTGTATTTCTTCTTTCAAGAGCTGTCTGTTCAGTTCCATGACCCATTTTTTGATTGTGTTATTTTTTTTTATTGCTTACATTTTTTTAAAACTTTTTCTTTGTCTTTTTTATTATTGACAACTTCCATAATTATAGACAATAAACCCTGGTAATTCCCTCCACCCTCACTTTCCCCCTCACAACTTTACTCTCCATCATATCCCTCCCCCTTTTCAGTTAGTCTGTCTTTTATTTTGATGTCATCATCTTCTCCTATAATGTTGGTCTTATGTAGGTAGTGCCATGCACTGTGAAGTCATAGATATCCAGGTCATTTTGTGTCTGGAAGAGTGCATTGTAAGGAGCCCTGTCCTTCCTTTGATTCTTATATTTTTTATGCCACCTCTTCTGCAATGGACACTGAGGCTTGGAAGGTGTGATAGAGATGTTTTAGGACTAAGCACTCCTTTGTCACTTCTTTTCAGCACTACGGTGCCTTTTGAGTCATTCCAGAGGTCACCACCATCTGAAAAGGGAAGCTTCTTTAACCAAAAGTGAGAGTATTATTAATATATGGGTATGAACATTAAGATAAGTGCTTACTGGGCAGTTTGGTAAGGATAATACATGCATTTATCCGGACACCAATAGGCATTCACCCCTAGGGGTCATGACTTCCCCCATCATATGTTTTCTGTATCTCTCCCATGGACCCAGCCTCCTGTCCAAGTAGAGAGTGGTTGGTTTGCCCCATAACAGACATTCCACTATTGTATCCATTGGCTCATTTGGCCATCTTAAGACTTGCAGTGTCCACTATTGTTTATTTCCACTGATGGCTTCTCTCTCTCCCATGGAGTTGCATGCAGCATAGCTTTTCCAGCTTTCTGTCAGCTGGTCTACAGGTAGGAGGTTTTCAACTCAGCTACAGAAAGATTTCTCAGTGACCTTACAGCCCAAACTGTGGAGATTTTTAATCATTTATAAATTACAGATATTAATCCCCTGTCAGATGCATAGCTGGTGAGGATTTCCTCCCATTCTGTAGGTTGTCTGTAGACTCTGTTGATGTTTTCACTGTACAATAGCCTTTTAGTGTCATTAGATCAAACTTGTTGTCTATCTTATTCCCTGGGCTACTAGAGTCATATTCAGAAAATTCTTCCCTATTCTCCTATCTTGAAGTATTCTCCATACTTTTTCATTAAGTTGTTTCAAGGTTTCAAGTCTTACATTGAGGTCTTTGATCCATTAGGAGTTAATTTTTGTCCACAATGAAAGATAAAGGTCTAATTTCATTCTTCTTCATGTAAATATCCAGTTTTCCCAACATTTGTTTTAAAAGAAAACAAAATTTCTTTTCTCCAACATGTAGTTTTTGTCTCTTTGTTAGAAATAAGGTGGCTATAATGTAACTATATACTGTAGCTATATAATGTAACATAATGGAACTTCTGACCTACGTGTCTGTTTTGTGCCAGTAATATGCTATTTATATTATTATAACTCTATAGTAGAACTTGAAATTGGATATGGTGATATCTCCAAAAGTGTTTTTTGTTTTGCGCCAAGGACATTTTTGGCTATCTATAGCTTTTTGTGCTTCCATATGAATTTTATAATTTTTTTTCTATTTCAGTGAAGAATGTAGCTGGAATTTTGATTTGAATTGCATTGAATCTGTAAATTGCTTTTGGTAGGATGGCTATTTTCATGATGTTTCTTCCAATCCATGAGCATTGGAGATCTTTCAATTTCCTGATGTCTTCCCCAATTTCCTTTTAGGTGCTTTAAAGTTTTCATTGTAGAGTTATTTCACTTCTTGGCTAGGGATATTTTAAAATATTGAATTTTTGTGTCTATTGTGAATGTGACTTTTCCTCTGCTTTCTTTCCCTGTATGTTTATCATTAGTATATAGGAAGGCTACTGATTTTTGTGTGTTAATTTTGTATTTAGCCATTTTTGTTGAAAGAGGTAATCAGTTGTTTTGACAGAACCTTTAGGCTGTTTTCATAACAAATATTTTATTTTATTTATTTATTTATTTGCAAGCTGAGAGAGATATAAAAGAGAGAGAGAGAGAGAGAGAGAAAGAATGGCATACCAGGTCCTCCAACTGCTGCAAACGAATTCGGAATGCATGCACACTGTGCATTTGGTTTTATGTGGGTACTGGGGAGTTTAACTTGAGTCCTTAGGCTTTTCAGGCAAGTGCCTAAACTGCTGAGCCATCTCTCCAGCCCATAACAAATGTTTTGAATGCATTAAAGCAGAACATGTGGTGGGGGACGTCTAAGAAAATAGGGGTAGTGTTTGAGATATGAGTCCAAGGATGTGACATAGCCCAGAGGTCATCCAACTGTGAGCTTGTGTCTTCTGTATTGGTGTTCATACTATACCACCCTATGTTTTATTGTAATACATTTTTATCATGGAAGCAGGAGCCATGATTCAGAGACTTGGGGGCCAACAAAAAGCACTTGCCCATGATTCACAGCTGCCAATAACAGAGCTGGGATTCAAGCCCCAAGTAGGATCCAAAGCTGCTCATCTCCAAGGACTAAGGATTTTTAGTTTCTCCCAGGAGCTTCATCTTTGCTCAGAGTCCCAAGGCAGTGCCCCTTTTAGCTTGCAGTGAATTATAAGAGGGGAGGATCAGAATGAAAGAGAGATGCTTTCATTCAAACATCATTTCTATTCATGACAACTAGTCACTGAGCATGTACCATGTGCCAAGCAGAATGCAAGGGGATAGTGCTGGAAAAGGATGGTATTTGAATAGAGGAGTGCTGGCACATAGTGCAGACTGAGGAGAGTTCTCATTCATGATCCTCGCCAATTTTCATAATGTAAATAATTCCATCAGGGGTGATTTCATGCTGTCAGCTTGTCCACTAGCTTACAAAATTCTTGAAAATGTAATGATGAACCCTGACCCTGGCGTCATTTAGCACTGACTCTCCTGAGTGTATAGTCTGGGGGACAGACAGGCAAATGAGCTAGTCTTTTGCACAAAAGAGAAGATGTGCTTGCTATCAAGTGTGTACAGGTAGGATATTTTGGTGCTGGGTTAATGCCAAGTAAAATGGTAATTGAATACAGATATGAAAATGGAATGAAAAAATGCAATCACTGTACTATATACTTCACATAAAAATGTAGACATTTGGAAACATTCAGATTTTGATAGATAGAAATCATTTCTCTTTTTTGTGAAAACATGTCTTCTTTTGTTGATGCACTCCAAATGGTATTTGGCCTGTTACTTAGTTTGTTGCTTTAACTCCTTACTTTGCAAAAGAACCTCCAATTAACTTTATTCTTTTAAACCCCAAAAATAAAAAGGAAGAAACCTCAATTAGATGAAAGGTTTGAATGGGGGTGTCATTTCTGGTCTTGTTCCTGATATTGACTGCTATTGTGTCCACAGGCCAATTCTTAGTTCCCAATTCTCTCAGTTTTATGGAGTTATTTGCAATTTTAAACATACTTTTTATATGTTTTATATATTTACTTACTTATTTGGCCCTTGGACCACCAAATGTCAGCAACTTTACTGTTGAGCCTCTTCAGTCATGAGACATATTCATATGAAGTTCCATTTCTGCCGCTCAGTGATGGCTCTCAAACAGGCACAAAGGAGGAAGTGAGATTTGGCAGCTTGCTGTGGGCCAGTTTATTCCTCAGTCACTCAAATTACTTAGAAGAAGCTCAGTTTGGAGTTAAGTTGTACCTGGACCCAAAGCAGTAAATGGTACATATTAAATCTCACTGCATTTTCAAACTGAAAAGGGGTAGAACACCAGCACCATAAGGATGCCTTTTGAAATGTCATTAGGTCAGAAACATCTAGCAAACCAAGGCGAGTGGGGACTTGAGAGCTCAATCCTAACACTCAGCCTCTTGGTAAATAAGAAGGTAGGCCTGGGACCTGTTCACACATAAGATCGAAACACTCTTTGGGAAACACTTTCCATAATGTCCATGACCAACACTCACGTTGTCATCTCCACACCCCCAGAGCTGAAATTGGCCCTGTGGTAATGCCAAAAACCAAGCCTCCTATCCATTTCTGACTGTGCTGTGGGATTCACAATTTCCTTTGGTGCAAGCCTGGCAGGCTGACACCACTGAGGCCATGTTCCAATCACCCAGTTGGATCTGCCTTTTCTTAGCAAGCTATGTGGGCAGCCAGTTCTGGCCATCCCAGCACTAAGAACAGAGATTCCAAACCTTGCTTCACTTCATTAGTAAATAAGGCTTGTCTCCCAAAGACAGGGGATGTGGTGAATATAAGAGTTACAGCCTAGCACCATAGACAACAAAAAAAATTATAGGACTACAGCTGCAGCCTGCTGATGGACATGTTAAGTGTATTTCTCATGTTTGTTCCAGACATATGTGTGGGTGCATTTGGAATGCATTCCTCTGATTGTAGTTGAAAAGCAGGTCTTCAGTGGGTGAGCTGCACTGAGGCCTTCTCTCTGTCTGTAAAGTGACTCAGATTCTCCACTTGTACCATCTTTGTCTTCCCTGCTTAACCAGATAATGACCCACTGTGAACTTTGTAAAACAAAACAATTTCACTGCACATCTACAAACCTACCCAGGATGCTGGAACATGTGACATTTTCAGACTGTCCTAACTGCACCATCAACCTGACTGGCTGCCAGGTAGTAAGTGGCACCAACCTCTTCAGAGAGATGACTAGGAATGCTGAACCCTGAGGCAAAGGAGAAGCTCGTGCCCTTTTACTTTGTCCCCAGTGGTTGCCATGTGGTACTGTAAATTTAATTTTACAAGGTCTTCTGACTCTTCAACAGAAGCTTGAAGTCTTCAGTTTTGAAGCCAACCTCCCCAATTTTCAAAGGTGCACAACTCTTTTTTGTTTAAACTGATGGGCTAAACATAAACCTGTTATATGGACTGTCATGTTGTCATTTCTGATACAAACACCTCAGAGATGCTCTGAAACATAAGACTCCATAACTCTCGAGCATTCTTCTTTTTAAATGTGTATTTTTCTTTAATTTTTATATTCAGAGAAGTACCTATATTATTTATTGATATGTTGTTTCATAAAGTGAACATATATGTGTACATAGAATTCAGTTCCAGAAATAGAACATTATTGTAAAATCTCCCTTCCATCACTATCCCCTGACACCAAAATTATCCCTACTGTGTATACTTTTTTTTCCAAGTAAAGTCAAATTAATGACTAAAGTGGTACTATCCATGCATAAACTAGTTCTAATAATAGAAATTGTGCATTGTTAAAAAACAACAAATACATAAGATATTATGCTAGAAATTCTGGGCTGCTATTTCAAACAATTTATCATCAGCTTGACATAATATCTGTGGCCAAGTTTCCATTCACTCTGTCCATTCAAAGCAAAGAAAGGCTTTGAACTCACAGCCTTCCTCACCCAGTCCAGGTCATTGGAGCCAAATGCTGCTCTAAATACATGTGTACATAAAACTCCACATTTCCTGGTCTCTTTGAATTGAGTGTCGGAATACTATTGTGGTTTTCTTCTGTTTTCATGAAATGGTCCATATGTAAGAAATATATAATTTTGCTTTAATGCCTATACTTATTTTACCAAGTTTATGACAGTCTGTCTATAAGCCCCACCTTGCTTTGGATTTTTGTTGTTTTTCTTGTCTTCCCTCATCAGTCATCTTGTAGTTTAAATTTTGGGGGTCTCATATCCTTTGTTTGATAGCACCCCGAATCGGGCATCATTTTGAGTGTGTGTGTGGGGATAATCTGTGAAGTACATTATGGCATGTTTGGAACAGGATGTCAGAAAGCAAAGATAGGGTTTTGTGAGGGTTGTATGAAAACACATGTCAGTGTAGTGATGAAAACAGTCTGGTGACCTCCTCCTTACTGTTGACTATGATCATGTTCTGATTGATTCAGCTGCTAGACATCTGCTGTGGCTACCCACAATTCAGAGCCACCTCTCCTCCCCACCACACTGGAGCAGAGAAACCACCACACAGGGCTCGAGCACACTGACTGCTGTACGGGAGGGGAGGAGGGGGGCATGAAATGAACCGTATGTGCTATTATGTGTGTGTGTGTGTGTGTGTGTGTGTGTGTGTGTGTGTGTGTGTAAACAAAATATAGGAGTTTGTCTCATTGTGTGGGTTTATTTTACTTGTATAATGGGCATTGATTGCCATTTTATCAGATGCTCTTCAAAATTCATTTTTGTTTATTTTATTTGTGTGTGTGCATGTGGATGTTGGATGTCTTCCTCTCTCTTTTCACTTTATTTGCTAAGGCAGGATCTCTCACTTGAAACAAGGGCTTTCCAATTCAACTAGTGAAGCCATCCAGCTTTTCCTGGGTGTTTCTGTCTCTGCTTCCTGCCTTCGACAGGCTGGCCACCATGCCTGCCCAGCATTCATGGGGAGCTAGTGATTTGAAATCCAGTCCTCATGCTTGTGTGGCAAGCACTTTACCATCTGAACCATCTCCCTAAGCCCTCAATTTCATTTTTTATTAACAACCCAGTGAACATAATTCAAACAACATGGAGATAACTTTTCCATAATCAGATGTGGGTTGTTATTATAATTTTCATAGCTTTAGTAATAATAAGACTCATACTTGAAGAGTGTAAGTGAATGGAAATCCTAATACAATGCTAGAGGCAATATAAACCTTTTAGAAGTTACTACATACCATGTCTGAGGTAGGCAGGACTTTCCCCTGTGTCTTTCCATCGTTACAGGACTAAAGGGATTTTGCTATTGGCATTGGCTGCTTATCAGCTGGCCTTACAATGGGGAGATTACTGGAGAGACCTAATGTAATCACTTGAGCACTTAAAAGCTGAAGAGAAAGGCAGAGAAATGCACTGCTATGAGAAGGGTTCAGCCTCATTTCTGGCCTGAGCTAAAGGAGGCTACATGGCCTAAGGGAGACCCTAGCAAATGGCCAAAAAGGAAACAAGACCTAATCCAACAGCTGCGTGGAAATGAAACCTGTCAGCGAACACTCCAGAGCTTAGAAACGTATTCTCTCTAGTCTTCAGTCAGGACACAGCCCTGCATACACGCTTTCAATTTAGCCTCTGGGAGACTTGAAGCAGAGAAGTCAGCCAAGCCTACTGACTTGCAACCTTCAGAACTGCAGAAACAATGAGTGTTGTTTGAAGCCACTACTTCTGACTGAACTCGTTATTTCAACAATAGAAAACTAATACAAAACCCCTCAAAACATAAAATCCACATGCTTTGAAACAATAGTTCGAGGACTTTAGAAATCTGTAACATAATAATCTTAGCACCCAATATTACAGAACCATTTAAATAAATACAGGTAGGATCATGCAATGAAATGTTATGTGTTCATTAAAATTCATTTCTATTGTGAATACTCAGTATTCCAAAAATGCTCACAGTATTATAAGGATTAGAAAAGAAAGAGCACAAGGCTACACGTACGCTATGTTCCTGCCTTATGTCTGTGCTTCTTATGTGTGTGTGTATGCATATAGGCATCTGTAACAAAATGTGGACAGGATGTTTATTTTGGTCCTGGCTGGGGCCTCAGCAGCCAAAAACTATAATCTTAGATTCTAGGTGGTCCACATTCTAGGGCCAGGTGCTATGCAGCATTAGCCCATTGCCCTCTCCAGGATGTGAATGACATGAAGTTGGAAAGCTTCAATTAGAGCTGTCATGGGCCTTTTCTCTTGGCCACCTGTGGAAAGGTGTGCTTGGCCCTTAACTTTACAACATATGAAAGAAGGTACATCAAGGGGGCTATACAAAGAGTTTACTGCTTTCTCTAAAGTTTGCAGTACACACAGGATGGGTGGTGATCCAGTTTTAGTAACACAATTGTTCATTTAGACAACAGTTTAGGGGACAAATTAGAGGGTCCTGGCTTCCTATGCTTTTGGATTTTTATTGACCCTTAACGTAATTCAATGCATTAAAAATAAAGAAACTTGGGTTGGTGAGATTGCTCAGTTTGTTAAGATGCTTGCCTACAAAGCCGAACAACCTGGGTTCAATTCCCCAGTGTCCACATAAAACCAGATGCACAAGGTGACGTGTGCATCTGGAGTTTATTTGCACCAGCTGGAGGTGATAGCATGTCCACATTCTCTCTTCCTCCTCCCCTTTTCTCCCTGCTTGCAAATAAAGATTCTTTTAAAAAATAAAGAAACTAAGTTAAACATTTACTGTTTGCTTCTTAAAATTCATTCTGGCTTAAAGCCCATTCTTCAAGTTTAGGAATTTGTCCTTCCTTCAGAGAGGATATGTCCCCCTTCAGCACATGCATGGAACACATGGCTTCAGCCAACTAGTGCCTCTTATTCCCATAATCATGGCTATTGGTTCAGGAATGAGCACAATAGCCTAGGAGACCCATGAGGTAAAATGACATGTTGGTTGGAAATTAGAAATCTTTTTTTTTTTTTTTCTGAATATGATCTTGAAAATATATGGGAACTGGAGCAATTACAATCATTTTCCTATATGAGAAATGTGGGCGTTGAGTCACCACAAGGCAGAAAGGTTGCACATGGCTTGAGTTTAGGAGGAAGTCACAGCAGAACCTAGTTCTGCCCTTGTGCCGCACACACATATGAATCCTTTACCTTAGGACTCTGAGTTGTGGAGGGTGACTGGCAACAGAAGTAAGCCTACTTTTTTTGGTTTTTGTCTTTTGGAGGTAGAGTCTCTAGCCCAGGTTGACCTTGGATTCACTATGTAGTCCCAGTATGGCCTCAAACTCATGATGATTCTCCTACCTCTGCCTTCCAAGTGCTGGGATTAAAGACATGCACCACCATGCCAGGCCAAGACCTACTACTGACAACATCTTTTACTATTTGCTGGGTTCCACTCTAAAATGCTCAAAGCTTGAGTTTAGAACCTCAACATCTAATTTGAAACTCAAAGAAGAAAGGTAATATGGCAATACAATAAAGTTAAAACACATATAATAATAATATAAAATGAAATTATGTCTTAAAAAATCCCTAAGCTAAATTTTAAACATCCGTAGGGGGCTGGAAAGATGGTTCATTTGATAAAGTGCTTGCCTCACAAACATGAGGACTTGATTTCAATCACCAGAACCCATGGTAAAATGCTAGATGTAGTAGCATGCACCTGTAATCCCAGCCCTGGCATTACTGAGACAGGAGGAGCCCGAGAGCTTGCTGGCCAGCCAGTCTAGTCTAATTGGTGTGCTCCAGGGAAATGAGACAACTTGTCTCAAAAATGGGGGACAAAATTCCTGAGAAACGACAGCTGTCCTCTGGCTTCCCCACACCGATGTGCTCATACATGTATGCACACCCACACACAGAATAACACAAACATGTGCATAAATAATATGCTTAGGAAGAAAAGTGTGATAATCCAATTAATAATTAGAATACTTTCCTTTTTTATTAAGACTTCTGTGATTAACACTTCTGTTATATAAAGTTTGGGGTCAAATTAAAGAATAGTAATGTGGCAAAGAAATGCTTGCAAGTTATAGAAAAAGTGTCATCAAATTGCCCTAATACCTACACATCTGTTAGAGGCTTCCAGTCCCAGAAGGAATTCTGGTTTTGTTACCATTTCCCTTCATAGTCTATGCTTTCAACAATATACTAGAACGCATCTTGTCATATATTTAACATCTGGAATGAGAGAAGACTTTTCAAAGGAATTGGCTGCCTCATGCCCCCCTGGAGAAATTCCCTAGAGAGATAGGATGACAGTGTTGAGTGGTCATCACTCATCTGTGACAGTTCAGCATCTCACCACATCTGAGAAAGAATAGACGAGGGCCCCCAAGTTTTGCAAGCTAACCTTGGGGTTATGTTACTTGATGCCAAAACATCCAGATTGAGATTTTAAAAATTCAGTCATTCATCCAGATACTCTAAAGTGTCCAGATGTTTGACATCTTGTATGCATAGCATATGGTGCCACTAATGGGATAATATAAAAATACGCATACTCCTTGGTTATTAAGTCCTTTAAAATTATCATCTGCTTATGTGACAGCCATATAGAATGAATTGATTCATGAGCCATTGTCTCTGCGCCTCATGGAATTCACTATCAAGTGACATATAAAGCTAACCAGAAAGTTACAAGCACTTGTGATGAATGCCATATCCAATTAAGGTGTTCTCACTGCAAGGAAGAGAACATTCAACTAAAGGCATGGCTTCCTCCAAAAACCATTCTGAGCTTTTGAACAGATTAGAACAATATGCCTCATTCACTAAGTTACAATTAGAACACATGGTACAGAGAACACAGAGTAGTAAGACATCTTTGTAGAGGACCAGATATATACAACTACATATGAGCTCATTGACACTATATTTACTGTTTTAACAAATGAGAAGGCCAGATATAGGCAATTCTAGGACTCGTTAGTTTTGTGGGGTGAGAGCTTTATCAAGGAACAAATCTTTTCCATCTTCTGCTTTGGCATCATGAGGATGCTGGCTCTTGTCTACAGGTGCATCCCTTCATAGTTACAGAAGAGCTGCTGTAGTACCATGCCTTACTCGCACAGCTGTATTCAAAGACAGACAGAACATTTGTTCTGATCAAGGTGAAACAACCATTCCCAATATCACCAGAAGGATAGTAATAATCATCTGGGCCAGGTAGCCTCTCCCATTGTCAGTATCTTCCTTTCTTTATTCAGCATCCCAAGGAAACCAAAAGATCTAAAAAGACCCAAGCCTGGCATGGTGGTGCACCTTTAATCCCAGCACTTGGGATGCTAAGGGAGGTGGATCAGCTTGAGCTCTAGATCATGCTAGAGCTACAGAATGAGTTCCAGGTCAACTTGGGCTAGAGTGAGACCCTACCTCAAAAACAACAACAACAACAAAAGACCCACTATGTTTCTTAAGAAATGTTTGGAAATAAGGATGAAGAAAATACAACTATTTTTTTAAGTTCTTTTTTTCCCATGGGTTTATCAATCATCTTTATTTTTTTAATTATTATTTTTATTGACACCTTCTATGCGTACATACAAAAAAACATATATTTCCCTCCCCTCCCCCCATTCCACTTTAGAACTCCATTCTCCATCATATCCCTTCCCTCTCTCCATTAGTCTTTCTTTTAATTTGATATCATCATCTTTTTCTTCTATTTTGAGGGTCTTGCAAAGGTATTACTAGGCACTGCAAGGTCATGGATATCGAGGCCAATTTCTGTCTGGGCAGTTGCATTGTAAGAAGTCGTTCCCTTCCTTTGGCTCTTCCATTCTATCCACCCCTCTTCCACAATGGTACCTGAGCCTTGGAGGGTGTGACAGAGGTGTTTCAGTGCTGGGCACTCCTCTATCCCTTCTTCTTAGCACTATGTTGTCTTTTGGGTCATCCCAGTGGTCATAGCCATCTGAAAAGAGAAGCTTATCTAACCAGAAGTGAGAGTAGTGTTAATATGTGAATATGAACATTAAGTGTAGTGCCCCAAGGGCAGCTTGGTGGGAATAATATATACATTTAGTCAGACAAGAGCAGGCATTATACCCCTAAGGCTCATGACCTCACCTGCCATAGACTTTTGCTTAGGTTTTTCAGTACCAGGTATGTATTCCCTCCCGTAGAGAGGGCCTTCAGTCCAATTATGGAGCAGTTGGTTACCCCAAGAGTAGACATGCCACTATTGCACCCGTTCAGTCATTGGGCCTGTGTGGCCAAACTTGAATATTCAGTGTACACTTTTCACTGCTGATGACTTCTGTCTCCCATTGGCTGCATGCAGTGCAGCTTTTTCCAGCTTTCAGTTGGCTGGTCTACAGGGAGAAGGTTTTCTGCTCAGCACCAGCTTGCTTTCTCAGTGACCTTGCCTCTCAGGCAAGAGATGTCTTCAGCAATAGGGTCTTACTATCTGTTTCTCAAGGGAAACCAAGGGCCTTGGCAATAGCCTTTAATGTTTTGGAGGCTACCGGGACCTCTTTGGCCAACAACTCACTGGAAGGTATCCCATCCCAGGCACTGAAAATTTTCTAGTAATAGTCTATAGCTTCTAGATGTGCCATTATTCAAAAAAGTAGGTTTACATAAGTCTTATTCAAAATATCTTGAATTTAGATTGACCCTCCCCCTGCCCTTCTTTTACACATTCTCTTCCCATGGCCTTGCTTAGGCCATTCCCCTCCCTGTAATCTGTTCTTCTACTTACATATGTGCAATACCATACACTTAAGTTCTTCCCTTTACTCCCTCCCTTATAGCCTTTTACCAGCTTACTGGTTTCTGGCACCTATTTTTGGTTCCAGTTCACACACAAGTCTATACATTTGTAGCTAGGATCCACATATGAGAGAGAACATGTGACGTTTGGCTTTCTGAGCCTGGGTTTCCTCACTTAGCTATTTTTAATCACATGAAGAATAATCACTACATCCTTTTCTCAATGTATATGTCCTTTGTCCAATATTATAATTAATACAATAAGCTATTTTATATATATATATATATATATATATATATATATATATATATATATATATATCATCTAGGACTATCTATATCTATAATTATTCCTATCAAATCTTATTCTATTTTTATTTTAATAACAAGTACTCCATACAGACAATTTATAAAGGAAATAATTTATTTGTCTTGTGATCCCAAGGCTCAGTAGTCCATGAGTGTGGAGCCAGCATCAACTCAGCATCTGGCAAGGACTTCATCCTGTGTCATAACCTGGCAAGGGCATCACTTGGTGAGAAAGAACTTGAGCTTTCACTCCTCCCCTTATCAAGCCAGTAATAATAGCATGAGATCCCCAACCTTCCCTAATATTAATGATCCCCCAAATGTCCTATCTGTTAACACCATTAACGTGAATATTAGGGTTATATTTCCAACACATACTTCAAACCATAGTGATTCTATGTGTGTGTACATTTGCATTGTGCTTTCTCTTTTAATATATGTTTTAATTTATTTATTTGCAAGCAGAGAGTGGGGAAGAGGTAGGAATGCCAGCGTCTCTAGCTGCTGCAGATGAACTCCAGATGCATATGCCACTCTGTGCATCTGGCTTTACATGGGTACTGGGGAATCAAACCCGCATCTTTAGGCTTGGCAGGCATGCGCCCTTAATGGCTAAGCTGTCTCTCCAGCCCTGTGCTGGAGAGACGGCTTAGCCATTAGGGTGTTTGCCTGCAAAGCCAAAGGATACAGGTTTGATTTCCTAGGACCCACGTAAACCAGATGCACAAGGTGAAGCATTTGTCTGGAGTTTGTTTGCAATAGCTGGAGGCCCTGACATGCCAGTTCTTTCTCTCTCTCTCCCTCTCTTTTTCTCACAAATGAATAAATAAAAATAAAATACAAAAAATTAAAAAGTTTCAAAACATAAAGTATTATTTTGTTATAGAATATTTCATTTCAGAAAAGAAAACACATGGGTTTGCTATTTATTTAACAAACTTAGAACAGAAGGAAACTTGTTCAACATAATAAAAGACATCTCCAAAAAAACAAATCTAAAGAATAAATCAAAAGAATAAATATTCTTCTTACACTAACATGCAACATTACACCAGAGATTCTGGTGAGGAAGGGCAATCAGGCAAGTTAAAGAAAGCAAGCATCTGAATGGAGAAGTAATTTGATATGATCTTGTATATTAGAAAATGCTAAGTAATCCACTAAAAACTACTGGAACTAAAAACAATTTTAGGGTAAATTTACACCTTATTGATATATACAAAAAATGAACAAACCTGCAGTGGCTACACCACTGAAGAAAATGTCTCCCCTCCACCAGCAATCATTAACTGGCAGTAGCTCCTATGGGAGGGTGGGGCCAACAGATGATTTTTGACAAGGGTGTCAGACAATCCAATGGGGGGGGGTTGTAATCTTTTGAACACATACTGGTAGGAAAAC
Source organism: Orientallactaga sibirica (assembly GCA_036365145.1). Classification (NCBI taxonomy): domain Eukaryota; kingdom Metazoa; phylum Chordata; class Mammalia; order Rodentia; family Dipodidae; genus Orientallactaga; species Orientallactaga sibirica. The sequence goes on from JAEOAD010000005.1 coordinate 51,130,564, forward strand.
CAGTATCTCAGGCAAATGAATTTGGATTTTTGCCTCATAGAAAACACAAAAAATAACTCAAGGAAGACCATATACATAACTAAGCACAAATACCAAGAGCAAAGATTTGTGACCCTGGACTAGACAATGATCTTTTAGATACGACACCAAACATAAAATGTCAAAAGAAGAAGACAAATGGATTTTACCAAAATTATCAACTTTAGGTTGTGACAGGCCAACTGTTAGAAAGTGGGAAGATGATAATTGAAAAACATTACATGTTATACTTAACTTGGGTTGTAACCAGACTATAAGAAATTTTATACAATCATAAAGAAAACCAGTTACAAGTGGGGACTGATTTGAAGGCATTTCTCCAAAGAAGATAAAAGGATGGCTACTAAGCACACAAAAAGATACTCAACATAGTTAAGTTAATTAGTAGAGAAATGTAAATATGAACCACAATGGGATCCCATTTGTTTTAGTCTATTTTCTGTTACTATTACTTAACTCCTGAGACTGGATAATTCATTTAGCAGAGTTTATCTTGGCTCCCACTTTTGAGGCTGGAAGTCCAAGAGTGGGACGATACATCTAGCAAAGTCCTTGTGCTGTGTCACCGCATAGGGGCTAAGTGGAAGGGCAAATGAATGCAGGAGGCGAAAAGCAAGAGGGTTGTCCTCACTAAAAACAAAAAGGGCTAGAAAGATGACTTGGCAGTTAAGGTGCTTGCTTGCCTGTGTAGCCTAAGGACCCAGGTTCAATTCCCCAGAACCCATGTAAGACAGATGCACAAGATGGCATACATTTCTGGAGTTCATTTGCAGTGGCTGGAGGCCCTGATGCACCCATTCTCTATCTACTTCTTTCTCTTTCTTTCTTTCTTTCTTTCTTTCTCTCTCTCTCTCTCTCTCTTTCTTTCTTTCCTATATTTCCCTCCCTCCCTCTCTCCCTCCCTCCCTCTTTTGCCAATAAACAAATAAAATATTTTTTAAAAGACCAGCTATCACAGTTACCAACTGAGTCCCTCAGGAACTAGAAATAATCCACTACCATAAGCCACTTTAAAAGCATTCCAGTTGTTCCCCCAAATGTTAAGTATAGTGTTAGCATATGACATGGTAACTCCACTCCCAGGAGATGCACAAAATAGGTTAAAATACATGCCCACACCAAACAGCATTATTTATAATAGCCAAAAAGTGACAGCAAACTCAGTATTCATCAACACATGAACAGATTAACAAAATGTTTTACATTCATACAATGGAATAATATTTATGAATAAAAATAAATGAAATACTGACATATGCTACAACATGGACATGCGTGTGGTGGGGGGGTAGAGTTAGGTGACGGGATCCCTGATGGTAAAAAGGTCAGGAAAATTTGCACTTGCTAGAAATCAAAGATGATCTGATTTCTTATCTTTCTTGCCTAGTTCCATAGAGCTGTTTTTTCTACAAACAGCCAGGACCCCTCCTGGAAAGGAGGTCTTTCATAGGATTTAAACATTGTGGCTGGCTAAGTTCAGTCCCTAACCTCTTCCTTGAACAGCCCCTAGCTCTAACCAACCAGCTGGCCCTCTGGTTCACCTGAGCGCCCATAAGGTCATAAATACCTTTGCAAGGGGAAGGCAGACTCTCTGATCACTTGGGCACTTCCAGCTGTGAGAATTTCCCTCAGCCCAGGCCCAGGCTCCACCAGGAGGGCTCCCTAGCCTTTACTCTCCACATCAGCTCTTTATCCCCCTCAGCTCCCCACATGTCAGGAGCTCCTTGAACTTTCTTTTCTCTTTCTTTCCATGCTTTTTTTCCAGGCCCTCCATGTGGGATCTCTAGTCACGTGGGTGACTTTCCTTGACTCTGTACTTCCCTCAATAAATATAATAATTTAATAATTGTCCTTCTCAGTCTTCTTTTTTTATTCAATTCTTTGATTAAAAATCAGAAATGAACCTAACGTTTGGGGTACAAGGACTTTCCTGGACCCATAGCACCCCATTACAGAGGAACTTGAGAACACTATAAATGAAATGAGCCAGGAACAAAAGACAACAAATCACACAGTTTTATTTCTGTGAAGCATTTATAACAGTTAAATTCTCAAAGAAACAAAGTAAATTAGTGGCTTCCAGGCTGGGAGTGGAGTCAGAAAAGGAGCATGAACATATTCTGTGTGGGCACGGGGCATTACTATGAGCTGAGGAAATGTCCACAATTAAACTGTGCTGATGACTCAGCTGGACACTTTACATGGGTGAATGTTGTGGCATGCAAACCATCTCCCACTAAAATGTGAGGAAACATTAGCTGTGTAAGTATGTGTGTCGCTATTAGCACTTGCAGATTGTGACAGCATCGGATTCTCTACCCAGTTGGGCTGGGCTTCAGTAGCTAAGGCTCTAGTTCTTATCATAGGCCAGAGAAAAATTAAGTAATATGGACAAAGAGGTGAGGACAAAAGTAGATTTATTAAGGGAAATAGAGAAAATGACTCTGAAGACAGTGGGAGGCTCCCTAGAAAAGAGAGAGAGGGTTGCTGGATCAGGGGCTTGGAGCCAGGAAGTGTCTAGACAAGTATGCTTAGGATTTCTGTCAGCATCTAAAAACGAAAAAGAAAGGGGAAAGAAAAAAGTGTTAGATCTCAGAAAAGTGGGCAGACTAAGCAGTAAAGGTCAGTAAGTAATTGCACCAAGGGAGAGGCTTCTGGGGGGGTACAGTCTATTTTCTCACTAAGGGGATGATTATTCCTCCCTTTACGCATGCATATAGGGAAGGAGTGGTTGACAGGCTCTGGTCTGGGGGAAATGGCTCATCTTCTGTAATCTACTGCTGTCTACTGTTATCAGGGAAATAGAGCTGGGATCCTTCCTTCAGTGAGCTCGAACCCACAACAATACCAGTACCTAGAGATAATCATGCTTATGTTTTTATGTATTACCACACAGGCTTTCCTAGGCATGTACACAAAACATGCATTTCAATGTTCATATGTAATGTTACATATGCTATAGACAGATGGTACACACATATATATATATATATATATATATATATATATATATATATATAGAGAGAGAGAGAGAGAGAGAGAGAGAGAGAGAGAGAGAACAGACAGTTGATAGAGTATAGAGATACAGAAACAAAACATGATTGATCCAACTCTTCTTCCTGGAGAAATAAGGCTCTTTCTAAGTGGTCTCCCTGTTTCTGTTTGGTTTTGCATTTGTGAGTTAGGGTGAAAATCTGACTCATGCTAAGACTTTACAAAACTCATTATAGGAAGAAAGAAGGAAGGTACAAGCATGAATCTACTTATTTTTAAAACTACTGTTGTCATACCAAGTTCATGTTGCTTTGTAAGTGGTACTTCTTTTTCCATCATGCTATATTTAGTGCATTAGTTACCATAACAACAAGATGTAATTCATCATATAGGAACCCACCCTGAGGGGCATTCTTTAGCAGGAATCTTTCAATTATGTTATAAACATACAGATGAAAGATAGTCCCTGAGATCATTAGTTCCAGTCTTCTGCCTCAAGGATAGATTGTTCTAAAACTTACAAATACATGGGTTGTAAATTTAGTTTTAAAAAAAAAATTAAAAAATAAGGCTCAAAAATCAAAATATCATATTTCAAAATTTAGTTCACGATTCTGAAGCCAAGTTAGAAATAGCCCAGTTTGCAGACATTCTATATGCAATGACACTCTAGATAGTTCTCCCATTGACCTTTTTCCTGAGTGCGCAAGAAAAAAAATGACCTTAACACCCTTTATTCATCACAGACTCTATCAAACATGGCTGGGCTTGATTCCTGATGTTGTTTCCTGCTGTTAACAACAGAATGCCACTGACAAAGTGTATACACACACACACACACACACACACACACACACACACACACACACACACACATATGTATATATATATATACATATATATGAAGAAAGAAGAAAAACACAAGCACTAATCTACTTATTTTTAAAACTACTGTTTTTGAAAATTATATATATAACATATATGTGTGAATATATGCCCAGAGAATTTAAATTTATAAAGAATTCAAGTCTATTTGCCTCATAATTCTAGGGCATATTCCATCTACTATGGAATATGAATCTGGTGAGAGTCTCCATGCTGTCCCTAACATGAAGACATCACAAGGAAAGAGAACAGGAGGGATAGAAGAGAGAAAAAGAGAGAAGGAGACTGAAAATGAGTAACAAACCCATTCCCTTGACAAGGCTGTTCTCTGTTCATGAGGGCAGTGGATAATCATTTGGTAAAGGTTCCACCTCTCTATCCTGTTACAATGGCATTTAAATGCCAATATGGTTTGGAGGTTTTAGAAGGGACATTCAATCCATAACAACTTCCTAATTAAAAAATGTACTAGGATTGGAGAGTTATCTTAGCATTTAAGGCGTTTGCTTGCAAAGCCAACGGATCCTGGTTGGATTCTCCAGGAAAGCCAGATGCACAAGGAGCACATGCATCTGGAGCTGGTTTGCAGTGGCTAGAGGCCCTGGCATGCCCATTCTCTCTCTGTCTGCCTCTCTTATATCTCTCTCTTTCTCTCTCTGCTTGCAAATAAATAATTAAAAAATAAACAAAAAGTTTACTAGAAAGGTGTCTCTTTGGACACAAAATGTTGACTTTTCTTCTTTTTTAATAAATATTTTTATGTTTATTTCATTTTATTTATTTATTTGAGAGAGAGAAAGGGAGGCAGTAGAGAAAATGAGTGCACCAGGGCCTCTAGCCAGTGCAAATGAACTCTGGACACATGTGCCACCTTGTGCATCTAGCTTATGTGGGTTCTGGGGGTTCTGGGAAATTGAGCCTGGGTCCTTGGGCTTTGTAGGCAAGTGCCTTAACCACTAAGCCATCTCTCCAGCCCAACTTTTCTTCTTTTATGTTTGCTTCTCCTCTGTAATCAACATCAATATGTTTCACCTTTGGCTTAGTCATCTCTTTGAGATATTGACAAAAACCAGGGCCCTATCTAAAAAAAAAAAAAAAAAAAATTGCCCATAATACAAAAGCTTTTATTCAAATACTGTGGTTTCATGAATCTATCAGGACTGCTATAAAGTTGAGATTCCAAGATTAGGGGTTGGGGAGATAGCTCAGACAGAAAAAGGCTTGTCATGCAAGAATAAGAACCAATGTTAGATCCCCAGTATCCATGTGAAAACAAAAAAGCCTGACCATGTTTGGTGACACATTCCTGTAACCTCAGTGCTGGGGAGATGGAGACAGTTGGGTCTCTGGCTAGTCAAGCTAACTTGGCAAGTTGCAGGCCAGTGAAAGGACTTGTCTCAAAAAAATGTGGAAAAAAGGCTGGGTGTGGTGGTGCATGCCTTTAATCCCAGCACTCGGGAGGCAGAGGCAGGAGGATCGCCATGAGTTCAAGGCCACCCTGACATTAGAGAGTGAATTCCAGATCAGCCTGGGCTAGAGTGAGACCCTACCTCAGAAAAAAAAAAAAAAAAAAAGTGGAAAAATACCTGAGGTTGTCCTCTGGCCTCCACACACACATGTACATATGAGCATCCCCAACATGTGCACATGCACACATGTGAACACATATGCTGTGCACACATGCAAAGATTCATTGATTATAATCTGAAAGATTTCTTATCTCCATTGCTTTTATATTTTTACTTAAAATTTTTCTTTAGTGGGGCTGGGGAGATGGTTTCGTAGTTAAAGATGCTTTCTTGCACAGCTTGCTGGTCTGGGTTTGATTCCCCAGGATCCACATAAAGCCAAATGCACAAAGTGCTGCTTGCATCTAGAGTTCGTTTTCAGTGGCTAGAGGCCCTGTTGTGCCCATTCTTCTCCCTCTCTCTTTTTCCCTCCTCTTTGTATTTATTTATTATAAATAAATGCAAATATGGTTTTACTTTTTTGTTTTGTTTTTCTTTTTTATTGAAATCTTACAAAATTATACACAATAAACCATAGTAATTTCTCCATACTTTACCTTTGAAACTCCACTCTCTCTCATATCCCTCCCCCTCTCAGTCTCTCTTTTATTTTGATGTCATCATCTTTTCCTCCTATTATGATGTTCTTGTGTAGGTAGTGTCAGGCACTGCAAGGCCATTTTGTGTCTGCAAGAGTGCATTATAAGCAGTCTTACCCTTCCTTTGGCTCTTACATTCTTTCTGTCACCACTTTCACAATGGACCTGAGCCTTGGAAGGTATGATAGAGATACTTCAGTGTTGAGCACTCCTCTGCCACTTCATCTCAGCACCATGGGGCCTTCTGAGTCATCCCAAGGTCACCACCATCTGAAAAGAGATGCTTCTCCAACCAAAAGTGAGAGTAGCATTAATACATGGGTATGAACATTGAGAGAAGTGCTTGCTGGGCAGTTTGGTGAGCATAATATATACATTTAGCCAGACACCAGAAGACGTTATACCTGTAGGGCTCATGAATGACTTCCTGTGTCATAGGTTTTCAGTATCAGGCATGTGTGCTCTCCCATGGAGTGGGACTCCAGTCCAATTAGAGAGTGGTTGGTTTCCCTCATAACAGATATGCTACTATTGCCCCTGTTGCTCATTTGTCCTGGCTGGACAAATTTAAGACTTTCCCTGTCCACTGTTGTTTATCTCCACTGGTAATTTCTCTTTCTCCCCCATGGAACTGCATGCTGTGTAGGTTTTTCCAGCTTTTTGTAAGATGGTCTACACAGGGGAGGTTTTCAGCTCACTTCTGGCAGGATTTCTCAGTGACCTTGCAGTCCAAGTATGTGGGATCTTCAACAATAGGGTCTTACCATCTATTCCTGGTGGGAAACCAAAAGCCTCAGCAATGGCCTGTAATGTTTTGGAAGCATCAGGGACCTCCCTGGCTAACAACTCACTGGAAGGTATCCCGTCCCTGGCACTGAAAATTTTCTAGTAACACTCTATGGCTTCTAGGTGTGTCATTGTCCAAAAAAGTAGCTTTCCATATGAATTATTCATACCCTCTTGGATTTTGATTAGCCCTCCTCCCACCTTTCTTTACTCAATCTCTTCCCCTGATCTCACTTAGGCCTTTCCACCACCATTAATCTGTTCTTCTACTTACATATATACAATACCATCCTCTTAAATCCCCCCTCCCTTCCTTTCTATTCCCTTTATATCCCCTTTCTAGCTTAATGGCCTCTGCTACTGAGTTTTATTCCAACTCACCTAGAAGTCCACTACAAATATGTTTTAAATTTTTCCTAAATAATTTCTTCATTCACTCATAGATTTATTCATCCATTTGCAAATATTTATTGATGCCAAGCACTCTCTTGTGTACTGTGGAGTTACATTAACTTGTATGGTTCCCTCTCTGAAGATTCTTTTTTTTTTTTTAGAGAGAGAAAGTGAAAGAGAGAGAGACTTGGTGCACCAGGGCCTCATCCACTGTAATCGAACTCCAGATGCTTGCGCCACCTAGTGCACATGCATGACCTTGCACTTCTGTCACCTTAATTTATCTGGATTATGTGGGATCTGGAGAGAGGTCAAACATGGGTCCTTGGCTTCTCAGGCAAGTGCCTTAGCCACTAAGCCATCTCTCCAACCCCCTCTCTGCCAGTTCTGTTGGTGTTGCAGGTACCTTCTTGTTGCTGGCACAAAGCACCTGACAGAAAGCAGCTGATGAGAGCAAAGTTGTTTGTTTTGGCTTACAGCCTCGAGAAGAAGCTCCATGATGGCAGGCAAAAGGATGGCATGAACAGAGGTTGGACATCACCTGTGCCACAGCAGGTGACACACCACAGCATGAGAGTTAGCTGGACATTGGCAAGGGAAAACTGGCTGTAACACCCATCAAGCCTGTACCCAACACCACACCTCCTCCGGAAAAGCTGCCATCACCAAATTACCACCAGCTCGGGACCCAGCATTCAGAACATGTGCGCTTATGTGGGGCTCCTCGTTGAAACCACCACATGTGAGTAACACTGTAAGACCTAGCGGTGTTTGAAAAGCTGAGCACTGTCTGTGCTTTGACACAGTGCAACTCTGAGCCCTGGAGAGAGATTCTCTTTGCTTTACTGAGGTGAGTTGCCTTGTTTGCTACACATGTGTAACATTATTTTCTTCTAGATGTGCAGTCATTTAAAGCTTTGTGAAAGCTTTCCCTAGAAACACAGGGTATTGGAAAAGACATATAGTTCCAAGTCAGAAGGTTTGGGTTCAGCTCTATGTGCACCACTCCTCAGCCACGTAGACCTGAATGAGTCACTTGGCCTCTCTAACACTTAGTTTCTTCCTCTGTAAGATGAAGCTGATAGTAATAATTATTCCATCGCATCTTACTCTGGGGTTTGAGTAAAAACAGAAGAAGAAAATGGAGATCAAAGATTTTGAAAATCCCAAGAACTGATCATTAGTATTTTTTTACAGTTATTGTCATGCCATTTTGTTGTTAAAAACCAGACCCATATCTTCCTTTTGGCTCTGTAGGGTAATGGACTTCTGAGTTCCAGATTTTTCCTCAATTTTGAATATAATTAAAAATTGTTGGAACAAAACAGGTAGCACATTTTCAACATTGTGAGACCATATGAGACAATTTCCAGCCTATTTGCTTCTATAATGCACCAAATTATAATAAATTACATGCATACCACTTCAAAGAAATGGAAATAATTTTTTTAGGCATTTTCAAAACTGAAGGTACATTTTAATTGTTTTCCTTGGAGCATCTTGGAAAGACCTTGACAATAATGTTAGGGTTCTCTTGGTAGAAATTCACAGAACTAAACCTTGTTCAAGCTTCCATATCATGAATTGATTTCTGCAGGGTCTTATGGACTTTGCAAGGGGGTTGAGTGGTCTGGCATCAAGAAAAGCTAATGCAAGAAGTATAATCTCAGCCTGCCTTCACCTCTGCTGCTCAGTATGATCTGCTTGCATCTCTACTGGCTCAGCCAGCCAGCCAGCCAGCAAACATTTATCAACCTCACAATATGCTGTTCAGATTGCAGCCTGAACTTGGCTACACATGTTTGTGTCCAGGACCCTACATATACCTAATCTAACTCTTTGTCTTGATTTCACATTCCCATAGCAGGGACTCCGACTGCCCTTGATGAAGGAAAACTTCTGCTATGTCCTTGATTTAATTACAATGGTCAGAGGATGAAGAGGAGAAGTGGGGAAGGTAACTGTTAACAAACTTCAAGTGAGAAGAGAAGACTAGTTCACATTCTTTTTTGTGGAATTTCCAAACATGCATACATCATGCTTTCATCATGTCTGCCCTTTCTTCATATCCTCTCTCACCGCCCCCCCCCCCGTTCCTCTCTTCCCAGTTCCTAATAGTCCCTCTTCTACTTTGGGGCATGCTTTTATTCCTGTTGTTTTTCATTAAAGAAAATTACTAAACTATACTTTTGTTATAATTATTCATTCATATTATATAAGGTTATGGATTTAACTATGGTATTTCCATCCATGTATATATTTTCCTATAAATATATCGACTGTTTCCACCACTTTCTTGTATTTTCCCTTCTCTTGCTCTTCCTATCATTCCCCTTCTGTTTCTTTAATAGTCTATCTTCTATTTTTAGGTCACCCCTCCCTGCAATTTCTATGTAACAGAGGAAACATCTTGTCTGGATTATTTTACATGATGTCTTCCAGTTCTGCCCATTTTCACATTCTTGAATGCACCTTAACTCAAATCCTGCCACAGCTCCTTAGGCACTATTACTTCCTGGTACAAAAAGCCCAGCAGCTACTTCTCAGGGTTGGGAGTGTAGTTCAGTGGTAGAGCAAGTGCTAGCATATGCAATGGGTTCAATCACTAACATTGCAAGAAAACCAAAACAAAACAATCACCACTTCTTGAAGGCTATATTTGTAACCCAAAATATTCCTTACTTACATAATCTTGTCCTTCATAAACAATGCAGGTTCAGTATAAACAATTTAAACCTTAACCTTTGTCTTAAAAAGTTGCTCCTCACTCATCTGGGTGATATATCTAGCTACTACCTTATGCTGCTGTTGGAAGTGGTGGTCCTTCATGTCTGGCTAGCATCTGCAAAGGCTCCATAAACCCTTTTAGTTGAAAGATCCCTTGGGTTTAAGAGTTTAGGATTAACAGCCTGAGTTGTAACAAAGACCTGTTGTATTTGAAAAGGTCCAAGAACCTCAGCAGATCCTTTTCACCAACCTAGATATTAAAGTACTTGAAAAAGGAACAGGAAGATAGACAAATAATCTATTAATTTATTATCAGTATAGGTGGCTTGACATGCTGTGATAGTGTGCTCCCATTATGGAAATGGCAGAGATCAAGGTATAATGAATGTACTTATAGGCAAAGACCTCCCAGAAACTGCAGGAGGGAGCAGCTGGGCTAAGCATGCCCAAGTTATTTGTAACTCACAGGTAAGCGAAGTATGAAGTATGTGTATGCGTGTACACGTGTATGTGTGTACATGTGCATGTGTGTGTGTCAGGGAGGGTCCCAGCCTACAGGCTGACTCCCTGTTTTATCACCCAAGTCTGTGGGCACAGGGACAGGGCTGTTCCCCTTGGAGAAGAAGGAAAATAAGGTATTACTTGTGAACTAGATGTATGCTTCACAAGGTATGTACTATAGTCATTCCTCTTTTGAGGAAGATGAGAATCCTTGGCTGTGAACTCACTACTGCATGAAGTTGAGATCAGATAAGAGGAATAGCCTTCCTTTATTCTTCTTGGTGTGGCTTTGTATGGAAAGCTTTCCATATCCTTCAGTACTTCTGGCTTTGCCACTTTTTGGGTCTATGAGGAACTTCTTATTTTGTTTTGACTTAGCCTATCATACATTAAATTTGAGCAATTTTGTGCAGTCAGTGTTTGAGTGGGGTGGTGTAGACACATCTTGGAGTCATTCCATAACACTAATGACTCCAGCTGTGAGACACAGCTGACTCTGAGGAGGGTTCTGTCCTGGTGAGACTTGATGGGAACAAAGCAGCAGCTAACTCTTACATATACCTGTACATAACTTTATGGGGAAAAATAAAAAAGACTTGTGAGATTGTGTCCTCCCAGTGTGGTCATGACCAGCAATAGGGTTGTGTCTTCATATCTGTCCAAATGCTGCAAGATGCAAAATGAAAATGAACCTGGAGCCTTCATCTTTTTTTCTGGGCCTCCCTGTCTTGCTGTGCATATACCTCTGTAATGAAGCTCAACATCAGAATCACAGGTCCTTATCTGATGTGCTCTACCCAAATTATTGTGCAAAACAGATAGCAAAGTCTAATGTTGGCACCTAGTCCTATTTCAGCGATCAGGAGCAAACTCTTTCCATGGCTTACCAGCCCTGTGGGATCTAGCCTACGCTCCTCTCAGGGTCACCCTGTCCTCTCTGCACTGCAGCCACACAGGTCTGCTCAGCGATCCCAGGAAAGTGTTTCTCCCACCTTGGAACCCATGCCTGCACTCCCCTGGGCCTGCCCAGTCTAATTTCCCCTCTTCTTATTAAGTCAGTTCTTACTTATCATTTAACACATATGTTCCTTTATTAGGGGAGTCTTTTTTTCAGTCCCTAGGCCAGGCATGGACTATCAGAGAACCCATTGTTTCTTCTTGCTTATAATTATCCATCTCCCACTAGACAGTAAGCTCTTTTGGAGTAGACTGTGTGCAATTTGTTTGCCACACTATCTCTAATGCCTGGTGTACTCACAGTTGACTTGAAATTAACATAACCCAAGTGGTTAAAAGTCTTGGCTTTGGATTGTCTCCACCTGAATTCAAGTCTACTTTTACTTACTTTGGTGAATCTCATCGTGCTCATCTGTAACACAAATATAACAAAATTATCTTTCAGAATATTAAGAGGTACAAATTGGCTGATACTTTCAAATTTCTTAGAACAGTACCTGGCAAACAATAACCATCCAGTACACATTAACCATAGATGTAGGGTGAAAATTTCCCCAAGGGAAGGTATACAATGCTTCTTTTAGCATCCAATGACAGGAGAGCTCATTTGTTTCCAACTTGCTTCCAGATTATTTTCACCAATTTAAGAACAGCAAATTCCAGGTTTTAAATTAGGGTGCTTAGTCTCCTAGCAAAGCCCCCACAAGCAGTACACTCATATAAAAGATTACAGTGATGAAAGAAATGATCCTATCCATATTTATGCAGATGATAAATCCTAGAGGCAGACTGTAATGAAGCTTTGCAGAGCAAGAGGCGGCTATGATTCAGGTGTCTCCAAGCAGGAACTAGATGAAGGTGGGTTTGTACTGCTGTCATCATCTTTCCTCAATTGAAAGGCAATGTTAAAATGATTATCTTCTTACCGCATGTATTTCTCCAATTTGTTTCTTCAAGGACAAAGGTAGAGTCACTGGGAAATGCAATGGGTATGTTATAAACCCCTGAGCTGTTGCTCATCTTTTTTTTTTATTTCATTTTGTTCCCCTCTGGACCATAGAAGGAACTGGGAGTACTGTCTTTTTGGAACTTAACACAATTTCCAAACTTTTTTCAGTACATTTCAGAGATATAACCATGTGATTAGCCTGATAGACTTCCTGTATTAAAGAATTTACCCTCGCCTTAGCTTTTGGCAGGAATCAATTGGCCCATGTGTAACCTGCGAGACCATAGAACCCAAGCGTAGCGAGAATCTGAGTTTCAGCCGGGACTGGATCACATATGTGGTTGAATAGGCCCCATTTCACTCCTTTGCATCTTTGCTTTTCCTGCTGTGTCCACAGCAGGAAGAAGACATCAGCATTGCCCAAGCTTGATGGTTCACAGCTTCACCTGTCCCCAGGAGAGGATGAATTTTCTTATCTAGAACCCAAGTCCTGGAAAAAGGCTCTAATTGGCCAAATTGAACCAAAAAACTGTGACAGGGTGGGAAAAGCTGAACAATATATAGGGATGAAGTGTGGAAATGACAGGACAGTAGAGCATGCTCTTCCAAGGTGTGTACCTACCCCCATTCTTGTCAGTCTGTGCCATAGTCCCCATCACCTCTTTCTACCCACCTGAGTTAAAACACTGGCATTGTGAAGTGAGGAAAGCTGGACCCTGCAGATTTGCTCTCATGTGCACTAAAGGCATCTGTGCAAAGCATAAAAATGATGTGCTTTATTTTGTCCATGTGATTATAGTTCATGATATTAGAGTTACAACATCTGGAGAGCTCCAGCTGGTTTCCTCTTCTCCCCAGCCCTCCATAAATCTCTGGGGGAGGTGGTTAACTGCAAGGAAGAGGAAAAGGCTTCCTCCCCAGGAGAATCACTATGATCCAGTGGGTCTCAAAGAATAAGAATTTTTGAACCCTCTTTATATGATTCTAATGCCTCACTAATCTTGACTTATTACCTTGATGAACATTAAAACTCACATTAACCCTAACAAATATTGAACTTACTATATTGATATCAATAACAGCAACTATTAATTACTTCCAAACTACCCACCCATGTACTTTGTATACTTCTGAGTCATTTGTTCCTATCTAATCCACATCCAAACAGTGGCAAGAAAGAAGGCCCTTGGAATACAAGTTTCTTAGCTCCTTATTAGAATATAAGAAGGATGCTTTCTGCAGTGAAAATAACAATAGCTGACTGTTAAACTGTTTCTCTTTGCTGAGGTCACTGCCAAGGAATTTACCCTTGGCTCCCTTTCCTCATGTCCCAGATCAATCCTCAATTTTTTTGCATGATCCCTCATTAATTAGTTTGTTCAAACCAAACCTTCTACATTTCAGCTGCTGTCACCAGGACAGTAGATCCCACTAGGACCAGAGATCACAGTGCCTTGTCTTGTGGCAACTCATACAGCTTGCTAGGGCTGGGGATTCTTTTTCTGGCCAACCTGGGCACTTTTCTTCTCTGTTCACTACTTGTCCAGAGGGATGATCTCCTCAAAACAAGGCCTGGGATAATAATTACTGCAGAGGATACTGTCCAGACCCAACTATCCTCTAGATCTCTTGGAACTTTGGTGAATAAGTAACTGGTTTCATGTACAATAAATTTTTACAATTTCCTGTCTGAGTTTGGTGATGCTTTGGAAAGTTGAGATTGATATTTGTAGTCATTTGTGAAGTAGCTCTATGGAATAGGGTCGGAAGATTCCAAAGATTCATGAGCATAATCAAGGAGATTCGTGAAGTTGGATGGGAAAAATTACACTGTTAATTTAATTAACCTCTCACTGAAATGACTTCAATTATGCATGGAAACATAAGCCACAAGAGTATTATAGAATCTGTGGATTTGTCATCAATATGAATCACATATCTCATATCATACTCTTTATCTCCAAATACTATTTATATGAATCACTTTGATCTCATGTTGATTAGCTGTGCTACTATTGCTATCTAATGCATAAGTAAAGCAGCCTATTTGTTACTATATCACAAATCTGTTTACTTTCTAATCTCATATTAATTTTACATATGTACAAAACATCATTCCAAGAAGGGAGTCCATAGGCTTCACCGTGTGCATACATACATCAACACATTCAGAACTATATGTAGTGATAAATCAGCTTAGAAGGAGGAGACTTATTTTGGCTCAAATTTTAGAGGTTTCAGTTGGTGGTCACTTGGCTGTATTGCCCTTGGGACTCATGGCAAGGTAGAGCATAACATAAGAATATTAGTGCAACATTAGTGCAGGAAGCTGCTTACCACATATTTGCCAAGAAGCAAAGAGAAACATTGGCCTGGGGCTCCAACATCCCCTTCAAGGGCATGCCCTCAATGATCTCACTGCTTTCCTCTAGGCTTCACCTACCAAGAGTTCTACCACCTTCCAGCAATGCTACAGGATGATGACCAAGCCTGTGACACATGAGCCTTTGGAGAACATGTATACAAGGAATATAGGTTTTTCTGGCTATCCCTAGATCTCTGTCCTTTCCTGCCCTAGGCCCATATTCCCATGTCATTAAGTCCTTGTTTCATTACCATAAACAATAAAGAAGTTTTCTAGACACAAAGTGCATGGTATTCATGACCTGACAGTAGCTGTTGTTACCTGTATAAGACTTGCACAGTACCACGTCACCATTTTGTCATTTTATTGTGGATGATGGAAGAGGGCAAAAAATAAAAATAAAAATATATCAGTCTACTTCAAATAAGGTTGATTTGACTGATTAGAACGTCTTTGCCATTGTGAAGAAATGAAATGTTGCACGTTAAGAACTAAATTATCTTGGTCTATCTTTAGTCTCCTGAATAGGCACTTATAAAGCACCTCTGTGTTTGAACATTTTTATGACTATCATGTGAAATCTTTTTGGAATGTACTAACAAACCCAAGCTTCCGGCAACACAAAGGCTAAGAATGTCAGAAGACAGCTTCGGAAATCGATAGCAGAGATGCCCCTCCTTTGCTGTAGCCTGTCTACCTGAGGTTTCCATCAATTTATTTGAAGAGGGCCTTAATGTGTGACCTTCTGTTCTGTGACTACAAAAACTTCATGAAATTAGGGCAACCTGAATGTATATTCTCAGACCCTGGCCACTCATATTTGGCTCTAGAGTAAGTTCTTATTCTCTGAGGTGGAAAAAATATAACAAAGTATAAGAGGGACCAGTTGGAAAGATGAGGGGTTCAGCAATAGGAGTCAGGAGAGAGGGGTGAAAGAAGGTAATAGGACAGGATTCTGATCAAAGCACATTTATGAAAATTGTCAATAACGTTTTTTAAAAGAATGAAGTACACAGTAAAGTGAGGGAGATTCGTTGCTAACATGGTCAGGAAGCTCAGCGTGCTGGGGCATGCATGCATTGGGGATTTGACAAATATCCTGATTCTCCTCATCTACTCCTAATCTGAGCAGATTCCCTAGTTGGGGAAACATTGCAGTCTTTTCTCACCACCCCCATCCTACCATTAGAAATGTAAAAGCAGTGGTTTTAAAACTTGAAAAGCAAAGTAATCGTTTGTTGTTTTTTTAGGCAAGGCCAACAGATTGCTCATTTTTTTTATGCAAGAGAGCAAAAAAGAGAGAGAGAGAGAGAAAATAGTGCACCAGGAGGTGTTCAGACACTGTAATTGAACTCCAGACACGTGCACCGCCTTGTGTGCATGTGTAACCTTGAGCGCTTGTGTCACCTTGCTATGTGGGATCTGAAGAGTTAACTATGGATCCTTAGGCTTTGCAGGCAAGCACCTTAATCACTAAGCCATCTCCCAGCCCTTTTTAACTTTTTTTTTATTATTTATGTATTTATATGAGAGAGATACAGAACAATGCAGAGGGAGGGAGAGAGACAATGGGCACGCCAGGGCCCAAGCTGTTACAAACAAACTCCAGATGCATGTGCCACCTTATGTATCTGGTTTATGTGGGTCCTGCTGCATCAAACCTGGGTCCTTTGGCTTTGTAAACATACACCTTAACCACTAAGCCATCTCTCCAGCACAAAAGTAATCATTTTTTAACATTCAAAAAACACTTTTGTTCTGTGTCTTCTCCCTGAGACCATCATTTTCTGTCAGCTTGGATGGACCAATTTAGGGGCAAGGCAAACACTTAGCAAGAAATACTAGGAAAAACATGTCAGTTGGTTTCAAATACTTTTTCCACCAAAAAAAAAAAAATACAAATTTACATATCAAGTTATAAACTCTAGCTGAAAAACAGTCTGCCTTACACTTAATGGGAAATACCATAAATAAGCAGAAACTAGCAGCGGTGTGATGAGAAGTAGATGCTGTCTTGGAGACGCTCAGTATTAGCTGAATGACTTACTTCTGTGCACCATGCTCTGACATGAGAGACAAAACAGGGACTACATAAAACCCAGATTGCTTCCTGTCATTGTATACCAGCTTCTCTCTCTCTAAATCCACAGGCTCTATGAGAGTTTCTTTCCTGTGCGTCTACAATATTCTGAGTGAGCATCTATGTGAACTCAGAGAATACTATATACAGGAAGACTAAAGACTGAGCCATGATTAGAAAGTTTACTGTCAGCTGAGCATAGGCTGCGAGGTATAGTGTGAATATTGTTAATTTCTTGCATATCACCATGCTTTGACATCTTTAAAAAGAATCTGCCTGGGGAGAGATTACCTCTCCTTGGGCCTATCCAGGAGCATACGTGAATATGGAAATTAATCCAGAGCTAGACCTCTCTGGGAGGAGACACTATTCCTCTGCCGTAATCAACCTGAGAACAGTTGCCAAGCAACAAAGGTCCATCACTAAATACCAGAGCCTACTAAAATTATTCAAATTGTCTAATCCTGCACTTTTCATCCCTCCTGATATACTTTACCTATGGGATCCCCAGGAAAAATAGTGACAACCTCTTCCTCACCCTTAATCACACCATTCGCCCCTTGATGGAGCTGGGTTTTTTCTCTCATACTTTGGTGGTGTGTCATGTGTCCTGTCTCCAGGACTAGTGAGTGACATAGCAGTATTTCCCCGAGTCTCTCCTGAGAGTCTTCTCCTGGCTATTGCCCAAGAGAATATACAACATGGGCATGAAGGACGGAGTAAGTGGCTCTTTCTCAGCAAGAGATGACAACCCATATCTGTGGAGAGGAAGGAATGTGCTGCTGCCAGTTGCCTCCACGTGGTCTTGTGGAGTGTGTCAGCACAGAGCTGACTGAAGAAGGTCAAGGTCTATCTCAGGGCCAGAGTGTCCAGCTGACCCTGCTGCAGACATAAGAGGTCAGGTTGGGATTATGGCTCCCAGGCAGATCTGCATCTTCTGCAGCCAGGGAGCCAGACAAGGGGAATGAACAGTGATCCCCATGTTACCTGTTAATCCCTAAGCTTCCTAGGACTGAGCTATGCAGGCAGACACCACACTTTGTACTGATCACCCTCCATAGACAGGTACACGGGCATTAACACACAGGCCCCATTCAGCAAGGCCTGCCAGGGTTCAAGAGTGTTTTCTATGTTCTGGCCTGTAGTGGAAATATGGAAGTGAAAAATCGCATCTCATCCTCACAGAGAGCCCCAGAGACCCAGTGAGCTCCACAGCCGGAACAAGCATGCTGCCTAAGGTTATGTCATGCACCTGGTAAATGGCAGAGCCAAGATTTGAATGAGGAGAGGCTGGCTCCCAAGACTGACCCCTGAACACCTGCACTACTGAAAAGATAACATGAGAAGCCTTCTCCATCTTCACCAGTGCCAGGAGACTGCTGCCTCCTGTTCAGGGAAGCTGTGGCTGGACGTAATGTGGACTGCAAGATTTGTGTTTCCATGGTTGCAGGCCTGCCAAGCTTTCTGAGCAAGATAGACTGCAGAGATGAGAGCCTGAGCCTGATTGTGAAATGGTAAATCCCAAGAATTATATTTATATTTAGAACTCTTTTTCCAAAGGTCCAAAGAATGTTTGATGTCCAGCAGCAAGAGAGCACACACAACCATCCAGGGCCCCACATTGACTATGTTTTCTTGGGGACAGCTCCTCAGGTGTGGGTTTTCTCATGTGTGAGATTAGGGGACTGAGATACTGATTGCATTTCTCCATCTGTGAACTGGCAAACCAATGTGATCTTAAATCAGTGTCTAGGTTTCTGCTCTGCAAAGTTTGAAATACAGCAGGGTTATAGCCAAGCCCAAGAATCTGTATCTTTAAAGCTCACATAATGAATCTAATACACAACCTTGTTTGGAACCATTGGTCTGGGTGATCTTCCTCCTTCCTGGATAAATTACTCACTTTGGAGATTAAAACCTAGAGATTTTCCAGAAGAGTCCAAGGTAGTCTGAAATGTTTGAGAAGTAGTTAAGTCTTGGGACAGGGGCTGGGGAAAGTATCTGGAGAATTTGATGACATTTACTTATGTGATGAGCAGTAGGAAAGTCAGTAGCACTTTACCATGGATATCTATTGCTTTTGCCTGCTTCCTGTTTGTTTCCTTGCTTTTGAAAATGTTACCTTGATGTGTCTCTAAAAAAACCGTTCTGTGTCCAACTCCTCTTGCTTCTGACCACACAAATAAACAGTGTTCATTCCTGCTTGGTTACCTACTGTGAGCAGAAAAGCCAAGTCAGGCAAATGGGACTGATTCCCAGGGCCTTTGATAGCTTGATTGCAAAGCTAGAACACTATAACTATAGGGCTGTTGGCAGTTGATTTCTTTGATAAAAGGGAAACTGTCTCTGTACAGGAGAGTACAATAAAGGCAACAGAGAGAAGAGTGACATCACAAAGAAACCTCTGAGCCACACACTGGGAGGCTTTAGGCAATTATCAATCTTAGTATCAAAACATAGAATTTCTGTCAATGAATAATACCATGGATACATTTTATAGACGGCTGACATAACGTGAGAAAAAAAAATATATATATATATTTTTTTTGGTTTTTCAAGGTAGGGTCTCACTCTGGCCCAGGCTGACCTGGAATGAACTATGTAGTCTCAGGGTGGCCTTGAACTCACGGCAATCCTCCTACCTCTGCCTCCCAAGTGCTGGGATTAAAGGCATGCGCCACCACGCCCGGCTGAGAAAATATTTTTAATGTCAAAAAAAAAATAGGCTACTTTCTAGAATATGTGAAGAACTCTTGCAAATCAAAGGGAAAACAATTACAAGTTGGTGCAGGATATGCACAGAATCTTTGCATAAAAGAAAACCCCAAAAGCTAACAAACTTGTGGTGAGCTGCTTAATATCATCTTGAAGAGACATTTAAATTAATACAATACCCATTAATCTAGAAGAAACTAGGAATCTGGAAAACAATAAGAGTTATAGGAAATAAGGGAATAGAAGTCACTCCACATATTGGTGGTGGGTCTTTGGATCCCCTCAGCTTTGGGGGACATATTTGGGTCTAACTTAGTAAAATAAGCTATTCACAAACCATCAACCTAGAGATCTATTGTTGCAATTACCTTTTTAATTTTTTTAAATTTTATTTTTATTGGAGAGAGAGAGCAAGAGAATGGGCAATCCAGCAATTGCAAACAAGAGACACAATCACATGTGCCACCTTATGCATTTGGCTTTACATGGGTACCAGGGAATTGAACCTTGGTCCTTTGGTTTTGCAGATAAGTGCCTAAACCACTAAGCCATCCCTCCAGCCTCCTGCAGTTACCTTCTTGTTGCTGGCACAAGTGCTCGACCAAAAGCAGCCTGTAGGAGCAAATGGTTTATTCTGTAAAGACTTGAGGAGAAACTCTATGATATCAGGGGGAAATGTGACATGAGCAGAGGCTGAACATGACCAAAAGAAGCTTGTGGGAGGAAAGGTCCATGATGTCAGGGGGAAACATGGCCAGGAACAGAGGCTACGTATCACCTCCTTGCCCAACATCAGATGGACTACAGCAACAGGAGAGTGTACCAAACTAATATTTGCAAGCTGGGAGGAGTAAACCATCAAAGTCCACCCCCACTAATACACCTCCTTCAGCAAAGCTCCACCTCCCAAATTACCATCCGGTGGGAATCAAGCATTACAACACATGAGTTTATGAAGGTCACCTAATTTAAATCAACACACCTATCAATACTGCTGAAAGGTCTATAATCTTATGGATTTCTTTCCCAGGCCCACAAAAACACATGTGCAAGGGCTTTCATAAAAATGTTGTCTAGAGTGGTAAGTAATTGGAGGTTCTCAGCACTGGGAGAAGGTGTAAGGAAAATGTGTTAGATTAGCTCCATAAATTATTACATAGTAGTCATAAAAAAGGTGTGTATTACAAAGTATATGGAGTAGCCATAAAAATGGTGTGCATATAACAAAGAAAACAGAATAAAATCTGTGGAAGTTAAAAATATATTCACACAAAATAAATATATTTTGACAGGACATACTTACACATATACACAGTACATATTTTAAAAAGATACCCAAATAGGGCCCCTACTCAGTGGGTGTCAGTTTTCTTTAAAAAATAAAAAAGGATAATTTGATGTGATAGTCCACCCAAATCTCAAAGAGGCTGAGATAAAAAGATCCCTGTGAGTTCTAAGGCCAGCCTGGGACTATAGAGTAAGTTCCAGGTCAGCATGGGCTACAGTGAGACCATACCTCTTAAAAGCAAAACAACAAAAACCCAAGTGAATATTGGATAATTAGCAAGGGAAATAAGACAAAAATGAAAGCAATAACTAAGTGCTAAGAGAAAGAATAACAACAGAAATTTACTTTGCAAGGTTAGTCAGGCAAGGCTCTCTGAGGTACTGTCTGGGTGGTGAGTTGAGATATGACCACAGAGTAGTGCGGAGTAGATCCCTGAAACAGCAACTGGAAGAAGGCAGCATTAGGAGAGCCTCTGGTAATCCCCCTGGTAGCACTGTGTCAATTTCAGGCAATTAGCTTGAGCGATAAAATCTCTTCTCTTCAGCATGCTGTCATTATCAGAAGGAAGCAAAACACTTTCCAGGCAAACTTCCATTCTGCAGTAACCAGAATGCTGCTTTTTTTTTTTTTTTTTTTTTTTTTATGTGAGGCCTCTGTGTAGGATTTACAAACTAACCTGCCTCAGAGGAACTGCTTTAAATTCTTCAGCATCAGAAGTCCGAAGAAATCAAGACTGTGTGAAAAAGTGTTCAGACTTTGAGATCTGACAGCCTTTATGTCTTCATGGTGGCAACCGTAGTGTGATGCGTAATGCTCAGTAGCTGTTCAATTATATCTGTGCACTGGACAGAATGTAATTCCTTTTAAAAAAAATAGTGTTTTGCCGGGCGTGGTGGCGCACGCCTTTAATCCCAGCACTCGGGAGGCAGAGGTAGGAGGATCGCTGAGAGTTCGAGGCCACCCTGAGACTACATAGTTAATTCCAGGTCAGCCTGGGCCAGAGTGAGACCCTACCTCGCAAAACAAACAAACAAACAAACAAAAAAACAGTGTTTTGAATGAGAAAGGAGTGAAACAATATGACTAGTCACACCCCTGCTGTCTGTCACACCTGCATGCATACACATATACATTCATGCATTTACACATGCATGCATTTACATCTAGCCATAGAAAAAAGTAAGGAATGGAAGTAAATAGAAGAAACATACATACACTCCATTGCTTAGTTGGTTAAAGCATTTGTGCAGTAGAAGAAACATACTGAAATACTGACAGTGATTGCATATGTGTATATATGATATAATATATATGTATCATATATGTGTATATACATGTTTGTAGTTGTACTTGTGTGTATCCTTGATCTATGCACATATTTTTTTCTTTCTAATGGTTTGTATTTCTAGTGTTAAATAAATTTTAAATATATTTTTGTAATTTCTGATTTTCTATAATTATAAAAATTGAAAGATGTTATATTAAAGGAAGCAAAATAATTCAGGTGAACTTGCCTAGAAATAAAACATGCTATTATCCTTATACCATACCTTCTTTTAGAGGATGATTCACATTCATGTGCTTTTGATGGCTAATGACTATCTGTCTATCTATAATTTCTATCATCTATCTATCATTTATCTATCTATTATCTATCACTTATCCATTACTTATATCTATAATCTACCTATTATTTGTCTATATGTCATGTTTCTATCTATTCCATATCTATATGCATTTTGAAGGGTTCTGTGTTTAGATGTGAAAAGTCAGGCCTAAAGCAGAGTATAAGGTGCAAATGGACAAACTATAAGAATTGAGGCTCTGTACCTGCACCCGGAGAGTCTAGGGTCTTGGCAGAAAGATGGATCTGAGCAAATTGTACAGAATTTATGGAGAAAAAAAAACGTTGATAACTTTCCCATGATGAGGATAAATTATTCAGAATAGCAGCATCTGGGTTTCCTCGTTAACTTAGAATAATGAAACATCTCATACAGACCAGTCTGTGTGCTTGGGTGTGGGGAAAGACTTCGGTATTTGTGGATATTATGCTCTAGACAGGAGACAAATAATGACAGCATTAAATTTATGTCAAATACTGTTATCAATGCTTTCCATATATAAGCTTTTAAAATTCTCATTGACAATCTTGTGAATGCCTCACAAGGATGAAAGTCCAAAACAAACAAATTTTTGTTGTTGTTTTTATAGATGAGAGACTAAAGCCCAAACAAGTTAAGATCCTTCACTCAGTAATTGGTGAGACTGGAAGTAAGGCCCATGTAGTCTGCATCTGGACTTCATAACTAAAAGTAAGCACAGGTCAGGGAAGCTGCATACAGTGATTTCACAGAGGATAATGAGGCACTAAAACTGACCAGGACTAGACAGGGACTATGCATGCTTTCCTTTAAAACACTATACAAGAGAGCTGGAGAGATGGCTTAGAGGTTCAGATGCCTGCCTGCGAAGCCTAAGGACTCATGTTTGACTCTCCAGGTCCCACATAAGCCAGATAAACAGTGACACAAGCAGGCAAGTTTGCATATGCACACGAGTGGGCACATGTGTCGAGTTTGATTGCACTGGCTGGAGGCCCTGGTGTGCCAGTTCTCTTTCTCTCACTGTCTCATGCTGTCTTGCACTAAAAAAAAAAAAAAAAAAAAAAAAAAAAAAAAAAAAGCCAGTCTGTTGGGCTTGCCTCAAAACAACAACAACAACAAAAAAAAAAAAAAACACTGCCCAGGGAAGTGAGTTCCTGTTCAGAAGACCAAGGTGGTATTTACATGGAGTAAACAACGAGTGCAAAACACTAAGTGGTGGGGCTGGAGAGATAGCTTAGCGGTTAAGTGCTTGCCTGTGAAGCCTAAGGACCCCGGTTCGAGGCTCGATTCTCCACGACCCACGTAAGCCAGATGGACAAGGAGGCGCACGCATCTGGAGTTCATTTGCAGTGGCTGGAGACCCTGGCGCGCCTATTCTCTCTCACTCTCTACCTGCCTATTTCTGATCTCTCTCTCTCAAATAAATAAATAAAATATTTAAAAAAAAAAAACACTAAGTGGATATCAGGGCTTCCCAAGAGAACCAGCATCTGGAAGAAAAGGAAAAGCTATAATGTCCTCTTCTTTCTTTTACATATACTCTTGAATCTGCTTCCTAAGAGGCATTATCACAAATTGTCATACTATGATGTGCACAGAAGTAGCCTTGTTTCACAGTATTCCAAGTCCATGTCCACAATATACAATGTACTTTTTAAAAGCAAGAAAATGAGCCCAAGTTAAACAGAGGGCTACGATTAGCAATTCTGCCCATTCCTGAATAACCGTTGCTAGGTGGAAAATTATTCTAACAACTTTTATTATTCAAACATCATCAGGAGTAAACAGCCAGGGAGGTGACACTCTGGCCATCTGAGACCCATTGCAGATGATTGCTGTGAACTTGCTGACAGAAAACAAATAAAAGGCTTTGGGTAGATTTGGTGTGTTTGCCCATGAATCCCACTTGGTGCTGTCTCTGCTGCTTCTGAATGAACTTCCAAAGCTGGTGAACTAACGCTGGTGGCATTTGCTGTTGGCCACTGACAACCCCCAGGGACGTTTCTAGATATCTCAGAGATCCAACCTCTTCATGCTTCTCCTCCATTCTTCCTCCTGCCCTCATTAAACACCTACAGTTCTGCAGTGGCCTGAATTAGATTGTATCAGTGTGGTGATGTGTTTTCAATTAAAATAGTCTATTATTATTATTTGAGAGAAACAGAGAGAGTGAAAGAGGCAGACAGAGAATGGACTCACCAGCGGCCTCTCAGCCTCTGTGAACAAACTCCGGATGTGTGCACCCCCTTGTTGGCAAGCATGGCATTCTGCCCTTGCATTACTTTTTGCATCTGGCTAAATGTGGGACCTGGAGAATCAAAGGGGCATTCTTAGGCTTGGCAGGCAGGCGCCTTAACTGCTAAGCCATCTCTCCAGCCCAATTAAAGTAGTTTTTTTAATCTTTGTAGTAATTCATTTGTTTTCACTACTAGTGAATTATGACTGAAAATTACACCAACATGGAATGACTTAAACTATCAATCAAACAAACAAAAAAACCCCAAAATTTATTATCTTAGACTTTTTATCAGGAACTTAAACCCCAAAATTTATTATCTTAGACTTTTTATCAGGAACTTAAGAGTGGCTCTGTAGGATGGTCCTGGCATGGGGATTTCCAGAAAATTGTGTTTTGAGATGTTGAGTGGCATTCATCTGAAGGTTGATTATGGCAAGAGGACCAAATGTAATATACACTCATGTGGGTTTGGGGAAAAGGCTTGTTCTTCACTGGCTGATGACCAAATGACACTGTCCCTGGACATCTCTGTAGACTTGAGTGTCTACATGAGCAATCCCAGAGAGAATAATGGTGAAGCTACAATGTCCTTTAGGAGTTAGCCTCAGAAACCAGGTGGCTATGTTTTTCTACCACAGTCTAATGATTACACAAGTCAACCCCGTTACATAGGAGACCACTAGGGACATTGAGAATCATGAGAACCGTCTTGGAGACTGATTACCATTCCAGTGAAGAGTATGTGTTAATGCCTGATTTAAAGATACACAAATAGATAGAACTCAAAATGGCCCCTCTAAAGTGGTGATCAACTATTATAGATTTTTACATATGATGACAAAATTAAATCATAATTAATTTTGTGCACAAATTATCCATTTTGAGGATTTTCAATCAAGATTAATCATATTTATTTATTTTGAGGCAAGCCTGATCTTTTTTATTTTTTTCAGAGACAGCAAGAGAGAGAGAGGGAGAGAATTGATGCACTAGGGCCTCAGTCACTGCAATCGAACTCCAGACTCATGTGCTACCTAGTGGGCATGTGCAACCTTGCTCTTGCCTTATCTTTGTGTGTCTGGCTTATGTGGGATCTGAAGAATTGAACATGGGTCTTTGCCTTAACTACTAAGCTATCTCTCCATCCCTCATATTTCTAGTTATAACTTGACTTATTCCACTCCTATCAACTGTCAATCTTTGAGCAAAGCACCATACTTGCATTTCATCTTTATAGTAATTCTGTGGGCCATTTCATCTTTATAATAATCCTATGAGTTATCACTAGTCCTTCTTTACAGATTAAATAAAAAGACTGTGAATGTCTCCAAGCAGGTTGTGATCTGGAAGCTTCCCCTTTTGTTGACTAGCTGTCAGGATGCTGAAAAGAGCTATGCAGCATGCATCCTTTCTGGGGAGAAAAGTTATAAATAGTATTGACCAGTAGTGGAACCTGAAAACCATGAGTGGGCATCCAGGCCGAATATACCAACTGGTACAATGGTGGCATGTCTATTATGGGGGAAACTAACTCTCTGATAGAATTTGAGACCTACTCCAGGGGAGGAAATTCTTGCCTGATACTGAAAATCTGGTCAAAAACTCTATGACTGGTGAAGCCATAAGCTCTAGTGTGGAAGCTACCACTATTTCCTGAATAAATGAATATAATATGCTTGCCAAAACTTATGGTCTTTCTCCTAAGTAAAAGGCCAGAACCCAATCAAGACACCTAACCTCTGTGTGCTTGTTCTTAAAACATTATAAGAATAGGATTAATCTCAGAGTACCATGAGGAGGAAATGAGGAAGTCTCCGAAACACCAAGAGCAATGCCTACACTTCTCAAGGGCTGATCACATGAGAGCTGCTATTGTTAACTTTGCTGCTGTCACCACTGATCCCTGTGAGGGTGGGGACATGCCTTAGCCAGCCCTTTACTATGGCCTGTATTACCCTCCTCATCCAATCAATTCCTTGAGCTTGTTCAAAAATTATTATGCATTCAGCCTCCTTTATGCTCTACTGCAGATCTTCTAACTCAAATGGGGTTTGTATTCCCCTGACTGCAATTAAGAGGATTCCAGGAGGTGTGTATTTTTTATATTTTAATAATCATGTATTTCAACAAGTATAGATAAATATCGCAAATAGGTAATCACTGATTTAATAGATAATCTTGCTTAGGGTGAGACTAAGGTAGGAGACCATTAAATGACTAAGTTATAAAAATGGTGGCATGTAGTATAACAAGAATTGTGAAGATGAAATTAAATGTCATAGGAAATACTGATTCAATATACTTAAAATCGAATTGCATGGAATTGACAGTTCAGAATAGATTTGTTTTGTTTTATTGTTTTTGTTTTTCAAGGTGGGGTCTAACTCTACCCCAGGCTGACCTTGAATTTACTGTGTAGTCTCAGGCTGGCAATCCTCCTACCTCTGCCTCCCAAGTGCTGGGATTAAAAGCATGCATCACCATGCTCAGAATGGTTTTTAAAAATATTTTGTTTTTATTTATTTATTTATTTATTTAGAGAGAGAGAGAGAGAGAGAATGGGCACACCAGGGCCTCTAGCCTCTGCAAATGCCAGATGCATGCACCACCTTGTGCATCTGGCTTACATGGTTCCTAGGGAATTGAACCCAGGTCCTTTGGCTTTGCAGGCAAGCACCTTAACCACTAAGCAATCTCTCCAGCCCCAGAATAGGTAGAGTCTCACTCTAGCTCAGGCTGACCTGGAATTCACTATGTAGTCTCAGGGTGGCCTCGAATTCACGGTGACCCTCCTACCTCTGCCTCCTGAGTGCTGGGATTAAAGGCGTGCGACACCACACCCAGCTGATAATGCCATTTTTCTTAGAGGACACTAATATATTAGTATGTGTGTCCCAAATGAAGCCTAGGATGCAGATGGCTACCAAGGGCCCATTCATTCCCTTCCTTCCCACCTAACATCCCCTACCTATAGCACTTAGAACTTTACATGGAAATTATGTTATTTTATTCCTCTCCCCTACTTCTCTGGGATGCTATAAGAGTAGGCACTATACTATTCATCTTCACATCCCAGCATTGGAAGTTAGGCTTAAGGTGGGCACTCAATGAATATGTAACCTGACATGAGCATTTTCCACAGATTCCAGAAGAAATCAGTGTTCCTTCCTATTATCCTCTTAGAACCTGCTGCCTCTCCATTACACTGGGAAAGTTATGAAAGAGCTTTGTAGCTACTCCTTATTAGTGGCTACTAAATATTTCTCAGTGTGTCAAATTGTCAGCAAAGCAAGAAGGGAATATACTGAAAGGAGGAGTAGGTTATATTTAGATGGAGAAAGTATAAACATTTGTTGGAAGTGGTAACCTGGTTTGAACTGATAACTTGAGTCAAAAATCATAAGGGGAGAAAAAAAATCCCTCCCACATGCAAGTTATTCCATCTGTGATGCTATTAAACATACACTTGCTCAACAGAGCCTTGCCAAACTGCCACATTATCTCTTCTTGACAATTAACTGAGAAAGAGTGTAGCAAGCATAGATTATGGGACTTGTTTTAAATAAACTGAATATTAAATAAAACCCATGCCTGGAACTTCATTAATGTCTTGAACAACTTGCCAGGCATTGTTCTTCCCTCTACTGTGACATATCACTAGACTATGAACTTTCTATCAGGTCATAAAGGTATTCTAGGAGAGTAAGGAGATTTGAATTTTATACCTATTTTTGTGTCTGGGAAGGGCTTTGAGCAAAACAGTCAACCTACATAGACTTCAGTTTCTTCTCTAAAATTAAAGATTTGATAAGGTTTTTCCAAGAGCCCCTTCCAATCATACCTTTAATAAATATTTTTTGAACAGTTACTATGTGCTAAGCACTGTTTTAAGTTTCTGTAATAAATAGCCAAAGAAAAAATAAAATTCTACTGGAACACTTAGTTCAGCAATGAAGGCAAGATTTAAAAATGGTTATGCATGATGACTATACAAAAATGGCTATACAAATATCTATTTAGGTGTGATTAAAATTAATGTGATGAGGAAGGGCAGAGGAGGCCTAGAATGGTTGTCCAGAGGCAGTGCCATTTGGTAGTTAAGATCTTGCAGGCTCAATAGGAGTGTCCTTGGGAAGACAACAGGAGACTGCTCCATGTAAGGAAGCTATGAGTCACTTGTGAAAACCTATGCAGTCACAAGGGCAGAGGCTGGAGAAGGCAGCTGCAGCCAGTCCACATATAGACCATGGGAAATTCAACTTCCCTCACTGTTAAGAAGAACTCACCAGTGGAAGTGATGTAATTGCAGGTGAATGCTTCACAGTGACTCTCATTAAGTAGATTTTCTTCACTCATTCCTCTTACCTCCAAATTATGATTGGCAAAAACTAGCTTGGATTCTTCTGGAATCACCTCTGCAAAAGAAATATTGCTATATGAGACTACTTTAGTAATCCCCTTTGGCTCATAGGCCTTTTATCCTTGCAAAAGCTCCCTGTCTGTTTTGCACAGTATCATAGGAAGTCAGGAGAAAGCAGGCTGCTGGAACCAAGCACTGTGGGCAGGCAATGTCTGCTTTCAGAAGAACAGCTATAGGGCTAGAGAGATGGCTTAGTGGTTAAGGCACTTGCCTGCAAAGCCTAAGGACTCAGGTTTGATTCCCCAGGTCCCACGTAAGCCAAATGCACAAGGTGGTGCATGAATCTGGAGTTCATTTGCAGTAGTTGGAGGCCTTGATGTGCCAATTCCCTCTCTCTCTTTTTGTCTCCCCTCCCCCTGTCTCAAATAAAAAGAAATTAAAAAAAAAACTTTAAAAAAAAACAACTTTAGACAATGTTTGGAAGGACAATAGAACCTTCCTTCTGGACTCCGGAGTTCTTTTTCCTCACTTATCTTCTCTTTGTAAAGGACAGTAGTGGCTTTCAGACCGGTATGACAGGAGGAAAAGAAAACAATAATGATGACATCAAAATAGAAGAGACACTGCTTCGCAAGAAGAAAGGATTCAGTGGAGGAGGAATTTGGGAGGGGGAAATGGAGGTGGTGGGAGGGGATTATGATCACAGCATATTGTCTGTACTTATGGAACTTTTCAATAAAACAAGTTAAAGAAAACTGAAGTTAAATCATGTCCTCTCTTTTGCCAGGTGAATTACCATCTAGTTTTAACTGATACTGCCATTTTACAGGCTTCAAAGTCTATTTTAAGGCTCTCAGAAAGTAGCCAGCTTATGAGGAAGATATGGTCCATGGATGTTCAGGTGGTATTGAGAATCTTTTCAAAGATATCTATGTATATACACTGTGCATAAACACACTAACCAGAAAAGATATGGAAGCCATTTGAAAATTACTTATAGCACTCATTTCCTAACAGATTTTGGGAGCCTTATTTGGTTTTATGTTCTCTAAACAAAGTTATTATGTCATTTTTTCTGCATTAAAACATGTCTTTATTGCTCGATATTGTCATTGTCAGAGAATAAAGAAGCCAACTCAATTTTTATCTTTTATTATTTAATTTGTTTTAATTTCTTTCCTTTTTTGAGGCAAGATCTTGCTATGTAAGCCAGGCTAGCCTTGAACTCATGATTCTCCTGTCTCAGCTACTCAAGTGCTGGGATTCCAGTTGTGTACCAACTTATTCAACTTCAACGCAGTTTTTAGACCTGAACTTTCCTCTAGGAATGATTCAGCATTCATAAGTAATATAATAATTTATCATACTTGCCAGTTACTCTGGGTTACTTTAGCCATCTGATTGGTAACCAGTCAAGCAGTCAACAAAAGGAGAGGAAGAAATCACGTAAAAAGTCTAATTCCTTGTGTCTGCTGACTTACTTCTCCAGTTTCTCAGCTGGCATCCAGCCAGGAAGATCTGTGGGCGGTTTGGGGAGTAGGATGCTGCATACTCAGACAAGGGAGTGAGAGCAGGAATCTCGGAATTATTACATTCTGGTGTCGGGCCAAACTGCAACAGTCCTGAAGTGATGTCAGTAAAAGGGGGATGTGGCATAATACAGTGCTTAAGAACATAGATTTGGGATACCAGCTTGAGTGCTTCATGACTTTGTGATCCTGTTCAGCCTTATTTAACCTCCTGTTCTTGAGTTCTTGATTGTGACACAGGGATAACAGCACCTAGAGCAGGCAGGAATTGAATGTGCTCTATGAAACATTTTCTTTGGGCAAAAATTTAAGAGATGCTACAAAATCATGAGAAATAATATTTTAATGTGATTTTTTGAAAAAAAAAAATATATATATATATAATGCAAAGAAATCTTGACAAATAAAATATCAAAGGAGCCTTTTGTGACTGAACATATTGACCTTTAAGTATTTCTGAGATTTTAAATAAGAGGCTGTATAGTCACATACTCAGCCTTTTCTCTGTGTCATTATTTTGGCAGACATCTCAGACTTTTGAGTATCTTAGCATTTGGATAGGAAAGTCTGGGGATTTTCAAATTATTGACTTGTGATGATGTCATATAACTTACTTATTTAGTTTTTTTTAACCACTAGAACTTAATCTCTGATCTAAAAACTTCTTATTCTGAAACAGCTTTAGATTTACAGAGAAACTGGAAAGATAATACAGAGAATCCCCACATGCTCTTCATCTAGCCTCTTCTAATGTTAACACCATCTTTTTCTTGTTTTTTGACAATTTATTAGATGTATACAATATATTTTGATCATATTCAATCCCTATTATTCTCCCCTATTCAATATCCTACTAGTCCTGCTAAACTCTTTCTTCTGCCCAACTAGACCCCTTCCTACTCTCATGTCTGTGTGTGTGTGTGTGTGTGTGTGTGTGTGTGTGTGTGAGAGAGAGAGAGAGAGAGAGAGAGAGAGAGAGAGATTGAATGGAATTAATTAAAGTTGTGTATATGAGTATGAGTGGGGTGCTATGGGTGGGCAACCTACCAGGGGCTATACCATTGAAGGAAATGTCTCCCCATCTGGGGTCTCATGAGCTACTCCCCCACCCATGATGGAATATTGATGAACCAAATCTTGTGCAGGTAACTACAGCTGCTGTGAGTTCATGAGTGCAATGGACATGTCATATCCAGGAGACAGCATTTCATAGCACTTTTTCTCACCCTCCAGGTCTTACATTCTTCTGTTTTCCCTTTTTGCAATGTTCCCTGGGCCTTGGAGGGGGTGATATAGATGGCTTATTTGTGGCTGATTACTCCACAGTCACTTATTCTCAGCACTTAGAGCAGTTATGAATTTCTTCAGTAACTGTAGCCCACTGCAAAAAGAAGCTTCCCTGACCAAGACTGAGAGCAGCACTAATCCATGCATATAAACATAAATGTTTAGAAGACAGCTGGACAACTTTTAGCCAAAGACCGTAGTAGATTCATCCAAGGCCATGAACTTCCCAACTTAATGTTAACATCTTATAGTAACATGATATATTTGCCAAAATCAAGAAATCTAATGATAGTTTTGTCCCAATGTTATCAAATGAAGTGTAGACTTTTTGTATTTCTACAGTTTCTCCACCAATATCATTTTTTTGTTGTTGTTGTTTCAACATCCAGTTCAGGACATCACGCTGTGTTTAGTCCTTACAGCTGCTTGATCTCTTCCAAATTGAGATAGCTTCCTGTCTTTCCTTGTTTATCATGATCTTGACAGTTTCGAAGGATGCAGATCAGATGCTCTGTGGAATGCCTCTCAATGTGCATTTGTCTACTTTCTCATGATTAAGCTAAGGATATAAACCTCTTAGAATACTACAAGTAATGAAAGCATCTTTTTCTTTTGTTTGTTCACTGATGTTTCCTCAGCATCTGGAATGGTGCCTGGCTTTGTGTAGATGTTACCCAATTTTTAGACATGGCCAATGCTGGCTTGTAGCACAGCAACTATGATGGCCTACACAAGAGCTATCACTTTAACATTTCCCCAGGGAGGGAGGACAGGAGAGGGAGACATTCGTGAGGCTCATGAGCCTTCAGGAGCTCTCCTCATGAGGGTTCTTCCCTCCTTGTTTTTCCAAAGCAGGTGGAGGGTGGACTGGGGATAAGCAAGTTTTAGTGGTATTTTTGCCTGCACATCACTCAAGGTGACTTTCCCTGGTGTAACTGCAGTAAATTACCCAGGGGACCTCCGTTTGAGTCACTCATGCTCCTGTACATAAACCCAATAGACATATTCATTAGCCAAGCTGGAGTTGGATGGAATATTTTTTTGGTGTTGGTGCCTTTTCTATGTAGGGTAGATAGATGGTTGTTTCCTTAGGGGAAAAAACTCACATGAAGATGGTACATTGCTACCTTAAAATATCTGTCAAATGGCATGGCTGTTGCATTCATGACCTCACAGCAACTGTTGTTATGTGCACAATATTGAGCCCATGGGGAGAGCATGAGGCCCCATCCTTCCCTAAGGAGTTATTGGCAATAACTTGCTGAGAATCTGGGGGCACTGTTTTTAGTGAAGTAGCCACTGAAAAGTTACATGTGCTCTAGTAAACAAACCATCACCCTAGGGTTGGTACATGTAACGCTAACTAAACTCAGTGGAACACACACATATGAGAGAGAGAGAAAGGTGGGGGGGGGAGATATCACCATAGAATAGAAGATGGACTAGTTGAGAGGAAAAAGGGGGTTCAATGGAAGGAGGCTATGGAGAGCAGAAAAGAGAAGGTAATGGGAGGAATTGTGTTCAAATACACTATATATGCACAAAAATTGCCAGTTAGAATAAAATTTTAGTGCTGGAGAGATGGCTTACTGGTTAAGGCTCTTGCCTATGAAACCTAAGGACCCAGGTTTGATTCACCAGGACCCACGTAAACCAGATGTACATGGTGGTACATGCATCTGGAGTTCATTTGCAGTGGCTAGAGACCCTGGTGCACCCATTCTCTCTCTCTCCCTCTCTTATAATAAATAAATAAAATATTTTTTAAAAAGAATAAAATTTTAAAATCTGTCATGTGAGCTGTGTGTGGTGTCACATGCCTTCAATCCCAGCACTTGGGAAACTGAAATAGGAAGATGTCTGTGAGTTTGAGGCCAGCCTCAGCTACAGAATGAGTTCCAGGATAGCCTGAGATAGAATGAGACCCTGTTTTAAAACAAATCATCATTTATGACAGAATATAAATGCCTCATCTTGATGATGTGTCTAATTAGTGTGTACACACATATTTATAGACTTAATAAAATTTCCTAAAAATGCTTGTAAAAAGGTTATAAAAACACTGACTGCTATGAGAAATCATTTAAATTTTAAGATAAGGAAAGAATTTGTTTTTAATTAACTCCATGTCACAAACTGTCAGAAAATATGACACAAAAATGTAGGAAAGCCAGCTTTAAGTGCAGTCCACAAGTACTTTGTCTTGTTTTTCTTTTGCTATAACAGAATACCTGCAAACAGCAGCTCATTCAAAAGGTCTTGGCTCCAGATCTAGAGACTGGAAGATTCGTCAGGCTGGTGCCAGTGTCTGCTTTGTATCTGGGCAGGAACAGCCTTTTTATTACATCATAAGGTGAGTGACACAGCAAATGTGCTAGTTTAGGTCTCTCTCTCTCTCTCTCTTTATTAAAGATTTATTTTTATTTATTTATTAGAGACATAGAGAAGAAGAAAGAAAGAGAGAGAGAAAGAGTGAGAATGTGCATGCCAAGGCCTCTAGCCACTGCAAACAAACTCCAGACACATGTGCCACCATGTGCATCTGGCTTACGTGGGACCTGGAGAATCTAACCTGGGTCCTTAGGCTTCTCAGGCAAGTGCCTTAACTGCTAAGCCATCTCTCCAGCCTTCTTTCTCTTTTTTTATAACATGAGAAATTCCATCATGGTGGCATATCTAATCCTCATTATCTTGTAACTTCTGTGATAGTTAACCTTATCAACTTGATAGAATTTAAATATTTTATTTATTTATTTGACAGAGAAAGAGGGAGAGAGGGAGAGAGAGAATGAGCACTCCAGGGCCTCCAGCTACTGCAAACAAACTCAGATGTGTGCACCCCTTGTGCATCTGGCTAACGTGGGTCCTGGAGAATCAAACCTGGGTCCTTTGGCTTTGCAGGCAAATGCCTTAACAGATAAGCCATCCTTCCAGCCTGACTTGATGGGATTTAGAATAGCCATGGAAACAAATCTCTGGGAATATCTGTAAGGAATGTCCAAGATTAGGTTAATAGAGGCCAGAAAACCCACACTAACTGGATTTTAGCATGGCATGGGCTGGCAGGTCCTGGACTGGATAAAAAAGACAGAGATAGCTGATGAGGATTCATCCTTCTCTGATTCCTGACTGCAAATACAACCTGACCAGCTCATTCATGCTCCTATAGCCATGCCTCCTCTGCTCTGGTGGACTAGACTCTTGAACGATAAATTTAAACATACCCTTCCTTCCTTAAGTTGTTTCTGGTCAGGTATTTGGTCACAGTAATGAGAAAGTAGCTAATACAGTCTCATTTATCCCTAATTCTCTCTGAAGGGTCATGGTCTCTAACTATTATTCTATATGAATTTGAGAACTGTTTCCAACACATTACTTTGGGGGTAGATGTTCACACCATAGCAACAGGATGTCAGAAACATTTATTTGGTGCAATGTTGATACTTGACCAAGAATTTGGAGATGGGAAGCTGTTGGGTCCTATTGTGTTTTTCCTCAGTACCATTGAACATCTTCCTTGCTCCTCCATAGGTGCTTTATAGACATTTGCTTACCTAGTCAACATGACTGCAGTACTATCTATGGAAGTACACCCTGGTTTTTGAGCAGCCACTCCTTTAAGCTTTGCAGGCTCTTTTCGACATACATAGATATGAATTCAAATTCTACTTCATTTAGGGCAAGTTACTTTAGCCCTCTGATGTCCACTTACTTCATTTAAAAAAAATAGAAAGTCTTAGAGCTGGAGAGATGGCTTAACGGTTCAGACACTTGCCTGAAAAGCCAAAGGATCTCAATTCGGTTCTCCAGGACCCACATAAGCCAGATGCACAAGGGGGTGCATGCATCTGGAGTTCATTCACAGTGGCTGGAGGCCCTGGTGCACCCACTCTCTCCCTCTCTCTTTCTTTCTCTCTGCCTCTTTCTCTCTATGAAATAAATAAATAAATAAACAACATTTTTTAAAAATAGAAAGTCTTTTCACTTTTGTTGTCAGGGGTGAATCAGAGTGACCTTTCTTGTCTTTTAAACTGTCTAACAGGAGTACTAGCACATAGCAGATGGCCAATAAAGAGTCCTTATCTATCCCCTGGTGTTTTTCCAGCTTCTTATCCTTCTTCTGATGGAGTTCAGAGGCATCTACATCACAGATCACTGTCCTCAAAGAGGCAGAACAATGCTAGAAAAAGTTAGCATGTTTGGCTGATTTGCTACTTAATAGTTGCATGACATTGGAGAGATTATTTACCAACATGTTTTTATTTGAATGATGAAGACACCAGTAATTACCTCAAAGAGATGATGTGAGAATCAATAGTAACAGCACATTGTCTCTGATATATCCTCACAGACATACCCGGAGGTGCGCCTCAGTCTAATAGGTGATTCTAAACCCAGTCAAGTTGACAATGAAGGCTCACCATCATGGATATTAATCAGTGACTCAGATGTGAGTATAAGCATCACATTGTCAGTGCCCTTCCCACATATATTTTGACTGATGACGAAAACCAAAGTGTTTTGCAAACATCACCTTGCCTGACAAGCATCTCTTCTTTACAACTCAATAATTTAGAACAGTGTACCCTAAGCTATTATTTTAATAACAAAAGAAAATAAATGTATGCCCAAAGATAAGGAGGGGTAACTAGGAGGGGCCACCAACAAGAGAGGCTTCAGAACTCAGCTCAGACTTCCAGCATCCAGAATTATGAGAAAATTAGCAAGATCACTCTGGTCTGTTGTTTATACCAAAGTCTATCGTATTTGGTTTTTGCAGTGCTAGTACCCTAGTGAGGTGTTGAATAATTAGTTCATAAAAAAATCAACTCAAGGAAGCCATATCTTCTCTGAGTTGATGACCTCTTATTTACAGCAGATAATAGTTTGCCCCAATTTCTATCATATCACCCATGTTTCACATTGAGAAGAGAGTAAGTTAAGGTGACTGGACCCCTGGAAGTTAAAAATAGACAAAAAAGTCTACACTTGCTAAAAATCAAAGATGATCTGACATTTTATTTCTTGTCTAGTTCACTTGACCTGACCTGTTTTTCTACAACCAACCAGGACCTTTCTAGGGAAGGAGGTCTTTTACAGGATTTAAACATTGTGGTTGATCAAGTTCAGTCCCTGGAACTTGGTGTCAGGGTTAGCCTCTTTTGAGATAGCCCCTAGCCCTAACCAACCAGCTGTCCCTCTGGTTCACCTGAGCCAGAAGACAGCCCACCATCATAAGGTTATAAATACCTTTGCAAGGGAAGGGCAGGCTTCTCTGACCACCTGGGAACTTCCAGCTGTGGGTGAGTTTTTCCCTCCTCTGGGCTCAGGTTGATCCAGGAGATCCCCTAGCCCTCACTCTCCTCATGGACTCCTTTATCCCCTCCAGTTCCCACATGTCAGATGCTCCTTGAACTTTCTTTTCTCTGTTTTCTTTCAGTGTTTTTTTCCAGGCCTTCTACATGGGATGTCTAGCCACATGGATGCTTTTCTCTGGCCCTGTACTTCCTTTAATATAATATAATATAATATAATATAATATAATATAATATAATATTAATTTAATAATTAATAATTATCCTTCTCAGACATTTTTTAATTCAGTTCTTTGATTAAAAATTTTAAAAACCTAAGGGTTGGGGTTCAAGGACTTTCCTGGACCCCTAACACCTTGTTACAACATGTAATATCCATACTTATTATACCATATAATTCTTATTCTATCTGGTGCAAGTGACAGAAAATCTGGTTCAAATGATCTGATTCAAGCAAAAATAGAACTCTATTGGCACTTCAAGTGTAGATGTAGTTTTAGGCATGTTTTGATTTAAGGACTCAAATTCCATTTTGAGGGCCAGAATCTAATCTCTCACCTCTGCTTCTTTGCACACCAGAGTCAACCTCAGACTTGATGTGAGGGACAGATGGCTGCCAACAGATGCAG
This sequence comes from Orientallactaga sibirica, assembly GCA_036365145.1. Lineage (NCBI taxonomy): Eukaryota > Metazoa > Chordata > Mammalia > Rodentia > Dipodidae > Orientallactaga > Orientallactaga sibirica. Next base: position 51,168,316 of record JAEOAD010000005.1, read on the forward strand.
GTTTACACATCCCCAGATTCCAGAAGAGCAGTAAGTAAAAAAATATTCTTAATAATTTCAGCAACCCCCCTCCCACTTGTATCTCATTGAAACAGGCCAGAACTCACCATAGTTCTATTAGTGTGATCTCTAACAGCAATGCACAGGCTGGATGGAGGCTTCTGTCTACAGGAAGTAGATCAGAAAACTGGTTCCCAAGTATTGAGGGAAGATAAGCCCCAGAGGAAAACAGATCAAGTGAAGGGGCATGAGTGCTGGAAAGAGAACATCAAGTGCCTTTGATGCCTGTTTATTGTTCCCATATGACTGCTAAGCTCTCAAGAACTTTATACTCTGGTTACTGGTTACTAACTTCTGGGCCTAGCTCTCTCAATATAGTAATAGGAACAAACAAGTGTATGTTGAATCAATGAATGTGAGAGGTGTGGAGCCATCAGTTATGCACAGGGAGATCCCTGCTATTGCTGTAACAGGATAAGAGTACCTATGACTCCCACTTGTCTCCACAGTTAAAGAGCAGCCTGCAACCTCACCACCACGGCTTAGCAGGCATACACAGGCTATCTTTGTAATATAATGTATATTGACTGTAATAAAATTTCTATCAGGATATAGAGGAATAGAGAAAAATGAAATTAAACAAATGCAATATATATAAGAACAGGAAACCTGCTAGAAAATTTTCTATTCACCAGCAAACGCTAAATACATCAGGTATGTTACAGAACCACCTAGTGGTCAAAGAGCATCCATGCTATTAGGACAGAGATTTGTCTTGAGTGAGCTCCATCTGTGGTCTTGGTCATAGGAAAACTGAAGTATGCTAGTAATCAAAGGGTCCAGATGCCCTCATATGCTTGTACCCTTTTCTTCTGCATTTTGGGATGCCAGTGAGAGTAGAAATCTGAGAGTAGATGGCTCAGCTGTGTTTGCATGCCATTTCTACTTTCTCCAGGTAAGTTTTAGGGAAAGGAGAAGTGTTGACATGACAAAGGCAGCCAAAAGTGTTAGTCTAACTTATTGCCCTCTTGTCAGCCCTGCTCTTCCTAACGCTTTCAGAATTGAGGGTCATAGGGACTTCAAGTTCTACTTTACATATTTGTTTAGCTTTCAAGTCAATTCATTATTTGTTATTACACGTTGCTTCTATAATGACAAGATAAAGCGTAGTTCCCGCATGAAGAAATGGATGTCATTCATTAGGGAACATTTACCCATGTCCTAAGACAGGAGTGAAGTATACACTGACTTAACCACAAATGCCCCTTACGTAGTTCTAGATGAAGAGCTGGCAGAGGCTTTGATGGTGGATTTGGCACTCATAAGTGTTCACTTGTTCAAATAAGAAATTAACCCCTGACCTCATTACCTTGAACACTCTGGTTTCCAGAGAAGCTTGCTTCTGACAGTATGATGATCTGTGGTCCTGCCCTTTCAGTTGGATCCTGAAGTATTTGCAGGGAATAAGGCCAGTGGATGAAGGTGAGATAGTGTCTGGCTGGCAAATGGACACTCACTCATGATGCAAAATGCCTAGATATATGAGTTTTCTAAAGCCTTATTTAAATATTATGTTTCAAATTATAATGTGCATGATTCAAGAGAAATCACCAGAGTTGTATTTGGGAATGATGGTCTGTCGCCTGATGGTTTGGAGAAGGAGAGACATCAGCTTTGAGATGACAGTTAGCACAGTGTTGTAATTCAGAGGCAATTGCTGTGACAAGTGCTATTGCAGGGATGAGATTATATCCCTGTGTCAGATCCCAAGAGTGCCCATTAGTGCCTGGCACAGTAGGGAGGACTAATAAGCAGGGGTTGAATCAGCATTTTGCATAACCTGGATCCACAAAGTATTGTAGAGGAAGGAGGCATGGGAGAGATGTGAAAGAATTCAGACTTGTCTAGTACATAAATGCAAAAAGGCTAGGGAGAGGGAAATCAAATGATAACTCTACAGTTTCAGTGACTGGTGGAATGTGTGTGATAGAGAGATGGACATGGAAGGGGAAAGGGAGGAGGAAGGAGAGGACGGAGAGAGAAAGAAAGAGGGGTAGAGGGAAAGAGGAGGGGAGGGGTGAGATCGAGAGGAGAGAGGAAAACAATCCACTGTATAACAGTTAATGTTGAGCTGATGCTGGGATATAGTCAAACAGGCAACTGATGATAGGGATATGGGCATAGGTAAGAGTGAGTTTGGGGATGTAGATTTAGATATCTGTAATATCAAGGCAAAAGTTCAGTTTGTAAGAGGGAAGGATGTAAAGAAAGAAAACAGAATCCATAAGTGAAGAACATTCGTGTGTGTGTGTGTGTGTGCGTGCGTGTGCATTTAGGAATCCACGGGCCTCCTTACTGAGCTACATCCCTAAGCCCAATTCGCTATTTCAAAAAGTGTTGTGGGCACTACCTAAATTCATGCTGATAAGTTTCTCCAGTTGCCAGGCAAATGTTTTACTGAAACCTATTTGAAATTATTTGATTTGTTGTTGTTACTGTTTTATTTTCCTGCAGTGACAGCAATGGTCCTTGTAAATGTTAGGCAAGTCTCTTGTTCACAGCTGCATCCTCAGCCTTTCACATTTTCAATTCAAACTATGTGGAGTGGATCAAAGCCAGGTACGAAGTCAAAAATACTTCTGAGATGCCCAGAAGTTGTGCACTATCCCAAAATTGTCAATAACAATAAAAAACAAACTACTTCAATTAAAAAAGGTTTTAGCTGAATTTTGTGCTCCTTCTAGCTCATGGGTGTGTATTTTCTTTGTGTTTTCTTGCTGTTGCATTCACATCGTAAGGACACAAACTTGTGCATGAAATTCTTACAAAGTGACTTAATCACTAAGGAAAGCAAGAAAAGCAAGCCCATTTATATATATAGGAGTCAGCAGGAAGGGGCACCAAGGACTGTCCAGACCAGTTACCCCAGAACACTGAAAAAAGTTGATTGGGTGCTGGGGAAATGGCTTAGCGGTTAAGGCATTTGCCTGTGAGGCCTAAGGAGCCTGGTTTGATTCGCCAGAACCCATGTAAGCCAGATGCACAAGGACCACAATGCATCTGGAGTTTGTTTGCAGTGGCTAGAGGCCCTGGCGTGCCCATCCTCTCTTTCTTTCTATCTGCCTCTTCCTCTCTCTCTCTCTCTCTCTCTCTCAAATAAATAAAAATAACACTATTGCACCCGTTGGCTCATTTGGCCCAGCTGGCCAACTTTAAAGCTTGCAGTGTTCACTGTTGAGTATCTTCACTGGTGTTTTCTCTTTCCCATTGAAGTGCATGCAGCATAGCTTTTTCCAACTTTCTGTCAGCTGGTCCACATGGAGGAGGCTTTCAGCTCAGCTCCAGCAGGATTCCTCAGTGACCTTGCAGCCCAAGAATGTGGAGTCTTCAGCAATAAGGTCTTCCCATCTATTCCTGGTGGGAAACCAAGGGTCCTGGCAATGGCCTTTAATGTTTTGGGGGTATCTGTGATCTCCCCGGCCAACAACTCACTGGAAGGCATCCCATCCCTGGCACTGAAAATTTTCTAGTAACAATCTATGGCTTCTGAGTGTTCCATTGTCCAGAAAAGTAGGTTTCCAAATGACTTATTTATATCCTGTTAGATTTTGATTAGCCTTCCCTCTACCATTCCTTTACTCAATCTCTTCCTTAAATAAAAATTATTTTAAAAGCTTTAAAAAAAGTTAATTGGCAACCATGAAGTTACACAATGGGAGAACTAGGAGTAGTTTAGGCATGAGAGGACTATTATTTTTTGTAGTAACCACTATTTGCTTTCCTTCCTGGTAGCTATTTTCTTCTGTACATTAACACAAAGAGTTTCTTTCCCCATATATTCAGATATCTAGAAATAGGATACTGTGGGTCATGATGATTCACTGGTTGGCTTGTTGGAGGACTTGTTAAAGTAAACACATGACTTTTCCTGGTGGAAGAGGAACCAGTTTCTCTATCAAGGATGTGCATGTGAGTGCATATGTGCATACAACTGTGCTTGCACATGTATGTGTTACTGGCATCAATTTTGATAGGTAAATGGAAACACCTGACTATTTTGTGATGCTACAACTTTGATGAAAACAATGCAATTTTTATGAAGTAGATATCACATGGAAGCAGAACCCAGGTGTTTCCTGAAGGAAACTCCCAACTACATTGAACAACACAGAAATCAATGTAAACAATGGAAACATATTAACAGTGAAAACCAGTAATTCTCAAATCAAATTCTTAAAGGCTTATAACACTGTCAATTTAGCTCATTACATTACTGAAAGGGGAAGAAATTTAAAAGCAATCATTTTAATTATTGTGTTTGTGTCAAGTTTAGCCAAGTGCTACAATAATATCAGTTGGCTTGTTCTCCTGCAATTATTCCAGTAAGTGTACAAAGTAAACAAATCAGAACTATTTATAGCTCTGAAGCTCAAGTGGAAATGAGACATTGCCCAAGTACAATTAAAATAAATATAGGCTTGATTCGCTTTCAAATTATGCTGTAGGCCTTTTAACCCCTTGTGTGTTCTTCTAACTTTATTAACCATCACCCAAGAAAGAAGATTCCAACAGTTAATCTCATCAAAATATTCTCTGATGTGCTCATCAAGTTGATCAACCCAGAACTTGTTTTAATTTGGGTCAAAGTGGGTAAGACTCATTAAAAATATGTTAACTAATGTGCAAATGAAAGTGTATTGTTTTAAAGTGTCTGCAGTGAGGTACAAACATGGTACTTTATACATCAGTCAGAATGAAGCACATGATCAAGGTTGAGATTACTTTACTGGTATAGATGACCCTAGACCCAGATAATATTTTACTTCCATAAATTTCCCTAGACCCACACAATAATGGACTATAGGTAAACAAAAGGAAATATGAAGCTCACAAAAATAAATATATTTTTTTACATATATGCTTTTAAAGTAGCATCTCTTCCTTATCAAAAACAAATGGAGAACACATGCAAGATCCCTGCTCTACTCTTATAGTGCATGCAGATTTTGATCATTATATTCTCAACTTGAGAAAAATTTGCCTAGGGGTCCTCGGTGGTACTGATGCTTCCACAGATGCAGACACTATGTTACCATGAGAACACATACTATCAATACTTAGTGCTTTTCCCTCACCAGGCATCATGCTCCCTTGGCATTCATTTGCTCCATTAATCCACCAAGCTTTATGAAACAGGTGCTGTAGTTATCATTGTTGTACAGCTGAAAAGAATGAAGACCTAGAGAGGACATATGCTGAAGTGGAGAACTGGCTTTTATGCTGTGATTGGTCATATTGCAGTCTGGACTCTTAACTGCTATATTGATCATAAGGAAGAATTTTAAATGTGGCCATCTAAGTGGACTTCACACTGTGGCTAACATGGCTATTCAGTGTCTTAGTGTGACAAAAGGAACCTTCTGCTGCTTAAAGACAGGCCACCTCTCTGCTTGGGCTCTGGTTTTCCCCAGCCATGTTACCACAGCCAGTTCCTGAGCACAGAAATACTTTCATTATCTACACAACTGTATGTATTCTGAGGCATATGGCGCACTAGAGGCAGAGAGCCAAGGTCTTCTGTGGTGCTGCTGAACACTCTGCACACCTGTGTAGCTCTTTGAGAAGGAAAGCCACCCTGCTGCCAGGCCCAGAGGGGTTTTCCGGGAGTCCTCTAAACAATGTGGCTTCATGATCTCATGCTATTTAGAACTTAGTACCAGATGAAGAAAGTTAATTTCAGAACTGATTCAAAATGCACTAATTTCAACCTTCATGGAGATAACTGTTATTTCTAATTTGTGTGTTGCCCATCCCCCACAAAAATAGCTGTTTGAAGAAGATCCAAAATTTTACTTCATTTCTGTTAATATTGTACACAATACATACTTTTTTGAGTTTGCCTCTGTATTTAAAATAAATTATAGGACAGTATCAACTCTATTCAAATAGTATTGTGTTTTTAGGATTGCATTACTCCATAGCTCAAACCACAACTACATATATATATATATATATTTGTTTATTTATTTGAGAGGGAGAAAGGGGCAGTAGAAAGAAAGAGAGAATGGGCTCGTCAGGGCCTCTAGCCACTGCAAACGAACTCCAGATGCATCTGCCCCCATTGTGCATCTGGCTTATGTGGGCCCTAGGGAATTGAACCAGGGTCCTTAGGCTTCACAGGCAAATGCCTTAACCACTAAGAAATTTCCCCAGCCCCACAACTATACTTTAATATAGACATCAACAGCTACACTACTCCATGTCTATATTAATGTTAGCTGTGCGACCATAGGGCGAATACTCTGCATCTTTGAAATTACCTCACTAGCTTGTTGTAGTCTTTAAATATACACACTTGGCATCTCTAGCAGAATCCTGTACACCTCACAGGCACATTTCAGTTGCTTCTGATTTCACTCCACAATGTTTTAATGTCTATTTGAAGATATATGCACAAAGTGTTATGCTTTTGTCAGTTTCCTGTGACATTGGAGTTGAGCCAAGTTGTTAGAGAGTCAAGGCCATTGTTCACTTGCCAATTGATACTATTGATTAACTGGGATCTTTCTAAGTAAGGATGTAAGGTGCCAGATTATGGTGACAGTCCTTGCCCTGAATAAAATTACATGAATTTCTCTTTTCTTCCTCAAGTTACCTTTGGTTGCTAGGCTTTTGTTAGGTTATAACTTCCTTGAAAGTCAGTGATAAATCTTTTCATTGTATTTTTTCACAGGCTCTACCATAAAGTAACCACTTGGGAAACACTTTTCATTACATTAAATTAATTTGATGCCAAAATACTAAAAGCTGTTTATCCATTAAAGTAAGTGACATTACCTTCAAGATTCCCACTAAGTTTGGTCACCAAGGTCCTTTCATTTACTGGGATTTCAGTTCTCAACATAGACTGCTTTATTTTTTCTGAGTGGATCTTACACCTAACACACAAAAGAGAGAAGAGAATCAAAGGAAAGCAAAGTAAGAGAAAAATAAGGACAAGTCAAATACATCAAGAGGGGAAAGTAATTAATTTGATTTTTACTTTTCACCAAATATCCTTCAACACTGTATGACTTTTTATTATTTTTATATATTTATTATGTTTTATAAGTTTTAAATGAAAAAAATGTATGTAGCTGTTGATGTCTATATTAAAATGTTTCCATAAGATAGTAGCTGTAGCAGACAGCTTCAGGTTCGCTGAGATGAACTTCCAGACCAGGCACAGTTATGGAGGAAGGGATATTATTTATTGAAACTTACAGATCCAGGGGAAGTTCCATAAAGGCAGGAAAAGCAGCCTGCTCTTTACAGGGCCAAACAGAGAGAGAGAAAGCCAACCAGCCACCATAGCACACAGAGCAAAACTACAGCCAAAAGGTCACACAGCACACTTCAGGAACTCCTGCTAGGCACATTTGCGTATCTTTACAATGGAATCTCAAACTCACACCATTAACACCTTAAGACCAGCCCCCAGTGACATTGCCTCTAGCAAGGTGATTGCAGATGCAAACTATAACTAGTAAAACACTGAATATATTGGGGGACATATATTCAAACTACCACAGTAGCATAACTTGGAAACTGCATTCCCATTGTAGTTATTTTCCATGGTTTTTAACTTAGTGGTTTTGTTTTAGCAGAGTAGAAAGAAGAGAATGGATTTTGAAATAGATATAACCCCACAACAATCTGTATTCTCTTGTTCAAGATTCTTAACGTCTGTATGCTTCGATTTCTTCTCTTTTAGAATAAACCTTCCTAGTAACTTCCTTCAGAAACTTGTATCAGTGTCAGGAGTAGTGTTATAAGAGTTGAAAGAGAGTTCTGGCATTTACTAACAGACTGTGTGCCTCCTTTTCCTGGCGAAGGACATACAGATTCTTCTCTTATTATAGGGCTACGTCCTGATCAACCCATTGTAAATTGAAAATATTTAATTCAAAGATGCATTTAAGAATTGGGTAGATGGCTCTTGCCCTGCAAGCAAGAGGACAAGAGTTGACTCTCAGAACCCATGTAAAATAGATGGATATGGTGGCATGCATTTGTAATCCCAGCACTGGGAGGCAGAGAAAGGTGGATCCCTAGAGCTTGCTGAACAGCCAGTCTCACTTATTTGGCTAACTCCAGGCAATTAAGATACAGACAGGCAAAGTGGCACATACCTGAAGCCCTACCAAATTGAAGGCTGAAGCAATAGAATGTCTTGAATTCAGGAGCTCAAGGTCAGCATGAGAAACATTGTGACCATATCTCAAAAGAATAAAACAAGGACTAGAGAGATGGCTTAGTACTTAAGAGCACTTGCCAGCAAAGCCAAAGGACCCAAGTTCATACCCCCAGTACCCACATAAAGCCAGATGCACTTGCATCTGGAGTTTGTTTGCAGTAGCTAGAGGCCCTGGCACGCTCATTCTCTCTCTCTCTCTCTCTCTCTCTCTCTCTCTCTCTCTCTCTCTCTCACTCACTCTCTCATTTCCTCTCTCTCTGTCATAATAAAATAAAATAAATGTTTTTTTTAAAAAGAAGAGCTGGAGAGATGGCATAGCGGTTAAGGCACTAGCTTGAAAAGTCAACAGACCCAAGTTCAATTTCCAACCCACGTAAAGCCAGGTACACAAGGTGGCACATGTGTCTGGACTTTGTTTACAATGGCTAGAGGCCCTGGCATGCCCATTCCCTGCCTCTCTCTCTCTCTCTCTCTCTGTCTGTCTCTCCCCCAGTCCCTCTGCTTATTTCTCTATCTCTCTCAAATAAATAAATAAATATTTGTTTTTAGAAAAAGAATAAACCAAAAAAGTCTCTCCCCCAAATGCAACAACATAAAGTTTCTACTGGATACATACTGCTTTCAAACTGCCGTAAAGTCAAAAAATCAGAAGTTGCTGGCCTGGGGTGTGGCTTGGTGTTATAGTACTTGCCTAGCCTACACAAGGCCCTGGGTTCAAAATCCAAGAAAGTGTCCTATGTTGGGCAACATGTGCACAGATATTAACAATACCCACCTTACCGCTTACCAGGTTGTTCAAAGGGAATGAATTAGATATACAGGAAGAATACCATTCTACTCAGTAATAGAACTCCATTATCAAAAATTATATTATCAATTATATTTTTAATTTTCTCAATAAAAATTTTAAGGAAATTTGTTTACATTCTCACATATATACTTGTATAAAATTATGTGTATATATTTTATACATTTTATTTTTGCCTCTGGCCTCTGGTGTAGAAGACAGGAAGTCATACTGTCCCAAGGCACTGATTCTTCTAAGTCCCCTAAGACCTTTTCTGTGAAGAAAGCAGATCCCTCAAAGGTGAGAGCACAGGAACTGGGCAGAGGATGAAGAAAAACTAATTAATTTTTAAAAGATAACTCTTTCCCTTAAAAAGGGGAAACATAAAGATTTTGCTTTTCACTTGCATTCATTCTAGGACTCATTTAGAAATATGCTTTATGGTTAGTTTAACAGTATGTCTTTGGAAGACACTATTATGTAAATAGTGATAGAACAGCTGGCTATGCATATGATTAAAGATGAATCCTTGTTTTATATTCCAATTATTTAAAAAATTAAATCAAAAGCAAAACTTTAGAAAATGGGCTTGGGGAGATAGATCAGTGGATGTAGTTTGAATATAAATGTCTCCCATAGGCTCACATGTTTGAACACTTGGGCCCCAGCTGGTGGCACTGTTTGGGAAAGTTGTGGAACCTTTAGGAGGTGGAATCTTGCTGAAGGAAGTGGATCACTAGGGTGGGCTTTAAAATGTTACAGCCTGATCCAGGTCCTGTTCTCTTTCTGCCTCCTGTGCTGCCTTGTGATGAGTTCCGCTCCCTGCCCTTGCCTTACCTTCCCTACCATAACGGACCCTATCCTCTGGAACTGTAAGCCAAAATAAACTCTTTCCTACTCCAAGTTGCTTCTCATCATTTGTTCACAGGAGAGAATGCAAATGATACAGTAAGTGCTTGATGCTCAAGCAGAAGGTCTGAGTTCAGATCCCCAGCACCCATGTAAGAGCAGAGCTCAGCACTGGAAAGGTAGAGACAGGAGGACCTTTTGCACTTGCTGGTTAGCTCTAGGTTCATACATACCTGCACAGCATACAAACCTACGCATATGTATATTTCCATACACATATGAACATTCACATATGCCCATGCATACATACACAATAGATACACATATACACAGATCTTAGAACAATATTGAAGCTGCTTTTTAAAACTTTTTTATTTTATTTTTATTTTTGGAGAGAGACAGACAGAGAGAGAGGGAGAAGGAGACAGATAGAGAATGGGTGCGCCAGAAGTCTCTCAGCTGCTGTGAACGAAATCCAGATGCGTGCGCCCCCTTTTGGGCAAGTGCGGCATTGCGCCCTTGCGTCACTTTGCATCTGGCTAAATGTGGGACCTGGAGATTGGAACTGGGTTCTTAGGCTTAGCAGGCAGGCGCCTTAATCACTAAGCCATCTCTCCAGCCCCTTTTAAAACTTTTTTATTGACAATTTCCATAATTACAGATAATAAACCATGATAATTCCCTCCCCTCCCCCACAAATTCCCTTCACAAATCCACTGTCCATCATATCCCCTCCCTCTCTCCATTAGTCTCTCTTTTATTTAGATGTCATCATCTTTTCCTCTATTATCAGGGTCTTGTGAATGTAGTACTAGGCACTATGAGGTCACGGAAATGGAGGCCAATTTCTGTCTGGACAGTTGCATTGTAAACAGTCCTACCCTTCCTTTGGCTCTTAAATTCTTTCTGCCACCTCTTCTGCAATGGACCCTGAGCCTTGGAAGATATAGAGGGCTGGAGAGATGGCTTAGCAATTAAGGTGCTTGCTTGCAAAGCCAGAGGACCTCGGTTTGATTCCCCAGGACCCACATAAGCCAGATGCACAAGGTGGCACAAGCATCTGGAGTTCGTTTGCAAGGGCTGGAAGCCCTGGCACCCCATTCTCTCTATCTCTCTTTCCCTCTTTCCCTCTCTCAAATAAATAGATAAAAATAAAACTATTTAAAAAAAGAGATGATAGAGATAGTTCAGTGCTGAATACTCCTCTGTCCTTCTCATCACTATGGTGACTTTTGGGTCATCCTAGAGGTCACTGTCATCTGAAAAGAGAAGCTTCTCTAACCAAAAGTGAGAGTAGCATTAATATATGGATAGGAACATAAGTAAAGTGCTTATAGGGCAGTTTGGTGAGCATAATATATACATTTAGCCAAACAAGAACAGGCGTTACACTCCTAGGTCTTATGACCTCCCCCACCATAGGCTTGTTTTACTTTTTTCCACTTTCTTTTTCTTTTAGAGAGGATGGTGGGGGGGTGGAGAATGGGTGCACCAGTGGCCTCTCAGCCACTGTGAAAGAACTGCAGATAAATGCACCTCCTTGTGGGCAAGGGCAGCATTGAGCCCTTGCGTCACTTTGCGCCTGGTTAAACATGGCATCTGGAGAACTGAAGGGATGTTCTAAGGCTTAGCAGGCAGGTGCCTTAACCGCTAAGCTATCTCTGCAGTTCACCATAGGCTTTTGATTAAGTTTTCAGTATCAGGTATTTACTCCCTCCCATGGAACAGGCCTCTAGTCCAATTAGAAAGCCATTAGTTTCCCATTTAACAGACATGTCACTATTGCATCTGTTCTGTCATTTGGCCTGGCTGGCCAAACTTATGGCTTGTAGCTTCTGCTGTTTTTACCACTGATGACTTCTGTCTTCCATAAAGCTGCATGCATTACAGCCTTTTCCAGCTTTCTCTCAACTGGTCTACAGGGAGGATATTTTCAGCTCAGCCTCAACTTGATTTCGCAGTGACCTTGTATGTAGCTCAGGCATGTGGAGTCTTCAGTAATAGGGTTTGAAGCTGCTTTTTATGTTTTGTTTTTCTGCAACACATGAAAGTATTGGTATAGCATTTGGACCTTATGTCAATACCCTGGAAAACTTTTGCACATTTATAGAGGTCACACAATTCACATACCACTATAAAAGCCACAACTGGAGAAAAACAATGTCCATCAGCAAAAGAAGAGATCAATGCATATAATACATTTATAGAACACTATGCAACAGTGTGATGCCTAATCTTGATTGTCGACTTAATTGGATCTGAATTCCACTAAGAGATACACCTCTGGGTGGGTCTGGAAGGATTAACTGAGGAGAGAAGCCCCTCCTCCAAAGCGGGCAGCTCCTGTCAGTTGTGCTCCTGTAACAAGAGGTCTGAGGAATCAGCAGTGCAGATTGCTTCTAACTTTTGCTTCATGCTGGTGAGTACTACCATTTCTGCTGCCTTCACCATTCTCCAAAGACATCAGACTGGGCTCTCTGGGTTTTAATATGAACTGAAGACCCATGGCTCTCCAAGAGTTCCTCATTGCCAGATTGGGACTGCTGAGGTTTCCAGCTTTATCAGCAGCTACTGAGGTCTTTCTTCTGTATGCAGATGCCATTGTTGGACCATTCAGCGCCTACTGCATAAGGAAAAGTAATAAATCCCCCTTTATAATATACACATACATTCCACTGATTCTGTTCCTCTAGGGAAGCCTGACTAATACATATTAGTAAACCAATGTTTTGGTTGTATCTTCATAGCTGAATTCTCACAAATACTGGCAAAAGTATAAAAAAGATGAACACAGTATGATGCAAGTCAGAAATATGCTAAGAAATAATACATAGTTTAAGGGTAGACACACATGTAATAAAATAAATGGTGAGATCAGTAAAACTACAATTCAGAATATGAGTGACTTCTGTTAGAAAGACAAGATTCAATTAGAATACATGGAGGTTTCAGCAAAGCATTTATATTCGTTACTATAATTGTTGCTGCAATAAGTAGAAGCAAAACAGAAGCAAATAGAATAACCAAATTCCGAGAGGAATGGTTTGTTTTGGCCACAGTTTTAAGGGATGGCAGGGAAGGTGGCAGGAGAGTGAAGCAATGCTAGGTGGACTTCACAGGTAGAAATTTTGGTGAACAGCTCACTTTTCCCTTTTTATTCAGTCTTGGACTCCTGCCTATGGGATGGTACCATCTAAAGTTAGAGTGGGTCTTCTCCCCTCAATTAATTTAATCTAGAAAAATCACCAAAGGCATGCCCAGAGATTTGTCTCTTAGGCGATTAGTCCTGCCAAGTTGATAATGTCAACCATTATGACACTCCAACCATGTTTATGTTTTCATATTTCAATCTAGATGCAAAGAATGATATATATCAGCTTGTTGCACGTGATATGATAAAAAGCTACCCTGATAACCTAGAAATGTCCCTCTCCTTTATAAGCATTGCCATTGGAAAACCATGCTTGGTTCTCCTGTACTTGTCATGTGGCTCAAAGGAACAACATCTCTTCCCTTGAGTAGCACAGCTTTTACTTGTCAAAGTCATTTTAGTTATTAACTCAAGGAAATAACTACTGGAATTCTTCAAAAGACTCTTGTTACACCCCAGGAGCACAATGCATGTATGTATGTATATGTGTGTGTGTGTGTGTGTGTAATGTTTGATACATTATTTTTTCACACTAAATATTTTCTTCTTTAAAAAAAATTATTGGGCTGGAGAGATGGCTTAGCGGTTAAGGCGCCTGCCTCCTAAGCTTAAGAACACTGGTTCCAATCTCCAGGTCCCATGTTTAGCCAGATACAAAGTGACGCAAGGGCACAATGCCGCACATGACCACAAGGGGGCTCACACATCTGAATTTCGTTCGCAGCAGCTGAGAGGCTGCTGGCGCGCCCATCTCTATCTGTCTTCCTCTCCCTCGCTCTCTCTCTGTCTCACTCTTTCTCTCTCCAAAAAAAATATATATATATATATTGACAGCTTCTATACTTACAGAGAGTAAACCATGATAATCACCTCTCCTTCCCCAGTTTCCCTTTCACAACTCCACTTTCCATTATATTCCCTCCCTCTCTCCCTTAGTCTCTCTTTTATTTTGATGTCATCATCTTTTTCTCCTATTATGAGGGTCTTGTGAAGGTATTGCTAGGAACTGTAAGGTCATGGATATCAAGGCCAATTTCTGTCTGGACAGTTGCATTGTAAGGAGTTGTACCCTTTCTTTGGCTCTTACATTCTTTCTTCCACCTCTTCCACAATGGACCCTGAGCCTTGGAGGGTGTGATTGAGATGTTTCAGTGCTGGACACTCCTCTGTCACTTCTTCTCAGCACTATGTTGCCTTTTGAGTCTTCCCAGTGGTCACCGCCATTTGAAAAGAGAAGCTTCTCTAACCAAAAGTGAGAGTAGCATTACTATATGAATATATACATTCATATATTATTAATGAACATTAAGTGTAGTCCTTTCAGGGCAGTTTGGTGAGCATAATATATTCATTTAGCCAGACAAGAGCAGGTTTTATATTCCTAATGCTCATGACCTCCCCTGACATAGGCTTTTGATTAGGTTTTCAGTATTAGGCATGTATTCCCTCCCAAAGAGTGGGCCTCCAGTCCAATTAGAGAGCAATTGGTTTCCCTCAGAGCAGACATGCCACTGTTACATCTGTTTGGTCATTTGGCCTGTCTGGCCAAACTTGAGGCTTCCAGAGTCCACTGTTTTCATCACTGATGACTTCTGTCTTCCATAGGGTTGCATGTAGTGCAGCTTTTTCCAGCTTTCAGTTGGCTGGTCTACAGGGAGAAGGTTTTCAGCTCAGCATGAGCTTGATTTCTTAGTAACCTTGCCACCCAGGCATGTGAAGTCTTCAGCAGTAGGGTCTTATCATCTGTTACTAATGGGAAACCAAGGGCTTTGGCAATAGTCTAAAATGTTTTGGAAGTAACAGGGACCTCCCTGGCCAACAACTCAGGGGAAGGTATCCCATCCCTAGCACTGGAAATTTTTTCTTAGCAATCTATGGCTTCTGAATGTGCCATTATCAAAAAACGTAGGCTTTCATATGTCTTATTCAGAATATCTTGAATTTTTATTGACCTTCCCCCCCCCCACTCTTCTCTTACTCAATCTCTTCCCCTAGCTTCACTTAGGCCATTCCACTCCCTGTAATCTGTTCTTTACTTACATATATACAATACCATCCCCTAAAATCCTTTCCTCTCCTCCCTCCCTTATAGCCTTTTTCTAGCTTACTGGCCTCTGATACCAATTTTTGGTTCCAGCTTACGCACAAGTCTAAACATTTCTAGCTAGGATCCACATACAAGAGAGAACCTGTGACATTGCCTTTCTGGGCCAGGGTTACCTCACTTAATATAATCCTTTCCAGATCCATCCATTTCCCAGCAAATTTATTATTGTTTTATTTTTATTTTATTTTATTTTTTACTGGTGAGTAGAACTCCATTGTGTAAATGTACCACATCTTTATTATCCATTCACCTGTTGAGGGACATCTAGGCTGGTTCAATTTCCTAGCAATTGTGAATAGAGCAGCAATAAACATGGTTGTGCAAGTATCTTCAGGTTAGTGAGAAGAGTCCTTAGGATATAAGCCTAAGAGTTCTATAGCTGGGTCATGTGGTAAATCTATTTTTAGCTGTCTCAAGAACCTCCACAATTATTTCAACAATGGTTGTACCAGATTACATTCCCACCAACAATGTAGAAGGGTTCCCCCTTTTTCTGCATCCTCATCCACATTTATTGTCATTTGTTTCCTTGATGATAGCCATTCTGACAGGAGTGAGATGGAATCTCAAATTAGTTTTAATTTGCATTTTCCTAATAACTAAGGATGTAGAACATTTTTTAGATGTTTATATGCCATCTGTATTTTTTCCTTTGAGAATTCTCTAGTTCCGCAGCCCATTTTTAAAATTTTTTTTCTGATTTATTTTAATTAATTTATTTATTTATTAGAGACAGAGAAAGGGAGAGAGAGAGAGGCTGAGAATGGCCCACCAGGGCCTCCAGCCACTGAAAAAAAACCCAGACACATGTGCCACCTGGTGAATCTGGCTTATGTAGGACCTAGAGAATCGAACCTGGGTTCTTAGGCTTTGTAGGTAAGCATCTTAACTGATAGGCTATCTCTCCAGCCTCATAGCCCATTTTTAAATTGGGTTAGTTGGTTTCTTTTTCTTTTTTTTAGTTCCTTGTATATTCTGGATATTAATCCTCTGTCAGTCGTATAGCTGGAAAAGATTTTCTCCATTTGGTAGATTGTCTCTTTGCTCTATTCACAGTGTCCTTTGCTATACAAAAGCTTTGTAATTTTATGAAATCCCAATGGTTGATTAGTGGTTTTATTTCCTGAACAATTGAGGTTATAAACAGAAAGTCATTGCCTATGCCAAGATGTTGAAGGGTTTCCCCTATCTTTATCTCTAGCAGTTTCAGAGTTTTAGATCTGATATTAAGGTCTTTGAATTTGATTTTTGTGACTGGAGAAAGACAAGGATCTATGTTCATCCTTGTACATATAGATATCCAATTTTTCCAGTGCCACTTGTTAAAGAAGCTATCTTTTCTCCAATGAATATTTTTGACATTTTTGTCAAAAACAAGATGGTTGTAGCTGCCTGGATTAATATCTGGGTCCTCTATTCTGTTACATTGATCTACATGTCTGTCTTTGCACCAGTACCATGCTGTTTTTGTTACTATGGCTTTGTAATATAGCTTAAAATTGGGTATGGTGGTACCACCAGCCTTATTTTTGTTGCTCAAAATTGTTTTGGCTATTCAAGGATATTTGGTTTCCACACAAATTCTGGGATTTTTTTTTCCTATTTCTGTGATAAATGCCATTGGAATTTTAATGGGTATTGCATTAAATGTGTAGATTGCTTTTGGTAAGATTGACATTTTCACAATAATGATTCTTCCAATCTAAGAACATGGGATGTCTTTCCATTTTCTAGTGTCTTCTGCAATTTCTCACTTGAGTGTTTTAAAGTTCTCATTGTAGAGATCTTTCAGTTCCTTGATTTGATCCAAGATACTTTTTCTTTTTTTTTTTTTTTTTTTTTGTTTGTTTTTCGAGGTAGGGTCTCACTCTAGCCCAGGCTGACCTGGAACTCACTATGTACTCTCACGGTGGCCTTGAACTCATGGCGATCCTCCTACCTCTGACTCCGAGTGCTGGGATTAAAGGCATGCGCCACCACGCCCGGCAACTTTTTCTTTTTTTTTGAGGCAATTGTGAATGGGAGAGATTCCCTGATTTCACCCTCTGCATTTTTGTTTTTCATATATAGGAAAGCTACTATTTTGGTGTGTTTATTTTGCATCCTGCTATGTTGCAAAAAAGTGTTTATCAGCTCAAACAGTTTGCTGGCAGAGTCTTTAGGGTCTTTTATGTATGGAATCACATCATCTGCAAATAATGATAATCTGATCTCTTCCTTTTCAATTTGTATCCCTTTTATGAGTGCCTTTTGCCTTATTGCTATAGCTAGGACGTCCAGGACTATATAAAATAAAAATGGGGACATTGGACACTCTTGTCTTGGTCCTGAATTTAGTGAAAAAAACTTCAAGTTTTTCCCCATTTAGTATTATGTTGGCTGTAGGTTTGTCATAAATCTCTTTTATTATGTTGAGATATGTTCCTTCTATTCCCAGTTTCTGTGGGACTTTTACCATGAAGGGATGTTGGATTTTATCGAATGCCTTTTCTGCATTTATTGAAAAGAGCATGTAATTTTTGTCCTTCAGTCCATTTATATAGTGTATTACATTTATCAATGTGCATATGTTAAACCATCCTTGCATCGCTTGGATAAAGTCTACTTGGTTGGGGTGAATAATCTTTCTGATATATTCTTGTATTCTGTTTGCCAATATTTTGTTGAGAATTTTTACATCTATGTTTATGAGAGAGATTGGTCTGTAATTTTCTTTTTTTGTTCTGTCATTGTCTGGTTTTGGTATCAGGATGATGCTGGCTTCGTAAAAGGAGTTCAATAGAATTCCTTCCTTTTCTATTTTATGGAAAAGTTTGAGAAGCAGTGGTGTTAGTTCTTCCATGAAGGTCTGGTAAAATTCAGCAGTGAATCCATCTGGGCCTGGACTATTTATAGCTCAGAGATTTTTTTAAAAATTATTTATTTTTTGAGAGAGACACAGAGAAAGACAGACAGAGAGGGAGAGGGAGACAGAGATGGGCGCACCAGCAGTCTCTCAGCTGATGTGAACGAACTCCAGATGTGTGCACCCCCTTGTGGGCAAGTACGGCATTGCGACTTTGCATCACTTTGCATCTGGCTAAACATGGGACCTGGAGATTGGAACCAGCATTCTTAGGCTTAGCAGGCAGGTGCCCTAACCACTAAGCCATCTCTCCAGCCCCAGAGACTTTTTATAACTGCTTGGATCTCGATACTTGTTATAGGTCAACTTAAACGGTTTATCTCATCTTGATTTAATTTTCATAGGTCATATGAATCAAGGAAATCATCCATTTCTTTCAGATTTTCAAGTTTAGACATGTATATATTCTTAAAGTATGTTCTTATGATTTTCTGAATTTGTTTGGTATCTGTTGTAGTGGTGCCTTTTTCATTTCTAATTTTATTAATTTTTGTCTCTTCTCTCTTTCTTCTGGTCAGATTTTCTAAAGATTTATCAATCTTGTTTATCCTTTCAAAGAACCAACTTTTTGTTTCATTGATTCTTTGGATTGTTTTTTTTTTTTTTTTTTTTTTTTTTTTTGGTTTCTATTTCATCAATTTCTGCCTGGATCTTTATTATTTCTTCCCATGTACTGATTTTTTATTTGCTTTGTTCTTCTTTTTCCAAGGTCTTAAGGTGAAGCAGTAAATTGTTTACTTGTGAACTTTCTAATTTCTTAATATAGGCACTTAGAGCTATAAATTTCCCTCTTAGGACTGCCTTCATTGTGTCCCAAAGTTTTTGGTATGTTGTATTTTCATCATCATTTGATTCTATGAATTTATTGATTTCCTTTTTGATTTCTTCAATGACCCCTTCAGCATTCAACAGTGTACTGTTTAGTCTCCATTAATTTCTGCATGTTTTGTAATTTTTCTTGTTGCTGATTTGTAGTTTAATCCCATTGTGGTCAAATAGAGTATAAGGGATTATTTCAATTTTCCTGTATTTTTAAGATTTTCTTTGTGTCCTAATATCTGGTGTATTTTGGAGAATGTTCCATGTGCTACTGAGAAAAATGTATATATTACAGCGTTTGGATGGAATGTTCTGTAGAAATATGTTTGGTCCATTTGTTTCATGACATCATTTAATCCAAATGTCTCTCTGTTTACTTTTCGTTGTAATGTCCTGTCAATTGATGAGAGTGGGGTATTGAAGTCACCCACTGTAACAGACAGCTGAGATGAACTTCCAGACCAGGCACAGTTATGGAGGAAGGGATATTATTTATTGAAGCTTACAAATCCAGGAGAAGTTCTATAATGACAGAAGAAGCTGGCCTGCTTTCACAGGACCAAACACACAGAGAGAAGCCACAAGCCAAAAGCCACACAACACAGCACAACTCAGGAACTCCAGCTAGGCACACTTTGTATATCTTTAGATTGAAATCCTAAACCCACCACCACACCTTAGGGCTGGACCCTAAGATCCACTCAGTGACTCTGCCTCTAGCCAGGTGGCTGCAGATGCAAACTACAAACTAATAAAACACTGACTATATTGGGAGCCATCTATTCAAACTACCACACCCACTCAATTGTGTTTGGTGTTTTCTGTGACCTTAATAGTGCTTGTTTGATGAAATGGGGAGACGCATGTTAGGTGCATATACGTTTAGGATTATAATGTCCTTGTGTTTGAGTGTTTCTTTAATCAGTATAAAGTGACCTTCTTTATCTTTCTTCACTAATGTTGGTTTGAAGTTTATCCTGTCAGATATTAGGATAGTAACTCCTGCTTGTTACTTAGGCCCATTTGCTTGAAATACCGTTTCCCATCCTTTCACCCTAAGACAGTGTCTATCTTTTATTGAGAGATGAGTTTCCTGGAGGCAACAAATGGCAGGATCCTACCTTTTAATCCAGTCTGGAAGCCTGTGTCATTTGGTTGGGGCATTGAGGGCATTGATATTAAGAGTTATTATTATTGAAAGTTATGTGTTTGTTCTAATTATTCTTCTTGTTTTGTAGTGCCTCCTGTTTTCCCTTTACTCTCTTGCTTTAACTGTTATTTGAGTATGGTTTATTTTTCCATTTCTTCATGTGTGTGCTTTGGTTTCTCTTCAGAGTGTAGGATTCCTTCAAGTATTTTCTGTAGTGCTATCTTAGTTTTCATAAATTCCTGTTCTTTTGTGGAATGTCCTTATTTCTCCTTCAATTTGGGTAGAGATAGCTTTCCAGGATAAAGTAATCTTGGTTGACAGTTGTTTTCTTTCAGAACTTGGAATACATCATTCCAATTCCAAGCCCTTCTGGCTTTTAAAGTTTGTGTTGAGTAATCTGCTCTCTTCCTGATGGGCTTGCCTTTGTAGGTGACTTGCTTTTTCTCTCTAACTGCTTTCAATATATTTTATTTGGTTTGCATGCTTAGTAATTTTATTATAACATGGTGAGGAGAGGTTCTTTCCAGTTTTTTTCTACTTGGTGTTCTAAAAGCTTCTTGTATCTACATTGGCATTTCTTTGCCAAATTGTGGAAATTTTTCTTCTATGATTTTGTTGAAAATGCCTACTCAGCCTCTAGATTGAAATTCCTTTTCCTTCTACTATACCCCAAATTCTTATTGTTGATATTTTCATAGTGTCCCAGATATCTTGAAATTCCCATTTATTCCTTTGTATTAGCTTGTCTTTCTCTTTGTTGGACTGTAGTAGATCTGCCACCTGGTTTTCTAGTTTACATATTCTGTTCTCTCCTTCATCCACTCTACTGGTGAGGTTTTCCACAGGTTTTTATTTGACTGACTGTGTTTTTCAGTGCTAGAATTTCTGCCTTGTTTTTCTTCTGTATCTCTATTTTCTTACTCATGTCTTGTAATGACCTCTTTATTTCATTAAGCTGGTTTCCTGTGTTGTCCTGGAATTGTAATGACCTCTTTATTTCATTAAGCTGGTTTCCTGTGTTGTCTTGGAATTCTTCAGGTATTTTCTTTAATTCCCTTGTTTTCTTCGTTGAGTCCTTTGATTTCTCTTTTGATTTCTTTGAGTATAGATAAAATCATTTTTTTGAAATCTTTGTCAGGCATTTCATCTAAAACAGTCTCAATTTGGGCCATTTCTGATGGATTTATAATTTTTGGTGGGACTGTATTGTCTTGAGTCTATGTGTTTCTTGTATTATAGTGTTGCAATTTTTGCATGCTGAGTTGATTTGATGCTGA
Source organism: Orientallactaga sibirica (assembly GCA_036365145.1). NCBI lineage: Eukaryota > Metazoa > Chordata > Mammalia > Rodentia > Dipodidae > Orientallactaga > Orientallactaga sibirica. The sequence goes on from JAEOAD010000005.1 coordinate 51,189,597, forward strand.
GGTTTTCTAATAATCTGTGGTGCATTTAGATTTGGAAGTTCAACTTTATGTACCTTGAAAGTTAGAGTTTAAGGTTCCAAGTGTAGCTCCTATACTCTAATTTAACTGTAGAAATAATCCTAGGTGTTGAGTTTGCCTGCTATCCAAGTATTCTAGCTGGCTGTGGTGGTGCATGCCTTTAATCCAAGCACTCGGGAGGCAGAGGTAGAAGGATTGCCACAAGGTGGAGGCCACCCTGAGACTACATAATGAATTCCAGGTTATCCTGAGCTAGAGTGAGACCCCACCTCAAAAAACCAAACTAGAACAGGACTAATTGGAAAGAAGGGGTCCAGTGGAAAGGAGACAAGGGAGGGGGACAAGAGAAAACAATGAGTGCGGAAAATGATCAAAATAATTTATGAACATGTAGTGAAGGTTTCAATAAATTATTTTGAAGTATGAAATAAGTGTGTCACTTAGCCTTCCAAAAACAAAAATAAAAAACAAAAACACATGAGGTCACTTTAATATTCTTGTCATCAAATACATGAAGGATTTGGATTAATCTGACCTACAGAATTAAAGAAAGATGAAGAATTTGGAAGGAAGTTGGAGTACAGTTCAAAGGCAATCAGTAAAAGAAAACTAGTGGTGGGAAGAACATTATAACGGAATATTCTTGTTAAGGAGCAAAGCAAAACCAGTGGACATTCATCATCTTGGAATGGATCACATCCAAGGATGAGAGAGACTCACTGGGCAAGCATGAGAAACATTTTTCCAGTTATTGAACCAGTTCCAAAATCTGAAGTAAGAGCTTTATTCTTCCCCTAATCCTTTATGGAAGGATAATTAATGCTGCTTCTCTCTGTACATAGAAATGAAGTTTTGAGCTTATTTACTTTTGGGATAAACTACTGAAAATAGGCAACATCAGACTTTGATTCACATAAGTGGGAGAAATTCAATGTATTTCCTTATTAGTGTCGACTAAAGTTTGAAGAAGAAGAAGATATATAAATAGTAGGCAACAGTGAGCTACCAAAAGAATCAGGGGTAAGGATAAAAATCATATGATGGACACTATAAATCTCTCCCTAAACTGCCCTTCACAATGTTCACTGTTCCAGGTTATATCCTCTCTTCAATCTGCTGGCAATCATACTCCTACAAGATGAAATTCCAAATGCCATAAGCCCTAAGGTTGATTTCCCAAAAGATCAAATTCTCTGACATCTAAGCCCCTCCAAGTCATAGTCCCAAGGGATCAAAGTCCCAAATATTGAAGTATTGAAAGCCAAAATTTGAAAATGGCAACTTCCACTGGAACAAGTAGTATATAAATAGAGGTGGAAGGCTGATTCTGTGGTGGAATTTTTGGTTAACATGGATATGTGCATTCTTATGTCATGTCAGGAGAATAGGGACTTGGAGAAACTACACCAAGACCAACATATACAAGGAAGAAGATAAAAACCTTCCCATTGGTGGCTACATGTAACAACTGAGTATGCTTGGAAAAGCTCAGGCTATACAAAAATGGTGGAGATGGGTGCTATGTAATGACCTATACTGGACCATGGGGCCCAGGGCTTTTTGTGTGTCATTTCCAGCTCATAACCCACTCCCATTCTCGGGAGTGCCAGTCTTGTTAATAAGCTGAAACAACCCCAGCAGACCTAAGGGAAGTCATCTTGACAATCTCCAGGAGCCATAGGAGGATAAAGACTAACACAGAACAGTAGCTAAGATATCTAGTGCTAGTCTTTCCATATAGTCAAGGCAACTGGGTCCCTAGTACATGCTGCATTCTGACAGCTGGTGTTTGGTCTCTTCCTTATCTGGTGCTTGCTCTATGCTGACGGCCAAATTCTACTTTTGTAAACCATGCTTGCTTGCCCTTGCAAAATTAATTTGGGGAAAGGGGAGGATGACTGAAGAGTGGAGGACAGGAATGTGGCTTTTGCCTTTAAAAACTCACTGTAGAGATAGGCTGATGCTGTTCTCTTCCTCAGCATCCAGCTGTGGAAAGACAGATGCCAACTGGCCTGAATAAACTCTCCTTTTAAAATTTTGTTTGGGTAGCTTCTGTTCATTTCTTGAAATTGTTGCATTTTGGAGGCCCTAGTAAGATTTTATCTTCTTGTCATTAAAGTGCCCCCCAAATCTGGCCTCATAGCGTCTTGATGTCTTGGGACTCTACTCCAACTGCAACTGCAGGGGTGGGGGGTGGGAACCCTAGGGGGCGGCCACTGAGAGGCATTCCTTAGCCCCAGTGACATTCTCCAGGCCCTGACAGGAAGGAGTGGTAGTCAGGAGCTATCAACACCGTGAGCAGAGTCATCTGGTCTGGAAAACCTCTGGAAGTAAGGGGGATTCAATGGAAGGCTGGGTTCAGCACTACTTCCTGAATCCTGGGTAGTGGCAAGACGTCGCTCTGACCCCTGGTCTGTCTGCTTCAGTTTTGTGTGGCCGTGTGTGTTTGTCATTCTGTTCAGTGTTTGGGCTATGTCTGTAAGGGTGTTCCCCAGTTTGGCCAGTCCATCTGAGCACACTAGTTTGGAGAACTGCCACCACCCAATGACTGGGTATTGGAAAAAGCAGATCCTGAGGGCGGATAGGCCACTGACTGCAGGTGTGCTTTGCTGCTGCCTTGCTGATTGGAACCCCAGGCTTGGTGCTTTTGGACTCCAGGACATAAATGGGCAGCTCCTTTGGGTCTCCAGGCTCTCAGCCTCCCACATTTACAATCTGTTTCCCTGATTCTGAGGCCTAAGGACTTGGGCTGACATTCTGAAGGCCCTCCCCCCATGGTCACTCTGTAAGCAGTGTGTGTGTGTGTGTGTGTGTGTGTGTAAAAATATTGACACTTCCTCAGTGAGGTAAAAGAAGTACTTTGGTTCATCTGCATTTGTGAAACACAAAATTCCGAGATCTTCGGGTCCTTTGCATGCTTAGTGGTGATTAGGCAGATTCTGATCCATCTCCTCAAAACTAGGGTGTGTCCAACAGTATCTGGGGTAACTGTAGTCATAAAGCTGGTTCACCAACCAGTGAGATACATTTACAAAACTTTTTTTCACTGTTTTCTTTTTTAAAATTATTTTTATTAGTTATGGGCATACTCAGTATGGAAACAACACGTTGGTACCATCCTTTCCCTCATCCCTGCCCCTTATCCAAAGGAGTCCTCCTCCGTGGGGACACAGGTAATCCCCAAGGGGACTATGGATCATGCCTTGTGGGAGCTGCAGACAGTTACTGGGGAGAGGCCATGCCTCTGGGCATAATGTTCCAACTTGTGCACCCCCCCTTCCACAAAGATCCCTGAGCCATATTGGGTGTGTTTTAAGTCTACTTTAGTGACTGATTCTTAGGAGCCTCTGGATCTCTGCTTTGGTAGGTGTTGAGTGTCCTCAGCGTCTGTCTCCTTCACCCTGGTGCTGATTATCAGGTTCACTGAGAAAGCAACACTTGTGTTCATCTCCCCAATTCTTCTGTGATTTCAGCTGGGGCCAGACTGAAGTGAGATGGTTCATTCATCTCCTTAGATATCTTAGATTATCTCTCATCTGAAACAGAGAAGCAGATTCTCCAATGGAGAGTGAAGTCAGCACAGGTTAAATGGGATAAGCATTATTAATTTATAGAGAATTTAACGGGTGTAGCCCATCTTATAGTCCAAGATTACTGGGAGGTTGATACTGGAGAGCAAAATCATTGTCTGAATATGATTCCCAGTTCCAGATATGGGTATCTTCCACTGAGCAGATCTGTTAGCCAATCTGAGGCTGTGTACCATTATTGCACTTGTGTGAGCATCACGTCACGTTGCTTGCTTCTGAGTAGCTTAGACCTTGGGTTGCTCAGACAGATGTTGACCACTTTCCACTGGGAGCTCATGCCAGATAGTCAAGCACTAGACAGTGAAGGTCTGGCTCTCTTCTGGGTCCCAGCCAGGTCTCTCCATGTTCCTTGCCGACAGTGTATGGTTTCTTCAGCAGTGGGGTCTTACCTTTAAACTCTGGTGGGTAATCAAGTGCTCATTTTGTGAATACAGTTTGTGCTATTTGCCAGAGAAAATATTATATACTTGAGCGCTTGAAAAAAATAAATAATTCCCATTATTGACAATGTATTGTGTGTCATGGTCTATGAAATGTTCTATAACATTTTTGTCAAATAAATACCCTTTTAAAAATGTAAACATATGCCTTTTAAATCATTTTTAGTTTTTCCTCAGAAATAAGTGTCTGGGATTTTAGCTTTTGGGGGTTTTAGATTTTGTGATTTTGTACCAGGAATTTTGATCTTTTGGGATTTCAATATCCTGGAATTGGTATTGCATCTTATGGAATTATACTTAAAACCTATCCCAACCAGAATGTCATTACCAGTGTGGAAGGTTATTTTTGGAATAGTATTAACAACTAGAGGATTCTGCCTGAGGTGTGAGGTGGGAAGGGAGGCACGTGAAATAAAGCCCTTGAGGAGGGAAGTCCATGGATATTTCCTTTCAGATCTTGGTCAGATACTTTAGGTTCTTTACTTGCATCTTGGGACCTGATTCCATCCCCAATACAGAGAGAAAAGACCCAAGTTCTAATTGTAATACAAGAGATTTAAGTTAGTGGGTAAGAAAACTTTCCTAACACTTGAAGGGATGAATTTCTGAGAGGGTTTATGGGCATGTTAATGTCAGCACTAGTTGGCTTATGTGTAATGAATGTCTGAAAACTTCAACAAAATTTTTGTCAAAATCAAAGTATCAACATATGTTGCTGTTGCTTGATTTCTGTTTAGTATATGCTTGTGTATACCAGATACATTGATTTTACTTTGATTCAGTAAAATGTATTTATATTACATAATGACAATATGAAAACAAGTTTCCTGGCACAATCTCACCCAACTTTTCCTCTGCTTCTCTATTCTCTACTACACTGCCTTCTATCCACTTCTGTCCAACTTCCACACTTTACCTCTGCTCTTGCTCAGTCTCTAGAGGGCTCTTGCTTAAGACAGTTTCCATGGTTTGTTCATAAAATTAGTCTCTTAATTTTGTGATATGAATAAAAATAGAAAATTGATGCATCTCATGTCAAATATTAAATTCTTATATTGGTTCAAAGTAGATGATCAAATGTCACCATGTGTAAACACCCTTCACTTCTTTGGAGATTGTTTAATCTTTTAGTCAAACCACAGAAATGCTTGGATCTTTGTACAGAGAAGCATACGCTAAATCGTCCTCTCAGGATGCATGGCAGCTACACCAGAGCCAGAACAGAATATTATGTATAGAGAAGGTAAACACTGATCTGGGTTAGGTATGACCTTGTGGAAGACCTAGATATGTGAGATTACCTGCATGAGCAGCTGAAGAAGGAACACTGCTAAATACATCGTATTTGATACTAAGAAAAAGTTTATTAAAAACATAAAAAAGAAGGCTGGGGAAATGGCTCAGTGGTCAAAGGTGATTGTTTACAAAACCTGGCCCAGTACCCATTTTAAAACATTCTATTAAGAAATTTGACTCTGATAGCTTAATTAAAACCTTGGTAAAAAAATCTGGCTTCTAAAAGATATCTGAATTTGAGGTGTTCAGTTTTCCTACTGTGTTAAAATTTAATTCTTGAGAATTTAGGAAACAACTGGCTAATGAAACTTTATCTGAGCAAAATTACTGGCATATCTTGCAGTACTTTCTTTTTTGGTTTTTTAAGGTAGGGTCTCACTCTAGCTCAGGCTGACCTGGAATTCACTCTGTAGTCTCTGGGTGGCTTTGAACTCACAGTGATCCTCCTACCTCTGCCTCCCAAGTACTGGGATTAAAGGCATGTGCCACCACACACAGCTTCTTGCAGTACTTTTATTTCTAGCATTGAGTCTTGATGCAGTTCAATCCAATATTACTTAAACTCAGTGGTATGTGGACCCACACAGGGTGAAATGCACAATGGGCATACTTTTACATAAGCTATGGAACTACTGTGACCAAAAAATGACTGTTAGAATAACTTACAAATAAGCAAGAAGGGAGCTACTTTTGAAGTCTTCCTCTCTAATGTGGGAATCATGTGAGGTGTTAAGGGGACCCAATGTGTTTGGTAGGATTTCACTGTTTAAGAATGGTATAAAGGGGCTGGAGAAATGGCTTAGTGGTTAAGACATTTGCCTGCGAAGCCCAAGGACTCTGGTTTGATTGCACAGGACCCCCATAAGCCAGATGCACAAGGGGGCACATGAGTCTGGAGTTCGTTTGCAATGAGTGGAGGCCCTAGTGTGCCCATTCTCCTTTTCTCTATCTGCCTCTTTCTCTTTCTCAAACAAATAAATATATTTTTAAAAAAGAATGGTATAAAGATGATAAGGTAATTAAAAACCAAGGAATCATCCTTTTACAAACATGGATGTGATCTGTGTATTTCAACAAATAAACTCACAGCAAACCATTATACAATATAATTATTAACATTTTCAGAATTTAAATTCTGAGTTTATGGTTGACCTGAGCATGATCATGAGTAAATGTCACACATCTCAACTGTCTGACAACAGGGTACTGGCTGAGAAAACTGCTTATATTGTAAAGCAATATATAGTCATTTAAAAAGGGTTAAGTAAAATCTCAATACTCAGCAATCTATTAAGAACATTGCTATATGTGCTAGGTTTTAAAAAAAGGAACTTTGAAATCATTATGCTAAGTGAAAGTAGGCAGAACACATATATGCTTCCATTTACATGAAGTGTTTTAAATATGCAAATTCAGAAAGAAAATTGATTAGTGGTTGTGATGGGACAGGGGTTGTGGGTGGCAGTACGGGGCTTCTTTTGAGGGTGATGGAAACATTCAGAAATTACTGGTGATGAGCAGTAATGTGAATAACTAAACACCACTAAAATGGACCTTTTAGGATGGCTAAGTAGGGCTGGGGAAATGGCTTAGCGGTTAAGGCATTTGCCTACAAAGCCTAAGGACCTCAGTTTGATTCCTCAGGACCCACGTAAGCCAGATGTACAAGGGGGAGCATGCGTCTGGAGTTCGTTTGTAGTGGCTAGAGGCCCTGACATGCCCATTCTCTCTCAAGTAAATGTTTTTAAAAAGATGGCTAAGCTTTTTAAATATAAATTTTATTTAAAAAATTTTAAGTAAGAAAGTATGTGTGCACACAAGCCACTAAGGGGAAGAGAGCACCTTTGTATAACTTTGGTAAAATGCACAGCAATCTATTTGAAAGGAGTTATGTGGGGAGTGAAATTTGAGGGATTCCACTTATTTTTGTATGTAACTTTTTCTAGACAAAAGTACTATATTGTATTTCTACCCTAAACTCCATCCCATTCTGTCTCTGCTCACAAATAAATAAAATAAAACCTATCTTGAAACTTCTCTCTTATAAAGGACAGATGTAGCCACACATGGTGCATGCCTATAATCTCAGCACCCAGGACCAGTTAGTTCAGTCAGGTTCACTATGTAGTGTGTATGAGACCTTGTCTCCAAAAACAAACAAATGAACAACCAAAAAAAAAAAAAAAAAAAAAAAAAAAGCAGAACTCAGATGATTCAGCTCCTTCACATTGTCTGTTGACACCAGCCCACCTATTAACTATCCACCAACTGCAGCAAATAGCACCACCAGGAAATATTCCGTTATCTCAATCAACCTCCAGGGCCACTCCTGGCACCTTCTAACCTGTCTCTGTATAGACATCCCTTGCTAGAAATTAAGTGAAATATGGTATGTAGCTTTTTATATTTGGCCTTTTTGGGGGAGCTATCCATGCTGAAACAGTTGTCAATGAATAACTTTTATTGCTATATTGAAGTATGAATTTTTACATGATGGTAAAATTAGGAAGGGAAATAAAAGTGTTGCCATTTTGAAAATTAAAACATGGTCAATAAAAAGGCTTTTTGGTCACTGTTGGTCCAAAAGAGTACCAAATCCTTCAACGCTATCAAAGTTCACAAAACTGAAAAATGCAAAAACATCAATAAATTTTACCAGAGAGCCTTCATCATGTACAAAATAATTGCATTGTTTTGTCTGTTTTTAGAATCAGAATAATTCAACTAGGCTTAAAAAAGCACGCTACAAGCAGTAAAACACTTTCACTGAATACTTCATTTTTCTTTGTGCTACAAGTGTTGAAAGCTACTGACAACACACTGACCATAATTATTCATCCTGCAAGCTATCTTCAGATTCAGTGCTGACTTCAGAAATAGGCCAAATTTATATATGCAAGGTAAGCCTAATTAGCTAAGCTCAAAAAAAATGCAGTATCTGAATTTTAGAACCTAATGTGCTCAAGAAAATATTTGTGCTTTGCTTTTAGATTAGGAGAACAGCTCTGTATTTAATTAGTCTTCATTTGAGTATATAATCATTTTAATTTATTTGCACCAACACAGGACATTGTGCTCCATCAGCAGATAATGTTCTTTATTAACAGAGCTGGAACTTTGTGCAGAAGAAATATTTCCATCTGTGATGCACACTCAGGGCTACATAAGGGATTTTGTTCTTCAGGGATGTGTGTGTGTGTGTGTGTCCCCATTCTGAGATACATCCTTGTGAATAATTATACTTTTGACAACGTACTCTGCTGGTCCTTATAAATCAGGAAATTAGATATCTAATGGTTGCCTATTTGTTGCCTAGCAGTAAGTTGGATATGGTTAATGAACAAAGTAACTTTGAAATTCAGTAATTTTGAAATTCAGGTAATAATAACATAGTTCACTCTAGCATTAGTAATTTGTGTAATGAACAAGCAGAGTCAATTTTTAAAAAATTCTTCTTGAGTAGTATAAAGGAATAACCTCTCCACAGAGGTGAGGCTAGTCTGTATTTAAGCTGTTTGAAAAGAAACAACACATACTGGACAAGCTAATGATAGGCTGTTCTTATCTATTACTTAAAACAATTTTTAAGGCATTTCCAACCAAATTTAGCATAATAGTCACTCTTCCACAGACCCAGTCCTAAATATACTTTGAAAAGATAAAAGACTTGTCAATTCATATGGCCATCACTGAAAAGGTACTTAGGTTTTTGCTTGAACTTTAAATGTCTCATGTCTCAAGTTTGGATTTTAAAACAAGCATATCATTAGATAAATTGCTTGAGAACATAACCTTTCATTTCCAAACCAATGGGAATCTATACAAATGGAGATCATTTAGTATCTAATAGCTAGAATTTGATATGACATCATTAAACAAGACAGCGGACATCTGATAAGGACAGATAATTTGGGGCATTGTTTGGGCAGATTTGCTCTACACAGCATTTTAGAAGAAGGCTCAGTACTATTCTTAAAAAGAATAAAAAGCAGGCTTCATGATAACTGTACAATGGGAGCTGCTATGTTATTTTGAAACTTTAAGAACTACTTTATTACTTGTTTGCGTGCACACACATACACGCAGAGGGGGGAGAGAATGTACACATCAGGGCCTCTAGCCACTGCAAAGGAACTCCAGATGCATACACTATTTTGCACATTTGGTTTTAAATGGGTACTGGGGAATCAAACTCAGGTTGTTAGACTTTGCAGGCAAGTGCCATAACTGCTGAGCAATCTTTCCAGCCTCGTTTTGTTTTGTGAGACAGGGTCTCTAAGAACTATTTTGTGAAAGGCAAGAGAAACAACCTGAGTCATTACATCAGTTCTGCCTCACCTGACCCCGACAGCAAAAGAGATTTCCCAATGTGGTCTTGGTCTTGTCACCTACTCAAGTGCATCCTATAAGACACCAATTCTAATTTATACAATCTCTCTTCCCATTTGTTTGGTAGGGGGTGGGGGGAATCATACAATTTCAGTATCCAAAACTCCTTTTTTGGCAGATAATAAGAACTGTAAAAATGACTGCCTAATTTTTAACACAGGGGTCACTCATCTTAACTTTGAAGCACATTTGAGTTCAACAATGCTTATTAAAGAACACATACTTGCAAAGTACCAGCTACACAGTACTATTTACACTCTGCCTCAGCTTGTCATTAGGTGCATTTTACAGAATTCTTTTTGACTAGGTACCAGTATTCAAAAGTAGGAACTGACAGTTCATAGAACTTTAGCCAGGAGTGTTGACACAGGCCTGTAACACCAACACCTGGGAAATAGGGATAGGATAGGGAGTTTAAGAACAAATAGTGAGCTCTTGTCAAAAAAAAAAAAAAAAAAAAAAAAAAAAAAAAAAGAAAAAGAAAAATGAACAAGTTACCCCTCTCATTATCATAAATCTCTTTACTCTCTCTCTCACTGGTCCCCTTCTCATTTGCTAACAGTCCCTCTTCCTTTGAATTTTTTAAAATTCCACATCTGAAAGGAAACATTTGATACTTGTCTGAGTATGTTTTATTTCACTTAACATGATTTCCAGTTCCATCCATTTACCTGCAAAGGACATGAGTTGAACAATGTGGATGGCCAATGCTATCAAAGTGCCATATATATATATATATATATATATATATATATATATATATATGAAAATGACATTATGAAACCCACTGTTCTGTATATTTACTATGAAAGGAATTTACAGAACTTTACATCTGCTTAACTGTATCTGAAGAATAAACTACTCATTCCACGACAATCTGTGGTATAGATGATTCTTCATGTGACCAAGCAAATGTGTGACCTGTTGTATTAGATATAATTTCACTATACAGCTGTCTTGATAGAAAAATAAATGTCAAATATCTTCATACTTTATTGTCAAAAATATTTTGTTGGGGAGAAAACAGTATGACACTTTGATCATTTGGAGAATATGGTTGACAATGGGTTAAATCTAACCAAGTGTCAGAGAACTGAATTCCCAGAGCATCCTCTAACCTGCATATTATAAAGAGTTGTATATTAACTGAAGGTAATCACAAATCTGACTTAACAAAAACTGTATTTGTAAAATGAGCTACAAAAGGCAGTGCCTGATATACCTGTAATCCTGCACTAGCAAGTGGAGGAAGAAGGTCATCCTTGGTATAAAACAAGTTCAAAGCCAGTCTGTGCTACATGAGACCCTGTCTCAACCTTCCACCCCGCCTAGAAAACAAACAAAAAACATGAAAAAGATAAATATACTACCCAAAGACTACACTAAAAATATTTTCCAAAAGTAATTTGAAGTAGTTTGAAAACCTAGCTCAAAATTATCAGTGTTCATCTCCAAAAAAAGGAGTTTAAAAAAACCACGTTTATGATACCAGAGATGAGAAATTATGACCTTGTAAAATACATGTTTTATTTATCTCAAGCTACTTTTATGTTTGAAAATTTCCTCTAAGAAAAAGCACTAACATCAGGTTGACATTTCTACTAGTCTGAAAGTCTGTTTAAAAATGGCCACAATTTTTCTCCATATTATGCCTTCATGTAATGGTTACTGGGTTTTGTCCAGAATTTGAAGCAGTGTCTCTAGAAAAAAGGCAATAATCAACACACAGTATATAACACTTTCCTTTCTCTGGAAAGATAGTGAACAAATAAACTTAATAATAAGGAAGTAATGGAATTCCAAGTAAAATGTTTCTCATCACACTCTTCTGATTCTATACTAGATGACTGTGTTTCTAAAGCTTTGGTTAAACTGGGAGTAAAAATCAAACCATTACAAGTGAGATGCAGAAAACAATGGGCAAAAGAAAACTCAATGACAATTAATTGGGAAAATTTTAATACGCATCACATGCACTACACATTGATAACTGCAATACTGAAATTGTAAAACTTTAAATATTTTTCTCAAAAAAAGAGATTTTCTTTCTCCTCACATTACTGTGGCTAGTCCTGGCTTAATGCTAACATCTATAGATGCCATCTAGATACAATAAGGTAGATCAGGAACTGTGCTTATCTCTGAATTTAACAACAATTTCTTAAGATAATTACCAGGAACATCAATTTGGGGAGGGGGGAGAGGTTTAAGGTAGAGTCTCACTCTAGCTCAGGCTGACCTGGAACTCACTATGTATTCTTAACAATTTCTTAAGACCTTTGCCTCCCAAATTACCAGGAATGTCAAATTTTTGAAGTGCAGACTCACAAAATTCTGTATTGGTATTTTTTCTTTGCTTCAGTACTCCTAGCTTGAAAATATAAATGGTGTTTGTTTCCTAATTCCTTGGAAAATTACTTCTGCACTAAGTCTTGTTTGTAAGGAAGATCGACAGCTTTATGGCTGGTTTTCCAGTTGATAAAAATCTACCAAAAACATAGGAATATAATTTATAAGGGAAAAAGTCATTCTTCAAAAATTGCAGGATCAGGAAGGAATTAGCACTTCTTATTTGTATAAGCACAAACACTTAAAGCTAGTCACACTGCAGGTAAATCCATGCAGTATTCAACTGTTTTATAAAAATGAACCAAAGACATGTTTTCTTCCACTGCTCATAGTACACTGGAGATCTGTGTGAGTTGAGTTGCAGCAGTTTGCTGGTCCAATTTAAGAGTTCAACTGATGTCCAGTTCAAAAGATGGAGATGAGGGCAAACACTCCATACAACAAAGCACATGGATATGCTACTAAAAGTTGTTGACCACATGGGGAGCACACATCTGGATTTCGTTCACAGCAGCAGAGACGGGCGCCATCTCTATCTGTCTCCCTCTCCCTCTCTGTCTCTCCAAAAATAAATAAAATAATAAAAAAAATTAAAAAAAATGTATTTGCAGTGTGTGCAATGATGCTGGATCATTTCATGGGGCACACAGCTCATTTACAATTATTTTGCTCTTGTAAATTATAAGGTTTCCAACACTAGTGACATTTGTCTTGATAAATCTTTGTTGAGGAGTCAGTGTTGGGCATTGTTAAAGTGTTCAGCAGCTTCCCTGGACTCTAGTGATCCCTGAGATAGCAATCACTGTCCCCACAACTGTGATTCCAAAATTATCTGTGGACATTTCCAAATGTTCCCTTAGAAAGCAAAAATGTTCCTGGGTGAGAAACACTATTTTAGAAAAAAAAAATTTTTCAAATTGAATTTTGAAGATCCAAATATGAGTATGAAATATGAAAGCTCTTTTGTTTTATATACCAATTCTTAGGGAATACAAGACTGAAGCAATGTCTTCACCACAATTCTAAATATTTTTATCCTAAGGAAGAATACTGCAAGCTACTATTTTGACAAACGTCAAAAATCAGTGAGTTGGTATATGCTCTTTTCCTATACTTCCACTTTACTTTTCTCAGTGCAGCAACAGAAGAATGATAAAGCCCGATCACTGTTAGTGTCTAGAGATAGAGATAAAGGGGGGCTTGAACTGTTGAGAATTTATATACTGCCATAAGGAAACTCATCAGAATGCATACCACTTTTCTTTCTAATCTAAATAAATTATATAGAAATTATACATAAAACTGCTTCTGAGTACATTTGAGATCATAGTAATAGCCTCATGCAATAAAAAAGAATGTTTCATTGTCAATTATAAGGCTGACAAACAGAAAATATGTACTTATTAGTCATACATTTCCACGATCCCAATGGCTTAAAAAAATCTAATAAGATCAAGCTGTATCAAGAAGGGTTAACAGAACTACTCCATGTATTATTTAACAATCATGACTGATTACTCCATTATTACTGTCATTGGATTAACACAAAACTAGTGACATTCATAGGTAAAATGGAGATTATAATTCAAGATTTTAAAACTTACTCCTACTTTCATTGCTCATCACCCAAAAGGCACATAGCACAGTACTAATCTCCATGAGACATAATGCACATTTGATGAATCAGGGATTTATTTCAAACTGAATAGCCCAAAAAAAGGAGTTTAAAAAACCACGTTTATGATACCAGAGATGAGAAATTATGACCTTGTAAAATACATGTTTTATTTATCTCAAGCTACTTTTATGTTTGAAAATTTCCTCTAAGAAAAAGCACTAACATCAGGTTGACATTTCTACTAGTCTGAAAGTCTGTTTTAAAATGGCCACAATTTTTCTCCATATTATGCCTTCATGTAATGGTTACTGGGTTTTGTCCAGAATTTGAAGCAGTGTCTCTAGAAAAAAGGCAATAATCAACACACAGTATATAATACTTTCCTTTCTCTGGAAAGATAGTGAACAAATAAACTTAATAATAAGGAAGTAATGGAATTCCAAGTAAAATGTTTCTCATCACACTCTTCTGATTCTATACTAGATGACTGTGTTTCTAAAGCTTTGGTTAAACTGGGAGTAAAAATCAAACCATTACAAGTGAGATGCAGAAAACAATGGGCAAAAGAAAACTCAATGACAATTAATTGGGAAATTTTTAATAAGCATCAAATGCACTATACATTGATAACTGCAATACTGAAATTGCAAAACTTTAAATATTTTTCTCAAAAAAAAGAGAGATTTTCTTTCTCCTGGGAGATATGAAGACCCAACTCACATTACTATGGCTAGTCCAGGCTTAATGCTAACATATAGATACCTGTTCACATTTCACAATAAGGTAAATTGTGAACTGTGCTTATCTCTGAATTTAACAATTTCTTAAGATAATTACCAGGAATGTCAAATTTTTGAAGTGCAAACTCACAAAATTCTGTATTGGATTTTTTTTCTTTGCTTCAGTGCACCTAGCTTGATAATATAGATGACATTTCTTTCCTATTTCCTTGGAAAAATATTTCTGCACTAAGTCTTATTTGTAAGAAAGATCATCAGCTTTGTGGTTGGTTTCCCAGTTGATAAAAATCTATCAAAAAACATAATAATATAATTTATAAGGAAAAATGTCATTCTTCAAAGGTTGCAGGATCAGGAAAGAATTAGCACTTCTTATTTGTATAAGCACAAACACTTAAAGCTAGTCACACTGCAGGTAAATCCATGTAGTATTTGACTGTTTTATAAAAATGACACATTTTCTTCCACTGTTCCAAGTACACTGGAGATCTGTGAGAGGTGAGTTGCAGCAGTTTGATGGTCCAATTTAAGAGTTCAAGGTCCTCTTTTGAATTTGGCCCACTGATGTCCACATCAGTTCAAAAGATGGAGATGAGGGCAAACACTCCATACAACAAAGCACATGGATATGCTACTAAAAGTTGCTGTCCTTCCATGGCTAGAGCAGAAATGAAAATTTTGGAAGCAGAAAAACTACACCATCCAATTATTCCAGCAGTGAGAAGAACTCCTACCATTCCTCTGTAAGTAACAATAAAAAGAGAGGGGTGAGAAGGAAAAAAAAAAAAAAAGCAGATGCAATTCGATATGTAATAAAACCAACCCTTCTCTGGAGGAATGCATGCATTTTCAAATGACATATAGACATATGCAGAAGTTAGATTTTTTCAAATCAAAAACGTACTCGCAGGCTGGTGAGATGGCTTAGCGGTTAAGGCGCCTGCCTACTAAGCCTAAGAACCTGGTTCCAATCTCCAGGTCCCACGTTTAGCCAGATGCAAAGTGACACAAGGGCGCAATGCCTCACTTGACCACATGGGGGAGCACACATCTGGATTTCGTTCACAGCAGCAGAGACGGGCGCGCCCATCTCTATCTGTCTCCCTCTCCCTCTCTGTCTCTCCAAAAATAAATAAAATAATAAAAAAAATTTAAAAAAATGTATTTGCACAGTGTGTGCAATGATGCTGGATCATTTCATGGGGCACAGCTCATTTACAATTATTTTGCTCTTGTAAATTATAAGGTTTCCAACACTAGTGACACTTGTCTTGATAAATCTTTGTTGAGGAGTCAGTGTTGGGCATTGTTAAAGTGTTCAGCAGCTTCCCTGGACTCTAGTGATCCCTGAGATAGCAATCACTGTCCCCACAACTGTGATTCCAAAATTATCTGTGGACATTTCCAAATGTTCCCTAGAAAGCAAAAATGTTCCTGGGTGAGAAACACTGTTTTAGAAAAAAAAAATTTCAAATTGAATTTTGAAGATCCAAATATGAGTATGAAATATGAAAGCTCTTTTGTTTTATATACCAATTCTTAGGGAATACAAGACTGAAGCAATGTCTTCACCACAATTCTAAATATTTTTATCCTAAGGAAGAATACTGCAAGCTACTATTTTGACAAATGTCAAAAATCAGTGAGTTGGTATATGCTCTTTTCCTATACTTCCACTTTACTTTTCTCAGTGCAGCAACAGAAGAATGATAAAGCCCGATCACTGTTAGTGTCTAGAGATAGAGATAAAGGGGGGCTTGAACTGTTGAGAATTTATATACTGCCATAAGGAAACTCATCAGAATGCATACCACTTTTCTTTCTAATCTAAATAAATTATATAGAAATTATACATAAAACTGCTTCTGAGTACATTTGAGATCATAGTAATAGCCTCATGCAATAAAAAAGAATGTTTCATTGTCAATTATAAGGCTGACAAACAGAAAATATGTATTTATTAGTCATACATTTCCACGATCCCAATGGCTTAAAAAAATCTAATAAGATCAAGCTGTATCAAGAAGGGTTAACATAATTTTAACACCAATGACTTGAACTACTCCATGTATTATTTAACAATCATGACTGATTACTCCATTATTACTGTCATTGGATTAACACAAAACTAGTGACATTCATAGGTAAAATGGAGATTATAATTCAAGATTTTAAAACTTACTCCTACTTTCATTGCTCATCACCCAAAAGGCACATAGCACAGTACTAATCTCCATGAGACATAATGCACATTTGATGAATCAGGGATTTATTTCAAACTGAATAGCTCAACCAAACCCCAAAGTTTAAGATCAGTACTTACTGCAAAGAAAATATCACTGCAAAGCTGGAAAGCAGGATCATGGGAAGAAGACAATATCCCAGGACACTTGCCACACAGCCAAATGAAACACCAGTCATACTCATTAAATTTAATAAGCAAAACATTCCTAGACATCCGATTGCACTGATTCCATACACATAGCCAAACTGGATTTTGCCAGCCTATGGGTGAAGAAAACATAATAGGTTAAAATTAAAACAACAACAACAACAACAAAAACAAACAAAAAACCCAGAAGTTGTTCTGGCCTTATGTAGCCAAAAATGGTACATGCAGAAAATATTCATTTCTTAATCATCAACATCTACAGAAGTACCTGTTCTTCACACAGGGAAAGTAAAAGACACAGCAGGCTGGCTGTCACATCCTTCTCTGAGTTCAAAGTATCACCTTCCAATTCATAAGTATTTGGCTTTTTATTTATTTTGAAATTGACATAGAATTGAATGAATAAAAGGAGAAATAATGTAGTCTAATAAACCAATACACTGTTTCTGAAAAGAACAGGCTAATTCTAAGCTAATAAACTGCAAAGACAAGACAGAAAGTCATTTAGAATGTTTGCATATTTGCTAATATCCCAGCACCCAATTTCACCTCACATGTACCAAAACAAGTATACTAACATTAGCAGATGTAGCCATTACTTTCCAACAGTGAAAATAATTTTATCATTCACTTTGTTTGTTTTAAGCACCAGGAGAAAAAATGCCAAGAAAAGCAGGAAGCCAGGGCTCTGTGGGAAAGAAGAAAAAGCCGGAGGAATATAATAAAAGATATTTTTTCTTTCTTTATTTTTTAAAATAAATTATTGGTTTCTACAGCATTGACTAAAAACAAAAACCACACACCTTTGTGTGCATGTTTTTTGATTGGCTTCTACAGTCCTTTGATTAAAAACAATTCTGCTCCAATAAAAGACATCATGGAGTAGTTTCTGGACAGCAAAGATTAGAAAAATTGTAACTACCTTCAGGAAAAATATGAAACCAACTCTGCAGTCAAGTCATACTATCACTAAAATCAGCCTATAAAGAAATCTTCAATAGGACTCTAGTTTTGTCAGATTTTTGTCATTACAGACTCAATTTTATTGA
The DNA here is from genome assembly GCA_036365145.1 of Orientallactaga sibirica. Classification (NCBI taxonomy): domain Eukaryota; kingdom Metazoa; phylum Chordata; class Mammalia; order Rodentia; family Dipodidae; genus Orientallactaga; species Orientallactaga sibirica. The sequence goes on from JAEOAD010000005.1 coordinate 51,207,478, forward strand.
TTATGGTGAGTTGAAAACTCTTTTGGAGTTTTCATTACACTCAACATTTACTTATAATCACTTGATTTAGCTTGTGGAAGCCTGAAAAAGCCTAGTTCACTTATCAACTCATCTATGTAGCAATAATAAGACTTCACTTCATAGTGCTCTGTACAATTCAGTGTTCTCACAGGGCCTGACTTGGTTTCTGGTTAGTTTTGTTTTGAGACAGTGTTACTCTGTAACCCAGAATAGCCTGAAACTCACAGCAATCCTCCTGCCTCAGGCTCCCAAGTGCTGGGATATAGGGTTGGAGCTCAGCTGCCTGTCTTGTTTTATCTTCAGAACAATCTGCGAAGCAGTCAACATGGGATTATTATCTATCAGATGGATCTGGAGGCTCCAGTAACAACTTCAAAAGCAAAGTTGGAGTGCTGTGTTCAAGCCCAGGTCTTCTGACTAAAAACACATCTTCTATCCATGACATCATTTACCTCCTGTCATTCAGATATATCAAACAAAATAAAAACAAAAAGCAAACCTATCTTTATAATGTTTTCTTCTGTTTTTGATATGCTTTAACACTCTGGGGGAGCTGGGAGGTAGGAGCAAAAACTTGTCATTATTTAAGGTTTTAATTAAAAGTTAAAATGTACTGGAAATGATTTACTAACTCGGCATCAAAACACTGACCAAGGTTCTAGAGATTTAAAACTAGAAATAAGCAAAACCACTATTATCTTAAAAGTGGATCACTGTGAGTTCAAGGCCACTCTAAGACTACACAGGGAATTCCAGGCCAGCCTGGACTCAAGACCCCTACCTCAAAAAACCAAAAAAGTACCATAGGATAAAAAGTAGTGTCACTCTCTGAAAATAATGAAATTCTGATGGGAGACTAAAGCCACCAGTTATTTTTTGTATTGTTTTTTTAAGCCTCCTGGGAACTCAGATTTCATCATTACTGTTCTTAGCTCAAGATAGTATTCAAAATATGCTACCCAGTACTTACTGGAGAAATAATGAAGTTTAAGTAGCACAGTATCAGGAAAAACACAAAGACCTGAGGTAAAAGCTAATGTCCAGAATGTCTCTGGTAGAATATTTAAAGGTGGCCTTTAACCTCACTCTGAGAGATGACTGAACAAGCTTACCAATAACAATGTGGCTCCAAAGGCAAGGCAAAACACCATTGGTCCTGCCAAATCAGTCTCATTCATGATGCTGCCATCTGCTACTTTTAATGGGTGTAGCACCGTTAGTGTTTTTTGCCAGATGTGGTCAAAATTGATGCCTAACTCTGAGAGAAAGAGAAAATAAGAAAGTCAACTATGATTTGTGGATGTTGTCTTTTTAAAAATGGTCTATATAAATCCAAAATTTCTTACAATGCTTAAACTTGTTTTCAATATGCAAACAAGTCAGGAAACCCTCATTTATAATCACTTACCACACAATAATACAAAAATGGTTTAAAAACGAACATTGTTTTATGATCATGTCAATTTCAATAGTAACTATTTCTTTAAACATATGTAATCATAAAATTTCTGGAGGATAGGTTAAATCATTAAAAAATGGACTACCAGAAACACAGACTTTCATTTCTAAACACAGATTTTCATTTCCAAACTGGCATTTCATTCTGCAGAGAATGTATTGCTTTGATTAAGTACATGGGTAGTTGTCTAGACAGATGTACTGCCTCTCTCTAAAAATAGCTCATTACTTTAAGAGTTCTACCTTCATAAATTTTCTTTGCATTTTTTGCTGAATCTACATTGAGAATTTCTTTTAAATCTATTATTCATTGTAAGGAGACAATTAGCCATCCTTCTCTTTATGTATAGTTTTCAATAATGGAAATCCTGATACCAGTTTTCAGATTCATGATATATCTTTAGTTTTCCAGAATCTGTGCTAGAACAGCAGACAAAATGAAACACATGCTATCAAAACAGGGCATGACAATGTGTAATGGTACTTCAGTGAGTCCTCATTACAGGTCCACACTGCGGTGCTTCTGTAAATGTGTAGCTTCTGGCTTGGTGTTAGAAAAACATACCGAAGCTGGGCATGGTGGTGGTGCCTTTAATTATAGCACTCGGGAGGCAGAGGTAGGAGGATCGCTGTGAGTTTGAGGCCAGCCTGAGACTATATAGTCAATTCCAGGTCAGCCTGGACTAGAGTGAGACCCTACCTCAAAAAACCAAAGAAAGAAAGACAGACAGACATACAGATAAGAATATTTCGTGGCTATGATGGCAGAGTAAAAACAATATGCAGAAAGGGCTTAAGGACCCAGGTTCGATTCCCCAGTACCCACATAAGCCAAATGCACAAGGTGGTGCATGCATCTGGAGTTCATTTGCAGTGTCTAGAGACCCTGGCACACCCATTTTCATTCTCTCTCTCTCAAAAAAAAAAATATATATATATTTTTTTAAAAAAGTTCAGAACTACTACTTGATAGATTTCCAGAACACAGTGTGAGAAACACCATATTTTAAAAGAATTATCAATATTTCTGTTAAGTTTATTTCCACACAGAATAATGAATGGCATGTCACTTCTTCCACTGACAGAATTTAATTAATGATCTGAAATAAGTCAATGTTCATACTGATGGACTTTACGTAACTTTGTTGACAATATGGTCCCATCTGGCCCAATGTCATTTCATATCCACTCTATTCTAAGTAAATTATTTAGTAGAAAACTATTTTTTTTTTCTTCAAGATTGTTGTTTTAAAAGGACAGTTATCTCCAAATTAAGGTTTGTTTTCAATGACCAGATGTGTGTGACAATGTACTGGTTGAGCATCTCTAATCTCAAAATCTGAAATGCAAAACTTTTTGACCAACATAATTTTTCAAAATGTTTTAAGCAAGGTATGGTGGCCCACACTTGTAATCTTAACACTCATAAGGCTAAGGCAGGAGAATTGCAGCTAGTTTGAGGCCAGCCAGGCCTGTACAACTCATCAAATGATCAACAGATAATGAAAATGTGGTAATGTGGTACATATATACAATGGAGTTTTACTTAGCTATAAAGAAAAAAATGAAAATGAGCCGGGCGTGGTGGCGCATGCCTTTAATCCCAGCACTCGGGAGACAGAGGTAGGAGGATCGCCGTGAGTTCAAAGCCACCCTGAGACTACATAGTTAATTCCAGGTCAGCCTGGGCCAGAGTGAGACCCTACCTTGAAAAACCAAAAAAAAAAAAAAAAAAAAAAAAAAAAAAAAAAAAAAGAAAATGGATGGAACAGCATAAGATTATAGTAAGTGAACTAACAGGCTCCAAAAGACAATGATGCATGTTCTCTCTCATATGCAGATCCTAGCCCCGTATTTTTAGATTTGTGTATTTAAGTTGGAATAAGTGATTGTAGGGGTTGGGAAGCTAGAAAGGGACTATGAGGGAAGAAGGGATAGAGGACTGCAGGGGGATAGATTACATATGATGGGAGAATCTTCCAGGCAAGATGTGCCCACCAATGCAATAGTGCCATGACAGTGAAGGGGGTAATTCACCACTTTCTGACTGGATTTGAGGCTGTTCCATGGAGGACTATAAACATGGTTCAAGCTCAGACTGTAAACATTGACAAAAACCCATGGCTAGAGAGGGCATAGGCCCTGAGGAGAACCTACTACTGTTATGCTAAATGAACAGTTGTCAAACTGTCTTCTAAATACTTATGGTTATAGATTATTGCTGCTCTCAGCCTCATCACAGTTCTGTACAGAAGTCAATGCAGTTACATAGTTAGCAAAAGTACTGAGTGACAGTTATGTGTTCAGGCTTAAACAAGCACATCTATAGCACTCCTTCCAAGGCTCAAAAAAACACTAAAGAGGGAGTAAAGTGACTTTAAGGACTCGAGGAATGGGAGAAGTACTAAGGAATGCTTTCTTCTGGATAGAAAGGTAGTCATTATACTCATGAACTCAAAGCAGCCCTGATTTCCTGCACATGACTGAACCCATCAATGTTTCATCATGATGGAGGAACTCACAAAACCTCATTTCTCCCTCAGGAGGTTGAGGAGGTATTGGCAGGTATAGTGGCTGGAGTGGGGAAAGTCATTTTCTTTCATAGTGTAGCCACTGCTAAGTTGCTGATACCCTAGTTACTAACCCTCTGCCCATGTTCATGCAAGCAGCACTAATTTACTCAGTTGGTCACAAAAAACAAACAAAAAACACAATACCAAAAAATATGAAAGTAGGAAGGAGATTCATCTGGGAAGGGGTATAATGGGAGTTGTAAGGTGAGAAAAAAAGGCAAGAGGAGGTGAATATTATTAAAATATACTATATATATCTATGAAACTTTCACCAAAAATGCAATTTTAAAACTTTTGAATTTTATAACATGAAAGATTTCAGACTTTTCTGATTAGGGATGCTGAGCCAATAAAATATATGAAAATATGAAACAGGGCCAGAGGTGAGGGGATAAAAAAGTATAATCTCCCATTATATATATAATAAAATAAATTTTAAGAAATTCAAAAATCAAAAACATTTCTGTTTTATGCATTTCAAGTAGGACCTTTTCAACCTGTACTGGTAAATCCTACCTTCTAATAAAGGTGGTTCATCCTCAAAGTTGTTTCCGTAGGATGGCTGAGGTGCAGCTGGAGTATATGTCTGAGTTGGCTGGTAGATCTGCCCAGTGTATGGCTGCTGTGGCTGCATCATGTCTGGAGGGACAAATCGGCCTTGCTGCGAGTAATCATAGCCAGCATACTGTCTATAAATCAAAGCAAATTCTCAGTATTTCAACCACTAGGTAGCTGGTATCCCTTAAATTCCTAACATTCCATTTGATAGAGAATTGTTAGTCATGTAATTCCTAGAATACCTATGTTGTTATATATCTACCATATAAATGGTAGATGAAATCTTTACTAAGGTCAAGCTGATTAGCTACAATGAAAAGCATTTGTTTTTAGAGAATCTTCCTGATGATGCCAGTAGTCACATGTGCCATATTTAAGTAGTTAAGCTGTCACACATTCAGACAGACATCATAAAAACTTTGGTATTTTAACTTTTATGTCCTTAGTGATGGGTACACGATTACAATATTATAAAATAAATTTGCACTTAAAATGATAAATGAAAGTTTAGGATGACAGTCTGTTATAGATGTTACATAATTTCCAGTATAATTGGATATCTATCTTCACAGTGGTTACATACCTATGGTCTCACTGCAATTGTACTATATTAAATTCTACATTTACAGAAGAGCCCTTACCACGGCTATTTTAAAATATTTTTGAAAATATTTATTTATTTATTTTATTTGCAAGCAGAGCAAGATAGAGAGAAGACAGACTGAGAGAATAGGCATGTCAGGGCCTCCAGCGACTGCAAATGAACTCCAGATGCATATGCTACTTTGTGTATCTGGCTTTATGCAGGTACTGGAGAATCAAACTGACAAGGAAGGAACAAAAGCCATATTGAAGCCATATTCTAGAAAAGCATGATTTGTGTTTTAGTGGGGATAATCTAATTATATGGTAAGAAATACAAAATTAAAACAATTATTTAAAAGTAAAATTAAAACAGAAAAGGAGAGCTACAGGGGTGGGAAGATGGGTCAGTGTGTAAAGCACTTGTTGCCCAAACTTGAGTTGCAGCCTAAACATTGAATTTAGATCTCTAGAACCCATAAAAATCTGGACACAGTAGCTTGCACCTGTAATTCAATTGCTACTCCGATGAGATAGGAGGCGAAAACAGTAGACTCTCCGAAGCTTGCAAGCCAGCTAGTTTGGTGCACACAACAGAGAACAAACCCTGCCTCATATAAAGTGGAAGGCAAGGACTAACAACCAAGGTTGTCCTTTGAGGCTCCACATGTGCTCACATGCATGAAAATACACACATGCACATGCTAAAAAAGTAATGAGCCCTAGAAATATTTTGGTCTAATTATCTTGTAAATATGTTCAATGTCTTTTTGAAAAATGTAATAGGTCTGATGACATCCATTGAGTTTAAATTTTTTTTAATTAATTAAACATCTCAACTAAAAATAAATCAAATAATAATAAGTGTTTAGCTGCACACAGACTTTTTGGTGAAGCCAATGTGCTTCTCAAAAATTAACACACTAGCCGGGTGTGATGGTGCACGCCTTTAATCCCAGCACTTGGGAGGCAGAGGTAGGAGGATCGCCATGAGTTCAAGGCCACCCTGAGACTACATAGTTAATTCCAGGTCAGCCTGGGCTAGAATGAGACCCTACCTCAAAAAACAAACAAACAAAAAATTACTATACTAGTCCAATTCATGCCTAAAAATATTCATTCATCGCTATATTATTTTAATAGCAAAAGATAGTTTTAAGTAAATATAGTATGATATGAGCAAAAATGGATTAGTATTCACCTGTTAAAAAGAATGAAGCTGTGCTGGAGAGATGGCTCAGCAGTTAAGGTGCTTGCCTGCAAAGCCTAAGGACTGGGTTTGATACCTTAGTACCCATATAGCCAGATGCACAAGGTGGCGCATGCGACTGGAGTTTGTTTGCAGTGGTTACAGACTCTGGCGTGCCCATATTCTCTCTCTCTCTGTCTGCTTCTTTCTCTCTCTCTCAAATAAATAAATAATTTTTAAAAAAGAATGCAGCTATTTGATTTACACTGATGGTTGATAACCCAGAAATATTCAAAGAGCAAAAAAAAAAAAAATTCAAAATACTGTTACTATTATATGCTTTTTAGAAAATGAACGCACACACACACACACACACACACACTTAAGATGGATCCAGAGTAAATACCAGAAACTTCTAACTATAATTGTTGCTAGGAAATGGAACCTGGAAATAGGGGATATAGAGGACTGAATTTTCACATTATAAACTTTCATACCTTCAATATGTTCATACTGGGCAAAAAAATTGGCTAATTATAAAATCAGTTATATGTAATCCATAAATATATAGCAACTACTGAAAATATCTCAAATACAATCTTTTCTATGAGCAAAGCACGTTTTCTAAGTGTTTAATGTAAACTGTCTCATATCCTCACTATAACCCTCTGAGAAAGGTGTTAGTGTCCTTCTTCCCATAAAGATAAGTAAACTGAAATGTAGGTTAAAATAATTTATCTTTATTGGTGCCAGGATTCAAAACTAGGTTTTACTACAATAGTCAATTCTTAATAGCTAATGAATACACACTACTTCAAAAGCCTAGTTCACAGAAACAATGCAAAACTTTGTTCTATATTTGCATTTTCCTAGCCTTTCTGGTATGCAAATATGCTTATTTCTTATGCATCCACGGACTCACACAAGAAAATCAACCCACAACTAGGCTAGCTAGTTGAGGTAGGATAACAATTCCCATTTTTTGATTTAGTACACTGTACCATTATACTGATATGATAGATTTTACCAGTCTATGAAGCCATCCAAAATCTCCACATAAAAGGTCTAAAATCTAAATAGACTGTATTTTACTAAGGGTGCTAATGCAGGAGACAAAGGAGGGAGGGAGGGAAGGAGGGAGATGAAATATGTTACACCAGAAAACCAGAAAAACACTGCAACTAGCAGTAAAACTCTTTTGGTCCCCGGACCTTTTCATATTCTCAAAAGCTATAAGTATTTTCCTATGAGTTACTATTTATCAGTATTTACTATAAAAGAAATTATATGTTTAAAAAGCTTAAATTTTTTCATTTAAATAATACATTTAAATTTTAGCATAAGCATTTTTATGAAAAAGTACAATTACCATGAAAAGTAACATTTTATATTTTTAAAATATCATCTGCTGTGATATATTTGAAGTACATGAACATACAGTGCTGCAGATATGGCTGGAAAAGTGCATATGACATAATTCCAGATTATCGCCTTAACTGCTAAGCCATCTCTCCAGCCCATGAGGTTTTTTTTTTTTTTTTTTTGATGCTACTTTAAACTAAAAAAAGTGGGGCTGTTTTTTGTATATATGTATGTGTGAGTGCATGTGTGTGTGGGTATATATGCAGGTGTGAGTGTGGCGGCCAAGCTGATGTCACTGTGTTCCTCAGTTGTTCTCCATCATACTTTTTGAGGCAGGGTCTCTTACTAAATGTGAAACAAACTGATTCAACTAGATTAACAAGCTAGCAAGTTCCAAAGAGCCTCATGTCTCTACCTTCCTAGTACCCAATTTTTATAGAGGAGCTGAGGGTCTGAACTCAGGTTCTCATGTTTGCATAACTAGCAACTTAACAACTGAGCCATATCCCAAGCTCAAAAGTGATCATTTTCTAAAATTCAAATTACATCATGGAACTTGAAATAGCCTCAGTCAAATTCTTATGCCTTGCTTTCATTAAAATATAGTGACTGTACTTTAAATGAATCCCCTTATTCATTCATAATTCTGTAATATCACTGCACCTTTTAGAAAATATTAGTTTTTTCATTGTTTCTTTTTTGAGTCTGAGAGAGAATAAGAGAAAGCAAATGGGCGTGACAGCAGTCTCTCAGCCACTGTGAACAAACTCCAGATGCGTGTGTCCTCTTGTGGGCAAGTGTGGCATTGTGCCCTTGCATCACTGCATGGGACCTGGAGAACAGAACTGGCGGTTTTAAGCCTAGGAGGTAGCCGCCTTAACCCCTAAGCTATCTCTCCAGCCCTAGAAAATATTAGTTTTAATTACATGCATCTTTCAAATGTTGATATATTTAATTCTAAATATTTTTTAAATGCTTGTTAATGTCATACCTAATCTAGGAAAAACAATTTAATTACTAGGAAGCTGATATTTCATGATGATGAACACACATTTTCCAAAATCTGCATTTTTTTAACTGAAAAATTAAAACTGACCATTGCAGATATCTAATGTCTGTTGTTTTCCTTGAAATGACATGCTTACTTGCTCATTTTTGAGAAAATATCTACTGAATACTCAAGTCTGAATAACCACATTTGGTCAGTATTTCAAATAAAAATTGTCTAGTTTAGTTTGCATATCAAACAATGTGTTTCCTATTCTAAGGTAAGGATAAGGATTGCTTTGTGACTGCTTTTCATTCTGTCACATAGAATACTAAAGAAATATGCAGGACTTAATAAAAATGATGATTCTTACTACTTCATTAAGGGAATCCTTAAATGACTTACTATACCTTCCCACAAGTGTGGTGATGAACACAATAACTACAATATGATGCCAGTTCCTTAATGCACACTCAATACCTTATTGTCACTCATATACTAACCAAAAATTTTTGCAACATGAGTGCAAATATTAGCAAACCTGAGTGGCCATAAAATGTCTTAGTATTGTTAAGAAAGTAACAATTCTGGCTGGGCATAGTGGCACATGCCTTTAATTCCAGCACTCAGGAGGCAGAGGTAGGAAGATCACTGTGACTACAAAGTGAATTCCAGGTCAGCCTGGGCTAGAGGGAGACCCTACAATGAAAAACCAAAACAAAGTAACTTCTGAAGTCAGCAAAAAATCCTGTCTGTACCTTACACTGAGCATTCCTGATTTGGATTTATTGTATGAATTTCACATAGGGAAGAGAAATACTGAAAGTAACAGATTTTATTCCATGTCCAAGATGCAATGTGAAAAAGCCAGCAGCAGGGGATTTTACCATTTCACTTTCCTGGCAAGACTTCTTGGAAAAATCTGACTCACTCCTTGTTTTAAACAAAACCGAGTTCTGGTACACATGATCTTTATGAACAACATGTTCATAGCAGCAAGTAACATATGATAAGTTAATCCTCTCTAAGTACTCACATCCACAACCAAGACAAAGCCTCTTGACATGGTGGGCTGACTACTGAAGTTAATAAAAATCTTCAGATCTTCTATAAGAATATCCTCAGTCAAAGTAAAAAATTTAACAGCTCCCCATAATATTAAAAAATAACTGACTGGGGCTGGAGAGATGGCTTAGCAGTTAAATGCTTGCCTGTGAAGCCTGAGGACCCCGGTTCGAGACTTGATTCTCCAGGACCCATGTAAGCCTGATGCACAAGGGGGCACATGCATCTGGAGTTCATTTGCAGTGGCTGGAGGCCCTGGCACACCCATTCTCTCTCTCTCTCTTTACCTGCCCATTTCTGTTTCTCTCTCTCAAATAAATAAAAAAAATAAATAATATAACAGCCGGGTGTGGTGGTGCACGCACTCGGGAGGCAGAGGTAGGAGGATCACCTTGAGTTCGAGGCCACCCTGAGACTACATAGTGAATTCCTGGTCAGCCTGGGCTAGAGTGAGACCCTACCTTGAAAAAAACAAAAAAACAAACAAACAACAACAACAAAACCAAACACAAAACAATAAGTAAATAATTTTAAAAAATAAGTGATTGATATTTCTGCACATTTCAGAAACATATGTAGAAGACAATGTGGAATCTCTCCATAATGACACTTGTAAGTACCCATTAGAGTAAATTACAAAATGGGAGGGTAAATACAGAAATCCAAGGCAAATAATTAGTCAAACCTGAAGAAAACCCAGGTAATTAAGCTATTTCGACCTAAAATTTTCATTAACAGAAGGTTAGTTAAAAGTTATCAGTCGATCTTTCTTTTAACAAGTTAGCAAAACAAACTATTAATTGGTAAGCTGAGATGTACAACTGCCCATTTCTCAGAGATTGACTAGAAACATAGTCTTCCTTTACGCTCATCCTGGGACAATCGTCCTGAGATTTGAATTCAGGGTCCACAGATGAACAAGACAACATATGAATTATATGAAGTTCTATTTGTTTAAGTGAGTGTATGCATCCATTTCTGAAAAAAAAGACCCATAGTTACTGTAAGACTCTCAAAGGGGTCCAACACTGTGTAGAACAAGCAAGAAACTTCTATTGGACAGAAGGCCAGTAATATTAATCTGTGAATCTCAAAGAGACTAAAAATATGTCCCAGAAAAGAATGACTGAAAACTTTTGGTTAATGTATTTTTGCCACAACCCGGTACTATAAACAGGATTTCTTGTTTCTAGTGTTTAGACCCCCTAAAGGCTTTGAATTTTCCTCTTCATTCTGTTAGGGGTAACTCCTGTGATACTGAACATAATACTTAAGTATGAGAAGAAATTAAAATTATCAACTACAAATAAAAATCTCCAAGCCAGGAGTTGGTGGTTCATGCCTTTAATCCCAGCACATGGGAGGCAGAGGTAGGAGGATGGCCGTGAGTTCGAGGCCACTCTGAGACTACATAGTGGATTCCAGGTCAGCCTAAGCTCGAGTGAGACCCTACTTCCAAAAACAACAACAACAAATCTCCTGATGATTCATAATAGGAAGCTTACATGGCTAACAAGTATCATTGGGCTCTTTAAAGTTCAGCTGATAATGTTTGAAAGCTGTACTAATATATACACCATATAATACAGCAAAGAAGCTGTGAAAAGATTTTAAGTTTAAAATGATTTGGGTAAATAGCTGTTATCTTCTAGCTCCCATCAAATATTTGGAAATATTGCTACTACTTTAACAACCTACTTTTTCTCTTATTATCCACTTAAAGATTTTGTAGAAGATACCAAATTCTAAATAGAGTAATCCCTTCAGACCTAAACCACTGTCACAGATCTCTCTAGACCAAGAAGAAATTTTGAAAAAAGCACTTGTGAAAAATGACATTCTCACGCATTCATTTTTAGGTAAAAGTAAACATTCTGATTATATGCTTCCCTAAAATACACAAAGTAAATTGCCAAAGATGAAACGTTACTTGCTGTAGGGTCCTCCACTTCCTCCATAATCAAAGGACTGCTGCGATTGGTCGTCGATGCTGTAACTTGTCTGGTAGAAATCCGTGTTTAAGTTATCAAAGCCTGACATTGTAAGTGATCTGTAACACAAGAGAAATAGCCCACATTGCTTATGCCGAAGGAGGTCCCACTTAATTTGTTCCTGGTACTTTGCTTAAATAAGTACCCTCAGAACGCAGGCAGCATTTCTTCAGTGAGGGCGGGATCAGCAGTCGGAGCGTGGGCGGGGTGGGGGACAGAGGTGGAGGCCCCCAAAGGACACTTGCTCCCCCGCCCCAGGAGCTGACATGCCTGCAGCCTGGGCAAGGCCGAGAGGAGGGAGCCGCGGCCGCAGTGAGGAGAACGGCTCCTCCCCTGGGACAGAGCTTTACACACGGTCACCCGGGGGCCTCCTTGCACAAAAGGTGGCGCCTCGCGAGCAGGGCCGCGACGCCGGGGGACTGGGGGAGCGCGGGTCCGAGAGAAGACCACCGCACCACCGGAAGACCGCCACCCGCCGAGCCGCACGACTGCGGGGACAAGCCGAGCCGGGGACACTCACCAGACGCAAGGGTGGCACACGAGACAGCGGCTGTGGGACCAGCAGCCACGAGAAAGCCCCCCAAACTCAGTTTCGGACCCGGCGCTAGCCCCGTTGCTACGTGTCACAGGTCCAAAGAACTGCTTCCGGTGCAAGCTTGCCCGCGCAAGCGCATTGGCAGGTTTGTCGCCTGTTTGGGCGGGGGCGGAGGGAGGGGAGCGGGGGGAGGGGGCGGGTTTAGGGCATGCCCAGTACTGCTCCTATGCGGACCAATGGGAAGAGGGAAAGTGCTTCCGGCCTTGGCGAGCGGTGGAAGCTGGGAAGCGCATGCGCAGCAGCCACAGAGCTCGGAATCTTTGGCGGAGGGCCGAAAGCCGGAAGTGATCGCCGAGGGGAAGCGACGCAACGCGCAGACTCCCGGCGCGCACTACTTCAGACCCTGCGAGGAGGACTCTGAGTATAGTGTTTAGTTTACAACCCAATGAGATGGTTACTCTGGGACTTTACTTTTGTAAGTGAGACTAATAAATTCATTCTGTGATCGCTATGGGGAATATTGTGTGATTAATTTGTAGTCTTCCTGGGTAGAGCGTGGCCGAATTCATGGCCAATACACGTAAAAGTGTTACTGAATGTTCATAATTCCTTATGGCTTGTTGAAGTGCCTCCCTCTGGAAAACCACTGTAGGAGGGTGATGGGAAAAGGGAGTTGACTTGACAAGAGGGTAAAGGAGGGGATGAGGAGGAGCTTGGCTGTTTGGGGTAGAGCATACCACACAAGAAGCCTAAGTTGATGAAAGGTATGGTGTGAGGAAAGTAACAAATATGACTTAGGAACCTCCTTGAGACTGATAAGTTTGATCCAATTAGTTCTTTGAAAGTGCTACCCTTTGTGTTTCCTTTTCCAGGAAATGTTTGAACTTGCACAATGAGCTATGTATTTTGCTACTTATACCTGTCATATTATTTGTTGATGTGGATATCAACTACATAATTGTAGGAAGAATGTCCATATATTATGTTTTGTTGAAAACAGGCTCATTGGCCATTTTATGCTCTCCCAATATACTTATTAATAGTGTCTCTTATTTTATTATTTATTTATTTATTTATTTGGGAGAGAGGGAGAGAGAAAGAGGGTGCAAGCCAGGGCCTCCAGCCACTGCAAATGAACTACAGATGCATGCACCCCCTTGTGCATCTGTCTTAGCTGGGTCCTGGAGAATCCAACCAGAGTCTTTTAGTTTTGCAGGCAAACACCTTAACCGCTAAGCCATCTTCTCCAGCCCAACAGTGTCTCTTTTAATCCCAAGATTATCCTAGTTTGGTTGATGAATAAGGCTACATTATTCATGAAGCTGGAGTTCCTAGTTATTAACCATATACAACAATCCACTTTATTGTAGTGTCCTTATGGTTAAAGAAAATCTAATATCTTCAGTTCTTTCTATATTCTGTTTCAGCCCACCAAAGAGATTGTTTACTGTCAAATTTGAATGAAACAAGAACATGAAAAGCAAACCATTGCTGGTTACTAGTGACTTGTTGGGTATAAATGTCATTCAGATTCAATTTTTGTGAAAGCAATTGCCATATTTATTTAAATTTCTCTCTCCAACTCCTACATCAATTGAGAAGCCAAGCAAGAAAATGAAGTTATCTGATGAAATCTTTCACATGTTTGAATTTGAACTATAGGCCTCAATATCCTGAAGATGTTCCTTGGGGATTTTGAGAACATCAGTTAATTTCATATAGATCTTTCAGAAATCTTTTGATGTTGCTTCCCTAATCTGGGACAGGCTTCAAGGAAACTGGATTACTTGGTATAAATTCTCATCTGTTAAAAATATTAAAATGGCTACTTTTTCTTGGGGTTGAAAGTCAATTGATATGTAAATATGGCATAAGACTGTCCTTTCGGACTCCTAGTCAAGATGGCATCCACCTAACATTGCCTCACTTCACAGGGAAGGAAAGACAAGACCCTTAAGGTTCAAGGTATTTTTTTTAGGGGGTTGCTGATTCTAGTAGGCTCCCAGTGGGAGAGTGTAAAGGAGCAAAATAGGGAATCTACCCATTCCCAAGCTCTAGAATAGCCCACCAGTTCCCTCATTCCCTGAAGCAGCCATCCTAGCTGAGGGTCCCAGCTGGAAGTCCCTCCTGCACTAACTGCAGGCCAAATGGACCCAAACTAGCAGGCTAAGACCTCGCCCAAGGCTTTCCCGCCATGGTGCATAGCTCCACTGGCACATTCACTGCTCGGTCCCACCCTAGCCTTTCTGAGCCCCATGCTTGACCACCAGTCCCACTTCCCCATCCTGCCCCCAAGCAGGGGCCAGCAGACCAGTGTCCCCACCCTAGCCTTTCTGAGCCCTGTGCATGACCCGGATCCCTCTCCCTGGTCCCGCCCTGCAGCAGGGACCCAGGCCAGCAGACCAGTTTCCCTGCCCTAGCTTTCCTGAGCCCTGTGTACAACCCTGGTCCCACTCCTAACAACAAGCAGGGACCAGGCAGCAGGCCAGTTTCTCTACACCTAGCCTTTCTGAGCCCCATGCACATCCCCAGTCCCACTCTCTGGTCCCACCCCTGAGCTTTCTGAGCCTGATGTGCAACCACCAGTACCACTCCTCAGTCTTGCCTCTGAGTAGGAACCCAGGCCAGCAGGACAGTGTGCCAGCCATAGCCCTTTTGAGCTCCATGTGTGACCCCAGGTCCTACTACCGGGTCTGCCCACAAACAGGGACCCAGGCCAGCAGGCCAGTATCCCTACCCTAGCTTTTCTGAGACCTGCATGATGGCTGCAGACTCCTCCAAGCCAGGAACAGGGACCAAGGCTAGCAGGCCAGTGTCCCCACCCTAGCCTTTCTGACCCCACATGCATGATTGCGGGTACCTGCTGCTGACTCCTCCCACCCACAAACAGGGACCAAAGCCAGCAGGCAGTATCCCCACCCTAACCTTTTTGAGGCCTGCATGATTGCTGCTGATTCCTCCCACCCATGAATAGGGACCCAGGCTGGCAGGTGAGTGTCCCCACACTAGCCTTTCTAAACCCTGTGCACTTGTGCACAATTGCCAGGACCCACTGCTGACTCCTTCCACCCACGAACAAGGACCCAAGCCAACAAGCCACTGTTCCCACCCTAGCATTTCTGAGCCCCATGCACACTCCCTGTTGACCCCTCCCACCCCAGACTCTCTGAACTCCTCTGGCAATCATGCTCACACTCACTGCTGCCCCTCCACCCCAGGCCAGCAGACTAGTGTCCCATAACCTAGTCTTTTTGTACCATTGTAATGGGAAGACCACAGCGAAATAAGAATAGCATGAAAAATCAGATGCCCAATCCCACAATGAATGCCTCTGATTAAAACATAGAAGACACATTAGGATCAGAAACCCAAAATGAAGAGACAAGCTATGCAACCCTGGTCAAGCAAATAATAGAACTTTCAGAAACTCAACAAAGAGCCAATAAATGTATGAATGGTGTCCTCACTAGATTACACATAGTAGAAAAGAACCAGGAAGAGTTCCAAAGAAAGTTAAATGATCTGAAAGAAGAGAGAGAGAGAGAGAGAGAGAGATATCTCAATAACCAACTAGCTAAGCTCTATGGAGACATAAAAAATACAGGGATAAAATCCAAGAAGCATTAAGAAAATCAGAAAATGATGTGAAAAGGGAACTCAACAGAGGGAGGGAACTGTACATAAAAAGCAGTAGAAATTGAACCCCAAAACTCTATAGACACTCTAATGAATAGAGTCAGCCAAGTGGAGGATAGAAAGTCAGAACTGGAAGACAAAACAGAAGAAACAGTTCATGTGTCCAAAAGTTTCAATAAGTTCAAAAATTTCTGTGAACAGAACATGAGGGAATGTGGGATACCCTTAAGCATCCCAACATTAGAATCATGGGAATACCAGAAGGGGGAAAAATACAGACAAACAGGCATGGAAAACCTATTCAACAAAATTACCAAAGAAAACTTTCCCACTTTCTCAAAAGAAAGACCCATCAAGACACAAGAAGCTAGCAGAATTCCAAACAGACTGGACTAAAGGAGAAATTCTCCAAGACATATTATCATTAAGACTCTAAACATCAAGCACAAAAAGAAAGTCCTAAAAGCAACTAGGGAAAAACAACACATTACTTATAAAGGAACCCCATTAGAATTACTTCAGACTTCTCAATGGAAATCCTAAAAGCCAGAAGAGCCTGGAATGGAACACTTCAAACTGAGAACTTATGGCTTCCAACCCAAACTACTCTTCCCAGCAAAAGTATCCCTCATAATAGATGGTGAAAGAAAAACTTTCCATGATAGAAGTCAGCTTTACAACTATATGAACACAAAGCCAAACCTACAGAGAATACTTCAGGGAATTCTCCACACAGAATTCTCCAACCTCAAGTGCCCATGAGAAATAGATCATAAAACCCAAACTGTGAAAAGGCACAAAAACTACAAAGTCCAAGAAAACACCAAACCACATAAAACACCACAATATGGCAGGTATTAAATCAAACCTCACAGTTATTACCCTAAATATTAATGGCCTTAATTCACCCATCAAGAGACATAAGCTAACAGGGTGGTTCAGAAAATTAGACCCCTCAATATGCTGTCCTCAAGAAACCCACCTCACCACTAAAGACAGGCACCTCCTCAGGATGAAAGGGTGGAAAATGATATTCCAAGCAAAAGTAAATGAGAAGCAGGTGTAGCTATACTTATATTGGATAAAATAGACTTCAAACCAAAAGTAATGAAAAAAGACAAAGAAGGCCACTGCTTACTCATCACGGGAACAATCCAACAAGAGGATGTCATGATCATCAATCTTTATGCACCAAAGACAGGTGCACCACAATTCATAAAACAAAATATACTGGACAACAAAACAGAAATAACCACCAACACCATCATAGTTGGGGACTTCAATACTCCACTATTGGCAATAGATGGATCATCAAAACAAAATTAACAGGGAAGTAAGAGAGCTCAACAACACCATAGATCAATTAGACCTAACAGACATCTATAGAACATTCTACCCAAAAACCACAGATTACACATTCTTCTCAGCAGCCTATGGAACCTTCTATAAAATAGATCATATAATGAGTCATAAAGCCTGCCTCCATATATTTAGGAGGATTGAGATAATTTCTTGCATGATATCAGATCATAATGCTGTATTGCTAGAAATTAACAACAAAAGTTGTGCCAGGAACCCAACCAGCTTCTGGAAACTGAATAACACACTCTTAAACAATAAATGGGTAGTGGATGAAATTGAAAAATTTGTAGAAATGAATGACAATGAGAACACAACATACCAAACTTATGGGACACAATGAAGGCAGTCCTCAGGGGAAAATTCATTGTGCTAAATGCCTTCATAACAAAGAGATTCCAAATCAATAACCTAACTGTTCACCTAAAGGCATTGGAAAAACAAGAAGTATCCAAGCCAAAAAGCTCAAGATGGAAAGAAATAATTAAGATTAGAGCAGAAATTAATGAACTGAAAACTAAAAAGACAACAGAATTGATCAAACAAAGAGCTGGTTCTTTGAAGAAATAAACAAGATTGATAAACTCCTAGCCAATTTGATACAGAAAAAAGGGACAACTCAAATTAACAAAATTAGCACTGAAAAATGAGAGATCACAACAGACATAAATGAAATTGGGAGAATCATCAGGACTTATTTCAACAACCTCTACTCCACAAAACTGAATAATATGGAGGAAATGGATTAATTCCTGGACACATACCACCTAGAAAGCTAAACTCAGGGCAGATTAATCTAAACAAACCTATCACAACTGTTGAGACTGAAAGAGTAATCAAAACCTTCCTAAAAAGAAGACTCCAGGACCAGATCACTTCTCAGCTAAATTCTATCAAACCTTCATGGAAGAACTGAAACCAATTTTTCTCAAATTATGCCACACAATTGGAGAACAAGGAAAGCTCCTCAACTCCTATACCTGAAGGTAGTATCACCCAAATACCAAAATCAGGCAGAGATGCCACAAGAAAAGAAAACTACAGGCTATCATCCACCTGGATCAAGTAGGCTTCATTCCAGGAATGATTCAACATTAGGAATTCTGCCAATGTAATAAACTGCATAAATAAGTTAAACACAAAAACCACATGATCATTTCAATAGATGCAGAAAAGACCTTTGACAAAATATGACATAATTTCATTATCAAAACATTGGAGAGATAAGGTATGTGTGATCTCAACATAATAAAGGCTATATATAAAGATCCTAAAGCCCAAATAATACTTAATGGGGAGTGACTGATGAAATTCTCATTGAGATCAGGAACAAAACAGGGGGGCCCACTCTTACCTCTGCTCTTCAATATAGTACTAGAAGTACTAGCTCAAGCAATAAAACAGGAGAAAAAAATAAGAGGGATACAAATTGGAAAAGAAGAATTTAAGTTAGCCCTAGTTGCAGATGACATGATTCTATATATAAGTGACCTGAGAATCTCCATCTCAAAACTCTTGAAAGTGATTAACTCCTTCAGTAAAGTAGCAGGATACAAAGTTAATGCACAAAAATCAGTAGCCTTTCTATATGCAAAAGACAATGATACAGAGAAAGAAATAAGCAACATTGTCCCATTTTCAATAGCATCAAAAAATTAAAATACCTTGAAATAACATTAACCAAAAGAGGTTAAAGACCTTTACAATGAAATCCTAAAAACACTCAAGAAAGAAATTGAGGAAGACTTGAGAAAATGAAATGGAAAGACCTCCTATGCTCCTGGAAAGGCAGAATTAACATTATGAAAATGGCAGTTATACCAAAAGCCATATAGAGATTACCAATAAAAATCCCAACATCTTTCTTCACAGAGATAGAAAAAATGATCTCAAAATTCATATGGAATGGCAGAAGGCCTCAGATATCCAAGCATGTCCTCAGCAAAAGAAATACCCCTGGAGGCATTACTATACCTGAATCTTAAGCTATACTACAAAGCCATAGTAATAAAAACAACATGGTAATGGCATAAAAACAGGACAATAGACCAATGGAACAGAATCAAGGACCCAGATGTTGGGGCAAGTAACTACAGCTACTTGATATTTGACAAAGGCCCTAGCAATGTTGACTGGAAAAAAGCATCTTCAACAAATGGCGATGGACAAACTCTATAACCATATGCAGGAAAATGAAACTCAATCCACACATTTTGTGATGCACAAAAATTAAGTCCAAATAGATCAAAGACTTCAATATATGACCAGAAAAGCTGCTACTACTGCAAGAAAAAGTATGAGGAACTTTCCATGATACAGGAGTAGAAAAAGACTTCCTGAAGAAAAACCCAGTAGCTCAGGAAGTTTAACAATCACTCAACCATTGAGATCTCATGAAGCTGAAAAGATTTTTCACTGACAAACATACAATAAGCAGTAGATTACCCACAGAATGGGAGAAAAAATTTGCCAGATATACATCAGACAGAGGACTAATTTCTAAAATCTACAAAGAACTCAAAAACTAAACAATAAAAAGTCAAACAACCCCCTCAAAAAATGGAGTAGAGAACTGCACAGGGAGTTTTCAGAGGAAGAAATACAAATGGCAAACACACTTAAGAAAATGTTCAACATCCCTAATCATCACGTAAATGAAAATTAAAACATCTATGAGATACATCTTACCCCAATAAGGAATGCAAACATTAAAAAATCTAATGACAACAAATGCTGGTGAGGCTGTGGAGAAATAGGAACCCTCATTCACTGTTGGTGGGAATGAAAGCTGGTACAACCACTATGGAAAGCAATATGGAGACTCCTAAAAAGGATGACTATAGAGGTACTAATAGATCTAATAGATCTAGTTATCTCTTTACTGGGTATTTATCCTAAAAGCTCCAAGACTCAGTTCCAAGATATTTCCTCAATTCATAATATCTAAGAGCTAGAATCAACCCAGATGTCCATCATTAGATGAATGGATAACTAGAATGTGGTATATCTACATAATGGAATTCTACACAGCAGTAAGGAAAAATGATGCAAAGCTATTTGAAAAAAAGTGGTCAAACTTGGAGCAGATCATTCTCAGAGAACTCACCCAATCACAAAGATAAGCATCACATGGTCTCACTCATCTGTGGCTCCTAATCTGTATTTGCCCAAGATGCTGACACACCTAATAAATATCTTGAGGACTGGACAATTGGGATGGTAGAGCAGGAGGGCAGGGCAAGGGTGGGATGGGGACAAAAAACTGGACCCAGATGTAAGTGGTACGATAAATCCTATATCCTGAAAGACATACTAAAAGATCAAACCTGCATCAAGTGCTTAGAGAGAACACCTGAATCACCGGTGCCTGGAGATGGCATAATGAAGACCAACCTCAATCTTCTCCTGTTTTTCTCTCTCTCTCACTCCCTCTTCTTTCTCTTCTCTCTTTATCTTTCAAATTACCTATATTTTTTCATCCTTCTTTTCCCTTGCAACTGACCTGTAACTCCCAGTACCAGCATGTGGTTAACATCCACAATGAGCTGTTGGTCACTGAGACCTACAAGGTTTCCCAAAAGAAGAGAGATTTCTGTCAGCATACTTGATGACCCAGTGTGGTAGTTTGAATAGATGGCCCTCAATATATTCAGTGTTTTTTAGTTTGTCATTTGCATCTGCAGCCACCTGGCTGGAGGCAATGTCACTGGGCAGATCTTAAGATGTGGTGGCGGGTTTAGGATTTCAATCTAAACATATGCAAAGTGTGCCTAGTTGGAGTTCCTGAGGTATGCTGTGAGGCTTTTGGTTGTGGATTTGCTCTCTGTGTTTGGTCCTGTGAAGGCAGGCCAGCTTCTTCTGCCATTATGGAACTTCCCCCTGGATCTGCAAGCTTCCATAAATAATATCCCTTCCTCCATAACTGTGCCTGGTCTGGAAGTTCATCTCAGTGAACCTGAAGCTGTATGTTACACCTACCAAAGGTTAATGGTAAGGCCCTACTGCCAAAGACAACATATGGTGTTCGGATGGAACAAGGAGAGACTTGGCTGGAATCTGGAAGAGAGTCAGTCCCCAGTTAGCTTGTCTAGTGCCAGAAGGTACTACTTGAGTGACTGGGGGACAATGACCAACATCTCTCTAAGCAACTTGTGGTCTAAGCTACTCAATAGCAAACAACCTTATGTGATGCTCACACAAGTGCAATAGTGGCACACAGCCATGGTGGGTTACCACCGCTCTTGATTTGGCTAATGGATCCACTCAGTGGAACAAAACTCATACCTGGAAATGGGAAACAAGTCAGAACCATTGTTGGGCCCTGCCCAGTGTGAGGCCTAGTGGTTCTGGGCCCAGCCAGAGTTTACTTGGCTCCCGGTGAGGCCTGGTTGAGCTTCCAGAGCCTGAGTAGAGTTTCGCGACCTGTCCTTGGAGTGACTCAGCACCTAGGCTGAAACTGCCTCCGCCCAGCTACTGCTGATTGGCCCTTACTGCCTCCGCCCAGCTGCTGCTGATGTGGTGAAATAATATTGGCCCTTATACCTTTCTCTCATCCTCTGACCCCCTTCCCCAAAATGTATAAATACCTCCCTATGACAATAAAGGAGTCAGACGTTTCTCCCGGCTCAATGTGGTTTTTCTCCCGGTGTTTTGGGGAGGGGTTTGAGTCGCCGACACCCACCTTCTCGCTCAGCCTCGAGAGATACGGTGGTGGAGGAAAAAGCCCCGGCAAACCATATCCAAAAATGAGCCTACTCTCCAATATCAAGCTCCCACCAATAATGAGATACAAAGGGCCTACACCTATTAAATTCTCTCTAAAATAATAATGGTTATCCATGTATCTTGCACTGACCTCATTCTCTGTTGGAGAATCTGCTTCTCTTTTTCAGATGGATGCAGAACCTGAGGAGAGAATCAGCCCATCGCACTTCACCAGGCACCAGCTGAAGCCATAGAGTTATAGGGGAAATGAGCAAGAGCTTTCTCGGTGAACCTGGTACCAGCACAAAGGCAAAGGAGATAGACACAAAGAACACTCAATCCCTACCAAATCAGATATCCAGAGACATAGATGTTCCCAAACCTTGTCACTGAAATAGACCTAAAATGAACCCAACATGGCTCAGGAAAATTTGTGGAAGAGTGGGTGGAAAGATTGTTAGAGCCATGAGTTGGGTCATTATGCACAGAGTCATTGCCTCTCCTGCATAACTGATGGCTACCCCCATAAGGCAAGACCCACATTATCCATGGGGAGGACAGGGAGAAGGCTAATGATGGTACCATCATGGCTGTATATACACTATATACATAACTAATAAAAATAGAAATTATGCTTCTAAAAAAAAGAGACTGTCCTCTCCTGTTTCAAGACATAATATATCAACAACCAACATTGGCACAAAAATGGGGGAACACATTCTAATATTTATAACATTTAATTAGTTTGACAGTCATACTAGTTACATATGAACATGGTCATATATTTCAAAAAAATATAAAAGTCATAGTAGTTATGTATGGCCATGTTCACATACTTCAAAAACATAAAATGACAATTTTAGAGTTGTCATCTTTCCCTTATTTTTATTATAATTCTGTCATGGACTATGCCAGGAAACTCTAGTTTGGACATGTTCAGTTTTCCCCTGCTACAGGCACACTTTTGATATTTGGCAGCGTTGCCCATGTCTTGTTAGGCTTCACAATGAAAACTGAAAATAACAGTAAAAACCAATAGGTAAAATTATACAAGTTTTCACTATCCCCACATATAAATCATGTAATCCCACATCACAAGTATGACAACTGAACTTCCCCCATATCATTCTTAATGTGTTTTTAAAATGCTTATTGGGCTGGGGAGAGGGCTCAGCAGTTATAGTCACTTGCTTGTGAAGCCTGTTGATATGGATTCACTTTCCCAGCACCCATGTAAAAGCCAGACCTAAAAACTGGTATAAGCATCTGCTAATGTCAAGAGACCTTGGTGCATGTGTACACACACACACACACACACACACACACATGTAAATAAGTAAATAAAATATTTGTTAAAAGTGTCCTTATTCAGACTTTTTTTTTTTTTGAGACAGTCTTACATAGCCAGGCTAACCTTGAACTCCTGATCTTCCTGCATCTGCCTCCCGAGGGCTGGGATACTAGGCATGTGCCACCACACCTGGCTTCAGAATACTATTTTATAGATATTATTCAAATTATGCTTCTGTTACCTTTATTTTACTTTGCATAATAAATTGTCTTGGGGAGGCAGATTTCCTTGTGATGATATTAGAGACTTGTATACAGAACTGGCTTTAAAGGGCAGGGAAATTTAATCCTGATGTAATAATTGTTCTTGGGCTTTATGCCCATCTTGCAGTAATGTGTAAAGTATGACATAACTTTTAAAATAACTGCAATTACTTTTCACATATATATTTATTTATGCAGAATTATTTATAATAGTCAAAGGGTAGAAATAACACTAGTGTCCATCAACATATAAATAGATAAATAAAATGTATATAACATACAATGAAATTTGCTCAGCTGTGATACATGTAGATGAAATTTGAAAAATTGTGAAAAGAAATAGGAAAGATACAAAAGGACAAATATTGCCATTTACATGAAATATCTACAATAAGAACATTCATAGAAAAATAGATCAGAGGTTACCAGGGATTTAGAGGAGGGAAGTATCAGTTATTGCTTAATGATTATAAAGTTTCTATTTGGAGTGAAAAATTTTAGAAATGGGTAAGAGTGATAGTTGTAAAATATTATGAATTCACCTTAGTGAAACCTAATTGTGCACTTAAAATGGCAAATGTATATATTTTTAAAATATGTTTTTTATTTATTTGCAAGGAGAGAGAGAGACTGTGAAACTGAATGAGAATGAATGGGTACACCAGGGCCAGTAGCCTCTGCAAATGAAGTCCAGACACATGCACCACTTTGTGCATTCAGCTTTACATGGGTACTGGAGAATCAAACCCAGTTCATTAGATTTTGCAGGCAAGCTCCTTAACCTCTGAGCCATCTCTCCAGCCCTATTGTATATATTTTAATAAAGCTTCAATAATAATGTAATCTATCTCAAACTCGAAATAATGGAATTATATGGTACATCTGTTATCTCAATGAAATAGTTCTTTAAGAGTTCTTTGCATGTTTTAGATACAGGCCTTTTATTAGATATGTGGTAAATATTTCACACAGTCTGTGGCTTGTCTTTTCATTCTCTTAAGAGTGTCATTCACGGAACAGCATTTTATAATTTGATTCATGGTAGAGAAAGGTGGGGAGTAAGTTGGACATTGTGGAATCTGTTCCTTGGTTCAGTTTACAACAGTTAAGCCCAATATTTGCTGGCAGCAGTTGCAGAAACTGTTCTCATAGAGGATACTAGGAGATGATCATGGTGAAAAACATAAACCTTTCCTTGTAGTACTAAAGTGGCCCTGCTGAAGTGAGGCCTCATTCATTGGCAGTGGTCAGATGCTCCTGGAGTCACTTCCTCACCTTTCTCCTATAAGGAGCTGACAGCAGCCACAGTAGCCAGTTTGTGAGTGGCTTCATAAGTGATGGGCATCCATAAGGCAGAAATCAAAATCCCCATGTAGGTAGTGGTTCAGGGAGCTGAGAACTGTTTGAATGAATGAATGAAATAGTGAATTCTATTACTATGGCCTCTGACATATTCAAGGATGATGATGATTACTGGGGCAAATCAGGTCAAATACTTTATTTGTAATTAACCTGGAATAAATTCTTCACATATTTTCATTGTAGATATTATAAATAAAAATTAAAAATTCTAATATTTTGTAAATTGGCATTTTAGTTTAGTATAAGAATTTAGCAACAGCACTGAAGGTTGTTAATTTCCAGTAACTTGAACAAAAGAGGAGATGATGTAAAAAAGTAATCAGAGAACTTGAGTTGGTCCTCAGTGACAACAAAGCCACTGATGCCAAAGGTGAGAGTGACCCTTTGAAAGACACAGCAACTGACATGGGTGTGCTTACTGTACTCGGTTGAGACATGTCTAACATAGCTCCTATTTGACACCTGAGGAAACTGAATATGGGGGCAGGTACTTTGTCAAACATCATTAGGCTGGGAAATGATAGATTGTAAAATTGAAGCCATACAGGTTAGTCCTTGTGCTAAACCACTGGGTTGTTTTGATGCATTATAACTTGTAAATGTCATGAAGTCAGTCATTCTAATCAATATTGATCGAATGTATGCTTTTCTTGTTTATATAAGCTATATTTTTATGTAGTGCTGTTAGACATTTGAGATTTCAGCTGCATCCATCTATGTGTATATATTCAAGTGAATATTTTTTGTATAAATATTTTTATAATATTTCTGTTCAATTTTTCTTCAGATTATGTATTTTAATTAATATTGCAAAGTGATTGAGGGTGCAGGGTATAGAGCCAGTGTCCAGATTTACATCCTTCTTTACCAGTGATTACAATCTCAGTCATTAAACCCTTTGTGTCTCATTTTCAATTTATAATAACACTATTCCTCTTACATGCTCAACAGCAGGATTGTATGAGATCATGTTTGTTAATATTAATATTTAAGTGTTAAGTGCTCACTTAATGTTTGGAATTATTATCATCCTTGGAGCATGATATGACCATAGGAGATTTAATCAAGACTCAAACTGGACTTAAAAAACCTATAATGATTGGTTTGAACAAACTTCATCTGAGATCAATTATACTTGTTCACTCTAATCATGCTGTAGACTCTGTGTTGTTTTATTGTTATCTTCTTGATAATGTGATCTATGTTAAAGTGCTTTCTTCATTCTATGTCCAGTTGGCTGTTCTGTACTGTAAATTCTGTAAAATTTGCTGATATCTTGATATATCAAACAATTAAGAACCCCTGATAAGCTACAAGAGTTTTATTAAAAATTGTAAACAAGGGACTTTGGGCTAAGATGGTGGCATAGGAGTCATGCCAAACCAAACTAGGGAGGGATTTAAGCAAAACCACAGAAAAATACACTCTTATTCCAAAAAGTGAAGGTGTATAGGCTTCTATTTGCCATAGCAGATAAGCAGGAGAGACCAAGATCTACCAAAAAGGAGGAAAATGGCCAGAAATTTGGTGAGGCACTTGCAGCCCCAATCTGCATGGATCTGTGCACCCCCCCTGGCCCAGTACCAAGCTGCAGTAGCAGAGACCAAACAAGGGGATTTTCTAACCTCATCAGACTCCTTGAAAAGTCAAGAAATGTGAAGGACAGACAACAGAGATCATGGCTAAGGAGCTGTTGAAAGGGATACATGTGGGACAAGCTGAGAAGTTTCAGTACAACTCCAGGCTTCCTTCACTCTCCCATTCCCCATCCTTCCGAAACACTACCCTCTGGAGAACTCATTCAGCCACTGGTGGCAGGGCTTCTGGCATAGCTGATAAGAAACCAGGTCCACAGCACAACATGGAGAGATCAAGGTGGGCACTCAGCATTGTTGAGATTGGAAGCCACCCCAAAAGGCAATGAAGCTGACTGACAAAATAAAAAGCAGGTGCATAGGCCTACCCTGGACATGCTAATCTTTCTTTCAATGTCAAGGAAGGTTATGGGTTACATATTCTTGGTTGGCTTTACCATTCTCAATTAAGCTGTATTTGGGGTTAACTATTGTTGCCTTTGATGCTTTCAGATTTATAGGGCTTTTGTCTTTTGCTTCATCATTGTTGGGGGCAGGGTCTGATTCAGATCCAGGATGACCAGGAACCCATTTCAGAACAGAATTCTCAACTTCCCAGCTAACAGGATTAAGAGTGTAGAGCAACACACACCCTTAGAGATTTTGGCTTTGTAAGACTATCTGTTTGTTTTAATCCCACACTTGCATTCTCAGTGCTGGTTTTTATTGAATGAATATATTGCTCAGTTGAAGTTCAGAATTTTCCAGTAAATTGTTCCACCAAACCCACCAGAATACTTGAATAGCAGGCAAACTCAACACCTAGGATTACTTATGTGGTTGGATGGGAGTACAAGAGCTATACTTGGCACCTTAAACTCATATCCTGAAGGTATATAATGTTGGATCTCCACATCTAAAAACACTGCAGATAATTAGAAAACCCAAGCATCAAATCAACTCAAATGCAAAAGTCACTACATTATAATATAAGAAACAAAGAATCAAAATAATACAACTCCACCAAAAATTATAAATCCATCAGAAATGACCCCCATTTCTACTAAAAATGACTGTGTTAGTAGAAATGCCTGACAAAGATTTCAAAAACAAAATGAACTGATCTATACTCAAAGAAATCAAAGAAGAAAGCAAAGGAATTAAAGAAGAAATAAACTCCTGAAAGAAAATACAGGAAACCAGCTTAATGAAATAAGAAGATAATTACAAGACATGAGTAAGAAAATAGAAATACTGAAGAAAAACCAGGCAGAAATTCCAGCACTGAAAAAACACAGTAAGTAAAATAAAAAAATGGAAAGTCTCACCAATAGAATAGATGAAGGCAAGAACAGAATAGCTAAACTATATGACCAGGTGGCAGATCTAATACAGCACAACAAAGAGAAAGATAAGCTAATAGGAAGGCATGAATGAGAATTTCAAGATGTTCAGGACACTATGAAAAGATCAAACATAAGAATTCAGGGTATAATAGAAGGAGAAGAATTCTAATCCAGAGGCTTGGTGGGTGTTTTCAACAAAATCAAAGAAGAAATGATTCCCCAAATTGGCAAAGAAATGCCAATGAAGATACAGGAAGTTCTTAGAAGACCAAACAGACAAAATCTGTAAAGAACCTCTCCTTACCATGTTATAATTAAACTACAAAACAGGCAAACCAAAGAAAATATATTGAAAGCAGTTAGAGAAAAAAAGCAAGTGACATACAAAGGCAATGCCATCATGATTACAGCAGATTATTCAACACAAACTTTCCAAGCCAGAAGGGTTTGGAATGATGTATTCCAAATTCTGAAAGATAACAACTGTCAACCAAGATTACTTTACTTTATCTTGCAAAGCTATCTATCCAAATTGATGGACAAATAAGGACATTACCCAATAAAAACAGGCTAAAGGAATTTATGACAACAAAGCCAGCTCTACAGAAAATACTTGAAGGAATCCTTCATGCTGAAGAGAGAGCAAAACACACACATGAGGAAACAGGAAAAAATAAACCATACTCAAATAACACTTAAAACAAGCAAGTAAAGGGAAAACAGCAAACACTACAAAACAAGAAGAATGGAGAGAATAAATACATACCTTTCAAAATATAACTCTTAATATCAATGCCCTCAATTCCCCAAACAAAAGACACAGGCTTCCAGAGTGGATTAAAAGGCAGGATCCTACTCTTTGTTGCCTCCAGGAAACTCATCTCACAATAAAAGACAAGCACTGTCTTAGGGTTTATGGATGTAAAGCATTATTTTAAGAAAATGGGCCTAGGAAACAAGAAGGAGTTGTTATCCTAATATCTGACAGGATAGAATTCAAACTAACATTAGTGAAGAAAGATAAGTAGTTCATTTTATACTGAATAAAGGAACACTCCAACAGAAGGTCATTACAATCTTAAATGTATATGCTCCTAACATGGGGGCTCCCAATTTCATCAAACAAACACTATTAGACTTAAGGTCAGAGATAACAGCAAACACAATTGTAGTGTGTGACTTTAATACCCCACTCTCATCAATTGACAGGTCATCCCAGCAAAAAATAAACAGAGAAATCTGGATTAATTGATGTCATGGAACATATGGGTCTAACAGGTATCTACAGAGCATTCCATCCAAATGCTACAAAATACACATTTTTCTCAGTAGCTCATAAATCATTCTCTAAACAGACCATATATTAGGACACAAAGCAAATCTTAACAAATACAGGAAAATTGTAATAATCCCCTGTACTCTATTTGACTACAATTGGATAAAACTACAAATCAAGCTGGGCGTGGTGGCGCACGCCTTTAATCCCAGCACTCGGGAGGCAGAGGTAGGAGGATCACCGTGAGTTTGAGGCCACCCTGAGACTACATAGTTAATTCCAGGTCAGCCTGGACCAGAGTGAGATCCTACCTCGCAAAACCAAAAACAAACAAAAAAAAAAAAAAAACCTACAAATCAGAAACAAGAAAAACCATAGAGCACACACAAATCCATGGAGACTAAACAGGAAACTATTGAATGATGTCACTGAAGAAATGACAGGAAATCAATAATTTCATAGAATACAACATACTAAAAGGTAGTCCTATGAGGGAAATTTATAGCTGTAAGTGCATATATTAGGAAATTAGAGAGATCACAAGTAAACAATTTAATGCTTTACCTTAAGGTCTTGGAAAAAGAGGAACAAGGCAAACCAAAAATCAGAAGACAGGAAGAAATAATAAAGATTAGAGCAAAAATTAATGAAATAGAAATCAGAAGCCAAAAAAGAAAACAATTCAAAGGATCAGTGAAACAAAGCACTTTACTTAATGTTCATACCCATATATTAATGCTACCTTCATTTTTGGTTATAGAAGCTTCTCTTTTCAGATGGTGGTGACCACTGGGATGACACAAAAGGCACCATAGTGCTGAGATGTGATGGAGGAATGTTCAGCACTACTAAAACATCTTTATTACACCTTCCAAGGCTCAGAGTCCATTGCAGCAGAGGTGGCTGAAAGAATGTAAGAGCTGAAGGAAGGGTAGGACTGCTTACAATGCAATTGGTCTATAGCAGATAGCTTCAGGTTCACTGAGATGAACTTCCAGAGCAGGCACAATTATGGAGGAAAGGATTTATTGAAATTTATAGATCCAGGAGAAGTTTCATAATGGCAGAAAAGGCTGGCCTGCTCTTACAGGACCAGGCACAGAGAGAGAAAAGCCAAAAGTAACATAGCACAGCATAACTCAGGAACTCCAACAAGGCACACTTTGCATATCTTTAGACTGAAATCTCAAACCCACCATCGCACCTTAAAATCCACCCAGTGACACTGCCTCCAGCCAGGTGCTGAAGATGCAAACTACAAACTAATAAAACACTGAATATATTGGGGGCCATCTATTCAAACTACGACATGGTCAGATAGCAATTGGCCTTGATATCCATGACCTTGCAGTCACAAGACCTTCATAATTTTCACAAGACCCTAATAATGGGAGGAAAAGATGATGACATCAAAATAAAGGAGAAATAAATGGAGAGAGGGAAGGCATATTATGGAGTATGGATCTGTGAAGTGGAAAGGGGGGAAGGGAGGGAATTAACATGGTTTATTTTCTGTAAGTATGGAAGCTGTCAATAAAAAGGGAAAAATAAAAAATTCTAAACAATGCTGTAAATGTATTTTAATAAATATATATTTATATTGATGTGTTTCATGATATTTCAAACATTAAAGAAAATGTTTGCATCTGTTTTATAACTTTTTAATAGGATTTTTTATTAGGATGAAAGCACATAAGATAAAGTTTGTTGTAGAAAATATATTGTTTGCAAAGACATAAAATGGTAATATCCCAGCCAAATGAACCAGTGTATAATGTTTCTTAATCTCATAACACTATCAGATTTTATAATACTCAATGAAAGACAGTCTGTAAATTACTGCAAGTGTTACATTGCGGTTGGATTTCTTTTAAGCATTATACATTTTTAATTTTTTCTGATAGAATTTTTCATTAACCTTTCAGTTACAGAGCCTTTATGCTACTATTGCTTATCATTGACATTAACTACTTGCTGATATGGAGAATGTCATCTCTCTCCTTCTTTTCTTGCCTATGTCCTTCTCTTCCTTTCTTCTTTCTAATACAAGTCACTATGTAATCAAGGTGTCCCACAACTCATGACAGCCAAGGCAAGCCTTGCTAATTAATGTCTGCCTCTGTGTTGGAATTATAGGTGTGTACAACCATACATGGCTTAAATTTTCATTCTGGTTTTAGCTTTGTATCCTTTCTTTTGGAGTACTCATGATCAAACCAAATAATTTTAGTTTTTCCTATTGATGTTTTATTCATGCAAATAGCCTTATAATAGTAATTTCTTTTTAAAAACTTTCAAAAATTGACAACTTCCAAGCCTAGCATGGTGGTGCACACCTTTAATCCCAGCCCTTGGGAGGTAGGATAATTGCCAGGAGTTCGAGGCCACCCTGAGACTACAGAGTGAATTCCAGGCCAGCCTGAGCAAGAGTGAGACCCTACTTTGAAAAAAAAAATTGACAACTTCCATAATTATAGACAATAAACCATGATAATTCCCTCCCCCCAACTTTTCCCTTCATGAATCCACTCTCCATCTTATCTCCTCCCCCTCTCAATTAGTCTCTCTTTTATTTTGATCTCATCATCTTTTCCTTCTATTATGAGGGTATTGTATAGATAGTACTAGGCATTGTGGAGTCATGGATACCCAGGCCATTTTGTGTCTGGAAGACTGCATTGTAAGCATTGTAAGTCCTACCAGTTTCTTACCAAAGTATAAGATAGGTCAGTAAGCATGGTGAAAGTGTATTGTGGGCCAGCATCCTTGCTTGTTGCCTTATGTGGAACTGCATACATTCAAAAAATAATTCTTACATTATTTTGTTCTTTTCTTCCATGTTGGGTTATGTGTCTTCCCTGACCAGAAAGTGAGGATAGTTACTCTGAGCCATTCTATTGTATTATGCTAATATGTAGGGCAGGGAACATATCCCTGTGCATTGTGTAGACAAACACTTAACACTGCCTGTTGCTAATCAGTACTAATTGATGTTTATTAGAAACTCTGTTGCTGTGATTATATTAATTAGATAAACAAGTGTGAGAGGACTGCCATGTACCATGCTCTCATTCTGTGCCAAGTATAAAAATGCTGAAATGAACAGTAATCTGAGTTCATTTTGATTATGTGTTTAAGTCCATGTCAGTTTGTAACCACAATTGAAAAGGGTGTATCCTGTTGAGTAAATCCCATAGCAGTGGAGTCCTCTGGCAGCATTCTTTTGGTGGTCTAATCTAACATTTGTCACAGAGTAAATTCCTGGGATTAAGTTAAAATTATAAATGAGTTGGGTATTGGTAGCATATACCTTTAATCCCAGCACACAGGAGGCACAGGTAGGATGATTGCCTTGAGTTCAAAACCACCCTGAGACTACAGAGTGAATTCCAGGTCAGTCTGGGCTAGAGTCAAAAAAACAAAACAAAACAAAACAAAACAAAACCCCAAAAACAACAATCTAAACTAAAATTTTATTTTAGAAAGATTGATTTGATTTTATGTTTTTAAATAGTTCATGCCTCTGTGTATTTGTGGTGGTTTGATTCAGGTGTCTCCCATAAACTTAAATGTTCTGAATGCTAGGTTCCGCAGCTGATGACAGTTGGAAATTGAGGCTTACTGGGGATGGTGTGTTGTTGGGGGCAGGATTGTGGGTGTTGTGGCCAACTTCACCTTGCCAATGTTTGACACACTCTCCTATTGTCCACCTTATGTTGGTCAAGAGGTGGTGTCCAGCCTCGGCTCATGCCATCATTTTCTCCTGCCATCATGGAGCTTCCCCTCAAGTCTTTAAGCCAAAATAAACCTTTTTTCCTCACAAGATGCTCTTGGTCAGTGATTTCTGCCAGCAATGCAAACCTGACTGCAACAGTAATGTTGGTACTGAGAGTGGGGTCATTTGCTGCTAGACACTTGACTGTGTAGCTTTGGCCTTTTGGAGCTAATTTTTAAGAGGAATGTGGAAAGATTTGAAACCTTGTCCTTAGAGATGCTTTGAAGTGCTATAAGTACAGCTTGATGGACTATTCCGGGCAGAGTTGAAAGATCTGAATTCATAAGCCAGTCCTCACAGTCCATACACAGTATGGACTGTGAGGTCTGGCTTATGATGGTGAGAAAGAGCTTTGCCTGGACTGGGATAGAAGCAGTTTGTGTGAGAGGCTTGAGAACCTGACTGCAACAGTATTCTTGCTGTTATTTTCAAAATTGACTTCTATACTGAATGTTGTAGCACACACCAGTTCCTGGAAAGGAAAGAAATGAAATGCTTCAATCTTACCTTCAAATGTTGCAAGAAGCCAGGTGTGGTGGTACTCCTGAGTGCTAGGTACATTAATCCTAGCACTCAGGAGGCAGAGGTAGGAGGATCAACATGAATTTGAGGCCACCCTGAGTCTACAGAGTGAATTCCAGGTTAGCCTGGGCTAGAGTGACACCCTACTTCAGAAGCCCCAACCCCCCCCCACTCAAATGTTGCAAGAGTCTTCAGAGATTAGCCTCAAATCACTGACAGAACTGTAAAATTAACAATAACAACAAAAGACTGATATTCACAGGAAATTAAGGACAAAAAGTGACCCAAATGCTCGTCAGCTGGTTTCTCATAATGAGAAAGAGAATTAACTTGGACAGGAGAGAAATCATGTCCCACCCTGATATTACAAATGAGAATTTGGTGCTGGACAGAGGGGTAAGCACTTAAGAGCATTTCCTGTGCAAGCGTGAGGGCCTAAGGAAGTTTGAGAGATGGCTCAACTTCTATCCACAGGAGTCCATGAACAGCTGGGAATGGCCAGGCACATCTGTAATCATGGTCCAGGAGCATCTGGAGAATCAAACAGAAAGTTCTTGGATTATTAAGAGACCCTGGCTCAAGTAGGAATGGGCAGAAAAGCAATGGAGTGGGATACCCTACATTCTAGTCAGGTCAGCACATGCAAGTCTACTTTGCCACAAGCAAGCAGACAGGGCACTGCATGTGCACATACATGAACATATCCTACCCCCCACACACTTACCACTCTCCTACACACATGCAGAGAAAATGAGGAACTGATGTGAAGAGAAGTGATATAAGACCTAGGATTTCAAGTGCTGCCATGTGGTGTGTGTGTGATTTTTAGTGTGATGAGTGCATATGCGCATGCCAATGCATACACACCCTATGCACATTCATGCAGAAGCATTGAGTGTCTTTATCTCTTCTTGTTGTTTCCTTGAACCTATAACTACCATTTGTTGGTCAGATTGGCTGGCCAATAAGACCCGGTGGCTCTGTCTCTGCTCCCACCAGATTGGGGTTCCAAGCTTGCATGGCCACATCCAGCTGTTTATTTGGGGGCTGGAGAATTGAACTCAGGGTGAATCAGGCCCTCATGCTTGCATGGAAAGTACTATCACCTGCTGAGCCCTCCCTCTAGTCCTGCCTTAGCATTTTTGATTCTCATAAATGCCCGCTCCCTTTGCCTCAATTGTAGCCAGCAGTTCCCCTATTCTTGCCAGATATGCTTGCTACTGGGTAGAAATACTAAACATTAAGTTGGGTTTCCATGGCAGTCAGACAAGATGCACCCTAACTCATCTTCAATTTAATAGTTTTTCTTCCCTAAAAGCTAATGACGTTATTTAAAGAAAACAATCCCATCCATTCATGCATATCATCTCATCCTGTAGGTCTTACAAAACCCTGGCACTCTATGAAGTCCCACCACTATGTGGTATACATAACATACAGAATCCTCATCTAGACTGTGAGCTTGTATGATTCATAAACTACTGCCAATATCATGTCCAGTGTCAGGTCTATCATGTGTTCTGTCACCTGGTCCCACATAGGAAAGAACACCCTTCTTTCACCAAATAGGTTGAGTAGAAGGTGATTAAAACAAGAGATATGGTCAATCATAGTAATGGCTAGTGTCCAGTTCATCCAATATTTTTTTCTGTGCATTTCAGCTGGTAGGTGACAAAGTTTAGATGGTAAGTGATAGAAACCAGAAGCTCTAGTGGAATGGTAGCATGCTATGCTTTTTGTAGCCAAACACTGAGGCATAGAATGATGGTGTGTTTGTGCTACTCTTCATTTATTTGACAAATCTTTAAGATGTGTGAGTTGTTACATGGACAAACAGATTCTATCATCCTTTGATATATCAAACTTGAAGAAATCCTAATCACCTATTTACCCTGTGGGCTAGCTAGGAGCTAGCCACCCTTAGTCCTTTGCCCAGAGAAATCTGCTCCACATTGCATGTAGCTTGCTGTGGTCACTACAAAGTTTCCATCCAAGCCAGACTCACCATTCTGTCTGTGAACTAGAAGGTGTGCAGCAGGAAAAGGCTTTCATTTGTAGACTTTCTGCCTAGGAGAATATTTACAAAGCTCAGCCAATGGATAGCCTTTCTGTCAGTGGTGCTAACAGCACTACACAAGAAGCCTTCATCTGTTTCCAAGGCACAGTCATAAGCACTGATATACATGGCACATGGGATAAGGTACTGGTGAACAGTAAGCCTTGAACATCATTTTATCTTTCTTAGAGCAGGTGCAGTGCATCCATGTCAAGAGGGGTCTACAGAAGTATTAATCCTGAGATAGTTTATCCCTTTAAATTCCTTTGCCATATTCCTGAAAATCATTATCTCATGTTCAAGTTACCTGTTGTTTATTTAATAAAAAACTAAAAGAATAAAAACAGAACATGAGACTTCATGGCTTAAAACACCTACAATAACATTTTAGTTCCTCCCAGATCTGATCTGGAAAAAGCTTGAAAGGGACAGCTGACCTTTGCTACACACAGAAGCATGATGTTGGTATCTGAAAGCTAACTCATTCACATATCTGATCATTGATACTGGATGCAGAAGGGGGTATTTTCTGAAGATCTCAATCAGAACATTCTCATGTGGCTTCTCTGTGTGTCATGGATCTTCTTTAGATGCTTAGGGCATCATGTGAGTCTGCCAGAGCTGCACCAACATTTCTGTACTATCCCCAATGTCACACATCATTCCATGGGCACCTTATCAGCTGGAACCAGGTGTCTAATGTGTCCATATTTAAAGACAGTGTAATTACATTTCTACTTTTGAGTTAAAAAAGTAAAGATTTTTCACATGAAAGAGGGAAAAGAACAGCACATGTTGTTTTGTAGGCAGCAAGGTTGATATTTGTTAGGAGTAATGTCTGCCCATAAATTCATGCTCTGGATATATACCCAAAGGAAATGAAGTGAAGTCAGCACCTTGGAGAGAGATAACATTGGAAAAATAGATAATGACATTTGTAAGAACATGGATGAAATTGAAAGTCTGACACAGAACATGAAATCCTGCATGATCTCTTTTTTCCTGTGAAATATAAAAAAATACCCTCAATATCTTGAATACATAGAAATAGGAAATAGATAAGTGGTTACCAGAGGAAGGAGGAGAGGGATACTGGGAAAAATGTAAGTCAAAGTGCCAAGTAGCAGCTATATAAAATGAGTAATCAATTATAAAATACAGCACAGAGTATGGCTGTATTGTGTAATATGTAGTGGAATGTTGTATTGTGTACTAGAAATTTGAGAGTAGATTTTAAATTGCTATCATCACAAAATAAAGGTTGGGCATTTTAAATTGCTCAAGTATAGTAATTATTTTGCTACATATATGCATAGCAAATGATCACATTGTATCCTTAAATTTGTAAAATAAACAAGAGAAATTTAAAATTAAAGAGAGTGGCACAGAACCTAGCCCCCATGAAAGTAAAATAATTCAAGTATGTGATAATGATACAAAAGAGCAAAGATCTACTTTGAGATTGATTATGTTGACTGCTGTTTTATGCTCTGGAGACACTGCCCTACTATTGGTGCATGCATCTATTGATGGGGATTCTATTCTGATGATTTTTGCATAATTATTCTTCATCAAAACATGACCTCATGAGCAAATGCTTTACTCATAAAACTAATCACATGCGACTATCTATCCCATTTCCTTCTTTTCTTACACCCAGTGATAATAAATATTCACTGTTGGCTTGTTTTCATAATGCATAAAGCTTATACTACTGTGTCTCAAATTTCAAGATATCAAAAATTTTATGATATTCTCATTTTGCCCTCTAGTGGTTTATTCTATCCCTTTCTCATAAACTATGTAATTTTCAAATCTTTTGGAATGTATAAAGGAAACATCATTTTCTTCCTCTACCACATTCACTGTATTTTACAGATGAGAAAGACAAGATTCACGAGACTTCTGGGACTTATGTGATGTCACACATGCAGCTAGGACTAGAAATGATTTGTTACTGCCACCACACATGTCATTAGAAGTAAGTCCCAGAAGGGCAAAGCAGTCTTGTTCACTGAAGAACAGTAACCATGCCTAGAAAATGTTATGTGGTTCAACAAGTATTTATGGAATTAAATATATGTACCAAACTTTATTTATCTACTCATTAACTGATAGGCATTAGGTTTCTACTTTTTAGCTACTGTAATATTATAGTATTTTAGTTCTGTGGTGAACATGTATACAAATGTCTGAGATATTGATTTCAATTCTTTATATACCAGAAGTGCTGGAATATACTATAATTCTGATTTTATACCATTTTCCATGGTGGCAATATCATTCAGTGTTCAAAACAACAGTGTACAGAAGTTTCAATTTTTCTGTATCATAGCTCACACTTGTTCTTTCCTTTTTTGTAACAGCCACTCTAATGGGTACTAGATGATATTTTACTGTTGTTTGTTTTGCATTTCCATAAGTATTGGTGATATTCAAGCATCTTTTTATATTTTGACTGGCCATTTGAACATCTTTGGAGAAATGTCTATTCAAGTCACTTGGGAAAAAGGACACTTTTAATTCATCAGCTGTTTTTCTGAATACAGAAAAAATATTAGCAAAACACTAAAATATGTTACCCTTGTTTGATATGTCACCACTTATTTCAAATTTGAATAATAATGATAAAACAAATAAACAAACAAACAAAAAACCCACAACCATTCCTATAAGATGGCTACTGTGTTGAGTTTATAGAAGATAAAGGGGCACATGGAAATAAGTGATTTGTCCAAAGTCACATGGTTACTAAGCAGTGGAGTCAAGATTGTGACACAGGTAATGGGTTAGAATTTGTGTACTGAACATGATTTTCCTTCTCTAAAAACCACTGTCTTTTTTTTTTTGTTCTGAGATAGGGTCTCACTCTAGCCCAACTTGACCTGGAACTAACTCTGTGGTCCCAGGTTGGCTCTGAGCTCACAGTAGTCTTCCTACCTCTGCCTCCCAAGTTCTGGGACTAAAGGTGTACACCACCATGCCTCACTTCCCACTCAATATTTTATTATTTATATTTATATCTTTCTTGTACTATCTTCCTAGATACTTCATATGCATATTATTTTATGGTAGATTATAGCACATTAAATGCAAATGGCTCACATTGTAAAAAGAAATTTGATACTTGACTTATATCCATTAATTTGTCAATGCCTGATATTCACCTAAAGGAGAGACCTTGCTAATTCAGCAAATAGAGCTTATATTAGTTTCCACATCTATAGATATAACAGAAAAATAAACAAAAAGGGAAAGATATAAATATGAAGCCTACTGTACCAAGAAAAAAGGAAAGAAAGAAGAAAGAAAAATAAAATAGAAAAATTTTACCTTGATAATTTCTTGTTTACAAGACACAGTTAACATATGACCTTGTGTGCTTTGCCTAATTTGCGGGGTGGAGAGTACAGTGAGGAAAACTGGAGGAGAACTTAGGATTTTCCTTATAGAAACTGGCTAAAAGCTCATTTTGCTTTTGTTTAAAAGGTGAGAGAAGTATGAAAGGGACTTTAAAACTATTTCTTAAAAATACAAAACTGGTTTATTAGTAAAAGACTTATACATAATGGAGCTGATGTTAATGATAATGAATAGTCCTGACTACCAAATGACCATACAAATCATCATATGAAATGATGATCAAGAGTAGGGACTTCTGGGTAAGATGGCAGCATAGGAGCCATGCCATACCAGCCCAGGGAGGGATTTAAACAAAATCACAGCAAAATACTCTCTTCTTCTGAAAAGTGCAGGAGTATAGGTTTTCCTTAGACACAGCAGAGAAGCAGGAGAGACCAAGATTCACCAGAAAGGAGAAAAATGGCCAGAATCCCATTGACAAGCTTGTAGCCCCAATCCACTGGATCCATACCCTGGCACCATCCACCAGGTGCTCCGAGCAGCAGCAGAGACCAGACAAGGGGACTTTCCAACCTCATCAGCCTCCTTGCGGAGTCAAGAAATCTGAAGGAAAGACAGCTGAGATCAACTAAGGAGCTACTGAAAGAGTACAGGTGGGACTGTGTAAGCAACTCCAGGCTTTCTGAACTCTCGCATTCCCCAACCATCAGAACTGCAAACTTCCTACATTCAGCCCCTAGTGACAGTGCATCCAGCACAGCTGAACATACCTCCACCTCCACAGCACAACACAGAGGAACTGAGGTGGGCACTCAGCACTGGTGAGCTTGGAAGCCACACCAAAAGGTAAGGAGCCTGACTGACAAAAAGAAAAGAAAGGTGCATAGGCCTGCATTGGAAGTGCTAATCTCTCTTTTTATCTCAGGCAGGTTATGGGTTACATATTTTTGGTTGGCTTTACCATTTTCAAATAAGCTGTACTTGGGGGTTAACTATTGCTGCCTTAATGCTTTCAGATTTATAGGGCCTTTTGCTTCTGTCATTACTGTGGGCAGGGTCTGATCTAGATCCCAATTCACAGTAGAATTCTCTACTTCTTAGCTGATAGGCTTATTGGTGTAGAGCAAAACACATCCTTATGGATTTTGGCCTTATAAAACTGTTTGTTTTCATCCCCACACTTGCATTCTCAGTGCTGGTTTTTATTGAATGCATATATTGCTTAGGTGAAGTTTAGAATTTGCCAAAATTGTCCCACCCAGTCCACTACAATACTTGCTTAGCAAGCAAACTCAACACCTAGGGTTACTTCTGCAGTTGGATTGGGGTACAAGAGCTACACTTGGCACCTTAAACTCATATCCTGAAAGTCTATAAAGTTGGATTTCCACATCTAAGAACACTGCAGATAAGTAGAAAACCTAAGCATCAAATCAGTTTAGGATGCAAAAGTTGTTACATTATAATACAAGAAACATAAAGAATCAGGACAATGCAATCCCACAAAAAAACTATGAATCCATCAGAAGTGATCACCAATGAAACTATTTTAGATGAAATTCCTGACAAAGATATTAAAATAATGATGTTATCTATACTCAAAGAAATGAAAGAAGAAAACAAAGGAATTTAAGAAGAAAACCAACTCCTGAAAGAGAACACAGGAAACCAGCTTAATGAAATAACAAGGTCATTACAGGATATGAGTAAGGACATAGAAATATTGAAGAAAAGCCAGGCTGAAATCCTGGCTCCAAAGAACACAGTAAGTCAAATAAAAAACTCTGTGGAAAGTCTCACCAGTAGAATGGATAAAGAAGAGAACAGAATATCTAAACTAGAAGACCAGGTGGAAGACCTAATACAGTCCAACAAAGATAAAGACAAGCTAATAGAAAGGTATGAATGGGAACTGCAAGATATCTGGGACACTATGAAAAGATTTAAAAAAAAAAAAAGAATTCAGGGTATACTAGAAGGAGAACAATTTCAATCCAGAGACTTAGTAGGTGTTTTCAGCAAAAATCATAGAAGAAAATTTCCCCCAATTTGGGAAAGAAATTCCAATGCAGATACAAGAAGCTTTTAGAACACCAAACAGACAAAAACCTAGAAACAACCTCTCCTCACCATGTTATAATTAAACTACTAACATGCAAACCAAAGAAAATATATTGAAAGCAGTTTGAGAGAAAAAGCAAGTGACCTTCAAAGGCAAACCCATTAGAATAACAACAGATTACTCAACACAAACTTTAAAAGCCAGAAAGGTTTGGAATGATTTATTCCAAGTTCTGAGAGATAAGAACTGACCAAGATTACTTTATCCTGCAAAGCTATGTATCCAAATTGACGGAGAAATAAGGACATTCCACAACAAAAACAGGCTAAAGGAACTTATGACAACTAAACCAGATCTACAGAAAATACTTGAAGGACTCCTTCATGCTGAAGAGAAAGCAAAACATACACAGGAGGAAATAGGGAAAAATAAATCATACTCAAATCACACTTAAAACTAGTGAGGAAAGGGAAAACAGGAAGCACTACAAAACAAGAAGAATGGTGAGAATAAGCACATACTTTTCAATAATGACTCTTAATATTAATGGCCTCAATGACCCAACCAAAAGACACAGGCTTACAGACTGGATTAAAAGGCAGGATCCTGCCATCTGTTGCCTCTAGGAAGCTCATCTCTCAATAAAAGATAGACACCTTCTTAGGGTGAAAGGATAGAAAATGGTATTTCAAGCAAATGGGCCTAGGAAACAAGCAGGGGTTGCTATCCTAATATCTGACTGGATAGACTTCAAACCAACATTAGTGAGGAAAGATAAAGAAGATCACTTCATACTGACTAAAGGAACACTCCAACAGGAGGACATTACAATCCTAAATGTATATGCACCTAACATGGAGGTTCCCAATTTCATCAAACAAACACTATTAGACTTAAGGTAAGAGATAACTCCTAACACAATTGTAGTGGGTGACTTCAATGCCCCACTCTCATCAATTGACAGGTCATCCCAGCAAAAAATAAATAAAGAGACATCTGGATTAAATGATATCAAGAAACCAATGGACCTAATAGATAT
The DNA here is from genome assembly GCA_036365145.1 of Orientallactaga sibirica. Taxonomy (NCBI): domain Eukaryota; kingdom Metazoa; phylum Chordata; class Mammalia; order Rodentia; family Dipodidae; genus Orientallactaga; species Orientallactaga sibirica. Next base: position 51,249,428 of record JAEOAD010000005.1, read on the forward strand.
ATACAGAAAATTCCATCCAAATGCTGCAGGATATACATTTTTCTCAGTAGCACATGGAACATTCTCTAAAATAGACCATATATTAGGACACACATCAAATGTTAACAAATACAGGAAAATTGAAATAATCCCTTGTACTCTATCTGACCACAATGGGATTAAACTGCAAATCAGCAACAAGAAAAACTACAGAGCTTACAGAAACTCATAGATACTAAACAGTAGACTATTGAATGATGAATGTATCATTAAGAAATCAAAAAGGAAATCAATAAATTCATAGAATCAAATGATGATGAAACAAGCCAACTGAAAGCTGGAAAAAGCTGCACTGCATGTAGTACTATGGGAGACAGAAATCATCAGTGGTGAAAACAGTGGACACTGGAAACCTTAGTTTTGGCCAGACAGGCCAAATGACCAAACTGGTGCAATAGTGGCATGTCTGCTCTGGAGGAAACCAAGTGCTCTCTAATTGGACTGAAGGCCCACTTCATGGGAGGGAATACATACCTGGTACTGAGAAACCTATGCAAAAGTCTATGGCAGGGGAGGTCATGAGCCTTAGGGTATAAAGCCTGCTCTTGTCTGGCTAAATGTATATATTATTCCCACCAAACTGCCTGAAAGCACTATACTTAATGTTTATAGTCATGTATATTACTTCTGGTTAGAGAAGCTTCTCTTTTAAGATGGCGATGACCACTGGGATGACTAAAAGGCAACATAGTGATGAGAAGAAGGGATGGAGGAGTGTCTAGCACTGAAACATCTTTATCACACCCTCTAAAGCTCAGGGTCCATTGCAGAAGAGGTAGTGGAAAGAATGGAAGAGCCAAAAGAAGGATACGACTCTTTATAATGCAACTGTCCAGACAGAAATTGGCCTCAAAATCCATGACCTCGCAGTGCCTAGCAATATCTTCCCAAGTCCCTTGTAATAGGAGAAAAAGATGATGACATCAAATTAAAAGAAAGACTAATGGAGAGAGGGAGGGGATATAATGGAGAGTGGAGTTCTGAAGGGGAATGGGGGGAGGGGAGAGAAATATCATGGCTTATTGTAAGTATAGAAGTTTTCAATAAAAAAGAAAAAAAAGAGTAGATCCATTTTTTTTCCCCTTGCAGATAAGTGATGCGGCTCTTCCTGGGGAGACAATAACAAACATCTATTCACCCAACAAGAGTACCAACAACAGACCAAAGAAACGATTTTTCCCAAGTATGGCTCAGTGAATTTACTGGGGTTATGTATCAGAGTCTGGGTGAGAGATTCTTAAAGGATTAATGGTGGCTCAAAGGCAGGTGAAAAGCCTACTTCAGCATGGGTGACTACTCAGGAAACATGTATTCCCGAAGCTCCCTGTAGGACTTGTAGACAGCTCTGCCAGTTTGAGTGTCTCTTCTTCCCAGCATTTGCTACTGGTTTTATAACTTTTGGAATGGACCTTGTGAATTTTGTGACTTTCTGAGCTTCCTGATCCTGGTAAATTGCACAAGCTTTTCTCTTCATCTAAGCGGGAATGAATGTTTCAATTCAGAGGAAATGACTATAACAATAAGAGATTACAATGTTAGTATTGGAGACAAGACATGATTCAAATAAACACTCATCAGAAAATTGAAATAATCATTAGGACTTTTCAGTTCCTAAATTATATATACATGGAAACTTAAAAGAATAGTTTACAGGACACAAATCTTGTTTATAGTTGAGAAAGATCTGAAAAGTCTTATTTATACGCTATAGTCAGCACTTCTCATTTATATACACTTGTTCTGGATCAAGAGTCTAATCAGGCCACTGAGAAAATTAAGCAAAGAACATAGCTTAAGAAAAGTTAGCATCTCTTAAAAAGTTGTCAATATCCATCATGTGTGCTGTTCAGGCAAAGGTACATCAAAGCAGAGGAAACCTAGTCACATTGTTTAAGTGGCTAGACTACAGGGCTGTCAGATTAATTTAACAGGGCAAGTTAGGAATTTAGTAGATAAAGTATTTTACATCAATATTCCCAGAAAAGTTATTTGTAAGCTCCATAAGAAATATTAATACAGTTATTTACTATAGTTCATTCCCATAGTTTGCTCTGATAGTTCATTCCCTCAGCTGGGCATTTTAATCTCTGGAAACTGTGCCATTGGACAGCAGCATCAATAAAGAAGGGACAGATGCTCTACTATTCCCAATACCCCAATAACTGCAGGGCAAGTTTAACAAGAAGTGAGAACCAATTAAATTGTTATGCTTACAGTGATCTATTATATTGTTTTGGAGGAGGATATTGCCAGCTTCTTTTTCCTGTTTCATTGTAACATGGTACAGTCATTTAATTTTAATTCACATGGTTGCTATATTCCTTACTCTTTAATGAGGGTAGTTAGGATCTTGATTTTTCTTTCTTCTCCAAAGTGGCTCTAAAGTGTTCATTGTGGCCCCTGCATCAGAATTGTTGCTATGCCAGATAAAGCTGGAAAACCACAAAGATAGGCTTGGGAAGTCCACCGGAAAGAAGCTCTAGGAGCTGCAGGTTAGTGTGGGTAACCAGACCTGGGCAGAGCAGTAAATTACATGAACACAAATGAGTAAGCCTGTTTTTCGCTGACCCCTCACCCCACTTAGTCACCATTTCCTCTTAGTCGCCTTTATTATACCTCTTATACCTGGATTATAGTTCCTATCACCACAGTGGAATTTCTTGTTTACATGTCTGTCTCTCTTACTAGACTGTGAGCAATTGCAAGGCAGAACTCATGACTTATTTATCTCTGTACCCCAATCCACTGTCTGGGTTAAGAGAATGCAGGCTCTGGAGTCAGACTGTCTGCACTCAAATTAATGCCCTGCGCATATATATGTGTAGGAACACTTGGCCAGGCAAGATACTTATCTGGGTCTTGGTCTCTCTCTCTCTTTCTCCTTTCTTTGCCTCCCTCTATCCTTTCCTCCCTCTCTTCCTCCGTGTCCTCCGTGCTACCCTTTTCTTTTGATCCTGTGATTCCCTTGCATATAAAAGTATCAAAATCATAAGGTTTATTAATAAATGAAATAATGCTTAGCACAGTGGTGGTCACTAGCAATTCAGTAAATGAAATATAATATTGTATCCATTGACATTAGCATTGATTGTTGAGTAAAAATGCCTTTCTTTAATGTCTCCTTCTCCACCTGTCTGAGCAAAGCTGCTTAGCATGAAAGACTGCCTCTCTCCTTTTTCCCTCTGCCCTTGTGCTATTAGTCGTCCTTTCCTGAAGCATGGTTATTAGCATTCACCTCTCCTGACCTTAGTTTCCTTTACATACTTATCCTTATCTGACATTTGATATGTTTATTGACCTACTATCCAGAATGTAAGTTCTATGAAGATAGAGCTTTGACTAGTTTGTGCCTACTGTTAATCCTTAATGGCCTGGAACAATGTCCGGCACATGGAGAATGCCCAACAAATATTTATTGAATAAATACACACATCACAATACACATAAAATATTTATTTTGTGTGTAGGAGATGGTCACTGATGTGCATTAAATATTTGTGTTCCTTCACTTGCCAAATGGTTATAGAAAAGATTTTCCCTTTATTTTCCATGGTTGGAAAGGGAGGGAAATTTTTGTTTAAAATGTTGTAATAACTGAAACAATTGAAATTTCATGGTTAAAGCCATCCTGTCACTGGGTGTTGGGCCCTGCCCGGTGTGAAGCCGAGTGGTTAGCCCAGCCAATCTTGGCCTACTCCCGGTAAGGCCTAGTCGAGCCTGGCCCGGCTCTCTCTCTCTCTCTTTTGCTCTACCTGCCGGTGGTGAGGGAAAAAAGCCCCGGCATTTTGGTGCCCAGACGTGGGGCACAACAACCACTGCCCCATGTGAGGACGTGTGAAGATTCAAAACGGACTACGGACTGCCGACGTGACGAAGGAAAAATTCAAAATTAAGCTGACGAGCTAATCGGACTGCTGACGGGTGTATCCTCATAAGTTATGAGGTAATCTTCATATTTAATATTCTAACCTTTACTTCTATAATCTGTGCTTACTTCAACTTCCTTTCTCTTTCCTTCCATTTCCGGTTTGCCGCCATTTCTAAACAGGTACGTTCATGGCGGACACACCACGTGGACAGACCTAAAGGAGACTTTAAACGCTTTGCCTCCTCATTTAAATAAAAACTCCGTCCCAAACTTCAACATCTCTTGTTCTTTTCTCTTTCCTCTCATTTTTGGGTTTCCGACAGACCGCTTCTGCGGTGCCGCCATTTTTGTCCTGCCCCCATTTGAATGGGAGCGCCATCTTAGAAGTGCCAGTTCATGGCGGACGCACCACGTGGGTAGACCTAAAAACAAAACTCACCACATGGGTAGACCTAGAGGAAACTTTAAACATTTTTGCCTCCTCATTTAAATAAAAACTCCGTTCTAAAAGACAAAACAAACCTGATGGAGAGATCTACTCCCGGCTGTACTGTGTTTTATACCATTGAGCCTCCCATAAAGGCACAGGCTTATCTGACCATTACGAGTCTAAATCTAAACTTAATTCCACAACATGTTTAGCTATTTTTTGAGACTTTATGCTTATGTTGTACTCATATATATTACTATTGCCCTAATCTTACAAAAACTCCTAAAACAAAAAGACCTCTATGGCTTTGGGGACAAAACTTTTGTTCTAGCCCCATGGATTAATTCAATCCTCCTTGCCATAATTGCCAACCTTAAAGGCTTTTCCAGGAAAAAGTTCATTTTTGCCCTTAAAAACTGTAAGTAAAAACTAAAACTGACTTTTAAAATCTCCTTTCTCCCAAGGCCGCCACCCAAGCCGCCACCCGGCAACTATCTTTTCAGCTCTTTTCAGCCCCTAACTACTGCCTAAGGCAAATGTGCTCAAACCCGTGGCGGAGGACAGCTCCTCCATGTAGCTTTCTGTGAATGTAAACTATGATCAAATACAAACCGAGGTTAACTTTCCTCGTGGACGTGGAACACAAGCCACTGGTCCACAAAACAAAACTTGCGCACTTCAAGCGGAGGGACAACAATCAGGCTCCGCCGACATCCTAAGCTACGGCTCCAGCCCCGGCCCCAGCACTGCCCCGAGCCTCACTGGCTGCGCCTCGCCCGCTCCTCCAGGCGTCATTTTTGGTCACTTTTGTCAACTTGCTTTAAAAATATCTTAGGAACGGGTGGGCGGTCCGCCATGAGGCCATGAGGCAAGCCACTGCCGTCCCCGCCCCTTTTGCCTCTAGACGCTCCCTCTATGCTCTTAACTAAGTGTCCTGCGGGGCCCAAAGTATTTACTTTAAAAAATAAAAAAAAAACAGCTGGGGACATTTGTATTGCCCTGCTAGAGGTAAAAAAAACCTATTTTTCAAGTCTATATGGCTATATCCTACACACCATTGTCCCACCCTTCGCTGCCTTCCCATTAACATAAAGATAAAGAGATGGCCTAATTGTTAAACACTTGCCTGTAGAGCCTAAGGACCCTGATTCGAGGCTCAATTCTCCAGTACCCATGTAAACAGTGGCTGGAGGCCTGGCACGCCCATTCTCTCTCTCTGCCTGCCTAACTCAATTCATAAAATATAAGACTAAGCCCAACTAACCCAATCGGTAATACAATGTTAGCCTGAGATTAAAGTTTTCCCTGACAACTCTGCCCAATTAGAGGGACAAAATTAAAAAATATATGTCCCCAATATATTCAGTATTTTATTAATTTATAGTTTACATCTACAATTGCCTTACTAAGGACAATGTCGCTGGGGGCCAATTTTAAGATGTAATAATATTTTAAAATTCCATTATAAAGATATACAAAATGTACCTAACAAAAATTCCTAAAGCTTAACTGTGACTTGACTACCATAATTTTACTCTATGTACTATGTGACTAATTAATTTCTTTTTCTCTCTTTCATGGCTCTATATAAAACTTCCCCTAGCTTCAATAAGCTTCAATATCATAAAAAACTGCTAACTGTCAGTCCTGGATTAACCCTAACAATACATGTCTCATATCTTTTCTTCCTTGATTAATCAACCTAATGTTTTATTATTATTATTTTAGGTCATTCCAACCCATCTGATCTCCAAGACCTCACTAATGCCTTGCCATTTTACAGATGTCTCCAGAAAAGATTCAGACTGCTCCTCCCTTCAAGATTTTGGGCTCCAGGTTATTCCTTGATACTGTCTCTCCTGTCAAACCCCAACTCCATATTCAAAAATTCTATACTTTGCCTCAACTCCAAAAGGTGCTGGGAAAAATTAATTGGATGAGGCCCTAGATACCCATAACTACTGAAAAACTGTCCCCTTTATTTGACCTCTTAAAGGGTCTTACTCTTTCCTCTCAGATAACCTTGCCCCCTCGTCATGAACAAATTCTACATAAGGTACAACGGGCCATTGATGCTGCTGTCCTAAAGAGGTTTGATCCTAACTTACCTATCTCCCTCTGTATTTTCTCTGGGGAAACATTATGCACTGCGCTGTTGGCCCAGGAAGGAGAACCCATCCAATGGATTGACCTCTCCCTTGGTGGAGTCCCCAGAGTTTACTCTATAACTAACCAGATTACAGACTGCATTATAAAGGGCAGGGACACCTCTGTCCTATTGTTTGGCATGGAGCCTCATGTCATTGTCACCCCCTTTAAGGTAACAGACTTCACTTGGCTTCAGAGAAATAACAACAGAGTTGCTATTGCCCTCGAGGGGTTTCTGGGTATAATTGATTATCACTATGGTCCTTATAAATGGATGAGCTCCTTCTCTAGGTTGGAATGGAGACCCCCCAGACTTTTTTAATCTAAACCCAACCCTGATTTCCTTACCGTATTCACTGATGGGGGGGGGCGCTTGGGAGCTTCCCTAGTTGTTTACCCTCCCCTAAGGAGGGGAGAAAAGTCTATACCCATAAAGTCTATCTCCCATGAGGTCACAGGATCAGCACAATTTAAAGAACTATTTGCTGTCGTTTTGGCTTTGGACACTATTCAGGAGCCATTTAACTTATTTTCTGACAGCCTTTATGTTGTTAACCTGTTACCCAACCTAATTGAGGCCCATATTAGACTGGACTCCAATATTATAACCCCATTGATGATTCAAGCCCGCTCCCTACTTAAACAAAGAATTAACCCCATTTTTCTTCAACATCTCAGAGGCCATCAAAATTTACCAGGATTCCTCTCTAAAGAAAACAATTTGGCTGACAAACTGGCCTCTCAGCCTCAATGTAATACAGTCTCAAAAGCTACACACTTCCACTTATTAACTCATATAAATTGGAGGGGCCTTAAACATAAATATCCCCATGTGCCAGTCAAAGACCTTAAAAAAATTGTCCAAACTTACAAATCCTGTCAGCCTTTCTTCCAGGTACCTCCGCTTCAAACTACAGGAGCCAATCCTAGAGGACTATGCCCTAATCACCTTTGACAGATTGACGTTACTCACTATTCTCCATTTGGAAAACTTAAGTATATTTTTCTCTCAGTTAATACTTTCTCCCATGCTTGCTGGACATCAGCACATGCTGGGGAAAAAACTAAACATGCTATTAGCCATATGCTTCAATGCTTTGCCACCCTTGGATTGCCAGATCAAATCAAACGGATAATGGTCCCTGCTTCGTAAGCAGAACTTTTATAGATTTCCTCCAAACCTGGAAAATCTCACTTTCCACAGGCATCCCATATATTTGAGGGCCAAGCCATTGTGGAAAGATATCATCAAACTCTCAAATCTCAATTACAAAACAAAAGGGGGAATCTCTACCCCACATGACCAACTAAAAAGGCATTATTAACCCTAAATATTTTAAATTTTTCTAAAAAGATAGACACTTGTCCCCTTTTCAAAACATTGGACCTCAGCTGTCACCTACAGCTCCATCTGGGTCAAATGGAGGGACCCATTAACTGGGGTCTGGAAGGGACCAGACCCCTCCTCACAGCAGGGAGAGGATTTAGATGTGTCTTTCCTAAAGAGGAAAAAAAAGACCTATCTGGGTACCGGCAAGAGACTTAAAATATTTACCCCAACAAGGGGATGATAATAATCAATTTTCCAGGGAGTGTCACACCCCTGAGAACTATGCCTCTGTTTCTTCCCAGGAACAACTGAAGGTATGGATGCTACTAGATCTGAATGAAGCCAGAAAAGCTCCAGAAAGATTTACAGAAGAGAGTCGGGACTCCTAAGACAACCTGCTGTAGACGAGCTTACATGGCTTTTTATTCCACCTTCTCCCTCCCCTTGGACCCCTCCTTCTTCTTGCTCTTTACCCTACCTTCTCCCTCCCCCTGAACCCCTCTTTCTTCTTATCCTCACTCTCGGGCCCTGTGTAATTAATAAGATTACACAATTCATTCACCAACAGCTTGAGGCAATTAAACTTCATCAGGCCAAGGCACCACAGGTTTACGACTCAAAGACAATGGCTTTTCCACTTACTGGCTATCCACCTAACATCCCTCCCCTGCCCTCCATCGAACCAATGACGGGTAAGCTCTCAGACAGGCTGAGACAACCTAAGACAGGGCGTGGAGTGGTCAACGGGCTAGAGGCATAGTGCCCAGAGACGGGTAAGGTTCCCAGAGGGGAACAACCTAGGACAGGGACTATGCCATCCACCGTTCTTACAAAAACAAAAGGGGGAGATGTTGGGCCCTGCCCGGTGTGAAGCCGAGTGGTTAGCCCAGCCAATCTTGGCCTACTCCCGATAAGGCCTAGTCGAGCCTGAGTACCTGCCCTTGACTCAGCACCTAAGCTGAAACTGCCTCCACCCAGCTGCTGCTGACGTGATGAAATACTGTTGGCCCTTATACCTTTCTCTCATCCCTCTTCCCACCCCTTCCTCAAAGTATATTGGCCCTTATACCTTTTTCTCATCCCCTCTTCCCACCCCCTTCCTCAAAGTATATTGGCCCTTATACCTTTCTCTCATCCCCTCTTCCCGCCCCCTTCCTCAAAGCACATAAATATCTCCCCCCTGACAATAAACGACGAGTTTCGCCTTAGACGTTTCTCCGCGACTCAATGTGGTTTTTCTCCCCGGTGTTTTAGAGGGGGGAGGGGTTTGAGTCGCCGACACCCGCCTTCTCGCTCAGCCTCAAGAGAGAAACGGCTGGCCCGGCTCTCTCTCTCTCTTTTGCTCTACCTGCCGGTGGTGAGGGAAAAAAGCCCCGGCAACTGGGCTATTAAAGTTAAGGGTGGAAGTCCCTTCTCTGAGCAGTGAGAAAGGCAGTGGTGGCTAGAAGGCATATAAGCTCTGTATAACCTCATAGAAATGGCTGTTGATGAGACACTTGAGTCTGTTCCTGTACATTCCTCACCATGTCTCATTCTTTACAGAATTAAGTTCTGACTCTGTAGTTCCTCCCTACCCCGCTAATCCTGTGCAGAATTTACTTCTGCCAAATTGATTATTCACTGTTCTTCATCCAACTCCAGCACATCTCCATAAACCCCTAATATACATATGCCTTTCCCATTGCTCTCCCCTACTACACAGAACATTAAGCTCCTGTTCTTCAGCTCCTAAGTGCCCTTCATGGGCCCTTGTCCTGCCCATCCTCACCTAGTAAACCTGGAAGACAGCAAGCTACGCTCTTCATGGGATTCCTTAGGAACTTTCATCTTTCTTGTGGGAAAACTTACCAGCTGTTCCTCCATAGACCGACCTACCTCCAGGCTTGCCAGCTGACTTATTTTGAAGACCTGGACTGGTTTTCATTTCTGGTAGTATATGTAAATAGATGGTCAGTGAATGTTTTTGAATGAAGTGACTGGATATATAGCTACATATGCTTTTTTTCTGTCATAAAGAAAATTTGGGGCTTACCTATGATAAAACATGTTAAATATATAGCATATTTCTTATATGGTCAGTACAATACAACTTATTCCACTATCCTTTTATGAAAGGCCAACCAGTGAATAACTATCACAAGTGTGGAGATAAGCTTGTATTTCTTGAGGCCACACTGTTTATCACAAGGCTTGGCAGGGTGTTTCAATGTGCTAGACCAATGGGGCATCTCATGGCTAACTTTGAGGTCTTGAACCTTAGCAAGTATGGAAAAATAGACAGTTGAAACCAAGACTCCTGTCAGGATCAGGGCAAAAGAGCAGACTTAGTTACTCAGGGTAACTTTCAGTTTCTTGTTACAACCTCAAGCAAGCAAGGAAGAGATTGTGCTCACACTGCCCCCTTCTGTCACTCTAGTTTGTAAATAGCAGTGACTTCAGGTCTGATTTGGAATTCTCAATTTCAGGCAGAGGGGAAAGGAAAGTGCATGTTCAATGTGATACATATTTTATTCTCAAGTTTTGCCTATATATAGTTAATTTGATCATTAAAGTTCACAGGGAAGGGGTACTTTAATTGTGTTATAACTACAGATTATACACGGGGGGGGAGTTGAAGGCCACATCAAGATGAACTAATTCATGTATTTATTTGTGATTAGAGGGGTTACTTTGTTTCTCCTTGTTCCTGTTTATTGCCTTGGAAGTTAGAGCATGGCTACTGCTTTGTGCACTGTGGCTCTCCCATGAATAATGGAAATTTCTGTGTCTTAAGAGTAGCTTAGTTATAAATATTGGACCTTTACAAATAAAAGCCAGTGCCACTTCTAAAAATGTTACTGTTGGTGATGTTTCCTCTTAGAAATTCTTGGATCTCATTCTCTTTTTAGAGTTTCCTTGTGAGTTCATTGAGATCTCTCTGTTAAGTAAGTGATGCTAGATAGCACAGAGCTTTGAACTTCTATCAAGGACTTTGAATTCAATTGTGTAAGCAATTTGGAGCCAATTAATATATGTGAGAAAATATTTTAAGCTAATATAGATTGTTTAAAGAGATTAAAATGATATACAACCCAAAATTACATCTTCTGAAAGATAATCATGTCTTTGTGTTTAATGATGGAGCTTGGAAGGAGGGGAAACAGTAGCAGCTTAATGGCATGATACTGCTAGCTAGCTATACTTCCACACTGCATCCAAAATGCTGATCAGCTTTGCCTCACTTATTCTCTATCATCCTTACTGTAAGCCACCATATGCAACCCTGTACCTCCCCTCTAATAATTATTAATTAGGCATTATCCATACAAAAGCGAAAGTCATCTTTGAGAAGCAAGTAAATATATATTACCTCACTTTAAACTGACCAATAATTTACTCTCACACTTAGAGATTTAGCATCATATATGAGACTATACATGGCTTAACCCATTTTTGTTTCTCACATCTACCACCCTCCCCACACACACTTCCTGTTTTACTCATTGGAGTCCAACAGACTGGTCCTCTCAGTTTCTTACACAAACAAAGTTTAGTCTCATCTCAGGCCTCAGAGTCTTTGCTCCTTCCATTCTTTCTCCCTAGAACACAGTTTCCAGAACTGTATATAGCCAGCTCTTTCCCTCACATAACATACCCTCCTGCATTATCTTCTACTTCTCCTTGTCCTCACACAAGACATAATTTCCACAGTATTTATGCTATTCATAAGCCGTGCTATTTTTGGAAGTTATCTTGCTTATTCATCTTTCACTTGTTTAGGATTTGCGTTAGGCACCTGCAATGGAAGTTTTATAAAGGCCTTGTCTACCTTAGTAATTACTGGGTTCCCAACAGTTTAGTGTTTCAAATGACTGTGATAATTATTGATTGATCCAAAAAATGTGTAGAATACAAAGATCAACACAGGACAAATGGGAGAGAACAGGTTTCTGAAAGAATTATACTAAAGATGCTGTGGTTAGATTTGATGACTGGGCATTGGAGATCAATGGAGAGTGCTGCATCTGGACATTAAATGCCCTCTGAAGGCCCATGTGTTAAGAGTTTGGTTCCCAAGTAGCACTATTGGGAGATGGTGAAATTATTGAGAACTGGGGCTTATAGGTTCATAGGTCATCGTGGGCTGCCCCTTAAGGTGGTGTGGGACCCTGGACTTTTCATTCTCTCATTACTCTCTGGTTCATGTTGTGGTGGGATTTACTTTGTCATATTTCCATCACATTGTGTTGGTTAGCCTATTCCCAAAGCAATGGGCCAACTGATTATGAACTAAAACCTCCAAAATGTGAGGCACAACAAACCTTTTCACTGTGTAACTTGGTTATCACAAGTATCATATTATAGTGACAGAAAGTTAATATATACAAGGAGGAATTAGATGATGAGTTTTCACTAAGGCAGTGATGTCATTAACAGAGAGGAGAACTTGGTGGAATAAAATGGATGGAGTAGAAAAGCTCTGAGTTTCAGTATATGATTCTGGTGGATGCATATAAAGATGCCCAGTGGGTACATGGAAGTTAGGAAGAGATCAAAAGTAAGTGGGTAGATTCTGGAGTCATTTTCTTAGTGATGTTGGTTAATTATGTTAGAATTAGGTCATCAGGGGAAAATATACAAAGAAGATAGAGGAGAATTTTAAAGATGTGTGGATGTTAGCCCAAACTTCCTTATAAACAAGGATCATAATAGGACTGGTGATATCTAACAAGTTAAGAATAGATTGTGGAGATTATGAGGCCAAAGATGACTAAGCATGAAAATTTGGCAAGAAAGGGTTATCCAGATGTAAAAAATTATAACACCAACAAGATGAACTTTGCCTGCCCCAAATAAACAATCAGTGTATAGGAGGCCCTGTACCCCCAAGAGAGATTTGTGTGATAGCTTTGTTTCCTTCCCTTTGATGCAGAGTAAGGATTGGCCAACAAATGATGCTGCTCTACCTGTGCTTTTGTGGAGCCAATAATGTACACTCATTTTGGGGTAAAACACATTAACAAAGACACTAAGCAAAAGATAAATGATGGTAAAACCTACATTTCTTGAGCCCTTACTATGGAATACATGGTGAACTAATCATTCAACATACATTATCTTACTCCTTCTCACAAAATCTCTATAAAGGGAGTACAACTGTTATGCCCATTATAATAGGTGAAAACTTGCCATTCAAAGGTGATCTGATTTCCCACCTAGCTGGTGATGGAGCTGAGATTCAACCCCCATACTACCTGATCTCACAGCCTCCTCCTTTAATCTTGATGTTCCATTAATTTGCTTTGTAGAAACTATTTTTTAGTGCTCAAATTATGCTAGGCTTCTATCTCAAATATGTCAGTAAGTCAGACACATATATTAATATAGGTTGGCCAAAAATGCTTTGAAGTTGTTTTGTGCTGATCAAAATTAGGTCTTGTTCCTTCATTACATCTCCTGTGTTACTCTACTTTCCTTAAAGGACTACTGTTGTTTACTCTAAGCCCACCCCCACCCAAATCCTCAGAGGAACTTGAATCACAGGATTCTCTGGATAGCTGAAATAGAAATACTGTTTAGAATTCTACCTTAACAATAAGTGAGAATCCTATAAGCATGGCCTTTCCGGTGGGTAAGGCCTGCTCCTAAAATGTTCATGTTAAGTACATGGTGTTGTGTATGGGTGTTGCAGCATGATGTGCTGGGGATATAGTACTACTGATGTCCTTAGAAACTGTCCTTTCTCTGCAAGTCTCCCAGTGTTGTGATATGCCTCTGGCCATACATTTCTTTTATTCATCTTTCAGTCCTTATTTTATTACACCTAGGCTTATGTTGTTCATACATCAAAGTACTTCTGCCAGGCAAAAATTATCTGCTGATCTGGGCCTTCATAGACTGTCCCCTTAGGGGAATTGGTAGCTATTATAAGAAAGCCTGAGTGTGATTATCTAGCAGCTCCTGTGATGTTTTGTAGACTCACCAGGAATGTGGCTTCCACACTTTGACATCTTGAATCAAACAGGGACCTGGTGGGATATGTAAACAGACCTCTCAAATGGCTCTTGGTCTTAGTTTGCTAAGAAGCAAATATAAATTAGACATATGATCTACTGCTGTGATGGACTAACTTTTATATATGCATATAAAATATTTCTGAGATCCTCAGTCCTGCAGGGAAACAGGCCAGCCTGCAGCAATTCTAAATCAATTCTAGATGAGGGCCTCTCTGACTTCATACCCAGGAAATGCAATGATGCAAGGTGGTGCTTTCTGCAGTGCATAAATATTTATTAATGGGCACTTTGTACTAAGTATGATGTTCCTTAGAGATTCCAAAAATAACTTTTCTATGGTTAGTTTTGTGTTTCCCATAGAATTCTCCCTGCTTCTCTTTACAGCCATCATTACTTTTTCTCTATACTGGTTACCTCTAAAATGCTTACTTTTGTTTTTCCCTACTGAGTTATAAGCTCACTGAGGGTAAGACTTGTGTTTGTTTCATCATTTTTTCCTCTATAGTATGTAATATAGTTTTTTGTACAAAAGTTTACATAAATATTGGCAGAAATGTATGATAATAAGAGACATGGAGAAAAAGAGGGATTTCAGAAAAGCCCAAAGCTTTGTTGAACTACAGCAACCTTCCTCATTACTCAGTGGGTCTCTAAGGAAGGATGATGTTTTTAAGGAAGGACAGCGTTGATTCTGATTAGTCAGTGGATCTGTCTTTTTAATGAGCCCTTACCAACTAATTACACAACATACCTGAACATACAAGACAGTGCACTTGGGACATGGGATGTATTCTACCACTGATAGGCCTTGCCAGTGACCCTTTAGATATGTAAAGTGTGTATGTGTGTGTGTGTGTGTGTGTGTACATGTGTGCACATGTGTTGGGGTAGTGACTGTTGCTTTTGTGAAGCATTGGTGTTCTTAATGTAGTCTCTATTGATTATTTCTATTTGGCAGTTCTTTTCTTTATTTGTTTCCACTTCTAGGTGCACTTTTTCTAGGATAAAATGGCAATAAAAGGATGCATTTTCTTAGTTCTTTCTTGCAAATGAGCCATATCTTTCTCTACCACTAGCCACCTTATCTCAATTTTCCTATTAACTTATGATTGTATTAAATATCTTACACATTGATAATTGAAGTACCGGAGTTCAGTGTAATGGCACACCAACTATACAATTATATGACTTCATTTAAATGTATGAAAATTTTAAGGGGTTGGTCAGGAGACAACAGATTGAATTTGGTTTCTAGCAGATACATAAATCTTTTTATATGTCACTCCATATGCCATTTGAATGACAACTAGATTTATCATGAAGATATACAACACTGGTCCCATTTTCAAATAATTATCTGATGTCCTATGATAGCCAGTGGAACTGCACATTGCACAGCAGCTTGTCACTTTGAAAGGTCCAAGGGTATGTGATGTATTCGAGGTTCTATTCATTATCTATAAAGATAACATGCAATTTTCTTGGCAGAAACTCTGCATTATAGAGGAAAAGGGTATTGTTTCCCATTTCATATTTGAATGGCATGCTTTGAAAGCCTCTTAAATCTTGGGCCACATGTGTTTCTATGTAGGCACAGTTTTGGAAAGGAGGCAGAGTAGCCAATGCATAAAATAAATAGAATAGTCTAGAACCTTGCTAAAATATGTTAAATTATTGCCGTCAGTATCTAAGCACTTAAACCACAAGATAGGATTTTATTGTTCTGAGACAAGTTTTTATCCTAAGAACAAATTCTTGTTTCTATAAACTTCTGAATTCTATAGCAGAAGCATGCCCATCTTTAACCCAACCTTTTATATTCATGAAAGGCTAGTTCTCTGATGTTACAGTTGTTATTTTCTTATGTTGGTAACCCTTGAATTGCTCCATATTTGGAACTAACAATACAGGAATGTAGAAAATTTTGCATTCTATGTGAAAAAGATAACTCACTATACCCAGAAAAAAAAATTCTGGATAACATTATCCTGGTTGGTAGGTCATCTATTCTTTTTTCTCCTTCCTCTTTCTTTCTTTCTTTTTCTTTCTTTCTTTCTTTCTTTCTTTCTTTCTTTCTTTCTTTTTTTCGAGGTAGAGTTTCACTGTAGCTCAGGTTGACCTGGAATTCACTGTGTCATCTCAGGGTGGCCTTGAACTCATGGTAATCCTCCTACCTCTGCCTCCCGAGTGCTGGGATTAAAGATGTGCAGCACCATGCCCTGCATCATCTAATCTTTTATTGGCTGCTTTATGCTTATAATCCTTTGATAATAACGAAAATGCTTTGTATGCTTGGTACTGAATTTGGACTAGAGATACAGTGTTGTTCTGTGCTAGGATGGGCTGTTGCTCTGCTTGATGCCCTGCTTGATGCCAAGTATATGTGTTGAGGATGTTTAATGAAAGGAGAAAGTCACTTCAGTAAGACTGTATACTTTGAGGGAGCTTTGGAGTAAAACAGGATTGGAATAATTTGCTATTGGTTACTTAATCTCTTAGAGAGTCTTATTTTCAACATTCCAACAGTTCCACATTGTTATATGAATTTAAAAGAGTATACATGAAAACTTCTGGTATTGAGGGTCAGTTTTATTTGTCAATTAATAATTTTTTTGACCTTAGGTATAGCTTTCTTCATTTTATTATTTATTTATTATTTATTTTATTCAAGTATTTTATTACTGGAAAATACATGATCTCAGAACTTCTTAGGAGTATTTCTTTTAATGCCTTTATTTCTTGCATTCAAGTTTTACCCTACAAGGACTACTTAATAATCTCTTTTCAGTGGTTGGATACAACAGGCCGGGCTTTGCAGCCAGCTTATTTGTTTGTATGCCAATAAAACAAAAACAGTCCCAGATCATACACAGAATCAACTACCTCTTATTCCTAGAACTAATCTTGTCTAGACATGGCTCTTTCAGCTTTTTGGCATATTGTTTTTGTTGGTCCTTTTGAATTTCTGGATTTAAATTCAGTAAACAGTAGTTAAGTAATCTAACATTTTTCAGATGTCACAACTTGCATTACCTGCTGTGGATTCCAAGAGAATGGAAAATTTTCCCTACGGACTTCTTACAAATAACTGGAAAGACAAGGAAAACACTATATTCAAACAATACTTGGATTCCCCAACTTCTCCAGTTCTATGATAAAAGAATTCAATTTGTTCCTTGAGTTAAATCCTTCCATTCATTATTGGTCTTTGCTCTTCTTTCTTACTATTGTCCTCCACCCTCAGATGCAATTCATTTCAACCAATGACTGTGGCATGTTGAGATCTACTTGTGAAAAATGCTTTCTACAGGCAATTGTTACACCAAAGTGACTGTTCTGAATCACGGTAACATGATGTGAGGTATTTTGAATAAAGCAACCTGTTCATTCGGTTTCCTCCATTTTATCCCTTGAAAGGTGCAACTGCATTTTAAAGCAGGAGTGTGAAGATTTTAATAAGTTAATTATTAATCTTTAAGGCCAAATGTGATTAGAATTTCTAGTATCCCCTTTCTTTACTCTCCTCTTAGTAGGAAAAATGTGCTGTCAGAAAAGGGAGCAATAACATTACCAGCATGAATGAATGAGTGAATAACATTAACTCTCCTTCCTGATTATTCACTCACACAGATCCATGGGGAACACACAGAGATGGCAGGAAGTGAGGGGAGGAGATGATAGAACCAAGTATAAGATGACAATGTTGCCAGTTGCTTATTGGACACTTGCTATATGGCAAGTAGCTTCAGGACATTATCTTTAACACTTACACAGTCCTACAGAGTGACATTCTTTTCTTAACTTTTAAATTTTTATTTATTTATTTATTTTAGAGATAGAGAGAGAAAAGAGACGGAGAAAGGGAATGGGCATGTCAGGGTCTTCAGCTGCTGCAAACAAACTCCAGACACACATGCCACCTTGTGCATCTGGCTTACGTGGGTCCTGGGGAACTGAACCTCAGTCCTTTGGCTTTGCAGGCAAGCACCTTAACCATTAAGCCATTTTTCCAGCCCCAGATTGGATACTCTAATTCTTTATTCCACATATCTACATTAGGAGAATATCCTCAGAGGGGCATAGTGATTTCCTTATTGTATTGACTATACTATTGGAAGCTTTTTCAAATCCCAATCTTTCTGATTCTAACATAGAATCCTTTTCTTTATAGCTAGGGTTATAAAACTCTGTTTCCTATAAGTTACTTCAGAAGGTTTAACTAATTCCACTTATACATATATAAAATTATTTAGAAAAAAATAAGATACATGCTAAAGATAATTGGTATAAACTTTATCTGATTTAAAAAAATGAATGCTTTAAAACATCACAACTATACTCACTCTGCTATAATACCACTTGTATCTGTAGAATATTTTGGAATGAAAATAAAGATGCCATTTTTTGAGGTAGGGTCTCACTGTAGCCCAGGCTGACCTGGAACTCATTCTGTAGTTCCGTGGTGGCCTTGAACTCACAGAGGTCCTCCTATCTCTGTCTTCCAAGTGCTGGGATTAAAGGCATGAGCCACTATGCCCAACAAATGCCTTTTTAAAAGTAAATTTTTATTTATTTATGAGAGATAGTGAGTATGGTTGTACCAGAGACTCTTGCCACTTTAAACAAACTCCAAACACATGCACCACTTTGTTCATCTGGCTTTATGTAGGTACTGGGGAATCAAACCAGTCCTTCAAGCCTTACAAGCAAATACCTTTAACCACTGAGCAATCTCTCCAACCCAAAGATGCCATTTGAAAAATGGGTTTCCTAGGAAGGAGACAAAAGATTGATAATTGATAGCCTACAAATTATACTGTTTATTTACCCAGAGATATACTACATAATAAAAGCGAAACATACTAAGAAATATATCAACATGTATAACATAATATATGTAATAAGTATTACATAAGGAATAATATAATATGTTTAAATGTATGGCAAAGAAAGACCTGTAGGGTAGACCTCTCTGTCCTTCTCATAATTATTCTCAAAATGAGACATGTACATTTACTACCTATATTTTCTTTCTATCTACTTTAAGAGTTGGAAGAGGCTGCCTGATGTTAAGTGCTCCCTATAACTGTGTGGGACCAATCACTGCATAAAATGTCAGGCATATTAATATTACATTCCTGTAATCTCAGTCATTCACAGGGTTGTTAGGAGAATTCCAAAGTCAAGACTAACCTAGGTTACATAATGAAAACTTATTTCAAAGAAATAAAAAAAATAAAATGAAGAAAAGAGTAGCACTAGGGATTTCATAGACACTTTCATGCATGCACAAGTCCCTGGGTTTGATCCCCAGCCCTACAAAGAAAGAAGGGGAAGAAGGGGAGGAAGAAGAATATGAGACCAATAAGCAAGAAGAGGAGTAGGAGAAGTTAATGTTCCTGTTGATTAGGCCACGATAATAAGATTTCAGTTTTAAAACATACATGGAAGTGAGATGTACACTCCTAACTTTTGTCATTTGTTCAAGTAATACTTCCTTATTTTGAAGAGAAACTTAAAATATGACTTTACATACATACCTGCCTGCTATCGAAATCTGTATTTTTCTACACACACACCAAAAACTTTAGACCCAACTAATGCTGGTAATGTCACCTTCTTACTTGAACAACAGTACTATTTTCCCCTATGGCAGCATATTCTTAAAAGGTTAGAACTCAAAATGATAGCTCACTTGGAAGAACTTTATCCTGCAGACTTCTATTCAAGGCACTATGGTGATACAGTTTCTGCCTTCACTGGTATCACATGAGAGTAGAGGTCAAGAGTGCTTTCAGAAGACTGTAAGGGAATCACCTAGTTTCAGTGGCTGCTGTTACTTCAGACTATTGGCTAGATTTGAAGCCAGAGTATATATGACCTCACAGGATTTCTTCCTTTAACCTTAAGATTGTTCAAGGCTCATCTAAACACTTTCTTGTAAGGCTTTACACTAACAGGAAAGATCGCTGTTTGCTGCCTTCATCCTTTGTTTCCTACATGGAAAATTACTTCCTGGGATGTCTCTGATAATTTGGCAGCTGTGTTTTATCTTTTTTTGTCACTGGTCACAGGATCCCTTTAAGACAAGACAGCGTCATTTTATAGGTATGGAAGCAGAGGTCACTGGAGGTTAAGTGCTTTTTCCAAATCATAGATGAATGTGTAGGACCAAAAACTACATGAAACATCATACATATTTGGAGAAATAAAAATCAGAGTTCAAGAATCTGTAACTTGTAAATCATTTTTTCACTGGTATGATTTTAACTTTGAGGTTGTACTTGCATCTGATTAAGTTCAGAGATTCAGTCAAATTCAGCTTTTTAAAATGTATGTATGTTTATGTGTGTTTGTGTAGCATGTTTATGTGCTGGCATGTATATATGTATATTGTGTGCTTGTGTATGCATACTCACATGCAGATAGGCATGTGTGTATGCATGTTCATATGCAGGTGTGTGTGTGTGTGTGTGTGTGTGTGTGTGTGTGTGTGTGTGTGTGTGTAGGCCAGAAGTTGACTTCAGGCATCTTTCTTGATTGCTCTCCACTTTATTTATTGAGACAGGATCTCTCATTTGAACCCAGAGTTGGTGGATTCTGCTAGTCTAGCTAGCCAGCTTGTCCTAGGGATCACTTCTTTGAGCCTTGGGAGTGATGGAATTATAGGCCCATTCCCATGCCCTCTGATAGTTATGTGGGAACTGAGGATGGTAGTGCCAGTCCTCATGATGTGCGGCAAGTGCTTTACCCCCTGACCTATCTCTCCTGCCTTTCAAATTAAAATTTGTATCTCAGCTACCTAGGGTTGTGCCAGATGCAACATGGGACCTTAAAGCCATATAGAATTAATGGAAGGGTACCAAGCAAGTAACCTTTCCTGGCAAGAAGTGGCATTTTCATACTGATTATTTTCACTTCAGCATTCAGTTGCACTGTCTCCTCATTAAAGCCTGAATCCCCTCATAAACAACAAGTACCTTTAAAACGACCATAGTTTTTTTTACCTGAAGTTTCATATTACAGAAGGTGAAGATTTTGTAAGTAGAATTGAATTTTAATCTGAGCCTTTTGAAAGTTCTTTTGTGCTTCTACTGGAGCCTAATATTGCTGAAAACTACTGTTGCCACTGTTATGATACTGATGGTATTTATTGTTATTTATTATTAACCATTCACTCAGTTGTGGAATGTGTCTAAAGACTTATGTGCATTATAATATTTAATTTGCACAACATACCTAAGGGGCAGGTCTTATTGTCACATTACTCTAGTCGGCAGGCACTGAGTCCCCTGCCCTAAGTCACAATGCCAGTCAGGCATGGCTAGTGGGAAGCTAATGATAATGGTGAGAACTGGGTGGTCAGCCTCCATAAACAGCAGCCATTATGGTGATGAGAGAATGCTGGAGTGCTTGAGATGCAGAACACAATGAATTCACAGCATCTCAGCATGAGTGTGTTTATGAGGTCAATTCCCTCACTGAGAACAAATACAGTATACAAACTATCTCTACTTGATAGGACAGGAAATTTAAGGGTGTATTAGGTGTCAGAAGTGATCACAATATCCTAAAATTAAAATTGTCCTTATTTGAGAATATACCTTTTATTAGTTCACCTATGGAGGTGTATATGAATGTAGAGAATGGGAAACAGAGGCTAGCATTCATACAACCAGTTTACCTAACATAATTTGATGTGCTATATACTTAAATATTACAAAACAGGGTGAAATATTCTTCCTTGCTTTTCCTCTAAGAGAAATCTGTTGCTGTCTGTTGTTCAGCCTTCAAGCTGCATGTCCCATCCCACAATGTTTCAGTGGAGAGCTGCCAGAAGAGAATAATAACACCAGCAGTGTTATCTTCTGACATGAAGGACAGGCATACACTTCCAGCCTAGACTTGGCTTCTTGCCTCCTGTGAAGGCACCAAGCAACCAGCCCTACTGACAGCCTCCATGAGACATATTCTCTTACTCTTGCACTTCTTAAATCTCCCCGTATTGTATATTTTTTGTTTCCTTCAAGCCTTTCATCTCTTACAGCTCACTTCTTATGTGTCCCTGAGATTAAAGAAACAAGGAGTACCACAAATTAGGTGGTCAATTTGAGATCTACTGACCCCAACATAAAAAGTCCTCAGGCCAGTCTCAAATCAAGCCATAAGCCACTCACGAAGCCAAAGAGGCCCACACCATCTCCATTTTTTAAGGCTCCATGTAGATTAGAAAGGAGATATTGCCAAAGAGAGCTAATAAAACATCTGTTAATTACTGTTTAGTATAATACAAACATTTTAGCACAAGAATATATATATATATATATATATATATATATATATATATATATATATATCTGCAAAAATGATATGTTTTGTGTGCATTATAAGTCAACAATTTCAGGTGGTATGGGAAATTTCTAGGTCATAGATTGGGTCATCTGGTGAATGTTTTATTTTCCAATCACCAGAGCATGTCTCTGAGGGTGTATATATAATCTCATTTCAGAACAGAATGTTATTGTCAACAATGGAGGATGGTGGGGAATGAGACTCACTGACTTTCCACTTCCATTTCTCTTTTTATTCAGTCCTCTCTCTGAGAGATTCTTCTTGACATCAGATACAAACTTCTATGCTTGTAATATCTTCCTAGGCTTCATGACTACATTTTCCAAGAAACTAAGAATTAGAACTACCATTGTACACAGCAGTGCCTCTCCTGAGTACGTACCAGAAGGAATCAAAGTCAATGTACAATAGTGATACCTACACATCCTTTTTTATTGTTGCACAAGTCACAATAAAAGTTACCGAATCAATCTCAGTTCCTGTCCGCAAGTGAGTGGGTTAGGAAATGTGGTATATCTATGCAATGGAATTTTACTCATCCATAAAGAATGAAATGTTCTTTGCAGGAAAATGTGTGGACTAGACAACACCATAAAGTGAAGGAAGTCAGATTCCCAAAGTCATATATCACATTTTCTCTCATATATGGAGCATAAACATTTTTTTTGTTTTGTTTTTCAAGGTAGAGTCTCACTCTAGCTCAGATTGACCTGGAATTCACTATGTATTCTCAGGGTAGCCTTGAACTCATGGCAATCCTCCTACCTCTGCCCCCTGAGTGCTGGGATTAAAGGTGTGCACCACCACGCCGGTCTTAAACATTTTCTAAAATGTCTTTTTCCCCCTAAAAGATGGCATGAAAGTAGTGAAGAGACATTTAGGGAAGGAGAAAACCAGGGGCTTAGTAAAAGGGTAAGTTAGGAAACAGTAGTTGGGAGGGTGGGTCTGATCAAAACACACAATAGACACATACAGAGATAGTGTTAAAACCACAAATATGACCATTGATAATAATTATAACTAAATATAATTGTGGTAATTATATGATTATAATTTTAAAATGAGTAACTTACCTGAGAGTAATCTAATGAAACAATGAGCAGAACTCTCTCTCTCTCTCTCTCTCTCTCTCTCTTTTTGGTGTTTCCAGGTAGGGTCTCACTCTAGCTCAGGCTGACCTGGAATTCACTATGTAGTCTCAGGGTGGCCTTGAACTCATGGCAATCCTCCTACCTCTGCCTCCCAAGTACTGGATTAAAGGCGTGCACCACTATGCCTGGTTTAGAACTCTCATTTTTAAAATTCTGAATATTTTCTCTTTTAAATTGTACAATATTTCAGCTTTGCAATTTAAGTTAATATTAGAAACTCTTTAAAATGATTTTTTGGTTTTTAAAATGTGTAACAATTTTGAAATTCTAATATTCTTACTTATTCTCTTCTCTATCCCTAGTGTGGAATATATAGAGCTGGAAAACAGGACACTGTTCATGCTGAGGAGACAGTTTATAGCTTGCCCTGTCACTCTGCCGCTGGATGAGCATGAAGCATGGTTCCTCTCTGTCCTCACTTTCTGTATCTCTGAAACGAGACAATTCATTTCCATTTCTTAAGTCTCTTTTAGTTTTAAAGGACTGATTTTTAGTACTTTCTCTATCTCCTGCTGAACTGTCTGCAGAATATTTTAGTGCCTGAGTTCTGAAGTGACTGGAATGCTATACTGGCCCACTCTTTAACAGGAAAACCAAGGGCTGGAGATGCAGCTCTGTGTTAGGGCTCTTATATAGTATGTGAAAGGCCCCAGTTTCAAACTCAAGTCACACACACACATGGCACAACACTAAAGGGAAGAAAACTTAGGAGCTGGGGAGATGGTTCAGTGAATAAAGCACTTGTCATGCATGTGTGGGTACATGATTTTAAATCCCTAGAAACCCTGTAAGTCTATGCCATAATAAATTTCTGTAATCCCAGTATGTCTCTAGTGAGATGGACAGCATAGACAGGAGACTCTCTGTTCCCAGGTCAGCTAACATAACATAAGCCTTGGTGAGTAACAAGAGTTGAAGGTTAAGACTGAAACCCCAAGCTATTCTCTGACCTCCACATGCTCCCTGTGGCACATGTACAAACCCACACTCACACTGCGCACTGACACACAAATATTGGAAAAAAATATCTGAATGTGGTGACACACATTGGTAATACCAGGATTTAGGAAGTGGGAGCAGGAGGAAGAAGGTCAAAGTCACTTTGGTTAAATTGGACGTTTGAGCCCAGCCTGGGCTACAGGAGATCCTATATCAAAAACAACAAGAAAACTTTTGCTTACCTACGTATCAATCCAAAGCCGCTCTGACACTGATTCATTCTTTCTTTGACCTGGTGGCAAAAGGATGCTTATTTTGATGTCATGGAAGAACAGTACGTACCAACTAAACTCAAATCACTATAAAAATTTAAAGGCAAATTTAATTTTGTTACATTAGTTGTTTCCAGATACAGATCTGTACTGATAGATTAGGTCACTAGATGGCGATATAAGTGCATCACATAACAAACATTTCCTTAATTGGTCCAACATTAAGATCCTAGCTATTGAGGCCAGAGCAGGATACATCAGTTAAAGAAACAAAGTCAAATATTATCAGGTGGTGGAGAGTTAGCTAGTACTCCGAATGTGTTCAGTAAACCAGTGACTATTGAAAGAGAAGATTCTAAAAAATAAAGTAAATCACATAAATCACACTACTTTTGAGAGTATCTTCAAGCTTATTTTTGGGGCAAAAGTTGACGATAAATGCAGATATGTCTAATCCACATATCCCTCTCCAATTTTGGTTCTAAACTTTTAAAATAGCAATTACTTGGGATGGCGTGTGTCTCAACCATATTATTATTCATTGACGAAGTAATATATTCTTATCAGGAATGTGAGCCCTAAGACTGGTGCTTTAAAGAGGAAATGGCAGACTTACTGTAAGCTGTTGGCTGGACCATTATTGACTGGCAGGCTCAACTGGAAGCACTTTGTTAGTGGATTAGGTTGCCCTGGAAATGCCTTCCTGAAACTCTAATGATGCACTTAAGGGAGCCCTTTGGGACAGGAGTGAAATGTCTCTTAGCAGGCATGTCTTCCATTCCGGTCCCCTTGGGATGAGTTGGGAGGGGCAGGCACATCCAAAGAGATGCTCAGTAAGGGAACAGCTCGGGGAAAGGTTGCAGGTAACAGCTCCTTACAGGTAAGCCAAGGCAGAGCCTGTTATAAACTGTGAGCTTTCTATGAGTGCATCATCCATCATTTTGAGAGAGCATCATAAATCCTTGTGTGTGTGTGTGTGTGTGTACGCGCGTGCGTGCGTGTGTGATTTGTGGGAGTGTTGGTGGCAGAAGAATGAAGAAGAGTGTTTAAGTGAATATGACTAATAATTTTTAATAACACGTCTAATTTAGATAATTGAGTGGGAATAAGAAAGAACATGGTGTAGAGGGGAAATGCACCCTTTAGCAGAAATTCAGTGCAGAAAAAGGGGATTGTTTGAAGGTTTTTCCAGATGAAAGCCACTTATGTTTATCTCACTGCTGGGGTTCTGAATAATTGCTGGGGGTGGGGTGGGGTGGGGGTAGGGTGGAGTGGAGGTAAAAAACTAGGAAGAAAAGGCAAAGAAAAGGCTCGTGGGAACTCCAGAATACAGGACAGGACCGGGGAACCGTCGGCGCGGCGCGGCTAGGCGGTCCCGCCCCGCCCCGCGCCCGAGCGAGCGCCTGGACGTCGCGTGCCTACCGCCAGTCCCGGCAACCTGTCACCGAGGAGGACGTGACTCCGCGCTGCCTCCGCTTTCTCCAAGCCATATTCCTTTAAGATGATGTAATAGTCATTTCCCTGGATGGTTTCTTGCCTGCACTGCTGAAACAACAGCATCCGAACTGCGCTGGGGACTGTGGAAGCACAGCTCGGCGCCGGCACCCACACCTCGGCGCCGCTCGCACCTGCCGGAGAACATGGGCTCCGGGTTACCCCCGCCCGCAGGTGCGCTGGCTTTCCAGACCCCAGCCCCGCGCATCCGTCTGTCTGCCAGCCTCTGTGCTTTCTGAGAATCTTCCCAAGTCCTGGTACCTCTTGCAACTGTCCTCGGCGGTGGCATTACGGATCTTTTTTCAAAGGTTTGATTTTTGAGGATTTTTTTTTCTCCTGACAAAGCCGTGGTTGCATTTTTAAAAAAATCTGTTTTACTTCTTCAACCACTTCTCATCACAGTTTAACTTTTTTTTTCTTTCTCTGTGTGACTTGTTTTAACTTGAGATCGGGAGTGAATGCAAACACATGCATATGTACATGCATACAAATATACAAATATCCATCTATGTAAGTACATGCATATGTAATTACTGTTTTCCGAGAGCACTTGTCTCTCGCACCTTCCTTGATACTTCTGTCCTTTACCTGTTTGGGGTTTGACAAGACCCAGACTGTGGCTGTGGATGCGGTTGCTCTGCAAATGATTATTTCTTCATAAGAACTGGGTCTCCAGCTCTTGCTAAGGTAAGCTCCAAGAGAGACTGCTTTCCCAGTCCTGCCGAAAAAAAAGGTCCTCTTTAAAAAGTTAAAAATTGAATATTCCTTGATAATGAAGATTTACAACTAAGATTGCTTTTGATATTAGTTGCCGGAGACAGAGGCTTAGAGATTAACAGATGTAAATGGCATGAGACAAGCTGGGGTTTATTGAGGAATGGTTGAAATCAGTAATTCAGGTGTTGCTTATGTAAAATACCCTTTCTTTCTCCCTCTCTTTTCTCCCATCCTTTATGTCTTATCTCCCTGAGGACTTTCCTTTTCTGACTCATTCTAAGTATAAGGAAATAAGTTTTCTTTTTTTTTCCCTGACAGACAGACCTCTGAGTAGCAGGGGACTTGGCCTTGCCTAAGGGGCCTGATGGAAGATTGGAAGTAGACAAGCTGATTGTGCTCTGTGAAGTGGCGCTCACCACCAACCAGAGGTAGACTTCTTGTCTGGCATCACTTCACCTGTGACCTCTCCTAAATTTTCCTTTATTGTGAAATTAACAAACAAACAAACAAACAAACAAACAAACAAAACTGGGGTAAAAGGAAGTCCCTGGTAAAAACAAGTTAGCATCCTTTTCTCTTACAAGTTGATGCAAAGGACAAATAAGCCTGTGACTCCACTGGGTTGTACCTTTAAATCCAAGTAGCAGCGGAGGTGAGGGACAATGGCTCTGAGTGGGAACTGTAGTCGTTACTATCCTCGAGAACAAGGGGCTGCAGTTCCCAACTCCTTCCCTGAAGTCATCGAGCTGAATGTTGGGGGTCAAGTTTATTTTACTCGTCATTCCACTTTAACAAGTATCCCTCATTCCCTTCTGTGGAAAATGTTTTCCCCCAAGAGAGACACGGCTAACGATCTGGCTAAGGACTCCAAGGGAAGGTTTTTCATTGACAGAGATGGATTTTTGTTCCGTTACATTCTGGACTATCTCAGGGACAGGCAGGTGGTCCTGCCTGATCACTTTCCAGAAAGGGGAAGGCTGAAAAGGGAGGCTGAGTACTTCCAGCTCACAGACCTCGTCAAACTCCTGACTCCTGATGAAATCAAGCAAAGCCCAGATGAATTTTGCCACAGTGACTTTGAAGATGCCTCTCAAGGAAGTGATACGAGAATCTGTCCCCCTTCCTCCCTGCTCCCTGCTGACCGCAAGTGGGGTTTCATCACTGTGGGTTACAGAGGCTCCTGTACCTTGGGTAGAGAGGGACAAGCAGATGCCAAGTTTCGAAGAGTTCCCCGGATTCTGGTTTGTGGAAGGATTTCCTTGGCAAAGGAAGTTTTTGGAGAAAGTTTGAATGAAAGCAGAGACCCTGACCGAGCCCCAGAAAGATACACCTCGAGATTTTATCTCAAATTCAAGCACCTGGAAAGGGCTTTTGATATGTTGTCAGAGTGTGGATTCCACATGGTGGCCTGTAATTCATCGGTGACAGCATCTTTCGTCAACCAATATACAGACGACAAGGTCTGGTCAAGCTACACGGAGTATGTCTTTTACCGTAAGTAGGAAGAGTTCCATTTCTTTCTGTATGTATCGGTTGTCTTCACAGATGTGTATGACCACATGATCTGTCAGTATATAAGGAATATAGGATAGGGTTGCTCTAAGACTTAAATTATAACTAGGGCACTAGAGGTTTTAATTCAGTTCCCATGCCTTACTGAAAGCAATTTTTATTCATTTGTGAGGTCACAGGATAGTTAAAGACTCCAAAAATCACATGGTACAAATGATATGGTTTAGTAAGTATAAGTGAACATCCGCATGTGTGATTTTTTTTTTTTTTTTGTTATATACTGAATTGTGAAGGTAAGGTTGATGATTACAATTTGGCTGTTGGCTCATGGAATTTGGAGTTTTGCAGAGTCAGAATGCATGAAAAACTACTGTCATTCCTTTTCAGCTGAACTCTAGGGGTCTGTTGAGCTGATTGCCAGAGACTTGCTTTCATCAGGGCTTTCAGAGCACAAATTGATGTTGCACTGAGTGATGTGGTTTTGGCTAGATGGCAGTACAGACTGCTGGAAAGCCCCCCCCCCTTCCCCCCTCAGTTCTAAAATCCACTGTAATGGGCTTTATAAATCTGCTGTTTGATTCTATTGCATTTTGTACTAAGACTTGAGTTGCATTACAGGTTTAATTAAGCTGAACTTCATTTAAGAGTCATCTGAAATAAACTAGATCCCTGAGAACTGTCAGTCACATGCAAAGATGAGGTGATGGCAGGAAACCAGAAAGCGAGAAAAGGAAATGATTATAAGGTTGAATTTTACATAGGGGACTTTAGAAGACAGGTCACTTGCTTAGGGTACATTGCCTTATTTTATGAAATGGCATTCTAAACTACAAGCCATTGATCTCTGAAGGAAGAACAGGGAATCAGCTGATATCATTTGGTGCTTAATTTATCTGCTGATTTTCAACAGGTCTGGGAGTTGAGTAAAGTGAATTTCATCAGGAGTATATTTCCTATGTTAGAATTCAGTTTCCTCTTTTCTTATTTTAAGGCAATTTCAAAATTTGAGATGAAAATGCTTAAACCTCTCTAAGCATAAAAGTGAAACTAAATTTCTTGAACTTGTGTGTTTTTGACTATGGTTGTGTTTATTCATTTGGAGATGGTATGGGAAACCTTGTTAAGAAGCCAATGGAAAGCCCAGTTGTTCTGAATTAATTATCACACAGTTATTTAGTATTCAGAAGTAAGAACACATGGGTTGCATAGACAAGTTGGCCCGTGAAGAAAAATTAAATTTGTTCCAGTAGTGTATATGTAATCCGTATGTAATAACGAACATTATCTGGCCCAGTGATCCTGTCTGCAGCTTTGATAATGTGCATATTCCTTGAGACCAGAGCTTAGTCACCAGATACTGCTTTCTTCTATCTGGAAAAGTTTTCATGATTACAGAGATAAGATCCTGGCTTCTTAGCCTTCTGTAAAGGAGCTGGCACTATCTGTGATTCTGTCTTCTCCAAACTCTTTGGGAAAATGCAAGGTAGAGATTGTGCA
This sequence comes from Orientallactaga sibirica, assembly GCA_036365145.1. Classification (NCBI taxonomy): domain Eukaryota; kingdom Metazoa; phylum Chordata; class Mammalia; order Rodentia; family Dipodidae; genus Orientallactaga; species Orientallactaga sibirica. The sequence goes on from JAEOAD010000005.1 coordinate 51,279,173, forward strand.
AATGTAGATTTGTATTATTTATTGCATTCTCCAATTTGTGATATTTGAAAACACATAGCTTAAGAAGCTTCTGCCAAATAGGTGAAAACACATGGGTCATGCGCCTCACATGGGCCACACTTGATGTTTAGGTTCTTGATACACTTGCTTATGAGTTCAGTAGCATTTCTGTGCTCCTCAAGGGTTCATGTGTCTGACACTATGTCTTTTTTTTCCATCCCTAAATGACCTTTATTATATAATAAACATCTAATCCTCTGGAAAGGCCATAGTCTCCTGATCATATAATCATTTCTATCTGTATTGGATTGCAGAGGAGTTAGCAGCTTGCTCTCCATCTCTCCATGGGCAGGCAAGCACAAATGCATAAGAAATTCATATACTTCCCCTTTGTACCCAACATTCAGAGACAAGTGTTAACTCATCCTCTGTCTTAGGACCAATAAAACTGACAGCTGGCTTTCTAGGGTGCATAACAGCTTCTGTGCAGCTGCTTAGCCATAATTATTTAATTAGAAGCTGCCAACTGTGCCTATATAAGCATTAATTCATCAAGCTGTTGTGCTTGGGTTAATGGTCCAAAACCATGGGTGGTACTCTAAAACAGTGAGTTGACTGTATGCAAAGATGCTTTTCACAGAGGAACTCAATTTCCTCCTGAGCTCAGTGGGAGTAAACAACACACACACACACACACACACACACACACACACACACACACACACACCATAGATTTAAGGAGGTAAATCTAAGCAATGAAAATTTCCTAATAACCTAACAATAATGTAAGGTCAAATTCACTGGACCCACATCATGTTAAAATAAAACACGAAAGACAAGAAACTAATGGATTGTGTATACTAATTGACAGTCATGGGGAGAGACTTCCTTTCCCAGTTTGCCTATTTTTCATCTAAGTCTTCTAAGAAGAATTTGGTTGACTAAAATACAATGATCAATATGTTAAATACATTATATTCTTACTTCATTTACATTTTCATGTGGACCTAGAGTTAATGGTCAACATGTTACTTAATCTTGAGTGTTTTGTTAATGTAAGTATGAACAACTGAAAGACCAACTGGTGTCTGCATGTGTTTATGAAGGATGTGAAAGATGTCGTTTATATCATTCATATCCCAATTATGATATATAAGATACTATAGAGTTTATATTTTATTGAGTACTATATGAATACACAAAAGAAATATCTGTGCTAGAATTGACTTTCAAAATATTTTAGATATGTCCTTTGTTTTTCTTTAAAACAATAAGAAGGTGCCTTTTGACATTTCCACCCAATTTACTAAGCAATACCTCCCTGTTCTTCAAGTATTTCATAAAAAGCAATTCCATAAACAGTTTGTGGTGTTCCTTGATTCACCTTTTAATGAAGTGGGAATCCAATAATTTGGAAATGAGCAGTCTTGATTTTGAACCAGATATTCAATAATCCTCACATCACTTTGCAACAAAATCATGGGCATATGGAATAAATGAACCCTTTATTTATATAGCATTTCCCAATGCCCAAGAGAGAGTGGAAGATTGTTCTTTTTGAAGAGAATTTTGTACATTTCCTTAAGTCTCATGAGTGAGTCCAGATGCATGCCTAAAAGCATTCAGATTTGAAGGCTTTGGCTTCTGACAGAGCAGTGATGATGTCACCACAAGTGAAGCACTTAGCTCCTGGGATAATTGCTGCAGAATGCATATTCTGAGTTCTGTAAATTATAGAAACAAATAGTTCATCATCCTCTGCACAGATGGCTGTATGTGGGTGCATTTTAGCCTTTCTTCTTTCTCTTTATTTCCTTAAATTTGAAGGGTTATGTACACAAAAGTCTTTAAATCACTTGATATCCATAGTATATATCTTCAGGCCTGTTGATAAACATAGGGCTTTGGCAAAAAGTAGATAATGGAATGTTTCCTACTTAGAATTTAGCTATGTGTCCTTGTACTAGGAAGAAGTGTATGGATACATCTACTGTGAATAATTTCCCCAATGTTGGCCATAAAAAACATTGACTAGAGGGCTGGAGAGATGGCTTAGCTTTTAAGGTGTTTGCCTGCAAAGCCAAAGGACTGAGGTTCAACTCCTCAAGACCCACGTAAGCCACATGCACAAAGGGACACATGCATCTGGAGTTCGCTTGCAATGGCTGGAGGCCTTGACATGCCCATTCTATATCTGTCTCTTTTTCTCTCCTTCTGTCTCTCTCTCTCAAATAAATAAGTAAAAATATTATGAAAAAAATTAAAAAATTGATTAGGAAAATAGGTAGACATGCATCTATCCCATAATGACTATAGTTCATTTCCTCCTATTATGTGTAAGATATCAATAATAACTTCAATTTTCTTCCTCATAGATATATGATGTTAGCACAGTCAACTGAAACAGCAGAGAAAGTGTAGCATAAATTGTGAGGTATAGGAGGCTTGTTCTCTACCAGCCTCCTCAACTCTTCCTGGCTTTTTGTCTGAACTTCAACCCAGGTTTTTCTTTTTCTTCTTGGTCAAGTTGCTCCTGCTTTCAGGTTCTCTCTCCCCATGTCATTATTAGAACTTGTCAGGAAAACTTCTGCTCTGCCATTACATTGAGAATGGTCTGAAGACATAATAATGTTATTTTTCCTGGATTTATTTGTGCTTGAGAGCATCTTTGATGGTTGTGGATTGTGCAGGCTATTACCCTGAAAGAAGCGTTCTTAAGACTTGAGGTGACTTAATTTATAATTTAAAAACCTACAATTTAAGGAGAAGGCTTCATGATGAAGTCATTGTAGACCCAGTGTTTAGGCAGGTATTGGAGAGTAACTGTGCAGGGATAAAGAGATAATTTTCTTATTTCTTTATGATGCTGTACACTGAGAATTTGGCTCTATATGATAGTGGAATAAGCATGGTAATATTTATATACTTTCCACTTCTGTACCTAATAAGATATGTTGCCTGACTTTAATCCTTTGGGAGAAGTGATTAACGTGAGCTTTTTCTGGACCTGTGGCACACTGAATGAAATTTGTAGCAAGAAAAGTGTCAGTATGTGAGCAGGGAGGGGAGAGAATAAGTCATTGACATTGCTGCCAAATGTCCTGATATGTTATAAAATACAAAAAAAGAAAGAGAGGAACGAGTATTCCTGACAGCCTAATCAGGTTTAGATCTTATCAAGGAAATTAGAAATGGAACTATTTGGGACTAGAGCACAAAGTTCCTAACACAAAATGCCTCTGAACACAAACTATAGAGAGGAAGGACTCCTTAGGAGCACAAGTCCAGGCAGTTCTTCTATACTTGATAGGTGAAGGTGGAGTTTCTGCTACATTACTCTCAGTTACTCTTTTTCTTTGGTTTTTGTTATGGCTTCCCTGAAACCTTGAATCTCTTGGGATGTCAATTAAAATGTTTTGTTATGGAAAATTTTCAAATGCAAACAAATGTGCATAGTAGTGTAATGGACTTCAATAAACCCAACATCTTACAACATCTACAAATGTTGCAATTGTCATCATAAGACAATCTTGCTTCATCCTGTTTACTTTCTTTCCTGTTTGCATTGAGAAGTAAATCCCAGACATCAATCTTGTAATTCATCTGCAAATACTATAGTGTGCGTTTCTAAAATATAATGAATTAAAAGAGTTACCCAATAAAACTATTGCATATGCAATTAATAACTCTTTGTTAGCAAATATCTACTCAGTGTTCAAACCTCCTTGATTATTTTACATATTATTGTTTTAAAATATATGTTATTTTTATTTATTTATTTGGGATAGAGAGAGAGAGGCAGAGAAAGAAAAAGAGAGCGAATTGGTGCCAGCTGGCTTCCAGCCACGGCAAATGAACACCAGATGCATGCACCACCTTGTACATCTAATTTACATGGGTCCTAGGGAATTAAACCTGGGTCCTTTGGTTTTGCAGGCAAGTGCCTCTAAGTCATCTCTGCAGCTCTCACATTTCCTTAAAGTTGGTTTGTTTGGGTCAGTGTCCATCATATTTGGTTGCTCTCTTTTATAATTTAATAAATGTGCAGTATGCAACAAAACAGTAAGATTTGGTGACTTGTTTGGTGTGGACTTCAGATGCTAGAGGTTTGATCAGTCTCAGCTTCAATATCTCTGGCAGGAAGTTGACACTAGTGATAGCAAGAACAATTTTCATTTGTGTTGGTGGATTGAATAGTTGAATGGTAGAAAGGCAAGGTAAGGGCATCTTTTTAAAATGTTCATCATGTGAAAAAAAATTTGCAGTTGGGGGCCATTCTCTCTATTTTCCATTTTTATTCTTATTCTAAAGCAAATAATACAAGGTGCCTCTAAGTTTTCCTCTAGTCCTTGAAGAACTACCTAGTACTGCAGAGCTGTTCTTTTCCCTAGACCAGGCTGCCTTCAGGAGCAGTGGGCTTGACAAGGTGTGCAATGGCTCCTATTGATTGTGAGAAGGAATCATTTTAGGTGTGAGAGTTCACTACCTATCCTGATTTTACATTTGAGTATCCTTGGATTCTTTTAGCTGTGCTGTAACTCCACTAAATGTATCATCTGTGTTTCCCAAACCCCTCCTCTGTGTGGTTCTTATCTTAGTAAAAGAAATCTTGTGTCAACAATATACTAAAGAACCTAAAATGCATCCTTGAGTCTTCATTCTTCCCAGTCAACTTCTCTAATGTACCATGACTCCCATTGGTTTTCCTTCATCTTTCAAACCCACCCACTTCTGTCTGTGGTCACAGAAGCTGTTCTGGTCCAGGAAACCAGTTTTGCATTTTTAGACTACTACCAAGAGCCTTAACTTGCCCACCCTACTTGACAGTCTCCTTTGGCTCTGCTTCAAACATGATGAAGTTTTAAATGATGAGCCTAATCACAGTATCCTGATTCAAGTTCTTTATTACCATAAAGTATTCTTATAGTTAAATGTAACATCCTAAATATTCATCTCTATACTTTGTTTTTGAAATGACCTCTGGTTTCCTGTCTGGCCCCTCTTATTCCCATCTTGCCCTTGTGTTTCAACTTCAACCATAATAGACCTCTTTCAGTTCTTGGCTACTGTTAGACACCTGTTTCTTCATTTTTGTGCATGATGTTTCCTCTTCTTGGAACTCTGCTCTCACTTGCTTTGATTAACTCTTCAGGCACCAGCCAGAAATTCCATTTTATGGGAAGATTTTCTTAGTCCACTCCACCTGGATAGGGCGCTGTGTGTTTACCTCATTTTACCTATTTTATCCTGCCATATGTTTACTCTACCATATGTTTACCTACTTTACTCTTCTATAACAACAATATTCATGTGCTATACTTGTTTGTTTACCCATTTTTCCAACTATAAGCTCTGTGGAACTAGAAATGGTGCTGTAGGTACTCTCAGGTCAAAAATGAAAAAATCATGCCCACTGCAATATTCTGTTGTGGTTATTAGTGCCACTGTTTTGGAATATTTTTGTCTAATAGAAAAACTGGAGGTCAGTGATTAATGCATTACACAATAATAAAGACATTTCCCAGCTTTCATCGAGTACTAAGCCTTCTGCATCTGTAGAATTGTCCCTGAAAGGCCCTCTGCTCTTAGCACCTGCACAAAGATTCCAGCTCCAGGAACTGAGAAAAACACTTCCGAGCAGCACAGTCTCCTGTGGTTTCTTTTTAGGTTGTTCATCCAAGCAGGAGCAAATTGAAGCTGGGTGGGGCCAATGTTCAAGGAAAACCCCAGAGGGGATGTGGGATTCAGAAAAGTGCTTCAAAATTGATAAAATATTTCCAACAGGATAAGAACTGTACTAGAATACAAAGTGTACTGAAAGACTTGCTTTCTAGCTACTGAAATGTTCCATTTGCTCCCTGTTATTCCCATTAATGCTAATGATTATATTTCTTAACAACAGAGGCAGTTTGACATGGTGGCTAAGAACCTGAGTGTAAGAGCCCAGGTTACAGTGTGTCATTCGTCCTGTAAAATATTGTTTATAGTTGAATCCAACTTTGTTCCCTACTAGATACATGGCCACTAGAAAATTATCCTTTATTTCCCCATGCCTCAGTTTCTTTAAATGGAAAGTGGAGCTGGGAACAATAGTACTCATTTCATAGGGTCACTACAATTCTCAGTGGTTGGTGTATTCCAAAGTACATGTGAGAGTGCCTAGCACCATCAGCACTTAGAATGAGTACACAAGTGCCTGGGAACCAGTCAGGGGCTTCCTTTAAGTAACTTTTCTGACTTTTTGATAGTGTTCTGGGATACTTTGTCCAGTTTATTTAAGTATGCAGGTTAAAACAAGAAAAAAGTTATCAAGGCATATACTTAATAAAAGGAAATTCTAGCAATTTATCTTATCTGAATGGCCATAAAACATAAAGGTGAACTCTTTAAAAGTCTTCAAATTAAGTGGAACACTATACCCTAGGGCTATGAAAATTTCCTGAGTATTAATTAAAATGTATATGTTAGAAAAAAAAGAAACAGGGTAAAAAAAAGGCTTTAAAATCCAGTAATGCTCGAATCCCCTGGCCATTCCTCAATGGAAGTCATTAACACTGGCTTTTCCATGCCTTTCATTTTAACCTTTGGTTTTTCCACTTCTAGGTTGAAATATTGTGGGATTAAAAATTAAGAACACAATTTAAATTATATAGATATTTAAATTATATATTCATTCTAGAACTAAAGTAACTTTTTATGAATCTCAGGCTAGCGAGTATTCTTCCTAGTGACAGGATGGATATTGAGTATGCCACTGACAACTGGATCAACTAAATTGCTCTAGAAATGAAAGCAAGGCATTTTACTCTACAGTGTGTATAACTCTGCATTATAGCATTAAAAGGTAGTAGGATTGTTCTTTGGGGGTTATTACTGTATGACCCGTTCAAATACTCCCCCATGTGAAGACAGACGTCTCTGTTTTTATTCATCAGCCCTATTCAGAAACAGAAAGTTCCAGTAACTTCCCCAGCCCAATTTATTACAACTTTTCATTCCAAGTAAATGCAATGTGATGTTATTATGAACTAGTTAAGTTAAAAAAATAGATGGAAGGCAACACATTGTGTATGATTTGGTGGCAGTTTAAGAGACCTTTGGGCTGTTCCATATTGTGCTTTGGACAATACTGTGAATAGTCCAGGTCAATATTTCTAGGCAGGGCTGGAGAAGATGGCTTAGTGGTTAAGGCATTTGCCTGCAAAGCCAAAGGACTCCAGTTCTATTCCCCAGGACCCACATAAGCTGGATGCACAAGGAGACACATGCATCTGGAGTTCGTTTGTGGTGACTAGTGACCCTGGTACGCCCATTCCCTCTCTCACTTTCTCTCTACCTCTTTCTCTCTCTCAAATAAATAAGTAAATAAAATTTATTTTAAAAATATTTCTAGGCAAATAAATTGAGAAAAGACAAATGAAGCTCAAGTAGTGATAACATATATTTTTTTCTTTTTGTAAAAAAAGGATCATGGAGCAGCAGACAAATTCCAGTGATCACTATAGAGGAATGGTGTTTCTACATGTGAGTGTAAGACAGAGGCATGGGGTGAAAACCAAGGGACTATTCCAGCCTTGATGTGGTGGTGTTGAAGACTTCCAGAAATGCCACAAATTGTAAAAGAGCCAACCTACATTGAGCACTGGTCAGGCCTCACTGGTATTTTTCTTATAGCTTAAACATACAATTATGTCAGTTGAAGTCATTTTCCAGTGGGTACATTCCTACACATTTACACTCCCATGCAAATGGAAAATAAGGTTCAGTTTTCCTGTCTTTGCTTTAGTCAACTAATTGAAACATTTTCCACTCTTTAAACAGAAGGTACCTGTGTAGGGTTTGGTGCTGTCAAGCTGCACAAACACAATAGGAAGATATGAATTACTGTCTATTAAAACACATGGCAGAAAAAAGCAATTTTGCTTGTTTTTTTATGGACAGATATTCAAGTAGCATAAAGAGGCAATAGCCAATTATATGTAGTACTTTTGACATGTTTAGGTACTTTGGATGCTTAAAATTATAAAATATTTATTGTGTTTGTTTGAAAAGACCTTGTTGATTCATACATAGTAAATCTGTCTTATATAAAAAAATTTTTATAGGACTGTCCACTTGAGAAAATGTCAAATCTGTATGCAAAGTATCTGGATTCTGATTCATGGACTCTTCATGCTAATGATTTTCTAGTGCTTCTCCACAATCTGCCAGGGAAGTGATTAACAGTCTGCACAGACTTCATTGATTGGAAACTGCAGGCACTTCACACTTTCCTTCATCTGCACCCTTCACATATGCAGAAAAAAAGTAGTGAAGCACAGTCTTATTTTCTAAAACATCTTGACATCCTCTCACCAGAATGCCCTTCTCCAACAGGCAGATTGAAGTTTAGCTTCCATGACTTTATCATGTACTGAGTTGTCAGCTCACCATCTTTGGGCCATGTGAGCACTGTGACCTTGCTCTGCCCTTTGCATGTATGTACAGATGGAGGGGAGAGAGAGAGAGAGAGAGAGAGAGAGAGAGAGAGAGTGTGTGTGAGAGAGAGAGAGAGAAAGGTTCCTAGAGATCTCATAGGATGACTCAGGCACTCTAGAATATTTATTTGAACACCTTCAATGCACTTGAGGTTTCATGAAGAGATTTACAATGTTCTCATGTGGTTTGTGGGTTAGGGAGAGATTAGATCAATAAATGGGAAATTACAATTTTACGTGATGGGGAAGTATAAACTGACAACAGAAAAGAGGAGGCACTCCTAATTTGAACTTGAAGTATCAGGAAATTAAACTAGCCTTAATATTAGTGCTTAGGCAGGATAAAATACTTTAATCTTTAATGTGTTTGTTGACTTTAAGATACTAGCTGACTGATTAAGTCATAAAAGTTATATCCTAGCATGGCTTAAGAGAAGTTTAAGGTCTTAACAACCCCGTCATTTGTTGTTTAATTTTTTCCCCCTCAATGATAGTTGTGTAAATGATGTTAGTTATGCCAGGAGCCAACATTACCTGTTTTAACTCTTCAAGTCTCTCTTCTGCTGAAATATTTTCTTTTAAAAGAGTCTGTGTGGAAGATTTGAGTTTATGTGACTGTAATTGGTTAAAAGGTGCTTTATAGTCATAGCTATAGTCTCTTATAGACAGACTCTCAAAATGGCATGTGTCAGTATGACTATCATGTTAGTTTTCCAAGATTAATGATTGACCTTGCCAGTCTGGTACACACATCATTTCCAGTTACTACCATAGTGCTGAACACACAGAAGGTGCTCAATAAACATTTGTTGAGTGAATGAATAAATTTATCACACTACATTTCAAAGAAAGGATGAAATTAAGATGAATGAGATTTACTGCCTATTTTACTTGATATTTACCTTCAGTCATGCATGAACCCATGAGCAGCAGTAACAATATGGTTGAACACACCAACAGCATCAAACCTATGTGCATCAAAACCTGAATTCCATCACCTCCTGCCAAAACATATCTGAGCAAGTATGTTAGCAGAAAACTGTTATCTGTGTTAACAGATCACTAATCTGTAAAAGGGGGATGAAGAAGCTTCTCTCATAGTAGAGCTGTGAGAAGCCTCACTCAGGCCATCTGATTATAATCCTCATAAGCTCTATTGGTATGTATGAACCTAGAAAGGAAATAATAGAATGTGAACCTATTAGGATGGACCCTGCCTATGGACCTGCTAGAAAATTGAAGCTAAGCTGCTACCCATTGGTCTCATCTAGACTACACTTCCCAAACTATGCTCTCACTGAAAGGGGAAAAGTTATTCACAGTATCCTCATCTTTCTCTCTTGCCATGCTCATCTTACCTGTCCATTTACAGTGTTACCTACACTGGGCTAACAGTTCTATAGCTGCCTGGCCTCCTTTGCATCTAACACTGGTCATTGTTTCATTTTTCCCAGACATCTTTTCTCCCACCTGTCACCACTCTGGATCTTACCCATCCCTCAGAGTCAAGCCTTAGTGGGTTTTCATTAGAAAGTCCTGGGTGCCATTCCAGGTGAAGGAACCATGATCTCCCCAGCTGATGTCTGCACAGCACTTAGCTTATTTCCCTATGAACACTGCTCGGATGTATGATTATTTGTCTGATATTTTCTCTCTCTCTCTCTCTCAGCAGCAATTATATTTTCCCTGCTCTTCTCTATCTTCAGCACTTAGTATAACTACATAAGTTACTTTTTTCTCTATTCTTCCCATAATACCATGTAAAATTAGCATAATAGAAACTTTTCTCATGGTAAAAGCCACTGATTATCTCTCTCTAACCTCTCTGTCCCTTTCTTTGACACACACACACACACACACCTAGATAAATATCTGAATATGTGAGAAAAAAATAAAAGGACATGTCAAACTCCAAAAGAGTGGGAAAGAGATGTAGACAGGAGTGGGGAAAGTTAAATTGAAAAGTTATTTAACCTCTTCTACCTTCAGGGACTCTAAATGTATTGACATGAATGGTGGACCCATTTAATGGTTCAATGGAAGCATTATCCAATATCATGGCATAGGTAAAGTAATTATGTTGTAGATTACGTGTTTGTCACTAAGGTAGGTTTTAATCTTAGCCTGACTAAATGTCTATAAGAATGTTTCAAGGGCAGGTAGCTACAGTCAAAGAAAGAACAACAGTGTCTCTGGTATAGAGGTATCATGCAAGACACCCCAGTGAGAGAGCAAATCTGTTCTTTTAGAATATTCTAGGAACATTTATACCTTGGTAGTCAAAAATAGGCAAACAGGACCACAAAACTGGTGCTACCATTACATGGATTTTAGTAGTATGCAATTAAAATATGTTAGGTGCCCTTTGTTTCCGGCACTTGAGTAATGATCACACATGTTGATTGTGCGGGTATTGGCCAAAGGGGCAAAAACAAGTCTGTAAGCTATAGTGATGGATGGGAACTCGTCTATCTAGTACAGTCAGCAGGTTACCAACTAACTGCGTGAAGAAAGATATCATGATTTCATGGCTCTCTGGATAGAAACCAAAATACTCAATCTTTTAAAGTGATGCTGCTTTGATTAAAGTGGGAATTAAGTAAGAGTTATCCCTCCAATTTCTTCTTTCTTCCTGGGGGGGGGCCTTATGAAAATTCGAGAACAACTAGGGTTTATAGTGTAGCTGTTTGAAAAAAAAAAAAAACTTGACCTGATATTTTAAACAAATGGTGGATCCAACCCCCCCTTTTTTGTTTGTTTGTTTTGTTTTTTTGAGGTAGGGTTTCATTCTAGTCCAGGCTGCTCTGGAATTCACTGTGTAGTCTTAGGGTGGCCTCACACAGTGATCCTCCTACCTTTGCCTCCCGAGTGCTGGCATTAAAGGGATTTCCCTTCTTTGAAAGACCAAGCTTTTGCTTTTTTCTTAGGTTCATTTTTATTTTACTTGCATTTGAGTTATGTTTATTTGTTAGACAATCTCTAAGGAAGGTAATTATTGGAAAAATAAAAGAGCGAAACTAAAGTTAGTTTTTATGTCCTATTTACAAGAAAGTTAGGTTAATTTTCTACCTATCAGCTGTCTGTCTATCATTATCTATGAAACTGTATTGAAAAGAGGACACATATAATGATTTCCAGAACTTATGTACTGTCCACTTACTAATTTAGAATTTTTTTATATTGTGGACAAAGACCACATTTCTTCCTATTAAAGCAATAGAATATGTATTTCTTCCAAAGACCTTGAGAAACTATAGTAAAATCTCTGGTTTAAATGCTATTTTCTATCCTGTTATGAAAAATTGATTATAAACAAACAGAAATATGTTTGGGGTGCTTGAAAATGACCCCTATTTATGAACCATATTCTTCTGTATAAAAACAGTAAGGACACTTTCTTTTTTCATAGCTATATTTCTATATTTTCATAGTCTGTGATTGCTTTGGTAATTTGCTTTCTTTTTATGGAAAACCATTTTTTTCTCCAAACATTCAGATACAATGTAATCGAATAATTACCATCTTAGCTTGCTAACTGTGGTTGTCCTGACTTCAGATAAAAATGAAATATACATATACAGTATTTGTTTAAATTCTGGTGTATTTACAATAATCATAAGCATTTTTTATTGAACTTTCATATATTATTTTGGGTTTCTCATTCAATCCTAAAAAAAAAAAAAAAAAAAAACCTTGCAATGAGAAGCTGAGGCACAGAAAGATTTAACTTGTCAAAGTTAATAGTATTTGTGGTTCTTTTTTCATAGGAAAATTTATGTGTAGAGAAACAAGTAGCATCTGCTTGCTCATATTAAGAATGGGTGAGGTTGACTAAAGGAGCTCTACGCTGAAGATGAAGCTGACCTTTAAAATAGCTCTCTCTGGCCTGGGAAAATTGCTTAGTGGTTAAAAGTGCTTTCTTGCAAGCCTGCCAGCCATGTCCAACTTCCCAGAAATACAGAGTATGCATGTGTCTGAAGTTTGTTTGCAGTGGCAAAGGCCCTGGTGTGCTCATTATCATTCTCTTTCACAAATAAATATATAAATAAAAATATATATTTTTTAAAAAATAAAATAGCTCTTTCTCTCAGTGTGGTGGCTTGAATATGAAATGTTCCCCATAGTCTCATGTGTCTGTGTTTAAGCCTCATAATCTACAGCTGGTGGAGGCTTTGGGAGTTTGGAGCCTTGCTGGAGGAAGTGTATCACTTACGGGGTGGGCTTTGAGGTATTATACCCACTTCTCCCTTGCCAGAGTTACCTTACTTTTGCTGCTACCTCCCAGCTGCTGTGGCAAGATGTGATGTCCACTCTGCTCCACCATACCATGATGAAACTTTTCCTCAGGCCTTTAAGTTGAAATAAACCTGTTCCTTTCATGTGCTTCTTTGGGTCACACATTTTGTCTCAGCAATGAGAAGGTAATTGTGACACTATGCCACAGACACATTTCAATTGCATATTATCCATTATGGGTATAAGTAGAACTCAAACCCCAATTGTTCTGACCTCAATTTTGGAACTCTTATGTGTCATGCCATACCACATGACAGAAAGACCAGATGGTAGTTCTGGCTCTTCAGAGCTGCCAAAGAAGCTATTCAAGGGAACTATCTTGCAAGACTGTGGAGCCCACATAAAACCTCTAGCATGGTGTGTAGATGGTAGAAGGTACTCAACACAGCCCATTTTCCTTGCTGTTCTCCTCATATTTCAAGTCTTATGAACATGACTTTCCATGATAGAGCTTCAAAAAAGTGAAACCAGATTGAGCTCAAGTCTGCAAATCTGTCCTCAGTTACCCACACAGAACTTCTGGGATACAATCTCTTCTCCTAGATACTCCCACACAGCATTATTTTTAAAAAATTTATTTCTTAGGTGTCACAGATATGAAAAGGCACAAGATTTCATAATACAAAACAGATGTCAAAAACATTTGAAGTGGAGTAGGGCAAATTTATCCTTGTCTTCCTCCACTCCATCAAATATCTAAAATAAATTTCATTTGTATCTATCTTTTATCTATCCATCTATCATCTATCTATCTATCTATCTATCTATCATCTATCTATCATATATCTAATCAGAAATGGTATGTTAGCAGTTAGCTGTAGAGTCAGTATCAAGACAGAGATAAGATTAATTCAGATGACCTAATAGGCACTGATGGTTCTTGAGAGAAAGGTACATTTAACTTGACTAGCCTGAAATTCTGTTTAAATTATAAAATTTATAAAATATAGTACAAATTAACTTCTCTTTCAGTATACTGTCCTGTTAGCAATATAGGGAACATTATTTTGGAGCACAATTTCGCTGTAAATATATTTTGTCTTAATAACAGCTTTCAGCTACTTTAAAACTGGAGCATTATGACAAGGTTCCAACCAAAGACTAAAAAGAAACATTGATTTTCCAGGATGAATCCAGTTGACTCAGTTATGTTCACACCTGAATCTTGGTGAAAATCTGGAATCCAAGAGTTAATAAATGTAGACATGTGTGTGTCCTCATTTCTCATGGGTTTTGCTTTTCTCTTAAATGAATTGTCGATGGACCTGGCAGGGCAAAGCACAGAAATGTTATGCTAGGCAGATTATGAATATGATGATATTCTTTCTCTAGAACATCATCATTCACCATTTGAAGAGGTAGGAGGAGAAATTATTTTTCCAATGTTTTAGATAAGAAACCAAAGCCAGGCAAGATCTGTACTTAAGTTCACAAGTGGAAAATCACAAAAGTAGGATTCAGAGTCCCATCAAGTCTGTCTGACTCCAAAGATTATGCAATTGCTTCTAGTTGATAAGTTACAACTTACTGTCCATGGATTGCAAGTCTTTCCTATCCATGAAATAGTTAGACTGTACCTAAAATAATTCTTGACTTTATTCTGAGGAAAAAATCTGTGTATGATTTCATACTAATAATAACTAGCTTTAACATAATAGGGATAGTTTATCTCTGCCAGGCTTTATGGTAAATGATTTATGCATTATTCAATTATGCAATTATTTTTATTAAACAGCTTGTATATTCCAAGCAGTATTTTAGGCACTGAGCATTCAGCACTGAATGAAATAAACATAATTTGCTAGCTTTCTAGAAAACTGCATTCTAGAGAAAGAGGGACAGAAAGAGAAAGTGTGTGTTTTTATCTGTGTAGGAAGTTGGTTAGTAAGTAGCATAAATAAGTATAGTATACATTATATCATGGATATGAAAATATCAATGCAGCATGGTGAAATTGGTGGTATGGGTTGTAATTTTAGAGGAAACAACAACCAGTCTCCATTGAGGTGATGATATTTAAATAAATATTTGTAGGAGATGAAGCTTTGAACTGTGGAGCATCTGACAGGCTAGAGGAAAAGCAGGTAACAAGTCCCTGCACCAGTTGGAGAAAGATATCTGGGTGGCAGTGTAGCTAAGGCAAGCAAGGGATAAAGATTTAGAAAGCAATAAGAGCAGAAAGAAAGGTATTTGGGGCAGGGGGATATGTGGATGAAATGGGATCAAGGACATTCAGAGTTTATTCTTATGTGTAAAATGGTTTGAAGGATTTTCAGCTGTTTTCAGTCATTTGTCTTCTATCAAATACACAATTTACCAATAGAGATTTATATGAATGTATTGCTTGTTTATATCTTAGTAATTCAGCCTATGTCTTCACACATGCTAAGCACATGCTCTGTCACTGAGATGTACCCCCATAGCCCCAACACTAATTATTAAGGAACCTACTAAAAAGTAAATTTCTCTTCTATCTTTCAAGAATACAAAGGTAAAATGTATGAGCTTCAGTGGAGAATTACATTTCAACTATATCATTATCTTGGTCAGTATGAAAGTGCATAATTATTCAAATATTTATGCCATTCTGTTCTTATAAAAATGAGTACAGAATAGAAAATGAAAGTTATGATATTGGTGATAAGAACCATACGTCTCATGAACTTAATATAATTGAGACAAAGATCGAAATCTTCAGGCAAGCTAAACAAGGAAAATCCTTAGCCTTAAGTGGATCTCATTGGATTTATGAAAGTTGAATGAGTTTTCAATTAGATAGAGAAAATTATAGTTAAAAATGGATAATTTGTGTGAACTATATTTGAAAGATTCCATGTAGAAAAGGAAGTGTAATTAAGCATGGTATAAGTTTCTTTAAAAAAATATTTTATGTATTTATGTATTTATTTATGAGAAAGAGAGAAAGAGAGCCAGGACCTCTAGCTACTGCAAACAACCTCCAGATGTATGTGCCACTTTGTGCACCTGGCTTTAAGTGGGTACTAGGGATATGAACCCATGTCGTTAGGCTTTGCAGGCAAGCACCTTATCCACTGAGCAATCTCTCCAGCCCCTGATTTCCTTTCTTATTAGATAATGGCAATTACAAAAGGTGTGCATCAATAGGTGGATATATGTAGGTAGGTTTTTCTACATGAACATAAGGATTTATCATGGGTTAATATATATGGAACACTTTTATAATATAGTGATGATGCAGATATTGGGAAAGTAGAAGGAAAAGTGCTTAGTTATATTTGGAATGATCAGAAAGGTCTTTCCAAGAGCAATACAAGGGATAGTGTTACAGGAAGAAGGCTAAGCAGGCATTGACGCCCAGAAATCAGAGCATGAACCTCACAGGGGGAATGTAAGGGCATGGAGCAGACAAAGGTTCTTCATGGGGAGCAGTGGGAAAAGTAGATGATGATGATGACCTTCCAGGCCAGGCTTCATTCTAGACACTGGAGACACATGCAGGTATGTTGTATCCACAAAACATGCCCATCTTTGCAGACAATCAGTGTGCATGTTTTGAACCTTTATAGTATCATATGGTTTGGGATATACTTTTAGACCCATTCTCATAATATTTTTCCTTACTGAATCTCTTTGTTCACTTATTTGATAAATATTTATTGAGCACCTGTAGCAGACAATGATGAAAGGGCATGGAGCAGACAAAGGTTCTTCATGGGGAGCAGTGGGAAAAGTAGATGATGATGATGACCTTCCAGGCCAGGCTTCATTCTAGACACTGGAGACACATGCAGGTATGTTGTATCCACAAAACATGCCCATCTTTGTTTTCCTTCTGTTCATTGCTAATTATGCACTTAGCTACAATCAGGTGTGTATTATCTGATGTTTTGACATCACTTTATAGTATCTAACTATATGGTTTGGGATATACTTTTTAGACCCATTCTCATAATATTTTTCTCTTTGTTCACTTATTTGATAAATATTTATTGAGCACCCATTCTTTGCCAGGAATAGTCTAAGTACTTGAAACTCATGGTGCACAAAACTTCTCTACCATATGTAGCTTACATGATAGTGAGGGATATAGATTGATAGGTAAATTAAGATAGAACTACTATGTTATCTCAAATTGATTTTTTTCATACCAATGTTTACTATTCTAAAACTCTCATCAGAATAGTCCATAAAACTTGGCTTACCACTCCAGAAGGCATCTTCAGTTGCAAGCACCAAGTCCATGCCCATTCCTCCAAAACAAAGGTTCAAAAAAACTTTATCCACACGGTCAGGCTTTCAATTTGACAGCTCCATAAAGGCAGGAGGCTTGGAGATGAACTTCCAGACAGAGCAAAAACAGGCACAGGTCATGGAGGAACTCCTGCTAGGCGCATTTGCATATCTTTACAATAACCATACTCAAACCCATTCTTTAGGAGTATATTTGGCTTAACTATAGATCCAGGGGAAGCAGGAGAAGCAACCTGCTCTTCACAGGACCAGGCAAAGGAGAGAAGCCAACCAGCCAGTTGATAGTCTCCCCCACCATTCCATTTTGTACCTTTGCTCCTCTGTGGGGTTGAATGTTCCCAAGGTGGAAGCACTATATAGAAAGGAGGGAGATTTCCTAGTATATCACTAATTCCGATAAAAGAGGGAGTTATTCTTATGCTTATAGTTTTTGCAAAGGAAGGTTCTTATTTATGTACGTGATCCATACTATCACATTGTTTTCATTTATGTTTTTGAATTTCTTATCTTGTATAAGGAATGTTCAAATAACATCTAATGACAATAAAAATGGTAAGGTAGCCAGGCGTAGTGGTGCACACCTTTAATCCCAGCACTTGGAAGGCAGAGGTAGGAGGATCACCATGAGTTCAAGGCTACCCTGCTGAGACTACATAGTGAATTCCAGGTCAGTCTGGGCCAGAGTGAGAACCTACCTCAAACAAACAAACAAACAAACAAACAAACAAAAAAGAACACAACACAACAAAACAAAAAAGGTAAGTTAATATTTTTGAGACTTAATAGAAGAGATCTATTATTTGAAGATGGATGGGCTCAGAGAAGCTAAGAAGCTAAGCAAATTGTCCCAGGTCACACAGCTAGTGAAAGGTAGAGTTAGGATTTAGAATATGGGCTTTACAGATCCTGGGCTACAAAACATCATTGTGATATTGACCATGCTGCAAAAATACAAAGCTACCAAATTGTCTTTTTCTTTCTGGAAAACATCTTTTGATGAAATCTGAGGTTGATTCTATCCCCAAGATAGATTCTATGGTCTTTAGAGCTCCATACCTCATTGGAAACATAAAGTGAGTTTTGCAGGTAATTTAAATTTTATAGTAGTAACCATAGGAAGTAAAAACGAACATTAAACTTAATTTTAATAAAATGTTTTAACTCAATAGATAAAATATGTTAACATGTTTTAATTATTTAATTGCTTTGATTTTTAAGTTAAAGTCATTGAAACTAAATAAAATCTAAAAAATAGTTCTTGAGCCAAGTCTCCATATTTAAAAATATCTTATTATTTATCTATTTATTTGAGAGAGAAAGAGGGAGGAAAGGAGGGAGGGAGGGATAAAGGAAGAGAGAGGGAGAGAGAGAGGGAATAAATTGGTGCACCAGGGCCACTGCTCACTGCAAATGAACTCCAGACACATGTGCTACCTTGTGCATCTGGCTTATGTGGTTCCTGAGGACTTGAACCTGGGTCCTTTGGTTTTTCAGGCAATTGCCTTAACTGCTAAGCCATCTCTCCAGCCCCAAATTTCCATATTTTAAATGTACAATGGCTTTGTGTGGCTAATGGCTACAGCTTTGAAAAGTATAGCTTTACAATGTACTATTTAAAGAGCCTCAAGGGCTGAGAATAAGTGACTGATGAATGCTCAGTGCTAAATGAGACCTCTGTCACCCCATCTAAGGTTCAGGGAACATTGTGAAAGAGGAAGCAGGAAGAATTTAAGAGGTAGAAGGTTGGGAGGAGTTTTGGAGAACACTATATGCTGGACATGACATGGTTGTTAATTTTATGACCATACAGCAACTGTTGTTGCCTGCTCAAGACCTGCACAATATTAGGTCTACCAACATTCTATCATGGATTATGGAGGAAGACATGAGGTCCCCATCTCTCCTGGGGGAGTTATTGGGAGTTGATGGTTTCTGGGGGAGAAGGAGACTTTCCTATAGTGAAGTAACCACTGGTAAATAGTGTTTGCTCTGGTAAATAATTCCCCACATATGCTCATACAGACAGCTCTAATAAAATCCAGATTGTGTCCCAAATATAAGAAAAAGAAAAACAATATAACGAAGTAGAAGAGAGACTAGTTGGGAAAAAGGTTCAATTGAGTGGAAGGGGTCAGGGGAAGGGAATAAGAGAATGTAATGGCAGCTGGTATGGTCAAAATACATTACAGACATGTATAAAAATTCTCAGTTAAAATAAAGAGTCTCAAATTGCTTTTAGCCATTGTTTAAAGACTGGTTAGAGACACTGTGAGTTTAACATTGCTTTCTAATGGAAGATTAAAAAACATGGAAATTTTGGTTCAAACAGTAATTATCACTCAATCATTGTCTTTAAATTATTGTAGAACTGTTTTTTTCTAGATTCTGATATGTGCTTTGCAGATGCCTGGCATATTTCCAGCTTGCATGGCCTCCACGCATACAAAGATCACCTATCAACTATTAAATAGTGACGTAAATCTCGAGTTACTCCTTTTTGTTGTTGTAGGCACAGGCTGAGATGCAAGTTGCCATCCTTGTCTCTTTCCTTCAGTCCTAAGACAAATTCTGATTCTATCATTTTCAATTCTTTGCCTTAATATGTTGAAATGTACATTGTGAGGTCTTGATATTATCAGGGTCCATCTGAGTTGTACAATCAGCAGGAAGTCTTACTTATCAGAGCTTTCTTACTAAGCTTGGGAAAAAGAAAAAGAATAAAGGTAAAAGATGTCAGAGGTTTGCTTGTCAGCCTTCCTTGCAGTTCTTTCTTTCTTTTTTTTTTTTTTTTTTTTTTTTTTTTTTTGCTTTTCCATCCCACTCTTTATTTTATTGTAAAAGATAAAGAGATAAGTGGTAATGGCTCAGGTTCTGCCCATCAGAGTTTGGTCCGCAAAGGACCATGCTATTGCATTATTGGTACTTTCAGTGGACTCTATTGTAACAGTAGGCTTTTTCTTGTTTTACACCCTTTAGATCTTCCATACACAGGATAGATAAAATATATAAAAGAGCCCACCTTACTTAGGAAGATAAGATACAATTGCCCAGGTGTGGAATTGTGCTGACTGGTTTTATCTGGTTATGATAAATCTGCTTCTGCTCTAGCAGTCAGTCCTAGGAAAGGGGAGGAATATAAACCCCACAAATTAGCATTCTCCATTATTTTCTACAATATCTGCTCTATACCTAAAAAAAAACATACTATTTACTAGTCAAATGTCTCTCAGTATTAAAACACAATTGTAATATTTTCTCCTTGGGAAAAAATTTACAGCAGAAGAGATGATCCATTGTAAAGGATATAATCTTTAATTATTGTAGTTTGTTATTGTAGAAGCATTTGCATTTTCAGTCACCCTCTGCCCATCAGGTGCTATATCAAAAGCCAAGTCTCAGCAATGGGGATGTTACCTTTGGAGATTCCAAACCTCTTGAAGACAGAGGTAGAGGTCATCTCTTGCAGCTGGCAGAAAATTTATATTTTTATTCTCATGTGAAAAGTCTCATGAGGAGTATAATATAGAAAGGCCTCATGCTTTTTTATAAAATTGCAGTTAGGCATTCTCAGATCACATCATGTTTACCACACATACCATCCCTATCTCAGCAATCACAAGTAGTTTTGTTAATATGAGATCATTGAGCTAATGAGGTAATAATCTACAAGCCAGCTAACCTTAACTCTGACAACAACTGAACATAGTGGCTTAGTGGAAAGGATCAGAAGGCTAGAAATCATATCTTTTACCAGCTTTGTGAGCCAAGTCAGGGCACTGGGCAAACTCACTTAGATTTTCTTGCAAAAAAAAAAAAAAAAAAAAGGGAGCAAATTTACCCACCTTGCTAGGTTTGTTGTATACATTAAGTAAAGGATGTTTCTAGGAAAATACTTGATAAACTATAAAGTACTAAACAAAGAAGGTGTGTGTGTGTGTGTGTGTGTGTGTGTATGTAAAATATGTCACAATCTATCCATTTTTTCATATTAACATTATTAATGAGTTGCTGAGATAAGCCAAAAACCAATTTATTCCAAAAAGCACCCCAGTCTTTTTCTATCTCTCTTAATGAAAAAAAGAAATACCATCACAAACTCTGTCTCTTCTAGATGAAAGCTAAAAGCTTCCCAATAAGCAATAAATATATGATTGTCAGGAAATATACACACTGAACTCACTAAAATTGAGCTTAATATCTCCTTCATGAAAATAGACATACCCAGTTGATGGAATAAAATGTTTTCAATGTATGCTTTTAGGGAGAATCATTTTGCATGAGTGATAACCTTGGTTTGATGTATAAAGCAAAGTATACTGATTCAGTGATTTCAATTTTTTAACAATCCCTTGCTCATGATTGATCTGCTTTAAGGTCTCATGCCTGCCTCCTCTTTAAAGGTTCTGGGTGCCTCTCCCAAAGGTATGGTGTCCCTTTCCATACAGAACTACTGTGTTTCCCCTTTAGGCCACTGATCCTCAGTGGGATTGTTCAGTTATTTATTTTCATGGATTTCATGTAACTAGAGCAGGACTAGGGTCAGCTTCGTTGTGTTCAAATCCTCACTCCGCCACGAAGCCCTTGTTTGACTTTTACCTGTGTGGCACATAATCTCTTAATGACTCAGTTTGCTCCACACCTACTCTATGGAGTCAGTGTAAAGTTTCAGCTAAAGATTATCAAATTTTCGCAAAGTTCCTGGCTCACAGTGAGCTCTCAATAAATGTTAGCTTTTATCATTGTTATTACCATGATAAAATGAAAGATTTTTCAAAGCTTTTTAGGTTGGAAGTTATATTATATATAACATTCTTCAGTTCTAATCAAACTTCAGATACATCTTGAATTTCCTTATTGAAAATGCATGCCTATGGGAATAAGACTCTTTCTCTCAGAAAGCATTCTAATATCTAGTTCTTTTTTTTAAGTGTATAAATTCCATAATAGGAGTTTAAATAACTTGAGAGTCTGAATGTCCTCCTTTATTCTTTGTTCTCCTGTATTTCATCACATTGCATGCATTGGGGATATTAATCCAAAGGGTCATTGTTGATGTATAGAGTTTAGAATTAGAAAAAATGATATAGTCCTTGCCAATGATTTTGCTACAACATTTGCACCATTAGACAACAAAACATTTTCTAAGGCTTCCTGTATTCCAAACACTAGTTTAAAAAATTATTTTTATTTATTTATATGAGAGAGGGAAAGAGGCAGAGTGAGAGAGATAGAGAATGGTCACACCAAGGCTTTTACCCATGGCAAACTAACTCCAGATGCACGCACCACCTTGTGCATGTGGCTTACATGGTTCCTAGGGAATCTAACCAGGGTGCTTTGACTTTGCAGGCAAGCGCCTTAACTGCTAAGCCATCTCTCCAGCCCACAAGCACTATTTTTTAAATTTAATTTTACATTTAAGTTGGTGCCTTTGATAGCTGCCCCCCTGTCCTCTCCCCGCCAAAGAAACCCTCCTCATTGGGGAATGTGGGTCGTGCATTGTGGGGGTAGACAGCATTTATGGGGAAGAGGCAATGTCTCTGTGCTCAATGACCCAACTTGGGGCTCTAACACTCTTTTTGCCCTCTCTTCCATGAATTTCCCTGAGCCACGTTGGGTTCATTTTAGTTTTACTTCAGTGATGAGAGAGCCTCTGTGTCTCTGGATATCTGAATTAGTAGGAGTTGAGTGTTCTCTGTGTGTATCTCCTTCAGCTTTGTGCTGGTGTCAGGTTCATGGAGAAAGCTATACTCTTGCCCATTTCCCCCATTACTCTATAGTTTCAGCTGGGGCCCTGGTGAGGTGTGATACGCTGATCTTCCCCTTAGGTTCAGTGTCCATCTGAAAAAGAGAAGCAAATTCTCCAATGGAGAGAGAAGTCATCACTAGATAGATGGAATGGCCATTATTATTTTAGAGAGAATTTTATATGTGTAGGCCCTCTTATAGCCCATGATTGTGGGAGCTTGATATTGGAGAATGGGCTCATTTTTTGGACATGGTTTTGACTTGTTTCCCAGTTCCAGCTATGAATTCCATTCCACTGAGTGGATCTGCTAGCCAAATCAAGAGCAGTTGGTTACCCACCATGGCTGTGTGCCACTATTGCACTTGTTTGAGTATCACATCAGGTTGTTTAGTGGTGAGTAGTTTACACTATAAGTTGTTTGTACAGATGTCAGTCATTTTCCCCCAGTCACTCATGTAGCACCCTCTGGCACTAGACAAGCTAACCCTCTGGGGACTGACCCTCTTCCAGATTCCAGCCAGGTCACTCCATGTTCTGTCCCAACAGCATATGGTGTCTTCGGCAGTAGGGTCTTACCATTAACCTTTGGTGGGTCATCAAGAACTCTGACAGAAATCTGTCTTCTTTTGGGAAACCTTGTAGGTCTCTCTGATCAATAGCTTATTGTGAAAGTTAAAACCACATGCTGGTACTGGGAGTTACAGGTCAGCACTAAGGAAGATGAAGGAAGAAAAAGATAGGTAATATAAAAGAGAAAGAGAGAAGAGAGAGAAGGGGGGAGGGAGGGAGAAAGAAAGAGAGAGAGAAAGAAAGAGGAAAAGATTAAGGTTAGGCTTCATGATGTCCTCTCCAGGGCCCTGTAGTTCAGGTGTTCCCTCTATGGGCCTGCTGAGGGTTCAGTCTTTTAGCCTGTCTTTCAAGATACAGGATTTTATGGTTCTATTTCCATTTGGGTCCCTATTTGTGTCTCCCCCCACCCTTACCCTCGCCCCTAGCTTTACCCTCCCCCTTCCCCTCCTGTCCCACCTGCCCCATTGTCTTGTCCTCAAGGTGCTTATTGGGTATGACAGCATCTTGGACAGATTCAGGTTAGGAGCCACAGATGAATGAGACCATGCAACGATTATCTTTCTGTGATTGGGTGAGCTCACTGAGAATGATCTGTTCCAAGTTCAACCATTTTTCTTCAAATTTCATTGTGTCATTTTTCCTTACTGCTGTGTAGAATTCCATATTGTAGATACATCTTTGTTATCCATTCATCTACTGCTGGACATCTGGGTTTATTCCAACTCTTAGCTATTATTAACTGAGCTGGTATAAACATGGTTCAGCAAATCTCTCTGATCTGAGGCTTGGAGCTTTTAGGGTAAATGCCCAGTAAGGGAATAACTGGATGTGTTGGTAAGTCTTTAGTCATCCTTTTTCGGAGTCTTCATATTGCTTTCTATAGTGGTTGTACCATTTTACATTCCCACCAGCAGTGAAAGAGGGTTCCTATTTCTCCACAGCCTTGCCAGCATTTGTTTTCCTTAGTTTTTTTTTTTTTTTTTAATGTTAGCTATCCTTACTGGGATAAAGTGGAATCTCATAGTTGTTTTAATTTGCATTTCCCTGATGATTAGGGATTTTGAACATTTTCTTAAGTGTGTGTTTGCCATTTGTATTTCTTCCTCTGAGAACTGTACAGTTCTCTGCTCCATTTTGTGAGTGGTTTGTTTGACTTTTTATTGTTTAGGTTTTGGAGTTCTTTGTAAGTTCTAGAAATTAGGCCTCTGTCAGTTGTATAGCTGGCAAAAATTTTCTCCCATTCTGTGGGTAATCTGTTGGCTCGGGTTATTGTATGTTTGTCTGTGAAAAAACTTTTCAGCTTCATGAGATCCCAATGGTTGAGTGATTGTTTAATTTTCTGAGCTACTGGTATTTTGTTCAGGCAGTCTTCCCACTCCTATATCATGGAAAGTTCCTTCTTTTTTTCTTTCAGTAGTAGCAGCATTTCTGGCCTTATATTGAGGTCTTTGAACATTTGGACTTGATTTTTGTGCATGGTGAGATGTGTGGATCGAATTCCATTTTTTCTATATATGGTTGTTCAGTTTGTCCAGCACCATTTGTTGAAGATGCTGTCTTTTTTCCAGTCTACATTGTTAGGGCCTTTGTCAAATATCAAGTAGCTATAGTTACTTTATCCAAAGTCCAGGTCCTCTATTCTGTTCCATTGGTCTATATTCCTGTTTTTATGCCAGTACCATGTTGTTTTTATTACTATGGCTTTGTAGTATAGCTTTAGATCAGTTATGGTGATGCCTCCAGAGGAGTTTCTTTTTCCAAGGATATGCTTGGATATCTGAGGCCTTCTGCCATTCCATATGAATTTTGAGATCATTTTTTCTATCTCTATGAAGAAAGAAGTTGGGATTTTTTATTGGTATTGCGTTAAAACTATATAATGCTTTTGGTAAGATTACCATTTTCACAATGTTAGTTCTGCCTATCCAGGAGCATGGGAGGTCTTTCCATTTTCACAAGTCCTCCTCAATTTCTTTCTTGAGTGTTTTAAGTTTTTATTGTATAGGCCTTTCACTTCCTTGGTTAATGTTATTCCAAGGTAATTTTTTTTGTTGCCATTGAAAATGGGACAATGTTGCTTATTTCTCTTTCTGTATCTTTGTCTTTTGCATATAGAAAGGCTACTGATTTTTGTGCATTGATCTTGTATCCTGCTACTTTGTTGAAGGAATTAATAACCTTTAAAAGTTTTGATGGAGGTTCTCAGGTCACTTATGTATAGAATCATGTCATCTGCAAACAAGGCTAATTTAACTTCTTCCTTTCCAATTTGTATCCCTTTTACTTCTTCTTCCTGTCTTATTGCTTGAGCTATGACTTCTAGTACTTTGTTGAAGAGCAGAGGAGAGAGTGGACACTGCTGCCTTGTTCCTGATATCAATGGGAATTCCTTCAGTCTTGCCCCATTAAGTATTACTTGGTCTTTAGGAGCTTCATATATAGCCTTTATTATGTTGAGATATAAACTGTCCATGCCTGTTTTCTCCAATGTTTTGATCATGAAATAATGTTGTATTTTGTCAAAGGCCTTTTCTGCATCTATCGAAATTATCATGTGATTTTTGTGTTTAAGCTTATTTATGTGGTTTATTACATTGACAGAGTTCTGTATGTTGAACCACCCCTGTGTTCCAGGGATGAAGCCTACTTGATCAAGGTGGATAATGCTTTTGATGTGCTGTTGAATTTGGTTTGCAAGGATTTTGTTCAGGATCTTTGTGTCTGTGTTCATCAGGGAAATAGGCCTATAATTTTCTTTTCTTGTGGCATCTCTGCCTGGTTTTGTAATTAGGGTGATAGTAGCTTCATAGAAGGAGTTGGGGGTCTTTCCCTGTTCTCTGATTGTGTGGCACAGTTTGAAAAAAATTGGCTTCAGTTCTTCCATGAATGTTTTCTGGTCCTGAACTCTTCTTTTAGGGGAGGTGTTAGATTATCTTTTCAATCTTGATGGGTGTGAAAAGTTTGTTTAGAAGATTAATCTGCTCTGGGTTTAGCTTTGGTAGGTGGTATATGTCCAGGAATTAATCAATTTCCTCAACATTCTCCTGTTTTGTGTAGTAGAGGTTTTTGAAATAAGTCCTATGAATCTCTCAATTTCACTTATGTCTGTTGTGATCTCTCTTTTTCATTTCTAATTTTGTTAATTTTAAGCATCTCTAAGCATCTCTTTTTTTTCACTTGATCAAATTGGCCAGGGGTTTATCAATCTTGTTTATTTTTTTAAAAGAACAAGCTCTTTGTTGGATCAATTTTCTTAATCATCTTCTTAGTTGCCAATTCATTAATTTCTGCTCTGATCTTAATTATTTCTTTCCGTCTGGAGCTTTTTGGGTTGGCTTCTTCTTGTTTTTCCAATGCCTTTAGGTGGATGGGTGGGTTATTGATTTTGGATCTCTCTGTCTTTGTTATGAAGGCATTTAGTGCTATGATTTTTCCCCTAAGGACTGTCTTCATTGTGTCCCATAAGTTTTGGTATGATGTGTTCTCATTGTTGTTCAATTCTAGAAATTTTTCAATTTCATTTTTTATTTCATCCACAACCTGTTTATTGTTTAAAAGTGTGTGGTTCAGTTTCCAGGAGCTGAAGGTATTCTTGGCATACCTTTTGTTGTTAATTTCTACCATTACAGCATTGTGGTCTGATATCATGCAGGAAAATATGTCAATTTTCCTAAAAATATGTAGGCAGGCTAAGTGGCCCAATATATGATATATTTTAGAGAAAGTTCCATGGGCTGCTGAGAAGAATGTGTAATCTCTGGGTTTTGGGTAGAATGTTCTGTAGATGTCTGTTAGGTCTAATCACTCTATGGTGTTGTTCAGCTCTCTTACTTCCCTATTAATTTTATGTTTGGATGATCTGTTTATTGCTGAGAGTGAAGTATTGAAGTCCCCGACTATGATGGTGTTGGTGGTTATTTCTGTTTTGTTGTCAAGTAGGTTTTGTTTTATGAACTGTGGTGCAACTGTGTTTGGCTTGAAAAGATTAATGATTTTGATATTCTCTTGTTGAATTGTTTGCTTGATAAGTAAGAAGTGGCCTTCTTTGCCTTTTTTGATTAATTTTGGTTTGAAGTCTATTTTATCTGATATTAGTATAGCAACACCTGCTTGTTTCTTATTTGCATTTGCTTGGAATATAATTTTCCACCTTTTACCCTGAGAAGGTATCTGTCTTTAGTGGTGAGGTGGGTTTCTTGAAGAAAGCAGATTGAGGGGTCTAATTTTCTGCTCCATCCTGTCAGCTTATGTCTCTTGATGGGTGAATTAAGGCCATTAATATTAAGGGTAATAACTGTGAGGTTTGATTTAATCCTTTTCATGTTGTGGTGGTTTGGTGTTTTTTTGGGACTTTGAAGGGTTTTCTTTTTCTTTTTCTTTTTCTTTTTCTTTTTCTTTTCTTTTCTTTTCTTTTCTTTTCTTCTTTTCTTTTCTTTTCTATTCTATTCTATTCTTTTCTTTCTTTCTTTCTTTCTTTCTTTCTTTCTTTCTTTCTTTCTTTCTTTCTTTCTTTCTTTCTTTCTTTCTTTGTGCCTTCTCTGAGTTTGGTTATTGTGATCTGCATCTTGTAGGCTCTTGAGGTTGATTCTTCTGTGTGGAGAATACCCTGAAGTACTCTCTGTAGTCTTGGCTTTGTGTTAATATAGTTGTACAGCTGGGTTTTATTATGGAAAGTTTTTCTTTCACCATCTATTATGAGGGATATTTTTTCCAGGTAGAGTGGTTTGGATTAAAAGCCATAAGTTCTTAGATTTTGCACAGTTCCATTCCAGGCCCTTCTGTCTTTGAGTGTTTCCATTGAGAAGTCTGAAGTAATTCTTATGGGGTTACCTTTACATGTAATGTGTTGTTTCTCCCTACCTGCTTTTAGGACTTTCTCCTTGTTATCAATATTTAGAGTTTTTTTTTTTTTTTTCGGTTTTGCAAGGTGGGGTCTCACTCTGGTCCAGGCTGATCTGGAATTAACTATGTAGTCTCAGTGATCCTCCTACCTCTGCCTCCCAAGAGCTGGGATTAAAGGCGTGTGCCACCACACCTGGCAGAATATTTAGAGTTTTTTTTTAATATATATTTTTATTTATATTATTTTGATTTTACATTCATAGTAAAGGTTCCATTGTCCTCCTCCCTGTCCTCCCTCTTTCAAAGGGACCCTTGTCAATGGGGAATGTGGGTCAAGCATTGTGAGGTTAGTTAAGAGTTCTGGGCAGTTGGTCCCAGTCTCTGTGCATAATGCCCCAACTATGACTCTAACAATCTTTCCGCCCCCTCTTCCGCAAGTTTCCCTGAGCCACATTGGGGTCATTTTAGTTCTGCTTCAGTGATGCGGTTTTGGGAGCCTCTGTGTCTCTGGATATCTGGCTTAGTTGGAGTTGGATGATCTCTGTGTTTATCTCCTTCAGCCTTTTTCTGGTGTCATGATCACCATGAACTCTGAACTCTTGCCCTTCCCCTGCATTGTTCTATGGTTTCAGCTGGGGCCCTGGTGAGGTGTGGTTAGCTGATCCTCCCTTCAGCTTTGATGTCCACCTGAAAAAAGATAAGCAAATTCTCCATCGGAGAGAAAAGTTAGTACTAGGTAGAAGGGATGACCATCTATGTTTTGGAGGGAAATTTATATGCATTGGCTCTCTTCTAGCCCACATTTGGTGGTATCTTGATCTTGGAGACTGAGCTCATTTTTTGTACCTGGTTTTGACTTATTTCCCAGTTCCAGCAATGAGTTCCATTCCACTGAGTGGATCTATTAGCCAAATCAAGAGCAGTTGGTTAATATATCTTGGAGAATTTCTCTCTTGGTCCAGGCTGTTTGGAGTTCTTTTAGCTTCTTGTAACTTGATGGGACTTTCTTTTGAGAGAGTGGGAAAGTTTTCTTCAATAATTTTGTTGAATAAGTTCTTGATTCCTTTGGTCTGAATTTCTCCCCCTTCTTGTATTCCCATGATCCTAATGTTGGAATGTTTCCCACATGTTCTGTTCACAAAAACTTTTGAACTTATTGAAACTTTTGGATTCATGAGCTGTTTATTCTGTTTTGGCTTCCAGTTCTGAGTTTCTATCTTCCACATAGCTAACTATTCTTGAGAGCTTCTATGGAGTTTTGGGTACTGCTTTTTTATGTATAGTTTCCAACCCTCTGTCAAGTTCCCTTTTCACATCATTTTCTGATTTTTTTAGTGCTTCTTGGAATTCATCTTTGCATTTATTTATGTCTTCATTGAGCTTAGCCAGCTGATTATTGAGGTCCTCTTTTTTTGCTCTCCTTCAGGTTGTTTAACTGTCTTTGGAGCCCTACATGGTTCTTTCCTATTAAGTCTAACCTAGCGAGAACAGCATTCATACAATTATTGGCCCTTTGTTGATTTTCTGCAAGTTCTGCTATTTTCTTGGTCAGGGTTGCATTGCTTATGTCTTCAATTTGGGGTTCTGATCCTATTATCTTATCTGTGTTTTGGTTGGAGACACCCATTGTGGGACTGGGCAATCTTGTTGGTTTTATTTGCATTTGACTTTTCATGTTATTCCTTTTGTGCTGTGGTCTGCCCATCACAGTGAAGGAATCTTGTTAATTTTAGCAGGAAGCTGTAGTTTACGGTGAAGTGTCTTCAGTGATTATTCCCCCTTATGTTTGTTCCCTCTTATGTTTGTTTTGATTAGGCTTTTGATGTCAGTGGGGCCTGCTTGCTCAGAGAGTGGGAGCCTGTGAGGGTCTGGTGAGGCTCTGATGAAGGGGCTTGTTCTTTGGTGGTTCAGGGTATGGTAGTATATGGTCAGGTGGCCTGAGGGGAAGGGGATGGGGGAAATGGGACAAAGCAGACTTGTGTTGCCTCTGAGCTGCAGAGGGGTGGAGTATGGAAATGAGTGGTAGTTCCATGATGCTGAGGGTTGAGGGGATGGGACAGTGGGTCTGTTGGGAATATGTTGCAGGGAATGGCTGGGATTGCAGGGTCCTGTGACAAGGGATTTCTACAGGTCAGGTGAAGTGCATGGGGGGAATTGGTGGTGGTCCAGGTGGGGTGGCAGGAAAAGGGAGGGAGTGGTGAAGAATAAATTTTGGCCAGGGTCTGGGTCATGGAAGAGGGGAGGAAGGGTGAGATAGCAGGGGGGTGGTGTTTGGCATTTGGTTGGTAGTTCCCACGCCCCAGGATGGGGCTTCCATGCCCAGGGGTGGGGGCTGACAGTGGTGATGGGTGTGGAGCTCGCATGGGTTCCTTCTCTGGGGCCCACAGTGGGGTCACCAGTGGGGCTCCACACCTGGGGGTGGGGGTGGTGATGGGGTGTGGAGTTCCTGCAGGCAAAGAGGGTGGGGTTCAGGGACTGAATGAGTGAAGTTCCTGCAGGCATGGAGGGTGGGGGGTGGGGGTATCTGGGGGAGTGCCCAAGCACTGATAAAATTATTATATATATATATATAGATATATATATATAGATATATATATATATATATATATATATATATGAAATAGAGAGAGAGAGAGAGAGAGAGAGAGAGAGAGAGAGAGGATGGGCATGCAAGGACTTCCAGTCACTGCAACCAAACTCCAGATGCAAGCGCCACCTTGTGCATCTGGCTACTGGTGAATTGAACCTGGTCCTAAGGCTTTTCTGGCAAGCGCTTTAACTGTTAACCCCCAAATACTATTAAATGCTGAAGATATATAAAACTCTCTCTCTGTCTATGTAATACCGAGTCTCCTGAAAAATCAATCACATATATAAATAATTAAGATAGATAGTATTATATCTGAGAGCAAAATTAAAATGCAGATTATAAAATCAATTCCACTTGGTTGGCAAGTTCTGGAAAAGCTCTGGAGAAGAGGCAACATTTCAACTAGAAGAGTAGCAATTATTCTGGTGAATGAGGTCTAGAATATGGTAGGAGACATCCAGATAGAAGTAATAGCATTTGCAGAGAGATGGGAGATTATGGGCCTCTGTTTCCTTGGTTTTTAAATAAGAACTTTATATTAGGTGACTTGGAAAATTTTAAGAATTTAACAATTTATCATGTTGGTGGTGGCTGTCTCAGTAATGGGTTCTGTTTTAGTGGCTTGCCTGCTCTCTAACAGAATACACCTAGTGAGTAGAAATGCATTCCAGCTATCAGGAACAGTGATTAGCTTGAGACTTACAGAAATATTATGAAATCTCTGTTTTGGTTTCTTATTTTTATTGCTTTTCTCAAAAATCCTAGATTCTTTGGCATTCTGTACCACAACCTATAGTGGTTCTCCTTCCCATAAAGGTGTGGTTGCTTATGGGTTTGCCAATTACATGCCTCTATTTGGTCTTTGTGGAGGTGAACATCAAATTCTAAAATTATTTCCAACAAGTTGATTAGGCTGTGGTTAGTTTATCACCCCATTAAAGAATAATTACTGTTTAGATCAGGAGCCACAAGGCTAGTATCCTTACTACTATAATTGTAATTTGGCATATTGATACAATATTAAATTCCAGTTGAACAGATGGTGCCAGGATTTAAACTTATGCTTATCAGATACAGATAGTCCCAAAACAGTGAACTAATCAGTTGGTTATTATTTTATTTTATTTAGGTTAAACATTAATGCCTTTGTGTCATTATTCCTTTGTGGCTTGTTTTTCTAGTGATTATAAATTATCATTTCTAATCTTCACCTTTTTATGGGCAGTCTTTAATTTACATTCATGCATAATTTCTTTCTTTCTGATCCCAATTGTCTCCTGAAAACCTCTCATACTTCATTTCAGTCAGTGCTCTTTGCTCTTTTTTTATGGTTGTCTAGAATTCCTGATCATGCTTCTTCCAACCCCACTCCTATCTCAGTGTAAATTATCAGTTGCACAATATAACTTAGTTTCTGGAAGTCCTGAGCTTACTTTAACAATGAGAAAAGAAAAGAGTACACCCATGAAGCTGACTGATTTATCTGGAGTACATTGAAGAGGGTAGAAGAGTCATGGCCAGTACTCTGTGTTCACAGTGCTATTTTGTACTCTTTTCACACACTGTACAGCTCTTGGAACACTCTGGTTGCTTAGCATCAGATGCTGTTACTAGTGACTGGCATCTTTCCCACATGGAGCAATTGATGCCATCACTGTGGAGAAAAAAACCTCTGCCAACTTTCTGAAAAGTCACAAATTCTGCAAACATTTCTTGGTTGTAATTCTGAATGTGTGGTTTGTGCATCCAGGTGGCTATGTATCAAAAGAAGGAGATACTGTTGCACTGAAAGCAGCAGCAGCAGACATAAAAATTTTGATTTTGAAGATAGGCTAGCAAGAGAAGTAGGTCATAGGATACATAGTTGAAAGGAAGGAAAATAGTTCAAATTAGGTATCCCCTGTCTTCCAAAAGATTTATAAAGACTGGCACACTGTCCCACATGATTCCATTCACTATTTTATCACCATGAGAGTCAAAGATCTCCTCTTCTACTTAAGGGCATTAGTAATTTTTAGTTTGGTCACATTAAGTCCAAGTGTTCCAGTTCTACTCCTCTTTGGAATAATTGAGAGTTGTCTAGGGAGTGCCACAGAGTCAGGAGTGAACCAAGATCCACTGCATACTCTAGAGATTGAGGCTTGAGCTCATGTTCCTCCCTGATAACTTAATCTTATTGACTCAACTTGGTGAGTACACCTAGTACCTTCTCTAGGAAGTCATTGTGTCATCCCTATCCATAGCTATGTCTCTGTTGAAAAGAGCTGAGCTATAAAATAAGGAGATATGGACAAGGAATGATATAATCTATGCATTTATCCAAGACAACTCATTTAAGGTTTTTTGAACATCCTTAAGCATAACTTCTGAGCTACCCTCATTCATCTATTCAACAAATACTTATTTTTTCATTTTTTGTTACACATGGACATATTTAGAAGTTAAACAACACATGTTTGTACCATCCTTTCCCACCTCCTTGCCCCTTTTCTGATGAGGCCTTCCTCATTTGGGATGCAGGTCAACCCAATGGGGATTATGGGGCATGCATTATGGGGGCAGCAGTCAGTTATGGGGAAGACACAATGTTTCTGTGTAAAATGTCCCAACTTGTAGCTCTAACAATCTTTCCACTCCCTCTTCCACAAAATTTCCTGAGCCATGCTGGGAGTGTTTTAAGACTACTTCAGTAATGGGCACTCAGGAGCCTCTGGACCTCTGGTTTGGTAGGTGTTGAGTGTCTATCCCCTTCACCCTTGTGCTGATATCATATTAACTAAGAAAGCAGCACTCTTGCTTATTTCCCCAATTCCTCTGTGGTTTCAGCTGGGGCTGGGGTGGAGTGCACTGGGTCTTTTTTCTTCTCAGGTCCAGCTCCCTTCTGAAAAAGATAAGCAGATTCTCCAATGGAAAGTGAAGTCAGCACTGGTTAAATGGGATAACCAATATTAATTTAGCAAGAAGTAAAAGGATGTAGACACTCTTATAGTCTAAGGTTAGTGGGAGCTTGACAATGGAAAGCAGAATTATTATCTGGATATGATTCTGACTCATTTCCCAGTTCCAGATATGGTTTCCTTTCCACTGAGCGGATCTGTTAGCCAATCCAAGAGCAGTTCGTTTCCCACCATAGCTGTGTGCCACTATTACACTTGCATGATCATCATGTCAGGTTGTTTGTTTCTCAGTTGCATAGTCTTTGAGTTGCTTGGACAGATGTTGGCCACTTTCCCCCAGTAGCTCATGTAAGTGCCTTCCAGCACTAGATGGGCTAATTGCCTGGGGACTGGCTCTCTTCCAGATTCCAACCAGGTCTCTCCATGGTCTGTGCAGACAGCGTGTGATGTCTTCAGCAGTAGGGTCTTATCATTAACCTCTGGTGGGTAATCGAGTGCTCTGACAGAAGTCTGTCTTGTTTGTTTTGGGAGATCTAGTAGGTTTCTCTGATCAATCACTTACTGTAGATGTAAACCACATCCTGGTACAGGGAATTACAGGACAGCACCAGGGGAAAAGAAAAAAGAAAAAGAAAAAGAGAGAGGAAAGTGAAACAGGAGACTTTAAGGTTAGGCTTCATCTCACCCTCTCCAGGGTCCTTCAATTCAGGTGCTCCTCCTAAGATCCTCTTGACAGTTTCTCCTTTTGGTCTAACTTCCAGGATATAGTACTCTATGGTACCAGTTCAATTTGGGTTCAGTTTTGTGTTCCCCACCCTTCCGCTTCTCCCAACCCTTACTCTCCCTATTATTGAAGCCCTTGAGATGCTATTCAGATATGTCAGCAACTTGGGCTGATCCTGGTTAGGAACTGCAGATGAGTGAGATCATGTGACAGCTGTCTAAATATATGGAATGCTTCAAGAATTTGCATGTCATCCTTGTGCAAGGGCCATGCTAATATCTGTGTATTGTTCCAATTTTAGAATATGTGCTGCTGAAGCAAGCACCACAAATACTTTTTGAATGCATACCTACTTGGTGACTGATTAACATTTAGGGATACAATGATGAGCAAAACAAATGATTACCTGTAAGGGTTTTCCAGTACAAGAGAAAAGTGGATGATCAAAATGTTTCATGATAAGTTCACAGTTACGAGAGTGACAAGCACATGGGGCTGGGAGAGCACACAGAATGTTAGTTGAATGAGAAAAGGTCCTAAGTTGTGACTGGCTAGGTGTGTAACTGTTGGACTTCAGTTGTTTGATCTGGAAACTGGTGAAAAACAATACTTCCAGGATAATATCTCAGAGTTTCTATGGGAATCAGTTGAAACCATACACTTAAAAGAACTTCAGAAATCACTACACCATGTACAGGGATCATTCTTTCTGGTCTTGTGTGTAGTCATGGTATATTTATTGAAATTTAGAATTTATTATGAATTTTGGGTAAGTTTCCTGAGAGAATGAATTCCAGCCAAAGAG
Source organism: Orientallactaga sibirica (assembly GCA_036365145.1). Taxonomy (NCBI): domain Eukaryota; kingdom Metazoa; phylum Chordata; class Mammalia; order Rodentia; family Dipodidae; genus Orientallactaga; species Orientallactaga sibirica. Next base: position 51,314,356 of record JAEOAD010000005.1, read on the forward strand.
TTATGTCTACAGAAGTCCATATTTTAAATTATCTACAAGAAAAAACACAAGATACAGGTCCCAGAGAGAACAGAAGAATAATCTAATCTAATCTGGTTTGCATTTAGAATAGAGAGGATTCTCAAAGACCTTTATTTCTTCCTTAAAAGTCTTTTAATTATGTATTTATCTCTTTAAATCCTGTTTTGACATCTTCAGATTTTCAATGAATTAATCTATGTGTCCCCAGATTTCCCCAGAAACACTTAAAAATACATAATCATAAATAATCCATACTTTTTGAATGCCACTAATGCATTTTGCACTGAGGAAAATATAAGAAGAAATAAGAATATCCCTATCATTGAAGATCTTATAGTTTGATGAAGATGACAACCAGGCATCATAATAGTTAATGAGAACTATGCTTTAAAGGAGGCATATTCAAAACTGGGCATAAGAGGACTTAATGGTCCACAGAGTCCACTACACTTGAATGATGGGTAATACTGGATAAGACTGAATACAATGGAAACTCATTAATCCACAGTAGTAAAAGAAGATATGCATATGGGGAAATTGTGGCCAAATGAATAATGCTAGTTTCAGGGGTGTGGTGCTTGATTCAAGTGTTCCCCATAAACTTAGGTTGTGAATGCTGGGTCCTTAGCTGATGGCAGTTTGGGAATTGGATCCTCCTGGAGGTGATGTATTGTTGGTGGGATTATGGGTGTTACTGCAAGCTTCTCCTCGTCAGAGTTTGGCACACTTTCCTGCTGCTGTTTTCCACCTGATATTGGCCAAGAGGTGAACTTTGCTCATCCCATTTTGCCTGCCATCATAGAGCTTCCCCTTGAGTCTGTAAGCCAAAATAAACCCTTTCATCCCACAGCATGCTCTTCGTTGGGTATTTTTCGCCAGCAACATGAAGCTGACTGAAACTGAGGGTGATATTATTTCCATTTATTAATACAGTATATATGGCCACCATGACTTTACATGACTTAGTTCCATTTAGTCCTCACTACACCCTTATTAAGGTGGTACTATTAATATTCCTATTTCAGGTATTAGAAAAGTTAGGTTGAGAGAGACAAAATAATATGACATTAGAATTAGACACACAGTTAGTAAGTGGTAAGATCAGGTTTCAAAATCAGATATTTCTGAATATAAAGCTCAAGTTTTCAACATCCATATTATGCCATTTTATGACTACTTGCATCAGAAACTTTCAAATGAATAGCTCAGATCTACTGAGGAAGTTGCATTTTGCATTTAGATCCAAATCTTCCCTGTTTTTTCTTTCTTTCATCACAATATGTGGTAGGTTTTGTTTTGTATTAATTAATTAAGGAAACTATGATACAGTATTATTCTAATAGGATAGTTGATAAAATAGCACAGTTTTCCTGTATATTCCTTATCCAGCCTCTCCTTATATTAACATTTGCACAAATATTGAATCATTATCCAGACTAAGACGTTAACCTATTAGCAGAACTTATATGGATTTTTTCCACTTAATGCCCCATTTCTAGTTAATGTCCCCATTGCATTTAACTTTTAGCTGTCCATAGTCTCTAATGTATTGTAGTTCCATAGTTTCTCCTGGTGTTTCAGAACTTTGACATTTTTCAAGAGTGTTGGTCAGTTATTCTTTTTCTACTGATGTCACTGGGATTTAGCTAATGTTTTCTTATAAGATTGAGGTAATACATCATTGGGAAAGATGTCATGAATGTTATGCCTCATGCTCATGCTAGGAGGTACTTGATGACAGTATGTAGTTTAAAAACGTAGCTTAATTCTTTTAGATTACTTAGGTCAGTGGATACATGAAAGAAGAGATATTTCTCTGAAAAAGAGCAAGAGCTTGGTTGTGGTACCAAAACTGGAGTGGTGAGGTCTACTCCCCGCATCTTACCTTAATATTTCAAAGCTTCTTCAGCACAGTGCAGGACAGGATCCCTCCACTAGTCATGCATTCCCTCTGAGGTCCTCTCTTACCTCTTCAATTCACTGTACAGGGTCTTGTGCTTCTGTCTGAGTCCGATTTTATGCTTTAATAGCTTGGGTATTATGATGCTTGAAAGAAGGGAACTAAATGTGTTGAAAGCATTCTGAATAGCAATTCCTCTCTGACCTTACTCATGCTTCAAACATGTCTCAGGAGCATGAAAAGACAAGGTTGTAAACCTGAGCACAGCTTTTATTATGGTTGAGGTGGAGAGTTGATGTTGGAAGCATTCATTCTGTTAGGAAATAATAGGATTTTGCAGTAGAACCACTCTTCCCAAGAGCCTTGGAATTTTTCTGTATTCTGTACATGGGATATTGCAGTCAGGTCCATTAAAAGCACAATAGTTTTTTACACAAATCCATTTGTCACTGAATTTGGTGGATACTTTAATTTTATATGAGGAACCAAATAATATTTGAATAAAATGAATGAATTGTACTTCTATGTCCCCTCTTGAATACAGTGATTTTCTGGTTACCTGACTAGAAATGAATCATGTTAGTGGCAGAAGGAAACACAATACAATAATTCCAGGTACTACGTCTTGCTTATAAAACTTGACTATCTGAACATTTGCATTACCATTTATGAATGGGTAGATTAAGTACTATGCAATATTAACTCATGTTCTTTCAGGTGTGGTTGAAATATTGCATTCATTTTAATCCCTCCCTCAAGAAAATCCCACTGATCTATGTATTCCATGAAACATGAAAAAAAAATCTCATTTTAAGGTCTTGTTTCATTTAATTGGTGCCACATCTGTGGTACTACATGGCAGTCATGTTGTAGTTGAGTATTGTAAGGCCCCATTCTCTTTTTGGAGAGGAACAGTGCACAAGTGACTACCTACTTTCTCTGAAAGTCATTTGTAAACTGAAATTTATAAATTCAGAAGCCAACCTGACAACCTAAAGAGGTTTTGCTTTCTCAAAAAATAAAATTACCTTTGCAATGTGTTCATGTTTTATAAACTTGTTACTGCAAATATAATGATATATTAAGGCAAGGCACATTACCTGAAATTTTATAAGCCCAGGAACACCTCTCTAGAGATCATGTATCAACCCTAGTTTACACATAGAAGTCATGTATCTCTTTTTGATAAAAAGCAGGAGGCTTTTTGCAGAAAAGGATAAGCATTTTGCCATAATAACATATCATTATTACTGGGTAATTAATGCAAACTCTAAGGTAGTTTATACTAATCTACCTGGATAACACATTTTCCAACTTTAATTAATAAAATTATTGTTGCATATTTTAACTGTTTATGTCTTACTGACCATCATAGCTTTTATATAAAGCCAATATTATTAATGAACTATTATTGCTACATTATTATTAACTAAAATTCAAAATATTCTCAGAATTTCTCAGTTTTTACTATTATTCTTATTTTTCTTTAGGCTCCTATCCAAAGTACCACATTTAATTTGTCTTCTCCTGGTAGGCTTCTGTTTGCTTGTCTTTTACTTGTAGCTAGAGGAGATGATAGATTTGGGAAGAAAACTGCAGAAAGAAGCAAAGTACCATTTTCATTGCAGCATATCAAGGGTCACATTATCAGCATGGGCTATCACTTTTGGTATCAATTGTAATCATTTGGTGGAGGTAGTTGTCAGGATTCTCTAGCATAAATGTTTCCTTCCTTCCTTTTTATGCTATTGTCTCTGGGAATAAGTCACTAGCTACACTGCCATTTAAGTGATGAGGAGTGATTCTCTTCCTCAAAGGCAGAGTATCCACATATAGGGATTCTTTTACATGGAGTAAATTAATATCTTCCCCATGATTTATTTACTAGACAATTTTTAAAAAATTTGATTTATTTGCAGGCAGAGAGAGAGTGAGATAGAGAGAAGAGAGACAGACAGAGAGAGAATGGGCAAGCCAGGGCTTCTAGCCACGGCAAACGAACTTCAGATGCATGTGCCCCTTGTGCTTACGTGGGTCCAGGGAATCGAACCTGGGTCCTTTGGCTTTTGCAGGCAAATGCCTTAAACATTAAGCCATCTCTCCAGCCCTTACTCAATAATTTATTTATTGTGGGCATTTTGTTTGTACTTTATATTACAATGCTATTTTATCTTGTAACTCAGATTGTTCCAACTTGGCCATTGGTACCCATTACTGATGGGTGTTTTTTTTCCTTTTGACATATCATTAAAATATGGCTACTAAAGGTATTATTGCTGCTTCTAAGCCTTCTCAGTTTGTGTAAACTAAACAAACCAGATATAACAAATTTTCAAATATTATATAGTACATGAATAAATAGTGTACAGTCTATAGCCATTTGTATCTATATTTAACTAAATTTGATGACTCTAACTCTTTTTATTTGTTTTGTTTTGTTTTTGGAGTTAGGGTCTCACTCTGGCTCAGACTGACCTGGAATTCACTATGTAGTCTCAGGGTGGCCTTAAACTCACTGTGATCCTCCCAACACTGCCTCCTGAGTGCTGGGATTAAAGGCATGCACCACCATGCCCAGCTGATGCCTCTTACTCTTAATTCATTGCTACACAGATTTTTCTAGGCTCTCTTTCCTGCTTTTCTATAAGCTCCCTCTCTAACAGTAAGAAATCTGCTCCACCTCTTTGCACTCATTCAGTGTGTATGCATAGCAAGTTTAATGGAACACAATTTTATTTGCTAGAATATAATCATGCATAGCTTCTTTGGCTTTTAGTTTTACAATCCCTGCTCTGTTCTAAAGTAACTTAATTCAGAATCTCTTTTTCCATTTTCTTTAGTGATACTATTGTACTGTATTATATTCTCAATATAATTAGAAGATTTTATCCTGTCCTACAATTAAGTTACTTTGATCTCTAATTTTAAAGGCTTTTGTTCCTTCATGTCTTAAATTAGTTATTTTCTTCTGATGTGTATGTTCTGTTTCAATACTCTCTCTTTAACTGGGTTTATTGCACTTTTAAAATCATCCTTTTATTTTTTAATTTTGATTACTCAATTTTGTAGTTCTATCCTTTTCCATTTAATTCTTTTTAATAATTTCCAGTTTTTTTTGCCACAAATTTCAATAATCTACTAACTCTTTGAATATATTAGAAATGGTCTGTGTCTAATGATTTTACTATTTGTTTATCATGTAGATTAATTATATTATCTTTCCAAAAATCTCTTTGTTGCTCATGTCTTTTATCTGGTTGACTTTTATTGAATTGCACATTGACTTGAAAAAAAATCACAGTAAAGTGATGTCAAAGATAGTTTTCCCCAAGAAATGATTTACTGCTTCCAGCAAGAGGTCAAGGATGCTAGCAGTCCTAGGTAACCTCAACACAAGTTCATGGATCATCTTAACCTAAATTCAGGAATTCAAGAGGGATTTCTGTCCTTGTGGACTGATCTATTTACGGAATGTAGCTCCTTAGAGGCACTTCAAAGCACTAGGAGTTTTTAGGACTTCCTTACCTTGAAGGACTCCAACTCCTGTTTTTGTTGCATAAAATTGTTCAGCTACTCAATAACCTCTTTTGGGAATGGATAGATACCCAGAAGCTTTAGTTACAAGAGATGGTTGTGTCAAGTGACCTCTAAGGTACTTAACTATGGGATACAGAGTTGGGATCAGGCATAATTGTCCAGTTCTATTTCTGTTTTGAGAATACAAGTATATATGAGACAAGAGCCAAATTTAATAATGAACACAAAATTGCATTGTAAAGATAAATAGAGGTACTACGTCTTGCTTATAAAGCTTGACTATCTGAACGTTTGCTAAGTTAGTACTTATACAATATAAAGAATAAGCACATAAAACAAGAAGTTGGGGGGCTGGAGTGATGGTTTAGCAGTTAAGACATTTGCCTGAGAAGTCTAAGGGCCCAGGTTCTATTCCCCAGTACCCATGTAAGCTGTAAGCCAGATGCAAGAGGTGGCACATGTGTATAGTTTGTTTGCAGTGGCTGGAGGCCCTGGTATACCCATTCTTTCTCTCAAATAAATAAATAAATAAATAAATAAATAAATAAATAAATAATAAATAAAATTTTAAAAGAAATTGGTGAGGCTTGCTAAGTCTATACTAAAAATAGTACTTTTATTTTTTATTTTTAGGTTCATTATGTGTACATATGGGTATATGGGTATATGGAAGCCAGTGGACAACCTTCAGTGCCATCCTCAGGAATGACATCCACTTCCTTTTAGTCGGGATCTCTTATTGGCCTAGAGCTCACCAATTAGGCCAGGCTGGCTGGCAAATGAGCCCTAGGGATCCTCATGTCTCTACCTCCCCTCCCCATTGTTGGGATTAGGAAGACCATACCTGGCATTTTCTATGGTTACTAGGGATTGAACTCAGACCCTCATACTTGCAAGGCAAGCATTTTACTGTCTGAACTATCTCCCTGGCCTCAAAATAATCCATTTAATAGATTAAATCTGTGCTTTTGCTTGAGGCTAGAAAAGTACATTGTTTTTAGTTATTTTTCCATGTGTCTTCAAACATGAACCCAATTCCCAACTCTTCCTTTTTCTCTAGTCAGATCTTCTAGGAAGTTTGGGCTGGTGAGACTTCTAGCTTTAACTTAATAATTTTGAGCTTAAGATTCTTCATCAGGAAAGCTGAGGCTAATAGCATATATACTTCTGGGGTGGTTTTGAAGATAAAATGAAATGTAGCAGCTCCTTTAAAGCTGGAATCACACATATGCTTTGTTAAATAGTACCATTAATTTCACATGTCATCGGATCGGGAACCTTGGTGGTAATAATGACAAAGCTCAGGATACAAATTGGCCATGTATGATTCTGTAACTATTCAGTAACATGCGGATTGAGGCTCTCATAAATGTCAATTGTGATTGTTTTTGTTTTTGTTTATTTGCTCTTATTGCCTATTAATTGATTATTTAATAAATATTTGTGAATACCTTCATTGGGTTTGCCACTGTGATCATTGCTAGGTTGGAAAGAAAGATGATTAAGTTTTGTGTTAATTTGATCTGTTTAGGAATCCACAGATATTCCTTATAAGTGGGTCTTTGAGGTTGCTTCCAGGAAGGAGTAACTAAAGGAGCAGTCCTTTCCCAGGGTGAGCCATTCCCCCAGAGTGGGTGGCCCTTTTCAGAGAGGAGCTTTATCTAAGGAAGCTCTGCGAAGGAAAGTATCCCCTCTTTTGACCTGGCTGCCAGTGCTGCTTCCTGCTTGCTGCTTTCCAGCATGGATTGAAGAGCAGCATCTCTCCAGGAAGCCTCCAGGCCTTCAGTGCCAGGTTGGGAATGCCGAGATATCCAGCCTTGTGGACTGAGCAGCCACCAGGTTCCTTGATTCTCAGGCCTGCAACCTGCTATTGCTGGACTGTGTAAGCTAATCCAATAAATTCCCTTTTAATACAATTCATTCTATAGGTTCTTTTCCTCTAGAGAACCCTGACTAATACAGTCTTTGTCCTCAAGAAGCTTAAAATCCATTAGGGAGATTAAAATTAACTAAAGAATCAAACTAATATATGTAATGTCACAATTCTGAGTCACTAAGAGTTTTAGGACTTTGTTACTATAAGTGCATATAATGATGGAGGTTTGATCTCATTGAAAATTCAAAGGAAACATCCATGTGGAATTTGTGGTTACTGTGGCTTTAAAGTATAGAAGCAAATGAGACAGGTGGAGGATATCAGAATGTTTTAGGAAAGGACTAATATGTGCAATGGCCCTGATGTGGAAGAAGTATGGTGTGTTCAAAGGTTCTGATGTGGAGGAAGTATGGCATGTTCAAAGGTTCTGATGTGGAGGAAGTATGGCATGTTTAAAGCCAGGGATGGTGTACACTTGTTATCACCACTCTTGGGAGGCTGAGGCAGTAGGGTCTTGAATTCAAGGCTAATGTGGGCTAGTTACATAGTGAAACCTAGCCCATTTCTCAAGGAAAAGACCTGAGACTTTTCTTAAGAGCCCACAATAATTTGAAGAGAAGGAGCACAGAGGAAGTAGAACATGAAATTGTGCTAAGAAAGATTCAAGGTCCAGAATCTTCTGGGAATCTCTGGACCATATAAGGACCATACAAGAGCTTGAAATATACATGTTGATAATATCCTGAGTAGTAGTGTTATATCACAGAAGTTAGGAGATGGGCAGAGAGTCCTTCCTTATCAAGTTTTATGGCTAGTAGTTGAGTTTTTTATTTTCTGCTATTATGTTCACAGTGAAGAATAATTCAATGTGAATTCTTTAACATAAAGTGAGATTTGTGATTTAGGCCTATGAATGGATTATTGATGGAAAATATAATTCCAGTGAGTATTTAAATTTCATCAAATTATGTTCTTTTGATGAGTGAATAAATAATTATTTTGTAAAAATTGTTAACAATAAAAACAAGCCAAATCATTCTTTTAAAGAATGAAAAATTGGGAATATAAAATAATTCAATTTCTTCGTTCAAAAACATGTAAAATATAACATAATAAGTAAATAAGGTGTATAATAAAGAACTTTGATGTATAATTTTATCAATGTTTTAAACATATGTTTTGTGTGGAAATAGGAGGACTTACATATAGGATATTACTTGTGACCTTCATATTCCTTCAAATGAAACCAAATTACAATAACTGAAAATTGACCAGGTACCATTATAGAGCTCTATCTCCCATGATTTTCTTCCCCTACCTATCTCCCCCTTCTAGCCTTTATCTTTTCTGTGTTATTCTTCCAACACCTATGTCATTTTGTTTATTTTGTCTGCCTAATGTTTAGAAATACTAGGAAGATCATGGCCTCTGATATCAGCAACACCAAATTTCTACAGTGTGATATTGAGAAAATCATTTAATATTCTTACAGGTCCCCCTCCTTATTACAAATGTGATACCATGCTATTGTATAGAGATATTATGGGAACTAACCTCTGTTATATTAGGTGATTATTCTAGATTCTGTGATATTTATTATAACATTTTCCATTCTCTATGTTCTTTTACAGTGTGACCAGCAATCCTGACACCAAAAGTTAGGGCTTAATTTTTCCTCTGTGACTTGTGAATTGCTTTAGCCATACAGAATGATAAAATGATGATATGTAACTCCCACACTGGGTTATAAAAGATGCTGTTACTTCTGCCTTGTTTTCTGGGAAACTTTCTTTTGTAGCTCTGGGTTGTCATGAAGAAGCTAAATTATTCTGAGGAAACTCAGTCACAAAGAGGCCACATGTGGGCTTGGTCAGTAGCTCCAGTTCAGGTCCCAACCAACAGTCAGCATTGTCTGCTAGTCATACAAATGAACAGATTTCTGATGATTATAGTTCCTAGAAATCAAGTCTTTCTAGATGAGGCTCCACACATCACAGAGCACAGATAAGCTGTATTCATTATGAATTCCTAATCACAGAATCTGACAATATACTAAAATGGTTATTTTAAGCTGGTTATGAGATACTGTTATCTTAGTAGCAACCATAATATTAAATTATAATAAATTATATCCATCATTACCATGATAATTATTACCCACCTTATAAGGTAATTTTAATATAGTATCATATTTGAAAAGAAATCAAGTCAATAAATTTGAACCTGTCTTACTGATTGTGAGCATACATGGAGTCTTGAAGATACAGACCATTTACTTATTTTACTACACAGTTACTGTTGTTGTCAATGGACATTCAAGAGTATCTCCCTGCCCAGAACATCTACCTTTTACTTTAATTTTCCTGCCATTCCTCCCCACAAAGCCACATCTCATGAATAGAGCCTAAGCTATTTCCACGCTAAGTGGCATTGATCTGAGAAGGAGCTTGTGAGTTCAAATTCTTTATGTCATAAATAATCACTGAGCCCTATTATATGGCACTGAGAATGCAGCAATCTGTAAAACAACTTTGCCTGATAACTTTGCCTTTATGTGCTTATATCCTAGTTTTTAGTATTAAATAATGAGCCAGATAAATAATAATGTGGTAGATAGGCTTAAGTACTTTGAAGAAGCTTCAAATAAGAACATCAGAAAGGGCGTATTGGAGCAATTGTGCCATTTTAGAAAGGAGTCAATAACAAAGTATGGACTCATTGAGATGTTGAAATTTCAGTCAGATTTTTAAGAGACAAATTTTAAATAGTCAATGTATTTTATACATTTTATAGAGAGCAAAGGCCTGATATTTGAATGGCAAGAATGCTTAGAGCAGCAAGACCAGTGTGGCTGGAGAAGAGTTAGTAAGGGGACACCTGGTAGGAAATGTGGATTGAGAACAAGTGACTAGATAACACCAAGCCTTATGGGACATTCTTATGATTTTGAAATGAGAGAACAATGGAAGGTGTGGGACAAGAAGTAATATCACCTACTTTTTACTTCTCAGGTCTCTCTGCAGCCACATTAAACCAGTCTGAAGCACAGAGAATACTTGAGGCTATCCTAAAATGTGAGAAGGGGAGGGTAGGACCTAGGTTATGGTATTGGTAGTGAATATCATTAAAGAAGGCTCTCAGGCTTTGTTGGTAAATTGGACAAGTCAAATATACCTTCATGGATTGTATTCTGAAAGCTAGATACAATGGGCATTTCTGACAGAGGAGTAGGCTTAGAAAGCAACCTTAGAAAGTTTTTAACTGGTTGGCTTTCCAATCCCTATCAGTATCTGCCAAAGAAGGTGTTTTTACAGGAAAATATTACCTGTTCCTCTTAACAAGAACAACCAACCCAAGCAAACAATGCAACTCAAAACCAACCTACCCAACAAAGAAAGCACAGTGTGAAAATATTAACAAAGACGGCCTCTGTGTTTGTTCTTAGCAAGAATATGGACTAGGAAAATCATGTTAAATCACTCTTCTTAAAACTATGGAAGAAATTCTTCCTCCATTTAAGTAAATACAGATTGATTAACATAGTCTCCAAGACTCTTCCTCTGTGACCCTTGCCCAACCTTCGTGGAAAACTCTCCTCTTTCTTCATTATGCTGTTGTCATAGGAGCTTTCTGTGTAGTTCAGATGTGCCCAAATCACTTAAGTCTTAGAGATTTGTAGCAGTTGTTCTCTTTCTGGAATATTTCCATTTTTATTAATTTTTTTAGACTAGAGACCCTTTATATTTATTCTAACCCCAACTCATATATTATATCTGAAAGTTCTTGTTTAATTAATTTTTCAAGTTAGTATAAAAAATAATGGGTTTCACCATGACATTTTTACACACACACACACACACACACACAATTGTACTTTGCTCAGTAGCCTCTTTTACAATAACTCTGAAATTATTTGTTTATTTATTTACATATATTTTGACTGCCTCAACTTCCTCTCCTCTCCTCTGATAACTTATTTGACTTATTTATCACTCTGTTCTCTCTAATCTGACATAGATTAGGCACCCAGTAAATATTTGTTAAACAAGTGAGTAGAAGTAAGAAGAATAAGAGTAAAATACAAAAGAGAGAAAAAAACTATTCTCTTGGTTCCCTGCACCTGTGTGTGGGGGCACAGTGGTGTGTAGTGAGTAGGCCAGACCCTTGTCTATGAGCTCTTCCCAGCTCCACCTGGTCCCCTGGTGTTCGTAGGTCCATTGTGTCTTACTTGGGGAGGCCTGTTCCCTGAGTGAGCTGTGGAATCAGGCCTTTTGCTCTGGTATCCTGACTGGCTATTGGCTACCAACATCCCTGTTCATCTGAGTCAGAGGGTGCATAGGCCATGCACCTCCCTGGTCTGGGTTTCCTGCATAGACAGTGTGTGGTGGACATGTCTGTGTGGAGTGATAGGCCAGACCCTGGTTTCCAGGCTCCTCTCAGTTCCCTGTTCTAAGTTCCCAGGGCACGTCTGTGTGCAGGTGGTCACTGAGTGGAGTAAGTAGGCCAGATCCATGTTCCATGGCTCCTCCCAGTCCCATGGTCCTATTAGGTTCCACTGTGCCCTGCTTGGGGAGGCCTGGCCCCTGTGTGAGCTGTGGAATCAGGCCTTTTGCTCTGGTATCCTAACTGGCTATTGGTTACCAATATTCCTGTTCATGTGAGTCAAAGCGTGAATGGGCCAAAGGACAAAAACTTGCTTCCTCCTCAATAAAATAAAGTCTTCCTAAAATGGTTAGACAACAATGCAAAAAAGCCAACGAAAGTCAGAAAACTGAGAGATCTCCACCAAGGGTGCCTAGTCCTACAATGGAAGCCTCCAATGAAATCACAGAGAAATCAAGAGAAATTCATTCCCAAAATGATGAAAGTTTTCCAAATCTCACAAAAGAGAGGCCCATCCAGATACAAGAAGTCCATAGAACACCAGACAGGACTAAAGAAGAAACTCTCCAAGATACATCATAGTTAAAACTCTTAACAACAAAACAAACAGAGAGCGTTAAAAAGGAAAAGATACTATAAAACTCTTTATTCTGAACAACAGGCTAAAACATTGACCTTCAGCAGGCCCACAGAGGGATCACCTGAACCACAGGAAACTGGAGAAAACACCATGAAGACCAACCTTAATTTTTTCCTGCTTTTCTCTCTCTTCTCTCTCTCTTTCTCTCCATCTCCTCTCTAAACTCACTTTCTCTTTTGTATTATCTATCTTTTTCTCCCCTCACCTTCCTAGGCACTGACTTATAACTCCCAGTACCAGCACAGGGTTAACTTTCACAATGAGCTGTTGATCCAAGACACCTACAAGCTTTCTCCCAAAAGACAGATTTCTGTCAGAGTTCTTGATGACCCACCAAAGGTTAATGGTAAGACCCTACTGTCGAAGGCAGCATACACATGTGAGACCAAACATGGAGAGACCTGGCCAGAATCTGGAAGAGGGTCAGTCCCCAGAGAGTTAGCTAGTCGATGACAGAGGGTGCTACATGAAAAATTGGGGGAAAATGGCCAACATCTGTCCAAACAACTTGCAGTCTAAGATACCCAGCAGGAAACAACCTGAGGTAATGCTCAAACAAGTGCAGTAGTGGCACACAGCCATGGTAGGTAACCAACTGCTCTTGATTTGGCTAATAGAGCCACTCAGTGGAATGGAACTCATTGCTGGAACTGGGAAATAAGTCAAAACCATGTACAAAAAATGAGCTCAGTTTCCAAGTTCAAGGTCCCACCAAATGTGGGCTAGAAGAGGGCCTATGCATATAAAATTCCCTCCAAAATATCTATGGCCATCCCATCTATCTAGTACTAACTTCTCTCTCCATTGGAGAATTTGCTTATCTTTTTCAGATGGACAATGAACCTGAAGGGAGGATCAGCCTATCACACCTAACCAGGGCCCCAGCTGAAACCATAGAATAATGTGGGGAAAGGGCAAGAGTACAGCATTCTTGGGGATCACGACACCAGAAAAAGGTTGAAGGAGATAAACACAGAGAATATCCAACTCCTACTAAGCCAGATATCCAGAGACACAGAGGCTCCCAAAACCTCATCACTGAAGTAGAACTAAAATGACCCCAATGTGGCTCAGGGAAATTCATGGAAGAGGGGGTGGAAAGAATGTTAGAGCCACAAGTTGGGGCATTATGCACAGAGGCTTGGCCTACCCCCCCCCAGAAGTCTTGACTACCCCCACAATGCATGACCCACATTCCCCATTGATGAGGGTCCCTTTTGAAGAGGGAGGATAGGGAGGAGGATAATGTAGTCACCATTATGAATGTAAAATTAGAATAATATAAATACAAAATAAATTATAAAAAAAGAGAGAAGCCTTAAATTAACAAAATCAGAAATGAAAAAGGAGAGATCACAACAGTCTTCATCAGGGCATACTTCTAAAACTTCTATTCCACAAAATTGGATAATCTGGAAGAAATGGATGAATTCCTAGACACATGCCATGTACCAAAACTAAACTTACAGCAGATTAATTTCCTAAACAAACCTATCACATCCATGGAGATCGAAAAGGTAATCAAAAACCTCTCCAAAAGGAAACTTCCAGGACTGGGTGGCTTCTCAGTTGAATTCTATCAAACCTTCATAGAATAACTGAAACCAATTTTTCTCAAACTGTTCTGCATAATTGGAGACCAGAGAATCCTCCGTGACTCCTTTTATGAAGCTAGCATCACCCTAATACTAAAACCAGACAGAGATGCAACAAGGAAAGAAAATTATAGGCCTATATCCCTAATGAACTTAGATGCAAAGATCCTGAACAAAATCCTTGCAAACCAAATTCAACAACACATCAAAAGCATTATCCACCTTGATCAAGCAGGCTTCATCCCAGGGATGCAGGGATTGCTTAACATATGGAAATCAGATAGCATAATACACCACATAAATAAACTGAACCATAAGAACCACATGATCATCTGAATTGATGCAGAGAATGTCTTTGACAAAATACAACACCACTTCATGATGAAAACACTGAAAAGAATAGGCAGGGAGGGTTTATATCTCAACACAATAAAGGATCCTAAAGCCCAAATAATACTTAATGGGGAAAAACTCAAGGAGTTCCCACTGAGATTGGGAACAAGACAGGAGTGCCCACTCTCACCACTGCTCTTCAACATAGTACTAGAAGTACTAGCCCAATCAATAAGATAGGAGAAATAAATAAAAGGTATTCAAATAGGCATGAAGGAAGTCGAGTTAGCCCTATTTGCAGATGACATGATCCTATATATAAGTGACCTGAAAGTCTCCATCTCAGAACTTCTAAAGGTGATAAATTCCTTCAGCAAAGTGCCAGGATTCAAAATCAATGAACAAAAATCAGCAGCTTTTCTATATGCAATGGACAAATATACAGAGAAAGAAATCAGTGAGGCTATCCCATTTTCAATAGAAACCAAAAAACTAAATATCTTGGAATAATACTAACCAAGGACATGAAAGACCAATATAATGAAAACATAAAAAAAAATCAAGAAAGGAATCGAGGAGGACTTGAGAAGATAGAAAAATCCACCCATGCTCCTGGATAGGTAGAATTAATATTGTGAAAATGGCAATTCTACCAAAAGCAACATACAGATTTAATGCAAAACCAATAAAAATACCAACATCATTCTTTACAGAGATTAAAAAATTGATCTCAAAATTCATATTGAATGGCAGAAGGTTTCAGATATCCAAGCACATTCTCAGCAAAAAACCAACCAACCAAACAAAAAACACCTCTGGCAATATCACCATACTTGAACTAAAGCTATATTACAAAGCCAGTAGTTGAAGAGTTTCAGGTCTTATATTGAGGTCTTAAATCCACAAAATAGCATAGTATTGGAATAAAAACTGAAACATAGGCCAATGGAACAGAACTGAAGACCCAGACCTTAGGTCAACTAACTACAGCTGCTTGATCTTTGACAAAGGTACCAATTATGTAGACTGGAGAAAAAATGTGTCTTCAGCAAATGGTATTGGACAAATTGGATGACCATATGTAGAAAAATGAAATGAGACTCATTTTGCCATACACAAAAATCAAGTCCAAGTGGATTTAAGACCTCAATATAAGACCTGAAACTCTTCAACTACTGGATGAAAAAGTAAGTGGCACGCTCCATGATATAGGACTGGGAAAAGACTTCCTGAACAAAACCTCAGTAGCCCAGCTAATTAAACAAGCACTCAGTGGGATCTCATGAAGCTAAAAAGCTTTTGCACAAACAAGCATACTAAAGAAGAGCCAATATATTTCCCACTGAATGGGAGAAAAAATCTATACCACTGACAGAAGCCTAATATCTAGAATCTTCAAAGAACTCAAACAACTAAACAACAAAAACAACAAACAAGCCACTCCAAAGGTAGGGCAAAGACTTAAATAGAGAGTTCTCAAAGGAAGAATTACAAATGGCTAAAACATACTTAAGATAGTGTTCAACTTCCCTAACCGTTAGGAAAATGAAAATTAAAACAACTATGAGATTCCACTTTATCCCAGTAATGATAGCAAACATTAAAAAAATCGAATGAAAACAAATGTTGGCAAAGATGTGCAGAAATAGGAACACTCATTTGCTATTGGTGGGAATGTAAGCTGGTACAACCACTATGGAAATCAATATGGATATTCCTAAAAAGGATGAATACAGAGTTACCAACAGACCCTGTTATTCCCTTACTGGGCATTTACTCTAAAAACTCCACATTTCAGTTCAGAGATATTTTCTTAACCATGTTTATAGCTGCTCAATTCATAATAGCTAAAAATTTGAGTCAATCCAGGTGCCCATCATTGGATGAATGCATAATCAAGATGTGGTATGTCTACATGGTGGAATTGTACTCATAAGTAAGAAAAAAATGACACAATGAATTTTGTAGAAAAATGGTTGAACTTGGAACAGATCATTCTAAGTGATATCACTCAATTACAGCAATACAACCATTGCATGGTCTCACTCATCTGCAGTTTCTAACCTGGGTCAGTCTGAGTTGCAGACCTATCTAAATGGCATCTTGAGGCTTGGACAAGAGGGAGAGTAGGGCTTGGGGGAAGAAGAAGGGTGTGGAGGAGAACACAAAACTGAACCCAAATTGAATTGGTACCATAGAATCCTATATCCTGGAAGTTAGACTAAAAGGAAGAACCCCTCAAGAGGACCTTAGGAGGAGCACCTGAATCGAAGGGCCCTGGAGAGGGTGTGATGAAGCCTAACCTTAAATTTTTCCTGTTTCACTTTCTTCTCTCTTTTTCCCCCCCTTGGTGCTTTCCTGTAATTCCCTGTACCAGGATGTGGTTTACATCCACAGTAAGTGATTGATCAGAGAGACCTACTAGGTCTCCCAAAACAAACAAGACAGACTTCTTTCAGAGCACTTGATTACCCACCAGAGGTTAAGGGTAAGACCCTACTGCTGAAGACATCATACGCTGTCTGCACGGACCATGGAGAGACCTTGTTGGAATCTGGAAGAGAGCCAGTCCCCAGACAATTAGCCCATCTAGTGCTGGAAGGCACTACATGAGCTACTGGGGGAAAGTGGCCAACATCTGTCCAAGCAACTCAATGTCTAAGTGACTCAGAAACAAACAACCTGACATGATGATCACACAAGTGTAATAGTGGCACACAGCCATGGTGGGAAACGAACTGCTCTTGGATTGGCTAACAGATCTGCTCAGTGGAAAGGAAACCATATCTGGAACTGGGAAACAAATCAGAATCATATCCAATGATTCTGCTTTCCATTGTCAAGCTCCCACTAATCTTGGGCTGTAAGAGGGTTTACACCCTTTAAATTCTCTCTAAATTAATAATGGTTATCCCATTTAACAGGTGCTGACTTCACTCTCCATTGGAGAATCTGCTTCTCTTTTTCATATGGGAGCTGGACCTGAGGAGATAAATGACCCAGCACATTCCACCCCTGCCCCAGCTGAAACCAAAGAGGAATTGGGGAAATGAGCAAAAGTGCTGTTTTCTTAGTGAATCTGATATCAACCCAAAGGTGAAGGAGATAGACACTGAGGACACTCAACACCCACCAAATCAGAGATCCAGAGGCTCCTAAGTTCCCATCACTGAAGTAGACTTAAAATGCACCCAACATGGCTCAGGGAATTTTGTGGAAGAGGGGCAGAAAGATTGTCAGAGCCACAAGCTGGGACATTATGCACCAGAGACATTGCTTCTCCCCCATAACTGACTGCTGCCCCCATAATGCATGATCCATAACCCCCTACAAGGAGGGCCTCTTTAGAAAAGGATCAGGGAGGAGGGAAAGGATGGTACCAACATGTATTGTTTACATACTAAATATATCCATATCTAATAAAAATAACAAACTATTCTCTTTTATAATTAACTTTTTAAGAACATCAAACATTGTTTTTATATAGGCTATAATTTTTCTTTTATGATGAATTAATACATTGTATGTTGTTTTTGTTACATATTGTAAACATTTCAAATGGGTCTTATATTAGCAGTACAAGATCAACAGGTCAGGCTCTCCCCATTGTGCATTTGAAAATGAAGCTCACAGGGATCATATAACTTCCTGGGTTTATTCTGTTTCAAGTGATAGGCTGACCTGACCTTGAACTTCTTTCTTTGACTTTGAGTAACAGTTCTTTGTGTTCTTTCTAGATACCATGCTAATTCTTTCTGATACTATAGTCATGGATGCTGTCACAAGTAGCAGCACATAACCAAATGGGTCAGGTAAAATTAGAAGTGTTAAATTTTGCTGACTCTAGTCTTTGCCCAGTTTTAGAACCAAAATCAGATTTATTAATATCTCTGGCTCTGGTATGTTTAAATATATTTATGTAGTTTAGGTACATATTCCCCAGACTCTGCCTACTGGTATTATAATAGGAAATATAAGAAATCCCACTGGGCATGGTGGCACATGTCTTTACTCTCAGCACTTGGGAGGCAGAAGTAGGAGGATCACCATGAGTTTGAGGCCACCCTGAGACTACATAGTGAATTCCAGGTCAGCCTGGGCTTGAGTGAGACCCTACCTCAAAAAAAAAAAAAAAAAAATCCCCAGGAACATTCTCCTTTTCAGGTATTTACCTCTTTTTACACTTTTAGGAAGCTCTGTGATCTTTGAAAATACTGAACTAATGGCTGGTTCAAGGTGTTCCACAAACCACAGCATTTTCCACAGTACTCATTTCAAGGTGAGTAGCTGTGAGCCATTCCTCTGCAGGATATTTCTGGCAGAGCTGTATAGCAGACTCACCAAATGCTAGCTCTTTTGCTCATATCTGCTTTCTTGTTACTTTACTCATTGGCAACAATGTACACATCAACAGAGGTTGTACTTGCAGGGAGTGTAGAGAGGGAGAAAGTCAGCTCCCAAGGACATCTGTAGACCATAAGTCATAAAGTTGATATTTAACTTTGGAATCCTTTTCCTTTATTAACTAACTTCCACAAATAGATGCAGTCTGGTATCTATAGTTAAAAGCTTCCCTCTTGGATGGATCACTACCCATATTTGTCTTATTTACCCTACCAAAGACTGTTATTACAATGCAATTGGCTAGTAAATATTAGTCTTCACAATAAATATCTATGTAGATGTTTAAATATATTATCTTTCTCTCAATAACTGAATAAAATTTTACATTGAGGAAATATCATTAGTAAAGTAGTAAAGAAAAGATTGGTATGTGGCCAATCTCATTTTGATCTGAATAAGCAATCCAGGAGATATTGGAGAGTTTTGAGTGTTAAGTTGAGGAATCTGTGTGGGCAGGTGGGGAACAAACTATCTAGATACATGCCCCACTTCCATTGTTTACTACTGAATGGCTTGGGTAAATTGTATCTGTGCCACAATTTCTTCATTTGTAATAATATCCTTCCTTCCTTTCTTCTGTCCTCTCTGCTTTTCTCTCTCCCTCCTTATCCCTTTTCTCCCTTTCTTCTCCCTCCCTCCCTTCTCCCTCTTTCTTTCCTCTTTCTTTCCTCTTTCTTTCCTCCTTTCTTTCTTTCTTTCTTTCTTTCTTTCTTTCTTTCTTTCTTTCTTTCTTTCTCTCTCTCTTCTTTCTTTCTTTCTTTCTTTCTTTCTTTCTTTCTTTCTTTCTTTCTTTCTTCTTTCTTCTTTCTTTCTTCTAACAGGGTGGGTCTTTTTATGTAGTCTGTGCTTGCCTTGGATTTGTGCCCCTCCTGTCTCAGTCTCTTGAATGCTGCAGTTACAGGCATGTGTCACCACAACTGGCAACAGCCAACTTCTTAAAGGTGACTTTAAGAATTTATATGCAAAGTAGCCTGTGCAGATGCAATTTGTATATATCAACATGCTATAACTGCTGCTTATAATTTGTGCTATTGATATACTTCACATAGGAAATTTATTTCTGTTGTTAAATGTACTTTGGTTTTTATAAATTGATGGTTTTAAACACACAGAGAAGTCTTTCTTTAAAAAGTTATTACCAAGTAATGTTTAAAATGAAAAGATAACCATACCATTTATCATCTTGCCATTTATCTTTATTATATTGTTAAGTAATGAATAAAAATTATATTTATTTATATGGTATAATTTGTACTATATACATACATTAAATTGTATACATTAGTAAATGATTACCACAATCACACTAATTAATATGCCCATCACCTCACATATTTTGTGTGTATATTTATGCGACACTTATATCTCCTCTTAGTTTGGAAGTAGTGATGGACCTATAATCCTAGTACTTGGCAGGCCCAAGGAGGGAGATCTTGAGGAATTCCTGGCCAGGCTGGGTTATATTGTTTTAAAGGATGCAGTATAAAGTAAAAGTACAAAGAGCACTTTAGAGAGGACTGTCAAATCAGAGCTCATCTTCATGTTTTTCCTTTTCTCTTTCCAGTAACCCTATGAACATTCCAAACTGATGTTATTCATTTTCAGTATTTCCTTTACATGAAAATATTTGACAGATGGCCCTAGCACTTTTTATAAGAATTCAGAGTAGATGAAAATCTACTTAGGAATGCCTTTTTCCTAGGAAAACTCCAAGAGCCCAAATAGTCCACCAAACCTAGGATGACAATTGTCACCTGTACTTTCAATGGTGGATCTCACAAAGAATCATTGCACCGAGTTATTGGAATGCAAGAAGATTACCAGATTCACATCAGAAAGCCATAAAGGGACATTGTGCTGGAAGCAGTGTGTAACTGGACCAAGCACATCAGGTCAGTGTCTGGTGGAGGCTGGCATCAGAAACATTTCATCCACCTCCTCTATCTGTAATTCAGTGATTCACACATGGCTTACCATATTACAGCATAGCTCAGGTTCTTTATCTTCCCCTCAGCTCCTTTTTCTCTTTTCCTTCCTCAATATGAGTCAATATCTCTAAACTCAGAGACTCATTCAGACATCTATGACCTAATTTTTAAAAGTTAGACCTAGGCTGGAGAAATGACTTTGCAGTTTAGGCACCTTCCTGCAAAGCCAAAGAACCCAGTTTCAATTCCCCAATACCCATGTAAGCCAAATGCACAAGGTGGCACATTCATCTGGCATTCATTTCCAGTGGCTGGAGGCCCTGGTGTGCCCATTCTCTCTCTCCCTCTTCCTCCCTTTCTCTCTTCCATTTTAAAATAAATAATATTTTTTACAAAGTTAGACCTGCTTTCACTTCTCTTGATAAAACAGATGGAAGTAAGAGTTTAATAATTTAGGTTTGTGAAGAGGTCTCAGTGGGTAAAAGTGCTGTTGTGCAAGCTTGATGGCCAGCCAGAGTTTGGATCCTCAGAACCCGTGTAAAAGCTGCATGCAGTAGTGAGTGTCCATAATCACAGCTGTCCTCAAGTATCCAAGAGGTGGAGAAAGAAGAATCTTGGAAGTTTATGGGCAAGCTAGCCTGGTATATGCACCAGTGAACAACAAAATACCCAAAGTTATGTTATGGAAAAATTTAAACATATATGCAAATAAGGAAGTATAGAAAAAAAATTTTACCTGACTATTTACCTAACAGGCCCTGTGATGTATGTTGAAGTTACCTTCTACTTATTGGCTCAAAGCACCCAATCAAAAGCAGTTGATGGGAGGAAAGTTGTATATTTTAGCTTACATTCTTAAGGGGAAGCTCCATGATGAAGGGAACAGATGGCATGAATAGAGGCTGGACATCACTTCTGATACAAAAGATGGACAACAGCAGGAGGGTGAGCCGACTAACTTCAGCAAGCTAGGGGTCAATAAGCCATCAAGGTTTACTGCTAGCAACATACTTCCTCCAGCCAGCCTCCACCACACTAATTGCTATCAGCTTGGGATCAAGCATTCAGCATACAGGGCTTTATCTAATTCAGACCAACATAATGTATATGTGTTTTTGTATCTTCATGTGCTTCAAAACCGTGACTAGCGAAAGCAAGTACAAGTTTGCTTATCAAGCTGATTGATTGTTGATTAAGTGTTTTTTCCCCCCAAAATAGAATACAACTTCTATAATTTCACTAACTCTTTTTGGTTCATAAAAATTTTCACAAATGTATGACTTTAGAATATTTTTAAAAATACAAGCAACGTTCTGTAGTTTTCTAAGGTTTTAAGATCTGTGTAGAGAAAGGACACTTAAAAAGGACATTATTTTCCTGAAATGAAATGGGTTTCTTGCTGTGGTGCTTGGGATCAAACCAAGGACCATGTGCACACTAGGCAGCACTCTAACCACTGAGTCCCTACTATGGGTTGAATATAAAATGTCCCAATTAGGCCTATGTGTTTTAACATTTGATCCCCAGCTGAAACCACTGTTTGGGAAGTAGAACCTTGCTGGAGGAAGTGTGTCACTGGGGGCAGGCCTTGAGGATCCATAATTCATAACTGCACTTCCTGTTTGTCCTGTTTCCTTCCTGCTGATATGGCAAGCAGGGCTGCATATCTTTTTTCATCATAATGGGATCTATCTCCTCAAAACATAACCCAAATTAAGCCCTTCATTTCCCAACTTGCTTTTTGTCAGGTATTTATTTGTTCCCAGCAACAAGAAAGCAACTAACACAGCCCCCAAATAAATGTGTTCATTACAAGTTTAGATCGTGGCTGTTTTGAGAGGGTACACACCTCTTAGCTGGGGGTATTGGCTTAATGGTAGAGCCCTTGTCTAGCATCCCCCAAACCCTGGGTTTATTCCCCAACACTATAATTAATAAGCTAGTAAGTACCCTTAATAAGAATATATGTGCATTCATATACTCATCCTAAATTAAATACTAGTGAAATGTTGATGTTTTATATGAAAATTTTAAAAGCTTGTTATTTATTTATTGGTTTCCAAGGTAGGGTCTCACTCTAGCTCAGGCTGACCTGAATTCACTATATAGTCTCAGGGTAGCCTCGAACTCATTGTGATCCTCCTACCTCTGCCTCCCAAGTGCTGGCATTAAAGCGTGCACCACCTCATCTGGCTAAAAGCTTGATTTTAATGTATTAAGGTCTAGGGATTTTTTTAGTTATTAACAGAAGAGAAGGTTGTTGCCTGCTATGCTTATAGCATATATCATCCCACTGACTCCCACATGGGATCTAAGGAAAAGTCAGCAGCTGATGATCAGCCTCTTTAGGGTAACAACCAACCTGTGTATCTAAGGCCTGATAGGCCTCTGGAGAAAACCAACCTATCTGACAAATGCAGCTCCCACTGCTTTCTGGGAAACACTGTTCTTGCTTTTGAGAATAATGTGACAACCAATCAGAAGGCCTTCTTTCTTCATCTTTAGAAATGTGGGGGTACTATATGAATTTCTCTCAAGCTTTTATAAAAAAACTGAAGAAAACTTATGAGACCTACCCACTTAACAAATTTTAAAGTTTAAGTACATTATTGTTGACTGTAGGTGCAAAACTGCACAGCCTACCATTATAGATTATTTGTCATGTTTGAGTCAAACTTTATGGACATTGGTTAGTAATTCCTCACTCTTCCTTCTCAGCCTCTGGCAACTGCCATTCCATTCTCTGGTTGTAAGATTTTGATTATTTTAAATATTTTTTTTACAAATGGAAACATTTAGCATTTTTTGATTTATTTATTTCATTTAGCATACTGTTCTCAAGGTTGATAAATATTGTTACATATGTAGACTTTCCTTCTCTTTAGATGATGGAAAATATTCCACTGTGCTCAAGTATGTACTGTGTACTCTTTATCCATTTATTTTACAATGGGCATTTAAGCTGGTTGCACATTTTGGTTATAGTAATAACCACGAAAGTACATGTATCTGACATCTTTGAATTGATTTCACTTTTGTCCACACCCAGAGTAGGATTGCTATATCATCCTGTAGTTCTATTTTTAATTTCTTGAATAATTTCTATATTAGTTTCCATAGCAGCTACACTATTTTGCATTCCTTCCAACACTGCAAGGTTTTCTTTGACACTTTTTAACTTTTTGATAATATTCTCACTGACAAGCATGAGATAATATCTTATTGTGATTTTTATTTGCATTTTCCTAATAGTGACATTGACTACTATTTCATATACCTATCAACCATTTGCATATCTTATCTGAAGAAATATTTATTGAAGCCCTTAGCTTATTTCTCCAATAATTTTTGATAGCAAGTCAAGAGACCAGAATGCATTTGACTTTGAAAAAGAAGTAAAATTGGGTTTAATTCAATAACTTAATTTTGCTTCACATGATCTAAGATCCTGAAGATAGCTAGGTGAATGCAGTGTAACACAAAATTATAAACTTACTTAAAACATGATTTTATGTTGATTATTTTCATAATTTAATTGTATGGTTCTTCAGGTGAACTTTGTAGGTGACAAGGTCATGTCATAATGTCAAAAGATTAGACATGCCTGCCAGAAGATGTCTGGCTCTTTTACAGCAATTAAATGGAGTGTTGGAGAAAGTAAATGACTTGGTTAGGTCATCTAGACACTTATTGGCAGAAGTAGATCTATATCTAGCTTGTTGGTGACTACAAAATCACTTAGAGATATTAACACTGTAACTAATAATTCAGAGCCATATCTGAGGGATAAAGGAATATATCACTGTAATTGGCTCCAGCCCCACAGGCAGAGATGGTGCATACCCTGGAAGGGAAGTGCACTGCCCACACCCTGAGCTCAGTATCATACTGAGAGGAGCCCACAGCCATTAGGGCATGAGGATGACCATGGGCTCCAGGATGCTGCCAATGTGAAAGTCGAGCCCTTGCCCTCATAGAGGTATGTAGGAACCCCTCTATGCAGCACCAGTACTCATGTCCAGGTGAATGATCCTGCAACAACTGGATGGTCTTAGGGAATTGAGTCTGTGGGAGCCCATGTTTGCTTTGTGGGGCATTGGGATGTTAGGGAAGGAGAGGAAGGACCATCTTGCTGTCAGACTCAAGACTGACAGCCAGCTTCCCCTGCACTAAGAATGCATTTGAGGAAATGACATGGTCAAGGAAGCTCAGACAGACAGGAAAGGAAATAAATACTTGGTCCAATGAAGGGCAAAGGGCTGGACAAAAGGAAACAATGAGAACATGGGGAACCAGATGCCTCATTAGCATAAGGAAAGGCAAGAAGAAAATGGAGGACACTCCAAAACTGGATCCCAGTGTCCACTCAGAGATTCTCAGCTCTAGGATCCTCCCATCCCAACAGTGAGCTTTTGGTGCTAATAAAACCATTTGCCATCACTTTCTCCACGTCTGTGTGTTTGTCTGCCCTGGGCATCCAAACCTTTGTTCACCTTAAGGAATGAATCCATACTCTTACACAACCAACCAGCAACAGAACCCTTCCCCATGATACCCATTTTGCTTCTGTTTTCATGCATTATACTGGAGTGTTTCCTTGCTCCAATGGATAAAAACTGAAACTATGGTTGTTATATTATTATTTGAATTAAATTCAAGAAGTTCTTCAGTCCAAATGCCTCCTCCCTTAAACTATCCTTCTCACTAACTGGGCATTGCCTCTGGAAATAAACATTCATCATTTGGATGAAACAAAACCACAATAAAATAGAAAGGTGCATGGAATGTTTTGTAAGAATGCAAACATCACATTCTACATTCTGTTCCTATTATAAATCCAAACCAAAGAAAATCGTGAAGAGTTGTAAACATTGTGACTTCAGCCAAACAACGGACTTCTGTTTGCCTCTTTTCTTTCCAATAAAATAAAATTGCGAAGTCTGGTGCTAAGAGAAATATTGTCAGAACACCTGTTTGTTGTGAATCTATTTGGGCTTTAACAAACAGGAACACCCACAGTCAGCTTTTCCTACAATGTTTCATTATTTCCTACATTGAAATAGGAAGAATAATATCAGGAAAGATTAGTAACTGAGACTTTAAAAATGCCCCCAAGGATTCTTTCTAAAATTTTTTCTAACTTTTTATTGACAATAATTATAGACAAACCATGATCATTCCCTCCCCACCCATACTTTCTCCCTCAAACATCCAGCTTCCATCATATCCCCTCTACCTCTTAATTAGTGTCTCTTTTATTTTGATGTCATCATCTTTTCCTATTATGAAGGTCTTGTATAGGTAGTGCCAGGCACTGACAAGTCATGGATATCCAGGTCATTTTATGAGTGGAAGAGTGTATTTTAAGCAGTTCTACTTTCCTTTGGCTCTTATGTTCTTTCTGCTACTTCTTCTGCAATAGGACCTGAGCCTTGGAAGGTGCGATAGAGATGTCTCAGTGCTTTGCACTCCAATATAACTTATTCTCAGCATTAAGGTGACTTTTGAATCATTCCAGATGTCACTGGCATCTGAAAAGAGAAGCTTCTCTAACCAATAGTGAGAGTAGTATTAATAGTAGTGACAGTAGGCCTGAGTTCCCCTAGGTCTCCTGAGAGGTGTATCTTCCTAACAGCACTATGAAAGAAGCAAGACATTGTCCCAGAGGGCCCAGCAACCATAATTCAATATTTGTGAATATTTATCATGAACTAAAGGATGGTCATTCTTTACTAGAAATGTTGGGACTTTTACTTCATGTAATAAATATGATCAATCAGGGGGATTATCTACTAGATAAGTTAAAGGAATAGATAACAGATGTGATTAAGCCTTCTACACAGAATTTAAGAGTATGTTACAATCTTGAAGCTGTCATTGTCTTTGAGTGGAAGAGCAAGAAATCAGAATATGCAAAATGAGCCTATAAGTTCTGGCTTTTTCATGTAATATGTAGGTGAGAATCATCAGATTTTCTTTTCTTTTCTTTTCTTTTTTTTGGTTTTTCGAGGTAGGGTCTCACTCTAGTCCAGGCTGACCTGGAATTCACTATGTATTCTCAGGGTGGCCTCGAACTCATGGTGATCCTCCTACCTCTGCCTCCCAAGTGCTCGGATTAAAGGCATGCGCCACCATGCCCAGCTCTGAATCATCAGATTTTTGTATCTAACTTATTATTCTACTTTATATACATATGTATACATATACGTGTGTGTGTATGTCTGTGTGTGTACATGTTCATGTGTTTGTATCCCTAACAGCTTATGAGTTTTAAGAGGGTAGGACTGTGCATTATTTACCCTTATATATCCCCAAAACACAAGCCTTATACACATTGAACAACTGAATTCAAAGAATTATTTTTAGTATAAAACTCCTGCCACCACCACAACACAAAAGCCACAATCTCATAGACCTGTAAGAAAAGGCTTTATTGCAAATATAATAGGAAGATAAACTGCTTTTTCTTTCTTTCTTTTTTTTTTTTTTTTTTTTTTTTTCAAGGTAGGGTCTCACTTTGGTCCAGGCTGACCTGGAATTAGCTACGTAGTCTCAGGGTGGCCTCGAACTCATGGCAATCCTCCTACCTCTGCCTCCCGAGTGCTGGGATCAAAGGCATGCGCCACCATGCCCGGCTTGATAAACTGCTTTTTATCTACAAGCAGGGCCATTCCAAATGAAAACTCCTATAGCCAGAGAACTACTAAGGAAGACAGATTTGTTTTGTGTTTGCAAGTTCTAAAATAATTCCAAACCATAATGTCTCGTCTTCTCAGCACACAAGCAGTCAATAGATTGAGGTGCCATTTCTTGTTGGGTATGTAGGGGATCAGCTTATATATGGAACATTGCAGAGTTCGGGGCTAACCTTAAGACATCACAGCATCATACCCCAGCCACACTAAGCTTGAAAGCTAAATTAGACCTAGACTGACTGCAGTTGTTTATAAAACTGTAACCATTGACTATATGACTCCTTGACTATATGAATATCCACTGTAGTCATAAAGCTAGATCTGATAATTCCACTTTCTTCCCATTTACATTATAAATTGTTTTATGCCTAAAATATTCCATGCATTAATAGCTCATACATGAACAGAGATTCTGCCTAATTGAGATGTCATCAGTCTTCCTTCTAAACAAATAATTTGTCTCATTTTTCTCTATAGATCCCTCAAAATTTTGATGTCATTTTAAGGATTCTGAGGCAATTTCAGAACCAGTAGCTGGATTCAAAGATATTCTAGTTGCAGATTTTGAAGCTACCCCCTTAGACTCTCCAAACCTACTAGTATGTATTATACCTACATGAGTGAGTTAAAAATGAGTATTCCATTTGTATTCATTTTTTAAAGAGTTTCTTCCTTCATGGAGAAAGATAGGCTTTCCCAGAATGTGTCAGGACATATTTTGCAGTCAGTGGACCCCCAGTCAGTAGAAGATGTTGGCTGAGTGGGTACCATTAGAGATGTACATAGATGACCTTCTCCAAAACACAGAAGACCCTGCAGTCATCAAGAAACAATTTCTTTTGAAACATTTTTCTTATGGCACCTTAGTGTCTCCTCAGAATACCTTGTCCACAGTGGTTCACATGTTTTTGCATTATGTCATAAAGTTTAAAATTATGTGGTTAAAGTAACAGACCAGAAAGTGGGACAAAATTTACAAACCAGCCCTAAGAATTTTGCATTTCATCTTTGCAGCCAACACAAAGTGGTGAGCATCTTTAAGGATGATAAATTTAAAATCTGAGACAAGTTTGTCACAAAAAGTAAAAATATGTGCCAGGGCAACCAGCAGTCTATGAGAGAATTATCCCCAATCTATTCATGTACAAGTAGACTGGAAGAATTCCTGAGTGCTAAGGCTGGTTGCAGATGTCTTCTGTGGTCCACGGCAGTGCTGCCATAACCAGGATTGTGGATGTGTGCTCTAAGACACATCCCGGGACACACTAGGAGATGCTGGAGGGTAGCAGTGAAGTATAAGTAGATGTTCATGGGCAGCAGGCAGGGTTTGGACCGGAAGGAACACAATTATGGGTAGTTTCTGAACAGCTGCAGAGGATCAAGATGTTTTATGGATAAAGCTACTAAACATAGTCTAGAAAGGTTTGGTGAACAGAGAAATATCTTTGAAGAAGCAGGTAACCAGGCTGAATTTCTTCTTATTAGAAAGGACAAGGAGCTCAGTTCTTTTTAATATAGGATAAGGTATAATAAAGCATATAACTTGCTCCTACTCTAACTAAAAGCAAATAATAAAATTTTCCAAAGGAAACAAAATTATAAGGTCAAGTAAAACATAAAGGAAATTACCTGATCATTTTGAGAGGAGGGTACAGTTAGGGAGACTGGACCACTGAAGGTAAAAAAGGTAGGAAAGTCTGCACTTGCTGAAAATCAAAAATGATCTGACTTCTTATATCTTGCCTAGTTCCCTAGACCTGTTTTTTTTTTTCCACAAACAACCAGGACCCCTCCTGGGAGCAAGGTCTTTCATAGAATTTAAACATTGTGGTTGGTCAAGTTCAGCCACCCTGAACTTGGTGTCAGGGCAAGCCTCCTCCTAAGCTAGCCTCTAGCCCTAACCAACCAGCTGTTTCTCTGGTTCACCTGAGCCAGAAGACCCACCGCTATAAGGTCATAGATACCTTTGCAAGCAGAGGGCAGGCTCTCTGACCACTTGGGAACTTCCAGCTGTGGGTGAGTGTTTCCCTTGGCTGGGCCTGGCTCAGCCCAGGTCCAGGCCCAGGCCTAGCAGGAAGGGCCCCCTAGCCTTTAGTGTCCACATGGGCTCCTTTACCCCCTCCATCCCACATGGCAGGAACTCCTGAACTAACTTTCCTCTCTTTTCTTTCTGTGGTTTTTCTAGGCCCTCCACAGGGAATCTCTAGCCACATGGGTGCCTTTCCTTGGCTCTGTACTTCCCACAATAAATATAATAATTTAATAATTTTCCTTCTCAGTCTTCTTTTTTATTCAATTCTTTGATTAAAATTAGAAACAAACTTAGGGTTTGGGGTTCAAGGACTTTCATGGACCCTTAGTTGGATACAACTGTAAATATATAATAGATAGAATGTATTGCAAAAAATTAATTGTTTCTTTTTCTCATTTTTTGGTAAGCTTGGTTTTTGCTTTGATAATTTTACAGTTAATGTTTTGAGTCTGTATTTATCTTTCTGAAAGAGATCATTATACTAAGAAAAAATTTTATTCTATTGGTATTATCACTTAAGTAATTAATATCATTTTATAAATGGATATAATTAGCTCATAGACTGGCAGCTTTCTTTAGAATTTTCTCTTTTTTTTTCTTTCTAAGCCTACTCTAATATCTGACTTTAATGTGTAAATATCTGCCTAGAATTTATGAAGTGACCCCATTCAGGTCCCAATTAACTCAGCCACAGAGGAATTCAATATCACTGATATAGGGTAAAAATGATCAAACTAAAGAAAAAGAAAATCTCACAGGCAAATCCCCTAAAGATTCCCTTTTCACAGAACTGGGACTTTAGGGAAGAAATGTTAAAGGAAAATAATTACTAGATTAGTAACTTATATATGTGATTAAAACACCCTCTGTATTGAAAGTAGGGGGTTTTCTTAGAAGATTAATTTGAAAAATAATGTGCCAGAGGCGTCCCTCAAGTGTCCTCGAGTCTTCCAGCTTCCTTTATACTTCTATTAAAGGGTTGAATTTGACCCAACACATTACCTCCTTCTCTGTACCTCTCTGCAGCAAGTCTTTCATCCAGAGATGAAAGTGTTTTTACAAATGTAAATTAACAAGCCTCATCACTTTTCTCTATAGAGATGGCTCATTTAAGTAACACAGAAACTTACCTAAATGGCTTTTTCAAGGTCACCTGAGAAGTCTTTTGTATAATTTGGAAATGGATATTCAAAGTGTAAAAATATCTTGCAGTCTCACTGCAGATCCAGGGCTTTTTGCAACCCTTGAAGTAACACTAAAACTATTTCCTTTTTCAATTGTTATATAAAGAGTCCTCCTAGTTGGTCTTCTCCAAACTTCAGCAAGCACACACAGACCTGGAATCCTTTTTTGTTGTTTTTTAGTGCCAAAGCTGAGTGTGGGCAACACATAACTAATATGTATATGGAGGTGAGAGGGTGCTTTTTGTTAGAAGGTTTCACTATGTAAGGCTACCCTGGCCTGGCACTAATGATCCTCTTCCATTAATCTCCCAAGTGCCCGATGTAGAAGGAAGGCCATGATGAGACCAGAAAAGAAACAGCAGGTCTTCAATGCAAATGTAGTCTTGAACGTGTCCTCAAACAAAAAATACACACCTTACTTCTAGCAAAACTGTGAGCAGCGGAGTGCTGTGACTTAGCACAGCAAATCTGAATTGCATGCAGCTCAGCACTACAGAACTACTGTGGTTTAAACTTAGTCTTGGCTTAGGCCCTGACTAACCAGGACTACCCTCATTTGTATGGTCAGAATAAGGGTTTGGGCAATTGGATGCTGGCTCATTCTAACCTAATAATGATTGCTCCACAATGGAGACTGACAAAGCTCATCATCTTCACAGGCTGCTGCATTCCTTGTGATGGAAGATTTTGGGGTTCAGTGGAGGACCTCTAATCTTGTGAATACCAACTTTAAGGTTACTGCCCATTTTAATAAAGAATTCAGAAAATGGACTCTGAGAAGGGTCCATTATAAATTATGAGGTTTATTTAGGAAGAATTGGTATCTAGGGGAAGGCTAGGGATTTCCCCTCCTTCTCCAGCTAGAAAGTGGGTGGACAAAGAGGATCCTCATCACCGAGAAATCTCTGGGGTACAAGCCCATAAACGAATATACCTGGGAGACAAAAGATGAGAGCCCAGGCCAAAAGATTTAGAAGAAACATACATACATGTAAGGATTGGGAGTGACTAAGACCACACAAACCACTTTGAGGCAAAGATTAAAGTTTTTATTCAGGAAAAGCATGAGCTGCCAGGGCTGACTCTCAAGAGTGGAGCACAGCCCACCTGAATTTTCAGGTAGTAGGTTTTTTCAGTTGGGAGAAGGTAAGGAAGGAACAAAAAACAAACTCATTTGTTAAGTTGAATAGAAAAGTTCCTTTAGGGGAGATCATTATTTTAACCATTTAAAATAGCAAGGGCATGACACCAGAACAGTGACCAGGTGGCTTAAAAGATAAGGGAGCAGAATACTATGACCTGGGGCATTGTTTGGCAAGTAGGGAATAATGACTGGGTGGTCTCTTGAAGAATGTGGATAATCCACTTCCCCATGCCTCTGTCATCATTCTGTTGACCATGGTGATTCATCTTGGGAGCCTGTCCCAACCTAACAATACATACACACATACTCATGGGAGCAAAACATGAGAGCCTAGCCCTTCAGCTTTAGATAATGAAGGACTCAGAGCTTAAAGATAGATCACACATGTAGGTGATTGAGAAAGTACTCAGAGCCAAGACAGGGACATGTCCAGAGGAGAAAAAATTCTTTTTCCTATTCCCAGCCAGGCTGGGAAAGAGAAGGAACTTCCCAAAGCAGCAGTCAGGAGAATCCAATGCCCAGAGAATATAGCCAAGAGAGTCAAAGAATGTAAATATTAAAGGGACCAGTGTTTAGAGGAAAATCATACAAGTAACAAACTGAAAAGGTATCTGGAAACAAAATACATGTTTAAGTGTAAGAAGCAGACAGGAAAATACCCAGACAAATAAGGGGAAAGGGACGTATCCTCTGAAAACCATAGGACAAGATAGGAGAGACAAGCTAAGACAGTCTATGCACGTGGCCCTTTTATGGCTCAAATGTTCAACTAGGGTGAACTTTGCCATCAGACTCAGGTGTTTGCTTCATGGACTCAAGGGGCTTAGGTGTGTCAAATAAGTTAGAATCAGGAATCACTGTTTTTGAGAAATTACTTGTAGCTATCTTGGGTGAGATTGAATGAGATGGGAGTTCTTGTTCTGCCAAGGCAGGTGGGGTGGCATCTCCCTGTTCTCCTTAGGCCTTGTGCCTAGCTGACTGCCTATAAAGAGCTATGTGCTGTGTACTAAACTTTCCTTTTCTCTATTCTGCTCTAAAGAGTGAATTCTTTCACTAATATGCCAAACTATCCACCACTCTGGAATTATAGGCATGTGTCAGCAAAGCTGGCTCAGAACATAATTAAGACTTAAAATAGCCCATTGTTTTGTTGAGTTATTTGTTTTCATGCTGTTTAGATTTTTGAGTTCTTTATATATTCTCAATATTAATCCCCTGTCAGATGTATAACTGTCAAAGATTTTGTCCCATTCTGTAGTTTGTCTCTTCACTCAGTTAACTGTTTCCTTTGCTGTATGGAAACTTTTAAATTTCATGAAATATCATTTGTTGCTAGTTGATCTCATTTCTTGGGTGGCCAGTGTCCTATTCAGAAGGTTCCCATCCATTCCTATATCTTTAAAGGGTTTGCTCTGTTTTCCCCCTATAGTAGTGTCAGGTCTCACATTAAGGTCTTTGATCCCTTTGGAGTTGATAGTTGTAAAGGGTGAGAGATAAGGATCTAGTTTCCTTTTCTAATGAGTGTTTTTGGGTTTTTTTTGTTATCAAAAATCAGGCGGCTATACCCATGTGAGTAATGTTAGCCTCTTTTTGTTTTATTAAAAACCTTAATGTGTGACCACACAGTAACTTGGCCATATTCCTTTCATGTTATCCTCTTTTGTCCCCTCTCCCCTGCATCCATTCCACTGAGAATCCTCCTCTTTCAAGACCATCCTTCCTCTGTTTTGTTTTCTCATTCCTTTTGTCTAACTCCATCTCCTGTGTCAAAGTATTTATGGGCTCATAATAGTACAGATCTTGTGGGGGCATCAGTGACCACTGTGGGGTCATGAATATACCAGATGGTACCTTTAGTTTTGAACTCTTGATAGTTTATTTTTCTGCTTTGATGAATTTTAAGTCTCCCAGTGTCTACTGCCATCTCCATGGAGAAGGTTCTCTGGATAGCAATAAAGCAGCACTCACATTTCAATCTGCCACTTCCTCTGCAATCTTGCCTGACCCTTGGCAGGTGTGATAAGGATGATTTGTCCAGTGCTAAGCATTAGGCTTTCTCTTTTTCTTCTTGTTATTTTATTTTGAGAGAAAGTCAGAGAAAGAGAGAGAGAATGGGCATGCCAGGGCCTTTTAGCCACTGTGAATGAACTCCAGACTCATGCGCCTCCTTGTAAGCATGTGTGACATTGTGCACTTGTGTCACTGTGCATCTGACTATGTGGGACCTGGAGATTTGAACATGCATTCTTAGGCTTCACAGGCAAGCACCTTGACTGCTAAGCCATTTCTCCAGTCTTAGGCTTTCTCTTCTTGTCATTTTGATGAGTCTTGGGTCTTCTCAGTATTTGCCGCTATCCACAGCTGGAAGTTCCTACATGATCAGAGAGCCAGAGCAATGGCAGCCTCTTCTGTTCCACTGGTGTACCTTCTGCTTTAGTGCCAGTGCCATACTATTTTTTGTTACTATGGCTCTGTCATATGCCGGGGCTTTTTTTTCCCTCACCACCGGCAGGTAGAGCAAAAGAGAGAGAGAGAGCCGGGCCAGCCGTTTCTCTTGAGGCTGAGCGAGAAGGCGGGTGTCGGCGACTCAAACCCCTCCCCCCACTAAAACACCGGGGAGAAAAACCACATTGAGTCGCGGAGAAACATCTAAGGCGAAACTTGTCTTTATTGTCAGGGGAGAGATATTTATGTGCTTTGAGGAAGGGGGCGGGAAGAGGGGATGAGAGAAAGGTATAAGGGCCAATATACTTTGAGGAAGGGGGTGGGAAGAGGGGATGAGAGAAAGGTGTAAGGGCCAACAGTATTTCATCACGTCAGCAGCAGCTGGGTGGAGGCAGTTTCAGCTTAGGTGCTGAGTCAAGGGCAGGTACTCAGGCTCGACTAGGCCTTACCGGGAGTAGGCCAAGATTGGCTGGGCTAACCACTTGGTTTCACACCGGGCAGGGCCCAACAGTCATAGAGTTTGAAATAAGATAAAGATATTCATCCTATCTTTTTTCCCTCTCATGACTGAAAGTAGTTTATTTCTCCAAATGAATTTTATGATATTTTTTGTTTCTGTGAAAAGTGGTATTAGAAATTTTTAAACTGATTTTTTATTGATAACTTCTATACTTAAAAACAATAAACCATGATATTTCCCTCCATTCCCTTCTTTCCCCTTCAGAATTCCACTCTCTATCAGTCTCTCTTTTAATTTGATGTCAGCATCTTTTTCTCCTATTATGAGGGTCTTATGAAGGTATTCCTAAGCACTGCGAGGTTATGGATATCGAGGCCAATTTCTGTCTGGACAGTTGCATTATAAGAAGTGGTACCCTTCCTTTGGTTCTTACATTCTTTCCACCACCTCTTCCACAATGGTCCCTGAGCCTTGGAGGATATCACAGAGGTGTTTCAGTGCTGGGCACTCCTCCATCCCTTCTTCTCAGCATTATGTTGCATTTTGGGTCATCGCAGTGGTCATTGCCATCTGAAAAGAGAAGCTTCTCTAACCAGAAGTGAGAGTAGCATTAATATGTGAATATGAACATTAAGCGTAGTGTTTTCAGGGCATCTTGGTGGGAATAATATATACATTTAACCAGACAAGAGCAGGTTTTATACCCCTTAAGGCTCATGACCTCTCCTGCCATAGACTTTTGCTTAGATTTTTCAGTACCAGGTATGTATTCCCTCCCATAGAAAGGGCCTTCAGACCAATTATGGAGCAGTTGGTTACCCCAAGAGCAGACATGCCACTATTGCACCCGTTCAGTCATTGGGCCTGTATGGCCAAACCTGAATTTTTAGTGTCCATTGTTTTCACTGCTGATGACTTCTGCTTCCCATAGGGCTGCATGCAGTGTAGCTTTTTTCCAGTTTTCAGTTGGCTGGTCTACAGGGAGAAAGGTTTTCTGCTCAGCAACCGGCTTGCTTTCTCAGTGACCTTGCCTCTCAGGCAAGAGATGTCTTCAGCAATAGGGTCTTACCATCTGTTTCTCAAGGGCAACCAAGGGCTTTGGCAATAGCTTTTAATGTTTTGGAGGCTACTGGGACCTCCTTGGCCAACAACTCACTGGAAGGTATCCCATCCCAGGCACTGAAAATTTTCTAGTAACAGTCTACAGCTTTTGGATGTGCCATTATTCAAAAAACTAGGTTTACATAAATCTTATTCACACTATCTTGAATTTTGATTGACCCTCCCCCCTGTCCTTCTTTTATGCATTCTTTTCCCATGGCCTCCCTTAGACCATTCCCCTCCTTGTAATGTGTTCTTCTGCTTATATATGTGCAATACCATGCACTTAAGTCCTTCCCTCTCCTGCCTCCCTTATAGTCTTTTACCAGCTTACTGGTTTCTGGTACCTATTTTTAGTTCCAGTTCACATATAAGTCTATATATTCCCCTGGCCTCACTTAGGCCTTTCACCTCCCTGTAATCTGTTCTTCTTACATATATAAAATACCATCCCCTTATGTCCTTCCCTCTCCTCCTTGCATATTCCCTCTTCTCTTTGTATATTCTGGATATTAATCCTCAGTCAGATGTATAGCTGGCAAAGATTTTCTCCCATTCTGTAGGTTGTCTCTTTGCTCAGTTCACAGTGTCCTTTGCTGTACAAAGGCTTTGTAATTTCATTAGATCCCAGTGGTTGATTAATGGCTTTATTTCCTGAGCAATTGGTTTATATTCAAAAAGTCATTGCCTATGCCAATATGTTGACGGGTTTCCCCTACCTTTTCCTCTAGCAATTTCAAAGTTTCAGTTCTGATATTAAGGTCCCTGATCCACTTAGACTTGATTCTTGTGTATGGAGAGACACAAGGATCTATTTTCATCCTTCTACATATAGATAGCCAGTTTTCCCAGAACCAGTTGTTGAAGAGGCTGTCTTTTCTCCAATGAATATTTTTGGCATTTTATCAAAAATCAAATGGTTATAGCTGCCTGGATTAAGATCTGGGTCCTCTATTCTCTTCCATTGATCTGCATGTCTGACTTTGTGCTGCTACCAGGCTGTTTTTTGTTACTATGGCTTTGTAATATAGCTTAACATCAGGTTATACCACCAGCCTGATTTTTGTTGCTTAAAAATTGTTTTGGCTATTCAAGGATTTTTATGCTTCCAAATTAATTTTTCTATTTCTGTGAAGAATGCCATTGGCATTTTAATGGGGATTGCATTAAATGTGTAGATTGCTTTTGGTAAGATTGACATTTTCACAATATTGAATCTTCTAATCCAAGAACATGGAATATTTTTCCATTTCCTAGTGTCTTCTGCAATTTCTCACTCGAGTGTTTTAAAGTTCTCATTGTAGAGATCCTTCACTTCTTTGGTTAAGTTTATTCAAAGGGACTTTTTTTTTTTTTTTTTTTTTTTTTGAGACAATAGTAAATGGGAGAGATTCCCTGATTTTCTCCTCTGCATCTTTGTTGTTAGTATATAGAAAAGCTACTGATTTCTGTGTACTTATTTTGTATCTTATTACATTGCTAAAAGTGTTTATCAGCTCTAACAATTTGCTGGTAGAGTCTTTAGGGTCTTTTCTGTATAGAATTATATCATCTGCAAATAATGATAAATAATGATAATTTGATCTCTTCCCTTCCAATTTGTATCCCTGTCATGAGTGTCTCTTGCTTCATTGCTATAGCTAAGACTTCCAGTAGTACAGTAAATAAAAGTGGGAACAGTGGACACTCTTGTCTTGTTCCTGAATTTCGTGGTAAAGTGTCAAGGTTTTCCCCATTTAGTAGTATGTTGGCTGTAGGTTTGTCATAAATAGCTTTTATTATGTTGAGACATGTTCCTTCTATTGCCAGTTTCTATAATACTTTTACCATGAAGGGATGTTGGATTTTGTCAAATGCCTTTTCTGCATCTATTGAGATGATCATATGCTTTTTATCCTTCAGACCATTTGCATAATGTATTACATTTATTGATTTGTGTACATTGAACCATCCCTGCATCTCTGGGATAAAGCCTACTTGGTCAGGGTGAATAATCTTTCTGATATATTCTTATATTCTGTTTGTCAATATTTTCTTTAGAATTTTTGTATATATGTTCATGAGGGAGATTGGTTTGTAATTTTATTTTATTTTTTGTTCTGTCTTTGTCTGGTTTTGGTGTCAGGGTGATGCTGGCTTCATAGAAGGTGTTCAATAGAATTACTTCCTTTTCTATTTTATGGAAACGTTTGAGAGGCAGTGATGTTAGTTCTTCCATTAGTGTCTGGTAAAATTTGCCAGTGAATCCATTTGGGCCTGGACTTTTTTTAGTTTGGAGACATTTTACGACTGCTTATATCTCCATACTTGTCATAGGTCTATTTAAATCATCTTTGTTTAATTTTGGTAGGTCATATGAATCAAGGAAATCATCCATTTCTTTCAGATTTTCAAGCTTAGAGTCATATATATTCATAACGTATGTCCTTATGATTTTCTGAATTTTTTTGGTATCTTTTCATCTCTAATTTTATTAATTTTTGTCTCTTTTTCTTCTGGTCATATTTGTAAAGGGTTTATCAATATTGTTTAGCCTTTCAAAGAACCAACTCTTTGTTTCATTAATTCTTTGGATTTTTTGATTTCTCATTCGTTAATTTCTGCCCTAATCTTTATTATTTCTTTCTGTCTACTGATTTTGGTTTGCCTTGTTCTTCTTTTTTCAAGGCCTTAAGATGAAGCATTAAATTGTTTACATTTGAACTCTCTAATTTCTTAATATAGGCACTTAGAGCTATAAATTTCCCTCTTAGGACTGCCTTTATTGTGTCCCAAAGGGTTTGGTATGTTTTATTCTCATCATAATTTGAGTCTATGAATTTGTTGATTTACTTTTTGATTTCTTCAATAACCCATTCATCGTTCAATAATGTACTGTTTCAGTCTCCATGAATTTCTGTATGCTCTGTAGTTTTTCTTCTTGCTGATTTACAGTTTAATCCCATTGTGGTCTGATAGAGTACAAGGGATTATTTCAATTTTCCTGTATTTGTTAAGATTTGATTTGTATCCTAATATATGGTCTGTTTTGAAGAATGTTCCATGTACTGAGAAAAATGCATATTATACATCATTTAGATGGAATGTTTTGTATATATCTGTTAGGTCCATTTGTTCCATGACATCATTTAATCCAGATGTTTCTCTGTTTATATTTTGTTAGGATGACCTGTCAATTGATGAGAGTGGGGTATTGAAGTCACACTCTATACTTGTGTTTGCTGTTATCTCTGACCTTAAGTCTTATAGTGTTTCTTTGATAAAATTGGGAGCCCCCCAGGTTAAGTGCATATACATTTAGGATTGTAATTTCCTTCTGTTGGAATGTTCCTTTCATCAGTATAAAACGATCTTCTTTTTTTTTTTTTTTTTTTGAGGTAGGGTCTCACTCTGGCTCAGGCTGACCTGAAATTCACTCTGTAGTCTCAGGGTGGCCTCTAATTCTCGGCGATCCTCCTACCTCTGCCTCCACCACGCCTGGCTAAAATGACATTCTTTATCTTTCCTCATTAATGTTGGTTTGAAGTCTGTCATGTCATATATTAGAATAGCAACTCATGCTTTGTTTCCTAGGCCCATTTGATTGAAATACCATTTTATATCCTTTCACCCTAAGATGTTGTCTATCTCTTATTGAGAGATGAGTTTCCTGGAGGCAACAAATGCCAGGATCTTGCCTTTTAATTTAGTCTGAAAGTCTGTATGTCTTTTGGTTGGGGCATTGAGGCCATTGATATTAAAAGTCATTATTTAAAGTTATATATTTATTTTCAACACTCTTCTTATTTTGTAGTGCTTCCCATTTCCCTTTACTCTCTTCTTTTAAGTGTTATTTGAATATTGTTTATGTTTTCTGATTTCCACCTGTATATATTTTGCTTTCTCTTCAGTGTGAATGATTCATTCAAGTATTTTCTTTAGAGCTGGTTTAGTTGTCATAAATTCCTTTATCCTGTTTTTGTTGTGGAATGGCCTTATTTCTCCATGAATTTGGATAGATAGCTTTGCAGGATAAAGTAATCTTGGTTGACAGTTGTTATCTTTCAGAACTTGGAACTCATCAATCCAAGCCCTTCTGGCTTCCAAAATTTGTGTTGAGTAATCTGCTGTGATTTTATGGGCTTCCCTTTGAAGGTGACTTGCTTATTCTCTCTAACTGGTTGTTAGGTTTCTTGCAAAGTATTTTATTTATTTATTTATTCAAACAATCATGAATGGTATGTTTCTATGATTTCTTCCTCAGCTTGTTTGTTATTGGCAAACAAACTAAATAACATATTTTTGTATATTGTCTTTGTAATCTAACACTTGCTAAAAGTGATTATTAGTCCTTAGAGTTTTTCAGTGGATTCTTAAGGCTCACTTATGCATAGAATCATATCATCTACAAGTAAGGAAACTGTGACTTCTTCCATTCCTATTTATATGTCTTGTTTTATCTTCCCTTATTGCTGTAGCTAAGACTTCCAGCACTATGTTAAATAAAAATGGAAAAAGTGGACACCTCTGTCTTGCTCATAATTTCAGTGGAAATACTAACCTGCCAAATTCTCTACCACACTGGAATAATAGGCATGTGTCAGTAAAACTGGCACATGAATTTTTCATAATATACAATAATGTTAGCTACACATTTTATATATAGCCTATGTTTTGTTAAAATATGTTCCTTCTAAACCTGATTTCTTCAAGACTTTTTATGAAAAGATAGTGGATTTTGTCAAATGCATTTTCTGTATTTTCTGCATTGCTCTAGATGATCATGTGATTTCTGTTCTTAAGTCTATTTATGGAATATATTACTTTTATTTGTTTATATATGTTGAACTATCACTGCTTCTCTGATATAAAGCCAACTTGATCATGATGATGTATTTGATGTGTTCTTGCATTCTGTTCACATGTGTTTTTTTGAGAATTTCTTCATCTGTGTTCATCAGGAAAATTAGTCTATAATTTTCTTTTTTTGTTGTGCCTTTATCAGATTTTGCTTTCAGAATATATTAGCTTTGTAAAAAGAGAATGGTAGTGTTCCTTCCATTTCTATTTTGTGAGCTAAAGAACTAAACAGAGAGTTTTCAAAGAAAGAAATGCAAATCTTTGCTATTAGGGAAATACAAATTCAAACTATTTTCATATTCCATCCACTTGTGTCAGAATGGTTATAATAATTATATTGATGTTCAACTTGGCAGGACCTAGAAATACCTGTGAAGCATTATACTAATTGGGTTAATCTCTGTGCACATCTACCAGGGATTATCATGATTAAGCTAATGAAGACAGAAAAATCAACCTTGATTGTGGACAGTACAATTTCATGGGCTAGGGATCTGGGCTATATAAAAAGGAGAGAGCTGGCTGAGCAGCAGCATTTATTACTTTCGGTTTTCTGGGATGAATGTCATCATTTGCCTCAAGCTCCTCCTGTTAAGCCTTCCCCACCATGATATTCTGTAACTTGGAACTGTAAGTTGAACAAAACTTTTTGTCAATTAAACTGATTTTTTCCAGGTATTTTGTCACAGCAACAATAAAGTTACTGTTACAATGACTTTCATCAAGAAAACGTTTCATCAAAGAACAACAAACACTGATGAGAGTATGATGAAAGAGAAACTGTTAGTCACTGTTGGTGGGGGTGTAAACAGGTATAGCCATTATAAAAAGCAGTGCGGTGATTTCTCAAACCTAAAATTAGAACTATCATATGAGCCAGCTATACCACTCCTGGGCATATTTCCAAATGACTCAGCACTCTACTACAGAGATACTTGTTCAGCACTGTTCAGTGCTGCAAGGAAATGGAATCAGTCCAGATGTCCATCAATTGATGATGGCATAATGAAAATGTGGTACATGTATACAATGACCTTTTATGTACCCATAAAGGAACATAAAGTTGTGAAATTTGCTGGACAATGGATGAAATTGGAATTTTTTTTTTCTTGTTTGTTTTATTTTTTTCAAGGTAGTGTCTCACTAGCCTAGGCTAACCTGGAATTCACTTAGTCCCAGGCTGGCCTCAAAGCCACAAAAATCTTCCTGCCTCTGCTTTCTGAGTGCTGGGATTAGAGGCATACACCACTATGCCCAGTTTAAAAATGTTATATTAAGTGAAGTAACTCTGGTATAAAAATACAAATTAAGCATGTTCTCTGCCATATGTGGACACTAGGTTAGAATCTTTATATGTGTGAATTATGAAGAAAGAGAGTGTTTAGATGCCAGGGGACTAGAAAAGAGCCTACTGGGGTGGGAGAGGGGAAGAGGCTTAAAGGGAGAAGAATAAGAATGGTAGCAATTTTAAGTGATATGAAAGCCCATGGGGGTATGATGAGGATGGGAGTGTGAAAGTAGGGTGGGTGAATAGGAAGCTAGACAGAGAAAGGGTTAATGAAAAGTAATTTCATGTATTAATAAGTTTAAACTAAGATGTAAAATAATTCACTGATTTTCTTTACTAATTTATTTAATAAGTATTTTTTGAACACTTGCTTTGTTATGTCTTAATGTTCTAGTCACAAACTAATAAAACACTGAATATATTGGAGGCCATCTATTCAAACTACTACATGTGTGCTATTACTTTTATTTGATCATTGGCTAATTATAAAGTTTATGCATGCTCATTTCTGGAATATGAACCCAAAAATACATGATGGATTAAGGAAACCACAACTAAGGAGAAGCACATTTAATATAGATTTTTATTTTTATTTACTTCGTACCTTTAGAAAGGTGATGACTTTGAAACGTCAAAATGTTAATATATTGGGCTGGAGAGATGGTTTAGCAGTTAAGGTGCTTGTCTGAAAAGCCAAAGGACCCAGGTTTGACTCCCAGGACCCATGTAAGCTAGATGGACAAGGGGGCGCATGCATCTGGAGTTTGTTTGCAGTGGCTGGAAGCCCTGGCGCTCCATTCCCCCCCTCCCGCCCTGCCAATTTCTGTATCTCTCTCTCAAATAAAGAAATAATAATTATTTTTAAAAAAACAAAACAAAACAAAAAAGTTAATGCATGAGTGAAACTGAGTTTCCATAAAATCAAAAGGTTGCCCTTTGTTTGTTAAAAACCAGTAACAATAAGATGACTTTAATAGTCAAAATTTCTCCTGTGTACTTAAATGTTAGGTTCATTCAAAGTTTATATACATATAATATTTAGCCCTATTTATATATGTATATAATAGTTATATATGTGTAATGCATTTATATAATGTAGTATTTAACCCTATTCTTAGGAATAAATAAAATTTTATTTAATTCCATCAGTTATAATATGATGAATACAAGAGAAGTGAATCAAGCTTACTTTGGGAATTTGTGCATTTAGGCCTTCCTTTACTTTTAATTTTATAATTTATATAGATTTTTAAAACATGAATTTTAGTTAACCAAC
Organism: Orientallactaga sibirica; assembly: GCA_036365145.1. Lineage (NCBI taxonomy): Eukaryota > Metazoa > Chordata > Mammalia > Rodentia > Dipodidae > Orientallactaga > Orientallactaga sibirica. Next base: position 51,357,437 of record JAEOAD010000005.1, read on the forward strand.
AAATAATAATTTTTGCAACTTTCTTAAACATGTATACTATTGTACTTTGCTTATATTTGTTCCCCATCACATTCCCTTATATCCCCTTCTATGTCAGCTGTCTTCGTCAATTGTTCTTCCAACTTATTTTTTTGAGACAATCTTTCACTGAGGTCAAGATTCACCAATTTTGTTAGACTAGTTAGTCAGTAGTAAATCCAGAGATCCTCTGGCTCTGCCATGCTTGTATATATTTAAGTCTAGGCTCTTCATATCGGGACATATATTTGTCTTTTTTCTCCTATTATCCTTTCTTGTTATTACCTCTTGTTATTACTTTTTCATTGAGAATTTTAATACATGTACATACTGTAATTTGATCATATTTCTACCCTATTACCCTCTTTTGACCTCACTTCCCCAATCCCAGTTCCACTGAGCACCCTCCTATTTCAAATTCTCTGTTTTGATTTGTCATTATTTTTTGTTCTTCTTCATCTTTCATTTTTCCTTTAAAATAGTCCTCCTTCTACCTTCATATCAAAAATATATATATATATATATATATATGATGTAAATTATGCACATGAGAGAAAAATTGCAATATGAGACTTTCTAAACCTTGCCTATTCTGCCTAACATGATGTGCTCTAATATAGTTCCACCAATTTCCTTCAAATGACTTAATTCTATTCTTATTTTTGACTGGATAAAACTCTGTTGTTTATATACTATATATGTTTTTATATCCATTCATCCATTGGTGGGCATCGAGATTGAACAGTGGAGCTATAAACATGAATGTGAAGGTATAACCACTGCATGTTGATAGCTTCTTTTGGGGTGTACATTCAGGAGTGATCTAGCTGGATCATATAGTAGTTCATTCTATTTTAGATCTTTGAAGAACCTCCATACTGATTTCCATAGTGGCTATAGTAGTTTCCATTCCCACCAAAGCATCTAAGAGTTCCATTTGCCCCACGTCCTTGCTGGCATTGTTACCACTTTTTTTGTTTGTTTTGTTTTCTTTTAGGTATTGAGGATTGAACCCAGGCCTTTGTGCATACCAGTCAAGTGCTCTCAAACACTGACAAAAATCCCCAGCCCATGCTCTTTGTTTCCTTTTTTTCTTGTTTTGAAATTTTTGTAACTTTTTTTAAATTTTAACATACAAAGAATTAGGTTTCATCATGGTATTTTCAAACAAATGTGTTTTGTTTCTCTTCACCCCCTTTTCCCTCTTTCCTCCTGGTTTGTACCCTCCCCCAACTTAACCTATTTTCTGCTTTCATAGTATATGTTTCCTTTTGTCTTCTCCCTACTTCTCATTGACTCTTGTTCCCCTCTCATGGTCTTTTGTGAACTCACATCCCCTTCTTTACATACATACAAACATAAAAAGTTAGAATCTACATATAAAAGAGAATATGTGATTTTTGTCCTTCTAGGCTTGGGTAATCCAATTTACTATATTTTTTCCATCTATTTTCCTGCAAATTTCACAACTTTATTTTTCTTTACAGCTGTATAAGACTCCATTGTGTATATGTATTTATATACATACAACTATGGTAAGGTGAATCACAATGTAGTTTGGATTTTCATTTCCTGATGGCTAAGGACTAAAACTTTGTTTTAGAAAACCTTACCCAAGATGTTTATTTTCCATCTCTAAGCAGCTCTACATTGCTATTACAGACAAATAAACCATAGCAGCTTGAGATGTGTTCTACTTTTAAATAAGAGGGAACTATTTTGGTGCTATTGTCATATTAAGCTAACAGGTGTAGGGAGAAAATTATCTACTTATAGGAGCTTTAAAGGTGTCACAAATGTCTGTTTACATTTTCTTCCAAAGCATAAGGACATTAGCATGGTGTAACTTTATTACCTTAATCACCAGCAGGTAAGATGCTTAAACATAACAACAAGACGAAGCAGTCACAACAATCACCACACATTAAAAATAACAACCTGTTCTTCACTGGCAGTTTTTTTTTCCCCTGTCCCTAACGATGCTTCCTTTCAGAAGAATGATTTTAATACAATATGATGGGCTCTCAGTTCCATATTGAACTCGACTTAGAGGAGGGAATTCTGGTGTCTAAATGGAGGGCCATGATCAAACAGACCCAGAGCAGCCGAGGAAGTTGCTTATTGGTGATCTGAGCATTGAAACTGCAGTTTGAGAGAACATTTTGAGAAATGGGGCACACTCACAGATCACATGGTCATGAGAGATCCCCAAAGTGTTCCAGAGGCTTTGGTTTTGTGACTTACTCACGTAAAGTGTTCCAGAGGCTTCAGTTTTGTGACTTAGTCATGAAGAGGTGGATGCAGCAGTGCGTGCTTGGCCACACAAGGTTGATGGTGGAACCAAAGATTGCTATTTCTAGAGAGGATTCTGTAAAGCCTGGATCCCATGTAACAGTGAAGAAACGGTGTTGGTGGTATGAAAGAAGACTCAGAAGAGTGTAATCTGGAAAACATGGCAACATTGAAACCATAGAAATGATGGAAGACAAATAGGGTAGAAAAAAGAGAGGATTTGCTTCTGTAACTTTTAATGATCATGATATAGCTGATAAAATTGTCGTTCAGAAATATCACATAATTAGAATAAGTTTGGAGTGAAAAGGCCATCTCTAAACAAAAGATGCATTTAGCCAGCTCACAGAGAGATGGTAGAGGTACATCTGGCGACTTTATGGGTTGTGGTGGAAACTTTAGAGGTGGTGGAGATAATTTTGGTTGTGGTGGTAACTTTGGTGAAAGAGGAGGCTATGGTGGTGGAGGTGGTGGCAGCAGAGGGAGTTATGGTGGAGGTGATGGTGGATATAATGGATTTGGATGTGATGGTGGCAATATGGTGGTGGACCTGGTTGTGCTAGTAAAGGAGGCTATGGTGGGAGTGGACCAGGATATGCAAACCAAGGTGGAGGAGGAGGGGAGGATATGATGATTACAATGAAGGGGAAGGTTTTGGTGGTAGTAACTATGGTGGAAGTGGGAACTGTAATGATTTTGGAGATTACATTGGACAACAACAGTCAAAGTATGGACCCATGAAGAGGGGCAGTGTTGGTGGAAGAAGCTCTAGCACTCTCTGTGGTGGTGATTGTGGATCTGGTGGTGGAAGTGGTGTGTATGGTAGAAGGTTTTACCAACACCAGGAAAGGGCTGCAGCTTTTAGCAGGAGAGAGAGACAGGAGTTGTTGGGAAAGCTGCAGGTGACTTTGAGACCATTGTCCCAATTGCACTAGAACTTCATATATCTGCCACAGGAGGAGGACGGGCCACAGTCAGAACACAGTCAGAGCACAGTTACTGCTGCTTAAGCAGAAAAGCCTTCCTGTTCAGGACTGTCATGGCCAGTTTGCAAAAAGTGCAGCTATGGATTAATGTGACAGAGTGTCCACTGCATGTACATTCCTGAGATCTTTCATTTCTTTTTCTTGCATTACATCAGGTATATTGCCCTGTCAATTGTGGTAGTGGCACCAGGAATAAAAGATTAAGGAATTTTAAACTTTTCAATATTTGTGTAGTTCAGTTTTTCTACATTTTAGTATAGAAACTTTAACAAAATGCAGTTTTGAAGGTGTTTCCTTGTGAGTTATTGCATAAAGAAGATCATGGTTAATTACTATATTGTATGAATTTTGCTAAAATTGACTATAAAAGCAATACCTACTGATTTGCAATTTAGGGAAATCTATTCTTCCTATTCCCAAACTATAATATGAATGGGCTCTGACATGTGTAGACAGTAGATAAATATGTAGATAATATGTTTTCTATGTGTTTTAGAATAATTAGGATTGGGTATTCAATAAATTAGTGTATTTATGAACTTAATAGCATTAAGATTACCTTAAAATGAAAAACATCTCAAGATGAGGTATGGATAGTATAATCTTATTTAAACTCTTAGTTAAGAAGCATGGGGAAGCTAGGAGAACCTATGACCCAGAAACACACTCCTGTCCATGCCCTCTGACTCCACTCAGGTTAGATACTAATAACTGTAATATCTGGTGTCCACAAGAACTAGGGCTATGTGACCTTTGTATCCTTTGTGTCTGAAAAGTGTTTGGTTATTAGGATATCCAATTCATTTTTGTTCTCTGTATTGAGGAACACATTTCTCCAATAGTTTGCCTTTATGAGGTTGAAGAGTGGTAAATATTATAGGCACTTTTAAAATAAAAACAAATATCTTTTCTTTAAAATATGTGCATATATATGTATATGTGTATGCACCTATCTTTAGATTTAGGCCTATAGATTCATTCAATGTCTTTTAATTTTCTCTTGTTACTTCCCAGCTTCTGTTCACCAGACTAGGGGGACTGAAGGGCTCAGAGCGACACCTTGAATGGATTTCTCCCTTCCATCCTGTCTCTTTGGCAGCAGGGTTATCATCAGCCAAAGTCAATTGCAGCCAGAATGTCTATAGAAGGGAGCAGAGGGTCACCACAATAGCTCTCCAGGAGATGAGGGCATCAAAAAGATCCACTCATCAGAGTTTGCAGATTTTTGCAGCTTTATAAATAATTCATGTGGATAACATTTCAAGTACAACACGATCACATCAAAAGCCTAAGGATCTATTTTTTAAAAATTCTAAATAGAAGCATATTGAAATGTTGGCTGGGATATCTTACCTCAGTCATGCTTTTCCTCCTAGGATAAAAATCTGTTTCCCACAAATGAGTGTGTTTTAGTTGTCTAGTTAGTGTGTAAGTGTCAAGCTCCTGTGTCATGCTTAACAAGCAATGGGCACGGAGTGCATGAGACCAGCTAAGCATACAGTCTTCTATTTGTTGCTAGTCTCCAACAATTGGCAGTTAGATACTCTTCTTATTTCTGGAAGAATTCATTGAAGCAGATCTTTATTTAACCTCCTATTTGGCTTATATTCCCAGTCCTACGACCAAAACATTTTAGTTCATCCAGTCTTTAAATTTGAATTTCACCCAAAGCATTTTAATTTGCTAATCCGGGTTTCTTGGCATACATGCCTTGCATATAGTAATCTTAAAAATCTGTTTCTTTGGCCAAAGGTGAACTGGCAGGGAAATGTGGGTGACTCAGGAAACTTACTTCTGTATCCAAGGAGCATTGTCAAAAGTGACGCTTTCTCATAGATGGGTAGGATGGCTCAGTAGCAATAATATGGACAAGATGGCCTCATTTGTGGGTAAGCTGCACTGCACTACCTATGAGATGATACTGAGAAGTTTTTTTTTTGTGTGTGTGTGGTAAGGTCAACAGTCTGTCCCTTTTTTGTTTTTGGAGAAAGACAGAGAGGGAAAGGGGGAGGGAGAGGGAGACAGAGAGAGAGAGAGAGAGAGAATGGGCACACCAGCAGCCTCTCAGCCGCTGTGAACGAACTCCAGATGTGTACGCCTCTTGTGGGCAAGTGCAGCATTGTGCCCTTGCATCACTTTGCATCTGGCTAAACCTGGGGATTGGAATGGTTCTAAGTCTTAGTGGGCAGGCGATTTAACCACTAAGCCATCTCTCTAGCCCCAGTCTGGCCTTTTTTTAATGAGAGAGATAGTGTGTGTGTGTGTGTGTGTGTGTGTGTGTGTGTGTGTGTGTGTGTGTGTAAGAGAGAGTGAGTGAGACAGAGAGAGAGAGAGAGAGAGAGAGAGAGAGAATTGTCATACCAGGGTCTCCAGCAACTCTAATAACATTATAGACACATGCCCTACCTTGTGCACATGTACAACCTTGTGCATGTGTATCTGGATTGTGTAGAATCTGGGGAGTTGAACATGGGTCCTTAGGCTTCACAGGCAAGTGCCTTAACTGCTAAGCCATCTATCCAGCCCAACACTGAGTATTTTTTAAAACTTTCTACCTCAGCTGCCTTGCCTTTTAACTATGGATAATGATTATTCTGACCTAAGAAGTTTACTTTGAGGATGGCATTAATAAGCAGAGGGAATTTAGGGAAAATAAGGCATAGTGCCAAGCACTTTACATGTGAACTGCTCTCAGTTGTGCTCAGTCTTGTCTCAGTGCTCTGGCTATAGGAAACTCTTCTTTCCTGGCATGCAGATGCCATGAAACAAAACTAATTGAATAATGAGTTGGTGATTCCTTGAGTTTTCACAGCAAAGGTGTGGTTCTGGTTTTCTGTATTTTTAAATCCTGCTCCTCATCTCCATAGGTTCTATTTAAATTGTTTCCCCTTTTCATCTTTATTTATTTCTCTGTGTGTGTATGTGTGTGTGTGTGTGTGTGTGTGTGTGCACACATGCACACATATGGAGGCCAGAGATTGACATCAGGTGTCTTCCTCTATCATTCTCCACCTTATTTATTGAGAAAAGGTGTCTCACTATATACCCGAGATCACTGATTTAGGCAGTCTACCTAGACAGCGTGCCTTGTGGATCTCCTGTCTCCATTTCACTAGTGCTAGAGGATTACAGGTAGGCTACTATACCCACCTGGCATTTGCAGGTCCATGGGTGCTGGGCTCAATTGTGGTCCCCATGATTGTGAGAAAAGTGTTTTACCAAGACCGACTCATTTCCACAGCCCTATTTTTATTCATTCCTTTATTTATTTAGTCTTAGAAATGGTCTCTCTTTGTAGTCCAGGTTAGCCTAGAATTCACAGCGATCCTCCTGCATCAGTCTCCTGTGTGCTGTCAGATTCATCAGTACTTTCTTCCTGCTGTGTCCTTAATTCTTCATAGAAGGTTCCCATAGAGAATGCACATGATCAGTGAAAGAAGCAAAATAGATACAGTTTGTCAAATTAGATGACACTTTCCCCCTCAAATGACAACTAAATAATGATGAATTTGAGCTGACATAACTGAATTTTCTCTTTTCTGCTCATTCAAAGACACTGCTTTATAAAAAGCAACATTTGCAGCATAACTTCATCTGGGGTATGCTAAGGAGAAGTCCTCTGAAGGAAAAGAGGTATTAGTTATGTGAAACTACATGGGCAGAGAGGTTCTAGGAATATGATGGAGTAGTAATCACACAGGAATTTATCTCCCCATCTAAACAATTACACTGGCAAACTTTGTCACAAACAGTTTGTAACTCTGGTGTATATTATAGCTTACAACATTCAGAGGAAATCACAGATACTAAATCCTGGCCTGTTTCACCTATGATCACAGTAATGGCTACCCATTCCTCAGCCTTAGCTCTGTAGCTGGCAGCTATGCATGTAATACTGCTATTGTTTGAGTATAATTCAAGGAGAGAGGGTGGTCAGAAAGCACTCTACCCTCCAAATGCCAGGAACTTGGGCCTTGATATCTGGTTTCTGCTTATGATCACAGAGGTGATGACAAAGGCAAGTACCCAAATTGTTCCAAGCCCCTCTATTTCAGCCTAACTTACTCCAGGGAAAGCAAAGGGATGGAGTATTTCCTTATCTTCTATTTAGTTTTTGTCTTTTGGGTTCCAGACATCAAAAATGAAATTAGAAAGAAAGTTAGAAATAAAGTTAGCCCTATAGTGAGGGATGCCATAGAACTCATGGCAGTCCTCCTGCCTCAGCCTCTTGAGTGTTGTCCAGTTATGTCAGTGTTTTCTTTCCCATACATTTCTGATGCTTCATACAAAGTTTCCACAGAGAATGAACATTGCTTGTTAAATTAGATGACATTCTTCCCTGCACGTGTACAAGAAAGGTACAATTCCAGTGAAATCACGATACAGTCTTAATTTTTTACCTCAGGCTCCTCTTTGGCACAGAAACTGTCTATGATTATCAACATAAACTAAATGGTAACCACTAAACAATAACAAATCCTGGAGAAAAAAGGATAGTGTGATTTCCAAAGTTAAATCATTATAAATCCCAATGCCCATGTCTTCACAGGTCCAAAGAAACAGGGAAGTATTGTATATTCAAATAAAAAATAACTCTGTAGAAACTATTCCTTAAAAAAGACCCTGGATGGACCTATTAGACAAAACTTTAAAGCCTCCATCTTAAGAAATGCTAGGAACTAAAGGTATTGAGAAACTCAAGAAAGCAATGTATGAACCAAATGGAACCATCAATCAGGAGATAGAAAAAAAGACCTAAAAATTCTTGAGCTGAAAAATACAATAGAAGAAATAAAAAGCTCACTAGAGGTATTCTAAAGTAGATGTGAACAGGCAGACTACTAAGTAAACTTAAAGAGAGAACAATAGAAATTAGTAAGTCTGAGGAATAAATAAGAATAGATTGAAATGAACTGAACATTAATGTACTAAGACACACACCTTGTAATATCAGCTACTTGGTCAGCTAAGAGAGGAATATTGCAATTTTAAGGCCAACTGGGACAATTTAAGGAGACCCTGTCTCAGAAGTGTGAAGAGAGGGGAAGGGAGAAAAATCATAGCTTATATTACAGGTCCGTGACAGAACACCTAGCTGGCACAAGATTATGGGTTCAATATCTACAAGTGAAAAAGAAAAAAGTAGACAGAGCCCATGGGAAATCATCAAGTAGATCAACCAGAAATGTGGAGGTATTTGTAGGAGAAGATAGAGAAAGAGGCACAGAGAATATTGAAAGAAATAATAGCTAATAATAGCCCCCAACTTTGTGTTATTGAATGTAAGCTAGCATAAATTTAAGTTAGAATCTTAAATATTTAAGAAATTAATTGTAACTCCCATAGTAATCAGAAAGAAAATACCTATAAGATAATGGAAATGATGAAAGGATTTAGACATTTCATTGCATAACATTACTAAGTACAAATCACAGCAGGGAAAGAATGGAGAAGACAAACCACAAAAATGACAGATGTGTATTTTACCAACAGTTATTTCGTCAGTAGATTATATTATCTACAAAAACAGACACAAGCATAATAGAAAAAACATATAACCTAGCTGTATGCTTATACAAATGTACTATTTTAGATTCAAAGATGCAAATAAATAGACAGTGAGAGAATGTAAAAATAACCCATGAAATTAGCAATCAGAGGAGAGTAGGGATGGTTATACTAGTTATCAGGCAAAACAGACTTTAAGTTTAAAAAATTACAAGAGACAAAGTAGGAGACTGTACATTAATAAAAGGTTTGGTATAGCAAAATGATATGATTATAATAAACATTCATACACACAGTAGCAGACCATAAACCTTTATGAAACAAAACTGAATTGAAGAGAGAAATAATTTGATAGTTTTTGTTGGAAACTTCAGCATGACCCTTTGATAGCAGACAACCATACATAAGATAAGTAAAAATATATACGAGGTAGACCATACCATGAACCAACTAGAACTAATAAATAGAACATAATCTAACCAAGAACAGCATAAAATTAGATTCTCAAGAGCACATGATCCATTTTCCAGGACTATTAGATATTTGCTAACAAGTAAAGTCTCCCTAGACTTAAAAAGACTGACATTATTGAAAGCATTCACTATGACTAAAACCACACGGAATTACAAATCAACATTAGAAGTTAATAGAAAATCCACAAGTTAAATAACACACTCTTAAACAACACTGGATCAAAGACAATATTGTGAAGAGAATTAGAAAATAGAGACATATGAAAATGAAAATATATAAGACTTCTGAAATAGTGCATGCTGAGCTAAGGAGGGAAGCTATCCTATAAGTACTTCCATTGAAAATAAAGAGGTCAAATTTACCTCTTAATGTTACAAGGACGGGAGCTAGAAAAATAAAAAAAATTAACAAGTTCAAAGGTAGCAGGAGGAAGGAAATGAAAAAGATTATAGTAGAATTAAATAAAATATAGGCTAATAAACAGAAAACCAGTGAATCCAACTGTAAAAAGATCAATGGATTTGAAAAATAAAAGGAAGAATTCAGGCTTGAGAAATGGCTCAGTAGTTAAGGCGCTTGACAGCAAAACCAAAGCACCAAGATTTGATTCTCCAGTACCCATCTAAAGCCAGATGCACAAGGTGGAGCACACGTCTGGAGTTCATTTGCAGTGGCGAGAGGCTAGAGGTGCACCCGTTCTCTCTCCCTCTGTCTTTTTTTCTCTCTCTCAAATAAATAGATAAATATTTTAAAAAGAATTCAAATTATTAAAATCAGAAATAAAAAATTGGATTATTATGTTATTATTACTGATTCTATATAAATAAAAATTTAATTATAATATCATATCAAATATAATATTCATATATAGTATTATAATTATAATGAACAATTATATACAAATTGAATAATTGGGTAAATGGAGAATTCCTAGAAATATTAAAAACTACCAAGATTAAATCATGCAGAAATAAAAATCTGAATAAGTCTATATGTAATAAAGGTATTGCATCAATAAGCTTCTCCCGCCGGGCATGGTGGCACACATCTTTAATCCTAGCACTCGGGAGGCAGAGGTAGCAGGATCACCATGAGTTTGAGGCTACCTTGATACTACGTAGTGAGTTCCAGGTCAGCCTGGGCTAGAGTAAGACCCTACCTTGAAAAACTAATAATAATAATAATCATCATCATCTTTCTCAACATTTTCTCAGCAATTGAAAAAAAGAGGGAAAATTCCTTATTTTGTTTTAAGAATCTAATGTTATCTCATACCAAATGAAGAGGGAAATTCTATATGGTGGTTTGAGTCATGTGTTCTGAATGCTCAGGTCCCCAACTGGTGGCAATTTGGGAATTGGAGCCTCCTGGAGGCAGTGTATTGTTGGGGGCAGGATTATGGGTGTATAGCCAGCTTCCCCTTGCAAATGTTTGGAACACTTTTTTTCTGCTGTTGCCCACCTGATGTTGGCCAGGAGGTGATGTCCACCCCTTGCTCATGGTATCATTTTCCCTTCCCCTGAAGTGTGTAAGACAAAATAAACCCATTCCTCCCACAAGCTGCTCTCAGTTGGGTATTTCCTGCCAGCAACAAGAAGCTGACTGCAACATACTAGAAGGAACTACAGATGAATATCCATATGAAAATCATGCAAAATTCATGCTAAGATACTAGCAAGCAAATTTTACATCTTATTAAGGTGATTATGTGCCATATCTAAATAGAATTTATTTTTAGAACATAAGATTATTCTAGCAGGTGAAAAATAGTCAATATAATACAGTAATGGATTAAAGATGGGAGAGAGTAAGCCACAAAATAATCTGTTATTATAGAAATAGTATTGTCAAAATTCAACATTTTTGCTGTTTAAAAAATGAGACAAAAACTACTTCAATATAATAAAATGCACATTGTCGAAAACCCATAGGTTCAGTTGGGAAAGATGAGCAGGTTTTCCTGTTAGGTCAGGATGGAAGCAAGATGCCTGACTTTATCACTTTTATTCAAATTATAGCCAGAGAAGCTAGGAAAAAAAAAAAAAAAAAAAGAGAGAAAAGCAGCTAAATTGGAAAGGAAATTGTCATATGACCTCTATTTGTAAGTTTTATGATCTTCTATGTATAAAGCCCTAAAAGCTGTACAGAAATTGTTACAACTAACAAATGAATACAGTAGAGTAGAATGATATGGAACCAATTCTATTTCTGTGTAAAAACTGAACAATTTGAATGGAAATTATAAAACAAACCCATTTGTGATAGCATAAAATAAGTTATGAATTGACTTAACCAAGGAAATTAAGGACTTACATCATGAATCTACAAAACACTGATGAAAGAAGTTCAAGAAGACATAAATAAATATATTGAAATAGCCCATGTTCAGGAATTGGGAGCTTAATATATTGTTACAATAATAATATTACTCAAAGTGATTTACATTTTTAATACAATCCCTTGTAAAACACATCTGTAAACAAAAATCAAATTATGTTGAATCTCAAAGGACTCCTGAATAGACAAAAATCTTGGTGAAAGAACTAAGCTGGACATTCATACTTCCTGATTTCACAATTGATTACAGAGCTGTAGGGGATATAAACAGTATGGTATAGAGCCCAGTGGAATAGACTAGAAACATGAGAAATAAATCTTCACATATATGGTCAAATGATATTTTACAAGATTGCCAAGACCATTCAGTAAGGAAAGCGGTAGTCTTTTCTTCTCAACAAATTGTTCACATGCACACACACCATGTCACATATACTACATATGCAAAAAAAAATGGGCAAAGAATTTAAATAACTATTTCTCTAAGACATTCAAGTGGCCAAGATACTCATGAAAAGATGTATAACAACAGGAATCACTAAAGAGGTACCATCTCACACCCATGAATATAGCTGCTATCAAAAGCACAGAAAATAAAAAATGTTAAGAATGTAGAGAACTTAAAGTCCTTACGAACTGCCAGTAAGAATGTGAACTGATCCCGTCACATGGAACACAGTATCTATGGCAGGTCATCGAGAAATTTTAAAAAACTGTCATACAACCTGGAAATTCTGTGTATATACCCAAAAGGATTAAAAATTATTTCTCAAAGAGATCCTTGTCCAATCATGTTCATAAAGGTTTTGTTCAGAATAGTTAAAGCCAAGTCTCTATTGGCATACTAGAGAAACAAACTGTATGATATAAATCCAAAAGAATAATATTTACCTTAAGAAAGGAAATTCTGACATGCTACAATATGGATGGTAGAATTATTGCTAACAGGGCTAAAGTGAGGTTAGAAGTTAAATTTTATTGGGCATTGAGGCTAAGTTTTACAAAATGAAACAAGTTATGGAGGTGGTGGTAACATCATGAACATATTCAATGCTATAGAACTGTATGCTTTAAAATTCACTGTAAGGTAGTGCATTTTATCTGATGTGCATTTTTCAGTCAAAAATTGGGGAAAATCACATGGCCATATTAATGAGATTATCCAAACATTTCTTTTTAATATTTAATTTATTTATTTAAGAGAGAGAGAGAATGGGCACGCCAGGGCCTCCAGCCACTGCAAACGAACTCCAGATGCATGCGCCTCTTTGTGCATCTCTGCATCTGTCAATTCAAACGTTTTTTTTTGGGTCCTGGGGTCTCACTCTGGTCCAGGCTGACCTGGAATTAACTGTCTCAGGGTGGTCGAACTCTTAGGATCCTCCTACCTCTGCAGGCAAGTGCTGGGATTAACCACTAAGCCATCTCTCCAACCCCGATTCAAACGTTTTTAAGAGATAGAATGGCTGGGAAAATTCTCTTCCTCATTGCCACCCTTCTCCTGCTCCTTTTGTTTCATTTTCTTCTTCAACACAGTTTCCACTGTGTGACACTTGTAGTGGGACATCTTCAATGACTGAGCCAAGATGTGAGGAAATGCAGTATCATGGTTAGATTAAAGGGTACTGTGGAAAAAGTTTATGAATAGTAGAAAAGTACCAGGGCATGGACTCAAGCAGGCTAGAAATGCTTTTCTAAGGCATGAAAGCAGTAACTTGGAGTCACTGACATTGAGGAAGCATAGGGGATTAGGTATATAACTTTGTTTTATTATTTTGAGTGTGAAGCTATGGCCTCATCAGTATTCCTTTAGAATTTATAGAAACTGAAGTGTTCATTTAAGGTTAGAATGACTCTTAGGAAAATTTCCAGTAAGAATGATGGGCAGTGGTATTCATTCTACATATTCCAGGAACTCTCCCTTCTCTACTTTAAGCCTTCATATTTTTGCATATAAGAAAGGAGGATTGCAGTGCTGGTCAGAAACAGCAAAGAAAATTCCACCATCTTGTTTTCTCCTTGAGAATATCTTCCACTACTGTAACTTTCTACTCCAACCCTGTGTCTCCCTGTACCTTTCTGCTTGGATTTCTGTACTGAAAGTGTCCATTCAACCATTAAGGCCTCCTGGATCAGAAGGTTTCCTTTTTTCTTTTGGGCTTTCTGTTTTAAGGAACTTCAAACCAAAGTCAAACATTGTAACAGTGGCTTTGAAAGCTGTTTTAACTGTACCCAGGTCATTATAATTTTTTTTTTTTTTTTTTTTTAGCAGTGACCATTCCTCTGGTGATATGTATTCATACTAAAAAAGATACTTTGGAATTCTTTTAACAGCATATTAAAATGCAAATCATTCTTCCTATTAAAGATTTCTGGAAGTTCTCTGACAACACATTTAAATGCAAATTGCAGAAGTGTCGATGCTAAAATTAAAATGGGGAAATATAATATACCTCCATGGAAGGGCTGATGCTCTTAAAGACTGAGAAGAAAGCAAAGCTCTGGGCCTACTGAGTGCTAATCACCCTGAGGCAGTGACCAGATTTGTACAATCAGCTAGGAAACCAATTATTTCTCCCAACTGCTCTTATTTCTCTGTACTTAATTCTGCAAAATCAATGTGAGCAGGATAGATTCTACAGAACAGATTCTCTTTCTTCCTCACATGTCATTTTGCTTGGGCAGACATGGGTAAGCAAAGCTCTGGACTCTCTGTTGCTATTCATTTTGGGATGCTAGCTGCCCTGTCCTATTCATGGCCTGCTGGAGATTTCTTTCCCCTCTCCTGCTGTCTATAGAACTGGATGATCACAGGAGGCAGATTCCCATGGCAACAGCACAAGCAAATGCTCTCCTAGTTCTGGTTTTGTGACACCATAGGGTCTTTGTAATTATTCCAGAGTGTCACAGAATTCTCAAAACAAAGTTTTAATTCACTCTAAATTTAAAAATAAATATGTGTCACTCTGGTGTGGGAGCACTTGGGTTTTGAAGGTAATAGGCTGTGAGTGATAGGAGTGTAATAGAAGTGAAATTAAATAATGAAATTAGGGCCTGCTCCATAGACTTGAAAATTTAAGGTGTAGGATTCCTTAAGAATTGTGTGATTTCTGAAAAATAGGTTAAGTGGACCCCTAATCCTGAAAATGTGCCTCCTAGATTCATATTCTCACAGTAGGCTGGATTGCAAGCAGAAGCAATCTATGCAAGGCTGGGCATTTGATCCTGTGACAGTATCAAGTGTGGTAGTTTGATTCAGGTGTCTCCCATAAATTTATATGTTCTGAATGCTAGGTTCCAGCTGGTGGTAATTTGGGAATTGGAGCCTCATGGAGGTGATGTATTGTTGAGGGTGGGCTTTTGGGTGTTAGCAGCTTCCCCTTGCCAGTGTTTGGTACACTCTCCTGCTACTGTTGTCTACCTGATACTGGCTCTGAGGTGATTTCCACCCTCTGCTCATGCTGTGATTTTCTCCTGACAATGGAATTTCCCTGTGGGTATTTATGCCAAAATACACCATTTCCTCCCATAAGCTGCTCTTGGTTGGGTGTTTTCTGCCAGCAATCTGAAGCTGACTGCAATAATTAATATTGGTACCAAAAGATTGGTGCCATTGCTGCTAGAAACCTGACTGTGGCTTTGGTCATTTGGAACAGACTTGTAGGAGGAATGTGGAAGTACTTGAAATCTTGGCCTAAGAGGCACCTTGAAATGCTGTAAGTACAGCTTGATGGACTATTCTAGCCAGAGTTGAAAGACCTCAATGCAGTAAGAACTAAGGACTATGAGCTTTGGCTTATAAGGGGATGAAAGATCTTTGCCTGGATGGGGCTAGAACCAGTTTGTGTGAGAGTCTTGCTGTTCTGCCCATGTCCTGAGAACATGTGCCAGGTTGCATTGCATAGAAATGGACTGATATGAGTAGAATGATATGACACAGAAAATATGGAAATCTTTGTGCTGAAACTGCTGCCCATTCAGCTGCAGTTGTTTGAGAGATTACAGCCATTGAGATTGGGCCAGCTGATCTGCATTGGGACAACAGGAAACATGCAGACTCTTTTGATGTAAAGGGCCTAAATGCTGATGGAGTGTCCTGCTCTTCAAAATCAGATTTATTCCCTCCCCCCATTAACAAATTGGTAGCCCACCTGGTACTATGGAGTATAACAAATGCAGGAAAGAGGTCATTGATTTTGCAACACAGTTTTGAATTTTGGAAATGACCATGGGTAGTGTGAAGCAGGCTTGCTGGATGACCTGCATGGAGACCCAATAGAGCCATGAGGATGAACTGTGGGTTGTAATGGAGACCCAGTGAAGATGCCAGGACTGTGGGATGGCTGACAACGAGAGCTGCTGACACCAGATGAAGTTTTCTGGGACTGTGAGTAGCCTAGCTGGAGGGGAGGAATTGGAACTCCAGAGACTCATCACTAGTTAGAATTAGCAGGCAAGGAGACTTGTCACTGGTTAGAGTTATCAGACATTTGAGCTACAGAGTTTGATACTTTTCCTGTTTTAAATCTTGGATCAGCTCAATATTTCTTTGATATTCCCAATGCCATCTTTTGCAAAGGGAATTTGTATTCTCTGGCATTATGTGGGTTTTTGTTTGTTTGTTTGTTTTGGTATTATAGCTTAGTCAAAAGATCTTGGACTATGGACTATTTAAAAGACCTTGGGATGTTTGAACATCACTGAGATTTATATAAAAAAAATATGGGGACTTTTAAAGTTGGACTGAATGCATTGCATTTTACATCATGTGTGGTTATCAGTTTATGGGGGCGGAATGTGGTGGTTTGATTTGGGTATCCCCATGAACTTATGATGTGTTCTTAATGCTAGGTTCCCAGCTGGTAGCAATTTGGGAATTGGCTACTCCTGGAGGGGTGTATTGTTGGGGGTGGGCATATGAGTGTTATAGCCAGTTTCCTCTTGCCAGTGTTTGGCAATTCTCTTGCTACTATTGTCCTCCTGATGTTGACCAGGAGGTGATTCCACCCTCTGCTCATGCCATTGTTTTCCCTGCCATTATGGAGGTTCTCATCGAGTCTGTAAACAAAAATAAATGCTTTTCTCCAATAGACTTCTTTTGGTCAGGTACTTTCTGCCAGCAATGAGAAGTTAATTGCAACACCAGGTGACCAGCATTCAAGTTTTTCTTAATGGCCCTGGGCAAAGTCCTGATAAAAAAGGTATCTTTGGTCCCTTTCATTGGAACCTTTGTTTAAAAAAGTGTGTGTGTGTGCGTGTGCACATGCATGTATGCGTGTAGGCCAGAGAACTGTCATAAGTGTCATTCTGCAGAGGTGTTATCCACCTTTTTAAAAAAAATTTTTATTTATTTATTTTTGGAGAGAGAGACAGAGACAGACAGACAGAGAGAGAGGGAGAGGGCGACAGATAGAGAATGGGCACGCCAGCAGTCTCTCAGCTGCTGTGAACGAAATCCAGATGCGTGTGCCCCCTTGTGGGCAAGTGCAGCATTGTGCTCTTGCCTCACTTTGCATCTGGCTAAACATGGGACCTGGAGATTGGAACCCCTGGACATTGGAACCAGCATTCTTAGGCTTAGCAGGCAGGCGCCTTTGCCACTAAGCCATCTCTCCAGCCCTATCCACCTTTTTTGAGACAGGTTTTCTTACTGGTCTGGATTAAACTGGTTAGGCAGCAAGCTCTGCCTGTCCCTGCCTCCCCAGCACTCAGATTACAACATGAGCCACATGCAATTTTTTTTTTTTAAAAAAACAGGGGTTATAGTCCAGTGAGCACTTTACTGACTGAACTATCTTCTCATCTATAGTAAGTAGTTTTTTATTATTCTAATAATACATGATGACTACCTTTTTCTTAAAGACTGTTTTGCCTTAAACTCAATGCCCTTCTCTTGTTCTCAGAGTCAACCCTAATGATGAATTTGGTATGTATGCTTCAAGAAAATGCCAAGTGTGAGCTTTATTAAAAAATGTTATTCTACAGTATGATTTTGTCTCTCAGTAGTATTTCTTAGGGAGTCATTAGTTTTGGTGTTTGAAACTTTATTCATTTATTTAGCTCTAATATCACAATGTCAGACTGCCATTTCTTAGAATATTGTGTTTAGAAAATGCCCAGATGAAATTATTATGATCTAATTTTTCAAATCATTTGCCTATTTCTTCAATCCTATTAGTTTTGACATAGATCTTGAAACACATCTCTTGACCTAGACTATATTCTGATTTCCTAGAAGGATAAATTTTAAATCTATTTGTAATTCTATTCCAAAATCTATGTAATTAAAAATAATAGAATTTGGGCTGAAGAGATGGCTTAATGGTTAAGCACTTGCCTGTAAAGCCTAAGGACCCTGGTTTGAGGCTCAATTCCACACTACCCATATAAGCCAGATGCACAAGGTGGCTCATGCATCTGGAGTCTGTTTGCAATGGCTGGAGACCCTGGTACACCCATTCTCTCTCTCTCTCTCTCTCTCTCTCTCTGTCGCTCACAAATAAATAAACAAACAAACAAAATTTAAAAAAATAAGAGTTTAAAAATGATATCATATTCTATGTTCTATACATAATATAATGACAGGTATGAAATAGCTCTGAGTATTTAATGTCTTGTTATTCAATGTTTCTGCAGCTGTATAGATTTCTATATTATTTCTTTGGAGTTAAAACTTACTATAAATTTTTATAATTTTCATAAAATAAAATTTCCCTTAAGTATCTAATTTCCATTTGGAAACTTTGTTTCAGAAAGAAATCATAATTTGCAGACCATGGTGGATAGTTCAACTTTAGTGACAATATTCCATTAGGCTAACTCCTGTCATAAGCTGCTGAGTAACTTCCTGTTGCACAGTGCAACAAACTCGAAGAATAGAAAGACATTTACGTTGTATACTTTCAATCATTGACTACTGCATTGGAAAGAAAAAAAAAATGAGACTAACACCTCCACATAACGTCTGAGTAATACAGCTTGTACAAACTCTTAGCAAGATAGTGGCAAGGGCAACAGTATCAACCAGATTTTTGTAAGTTTAATTTTAAACATTTACATAAAGTGAAGTTAACCTTTTTACTTTTCTTAGCTTGAATATTTACAATTCAGAATGCAGAACAGTTCCATCACTCCCAAAATTTCCCTGCTGCTCTGTAGCACACCTATTCCCCATTCTTAGTCCCTCCCCACTGCTGATCTTGGATGCAGTGCAATTTCCAAGACACCACATAAATGCTGGTTGTGATGGTGCATACTTATAATCCCAGCACTTGGGAGGCAGAGGTAGGAGGATCATCATGAGTTTGAGGCCACCCTGAGACTACATAGTGAATTTCAGGTTAGTCTGGGCTAGAGTGAAACCCTATATCAAAAAAAAAAAAAAAAAAAAAAAAGGAAGTGTACAGTGTACCACACTTTACACCTGGCTACTGTCACTTCCATAATGTATTTAGAAATAATACACTTTGTCAAGTGTGTTAGAAGTGTGTCTTCTTATTTCTCAGGGACATCCTGTTGTATGGATGCTGCCACTCACCATTTGCTTATTGAAGGACATTTAGGAAATTTCTACCCTTTGGAGATTGTGAATCATATAAATCATAAGAATTTGTGTAGAAGTTTTTTGGATGAGGATTATATTTCTCTAGGTTAAATAATGATATGAAATTGCTTGTCATGACAGAAAAGGTATACCTAATGTAGTAACTTGCTAAACTGGTGACCAGCATAATTGTGTCTTTTTGCAGTCCCACCAGAATAAAGGATCTAATTATCTACAACTTTGTCAGCACTTAGTATTGTTAATATTTAGATTTTAAAAAACTTAATAGGTGTGAGTGCTATCTTAATGCTTATTTTCCATTTGTACATATTTTGGGTAGTGGAAAATATCTCTTAAAAATCTTATATCTAGTTTGAATTCAGTTTATTTTTTGCCTTTCTATTTCATTTTGAAATTTTACAATATATTCAGGATGTAAGTACTTTTGTCAGATATGTAATTTGTGGCTATTTGTTCCCAATATGAGCTAGTTTCTTTACTTATTATTTCACAGTAAATGAAATTTATCAACTTTTTAAATAATGTGCAGACAACATTATGATACATTATAGATGATTTTTAGATGACAGTGTCCAGCCATGTAGCCCATGATCTCCTTTAACTCATCATCCTCCTGCCTTAGCTTTCTAAATACCCAGCTAAATTTAAAGATGTTAGTTAGGTTTTCTTTCAGCCCAAACTCAATCAGGTCTCAGAACTGGGACAGGTTGAGCGGTCTCTCGGGTAGAAAAGTGGTTGGAAAGCAATTAAGGTCAGCAAATGGAAATACGGTACTCAGGCAGGAAGGTAGTGCAGAGACATAGCTCTGTGTCTTATTTGAACATGGTCTGAAAAGAAAGGCCCTGAAAATGATTCAGACTCAGTTGTGTGTTTCTTTCTTTCTTTCTTTTTTTTGGAGAGAGACAGAGAGAGAGGGAGAGGAAGACAGAGATGGGCATGCCAGCAGTCTCTCAGCTGCTGCAAATGATATCCAGATGTGTGCGCCCCCTTGTGGTCAAGTGTGGCATTGCACCCTTGCATCACTTTGCATCTGGCTAAATGTGGAACCTGGAGATTGGAACCACTGGAGTCTGGAACCAGCGTTCTTAGGCTTAGGAGGCAGGCGCCTTAACCACTAAGCTATCTCTCCAGCCCTTTCTTTTGGTTTTTTGAGGGTCTCACTCCAGCTTAGGCTGTACTGGAATTCACTGTGTCGTCTTAGGATGGCCTTGAACTCATGGCGATCCTCCTATCTCTGCTTCCCGAGTGCTGGGATTAAAAGCATGCACAGGTGTGTTTTTAAAGTTAGATTTTTCAATGGATTCGGCATTAAATTAAACTGAAGTTTATTATATAATAGCCCAAGGACAAAGGCACCCTCAAGCCAAAGTTAGCTAGATTTCCCCAGAGCTGGACTTTTATGATGTGTTTAAGAACCTTGCCTAACCAAAAGTCCTCCGGATCTTCTCTGACATTATCTTCTACCAATTTTATAAAAAAGTTTCAAATATTCTATCCATGTAGGGGATCCATTTTGAGTTCATTTTATTTACTTGTACACTTCATCTGGGTGTACATTAAAATGGCGATTCTTTCTCTACCAACCTGCTTTGTACTGTTGTCAAAATTTAGTTCCGATGTGTCTATTCGTTTCCTGGCATATAGCTTCTAAAACCTTGGGAAGTAATAAGAGGGTCTTGTATGATAATAACTACAGACTGGAGCCCCATGAGGGCAGATGTTGGAATAATTATAGCAGGATTAGAGGATTAAGAGTTTTAATATCATA
Source organism: Orientallactaga sibirica (assembly GCA_036365145.1). Classification (NCBI taxonomy): domain Eukaryota; kingdom Metazoa; phylum Chordata; class Mammalia; order Rodentia; family Dipodidae; genus Orientallactaga; species Orientallactaga sibirica. The sequence goes on from JAEOAD010000005.1 coordinate 51,378,384, forward strand.
CTCTAATCTTAAGGGAGAAGAGTAGCTGCAGGCTGAAGGTTGAGTTGACCACCAATGGCAGATGATGTAATCAATCATACTTATATAATACTAATTAAATGACTATAAAAACTTAAAATGGCTAGATTCAGAGTTTCAATGTAACTGAATATGGGAAGGCATCAAGAGAATGGTTCTCTAGAGAGGGCATAAAAGCTCAATGCTCTTTTTTGCTCTATCAACCCTTTATTTGATTGCTTATATCGTTTGTTGTATCCTTTATTGATAAACCAGTGTTTATTAGCCAAAGTATGTCCTTGAGTTCTTGGGAACTGACCTAGTAAATTAATCACGTTCAAGGATGGGGTCATGCTTATGACCATTTGGTCAGAACAGTAGGTGACAGCTTACAGTTTGGAATTGTTAGTACCTAAAGTGATGGAAAGTCTTATGGGACTGGAGTGGGTAATAGTTTCATACATTTGGTGTCAGAATTATCATGTAGGTTTGCCTTTGCTGCTTTGTCTAAAAACCATTGACTCTTCATTTGGGCCTAGACAATAACTAAAGCAGGATTAAAGCCTGGCTTCTCTGTCTTTGTTTTTTATCTGCCCCATTTTACTTTGGGTCACATTCTTGCTCAGCTCTACATGGAGGCATGGTAACTAATTAAGTGGTATTTATCTAAAAACTGGTAATACATGGTTGATTGGCTATAAATTAATCTATTTTATTAATTTTTGGAATATTTATTTATTTGAAAGACAAGAAAGAGATACAGAGAGAGAGAGAGAGAGAAAGAGAGAGAGAGAATGCTAAATAGGCACATGTTTGCCACTGCAAACAAACTCCAGACACATGTGCTGTTTTGTGTATCTAGCTTTACATGGGGACTTGGGAATCAAACTCAGGCCATCAGGCTTTGTAAGCAATCAAGTGCCTTTATTAACTCCGGAGCCATTTCTCTAGCCCTCACCATTAAAGCTAAGGGTTCAAAGATAAGAGTAGTTAAGGTATTTTATTGCCAACTTTTATAATGTCTTATTACAGATTTGAAATTATTTGAAAGTATTTGAAATTCTCTAGTTATTGTACTAAACTTGCAGTCATGTTGGATTCCTGAAACAATAGAATGTCATAGGCAGATCACTCTATGATGAGATCACCCCCTAAGTTGGATCAATTACCATGTGGTGGAAACTGAGGCTGATCCCCCAAAACAATCATCTACTGGGAAACAGAAGGTACCCTCCTGTGATGAAAACTTCTCTGGATCTACCTTGTAGTGCCAAAACTAAAATCATGATCAACCAGACCACAGTTTGGACAAGATAGTACAGTTTGAATACCTTTTACCTTTCATTTCCCAATTTCCTCTCTATTTAAACCCACAGCTCACGTAACCCCAAAGACAGGATGAGTTGTTTGATTTCCTTTTTCCCCATGTGGCCATGTTCACTGCAATCCTTTCCAGCCTTTTCACTATATCTTTTGTTTCATTTCTTCTGAGTAAGTGTCTGGAGCTGACTTGTTAGAACCCCCAGTTCTGGGCCTCTGGTCAAGGACTCTTATTAACAGAGATCAGGAAAAAATATATATTTTTTTACTTTTTGTAGTCTTTTAAAATTATTAATTAGAAACTTTGTTTGTGTGGACATATCATGTATTGCTCTCTTTCTCCTACTCCTTGTCCCCATTCTACTGAGGGCTCTCTCTCTCTCTCTCTCTCTCTCTGGTAATTTTTCATGCCCTAAAGTATACATTATCTGGGATTTGTGCTCATTCCTATGACTGGGTGACACAAGAACAAGAGAGAAGTAACATTCTTTTCTGATTTTTTTTTTGTTGTTGTTGCTTCTTTTATTTATTTGCAAGCAGAGAGAGAGAGAGCGACAATGGGTAAAATATTTGTTTCATAAGCTTGAGGACCTGAGTTCAGATTTCTAGAATCCATGTAAAATGTTAGGCATTGTAATACCTTCCAGTGACAGGGAGGCAGAGACAAGAAGTCCCTGTGGCTCACTGGTTAGTTATTCTAGTCAAATCCATGAGCTCTAGATTTAGCACATGATCATATCTTAAATACAAATAATAAGGTGGAGAGTGACCAAGGAAGACCTCCAACAGCAACCTCTGGCTTTCACAGGCACATGCATACATGTAAATGTATACCCTTCTTATATGCGCCCATACACACATGAACATGCACATACCACACATCACACAAGAATAAAAAATAGAAATGTCTATTATGTTTACCATGCTTCTGGTTCTGTTTTTTTTTTTTTTTTTTTTTTTTTTTTTGAGAGAGACAGAGGGAGACAGAGAGGAAGATAGAGATGGGCGCGCCAGCCAGCAGTCTCTCAGCTGCTGTGAATGAAATCCAGATGTGTTCTCCCCCTTGTGGTCAAGTGCGGCATTGCGCCCTTGCTTCACTTTGCATCTGGCTAAACATGGGATCTGGAGATTGGAACCACTGGAGTCTGGAACCAGCATTCTTAGGCTTAGGAGGCAGGCGCCTTAACCCCTAAGCCATCTCTCCAGCCCAGTGTTTTTGTTTTTTAGTTTTAATGTGATCAGAGAGTTACTTCACAGGTGTTGTCCAGTGGTGTTGGCTCTAACCAGTAGAGCAGAAAGTATTGAGCCAGCCTAATCCATCTGAGTTGATAACATTACCTCTTTTTTTTTTTGTTAGTGGATGCAATTGAGTGACAATTTATTATGAACTGGGCATCTACACCTTCACCATCTGCTTTTCATGCAGTATCTGATTTAACTCCCATAGCCACCAAGGAGGTTGTTATCACCATGTAACAAAAAGGACACTGCAGCCCAGAGAAAGTAACATGCTACATCCAATAATAACAGTTAAGTGCTACACTTTACCATGTTCTATACATATGATGCTATTGTGGTTTGACTGTGAAATGTCCCACATTATCTCATGTGCTTTAATACTTGGTCCTTAGCTGGTAGAACTGTTTGGGAAGGCTGTGGAATCTATAGGAGGTTGAACCTTGCTGGAGGAAGTGCGTCACTAGGGATGGGGATAACATTACCTTTACTTTTCTGAAGACCATATCTTAATAGGGAATAATAACATATGTTCCTATATGAATGCATGGAAGGACTTTGCCTACCAAGGCTGTATGAACCTACACCAGTAGATTACACCAGTATGTTTCCTTTGGGTTGTGATCATAGAAGCCTAACAGTATTCAAGAATGAAAAAGGTAATAATATTTCAAAATATAGATAATATGGCTTCAGAAATAGTTGGATGCAGATATACAAATCATAGAGCTCTTAGCACTTGGGAGGCAGAGGTAGGAGGATTGTCATGATTTCGAGGCTGCCTTGAGACTCCACAGTGAATTTCAGGTCAGTCTGAGCTAGAGTGAGACTCTACCTTGAAAAATCATAGAGCCTAGAACATGTCTTATTCCTTGTTCTATGTTATACAGCTTTATTTGTGCTTAATTTTTTCTTTAAAATATCTTATTTATTTGCAAGCAGAAAGAGATAGAAAGAAGAGAGACAGACAGACAGACAGAATGTATGGCCAGGGCCATCAGACGTATGCACCACTTTGTACATCTGGCTTTATGTGGGCATGTCAGAATCGAACTAGGGTCTTTAGGCTTTGCAGGCAAGAACCTTAACTGCTGAACTATCTCTCCAGCCCAATGTGGTCTTAATTCTTAGGAAAATCATTGTCATGACAGTAACTCCAAATTTATTAGATTTATAATCCTCTCTCAATCCTCAGCTAATAAAATAGGTTTCTCAAATTTGTAACTGAAATTTGAAATTCACATTGACTAGCCTAGATTGGGTTATATTTTCTTTGGCCAGACCTGGGGATGGTAGCAGAGGTAGGTTCTACTCTTGCAAACAGGATACCAGTGTGGAAAGAGCAAAGGCTTTGACAGATTTGAGGCCCTATGAACATAAGAAAGGCACTGATTCTGAAAAGGCAAAAAGAGAGCTATCCACTATGTAGGTGAGGTTGAAAGAAAGATGGAAAGCTCTGAAAAGAAACTTCTTACTTCATGGTGTGGCTTAGAAACCTACTTTATGTGTGAAAGAAGGTACACAGGCTGGGTTCCTATAACTCTCAACTGTTGAACCATAACAATTCTCTTGAATCCAGTGGAGGAGGTAAATGCCCTGAGGTTTTGTAGTCACTGATTTTAGCACTGACATGCATAGTAAATGCCATTCTCCAATACTATTGAGTGGCATGTACTAAAGACAAACCATGCTTCATTCTTTCATTAATAGCTACCTGCTATTTTTGTTACTTCTAAAATATTATTAGCAATATATTTCAAGTTAAAAAGATTGCTTTTCAAGTTAAAAAGTCAGACATACAAAAAAAATCAGGCATACTTTTTTATGTCAAAAATTTTTTATAGCTATGAAAAAGCAGAATTTTGGTTGAAGAAAAGCATTCAGAAGAGGGCAGGCATGTATAAGTTCTGCATGCCTTTTCTCTTCCATAGTTCTCATCATATTAAGTGGTTTACTGTCACACATAGCCATAGCTTCTAGGTGATTTTCTTGAACATGCCATCACAAAGCACCTTAGATAAACCACCACTGCTTAGCTGCCAACAGCGGCATGGCTGTGATAGGCTTGGAGACAAAATTGCTTCACAGAAGATTGAGCATGCATCCAAGTGGAGGTTGTTTGTAGGCGGAGGTGATGATAGTCAGGCAAGGAGTCATACATGACTGCTGCTGGGGCAGCTGCAGCACAGGAATATTTCCACAGAGAGGAGAGACTGAAGCATGTTTCCTGTTGCAGGTGCCATGGTGACCATTTAACGCTTGAGAAAAGTCTGACGATCTAAAATCAGTTTTCAAAACCTTTGCCACAAGAAGGCAAAGAAATCTAACAATGGAACAAATGCTTCAATATGCTTTTTTTTTTTTCCAAGAGAATGTGTTATGATTTAAAATTAAATCCCCTTCCATCACAGGTTCGTGGAACGCTGGCCCCCAGCTGGTGGCACTGTTTTGGGAGGTTGGGGAACATTTAGGAAGTGGGGTCAAGGGGTCAGACTTTGAGGTTTTAGCTTACCTCCAGGCCCATCCTTCTGCCTACTTTCCACATGGAGAAGTGAACCAGATCCTCCCCATAGGCTTCTGTAGCCATGGACTGGACCTCTCAGCCACCATGACCTTTCCTATCATGGTGAAACTGAGCCAAAACAAACCTCTCCTACCTTAAGTTGCTTCTGTCAGATATTCTATCATGGTAATGGGAAAAGTAATAAAAAAAATTCTCTTTTTTCTTCAACAACCCTTCCCATACTGGTCCCCCTTTCTTTATTTCTGGCTTATGTCGAGGCAAGTGGCCTTCATATGATTTTTCTACTCCAGTTGTCTACTTTGGAACTCAGCATTTTTTGATTTTTTTATTGTTTTTCTCAGCTCTCACTTACTGAGGATCCCTCACTAGATTCTATCCAAAACACTTAGGGTGCACATGTGCCATTCTGCTTCACGAATATGGAATGGATAATCATGAAAGAAGCACTGCTGTTTTAACTTAAAATTCAAACTCCAAGGGTTGTGATCTGGAATGGTGGCATGTCGTTGTTATTGATGAACTCATTCTAGGGATCTGATGTGACTTGGCAACATACCAGGAGTAAAACCATTTCTACTTCATTTTTTGCTTCTTCAAAATTCAAAATGCTTGCTAGAATAGCTTTTAGATCCATACAACTTTCTTTTGTTCTAACCACATGCCTGAGACTTTGGAAGTTAAGTGATTATGGTGGCTATCACATTGATATATATTTTTTTCTATGAAAGGGTTTCAATTATTAGTATCATATCAATGTTTGTTGAATATTTTGTTTTGCATCCTAGCCAATTACCAGGCAGAACTAATTTTATCTGAAACCTGGGGTTGGGGTTAATTTTATTGTTTTATTTTTTTGCTTGTTTTGGTTTAGGTAGAACTCTTTATTATTTACCAGAAAGAATCATTAAACCACATGTACACCATAAGAACATAGGTGGATTTATCTTTTTACATTCTAAAATACCTTTATTTCATATATTTTCCACCTTAATGAGTTGCAGGTATAGGTTGGAAATAGAATCTCTCATTCTATCATTGTGATCTCCATGGACATTTTAAGCATTAACCTGATTGTGCTTAATCTATAAATGTTTGTGCATTTTCAAAGGGCTTTTGTATTTGTGATGGGAAACATATCACTTCACAAATAATATATCTTGTACATCTTATATGGCAAATCTTAGATAGCTACATAATTCAGCAATTCAATTTAACAAATAACTATAAATACCAGCATGAACCAGCCACTGTGAGCGATGTGGTATTGTGAAGATGAATAAGCTCTTGGCATGGTGGTTTGCAGAAGAAACAGATGCCCTCACTTACTGACATTTTTTATTGTGCTTTAGAGTTTGTCATTTAATTTTACACTTGAATACGGCTTTATGAGAAAAATTGTACTTCTGTGTCTATTGCTAATTTTAAGCATACTTGCAAAATTCTTTTATATATACTGACTTACCTTGAGTTATATTAATGATATCCTGGTACATTACCTAGCATGGTTAGTGAAAAACTATTTTCTATGATGATTATGATTTTAGCAGTAGTGTTGGTATCAGCAATGATAATGTGTCAAACAATTATGAAACACTTGCTATACACCAGGTATGATCCTCAAAATATTGTATAATTTATCTCCCATACTCTTTCTGTATTGGTCTACTTTCTTCCAGAAGCAAATATCAAGACAAGATTGAATATGCCTGTATTTTGTCAGGAGAAAATGTCTTAAAAGGGCAAATGGAGTGAAACTGGAGAGAGGAGGCCTGTGAGGTGATATTCCACATTTCTTCTGAAGTGAAAGTTGGAGGGAAGGGAGGACTTCCACCAGTCCAAGAAAGGTTAGGCAAGATGGTCAGGGAGTCCTTGCATGAATAAAGAAGTGGACTTGCCTTAATACCCTTCCTGCATCCTGCCACCAAATGGAGAGGAACCTGTGTAGGAGGAGAGGGTGTGGAACATTGATTTAGATGGTGGTGTTGATCGTAAGCATAGATGCCAGGGAATATGGTAAATTGGTCATTCATGCCTCTTAGAAGTCTGGAGATACATTCTCAAATCCACTGCACCTTACAACCATTCCATTTCATGGTGAGAAAACAAAGGCTACCTAGAGACAAAGTAATCTGGGGAAGATTAAAAGTAAAATCTAAGATAGCCATGGTCCCAGCCCATACAGTCCCATGTCACATTCTGTGCTTTTGATCAGTAGATCCTTTCTCAAGGTTATATTCTGAGAACTTATGTAAGATTATAGCCTTTGATACTACGCATACCAAAACACTTGCAATCATTTTACAAGTACGAAGCAGTGATTTTTAAGGTTTCCTATGAATATTATCACCCTCAGGCATTTATAGAAGACATAGATATAAATGTCTCTTACCTAAAGTTTGAACCTTAGCAGTTCAGGACTTGCAATTTAAGGGCCATCTCTAATGACGCTTTACAAATGGTCCTGAAATCAGACATTTATACACTGTCATAGACAAAAATAAGTAGAAAAGAGTAGTTTACCTTCTCATTATGTCTATTCCTATTTGTAAGACTTTGGACAATTTGCTTGAATTTGTGAAACCCAGTTGACAAATTTGCAAACAGGGATGGTAATAACAGTGCTAATTAGCTACATAGGACTCACCAGGTTGCTACAAGTTCCCACTGAGCTGTATGTGAAAGTTTTGCCTGACACTGCAGAGCACTATGCAAGTGCAGGCTGTGATGACCCTGTTCCCAGTAGGCCTCCATCTATAGCATCCTTCTTGATTTTGTCACCAGATGATCATTGGATGCTGTTTGTTAGTAACTCATGTACTTCATATTTGGGCATTTAGATACCTATCCTTGAACCCATGTCAAAGAGGAATGTCAAAGAGTGAATTTCTCTTCTACTTCTTTACTAAGTCACACGAGGTCTTTATGGAGCATCCTGGTTAGCTGTGAGGCTCAGGCATTTCTTTGTTGCACTTTTATTCTTTCTTCCTGGTATTGCTGCTGATGCCTTTACAAAATTCAAAGTGAGAATTAAGTCAAACTGCTGTGGAAGATGAAGGAAATTTTCACTTATTGCTTGTTCTTCCTCCAGCTTCTTATGGAGGCCAGAATATGCCCAGTGCCTGTAGTCTGCTCCATCTCACCCTGGGGTGCTTAATCATGGGGATCAGCACACATGCTTGTCTTCCAAGGATTTAAGAAAACTGAGGTTTAAAATAGTGGTGTGTCTGTCATTAATGTTTTACTTCTCTGTATAGTTTGCTTATCAAGGTTCTCACATTCTTCACCCTTCCTTTGTCTGACTGGGAAGCAGTGTGATAGGAGAGGGCTACCAACTGAGAGGGCACTGCCACCCAGCACCATGCTGTGTTTGTCTCTTGTGCTTTGTTTTCTTTCCTAAGAACTCCAATGTTAGCAAAGTGGAAAGCTGCGTACACTCCTGGAGCTCCATTCTCTTTGTAAGTAGAGGGTCATAGTGCAGATAGTATTCATTTCAATGAGGATACTCATTAGATAAAGGCAACTCTTTAATATCAACCTGGCCTCTAGGGTATGTATTTTAAACTATCTTTAATATTAATTCCATCTTCCAATTAGCAAAGTAGTATAAATTAAACTGAGTTTCTGGAAGTGCATTTTATAGCTTGAAATTAAGAGAGCTAGTAAACAAATAAAATGGAAAAAGTTCAAATCAAATTTTATCTTTCTTGAGACTGAGTCTTCATCTAAGACTTACCTAGAACTAATTCATTCACTATGTACTATGGATTCTAGGCTGGCCTCAAACTTGTGGGGATTTTCCTGCTCTTAGCCTCCTGAGTGTTGGAACAATGGGTGTGAGTCACCATGTTTGGCTCCAAGTGGAGACTTTTGATAAGTATTTATTAAAACTATAAAAGCAAACAATAAATATCTATATTTTAGGTAGGTCTTCAGCTAAACTGACTGATTTATACCAGATAAAATTATTTTTGTACAGCAATATCCCTTTATAATCATATATATTCTATGGCTCATTCATCTCAAATGTGGTTATGACTGAGTTTATATGCCTAAATACTTCCCAATTGTTAGAAAAGGAAATTTCCAGGACAGGAAGTTTCCATAATTACTTATTTTTCAAAAATCCTTTCTTTTTTGTCTTTCCTGTCAATAAGTTTACTCTTCAGAACATCCGTCAGTGACAGCCATAGATGTCAAAATTTCTCATTTGACAATGTGACATTCTCAAGACATTTGTTTCCAAAAAAGCTTCATTTTTATTTTCTCTTAATGCCTGTCAAGAAGTATAGTTTTCACATTCAACAATGTCAGCTAATGTCCTTGGACATCATCCTTGAAGCATTTGAATCATCCCTGCAGCTTCCCTTGAATATAGATCTACCCTCACAGCAAGTAGTTATCCTCCTATTCAGACAGAACCACAAGGACTTGAAAGATATTTATTAACTCATTTATAGCCAACATGTTTCAAAAGTATTTTAATGCAGATTTCAAAGATGTAACAACATAGTTTATTATAAAAATTCAGGACAGAAAAAAACAGCTAAACAACCATATGACCCAAGTTGGCCAAGGAAGGCTTTGTAGATAGTAAAGGTACTGGGTCTACAAACAGAAAATGGCCATCTTTGAGAAGCCTGCATACTTTCGCTATAGGGACAGATTAATTCACACCATGGAATCATGTATGGACTTCCTACAACTCTCTGATGGCTCCTGGACTGGTATTCTAAGGTCATCATCACCCATCTGAAGTCCAGATACCTTCATCATTTCCTGTAATTTTTTCAGGTACCCCAAAGTTTTGCCCTGCCAACATCATTAGCCTATACTATGGTACACATACTAACCTTTAGTTCTGATCTGATTATATGTTCCTTGTGATATGTTCCTCTAAAATCCCAGCCAAATTTTTTAGCTCTTATCTCTTTGTTATAACTCATCATGTATCACTAATATTGGTCCATGGCTTATTGAAAGATATATTATCTTCAGATAGGCTGTATGCCTAACAGACAGGCTTTGTATCCTCAATATTAGGCCTTATAGATAATAAATAGTTATTTATGACTATTTTAGTTAAATTGCATTGGGCACAACATCTTTGAAATTATTCTTGTGGTGGTTTGAATGAGATGTGCCCCATAGACTTAAATGTTTTGAATGCTGGAGGTATGTTTCTGGGGGAAGTATTGTTGCCCATTTCCTTTGTGAGTAGAGCAAAGTTCACTCTCTTGGTACTTTCTGTGAGCTTCTGTGGCAAGAAGTGATGTCCAGTCTGTGTTCTACTATCTTTTCCCTGTCATGAAGAAACTTTCCCTCAAGAATGTAAGCCAAAATAAGCCCTTTCTCCCGTCAGCTGTGTTAGGTTCAGTGTTTTGTCCCAGCAACGTGAAGGTAACTACAATACTATTTGCTATTTTCCTAAAATATGCCAGTGAGGCATATTTGAAAAATAATTAATAATGTAACCAGTAATTATGGAGATAAAATTCAGAGGATCCAAGAGTATGGAAAAGAAAACAAATCATGCTTATTTTCATCAATTACCATCTTACGTTTCACATTTATATTATAAATGATAGTTGTCAGTTTAGTATTCATAATATCTCTGACTTTTGGAGTTAGATGCGCTACTGTTGCTCCACAAGGCCATATCTCTGACTTTTGATCAGTAGAAATTACAAAATTTTTGTGTCTAATCAATTATTTCAGAGTCAAAAATACTGTTTAAGACAGTGCATAAAAATCACAGTAATTGGGCTGGAGAGATGGCTTAGCAGGTAAGGTACCTGCCTGCAAAGCTTAAGGACCCATGTTTGATTCTCCAGATCCCATGTAAGCCAGACTCACAAAGGTGCATCTGGAGTTCAATTTCAGTGGTTGAGGCCCTGGCATACCAATTCTCCCTCTCTCTAAAATAAAAAAAAAATCACAGTAATTGTTATACAGTTGCTGGGTCTTGCCATTTAATTAATTAATGATGGAACTCATAATTCTTTATAGATATAGAAATATTTTAACTATTTTCAATATAACTGAATAATTATAATCTTGTTCTTTTCTTTTCTTTTTTTTCTTTTTTTTTTTTTTTTTTTTGCATTTGAAATCCTTATTGTGAGATAGGGTCAATGACAGTACCAGATTGCTGGTGGGAAATTTGACACAAAACTGACAGAATATTTATGTTGTTGAGTTTAATGAGGAGGTGAACATGCTGACAGCACCAATGCAAACCCAGTGCAGGGAGTCATATTTTGGGATACATTAAGGATTTCTTGCTGTGGTAGTGAACTTAGGGTCATCCAGGAGACTTTTGTACAGGGGGATAGTTTGATGAAATCATTCTGTTATGAAAACTGGTCTGGCTGCTGTGTATGGAGAGGCAAGAGACTAAAAATCATGAATTTACTGGGCTGTGAGATGAAGAGGGCAGGCAAAGGTGGTGTCCTTTAGGATTAAAGGGGAAAATGTCCTGAACGTCACTCAGGTGAGGTAGTAGAAATAGAGACCAACCCCAAGATTAGAAAAGAGGCAGTGTTTTATTTTGAGCTGAAAAAAGATTTCTGTAAATTTAGGAATAGGTTTAGAGACTCAATGTGAAGCTAGGGATTTGAAAAGACATTCATATAGAGAGGCTTGAAATCAAAAGAACAAAGTGGTTTATCTGTGGAAAGAGCAGAAGACAGGAAGATGCTGCTAGCTATGGAGAAAGGATCCAAGTCAATAGAGAATTCCCAGTTTACTAGCTATCAGGAACAACCAGTGATCTTTGGCTAATAGTTAATGTCATTGAAGCCAGTATCCCAAGGGTCAGCTGGACTCATATTTTGATATACTTTAGGTGTGAGCTCTAATGGGTCCTTATTCAGCAGGGATCTGGCGACATTTATGGCATGAAAGTCCTTTTTTTTTTGTTTCCCCCATTGTTATTCAAATCCAGGGCCTTGCTAAGTAAGCACTCTACCCAACTGTCAGTTTTTGAATAGAGGCGTGGTTACACTGTACACATTTTGACTTCACTTGCTAGCCTGTTGGCTATATCTCTATTGGACCTCATGTCTTTCATCTCTCACAGCATCTTTAACCCTTCTCTCCTTCCACTGAGAGTACACTGAATGATCATTTATGTTCCATTACTCTCTCCTTTCTGGTGTTAATGTCTCTATTCAGTGACTTGTGACTCCTTTCTAGTTGAATGGTACTTTACTAAATCATTTAAGCTTTAAAACATTTCACTATGACAGGAAAATCTTTAGACAGCTGTTATCTGTTCCCTTAAGAAACCATGCAGATGCATGCCATTGAACATTTTCCTAAGTCATTCAATGTTATTTATTCTGCCTATTTTTTAAATTGTGGCTGGTCTAGAAACCTTATTTAATAATGTTTGCTCTTACAAATGTATACTGGAAACCAGGAGCCCTGGTGTGTATCTGCAGTCCCAGGTACTTGAGAGAACAAGGTGGGAAGATTGCTTGAGCCCATGAGGTTAAGGGTAGCCAGGGTAGTATGGCATGACTCCATCTGAAATATCTTCATTCTTATATGTCATTATTGTATTGAATCCACACACTGCTGAAATCTTCTTTTGAAATATTTTATAATTTTGACTTAAATTTGACCCAGTACTTCAAGAGTATTCATATTAAGCAGGAAGGATAGTGACATACTTAGCAAACTGTGTCTAGAATTTCAAACCCCTTAAGTCTATGCCAATTTTAATGACGAATTAACCACAAAAGCATAGTTTAATAAAACAGCATACTCATTTCACTTCATTAGTCTGTCTTTTTATGTAATTAAACAAGAAGCTAATTACATTTTGCATATAATGTTCAATGTTTTTGGAAGATAATCAAGTAATTTAACTAGATTATAAGCCCTGCATCTTCTTAAATTAAAGCTGCAGAGATTTTGAATGAACACCAATAAGCCATATTATATTTTGCTTCTGCTGACACTAAAATGAAAATAATTACAGAATAGCCCAGAACAGGTTATAATGAATTTTTAAACAGCTATTGATTTACTTTCAATTGATATCTATCAAAATATGCTGATAACTCTATAACTTAGTGTAGCTTGCTTCTCTCTCTCTCTCTCTCTCTCTCTTTTTTTTTTTTTTTTCAAAGTAGAGTCTCACTCTAGTCTAGACTGACCTGGAATTCACTATGTAGTCTCAAGGTGATCCTCCTACCTCTGAATCCCAAGTGCTAGGATTAAAGACATAGATTTTACATATCCAAAACAGTTCATAGAGTTCTTCAAGGATATGCTTTTTGTTGCTGAATCAGTGCTATGGAGGGAGTCTTTCATAACTTTACTGCAATATAGAGATTTGGGAAAAGGGAAAGAAGCCATTCTACTTCTTTCCATGTAGAATCCTCATCCCAGTACTTTTCTTTTTTAATATATAAGTGGACTATGGGGTAAGGTAATATAGTGTATATGCATATTGACAGAACAGGGTTTTAATTACTGCTTAAATATTTATAACATGCTCATGCCAATTTTCTAACTTCAAAACTCAGTGGCTTTATCTGTAAAATTCATTTCCTCATCCAACTACCATTTGTCAAACATTTACTAATTGTAAGACACTATATATAAATGGCTATGGATAGAAGTTGTCTTTGACATGGTGGAACTTATTAATGGAGGATAATAATTGTAAATTTATACAAATGGACTGATTATTTAAGTAAAGTGTTGAGCAAAGTGCTAGCTATCTAGTAAGGACTCAGTAAAGGGTAGAAATGTTAATTGTAGCAGTAGTAGTATCTTAGTATCCATTCAGTTACTGTTGGTTTGCTCCAGTGCCTAGCATACTATCCAGCACACATAAGGCTCTTCTCTTAGGTAGGGTTCTGTACAAGCAAACTTCCAGGTAACAATTTGTGTGCTCATAATCATGGACATTTTCCCAAAAGAATTGGGTAAGGAACCAGCAAGTACAAGAAATCAGAAGAGGCTTGACAATCATAGTACCTGGGCAAAAACCAGTCCAGGCAAACTGATCCTTCAGGACACTCTGAGAGGTGTCTTGTCAGTTAATAACTAGGAGTTGCCATAAAGGACTGTGATAGAATAGTGGCACCCCAAAATATCACGCATTAGTTCTGGAACCTATCACAATGCAAAGAGAACTAACTTTTCATATATGGCTAAGGACATGGATTTCCAAACTGTAGTACATTCTGGATGATCCATATGGTCTGACAGTGATGCAAGTTGAGTCATTAAAAGTAGATCTTCTCTGAGATCAAAGAGATATTGTTCTGAGAGAAGGGTCAAAAAGAAAGGTACCTGATGGATGTGAAGAGATTCCACCTTACCACAGTTAAGGATGGCTAACATTAAAAAAAAAAAAAAAAAACAATGAAAACAAATGCTGGTGAGGCTGTGGAGAAATAGGAACAAGTTTTCACTGCTGGTGGGAATGTAAAATGGTTCAACCATTATGGACAGCTATATGGAGACTCCTGAAAAGGATTACCATAGACTTACCAACAGATCCAGTTATTCCCTTACTGGGCATTTACCCTAAAGGCTCCAAGCCTCAGATCAGAGACATTTGCTCAACTATGTTCATAGCTGCTCAGTTCATAATAGCAAAGAGCTGGAGGTGTCCATCACTAGATGAATGGATAACAAAGATGTGGTATATCTATACTATGGAATTCTACATAGCAGTAAGGAAAGATGAAATAAGGAAATTTGAAAAAAAAAATGGTCAAACATGGAACAGATCATCCTCAGTGAGCTCACCCAAGCACAAAAAGATAATCATTGCATGGTCTCGTTTATCTGTCGCTCCTAACCTGAATCCACGTGGACATGCGGCCAAACCTAATAAACACTCTGAGGACCAGACAAGAGGGAGGGTGGGATGGAGGGAGGGTAAGGGTGGGAGGGAATGAGAGGGTGGGAGGGAGGACAAGGGGGGGATACAAATTGGGACCCAAATGGAAAAGATACTATAAAACAACAGGCTAAAACATTGAAGTGGAAAAAGAAAGCCACAAGCTCAGAAATGTGGGAAGCCGTTAGAAAAGGCAAGGAAATGACATCACTCCCACAGAAGGGAATGACACTAGCCAACCCCTAGATATGTGCCTAACTGATGATTGGTAGAACTTTAAGTTTATAAATTTGCATTCTTTATAGCCATTAAAGTAAGCCATTGTGGTGATCTATTATGGCAGCAGCAGCAACAACAAAAAAAAAACTAGATATTTCAAAGGCTCTGTTTTCTGTTCTTGTATGCAAAGTAACTTTGGAAGCCCACCAAAATTTCTTCAAAGAGCAGTTGTGGTTACAGAGATTAGAGGCAATGATATTCCATAGGGGAAAGGGCTCAGAAATGGCAAAAAGGATCTGAGGAAATCTGGCGGTCCATCAGGAGCATTTATTATAGAGTTCAGAACTTTTCAAGTGTATGAAGCAATGTCCACATGCGACCTGTTGATAGAAAGAGGGTATTTCAGAAATGGGCATGTTGGCATTTCTCATTCAGTCAAAACTTTATTCACATTCAGTTATATGACCCCCTTTTCTTTTTAGGTCCTCAGAAGGACTGGATTAGGAAAACAAGAATCTTCTATAGATACAATAAAAATATAAGCAAACTTTAAAACCATGTCTATGCTATAAAAATCCTCCAGAAAATCAAGAATTCTTTGGAGAATTTTGTTACATTCTCAGTACCTGACTTGTAAACTGCTGTAACTAACCAGCTGGAGAATTCATCGTCCTCTAGAGCATTTGGCTTGCTTGGCAGCAAAACTAAACATACTACCTAGAAATGGAAAAAGAGCATCCTTAACAAAGCAAATGTTCTGAGAAGTAAGTTAAGGTCAAGAACTAAATAGGGTAAAGAAATGTTCCTCATTTTTGATGGTTATTCGTCCTCCTGGCTTTCTCTTTTCTCCCCATTTATTCATGAGAATGAATCCTAAATGAATTATCTGTTTATGATAAACATAGAATCAAATCTATGTATGTGAATGATGGTTTCCATACCAAGTACTCTGGATTCCAAGAAAAGCAGATGAATGGAATAGCAAACATAATTGAAATAAGTTTGCTCATATTGTGAATTTTGAGACACGATTTCTGTAGCTTCCATGGTTTCATATTTCCCAACCACAAAAAATGCTGTTTATCTAAAAAAGTGGAAATGAGCTTATGAGAGCCAGTCTGGGACATGCTATTAGTATCAAATCAATATGGCCACTGGCCTGGCTCCCCTTCAGAGTGACTCATTTTTCTTCCATAAAAAGTGTTAGTAGTTCTATTATTGCTGTATGAAGACTAGATCTTTACCACCATAGGTATATCAATTTTGGATTTAAATGTCACAGCATTAAGCATGCTTTGGGTTTTAAGTAAGAGAAAATCTGATCAAAATAGTCCTAAGGAATAGAGTTTGTTAGCTCTGAGAATTCTGGAGTGAGGCAAGACCCCAGTTAGTTTGAGAAGGCAATCATGGACCTTGGTCTTTCCATCTTTTCAGATGTTTCTTTTCACATTGACTGCAGAGTTTCAGACATTGTATCTGGGCATATACCTCATATTTGGATGTATATACCAGACATTATATCTGGGTATATCCATTATATACATATATCATATGATGAAGAAAATTTTTACTTTTACTCAAGTCTCCATTTGATAGAAACAAAAGCTTTTTAAAAGGCCTGAATTTTCTCCAGTGTACTTAAAAATATTTTTTTATTTATTTATTTATTTATTTATTTATTTATTTATGAGAGAGAGAGAGGAGAGAGAGAACAAAAGAAAGAGAGAGGAAAGAGAGAGAGAACAAAAGAGAGAGAGAGGAAAGAGAGAGAGAGGGAGGAAGAGAGAGAGAGAGAGAGAATGGGTGCACCATGGCCTCCAGCCACTACAAACACCATATGCATGTGCTACCTTGTGTATCTGGCTTATGTGGGTCCTGAGGAGTTGAAACTGGGTCCTTTGGCTTTGCAGGCAAGCACCTTAACCACTAAGCAATCTCTTCAGCCCTCCAGTGTACTTTTGCTGCACTCATGTACAATGTTGGAGAAGCTGGACAGGGCATGGAATTTGAGCAACTGTTTTATGTGTAAAGACTGCCCCTGCCAGGCAGAAGGAAGATGAAGTACTAGCAAGAGCACCTAGTCTCAAAGTGCTTTCTGGGGCAAAGTTCTTTGGGAGATGCTTTTATTAACATGTGAAAAGTCCAATATCCACACCCCTCCAATATCCAAGCAACCATTAATGAAGCTATTGGTGAAGACTCAAGTCATTATATGCCATCAAAAATACCTAAAACATATTCCCTCATTTACCTTCATCTCTCTGCAACCCTGTGTCCAGGCCTCCTTTGATTTTCCTTTTCACTAGATAGCCGAATCAGTAGGATGCTGTCTTATAACTGGAGCAGGTGAACACAGAGTTCTTAAAAGGCCATGTATAAATTAGAATGTTATCCATAAATAAGATAGTTATGTTTCTTTTACTGTCATTGGAGGTATTTTATGTTTTCTAGGATCTTAGACAACAAGTCACTAACACTTGGACAAAAATCTTCAAAATTACCAGTAGTCCCTCTCCAAATGAGGGCCAAGAAAAGGCCACTTGCTCCTCACCATGAGGACTCAGCCTACTTTGCTGATAGTGCTACTCATCAGAAGAACACTTAATAACCTATGTAAGAATATTTGTCAAAACATTGAGTGTCAAAACACTCAATTTTCTGTCGTTTTCATATGGGTTTCAATTCCCCTCTGCCTATGGGTGATGGTGACCACTCAGACCCAAATTCCTCTTTGTATTGAAATGTTTGTGCTGTGTCTTTTTTTGTTTGTTTTTTGTTTGTTTGTTTTTTGAGGTAGGGTTTTACTCTAGCCCAGGCTGACCTGTAATTCACTATGTGTTTCAGGGTGGCATTGAACTTATGGCAATCCTCCTAACTCTGCCTCCCAAGTGCTGGGATTAAAAGTGTGTACCACCAGGCCTGTCTTTCTTTCTTTCCTCTTTCTTTCTTTCTTTCTTTCTTTCTTTCTTTCTTTCTTTCTTTCTTTCTTTCTTTCTTTCTTTCTTTCCTTTCCTTTCCTTTCCTCCTTCCTTCCTTCCTTCCTTCCTTCCTTCCTTCCTTCCTTCTTTCTTTCTTTCTTTCTTTCTTTCTTTCTTTCTTTCTTTCTTTCTTTCTTTCTTTCTTTCTTCTTTCGTGTATGTTGTGTCTTAATGATGTAAATATCAAAGGATATTCCATTTTGATTCCAGTTTTATTTTGCCACTTTTCTAATTGCACCAGGTGGCCTCCAGGTTTGAAAGGAGAATTAGTTACATCCACCATGAATTTTATCACTTTAGCTTTTTGTGTGTTGTCTGAAAGATAGTATTCAGACAGACATTTAATTGCAGAAACAAGTCAGCTAGTGCCCTGCTCTTTATAGACAATGGTGTTGATGATGCCTATGTGGGATGTTCTACTCAATGAAATTACAGGCTGGGTGAAAAAGCAAATCCAGGGCTGGAGAGATGGTTTAGCAGTTAAGGCACTGCCTGCAAAGCCAAAAGTCCCCGCTTAGATTCCCCAGGACCCACATAAGCCATATGCACAAGGTGGCACATGCATCTGGAGTTCATTTGCAGTGGCTGGATGCCTTGGCATGCCCATTATCTCTCTCTTCCTCTCTTCCCCCACCTCTTTCTCTCTCTAAAGTAAATAAATAAATATTTTTAAAAATCCAGATTCTTTTGTGTCAGAAACATTATATAACTTATGTTTTTATTTTAGAGAGAGAGATCGAGTAAGAGAGAAACAGAGAGAAAGGAGATATAGAAAACTGGCATGTCAGGGCCTCTGCCACTGCAATCCAACTCCAGTCATTTGTGCCACCTACTGGGCATGTGCTACCTTGTGCTTGCCTCACCTTTTGTGTCTGGCTTATGTGGGATCAAGAGAGTTGAACATGAGTCCTTAGGCTTCACAAGCAAGTGCCTTAATCACTAAGCCATTTTCCCATCCTACATAACTTTTAAATAATGTGATATTTTTACTCAAATATTTTACTGCTTTAAGATAGTCAGATTTTATTATTTATTTATTTATTTTTGAGAGTGAGTCAGAAAATGGCAGGAGGGAGGGAGAGAGGAAGAGAAAGAGGGAGAGAATGGGAGTGCTAGGGCCTCTAGTCACTGCAAAAAAAAACAAAAACTCCAGATATGTGCCACCTAGTGCATCTGGCTTTGCATGGGAACTAGGGGCTAGAACTTGGGTCCTTTGGCTTTGCAGGCAAGTGCCTTAACTGCTAAGCCATTTTCTAGCTCAACAGTCAGATTTTTTTATAATTTATTTTTTTGTTTATATTATTCTAATTTTATATTCATATTGGTGACTGCATTATCCTCTTCCCTGTCCTCCCCTCTCTAATGGGACCCTCATCAGTGGGGAATGTGGTCATGCATTGTAGGGGTAGTCAAGAATTATGGGGGATAGGCCAAGTCTCTGTGCATAATGATCCAACTTGTGGCTCTAACACTTTCTGTCCCCTCTTCTGTGAATTTCCCTGAGCCACGTTGGGATCATTTTAGTTCTACTTCAGTTTGGTTTTGGGAGCCTCTGTGTCTCTGGATATCTTGCTTAGTAGGAGTTGGATATTCTCTGTGTTTATCTCCTTCAGCCTTTTTCTGGTGTGTTTGCCAAGAAAGCTGTACTCTTGCCCTTTTCCCACATTACTCTATGGTTTCAGCTGGGGCCCTGGTGAGGTGTGATAGGCTGATCCTCCCTTCAGGTTCATCATCCATCTGAAAAAGATAAGCAAATGCTCCAATGGAGAGAGAAGTTAGTACTAGATAGATGGAATGGCCATAGTTATTTTAGAGAGAATTTTATATGCGTAGGCCCTCTTCTAGCCCACATTTGGTGGGAGCTTGATCTTGGAGACTGGGCTCATTTTTTGTACATGGTTTTGACTTGTTTCCCAGTTCCAGCTATGAGTTCCATTCCACTGAGTGGATCTATTAGCCAAATCAAGAGCAGTTGGTTACCCACCATGGCTGTGTGCCACTACTGCACTTGTTTGAGCATTGCATCAGGTTGTTTCCTGCTGGGTAGCTTAGACTGCAAGTTGTTTGGACAGATTTCAGTCATTTTTCCCCAGTCACTCCGGTAGCACCCTCTGGCACTAGACTAGCTGTCTGGGGACTGACCTTCTTCCAGATTCTGACCAGGTCTCTCCATGTTTTGTCTCACCCACATATGCTGTCTTCGACAGTAGGGTCTTACCATTAACCTTTGGTGGGTCATCAAGAACTCTGACAGAAATCTATCTTTTTTGGGAAACCTTGTAGGTCTCTCAGATCAACAGCTCATTGTGAAAGTTAACCCCGTGCTGGTACTGGTAATTATAAGTCAGCACCAAGGAAGGTGAAGGAAGAAAAAGATAGGTAATATAAAATAGAAAGTGAGTGTGTGTGGGGGGGTGGTGGAGAGAGAGAGAAACAGGAAGAGATTAAGGTTGGTCTTCCTGGTGTTTTCTCCAGTTCCCTGTGGTTCAGGTGTTCTCTCTGTGAGCCTGCTGAAGGACCAATGTTTTAGCCTGTTGTTCGGAATATAGCATTTTATAGTACCATTTCCTTTTGGGTCCCTATTTGTGTCCCCCCTTACCCTCCCACCCTTTTGCTCCCTCCCACCTTTACCCTACCCCCCTTCCCATCCTCCCTGTTGTCTGGTCCTCAGGGTACTTATTAGGTTAGGCAGCATCTCAGGCAGATTCAGGTTGGGAGGCACAAATGAATGAGACCATGTGACTAGATATACCACATCTTTGTTATCCATTCATCTAATGGTGGACATCTGGGTTAATTCCAGCTCTTAGCTATTATGAATTGAGCAGCTATAATCATGGTTGAGCAAATCTCTCTGATCTGATGCTTGGAGCCTTTAGGGTAAATGCCCAGTAAGGGAATAACTGGATCTCTTGGTAGGTCTATAGTCATCCTTTTCAGGAGTCTCTGTATAGCTTTCCATAATGTCTGAACCACTTTACATTCCCACCAACAGTGAAAGCTTCCAACAGTCAGATTTTAAACAGAGAGATGCACCTACATAAGTCTGCTTTGGGACCATATTGGCTTCCTTTGAAGGCCACGATTCCTTTAGAGCTAGGCATTGGTTCATTATAAAGCAATGGGCATGTGAGGGGATAGTAAATGGCTAGAATCTACTTCCTAAAGAAGAACAGGTAGAAGAATAGCATTTGTGGCTATTTTTGTCAAGAAGCCTTCCTAGAGGAGAAGTCTGGACCCACTACCAATATCTGTCAGGAGACCAAGAGCACCAGGATTAAGAAAACAGAAGGCAAAGGAATATAGTGATAAGAAAGATAGAGAATATTTGAGTAGATTTACTCATTCAAGATGGTTTCTGCTTCAATGTGCTTTTGCATGGAAAAAAATTTTGGTTTTGTTTTAAGTATAGGCAAAATTTCCATTTTGTATTCAACTTCACAAATATTGATAATTCAGAATTTTTTTGCCTTTTCTAGTCACACAAATATTCTGAGGAATAAAATATTAGAGAGAAATGAAAGGGTATGGGGAGAGGAAACTAAACAGAAAGGGAAGAGATTTACAACTAAGTACAACACATAATTAGGATTTTATTTTTTTTTTTTATTTATTTTTTATTTATTTATTTATTTATTTAGAGAGAGAATGGACACACCAGGGCCTTTAGCCACAGTAGGCAAACACCAGATGCATGCACCATCTTGTACATCTGGCTTACATGGGTTCTGTGGAGTTGAACCTGAGTCCTTAAGCTTCGCAGGCAAGTGTTTTAACCACTAAGCCATCTCTCCAGCCCAGAATTTGATTTTTAATAACACAAAAGTACATTGACATGTATTCAACTATGCTGTGAGAAAAATAAAATTATAATCCTATTATTACCAGCACAAAATTTAGTTTTGTTTGTTATTCACCAAGAAATGAAGGCATTGTAACTCAGAGAATGTCATCAGTGATTATCCATGGTTAGCTAACTCAGAATCAATATGGCTCATTGCATTATCAGTGCAACTATCTTGCTTCCATAGGCTGCCTATGGTTGCTGCCTATGGTTAACTCTAATACAGGCATGCTGCTGCACTCAGATATGACTCAAGCACAAGCTATAATTACTCAAATAGTTCTCCATCTCTCAAATGTAAGAGCATTAAATCAAAACAGATATAGATGTATTCAGGAAAGCATGGAAAATAAGTCTCTTGGATTTCTGATCAAGACAGTTGCTCCTTTGTAAAAATAAATATAACTGATTTGTACCTGGCATTACAAAGAGCTGTTTCCCTATCACATTCTAAGTTCTTACTTTCTGTGTCTTCTCCCAAATGTTCACAACTTGTCTTGGATGCCACCACAAATTATAGCAACTAGTTTTTAGAATATGGCCAGTTATACTATTTAATAGTACATATATTGCTTTCTAGTATTTTTTTTTAGAGAGAGAGAGAGAGAGAGAGAGTGAGAAAGAGAAAGACAAGGAGAATTGAGGCACCAGGGCCTTGGCCAATTCAATTGCATTCCTGATGCTTGTGCCACCTAGTGTTCATGTGTGATCTTGTGCTTGTGACACCTTTTGTGCATCCGGCTTAGGTGTGATCTGGAGAAAGATTGAACATAGGTACTTAGGCTTTGCAGGCAAGTGCCTTAACTGCTAAGCCATCTTTCCAGTCCTACTTTGTAGTATTTTACTGAGATGATGTGGCCGGAAGTATTCTGCAACCCACAGGGTATTTTGCAATGTAGTATGCAAGCTATAACTGACTTGATGCAATAAAATGTGCAATGAATACTTATTGATCATCTAATCCATCACTGAGATGACAGTAATTACAGAGGACGTGAGGTAAAGGAGATACATCCTGATCATGAAGACCTGACATTCTGGTGGAGAATGCAACCATATAAACTCATGACTAATTGACAATATGGCTGAGTGAAATAGAAGGATTGCTATAAAGGATCTTATACCCATCTTAGACACTGAGCCAAAGTTTGCTAGGATAAATGGAGAGAAGTGTGTCCCACATGGACTAGCTACCTAGAGTAAGACAAGCCATGGTCAGGTAATGCAGGGAAATTGGAGAACAGGGTGGAAGGGAGGGTCAAGGAAAATAGAATCAGTAAGACGATTAATGACCTTGATTAAGTGCTATAGGAATTGGACATTTTTCCCCACCCTGAAAACAGTAGAAAGAATTTCAGACAGAAAAATAACTAGGTAGAAGCTCATGGAGATAGAACACAAAGTAAGCATAAATAAAGGCAAATGAACGTGGTAAGGCAATGCAGTCACATAAGAATGATGATGATGATTATTTTTTTGGCAATACTGAGCATTGAACTAACAGCTAAGTACTTAATAATTATGTCACAAAACTCATCTTCTGGGATCCTCAAACAGTAGCTTTTAGTTTAAGATTTTAGTATTCATGTAGTAGATGGGAATAAGGAATATCAAAAGCATCATTTATTGGGGTGAAGAGATGGATTAGCAGTTAAGGTGTTTGCCCTGCAAAGCCAAAGGACTGAAGTTTAATTCCCCAGAACCCATGGAAGCCAGATGCACAAGGTGGTGCATGCATTTGGAGCTCATTTACAGTGGCTGAAGGTCCTGGCATGCTCATTCTCTTTCTTTCTCTCTCAAATAAATAAAATAAAATAAAAAGAGTTTAGAAAAGCGTTATTCATTTTATCTTCAGTTTTATTTACATTTATTGTTGGTTTTGGAGGTGACGTGTCACTTATTAAACCTTACTTTGTGGTAGTTGAGCCTCTAAGTACTCTAAGAAAATCATGTCTTATAATTTTTTTTTTTTTAACAGTTGCTACTGATGCAGGATTTTGAGTTCAAGATGAATCCCCCAAGTTTATGAATCCCAATTTTGGTTTCTGTTCTATTTTAAACAATGAATTGATAAACATGATCTCAGAAAGGACAAATTATGAATTATTACATTTATTTAGGGAGAAATCACACTTTGTGGGGTTTATTCAAGGGAAATTAGGATGTAGAAGTAAAGCTAGAGCAGAGTCACAAGCATGTGGGAAGCAGGAAACATGCCATCATGTGAAAAACACAGCATGGTCCGTGAGATTCATTTAAAAGAAATAGAGGCTTTCAAGGAAAGACTGGAGAGGAGCCCCAAGCATGTGGAAGATAGAACTTAGGTGTATACAGGGAGATTTAGAAGAAACACATAGCATGCACTTTGTGTTTCCCCATGGAAGGAAGTTAAGTGGGCAAAAGGTGGGAGCTTAATGAAGATTAGCAGAGGGAAAATATCAAGGCAGAGACCAAGAAATTCAGATGAGAAATGAGTAGTAAAGATAATTATACCCATGGCTACCCCTAGTTTAGAGAAGTTACACAGGTAGGCAGTCTAGTTTTAGTGAAAGCATCCACGTGGTAGATCTGGAGTACAAGTGAAATACACAAGTGGTAGATTCAGAGACCAGAGGAAAATCATACATGTAATTAAAGTGCGAAGTTACCCCATCTATGAAGCAGAGGCAAGCAGAAAAGTTTTCCCAGACAAAGAAACTGTGTTCTCCCCTGTACCCAGCCAGGCTGGGTGGGGGGAGAAGCCAGATTCAAGTGTATCCTGGTGGCCAGAGCCAGGAGAGGTAGCCAGAGCAATAATCCAGAGAGAGGGAGAGAGACAGAGAGGGAGAGAGAGAAAGAGAGAGCTGAGAAGGTACTGGAATAGCCTTTATAGTTGATTGAAATGTATTCTTTCCTCAGGTTCAGGTATGCAAAAGAGAAGGCTCCATTGGTTTGTAGATTTGAAGGGGCAGGGTCCAGGGCCAGCGCACCTGGGTAGTGAAGGCTGTAGCATACTAGTCTGTGGACAGCAGGGGTCACTGTAGCTGAGTCTCAATCAGACAAGAGTTCCTTTTGTGCCAAGAAGGGTTAGCATGAGGGGTGGCATCTCCTGGTTCTCTATGGGCCTCAATTTCTAACTGGAGCTGCCTAATGGAAGCTAGCTTTCTCCTATTTCTCCTTCACTGTGAATCAGCTTTATCCACTACTATTCTATCTTCAAAAGGATATTAGGTCACAGATAGCTGAAGTAACCTGTCCCAGTGCAGAGAGCTGAGTCAGTAGAGCTTCAAAACTCAGGATCCTGATCCCAACGTGTGTCACAAGTGGTTACTAACAAAAAGGGCAGAGTCTAGAGTTGGTACAATGGCTAGTCACTAAAAAGCTGGCTGTGCACTATGAGGGCTTGAGTTGAGATTCTCAGCATATATTTGTCAGTACCTAGTGTATAATCCCAGTGCTCAGGAGGCAAAGACAGTAGATCCTGGGCAAGCTGGTTAGCTAATATAGCCTAAATGCCATTAGAGGCCTAGAAAGAGAATACTACAGAGAAGATAGGAATTAGGGCTGTGACAACTGGACAGTGCATGAGAACCTGGCATACAGATACTGTGGCCTTTGGTGCACTTAAAAATACCTTGTCACGTAAAATACAACGGTGGTTCTATTTAGCCCATAGCTGCCAGTTTACCACTTCCAGGTTACAGAGTCTAAATGCCTCCCATTTGGGTATAAATTTCCTGAATTTACAAAGGGATTTCAATAGAAACAGGAGAGGTTGAAAGACCTAAGCTGAATAGTTCACAGTGAAGGAAAAAGAAACAGAACAATCATGTGAGGATAAAAAGGAACTGAGGACAAAAAAAGAACAAGATGCTATAGTTAAATAGAAGTCTAATTGAAAAATCAGTGTAGGCAGTATTGTTGTGAGGAAAGGAAAAGGATAAAATAACTCTATAATACAGCATGGCAAACATGTTACTAACCACCAGCAAGTCATGTTTCTACTTTATTCAGCTTTGGTCTGACCCTCCCAAGGGTGTCCAGAGGCAATCTATGACCCTTGAAATAAATACAAAAAGCCTGGGACAAACCCATAACTGAAGAGCAGCAGAAGCTGTTTACTTGGAGGAGGTGGTACAGGACTCTAAAGGAGAAGGGAAGATTTGATTTAATTACTTCTGTTCTGTCACTTTTTCTGGGTCAATGTGAACTAATATGTCTATTCACCCTAGATAGGACACTGACAACAGACCAAAGAAATGATTCCACCCTACTCTACCTTAGGAACAAGAGAGTTTAGCAGGATGCCATAGCAGAAGCATGGATGGGGTGTTTTTACAGGAGCAGGGATGACTCAGAGCTCCCTGCATCACTGAATGGTCCACTCTAGCATGGGTGGCCACTTTCAAAAACTTTATGCCTGGAGTTTCTTGCACAACTTGCAGGCTCCTTCACCCATTGGAGAGTCTCATCCCTAACAATTGTGTGCTGCTCTTATAACCTTGGGGGAGGAACTTATTAATCTTTTAAATTTCAGGAGTATTCTCAGCTTTGTACATTTTTGTTTACTTCCTGAGTCTTATCAGTCTCCCTTCTTCCTGCAGGAGGGAATGTTTCGATTTGGAGAAAATACCTATACACAATTTCTCAACGTCAGGATGTGTTTTCAAGTTGAAAGGGTAAAACAAGTGCCTCCCCCCCCTTTTCTCTGTGAGGAAACACAGCTGGAATGAATGAGCTTTAATGAAAGCAGTGGAGATTTATTTGACATTGGAAACAATAATGTTTTGGACAGTATGTTGGTAAGATACCAGAAGGCTATACTTAGAGATGCTGAGAAGTTTTGGTCCCAGGTAATAATCAAGTAGAAAAGAGGCAAGTTAAGGTGGGATGGCTGAGCAGCCAGTTCTGTGATCGTCTCATAGCCATTGCCATCATCATCCTCATCCTTATCACCTTTTTAGTTACTTTCTTTAACCACAGCAGGCAGATTTCAGAGGACATCATGGTTAAGACCTTTTGTAGGTACTAGAAGCAGAAACTTCAAAGCCACTAGAAATATCAATGTCCCCCTCCCTCATCTAACCTAAGCATTGATTTCATGGCATAGAGTAGGCCTCAATGTTTATCTCTTGGCTGCTTGCACCATCTGAGTTGTCTAGCATGCTGGATACTCCAATTTAAACTCCAAGCAAGATATCAAAGTGCTCAAAGTGATGAACCATCTTTAAACTTCAATCACAAATTCCCACAAAAGATAGTATTATGTCTGACTACGGTCAGGTCATGTTTACGTCTATCCAAGCAATCAACCGTACCTTGGTGTGGAGTGGAGAGTGCTTGGTTCACAGTCAGTAGGAGTGTGTACTATCCAATGTGAGCTCGTGAGCTGAATGAATAGTGTCCCTACAAGTTCCTTATTTTGAAGCCCTAACATCAAAGACTCAGCATGACTGCATTTGGACACAAAGCCTTTGAAAATGTGATTAAGTCAAAATGACCCAGTGAGCCCCAACTCAATTTGATTGGTATCTTTGTAAGAAGAGAAAATTTGGATACAGAGAGTAAAAGTAGAACAGAATATATTTACATGAAGACATAGACTACAAGCCAAAGAGTTAAAAAAAAAAAAAAGCAGACATCCTATACTCCAGACTGAGGAAAAAGTTCTCTTGTTTAAACCATCTGGTCTATGGTGTTTGCTTATGGTGGCTTTAAGACAAACAAACAAACAACCCCCAAAAAACTAATGGTCAGAATAGCTCTAAAAACAATGGGTTTATTGTGACATAAGCAGATATGCTAGGAAACCCACTGCTATCACCATGCTTGTCTCTGTCTACAGTAATGATGATTATGAGACCTGTGGAGCTATAGTTCCACTGCCTAGGAATTGGCAACTGGGTCCTTGCACTGTGCTTTTCCTGGGCTAGAGTTGAGAATGCAGCAGCTTAGCCTTCCTCCTAAATCACTGAAGGTTCTCTGCTGGCATACTTGGGGCATAAACTTCATGGAAGAGGAACCCAGGGAAGTTTGTGATTTTTTTTTAAAGAAAATATTTTATTGTTTATTTTGAAGCAGAGAGAGGAGGAGAAGGAGAAAAAGGGAGAGAGAAAGAGAGAGAGAGAAGATCCTTTTGCCACTTCAACAGTTTCCAGATGCATGTGCCACTTTGTGCAACTGGCTTTACATGAGTAATGGGGAATTGAACCCAGGCTAGTATTCTTTACAAGTAAGTGCCTTTAACACTGAGCCATCTCCTCAGACCAGGGAAGTTTGTACTTTTGCACTCTGGTGCTATAAATATAAGAACCTACCAGAACCATACCACCTCCACACCCTCCTCCCACCTCCCAGTCCCCACCAACTGCCCAGCTCTGTGGGTCTTGTCCTTCTTGCTATGTTTTCTAAGTCTGACTGCCACGGGTGGCATTGTAAACCCATAACTACTTTATGCCAGTGATTGTTAGAGGGACTAGCTTGACTGTGAAATGGGCTTTACAAACCCCTGGGTAGATGTCAACTTAAAGAACTGGGTGATTTCCCCCTTAGTCTTATTTGTTCCTCAATTTTCTTCTTGACCTGGGCTGGGAGGACCTACTGTGGGATTGCTGGGTAGTGTAAGGCCAGCTGCTAGCATTAATGAATATCACTAGCTAACTCCACTGCCCCTTTGCATCTTGCCCATTGCTAAAAACCTTTGTACAAGTCTGGAAACAGGATTCAATATTCCATCTCTCATTAGGGGGTTAGAGTCTTTCCCTTTTGGAAACTTCCAAATGTAGGGAAACCATTCAATTCTCAATAATTCCTAACATAGTAAAAGCAAAGAAAGTTTCTGTCCCTGCTGATCTCATTTGGACAAGTAACACTGCTATCATGAAATGGCTGATAGCTTTCTTTACAAATCTAGCATCACTGATCCAAAATACTTGGGACCAGAAAAGTGTAATGGATTTTGGAACGGAGGCATATGGAATATTTGAATATACGTAATGAGTTATTTCATGGAATGGGCACAAGTCTAAGTGCAAACTCATTTAAGTTTCATATACAACTGATAGCATGGAGGCAATTCATTGTATTTTAAGAAAATAGTTATCTGTATTGAATAGTATTATGGTTAGGAATTTTCTACTTGTGGTATTGGTAAACAGTCAAAAGATTTTTGGATTTCAGAGCATTTTGGACTTCAGATTTTTAAGTTAGAGATCCCCAACCTGTACTTGCAGAATAAACTCTCAATTCCTTTCCTCCCCCTCTCCCCGCTTCCATCTTTCTTCTCTTCTGTCATCTTCCTTCTCCTTCTGTCTCCTGGAGACTGAACTCTTCTCCTTCAAGAGATGTCCACTGAAAGACTCTAGTCCAATTTTATTTATTTATTTTTATTTATTTATTTATTTATTTATTTGGTTTTGGAGGTGGGTTTCATTGTCCAGGCTGACCTGGAAGAAATGTAGTCCACTGAAATGTATCCTCCTACCTCTGCCCATTACTTATTTTAATAATCACTGTGAATCAACAAAGTCTTAAAGGTTGACTAATTTCTGTCAAATCACACAGTTTGTGAATGACACAGGCCCAATCTATTTCTGTCTAACACCAAATCCCACCACTCATGTAGACTCTCCTACATATGTGGATGCTCAATTGATCATATTAAATAGTGTTTTGATTTAAAAACTTGAGAAAGTTAAGGTGAATTCATACAGCAGCCCCTGTCATGACTGCTGTTGCTGCAGGTGTTGTAGCTGCAACTAACTTCCTTCTCTTATTCCTAGCCAAGATGGGTGTTGAGCTGAGCCTCTGGGAGATTAAGAACCCTCCAGTATCATTAAGGATCAAGGTACATTGCTGATCTTGGCCCAGTCATGCAATAGCTTAACAAAGGTGATGTGTTGGACACATTCACCAGCTCAGGAGAGAACAGCTGAGTGTTAACCAGCACATAAATCATGCTGACAGATGGTCTGCCTGGCTTTGGCTATTAAACAGAGTCTTCCTATCTCACCAACTCACTGCTGTGTACCTATTAGTGTGAAAGGACTATTGTAAGATATGGGCTTAGATGGGATCCAGGGCAGCCTTATTAATAACTGGAAGTAAAGGTTAGGCTCTTTGCAATTTTATTTGCCTTTATTCTGCGAGCCCAGGACAATGACCCTTCCTCTTTTATCAAAGCACCCAGCTCATCAGTGCATTTGAGTATATGCTCACATTCTGCCTGGCAACAAGGATGGCTTCCAATCACAGCTTGACACACAGCACTAGAAATTGCTTCCACCAACCCGTCAGGTAAACTTTCACTCTGAATATAGCTGAATTTATTTTTGTTAGCTCAGTGGGCAGATTCTAATTTGAACTAAGCAAAATTTAGCTTTGCTGAGGCTGGTGGGCAGGTGTTGATTTTTGTGACTGGGCTGCTTGAATTCCTGATATCCATATATTTCAGGCTGACATCACCATAAAAAAACCCAAATTCCATTTTGTGGGGATCTGTAGTCTTTGTCTATTTAACAGTACCTTGACATGGTGTGTGTGTGTGTGTGTGTGTGTGTGTGTGTGTGTGTGTGTGTGTGTGTATAACCTAGTCTGTCAAAGTAGAGAAAACTGTCTCAACCCTCTACTTGTGGAGTGTGGTAGGGTAGGAGAAACTCCTGATAAAGTGATGAAACATGGATGCTGTGGTGGTTTGACTCAGGTGTGACCCCCATAAACATAGATTTTCTGAATGCTAGGTTCCCAGCTGATGGAGATTTGGACGTTAATGCCTCCTGGAGGCAGTGTGTTGTTGGGGGTGGACTTATGGGTGTTATAGCCAGCTTCCCTTTGCTAGTGTTTTGCACAGTCTCCTGTTGCTGTTGTCCACCTGATGTTGGCTAGGAGGTGATGTTCACCCTCTGCTCATGCCATCATTTTCCCCACCATTGTGGATCTTCCTCTCAAGTCTATAAGCCAAAATAAACTCTCTTTCCCCCTACCAGCTGATCTTGGTCAGGTGTTTTCTGCCAGCAATGTGAATCTTACTGCTACAGATGGGCTAGAGAGATAGCTTAGTAGTTAAGGCACTTGTCTGTGAAGCCTAAGGATCCAGGTTCGACTCCCCAGTACCCACGTAAACCAGATGCACAAGGTGGCACCTGTGTCTGGAATTCGTTTGCAGTGACTAGAGGCCCTGGCATGTCCATTCTCTCTCCCTTCCTCCCTCTTTCTCTTGCTTAAATAAATGAATAAATAATTTTTTTAATAAAAGAAATGAAACATGGGGAGCAAATGAGGACAGTGTGTGCCAGCTCCTCCCTCCCTGTTTGGCATGGAACACCCACTCAATGTTGAGCTGTCTTCTTGATTCTCACTGATGTCTCAAGAGATGAGACCTTTGAAGAAGGTTTCATAGTCTTTGCTTCAGGAAGAGAAAACAGAGAACCAGAGGACAGGATGGAGCCAAAGTCATGCAATTTGTAAATGGGGCTGGAAACTAAAACAAGGCTAATGGGAGCCTCATGCTCACTCTGTCTGCTAAGATGGACTGTCACATTTCTCAACATACTTCATATTACCTTTTGTCTGAATCAAACTAATTAGTAGTGACAGGCAGTAAAATGTTCCAAGAGATCAATACTTTCTCCTTCATTGCTGGGTTTAATGGACAGCTCAATGCAAAGTGCCCAAAGCACTTCATTCACTCTTAGAATACTCAAATTCAGAGCTCATAATAGATATATTCTACAGCTCAAAAAAAAAAAAAAAAAAAAAAAAAAAAAAAGGTTTCTACCCAGAATAACATTCTCTTACCTGGAGGCCAATGGAATCATATTTCCTCCATGTATTTTCAAGCAAAAAAGATAACAGTGCTTCAAGGTTAGGTCAATTGCTCATAGCACCCAAGTGGTGTATTATGGTTTGACATATTTGTGGCATGTTTTGAGTAAATTTTTCATTGATGGTTAATATTTTAGCCTTCTGAGCCTTGCAAAATTAGGAAATGGGCCAAGACAATTTGTAATTCTGATGACAGAATTCTGCAACTAGACAAAATTTTGTTACTATTTTGGGCCAGAATATCAGTATTCAATCCCCTGGTAGTCAGTACAGTTGGTAGAATAGACCTCAAAGGCATAACATACAGGATGTGCATTGTTTTAGTCAATCCAAAACTATAGCTTCTTGAATTATCCATATGCTGGCTTCATGCTCAAGATGCTCCACCAAAAAAGCTCTGAGAAACATTAGATTTTTTTTTTCAAGGGTCTCACTGTTGCCCAGGCTGACCTGGAATTCAGGGTGGCCTTGAACTCATGGTGATCCTCCTATGTCTGCCTCCAGGGTGCTGGGATTAAAGGAATGTCCCACAACGCCCAGCTAAGAGATGAGACATTTTTAAGGTTGTTAGTGAGAGATAGAGTGATACTTACTCGGAAGCATGTATGTCTTAAGGGTCTTATTAGAAGAACATGAAAGATGAAGAAGGGTGGGAGGAAAGTGGAAGGTAGGAAAATTTGTACACAGGGTAGCTTATTTTTAGTTTTTTTTTCTGGCATCATTGTGTATATTTAAAACATTATTTATGAAATATTTTATTGATATCTTACAGATTTTTCTCCTCTTTCATGTATATTTTCTTTTAAGCTAGGAGTAATACAAGTTTAAACAAACACTTAACCTAATAATTAAAATTAGGATTAATGTCAAATTTGTGACTGAAATCTCTAATACACAGAGGTGTTGCATTAAGTTAGAACAAACAACATTGAGTTGGATGTATGTTTTTCTGCTTTCCAATTTGGTTGGTTGTGAGGGATCCCCAGTTGGTTGTTGAGAATTAAAAATTTCCAAACTGAAATGCATTGAAAACACTCAGGCTCTATTCTGTCCTTCATCCCCCTCTCTGCTTCTGCTTCCACCCAATGCCCCTTGGCACTGCCTAGCTCTGGGAGTGAGTAGGTATGTTGTCCACATTGCTGAGGTGCACTCTTCCTCATGAGACTGCAATAGTTTAGCTTCTTCACAGAGTAATGCGTGGTGTAGTGTGATGGATTTCCCAAGTGATAATGGTCTTCTACCATTAAAGCTACTTATGGTAGCTCCATTTCCTTTGCCAGCCACTGGTGAGGTGTAGACAGCTACACCAATTCAATTATCTGAAAATTTTTTTTGAACTCTTGAGAAGCTGGTTTCTTTAAGATTTGGTTTTTTCTTTATAGAGCCATTAACAGTATTGCCTCATTTATTACAAAGATCATGTGAGTCATTATTTAATAAATGCATAGTATATAATGAGTTCTTACTGTGAGACCAGCTCTTCCTTAAAATGAGTCAGTGTTTCTTCAAGATATCTATAGTAATCATTCACTAGGTAAAGTGAACCCCACACAACCATGAGGTTCTGAGTTCACACCCTCAACACCCACATACTGGTAGTCCTAATGCTGGGGAGGCAGAGAAAAGAGCATCCCCAGGGCTTGCTTGCTGGATAGCTTGTCTAGCCCAGTCAGAGAGCTTGAGGTTCAGTGAGAGATCCTTGCCTCCAAAAGTAAGGTGGAAAGCCATTGAGGAAGACACCTGATGATGTGACACCTGTCAATGTCCTCATGCATGCATATACCACAGACATACATGTACACAAAAAATGGGCACTCTACTTCTGTGAAATATGCTAAAAGCATATTTGAGATGTATGCAGAGATATAGAAATAGACATTCATCACAGTATTACTCCTAACTGGAACCATAATTATTCAAAATATGGGAATGGTTACCAATGAAGTCTCTACCCCAATAAATACTATGAAGTGATTAAATTAAAAAATATGCATTTATTTGCAAGGAGAAAGAATGAATGTGCACACCAGGGCCTCTACCTACAACAAACAAACTCCAAATGCATACGCCACTTTATGTGGGTACTGGGGAATTGAACTCACATCATTAAGCATTGTAGGCAAGCACCTTAACTGCTGAGCCACCTCTCCAGCCCTGAAGCCATTCAAATTTACATGGCAAAATTTCATTTTGTGAAAAGGAATTATGCATTCATAAAGAACACACTGCTTTGAAAAGATAGAGTTATCTACAGCTACAAGGGATATATGGCAGGGCATCTAACAAAATTCTCAGAAAGCTGTTTTGCCCTGGTGTGCCCATATTCCCTCCCCTTCCATCTCTCTCTCTCCTTGTAAGTAAAGAAAATACTTTAAATGTGCACTATAGTATAGGTGATACTAAATTAAGAATATTTTATTTTATTTATTATTTTTTTTTCAAGGTAGGGTCTCAGTCTAGTCCAGGCTGACCTGGAATTCATTATGTAGTCTCAGGGTGGCCTCGAACTCATGGCGATCCTCTTACCTCTGCCTCCCAAGTGCTAGGATTAAAGGTGTGCACCACCAAGCCCGCCTAAGAATATTTTATTTTTTAAGAAATATCCACCATCTTGACCACTGCACCCCAATTAACATTCAGCTCCAGGAAAACATTTGCCCATTATTCTTTTTCATATGGACATAAGAACTACGTAATCTAATATGGTTCACTTTGTGTCCTGG
The DNA here is from genome assembly GCA_036365145.1 of Orientallactaga sibirica. Taxonomy (NCBI): domain Eukaryota; kingdom Metazoa; phylum Chordata; class Mammalia; order Rodentia; family Dipodidae; genus Orientallactaga; species Orientallactaga sibirica. The sequence goes on from JAEOAD010000005.1 coordinate 51,412,891, forward strand.
GTATAAGAAAACCCAGAACTACGTCTTATAGTTAAAAGCAGACTTGCTTTCAGCCTTGGTTTTCTGGAACAATTACTTAAAGCTCTTTACTCTCTGGACCTTTCCTTGCTTTTTTTTTTTTTTTTTTTTTTTTTTTTTTTTCCTGAGGTAGTGTCTCACTCTAGCCCAAGCTGACCTAGAATTCACTATGTAGTGTCAGGGCAGCCTCGAACTCATGGTGCTCCTCTTACTTCTGCCTCCCAGAGTGCTGGGATTAAAGGCGTGTGCCACCACGCCCGGCTTCTTTTTGCTTTCTTGAAACGGTGAGACAGGGTTTGGCAATGTAACTCAGGCTGGCCTGGAACTTCCTGTATAGCTCAGGCTGGTCTTTAACTTAATGATGCTTCTCTTTCAGCTACTTAGGTGCTAGGATTACAGGCATTACATACACGAGCTATCAGGCTAAGATGAAACAAACCTAGTGTTCATTTGTTTTCATGATGCTGGGGATTGAATCTGGGAATTTGCACATGCTAGGCACAAAGCCTATACCACTATATCATAGAGCTATATTCCCATAAAACTTAAAAATCTTTAAAAGTGACTTCCATTTTCTTTTTCTATTAATCATTTCAAATATTTGTTCCTGAACATGCATTGCTTTGTATGCCTGTGAAAACACCAGGCTGAGGAGCATGTCTGCTTTTAACTACAGGACTTAGTTCTCGGTTTTCTTATAGCCAGGACAAAACTGAACCATGTTGGATTACATAGTTCTTATGTATATATGAATAAGAATAATGTCTCCCTAGAGCTTAATGCTATAAAAAGATGGAGTGTGTTGGTCAAGATAGTGGATATTTCTTTAAAATATAAAATCCTCAAAATATATATATAAAACTATTCATTGATATTATTCATTGTTAAAGACATTGGCTGAAAATTTCAACTGAGCATCTCAATCAGCTCCATTCAGCAAATATTTATAAAGGACACAGAAATCATCTCTTGGAATTTTAGATGGTAATAGATCATCCACAAGTCATGTCACCCTGCCTTGTAAGCAGCAGCTGAGCAAAGGCTTTAGGAAAAATGCTCAACTCCATCTGTCATGTTCATTAGCCTTCATCCTTAGCACCCATCGCTCTAATAACACATACATAATTAAAGTAAAGGTAAGAATGACTTCAATGCAGAGTCAAGGTAAATTCTTTGTCTCTTCATCCAATCAGATTACTGCCTCCAAGCCCCTTCTATATAGAAAGTTTAGGACCACCTGCACTTGTGGAAGGAAACCAAGTATGTTCTATTATAAGTTAACTTAAAGTAAGTTAAGAATTTTGCTTAAGCAGTTCCGTATGTAGTTCAGTTTTTTCACTGCATTGAAGTGTTCTGATAACTGAATCCTCCTCCCACATGGAGGAGGAATGTCCTGATCTTGTCCTTTAGGTTGGACTTTGTTGTGTAGTGGTATACCTGAGCCAACCAACTTAAAGAAGGACAGATTTATTTTGGCTCAGAGCTTTAGACATTCCACTCCATCATGGTAACAGGGTGGGTAGAGTAGAGCAACTCATGTCACAGCATCCAGGAAGCAGAAAGAGAGAAAAGAGAAGAAATTGTTAGTTGGCTTCCTCGTGCTTTCCCTTTTAATTCCACCTAGATTCTCAGCCTAGTAGATGGTGTTTCTTACCACATCTTCCTTCCTTAGTTAATCCTTTTGGGAAATGTCCTCACAGTCTCACCTCGATGTATGTTTTACTAATCTCATAGAATGTTTCCATTTAATCAAGCTGACAATCAAGACTAAACATCTCTGTTGCAAATAGAAAGTATCTACTGCAAAGCATGATGTATGATAATGTATTGTTGGCAAAGTCATGGAGGGACTTGCAAAAGGGTAAGATGGCTTCCCTTTTAGTCCTTTCCTGGTATATGGGATACAGTATACACTATGACATATGTTATTTGTTTATGTGTGTGTGTGTGTGTGTGTGTGTGTGTGTGTGTGTGTGTGGATGGATGGATACACCAAAGCATCTTGCCACTATAAACCAATTACAGATGCTTGTTCCACTTTTTGCATTTGGTTTATGTGGGTGGCTTGCGAACTGAACTTGGAAAATCAGGCTTTGCAAGCAAGTGCCTTTAATGCTGAGCCATCTCCCCGCACCCCCGCCACACACCCACTTGGATTGATTTTGCAAGTTATAAATCACATGTTATAAAAAAGTTATAAAGCACATATCTGCAAGGAGAATTGACAACCCAGGAAAAAACTTGTTTTGATTTTTAAGAAAAGCTCTCATGTATATCTTTCTTAAGTAAATTTCAGGGAAGTCTTTAGTAGTTATATTTCTGTTAATTACCTTAAGTTCAAAACTGATGATAGGAAGGTAAAAGAGGGAATGATAATAACATGCTGGATAAGTAAAAAGAATTTAGGAAAAATGATAAAAAGCATAGTAGTGTAGTTATAGCCTCCATTTTGGACACTTTTATAATGTGGAGGAAAACTGAGAATGCATGGTTTTGAATTATGGTGAAAGTGAGAAGGAATGTTTGGGGTTTTGTTTTATGTGGCTGTAATAATATGGGAGCTCAGAATAAAACAAAAATCAGGAACATCAAGTATGCCAAAATAAAAAGGCACACCAATATTAACTGGTCAGACTCACAGCATCCATCTGGGTTTCACATAACCAGTCATTCATAAAATTTCAACTTTTGCCAACATAAACCTTCTTCCAAACATAGCCTGTTTGCAGTGTCTTAAGCCATAAATGAGCAGTTTTTCCATGATATTGTTGGAGGCTTACAGTATCATCTTTGACCAGACATCAAATTTATCACAAGGTTGAGAGCAGATCAGAAGTTTTAAAAAAATGAGACTATAATTTATTTAAAATTATGATAGCAGAAACCACTGATTCAGACTTGTAGATGGTTTTACTTTAATAACATGTATGATGCAGTTAAATTTCATAAGAAGGTCTATGCTTGGAAACCAGGGGTGATATTTACCTTCTTCACAATTATGGCCTCCTCATACTGGTGAGTAAGATAAAATTGACCCACCTGGGTAGGTAATCTAGAGTATTTAGAATCTCCAAACTTATTTTTGTTCTCAATAACAGTAGTAGAATCAGTATCAATAGGAGAAGTAATAGTGACAGTAATATTTGTTGAGTCCACATTGTGCCTGGAAATGTCGATAATTTTTACAATGAAGCATTCTGGAAGTAGTCCTTAGAGTGAATTATCTTAAGTTGTCATCATCCATTAGGTAGATGTCATTATACCTCTGCCTTTTACAGACCAGAAACTGATCTTCAGAGTGGTCATTTCATTTAAATCTATGCAGCCATCAATAGTGGATTTGACATAACAAGTTGAATATGGACTCTAAACCCATATTTTCAAGAAACACAAGAAAGAATTAAATCTGAATAATTTTTCTCTTATTTTCATTTCACTTGGGGAAAAAGAAATTTGGCAATTAGCAGGCTTGTTAATCAGGGTAAGAAACCAATATAAATATTATAGGCATGTTCCAATGTATTTGTATGATAATGGGAATACTTTGTTCGCTATTCAATTTTTATTTTGTGAGCTCAAAATAATAATTTTTTGAATATTTTGGAATAATTTGCCTGTGTTCTTGTCCTAGTGTCATATTCCCTCCCCAACTTTCAGCTGAGGTCTGTCATAAAACTAAGGTTATTCCTGGAAGTATTTGTTGTAGAGAACTTTGATGAAATCCAACTATTATTTGATATATTTTCTACAGTCTGGATTGTCTTTCTAAATTTATGATATTGAAAGCAATTTTAAAAGTATGGGTAATCCCACACTGTGCAATGCCATGGAGGGAAGACCCATATTCCATGGAAAGTGGTTCTGTGATGGGCTTTGGAGGCTCCAGTCTTGCCTCAGCATTCTCTCCTGAGCCTTTCTTTGGTAAAGCTCCAATGTGAACCATCATCCCTGGAAGATCCCACCATGCACTAACAGCAGGCTTGTTCCATTCCTTATTGCTGGTATCTTTGAAACTATTTCTTTAGGTGTTCTGAATATTTACCTCTGCTAAGGAATCCTTTCTTCCCCCATTTACTTCAACAATTTGACTATTGATATTTCTATAAAGCATAAATGATAAGTTGTTCACTGTAAAAAAAAGAGAAAGTAGAAAATGGAAGTTCTCCATTGTGGTAATTTGAGAAGATGACCCCCAATATATTCAGTGTTTTATTAGTTTGTAGTTTGCACCTGCATCTACCTGGCTGGAGGCAGTGTCACTGGGTGGATCTTAAGTTGTGGTGGTGGGCTTGAGATTTCAGTATAAAGATATGCAAAGTATGCCTAGCTGGAGTTCCTGAAATATGCTGTGCTGTGTGGCTTTTGACTTTTGGCTTGTGGCTTTTCTCTCTGTGTTTGGTCTTGTGAAAGCAGGACAATTTCTTCTGCCATTATGGAACTTCCCTGGATCTGTAAGCTTCAATAAATATCCCTTCCTCCATAACTGTGCCTGGTCTGGAAGTTCATCTCAGTGAACCTGAAGCTGTCTGCTACATCTGTCAACTAATCTCAAGTGATGATGATAATGGACAAAAATATTACGTGTATTCAGTGCTATTTGCCAAGTTGAGCCTTTCATACGTATTGATACAAACACATGTGTGTGTGTTTCTCATAATAGGTCCATGAGATAGGTAGTATTATTTTCAAGGCGAGCACATGAGAGACCTGAAAGCTGGAAAGGTAAGTTGTCTGTACAATGCCCTCTAAGTAAATAGGCTGTATTCCATTTACTGTATTAAAATAGAAAAGTCTGTGACTAAATTATTCTATAGTCAGATCAGGGCTTATCACTGGGAACACTATTCAAAATTCAAGAAAAAGCATCATTAAAGGTGAACCATACATACTCTAAGACTATTTTGACTTAAAAGTGTACAATGAGCCAGGCTTGGTGATGCACACTTGTGATCCTAGAATTCAGGAGGCTGAGGCAGGAAGAGTGTCTGCACTAGTTACACCTTCCCTCAAAAATACCAAAAACAAAATACATGAATTCATTTATTGTTGTTTTAACACTAGGTCTACCCATAATATAATTTTAAATATAATGTTATAGTGGTATAATCACTAAAATAACTCTTTTCATTGTTTTCTAGTTGATGTAATCTAAAAGAAAATCACAATAGGTATAAAATTGGCTTTTACAAGTATGAAACAAACACCATGACTCTGGCTAACAATAGAGTAGTACAGACAGAAGTTTCTGGGGCCCGCTTGGCACTTCCTGAGGCCAACCTGAACTTCCTATGAGGGGTGCAGCTTGTTGATGAATTGATGTGGTTCAATGAAGAACTGTTGACAAGATACAGTGCAGTTTTCAAGCATGCTAAGAGTTACCTTGCAGAAGGTTGTTACCAAAAGGGATTAGAGATCTATTCCTTTCTTAAGTATGTAAAAGCATGTTTTTATCAAACCAGTGCAACAACCTCTTTTCTCTCTCTGTCATATTTTGCATGAAAGCTCATATATCTCTCAACCAAAACAACAACAAAAACAACAAAGAAAGCAAATCTTTAAAGTTGAACTTGGAGTACAATGAATTCCTCAAGAAAGGAAAATTCTAATGTCATTCCCTTGAGACTGAGGCTGACATTGGAAAAGTGAAACAACTGAATAAAACCTGTGTTTGTGACAAAGTACTTTTGTTCCTGATAGCAGTGTTTCTCAAAGTATGCACACTTACCATATATATAATTTCAGAAAGCACCTTTGCTACTTATACAGGTTTCTGGGCTCCAAAATTCTTAAAGAAGTACTGGCCAATGAGAGAAAGCCTGACATTACTAGCATGACCCAACTCCACTCTTTAACCAATAACCCACAGATTCTGCTCTGAACCTACTGCATTGATTCTAGCTTTGGTCCTTCTGTCTTGATCCCTTCTTCTTAGAATGCACATTCTCACCCTCTCCCTTTACTAGGATGGTGAGAAAATCCCTTCCAGTTCCTGCTTGGGTCTTCTTTCTGATCTCTTCCCAGACTGCTTATCTCTGAGCAGAGCAGAGCAGAGCAGAGCTGAGCTGAGCTGTTCCTTCATTCTGAGTTCACTGGTCTCTCTGCCTCCTGTGCACTGTACTTCTTAATATGTACTAGCTAGATTTGCAGTTACATTTTTTACCTGTGTTTGATACACTGTAGAATCCAGGAGGGTTGGGGGTGGGTGTTACTTGTTTGTATGTTCCCAGCTTCATTCTCACTCCACAAATACGGGCGGAGTGAGTGAACCAGTCATCTGGGTTAACATGCTTTCCATTCAGTCTTCCACCAAGCTGCAGTGAAGAGCATGAATGTCCTGTCTCTGCGATGCATTCTCCTGGCTGCACAGTGATTGTCTCCTTTCAGTCAGCTGGGGAGATTGAAGGAGAAGCTTCTGGCACTGGCTATCCTTGAAAGTCTCTGACTAAAACTTGAAAGAGGGATCAAAGATACAGCCCTGGGTTGCTTGCTCAAGCCTTCGTTGTTATTTTCCCTTTGCAAACAGGGACTGAGTAGTGTGTGTGTGTGTGTGTGTGTGTGTGTGTGTGTGCGCTAATACAAACTTTGATCTAACATGGTTGATATGAATGGTACCACATTCTCTGTACATTGGCAAAGACTTTTATAATGCAATATGGAGTTGTCTGTGTGACAGCCAGGTGATGCTGAGAAAATGTATGGGTTTATTTCATTACATGCAATATATTCTCAGCAGATTCTGGTCTCTGTGCATAATGCAATTCTCAGGGTGCCATAGCAGATACTCTGGTTGCAGTAAGGTAATTGCATTACTTTGCCACTTTCTGACTTATTAAAGGAAACCCCAAGCTCTCCTATCAGATTTGTAAGCCCTGCTCATGTTCATCACTCTTTTACTGAGGTCATCTTTCCATCAGGTCATGCATCTCATTAGCTCTGCCTGACAGCCCAACCCAAAATACTTCTTGGCAAGGGTCTCAGCTTGCCCTTTACAGTTACAGGGATTGCTTGTGAAAGAAATAACAATTCACTGAGTACAGAGTTGTTTTATATTCCTGATTGACATGCTTTCTAAAGTGACTAATGAGATGTACACACAAATGATGATGTTAGGTGGTGTACATTTTGTTTATATATTTAATTTATTAGGAAAAGTGATACTAGCATATGAAACTTATAATTTTATAGGTTTGTTGTTCAGAGGGAAGTTAGAGAAGCTACTCAAGTTTAAAAATAAAACAATTTGAAGGAGATTTTATGAAAATATTATTAAATTATATGAGGAAATGGCTCTAGTCTTTAAGGTAGTATTCTAGTAATTAATGCATGGGCAACTGTCATATGCTATAGTCTCAGCTTAGATAAATTCTTAGTAGATATTTACTGGAATGAAGTATAATTTAAATAGCAATATTAACTATGCTTGTTTCCTATCAAGTTACTATTTAATAGTCTGATTAAATAGAGTATTTATTTTGATTCAGATTATGGTAGTAACTATTTATTTTATTATTATTATTATTATTATTATTATTATTATTATTTTAGATTTTCGAGGTAGGGTTTCACGATAGCCCAGGCTAGCCTGGAATTCACTATGTAGTCTTGGAGTGGCCTGAAACTCACAGCAATCCTCCTACCTCTGTCTTCCAAGAGCTAGAATTAAAGGTATGTACCACAATGACTGGCTTATTTTTACTGTATAGGTGAAGTAGCTGAGACATAGAAAATAACTTGTGAGGACCTTGTTGCACAACGGCAGTGCATCTGACTCCAGAAAATAACTTGTGCAGGGCCACTCAGCTAGTGGAGTTAGATCTATGCTCTGCTACTAAATCTCATGGGTCCAAATGCATTTTGTGTATCCTTAGATAATAAAAGTTAAAGTGGATTTCATTTTAATTTCCAGTTCTACCTGAGTTTCATATAGTGTAAAAATGTGCTAATGCCTGAGAGTTTGTCTTGGTTAGCTTTGATGTGATGGTTATACCACTAAAATTGTATATTGGTAAATTAGGTTGGAGATTTTGTGGTTCAATGGCATGCATTGTGGGGAGTTATTTTTGACTTTTGAAGAAACTTTATTTTTGGTTTCTTTTATCCTCTCAGTGGGAATTCCTCCTCATCTTCATTGTCAAATTGTGAAAATTGTCACAATAGTTATGAAACTGCATTCTGGCTTAGGGTAAGATTTAGGGGCTACTTATCATATGTTGTTCCAAACAAGACTTCCTCTCCAACAAATTCAGGAACAACAATGAGACTTCTTTACTGAACTGTGTGGCTTGACTCAAACATGGCACTGGGGCTCATCTAGTCATGAGTGTTAAAGGTGCATATGAAAAGTCTGAGTGAAATAGGAGGTTATTTTTTCTAAATTACACTGATAAATATTATAAGCTGCTATTTGCTCATTATATTTCCTAAAGTTATTCATTTACATTGATCACAAGCTTCTTTTCTTACTATTTCCTTTATATGTATAGTGTGTCTTTTCAGTGCTGAGCATAATGACCTATTCACAAGAACAATAGGAATGGGCCAAATATTGATTAAGTCTCACAACCTGATAAGTAAAACCTGGTAAGAGCTCAAAAGCCTATCATCAGATCTTTAGGGAATCTCAGACTACCAGTAGCTTCCAATTCTCACAGATGTAATCTTTCTAAATTTAACAGCATGCATTCTCTATGAAGGAGTCCCACTCTGTAAAATCGGAGGAACAAAGAGAAAAGACACGTGGAAAGATACAGCACAGAGTTTTCTTTGCTTTGCTACAATTACAATTGTTCTTTAACTTTGTTTTTGTTGTAGCTCATTTGCTGCCAGTGTCAGGACATAAGTGTTACCATCAGAAATTTCAGAGCAGAGTGACATTTCTTAAATGCTGAAAATGGTGATGTTTTTTCCTCATCATTTGCTTTTTACTTTTTAACTTTAGCATCATGGGAAAGATAGGTCAGACCATAAGTTAATGATAGAAATTACAGATATTTCTATATAACAGAAATGCCAATTCCTTACAGAAATATCTCCACAATATTAAAGAATTCGGCAGTCTCCTCATATTGAGATTTGAAGTCCTTTCTTCTTTTTTTTTTTTTTTTTTTTTGCAAATTTGGGCTATGGATCATCAGCTTCAAAATTTCTGGGGCTGTTAAAAGTTAAGGTTCTAGATTTTGGGTAAGACGGCAGCATAGCAGCCATGCCAAAGCAGCCTAGGGAGGGAAATAAGCAAAAAAACAACAAAATATACTCTTCTACTGAAATGTGAAGGTATATAAGGTACTATCAACCATAGCAAAGAAGCAGGAGAGACTCAGACTCAGATCTTCTAGCAAGCAAGAAACCAGCCAGAATCCCACTGAGGCACCAGTGCCCCCAAACTGCATGCCCAGCTGGCTAGTGCAGAGCTACAGGAGCAGAAACCAGATGAAGGGATTTTTCCACTCACACCAGCCTCCTCACAAAGTCAAGAAACCTGAAGGAGAAGACAGCAGGGACCAGCTGAGCAGCTGCTAAAGGAGATCACAAATAGGACCAGCTGAGCAACTCCCATCTCCAGGCATCCTGCAGAGCCTCCCATCCCCCAACTGTCAGTGCCACAAACCACCAGAGAACACATCCATAACCCAGTGTCATGGCATCCAGCATAGCCAATCAGAACATCAGATCTAGTGACCCAAGAAGCCTAATTGAGTCCATGGTACAACAGAGAGGGGTCAGGGAGAACACTTAGCATTGGTGATATTGGAAGCATCCCAAAAGGTAACAGGGCCTACTTACACAAAGCCTCGTACATAGGCCTGCACTGAAGTACTAATCTCACTTTCCATGTCAGGGTATGTTATGTGTTAGATTTGATTGATATATTCTTGGTCAGCTTTACCACTCTGTATTTTGGTTTTGGCTTTTGTTCCATTTGACATTTCCTGATTTATAGGGCCTTTGTCTTTTTCTTCTGTTATTATTGGGAGCAGGATGTGACTCAGCCCCAGGCTGACCTGGAACCCATTTCAGACCAGAAATCTCAGCCTCCCAGTTGACAGGATTAAGAGTGTGGGACAACACACATACTTAGGGACTTTGGCTTTATTAGATTATCTGTTTATTTTAATCCCCACCTTTCTTAAATACTCTGTGCTGGTTTTAATTGGATGTGTATATTGCTCAGTTGAATTTTAGAATTTGCCAGTAATTTGCTCCATCCAACCTACTTAAATAGCAGGGAATACCTAGGGTCACTTCTGGTGTTACTCTGGGAGTATAAGAGCTACACCTGACACCTTAAACTTCTACCCTGTAGAAATATAAAGTTGGATTTACATGTCTAAGAACACTGCAGGTAATCAGAAAACCCAAACATCAAATTAACTCACGATACAAAATTCTCTACATTATAATACAAGGAATACAAAAAAATCAAGACAATACAGTTCCACCAAAACTAATTAATTTATCAGAAATGACCTCCAGTAACACTGTGTTAGATGAAATGCCTGACAAAGATTTAAATAAAAGATTATATCTATGCTCAAAGAAATCAAAGAAGAAATCAAAGGAATCAAAGATGAAAACAAACTCCTGAAGGAATCCCAAGAGAATAGAGAAAACCAACTAAATGAAATAAGGAGGTCAATATACGACATGAGTAAGGAAATAGAAATAATGAAAATATCAATCAGAAATACTAGAAATGCAAAACAGAGTAAGTTAAATCGAAAACTCTATAGAAAGTCTCACCAGTAGAATGGATCAAGGAATGGTCAGAAAATCTAAACTAAAAGACCAGGTGGCAGATCTAATGCAGTCCAATAAAGAGAAAAAATCCTAATAGGAAAGCACAAATGGGTATTTTAAGACACTCAGGACACTATGAAGAAATCAAATAGAAAAACTAAGGGCTTAGTAGAAGACAAGAATTTCACTCCAAAGGCATAGTAGGTATTTTCAACAAAATCACAGAAGAAAATTTTCCTCAAATAGGGTACATGATACTAATATAGATACAGGAAGCCTTTAGAACACCAAAAAGACAAAATCAGGAAAGAACCTCTCACCACTGTATTATAATTAAATAACAAAACTCAGAAACCAAAGAAACTATATTGAAAACAGTCAGAGAGAAAAATCTAGTTACATATAAAGGCAAACCCATCAGGATAACAGCTGATTACTCAACATAAAATTTAAAAGCCAGAAAGGCTTAGAATGATGTATTCCAAGTTCTCAAAGATAACAACTGTCAATCAAAATTACTTTATCCATCAAGGCTATCCATTCATATTGACAGATAAATACGCATATTACACAACAAAAGAAATATATGAATACTAAACCAGCTCTGCAGAAAATAATTGAAAGGATCCTCCATGCTGAAGTGAAAGAAGAGCACATACATAAGGAATCAGGAAAAATAAACCATATTCAACTAATAGTTAATACAAGAAAGTAAAGGAAAAACTGGGAGAATGGCAAGAACAAAGGCACACCCTTTATCTCTTAATATCAACAACTTCAGTGCCCCAACCAAAAGACACGGGTTTGCAGTCTGGTTAAGAAGCAGAATTCTTCTATTTGCTGCCTCCAAGAAACTCAACTTTGCATAAAAGATGGATGCTATATTAGGGTGAAAGGATGGAAAATGGGATTTCAAGCAAATGGACCGTGAAAACAAACAGGTGTTCCTATCCTAATATCTGACAGGGTAGACAAACCAACATTATTTAGGAAAGATAAAGAGGTCACTTTATATTGATTAAAGGAACACTCCACCAAGAGGACATTATAATTCTAAATATATATGCACCTAATATGGGGGCTTCCAATTTAATCAAACAAACACTATTAGAAGTAAGGTCAGTTTCAAATGTATAGACATGTGTGTGAGCTGAAACCAAAAAATGGTAGCAGAGGTCAGTAAACGAGAAAAAGCTTATGAGGGAGAAAAGGGAAGGACTTAAGGGGATAGTATTGTATATATGAAATATAAAAACAGATTATAGGCAGGGGGAAGGCCTAAGGAAGGCCAGGGGAAGAGAATGTGTGAAAGAAGGGCAGGGGGAGGGTCAATCAAAAATCAAGATATTCTGGATAAGACTTATGTAAACCTACTTTTTTGAATGATGGCACATCCAGAAGCTATAGATTGTTACTAGAAAATTTTCAGTGCCAGGGATGGGATACCTTCCAGTCAGTTGTTGGCCAGAGAGGTCCCTCTTGTCTCTAAAACATTACAGGGTATTGCCAAGGCCCTTGGTTTCCCTTGAGAAACAGATGGTAAGACCCTATTGCTGAAGACCTTACTTGCCTGAGTGGCAAGGTCACTGAGAAATTAAGCTGGTGATGAGCAGAAAACCTCCTCCCAGTAGACCAGCCAACTGAAAGCTGGAAAGAGCTGCACTGTGTGCAGCCATATGGGAGACAGAAATCATAAGCAGTGAAAACAGTGGACACTGGAAACCTCAACTTTGGCCAGGCAGGCCAAATGACTGAACAGGGGCAATAGTGGCATGTCTGCTCTGGGGGAACCGACTGCTCCCTAATTGGACTGAAGGCCTGTTCTATGGGAGGGAATACATTCCTGGTACTGAAAATACTAATCAAAAGTCTATGGCTGGGGAGGCCATGATGCTTAGGGGTATAAAGCCTGCTCTTGTCTGGCTAAATGTACATATTATTCCCACCAAACTGCCCTGAAAGTACTACATTTAATGTCCCTATTCACATATTAATATTACCCTCACTTCTGGTTAAAGAAGCTTCTCCTTTCAGATGTTGATGACCACTGGGATGACCCAAAAGGCAACATAGTGCTGAGAAGAAGGGACAGAGGAGTGTCCAGCACTGAAACATCTCTATCATACCTCCAAAACTCAGGGTCCATTGCGGAAGAGGTGGGGGAAAGAATGTAAGAGCCAAAGGAAGGGTACCACTCCTTACAACGCAACACTCCAGACAGAAATTGGCCTTGATATCCATGACCTTGCAGTGCCTAGCAATACCTTCATAAGACCCTCATAATAGGAGAAAAAGATGATGACATCAAATTAAAAGAGAGACTAATGGAGAGAGGGAGGGGATATTATGGAGAGTGGAGTTCTGATGGGGAATGGGGGGAGGGGAGGGAAATATGATTTATTATCTGTAAGTATAGAAGTTGTCAATAAAAAGAAAAGAAACAAACAAAAAAAGTAAGATTACAGATAACACCAAACCAAGTTAGTGGGTAACTTTAATAGCCCACTTTCATCAATTGACAGGTCATCTCAGCAAAAAAATAAGCAGAGAAGCATCTGGCTTAAGTGAGGTCATAGAACAAATGGACCTAACAAATGGTATTGTATGTATGTAATTAGATGAAAAGATCATTGGGTGTGGAAAGGCCTAAGCTAGGTCAGGCCAAGAGATTGAATAAAGGAAAGATGGAGGGTATGAATAAGTCATATGGAAACTCACTTTTTTGGACAATGGCACACCCAGTAGCCATAGATTGTTACTAGAAAATTTTCCATTCATGCCAGGGATGGAACCAGTTCCAGTGAGTTGTTGGCCATGGAAGTCCCTGATGCCTCCTCAAAAAATTACAGGCCATTGCTGAAACTCTTGGTTTCCCACCAGGAATAGATGGTAAGACCCTGTTTCTGAAGATTCCACATACTTGGGCTGAAACATCACTGAGAAATCCTGCTAGAGCTGAGCTGAAAACCACCTCCGTGTAGAACAACTGACAAAAAAACAAGTAAAAGCTATGCTACACGCAGCTCCATGGGGGAGAGAGAAATCATCAGTGGAGATAAAGAATAGTGGTCACTGCAAGCATTATATTTGGCCAGCCAGGACAAATGAGCCAACAGGTGCAATAGGGGCATGCCTATCATGGGGGAAACCAACCACTCTCAAATTGGACTGGACGCTACTACATGGGAGGGAATGTGTGCCTGATACTGAAAACCTATGACAGGGGAAGTCATGAGCCTTAGGGGTGTAAGGCTTGCTGGTATATGACTAAATGCATATATTATGCTCACCAAACTGCCCAGTAAGCTGCTACTCACTTTTTAAAAGATATTTATTTATTATTTATGTGTGAGAGAGAGAGAGAAAGGGAGAGAATTGGAGAGCCAGGGCCTCCAGCCACTGCAAATGAACTCCAGATGCATGCACCAACTTGTGCATCTGGTTTACATGGGGCCTGGTGAGTAAAACCAGGATCCTTTGGCTTTGCAGGCAAACTGCTAAGCCATCCTTCCAGCCTGCTACTCACTTTTGTTTTGAGAAGCTTCTCTTCTGATGGCCATGACTCCTGGGATGACTCAGAAGGCACCATAGTGCTGGGAAGAAGTGACAGAGGAGTGCTCAGCACTGACATATGTCTATCACACCTTCCAAGGCTCAGGGTCCATTGCAGAAGAGGTAGTGGAAAGAATGGAAGAGCCAAAGGAAGGATACAACTCCTTACAATGCACTCTTCAGACACAGCATGGCCTGGATATCCATGACCTCACAGTTCCTGACACTTTCTACATCAGACCCTCATAATAGCAGGAAAAGATGATACCAAAATAAAAGAATAATTGAGAGGGGGAGGGCATATGATGGAGAGTGGAGTTGTGAGGGGGAAAGTGAGGGGGCAGGGAATTATCGTGGCTTATGGTTGATAATTATGGAAGTTGTAAATAAAAAAAATTTAAAAAGTGAAGGTTCTGGGTCTTCACTGTATGGACATTACAGTGCCCCTAAGGGAGACCTAGAATGGAAACTTAGAAGCTCCTCTGGGAATTCTTATGAACACTAGATCTTGATAGTAACTTTAATTTTCATAGGGTACATAGATAGAAAGTAAGATATGATATAGTGAAATGGCTTATCAATGCTAAGCTAGATGGTAAATAATAAACTACTTGGCTAAGTTATTCAGTACCACCTACGTGAGCTGCAATTTTCTAATTCATTTGACATGCATCTCTCTGCCTCAGCTGTGTAGTTATGTAACTTAATTACTTCTTAGTTTGATTTGATGGCCTTATTCTATTAGATAAGATGTGTTAATTACTCTGATGGCAATATGTGGTAATAATGGCTCAGTGTTAAATTAATAATTTCAAGATCATGAATAATATGCAACACCTCTGTGTCTGAGCCATTATTAATTTTGTTTCACCAGTGCTGAAGTGTTTAAAATTCAGTTTCAAGCATGTCTTCTCAGAGGAAAAAAGAATAATACATGTATTGTAAAATGTTCCTTTTATTCTGCTCTTAACTCTATCCTTGCTATCACAATTAGCTGTACCTTGTACCCAATAAGTGAAGTAAAAAAAAATCCAACTTATTTTTATTTTTAACAATACAGGTAAATCAAAATAAAGTTCTTTAAATGCCACATGTTCTCTCTCATATACAGATCCTAACATGGAATAGTTTGATCTGTTTATAAGTTATAATAAGCATAAGTAGCATTGGTAAGGAAACTAGAATGTGGATTGGAGAGAGAGGAAGCAAAAAGGGATTAGAGAGGGAATACTTAGCAGGAAAGGAAGGGACAGATTATCTGGGGTAGGACTGAGGCAAGGGAGAGAGTAGATACACAAAACTAAAGGACAGTACCATGGAAACTTTCCTCTTTATTATCTAATTTAAAGATATAACTCTCTTAAGAAGAGAAAGGGAGTTATATTTTGGGCAGAATCAGCCTGTAGGGGTGGAGAAAGTTTTACCATGAAATGTAGTTCCAAAATTGGGTTATCCCTTACAATACACTATTGGTCAGGAAAGAATATGAGGTCCCCAAACAATACAGGCCATTGTCAATGCACTTTGCTATCCACCAGACCTAAATGGTAAGACCGTGTTGCGGAAAACACTGTAGGTTGCAGTCACGGGACATTAAGAGGTCATCATGGAACTGAGATGTGGAAGCCAGTTTCCTGGCTAGCTGTCATAGTGCTGGAAAATGCTATGTGAGCTGCTGGGGGATAAGGGACACCAACTGCATGAACAACCAGTAGATCCTGCAAGCTACATGATCAACCAACCAGGCAAGATGTACATATTCATGCACTAGTGACACACAGGCTATGGGGGTAATCAGCTGCTCTCTGATTAGATATGATGCTGCTCAGTGGAAGGAAATTCATACCTAATACTGAGAATCAAGCCTATGGCTTGTAAGGTCATACACCCTAGAGGGAAGCTTACACTGTTCTTTGGCTAAAAGGAGAGACTATACCCACCAAAAAAAAATCTTCTAAGTGTCTGCATTTATCCCCTTTGATCCATCTGCTCTCACTCTTAGTTAGAGAAGCTGCTTTCTACATATGACAGTGAATACCAGGGAGACCAGAGACCCATCAGTATGACAAGCAAAGAAAGCCTACTGTGTAGCATAAAACCAGTCATCTTTATCACATCTGCCAGGGCCCAGGAAGCATTACAGAGGAAATGGCAAGTTAAATATCAGTGCTGATCTCACTGCTAGCCTGAGAATCTACTCTAGGGAGATTGCAGTAGACATTGAGCGGATCCAAAACTCATCAAAGCATAAAACCACAGGCATCTGAGAACTCAACACTAAATGAGATGTATAACATGCTCTCTAAGGCTCAGGGAATGTTGTGGAAGAAATAACTGAAAGAGTGTAAGAGGCAGACGGTAAGAATGTGTATTCTGAAGCATTGTCCCCACAACACACACACACAGATTGGTGCATTCATCACCCAATAGAAAATACTGAAACCCCACTGAGGAGAGCCCTCAGTGGAATGGGGGTGGGGAGAGGGAACATAACAGTGAGAATATTACCAATATACACTATGTTAATATAATAAAGTTCTCAATTAAAAGAAATAGTCTGTCAGATAAAGAAAAAGAGTAGAGTAATATAACTTTTATGCAATTCTGTCACTTATAATGAAGTTCAGGTGATAACAATTTTATAAGCTAATTGTTTTAATGGTCTGATTTTCTGGGTAAAGTCCTTGCATCTCACTGAGATATTCCTGGGCCCTAACTTACTGGATGGTTAAAAGGTTGACACATGGACAGAAAAAAAGTGGGCATCTACTCTATCTCCCTGGCCAGCATCATGCCATTGGTCTAGGTGGTCATCCCATTTAATGCCAATAGTTGGATAGCCAGTCTACAATGGACCAATCAGCACATTCTATTAGACTGGGAATTTGGCCTGGAATTGTAGATGCTATATGATGTAAATTAGTATAATTCATGATAATTCTAGATTATCTAGATTTCTAGAGCAATTGAGAAAGCTGTATTCTAAAAACAAGGGGCATAAACCTATTGACACCATCTTGCCACTATGAAAGCAAAGTTTATAGTTATAGAAAACAAGCAGGGTTGATGGTATGTGAGTGTGAGAAAAACTAACTCTTTTTTCCTACCTTCTCAATCACCTCTGTGGCTATTTATTATAAGGGTTTCTGCCCAATGTTCACATCATTGACACATGATTTTTATTTATGAAGAATATTACTGTTCCTAGAGAAGTGACATCTCTTTATTTAATATGACCCTCTTCACCAAGGTCTACCCCAGGCCTGCTATATTGTTCTTCATAATTCTTATGAAACACAATGCCAGGCATTAAAAATTATTTCTATTTCTGTTTCAGAAAGCAAGCAAGAGAGACTAACTCTTGATGACAAAATTTAATTCCCCAAATTCAGCTATTTCTATGGCCAACTACTATTAGCTTTTACCACTTTGCATTCAAATATATTATTTTCTTAAACTATAGTGAGTAGAGCTTCTGTCATTTGAAACAATGAGAAGACATTTAAAAATATAAATATCTTTTAAACTCAGAAATTTCCAATGACAGGAATGGTGTTATAGTGAGTCTTATGTACTATCTGCTGAGTCTTCACTGTGACCAGTAGGACATTATTAGCACTAGCCTGGATGAAGACAAAGTCAAATGGAAGAGCAGTGTTCTTGTCTCTTTGGAATCAGTTGGTTTCCCTCAGAGCAGACATACTACTATGGCACCCATTTGGTCATTTGGCCTGGCTGGCCAAAACTGAGGTTTCCAGAGTCCACTGTTTTCACCACTGATTATTTCTGTCTCCCATAAGGCTGCATGGCAGGTTTTCTGTCAGCACCAGCTTGATTTCTGAGTGACCTTTTGCCCAGGCATGTGAAGTCTTCAGTTGGCTGGTCTGGGAAACCAGGGAGATAGGTTTTTTGCTCAGCACCAGCTTGATTCACTGAGTATCCCATTGCTAGCAGCAGGCATGGCTTTTGGAAGTCTTGTCCAAAAAAAGGGTTTTACATCATCTGTATCTTGAATTTTTATTGACCCTCCCCTGGGAAACCAATGGGCCTTCACATTCCAAGCCTGTAATCTGTTTTACCATCCCCAAAGGGACCTTTTCACTCACTGATTTTTGGTTTCTGCTACTGATGTCTGGGTTTCTGAGCCTGGGTATCTCATAATATCAACTCACTGGATAGTATCCCATTCCAGGCACTGGAAATTTTCTCCGGATATAGCATTTCCCCCACAATCTCATGGCTTTTGGATGTGCCATTGTATAAATGTACCACATCTTTGTTATCCAAAAAGTAGGACATCTAGCCTGGTTCATACATCTTATTCAGAATATCTTGAATTTTTATTGATATATACTTAGGAGTGTTACCCTTCATCTTATTTTTAGCTGTCTGTCTCCACACTGATTTCCACAATCCCTGGCATTCTCACCAACAGTACAGAAGGGCCATTCCAATCCCATTTATTGTAATCTGTTTTCTTCTAGTTTTTTTTTTTTTTTTTTTTTTTTTTTTGGTTTTTTACACTTTATCCATACAATTACCATCCCCTAAAGTCCTTCCTTCCTCCCGAGTGCTGGGATTAGCCTTTTTCATTTAGCTCACTGGTTTGAAAGGAATAAGATGGAACAAATGTTTTTTTGGTTCCAGCTAAGGATTGAACACACACCATCTGTATTTCTTCATTTGTATTTAGCGGTTGTTTTATTTCTTATTGTTTTGATTTTTGAGTTCTTTGTATATTCTGTATATCCATGTGTAGCTGGGAAAGATTTTTACCCATTCTGTAGGTTGTCTCTTTGCTCTATTCAGAGTTTACCCATTCTGTAAGGTTGTCTCTTTTGCTGTACAAAAAAGCTTTGTAATTTCATGAGATCCCAGTGGTTGATTAGTGGTTTCTGAGCCTGGGGTTATATTCAGAAAGTTATCAATATGTTGAAGGGTTTTCCCTAACTTTTTCCTCTAGCAGTTTAAGTTTCAGGTCTGATATTAGGGTAACTGATCCATTTGGGTTTTTCTTATGCATGGAGAAAGACAAGGATTTATATCCTTCTACATATTTCCCCACAATTTGAAGAGGCTGTCTTTTTTATTTTTGGCATTTTGCCAAAATTTAGGTGCCTGAATAGAACTCCATTGTATAAATGTACCAGTACCATCTGTTTTTGTTTATCCACTCAACTTAAAATTGTATGGGACATCTAGCCTATTTTTGTTGCTCATTGTTTTGGCTACCATTTTTTGCTTCCAAATGATTTTGGATTGTTTTTTTCTATTTCTGTGAAGAAACATGGTTGTATTAAATATGTAGAGTATTCATTTTCAATAAGGCAATCCAAGAACAAGAGTCTTTCCATTTTAGGATATATAGTGTTTTAAAGTCTCATTGTAGAGATCCTTATCCTTGGTTGAGTTTATCATAGGTTGGTAAATTCTTTTTTTAGCTGTCTCAAGAACCTCCACACTGATTTCCACAATGGCTGTACAAGATTACATTCTCACCAACAGTACAGAAGGGATTCCCACTTTCCACATCCTCTGAGATCCATTGTTCACTAACTCACTTGGTGTACTATATCAATTTGCCTAGGCTGGTTCCAACAAAATCACCATAAACGTTTTTTGTGCAAGTATTTCTAATTTGTCTTGAGTTTTCCCAGATGAATTTATAATTTTGGGGAGAACTGGAGTTTTATTCTGGTAAAGCAAACTCTGAATTCAGGGCTGTGGTCTGGCATTATACTAAGTGAAGGGGAGAGGCAAATGACAAAGGTATCTTGGTCCAGTACAAATGTTCTTCTTTGGACTGGAAGCTGCAGAAACCTAAGCTCTCCTCTGCACCTGCTCCTGTGTGCTCATCCTGTAGAAGAACAGATTACAGGGAAGAGAATGCATAAAAGAAGGGCAGGGGAGGGTCAATCTTCTGCAGGGACTTTTTTTGAATAATGGCCCCAAAACCTGTTCAGTGCCTGGGATGGGATACCTTCCAGCCTCCAAAACATTAAAGGCTATTGCCAAGGCCCTTGGTTTCCCTTGAGAAACAGATAGTAAGACCCTATTGTTGAAGACATCTCTTGCCTGAGAGGCAAGGTCACTGGGCATGGTGCTTGCTCAGACCAGGAATGCTGCATCTGATATGAACACAGGTGATGGACACTGAAAATCTGGCCTAGGCCCAATGACTGAATGGGTGCAAGAGTGCATGTCTGCCCCAAGTGCTACTGGAGGTGGCCATGGCCCATTCCTCCCAGGCCACCTACTCTCACTTCTGCTTTTAGATGGTGATGACCACTGGGATTTGCAGAGAAGGGGGAGAGTGCCCAGCACTGCCTGTTGACCAGTGTCAGTGGCTCCTCCCAAATTAAAAGAAAGAGGTCCAAAGGGGAATGGGGAGGGGGGCATCATGCTTTTTTTGTTGTATGTAAGTATAGAAGTCATCAATAAAAATATTTTTTAAAAAGTGGGGACAGTGGACACCTTTGTCTTGTTCCAGAATTTAGTGGAAAACATCTCATTACCCCAGCCTTCCCAGCCAGGTGTCTGGGTAATGGATTTTGTCAAATGGCCTGGCATTTATTGATTTGCCCATTTCAATGGGCTCATCCTGGGGATAAATCTACTTGGTTGTGGTGAATAAAAACTTGTATTCTGCTCAATATTTTGCCAGCTCACCAGCATCTGAACATCAGTAGATCAGAGATCATTGACTCTATGTGAGCCACACTATGAACTCTGCAATCCAGTTGAGAGAAATGTGCATCCAGAGCCAGGAGCCCCTAAAGTATGAACATGGTGAAAACAGAAATCCACAGTGCATTTATCTTCCTTCAAGAAAAAGCCATTTTCCCTCTATTTGATGCTTAATCTCTTTCAGCAAAGCTTCTTTAGCCTGTTTTTGCCATTGTGGAATGTGGTTTATTTCTCCTTCAATGGCTATATAGATAGTTTTGTCATATGAATAATGAAGAGATCTTGGTTGATCCAGTTATCTTTCAGAACTTGGACATTCATCTTGATCATCTTTCCAAGCTCTTCTGGCATTTTTTAAATTTTGTGTTGAGTAATCTGCTATGATCCCTGATGGTCTTTCTTGTCACTCTGCAGTTGACTTGCTTTTCAGTTCTTCTAATTGCTTTCAATGTATTTTCTTTGGGTTGCTCTCACTTTTGCTTGTCTTTTCAAGTTTAGCAGTTTAATTATAACATGGTGAGGAGATTGTTCTTTCCAGGTTTGTCAGTGTGTTATAAAAGCTTCTTGTTTCTGCATTGGCATTTATTTCCCAATGGGAGAACTGGAAAATTTTCTTCTGGCATGATTTTGTTGAAATGCCTATCTCCAGTGGTTCAGGATTGCAGCTTCTTCTACCTGCTCCTGTGTGCTCATCCTGGGCTTCAGGGCCAGTGACTCCTTCTGCAGGGATAGCCCCACCTCTGAATTCTTATGTTGCTCAGGGAACCATCTGATTCAGGTAGTGTCCCAGATGCTGGAGGTGGCCATTGAAATTCCCATTCAGATACCTTCCTTGCCTGTTACCTTGTCTTTCTCTTTGTTGGACTGTATTAGATCTCCCAGCCAGGTGTCTTCTAGGGGTTTAGATATTCTGGGCTCTCCTTCATCCATTCTACTGCCAGCTCAACACTTTCCACAGACATTTTTCCAGAGCCATTTTACACAGTGTGTTTTTCAGTGCTCCAGAAATTTTAGCCTGTTTTTGTTGTGGAATGTCTTTATTTCTCCTTCACTCTATATAGATAGTTTTGCGGGATGAAGAGATCTTGGTTGACAGTTATCTTTCAGAACTTGGAATACATTACTCCAAGCTCTTCAGGCTTTTAAAGTTTGTGTTGAGTAATCTGCTGTGATCCTGATGGGCTTGCCTCTGTAGGTGACTTGCTTTTTCTTTCTAATTGCTTTCAATGTATTTTCTTTGGGTTGCGAGTTTAGCAGTTTAATTACAACATGGTGAGGAGCTGTTCTTTCCAGGTTTTGTCAGTGTTATAAAAGCTTCATGTTTCTGCATTGGCATTTCTTTCCCAATTTAGGGAAAATTTTCTTCTATGATTTTGTTGAAATGCCTACTAAGCTTCAGGATTGAAATTCTTCTCCTTCTACGATACCCTGAATTCTTATGTTTGACCTTTTCATAGTGTCCCAGATACCTTGAAATTCCCATTCATACCTTCTTAGTTAGCTTGTTTTTGTTCTTTGAATGGTCTTTAATTTTTTTCCATTATACTGGTGAGACTTTCCACAGAA
The DNA here is from genome assembly GCA_036365145.1 of Orientallactaga sibirica. Classification (NCBI taxonomy): domain Eukaryota; kingdom Metazoa; phylum Chordata; class Mammalia; order Rodentia; family Dipodidae; genus Orientallactaga; species Orientallactaga sibirica. The sequence goes on from JAEOAD010000005.1 coordinate 51,435,451, forward strand.
ATTTTACATTTTTTTTTTGAAATATTTGTTTTTTCTTCAGTATTTCATCTAAAACAGTCTCATTGGGGGTCATTTCTGATGGATTTATAATTTTTGGTTGGATTATATTGTTTTGATGCTTTGTGTTTCTTGTATTTTTTTATAATGTAAAATCTTTTTTTTTTTTTTTTTGCATTTGTCAGGTATTTATAAAACAGTCTCATTGGTCATTTTCTATTTTATTTGTTGGATTATATTGTTTTAGATTTGGAAATTTTTCCATCTTGAGTTTATTTTACCTATTTATCAGTGCTTTTAGGGATTTTATTTGCTTCAAGTAGGGATTTAAGGTGCCAAGTGTAGCTCTTATACTCCAATCCAATCACAGAAGTAATCCTAGGTATTGAGTTGGCCTGCTATTCAAGTATCTAGTGTGCTGGGTGGAGCAATTTACTGGCAAATTCTGAAATTCAACTGAACAATACACACATTCAGTAAAAACCAGCACAGATTATGCAAGTGTGGGTATTTAAACAAGCAGATAACCTTATAAAGCCAAAATCATTAAGGGTGTGTATTGCTCTATACCCTTAATCCTGTCAGCTGGGAGGTTGAGATTTATATTCTGAAATTGGTTCCAGGTCAGCCTGAGTCTGAATCAGACCCTGCCCCCAATAATGGCAGAAGAAAAGACAAAGGCCCTAAGAATCTGAAAGCATCAAAGGCAACAATAGTCCACCCCCAAATACAGCTTAATTGAGAATGGTAAAGTCAACCAAGAGAATATATAAGTCATCACCTGTTCTGACATGGAAAGAGAGATTAGCACTTCCCGTGCAGGCCTAAATACCTGCATTTTTTGTCAGTTGGCCTCATTAACTTTTGGGATGGGTTTAAATCTCACCAATGCTGAGTGCCCACCTCAATCCCTCCATATTGTGCTGTGGAGCTAGTCCTCTGATCAGCTGTGCTGGATGCCCTGCTGCCAGGGGCTGAATGATTCTCTGAAGGGTTGGAGGGTTGTGGTGCTGTTGGTTGGGGGATGGGAGAGTGCAGGAAGCCTGGAGTTGTACTGGAACTGCTCAGCTGGTCCTACCTGTATCCCTTTCAGCAGCTCCTTTGCTGATCTCCGCTATCTCCCCTTGACTTTGCAATGAGGCTGATGAGGTTGGGAAATTCCCTTGTTTGTTTTTTGCTCCTGCATCTAGGCTCCAGGCGGGCATGCAGATCTGTACAGATTGGGTCCAGGTCTACAAGTGCCTTGGTGGGATTTTGGCCAGTTTCCTCCTTTCTGATAGATCTTAGTCTCTCCTGCTTCTCTGCTATGGCCAATAAAAACCTATACAACTTCACTTTTTGGACAAAGAGTGTATTTTTCTGTGGTTTTGCTTAAGTCCCTCCCTAGGCTAGATTGGTGTGAGTCTTATGCAGCCATCTTACTTGGAAGTGGACTGGAATCAAAATTCTTTTGAATTGTGGAGTGCTTTGGAAATTTTCTGGGATCATTTTGAGAATCACTGGTCTAGGCTTTAAGTCAGAATAGTAAACCAAGTCCAGCCCATAACAGTTGCCACCATCTCCTAGACTCATGGCTAAACCAAGACACATTCATATATATGTCAGGCTGTTTTCTGGGCAGTAATTATTTGCTATTTTCTCACATCATGATTACATCTTTGGGTTCTGAATCTATATCCATTTGTTTTCCTCTTTGGCTTTTGTATGACTGCTATTTTCTGACTAATTTTGTTTATGAGACAAGGCCACATGTTGTCTAGGCTTGTCTAGAACTTCTTATGTAAACACGGATGACTTTGTACTTCTGATACTCTTGCCTCCAAATTCTATCTTCAGAGATTGCACTGCAAAATCATGTCAAGCTGCCTAATATTTATTAAAAATATTAAAAACCTATAAAAATGAAAACAAACCAAATGAAGAAAAGTATTGTCAATTTTAGGGCAGGCTCCTATGTCTGTTTTCTTTGGAATTACAATGGCTTTGAGTTTAGTAGGTCCTCAGTAAGTCCTATTTAGTGATGCATCTTTCTACTCCATGAAATGTGTCATATACATTCTTGTGTTTTCATATGAAGTCTGCATGATAAGGATTTCCATGCTTCTTAAGTAGCATTGCCACCTGATTGGTGGAAAGCTTCGGATATGTCATTTGAACTGTCTTTCTAATTTTATCTACTTGAGTCTACTCAAGTCTACTTCAGGTTTAAAACAATATTCATTTTCTTATTTGAGAGAGAAGTAGAGAGAGAGAGGAAGAGAGAAAGAATGAGAGAGAGAGAATGGGTGCACCAGAGCCCCTAAAGCTGCCAATGAACTGCAGATACATGCATCACTTTGTAAATCTGGCCTTTACATAGGTACTGGGGAATTGAACCCATCTCCTGCTTGATTTTTTTACCCCCAGATCAATCTATTTTTATCCATTGTATGATGCATTTATAAATAGGCAATGACCACATTTTTTATCACTCTCAAGATTAGCCATTTTGATCTTTTAACCAACTCTCTTTAATTCTACCAGTTGTCCTGTCATGTAATGGACATTGCCCAAGGTTGAGGAAGAGAAAACATCATATAAAAAATTGTAGACCCCTTGGACTGGAGGGATGGCTTAGCAGTTAAGGCATTTGCCTGCAAAGCTAAAGGACCCAGGTTTGATTCCCCAGGACCCATTTTAGCCAGATGCACAAGGGGGTACACATGTCTGGAGTTCATTTGAAGTGGCAGGAGTCCCTGGTGCACCCATTGTCTCTCTCTCTCTCTCTCTCTCTCTCTCTCTCCCTTTTTCTGTCAAATAAATAAAAATAAAATATTTTAATAAAAAATAGTAGACCCCATATGGAATACTTACAATCCCACTGAGGAGATACCTAGTGTAAAGGGATGCAGGAAAAGAGGGTACCACCACATGATGTATCCATACAAGATATGTTTTAATAATAATAATAATAAAGATTTAAAAATCTATTTGACTTTCCACATCTCCCTATAATAACTGCTGTGGCTATAGCCTCAGCATGCCTACATCTAATTCATTTTTATTATGATTTTAATTTCAAATATTTTTATTTATTTGCAAGGAGAGAGAGAGAGAGAGAGAATGAATATGGTTGTTAGGGACCACTTGCCACTGTACAGGAACTTCAAACACATGTTACCTTGTGCATCTGGCTTTACATGGGTACTGAGGAATTAAACATGGTCTGGTGTGTTTTGCATGCAAGTGCCTCCAACCACTGAGCAATCTCCTTAGATTCTAATTTTAATTTTTTCTTGGCATAAATTATGACAGTTTTCATAATGGTATTTTCATATATACTTTGTTATTTCTTCTCCATTCTGCTCTCCTATTTCCACCATCTTTTATCATTTCATATCAGTAGTCTCATTTCCACTTTCATGTTACATGGTTGATTTATTGTCTTCTCAAAACAGCATGAACAGAGTTTAGAACAACAACAGTTTGCATATACCTAGTCCACAAACTCTATGGAAAGCGTTAACTAACCCTATTTTATCAGCACTATGGATCCTCAGGCCTTTCTTAAATGATTAGTGGAACCCATAGTACTTGTGCCTATAGGCACTGCTTCACTTCCGCCTTGCAATGTGTCTTCACATGGTGTAATATGTACTCACTCGTTTTGAAATAAAAACATTTGCATTTGAAGATATAGCATACGGAAGATGTGATAAGCAAATTTAATAATTTATTTTTTTCCCGTACCTGCTTCCAAAATCAGGCTGTTTCTATTGGTTGAAATTTGGGAATGGTTTACACAAAAATGATCACAAGAAACATTGCTTCTATCAAGTGCCCTGTTCTATGTCCTACATTTAAGACTGTGTAAATAATAGTAATATTCAAGAGCTGTGTAAGTACTGTTTCCTACTCTTCTTCACAGCTTCTCTTGTACTTCTCTTCATCCTGGATTCTATGCTTGCTGACACTGAGTTGTACACCCTGGTTCTCCTAGTTTTGAGCAAACTTTTTTTTTTTTTTTGGCAGGGCCTCTTGTCCAAATTTTTCATTCTCTTTATGCCTTTCAGTCTGATTATTTATTGCTTCTTTACTAAGCATCAGTTTGGGCATGATAGACTTCAGGAAGCATCCATGACAATCTGTCCCAGGAATATATCCTGTCTGTGAACTTTCAGAGCACATGATTCCTTCTGGGTCAGATCCTCATCATATTCTCCCATAGCTGCTTCTTGACTTGCATATTGCCTTTTTCTAGAAAAATGCTTGATACATAGTGGGCAATCAATAAAATTTCCTCAATTACTAAAAGAATCATGTAGAAGTTCTATAATCTGTTAGTGTCTTCATGTATGTTCTATTTCATTTGAATAAAGAACCTTATCAGGAAGGAATTAATAATCAATGACAAGACCTTATATAAAAATTGTTTTTCATAAATGTATTTTATGTTATGGGGAGATGTTGTCTTCTGTCATTTAACTGAGGTCCCTATGAAGGCATTATATTTTATAAACTGTTTCAAAATTGTGAAAAGAAGACATTAAAATGACTTAACCTGTCAATATTTGTCCCCACAAGTTACCATGGAAATCCTCTCTTCAAAAACACCCTCTATAAGATGTATGACTAAGACACTGACAATAAAGTCCATGAAGTAAATTGACTTTGAGCAAGTAACAGTAAATATGGAATAGCAATGAGATCAGAAATGATGAATGCCAGATACCAGCAGGAGAAAAATAGAAAACGTTTATCTGATAGAGGAACAAACACTTCTATCTACAGTGCTTTTTTAAAAAGTGTTTATAGCCTTTGCTATCAAGTATACTACTTTATGATGTGTTGAAATATTTTCCCATCTAGGTTATCAAATTCTACTCAATATGTGCAACTCAAAAGATTAAAATTGAGATGAACACATTTGTCACAGATAAAAGTAGACCTTAAATTACCAGTGCCTCTTAATTTCAATGCCTCTTCCTATTTTCTTCTTTTTTAAAAATATTTTCTTTCTTTCTTTCTTTCTTTCTTTCTTTTTCTTTCTTTCTTTCTTTCTTTCTTTCTTTCTTTCTTTCTTTCTTTCTTTCTTTCTTTCTTTCTTTCTCTCTCTCTCTCTCTCTCTCTCTCTTTCTTTCTTTCTTTCTTTCTTTCTTTCTTTCTTTCTTTCTTTCTTTCTTTCTTTTTTTTTTTTCAAGGTAGGGTTTCACTCTGGCCCAGGCTGACTATGTAGTCTCAGGGTGGCCTTGAACTCACGGTGGTCCTCCTACCTCTGCCTCCCAAGTGCTGGGATTAAAGACATGCACCACCATACCCAGCTTTATTTCTTATTTATAAGGAGAGGGAGAAAGGCACAAATGGGTACAATGGCCTCTAGCTGCTAAAAATGAATTCCAGATACTTGTGCCACTTTGTGTCTCTGGCTTTAGGTGGGTACTGGGGAAATGAACATGGGCCATTATGCTTTACAAGTCAATGTTGTAACCACTGAGCAATCTTGCCAGCTCTTATTCTCTTCTTGACTGAAGATAACTGTGCATGGAGTGCTCTAGGCCAGATAGTCACCACCTTGTTAGTTTCATTTCAAGAGAAATGGAGTAAAAAAAGAAATCCAGTTCTCTTAAAATTTAATTGGTATGTATTCATCACACAAATTTATGGATTTATTATGTTATTTTCATCCATGTATATTATACTTTCTTCTTATCAGCCTCCCTTACCCTTCCTTACATTCTTTTCCTGAAATACTCCCATTTCTCCTTCCATGACAGACACACATGTCACATATTAATATGACACCCAGACAAATTTGATAATTCACATATGCATACAATTTAATATAGATTCTGTATACATGAAAAAACTCTGAGTTTGGTTTATTTAATTTAATATGATAATCTACAGTACCACCAACTTTCTTGCAAATAGTTAATTCAGTCTTTATGGCTGAATAAAACCCCATATGTATAGGTGCCTCGAGGCCTAATTCTTTGCCTTTTGGTGGGCATAAAATAAATCCAAAGACAAACTTTAAAAAATGCTTTAAAAAACCCATAACATCAACATTAAAACACTCTGCAAACTGACATATTGTTATTATCATTTAAAACCTTGTGGTCCCTACAACATAAGATAATGACCAGCTTTCAGTTTATTTGAAGTGCTTAGGGTATGACTGAATTTAATATTGTTGAGGAGTTTTAAGAAGACAGAGGAAGTTTAGAGTTTTGAGAAACACTGGGCATTCAATGGAGAGAGAATTCAAGAGCCCATTTGGAACTCATTCTGGAGGCATAGTATTTAGAGTTAGAAGCAATGATGGCCCTTTTGGCAGTGAGTATGGCTAGATACAGGCATTTTCTCAGACAGCAGTGCATGATTCTTTCTACAGCTTCCATGGTATCCAATCTAAAGTTTAAAACAATTAATTATATTTGGTGTATTGTATACTGTTAACAAGTTCTTGTGTTTCTTCCCTGAGATAAAACTGACATCTTATATATTATTGATGCATATGCAACTAAATATAAACAAATTTAAAAGACCACTTGTGGTAGTTTGAATAGATGGTCCCCAATATATTCAGTGTTTTATTAGCTTGTTGTTTGCATCTACAGCCACCTGGCTGGAGGCAATGTCACTGGGCAGATCTTAAGGTGTGATGGTGGGTTTGAGATTCCATTGTAAAGATATGGAGAGTGTGCCCAATGGGAGTTCCTGAAGTGTGTTGTACTATGTGGCTGGTGGCTTTTTTCTCTCTTGCCTGGTCCTGTAAGAGCAGGCTGCTTCTCCTGCCATTATGAAACTTCCCCTGGATCTGTAAGCTTCAATAAATAATATCCCTTCTTCCATAACTGTGCCTGGTCTGGAAGTTCATCTCAGTGAACCTGAAGCTATCTGCTACAGAAGTGGTACCAGGAGTGGGGTGAGATGAACCTGACCATCTGGATGTTCATCTTTTGGAACCTTTGTTTTGGAAGAACAGACATGGACTTGGTGCTTGCAACTGAAGATGCCTTCTGGAGTGGTAAGCCAAATATTATGGGCTATTCTGATAAGAGTTTAAAAATGCTAAGTGCAAATGGTATTGAACTTCGAGGCTTGGCTTATGAACTTTCTAAGGGAAAGGAAAGACTGCAGAGGACTTTGCTGGAACTGGGTTACTGGCATAAGGGATGTCTGCGCTCTGTTACCCAGGCACAGAGTGTTTGATCAAGGTTAAATTTGTAATGGACTGATGTGCTTGGCTAAAGATATTGGACTGAGAGATTTAAGATTCAAGCAAGTTAAAATTAGAGGCACTGAGACTGGTTTTAGGAGCTGCTATTTTCAACTACATTAGCAATCTTAAGGAAGGTGGCCCAAATGCTTTACATTAAAACAATGGAGAGGATGCCTGAGGAAAGACTGTTAGAAATGCAAACTCTTTTGGGAAGAGTTGACTGGAGAAGGAACCTGCTTTTCAAGGCTATGATTTATTTTGTCCATGGATTAAGAATATGGCTGTGTCCTGCACACCTGGTATTAGTTTTTGAAGCATGAAAAATGCATGGAATGGTCATTAATTGCACACAGTTACAGGAGCCTCTGCTGAGATGTGGAATGAGGTAGGGTGTGAGGCCCTTACAGGCTGAAAGAACCTTTGGAAGATGGACTGTGGTTTGCATGGAGACCTGAAGATGTTTTGGATATACCAGGACTATGCAAAAGCATTACTATGGAGTGCACTGTTGGCCTGGAATGGAAGTTTTCCCTGGCTACTCTGCCCAGCTGGAGGGATGAAATTGGAAAACCTGGAGACTGTCAGTCTCAGGTTATATTGAAATTGAACTGCAGAAGTTTGATGACTGCTGATGGTGGCTGAGTTTGCATTGTTCTAGTCTCTCCTTGATATTCCTTATACAGTTAAAAATGTTTACTCTGTGCCTTTACATGTTGATAGTATTTAACTTGTTTGATTTTACAGGACTCACTATCTTAAGTTGGTCAAGACTGTGAGAACCTTTGAAATTGGACTGAGTACAATTTACAATGTGTGATAGTTATAAATCTATTGGGGGCCAGGGGCAGAATGTGGTAGTTTGAATAGATGGCCCCCAATATATTCAGTGTTTTATTAATTTGTTGTTTGCATCTGCAGCCACCTGGCTGGAGGCAATGTCACTGGGTGAATCTTAAGGTGTGATGGTGGGTTTGAGATATGGAAAGTGTGCCCAATGGGAGTTCCTGAAGAGTCTTGTGTGCTGTACTGTGTGGCTGGTGGTTTTTTTCTCTCTTGCCTGGTCCTGTAAAAGCAGGCTGCTTCTCCTGCCATTATGAAACTTCCCCTGGATCTGTAAGCTTCAATAAATAATATCCCTTCCTCCATAACTGTGCCTGGTCTGGAAGTTCATCTCAGCAAACCTGAAGCTGTCTGCTACACCACCTACAAACAGCATATTTTTGGCAATCTTTTTTACCCTACTAGTTTTTATTTACTATAGTTTGGATATATATACAGGCCTGCCTTATTTTCTTAAAGCATTAAAGCAGCCATTTAATAATTTCATCTTATGGGTGCTTTGTGTTTTATTTTACCTAGGTTCCTATCATAAATGCTCCCAATGTTTACAGCACTGTCTTTTATTTATTTATTTATTTAGTTTGGATTTTATTTTTTTAATTATTTTATTTAATTTTGGAGAGAGACACAGATAGAGACAGACAGAGAAGGAGAGGGAGACAGCGCGCCAGCAGTCTCTCAGGTGCTGTGAACAAAATGCAGCTGTATGCACCCCCTTGTGGCCAAGTGCGGCATCTGGCTAAACATGGGACCTGGAGATTGGAACCGGGTTCTTAGGCTTAGCAGGCAGGTGCCTTAACTGCTAAGCCATCTCTCCAGCCCTTATTTTGGATTTTATTTTTTGAGGCAGTGACTCACTCTTTCCCAGGCTGACCTGGAATACACTCTGTAGTCCTAGGCTGGCCTAAAACTCATAGCAATCTTCCTACCTCTGCCTTCTGAGTGTTGTTATTAGAGACATGTGACACCATGCCCAACACATCATGTGTTGTAAAATCGTTTCCTTCCTCCCTGTTCCCACTCCACTGAGTATCCTGCTTAGTGGAATTGCTGGTATTTACCATGGGGTTGTGAGAGCAGCAGTCAGTCATTGTCAGTGGAGGCAATGCCTATGGATATTCTCTCCCAACCCTGTGGCTCTTACAATCTTTCTGTCCCCTCTTCTGCAAAATTTCTGCAGTGAAGAATCCCTTGTAAACTTTTGCAATTACAACTACAGGGTACATCTCATACTATAGGATTTCAGGGTCTGAGGGTGCATGCTTATTTAATATTGGTAGGTTAATGCTACAAAAATTACATCAATTAGTTTGAAACCAATAGCATATCATTAAATTTTTTAAAAAGGTTCACATTTTTTTCTCTCCACTTAGCAGGTAAAAAAATTGAGTGCAGAGGAATACTTTTTATCTCTTGATCCCTGCTGAAACTAACATAGAGCTCAATAAATATTTGCTGAAGGAAGGCGTGAAAAATGATAAGTTCCACTCATACTTTAGTCTACGGTACACTGCTTGAGTTATGTCAGAGGCAATATTAAACTCACATATTAATGTGACACCCAGACAAATTTGATAATTCGTGGGAAGGTTCCTATGTGGTTATGAATTCACCAGGCAATTGCATAGAGTCTTTATTAATCTTATTTAGAGGCCCAGAAGGAAGAAAAGAGATTTCCAGAATCAATCTATATCTCCTTTCTTTCAGACTGGCCTATTCCCTGGAGCTAGCAGATGCTCTGTGTAGTGATTGGCGAGTGTGGGAAAGGGTAGAAGGGGGAGAGAATTATCAGTTTTGCTCAAAGCAAGAAGTTCATATCCCTTCTAGACTAAGTGGTACAACATTAATGAGTTGTATCCTGTCATTGTTTGTGTCCATGAGAGGACACATTGTCACTCCTAAGGGATTAACCTAACTGATAGCTTCTCCATTCTCCACTGACAATCATGGCAGTCCATCATGGAGCCACAGTGTATGTCCTGAGATTCTCTTCTACTTCCAGCTACTCCTGACAGATAGAGACTTATCATGGGCTCTGTAAACCTGCTTACTGGAATCATTCTATCCTGCTCCATTATGAAAAGAGAGTTGTCATCTTCCTTATCCTTATGACTGAACAGGCCTTTGCTGTAGCCTTTTTCTTTTTAATAAGAATCATCTTATTTCTTGTTGCCTGATTCATTGACAATTATATGTTGGTCATATTGACTGCCACAGTGATTTTTAATCCGTACCTAGAATTTTAGCTCTTGAGTTGTAAATGTGCTACCTTTCTATACTCCAACCTGGAGAATTAGGGTTTTTTGCATTAATATCTCTAGTGTTTCTCATGGTACATTTGTTTGAAATATTGTCTGTATCCCACAATGCTAATACCCCTGAGGGAGACAAAGTGAGTCTTAGAGGTATTTACTTTCTTCTGCCTTTTTATCAGCCTGATGCCTATTTGGCTGATCAGCTCTGACTGGCTTGGTACAGATTTAATGAATGCTCTAGATTACCCCGTGACTTTGAACTTTAATTTTTATGAGCTAGGTTCAGTCAAAGAGCACCTCTGTGCTTGTGTAATCTTTAGGATGTTCTTTCTCTACAGACTGATAGAATTTATCACCTCACGGTTGGGAAAGCATAAAGATGAGGCAGTTCTCCTGAGAGTTTTGTCTCTTCAGGTTGGTAATCCAGAAGCCTTATTTCCATGCTGGATCCCAGGATCATAAAAAGGAAATCCAAAGCAGAGTTCTGAAAGATGGCTCTTGTTCAGAGTCATTGCAGAGTCTGAAACTGACACTGCAATCAATGAAAACATGTTATTGGCCCTCCCCTGTTTTACTATAGGAAATCACAAAGCTCTATTTTGTACAAAAACAGTAACAGATTTTGTTGGTGGACTTGGATCAATCTGTTAAATACATTTGAAGGAACGCAGATATTAGTGAAGTTGGAATTTTCAGGTGGTGCCAAGAAATAAGCTTACCCAAATAAGCAATCAATCAAACAAACACACAGGCGTGAGGATTTACATAGTCCTTGTGCATATATCATATGTTCAATTGATCAACCCTAGAACATGATACAGGTTATTTTTTTCCCCAGCCATTCTCTTTTAGGTCTCAGGGTATATTTTACATTTAGAGGCATTGAATGATGTGAGTTTGAAATTCTCAAAAGAGGTTTTGGTGTCTTGGATGAATGTTACATGTGACTTCAAATCTGAACTAAGAAGCTGTAGTTGTTTCCACTTTAACCACCATGTTCTCAGAAGTAAGCTGAGCATGCAGAGCACTAACTAAAGCCACGTGTAAGCTACTGAACCTACTGAGATGCTATGGAAAGTTCATGAGGATACTTCAACCACTTAAAAGCTATCTGGGGCTTTTGTTTTTCCTTTGAAATTATAAAAATAATCTGACTTTTAACAGTATTATTCATGTATCCATCCACTCATTCATTTATTTATCTATAGCATACTGTTTTCTGTGTAGTAGCCATTGTACTATAAAGTGTAAGTAACACAATACCTATTTTGAAGGGCAATAATAGCCATGTTAGATAATATTACAGATGCTAGTTTATGATATGTCAGGTGAATAACATTTATTCACAGCAACACCTTTTAATTCATGATCTCTTATTAATTCTGTTTTCCATGTAATTGAAGTTCATATCCAAAGTTAAGCAATCACATGACAAAATTGAATTCCACTCAACATCTGCTATGATCACAATGCCCACAGGTTTTGTTCTGTTGCTTCCCATACTTCCCCTGGCTCTGCTCCATGGTTCATGGCCTAAGATAGACAGACACAGAACCAGATAACTCAGAATAAACTAGAGGAAGGTGCTAATAACAAAGGAACACATGAAGTATTATAGGAACACAAACATGAGGAAAATAAGAGGCAGTTTTCTTACTAGGTAGAACTGGACTGGGTCTTAAAAGAGCAATACCATTTTTCTTGGCAAATGAAAATGAAAAGCGACTTTAAGAAGAAAGATAGACATGTGCCAAAGTATAAAGTCCCACCTATGAATTTCTGTGTTGGGATACATGGAAAGTACTCACTGGTCTCTCTGACAGTTTATTGAATCTCATGAAGTTTATTGTATTGTATCAGTTAATTGCAACCCTGGCTGTGGAGTAGGCATGGCCCTGCCATCACTTTTGCCTTAAGCTAGAAATGACTCCTCACACTTTAACACTGGCCTGGTTATATCTGTAACACAGTAAGCACTAGGGTATCCTGAGCTCATGAATTTCAATGCACTGGTCTTGTGTTTTATCAGATCTCTATAATATGATGGGTGCTACTTAAATATTCAAAAAGATCTGAAATCATCATCTAATTCACATAGGAGGCAGCAACATTGGTTTAAAATCAGGGAGTCTATAATTACCCCAGAGAAGTAAGAGTGAGACTTGTCATCTGTCAAACAAGGCACTCACCTTGAGATAAAGCATAGTTATGGGTGACAGATGAGGAGCCTGTCCATTTCTCTACAGATTTGAAGATTGGCGGTATTTTAATTAAAGATATAATGCCACTGTCACTCACAAATACTAGTCTCATATCATTAAGAGCCTGAGAAAATCAAAAGAACATCCTTGGAATAGTCTGTCCTTAAAAGCAGTGGGGAAGTCTCTGAGAATATTGGAGAAAGAAGGGGAATGCACTGAATGTAATGACCCAGAAAATGCTGGAAAGCAGTAGAGTTGTAGTTTCATTGTAAATTAAAATTTTTGTGATGCTTAAATTCTATGCCAAAAGTTTTTTTTTTTTAATGACATGTAGGGGTTAAAAGTAATTCCTATACTTAGGACTGGTAATATTCTGAATATCACTAGAAGATGCTAGAAATCTTTAGAGAACTCCCTTATATATTGAAAACAAAGGAGTGAGGGTTGGAGAGATGGATTAGTGAAAAAAAAAAAAGCACATGTCTCCTGTGTCTTAAAAGTATGAATATCAGAGTTTGTATATCTAGCACCCACATAAAGGCTGGATAGGTGTGTGACCTGTAGTCATAGGGCTCTGAAACTAGAGACAGAACATCCCTTGGGCAAATTGGCTAGTTCAACTAGCTACATTGGTGGAGTCTGTGTTCAAGTGAGGGACCTTTCTTAAATAATGAAAATGGAGTGTGATTAAGGAAGACACTTTATGTCAACTTCTGGTACACACATCCCCCCACACACACAGAAAAAAATTAAAAAATAGGTCTTTGAGTAAAAGCTAGCAGATTAAATCAATGAGTTTTCTTCCTGCCATTCTATTGTCCTTATTAAACATTCTTAATGACACAAAAAGAGACATACATGTTAAAACTATGTGGACAAAGGGAATGGCTGGGAAGAGGATGCCAGGTGAAGTGTTTGAAAGCAGATGCACAGATGATAACTGAGTTAATGGGAAGGAGAATGCTGGATCTAAACAGAGATGAGCCAATCCTGTGTGCAGCCCAAGGACTCTAGAGATCCTTGGTTACCTGATATGTTGGAAGGGAAAACAGTTGGAATCAGATATGTCTTCTGAAAGCCTGCCTAACGAGCAGGCAGGCTACCCAAGAAAGTGGTTTCTTTAGGGAAACAAATTTGACCTTTGAAGAAGTGTGGAGAATACTGGGAATACTAACATTTAGAGCCCCCTCATAAAAACACTTACACTCCATGTAGTCTTGCCACTGTAAAACCTATCAGGAATGTCACTTGTCCTTTTCCCACTAAAATCACATTTTTGGTATGTGTATAGTATTTGTGGCATGTGTGTGGTGTATGCATGTGGAAGTCATAAGGGAATATTGGGTGAACTCTCCTGTTGTGCTTCTACCTTGTTTCCTTGAGGTAAAGTCTTTTGTAGAAACTTGACCTCCTTATTTTTTGTTTTTGTTAGAATGATTGACCAGTGATCCTTAGTAATCCTCCTGTCTCCAGCCCCCTCCCTCAACACTGGGTTACAGGTGTGCATGGCCATAGTCATGGGTGCTGAGAATTGAACTCATGTCATAATGCTTGTACAGTCATCTCCCTAACTCAACTACTTGTCTTTTAAGAGCCAAAGGAAGGGTAGGACTGCTTACAATGCAATCTTCCAGACACAAAATGGCTTGGATATCCATGACCTCAGTGCCTGGTACTACCTACACAGACCATCATAATAGGAGGAAAAGATGATGACATCAAATTAAAAGACTAATTGAGAGGTGGAAGGGATAGGATGGTTGATTTGTGAAGAGTAGAGTGGGGGTGGGCAGGGAATTATGATGCTTTATTGTCTATAATTGCATTAGCTGGAGGCCCTAGCATACCCCTTTCCCCTTCTCTCCACCTCTTTCTCTCTCTTAAATAAATAAATAAATAAATATTAAAAATGCTTTTATTTGTTAGAGAGACAGAGTGAACATGGGCATGCCAGGGCCTCCTGCTACTGCAAAGAAACTCCAGACATATGTGCCACTATGTGCATCTGGCTTTATGTAGGTACTGGGAAATTGAACCCAGACCATCAGGCTTTGCAAGCAAATGCCTTTAATTAACTACTGAACCATGTCTCATCCCATAAACCACATATTTTAAAGGATTTCATTGTGTACTTTAGCACCTCTATGATGAGATAATTAATGTAAGAATACTCTGTAATGTATTCTACAGCATTGAAATCACTTTGTAATTAGTTGAGCAGGAGTCCAATGGAATTCTCGCATTAAAAGCTCTTGAAAAGTTTGTTTCTTAATATAGCTTTTCTTCTGTTCTTATAACTTGGCTGTAGAATGCTGTAAAAAAAAAATTGCCTCACATCTCACTGGCTTAAAACAATAAACTTTTATTTAGTTATGACTACAGACCAGCGATGTTGGTGTTCTCATTCTGACTGGCCTCATTCAGTTCAGGTTTCTTAGGGCACCAGCAGGTGAGCCTGGTGCTAAGCTGCTTCTTTCTTTGCCATCCCAATGGGTCTCTCTGTGTTTGGGGGTGATCAGGTGTTGTGCAGGCTGGGGAAATTGGAGGCAATTCAATGTTGCTTGCTTCACATTTCTCATTTTCCAACAGTTTAGTCTGGGCATGATCATGACAGAAGCTAACTTTATGTACATTATGATTGTTAGTACCCGTGTGGTCAAAAAATATGCCACCAGGCTGATACTCGAATCATTTTCAGGTGAAGAATTGAGTCCATAAATGCCATTGGCCTGGTACATCTGGGTCTTTCTCATCTTGAATTTGGACCCCACTTTGCTAAGTAGAGAATGTTGATATTTGGGAGTCATATTTACCCAACAATTTGTTCTCAGCTGAAAGGACTGCATATTGTGCACATTAAAAAAATATTGGTTTAATTCAACACACAATTCAGCTTGAAACTGGAGTACATTTGCCTTGGAAATTCACTGACATTCAAAGAAATCCCCTAGCATTTGAAGGGAACCAGTTCATACAGCCAACTACATGTTCTTTGAAGTGTGGTTATGAAGGACCTCATCAATGTGGGGCTGAATTTGCACATTCCCTTCTGGAATGAAAGTGATGGAATCACTTTGGTGAATCCTCTGATCCATCTTCAAAGGCCACACTGATGGATCACATACAGGGTGGCATCCTGGTGGGCCAACATCTCAATACATGGTTTCAGAGCACAAGACAGGTAACCTTGAGAAATTGGCTTCTGCCGTCTTTACTGAGATGTCATGATTATTCTGTTTAAAGAAAAGCTATCTTGTGGACTTCATGATTGTATGGGTGATGGTACTAATCTAAATATAAACAATTCTAGACCAATAAATGATTTTTATAGTGCCATCATTATGGCAGAAAGTTACCTTGTACGATCAATAACAACAACAAAATACTACCTTTTGTTTGGGAAGTGTGTATTATCCATCAGACACTGTGGTAAACATTTCCACAATTTCACTTACTCTTCATGGCATTGCTATTGAAGTTAATATCATCCCTGATGTACAAAATCTTGAAAATTAGAAAGAGTACTCAACTAAATGTCATATATAAATGAAAGAAGGAAATGGAAAGCCAGTTTCCAAAGCCAGGCTTGTTAATGCCATTTCCCATGCTTTTTGTTGTGGTAGTCCTTTGCAATCTTGAGCTTCTTGTACTCTTCATAGCACATAGCCTGTAATGAATTTCCACTATGTGTCATGTTGTAGTAAATAGAAAACATTCCTATTACAAATTATTAAATGCCTAATGTTTGGAGCTAGGCGCTAAAAGTGAGGGAGTGGGAGTAAAACAGAGAAAAAAGACTTTAAAATAATGTAGCCACATCAAAGTAAGCAAATAACATAGATATGATGGATGGAGGGCAGGGGTCAGACAAGATTTAGAGGGATCCTGGTCTAGCTGAGGGCCTTTGAGGACCTTTCCTGTGAGCCCACATGGCATCCTTACACTGACAGAATCCAAGCATACAGACCTTCCTGTGCACTGGCCCTTGTATGTAGAGCAGCAGCTCCCAGATAGTGTTTCTGAGAAGTTAGTTCTTGCTCTTTACTGATGCTGGAGGAGCTAGGACGGAAGGAGCAAGCTCCAGGCACATGTGCTGGCCTCACTTTGGTGTTTGTAACTGCAATGTGGGTGGGGAACAAAACATGAAAGTATGGCAAGCCTAAGCTCCCGTCCAGAATTGTGCACGAGTTTGCTATTCCAAGACTGGAACAGGTTGTACGAGAATGATGCACTCAGAAGCCAGGGGGGAGGGGGTGTTGGGGGGGGCATCTGCATTTTCATGCTGTGAATTAGTAAGCAGGCTGCGATTGTGGATGCCTCGAATATTCTGTCCTTTGATCAGCCTCAAGAATCACATTGCCCCAGGTCCCATGCCTGGTGGATGCCCTGAGGCCCTCATTGCCATACTCCGGCTACATCCAGGGTATTATTTTAAATAACCCATGTATTTCACACCCTTTAAATGAAATAAATTGCCAGGTTTCAATAATAAGCATTTGGTATGCCTGTTTGTGTGATTGCTTTTA
Source organism: Orientallactaga sibirica (assembly GCA_036365145.1). Classification (NCBI taxonomy): domain Eukaryota; kingdom Metazoa; phylum Chordata; class Mammalia; order Rodentia; family Dipodidae; genus Orientallactaga; species Orientallactaga sibirica. Next base: position 51,452,474 of record JAEOAD010000005.1, read on the forward strand.
GATGAAAATGACAAATTGTTCTATCAGAGTAGTTCCAAGAAAGAAGTGCATTTTTAACATGCTGCAAACCCACTTTTCCCCCACTCATATTCTCCCTTCTTTAGAAACTTGCCACACTCATTCTAACACACACATCGTATTGACACCTCCATGAACATTCATGTCATACATGTACAACTGACCCATAAAACTGTGTGGAAGGCCCCTGAGATCTGGTGAAGTTAAAGTTATATGAAATTCAAGGAAAAGAGGCCTACCTGGTGGGTTTCAGTATTCATATAACTATATATGCATACTTTTATTTTGCTTTAATAAGATGTCCATTTTTACAAGGCTTTTGGTTTTGTGACTACAATTTTTGGTGTGTGTGTGTGTGTGTGTGTGTGGGTGTGTGTGTGTCCACATGTAGGCATGCCATGATGCACATGTTCAGGTCAGAGGGCAACTTATGCTGTTGGTCCTTATTTTCCACCTTGTTTGAGGCAGGGTCTTTTTGTTGTTAGCTGCTGTGGATAATGAACTTCTAGGGTTTCTCCTGTCTCTGCCTTTTACAACAGTGCATTGTCTTGATGGGTCAGATTCACTCATTTTCACTTCACTTGTATTCTAATTTTGAACATTTCAAATTCAAGTATAACCAAGGCCATTATGATGGTTTGATTCAGGTGTCCCCATAAACTTCAGTGTTCTGAAAGCTAGGTTCCCAGCTGATGGAGATTTGGGACTTAATGCCTCATAGAGGCAGTTTATTGTTGGGGGCAGGCTTATGGGTGTTATAGCCAGTGTCCCCTTGCCAGTGCTGGGCATACTCTTTTGTTCCTGTTGTCCACCTGATGTTGGCCACGAGGTGATGTCCACCCTCTGTTCATGCCATCATTTTCTCCTGCCATCATGGAGCTTCCCCTCAAGTCTGTAAGCCAAAATAAACCTTTTGTTCCCCAAAGCTGCTCTTGGTTGGGGGATTTCTGCCAGCAGTGCGAACCTGACTGCAAAAGCCATGATAAACATCTTTGTGTTTTTCTTTTTTCTTCTTCTTTTACTTTGGCTGCAGAATGATTTCAACAGGGTAAGCATATTAGAGTGGAATTATTTTTAAAAAAAGGAAATGGGAAACTTCTAATACTCATTTTCATGTTGATTCCAAAACAAGTACTGTAAAACTTTTAATCAGCAGGAATATGAATATGCCAATTTTTCAGTTTCCCAAATGTTTTGTTGTGTTATTGATACTTTGTTTCCCTGTTCTAGTACTTTCCTAAGTATAAATAAATTAATGTAACAAAGTTGTCTTAATTTGAAATTCCATTACAGTAGGAAGAATGAACATTTTCCCAAACTTTAGTGTTCATATGCACTCTTATGTGCATTGTTTTTCACGTCTTTAATATATTTGGTGTGTGTGAGTTTTTTTCTGAAAGCTGAATGAATCCATTAAGTATTATAGAAAACTTTGATGCAATATTAGACATTTGGGTAAATGATTTTTGTGTTAATGTGATGAAATATTAGATATTACATTAGTAGATAGTAATAACTTACATTTAAAATGTTTTCTCCCAATTGTAAGCAAGATTTTTCCCTCCTTGCCATCACTTAGTTTTCTGCTCAACAAACAGTTTCTTATAGAAAGCACTTCTTATCTTCTGTGATAGAGAAAGAGAGAAGGGTGAGGGAGGGAAAAGAGAGAGAGAGAGAGACTCTGATTGGGTCAAAACCTTGGTTCTGCCTCCTACTATGTGGCTATGGAAGAAATGGAGAAAAATATTTACTGTATAGATTATTGTGAAAATTAAAATAATTAGTATAGATATTAGAAAAGTTATGTATATTAAGTAAATTATATGACATAGTGGGCAGATCATAAACTTTGGAGACTGGTTTGCTGAAGTTCAAACCCTACTTCCATCATCAACTAGCTGTGCAAACTTCAGGAAATTACCTGACTTTTGTGAGCTTTATTACAGACATTAAAGGGATTCTTGGAGAATTAAATCAGGTGAATATCTATGTAATGCTTCGTGGGACATAATAGACATTTAATAATGAATTATAATTAGCACTAAATATATGCATGAGTGATTCTTTTTTGATAATATATTCTGCTACTACCTAATGAGATAAAATATTCTATGTATTTAGAGAACATACAAGTTTGAACTAATCTAAAAGCGATAGACTGAACTATTAAAGATGCCTTCAGCATGGCAGGAACCAAGATTTCTTTGTAGGAATATATAGGATAAATGTATCACTTGCTTTTAGGGTTATTGAGGAGACCAAAGAAGGTAATACTGTAATGCAGGAGGCAGAGTACCTGGTCCTAAGTGCTTGATAAATGTGATAATGATCAAATGGGATAGTAATCTAGGGACTGAAGTGGATGGCTGAGATATAAGAGGGATGGAAAATGAGCCCCCAAACCAGACATCACTTTTGATGATGGAAGGTCAAAGAGTTGTTCTCTGAGATGCACTGAGATTGTTCAGAAGCAGAACAAAGAGGCATTTTTAAATAAAGAATACCATGATGGAGATAAACAGAAAATATGCTAGCTGAGAGCTGTCTGATGCACTAAAGAGAAGTCACCTCCACTTACTCATCCACTGGGGCTTGAGTCAGGAGTTTTCCCAGATCAGTGCTTTGGCACATCCACGGAACATCTTCTGAGCCACCTAGATTACCACCATATTTGATCAGCACCATCATCTCCCATCAAGCACTTCCTCAGTACCAGAGACTCTGCTTAGTTCAGTATGTATGTCACCGCACTTACTCTTCTCAGTGACCCCCCAAACAAGGGTTCCATTTATGCTTTTTTTAAATGAGATTAAAGTTTGGAGAAGTTGTACAGCTGGAAAGCACTAAATCTAGATTTGAACCTGAGCCTGCCTATCTTCCTTACTCTCATCATTCTCTGACACTGGCTTTATATTGTCTTTTTGTATAACTGCCATCTTCCCTTCTGCCCACGCCCCCCCTTCCTCAAATGCACTAAAGTTCATTTCTCTCTACCTGTCCCCTTCCTGCTCTTTCCTCACTGTGTACATAGTCTCCCCATATTGATGAATACACAGTATACCAAGCACTGTGCTGAGTGATTCTATTTCTGTTTTTTTCTCCATTATGCTATAGTACTGAGAAAGTATGCACTAAGCGCCCAGTCATGTAAGATATGGTCCAGGGCTATCCAGGAAGTAAAAATATTAAGGCTGCTAAACTGAAGCTTAAAGGAGTGGGGATAACTTTTGCCTGCTTCCCTCTTTCTCTGCTTCTTCCCTTCTACCTTCCTGTTTTTCCTTCTTTTTTGTAAATTAATTAATTAATTAATTTATTTATTTATTTAGAGAGTGAGAATGGGCGCACCAGGGCCACTAGCCACTGCAGACGAACTCCACACACATGTGCCACCATGTATATCTGGCTTACGTGGGACCTAGAGAATTGAACTGGGGTCCTTAGGCTTTGACGGCATGCACTTTAACTGCTAACCCATTTCTCCAGCCCGATTTTATTTATTTATTTTTTAATTTTTATTTATTTATTAGAGGGGAGGAAAGAGAGGTTTTTCCTTCTGTTAAAAAAGTATATTTATTGGGCTGGAGAGATGGCTTAGCGGTTAAGGCGCCTGCATCCTAAGCCTAAGAACGCCGGTTCCAATCTCCAGGTCCCACGTTTAGCCAGATGCAAAGTGATGCAAGGGCGCAATGCCACACTTGCCCACAAGGGGGCACACGCATCTGGATTTCGTTCACAGCAGCTGAGAGACTGCTGGCACGCCCATTCTCTATCTGTCTCCCTCTCCCTCTGTCTGTCTGTCTGTCTCTAAAAAAATGTATATTTATTTATTTACTGAAAGAGAGGGAGAGAGAAAGACAGAAGAGAGAGAGAGAGAATGAGCATACCAGGGCCTCCTGCCACTTCAAAGGCTCTCTGGACACATGCACCACTTTGCATCTGGCTTTATGTGGGTACTGGGGAATCAAACATGGGCCATCCGGCTTTGCAAGTAAGTGCCTTTAAGGTCAAAGCCACCTCTTCAGCCCTTGGTTTTCCTTCTTTCCACACATAGTTGTAATATGAACATCCTGTATTGAAACTGTTAAGTAGTGTGTGTATAATGCATTCACATAGGAAGACAAGTACATCTAACTGAACTATGTTTCTGATCCATTGTCAGAATGCGTGTACACATCCTGAAGGCCACTGCCCAATGCTTCTTTTCACCCAGCAATAAGATGGTGCTTGTTACTAATACCCTTTATAAAATTCCCAAACAGAACCAAACCTGGGCAAGGAGGCCAATGCCAGTGATTAAATGAAGGGAGAGGGGGCTTTAGTAATTCTAATTCATTTCATTCTTTCTAGTTACTAGAGATTTTTGCAGCAGGGAAAGGGAAAGATCCTATGGTTATGGTTGCAACTTGATTCAGGGACACAGAGTTGGAATAAATGAGCTGTTGAGAATTCTGAGAGCTGGAAAACACAGGTCTGGACATGTAGCATAGTGCTTATGACAAGAGTTAGGGACTGGATGTCTCTATCCCCAACCCTGATTAATATGTTGAAGTCTTAACCCTCAATGCAATCATATTAGTTGATGAAACATTTGGGAGAGTAATTAGCTTTATATGAAATTGGGAGCAGCTCCCATGGTAGAATTACTGCCTGATAAGAGAATGAAAAGACACCCATCCTTCTCTCCCCATTATGCCAGGGAACATACAGCAAGAAGGTCGTTGGCTGCAAGCCAGGAAGGGAGCCTTTACTAAGAATTGGGCTTCCATGCACTATCATCTTGGAAGTCCCAAACTCTAGAATTCTGGAGAAATAAATTTACATTATTTAACATTTTACATTATTTAAGTCACCCAGTATGCTAAGTCTATTTGGTTGCAGCTGTCTGAGCTGCTCTGCATAAGACATAGGTTTCTCTAGCAGCATGACCTGACCACATGTCTTTGGGAATGACTGGCAGGACAGACCTTTTGCCTTTTGAGTATGATGGTAGAGAAGTGGCAGATTGCTATACTCCTTGTTCACTTAGGGAAAAAGAGTTTTCTAAACCACACACGTGAATCAGAAACAGTTCTGACAGTGGTAGGTGCTCCTTTTCAGTCCTAACCTCAACCCCACCCATGAACTCTTATGAACTTGATGGGAGAGCAAAGCTTTACCTTTTATTTTCTCTGCTGAGATCTGAATATCTGCAACATGAAGGGGGTTAATGCCATTATGGACTAGACCACCTTCAAAAGAATATTCATGTCATTGTTGATCTGTGACTTCAAAGAGCATAGCAGCGTGTACATGTTCACCTATTGCCTCTCACTGTTATGCATTATGACAGGAGATAGCAGACTGTGAGGTCATTTGTCTCAGCCACAACAGGACATAGATGTTGGATTTTTAGGGATTTTTAGTCTTTTGTGGTAGATGCTCATATATTTATTAAATGAACAATCTTAGTACACCTAGCCACACAGGAAATATAAATGTTAATTTTTCATTCTTTGTCACCTATTAATAGTGTACATTTGTATAATAGGATACTATGAATTAGTTTCATGAAGTTTCTTATGGAAATCATTTCATGGAAATTTTTCAGTAGTACATTATTACCTTCAAGCTTGTTTCTGAGATCTTCTGGGAGTGGCTGACAGATGGGAATGGGCACAAAGTTACACTATGTTAGGAAATTTAATTACAAGAAAGTGCATATAACACACATTCTACACAGTAATTTTGAGACTACATACAGATTAGATACTGAGAATTCCTGGATGTTTTCAATCTGTAAGTCTGTTTTTCTCAACCACATTATTCTTAGGAAGATTGTAAAACCTTCCTTCATCCTTGAAATTTGTTAATTTATTCAAAAGATATTTACTGAGCACCCACCTACCCATGCCTAGTACTGTCTTGGTTAATGAAAACAGAAAACTGAACAATATAGATAGTTTTTCCCTTAGAAAACTTATGTTTCCTGAGTGCTGTCCAGCAGTTTCTTTGCTAACAAATGGAACTGTTCTAATCCAATTAAATTTATCAGGAAATGATTTTACATCTGCTACATGATCGTCAACAACCTCAAGTGTTGAACATTTGACATATGGATAATGAAACTAAAGAGATGAATTTTTATAATTGTTTAATTTCAGTGCATTTAAATTTAAGTAGCTACTATGAGTTAGTGGCTATCAGACAACAGAGTTAAAAATGGGAGAGACTAACTATAAACAAGTAAATGCAAAACCAAAATGTATTCAGAATGAGGTACATACTTAGAGATATCACTATGTGACATGATGAAGGTAGAAAGAGGAGGCTGACTCATGTGGGGTTTGGGATGCGGCTCTGGTTGAGGAGGAGCGAGCCTCATGAGAGGGGCTCAGGGAAGAGTATTGCAGGCAGTATGAACACCAAGGGTCAAAGTCAAGCCTGAGGTTTCTCAGGCGTTCACTGGCTATGTAGGCACACTTGTCCTCTCCTACGTGTACACCAGAACCACAGGCTCCCACTTTGAGCTGACTGACTAATTCCTCTTGGAGGACTGCTTTTTACTGAAAGCATGTACCAAGCTGAGGGATGACCAGGAAGACCTGATCACATCTGCCCCAGTTGAGCTGCCATCTCTGTCTTACAGGGCAGTTGATGCAGGGAGCTGAGCCATGTCCAGGTGGTTTCAGCCACAGTCTTCTAGCTTCTCACATTCCTGGGATTCATGGGCAGCACAGCAGTGTTTGCTATCTACTTTCTGAATCTAACCCTTTTTTGATTTCTCTGGGGAGAATGAAATTCCTTTCTCAGACTCACTTCCTTATCTACATCCCAATGCCTGTACACCTCCTCCTACCTGTATCATCTCGTTGTCGTGCCTACTTGTTCACTGGCTCTTTTCCTTATGGGATCCCCCATGAAGCATATCTGTGTTTCTATTTCTGGTGTTCTCTTTCCATAGATATGCAAAGCAATTGCAGATACAAGAAACATTTAATTCTCAAGGTGTGGCTGGTATTATTATCAGAACTAGCATTATTGTTGCCAGCATCATACTCACTATTACAGATAAGGGGAGTGCTAGGGAGAAGAAATGCTTTGATCCAAATCATTCTGGAAACAAGTGGGCCAGACAAGGTGTCCAACTCCTCTTGCATTCCTTCAGAATGTTGAATAGCTTTGAAAACTTGAGGAAGCAAAACAAATACCTTTTCTACTAATTTTAGAAGGTATATGGATTCTGTTTTTATCTCACTCATTAACATGACCATGCTAATATCAATACTTAAAGAAAGGTGGTTTCCCTTTTTTTTTCTTTACTTTTCTTTTCTTTTTCTTTTTTTTTTTTTTTTTTTTTGAGGCAAGCCCACAGACTACCTTTTCTTAAATGTGAGAGAGAGAAAGAGAGAGAATTGGCACACCAGGACCTCAAGCCACTACAATCAACTCCAGATGTGTGTGACCCTTGTGCACATGTGTGACCTTGTGTCCTTGCATCACTGTGTGTCTTGCTTATGTGGAACTTGGAGAGTCAAACATGGGTCCTTAGGCTTCACAGGCAAGCATCTTAAGTGCTAAGCCATCTCTCCAGCCCAGAAAGATGGTTTTCGAAATAATTTAGACTATGCTTTATTATTTTTAATATATCAACTAAAATTAAAACCCCAAATTAGTTTTTTTTCTTATAGAGTACTGTGGAATCTTAAAATACATTTTATAGATCCCTTGAGCTTTAGAAATGTTGATTTGTGTCTGTTTATTCTACTTCACAGCCCTATTCTAACAGTGCAGACCCATCTTCCATCAATCCTGACACCTACCAGCCCTGCTATATCCACTTGTAAGGCAAAAGATGGAACAAATTCTGTGGTTAAGCTTATAACAGGAGCATGTGCAGGTTTGGGCTTCTCAGCTTTGTGCTGTGATTACTTTCTTCTGTACATGGTTCACAGGAAGATTTGTGGAGTGACTGTATCGGGCTGGGCCATGAGGGTCCTGTTTAGGGTCCTGTTTACCCTGAGAACTTAAGATTCCAGGTCAGCCTGGACCAAGTAATTAACTAACTATTTTTATATACATCTCCTAATTCTTTCCTAAATATAGAAACTCAGAATAATCCAAGGAGAAATGGACTGTTATTGAAGCCCTGAGGCAGTACAGTGTGCTGCCTGCATGTGCTGTCCTGAGAACATCATGAAGACCAACCTTAATCTTTTCCTGTTTCTCTCTCTCCCTCTCCTCTCTATATACTCTTTTTCTTGTATATTACCTATCTTTTTCTTCCTTCACCTTCCTTGCTGCTGACTTGTAACTCCCAGTACCAGCATGGGGTTAACTTTCATGATTTTCTGCATTTGAAACCTGGCTCTATGTCTGAATCCAGCTGTGTAACCCTTGAAAAGTTTACCTCCTAAACCTCACTTCCTTCACTTGTAAAGTATATATTACAATGCATTTACCAGGTAGGATTATCCAACATTAAATGAAGTAATATTTGAGAAATAAGTACATAGTATAAATGAAATAAATGTGTCTGACAAATGGTAGCTTTTGTTTGTTTGTTTGTTGCTTTGTTTATCAAGGTAGGGCTTCACTGTAGCCCAGGCTGACCTGGAATTTACTATGTAGTCTCTGGGCGGCCTAGAACTCATGAACTCATGGCTGTCTTCCTACCTTTGTTTCCTTAGTGCTGGGATTACAGGTGTGCACCACCATACCTGGTTAAATGGTAGCATTTTTTATTCCTGAAAGATCTATGGATTTTTAAGCAATGGTAGAACATTATGATATTTCATTCTTCTTTTCTCGTTCTTTTTTTTGGGTGCACATGTCTATGTTTGTGAGTGCAGGTTCAGATGCACCATGTAATCTGTGTAGGAGTCAGAAGTGTTGGTCCTTACATTTCACTTGTTTGAGACAAGGACTCTTGTTTTTGTTGCTGTGTATCCAGGCTAGCTGACCTGTGAGCTTCCAGGGATTCTCCTGTCTCTCTCTTGCTGTAAGGGTGCTGGGATTCCCAATGCATGCTAATGTGTTTTTGATTCTAGAGTTCTTAAATCAGGTCATCATGATTGCACAGCTAGCACCTTTACACACTGAGCCATCTCCTCAGACACTTCTGTTTTTAATCAAATAAAATCAAATTCAACTTGAGTCTCTATTCATTAAGATTGTCAAGAATAGGGTGGGAGAGATGGCTTAGCACATAAAGTGCTTGCCTGAAAAGCCAAAGGACCTCAGTTGGATTCCCCAGGACCCACATAAGCCAGATGCCATCTGGAGTTCGTTTGCAGTGGCTATAGGCCCTGACAAGCCTATTCTCCCTGTCTCTCTCTCTCTCTCACTCACTCTCTCTCTCTCTCAAATAAATCAATAAATAAAAATAAAATATTTAAAAAAGATTGTCAAGAATATTCAATGTTAGACAAATTTTTGGATCTCTCACTCTTTGTATCCTAGCACTATTACCCCAGGGCTTAGACCAGATGATGTAGAAGGGACAGTGTGCCAGTCACCACAATTGCCAATGCAATTCCTGCTATGTTGAGGGTTTTCCCCTTGATAATTCATCAGCCACTGCCTCTCAATTGTTTTATTACCTCTGATCAATGCTCTGCAGTAGCCTTCCCTACCTGTGGAACCATCTCCTTCTATCCCACTAGCATGTGTTTAACTGAGCTCCTGATTTTGCTGACCACAAAATCTTACTCATGCACCCCCACAGTCTGTCTTCCGTGATTACCTCCTGGAGCATCCTCACTCTCAATGGCACACACATTGCCACCACTTCCTCTAGGACAGTGCCCTTGATGAAACTCAACACCTAATCTAAACAGAGAGTTGGATGCCAATTTTAGCACCATTTGTTTTTGTAAAAACAAAAAATGAACTTTAATGCCTCAGGTAAGAGTATTTCCTCTTCAGACCATAAATTTACACATTTTTGTTTGCTATCTAGAATAGTACACAAGTATATTTCTGTGGGTGTTTTGGTTTTGAAACATTGATTGAGTTGTGATATACCACCTGCCCTCTCCCTAATACCCTTTACATTTATCTGCTTCCTACTCCTGTGACAATATAATGGAGGCTAAGCAAGATGGAAAGATGTTTAGTTTTAAGGTGCAAAAGTCCAAGATAGGGCTGTTTAGCCTCTGAAGAGTGTTTTCTGGCTGCATCATATGATGGGTGGTACCATGGTTGAAGTGTATGTAAGATGGAATAATCACAAGGTAAGGTTGGAAACAAGGGTTCCAGGAAAGGATTTTTCCTCTTCTGTCAACTGGGGTCCCATGAGAATGACACAAATTCCTTTCAAGGGTAGCACCTGAACCCCCAGTGAAATAACACCATTCAAATGAGCCCATAGCAATTATACTACCTCCCACACTACCATGCTGCCAGTCACTCTTCCAGCTCATGAGTCTTTGGACACACATTTAAATCATGCCCAAAGTTATATTTACATTTCAGTCTACAAAAGGTGACTTTCTTCCAGAGCAAGAAGTCCAGGGCCCCAAACTCCACAACTAGTTGTTCTTTTTATAAAGAAAAAAAAAATAGTGCTGGGTGTGGTGGCACATGCCTTTAATCACAGCATTTGGGAGGCAGAGGTAGGAGGATCCCCATGAGTTCAAGGCCACCCTGAGATTGCATAGTGGATTCCAGGTCAGTCTGGGCTAGAGTGAGACCCTAGCTCGAAAAAAATAAAAAAAGAAAGAAAAGAAAAAAATAGTATCATTGTGTTTGAAAGAAGTCTACCTTGGTATAATGATGTTACAGAACAAAGATATTTGTGATAATATAATTTTAATATTAAATTATAGACCATATGGACACATTATTTTTTATTACAGAAGTATGAGTTACATAAAGTTAGTGACTTTCATCTAAATTCCTTGGTGAATAGTTGGTTTTTAATTCCATGTTGCACTTCAGGCTGTGGTGAATCCTCAGTGAATGAGGGTTACCATTCATAACCTCAGACTATTGGTACTCCAGAATTCTGGGTATGCCCATCCAGAAAAGAAAGCATTACTTGCGAATTAGGCAACTTGTAGCTTAATGAGATCATGCTATTTCTCTTTTAAATATACATAGATGTTTCCTTTCTTTCCCTTTTTAATATCTAGACATTTTCCCAATCATTGTTTTTTCTGGTTCTTTCTGGCATACATAGATATCTTGTGATGAGGCTCTTAAATATTTTCTTTTCTTGTTAAAGAGTTCTTTTGTCATGTACTTTGTAAAATTTTTCTGTATTGAAATATTCAACCTCAAATTACAGAGACATAATAACAAAATAATTTTTAAGAAGCAAGACCATTGTATTCATATATGTATGATGTATGCATTTCTAGTGTAAGGGATCAAACCTAATGCTTTGTAGATTCTAGGCAAGCACATTACTACTGAGTACAATTCCTGGCTTCATTTTTGCTTCAAATTTAGGAGTGATCAGTACCCAAAGTATATGACATTTTAAAATAGGTTACAAGGAAAAATAAAAAATTTGTATATGTATTGAATAATAGTTGTGCATGCTTATGATCAGGGACAAAGTTGTTTCCATTTGGATTCCTTTGTGGAAATTTTCACCCTTGTCTTTTGATTATCTGTCTCTGTTTTGTCTTTCTCTTTTCATTCATCCTGTTACATGGTGTTTATCTTCTGGTGAAAAGAATCACTATGTAGACAGGTTGAAAAATAGTGGACTATGACAACAGATATCTAGCTATGATGTAATTAATGTGCTATTTACACAAATATGCCATTTTGACCATTTAATTTTCCCTCTGGAAAGATTTCCAAGGAGTTTTCATTGAACTTGGGTCTGAAACATGGACCTTCACTACACCAAGAATGACAACTAAGGAAAAGAGCATCCTAGGGACAGAGTAGAACATTGGCAATGATATGAGGACGTGCAGGTACTGACTCTGAAAAGGAAAGGTAAGACTAAGTGTGAAAGCTTGTCTAAGCCATGTTAATGGTTTGGTCTTGATTGTATGGGTAATAAGGGACCAGAAAACCTTTGAAGGCAGGGCCATACAACATCATTTTTCATCACAGAGATGCAAATTGTAACTACAATGTGATATTAAGTCATACCTGTTTGAATGGCTATGACCAAAAGGAGAAAGAAAGCAATTGCTGGTGAGGATGTGGTGAAAGCAGGAAACTTCCACACTGGGTGGAAATGCAAGAGAGTACATCCACTGAGGCAAGCAGGTCCGAGATTCCTCATGAAATTAAAAGGACAGCTACCTTATGATCCAGCAGTTAAAAAGAATCCAAATATTAAATCAGAAACTCTAAGAGATAAATATATTCCTGTGTCTAATTAATCATTATTCACAATAGCTTTGATATAGAATCCAGTTAAATGTCTATCAAAAGATGAGTGACTAAAGAAAATATATTGTACATTCAGAAGTACCTTATCTAATAGCCTGTTTAGCCTTAACAAATAAAGATGTCCAGATAGTTGTGACAACATGGTAAACAAGGAGACTCTATGAAACAATACATACACTGAAAGACAAATACTGAGTGATCTCACTTGTATGTGGATTGACAGAGAGTTGACCTTATAGAAATAGAGAGGGATATGGCAGTTATCTGAGATTAGGGTAGGGAGTTGGGAGATACTAGCTAAAGGACACAAATTCTTGACAAGACAGGAGAAATAAATTGAAGCTATCTGTTATATAACATGCCAGTATATTGCATATGTGCAAGTTGGTAAGAGTAAATTTATGTGTTTTATCACAAAAAATAAGTATGTTGGGTAAAGCATTTGTTAACTAGTATGATCTAATCATTCTATATTGCATATATGTATAAAACATCATGTTATATGCCATGAACATATACTATTTGCCTATTGATTAGCAAATTGAAAAAATATAAGAAATAAAGCAGAGATATAATATGATCTTGCCAATGAAAAATGAGAGTCTAGAAGTTTTTATTCTGTTTAGATTTGTGGACTGGTCCCAAGGCTGGGAGAAGGCAATCAAGGAATGAACTGCAGGAAACTGAGGGGTTCCTACTGGGAACCAAGATTCATGTGGCCATTGGACAGACTGAAACCTATATGGAGTCAGTCATGTCAGATAACACTGTCACCTCATGCACTTGTGACGTCAGTTGACACACCCCAAGCACCTGAGATACTATGCTGTAATTTTTTTTGACTGCATGTGGGGCTATTTGGTAAATTCTTCTCAGTGTCATTTCTACCTTCAATTCTTTCCTTACAGGTTTTCAGCCCCATAGTTAATTAGTGTTTGGTTGTGTGGTGGAAAAACCTGGCAAATTAAGCATAGTCCCTACACATTACTGGATATTGATATTAAAATTTACCATAAAGCAGCTTGGCTATGCCCTATTTCTGAAGAACTGGAGAACCTTAATTTTTCATCTGCTTCAATAGCAGCACTTGCTATGATTTTACATCAAAAGGTAGTATAAAGTTATTTTTGCAGTATTTCAATATGGCAAGTCTGAACACTGGAATGGCTTATGGAAATCTATATCTGCCTTGGCACTAAGGAGTTTCTGAGCCTCTTCCTTCAGTCATTTGTTTTTAACCTCTGAATGACCACTGTTATCAACACTCACTGCTGAGGCCAGTGATTGGCTTGTTCACATGGAATTAGCCAGTACCCCAATTAAGAAGACTCTTGTTTATTCCACTCAGCTTCTAAGAAGGCAATGTGTCTTTTAAGCTGGATAGACCTAGGGTTATCTAGGAACTGACCTAATAAAATCTCAATTTGGTTAGACCAAGGCTGATGTTTACTACCTGCTTCTAGGAACTGCTAGACCTGGTTTTGTCCACAAAGGGCCCATCAGATCTTGAGGTGTTTGAGGGGAAGCAGAGCACATTTGCTTTTGAACCCTTATTTATAATCTTTGCACTGGTTTGCCTTGGATTACTGCCCATTTGTCTCCTGCTTTGAAAACACTCTGGCTTAATCATAGTGAACACAAACTATAATTTCCAGGTACATTTCCATTATTTTTCTGGCCAAAGGGGTGGGATTAGAACAGGTGGAGAAGGAGTGGTTCAGTACTTAAGGATAAAGATTGAGATGTGGGCAGACTGGTTGGATGTCTGCCACTGCTTTCATACTAGCCATGGACTTAGCATAATTTTCAATCCCTAATCCTTGGTTTTATGTTTGTCAATCAGGTTATCAAGTTTATTTTATTTCATTATGGTGAAAATTTAGATTTATACATATAAAATGCTTAGATTATTGCATCAGATATTTTAATAACTATCAGACTGCATGTGTTATCATACATTTATGTCCACTTGAGAAATAATGGAAAAGACCCCCTAATGTCTACATTTTGGGGGAGTGCTATTTTTACAAAGGAAGATCACCTCCAGATTTAAGTAACTAACATGTAATGATATTGAATTATATAGCAATATACACAAGTAATGAATCTGTGTAGGTGAATATACATATACTCACTGATGTGCACACATATATATGTACACACTTTTATTTTATAAACATGCATTATATATGCAATGATATTTGTTAAGAAATATTATTATTCATGCCTTTGATACATATATTATTTCAAGCATCTAATATTGACATATATTTTGAAGAATTTCATGGTACTACTCAAGTTAACCTTTAGAGTTGCCACTCATTTTGGCCAGTACAAAATATTTAAATATTTAAATTCTGTAGTGATATTTTGTATGTAATCATACTTTTAACCTTTCATAAATTATAAAACAAAGAGCCTTAATGTTAGGTTGAAGTTAAAATATCTCAGTTTTAGAAATTCTGATCACAAAATTCTTATCAAATTTAATTGTTAGAATGATATGTCTGTCTTTTGTGGAGATATTTTTCTTTTCTGGCCTAAAGCATGTGATCTATTGGCTCATATAAAAATAAGATTTACAAAACTGGGTGTGGTGGCGCACGACTTTAATCCCAGCACTCAGGAGTCAGAGGTAAGAGGATGTCATAAGTTCGAGACCACCCTGAGACTACATAGTTATTTCCAGGTCAGCCTGGGCCCGAGTGAGACCCTACCTCGAAAAACCAAAATAAATAAATAAATAAATTAGTTAATTAAATAAATAAATAAAATAAGATTTACATATAAAGCAGAAAGTAAATGTCTAAGTGAATTTCATATCAGTTGTACAAATTAGCAAGGTTCTGCTACCTAGGGTATAACTTTCAAATTTAGAGTACCATGTAATTGAAGATGTTATAATTAATAATAGCTATAATTGTTTGAAAATGTAATTCATTAATGATTGTTGATTGAGAACTGAACAAGTACTGGGCTCTTTATTAAGTATTTTATGTGCATGGCCTGATTTGGTCCCAACATTCCTAAGAGGTGGGTGATTTTATTAACCTAACTTTACATATGGCAGAAATAAATTTTATACAGGTTAAGTTAACTGCCAGAAGTCACACATCTAGATTCTCTGGAGTCAAGAAACATATCTATTACTTCCATGTCTGTGCCCTACCCTCCAGCCATTCTGTAGATAAGCATTCTCAGATAAAACAATAATGTATTTTTTAGATATGTTCTCTGTCTAGCTGCTTGCTAAATAAATTCTGCAGAGTAAAATAAAAACATAAACAACATAACAAGGAAAAAGAAGTCTCTGAACTTGCTTTTTTCTTCAATTCAGTAGCTTGAACAAAGAATATTCAGAAGATGGTCATCGCCTTTGAGGGGCATCATATCTCCCAAATTCTATCCTAAATCTGATGTTGCAGAATGAGAAACTTCTATGGAGGACCAATCATTGGAAAGAGACAGGTAGTGGGAACATCGAAGACAAGCTAGAGATCCTCTGAACAGGGAATGTCTGACATCTCTGTGGACCTTGGGTTCTTTGTGCAAAATAGCAGGTAGAGATACAATCACAAATCGAATTGCAGCCCTCAAATTAGTATATCTGTGACCAACTCTTTTTCTTAATATATACTTTTATCTCTAGTTTGTGACAATTTTGTCCTTTATCACTACTCTCTGTTCTGCTTTTTTCTTTTCTTCCTTATTTCTTGAAACAACCCTCAGTGAAATCAAACTGTTTTCTGGCTTATTCCCCCTGGCTATTCTCTTTGTCCAGGATGACCTTTTTGTTCTGTTTTCTCTGTAAAAATCTTATCTATTCTTCTAAATCAGCTTATAAATAGTAAGGCCAGCCCATATGGGAGAGATGCCTCAGTAGATTGTGAGACATTAAGAGGAGAAAGTTGAGCCCTGTTGACCTCTTTCATGGGAGTTTATAGAACACAGTCAAATCCTGAGTTATACTGAGTTTATTGCTCTCTTGTTCTATATGTGATTGTCTTTTCCCTAATAAGACTGGAAATATTTTAAATGATGGCCCCATTAACTTAATATGGTTAGAACCTACCATAGTCTTACTCAAAGAAAAATGTTTATCACTATATTTTATATTGCTTAATTTTAGCTTTTATATTTTGCTCATAGCAGGAATTAAACTAAAATTTCCACTGAATATGAAACCCAGAGATTTTTAAGGAATATGGTTTTTCTCTTAGTATGTCTATATTGACCAGTGTGTACATAAGAATGTACAGAGAGAAAAAGCCATGCAAAAAAGCTTTAATTGTCTTCAAATATTTAAATCAGAACAAATGATTTCTATTTCTTTCATCAGATCTACAAAAGTTTCATTATCTGTGGAAAGAAGGAAGGGTTGGGTGCAATATTTAAGGACTCTTTAATGCACTTTAAGTCCTCTTTTTTTCCAAAATAATTTTCAACACAATTTAATAGGCAAAACTACAAATCACCTACAATAACATATAAATCTCTTCACAAGAACAACTCATTCTATTACTTCAGTAATCAGTTATTCAAGCATTCCTTTAGTAATATTTACTAAATCTTTACCATGAGTAGCATTTTTTATATTTTATATTTATTTATTTATTTATTTATTTATTTATTTATTTATTTATTTATTTGAGAGAGGGAAAGAGGGAGAAAGAGAGAGAGAGAGAGAATGGGTTCACCAGGGCTTCCAGCCATTGCATATGAACTCCAGATGCATGCACCTCCTTGTGCATCTGGCTTACGTGGGTCCTGGGGAACTGAACCAAAGTCCTTTGGCTTTGCCGTCAAATGCCACAACCACTAAGCCATCTCTCCAGCCCATGAGAGGCATCTTTTTTAGGCACTTAGAATTTTGAGTTAAAGCAAATAAAGAAATGTGTTTGTTCTTGGGCAATGATGATTGATATTATAGGAGACCTATAAAGCTGATGAGAGCATAAAGGGGGTAATGACCAACACAGGCTATTGAAGAGCTGAGACTTGCATCCACAGAAGTTGATGGGGTGATGTCAAAAAGTTTTCATTAGAAGCAAGCTTTTGGGCTCTTTCTATTGAGAAAGGACTTCTAGGATAGTAACTTGGCAAGATCACACAGCCAGATTGAGGAGCTTGCTATGCAGGGTCATACAAATGGGTGCTAAGGCATGAGGCTTCATTCCAGAGGAGAATCTTTGCAGTTAAATCTATGGCAAGTGAGTGCTCAGCTGGACCCATTTGCTTGAAGGAAGTTCAAAAGACGGAATGATTTGAAAGGTCAGTTTCTGATTTCCCTTTAGAATTTCAGAGCTCAGCTTATTTTACATTACAAGGAGGCCTCATTACCTGGTGTGTGTGTGTGTGTGTGTGTGTGTGTGTGTGTGTGTGTTGTGTGTACAACCCTAAAGCCTTTATTTACTTAGGCTGTGTGGTGTTTTGAATTAGGTGTCCCCTATGAACTCCTGTGTTCTGAATATTTGCTCCATAGCCAGTGGCAATTTGGGAGATGGAGCTTTGAACCTTGAGTTTTATTAGCCCTAGCTTTCTAGTGTTCATTGGCTCAATGTCCTGTGGCTGTTTTCTATCAGTCGTGGCTGACATGATTTCCATGTTCTCTGCTTATGTTTGTTTTCTATTGCCATCATAGAGCTTCCTCTCCCCTTGAGACTGTTAGCCAAAATACATCCTTTCCCCTTTTGAACTGCTTTTGGTGGTATGTTCTGGGCCAGCAATGTAAAGGTAATTATAACAGGCTGCTTTCTGTGCAAATGCTGCCTCAGTTAGACTAATCCTGTTCTCATGTCTAGGGAAGCAGAATTCCAATGTTAATATCTTCTTTTTGTTTTTCTTTTCACATGTGGGGAAGAAGTCTGGGAAACATGACACACTTTCTGTCCAATAATTAGTGGTGAGTGTATTCAAAAAGATAAGCTCCCTTGTCTCCCCTTCTTTCCTATGCCTCCATACCTTCCCTCCATTCCCTCGCCTTTCATTTCCTTCTCTGCTCTCTCTTTTGAACTCCTTTCTTCTCTCTTTTATAAATAGGGCATACAATCATGCTCCTTGCATGTTAAAAACAGAGAAGACCAAAGTCATTGGGTAATAGCAACACACACTTGATTTAAGCTTTCAATGGTTTCTCCATTTAAGGAAGTTATGACTTCTAGCTAGAAGTTTCTTAAACTTTGAACAATCTTTGTTCAAAGAAGAACCCTTAGATTAAGAGATGGGTTCCTCTTATAGGTGTTCTTTGACCTGCCTTGCCTGCCCTTTCATTAGAATTGGAATATTTGCTTGTGAGATTAGATTTACAATCTCACAAAGGCTGTGAATAAGAAAAACATCAAAGAAAATATCTACTTAATGGAACTGCAGAGGAAGTACAGAAAGTGAGATTGCATTCTTACGATGTTGACATAAGTTATCATGTGCTCTCTGTGGTGTTTTGCTATGTGAATGAGGTGACCAAACACTGCAAAAAATGCTTCAGCTTTATAATTCTCTTTGTCAACTGTGTGTCCACATGTATCTAGAGATTTCTTCTAACTCAAACTATCAGTGAATATTTTAAGTTGAACATTGAAGATGACAGTTATATGTGAGTTAGTAAATAAGTAGATTTGTTAAGTCTGTGTTCAATTTCTGGTTCTCTTACTTTGAGCAAACTATTTAAATACTTAGGATTGGTTTTCTCATCTGTAAAATAGATGTGAACATAGAGATTCTTAGATTCCCAACAACTCAGAGGTACTAAGAGGATTAAGCATGATAAGGCATACAAATGGCAGGATATAACTCCTGGTGTGTATAAACATTCAATGATTTCCAGTTGTTAGAAGTAGGGTGTAATTGGCATGACCAATAGGATCTCTAGGAATTGTAAAAGAACTAAATTTGCATCATTTGCATTACTTTATTGTCAATTTGGAAATACTCCTGAATGTGCGTATAATAGGAACAAAGGTATATCACAAGCTGCTAGCAGCTTATGGCTTTGCAAGATGTTTCCTGCTTAATGACATTCACATAAAGTGTGAAAAAAAGGAAAGCAACCTAGCAAAATGTTCTACCTGTAGTTCTGCCACCTGGAGATGGAGACATTGGCAGCCAAGACAGAGTGGGGTGGGCACTACCGCCCCAGAGCACCAGAGCATTTCTTTCTCTCAGGTGTTCCTACAGAATGTAATCTTAGGAGATGTGGGGATCTATGGCCATTTGTTGAAAGTTGTAATCTTCTGATATGGATTTAACAGAGGAGTACAAAGCACTCTAACCATCAAAGTTATTGAATATGTCTGGTGCCAGGGATGATTATCAGAGTCTGGGCAGACAGAGGTAAATAAGCTATAGCCCAGATATACTGTCTTTCCAAAAGCTCACAGTTCAGTAGATATTGCAATAATTGACAGAAGAGGGGACTTTTTGAAGGGTTCACAGAAGTGGTAATTATTGAGCTGGGTCATGAAGAGATAAGAGTTTTCTAGATAGAGAATCAAGGAAAGAAAATGTTTTAACCTTTACTTTTCAAGTCACCTACAATTCTCTGCATTCCTCTTTGTCTAATATGCAAGGAAAGGTACCTCTTTCTAATATTCAAGGAAAGGTGCCTCTTTCTTTTCCTTAGTTAAAACCTTGATATTAAAGTGTTGTCCCTGGATACCTGCTCAAAATCACCTAGAATGTTTGTTAAAATATGCCTTTAGACTCTTCACCTTACCTACTAAAATGGAATCCATACATATTGGGCACAAGGTAGACTTTTTGTAATAATCAGAGACTCAGAGATTGTGAAATACTTTTATCTTTTGAAGCTTCTTTTAAAAGAAAAGAAATGTCAACATAGGGTGTCCATAACTGTGACTTAAACCTCTTCACAACCCCCCAGGATTGCCTTCCAATTTTCAAGTTGTAGTAACAATATCATAGCTGGGTGGCTTATAAACAACTGAGACTTATTTCTCAAGGCTGAAAGTCCAAGACAAGCTGTCCCACACATCTGCTATCCAATGAGAGCATTCCCTCATTCATAGGCAATGTTCTGCTTGTAACCTTAGATGGTAAAAGTGACTAATGAATTCTCTTGGGTTTCTTTTTAAAAGCATATTAATTTCATTCATGAAAGCTCTACCTCCCAAAGGACTTGCCACTCAATTATATAGCCTTCAAAGTTCAGGTTTCAAGAGAAGGGGCAGGAGGGGGACATTCAGACCGTAGTTGGCCTCTTATGTGGTTATCTCACCACACTTTAGATTATTGTCTAGCAATCATTACACAGATGAAGCTGAAGGAGGCTTAAAGAGTGACCACTCTCTTATTTTTTAAAATGTTTTTATTTTTATTTTTTATTTTTTGTTTTTAATTTTATTTATTTATTTGAGAGCAACAGACAGAAAAAGAAAGAGAAAGAGAGAGAGAGAGAGAGAGAGAGAAAAGGGCACATCAGGCCATCCAGCCACTGAAAAAGAACTCCAGATGCATGTGCCACCTTGTGCATCTGGCTTACATGGATACTGGGGAATCGAGCCTTGAACCAGGATCCTTAGGCTTCACAGGCAAGGTCTTAACCACTAAGCCATCTCTCCAGCCCCCACTTCCTTATTTTTCAAATGAGCATACCCTGATGTAGTCATGCACCATAAATGCTTGTTGGATTGGAAAGTACAGGGCAAGTGCTTAAGATGTCCCATCTCTGCAGGGCCGATCATAAATGGAAGAACACCTTTCCAGAATGTTTCTCACAGTTTAGGTTACAGCTCTTTTCATTTGCAGACACCTCAGAACGTTTTCTGCAGAATCATTTCCACTCAACACCTGTCAGAGGGTGGCACAGGGAGGCAGAAGCTCTTCAATGAGCCAGATTCTCTTAAGTAGGTCGGTCATCATTAGCTCGTTTTTGTGAAGAAAATGTCATGAATTAAGAGGATAGACATAGTAAAAGGAGAATTTTGGTATTTTTATAAGCCAGTTGATTGACTATTATTAAATTCTAGCTTGCTATGTGTTGTACACTAGTAAGTTATATCTATTTTAAAAAATACCTCATGTGAGATTTTCATGTTGCTTCCTCTGGAATAGTGATCTTAAATGGGGGCATTGTTGTCTTCCAGAGAACAATGTCTGTCAGCATTGTTTTGTACTGACAAGAAGGGATTGGTGTTACTAACATCTGGTTATCAAGGCTGGGGATGCTGTTACACTATCTGCAATGCAGATGACAGCTCTCAGTAACAAAGTAGTATTGACCCCCAAAATGCTAACAACTCCCATGGTTGACAAACCCTGATTACAACCAGGATTCTTCACTAAGGAGAATAAATAGAGTCTGGGAGTCTATGGATAGACCAAAAAGAATTTGTGGACTTCTCTGAAAATTGGAAAGGTGCTAGGATTATTATCAGATTCTCAATTTTTTTTTTCAAGAAGCAAATCACAGAACTTCTGCCATGCTGTATACTAAGAAACTTCCTCTCATTTTCTTTTTCAAATAATGTCTCTTACCTTCATCAAAAATGTACTTAATATTTTCCTGTACATGTGTATAGGTAATAAAGTGATTACATATCCTGGGACACTTGAGACATGCCAGTCTTAATTACTAATAACATCACCTTACACTCTCCAATGAGTCTCGGTTCTGACTTGAGTGATAAGTTATAAGATCATTGCTATAGTAGATTGATCCATTTTAAGTCTCTCCAAGCTTTCAGGAAGTCCTAACTGCTGAAGTATAAATTGTATGTGTTTAAAGGAAATAGATGAAAAAAAAAAACTACTAGCACTTAAATATAGAATTCCTTCATTGCTGACTACCACCTCAGGCAATGTAATCCTTTTGGAGTATAGAAGAAGGAAAGATGGTATGACAACTGCCACAATTATGTTAAATATTTTGCTCAGTATATCTTTATGTACTAAAAACAGATAACATTTAGAAATCTCATTATGGATACAAAACACTAGCCAAATTAGGGCATGTTCTCATCACAATCTGTGGTCTACATAGCTGAAAACCCTGCAAAAATTCAAAATCTGTACAAAGTTTGGTCCTAAGAGAGATATATTTTATTGTATTCCAATGAGGGAGTGGTGTGTGTGTGTGTGTGTGTGTGTGTGTGTGTGTGTGTGTGTGTGTGTGTGTTGAGGTATTTATCTTGCAATTGTTTATGAGAAAGTAATTAATACTTTTCTGAATCCAAGTAAAGGATTCTACAAAAAAAAAAGGAGCTGAAATTAGTTTTCTCTGAAGCCCTTTCCAGTCTAGAACTCCATATAAGTTTATTCCTTCACTTATTTATTTATTGATCTCTCCAAAGCAATTGACCACCTGATTCCAGTTAGGCCCTTGTGGTATTTTGAATATATGGCCCCCAATATATTCAGTGTTTTATTAGTTATAGTTTGTATCTGCAATCACCTTGCTAGAGACAATGTCTCTGGGGGCCTGTCTTAAGGTGTGGTTATGGTTTGAGATTCCATTGTAAAGATATGCAAAGTGTGCCTAGAAGGAGTTCTTGAAGTGTGCTGTGTGACGTTTTTGGCTGTAGTTTTGCTCTGTGTGCTGTGTGGCTGGTTGGTTTTTCTCTCTCTTGCTTGGCCCTGTGAAGGCAGGCCAGCTTCTTCTGCTATTATGGAACTTCCCCTGGATCTATAAGCTTCAATAAATAATATCCCTTATTCCATAACTGTGCCTGGTCTGGAAGTTCATCTCAGCGAACCTGAAGCTGTCTGCTACAGTAAAGTGGTACCGAGGAGTGTGGGGTGAGATGAACCAGACCGTATGGATATTCGTCTTTTGGAACCTTTGTTTTGGAGGATTGGGCATGGACTTGGTGCTTGCAACTGAAGATGCCTTCTGGAGTGGTAAGCCAAGTTTTAAGGACTATTCTGATGAGAGTTTGAGAATGCTAAGTGCAGACAGTATTGAACTTCAAGGCTTGGCTTATGAGCTTTCTAAGGGGAAGGAAAGACTGCAGAGGACTTTGTTGGAACTGGACTACTGGCATGAGGGATGGCTACATTCTGCTATCCAGGCCCAGAAAGTTTGATCAAAGTTAAATTTGTAATGGACTGATGTGCTTGGCTAAAGATACCGAACTGAGATTTTAAGATTTTAAGTTGGGAAACCTCAAGCAAGTTAAAATTAGAGGCACTGAGACTGGTTTTAGGTTACTAGAGCTGCTATTGTCAACACATTATCAATCTTAAGGAAGGTGGAAGGAAGGTGACCTGACTGCTTTACATTAAAACAATGGAGAGGATGCCTGAGGAAAGACTGTTAGAAATGCAAATTCTTTTAGAAAGAATGGAATGGAGAGAGAATCTGCTTTGTCAAGGCTATGATTTATTTCGTCCCTGGATTAAGAATATGGCTGTGCCCTGTACACCTGGTATTAGTTTTGGAAGCATGAAAAATACATGGAGTGGTCATGAATTGCACACGGTTCCAGGAGCCGCTGCTGAGATGTGGCATGAGGCAGGGCATGAAGACCCTCAGGATTAGGCTGGAAGAGCCTTTGGAAGATGGACCATGGTTTGCATGGAGACCTAAAGATGTTTTGGATATACCAGGACTATGCAAGGGCTCCCATGTAGTGCACTGTTGGCCTGGGATCAAAGTTTTCCCTGGCGACTCTGCTCAGCTGGAGGGGTGGAATTGGAAAACCTGGAGACTGTCAGTCTCTGGTTATATTGAACTTGAACTGCAGAAGTTTGATGACTGCTGATGGTGGTTGAGTTTGCATTGTTCTAGTTTCTCCTTGCTATGCCTTATACCAGTTAAAAATGTTTACTCTGTGCCTTTACATTTTGAAAGTATTTAACTTGTTTGATTTTATAGGACTCACTATCTTAAGTTGGTCAAGACTGTGAGAACCTTTTAAATTGGACTGAGTATAATTCACAATGTGTGATAGTTATAAATCTATTGGGGGCCAGGGGTGGAATGTGATAGTTTGAATATATGGCCCCCAATATATTCAGTGTTTTATTAGTTATAGTTTGCATCTGCAATCACCTTGCTAGAGACAATGTCACTGGGGGCTGGTCTTGATGTGTGGTTATGGTTTGAGATTCCATTGTAAAGATATGCAAACTGTGCCTAGCAGGAGTTCTTGAAGTGTGCTGTGTGACTTTTTTGGCTGTAGTTTTGCTCAGCGTGCTGTGCGTCTGGTTGGTTTTTCTCTCTCTTCCTTGACCCTGTGAAGGCAGGCCAGCTTCTTCTGCCATTATGGAACTTCCCCTGGATCTGTAAGCTTCAATAAATAATATCCCTTCCTCCATAACTGTACCTGGTCTGGAAGTTCATCTCAGTGAACCTGAAGCTGTCTGCTACACCCTACATATGGTCTTATAATACAAAAATAAGAATCATTCTTTTAGACTCTAAAATCCTCAGGGTCTGGTAAGCAAAGATAAATACAATGTGCCAGTGATATGTGGAAGTAGATCCCTTGCCACAGGAGATGAAAGTGTATTCATTTACTATTTGGATATGATTCAGCAATGAATGCCTTCAGAAGGTATGATTCCAGTGGGAAGGACATGGTTTATCTACTAGATGATAAACTTCCCTCAAGCAGGAAGTTATCTCTTCCCTTTGAATCTCTTGTATAACTGGCAGGAGGTGGTGAACCAGGGCAGAAGCTTTGCTACTAGATCTGGAATGCCAGTTATAGGACTTATTTTACCATCTGGGACAAAAAGAGTTCATTTCCCTGAGGTTCAGTTTCTTCATCTGGGGTTTTGAGACACTAGTAAAATTTCCAGTAACTGTTTAACAGGATTGAATAAAATTCTGCAATAAAGCATTTGGCACTTAGCACTCATGAAAAGCCAGCTCCAATTTTGTTGGATAGGAGTGTCACAGATAAAAGTGCATAGGTGTTAGAGTCCAGAGACTGTGAGCTCAGTTCAATCCCTGTCACCTAAGGACAAGTAGATTCATCAATTCCAACCCCAGTTCACCTAGTTAATCAACCATTATACACACTATACAGAGCTGCAATGGCTCAAGAGCATTAAATATATCAGTTGATTGGTATATAGTAATAGTTTAGAAGTGCTTTTATGCCTTAGAACCTTTTGATTTTCTTGTTTACATTACTCCTTTACTGAAAACATCTGTAGAATCTCTCATTGGCCTACTCATTAAAAATGCATGTTCGAAGCTCACCTGAGTCTAAACCTTATTGCTCTACTCTAACATGGACAGATACATTATCTGACAGCAGTATTTTATCTGGTATGTCCACTTGCCACCTTTCTGCTTGATGACTCCAGTAATAGGAGGTCACAGCTTTATCTGCCCTGCCTTTTCCTGCTCCTCAGTGACAGTTTATCCATTAGGCACTGGTGCTTCGTCAGTCACAGCAAGCTCTGCTCCAGTAACATTGGCCTCAAGGTGGGACAAGTTTTCAGAGGTTGATTGCCTCTCAAAAGGGTGTGCCTGAAGGCTGGAGGTCATGTTGCTACATTCATTGCATTCTCACCATACCCACACATGCCAGTCAATGTCTGTGCCCCAGTGTCATCTCAGAGGTCATCAGTAACTGCTCTCTTGCACTTGGTCTTCCACCTCTTTGAAGCTCCTACTTGCCATTCATCCCCCTCCAACCATATGTCCTCCAATGACAGTGCTATCTATAGCACTCTAATTTTCTGGGGTAGCAGAAATAAAATGCATGTTGTCTGACTACTTACCCTGGTAATGACACAATTGTTTCATTTAATTCAGCTTTAATTTTTATTTATTTATCTGAGAGATGACAGAAAAAGAGAAAAGAGAGAGAGAGAGAGAATGGGTATACCAGTACCTCCAGGATCTGCAAACAAATTCCAGAAGCTTGCACCACTTTGTGCATCTGACTTATGTGGGTTCTGGGAAATTGAGCCTGGGTCCTTTGGCTTTGCAGACAAGCTCCTTAACCACTAAGCCATCTCTCTAGTTAATAAAAAGAATTTGTTGAAATGTAATTCTACACTTCAGGTGAACTTTTTAAAAGTTATTAGAAGATTACATTCCTAAATCCCTAGTTCTCAAATACACAGTTCCCTAATCATCTTGGCACCAAAATTATATCCTAAGGATGTAAACAACAAAATATGGTTCAAAGCCATATTCAGGGTCCTTCTGCCTTTGATTCTAGTCATTGAGTAGGCAACGATTGCATGAAGGTAAGGCTGCCATGACCCTGTCAAGCTTTTGCACCTGCAATTCTTGAATCTTAGCCAGAGATGCTAGTTTTCCATCAAAAAGGACACATGCTAGAAAGGAGGATTAGAGAAGCATTTTTTTTCTTTCTGTCTTTGATTTTTCTCTCTGTCCTAGTGGATATACTTAGATGAAACTGAGAGCTGCTGAGCAATGCTAAACACACGTGGCATGCAGTTGGCTTCCAGAAAGCAAGGAAGAACAATAAGCATGACTTCACAAGCTACCACATGGAAGTAAATCCTGTGGCACTTTATCATCTTCAGCTCTGAAAAGTGAAAGAGGACTTATTAATATGTAACTACATAGTCATTACATATCTATGCTATATAGAATACATAATTAGAGTCACATCAACTGTATAATTTATCATTGGTAGGCACAGTTAAGACTGCTCAGATAAACATGTACTGTAATTGTGTAGTAATTGCTATTCTTTGAGTAAAAGTAGTAACCAATAAAGTGAAAAGTGGCAAGTAATTGCTTCATAATTATTTTGGGAAAGGAATTGTTCCAAGTAAAAGACTGGAGATAAACAGATGAATATTTCATTTGCTAGGCAATGTATACTAGCTGTCAGAGCCCCACAGTCAAGTAAGACAGTCCATGCTATTTGGTTTTCCTCCCTTCCTTTAGGGAATCTGGGGATCCATAGGATGTATCCTACTTATGACTACGAGCAGTTATCATTAAAGGTTGCCTTCAAAATGGGGTCCAAGTTAACTTGGAACAGAGTAAAACCTCATTATTTTAATGTTTTATAAAGTCTCCCTTATTGTTTCTGTGATGATAAGTTGTCACTTCCTCAAACCCAGCAGTGAGGAGATCATTTCTAGAAGCATTTCTACTTAATATTTTTAATAATTGTCAAGACAACTCTTTTCATGCTCACAGCTCCTTATTGTGAGATGTTCTTTCTAGAAAAAGGATTTAAGAGGTTTCCCTGGGAGACACATTGATTTGCCATGGCTTCTAATTTATTTGGTACCTGGAAAGGAAAGAGTAGAGATAGATAATTCACTTATAAAAGCAAGTCTTCTAAACTGTCTTATGTTCTACAAGTGTTAAATTTATTTATTATATATTTAACTGCTAATTCTAATTAGATCAACAGGGAGAGTTTTTTGTCTCAAGATAGTTTTTAAAAAGACAGTTGTAAACTAATTAAGCTCATGTAGACTGAACATTTTCCCCTACTTGTTTCCTGTTCTCATTTGAAATTCAGGTAACATAATTGCATGGATTGTCAGGAACAAAACCAATAAGGATCAATATTTCTTATTAGTTGCTTGAGATTACTTTAGTCTGTTTTTTTAAAATCCTTATGTTGCAGGTAATGTAAAGGCAGTGGGATGTGAATAGCGATTAGATATAATACTAGAGTTTCTCAGGATACAAATGATGTGTTCATCTGTACCAAGATACAATCAATGAAGAACAGAGTAAAGGATTAAGGTGTGTGGAGTAAGTGAAGGCATATAGACTATTATTTATTTTGGTCATAAACACCTAAACATAAATGCACTCTGTTGAAACAATTTTCAAAATTTTCTATTAAGTAAAAGAGGCTGGTGAAAATGTGTGAATATTATTCTTCCACTGGTCTAATAGCAGTGAGTTATTGATCTATTGTTGTTTATGAGACATTACTAAAAAAATAAGACAACAGTTACAAAGTCTATCCTTGAGAAACAATGTGACTGAGATGAAATAAGGCATGTTTTATATTATGTTTAATTATTAATTCACTGACTCATTTGTATGCTTTTCCTACTTGGAATATACTCATCAATTTATATCAATTTGAAGAGTATCTGATAAATGCTTTATTAAAATACCTATTATTATTTTTGCTCTTATTAGTCATACAAAAGATGGCCATGACAGAAATTGTTTATACCTATAATCTCATGTACCCAAAGATTTGCTGACAGAAATCATTGATGTTTGGAAAACTCATCCTCAGAGCCTTGGATTGCTACAAATCCTGGGAGTGATGAAAAGATATTGAATAGAAAATACCACTGTTTTTTATGCCAGATACATTTAAGTAAATCTCTATCTTGAAAATAAACATGTCTATGAGATATTCCCATATATTCTAATGAATTTTCTAGGATACAATATTAGAAAAATAAGGCATTTAAAAAATTTATTATTTTTTATTTATTTTTGGAGAGAAACAGAGAGAGACAGACAGAGAGTGAGAGGGAGACAGATAGAGATGGGCATGCCAACAGTCTCTCAGCTGCTGTGAATGAAATCCAGATGTGTGTGCCCCCTTGTGGTCAAGTGCAGCATTGCGCCCTTGCATCACTTTGAATCTGGCTAAATGTGGGACCTGGAGATTGGAACCGCTGGAGATTGGAACCAGCGTTCTTAGGCTTAGGAGGCAGGTGCCTTAACCACTAAGCCATCTCTCCATCCCAAAATAAGGCATTTTTAATTCCAATATTGGAATAAGGACTCAGCTCAGCCATTTGTTGAATCTATTTCTGTGGAATCTGCAATGCTCCAAAATGTTGCTGGACCTGTGGCCTTCTTTTAAAGATCTCTTACTCAGTCTTCTGCTTTAATCTCTTTGGCTAACAATGTATCCAGAAGGCAACTAATTCTGCTATCTTAGTCATAACTGTCTGAGCAGGAGTATAAACCAAAAGCACCCACATGTGGGCTACCAAGGTGGCCAGTCAAATCTAAGGGTAATCAGTGCAAGTCTCATGGGTGGTCGTAATCACAACCAGTCAGTACTCATTTCAAGGAACTCACACATGAACAGAGAGGTGGACCTGCTGAGCTCTATTTGACAAGAATGTTAAGAAAACCCCTTTGGCAATGCCCATCCAGCTTATGGCCTTTGCCTTTCTAAGAATTGTTCCCCATCCCCTACATTCACACACTGCTGGGCTTGATGGACATGTTTATGAAATGTATGGTCTTGCCTTATGGTCACAACTGAGTAGACAAGAGAAGGAAATCTAATTTCAGTACTCTCTCTTGAATTTCTTCTTGGGTTTGGAGAGCTGATGACATTGATCACCTGGAGTTTAGACAGATAAATGATGTATTGGGGAAAAGGATCCATTTAGGGCTGTGTAGAAGAACAGATCTATCAGAAGTGAAGAAGGACATGGGCATGCAAAGTTGGGTGGCCACAGAAGAGTGTCGGCATGGGTTTGGGAGGGTTGCCTTTCATGAATATACATTATGTGAGATTACTTTGCATTCTTAGCCTAAAATTTCAAAATCCCCTTTGTTTTTGTTTATATTTTATCTGATGTATTCCTACTAGAGGGAACTGAGAGCACAAGTGAAAAGTCCAGCTTTCCACAATGGCCACTGCTGTGCATTTCAGCCTCACAAGTGCTGAGATCCACAGTAACCTTGTATGGCACAAGTAGATCACAGTCCATAGGCCAGCAGGCTATTCCTTGACAAAAATCTCACCAATAAAATAACATGTATCTTTCATCATGCCCTCAAGTATTTTCAAATTCTACACTATTGAATGATTCCAATATGTTCTACCATTTGCAGAAAGGGAATGACAGTGTATTCTCCCCTACTCAGGAACTAGTTTGATGATCAAACTAAAGTACTCTTAATCATTTTTTTGAATTTCTTTACATATTGGAGCTCAGGACTACGAATAATAATGAATAGGAGTTATTGTATACATTTTTTATATTTGATTGGCAAAGTCTTGATTTCCTATGATCTTACCCCCAGCGTTGTCATAAACGTTACCTTATGTAGCCACTTAGAAAATTGATTCATCAGTTGATATTAAAAAGGAAGACACGTCAGGGGTGTTCAAATGGCCACACTGTAATACCACCAGCCATTAAAAGCAGAAGAGAAAGGTTGTGTGCATGATTCAGACATTGAAAAAATGCTTGTGTGGCATTACTGGCTTCAGGATGGTGAGAATCAGGAGAAAAGGACATGGGCCTATATGAGCAAGACAAGGCTGCCTGACAGACACAAGGACAAGAATTCCACAAGCCAGCTAGATAATCTTGGAAACACATGATCTTCCACAGCCTTCAGAGAAGAGCTCAGCCCAGTCAATACCTTCATTTTTGGCCTTGTGAGCCCAGAATAGAGAACCTAGCTTAGCCCCACTGTGCCTAGACTTTTGACTCATGAAAACTGAGTGATAATAATCTGATGTTGTTAAAGTCACCAAGTCTAATAATTACAGGACAGATAAGAAACTAATGCAGCTGTGTTCTAGGCATGGTGCCAAACCTTTATAATCATTCCAGTATGCTCATTCAGAGACCTCAGGAAATGGGTATGTTTGCCTCTGTATTACAGCTGAGACAGTTAAGGTTCAAAGAGGTTAAGTAACTGGTTCAAAATAATGGAGATTAGTAACTGGCAAAGCCAGGACTTAAACCCATTTTTGTCTTCAGGGACCTCAAATCAATGACATTTGCCAAATAAGATGTCAAATGGAAAGGGGGACTGCTTCATCCTGGTAGATGGAGTGAGTTCCATGAAACATTCTGCTAGGTATATAAACCATCTCATCCCCTCTCTACTTGCTTCATCTGAGACAGAAACAGAGCCAGGGAGCAGCTCTGCACCTGGAAAAGTGACAGTGCTGCCCCACAGGCCACATTAGCCTCAGCTCGTGGTGGGAGCTCATCAGGCACTGGCTCCTGCCCTGCTTGGCAATCTGAGCTCTGCGTCATAGTCCAGGCTCTGAAGCATGAAATGGGGTTTTGCACTGAAGCCTGAGAGACATGGTGCGTGGTTTGGTTTGGCTATTCCTCCCCCCCACCACCACTGTTTGTTTTTAGAGATGAAATAAGGGCAGGCATGAAAAAGGTCTCCCAGGTCCTCTGTATGAGATGGTAGTCACTGTTGCAGACACGAATACAAATAAGGAGAAGCTGGCAGCTCTCTGAACACAAGCATATAGTCAACATTTAATATGCAGCAGTCATTCTTGTGATTACTACCTCAGCTATTATTATGTGATCATTTCAGGGGCATGGAGAAAGCTCTCTGACTCCAAAATGCCTCCTCCACTCATATTTAAGGGGCGTTTCCATTCTTTTGTTTTAAGATTAATGTCCTATAAAATGTGTCTTCTTTTGCTTTCTTTTTTTTTAAACCTTTATCATCTTTCCCCTGACACCTCTGAAATACACATTATTGTAAGGAAATAGCAATTGATATAAAGGATGTTAGGAATTTTCATTCAATCTACATCTTGTATCCCCAGTGAGAAGAATTTGTCATTCATACTCTAGCACAGCATTCCATGCGTGTAAAATGTATTCCATAGGAGGATATATGTGAGATGATTTTAGGTGATTCACTGGTAGACATATATGGTGCATTAAGCACATGATTTCTTGATCAGGCTCAGTTGGTAGGAAGAAAATAGTGTGTCATCAGAAGGGAAAATATTAAGTAGATAACAGTATGGGGTTATAAAGACAGGGAGTCTATGGGTAATCTGGTGTTGCTTTAGTGTAACATGACAGTTTATCAGATTATTTTCAAAGAGTATACTAGAACAAGGGTACATGGAAAAGGAACCCCATCTTGGTCCCCTGAGGAATACAATGAGGACCACTGAAAGTCAGTGGCAAAGCACACAGAGGTTAAGTGGAGGTTGTTAAGCCTCTCAAAGAGAAGTTTGAGATCATTCATGTCAAATGAGATAATTGTTTCCTTCTCTACCCAGATGGAGAGGTAAATAAATGTGATGTCTTTTGGCCTATGATAGGGATGTTAGCTTCCAAAATTGCCTTACCTATAAGCATACCATCTGCTGAGAGATTCCTTTATTTTGTAATGGCAGAATTTACTGAGTCCACTTGAACAACAGTCTTTATAGAAGATAGGTGCCAGAAGATCAGCTTCATTGTTTCATAGACAAACAGGAAGACAGGGAAGTTAAATGAGTTCTCCAACCTCTCATGGACAACTAATGACAAGGCCTGGCTCATCATCCATTTATTGTGACTCTCATCAAGGAGAGTTCAGGAATTTAACCTAGTAGGGGAATGAAGTGAGATCCCTGGTCTTACATTGATGCATGACAGGTAGCAAACACAGAGTAAGGTATAAATCCTACACTTTTTTTTTCTTTTACCAGTTTCTTGATTTTGCTTTTACATTGCTTTTCTTCCTTTTATATTTCCTCAACTGAGTCTTTTATCATATTATTATTAGTGTTATTTAATATTAAATTTGATCAATGCTAACTATGTGCTGTACTAATGAACTACACCTCCAGTTCCTTCATTAACCTGGCATTAGGAGCTTTTGCAACACGTTGCCTATGTGCTCAGAGTGGATAGGTGCTCTTTCTTGCAATTCTTAGTTATTGAGCCTCTGCCCTAGAAAAAATGTTGGTTAAGGAGTTTTTGATATAAATTGTGACATAGGCTTTCAAGCTAAATAGGCCATGTGTCCTCATTTAATGGTGACTAAGAGTACTGTTAGAAATAATGTTCCCTTGGTTGTAACCATAGTTGCAGGAGCTTGGGATCCTACAACACACAGGAATAATTAGGAAGAATAGAGTTGGCTATGAATCCTTAGTGTCTGTTTGGAGAATAGGTATTATAGATCTTTATTTGTGGGGAAACACACTATATTTATACAGTAAAAATGACTGAAATGAGCAAGCTAAAACCTGCAATAGCTCCTTAGCTTACTGACATAAAAACCAAATATCATTTAAAAAAATACAAATGTGGACTAGAGATATGGCTCAGTGGCTAAGCGCACTTTCTGAGGGCCTAAGGGGCTTGAAAAACCAGAGTCTAATCACCAGATCCCATGAAAACAGCTTGGCATGGCCATGTACACCTGTAACACCTGTCCCACAAAGAGGAGTGGAGACCAGGGCACATGAACAACATTAAGCTCTGCTGTCAGTGGCTCAGGATCAAATAAGAAGCAGCTGAAGAACAACATTTGGCTCTGGCCAGTATAGGCAAGTGCCTCCTGACACAGGTGGGTGCTTGGGGTGCCACAAGGGCACATACACATGTGTATACCACACATACTCAACACACTACATTACACATACACAAAATCATATATATATATATATATATATATATATATATATATATATATATATATGCTGCATTCAAGCTTAAGGGGTCCCATTATCCCTCAACCAACACAGTTCTAGTAGTAAAAAATGAGATCCTTCCCTTGAGTGCCTGATTCTGGGCTCCTTCTTCCTGTCTGTCCCCTTTGCTCAGTAATATTAATTACCACACTAATGAGCTTCTAGATTCTTCCTTTAGAGTCTAAGTTTGAGTGTTTTATAATCTGAAAACCCCAATCATCCTGCCTCATTTTGCTTTGGCAAAGATAGTATGCTACCTTCATGTTTGCTCATCCCTTTACCCACATTCTCTTCAATTTATACAGTGGCCTTAGGTTGTGGAGATGTTTCTGCATCAGACATCATTCTTTTTTTTCCCATCAATGTATAAGGGTTCCTCTTTTTTCTATATCCCTCATACCTCATTTTGAGATCACGACTTTGTGGTATGGAATAATGGAAATTATCTATCTTTGGTTATTTATTTATTTATTTATTTATTTATTTACTTATTTATTTTTTCGAGGTAGGGTCTTACTCTAGCCCAGGCTGACCTGGAATTCACTATGTAGTCTCAGGGTGGCCTTGAACTAATGGTGATACTCCTACCTCTACCTCCCAAGTGCTGGGATTAAAGGCATGCACCACCATGCCCGGCTTATCTTTGGTTATTTTTATGGTGACCAATAAGTATTTGGTTTAAGATTGTTTTGAGATTTGAAAGTTAAACAGTAAATTACTATGACACTTTGCCCTGGCGACAGTTTTTCAGGTTTCCTGTTTTTCTGCTAGGATGAGAATGTCTTGACAACTTCTCTATAGACCCTTATGAGAAGTTTCCTGTATGCTCAATGTTCCTAGACACTAAGCATAGCATCCAAAAGTTGCTGGTTCTCTGTGTCGCTAAGTTGAATTGGTTTTTTACTTAGAACTAAGAAATATTTGATCAAAACTTTGTTTTCTCTACTTATGTTACATATGGGATAGCTGCTTTGTAAAAGCTGCAACTTACCACTAATGATGTATATTAGTCAGGGTTCTCTAGAGGAACAGAACCGATAGAATGAATTGTATTAAAGGGGAATTTATTGGATTAGTTTACGACAATAGCAGGTTGCTGGCCTGAGAGTTAAGGAACCTGGTAGCTGCTCAGTCCACGAGGCTGGATGCCTCAGCAGTCCCAATCCAGCACTGAAGGCCTGGAGGCTTCCTGGAGAGACGCTGCTCTTCAGTACATGCTGGTCTTCAGTCCACACTGGAAAGCAGCAAGCAGCACAAACAGCAAGCAGCATCCAGGCGGGAGGAGGGGATACTCTCCTTCCCAGAGCTTCTTTAGATAAAGTCCCCTCCTTCCGAGAGGAAAATCCCAATCTGGGAGAAGGGCTTGCCCTGGGGGGAGGATTCTCCCTTTAGTTAAGCCTTCCTAGAAGCAACCTCAGAGACGCACTTAGGAGGAATGTCTGTAGATTCCTAAACAGATCAAGTTAACACAAACTTAACCTTCACATTACTCATTATATTCTCCTTATTAGCCCACAGCTGTCTCTTTCCTCCCCTCCTACTAGCTGTGGGTGTTTTCTTCCCTTTGGCTCAGTTAATAACTCCCCTTGTCTCTGAATTATCATATTATGGATATTTGATAATAAGGAATATAGATCAATGGTCTGGTCATGAATATCTCCTTGACAATTGAAAGGTTAGATAATAGTCTTACATACATGTTGAACACTAACAGAAAGAGTCAGGAATCTACTTATTACATCACTCATGATTTATTGTAATACAGAGAATATATTTATAGACAGTTTATAAGTGGGTGAACTTGAGAAATGTATCTAACATTTCTGTCCTTTAATTTTCTCATCTATAGAACATGAATATTACCTCATGAGATTTTTAAAAATCATATTCAATTACAGAGTGTACATTATACCTTCCACAGAGTAAGCCCCCATAATTGTTAATTATGTAGTAGCAACTTATGTCATGTTTGTTTCTTCCGGTTTGTTCACCCACTTGGGGGGTACAAATATAAGTTGAACACAGGTGAATTAGTTAGCATTCTTTGTTGCTGTAACAAAATATTTGGCAAAAGCAACTTTAGGAAGGAAGGACTTATTTTGGCTCACAATTTGAGAGTTCATTCTAGCATGGGGAGGAAGTCATGGTAGCAAGAAGGTGATTCAAGTAGTTATATTGCATGCAGTCAGGAAGCAGAGAAAGATGACTGCTGATGCTCCACTCACTGTCTCACCCTTATTCAGCCTGTGAGATATATCCAGCCCATGGGATGGTGTCACTCAACACTCCCTGGTTCAACACAAGTTGAATCTCTCTGGATATTTTTTTACAGATATGCCCAGCAGTTTATGTCCCAGGTGATTCTAAATCCCATCAAGTCAATAATCTTGACTAACCATCACAACAGAGTTTTCCTGAGGAATTATTTGCTTGGATGGGATAGAACTCTGAATTCCCTAAACATTATAGTCTAATGGCAAATGTTCCATTTTAGAGCTATCCCCATGCTATGTTACAAAGCACCATGGGAGTTTTGGCAACAAGAAGCTGACCAGTGTTGAATCTTTATAAAAGAGACAATACCTGGGTCATACCTTGAAGATGGAGAGGAACTGGATAGAAACTATGGGCATATGCAACAGAAAATCTGCACAGATAAAAGCCTGGCAGTGGGTGGAGCTGTATGTTATAATAACAACTGAACTTAGGGGGTAGTATGAAAAAGAAGGTAGAAATGTCAGAAGCATCAAACTACAAAATACTGTGCTAGGCAGTTTGTAGGGCTGTTGGCCCAGAAAGAGGAACATGTAAAATGTTGAAAGACAGGTGACAGTTTTTTTTTTTTCTTTTTCCTTTTTGCCTCTGAGTACATAGTAAATGAATCCATTTAGAAGGGTATTATAATAGACTGGAGAAAATGTGATCTAAATTTATAATATGTTCAGTTGAGGACAAGGAGTAGATTTCAGAGAAACTGAGGGCATAGAATAGGAGATTTTGGTGGATAATGCAATATAGGGTATGAAGAAGTTAAAACTAGTCCCAACCTTCTGGCTTAGGCAGCTTGGTAGGTGGTAGTGTCATTAACCAAAACAGGAAAATAGGAAGCAGAACTGGGTTGAGGAGAAAATAGAGTTTCATATACTAAATTCTATGGTATTTCCCCTCATGTTTCCTCTGAAATATACTGGTGCTGTGTTTGGCTATGATATGATAAGTGGGTGAAAAGTAAAGACGTGAGTGGCAAGTATAGCAATTCTGAAAAGTCATGGGCTACACTAACTTTTTGTGAACTTAGTTGTCACAATTAGTGTGGAACAATAAAATCTTTCCTTTACCCAAGATAGAAAAATAGCCAGCAATTTTCAGGTTGTGAAAATACTAGATGCTCATTGTAAAAAGAAAAAGACAACACAGAATTGCAAAAAATACAAGTTAACTTGTGAGCTTCCTACCTGGTCTGTTCGGTACATTTGAGATGGAGTGTCAGTCCCTGCATGTCTTCTGTGATGTCCACATAATCCATACCCCAGCATACAGCTCAGGGTTGAGTTTCTCATTCTTTAGAATGGATAACTGAAATCATAGTGGTCAATATCTATAAAAAATGGTAGGGTGTTCTGTCCTAGCAATGAGTCAGTAACTGCTATACAACATACTCTGCTAGATGTTATAATGTAGATTAAATGTGAGGGAGAAGGTAAAATAGCAGCTTTCTTTCTAGAATGAGATCTCACAGTAGAACTTGAGCATTTCACTTCTTTCTAATGGAAGTGAAGTTGGTGTTGGTAGGGAAAGTGGAACAGTACTGGATGACAGCTCCTGAGTTGTATTAAGGTCTGCTCTGCCAATGTGATTGCTATCACTGTAGCCCTTCTTTCCTTATTACCATAGTGTTTTTGCTATGCAGTGCTTCTCATTGGTGTTTAGGGAGAGAGGTTTGCTTTAGCTCCATTTTCTCAGCTTCTTCTCAACAACAACATGTAAAGCCATCTTCTGAGGGATTTTCATGCAGAGATGGCTAGTGTCTCAAATTGTTTTGCTGGTTTGTTCCTGGCAAAAGGGCTGGTCACATCCAAGCAAGCCAACCAATTCGGAACTTCTTCATCCAGTTGCTCAAGTCTCATTTCCTCACAGTTCTTGGCTTCCCTGATGCCCAGCTATTTGAAAAGAAGTCCTAGAGAAGTATGGCCATAATCTTTGGCCAGCAAAATAACTGGAGTAGCACATGATTTCTGCAAGTCCTTTACCTTCTTAATGCAGGTCTGCTTGAAGTCTCTCACCAAGGATATGTTTACAAAAGTGCACTAAACATTATAAAAAAATGTTTTCAAAAATGAGATATATTGTAAAAGATTAAAAACTGTGTTTTGGAAGAAGCCCTAGCTGTCCCTATTAACAAGGCTTTTTAAAAAAAGTTTTTTTATTATTTATTTATTTATTTGAGAGAGAAAGAGAAAATAAGCATATATATATATCTATATATATATATATATATATATAGATATATAGATATATAGATATATATAGATATATATGGAGAGAGAGAGAATGGGCAGGCCAGGGCCTCCAGCTATTGCAAAGGAACTGCAGGCACATGTGCCACCTTATGTATCTGGTTTATGTGGGTACTGGGGAATTGAACCTGGATCCTAGGCTTTGCAGGTAAATACCTGTTGCAGTTAGGTTTACATTTCTGGCAGAAATCACCCGACCAAGAGTAGCTTGTGGGAACAAAGGTTTATTTTGGGTTACAGACTTGAGGGAAAGCTCCAAGATGGCAGGGGAAAAAAATGGCATGAGCAGAGGGTAGACATCACCTCCTGGTCAACATCAGGTGGACAACAGGAACAGGAGAGTGTGCCAAACACTAGCAAGGGAAAACTGGCTATAATACCCATAAGCCTGCCCCCAAGAATACACTGCCTCCTGTAGGTGTTAATTCCCAAATCTCCATCAGCTGGAAACCTAGCATTCAGAACAACTAAGTTTATGGGAGACTCTTGAATCCAACCACCACAGAGCCTTAACCACTAAACAATCTCTCCAGCCCAAGCTTTTGTTTTAACTGTGTCCCCATGCTTATTTTTTCCTTATAGTAGAAATTCAATGGAACATGTAGATTGTATAGTTATATAGCTGGGTAGTCATAAAACTTTCTGTGGGTAAGTGTGGAAATGCAACCTAGATTTCACCCAGTAAGTACAAACATATGAGTTTTCAGGGGGTATTTGAATTAAGTCATTTACTTAAATGGAATGTACTTCACTTGGAATTTCTTTCTCCTTTCTCACCATCTGGAACATAGGGTAACAAGGCCATCTTGACCTTGTAAAAGAGGTCCCCATCCCATATCCCATATCACCATACTCCAGGTGGTAGGAAATACCAGATGGGTAGAATCTTAGTCCTTGAAAGGTTTAAGAAGTAGAACTTTTCTTGTTGTTATGTAAGAGAAAGTCCCTGATTATCTCAGCAATTGTGTTTGTGTGCCCCTTTGTAACACAGATCTTGCCTCTGTTCATTTCTGAGAGTGGAGAGGTAAAATTCTAAGAGGAACTTCATAGGACTGCCATATCAAACCTGTTCTGTTGGTTAAACCTTCCTCATTCTGATACATGTCTACCATTTTATTCTTTTATGATGCAGTCTTTTGTCTTCTCTGGGGACTTAGCTTCCTGCTGGTTGATAGCTAACTCCTTGCAGATACATGTTTCCAGGGGCATTCATTTTATGTTGTATGTAGAGAAGGTACAATCTTTATCAAAAAGAAATATACTCAATACACATGTAATGGTATAGATAAAATATAATAATCTTGGTATTTGGTCTAGTAATATTTTATGGTGAGTAATGAGCTTTGCACAGAAAATGATTTGATATTACCTACTATGTTTGTATATTTAGTGCTGCAAAACATTATACCACAAATAGGTAATTTATAAAAAATAGATTTCCCATAGTTCTGGAGGCTGGGAGTTTCACTATCAAGGTGACAGTAACTGACATTGGCTATTTATTTGTTTATTTAACTTATTTCATACTAGAGACTATGTGGGCCTTGTAGTATATATACTGACATTTTTTTCTGCCCTGAGCTACATCCCTAGAAAGACCAAATTAAAACATAAACCATATCAAATGTTGGTATAAATATTAAACAACTAGAGCACTTTTATGTTAGTTCTGTGAGTGTAAATTTCTTTAAGTGTCTTGGAAAACTTTTGGGAAGAATTTAATAAAGCTGAATATTTAAATATATTGTAGCCACATAAATCCATTATGGACACACATACTAATGCACAAGAATGGCCAGAGTGTTAACATTCATCACAACCAAAAATTATAACCTGTCCAAATGGCCACCGGTGAAAGGGATAGAAGAAGACCAAAACAATGGAGAGGTCTCTGCAAGAGGAATTAATTTTATAAACATAATTGGATCTTTTAAAAATAAATAAAATGAAAACAAAACAAATACTAATGTATTTATACTGTATGTCCCAACTTTATAAAGTTTAAAACAAGCACAATTAATGTTATGGTGTTAGACATGAAGAGAGTAGTAGTTGTTTTGTGGAAAGGAGGACAACCTATTGGATAGAGTGTATTGATAATGCTCTCTTAGTTAGTTGCATGTTTATATTTCACTCATGACTTACTGAAGTAGCATGTCCATGGTTTATACACATTTTATTTTTTACTCTGAAAATATTTTGTTTACCTTATGAGCACACATACGTAGTTTTGTTTGACTCTCCTCTCCCCTTCTCTCTCCTCTCTTCCATCTCTCTACCTCTTTGTTTTGCACTCCTACTGTTGTATTCCCCTTTTGACTTTCTTCTCACTTAAGATCTACTGCTTTACCTCATTCTTTGTTCTCCTTTTCCAGGTAGAAGGAATGAAGGAATACTACTAGTTAGGTGGCTGGGATGGGAGGTATGTCTAAAGGTATAGTGGAAATACTTAGTGAAAAGTAATAAATGAATATAAAGGAATTTCCAGACATAGGAGTGGAATGAGACCAATATGTGTGTGAATGAATCAGTATCTATTGTGAAGTCAAAGCAACACAGCAAAACTATATTCTTGCCTTGTTAGATCATAGGTATGGGGTTCAAAGAATGTAAATCAATCTAATTGTCATTTCCTCTAAAGACCCTGCACCTGTGCCTTTACATGTTCTTAGTATACTAAAGTGTTCTGTCTACCTAGTCAGAGTCATTTCTATGATAAAGTTAGAGAAATAGTTACTTAGTGCCAGATATGTACAGTAAAGCTAAAGTCTATAGAGACTTTTAAAATCAAGATCCATTGCATCATGTTGATACTGCTAATTTCTTGTACAATTGAATTCAAATGGGTTGGGTTCATGGAAATCATTTTACATGTGTCATCAATGGAAGATTAATTTTGTAAGATTTACCTCTGGTCAAGGCAGAAAAATAGACTTATAATTTTAAATTATTCAAGTAAGTAGCTAATGTACCAGACACAGATTGAGCTGGACCAGAGTATTATTCAGACTGTTTTCTGTGCTTCACTGCACACAGACAGATGGTTGCTTTGTCTTAAATGACTTTGTACAACACATTGATCTTTTACTAGCACTTGTCATAGAAGAAAATACAAGCATTCACAAAATGGGATTCTGTTATATTGTGAGCATTCATTTAGATGCTTTGGCTTCAGAGCAGATATTCATTTATCTCCATGGAGAGAGGGATGCACTGACTTTGGGCATTTCCTGATGAAGTTTCTGTCTATTATAGATTTGTATTCAGAAGTAGCTCCCATTTGTCTTGTTTGAGGTAGGTACATGTCTTTCATCACTACCAATTTCTCCTTCTCTTCTGCTCATTTAGGTTTTCATTTTTGTGGCTGCCCTGTGGACAATCTTTATGGATGGCTTTATTGATGTCAAGTACTAAAGGGAGAATCTTTTGTTATATGGGCTGTGTTCAGACATTTACTTTGTTTTTGGATGAAGTTTTGAGGATTAGTAAATAAGAGAAATATTTCATGTTCTGAAAAAAGGAAGAATATCACTGAGATGGGTTAGAAGTTGTGGGAAGATAAAGTGAAATGAAATGCTAAGAGAAGAATGCATCACTGAGGGGGGCTTCAAGAAAGAAATCTGTACAGACATCATGATAGACCAAGGGCAAGAACTTCATTAAGAGCATTTGGAGTATGCTACAGCCTTTAATTGTGGTTTTTATTTTACTTCCAAAGACAGAGGCATCAGTATTTTTAGAGAAAATTTTGTATGGCTATGTTAGAAATTACCAATGTAGGAGGTTCAATTTACTTTATTTTATTTTATATATTTTTTTAAATTTTTTATTTACTTGAGAGAGAGAGAGAGAGAGAGAGAGAGAGAGAGAGAGAGAGGATGGGTGTGCCAGGGCATCCAGCCATTGCAAATGAATTGCAGAGACAGGCACCCCCTGTGCTTCTGGCTTATGTGGGTTCTGGGGAACAGAACCAAGGTCCTTTGTCTTTTCAGGCAAATGCCTCCAGCCCCAATTTCCTTTTTTTCTTATACTAAGATTACATAAAACTGACTCATACAAATGCACTGAAATAAGATGATCCTTGCTGTTTCTTCTTTGATTGGTATCTGATATTGAGAATTTTAGCCAAGCATGGTGACTCACACCTGTATTTCTAGCATTTGGGAGGTAGAGGCAGGAGGATCAGGAGTTCATGGCCAGCCTTGGCTACATAGCAACTTCACAGTTGGGCCACAGGTGATCCTTTTGTATAACATAAATATAAAACAAAGAGACAATTTTAACTAGAATGAATTAGTGGATTGCTTTTGTAAACCCTTAACACTGTCTAAAGAAATGTGTCAATTTCATTGTATTCCAGTAAAGAAGTAAATTAAAAATCAATCATCCAAGCATTTCTAATACTTAATATACATTTAACAAAGAATCTGTTTACTTTTCCTCATTTTTCTCCCATACATATGCTATGTCCCTACAATAAGCCAGTTTAAGGTATACAAATAACTGAAAGTGTGGTTTTTGTTTCCTCTGCCTGGACTAACATTTTCTGTGACCTAGAGTCACCTTTTAAACTCAGGTTAGTCTCTTTCACCCTTGTGCTGATACCAGGTTCACCAAGAAAGCAGCATTCTTGGATTGGTGGGGAGGACAGGGCTGAGGTTAAGGATGGTACCAGCATGTGCTGTTTACATGCTGAGTATGTACATAACTAAAACAAAAGTGATGAATAAAAGTAATGATTATTCATCAAGGGGGAAAAAACTCAGGTTAGGCACCAACACCTCCACGATGTTCCCAGGATCCCATGCCACTTTCTGACAGCACGTGTAGTCTCATCTTATTGAACGTGCTATACTTAATGACTTGTTACACATGTATTAAGTGGATTTATATTTAAGACTTGTAACCCTTTTCTCATTTTGTAACTGAGTTATATAAACATTGGAAATACATTTATATTTACATATCCAGTAATTAGCACCATGTCCAATATAATGCAAATACTATAAAAGCCAAGTGGCATGAAAATCAGTATGGTAGAGATTGGAGTTCTAAAGGGGTATGGGGGAAGGGGAGGGAAATATCGTGCATTTTTTGTGTGTAAATATAGAAGTTGTCAATGAAAAAATTTAAAAAAGAAAAAAGAAAATCAGTATGGTGGCTGAAAGCTAAAAATAGAAATTCCATATGATTCAAATATACCATTTTTCAGTACACACCCAAAGGAATCAAAGTTTGCATACCACAGAGATACTTGTACATCCATATTTATTATAGCACTCTTCATAATGGCTGAGATATAGATTTAGCTAATTGCCCTCAATGGAAGAATGGGTAAATGAAATGTGATATATGTACACAGTTGAGTTTTGTTCAGCCATAAAGAAGGATTAAATCATGGAAAAGAAGTCAGACTCAAAAGGACAAATATTGTGTTTTATCTCATAAACACTCCCCTATGTGGAATCATATGTCATATAAGAATTCAAAGATGTTATTTATAGGGAGGAAGGACACCAACAGGAGGAAGGGGTGGTCAATGGTGAGAT
This sequence comes from Orientallactaga sibirica, assembly GCA_036365145.1. Lineage (NCBI taxonomy): Eukaryota > Metazoa > Chordata > Mammalia > Rodentia > Dipodidae > Orientallactaga > Orientallactaga sibirica. The sequence continues at coordinate 51,496,205 of JAEOAD010000005.1, forward strand.
GGATATGAGCAAAGCACACTCTGCATGTGTGAAGAGGTCATAATGAACCCCCCCCCAAAAAAAAAACTTATGACACAGAAGGAGTTGCTTTTCCTTTATTCCTCTCATTCCATCACAAACAGAAATTAAAGTGTGGGTCAAATGTGTGCATATTAAGAAGTGAAAAAAGAAAAGTCAAGTAGTAAATGAATGAATATTGACTCCCAAGAGGCCGACATCTATACTCAAAGCATCTCTGGATCCATTACAAGGCTTCTTCATAATTAGCACTTCTACTTCAGAATTTTCTCACACTCTTCTTGGAGATTCATTGAGTTACTCAATGCACATTCTGTTTTGATCAAGGTGATAAGATTGGCAGTAAGCTTCCACTGAACACTTGTTGCTTTGTGCGTATGTTTCTTGCTATCTTTATATGATTTGCTTTCTGTTCAGAGCCCTCAAAATCCTCTAGTAGGAAGCTTTGAGTTGCTTTTCTTCCTATGCTCTGAGAAAACAACTTTGGCACCATACTTCTACTCTCACCCTTCCTTATTATTACCTCTGTAGTCAAGCATAAACCCATGCCACAAATAAGTGGGCTCATATCACCTTCTCTGGTACCTCACATATAAATCTTAAAAAGGCAAGAGAAACCAAAGAGAAAGGGAACTCGGGATTCTTTAATGACAGATGAGGATTTAGAAAATTGCCACCTTAACTATAAATTGTACTGGCTAGTCAAGTTGAGGAATTAAAATACCATTTTTCATTCTATGGAGCTAAAATGTTTCTGTAGGCAGAGCTCCCATTTTTGACCTTCCCCTTACCCACATTTTGTTGGAGTTATTCACTATCAGGCTCAGCTTGTTTGATTTAAAATATTCAGATCTACCTTTTTTAGAGAACCAATTCCTTGTTTTCTCCCCAGCATTTTCTCTTGCCACTGAACTGCATCATGTGTTAATAAGCTTTTTACTGTGCTAAATTGCTTTGTTTCTGTAGCTGATTTGAAGGCAAAAAGGCCCTAGAGGGTGAAGGGGTGGTGGGGAGGAAACATTCTAAAGTAATTAGGATGATTACAGCAGCTGAAAGCATTACTTTCCTAAAACTGAAATATTTTCTCAATAATTTTTTTTTTCTTACAATAATAGGATCCATGTTTGCAAAGCAAATGGAGGTATGCAGTTTCTCTTTATGGACATTTTGAAGGTATCATTCAGTGGTTTATCTTGCCCATCTTGTTTAGTTCCCATTGTGTTGTCTACCTTCATTATCACCTGTCTCTGAAACTTAGCTGCAGTTCAATTGGATTTGAAACAGTTGCTTAAAAACCAATATTATGATACTTGTGTGAAAAAAAGTTATTCATTAAAAGTGGTCAGGCTAAGCAAATTACTAAATGCGGAAGCTATGAATCAATAGTCATTAAGGGTTGATCTTCCCCTCCCCATTAAAATAATACATCTTTGGGTGGTGAAATAAATGCCATTATTTTTCCTTGAGAAAGCTGAATTTGATTTTCATAGAAAGTAGAAACTAATGAAACCAAAGCTTGGTGATAGGGTTTCTTTTTTAATATTTTATTTTATTTGTTTGAGAGAGAGAATGGGCACACCAGGGTCTCCAGCTGCTGCAAAAGAATTCCAGATGCATGTACTACCTTGTGCATCTGGCTTATGTGGTCCTGGGAAATTGAACCTGGGTCCTTGGCTTTGCAGGCAAGTGCCTTAACTGCTAAGCCATTGCTCCAGTGATGGGGTTTCTATGTCTCCTATTCTTCTTTTTAGCTATCCCATGCAGATTAGGTAGCCCACGAGGCTCACTAATGAATGTATTTAGTGTTTTGGAAAATCAATTGTCCATTGATCTCATTGTAATGGAAAGACAAACTCCAGGTATTCTTTTGTTGCTAACAGGTCTGAGAAGCTGGTACAGAGGCACAATGAAGGCATTGGAATTGGGTAGGAGAGCAGATTGCTCAGTTGATACATAGCATCCTGTCTGTGCTGTCACCATAAACATCTGTTGACACAGCAGCATTAACTGGATTCTTACTGAAATATATGAATGCCTCACAATGAAGTTTTCAAAAATAGAAGCACTTCCCAATAAACTTAAAACAAAGTTCTCTTTAAATTGTCTTACTGCTTTGCTACCATTTCAGTGCAAGAATATATGGAATATATGTTAACTTTTTTTTCTAATGGTCATCCTCATTGCCCACTCTTGGCCCCTCTAGCTGTTGTATAGTTACTTATTCTTATCAGTTTTAGAACTGATAAGTGTGTAAAAGATAATGACACTATAATTATAGGATGCCCCCTTTCATGGACACATTTTGGTGTCATCTATTTTGCTTGCTTTAAAGCCCATTCTGTTTTTGACTCATTGTTGGAAATTGGAGATTTATATAAGTGTTGCTCTATAGTTTGTGTTTTGAATAAATGGTACAATATGTGCAGCTACAAATAAACAACCAGATAACTTAGGCATTCCCTTCACAGTTGATTATAAGGTAAAATATGCAAGCATAATTTTTTTGCCTTGATTATAGCTGTCACTGAAGGGGAATCTTGACTGAGACTATAACCTTTCAATGAAATATAAGGTGTACAAATTCAGAAAAATGTTATCATTTACTTGTAGGTACTGAGAACTTTAATAAATATAGGATTATTGCCTAATATCCACAGATTATTGGTAACTGAGATGTTTTCAGTAACTTTCATATTTATTTTTGCATATGTAATTTTAAATATTCTTTTTGTTTGTTTATTTGAGAGTGACAGAGAGAGAGAGAGAGAGAGAGACAGAGAATGGGTGTGCTAGGGCCTCCAGCCACTGCAAATGAACTCCAGATGCATGAGCCACCTTGTGCATCTGGCTTACCTGGGTTCTGGGGATCGACCCTCGAACTGCAGTCCTTAGGCTTCACAGGCAAGCACTTAACTGCTAAGCCATCTCTCCAGACCTTAAATATTCCTTAGTACTTCATATATATATATATATATGGGAGTGAAACCATGGGGATTTGGATTTTGTTTCTCTGACACCTATTATTACTTGAGTTTAACTTTCTGCTCTTATTTTTCTCCTTTACCAGTAGTGGATGGCATAGACTAATTATGATCTTTTTCCATGTTAAATCTATGTTTTTGTAGATATTTACTTCATACCATTCTGTCATTATAGAGCATTTCTTCTTACAATGGAAAATGTAGCCACCATGACATGATTTATATTGATTATCAGTTTGACAGGACCTAGAAGCAACTGTGAGAGATTATGTAGATTAAATTGACATCTGCACTTGAATGTGAGGGGCTAACTTGACTAGGTTAACTAAGGTGGGAAGACCCACCTTAACTATGGTATTTGCCATTCTATGGACTATATGAAAAGATGAAAGCTGGTTGAGTAGCAGCATTAATCACTCTCTGCTTCCTCACTGTGCTGAATGAGATCAGTTGCCTCCAGTTGCTCCCATCATGTCTTCCCCAATATAATTGAGTATAACCTGGAATTATAGGCTGAAATAAACCCTTAAACTGTTTTTTTTTGTCCTAGAAGTTGAATATTACAGAAAATTAGTATCTCAAAATGGAGTCCTTACTGTGATAAACCTAATGATGTGGTCTCAGTATTACAGAACTAATTTATGGGAGGAATATGGAAAGATTTGGAACTTTAGAATAGTGAAGCTATAAATGGTACTTAGTGGATCAATCTAATGGGAATTTGAAAGACCAAAAGGCCAAGATCAATTCAAACTGTGGAAATTTGACTCATGATGTTCCAGAGAGATAAAGGACTTTATTGGGAAGTGGCTAGAGATAGTTCATGTGACATTCTGGAAAAGAAACAGGCTACTTTCTTCATATTCCTGAGAACTCAAATGAAGTTGAAGTTAAAAACAGTGGACTAATGTGTTTGGTGAAGGGAACTTAAGACAGAAAAGCATTAAGTCTGTGGTATGGTTTCCCTTGTGCTGCCCCGATTCAGATCTACAATGAAGAAAACTACAGTGCAGAATGATAGGAAAAATATGAAGTTTGACATGGAAAGAAATGCAATCAAATTTAAAGTCTCAGGCCCAGAAGCTGAAGCTCCTTCAGGTGTAATTGTTAAGCAGATTACCACCATTTTAGGAAAGTCTATTTCTCTGCACTGGGGCAACAGGAAAGATGCTCTGAGAGAAATATCCAACCATGGAAATCTCCAGATTGGAAGAATGGGTATTCTTTTTAAAGGAAAAGGCCTGAAGGAGGTTCCTGATCCCCAAGCTCAGCATACTGAAGCTGCTATAGCTGTCTTCCCTGGGCACCATGGTTTGTCCTGACCTGGCAGCAGAATCTTGCAGCACTGTGATATTGGTTTTGGAATAATGAAAGATACAAGATTGAGGGGTCATGGAATATTGACCATGGTTTCAGAGACCTGCTGAGGTAAGTCATATGAGGCTGAGATGGATTCCTTGCAAGTAGAGCCCCTAAGGCCTCTGTGTAAAGCTGTGAAGATGAAGTATAAATTGCAATTGAGACCATGGGATGTTAGACAAGGCAGGACCATGGGATATCTGAAAAGAATAACTGCAGGCTTGAGGTAGATCTAGGCAGTCTTTCTTGGTCCAGTCTTTCTGTGATATGCCCCCTTTACTCCCTTTTGAAATGGGAATATTTATCTTGTGTCACATATGTAACTTGTGTTTTGACTATATAGGGTTTGCAGGTAAGAGACTGCTTTAAGTTTTAGATGAGACTGGACTTTGGACAGTGTTGAAACTGTTAAAGAAGGTGAGGACTTTTGAAGTTGGACTGAATGTATTTTGCATTATGAGATGGCAGGTACCTAAGAGACAAGGAGTGGAAGGTCATGCGAGATTTAAATGTGATATATTTGTGCATCAAGTTGACAAGGGGTATATGTGTGATGATTTATATTGACTATCAACTTGATAGGACCTGTTAGGGATTATATAGATTAGGTTAATTAAGGTGGGAAGACTTACTTAATTGTGGATAGCACCTTTCTTTGCTGGGTACTGGACTGTATAAAAAAAGGAGAGAGCTGGCAAAGAAGCAGAATTCATTGCCTGTTTCCTCAGTGTGCTGAATGTGACCAGCTGTCTCAAAGTACTGCCATGATGTCTTCCCCACCATGATGGTCTGTAACCTAGAACTGTAAGCTGAAATAAACTTCTTTTTCACAACTGATTTCTTTTCAGGCATTATTATCTCAGCAATGAAATTGACTTACAGATATTATAAGTTTCCAATCTCATATATAAATTTTCTAACTACTCAGAGATGTCATTAATTCTTGACTTCAATTCCAAATTTGCAATTATAGTTACATTAATTTTATCTAAATTAAATGATAAATTTATGGTCTACCTTTGAACCAGCCTTTTCATGAGTAGTGCTCAGATTGCATAGAAATGTTGCTTCTACCACAATCATGTACGCTTGTATCTGTGTTTGGAGGGAGATAGGGTACCCAAGGAAAATTGCTCCCCAGAAGTTGGTACCTGGCACTTCTTTTGTGGACATAATGGCATCTAATACTAACTCCCAGTTGTTTTTAAAAAGTTTCATATGTCACCTAACTTTCCTTAGAAAAATAGAAAGATATGGATCAAAATACACATGTGTGGAAATTTATTCATGAAACACATTGTACAGTTAATTAGTACATACTCATAAAAATAAATGGAAATATTGGTGGTGGGAGTGGGACTGAGCTCTCTGGTAATCATTGTTTTTGATTAAAAGATTAAAAATCGGGCTGGAGAAATGGCTTAGCAGTTAAGGTGTTTGCCTGCGAAGCCAAAGGATCCTGGTTCGATTCTCCAGGACCCACGTAAGCCAGATGCATGAGGGGCACATGCATCTGGAGTTCATTTGCAGTGGCTCGAGGCCCTGGTGTGCTTGCAAATAAATAAATAAAATTTTTTGAAAAAAGATTAAAAATCTTCTTCTTATAAGGTCCTCATGTCATTTTGCTTTCATTGGAAATTATATATATAATGTGTGTGTGTGTGTGTGCGTGCATGTGTGTTCATGTATATATATATGATTAAAATGGATTCATCTACTGGATTGGCAAGAAAACTCATTTAAGAGAAAGGTTAATAATCTTTTTAAAAAGGTTAATAATCTTTAATCTCCTCTGTGTTACAGAACTGAAAACTACTGACTTTCCCACTTAGTTGATTGGAAAAGGCCCTCTATGTTGAACTGAGTATATGTCTAGGATGGGTACTTTACAGAATATCATTCTGTCATTAAAACATCCCAATTGTTCAATAAACAATTCCAGCAAATCCCATAAACTTTTGGGAAGTTATTGGTAAGAGAAATGTCTCGAGAATATATTTCTAAGTACTTTAAAAACACAGATTGTTTGCTTGAGATTGGTGTATTTCTTATCGTTCTTAGGCAGTTATTGGCCACTCTGTGGGTTGTACTATACATAGTATTTGATTTGCACATCTTTCTACTTTAGAACTTTTATTTATCTTATGACTATATAACCCACGGTAAATACATTAACACTAAAGGAATGAATATGTGTGATTGCAATGCTAGGAAACATAAGTTCATATTTTTATTTTTCCTGAATTTCTCAGTTTTGTACAGTGCTTCTATAAAATTCTCAATTAATACATGTGGATGGAGGGGCAGAATGAAAATCGACATACTCTAAACTTTTTTTTTGAGACTGTATTTGGGAAGAAACAAAAACTAGCCATTTAAAAGAATTAGAATTGGTCATAAGAACTTAGTACCAATTTGAAAGAGTTAGTGCTCCTAAGAGTCTTTAGAAAGTTGTAAAGGGATGTAAGAGTGAAATGAGGATTATTCTTACCATACACAAAAACAAAGTTGGAGAGATGGCTCAGCAATTAAGGCACTTATCTGCAAAGCCTAACAACCCAGGTTCAATTCCCCAGTACCAATGTACAGTCAGATGTACAAAGTTGTGCTTGCATTTAGAGTTCATTTGTAGTGGCTAGAGGCATTGGTAAACCCATTCTCTCTCTTCTTTCTATCTCTCTCTCCTTGCAAATAAATAACGATATTTAAAAAATCCAACTCTAGGGCTGGAGAGATGGCTTAGCGGTTAAATGTTTGCCTTTGAAGCCTAAGGACCCCAGTTCAAGGCTCGATTCTCCAGGACCCACATAAGCCAGATGCACAAGGGGGGGCACACACATCTGGAGTTCGTTTGCAGTGGCTGGAGGCCTATTTCTATATCTCTATCTCTCTCAAATAAATAAATAAATAAAAATTATTTAAAAAAAACAATTCTAGGGCTGGAGAGATAGCTTAGTGGTTAAGGTACTTGCCTGCAAAGCCAAAGGACCTTGGTTCTATTCCCCAGTACCCACATAAGCCAAATGCACAAGGTGTCGCATGCATCTGGAATTCCTTTGTAGTGACTGGAAGCTCTGGCGCACTGATCCTCTCTATCTCTTTCTTTCACTCTGCCTCTTTCCCTCTCTCAGATAAATAAAGAAAAATAAAATATTTTTTTAAAAACCAACTGTAGAGTCACTGGACTGAAATAGTTTCATCTGTAAGAGTCTTAAGTACTTGCAAGCACTCCTTGCATATTTTCCTGTGATTTCCTTAACAGGCACATGAGTGCTTCTTTTATTATCTCCATTTTACAAAGGAAAGGTTTACCTAAAGTAACATAGTTTCTAGGTCACATGTTTAATAATGAAGTCAAGGTTCAAGTTCTGTGTCCCTGAATACAAGCCTGAATTCCTTCCTCTACACTACATAAAGCATCACAGGGCACTAATCTTGTTTGAAGGAGTCACGGTGATTCTTATTTATGCAGAAGATAAAGAAAGAATCAGGCACTCCATTGTTTCATTTGAAAAGGAAATCAACAAGCCTACAGATGTTGGCCTGGTTCATAAACTCTAGTTTCTGTATGGGGTTCTCTAGTGAAAGCTGTGGGATTAAACAGCTCATGAGTGGGATGATGTCTGTCACTCACATGAATGACTTTTACATGTCAAAGTGGATTTCTTTGGCATTTGAAACATGATCTAGCCACAGCTTTGCTACCAGGTGAACACAACAATATAGTCAAGCTTATAAGGGGTATGTACTTAAGCAACAATCCTGCAAATTAGAAACTTAGAATCATCCCCTTTATATTTCAACAAATCAGAAGCCAGGGCATTTACTAAGTTGCCTGAAGATATGCACTAGTAATTGGCAGAGTTGGTGTTTATGGTATTTCCATTAATTTTCTTATTTGTTGCAGTCAAATGTTATAGAAAATGCATTATTCATTATTAGTAAAAATAGACCATATTTCAATTTTAGAGAAAGATTTTTTATTTAAATTTAATATATTTATTTGAGAAAGAGAAAGAGGCAGATAGAGAATGGGTGCTCTAAGGTCTCTAGTCACTGCAAGTGAACTCCAGGCACATGTGGACCTTGTGCATCTGGCTTATGTGGGTATAGAGGAATTTGAACCTGGCTCCTTAGGTTTCATAGGCAAACACCTTAATTACTAAATCATCTCTCCAGCCCTAGAGAAAGCTTTTAATATAAGTAAAGCGTTTCTGCATTATTATTTTCCTTAATTGCTTTATTAATTTGCTTTGAATACAGTTTGTATTTATCGCAGGATTTATTTATTTAATCCATATTGAGGTTTTTTTATTATTACTTTTTTATAAAGTGGCTGTACCCTTTAGACCCTTCTCCCACCCCAATTCTTCTGAGGGTCTTCTTTGGTGCTCTTATTGGTATTCATTGTAGGACCAAGAGGCCTCAGTCAGTCTCTGCAGGGGTGGGGGAAACATGGTGCCTCACTGTATTCCTACTCACCCTGAAGCTCTTACAATTTTTCAGCCCCTGAGCCTTGGCAGGCAAGATAGGGATCTGATTTATTGTTGGTTTCTCTGTAGACTCTGTTTCTTCATTTTGATATCGTTTGAGTGACTACAGTGTCTGTCTCTGTTTCCCTGGAACTGGTTTACATTCTAGCCATCAGGGCAGTATTTGTGTCATCACTTCCTCTGCAAGAAGATTTCTACAGGATTGATTCATTTTGCAATTTGTGAATCCTCCACCCCGCCCCTTCTTCTACTCCCAAGGCCCTGTCTGTCTTTTTTCTCTTTCCTTCTGTGGTAGTTTGAACAGATGGCTCCCAATATATTTAGTGTTTTATTAGTTTGTACTGTGCATCTGTATTTACCTGGATGGAGGCAATGTCACTGGGTAGATCTTAAGGTGTGGTGGTGGTTTGAGATTTCAATATAAAGATATGCAAAGTGTACCTCGCTGGAGTTCCTGAGGTGTGCTATGCTTTTGGCTTTTGGCTTTCTCTATCTCTGTCTTGTCCTTCCTTCATAACTGTGCCTGGTCTAGAAGTTCATCTCAGTGAACCTGAAGCTGTCTGCTACAGAAGTTGGTACCAGGAATGGGGTGAGATGAACCCAACAATGTGGATTTTCATCTTTTGGAACTTTTGTTTTGGAAGAACCAACATGGACTTGATGCTTGCAACTGAAGATGCCTTCTGGAGTGGTAAGCCAAGTATTATGGGCTATTCTGATGAGAGTTTGAGAATGCTAAATGCAGACAGTATTGAACTTTGAGGCTTGGCTTATGAGCTTTCTAAGGGGAAGGAAAGAGTGCAGAGGACTTTGTTGGAACTGGGCTACTGGCATAAGGGATGGCTGTGTTCTGCTGCCCAGGCCCAGAGAGTTTGATCATGTTTAAACTTGTAATGGACAGATATTCTTGGCTAAAGATATTGGACTGAAAGATTTAAGATTTGAAGTTGGAAAATCTCAAGCAAGTTAAAATTAGAGGTACTGAGACTGGTTTTAGGTTACTGAAGCTGCTATGGTCAACAAATTAGCAATCTTAAGGAAGATGGCCCAACTGCTTTACATTAAAACAATGGAGAAGATGCCTGAGGAAAAGCTGTTAGAAATACAAACTCTTTTGGGAAAGATTTGAATGGAGAAAGAACCTGCTTTTCAAGGTTACAATTTATTTCATCCCTGAATTAAGAATATGGCTGTGTCCTGCACACCTGGTATTAGTTTTAGAAGCATGAAAAATGCATGGAGTGGTCATGAATTGCACACAGTTCCAGGAGTCACTGCTGAGGTGTGGCATGAAGCAGGGGCATGATGCCCTGATAGGCTGAAGAGCCTTTGGAAGATGGACTGTGGTTTTTATGGAGACCTGAAGATGTTTTGGATATACCACGACTGTGCAAGTGCTTTCATGGAGTGCACTGTTGGCCTGGGATGGAAGTTTTCCCTGGCTACTCTGCCCAGCTAGAGGGGCTAAATTGGAAAACCTGGAGACTGTCAGTCTCGGGTTATACTAAACTTGAACTACAAAAATTTGGTGACTGACTGCTGATGGTGGTTGAGTTTGCATTATTCTAGTGTCTCCTTGCTATGGCTTATGCCAGTTAAAAATGTTTACTCTTTGCCTTTAGATGTAGAAAGTATTTAACTTGTTTGATTTTACAAGACTATCTTAAGTCGGTTAAGACCATGGGGACTTTTGAAACTGGACTGAATACAATTTATAGTGTATGATGGTTTAAAATTTACTGGGGGCCAGGGGAAGAATGTGGTAGTTTGAATAGATGGCCCCCAATATATTCAGTGTTTTATTAGTTTGTAATGTATATCTGCATTCACCTGGCTGGAGGCAATGTCACTGGGAGGATCTTAAGGTGTGGTGGTGGGTTTGAGATTTCAATCTAAAGAGATGCAAAGTGTGCCTAGTTAGAGATCCTGAGGTGTGCTATGCTTTGGCTTTTGGCTTTCTCTCTGTGTGTCTGGTCTTATAAGAGCAGGCCAGCTTCTTTTGCCATTATGAAACTTCCCCTCGATCTGTTTGTTTTTTTGTTTTTGTTTTTCGAGGTAGGGTCTCACTCTGGTCCAGGCTGACCTGGAATTCACTCTGTAGTCTCAGGGTGGCTTCAAACTCATGGTGATCCTCCTACCTCTGCCTCCCCAGGGCTGGGATTAAAGGCATGCGCCACCACGCCCGCCTCTTCCCCTGGATCTGTAAGCTTCAATAAATAATACCCCTTCCTTCATAACTCTGCCTGGTCTAGAAATTCATCTCAGTGAACCTGAAGCTGTCTGCTACACCTTCCTTCCTTCCTTCCTTTCTTCCTTCCTTCCTTCCTTCCTTCTTTTTCTTTTTCTTTTTCTTTTTCTTTTTCTTTCTTTCTTTCATTTTCCTTTTTTTGCTGACCATTAACTTGTTGTAGAGTAGCCCATCTTCCCTTTCATCCCTATTTCACCCTTTTTTTTCATTCTATTACCATGTGCATATTGCTGATACTTATTATGGCTTATAATTAACTGATGCTGGTCTAGGTTAGGAACCACATATGAAAGAGGTCATGTGGGTTTTTGTTTTTCCTGAGCCTGTGGGATCTCACTTAGCATTTTGAGAAGTTTCCATGGCCATTAAATATCTAAAGAGAGGTTCAACATCTTGACTCATCAGAGAAATCAAATTAAAACAACTCTGACATGCCATCTCACTTCAGTCAGAATGTCAACCATCAAAAAGTCAAATTATAGCACATGCTGGTTGGGGAATAGGGAAAAAGGAACCCTTATCCACTGATTATGGGCGTGCATTCTTGCACATTCACATTCAGGTTTTTATCTTCAATTTAGGCCTATTTGAAAGGTAGAGATCTATCATTCAGTGCAGATGCAAACTTTAGTTTTAACCCTATATATGTAAATTATATGGTCTTGGCTGTCCATTTGAATGTAGGGAACCATTATATTTTCAGCTTTTGCAATTTGTAATAGAATGGCGGTGTTTCCTGCAATAGTCTGTAGAAGTTAACTCTTTGTTCACCTGTACCATCTTGAGAATCATTAATATGAGGGATGGTCATTCATTAAATTAATAACTATTGAACACATACAATGATTGGAATATATGTGTAAGATACAGAAGATATATCAATGAACAGAGCTCTGATTTTCATGTCCATGTAATAAAATATTTTGAAAATACACATTTAAGTAGGAGCGACAGGAAGAGAGCAAAATAACACATATGTTGTGTAGTAAATGTCATAGGGACAAATACAAGCATGTAGGAGCATGTAAGCATAGAGATGAATGGATTATAAGGGTACTCTGTAGAAGGTGGTCAAAGAGAACCTTTTTGAGAGCTATCAGATGCTCAGCATTTTCCTTTCTCTCCCATCAGTCAAGCTCCCTCTGAGTTTGCTTATTATAGCAGACAAAAGAGGTCCCAACAAAAATTGGCAACTTTTCTGTGAGTAATTCATTAGAAATAAATGATTGGCAAAGTCAGAAATGACTATGTAAGGAACAGCAAGGACCATAAAAAGTATGGATAGAGTGTGATGTATGGGCATGATGATAATTTTTTTTTGTTCTATCAAGCTCATTTTTCTATTCAAAAATGATTTGACCCTTTCCTTGCCTTCCCTCCTTTCCTCCTTCTTCCTCCTCCTTGTTTTGTTTTCTAAAGGTCTCCATTATTCCTGTAGCAATGACCTAATTAGGATTCCAGAAAATAGATTATCCCTGAATGTGTACCATCTCTATGATGCCTCTGGGAGCTATTCCTTGCTCAATCTTATATTTTAAGTAATTCTTTTGTCAGGACTAGTGCTTGTTATCATTTATCTCTGCAGAAAGGTGGTTACACACATTAAATATTTTATATAGTGCTCTGAGGTGAATCTAAATGGAATCAGGGCCACTCTAACTCTGTAGTACTATTTTCTATGTGTGATACACTGTCCAGCCAAGTGTATCTTCTAGTTTCTGGTTCAGTCCTACCTAACTCTGATTTTAAATCTCATTTTTGAGAAGAAGAAGTATACAGTGGGGGCACCTTGTGGCAAGAGCTGGAAATAGTGATGCTTTCAAAAGAAAAGAGGTGGTTAGAGTTGAAATCCAGGGAGAAAAGAAGAAAAGTGAAGGTCATACTTCCACAAGTGTTGGAAGAGTGCACACTTGGGCTTTTAGGATACAGTTCATTTATACAGTGGCTGAAGATTCAGTCATTAAACTTGGCTGTTCAGAACTTCAGCAGACTATGAGAATCAGGATGGAGCTGATTAGTTAAATTTAGGACACAATTGTGACATTTGCACTATTTCCCTGTTCTTACTATATCTTCCTTTTGCCCCCTTCATCTGTGGCTCTCCTTTTTGCTCCTTGGTGGCTTGTGCCTCAACTTTCACAGTTACCGTTCACTCACACCCTTCCTTCCCCTGAGGTATCACTCAGCTAAGTCTCCATAGCCACTGTAATCAGAAAGCTTCTGACTTCATTCCAGATAACCAGGCATATTATGTAATGTGCATTGTTTCACATGCAGTCAGTACTTAAAATATGTTTCTTGAATAAAAATAAATGTGGTATATCTTATTATATAGTCCCTACCAAGCACCACAAGGGTTTCATAAGGGTGTTTTATAAGCATGTTTTTCCATGAGTTAATGATGGAGATTTCAGGGTTCTTAGAGGTATTTATGAAGCCAAGAACTTGATGGAGTTCTTCTTGTACCCTATCAATTCCTTTGGGCAGAAATTCTGAAATGAATTCAAGACTGAAGGTCATCCTCTGCATATCTATTCAGAATTGGCCCAGGTGTTGTATTAATAATTTTGCTTTCATTAACACCATCCCCACAAGAATACTTCTGAGGCTGACCTTCTTGGATCAGGATACAGGATGGTATTAGGAATGAGAAAGCAGATGTATAGTCAGAAGTTTCTGGTTCACCTTCTGCCATTGCTTCTCCCCAACAGTATGATGAAGGGCAAACATCTTCATTTTTCTCCACTTTTCATTTTCTTACTGTAGCATAGAAGCTATATAATCTGACCTACTATTGTGTTTTGGAAGTGTCATGTGCTATAATGGATATGACTCTTTTTATTAACTCTGAAGTAGAAATAAAGATGCACAGTGGCTTTCTGTCATGTATACGTTTTAGCTGATTTGCTGATTTTTTTCAGACATTAACTAAATTGCGCTGAAGTCACTTGTCCATGTGATGGCCTAGACTAAAGAAGGTTGCTAAGTGCTATGTAGAGAAACAAACATTGTTCCTTCTCTTGGTGGATTTACAGAAGGAGAAAAATATTAAACAAAGGCATGAATAATAATGAAAAAACTATAAGGTATAATTAAAACTATGTTATTTTCTAGGAAGGAAAAATAGATCTGTGAAAGAGATGAAGATGGGAGAGTGGAAGGTAGATAAGAAACAGGGAAATGTCTAGACAGAACAGCACATGGAATGATGGAACCATAAAGACTAATGTGGCTGTGGTGAGGTGAGGGGTGAAAGTGCCTTGAGTAGGCCAAACAGTGGATAAGATGACATCATAGTGATAGGTAGGGTTTAGGTCAGGTGCTACCTGCCAGCCACGCTTACACTGAAGGGTATTGAGGCATGCCACTTATAGGACTATGAGAGTTATGCAAGAGAGGAAGGAGAGGATAAAATGTCTCCTTCTCAGAGTGCTATGTGACTCAATTAGTGGTAGACATTTATAAAAGTGGATGTACAGGCCAAGGGTTGTTCAGTGGTCCAGACAATAAATGAGAGTGTCTGGCTGTCATTGGCATTGTTCAGTTTTGCTTACAGTTTCTTTATTATTTTTTTTCTGGAGTACAATAGAATTTCATACAGCTAATTTTCAAGGTGGCCATGAATATTTTTTATATTAACTCTGGTTAACAACACTGTAAAGTAAGTTGTGTCTCTTCTGGAGAAGTTTAAGCACAGATATTTAATTTGCTGTGTTCCTTAGTTTCTGCCTTAATATGCATGGAAATCATGTAAGTGAAGCCTTCTTTGGTGGGAGCCCCTGAGTAACTGTGACTAACAGGGTCCACTGCTGATGAATACGTGACAGACCATATCACTAAGATTTTAATGTGCTTTGTTATTATAGGCACAATTGTCTTGACTGTTGGTATGCTCACACATATGCACACCATTAAAATTTCAAAAACTTAATTTCTACAAATACATTGACATTATAATGATATATAATGAATGACACTATATCTTTTCACCATTTGTAGTGCTATAAAATAGCACTTAATAAGTATAAATTCTGTTGGTAGATTTGTAACTTTGTTGTTCGTGTGTGTGTGTGTGTGTTTGTATGTGTGTGTGTTATGTGTGTGCATGGACATGTGCATGCCATAGTGTAAATGTGGTAGTCAGAGGACAAACTCAGGGTGTTGGTCTTCACCTTCCACTTGTTTGAGACAGGATCCTCTTATTTGGCGCTGCAAATACCAGACTGGCTGGCCTGGAACTTTGGGATTCTCCTGACTATACCTCCCGTTGCCACAGGCACATTGGGATTTCAGATGCATGTGCTGAAGTGTCAGCTTTACATGGGTTGTGGATATTTAGGTTCCATTAGTCAGGCTTGTGCAGCAAGTGCTTTTAACCCTTGAGCCATCTCCCTAGCCTCACACTTCTTTTACACCCTGACATAGAGCACAGTTCTTATGGCATTGAGTGAACTCTATGAGTAGCCTGGCCTTTCTCGAAAGATTATTTCAGGACTATTATGAGTGTTTTAGTTACTTCCTTTACTCATGATAACGTGTCTGTCATTCAAGCAGAGATAGAGCTAAATACATAGCATGTTTGGATTGCTATATTCTGCTACATTTTAAATTGATGGTGAACTTGTACATTTCTCTATGTAAATATTATTAAGACTTATAAAATGTCATTCCTACTCAACATAAGGAAAATCTCATTCCTACTCAACATAAGGAAAATCTCAATATCCATGTTTGGTTTTCTGTGGATATATATATCTATGTATCTATCTCTCTCTCTCTCTATATATATATATATTACATATATATCTCATATATATATATACACACACACACACAGAGATATATGTGTGGTGTGTGTACTGTGCATATACATATATAATGGATATGCATTTATACATGTTTATTATACACACACATATATAAACATTTTAAGAAAGCCAACTCAGTTCTTCCCTGCCAACCACTTGTCTGTTTCTTACCCAACTGCCCGTGTTATGGGACAGAGTTGGTTGTGTATTTAAAGCATTGGCCCATCCCCTGGAAACCTGTGTTCCAGGCTTTAAATGAGTTGTGTGCTACAAGAATGGAAGGAGTTAATTGCCTGCTTTATTTTGTTAGGAGAGGCAGCTTTCATTTCACATTGATTTTCTGCATTCTCTGTGCCAATTTGTGACAGCTTGTTTCGCAGCTCCACATTTGTTTAAAGCTCGCTAACAGACTGATTCTATTTTTTCCAAGCTGTTTTTTTTTTTTTTTTTTTTTTTTTTTTTTAAACTTAGGAGAACATGGCTTTGCACGTGGTTGGGAACCCAGATAAGCCTTTCTCTTTGGAGACTATGATTGGCAGCTTCCCCTGCTGTGCAGATGTGAGAGGAGGAAAGCTAATTTTCCCAAAGACTTCCTAGTTTCTATTACTATCTGTCATTTTACATTGGTGCTCATTATATCCATCTTCTTGCCAGATGGAAATATGCCTACTCATTGGGTGTCTATTTTCTGCCACTCATGGATCATGACAATGTCCGACAATATGCCAGTAAACTCTCTTCAATATCCCTTTCTTTGCACTGAATAGATTGGTGACATTACCAAAATGCCATGTATTGGCAGGTTACTACTTTCATGTCATACATGAGCAAAGGAAAAACAAGGCCAGAAAGTATTTGAGAAAAAAAATATCCATGGTGTGAGAGGAGATGACAGACGCTGCAACATAAATCAGTCACTTATAACAATAATTGTTCTCTGAAACTGCACTGACTCAAAACCCATATGAACAACCAAAGTATTGATGAGCACCAACCCTACAGTAGATACAAGGTCCTAATCTCATTGGGATGACAAATTACATCTTGAAGCCAGGCTCGCCTTAACCCAGTGGTTTTCAATATGTGGTTTCTGGATCAAAAGCACCAAAATTTTACCTGGGAACATGGTAGAGCAAGTTTTAAGCCCCATGCCAGTCTTATAGAATCAAAAACTCTCTGGGTGAGCTGGGCGTGGTGGCACACGCCTTTAATCCCAGCACTCGGGAGGCAGAGGTAGGAGGATCACCGAGAGTTCGAGGCCACCCTGAGACTACATAGTTAATTCCAGGTCAGCCTGGACCAGAGTGAGACCTCTACTTTGCAAAACAAAAACAAAAAAAAAAAAAAAAACTCTCTGGGTGTGTTCAGTAATCTACATGTTCAAAAGCCCTTTGTGTTTTTCTGCTACTCACTAAAGTGTAAGACCACTGCACAGTTATAATAGACACTGGAATATTGGTACAGTCATGGGAGTTTTATTTAATTGGGTTCATGACCCAGATAGTTGTTTCAAAATCAATTTCTTTTTTAATGTATAAGACAATGTTTTTGAATGATATATTGAACAAATAATTTATGTAATATAGTCAAAATGTAAGCTCCTTTTCCCTCTCAAAATTTGTTTAAAATATATCCACTGAACAAATGGATTACCTTGTTTGAAGATTGCACAGAGGTTTTCTCTGGGCATTTGGATGTAAAGGAAGTCCTATGGACACTTTAAAGCAAATAAACCTAAGCATCTCACAAAGACTTCTCTTCAAGTGCAGCTGAAATGTAGAACCAGTAGTAACCTTCTTCATTCGTCCTTTATCATAACTTCTCTTTCCAACATCTACATTTCCTATCTGTCCTTTACCTACTATTCCGTCCATGCTAATCTCCCTTTGTGACTTCCTTCTTCCTCTGAGCTAGTCTTTTGGACAGAATTTAAGCAGTTCACATGTGGCTCTCTCTTCCCAACATGACACTAATCCAGACCATGGGACATCTTCAGGCATCTTTGTCTAGCAGCCATCATCCAACAGACTGGCAAAAGTGTGGCATCTGCTTTCCAGACTCTGCTGCCCAAGGTCTGTTAGCCTTCCCCTCTGCCTCTCAGGTGTTGGCACATACTTGTCCATGAACAAATGCTTTGTCCCATTGCCTGTTTTGTGAATGAAATTTCATTGTAATGCAGTCATATCCATTAATTTATGCATAGGATATAGTTGCTTTCACATTATAGTGAATATGAGTACATAGAGATTGAAGAACATAAAATATTTACTATTTGGCTCTTGGCAGAAAATGCATAAGTATTCTAGATTTCAAGGAGATAGAAATGTGGGGCAGAGGGTGTGAATAAAAGAATAGAGGAGGGGAAAGAGCTGGGAAGTGAAACTTTAGTCTCCTTTGCCTTCCAATCACAGGAACTTACACAATACGCTCATTTAGTCTCCTTGAAGCACTCTAGGTCCCCCTTGATTTTCAGGAAAGGAGGTGGCCACATAGCAGCAGCTTGACCCCCCAAAAATCCCTCTATAAATTATTCCTTACTATCTTATTGCCCTTCACACCTTCATGTGCAAGTAATCAGGAGTCAGCTAGTCTGGTCTATTATTTTGAAAACACAAAAGTTTGGTTTGTTACCTCATTTTGATATCTACCATTACCTGAGGTCAGGTAATAAATGAGGCTAAAGTGCATGATTTACATGCAATTACATTTGTGTTGAGACAGTAAAATAAACCTCAGATGATTCACGTGGCTCTTGATTTGAGGGAGATGTAAGATATTATTGGTGGACTATATTAATATGAATATTTTGTCAGATCATAATATAGACTCAGAAGTTCAATTTAAAGAAAATAGCACTAAAATTTATGATTGCCAAAGATGACTTGCTCAAATGATAGCACTTTGGTCATTTAAGGTCACATCAGACCTTCAGATTAAAACTAAACTATAACAAGAAAAGCAAGAAATTCCAAGTATTACTCTCCTTTTCAGAAAGATTCAAGATAGGCCTCATGCTTATCAATATTTGGATGTCTGATGTACACACACACACACACACACACTGCCTACTTTTCAATCTTCAAGATATAAACTGACTTGTAACATATTCCAGTTAAATACTTTATTATTTATAATGTACTTGTAAAAACATTTCCAGATTCATTTTACAGAAAGATTTGTCCTGTATTATTTTGAAAATGCTGAAGATGCAGGCTAACATTCCATGAGAATCAATCTATCTTCCATGCTAGTATGGAGAACATGTCTTAAAATCCCTGGGATGACCCCAAAATTTATTTATTTTTAATTTTTATTTATTAGAGAGAGAGAGAGAGAGAGACTGCAATGGGTGCACCAGGGCCTCCAGCCATTGCAAACGAACTCCAGACACATGTGCCACCTTGTGCATCTGGCTTATGTGGGTCCTGGAGAATTGAACCAGGGTCCTTTGGCTTTGCAGGCAAATGCCTTAACCACTAAGCCATTTTCTCCAGCCCCCCAAAAATTTTTTTAAAAGATTGTTTTCAATAAACCAAGTCCTCCATATCAGTCCTTGCTCTAGGAATTGGATGGATTGTTATGGAGTTGAGGAAGTTGATAAATAGGCAGCAATCAAAATGATTAGGACTATAAAATATTCAGCTTATCTTATATTTTTAATACTGAAATTGGAACAACTAGATGGTGGAAATGACATAGTAGTACTCATCAAGGATACTATGCTGAGCTTTTGATTTTCCAATAGTGACTATGTATTTTTATTTTATTTTTTTATTATTGACAACTTCCATAATTTTAGACAATAAATTGTGATATTTCCCTACCCTCTCACTTTCCTCTTCATAACTCCATTCTCCATCACATCCCCTCCATCACTCAATCAGTCTCTCTTTTATTTTGATGTCATCATTTTTTCCTCTTATTATATGGGTCTTGTGTAGGTAGTGCCAGGCACTGTGAGGTCATGGACATCCAGGCCATTTTGTGTCTGGAAGATTGCATTGTAAGGAGTCCTGCCCTTCCTTTGACTCTTACATTCTTCTTACCACCTCTTCCACAATGGACTCTGAGTTTTGGAAGGTGTGATAGAGATGTCTCAGTGCAGAGCACTCCTCTGTCATTTCATCTCAGTACTATGGTGCCTTTTGAGTCATCCATAGGATACCACCATCTGAAAAGAGAAGCTTCTGTAACCAAAAGTGAGGATAGAATTAATATATGGGTCTGAACATAAAGAAAAGTGCTTGCAGGACAGTTTGGTGAGAATAATATATGCATTTAGCCAGACACCAAGAGGTGTTACACTCTTAGGGCTCACGACTTCCCCTGTCATAGATTTTTCAGAATCAGGCATGTAGTCCCTCCTGTGGAGTGGGCCTCCAGTCCAATTAGAGAGTAGTTGGTTTCCCCTATAACAGACATGCCACTGTTGCATCCATTGGCTCATTTGGCCTGGCTAGTTCAAGTTAAGGCTTGCAGTGTCCACTGTTGTTTATCTCCACTGACGATTTCTCTCTCACCATGGAGCTGTATGCAGCATAGCTTTGTTCAGCTTTCTGTCAGCTGGTCTACAGAGAGGAGGTTTTCAGGTCAGCTCTAGCAAGATTTCTCAGTGACCTTGCAGCCCAAACATGTGAAGTCTTCAGCAATAGGGTTTTACCATCTATTCCTGGTGGGAAACCAAGAGCCTCAGGCAATGGCCTGTAATGTTTTGGGGGCATCAGAGACCTTCCTGGCCAACAACTCACTGGACGGTATCACATCCCTGGAACTGAAAATTTTCTAGTAAAAAAATATGGGTTCTGGATGCACCATTGTCCAAAAAGTAGGTTTCCTATTGCATTTTTATTAACTCTCCCCCACTCTTCCTTTACTCATTCTTTTCCCCTGACCTCACATAGGCTGTTCTACCCCAAGTAATCTGTTTTTCTACTTACATATATGCAATATCATCCCCTTAAATCTTCTCCTCTCCTCCCTTCCTTGACTAGGTATTTTGTTAATTTATAGTTTTTAAAAATACTTAACATTATGTTCATTATTATTTTTCATATTTACTTTTGGAATAATTGTACCATCTATGGTGATTAAATAGAAGAATTACTTGAAATTATAACTATTATATACACTTAACATTTCAATTAAATATTGCTTTTCTTTAATATTATGTTAGGCCACATATATTAGGACAATGTTGTTAGGAACACATGCTCATTTACATAGTTATTGCACAAGGAAAATTGTTCAGAGGAAGTGATGTATTTCTTTAGTTTATTGCTAATTCACCAGTAAGTCCCTCTAGCATGTACTGTAGAAATATCAGTTATATCTCAAGTTATTTTTAAAAAAAATATTCAATATTCACAAGCATGGAAGCTTGGCTAGATGTAAAAACATTGCCTTCTATAAAAGGTTGAGAGTAGATACCCAAATAAACTCCTGATATGAATAATTTCAAATATATTCAACACATGTAAGTGCATGTACACAAACACACACACGTTTTAAATATACTTCAGAGGGAGACTGATGCCAATTTTCCTATTGTAATTATGGGTTTTGTAATACATTTTCAGAATAATTTTATTTCCTCATGATTTAGGGAAACCTCCAAATATAAACCACTGTATTTTTTATATTTTTAGTAATTTCTTACATTTACATCTTATAACTTTCTATACTTCTATGTATTATTTTTTATAAAAAGATTCTTTATGGTTCTTTTGGCTCAAAATCTCCAAAGCTGATCTCTAAAAGCCACAGTAAAATGGACATGCATTTGCTAAAAAGGGACAGTATTCTCTTGAAACAGTTGGAAACAGAGCTACTGTGTATGCACCCTGTTTCTTAATGCTTGGGGACATCTGAAGATTAAAGCAATGCCAGAGTTGTTCTCTGAGCCTTTGGGTCCCTTACAATCTAGATACATACATTGCTTTACCCAGGATGCCTAACATGGAAGATAATTCAAATGAAATTATGTTTCACTCTCATGTTATCTAGGTCTTTGTTTTCCTTTCATTCTCTGAATTCTAAATATTCCACTATTAACTCTATGTCTTCTTCCTCTGGGAGCTTTTTTCATGGGTCTTAGTGTAAAACCAGATTGTATCCTTTTGAAAAAGTGTAGACAGTAATGAGGCTTCCTAGGCTTTGGTGATTTCTTCTTTCTGTTCATTTCTAGGCAGCATTAATTTTCCATAATTTCTTCAGCTGCTATTATCAACTATGAGTATATTTTTGAAGTTCAACCATTTGAATAGATAATGAAAATGCACAAATATTTTCCTTATTCTAAAGCTCTTTTTTTTTAAGAAATGTAGAGCCATTGAGCACAAGAATTCTTTCTTTCTTTCTTTCTTTCTTTCTTTCTTTCTTTCTTTCTTTCTTTATTTATTTATTATTTGAGAGAGAGAGAGAGATACAGAAATAGGCAGGTAGAGAGAGAGAGAGAGAGAGAGAGAGAGAGAGAATGGGTGTGTCAGGGCCTCCAGCCACTGCAAACGAACTCCAGATGCATGCACCCCCTTGTGCATCTGGCTTACGTGGGTCCTGGAGAATCAAGCCTCGAACCGGGGTCCTTAGGCTTCATAGGCAAGCGTTTAACCACTAAGCCATCTCTAGAGCTCTTTTTGAAATGTTTAAGTATATCTCATTGATCCTAGTCCAGTCTATGAAATACATTCATTGTTCATTGTAATCTTGACTAGTCTTATTGGTAAATCAGACTAACAAATAGCGTTTCACACATAAAAAATAGTTTCTCATGAATATTGTAAAATCATTTAGATGCTCTTACAGTCTTTTGTTCTCTTATTATCTGAAACAAGTATTTCAGTTTGGTATTCCTTAAGATTCAACATGATAAAAGATCTAAGATTCATTCTACCTCTGGTATCAGGGAAAGCTAATGAATTTGGAGTGCCACAACTTCTTTTGTGAGTCAGTGAATTTGAATTAAAATTTAAGTTGTTTCAGATTTTCTTTCAACTCCTGTTTTACTTTTCTTCATTCATAAGGCCATAACCATAATGTCGACACAGCTGTGGTCTCAGTGTTTACTTACTTTCACTATATATTGAAATATATTCATTGTGTTTTGTGCAAGGTGCAAATTGTTCCATGATTTATAGTCAGATGAATGTCTCTCATTTCTTGGTCAAGCAGGGGAGGTTTGAATGGATTTGATCAAGATAGAAATCTTGTGGAGGTAGGTACCTACCGGGAAGCGGCATAGAAAAGAGGACAGAAGAGATAACATTAGGAAGCTTCCTTGATAGATGGTCATATACACCTGACTTGGGTAACTAGCATTTCTAGAGCCTTAGAAGGAGGCAAGTGGTGCCCAGTGCAAACAGAAGTTCTATAAGAACCTCTTATCCAGGATACAGCACCAGGGTTCCTCTCACCAGATAAGCCCTCATACTTAAATATCAGCATATGTGCAGTTTTATATTGGTCACTGTATTAGTTGCCTTTCTTATTGTTGGAACAAAATATCTGACAAAAACAGGTTTTAGGTAGGAAGGGTTCATGTGGTCTTATGATTGAAGATTACAGTTCATCATTGAAGGGAAGGCATGATAATAGGAACTTGAGGCAGCTGGTCACAATCAATCAACAGTGAAGAAGTACAAAGTGATGAATGTGAGTGCTCAGCTACATTTATCCTGTTTATACAGTCCAGGAGTAGTTTTCTCACCTCAGTTAACTTATTCAAAACAATCCCTTACAGCCATACCCATGGGTTAACCTAATCTAGATAATCCTTCACAGGTCCTGTCAAGTGGATAATAAACATTAAGCATCACAGTGACAGTGATTGGGGGAATAGGAGTGTGGAATGAGTCACAGCCCAATACAACAGGAGATAAGATGTTCCATGTGTAAGAAATCTAGAAATCCTTCAACACTATTGAGGTACAAGACACTGGCTTAGATGCTAGCCTCTCACTGATGACAATAGTGATGGGTATGCCTTAAGGAAAGTTGAAAAACAATTAAAAAGTCAAGAAACATTATATATTCATATCAAGAGAATAAGACTGGGTATATAGCTCAGAGGAATTGTTCAAAGCCCTTGAGTTTGATACCCAGGACTGAACGAAAAGAAAGAAAATAGTATTAGGTGGCAACTTTAGTTTGGGGAACCAGAAAAGCCTTCTCTAGGGGCTTTTCTCATGTGGGATGAGAGTAGAAACTTGGTGGAAGAAAAGAAACCATGTGAAAATCTCTAGAAGAAAATTTCTAGGCAGAAGAGTAAATGGAGGGGCCCTGATCTGGGACATGGGTCATTTGATTACAAGTGGAGAAGAGGCCAGTATGCTTGGCACAGCATTGGTGAGGGGAAAGCAGATAGACAAAGGCTGGAAAGAAAAGTAGTACCCATAACACTAAACCTTGGGGGTCAAGTGTGAATTTCTTCATTTGAACAGAAAACATCTGAAGCAGAGAGAGGAACAAAATGTCTTGAACGTGTTGGTTAGAATAAAAGTTGGGATGACCAATGCTATACTCACTTCCTGTTGTGAACAGTGCTGACACACTAACATATGGAATATTGATTTTAATATCCTAAGGGGAATTTATACTACCAATTATGGGAAATGTTAACAGAAATACTGAGGAGAAATAAAAGCAGTGAGAGGGGCCCTTGAGGTGTAGAGGGGCAGTGCGGGGGGACACAGACAACTGCATTGTCTTCTTAATTCCAAATTGTATGGGATTTCACACACACACACACACACACACACACACACACACACACACACACACAGCTCCATAGAGTGAAACATACAGAAACCAAAAAAAAAAAACTATTATTTGGGAAAAGGAGGTAAAATCATTCCAATTAAAATTTTAATTTGTTTCCATTCATTATTGTGACTAGCTGGGGAACCTATGACCATCCATGACAGCATGGAGAAGAGGAAACAGGCATTGTTTTCTGTGGTTTTTAAAGTAGCTAGGTAAAAATTTAAAATATCAACATAAATATGGGGAAAAGAAAACTCATATCCAACTTACTTTTAGCATCTATCCATGTATCCATTTATTGTACCACCAAAATAATTCAATTCATGCTCCATTTAAAAATATTTTATTTATTTATTTTCAAGGTGATAGATAGATAAATATAGATGACAGATAGATAGATAAATAGGTGGAGAATGAGAAGGAGTGTTCCAGGACCTCCAGGCACTGCAAAATAACTCCAGATAAATGTGCCATTTTGTGTTTCTGGCTTTATGTGGGTACTGGGGAATGAAATCCAGGTCATTAGGCATTTCAGGCAAATGCCTTGACCACTGAGCCATCTCTTCAGCCCCTCACCCCTTTATTTTTGAAAGATTACTGAGCATTCTATTCTTTTTTGGCATGGTTATTTTTCCTATGATTTATATAATCTTTGATGTGTTCTCTCTACATAGAAATGAAAAGTACACAAGGTGATAGATCTATTAATCATTTTACAATTCATGCACGTATTTAAATATCAAGATTGTACCCCATAAGTATGTGGAATTATTGCTTTTAAAAAAATGTTTTTGTTTATTTATTTATTTATTTATTTATTTATTTATTTATTTGAGAGCGACAGACAGAGAGAAAGAGGCAGATAGATAGAGAGTGGGTGTGCCAGGGCCTCCAGCCACTGCAAATGAACTCCAGATGCATGCGCCAACCTATGCATATGGCTTACATGGGTCCTCAGGAATCGAGCCTCGAACTGGTGTCCTTAGGCTTCACAGGCAAGTGCTTAACCACTAAGCCATCTCTCCAGCCCTGTTATTTTTTTTCAGTTAAATTAAAGTTAAAACAGACATGACATCTGTGCAGAACATGTTGCTAATCATTGCAGTTGTTCAGTACTTATGACAGTGTCATTGCCACTCAGAGTTTCAATATGAATATCAAAGATGTGGAAACATGCTCAGTGAGAACTAAACCCCTTGCACCTGCTATGTAGTATAAGCATGGTGTGGATCTAAGCACATCTGACTCCTGTTCTGTTCATTTATTAAATACTGTTGAGCACTTATATTCCAGGACTGTCTTGGATTCTGTGAGCAAAAAAGAGACCAATAGCATGCCTTTAATCCCAGCACTTGGGAGGCAGAGGTAGAAGGATCGCCTTGAGTTCTAGGCCACCCTGAGACTACATAGTGAAGCCCAGGTCAGCCTGAACTAGAGAGAGACCCTACCTCGAACAACCAAAGAAAGAGAGAGAGAGAGAGAGAGAGAGAGAGAGACCAACAGATAAATCATAAGGAAGCTTGATGTCACTGCTGGACAGTCTTCCAACCACTTAATAAAAGCCCCAATAAATGAGGAAGAGGGACGGATTCTCTCATATTCAATATTTGGAAGAGCAGGTCAAGTTGCCACCTAAGCCAGAATACTCTGGCATATATGGAGCTTAAGGTTGTTATTTATCTTCTGCCAAGTGAATGCTGGCATTGCTCACTTTTCACTGGCTGGAGAAGAGGTGTTTCTGGGCTGATGGATTGTCTTGCAACAGCATCTGCAGCAGGGAGAGGTTTACTTGGCTTCTCTTTTACCAGCTCCCCTCTCAGGTGCCCAGGTTAACAATAACATTCTTTTCTATGAAGACAAGCAACAAGTGTTTCATCTGTACCATAGGCAGACCTGGCTTTCCGCAGAGTGAGATTATTTAACTGATCACAAGGGGTGAAAGGAGAGAATGGCCAGGCCAGATGATAAGATTATTTTTGGAGTTAGACTGATATTGGTTCAAGTTTTTTTTTTTAGGTAGGGTTTCACTCTAGTCCAGGCTGTCCTGAAATTCACTATGTAGTCTCAGAGCGGCCTTGAACTCATGGTGATCCTCTTACCTCTGCCTCCTGAGTGCTGGAATTAAAGATATGCACCACCACACCTGGCTTCAGTTCAAATTTTAAGGGGTAAAAGTAAGATTTCAGTAGAGGTAATCTTTCTGGAGATTCTCCTCTCTCTACTCTGATAACCCTGTTAACCCCTCTATAATGACCTTTGTGGTGACATTAGGCAAAACCTGGACAATTTGTACTAATCTCACCTCAAGATATTAATCACATTTGAATAGTCCCTTATACCATTGTTATAGATCAAACTATGTCTGCTCTAATGATATATCGAAGTGTTAGCCTTTGAAAAATGTGACATTATTGGGGGATAGGGGCATTGTAGATGTGAGAAAGTTAAATGGAAGCTTTACTCCAGTGACTTGTGTCCTAATAAGACAAGGGTAATTTGGCCAAAGATTCCCAAATGGGAGAATACCATGTAAAGATTTATAGACATGAGTGATTAGAGAGAGGGGAACGAGAGAGGAATAAAAGAGAGAGGGATGGGGGAAAGGAGAAGAAAGGAGAGGGAGAATGAATTAGAATGATACATCTTCTTAAAGATCCGTCTCTGGGCTAGACATGGTGGCTCATGTCTGAAATGTCATCACTCAGGAGAAAATTCCAATTTTAACTTTATTTGTTTTGAGGCTGGGTCTCCTGTGTTTCAGGCTGGCCTAGAATTCACTAAGTAGTGGAGTCAAAGATGACCTTAAAAGTCTGATCCTCCTACCTTCACCTCCTAAGTGCTGGTTCTATAGGTGTGCTCTTCCATGGCAAGTTCACTCAGTGCTGAGGATTAAAAACAGGACTATGGCTTGGGTGTGGTGGTACACTCTAATCCCAGCACTCGGGAGGCGGAGATAGGAGGATTGCTATGAGTTCAAGGCCAGCCTGAGACTACCTAGTGAATTCCAGGTCAGCCTGGGCTAGAGTGAAACCCTACCTCAGAAAAACAAAAACAAACAAACAACAACAACAAAAACAGGGCTATATACATGCTAGGCAAGGACTTTATCACCTGAGTCACACCCAGCTCAAATGTTATCAATCTATTTTACATTGATAAAATAAACTCTTATTAAAAAATAAATTACCACATACACAAGTCAAGAGAGGCTAATGATTATCAGGAACCTCAGAGAGAAGCTTGGAAAAGGTAAGTCCTCCAAGGTCCCTAAAAACAACCAAATGACAGACATCTGAATTTTGTATTTCTGACCTATAGTGTGATGAAAGGACGAATTTTTATTGCCTTAGGACAAACGGTTTGTGATAATGAGTTATGGTTACCATAGGAAACTAATCTATCATGTAAGCTGGCATGATCACAAATTCTGAGATTTAGGTCCTGAGTAACTTCAGAAGGCATTGTTCATCCACCTGGCCATGCATTGGCAGTGTTCCATTCTCCTACTTCCCTCCAATGTAGGCTTTCTATAGTGAGGAAGTAGGGATAGTTGAGGCATTCTAGAACTGCATTCTCATTGTAATTTCACTGAACAAATATGGAGTCCACTTAGTCTACCATGTTTGGGTATGAATGGCTGGGAGCCAGGTAGGCACCATTCCATCCCTCATCCCTTCCTGTCGAGCATAGGATGTGCCTCTGGCAGGGCAGAGAGTAGAATCACATTTTTAATGTAAAGTGCTCTCATATATTATGCTAGACCAAAGAATTAAAATTATATATATATATATATATATATATATATATAGCCAGGCATGGTGGCACACTCCTTTAATCCCAGCACTCGGGAGGCAGAGGTAGGAGGATTGCTGTGAGTTTGAGGCCAGCCTGAAACTACATAGTGAATTACAGGTTAGCCTGGACCAGAGTGAGACACTACCTCAAAAAACAACAATAAAATAATATATAAATAAAAGCCGGGCATGGTGGCGCACGCCTTTAATCCCAGCACTCGGGAGGCAGAGGTAGGAGGATCGCCGTGAGTTCAAGGCCACCCTGAGACTACATAGATAATTCCAGGTCAGCCTGGGCCAGAGTGAGACCCTACCTCGAAAAACCAAAAAAAAAAAATAATAATAATAATAATAATAATAATAATAATAAATAAAATAAATAAATAAATATATAAACTTTAAAAATAGGAGAACTGAAATGTCTTGGCTACTCCACATTTAACCCACTTAATATAGATATTTCTTTTTGAGAAAACAAGATTAAACTGTAGCA
Organism: Orientallactaga sibirica; assembly: GCA_036365145.1. Lineage (NCBI taxonomy): Eukaryota > Metazoa > Chordata > Mammalia > Rodentia > Dipodidae > Orientallactaga > Orientallactaga sibirica. Next base: position 51,525,156 of record JAEOAD010000005.1, read on the forward strand.
AACACTGCCAAAGAATGATTCGGGGAAGAATATAAAATATTATTTCCTGGGGCCTGATATGAAAACATGGAACAAAGAGTAGAATGTACTTTACTTCTATTGCTAGTAAACATTCATAAATTCCAAGTCAGGTGTGGTGGTGCACGCCTTTAATCCCAGCACTAGGGAGGCAGAGATAGGAGGATCACCATGAGTTCAAGGCCACCCTGAGACTACATAATGAATTCCAGGTCAGCCTGGGCTAGAGTGAGACCCTACCTCTAAAAACCAAAAAATAAAAATAAAAATAAATAAATAAATAAATAAAAATAAATAAATAAATTCCAGTTTGTACTGATGTTATCATCATCATAAATTTTATTCTGCCTTTTCCCATTCTTTGAATTCTTATCTATACATCTGTCCTTCAAACTCAGTGAATATGTTTGTCATGTGTGGTGGTCTGATTCATGTGTCTCCCATAAACTTAGGTGTTCTGAATGCTAGATTCCCACCTGATGGAGAGTTGGGAATTAAAGCCTCCTGAAAGCAGTGTATTGTTGGGGGCAGGATTATGGGTATTATAGCCAGCTTCCCCTTGCCAGTGTTTGGCACACTCTCCTGTTGCTGTTGTCCACCTAATGTTGGCCAGGGGGTGATGTACACACTTTTCTCATGCCTCTGCAACAGTAAAGTTGATACTGAGGAGTGGTATCATTTACCTGCCTTTTGGCAAAAGGCTTTGGCCTTTTGGAGCTGATTTTAAGAGTAATGTACAAAGATTTGAAACCTTGGCCTAAGAGATGCCTTGCAGTGCTGTATGTACAGCTTGATGGACTATTCTGGTAAGTGTTGAAAGACCTGAATGCAATAAGAACTATGGATTATGAGGGTGAGAAAGAGCTTTGCCTGGACTGGGCTAAAAGCAGTTTGTGTGAGAGGCTTGCTGTTATGCCCGTGTCCTGAGAACTTGTGTAGGGTTGCATTGTGTAGAAAGGGACTGGTGTGAGTAGAGGGATATGGCACAGAAAACAATGAAATCTTGGGGCTGAAACTTCTGCCCATTCAGTGCAATTGTATGAGAGATTACAGCCATTGAGTTTGGGCCAGCTGATTTACATTGGGATTGCAAAAAGAGTGCAGTCTTTTGAAGGGGCCTGAATGCTGAAGGTATGTCCTATTCTTCAAAGTCTGCTTTATTCCCCCATGGATTAATAACTTGGCACCCCACCTGGTATTATGAAGTGTAAGAAATGCAGGAAAGAGAGGGTCATTGAATTTGCCACATGTTCTTGTGCTCTGAAAATGGTCAAGCGCAGTGTGAAGCAAGTTTGCTAGATGCCTGCCTGGAGACCAGATGGAGCCATGAGGATGGGCTGTGGGTTTCAGTAGAGATCCAGTGGAGATGCCGGTACCACAAGATGGCTGCTAAGGAGAACTGCCAGCCTTGGATGAAGCTTTCCAGGACTGTGAGTAGCCTAGCTGGAGGGGTGGAATTGGAACTTCAGAGGCTTGTTGCTGGTTAGAATTATTGGACTTGGAGATTTGTCACTGATTAGAGTTGTTGGGCTTGGAGCAACAGAGTTTGGTGTTTGCCCTGTTTAAATCTTGTATTGGGTGAATATTTCTTTGTTATATCCAATGCCATCTTTTGCAGTGTGATGGTTCATTTTGTGCCATTATGGGTTGTTTGAGGTTGTTTTGGTTTAGTTAAAAGATCTCAGACTACGAGAATATTTGAACATCATTAGGATTAATTAAAAACTGTGGGAACTTTATTAATTTTTATTGACAACTTCTATACTTATATACAAAAGACACATGATATTTCCCTCCCCTCCCCCTTTCCACTTTAGAACTCCAATCTCCATCATATCCCCTCCCTCTCTCCATTCGTCTCTCTTTTAATTTGATGTCATTATCTTTTTCTTCTGTTTTGAGGGTCTTGCGAAGGTATTGCTAGGGACTACAAAGTCATGGATATTGAGGCCAATTTCTGTCTGGGCAGTTGCATTGTAAGAAGTCTTACCCTTCCTTTGGCTCTTCCATTCTATCCGCCCCCTCTTCTGCAATGGTCCCTGAGCCTTGGAGGGTGTGACAGAGGTGTTTCAGTGCTGGGCACTCCTCCATTCCTTCTTCTCAGCACTATGTTGCCTTTTGGGTCATCCCAGTAGTCATTGCCATCTGAAAAGAGAAGCTTCTCTAACCAGAAGTGAGAATAGCATTAAAATGTGAATATGAATATTAAACGTAGTGCTTTCAGGGTAGCTTGGTGGAAATAATATATACATTTAAACAGACAAGCACAGGCTTTATACCCCTAAGGCTCATGACCTCCCCTGCCATAGACTTTTCTTTAGGTTTTTCAGTACCAGGTATGTATTCCCTCCCATAGAGAGGGCCTTCAGTCCAATTATGGAGCAGTTGGTTACCCCAAGAGCAGACATGCCACTATTGCACCTGTTCAGTGATTGGGCCTGTATGGCCAAACTTGAATTTTCAGTGTCCACTGTAAAAACTGTGGGAACTTTTAAAGTTGGATGAACTCATTGCATTCTACATCATGAATGGTTATTAGTTTATGGGGGCCAGGGGTGGAATGTGGTGGTTTGATTCAGGTGTTCTGAGTGCTAGGGTCCCAGCTGATGTAGACCAGAGTAATGTACAAAGATTTGAAACCTTGGCCTAAGAGATGCCTTGCAGTGCTGTATGTACAGCTTGATGGACTATTCTGGTAAGTGTTGAAAGACCTGAATGCAATAAGAACTATGGATTATGAGGGTGAGAAAGAGCTTTGCCTGGACTGGGCTAAAAGCAGTTTGTGTGAGAGGCTTGCTGTTATGCCCGTGTCCTGAGAACTTGTGTAGGGTTGCATTGTGTAGAAAGGGACTGGTGTGAGTAGAGGGATATGGCACAGAAAACAATGAAATCTTGGGGCTGAAACTTCTGCCCATTCAGTGCAATTGTATGAGAGATTACAGCCATTGAGTTTGGGCCAGCTGATTTACATTGGGATTGCAAAAAGAGTGCAGTCTTTTGAAGGGGCCTGAATGCTGAAGGTATGTCCTATTCTTCAAAGTCTGCTTTATTCCCCCATGGATTAATAACTTGGCACCCCACCTGGTATTATGAAGTGTAAGAAATGCAGGAAAGAGAGGGTCATTGAATTTGCCACATGTTCTTGTGCTCTGAAAATGGTCAAGCGCAGTGTGAAGCAAGTTTGCTAGATGCCTGCCTGGAGACCAGATGGAGCCATGAGGATGGGCTGTGGGTTTCAGTAGAGATCCAGTGGAGATGCCGGTACCACAAGATGGCTGCTAAGGAGAACTGCCAGCCTTGGATGAAGCTTTCCAGGACTGTGAGTAGCCTAGCTGGAGGGGTGGAATTGGAACTTCAGAGGCTTGTTGCTGGTTAGAATTATTGGACTTGGAGATTTGTCACTGATTAGAGTTGTTGGGCTTGGAGCAACAGAGTTTGGTGTTTGCCCTGTTTAAATCTTGTATTGGGTGAATATTTCTTTGTTATATCCAATGCCATCTTTTGCAGTGTGATGGTTCATTTTGTGCCATTATGGGTTGTTTGAGGTTGTTTTGGTTTAGTTAAAAGATCTCAGACTACGAGAATATTTGAACATCATTAGGATTAATTAAAAACTGTGGGAACTTTATTAATTTTTTATTGACAACTTCTATACTTATATACAAAAGACACATGATATTTCCCTCCCCTCCCCCTTTCCACTTTAGAACTACAATCTCCATCATATCCCCTCCCTCTCTCCATTCGTCTCTCTTTTAATTTGATGTCATTATCTTTTTCTTCTGTTTTGAGGGTCTTGCGAAGGTATTGCTAGGGACTACAAAGTCATGGATATTGAGGCCAATTTCTGTCTGGGCAGTTGCATTGTAAGAAGTCTTACCCTTCCTTTGGCTCTTCCATTCTATCCGCCCCCTCTTCTGCAATGGTCCCTGAGCCTTGGAGGGTGTGACAGAGGTGTTTCAGTGCTGGGCACTCCTCCATTCCTTCTTCTCAGCACTATGTTGCCTTTTGGGTCATCCCAGTAGTCATTGCCATCTGAAAAGAGAAGCTTCTCTAACCAGAAGTGAGAATAGCATTAAAATGTGAATATGAATATTAAACATAGTGCTTTCAGGGTAGCTTGGTGGAAATAATATATACATTTAAACAGAAAAGCACAGTCTTTATACCCCTAAGGCTCATGACCTCCCCTGCCATAGACTTTTCTTTAGGTTTTTCAGTACCAGGTATGTATTCCCTCCCATAGAGAGGGCCTTCAGTCCAATTATGGAGCAGTTGGTTACCCAAGAGCAGACATGCCACTATTGCACCTGTTCAGTGATTGGGCCTGTATGGCCAAACTTGAATTTTCAGTGTCCACTGTAAAAACTGTGGGAACTTTTAAAGTTGGATGAACTCATTGCATTCTACATCATGAATGGTTATTAGTTTATGGGGGCCAGGGGTGGAATGTGGTGGTTTGATTCAGGTGTTCTGAGTGCTAGGGTCCCAGCTGATGTAGATTTGGGAATTAATGTTTCCTGGAGGCAGTGTATTGTTGGGGTGGGCTTATGGGTATTATAGCCAGTTTCCCCTTGCCAGTTTGGCACACTGTCCTATTGTTGTTGTCCACCTCATGTTGGCCAGGAAATGATATCTACCCTCTTCTCATGCCATAGTTTTTCCCTGCCATCATGGAGCTTCCCTTTAAGTCTGTAAGCCAATATAAACCTTTTTTTCCCCACAAACTGCTCTTGGTCGGGTGATTTTTGCCAGTGATTTGAACCTAACTGCAACACCATGATAATTTTGGAAAGATGTATAAAACCTGGTTGGTAAATAATCCAATGATGTGGAATATTCTGCAGGAATAATTTGTGCATGGTATGTCTTTTCCAATCTGTGTCAGAGATACTAAGACCATGGTACATCTGACTTGGCAGATGTCAGAATGCTGTGAAAAAATGAAAAGAAGAAATGTATCATTACAAAGAAAAATGGAAAAGGCAAAAGGTGGGGTTCCTCTTTCTCAGGAAGCCAGAGTAGGGAATGTGGCATCATGACATGTTGGGATCACTCCATGTTAAATCTTGCTGTGTTATAGGGGGCAGGCTGCTTGGTAAACATTGCACGGGAGGCAGGGATTTGTGCTGGAGATTCATGCAGGGTGCCTTTCTGGTTGCTGATTCCCATTGACACAAATGGGCATTACTGAACTTTTCTCCAATTCAGCAGATGCAGGGCTGGCCCATATGCAAAGTAATGTAATAGAGTTCCTGTTCATTCTGTGTCACCAAGGAAATAAGCTGTATCCTGTGTCCTATACAGAAATAAAAATCAGAATTAATAATAGTAACATGCAGAGTGCTTATTGTAATTCTCTTCAATAGTTTACATATTATTTTCTTAAAGGGAGACTAGAGTCAAGTAAATAAACAGTCATGGATAATAAATACCAAGACCAGAATTTGACATGAATATTTTCTAACTCTAAAGGCTGATCTTTAAAGGTAGTGTGAAAATTATGGTAAATTCAGAACACTGAAACATAATTTTCTCCAGACCACATTTTGCTAAAGATTGGGATGAATTCAGGCAAATGGGGCTGTTGTGAGCTGAAAGGACTTTCTAGCTGCTGTGATGCTTAGAAAATTACTTTCCAGGACACCTCCATCCCTGTTGTCCCAGCGTGCATCTCATTCCTCTTGTTCTATCCTCAGTAGAGATGGAGATCTGCCAGACACAGTTTCCGCAAGTGAACTTACATTGTTCCCACTCCTTTAGGCACCTGTCTTGATTTTGTTGCTCTGTAGCACACAAAAAGCCTCACCTACTCAGATGAGTCCTAGATCCTCTGCTTTCCACAGCTTACCATGTAGTTCTGAGCTGAAAACTTCAGGGCCAAGTATTCTAGCCCATATCAAATCTGCAGGAAGTGGCTTCCCTGAAGATGCTGGTTTGGCTGGGCTTTTGTGGCAAATAGCTCTGTTCTGTGTATAATTGATTGGGATGGCAGAGAGAAGCAGTGGGGATCTGCAATAGGATAGCTGGAAAGACAATAGGACTTTCTGGTCAGGCTGTGAGTCTTATGCCATGCAACTCCCTGTTTGGAAACCACTGATGGTACTAAGCCCGACTAGAAAGTCTAGTTGATTTTGAGTTTCCAGTGGAAAAGCACAACTAAGCTTGGTTCTATTTATGAGGCAGATTTGATGACATCTAGGAAGAATTATTGATGTGCTATTGTATTCTCATGAATCACAGAGCTTGTAAAAGAGGATGATGTAAGTAGGCAAAGCAAGCTCTTGGTATTAGTCAGTGATGTTACTGCCCTAGTCCTGTGCCTTCCTATCATGGGAGTTCTTTAGACAACTATGAAGTACACTAAGAATTTTTGAAGATATTTCAGCCTAATCAAAGGAAATTCACACTAAGCACTGTGCTTAATTTAGCAAGGCTGTTGTAGCCCTAAGCAGTTGCTAAGAGGAGTGATTGATGTTTTCATATCATGCAACATAGTTACTTAGTTCCTTTCATTGACTCAAATGTATTGTCACTGAAGGACGTTAGTATGTTACAGTATGTCAAGTTGGGAAAAACAAACAGTGCTTCAACTTCATATAATTAATAATGATTTGAGCTGAAAACAATTTAAAATCAGCAATGTGGTAGAGCTTCTTTTGGATGCTTTATCACTTATAAGTGACAGTTCCTCTTCCTCAATTGTCAAAGGGAAAGATTTACCCCTCCCTGTTATTCTGTGGTCCAGAAGTACTAGTTATGGTTCACCTCAATTCCTAATAACTCATTCATTACATTGGGGCACATAATGAAGTGTACACCTGCTACACAAGGTGTGGCCAGTAGGCCATTCTCCAGCAACCAGTGGAGGTACAAGTGTTGTTTGATGGAAGATGTAGACTTTATGAAAGATGGCAGGGATTATTCCAACCAAGTACTAATATGTCAAACAAGAGACACTTATAGGGTATTTCCTTGACCTTCCAGAAACCTCTTCCAGAAGTCAAGCTGTTTTGCCACAAGTCACTGATCATTGTGAAGCTTGATATGCCCCTGGATTTGCATCTACTTCACCAAGACAGGATGTTTATCTGTTAGGTAAAGTTAGAGCCTGAATCCCCTGGCAGCAAGGTTAGTGAATTAGCAAAAAGAAAGCTATGGAAAAGCCCTTGACATTGCTCAGTGAAATTCATACCTTTGACAAGTATGGATCAAAGGAGAGTGTTGAAAAAGAAAACACACATGCGAGGATTATTAGTGTTTCAGACTTTATCATCCTGTTTCTTCTATTCTCTAAACTTTTAGATTGGGAATATTAGAATAGATATGACAGAAAAAGGGAAACTTTATTATGAAAGCTTACTGAATTGATGTTTAGGGCAGAGAGAAAGTTTGGGGATTTGAGTTGACGGGCCGTTTTAGGATAGACATTAAGATCCCTCTGCCTATTTCCACCATCACTTTTTTGCATGTAGTTGGCTGGGATCAAGCTCAAAGGCAGCAGTAGAAGGTCTGGTGTGAGGATACTCCTTGTACATAAATTGCCAATTCTGCATACCTGTACAGAGGAAATCCCCATAAGAACACTGTATTGAATACTGTAACTTGAGGGGATTTATGGGACCTTACTAAGTTAGATTGCTCTAGAAATGACTTTTCATACAATCTAATTTATATACAAGTATAATCTTCCCTTTTATCTGAAATATACATCAGAAACAAATCATTGGCTCATGTGCTACATTAGTCCTTACATTTCCATGCTGGCTCAGTTCAGCATGGTGCTTTGTGTGAAGTACCATGGAGTCAGAGATATAAAAGAAATTGCCATGGCATTTAGAATATCTCCACACTCCTTACTCTTGTTGACTGCTTGACTGCAAGTGTGTCTGTGCCTATGACTCCCATTCATATTTCACAGTAATCTTCTTTACTATCTACATTTCTGCAATTCTTGCATCCATTCTTTTAGTTTAGTTCTTCAACTCTCTTTCCATATTATAATCATTATTGCACCTGAATGGCTTCATGTAAGTCACATGTTCTGGACCCAGATCACACTCCACCTTCTCAGAGATTCCTTCCCTGTTCACTTTATATATAAGCCATTGTTTCATTTTATTGTAATTAATTTGCTATATTTTAATATATTTGTGTGTGTGTGTGTGTGTGTATGCGCATGAATGTGCCAGGGCCTCTTGCTGCTGCAAACAAACTCTGGACACAGGTCACGGGGCTTCCCTTGTCAGAAGACTTTGTAAGTAAGCACCTTTAAATACTCAGCCATATCCCCAGCCTTGTAGTTCATTTTTATCTGTCTACTGTCTGTCTTCCCTCATGAGAATGTGCACATCATGAGCTTGAGGCCTTATTTCTCTTATTTATCCTTCTATCCCTGGATCCTGGCATATATAAGTCCTTAGTCAATACTACTGAATGGTTGACTAAATTCAAAGTCAAAAGATCTACCTTCTGGTCCATTTGTCATATTATCATTCTGTAATAATTCTCTTTCATTTTTTGCTTTGCTTTTTGTAAAAAGAAAAAATATCACACCAGATAACCAAGGTTATTTTTGTATCTGCCTCAAATTTGTACATGAGTTATATTTCACCACATCATATTTTGCTTTATGTTCATAAAAGGCTTGCAACAAAAGGGTATTTATAGTTTAGGAATTCTATTCATGATGTATCCATAAATAGCTTCCACTGACTAAGCCTTTGACATCACTTTTGGGACAACTGTCATTCATATGAACAATTTTCTAAATTCAACAAAGAAACATTCTTTGAGAATCAAGTGTGTTGTTGGGCTCAGGGAATATAGCCATAAAGAAGGCCATATTGATCCTCAAGATTCCGGTGTTGCCAAGGAGAAGACAACAATTACAAGAGGTAATTTCAATAGACTGATAAATTCCAAGATGAGGGAGTTCTGTATGACTGCACACAGGTAAGACAGTCAGTGCTAGTCTGGGAAACTGAGGTGATTTTCATGGAATAGTGACAGTTCAGGCAAGGCAGGGCACTGCTGTTCAGGAGGGTAAGGCAGACTAGGGCTAGTTCCAAGAAGAGGTAGTAATATGTGAGAAAGTGTGTGTCTCAGTAAACTTTACAGTTAGAATGGCTGGTTCTATTATGGACAGGAGATGTTTGAGACACACTCTGCAAAGCTAAGTAGGCAGACATAGGCTGTTTGACTCTTGGGTTCCCAAAGAAGGCGACTTTGATTAGTGCCTTGTGAGACATAGTGTCCAGGACGGGGGAAAAAAAGGTCATTTGGTTTATACAGCTTTTAAATTACACATCTTCTATAATACTACCTATTAAATCTATTTCTAAAAATGACACAAGAAGATTGCTACTGATTTGTTATTTCATTTGGTGTTTGTATTATCTTCCATATTTAACTGAGATAGTTCTGAAAGACTATTTGTAGAGAAATTTAGTTTTGTGCCTTAGTGGACTATGAAAAACAACACTAGGTAATACAGCAAGCCTTCAAACTTTGCCAATTCCAAATAACAACCTTATGTGTGTTCCAACGAGAATGTATTCTGCTCTTCATTCTGGGTTTGATCATTATTTCTGTGACATTTGGTCTTTATCCTGCTTGATCTAGTATGTCAAGTTCCCCAAGTTCTCAGCCTCTGTTGTCATGGTACTAAGGATTTTGTATTAGGCAACAATACACTCTTGAGAAAATGGCATTTCAGAGATTTTATTTTCCCTAAGTCTTGATCATATCTACGAACATAAGAAAAGAGGCTATCACATGCTAATTTGTACTGTTCTGAAACATGAAACTATGTTCTTAAGACATCTAAATGTGGGCTGGAGAGATGGCTTAGTGGTTAAGGTACTTGCCTGTGAAGCCCAAGGACCCATGTTCTTCTCTCCAGATCCATGTAAACCAAATGCACAAAGGTGAGGCAAGCTACAAGGTCGCACATGCCCACTAGGTGGCACAAGTGTCTGGAGTTCAATTGCATTGGCTGAGGCCTTGGTGTGCCAATTCTCTATCTCTCCTCTTTCTCTCTCTCTCTTTCTCAGCTAAAAACAAATTTAAAAAGACATCTAAATGCAGCTCTGTAATGGGCTGAGTATTTTGGGGCTGGCTCTCCTTAAATTCCTATGTTTAAGCCCTAGTCTGATCCTGAGAATGCCTCTGTATTTGGAGATAGTGCTTTTAAACCAGCCACTAAATTATAATGAGATAATTTGGAAGTCCTAATCCAATGACTAATGTTCTTGTAATATGAGGTTAGGACACAGACATGCACAGAGGAAATACTACATGAAGAGAGGAAAATCTTTCACAAGCCATGGAGAAAGGGCTTCCGAATAATAATAATAATAATAATAATAATAATAATAATAATAAACATGCTTATACCTTGACCTGAGATTTTAGCCTCAACATTGAAATTAGTTTCTATTATTTAAACCATCCTCCCTGTGGTATTGTTATGATAGTCCTAGCAAATGAATGCACATGAATATACATACAATTCTTTAATATATATATGACAGAATAAATGTTTACATATATGTATGTATATGTTCATGTATAAATATGTATATGTGTATATATATATGACTTAGAGGAAATGTTTACATTTATTTTTCAGGAATATATTATCAGGCTTGCTATAAAGAATGCTATCATGTTCTCCTGACAAGTCCATACCACCCTCTTCAAAGGATAGGAAATTTGAACTATAAAAAGAATTGGTTTTGTTACTCAAGAAAATAACATCAATCTGTCCTATTTCTAGGGCATGGTCAAAGTGAAGAATTCCACTAAATTCAAATTATGTTACATATTTTGAAATGAATATAAAGTTCAAATTTACAACCTTTGTGAGTGTTCCTTTCTGATTGACATGTCGCCAGTGGTTTGACTGGCTGGTGCTAGAATGAGCATGTTCTAGGAGCCCTAATGTCCAGATTGTGATCAAGGTCTGTCATTAAGCCTGTGTCGCCCTTGTGGATCTGTCTGCAGTGAGCTGGAGAGAGTAACTATTCCCAGTGGAAAAACATGCTTGAAAAACACTCATACCCATACAATTTTTTGGTGGGTCTTCCGGCATTCTATGTAGTTCCAGTTCTAGAAGTTAATATTTAGGGAAAAAAAAAAAAAACTCAGCTGTGCTCCTAAACTTCAAAATGTAAGAAGCATTGTAAAATACAATCTATTGAATATCCTTCTTGGTTATTTCACCATATTTTCCTCTCCATGGGGTTGGTATTGTATATTATTATAAAACAATCCTAGCTTCTGATGGATAGTATGAAAAATGCCACATATCCCAGAACCCAAACAGGTTACCATGGTAACAGATGACATTTGTATCCTGCATAGTGTACTAAGAGTACATGACTGTGTGTCCCTGCAAAAGAGTTCATGCTATTTTTATGGAGGGAAAGCTGGGATCAGTAATGTTGTGAAGGAAAAACATCATACAACTCAAATCCTCACTTGACAGGCTTACTTCAGGCAGGGTCAATGTCTTCTTAACATTTTGTCTCTAGGAACATGTTCCTTTGTGCAAACAAGCACCTTTAACCACTGAGCCATTTGTCCAACTAAATGTTCCCATTAAAAAATATTATTTATTTATTTATTTATTTATTTATTTATTTATTTGTGACAGAGAGAAACAGATTTGAGAGAGAGGGAGGGAGAGAGAGAGAGAGAGAGAGAGAGAGAGAGAGAAAGAGAGAATGGGGATACCAGGGCCTCCAGCCACTGCAAACGAACTCCAGATACATGTTCCGCCTTGTGCATCTGGCTTACATGGGTACTCTGGAATCAAACATGGGTTCTTATGCTTTCCAGGCAAGCGCCTTAACCACCAAGCCATATCCCCAGCTTCATATTCCTTTTCCTATGATTTTAAATATGAATGTTAATTGGTCTGAAGATGTTGGCATCCATGTTAGCATAAATGGAACATGAAGATGGGCTAAATGTGAGACAGAGCAGAGCCAAGGGAATGGACTGACTAGGATTATTTGAGTCACCCCTAAAGCCAGACCCTCCCTTTGAGGTACCAACTGTATGGTCTTATTAAATTCTCTCATTGTTTAAGACATTTGTTATTACACTTATAAAAGTTGTGATATAAAACATGCCCATAGAAAATAGACTCACAATAATTTCCTTAGGCATTGGGGCAAGAATCCTGGTCATGGACCAACTCTTGGCTATTTGATTTTGGAAAAACACCACATTGAAAAATGAGGCCAATTATCTGGAACCTTCCTATTTCCTGTGCTTATTAGGAGAAACAAATTTGAAAATATGTATGTGGAGTGTTACGTAAAATATAAAACTTGTTTGCTGCTAGCTATTAAGATTTTGACAGTGGGTTCTGGAAGTGATGCAGATGAACGATGTTTTTGCTGGAAGTTGCTAATTTCATTATGCATGAATGCATATCTCAACCAACCATTTCATGCATCAAACTAAATGGCGCATTGGCTAGATCATGCAAAACAACTGGATATTGGGTGAAATTGAATCTACATTTAGAAAGTTCATGATCACATAGATGTTTTTTATAGTGCAGAATAGGTAATAGGCATGAATGGTAATAAATGCTATGCAGCATTCACTGATCATGTTCTCTGTGATCTGTTTTTCACACTTCATCTTCTATAATGCTCACAGCCATACAATGAGTGAGGTTTCACTCATTCTCCTGCTGTGTAGCTGAGGAAAATGAGCCCCTAGCACATGGTAGAGTTACTAACTCCTTCAGTCCTGTTGCTGGCAGCATCAGGAATAAAAACCTCAATACTTCTAGTTCAGAATTATTTATCCTTTCCTCAGCTCAACAAAAATATAGGCATGTGACCTTCCTTGTAATTGAGTCGAAGTCTTTCACTAAGATGGTGGGTTGTTGTTAAGTTAGAAGATAGAAATAGGAGTATAGTCAGTAGCCAAACCATTAACTTAGACAGTTCTCAAACATGAATAGTTCCTTCATCATTCTGAGACTTAGTTTTCCAAGAGAATGGTATAAAGATTGCACGAGGCACACCTAGGATAGTTCTCTGAGGAACTTAGAAGTAGATGCAAAGACCTGGGGAGATAGCACTGTCAGTAAAGTGCTTTTCACCGAAGCACAAGGACCTAAGTTCTGTCTCCAGAGCCCATGTAAACATCCAGACATGGTTTCCATTCACTTGCTATCCTAACTGAGCTGGGTAGGTGGAGACAGGTAGAGGCCTGGGGCTTGCAGACCAGCCATTCTAAACTGTGTGGCAAGTTCTAGGCCAGTGAGAGACCCTATCTCCAAACAGGTGGGTGGTGCCTGAAGAGCAACACCCAAGGTTCTCCTCTGCTTTCCCTAAGCACATGCACAACAATCATGCATACTTGTGTACACACACATACACACACACACAACACACACACACATATTGTTATAAAAATAGAAGACATCTTTATGAAAATCATTATTGCTTCAAATCACCAGTTCCTTCACCAATGAATTGTTCTAAGTCCATCCATCAATTTTACTACAAATTTCATCATATCATTTTCCTTAGTCCTGAGTAGAATTCCATTGTGTATCTGTGCCACATATTCATTATTGATTTGTCAAATGAGAGAGAGAGGAGAGAGAGAGAGGGAGAGAGAATGGGCACATCAGGGCTTCTATCCACTGCAAACTCCAGATACATGTACCTACCACCTTATGCCTTTTGCTTAGTGGGTATTGGGGAATCAAACCTGGATCCTTAGTCTTCACAGACAAGCAACCTAACTGCTAACCCATCTCTCTAGTCCTCTGCTACTTTTGAATTGACTGTTTGGTTCTTTTAAAGAATTTTATTTAGTTTTTATTTATTTATTTATTTATTTGAGAGAGAGAGAGAGAGAGAGAGAGAGACTGGGCCTGCTAGGGCCACTAGCCACTGCAAAGAAACTCTAGATGCATGTGCCTTGGGGAATTGAACTTTGATTCTTTGGCTTTACAGGCAACTACCTTAACCACTAAGCAATCTCTTCAGCCTTGATGTATTTTTATTGCTTAGACTTTTTTAGTCCTTTGCAAGTTCTAGACGTTAGGCCTCTGTCAGTGGTAGAGCTAGCGAAGTTTTTTTTTTTTTTTTTTTCCCCATTCTGTGTGTGGTTTGTTAGCTTTAAAAAAATAAATATTTATTTATTTGCAAGCAGAGAGAGAGAGAGAGATAGAGAGGCAGACAGAGAGAGAGAATGGGCATGCCAGAGCCTCCAGCCACTGGAAACGAACTCCAGATGCATGTACCACCTTGTACATCTGGCTTACATGGGTCCTGGAGAATCAAACCTCGATCCTTTGGCTTTGCAGGCACACACCTTAACCATTAAACAATTTCTCCAGCCCTTTGTTAGCTTTTCTTATGGTATGTTTTTCTGTACAAAAGCTTTTTACTTTCATGAGATCCCAGTGGTTGAGTGATTGTTTAATTTCCTGGGCTATTGGAGTTTTATTCAGGAAGTCTTTCTCTAGTACTATATCATGGAGAGTTCCCCCTATTTTAGTTTGAGAGTTTCAGGTCTTATATGGTTTTATCCATTTGGAGTAACTTGTTGGTGTAGCAGTATTTGCCTGTCATGTATGAAATGTTGAGTTTGATCCCAACTGCTCCAAGAAGGGAAACAATGCATGAGCACTGAAGGGAAGAGTCCAGCTGCATTCTTCTGCACCTGCATGTGCATTTGCTTCACTGTCATTATTGAACAGACACTCTCCTAATTCGTGGTATTAGCACTCTTGATGAAAATCAGCCTTAGATATATAATTTATGGTATGTTAACCTGTGTTATCATTTTTTTCTCAGTTCTGCAAGAAACACACCTAACCTTCTATTGTCTAATAAAAGAGAAAATGGAGGTTGAGGTATTAAATAAATCAATTTAATAAATATCCTCCATTATTCAACATACCTTCTATGTACAAGAGCATGCTAGAGAAGAGGTATATCTGGGATATAATGATTCCACAGAATCCTGACCTTGTCAGGGACAACATTCCATGAGATTAAAGCCCAGCCAGCCTCCTGCTGCTCCCCAGTGTCACTATACCTACAGTGCCCATGCCTGTTCCATTGCACTGTACTATTTAGTTATGTAACTACCTGCACTTGGTCTAGTTTCCCTCTGTTCATTTCTTCCTTGTAGTTAGAGGAATCTTCCTAAAATACAGTCATGTCAAGACAGGCTGCAGTTTGTCTCTCTTGATACACATAGATCACATCCCATCTATATAATGAGCCTGGAAAGCTAATGAGAGACTTTGTTCCCTGGATCTTCTTCTGAATTAAGGTGTTCAGCTCTAAAAGGATCTGTTGACCCACTTCACATGTGACTAAGAAGATAAGTAAGAAATTATGTTCCAAAGTGACTTGGAGCCCCTGCTCCCAATTGGTAGAGTATTTCTTTGAAAAATAAGACAGACCAACTCAGCCAGGTTTTTTTTGTGTATGTGTACAATTTGAATGGGAACGTTTCTCCCACAGTTATTGTGTACTTTTCTTCATTTTCTTCTATTGTAATCTATAGCAAAGAGGTAAAGATGACTTTCATACCTAGATGTAACTTGTGGAGATGCAGAAAGAATAACATACCAGATCCCGATGGACCAGCCCTCCTCAGGAGAACAATTTCCAGAAATGGAAGTCCATCGAACCTATATATTATGGAGCTATTGATGCCTGTGATAATTGAGCAATTACAAGCTAGTGTGATGTCCATCTGAGATGAACTTCCAGACCCAGTTATGGAGGAAGGGATATTATTTATTGAAGCTTACAGATCCAGGGAAGTTCCATAATGGCAGAAGAAATATCACAAGACCAAGCAGAGAGAGCAAAAGCCAACCAGCCACCACAGCACACAGAGCAAAACTACAGCCAAAAGGTCACACAGCACACTTCAGGAACTCCTGCTAGGCACATTTGCATATCTTTACAATGGAATCTCAAACCCACACCACACCTTAAGACCGGGGCCCCCAGTGACCTTGCCTCTAGCAAGGTGATTGCAGATGCAAACTATAACTAAAAGAAAAACACTGAATATATTGGGGGACATATATTCAAGCTACCACATTCCGCCCCTGGCCCCCAATATATT
Source organism: Orientallactaga sibirica (assembly GCA_036365145.1). Classification (NCBI taxonomy): domain Eukaryota; kingdom Metazoa; phylum Chordata; class Mammalia; order Rodentia; family Dipodidae; genus Orientallactaga; species Orientallactaga sibirica. Next base: position 51,541,308 of record JAEOAD010000005.1, read on the forward strand.
TAGCTCCTGGCCCCCAATATATTTATAACTATCACACATTGTAAATTGTACTCAGTCCAATTTCAAAGGTTCTCACAGTTTTTCCTGTAAAATCAATCAAGTTAAATACTTTCAACATGTAAAGGCAGAGTAAAACATTTTTAACTGGTATAAGGCATAGCAAGGAGAAACTAAAACCAAATTCAACCACCATCAGCCGTCATCAAACTTCTGCAATTCAAGTTCAATATAACCAGAAACTGACAGTCTCCAGGTTTTCCAATTCCGCCCCTCCAGCTGGGCAGAGTCGCCAGGGAAAACTTTCATCCCATGCCAACACTGCACTCCATGGTAGCCCTTTTGCACAGTCCTGGTATATCCAAAACATCTTCAGGTCTCCATGCAAACCACGGTCCATCTTCCAAAAGGCTCTTCCAGCCTATTCCTGAGGGTCTTCATGCCCTACCTCATGCCACATCTCAGCAGTAGCTCCTGGAACCATGTGCAATTCATGACCACTCCATGCATTTTTCATATTTCCAAAACTAATACCAGGTGTGCAGGACACAGCCATATTCTTAATCCAGGGACAAAATAAATCATAGCCTTGAAAAGCAGGTTCCTGCTCCAGTCAACTCTTTCCAAGAGTTTGCATTTCTAACAGTCTTTCCTCAGGCATCCTCTCCATTGTTTTAATGTAAATCAGTCGTCAGGCCACCTTCCTTCCACCTTCCTTAAGATTGCTAATGTGTTGACAATAGTTGACAATAACCTAAAACCAGTCTCAATGCCTCTACTTTTAACTTGCTTGAGTTTTCCAACTTAAAATCTTAAATCTCAGTCCAATATCTTCAGCCAAGCACATCAGTCCATTACAAATTTAACCTTGATCAAACTTTCTGGGCCTGGATAGGAAGGCGTAGCCATCCCTTATGCCAGTAGCCCAGTTCCAACAAAGTCCTCTGCAGTCTTTCCTTTCCCTTAGAAAGCTCATAAGCCAACCCTCGAAGTTCAGTACTATCTGCACTTAGCATTCTCAAACTCTCATCAGAATAGTCCATAAAACTTGGCTTACCACTCCAGAAGGAACCTTCAGTTGCAAGCACCAAGTCCATGTCCATTCTTCCAAAACAAAAGTTCCAAAAGACGAATATCCACACGGTCAGGTTCATCTCACCCCACACTCCTGGTACCACTTTACTGTAGCAGACAGCTTCAGGTTCGCTGAGATGAACTTCCAGACCAGGCACAGTTATGGAGGAAGGGATATTATTTATTGAAGCTTACAGATCCAGGGGAAGTTCCATAATGGCAGAAGAAATGACCTTCTCTCACAAGACCAAGCAGAGAGAGCAAAAGCCAACCAGCCACCACAGCACACAGAGCAAAACTACAGCCAAAAGGTCACACAGCACACTTCAGGAACTCCTGCTAGGCATTTGCATATCTTTACAATGGAATCTCAAACCCACACCACACCTTGAGTGACCTTGCCTCTAGCAAGGTGATTGCAGATGCAAACTATAACTAAAAGAAAAACACTGAATATATTGGGGGACATATATTCAAACTACCACATGTGATAAGAAACTAACTGAATGTTTACAATTTATTTATTTATTTATTAGAGAGAGAGAGAGAGAATGGGAACACCAGGGTCTCCAGCCACATGCACCACCATGTGCATCTGGCTTACATGCAACCTAGAGAATAGAACCTGAGTCCTTAGGCTTCACAGACATGCACCTTAAAACCGCTAAGCCATCTTTCCAGTTCCCTAACTGAAAATTGAATTTTTATTTAAGTAATAAATATAAATTAGGTAGAAACATGTGTCTAGTAACTACTATAGTGGGAAGGTCAGCTGTTATTATTATTATTATTATTATTATTATTATTATCATTGGGGGGGTGGTTTCAAGGTAGTGTCTCAGCCTAGCTCAGGCTGACCTGTAATTCACTATGTAGTCTCAGGATGGCCTTGAATTCTCAGAGATCCTCAGACCTCTGCCTCCCAAATGCTGGGATTAAAGGCATGCCCCACCAAGTCTGGCTTGTTTTTGTTTTTTTTTTTTTAATAATTATAACTAGAAAAAGAAAGACTCTTTGTTTCTTTGTGCCCCTTTGCATAGCACTAGTAGCATAATTTGTAGAGAAAGTGAACTAAAGCAAGGAAATATACATATGTTACTTTACTTCTGAGATGTGCTATCAGAACTGTGTGAAGTCTCTTTTAGGGAAGCAATTTTTTTCCTCGGGCTGGTGCAAGGCATTGGCCTTTCTCTTCCCCTAGCATAGGATACCTGGGGGAAGTTTTACTCCTTTGGATCCCAGTAGTCTGAAAGCCAAAGGGAGGGGCAGAGGTGCCTCTTTAGAATATGTGCTCTTCCACCATGGCCACTGTTACCAGACCCTCGTAACATAAATAAGCAGCTGCTAATTTTCCTGAGGAGGCGGAAAACAAAACCCATATTTGAGTGTCTTCATTTTGGGGAGTATCATTACTTTAAGAGCTTGACACAACATATATAGATATGTATATGTGGTCCAAGCCTTTACTTGAAACTAAAGAAAAAAAAATGTACTAAAAGCAGCCTTAATATCCATGTGGGTGGCATTCCTGGAAACCCTATGAAAGGAGAAAAAACATAGCAAAGTGGATGCTGAGTGCTCACAGATAACCCTCTGTGCACTTTCACTCTTGGCTTCAGCTCCAATTGCCTTCTGAATGTGAATTTCACGCTTGATAGAAGTCATCTCAAAACCCATAGAAAGAATTTGGGCAGAGGAAAAGAGATTAGTGTAATCTGCTCTGGCCTCTTTCTGTTCCAGCATCTCAAGCATCTCTGTCTTTCTCCATCCACCTCAGGGGTTTTAAGCTCCACTTTGTTATTCTGGTCTCTCAGGACCTTTCCCCAAGCTGTGGTGTGGCAGGTGCCTTGGCTGCTTACTTTTAATTGAAAACTCTCATTCAGAATATACATGGAGGGATTGTATCCTTAACTTAAAAATCATTCATGATTTTATGTGGAAATTTACTGTCTAAGGTTCTTAAAATCCTACCCTCCTCTTCCAAAATGAAAAGAATTTCAGAGTGGAAAGCAAATGAATTATTCAGCCCATTTCTTCTTGCAAAGAGGTGATTTATGCTTTGCATTGAGAGGATGCTTTTCTGGATCCAAACCTGTGCTGAGAGTTGTTGTGTGTGCATCCATTGGCCTGGAGAGCCAGTCTAGCATCTATTTGCATGGATCACCTTACAACAGGGCTTCTATGTGATGCATAAAGAGATAAGAAGCATTATTTTGTATATGGCTCAGATCTCGACAAGAGTGACATGCTGCCAGTATTCCATCTGGCTGAGTTGACCAAGTGTGAATGCCAGTGGAATCATAGACTGAGCCAGAGCTGAAGGAATTTGCCTTTCAGAAACATAGGTTAAATATGGCAGGGGGGCAAAAAAAAAAAAAAAAAGAGAGAGAGAGAGAAGGAGGAAGAGGAGAAGGAGGAGGTGGCCTCCATCTTCCTTGTTGCAGAGATGTTTCAATTGCTGTGGCAACTTCAGGACTTCAGCTTTGGGCTCATGAAAATCCAATGCAGCTAGCATGGGTGTAGATGGGGAGCATTGCAGGGGTGATCATGAAGAGGAGGGTCTGCTAATTTGCAACCCAAGTCATCCAAGGGTATCCCAGGAAGTAGGAGAAAGGGATGAGGAAGAATAGAAGTTTTTAAAGATATGCAGACATAACTTGGGGACCTGTATCATCTCATCCCCTAAGCAAACAACACATTGGACTTGAGTTGTTAGGTTAGCCATAAAGCCTTGGTTGTAAAATATTTGTCTATGCATGTAGCAGAACTTTAATCAAAACCCTGGAGCAAGTCACAGGGTAGAATTTCAATCAAAGCCCCTCATCTACTTATCACATTCTCTTACTCTTAAATGTCATCTAACATCTCTGCCTTCTGAGTCATAAAGCAGAGACTGTGAAACTAGAAACAAATTGGCAAAATTCTGGGCTGCTTAGTATGTGAAAGCTGAGAGCACCATTAACTTTTCTTAGCTGATAATCATCAGGCTATGGTCTACTGTTTGAGAAAGAGAAGCCAGGGCCAGGCTTTCTGAGCTGTTGATTTCTATCTAAATGTTACTGTCTAATTGTGTGTTGATTTTGGAATCTGGGTGGTGTGCCATGTACTCATCTTCCCACTTATGTAGGCAGCTTGAAAGTTAGAACATCCACATTTTAAAAATTTCAAACAGACCCACAAGTGGAAGTATTCATGCTCCTTTGATGTCTGTGAGAAAAAAATACAACATGCTGTACTGAAAATTTTCAGCCAGTGCTGTTATTCTTATTGCTTGGTACAGTTCTACCTCAACTGTTTACTAATACAGCCCCGTGAGTTTGAACCATGTGTATGGTTGTTTAAATGTATGCCATCATTGACTGACCTCAAAAATCAAATTGTGCTACCTGCTTTGTACAGTGACTAGAAGATAAAGAAATTCATATAATGGGACGAAAATTAAACCAGTACCAAGAATGTATGATTTGTTAAGTGATTATGGCATTCTGTGGGAGAAAATGTTGCTGCTTAAAATGAAAAAAGAAAAGCTTAGGAAAAAAACCTATTGTGATATAGGGGACTTAACTCAGACGACCACAGCTAAAGTGAAAACAATAGATTTTAACTACTACTATAAAGTTTCATTTGAAGTGTTTGAGCCCAAGAGTTCATTCAAGCATTTAGTGAGCAGGTACAAGGTAAAGATTGACTTGGTTGTCATTTTATTTTTGAGAGTCACTTGAGTGGCAGAGTGGCAAAAAAGCAAGCATGTAAGTAATCATTTAATATCATTGTGACATTTAGTTACCTGAATGACAACATGGAGCTGGCCATGGCAAATGAAAGAGAATGGGTTTTGCATTACAGAGAATATAAGTACAAAGGCCCTGAGGTGGGATTGGACATAGTGTGCTTGAAGAGCAAGAGGAATGTTAGTGTTTTTAGAATAAGTTGATCAAGGAGGGGCGTGGTAGACAGTAAAGCAAGGAGGAGTGCAGGAACCTAGACATATAAGGTCATATAGACTACAGTAGTTAGGACTCTGTCATCTGACTCTATGAAGCCAAGCTTTTGGAAAGGAGTAACATACTTTATGACTTAGAAATACTGTTGCCTACTATGCGTAGAATGGACTGCAATGCAGAGGTGTAGAAGCAATGAGACTTTCTTGAAGATGAGACACTTATGGAATAAGTGTCCCATGGTTCTTCAGATCAGGGGTCTACCAATACTTTTTTTTTTTTTTCTTTTTGGCTTTTTGAGGTAGGGTCTTGCAGTAGCCCAGGCTGACCTTGGAATTTACTTTGTATTCTCAGGGTGGCCTCAAACTCACGGTGATCCTCCTACCTCTGCCTCCCAAGTCCTAGGATTAAAGGTGTGTGCCACCATGCCCAGCTTCCTCTTCCATTTTTTTACTGGGGGAACATTTGAAAATGTCTTCACATATTGTTGTTATAACAATGAAGGGGTTGCTATATAAATTTAATAGGCAAACATTAACAGTGTCACTAGGCACTTTACAATGCATCATATAGCTTCTCCAACAAGGAATTATCTCATAAATGTTCATAGGGTTGAAGCTGAGTAAACTTTAAGTAGAGTATTCCTAGTAGGAAGGTTCTGACTACATTTGACAGACAAAGGGAACAAGACTCACTCAGAGATTGGATGAGGAGGTGAGAGGGAAGAAAAGAATGATTAACCATTCTCAAGGAGTCATGCTTCATAATGAATTATGAAGGGCTGTATGCCTGAGCTTGGGGTCCAGGACTCTCTCATGCAAAGTTTCTGAGAATGTGATGGAAAATAAGTCACTTTCATAGCTACCATTAAACAGTTCCTTCCTTCAGCCTTTTGCTTATACTGCATTGCTCTGGGGGGAGGGGGGTATCAAAGTGGGCAGTGAAGCATCATTATAGTACTCACTAGTACATGTGATCTGCCAGGATCACTTTACATAATGATCCTGGGAAACATAAAGGTTCCTGGTGGGAGTGTTTGTGAATGAGCACATGCAGGAGAGTAAGTTGGTATGCATTCTTCAGCATCTTACTAAATCTGCAGGTAAAATCAACCAATGCCTTGCCTCTCTACTTAGAAGGTTTTGGTCCCCAAAGTCCAGCTTGGACTAGCTATTGTTCATATTTTCACTCTCAGCTATATGCTGTACTGATGTCTCTTAGAGGAGTAGCCTCTGTCTACACTGGCCATTCTTCTGTCCCATGTAAATGCTAAGCTCACTCCCACTCTCTATTCCCTATTTATGGGGCATAGTTGTAGATTTCTATAATGAGATTAGTGTTTGTTCAATGGGAGAGTATACCTGAGCATGCTTGGTAACAGGAGAGCTCTATATTCAAGGAAATGGGATCTTAGATCTTATCTACCCTTACTGGGAAAAGTTTCAGGAAAAAGATATTAAAAATGCACCCCTCGATTAAGAAAAAAGGTTGGTGGTTGAATAAAGAAGGTTAAGTATCTTGAACTCCTACCTTTAGATTCAGTTGTTACCATCAATGGCTAGCCTCAGTAGAATTCATTAGATATCCTTACTTTATTTCTCAGCCCCTTTCAAACCTTCCTGCACCCTCACTTGTTGGAGATCCAGAGATATATGCTGTTCTGTTGCTCCCTAGAAACTCCATCATTCTATGATCTCTGAGGAGGAACATAAAACTGAAAATCATCCTGCCTTACATGCAAAATGGTATGAATTTCTGAATCTAATCTCACCCAGTTTTTTATGGAAAGAAGACACCTCTTAGACCACTTGTTCACAAATTGTCCAAATTGTTTGCATATTAACTCACCTTTGTATGGGTTTAAGAAATACTAGTTTCTAGTTCCATGGCCAAAGATAATAATTTAATTAATACAGGGCTCATTCAGCTACTTCCAGCCAATTTTGAGGACCCCTGTCTCAGATAATACTGCTGAAAACAAGCTACAATACAAATTAAAATGACACACACCTTAGAATTAGATAAAACTGCTTTCAAATTTTGAATATCCCCCAAATGGAAATATTTCTCCACTTTCTAGTTTGTAAATTTGATTCTTTTTGAAAGATTTTATTATTTATTTATTTCTTTATTTATTTGAGACAGTGGGAGGGCAAGAGAGTAAGGGAGAGGAAGAATGGGTGTACCAGGGCCTCTAGCCACTGCAAACGAACTCCAGACATGTGCACCTCCTTGCGCATCTGGCTTATGTGGAACCTGGAGAATTGAACTGGGATCCTTAGGCTTCGCAGGCAAATTCCCTAACTGCTAAGCCATCTCTCCAGCCCTGTAAATTTGATTTTTATCTATTCTCATCCCTATGCAGTTCTTTAGTCAATAAAATCAAAGCAATAGTCATAGTGCAATAATTTGTCATGGTGACACAAATACCCTGGAATAGTGCCTTTCAGTGTATGATCTTAAGTATTTTTTGATGTCCCTTTTAAGGGGTGTACCTGGCTTGCAGATGCAGAAATGCTGTTTGCTCATTTATAGGTAGTTCTCTGCCGTTCCTTATACCCCAAGGAGAAGGTTCTAAAGCATGGCCAAGCTGAAGAACCACTGTCTATATTATTATCCTGAGAGCAAGATAGAGTACAAATGGACAAATCTAATGTCATCATAGAAGGAAGAACCCTGAAGCTCTAGATTCTAGTATGCCTTCCCCAGGTAGATCCTATAGTGATAGATGTTCTAACACAAGACTGTTTGGAATGGAGAAAATAGTGGCCAATAATCCTTTGATTTTGCTTGTTTGTAACTCAGCATTTTGAAAACAGTTCTAGACACTGATGTCCTGTTTGCCTTCCTTGTGTTAGCATGTGAATACTAGCCAGTAACAAGGCATTTGTCATTGTTTTTATACCATAACTTGGTAATTTGATTTAGACAGGGACATTTTCTGTTGATAAATCTAGGTAGATTTCCAAGTCAGAATACATTTATTAAAACACCAATTAGATCTTGTTCCCTCATCCATCACAAGGCCTTTAATTTTTGTGTGGTTTTGGCAGGGTGTTCCAGAAACCATGTTTTCCTAAGTGAATGACTTAAATCAAGTTGTCATTTTACAAGGATTGCTTTATTTCTAAACTTCAAAGCAAACTATTCTTTACATACTCTATGAAACATAAACAGCATTGTTTTCAAGCACCACTGCTCCATTATTATGATACAGAATGGTGAATGACAGGACTGGGTGGCTGAAACCCAAAGGTGGTGCTTTCCAAAGGGTAGTGGTCTTCTAGGGTGTTTGTGAAATTGTGGGGAAAAAAACAAAACAAAACAAAACAAAAAAAAAAAACACCAGGAGCATGAATGTGCTGGTAAGTTTAGTTAGCAACAGTCAAGGTCAGGAAGAAAAGATGGAAACAATGGGAAGAGCAGGTACTATTGCCTAAGTGATTGTTTGGGATTTATTTTTTAATTTTTAATTTTTAATTTTTCGCGATAGGGTCTAGTTCTAGTTCAGGCGGACCTGGAATTCACTCTGTAGTCTCAGGGTAGCCTCCAGTTCACAGTGATCCTCCTACCTCTGCCTCCCAAGTGCTAGGATTAAAGACATGTAGCACCATATCCAGCTTGTTTTGGATTTTATTTTATTTTATTTATTTTTGGAGAGAGACAGAAAGGGAGAAGGAGACAGATAGAGATGAGCACGCCAGCAGTCTCTCAGCTGCTGTGAATGAAATCCAGATGTGTGTGCCCCCTTGTGGGCAAGTGTGGAATTGTGCCCTTGCATCACTTTGCATCTGGCTAAACGTGGGACCTGGAGGTTGAAACCACTGGAGATTGGAATTGGCATTCTTAGGCTTAGGAGGCAGGTGCCTTAACCACTAAGCCATCTCTCCAGCCCTGGATATTTTTTAAATTAAACACATTTTACCTTCCCTCCTCCCCTAAACTTTTATTTCTAGCCATCATCAATTGACAAGAGTAATATTTTTTTTTTTTTTTCTTTCTGAAATGTCTTGTCAGGATTGTGTATTGTGCACTACACATCACTGACAATTTGTAGGTAAATATCCACAGCAGGTGGCAGAAAGAAAAGGCTATGCTCACTCAGAGGAGAAAACAGAAAAGTGTCAGGGGAAGGTACAATCTAAAGAAGCAGAGATGAGGAAAATGGAATAAAGTGACTTGGAAGACAAATCCTTTAGTAAATCTTTATCAGGCTGTGGTTTGGGGCAAGGCCTTACAAGAGCGTTTATCATGATGTGTTGGTTGAGAGTGCGAGAAGTCTATCTTGAGCAAGCTTAAGCAAAATATAGGGTTTACTGAATGGATACTGGCATACCTTATAAAAGAAATGACAGTTTGGTTCCATGTGGCTGATTTTTTCCCCTTCTGCAAGTGGTATCACTCTGTCTGGTTATAGGAGATGGCTTACCTAAGCAAAAGGAACATATCCTCAGGGAATGAACTAATACCATTGTACGTGAGTGGCCCCACAACACTGGGTTTTCTTTAACAGCTCAACTCTAATAATCATGGGAATAAGCTGGCCCAGCTGGAGCCATATAACTCCCTCTAGTCCATCACGCAGCATAGGAGAATGATAAGCTGTGAGTACCCACCCTTGGCTGGGGGAGGCTATTCCCCCAAGAAATTTTTCCATGCAAAGATAGGTGTTGGGGTTAGGGGTGGGTACATACAGCAATTAAATTTTCCTTAAAGTAAACTAATAAAGGAAACTGGAATGAAGACTACACAGATGAACAGGCAGACAGGAATCCACACTCTAGAGGATCACACAACCTGTTAGGGAGCTAAAATGTGCTCACAAATACTGTCAGCAACAGACATCAATGCCGAAAGTGAAAACAACTTTTTCTAAGAGAAGTAGAAACAGGCGAAAAAGAAAAGAACGGGGGGCTGGAGAGATGGCTTAGCGGTTAAGGTGCCTGCCTCCTAAGCCTAAGAACGCTGGTTCCAATCTCCAGTGGTTCCAATCTCCAGGTCCCACGTTTAGCCAGATGCAAAGTGACACAAGGCTGCAATGCTGCACTTGACCACATGGGGGCGCACGCATCTGGATTTCGTTCACAGCAGCTGAGACACTGCTGGCGTACCCATCTCTCTTCCTCTCCCTCTCTCTCTCTCTGTCTCTCTCAAAAAAAAAAAATAATAATAATAATAAATAAATAAATAAATATTTTTTAAAAAACAGAAACAAAGCAATCATGTTTAAAAAAAAAAAGAAAGAAAAGAATGGGGCTGGAGAGATGGCTTAGCAGTTAAGGCATATGCCTGCTAAGCCTAAGGACCCAGGTTCGATTCTCCAGGTCCCATATAAGCCAGATGCACATGGTGGCACATGCATTTGGAGTTCGTTTGCAGTGGCTAGAGGCCCTGGCGTGCCCATTCTCACTCTCTCCCTCCCTCTCTGCCTCTAATAAATAAATAAAAATAAAAATCTTAAGAAAAGAAAAGAATGAATGGGCTGAGAAGAGACAGGTCCACATGAAGAATAAAATATTCATGAGCTTATAAGATGAGTCCAATGAGCAGAGGAAATAGCAGGAGATGTGCAAGTTTGGCTGAGAGCATGTACCACTTCAGAAGACATGGTCTCGGTGTAAGTTCCTTGTGTACTCATGCAATTTTCTTAACAAAGGTGATCAGCAACACCAGAGGCCTCATTTTCACTTCTAAATTTGTAAACATGCTCATCTTCCAGTAACTAATTAGTATTAATTTATATTCCACAGAAACAACCCACAGTATCTTTAAAATAAAAATGAGAAATTTGGAATGGGAATTGTTGTCAAACTAAGGCAGCAGAAAGCACTCAGGATAGGCCCGTAAAGGTAGAGCTGGTAAGGTAAGGTCCAGTCAGTGTGAGAGCGGTGCTGCCCTGGTCACATTGACTGAGACAGACACTCATTACTTGAAGCCCTAAAGGGTGATATATAAACTAGGCTGTGACACCAACTTGCTCAGGCAAGTCATTGCACCCACCACTATAGTTAGAGATTGAATTAAATCAAGGATGGCAAATTGGTTTATCACATGTGCAAGCTGTGATCCATTAGCCACGTCCCCAAGACACACCCTTCTCTGAGTGTCTGCATGAGAGACATCAAGCACTGAGGTAGGTAGGTAACTTCTAAAGTGTTTGTCATTAGTGCTTTGGTGGAAACTGGTTTGCCAGTGTTTTTCCACGTGACAGGCGAGGCATCCCTACCACCTGGGGAAGTGTGAGGAAAGTAGTCCAGGTCTCCAGTCAAGCAAGTCTCCCAGTCTTCACTGGCAACATTCCTAGAATAAGTATTTTGCATATTGTTTTCCTGCTTTTCCATTTTAAAGTGATTTGCAGCTGGTTTTGTTATGTAGACCTCCTTGAGAATGTAATCATCATCACAGATCATTCCAAAGAAAACACATACATTGTGTATCTTTTGGGGCTTCATAGTCCTGCAAATGACTAAACATGGTTTTCCCCCCCTTTGGGATCATGGATTCCAAATTGTAGATCCTTGAAATTTAATTTGATGTTACTTTAGGACATTTCCAAGTATAAATTGAGAAGTTAGGAAAAGCATCTCATTGCATATTTTTAAAAAGTCTTCACTAAAGCTAAATAATACTCTTGCATATACATGATGCATGTTTTGTTCATTTGGTACAAAGAAAATTAGGGAATTTTATTTCTTACATAATTGGTTGTTTCACTTATGAGGATAGTAATTGAGTTCAATAATGACTTTGGAAAGGTGAAGATTTGTATTTTAGTTTCTTCACAAAGATGAGGTAATGCTTTTTCATGTCTACCCTATAGTTAAATAATTCATCAGCAAACTATTAATAAATGGAATCATGTTTAGTTCATTAATTCAGCTTTAATAGATGGATGTGCTGACTAGGTGCATATACATTGGTTGGTCTATGTTTAAGCAGATTGCCAAGTCCAGGTGAAAGAAAATGGACACTTTGAGTCTGTGAGAAGAGCAAAGAAATATATACTTAAAAAATACTGATAGTGATTCTGCTACAGGTGTTCCCAGGATTATAGTTTGAAAAACATTCAGTCGAGGGCTTGGTAGTAAGACAAATGTCATATCTATCTATTTTTATTCTAACATAGTAATGTGCAAAATAGATACTAAATATATGTGCTGAATATCTTGAATTATTATTGCTTTAGTGGATCTAAGAAAAATTGGCTGAGTTTAGAAATATTATGAAGTGCATTGCATAGCATTATATATGTCATGGAAAATGTTAACAGCACACCATATGTTTTGGGATCACAGCTCAATTTCCTATATTATGTCTTTTTCAATATGTTGATCATTTTAAGCTGTTCACTTTCTAATATGGTGAAAGGAGCTGTGTGTGTTCTGTAGTTCAATAAAAGGGAAATAGATGATATAGCTCTTTTTTTTTTATTATCTGAGGCACCTCTCAAATATTGCTATTTCATAATATGTACATTTAGTCATCATGATGCCATTTTTAATCAATGTTTGAAATTACTCTGGTCCTCATTTACACTCTCATGCTCTATCAACTGAGCTAAATGGGCATTCTTTGGTTTACATTTTAAAATAAAATTAATACTGTTAGTATCAGTAGGACACATTTCAAATAAACAAATTGAATTACCAAGTGTTTGGTTCCTTTTATAGACTGGAAATGTTAACAAGTGCTTTATAGACATTGAACTGGGTAGGCTCTCCCATCATATTAAAAAAAAAATTCTTTTCCCCATCTTATACATAAAGAGTCAGAAAGAAGTAAAGTTCTCAAAGCCACCATTTTAATTATCTTTCTCATTACTGGTGCAAATAACTGACCAACCAACTCAAGGGAAGAGGGTTTATTTTAGCTCACAGTTTGAGGGTACAGTTTGTCATGCTGGGAAGGTGAGGCAGCAGAAACTTGAGGAAGTTGATCACACTGCATCCACAGTTAGGAAGGAAAGAGAGATGAATGCTGGTCGTCAGCGTGGTTCCTCCTTATTCATTCCAGGACTCATGGAATGGTGCCACCCACAATGCGTCTTTCCTACTTCCATTAACCTAATCTGAAGCTTCTTCAAAAACATACTGAGAAGCTTGTTCCCATGGTGAATCTCAACCTTATCAAGCTTACAATTAAGACTGACTATCATAGTCACCCAGTTAATAGCTATTAGAACTGGAAATGGACTTAACTAACATTTTTGATAATCTTTTCCTAGTATACATATGTTATCAGGATTTCTTGAATATTTTTGCAGAAAAATAACTTTCAGATATCAATGACTATAACATGACAATTATGTAGTTAGGTATGAGAAAAAAAATGGCATACTAAATCAGACTCTCATTTCCATGGCAAAGAATACAATCAAAAACATTTAATATAAATTATGTGGGTCAATGTGACCAATACCTGAGAAAACAACTTAAAGGAGGAGGAATGATTTACTTTGGCTTACAATTTTGGAAGCTTCAATCTATGGCTGGCATTGCTCTAAGGCCTGTGGCAAGGACAGAGACATCATAGAGGAAAGGCAGGTCCAGGAAGCCAAAGACAGACAAAAAAGAGCTAGGGCAAAATAAGGCTCCTGAGGATGCACCTGCAGGAACCTACTTCTTACAACTAAACCCTACCTCCTAAAGTTTCCAGCATCCCCCCAAATAGCACCACCTTCCACACCTGAGCCTGAAGGGAACAGTTCACATCTTAACCATAATTAAGTGCATATGTGTATATATATATAAATGCCCCTAGGTACTGGAGGGAAACATACAGTGCTAAATAACCCATTCAGCTCATCCAAACAATCTGCCCATCTCTGCTTACCTATTTTATCATTTACATTAAATCTAAATGTTCTTGAGTTTCCTCAGCTCTTTCTCCTATCACTGCTTTTTTTAGTTTTAGCCCAGGCTATCCTGGAACTCTCTCTGTAGTCCAAGGTTGACCTTGAACTATTCACAGTGATTCTCCTATCTCTGCCTCCCAAGTACTGGTATTAAAGGCATGTACCACCATCCCTAGCTCCCCTATAAGTTTTTTTTTTAAGTTCTTATTCTTTCAAGTTACATATGTGTATGTATGCCTATTTTTAATCTTCATAGTCAACATAGGGAATACATATTATGGGCATAACCATCCTAATTTTACATATGGGACAATGGGTTTGCAGAGATAGTAAATAATTTTATTTTACATTATTTTATGGTGGTAGAAGAGTTGCATCCAAGATGGTCTGATTTTAAAAGGTGTTCTTCTCACAGTTCCCTTTCTGAGCAAGGAGATATCACAGCCTCACCACAGAGGCCGGGCAAGTCCTGAAGATTAGGTGTAAAACTCACATTACTTAGCTCTCATGGTTGCACTTTAATTTTTCCACTTTGGAGAGAGAACTTTCCTCTGCTGTGAGAAAATGACAATCAGATGCAGTGATGACTTGCAGCTGGTGCACATTGCTGGTGTCTGCAGGCATTGGGGAACATTGCAGACTTTGGCAAAATGAGTCTTTTAGAAGCACAGCTATTAGTTTTCTTAAGACAAATGCTAATGAGTGGCCTGTGAAATGGCTCAGAGGTTAAAGACACTTATTTGAACAGACTGCTGTCCCCAGTTCAATTTCACAGCCATACACATAAAGCCATATGGGCATTTGCTTGCATTGGTGAAATTAAAACATGTTGAGTGAATCATTTTTCTAATGTTTTTCAAGAAGAACAAGAACTCTACATTTTAGGGTAACTTTTTTATTTATTTATTTTTTTTTTACACAGGCTGGTTTGAAACTTACTATGTAGCCTAGGCTGGCCTCAAATTAATACCAATCTTCTTGCTTAGCATTCCCCTCAGTGCTGAGAATAGCATCTACATTTAAAAAAAAAAAGGGTTATAATGAAAACAATTCTTGGAATAAAGACTCAGCTCAATTTTATTTTAAACAACATGTCAACTAAATGCAATTTTCCAAATTAAGTTCTTAGACCATGGGTTCACTACCTGTATCATTATTACTTATTGAAATTTAAAATTAGATAGAATGATCCAGGTGTAGTGGCATATGCCTAGATAGATCTAAGTTCAAGACCAGAGTGTGGGGCTGGAGAGATGGCTTAGCATTTAAGGTGTTTACCTGTGAAGCCTAAGGACTCATGTTCAACTCTCTAGATCCTACATAAGCCAGAATGCACAAGTAACACAAACATGTCAGATTGCACGTGGACACCAGTTGGCATATACATCTGGAATTCAATTACATTGGATGGAGGCCCTAGCATGCCAATTCTCTCTCTCTCTCATTCTCTCTCATAAAAAAGGTAAAAAAGAGAACAGAAAAAGAACAGAGTATGTCAAAGCAAAGGTAAAACAATGGCAAAACATGTTTCCAGCATGCAGAAAATATAGGGTTCAATCCACAGTACTGAATTTCTACTTTTACTGATTTCCCAAGTAGGCTGAGATATTGTTGCTTTATCAAATCTCTTTCTTGTTACAGGTAATAGGGCTAACATATCTGCAATGATGGTAGTGCTCCAGTCCCTGAAGCTTTGTATTTTCCTCCATAAGTAGTATATCATACCCTTTGCTTAGGAAAACCACTGTGTCATTATAATATCTCCCATTAGGGTTTCAGAGTATGCATTTTATTGGCCTGTGCATGCTATTATCATCCACTGGTTATGTTAGCCTAGAGAGAACAAGGGAAGTGGTTCTTGCCACATTCCAACTTCACCAGCAGAGCCCTCAGCTCTACTAATCTGTAAAATTGTTTCTACTTTCTAGCACAGTGAAAGCTAATTGCTTTATTCAACAAAACAAAACTACCCACTGAGCCAGTTGACTGAGTTTGGAGGTTACTCACCTGTGGCAGTTAGTTTAATTCTGAGGTTGTTCAATGTTTCTTGCTTGGACGAACTAATTTTAAAGGATAGCCTCACCATTTTGGAAACTTTACCTTTCTGAATAATCTTGTCTTTCATTTTAAAATCTGAAATCTACTCCACAGCTAAGAAGCAATTCTCTTTTAAAAACTAACAATGGTATTCATGTGTTTATAGTTGGTTCAAATAATAATGGTTACATTAATTTTTTTTCCACTGAGAGGTATCATAGCATTCGCAAGCATCATAATATTCAGTCTGTAGCTTTTGAATGAAGAGGCATATATAACTCTTGGAATACTGTTGATGTTGTGGATTATGGTAATCCTCTTAAAAGGTCAGAGGGAAGGGAAGATTAAGCACCATTGGACACATGGTTCATCTCGTGTGTGTGCACATGTCAATCATCAGATATAATAGCATGTACATTACACCACTTTGGCTGTGTTAGGGGGGGATTGATTACAGCTGAACAAACAGTGTTTTAAAACAATTCTCCAAAGTCTACTCCTTCATTCTATTTGAAATGATGAGAATATGGGTCTAATGAAAAACATGTATCAAAACACACTTGGATCCTGGCTATGGTGGCTACTGTTTCTTTGATAGGTCACAGAAACACTTTGTTCCATGTCTCTAATATAATACCCATGGACTATCATGGATGCAAGGGAGCCAAGGGGCCTTTAGTCTGAAGATTAACACATATTCTAATGTTGAAGGCATCAGATGGTGGAACTGCCTCTTGGGGGACAGACAAGGAACCGAGTGTTTTTCCTTTCCAAGAGGGAAGCGTATGTAGAGGAGAGGAGAGCAATGGTGGAGTGGTGCTCCTCTGCAGAGCTAGCAGGAAGTGGCTCTTAAGAATCTGTCCATTATTTTACAGACTTTTAGAAAAGGTTTTTATGTTTTGTGTTTCATAAGTAATGGTAGATCATTAAAAAATAAGATAATGTGGGATTTTATAAAGGAAAAACTAGTCATTGATTCCTTACTGGCTCCACTCTATTGCACAAATAGGATTTTGGTTAAATATTTCACCTGCTTATACCTTGTTTCATTTCTTTACAAATTATCTACATTTCTTTATCTACAAAAATATAACAATAGTTTAACCCTTACATAGTTGTTGTGAGTTAAATGAATGAATACATGGAAAATGCCTATAATAATGTCATTCCAGATCAATATACCTATATATTGATCTAATCTGTCATATAATTCTTTCTATTATGAATGCAGTTTCAAGTCCTTGCATATAGAACTGTCTCAATCTGTCTTTTGGATGTACTAGTATGTGATTGTACTATAATCATAAGTTCACTTTTAATGAATACTTCCTTTATTACTATTCTTAAATATCAAAGCATAATTCTGCAATAAATATCCTTGTTCTGTTGACCTTCTTATTACTAGAAAGAAGATCACTAGGACCAAAGATACATATATTATTTTTAAGTATTTTATTTTTATTTATTTATGAGAGAGAGAGAGGTGATTGAGCACTCTAGGGCCTCCAATCACTGTAAATGAATTCTAGACGCATGTGCCACCTTGTGCATCTGGCTTACATGGGTCTTTGAGAATCAAACCTTGGTCCTTTGGCTTTGTAGGCAAGTTCTTTAACCACTAAGCCATCTATCCAGCCCTTAATTTTTTCTTTAAGACAGGTTCTCATGTATCCCAGGGGGCCTCAAAGCCATTGTGTATCCAAGTGTTGGGATTACGTGCCAGGTATGCACTACCACATCTGGCTCATGTCTTTAAATTTTGTAATAGCTATTGCCAGTTGTCTTTTAAAGAAGATGAATTTATTTATGTTTGTCTTAATTTTAATCTGACAACTTCATTTTCCTAACATTCTTGCCAGCTTCACTAGACATGATTTTATTTTGGTTGTTTCTATCATATTATGTGCTCCTATATATTTTGCAGAGAGAGAGAGAAAGAGAGAGAGAACAATTTCATTCTGACTCCATTCACTAAGAATTTTGCAACTTGTATTGTTGTGTTGTTTCCTCTGTCCTAACCTAGTACTTTTGCATCGTGCTGTCATTTGTGTGGTTCTAAGTCCAGATCTCCAGTTTTCCCTGCTGCATTTTAACTATCCACATATCCAATGGACAAAGTGCAATTCAACTGTGTTATTAAAGGTATATTTATAGCATGACTCTGTCTCGCTCCCCATGAAAGCCAATTGTATTTTTAGTGGGTGATGTGTTGTGCAAATGTGACCACATGGTAGAATACAAGTCTCCACTCTTTTCTTCCTCTGCATTGGACTAAAACTTACATAGTTTGAACTAATTGAATGTTTGTACTTTGGTGCAGGCCGACTTGATGCAGCTGCAAACAGAAATGATGGCCACTTACATAAAATGAGTATCTGTCTTCTTATGCATCTCTTGTACAGCTCCGTCATAATCTTGGGTCTTCTATAAGGGCTTAATACTTAGAGACCACTTGAACAACTGTGGGTTTTATTTTAAACTTTTTCATTCATTGAAAAAGGTTATTGTTGGTGGCTTGGAGGACAAACATCATGGAAAGAAAATTGATCCCTAGCCAGGCGTGGTGGTGGCACATGCCTTTAATCCCAGTACTCGGGAGGCAGAGGTAGTAGGAGGATCACCATGAGTTCGAGGCCACCCTGAGACTACAGAGTGAATTCCAGGTCAGCTTGGGCTAGAGTGAGACCCTACCTCGAAAAGCCAAAAAAAAAAAAAAAAAAAAAAAAAAAAAAACCAAAAAAACCTGATCCCAGACTCAAGAATCCTTGATTCTAGTTCATAAAGAGCAGACAGACTAGAAGCCTATGTCCAAATTTCAGTTTTACCAACTACTTCCTAGTTCTGCCAGGGGAAAATATTCAAATTTTTGGAGCTTTTTTCTTTTCCTATATAAAGTGCTTACATTTTCTACTGTTATCAACTCAACATTATTAATTTCAGATAATAAAAATTGACCCTGGATGTTTTAAGCAAAGGGCAATTAGTATAAGGATGTCATGATATAACAGATAAAAAGGAGGCTGTGCATTTGGTTTTGGAAACCAGACAGGAATAGAGGCCCTCAGGAGCTCAAAGTGTGGGCCGAATCCAGCTAGAGTGATCTTGGTACGCCTTTGGCATCCTCAAGGAATTAAATTGCCACATATCCTTTTGATTCGTACCGTTCCCTCAAGCTTTGACTTTCTGAGTGGGAATAATCAATTGCTCAAACCTGCAGTAAATACCTGACCCAAGTTGCCATCAGATAGAGAACACAGTAGCTGTCCCATTGGACCACTGCAATATGAGACAATGCTGACTTAAACAAGACTGCAAAATAGAGTGGAGTAAACACTAGTGGGGATGCAGGATGCAAATGCCCTCAGTTCAAGCCCCATGACAATCCATTTGTAAAATGTGATGGCTGAAATTCTTAGTTTATTAGGGTTATCTTGAGCAGCTGAATGAGTTCATGTGTGTAAAGTTTTGAGGACAGTATCTAACATAGTATGTCCTCTTGTCATTATCTCTAAATATTAATTTTCCCAGATAGGAAAGCATTAATGCTATATAGTCAAACAAATATAAATGTAAATCTTACAAATGAACCCCACAAATTTCAACACCGAAGAATAGTGAACACTTAATATCAGAGTTTTCCTTATTGTTCTCTCAGCTCCTGGTCAGATACTAACTTTTGTTTGGGTTATTGTGCTTTTCTTCATCTTTACATGTGAGGTTGGATGACACAACTTTGAAGATATCTGTTATCTCATTCTTTTTGTTCTCTTCCATCCTCTATGTCAAAATATTGATGGGCACAATATCATAGGTAATGACAACCACTGTAAGGTCATGAATGCACTGGTCTGTTCATGTTGGGATGCCATCACCCCAAAGGACTCCTCTCCACCTGTGGCTCTTATATTTTTTCTGCCCCTCCACCTTCCCTTCCACAGAGTTAAGTCTTGGAGGATGTGATAGAAATATCACTTAGTATTGAACTCTCAACTTCCTCTTATTTTCAGCATTTTGGTGAGTTTTGAGTCTCCTCGGTATCAGAAGAAAGGGAGAGAGAAGAAAGGGAGAGTATTGTGAGGGGACGATGACCAAACTACACTATGTTAATATATTACAATTCTCAATAACAATTAAAGAAATTAAAAATGAAAGCATAAACACCTCTGTACCTTAATAAATACAACTTCACCCCTACCTTTAAAAAAAAGACATCTCATATCACTAATATGGTGTTAAAGACACTGAGGCACAGGTAGCTGTGCTGGAAAAAATGTAGAGAATGTAAGGAATGGGCTGGATCAAGACATGTTACAAAATATAATAGCCACTACCACAAACCCTTGAAGTGAGGCTAGTCTAGAGGATATGTACTCTGCTTAAAAACACAGGGCTGGGCTGGAGAGATGGATTAACGGTTAAGGCGCCTGCCTCCTAAGCTTAAGAACACTGGTTCCAATCTCCAGTGGTTCCAATCTCCAGGTCCCACATTTAGCCAGATGCAAAGTGACACAAGGGCGCAATGCTGCACTTGCCCACAAGGGGGTGCACACATTTGGATTTCGTTCACAGCAGCTGAGAGACTGCTGGTGCGCCCATTTCTCTATCTGTCTCCCTCTCCCTCTCTGTCTGTCTCTCTCTCTGTGTCTCTCTCTAAAAATAAAAAAAAAAAAAAAAAAAAAAAAAAAACAGTGCTTTCAAAAGTTATCATAAAAAGAATGTATCCTAATAATATTAAAGTGTTGATTAAATGTTGAAATGATTTTATAGATAATAGGCTATATAATTAAAATTACAAGTTTAATTTGTATATATTAAATTAACTGAATAAATTTAACCTACTTATTTTATCAGACTGGTTCCTAGGACATTTAAAATTATATATGTGGCTCACATTACATTTCTGTTGGCCAGCACTATGCTAGGGAGCCTTATGCAGATGAGTGGTCTAGAAGCAGTGAAAGTTTTCTTCATATGGAAAAAAAAAAAAAAAACTTCCCTGGATTTGTCAAGATACTTGCATTTTCAATGAACATAAATCCAACTTGAGGCCACCATGGGCTATATAATCAGATCCTGTTTCAAAATAAAATATATATGCTTATATATACATATATATGTATATATATATTAATGCATGTCTGTTACTGGTTTTTTCTCGATAGTGTCTACTCTGATATATAGTATGTTTACCTTTTCCAAAGCCTTTTGTGGAAATATAAATACGAAGAAAAATATATTTAATTCAGAAGTCTAATTTTCCATGAAATTCTGCCATGTGAAACAGTACATGTAACCAAAGCCCTGATCAAGAGAAAAAAGTAAAGCCAAGAGGGGCTGGGGAAATGGCTCTGTTGGCAAAGTGCTTGATACACAAACAGGACCTGAGTTTGGATCTTTCAAAACAAGAAGGAGTAACTGAATTATGATGATATGATGTTATCCTGCTGGAGAAGTATGGGAATAGTCTGCCTGCCTTCAAGCTTGACCAGATCCAAGCACCAAATTGGTACTCATACTGAGAATAGTTCATGGACCATGTTTTCTTCTGCACTGACATTAATCCAAGGCAATTTCATACTTCATTGTAGCCACAGTAGTCATAAATCTATACAACTTAATGCTGCTTTTTTTTGAATGACAAGGCTTTATGTAGTCTTATCTGGCCTTGAGCTTACTTTGTAGCTAAAGGCCATTTTGAACTTCTGATCCTCTTGCTTCTACCTCCAGAATACTGAAATTACAGGCATGTGCCACAACTTTTAGTTTATGCTGTGCTAGAAATCAAACCCAGAGCCTTGTCTATGTTAGGCATTATCTAGCTGAGAATCTAGTTGAGTCAATTATTTCCCTAAAAATTTTGTATTTCTTTTAATTGTTTGGTGACTGATTGATTTAGTGACTGCATGAACTAATTGTATGGATTTCATTTGCCTAGTAGTATGGTACATGGGTTCACTCACACAGATTTCCTACCACCCACTTGTTTTTATCTTCTTCGCAACTCTTTTTGTTAAGAATTTTAATATGTTAATATAGTATAATTTTATCCCAATCCTCTCATATTATCCACTCCCACATCCAATGAACCCCACTCCTCTTTCCAAATAGCTCTTCTTCTATTTTGATGTCTCTCTTTTTTTTTTTTTTTTTTAAATAACAGGTTTATTTATTTTTGAGAGAAAGAGAGAGAAAGAAACAGAAATAAGCAGGGAGGGAGAGAGAGAGAGAGAGAGAGAGAGGGAGAGAATGCGCATGCCAGGGCCTTCAGCCACTGCAAACAAACTCCAGATACATGTGCCACCTTGTGCATCTGGCTTACGTGGGTCCAGGGGAGTTGAACCTGGGTCTTTTGGCTTTGCAGGCCAGTGCATTAACCGCTAAGCCATCTCTCCAGCCCAATGTCTCATTCTTTTTGCCTCCCCCAACATCTATTTCAAATGTTGATGGGCTCAATATTGTGCAGGTCTTGTGAAGGTATTGGTATCCACTCTGATGTCATGAAGGCACTGGTCATTTTATATCCTGAGGATAGGATCCTAAAGTACCCCTCTAACCCTCTGGCTCATACATTCTTTCTTCTTCCTCTTCAGCAATGTTCTTTGAGCCTTGGGAGGTGTAATACAGATGTCTCATTTAGTGCTGAACTGTCAACAGGCTCTTCTTTTCAGCACTTGAGTTTTGAGTCTGCTCAGTATTCACAGCCATGTCAGAGAAGCTTTCCTGGTCTTTAATGTACAGTTGCTGCGCAGTTGTCATAAACTCTTTACTGTTAAGTACTGGGTTTATCCTCCATTACCCAGTCAGATTTCAACCCTTTGCCAGTGTACTCTTGAGTGACTTGGAGTCTGTTATCAGTCCACAGAATTTTCCCTTCTTTTCTCTGTGTCAGCTGGGGATCCACAAGAAGACTATTCTGTTGCTGTGATTTTGCACAAGGGGGTTCAAATATCCAGAGGTAACTGTCTTGTTTTAGATGTGGCTTCCTTGAACTTTCCACTGGGTCAGAGTTGCTTATTACTCTTTTGATAGTTTTCACACAGTAGTGTTCAAGTGATTTTCAGTGTGGCTTTAGCCTTTGTCCATGTGTCATAATTAAGATTTAGAAATGCTTTGAATGCTGTCCCAAGCTTTGCTCTCCTGAATTGGTTCTTCCTGGCCCATACCACAGGAGAGCTCTTTTTTGACTGAATTGTTTCTTAATTTCCTTTCTGAGATTCCCAGTATTTTGCCATTTTGCCTATAATATTGTTACTAACTCCTTAATAGTATTCTACTCCTTGCTTGTGATAGCATTCTGAGGCATAGAGTTTTATTCTACAAAAATGTTGCTCTCTGGGTTAGAGCTGTGGCATGTTTGGTCAACTATATCAGAGAGTAGCGAACTCTTCCTTCCATAGTGCTACTATTCCTTTTCTTTGAGTAGGAACTGGGGTGTGTGTGACAGCCTGCCATTCCTGATTTATCCTTCCATACACAAAAATGCATAATCCGAGCAATCTGGGTTTGTTCTGTCATGGGCCCAGTATTCTTGAGTACAATCTGCTATATGCAAGATGGAGTTTGGTGGAGGAACAAAGAATGGGTTCTTTTGGTCATGTTACCCTAGGATCAAGTTTGAAAGAGAAAAGTGAGTATATGGATGAGAAATTCTAACAGCCTATAGTTTTTCTAAGTAAAACTATAGCCTGAAATTGTGATATACATAGTGATCTTACCCCCTATTTTGGGGTGGAGCACTTAGGAAATAGCTCCTAGCTTATAGGATAAGAGACATGCAACTGCTCAAATTTTCTTGCATCTAGAGTTCCTATGATTATGACTGTAACTAAAATATTTTGAAGACTATTAATAATTTTTACCAGATATGTTATTGTTTTTCCAGTTAAACTTATGAGCTTCCTCCTCCATTATTCTTAAAGTCCTGTCTGCATATACGTATACTTAATTTAAGAAATTAGGAAATAGTTGATTTATTATCAGGAAATTTTTTATGAGTTATTATTTTTACTTGATATAGTTTACATAAGGAAGAATGATGAACACTTGATAATTTTCTTAACTGACCGGTTTTCAAGATAATAAATTGACTTCCTGTCGTGCTTCATATACAATGTTACTTTTTTTTTAGATTTAAATATTCTGCAATTATTCTCATTATGAAGCTGAAATTGCTCTATTCTGGGCAAGTGAGAGCTTCTTCATGGTGTTCCTGAGACATTTGTTATGGCTTTAGTAGTTATTGATAATTTTCTTACTCTCAAGCATGGCAAGGCATTTCAGCTTCATTTTGTGTAGTTCCTAGTTTAAACGTGAAGACATTCTTCAAGAATGCTCCATTTTTCTTACTAAATAATGGCATTTCATCATCACAATCTGGATGACAGCAACATTATTGCTGCTGGGAAGCCATTGTTACCGTGTCTTTTCAGTAGAGACAGATTGCACACACACACACACATTTAGATGAAACAACTCATGAATTAATAGTGATACTACTTCCAAGTCAACCGAAAAGCTAAAGAAGTTTCATTTAAGTTCTTTTATAATTCATGTGAACTGTCTTCCACATTGAAAATTATGATTCTCAGTAATTAATCACAATTTCATGTAAATATAAAATACTCACCTTGAATTTGTATCTTGACACTTTTCTGATTATTTTGGGTAGCTAAATCTTGTTTTGTTCCTTCAGATCTGTCTGTTCTGTCATTATGGTGTAATGTTCAAGATCATGTCCTACTGTAGATTTCCCAGAGAGCTTTTCAGCTAAATATGCTGCATGTCAGTCTCAATAGTGTTCTTAAATAATTGATTTACTTCTTGTAGTTCACAACACTTTGTGCCACTTATACATGTTAATTTTATTATATAATCCTTGACTTATATTTTCCTCCCTTGAATATATGAAATATAATACTGTGTTTTTTTCTGGGATAGACTCAGTGCAAGCCCTCCATGCATAAAACACTGACGGTTACTTAATATTTCACCCCTAAAAAGCCATGATTCTTTTCCCTTTAAATTTCTATAATTTTATTAGAAATATATTAGTGTTGTATATTATATATCAGTATTTTGATCTTTTGTGTATACCCTTTCAGTATGTAATTTTTGTAATATGTAAATTTAAATATTGCACACAAAATACAGTAGTTATAACATGATAGTATGTTACACATATTATACATTTATATAGTATACATAATATTGCATATAAATATGTACGTATATGAAACAATCTTTTTGATTTCTAGCTTTAAGCATTTATTTTGTTCCTTGCCTCAGTTTTCTTTCTAAAAGACAACTATTATCTATATATTGAATTTTGATTTTTTTAAAAATGTTTGATTATATATCACTTTTCTTAGAGCACCTTTTAATCACTTGTTTATTTTTAAAATTATCCTTTTATGTCTTTGGGGGGTGTATGCACACACACACGTTTGTGCCCCATGTGTACATGTGCTGAGGTCAGAGTGTTATATTGAATATTCTCCTCTGTTGCTCTTCTACTTTATTTCTGAGTCAGAGTATCTTGCTGAACCTGGAGTTCACTGTTTTTCAATTAGACTAGCTGACCAGGAAGCCTCAATGATCCTTCAATCTCTGAGCTCCTCAGTGTGAGGGTTACAGGCATGCACAGACAGGCCCAACTTTTTACATATGTGCCTGAGAGTAACTTGGATCCTCATGCTTGCACAGCAAGCCCTTTTACCCATTAAGCCACCTCCCCAGCCCCACCTTTTATTTCTCATGCATTTTCAATTGTACTTAACATATTTCTTACATTTCTTCTTCATTAGGTTTCATTTCCTAAATTATCTTTTTATTTTTATAAGTACTATTTTCTGAATTCTGAGTCGTTTTAACTTCAGTGCATATTATTCAGTTTTGTATCATCTCAGTGTATTTGAAATCATTTTATAAAGAGTGGATGGCTGCTGTTTTATTTTCCTTTATGTGCATGTTATTCTAGCACAAATTCATTGATTGTAGAGCTATCGTTCTGATTTTTTTCTTTCTTCCTTATAATATCTGTGAATGGAAATTATTATTCTGTTATTTGGTGTCTTTGTTTTATTATATCTTGGCATATAGCTTGAACTCAAAAATTTATGTTGATTATTTATATGTAAGTATCATTTCTAAATTTTTAGAAGGGGATTGAGTTCAGAAATTCCACAGTGCTATCTCATCTGTTTCTTTGGTATGTTGTTCAGAATCATAGTGGATGCTTTCTGAGATGTCCTGACCAAGTTCATATTCCTCATTTTGGCAAAGATCCCGTTTTCCTTTCATGTGTGTTTTCCCTGTCTTGCTCAGTTTGTACGCTGGTCTTATCAATTTCTTCTAAGGATATAACTCTACTTTAGAAAACAATCTTGGTAGGTGAGGATTGAGGGTTTTATGGGGCTGGATGGCTCTGATCAGTCTTTATATTGCTCCTCCAATATAAGATGGGAAGGACCTTTCCCAGGTTCTGCTCCTAGTTTGAGATTGGCCCAACCCATCTTTCTAACCATTTCCTGCCCTTTTGGGATTCTCTTCTTCTCATGTCCTGTAGGTCTCATTTTTTCTGCAGCTTACTTCCCATACAGATGTAATTACCATGTTGGACTGATGCTAAGGATGATTTGTTCCTTTTTTCCTATGATTTTTTTTATTTATGAAGACATCCTATAAGCTAATATTTATTTTATTATTTTTTGAGAAAGAGAGAGAGGCAGAGAGAGAGAGAGAATGGGCATGCCAACAGCCTCTCAGACGCTGTGAACGAATTCCAGATGTGTGTGCCCCCTTGTAAGCATGTTCAGCATTGTGCCCTTGCATCACTTTAAATCTGGCAAAACATGGGTCCTGGAGAATCAAACAAGCATTCTTAGGCTTGGCAGGCAGGTGCCTTAACAGCTAAGCCATCTCTCCAGACCCTGTAAGCTAATTTTTTTTTTCCAGATGCTGCCCATGATTTAACTTTAGCTACCTGGTGAGTTTGTTTTCATATGGGTATGTCAGGTATTAAAACAATACTACCATTGTTGCTAGCCCACCAAAATTGTACAGGGTGATCTTTTAAAATATGCATCTAAATATGATACTTCCAGTATCTAAAAGTAATGATTTTATATGTTTTAAGTATCTTTATATAAAGACCATGGTTTTTATAGTGTCCTAGAAGAATAGTTTCCATACAGGTTTTTTTTTTTTTTTTTTTTTGTGTGTGTGTGTGTGTGTGTGTATGTGTGTGTTGAAATTACCTAGCATGCTTTTAGCAATCTTGATGTAGAGATAACATGCTAGGCCAATTAGATAACAAGTTTGATGATCCTGATAAAAGTAGACATCAGTGTTTTCAAAGCTCCCCAAGTGGTACCAGAGTTTGAGGACCACTGACTATAAGGGTTTTTATAACCTTATCTGTCTCTTATCCCCTCAATATCTCTGTAACTTTTTCTGATAAAGCCACAATTAATTCACATTTAAATCATATCACACTGAATGTAGGTCCTTAAATTCACTACTCTGTTTATGTTCTTCCTTGTTTGAATATAAGATTTTCTCTGCCTAGAATGTTTTTTTTTCCTCCCAAATGACTATCCACCTGGTAATTATGGAACCTGTACTTAGCAGACATAAAGGTTATTGCAAGTATCTACTTCTAGTAAGGCAGTGAAAATGGCCTGCTGATAGTAAAGTTATTTTTTCTGTACTGGAGCTAGTGTTTAGCCCTAACTATTGTGTGCATGAGTGCTTCTTTGCTGGTAGGTGAGTGCTAGCTCTTTCCAGGTATCTCCTTGAGCTCATGGATGAGTGTTGGTGTTTGGAAGTCCTCTTGGTAAGAATGAATTTCTGACCATGAACTTCACTTGGTGTTGACATCTATGGCTGAAGATTTATATTCATAGCTTTGAAGCTGGAGTTGGAAATTAGATCTGCCACCTTAATATATGCTTGGACTGGCTCTGCTGTTGCAAAGAGAGGTTCTTAGCAGCAGTTACATTAAAATAGCATCAGGGACAAGAGAACTTGTGTTCTGAATGACAGCTTTAAGGAACTATCATGCTTTAGATTAAATCATGAGTCCAAAGGCTAAGATCTTGGATTAAAGATTTTATTTGTCTCCAAATTCTCTAATCAATTCTCCTTTTCTTAATGCTTCCATCCTTAAGGAAAAATGACAAACTAGTTTTTTCTAATATCTTTTATCTTATTACATCCCTATAGACACCAAACAACTTGGTTTGAAATAAAATGAACTTTCATCAAATCAGTAAACCTCCATGAAGCTATTTTAAAACTAAAATTCAGAGATTCACCTTAAAGTTGTAGGAATAAAAAATGCAGTATTTATAGAAAACAATGTATTATTTTCCTCCACAGGATCTAGAATTTCACTTTGAGTATATATTCTAAACAAACTGAAACCAGAATCACAAGGAGATGCCCGTGTTCCCATGTTCATTATAGCATTATTCATAATAATTTATACTTCATAATAAAATATAGAAAAACCCAAATGTCCATTTACAGATTAATAAAGAAAACATGAAACACATGTAGAGTGCGTACTCACTCTCAAAAATAGTAGCACAATGCTGCCATTTGTTTACTTTTGATGAATCTAGAAGAGATGATGCTAAGTGAAATAAGCCATTTTAAAAAAGAACAAATGATACATATTAACACTTCAAAATAAAGGAGTGAAGCTCATAGATACAGAAAAGAGAATGGAAGAGTTAATGTTCAATGGGTCAAAGTTTCAGTTCTAGATGAATAATTTCTGGAAAGCTGCTGGACAGCATAGCGCTTACATTTAAACAGTGTGCTAGTTCAACGCTTAAAATTTGTCATGGAGGTAAGACTCATCCTAACTGTTCTCATCACATAGCAAACCCAAACAGTAGTGGCACAAAGAGACTTTATTTTATTTATTTATTTTTTTTTTGTGGAGAGAGACAGAGAGAGAGGGAGAGGAAGACAGAGATGTAGGCGCCAGGAGTCTCTCAGCTGCTGTGAAGGAAATCCAGATGCGTGTACCACCTTGTGGTCAAGTGTGGCATTGCACCCTTGGGTCACTTTGCATCTGGCTAAACATGGGACCTGGATATTGGAACTGCTAGAGATTGGAACCAGCATTCTTAGGCTTAGGAGGCAGGCGCCTTAACCACTAAGCCACCTCTCCAGCCCCACAAAGAGACTTTTGAAGGTAAAGGTAAAGGAAAGTAGGGTTAGTGGTCATGATATCACAGGTGTAGGAATATGTCCAAACACATCAAGTAGTATGTATTAGATAAATGCAGAATTTGGGACTATCAGCTATAATGTAATGAAACTATTATGCTGTAGGAGATTTTAGAATCTATTACCCTTCATGCCATTCATCTGAATTGCTGAAATTATAGAATATCTCATAACAACTTGATTTGGTTCCCTTTACTCCTCAAGTCTAGTTAAATTTGAAGTTAATGGTTTCTAATTAAAAGAAAGTTCAGATTTTTTTGTGGGGAGGGGCTGGAGATGGCTCATTAGTTAAAGGCACTTGTGAAGCCTGCTGGCATGGAGGGGGGACTCAGTTACATATATACACACAAATAAAATAATTAGAAAAAGTACATATTTTTATTGCAGAAGAATATTCTGTTTATCCAAATTACTTTCATTTTCAAACCCACACCTGTACAGGTACATAGGAGGGCATGGGAGAGGCCAAGTGCTCCTTTGTTTCTGTTTGAGCTGGACCAGGTTGTCCCATGCAGTTCAACTTTCACCATGGCGACTCTGCTGTGCTAAGAGGTAATGACCATGAGAGAGATATTAATCACATGTGAGAAAGGACAAGCCAGAGCAATAAATAAAGGACTGAAAGAAAAATCTCACTTTTCTTGGAAGATCTATTAAAATCAAATTTTAATCATGAATTGTGAAATAGAACACAGGCAGTTAGGAGCTGCTAAAATATTAACATTTCTATTGAAACAGAAAGCCAGGCACTTTATTATCCTCATGACCAGCTCTGGGATTTCATAATTAAGTCTTTCCGTTTGATTTATTTAGACTTTAAGCAAACTTTCAAAGTGAGTTTGAGGGGCTTTGTACTAGAACATGAATGCATAGCATTTCCTGAGGCAATGTAGAGCTGAGGTTTCATCATTGCTCCTCTGTCTCAGAAGCAGGTATTCTGAGAAACTTCACCTGAGCATACTTACTCATTAATAGTAAGGAGGATCTCAGACATCTCCCTTAGCAGTATGAATATCCGAGAGGGGGAAGAGAGAAGATGTTCTAGCTAGGAGTGAAACTATAGCATACTAATTTTTCTGGGCCTGTTCTCTTTTGCACTATCAAGAGGCATTTCTCTCTTTTCCCGTGTAAACCTTTAATTAGTTCTAAATATTTTTCCCATAGGCCAGAATGAGTAGAAGGATGCATCACACATTCCCATTAAAATATTCTTTCTTGGGTGGGAGAGATGCCTCAGCAGTTAAGGGCACTTGTTTGCAAAACCTGATGGCCCTGGTTCAGTTCCCCAGTATCCATGTAAAGACAGATGCACAAAGTGGTGCATGCATCTGGAGATCATTTGCAATCATAAGGGGCTCTGATGTGCCCATTCTCTTTCTCCCTTTCCCTCTCTCAGTTCCTCTCTTTCTGCTTAAAATAAATATGTAAAAATATTAAAAATGTCCTTTCTTTTTCTAAGAAGTATTGACATACATTGGATGTAGTATAATCCTGAGGCTAGACATGTGGCAAATTCTTAATAATAAAAGGATAATCTAGGGTTGAACATACATCAAACTTAACTCATTTTAAAAGAATAGGATTATTGAATGAAGGGAATGAAATCTAAGTAAAGAACAGATTCAAGGATGAAAGTGTATCCAGTGATACCAGTATGTTTCTCTCAGAGGAAGGGAGAGAATGTGGGCCACATGTATGTACTTAGGTCGTGTCAGAAGAGAGAAGAGAAGAGTCAGAGAAAGGGAAAAGGAAAAAGCTTTGGTAGGAGGAAAGTAGAGCTCTCTAATAAAGAGTGAGGATAGCATTGATAAGTGGGGATAAGCATATACTTTTAGAAGGGTTTCTCATGGGCATAACCTCTCCATTTAGCAAAAAAAAAAAAAAAAAAAAAAAAAAAGAAGAAGAAAAAGAAAGAAAGAAAGAAAGAAAGAAAGAAAGAAAGAAAGAAAGAAAGAAAGAAAGAAAGATTTCCTGTAGGTCTTTCAAACCATAGGCTTTTTACTTGGTTCTTAGGAAACATTGTAGGGGAAGTGGCAGACTAAATATGTGTTCTGTTATTACTGCTAGCTAGAGAACCTCCATGGATTACAGTATACACTGCGGAGATTCAAAACTCACATCATAGCAGAAAAATAAGAGGCTGATGAGAGCTAAATACTAAAGGAGACTTCTAATATTCCTCCAAGCTCCGGGAAAAATGTGGAAGAGGATGCAGAAAGAATGTAAGAGCCACAGGGTGGAAAAGTGTTCTGTGAGGCATTCCCTTCCACACAGGATCTGACTGCTTCATAAACCCACAGTGATTGCTGATACCATCACTGAAGAGAGCCTGTAGTGGAATGCTATAGGAGGGAGGGGACAAAAGAAGATAAACCAATGGGAATATGAACAATTCGTAGTATGTTATTATATTAAAGCTCCCAATAAAAATTATTAAAAGTAAACAAAAAATAAAATATTCAGTTAAATTTGAAAAAATACAGGAGACATTTTGGCATACCCACTTAATCATATGAAAATGATCAGTAGACCTTGATCATTTGTGAAATCAACTGCCAATTCTGGACCCAAATGAAATAGAGCCCTTGATCTCCATGAAGACAGAGTACAAAGGCTGAGAGACATCAAGAAATAAACACCACTGCAACAGGACAAAGAACTCCCTGGACATTCCGCACATGCTTTCATCAGTGGGCGGTCAGTCAGCTATTCACTGAAACTCCAGGTGCCTCACAGCCCCATGAGACTACACACACCACATGTGTATCTCACCAGACATATCTGATATGGGAAACTGGTGGGTCAGAGCCCTTAATCTAGTGGCGCCACAAACAGGCAACATGTGAAGGACATCTAGGAGGAAGTGGAGATTCGTCTAAAATGTAGCTTACTCTTTGTGCCCCTTATTCCTAACCTAAAAGCAGAACTTTCTGCATCGTCTTTGTTAGTGGTGGAGATATGATTTATAATTAAGCTGATCCTAGGCAGCTGGTAAAGGGATAGTAACTCACCCGTGTTATTGGGCTGGTGTTTGTTGTTGCCCATCTCCTTTATTTCCTGCGGATATGTCCTATGATATCTCCCAGTCTCCTGCTGATGTCACCCAACCAGCCTGCATGGAACAGTTTTCTCCCCTCAGAGGTCTGAAGTAGACTACTCAACAGTGAATAATTCTTTTTATTCCTGTGATTTTCATAATGTTGAAACTCATGACTAGCCAGTGTTTATGTTGGGGGTGCTGAGGGAGTTCTTTGGCAGGGAAGAGGATTAGTGCAGTTTTGTGAAGGAAACTCATGTGTCATTCTCTCCCTTGACCCTATTGTTATAGAGGTACTTTCGTCCTTCTCGAGGAGTATTTTCTTGTTTTTTTGTTTTTTTGTATTTTTTATGAGGGAGACAGAAACAGAGAGAATCGGCACGCCAGGGCCTGAAGCCACTGCAATGGAACTCCAGACACATGTGCCATCTTGTGTGCATGTACAACCTTGCATGCTTGTGTCACATTGTGCATCTGCCTGACATGGGATCTAGAGAGTCAAACAGGAGTCCTTAGTCTTTGCAAGCAAGCATCTTAACTGCTAAGCCATCACTTCAGCCTGAGGAGTGTATTTTCTGAAAGAAGGAATATGCTTTTTCTTCGGGTAAGGCTATATTCTAACTCCTTGTAAGAAGCAGAAGCATTAAGCTGAGCTTCATAGTCTCAGTAGAGAGCTGTTCATAGTGGAAGAAAATGAGCAAACAGAGCAATAGGCCTCAATTTTCAAGACACCAGAATGTACTGAGCAGTGGGGAGGTGGTAATACATTTTCTTATTACAGGTCCCAACAGTGTTAGTTACCATGTTCTGAGCTCACCACTGCATTTTCAATCTCCTTGAGATTGCTTCCTTTATCTTTTCAAATACCTGAGCTAATGTGGACCATGTATCCTATGTGCTTAGGGCTTTTGTTCACAGTGAGCATCTGTTCCAAGCAAGGGGCCCAGAGTGCTTTTCATCTTTAGAGTCATTCCCTGGCTGATGTGACCAGCAATCCCATCATCTACCTGAAGCTAGCTTACCTCACTTAGAGGTATCTTTCAGGTTCAGCACACCTTGCTTTCTTTAGGAACACCATATAAAGCAATCAAGAAAAACTTTTCAACATATTTCCCATGGAAACATGTGAGATGATTCTTTGGTTGCTATTTTTGATATTCATCATTCTGAAGAAGGTACACCCTGAGGATATGAGAGAGAAGATACTATTTTTATTACATTTTTTCTAAGAAAGAGAGAAGTTTATTAAATATTTGATGCCATCTTTGTACAAATTTAGGCCTGTGGGAAGCTACTGAACCTTAGTTTTCTTGAAATAACACAGGATGATAGACATACACCATCCAAAGCCAGTGCAATCTATCAATTCACTCAGTAGAGATCTTGGGGTTTATGTCTGCATATACAGCCATTCCTCTGGGCATTGCCACTACACAGAAGATAAGACACAAAAATCCTTTGTTCTCTTGGATCTTACGAGGTAATTTACACTTTGAGATGTGTGGCCTAAGTTGTAATATGTCAAAAGCCCCCAGGAGATCATGCTTCCCTTCCCCAACATCCACCTTCTCCCGGTGAGGTGAGTCAGAGTAGGCCCTATCTCCTTCCTTTCATCAAAGGAACATTGAAGAGGGACAAACATAAGTGTCTCATTCAATTTTCTCTTCCTTCCACATAGCTTGTTCTTTCCAAACTACAAGACTCCTTCCATTTCATTTCAGAACAACCATTTCCCATATTTATGGTGTGATACCCTAGCACCATATAAAAAGGGAAGGCACACCATTTCTTTGTGATAGTACCTATTTTTGTAACCAGATAATTAGAGAATTTTCCTGCTGGAATAGAGATCATAGTGAAAGATAATTTGGCAACCAAGAGAAGGTGGATTGGGAATGTCAGAGAAGGAAGTTCAATGAAGCCTTACTCATTTGGTGTGGAGAAATGTCTGCCTACTGTGTTTCTCATTGTTTAATAATATGATGATGATGGGATTTATTAATCCAGCAGTGGGATGAAGGAGCTGGAGTTTGGGGTGGGTTGACTGTGCTGGCTGAGCAGGAGAGCAAAGAACTATAACAGCTTAAAAGGCTAGCAAATTGGAGAAAGAGTACTTCTAGCCAGGACTAGTTTATGGCTACAACTAAGTATTTTATTAATAGTTGTTAACCTTTTATTGTGCCTAATTTAAAATTAAAGTTTACCACAGGCATGTATATATGTATAGGTAAAATATAGTATGTGTAGGCTTTGTATTACTCTTGGTTGCATGCCTCAACTGGTGGTCTTAGAACCTATCCCTGTATGGATAGTACACACTACTATGTATCTCAAAAAGTGTATACATATTTTTAATTTTTTAATATATTTCCTCTTTGCCCACATGACAAAAGATAAAGCTTTTGTGGAATTTGAAGTAATAAGAATAGTATTCTATAAGTTTTTTATGTATTTACTTTAAAAATATTTTAATTTTATTTATTTATTTACTAGAGAGAGAAAAAATGGACATACCAGCACCTCTAGCCACTGCAAATGAACTCCAGAAGTATGTACCACCTGGTGCATCTGGCTTACGTGGGTTCTGGGAAATCAAACCTTGGTCCTTAGGTTTCACAGCAAGTGCTTTAATTGCTAAGCCATCTCTCCAGCCTCTAATATAGGTTTTTTGATTCAATGTTAATGTTTTCATTTAAAAGAAATTGCATAAGAAAATCATGTGTACTATTTTGAAATTAAAATCAAATAAGAGTGAAAATGCAATATCTTTAGGCTATCTAGCTAAGTACTTCTGCTTGCCATAGCTCTCCATGGCTCCTACATACACATGTACCTGCATGTTTACACATGTTCATACACACACACACACACACACACACACACACACTTTATCCCAGACTAGACTCATTAGGTACATATAATAAAGCAATTTTAGTATTAAACTTCTGTTTTTCATTTCATTGAGGAAAGTAAATTGGTGAACTTTGGCTTAATGTTCATTTTCTTAGTGCAGATTCAGTGATTCAATGACATAATTTCCTTAGTGCATGATTCAGTGATGTCATTTTTCCAGTGCATGATTCTGGGATCTAGTGACATTGTTTCTTCAGTGCATGATTTAGTATTCAGTGACATCATTTCCTTAGTGCAGATTCAGTGATTCAATGACATAATTTCCTCAGTGCATGATTCAGTGATGTCATTTTTCCAGTGCATGATTCTGGGATCCAATGACATTGTTTCTTCAGTGCATGATTCAGTATTCAGTGACATCATTTCCTTAGAGTATGATTCAGTGATTCAATGACATAATTTCCTCATTGCATGATTCAGTGATTTCATGATGTCATTTCTTCAGTACTTGATTCAGTGATTCAATAATATCATTTCCTCACATGATTTAATGATTCAATGATTTCATTTCCCTAGTGGACAGTTCAATGATTCCATGACATCACTGCCTCAGTGCATGACTCAGTGGTGTCATTTCCTTAGGGCATGATTCACTAGTTTAATGACATTATTTCCTCAGTGCATGATTCAATGATGTCATCTTCTTAATGTGTGATTCAATAATTCAATGACTTCATTTCCCTAGTACATGATTCAGTGATTCAATGATGTCATTTCCTTTGTGCATGATTCAGGGATTCAATGATATCATTTCCTAAGTATGATTCAATGACTTTATTCAATGCTAAATGTATTTGTGACTTAAAATTTATACTTTGATAAATCTAAGCTTTTGAATTTATTTTGACTTTCATTTTGTCCTTTTTGTCTTATTTTTGATTGACACATTATAATTGTACATAGAAAACACTGTCTTGAGACTTGAGACTTTGCCTAAAGCTATTTTTTTTCTAGCAGGTATAAAAGCAAAAAAAAAAAAAAAAAAAAAGCAATCTTATTGTAATGACCTGAATGATGAGTATTCAAAAAGATAGACACTTTGAAATTGCCCTTTCCTTCATGTTATCACATTTTACTTTATTTGAACTGTTCTTACTGTGAAGTAATGGAGATCCTGAGATGTGAGGGAATGCAGAATTTTTCTAGATAAAACAAACACATAGTCATTGATGAAAGCTTCAACTGAGGCAGTTGAAGACACAGATTTAACAATAAAATACACTTAATAAAATACAAGGTTGTGACTGAAATATGATTATCACCAAACTATTTATTTCGATCTATCTTTACATATATACATATGAATAGATTTATGTAATGGGTATGTAATTAATCTATGATCAGGTAGAGTAATCATTTAAATGTATCTTATTTATTTATTCAGTCAAATAACTATAGTGAAGTGGCCCTTGTTAGTTGAATATTTAGACATAGATGATTTAGTATGACCCTTGCTAACAAAGGGTTTAGAGTCTAATGCAGGGACTTTATGTAATGCAATGCTGAGTATATGAGAATGCTGAATATAAGAGGACTATGCCCTAGATGGGTGGCAGATGGAGAAGAAAGGTTACTAACTCAGCCTTCAGAGTTATAATGTCGAGTAGGGTGGGAATTAAAAGACATCCTGAAGTTGGGCATGGAAGCCTGGGCCTGGGCTCATAACATTCAAGAAGCAGAGGTAAGAGGACCAAGAGATCTAGGCCAGTCAGGGCTACTTAGCAAGTCCCTTTCTCAAAGAGAGGAATATGGCTCATTGCTTGGGCGCTTGGCTAGCATATGCAAGGCTTAGTCATCATGGAGAGACGTAACTAAGCTGACTATTGACAAATTCCTCAGAATGAGGAAAGCAAGGTCATTTTAGGCAGAAAGAACAATCTGAATGTAGTCAATGAGGGAAGAAACCCAATACACACACATTAATAAATAATACAAAGGAGAGAGACGTGATTTAAAAAGAGAACGAAATTTTAGACCATGAGCTAAGGAGGTAATCCAATGTCAGTGACCATCAATGAGAAATCTGCCATTGATAGTAATACCAAGGTTATGAATCCTATCTCAAATATGTCTGCTGTGACATTATTACTTTTAAAATAATTTTCAATAACATTCACATTTGACATAAAATAGGCCAATAATATTATCAAAATTAGGGATGAGAAAAGGTAGGTGTTTTAGGAATTTAGCCATAGTTGTTGATACTGCACTATCTGGTGCTGTACGGCCACCTGCTGCACTGAGAAATTCAGGCTAGCCATCTTCTTACATGGGAGTGGTCAGAAGTACTATCAAATCATAGAGAGTATGGATTAGACAAATATAAATCCACTGATGGTGCAGTGTATTAGTTTTCCCCCTGCTGTGGCAAATACTTGAGAGTGACAACTTGAGGAAGGAAATTTTATTTTGGCTAGAAGTTCGAGGAGACACAGTCATCATGGTGGGGAAGGCATGGCAGTAAGGGAAGGTAGGTAGCTGAATGTTGAGTCTACAGTCAGACTGTAGCAGAGAGAGAGAGAGATGAATGTGGTATTCTGTGTGCTTTCTCTTTTTCCCCTTTGAGTCAGTCAGTCCAGGATTTTGGCCTGTAGACTATTGCCATCTCTTCAGCTTGGGTTTTCCCATCTCAATTAAACATTTCTCAACATGCTTTCACAGACATGCCAAGAGATGTGTCTCCTAGTTGACTTTAATCTAGTCAAGTTGATGCTAAAGATCAACCATAATGAATATATTCCTTGCCAAACTAATGACCAAACACATTTAAAACATAGACTTCCAAACCTGGTCCATAAGCATCTCATAATGAAAATTCATTTAGTTCATCTACAAGGAACCATAAAATCTCAGTAGTTCTAATACTGTTTAAAAGTCCCAGGCTAGGGAGATAACTCAATTGGTAAAGTATTTGCCATACAAGCATGAGGGTCTCAATTTGATCTCCAGTACCCACATAAAAATGTTGGATGTGGGGGCCTATAATAATACCAGAACTAGAGAGGCAGAAACAGGAGAATCCTTGGGGCTTGTTGGATGAACAGTGTAGCCTAATTAATGAGTTCTAGGCCAGTAAGAGACCTTGTCTCAAAGGAAGTAGACAGTGTTTCTGAGGACGTACCCTAGGTTGTCCTCTGACATCCATATGAACATGCAAAGATGTGCATATGAGAACCTGCACAGAAGTGTGTGTACGCACACACACACACACACACACACACACACACACGCATGCAAAAAGTTCCAAGTCCAATGTTTCTTCTGAGATTCAAGGCAATTAACTATGATCCCAGGAAAAATCAAAAAGATAAGTTAAATCCTTCCAATATGCAATGACAGAAAATAAGCATTCCTATTCCAAAAGGGAAAAATGAGGGCATACATAGAAAGGAGAGACTGAGACAAAAGACGACTGAAGCCCAGCTGGGAAACCCCAAATCCTGCAGCTTTGCAGCTCCATACCCTGCATCTTGAGCTCTTGGTGCCATCACATGGGATCCTCTGGCCTTGCGCAGCCCTGCCTTTCATTTATCACCTGCCGCACTCATAGCCTCCCTATTGGGCTAGGTTTGTGCTCTGCCTGCAGCTGTCCAGGGCAGACATCCTATGATCCTGGCATTTTCCACATCTATGTGTGTCCATTGCAACTTAGACTTTATCTCCATAACTGTGTACAGTGCTATTCCAGGCCTTTCTTACAGGGAATCTGACCCTGTCACACACTTTATGGCTTCAGTGATTTTCAAGCTTCCAAAATCCCATAACGCTGCATTTGGTTTGCTTGCCAAACTATTATATGGACAGTGGTACCAATTATGTTGTCACCTTGAGAGATGTAGTCTAGTTCTTTTCACCAAAGCAGTAGTGGCC
Source organism: Orientallactaga sibirica (assembly GCA_036365145.1). NCBI lineage: Eukaryota > Metazoa > Chordata > Mammalia > Rodentia > Dipodidae > Orientallactaga > Orientallactaga sibirica. The sequence continues at coordinate 51,580,270 of JAEOAD010000005.1, forward strand.
TCTGTATGCCTTGATAGCTGGAATGGAGAAAACACTTCACTAGGCAGTTGTTTTCAAAAATGGAACCCCTTCTGTGACATTTTCAGTTCAGTCTTTTCTCCTTTCAAACTAATTTGTACTTTTATAAGCTAGAGCTTTCTGTGAGTAGGGTATTCCCCTCAAGTTACCTTTTCTATTGTCCCAATGCAAAATTCATGGTTTCTCTCTAATTGCACTCATGTTTTGAGTGAGTATAGCTGTTTTTGCTACACCCTTCTTTGTCTAAAACTTTGAACTCAGTCATGTCTGTTTCCTGGCCAAACCTCACATTCTTCATTTCTGCTTTACTTGACACTCATTCTTGCTATAAACTTGCATGAGAACAGTGAAGGTGCCTGCAACACCGCCTGAGTGCTATGCTCTCTTGAAATTTGCTCCACCAAAAAAATAAAAAATTGTCTTTTGCTTTTACAGTTAGCTGTAGTCATACTCTCAGGATACAGGCAAAATACACCCAGATTTTTTTTTTTTTTCCTGAATATACCATGAATGGCCTATAGCTGAATTCCAAGTGGAGTGCTTGTTCTCTTCTGAAAATTCATGAGCTGGGCCTCCACTGTTCACATTTCTCTCAGCATTCTGGTCTTCTGAACACCCAACAAAGTGGCCCATTAAGTTCTACTGACAGCATTCTAAGACTTCTGTAGCCTACACCTCCATCTTTTCTACATGCATTCCACAAACCAATTCCAAAATCATAAGAACCACATGAGACCATTTGTCACAGCAATGGCTCCATTCCTTGGTACCAGTTTTTGATATTAGTTACTATTTTATTGCTGTGACAAAATACTCCACAAAATCTTTCCTTAAGGAGGAAAGTTTTGTTTTATCTTACAGATTCAGGGACATAGTCCATCCTGGAGGGGAAGGCATCCCAAGAACTGGCATGCATCTGCAGTTAGGAAGTAAAGAAAAATGAATTTTGTGGGGTTTTTTGTTTTCTAATTTGTTTTTCTGTTTTCCATTTTATGTATCTTGAGATTCCAGCCTGTGCGATGGTGCTTCCCACATTCAGGGTAGATACTGTCTCCTTAGTTAATCCTTTCTGGAAACGTCCTCACAAACATGCCCAGAGGAATGTCTCCCAGTCCATTCAAATCCAGTAATTTTGATAAGGAAGATTCACTATCACAGGTAGAAAACTCCTATTATAGAAGAAAATTCATTTTCTTCAGTGAGTAGGATAGAATAAGAAATAACTGACTATTTAGCATAGTTATAAAAAAAAACAATGTTGACAACCAGATATATTTATTTGACTGATTAGAGACAAAATACCAGAGAACTTTATATTTACTTTTCAAATAATCTCATGGGGCAGTTTTTGCTATTGCTCCCAGTACACAGGTGAACAAACTGAGATTCAATATTGTCATCATCCCAAGTAATCAGTCATAGAAATGCAATGCATTTTGTCTTTTGCCTATATGCACAGCTCTGTTGTTCTTGAATTACAGAAAACCTATACTAGACCATATGTGAACTGATAGTGTTTAATAAACCACATGGAGACATTCCATGTTCCAAGAATTCTGATGCAGATGCTCCTTTACTATAGGTAAAGAAACTCATTCCAGAATGTTTACTAGGTACACTCTACTTCCTGCTGTTAAAAAAACAAGTTTGAGGAAGAGAAAGAGAGACAAAGATTGAGAAAAAGTAAAAAGAGAGGACAGGACAGGAGAGGAGAGGAGGAGAGAAGGCAAATGTTTTATATGCTAAATGGAGCCAAGTTGTTGTTTTCCTACTGACTCAGCTTCAGATTCTGGACTGTAATAGAAAGGTGTTAGTAACAGTCAGGGGTGTATAAAGCTGAATATACTGAAGCCTGTTGTTTTCAATAGTGTTTGATATGCAGATTTGCCTCATGTACCCAAGACCCCATCAGGGTATGTAGGGCTGTTTTCATGAATTTCAGTGTGCTTGTGGCTATTTTCTCACTGTTGTGGAGAACACACAAACAGGTATTACAATGTGCCCGGATGATAGAAATGAGAAAGTGAAGAGGATACATGAGAAGGCTAGAATTAACCAAAATGCATACTTATCATAGTCTGTCATTGTTTATAAACAATATTATCATTTCTGATTGTAGAATTAAACCCCAGGCTGAGGTTTGTGAAGTCAATCAATAACTCTACCAGGTGAAGATCAGCATCAAGACTCACCGAGTCAGTGCTCTGTAGGCAGTAACTGGAGATAGCGAGAACATCTGTTAAAACCAGGCATTTGGGGCTGGGGATTAAGCTTAGTGGTAGAGTTCTTGCTTAAAATATGGAAGACTCTTGAGTTCCATTCCCAGTGCTGTCAAAATGGATATCCAGTCCACAAATCTTGCTTTTGTCATCTGCAAAGATGAATAAGGAAATCCATCTTAGATGGGTACTGCTCTCCCCCTGCACTCTAAGAAGTCTCCTTTTCTTGACTGGATATTTGCAATGGCTTTCCTGTCTCCACTCTCAATCTCCTATTTTCCATTCTCTAGAGAGGACCCAGAGAAAACTTGCAATAAGCTCACTTAATACATGCAGTTCCCCTGGTAAGACCTTCTTTTTGTCCTGGTTATAATCTGACCTCCTGATTGTAGCTCTATAGGATTAGACTCTGGTCTTTTTCTTTAACTTCATCTTCTACCATAACAACTTTATGATCACTTCAAGTCATGCATGTCATCTCTTTTCCTAGTACATGTCATATGAGGGAAACTGGGGACCTTTACATCAGCTATTCCTCTTTCTAGTCATGGCTTCTACATCATCTTCAGAGGTGGCTTCTTTTGAACATTTGGTCCTCACTTAACTGTTAATTTCCCTGGAGATGAAACCTGACCACTGTCACTGTGGACTTCAATCCTTCACTCCAATTCACTTTACCATATTTGCTTTATTTTCTCCAAAGCCCTCAATAACTACCTGAAAACTTATTTTTTAAATCTTTTTCAGTAGAATATAAACTCTGCATGGAAAACTGTATACTCTCATTGCCAGTACAGTGTTTAGTTGAGTGAATGAAGGTCTAATGAGTGAAGACAGTTCTGTAATCTTTTATGTGTCATATAATATCTGCTGGAATAACCTTATACTTTCTGGATCTTCTCAAATATTTGTCAAAGTCAAATAAGCATAATTTTCAGCTACGAACTTTCTTTTGTTTTAGGACCTTAAAATTTCTAATGAAAGTTAAGATTAGCCTAAGAGTAACATGCAATCTCTTACAAAAGAAAAAAAAAAGAATGTTGGGGGCTCGAGAGATGGATTAACAGTAAAAGAATTTGCCTGCAAAGCCAAAGGACCTAGGTTCAATTCACCAGAACCCACATAAGCCAGCTGCACAAGGTGACATCTGCATCTGGAGTTTGTTTGCAGTGGCTGGAGGGTCTGGCACACCATTCTCTATATATCTCCCTTTTTATCTCTCTCTAGCTCTCTCTCATAAATAAATAAATAAAATTAAAATATTTAAAAAAATGAATTTTTGAATGACAGGCATGTACCCCATGCCTGGCATAAATCTTTCTTTGTTTCCAGGTTTACACTATCCCTACTTATTCTTTCCTCTCTGTGTCAATCTTGGAGTCCACCACACTCATCAATATGTGCTTCTAAACTAAATAAATTTTACAACTGTTAAAATCTTGTCAGACTGAAGTTTAACTAAAACTAACCACCTTCTTTAATCTTGTTGACCTACAAGTCAGCAAGATGTAATGAGAAAGAAAACAAATTCCCTGATATATCAAGATGGAAAAGAAGTAGACTGCAAAGTTCAGTTATGATGGCTGAACTTTGCACCCTACTTTTCTTGGTTCTTTTTTTTTAAAGTTCTTATTTATAGGTCAGGTGTGGTGGCTCACGCCTTTAATCCCAGCACTCGGGAGGCAGAGGTAGGAGGATTGCCATGAGTTTGAGGCCACCCTGAGACTACATAGTTAATTCCCAGGTCAGCCTGGGCCAGAGTGAGACCCTACCTTGAAAAACCAAAAAAAAAAAAAAAAAAAAAAAGTTCTTATTTATTCCAAATGTTACCAAATAAGAATTTGTTTCTAAGTATTTATTGATCACTGTGGAGAGAAGTATATATTTAATTGACATCAAACATGTAGATACAACTGAAATATCTATCATTCTTACTTCCCCATGGTTATCCCTGTTACTGATTTTCTATCCTCTCTAGTCTGGAAGTTGTTAGTGCTGATTTATATTAGCTTCACTCCTTTGCATTGACTGTCCACAGGATAGATCTGTCAAACCACTTGGAAGACCGTGTTAAGTGAGCTAATCATGGAAGTAGTGGTAATTCCCATTTGTTGCCATCATAGGGAATCAGGTAACTTATAAAGCTATGCACTTGTGTGTAACTAATGGAATTTAACAATAACAGCAATGTCTTATATAAAGGGTTAATGATTAATTGTCATCATGAATGCACAATTTATCAGCTCTTTCAGAATTTCTCCGTATCCTTGGAATCATGATAGGTTAAATGTGGCAATTTTTGTCACAGAAAGAATAACTTCTGTATTAATAGACTTGTGCAACAGTGGCATTTCCCTAAATGTCGTTAATGTATGTGATTGGTTCAATGCTTTAGCAGTCAATCCATGATAAGAGTGAAAAGTAAAAATTCTAGGTAACTGATATGAGGGTGGAATTTGCATAGATCACATACTGAAAGGTAAGAAATTACCTATACATTTAATTTTTGGAGAAAGTCATTTTAAATATTAATCTGGTCATATTTGATATAAAAATTAATTCTTTTTTTTTTTCTTTTTTGGTTTTTCGAGGTAGGGTCTCACTCTAGCCTAGGCTGACCTGGAACTCACTATGTAGTGTCAGGGTGGCCTTGAACTCATGGCGATCCTCTTACCTCTGCCTCCCATGTGCTGAAGTTAAAGTATGTGCCACCACGCTTGGCTTAATTAGTTGTTTTTTTAATTTATATTATTCTGATTTTACATTCATAGTATTGGTTCCATTATCCTCCTCCCTGTCCTCCCTCTTCCAAAGGGACCCTCATCAATGGGGAATGTGGGTCATGGATTGTGGGGGTTGTCAAGAGTTCTGGGGGGGAGGCCCCAGTCTCTGTGCATAATGCCCCAACTTGTGACTCTAACAATCATTCCCCCACCTTCCACGAGTTTCCCTGAGCCACATTGGGGTCATTTTAGTTCTGCTTCAGTGATAAGGTTTTGGGAGCCTCTGTGTCTCTAGATATCTGGCTTAGTTGGTGTTGGATGTTCTCTGTGTTTATCTCCTTCAGCCTTTTTCTGTTGTGGTGATTGCCATGAACACTGTATTCTTGCCCTTCCCCTGCATTGTTCTATGGTTTCAGCTGGGGCCCTGGTGAGGTGTGATTAGCTAATCCTCCCTTCAGGTTCTTTGTCCACCTGAAAAAAGATAAGCAAATTCTCCAATGGAGAGAGAAGTTAGTACTAGATAGAAGGGATGACCATATATGTTTTGGAGGGAATTTTATATGTGTTGGCTCTCTTCTAGCCCACATTTGGTTGTATCTTGATCTTGGAGACTGAGCTCATTTTGTGTACCTGGTTTTGACTTATTTCCCAGTTCCAGCAATGAGTTCCATTACATTGAGTGGATCTATTAGCCAAATCAAGAGCAGTTGGTTACCCACCATGGCTGTGTGCCACTGCTGCACTTTGTATGAGCATTATGTCAGGTTGTTACCTACTGGGTATCTTATACTGCAAGTTGTTTGGACCAATGTCAGACATTTTCCCCCAGTTGCTCATGTAGCACCCTCTGGTACTAGACTAGCTAACTGTCTGGGGACTGACCCTCTTCCAGATTCTGGCCAGGTCTCTCTGTGTTTGGTCTCACACACGTATGCTTTCTTCAACAGTAGGGTCTTAAAACCCTTTAGTCAATAGGCATTGAATATATTCTAGGTGCTATGATGCCATTGTGAAAAATCATATCATTCAGTTCTTGCATTCCAATAGGAAAGTATCATTACTTCCAACATTTTCAAATGAAGACATTGCCAGCCAGCACTGGAACTGTGCTCTATTCCTATTTCTTTCATTCAAAGCCAAAGATCTGAAGTGCTAGACACTACTGCCTGTCTCTTTGTGGGAACTGTGGCATCAGGCTGACTGAATCTGCATCCCAGCTCCATTTGTTGTTGTTGTTATTGTTGTTTGAAATGTATTAACTTTTACTTCCTCAGGTCCACTGCATAAATGATTTATCCTATTCTCTTTTGCATTTTTTCTCCTTTTTTTGTGTTTAACGCATAATGCATAACCAGTTCCGTCTTTTAAAGGCTTTAGACTGGATACTTACCCTCTCAGTGCCTCAGTTTGTGTTTCTTCATAATGTGAATGACAGCAGATCATCCTTCATTGGGATGTTGCAAATCCCAAATGAGTTTCTGTTAGGAAACTGAATAGACCAACACATGGCATGTAGTAAACACTCCATTTAATATTGTCTATTATTATGACAAGATATTAGTATACACTGGGACAATATAGGAAACTTGTTGCCTAGCTCAACTTTTATCCAATTTTGAAATCCTAATTAAAAGAAGAGTAATTAATAAGTGTCCAATTAGCAAAGATAAAGGTTAAGGCAGGGTTGCTAAATTCTGCAAGTATTTCTCTTCTCTTATCATCTGAAGACAGCCTGTTGAGAATGAGGCATTCTTTCTCACTGGATAAAAGTCAAAGGGCAATCTCATTTTCTTTGTCTCTTTTCACTTGGCTTTTTTTTGGAATTTATCACAAATGGTGGCACCTGCCTGATAAACTATTTTCAAAAAGGTAACATTCCACTTAAACAAATCCTACATTTGCCTTTTACTAGCTTTTTGATCCATGGGGCAATTAGTAAAGATTTGTAAATACAGTTTTCTTATTAATAAGAGATGCATATTTCTTTCTTTCCTTTTTTTTTCACGATGTAGGGTCTTGCTTTAGCACAGACTGACCTGGAACTGATTATAAAGTCTCAGGGTGGTCTTGAACTCCAGGCAATCCTACCTCTGCCTCCTGAGTGGTTGTATCACTTTTACATTCCCACCAACCGTGAATGAGTGCTCCTATTTCTCCACAACCTTACCAGCATTTGTTGTCATTAGATTTTTTAATGTTTGCCATCTTTACTGGGGTAAGGTGGAATCTCATAGTTGTTTTAATTTGCATTTCCCTGATGATTAGGGATGTTGAACATTTTCTTAAGTGAATGTTTGCCATTTGTATTTCTTCCTCTGAGAACTCCCTGTACAGTTCTCTGCCCCATTTTTTGAGTGGGTTGTTTGACATTTTATTGATTAGGTTTTTGAGCTCTTTGTAAATTCTAGAAATTAGGCCTCTGTCAGTTGTATAGCTAGCAAAAATTTTCTCCCATTCTGTGGGTAATCTATTGGCTCTGCTTATTGCATGTTTGGGGAAAACCTTTGCAGCTTCATGAGATCCTAGTGATTGAGTGATTGTTTAATTTCCTGAGCTACTAGGGTTTTGTTCAGGAAGTCTTTTCCCACTCCTGAATCATGGAAAGTTCCATCTATTTTTTCTTCGAGGAGTAGCAGAGTTTCAAGTCTTATATTAAGGTCTTTGATCCATTTGAATTTGATTTTTGTGCATGGTGACATGTGTGTATCACGTTTCATTTTCCTGTATTTGGTTATCCAGTTTGTCTAGCACCATTTGTTGAAGAATCTGTCTTTTTCCAGTCTACATTGTTAGGGCCTTTGTCAAATATCAAGTAGCTGTAATTACTTGATCCAAAGTCTGGGTCCTTGATTCTGTTCCATTGTTCTATAATCCTGTTTTTATGGCAGTATCATGTTGTTTATATTACCATGGCTTTGTAATATAGCTTAAGATCAGGTGTGGTGATTCCTCCAGAGGTGTTTCTTTGCTGAGGATATGCTTGGATATCTGAGGCCTTCTGCCATTCCTTATGAATTTTTAGATCATTCTTTCTATTTCTGTGAAGAAAGATGTTGGGATTTTCATTGGTATTGTATTAAATCTGTGTATTGCTTTTGTAAGATTGCTATTTTCACAATGTTAATTCTGCCTATCCAGGAGCATGGGGGGGTATTTCCATTTTTGCAAGTCCTCCTCAATTTTTTTCTTGAGTGTTTTTATGTTTTCATAGTAAAGGTCTTTCACATCCTTGGTTAATGTTATTCCAAGTTATTTTATTTTATTTTTTTTGTTGTTGTTGCTATGGAAAATGGGACAATGTCACTTATTTCTTTCTCTGTATCTTTGTCTTTTGCATTTAGAAAGACTATTGATTTTTGTTCAGTGATTTTTGTATCCTGCTACTTTGCTGAAGGAGTTAGTCACCTTTAAGAGTTTTGAGATGGAGGTTCTTGGGTCACTTATGTATAGAATCATGTCGTCTGGGAATAGGACTAACTTAACTTCTTCCTTTCCATTTTGTATCCCTTTTATTTCTTTCTCCTGTCTTATTGCTTGAGCTAGGACTTCCAGTACTATGTTGAAGAGCAGAGGTGAGAGTGGACACCCCGTCTTGTTCCTGATCTCAGTGGGAATTCTTTTAGTCTCTTCCCATTAAGTATTGTTTGGGCTTTAGGAGCTTTATATATGGTCTTTATTATGGTGGGCTATAAACTGTCCATGCCTATTCTCTCTGATGTTTTGATCATGAAGTGATGTATTTTGTCAAAAGCCTTTTCTGCATCTATCAAAATGATCATGTGGTTTTAGTGTTTAAGCTTATTTGTGTGGTGTATTACATTGATGGATTTCCATATGTTGAACTACCTCTGCATTCCTGGAAATTTCTTTTTTAAATTTCTTTTACCTACTTACTTAGAATTTGCACTCTGTTTATAGAAAAAAATCTTTTAGATTTTTAACACAGTCATAGCAAATTAAATAGTTGGAATCTTGCCTAAGTTTTTTCTTTCATTATAATTTTAAAGTTTTATTTGTGTGTATGTGTCCACATGTGAACATGCACCAGGGTCTTTTGTAACTGCAAATGCATGCCACATACATATGCCCCTTAGAATGTGACTTTGTATGGGTACTAGGGAATCAGACACACGTTGACAGGCTTTGCAAGTAAGTGCCTTTAACTGCTGACCCATCTCCCTGTCTCTGATACAACTTTTTGTCTTTTGTGTTTTTACATTTGCATACATGTAATTACACATTAATCATATATATTCAAACATTAACCTTTCTTATCCCACGAGGTCTCACTGTACTCCCACTTCTTCTCATCACTTACCAGAAGCTATGCCATGGAAGAAAATGTTTCCACTGTCTGGTACCAGTTAACTATTTTTAGTTAATTAGGGAAGTCATTAGCTTCTGAAGCCCCCTCTATCAATAAGTGAATATTGACTGGTTCCATCATGTGTAGGTCTTGTGCAGATAACAATATCTGCTGTGATTTCATGAGTTCAATAGCCTTGTCATGTCCTGGTGCCAGAGTCCACAGAACTCCCCCTATCCTCCAGCTCTTTCCATATTCCCTATCACTGAACCTCTTCTCCCCAACTAGACCCTTTTCTATTTTGATGTCTGTTTTCATGAAACACAGAGAGAGAGAGAGAGAGAGAGAGAGAGAGAGACCCAGTGAGTCTAAGTAGGCTTCCTACATGAGCATTGATACGGTATTATTTACCAGAGCACATGTATACTACTTGTATAGTATACATGTATACTACATTTCAGAAAATGTCTCCCATTCCCCCAGCAACCATTAACTACTGATAATTCCCCCCAGGGAGAGGTTGGGTCCTCATTTACTTCTTCATCATCCGTGTGAGAATGTTTATGGGCCCAAAATTGTGAAGGTCTTGTGAACGTCATCATAGTCACTGTGAGTCATGTATGTGACAGCAAAGTCTGGAATACAACATTCTACAGAATGCCTCCACATCCTCTGGCTCTCACATTGTTTTTCACTTTCTCTTCTTAAATGTTCCAGGAGTTTTGAAGAGGGTAGTACAGATATCTCATTTAGTACAGAGCACTGTACAATCATTTATTGTTAGCACTTCAAATATATATAAGTTTTGAATCTCTGTGGTAATCACTGCCATCTGCAAAAAGAAGTTGCTCTAACCAGAGGTCTGCTTATCTGTGGGCATAAACATACATCTTATAGGGCTGTTTGATGGGCATAACAAGTCTATCCAACTAAATAACAGCAGATGCTTCTCTCCTAGGGCCTATGATATCCATAATTATAGGCTTTTGTCTAGGTTTTCAGTACCAAATATGAATCCTCCCCTATGGAATGCAAGCTCAAGTCCAATCAGAGAGCAGATGGTTACCCCATAACAGTCATGACACTGTTGTACTAGTGAACTTGTCTTTGCTGGCTTGTTGGTTGTGCAGCTCCCAGGGTCTGCTGATGATTAAGATTGTTGATACCTTTATCCCCTGGCATGGTGTTTGTTTGCTTGTTTGTTTTTTATCTGAACCTGGGTCATCTCACTTATAATATTTCCAAATCAACTCACCCTGTAAATCTCATTTTTTTTCTTTATAGCTGAATAAAATAATCCATTGTGTATATGTACTATATCTTTATTATCTATTAACTAGCTAATGTACATCTAGTCTGATTCCTTTTGTAGCTATTGTGAACACAGCTATTGTGAACACAGCGGCAATAAACATGGCTGATCAAGTATGTTGGAAGTAGACTACAGAGTCCTTTGAACATATCCAGGAATGGTTTAGTTGGATCATATGATAGTTCTGTTTTCAGCTTTTTGAGAAACCTCCATGCTGGTTTTGATAATGGCTACACCAGTTTGTACTCCCACCAATAGTGGATAAGGGTTCCTTTTTTCCCACACACTTTCTAGCAATTTTTGTCATTTAAAAAAAATTAGTTGTTCTGGCATGTCAGAATGTTTTTGGCTCGTGTTATTGGTAACTCTCCCGATTCCCTCTTCCCTGCTCTCTTTTCCTGTCTCTCTGTCTCTGTTTCTCTAATACACATACAAACATTCTAAACTATACTTTGTATACATAACATCAGCTTCCTCTTAAGCTCATTAATTCATTTGTCTTATAAATATTGACTGAGTTTCTACTACTTTATACTCTTGCATATAGTGTACTGTGGAGCATACCATGGAACTCAGAAGGAAACACAAACAGCCCCTATAGCATACTATGGAAAACATTAAATCAATTAACCTAGAAACATATGTGTGTGTATAAATAAATGTATATGTTTATGTTGTGTGTGTGTGTGTGTGTGTAAGCAAGGAGATTGGGATGAGCTTAAATTCAGGTGAGGGTTAGTAAGGTAGGAAACATTTCAGGAAACTATATTTAAACAGGTTTGTGATGATGACAGTGACGTAAGCAGGGTAACAGTATCAGCATATGTACTGCTGGCAGGGGCAAGCAAAAACATGAGGTATGAAAACCAGTGACGAGGCAGGAACCAGACCTAGGTAATGGCTTTCTTAACTTCACATCCTTGGGCTCGCATGCAAGTACATCTTCTAGCCAGTCAAGAACACAGCATTCCTCACAGCTTCACTGAGTTTGTCTCTAAACTCCAAATCCACCCTTTGTGATGCAGAACTGAGATTCAGGTTAACCACATTTTTTTCCTTTGCCCAGCTGCCTTCCTGCCAGTACGGGGTGCTAGAGAAAGGGTGTGAGAAATCAGAGGAAGAACTCTGGCTTGCCCCTAGCTGCATCAACTCTGCTTTTATTTACTCTAAAATCAGTCCCACTCCCAAGTTCGCAATAATCCTCAGAGCAAGACTCCTTCAGGTACCATCATCGGCAGGGCAGTAGGCTTTCCTCAGATGTCTAGGTCCCTCCTCCACCAGCTGACTTTCCAAATCATTTTAGGCTCTAGTAAGGCTCTTTTATCTGACTTCCCAGACTCAAATGTGAAATCTGCAGCCTACAGTCATTATCAACATATCTGCTGTGCCACCTTTTCTGCATTTTCATGCCTTCAGTATCTGTTTATTCAAGTTTTTAATTAAATCATTTTATTAAAACTGTTTATATTAAGTTTTCCTATTAAGATTATTGGTGACATCTACTTTTTTACTGACTCTGCATGCTGCATGGGGGTTTAACTCTGCTCTTGTTCATATGTACCTCCTCTAAATGAGGATTTCCAGTGGGGCCTATTCAACACCACACATCCATGAGTGGAAAAGGCCAATCACAAATAAGAAATGATGATTTTCAAGCTTGAAGATACCCCCCCCTCCAAGGCTAACACAGCCTGGCTATTCCTTATCCCCACCATGCAATACCTTTCCCAAGGTTAGCAGAATTATAAAAAAAAACATCAATTTGACCATTATTGACTTTTCAAGTAGGATACAAGAAAGTCTTTGAGCAGCCTCAATAAATTAAATCTGACCACCTAGCTCCCAGACTGGCAGGCTCTTACATAATTGACAGAGAAAACAGGGCCAAACAGTTTTCCCAGCTGTGGCTGTAAATGACATGCATTGTGCACACAGCCATTAGCAGGTGGAGGATTTGAAGTGTGGATAGATTGCAGAGGTGCCTCTTTTAAAAATGCATAAGCACTTTGTAAGTTTGCTAAGTCATGTGTCACTCAGCTGGGTTTGAATTTTTCACAGGGGAAATACTTTGGAGTCTTTGCTCTTTTACTTCTTGCCAGTGATGGCCACCACTGTCAGGGCTATTGTAGAAGATGGGGGTAGGGTTCATCACTCACACAATTTGCCCGATTGGTCCCTAATTTTTCCAAGATGTAAGTGTTTAGATTGAGTGTAAGTATTTGGACAACCGAATTTCCTGTCACTTCACCCATTTAAAATACAGATTTCTCCCTTTTTTGTATTTAAATTGTTTAAGTTACTTTTTGTACCAGAAGGTTCATTCATTTGTGTAATTTGCAGCAAACTTTCCTTGAAGACTCCTCCTTTCCAAATGCATCCTCTGCTCATATGTATGTGCCAGATTTGTCTGTGTTTATAGTTATTATCCATTCCCATGCCAAGTCAGACATTGCTAAATACTCAATGTTCATGTTACTGATGTGCCTAACTATACCCTCAGTGTCTTTCCTCACAGGATTCTCTAGCCATCATATAATATGGATTGTGCACTACACTGAGGAAACACCATTCTCATCATCATACATGACAATCTCATGATTTGTGTGTATAATAGGGTCTTCCTTGTAGTAGAGACAGTGTATTTGAATGAATTGAATCCTTATTGTATACCACAGATGATGAAACATCCTTTACATTAACTCTTTCATTTAACATTCTTTAAACACCTGAGAAGAAGAGACTATTAATTACCTCATTTTCCAGTTGATTCTCAGAGAACTAGAGTAATTCATCAAAAGTCCCTCAGCTGACAAATTGTGAGGCTTCACTCTGAAGCCTGGGATCTGTTCTGCCATGTCATCAACTTGAAATAGCCACATATATGTTTTTAGTTCATTTGTTCACTCATCAGTTATTTATCAACTATGCATTATGTAGCATGCATAAAAATTGCCATAATATTAAATAAACATAGCATGGCGTATTCAGAAATAAGGTAGTAGGTCTTGCCCTTGTTTGCAATATTGCCAGCCTGAGTTTGAGTTCTCAGCAGCCACATAATTCCAGATGCGAAGTTGTGTGTGTATCTGCGATTCTTCCACATTGCCCGAGGCAATGGAGGCAGAGCCAGGAGAATTTGGAAGCTCACTGGACAGCTAGACTGATGCACACATGCTGGAAATAAAAGAGAGAGAGAGCGTCTCTGTCTCAAACTAGGTGGAAGGAGAGGACAAACATCCTGAGGCTGTATTCAGACCTCCACGTGCATACTGTGACACATGTGTGCACGTGCGCACACACACACACACACACACACACACACACACACACCATACACATCCATTCATGCATTTTAAAAATATGGTGGAGTTATTAGGCTTTGTTAGCAATAACTAATTAATAACCCCTTCAAAAGCAATAGATTTTCTGCTTTTGAAAATCACCAATAAATCAGACTATTCTTGGAGTGAAATGGTTTTCTCCTCACATCTGGCCAATCAATTGTAACCCATTTTCTCTCCAAATGGAAAGAATGATTACAGTCAGTATAGAGACCTCAGCAAATGCAAAGTGGAAGTGTTAGAGTTTGAAGTACCAAGGTATTTATGAAATTATTGTGTACTATAATTGGGAGGATCCTAGACTACTTTAAATTACAGAGCTGACCTTCTATAGGTCCTTTCTAGGGCCGATGAGCACACCTCAGATGGACTGCAAGGGCAAAGGTTCTGGTGCTTACAACCCTCTTAAAATTCTGATTCTATGCTGCTGTAGTAAAGTGCTTCAGAGGAATGTAGTCAGGCAAAAAAAAAAAAAAATGCTTCCAATAAGGAGGTGTGCTTCTCTTCAGCTTGATTATTTTTCATATATCATAATGATTTTTCATATAGTACTCTTAACTATACTGTATTAATACCATCTTCTTCCTGATTTTGAAATGATATATAGATCTCAAAAACCATCTAATGAATTATCTTGCCAAAATGGTAAAACAGTCAATGTTCTTATGAAATATTGAAACATGTGGCAGTGTGACAGGCTGTACTAAAATTAAGTTGTTCAATTTCCGTGTAAGTGTGTCACTGTTCAGAGTAAGTGGAAGTAATACTCTTATTTGCCTAGAAGCTGGAAGATCCCAGCTGACATTAAATACATGATCATCCTAGTAGTACAGAGACAAGATGCTACAGGAGTGCCAGGTCCTGACCTGGCATGCCAGAAAAGGATGCATGCAGTTTTCCATGTGAATACACAGGGAACCATCACACAAGGGGCTTATATTGCTAAAATAACTTTCTGAGAAGATTCCAAGTTTCCTTAGGAGTCTAATGTCTAGAATGACTTCCTTGGGAATAGTAACCTACAGGTAAAAAAGATTCATTTGTACTGGCTTAGTAGGGTTTATGGCTAAAATATTTTGATATCTTGATTTAAAGTAATAACCAAGTATGCCCCAGATATTAATGTTATAAACATTATTTCTCTTACTCTTTTTCTGTATTTCTCTTTCTTTCATCCTTTCCTTCTTTTTCTTTTTTCAGTGCTAAATCTCCTTTCTAAGCTTGTTTTAAAGGATCAAATTAGATCAACTATGGTCTGATGTGATTACTTTCCTTTAGCCCAATTCATTGGAATCATCTCAATTGAGTCATATTCACACATGGATGTGAATGTTTTAGGCAGCAGAGGTAGGTTCTGCCATGGGAGGTGAGAAATGATCTCCGCAGTGTCCTTGCTGGCAGACAGAAGCCATTTTCCATTGCACATATTTTCAAGCACCAGCTGGTCTCTGTTGAACAGTTTCTGTGTTGCATATAAGATATTTATTTCTAATAGCCTCGGATCACTATGCATTGCTGCTGTTATGGTTCCTTTTAGCTAATAGGATTGTTGCATTTAATTTAATGGCTATGTAAGTACAATGATAACTCAATCACATTGTATAAAATGGCTTAATGCTAGAGATATTCTGGAGTTGTGATTTACAGGGGAAAATTTTATTCCTTCTGCAAAAATGTCTCATGATAAGTTGCTTGTGAAACTTGTTAAACGTGTTAAAATCATTTATATATGTAACAAACAGTTATTATTTAAGAAGACAGAACATAATTCCCCTAATAGTTTCATTTCTAGGTTTCTCCTGCTTTAACCATATCAGAAATGGCAAGAAAGTGGAATCTTATTTGGGTGGTTATAACTTAGGGGAATGAGACAATAAAATCAAAACTATATATATATATATGTATATATATATAGTTTTTGGAGAGAGACGCAGAGAGAGACAGAGAGAGAGGGAGAGGGAGACAGATAGAGATGGGCGCGCCAGCAGTCTCTCAGATGCTGTGAACGAAATCCAGATATGTGCGCCCCCTTGTGGGCAAGTGCGGCATTTCGCCCTTGCATCAGTGCATCTGGCTTAAATGTGGGACCTAGAGATTGGAACCGGGTCCTTTAGGCTTAGCAGGCAGGTGCCTTAACCGCTAAGCCATCTCTCCAGCCCAAAACTTGATATTTTATAAACATATGAAAACACTACTTTATCTTTGTATATTAGTATCACAAAGGGAAAGTAGCACCAAGAGGATTGCTGCCTTCACTTCCCATATCCTCCTTACCGTGAACTGTAGGAAGCGTGCAATCTGCACTGTATGACCCACAAATAGTATTGGATCATCACTCCAGGGACTGGGTGGGGTTGTTCAGAAGGCGGAAGGCCTGAGGCAGTAACTTGTGCTTGGAAGGTTCTTTGGTGATTTTGTGTGCCTGTGTGTGTGTTTATGGATTTTTCTTGTTCATGGAGCCATCAACTGTGCATCTGAAAAACTGGTATATCTCCAAATTGCTAAATGCAATTTTATGAGTCAAGACTTATGGGAATGGGGAAAGAAAGTTTCATACTGGCTTAGAAATAAAAAGGGAATTTAGTGGATTATAGAACTGACAACCTCACTGAAAAGACTGGCTTCAGGCATGGCTAGATCCAGGTACTTAGAAGTTATTATTAGGACACAGTCTGTGATTGAATTTCTTTGCTGTGCCTTTGGCAATTTGCTGAGAATACAACAATGAACACTTCACTATGTCTGTGTTAGGGAACTTATAGTCTAGTAGCTGTGTGCTCAAAATGTAAAAGAATTATAACACAGTATGTTGTGAGAGATCATAGAGACACTTATAAAATTTTACCGTATCTCAGAGGAGTAAAAAGACAAACGTTTCTGAGAAGAGCTGCACAAGTTTAAGCTTGAACAATGTTTTGGAGGAAGAGCAAGAATTTTCACAGACAGGCTTTTTTTAAAAAAAGTGGTTATTTGTAACATTTTGGAGGCCTGTATTCAAATTTCACTTCTGTCACTTGTATTACTGTCCAACTGTGGCATCTTTCTTAAAATTTTTGGGTCCTAGTATTTTCCATGTATGGAAAATATAAGTGGAACTATTGTTTTTGTAGATGATCAAGAGGAAAAGTGAATGATAGGTACACAGCGCTCAGGTGGAACTAGCCATTCGCTGGTATCTGCCATCCCTCTCTTACAGCCTTCTCCCACTGAACCTCATTGCTATCCGGCACAGCTTCAGATTAGAGTTTACAGTTACCCAGGATAAAATTGGTGAACATTTTCTGAGTAATTACTGTGTGCCACACACTGCATGACACTTGGCTTATCCAAATCCTAGACAGGGAGGAAAGTTCCTATCCATATCTTACTGATAAGAGAACTGAAGGTTTCTAAACTAAAAGGCTCTGTCAAGCTGGCAAGGCTGATAAATGGGGTGCCTATATATTACTGCCTTGGGCTGATTCCAGTACTGGTGGGCATGGGTACAGTACTAGTTCATACTCTATTACACGCTATTATTAACCTGCTCCCCTCTGTAGACTTAGCTTGCCTGTCTTTCCCCATTTCTCAGCACACTGCTGTCTGGTCCTTGTGTGTTCAAGCGCTGTGCTGCTTCTCCACCCACAGCTGCTGGCATTAATCTTCTGGGCCCTGTGCTTCCCTTGCAGGTGAGCCTTCCAGATGGCCATCCTCTCATTGTGACTGCTGCTGTAAGAATGGCAAGGGTGACAAAGGGGAGAGTGGCACATCTTGCAATGACCTCTCCACCTCTAGCTGTGACAGCCAGTCAGAGGCCAGCTCTCCCCAGGAGACGGTGATCTGTGGGCCTGTAACACGCCAGACCAACATCCAGACTCTGGACCGTCCCATCAAGAAGGGCCCTGTGCAGCTGATCCAACAGTCAGAGATGCGACGGAAAAGCGACCTGCTCCGGACTCTGACTTCCGGCTCCAGGGAGTCGAACATGAGCAGCAAAAAAAGGGCTGCTAAGGAAAAGCTCTCCATTGAGGAAGAGCTGGAAAAATGCATCCAGGATTTCCTCAAGATCAAAATTCCAGATCACTTCCCCGAGAGAAAACACCCTTGGCAATCTGAACTTTTGCGGAAGTATCATCTATAGGGGAGGACTGGGGTGGGAGAGGGGAAAAAAAGTCACCATTTTGAAATAAACCTGAAAGAAATTCGTATTTTAAGGGGGGGGGGGTGTAAAACGACTAATGAAATGCATTCACTGGAACACAATAGTCCATCGAGACACTACTGCCTACTTTACCTAGCTCACCTTAACATGTCAGTCCACAGGGTAGATTTCTTTACAGATGTAGAAATGCAAAGTCACTGATGTTTTGTTAATATTTGGTTAATTTGGTCCCATACAATGAAAAACAGCTATATCGGAGGTAGCTGACTGGCTTTTGGAGTCATCTATCCTAAACTCAGTTCCCCCCACCACACTCATTTTCTATCTCCCTCCTTTGAACAAGAACAGGCAGTAGAAGATATCTGGCCCAGTTAGCACATGTCTGGATTTTTAATTTTTCTTTTGTGTTTTTGGAGTGGAGGGGGGGGGAATGGTAGATTTATATGACTTTTCGCTTAAATCTATATGTACCAGTTTATATTGACTCTGTATGCATGAGCATTTGTGCGCCACAAGCACAGTAAGTCTGTACATAGGCACTAAGCACATGACCCAGGGCCTGGGCAGCTTGAGACCTAGCCCCTGCTGCCAGCAGCCCCTCCACATCCACTCACCACAGGCTAGCTCCTGCCTCTTTGTTAAAACCCTTCTCTGCACAGTTCCCTGCCTCTTCTGGCCACATGTTCCCTCATCATCAATAATTTGTCTTCCTTATTTTGAAATTAACGGCCTCAGGCTTCATTTTCCTACAGTACTTACCCAGTGTTAGATGCCATAGTCAATCCTTCCTTGTATTTTACATTCATATACACAAACACAGCCATTGATGGCCCACACCCTTTTCCATTCTGAGTTGAATTATCTCTCTTCTCTGTGTTTTAGCTCTCCCATATTTTAATGGCAAGAACTTTCTACACAACACAAGATTTTTTGCATTTCTGTGAGTTGTGGAGCTAAGGACAGCACACAATGGTTAAAAACTCATGTGTCCTTTTGTTTGTTTTAGAAGATTTGCACACCATATACCTACTAATCTTTTCTCAGAATAATTTTAATCGTCACTACATTGTTATTTGATTGTAGCCAAGTTTGGTTGTCTTTGGGGTTCTGGGTTTTGGCTGTGTTCTCACTAGGATTTAGTTGTGTACATTTGCATAATGTCTATAATGACCCAAATAGGTGGCTGGAGCTCAAAGGTTAAGGTTTTGTTTTTTTCTAAACAATTTTTATCACATTATTTATCTGTATAGACAAGCCTAGAAGAAATGATTATTAGCCATCCATCCATGTGACTCTGTACTCTGTTCATTTACCAAGAGTAAGGCTTTTTCCAAGACTTGTGTTAAATGAGAATTCAGAGACAAATTCTAATTTCAGCATTCCTCATGCATTTCAGTGCTGACTGAAAATTAAGTTTTCAATTATTGTGTGCCAAGCATTCATGATTTTTGTTATGTGTTTATGTTTGTGTATGTGTATTACAGGTAATAAAGGTGAACAGACGAAGTCTGTGGGAGGGAAAGTTAATGACCAATTTCTTCCTTTTGAAAATTTTATTGAGGAAAATTTATCGTGTAAGAGCATTTGAACTGATTTCTGTTACTACTGTCCATTAGTATATGGCTATCTTTCTGAATATTTGTCATTTTTACCTACACATATGGGCAATAGACTGAGCCTGTTTTTGTTCTTCTGATAGTTCAAGTGGGGTTTAACATTTTATTTAGGTGTAAAAGAAAGTATCTTTGAGAGTTGAGTTGCCAAGAAAACTATAATTTCTGAACTTAAGTGGTGTTATTTTATGTATTAATATTTTAGCAGGTAGTTGATCTTAAGTACAGCATAGCTTTGCTTGTGCTTATAAAGCACATCATTCTTTGCAATGTTTACTGATACTATATGAAAATGCCATCTTCATAATCATAGAAAGTACTACAAGAGTTACAGACCTGTTGGATGCAGCATTCGTATTAGTGAGATCAG
Source organism: Orientallactaga sibirica (assembly GCA_036365145.1). Classification (NCBI taxonomy): domain Eukaryota; kingdom Metazoa; phylum Chordata; class Mammalia; order Rodentia; family Dipodidae; genus Orientallactaga; species Orientallactaga sibirica. The sequence goes on from JAEOAD010000005.1 coordinate 51,600,313, forward strand.
CATTGCCTCTCTGTAATGGCTGAAAGACTATCTGAGATCTAATCAGAGAGGCCAAAGTTCTAACTTCCTTAAATCTAATGCTGGCTATAATGGTTTCAAGGTTGAAAGGTGCTTTAGTCACAGCTGAAAAGCTGAGATGACAGTCACCTTCTACTACTACTACTACTGTAGCCTTCAAAGAAAATTAAATGTTACCCTAAAAGAGTCATGACACTGTCTTCCAGGCCCTGATGTCATGACATTTTGTTTTTGTCTGCATAGGTATTCTTTATGACCACAGTGAACAACCTTAGTAATAGAAATTTGTGAAAACAACAACACATCACTTTTATTTGGAGCTGGCTCTAAGTTGGCACTCAGCCCATAGGTAGAAGTCTGGATAGTTAAGTCAAAAGCAGTGCTCATTTGTGTGAGTGCTGGTACATAAATAAATAGATACAAAGCCAGAAAAAGGCTTTGGAGTCTTAAGTCCCCTCTGAAGTGGAATTTCAAGGTGTGGTTCAGGTGACCTGCAACATTTGAAATAGGTCCTGGCTAAGTGAGTTAAGAGATTAGATATTATAGTGGTTCTACTAGTCAGGCCTGCTTTGCTGAAGTTGAAATATATTTTAGAACTTTTATTTCCATTATAGACAGAAGAATATAAACATTCACGTCATGAATATTGGCTATGAGAAGGTCCATGAATTGTTTATATAAAGTATATGAGACATAATTTATGAAGAACCTCACACATCAGTTTAGATTACCTCCTGGGAAAACCCTCAGAAGCAAATCCAGTGAATTTGGGGAGACCACTGCCAAAAGGTATACAAGTCTCATGAGGTGAGGCACAGACTTATAAAGTATTTCTACTCACCATTAAAAGGGGAATAATCTGCAATCAGCAAGAATATAAAAAGATAAGAAAATGAAAATGCTGTCATTATAATAGCTAGTTCTTCCTTCCTCTGCTAAGAAGAAAATCATACTAAGAGGGAAGTAGCTTTCACAATACTTTGGGTCACTTTCCTTTGTAAATGTAGGCGTGGGGAACTTATTGGAAACACATACATGGTAAATTTTTAGAGTGAGGAACAATTTATAATCTTAACAGTTCCCTTTACTCTTTATTACTCCATTGTTCTACTATCCCAAAGGACTCTGGCTTTCTTTCTCTTCCCTGGACTTCACACCTCTCTTCAAGTGTCTTGTCTGTGCTAAACACTTTGACATAGAGCAAGGGGGAGTACAAAAGGAAAGAGACAACAAAAAAGAGGAAGGACTACCTTGAAAGAAGATCCTCAGTGGGACAGGGATCCAGAGGAAGGGCAAAATGTGGTGGGAACATTATCAATTTACTGTATGTCCATGTATAAAGTTCCCAATTTAAAAAATTACTTGACTACAGTCAAGCCAATATTTGATTCTTACACACTCCTTTATTCAATTGTGTATCTACTATAAAACCTTCCAATTTTGTATCTACCATAGGAGATTATTCCAGAACATTTGAGTTGTTGGTATTTCCTACCACTGTCTACACTACCATTGAATTTGGCAAACTTTGGCCTTCTAGATGTTCTTTGCTAGAATTAATGATAATTTCTATGAACTTTTAGGAAGCATTCTTTGTCATCTCCACTTGACATAGCAATTTTATAAGGAAAAATGAAGGCAATGATTTTACCCCTGGTGATCCTGTGGCAGATAAATGATTTTGCCTATTTGCATGCTGGGTTATGGTTTTACCTTGAGATATTCTTTTTTAATGTATTATTATTGTTGGCATTTTGCAATTTTGATGGCCTATTGTTCCAATTTATTTTTTCTTATATTGTCAGAATAGCACACTGAAGAAAGAATTAGAGTGAGCATTCTGTGTTCTGAGTTACAATGGAGTTAGATGTCATTTGTATAGTACTATACAATGATTAATATCTGCAGAGAAATTAGACCAAATGAAGCCTGCTGGAATGGGTTTGATTTATATTGCCTTCATCATTCTGGTTTTAGATGAAATAGCTATTGCTCTCCACCCCTGCTGGAAGAAAGGTCTCAAACTTTAATAACCACAGCCATGTGATTCAACCACAGAGCAGATTTGTGTGAGATATTTTCTTTTCTCATCTTGCTTCCTGTCTTGGAATGGAGTTTCCTTCCTTGATGGCCACCTCAGCAAACATTATGGCAATTATTTGCAATACTCCTTGTCACACACAAAAATCATTTGTAGCATTTTTAAAATGAAGAAACCCTTACCCTAACTTCAAAGAGTCTGTTTCAAAAATTTGAAGCACGGCCCAAAATTTGTAGTTTGAGTATTCTTAGCGATTTGGATGAAGATGGTCTGTTGACCTTACTATGAGAAACTCTTCTATTTAAGGAGTATGGAGAAAGGCCAGCATTTCCTTCTGTTCATCATGGCACATCTCACTTGTTTCCTTCTACAAATAAGCAAGGTATGCACTCTTCACTATCTTAAGAGAAAAGGCTGGAAAAAGAACATTCTAGGATTACAGCACAATAGATTTCCATGATTTCTTTGCCATTTCACCTGCCTCTCAACCATAGCCTCTTCCCCATAATGTGAGTTTGTGCCTTTATCCTCAATGGAAAATCTGTCTCATTATAGTTTTATCCCTGAGTAGATGGGGCACATCTCTGAATGAAATGGATCCTAATGATACCCAAGAAGGAATCAGTATGTTGACTTTTCTCAAGGAGAGTTCTTCCTTATTTCACTTGGGTCAGAAAACAAATTATGATCCATAGTTTGATGATATGCATTGCCCTAGAAGTGGTTCCACTAAGGAAATATGCAAATACCACCAAAATAAATGTAACTTAGCTGTAGTTCACCAATAAAACCCAGAGTCAGTGACTGATGATTTTGTCCAGTTTGACTCGAACAGGACTGTGAGGCTCTTAGATAATGAAGATCCTAGACATAATGTTAGCTAAAAATATGAAACACAAACCCATGGATGAGAATAAGGGCCAAAGAAAGAAGTGGTGAAATCAAGGTTTTACATGACACAAAGTTAAGCGAAGTACTCTAATTTTCAAGTCTCACTAACCAGAAGAAATACCCATACCATACATGATTATTCATGACTTCCCCTCCCCCTCTCACACACAAACACACACACACACACACACACACACACACACACACACACACACACACACACGTTGTAATGTTAGGATAATTCTTCCATTAGCTTTGTCCATATAAGAGATAGAGGATAAATGGCTTGTATGAGTGAATATTTAAAGATTACTTCCGGGCTGGAGAGATGGCTTAGGGGTTAAGGTGCCTGCCTCCTAAGCCTAAGAACACTGGTTCCAATCTCCAGCGGTTCCAATCTCCAGGTCCCACGTTTAGCCAGATGCAAAGTGATGCAAGGGCGCAATGCCGAACTTGACCACAAGGGGGCGCACACATCTGGATTTCGTTCGCAGCAGCTGAGACACTGCTGGCGCGCCCATCTCTGTCTTCCTCTCTCTCTCTCTCTCTCTGTGTCTCTCTCCAAAAAAATAATAAAAAAAAAGTTAAAAAAAGATTACTTCCAATGGAATTGAGGAATAATGAAATTAATGAGCTTGAGCCGCTAATTAAGATGATTTCATCAGTATAAACAGAAAAGAGTTAAGTTTGGCTGAGTTTGTTGTCTTCTCCCCTGTATTCTTCTATGCCTTTATGGTCCCAACTTCTTAAACCTTTAAAAAATTGTTTTCTTGTTTGTGAAAAAAAATGCATTGTTAAAAGAATAATTACTTTTAAGTCCTAGACTGTCAGACTTGCTGTATTTAGACAAATTACTTTTTTAAAAGATAAAGAAAAAATGTTCCCTGGCCAGGCAGTTATCAAGGGATTTGTCTAGAAGGAGGGTAGGGGTGATTTTCTGTTAATGAGCCTTGTGAAAGCACTTATGAGCCAGTTAGAGACTTAGTAATTCTAAACTTCAGTGATCTGTTCTAACTTGGTGGTTTATTATTAGAGTTAATCTTTAACTAATTTACCTGCATAGGAACAGTAAAAATCAACATCACTTAGGATTCTTTCTGTGCTGATGCTGGCTCCATCCATCACAAGTAGAATTGCAAAACAGGAAGAGCTGTTCTGAAATTGCACTTGTGTGTGTGTGCAAAGATCATATGTGTGTGAGCATGTGTGTGAACAACATAGATGTGTGCACATCACATATATTTGCGTGAGTGTGTGCAGAAGCATGTGTGTGCATAGTATGTATGTATGTGCATACAGTGTATATGAACATGAGCATTGTGTGCATGTGTGTGGGTGCACAGCATATTTGTGTACATAGGACCATAGGTAGTTTGTAGTTGGTTTTAAGCCAGTGGTTATTATTTAGTGAGATCTTTAGTTCTGAACAATATTTTGTCACTACTTTGGATATCAGCCTTTAAGAATATTAAGTAAATCTAGTCTCCTGATATATCCAAACATTACAGGTTTCTGGGGAAAAAATAAAACTTGTCATGTTTAGAGGCAGGAATGGCACCTTAAATGATTAAATAATAAATAACTAAATAGGGAAGAAAAAATGTTGTGTTAGAGATTGAATCCAGGGCCTGGTGCATACTAGGCAAGGGCTATAACATAAATTACATAAATTACAGCTCCAGCCATTAAGAATATATCTCCAGGGCCTGAAGAGATGGCTTAGCAGTTAAACACTTGCCTGTGAAGCCAAAGGACCCCGGTTCAAGGCTCAATTCCCCAGTACCCATGTAAGCCAGATGCACAAGGTGGCACATGCATCTGGAGTGCGTTTGCAGTGGCTGGAGGCCCTGGTGTGCCATTTCTCTCTCTCTCTCTCTCTCTCTCTCTCTTTCTGCCTCTTTCTCTGTCTCTCTCAAATAAATAAAAATTAAATAAACAAAATTTTTAAAAAATAAAAAAAGAATACATTTTAAGTGCACAAAGGGATTGTTTAAAGTAATATACAACCATATCTTGGTACAAATGTGAAAGCTGAGATTTAGAGAAGGAAATTTGGAATATTCCCTCAGGTTTCTCATAGGGATGGGCCCCTATCAGTCTGTGTCTCAGGCAGTTAGGTATCTGTCATCTACCTTTATCTGCTTCAGAAAAATTATATTTCATTGGTGTTTTCAAGCTTATAATAGCTAAAGGTGTTAGTCTGAAGTATGCTTTGGGAGCATGTTTATTTTGCATGACTGCTGAAACACAGTGCTCTCAGAACTGAGACCAGAAGGGGGAAGAAAAGTTTTGATAGTGAGTCAGAAACTTTATTGTTTTTAACTATTCCTTGTAAGCACAGTTCCTTGGGTTGAATATTCTTTCACTAAAACTGGTCCTTAGATCTTGGAAACCATATTTTGCAGAGTTCCCTACACAGGGCTGGATCTCTCAATCCCTGTTTTCCAAGATATGACATATCTAAGCACAAGCCCTAAGTGTTGAACTTCATTATTTAGTATACATCTGATAACTTTATTAAAAACAACACGTATCTGTACTCTTAATTACATATTTTTCTTTTAATTTATCTCATTAATATCACAGTGATGGAATAAATGCAAGATCATTCTATCCCCATTTTAGATAAGGGAAACTAAACATTTTTGGCTGGACAATTTAAATCAGTAATATTTGGATATATATTATGTTGAATGTATACCACATGCAGATAACTTCAATAGACAATATAATTACTAGGAAATTTGGGATAAAAAGCTTGCATTCAGATCACTACCCAAACTAAAGTTATTTCTATAATACTGTATGTTTGCTACTAATCGTCATACTAGAATTATGGTTTAAATATTAAGTTACAAATAATGCATATTAAGGATTTATTAATTCATGCCATAAACTGCTGTGGTACTTCCTTAATCTTACTAAATCCTATCATACTCCAATGCAGTGGGCCTTGCCACTGTCTCTTTGCTTACAGATGAGGTTAATGAGACGTGCAAGGAGAAAGTAGCATCAAATCCCATAAAACACTGATAGTCCTAGATTTTCACTTGGGTTTTTTGTCCTTCAAAGGCTCATGGCCCTATCATATTATTACATAATTACTTTCCTCCCCATCCCCAATTTTGATGGTTTGCCATTATTTTACTCTAAAGGAAATATAGCCAGCCTCACAACCTTCCTCAAAGATTAGTTATTTTAAATTGCAAATACTATTCTATGTTACCTCCCAAAGAGATCAAGGAAAGGCAGATTTATAGGGTAGTTCTTTCTGCCTCAGGCAGAGCTTTGTGCCATAAACCCTACCAAAGGGCATAAATACAGTAGAACAAGTGTGTGGTTAGTACTAACACCTCTGAAACCAAACATAAGACTTACCATCAGCTGGCTCCTGGTCCCCATGATGGCACCTTTGGCTGCTCCCTGTACTGTGTACAGAACACAAGGGCCAATTTCCAAAGAAACAAAATAGGTGGATAAGTGTGTGTAGGTGTGTTTATATAGACATGCACTTTGTATCTTCTACCTTTACCTTTTGACTTTAAAAATTATCAGATTTTTTTATTTAAAAACATTCAGGTAAAACTCCAATGAATTGTTTGTCCACAGAATTTTTTCATTGCACTCCTAAGTTGAGGAAAGAGAGGCAAATGCAGAAAAGAAACTGCAACGAAATGTGTATGTGGTGTGTGTATAAATTTACATGTATATATGTATATATGTATGTACATCTATCTAGATGTATATATACACAAATATCTATAGATCTGTACATATGTATACACATGAACTCATAACTTAAATCTCCTCAAAATTCTGAATTCAAAAACCTTATTTTTTGTTTTATATTTTGTTTCCTAGATAACCCATGTGGTTTCCAGAATTATTTTTCATTATGACTATATTAATATTTATTGTCAATACAAATAATATATTACAAATACCCAGATTTATCTTCTATGGATACAAAACCAAACAAAAGTGAATTTAGAGACATTCCAGGGCTGGAGAGATGACTTAACTGTTTAGTGCTTATCTGGGAAGCGTAAGGACCCTGGTTCGAGGCTCAATTCTCCAGTACCCATGTAAGCCAGATGCAAAAGGTGGTGCGTGCATCTGGAGTTTGTTTGCAGTGGCTGGAGACCCTGGTGCACCCATTCACTCTTTCTCTCTCCCCCGCCCCTCTCTCTCTCTCTGTCTGTCGCTGTCAAATAAATAAATAAAAATGAAATTTAAACAAAAAAAGACATGTCAAATTTGGACATGTCAAATAAATTCCATTTACTGAAATTTCAAACTATATCTTTCAAACTTGTTCATTGCAAAATAAAACCAAATTCCTCCAAATTAACAGTGATGAAGTGGAATGATAGCACCAATCTAATGATTCCTGCCCAGTGGTTCTTCTCTTGCCCACTCAATGAGTTGCTAAGGCCTGGCTCATGGGGTCTTTACAGTGTACATTGTTGTAAGTGGAGCTAGTTATCTGGCTAATTATTTTGAAGTTATGGTAAACAATTCATAGTATGCATATTGTAAATACTAACACTCAAGGGCATGTTGTAATAAAAACCAAACACTCTTCAGTCTCCTACAAATTAACCCTTTCAGCCTACTAATACATGTAGCAAAACAATTGCTTGAAAAAGAAACAGCTGTATATAGTCAAATGAAAGAAAACATCACTTGATATTCTATATATAGATCAGCCAAATAACTAAATTTTGTGCACTCTTAAGGATAGGGTAAACTACGTTCTTAACCATAGTCACATACTTTACCTCTCACTGGAGGATATGAAAAGTGTTTGAAGTTAACCTATGCAAAGAGTTTCCTCGGTTCTTTTTGGGAACAGTTTGTATGCATAGAAGCCTATCCTTTTATAAACTTAGCCTGCCTCTCATTCCAGGGTTCAATTGGTAGACCAAGTATAGATTCCTCCTCCCAGGGACCTATCAAGTGTGCCCATACAACCAGACACCTAGACACACTTGTGAACCTCCTGTAGATCAGCTCTTAAAAGAAAAAAAATTAAATAGTCTAATGAGATTTAAGGGCCCTTGATATGATTGGTTCTTTTCCTCAACATTTCAGAGCAGAAGGGAGATTGTAAGTCACCCTGGCTTCAAGTTCCTTTGCAAGTTTGTTTCATCTTTCATTTCAATGGAGAATTATTAACTGGATAATTTTCTCAAGATGTTCTGTTTAATTTAGAGAATGACCACATTAATGTAGTTTTTAACATCATGCAGGTAGGGTGGGGAGTGGCATGTGGCAAGATTCCTTAGTGTTCTATTTTTTTATGAAGAATTGGATATCTGAATTACTGGAAAGTGTCTTACTTAAAACACATAGACGCTGATTTAGCAGAGCTGCATTTCATAAGTCTCTGGAAAATTGTTAGTGAGAACTTCTTTAAAGGGGTCACTGCTTAGATTGGCAGTGTTTCCATAATATAAAGCATCTTTGTGATATTGGAAGTTTGGAAGTAAATATATTAGGTTTTTGTCCCCCTCATCTTTCATAACCAGTAGAGGGCACTGGGTAGAACCTAAAAATCAAATTTATTTTCATACAAATTTAGTTGACATGTTTAACTAATGTCATTATCACCCTTGACACAGATAAAGATTAGGGTCATGCTGAATAGGCTACCTGGAGATCTCCCAATGTATTTTCCAGAAACTATCAAGCTTCTCTTTGCATCTGTCTCTGATGCTTTGAATGAGATGTCACCATATGTGGAGGAGTCTGACTTGTTGGAACTAACCCTGAGTGGCAATTTATTGGGGCCTTGCTCATGTTACTTTTTTCTGACCACATTAAAGCACTTGATGAGGTCAATCTGTTGCACATGGATGTATACCAAGTGACACTCATTGAAATTACCTCTTCTCTTTTCCAATGCTTGTACATAAGTGTAATGTCAAATTGTTTACAGGTTCTTTTGTGTGTAATTGTGATAGCAGATTTAGCTCAAACCTTAAAGGAATCTGTTTACTGAATGGTGTTAAAATGATTGTGCTTATTACAGTATAACCATCATTATTTATGGACTCATGAATGCATGTTTACATGTCACTGATTTTCAGCAGCTCGGTTATTCAGCAAAAGTCTGCAGTCTGTGAATAGCAAATATACATAAACTACTGTGACTCTGATAATTCAGTAACTGTTTTACCTTGGGATGTAACACTGTAGATCTTAGCTTGTTGTATTTCTTTCTTATGTATTTGTTTTTGCAAGAGAAACATGATAAAATAGTATGACTAGTGTCCCAGTGGAATTGCACACCATTTTGGCAATCATTGGTCCACTCCAAAGGCAACCACCTATAGATGGAATAGCCCTGAACAACACATAAGTACATACATACATTTATCGATGTATGCAATATCTGCAACATTATTACCACCATCTATTCTCACTGCCAATGGAAACAACTATTATTTATTTGAAGTCACTGATGTTTCAGAAAGAATTAATTTGCTATTAACTGCTTTTACATGTTGTTTAATTCCTATAGTATGGTAGATGATACAGGTGCAATACAGTATTGTAAAATTGTGTGGTGAAAACTATAAAAGCCATTCTGTGGATATATTTTAAAAGGCAGAACAGAAACTATATTTCAGATTCTTGTGTGAATATAATTGCAGAAATAGGCAACTATTTTTATGTGTTTCCATAATGACTCCATTTCATATACATTGTAATTTAGCACCAATCATAATAAATCATTTGGTAACATTTAGTTGTTATATACATATTTGGGGTGAATCTATAAGGGATTGATGATTCAGCATTCTTTCATGCTAATGGAAGATTTTTACAAGAAAGATAATTACTGTTGCAATTAGTTGATTTATATTTTGGTGTGGCAATTTAATGAATTGAGGTACAAAAAGAAGTAAATTTGATAAGCTGTTTATTTTATTTACTTAGAATGAAACTACAATGGGTGGAAACCCTGCCTCTACCTCTTGTTGACTGGATGGTTTTACACTACTTATTTATTATTTATATTACTTAAGCCTTAGTTTCCCATCTGTAAATAGGAGATGATTGGTTACAAGACTCCTGTGATGATTAAATTAGCAGTTATCACAGTGTATAGCACATTAACTAGATGCTTCATAACTCCTACCATTTTCATGATTAGTACCCCAAAACACCCATTTTATTTTGAATGTTTTTTTTATTTATGAGAGAGAGAATGAGCACTTCAGGACCTCCTGCCACTGCAAACATTCTCCAGATGCATGCACCACTTTGTGCCTCTGGCTTTAGGTGTGTACTGGGGAATTGAATCTGGGCCATCAGGCTTTGCAAGCAAGTACCTTTAACCTCCAATCCATCTCTCCTGCCTTTAAAATACCAATTTTAAAATGAGGTTTGGCTTCATCATTCTAAATATCTTCTGAACAGATTTATTGTATTCCTCTTCCTTTATGACATAGAGTTAAACATCAAGTATGAATTTTAATCAAAATGGGAAATTTTGGAGAAAAATATTCCTTCAGCTTGAAGTTTTACAAATAACTTGGCCTTTTGCCATGGTGTGTTGTGTTTATCAGAACAGTTTCCCCATAATGCACACTCAAAAATGGAAGGAGGGCTGACGAGATTGCTTAGTGGTTAAGGCACTTGCCTATAAAACCTAACAAACAGGGTTCAGTTTCCCAGTACCCACATAAAGCCAGATGCACAAAGTGGCACATGTATCTGAAGTTTGTTTGCAGTGGCTTCAGGGCCTGGTGCACCCATTCTCTCTCTTTATCCTATTTAAAGCAAACCCTGAATAATTTGCAGTAAATGAATTTTCAAACTTTAACCCAGAATCTCTCAGCTTCTCACACCAAAGATGCTTATGGTTTTGAGGCACATACCACATACTTTGACTTAGCCCAAGGGAAAAACTGAGACTTTAAGAGGAAGAGGCTTAGAGGTCCTGAGTTTGAAAGTCCATCTATTGACCCATGCTAGCATACTTCCCTTTAAACCACTCTACTATAAGTGACTAGTGACAGACATAAGGTTGTTCTAAAGCCACAGCATCCTCCCTAGAGCACAGATTCACAGGAAGTACTAAAAACCAAGCAGGAGGGAGGTTGAGGATATGATGTGCCTCCATAAGCTAATTTTTATATAGTCACCGTTATGACAAAAATGCTCCATGTGGAACCATAGCATACCAGAAGGATAAGAGTTTACATAAGCAAAACTGATAGTTGTATTTAAAGGAGAATTTTCCTCTTAATTCTTATGTGGGAAGCTATTGGCTTTTTCCTAAAAAGTTAACGCTAGGTTGTAAAATTGATGACATTCAAAGCTCCAACATTTACCTTTGCTTAAAGTACACATATTTCATTAGATTCAGGTTCTAGGGAATGACTTAATCTCCACTGCCCTAGATGGACAGGCAAGTAAAGTATTAACGTCAGGATTTGGATAAGTTGGCTGCAAACATTCTGGAACACAGATGTGTGGGGTAAGTGGCAAAAGGGATTGGCCACACTTGTTGCGCTAAAAGCTTGGTTCCCAAGTCTAGGGTTCTGAGAACACTCTGTAGAGCCATTGGTGTGGGGGTGCTGTGAACATGTGGCTGGCCTCTCAATCACCTCGAGTCATGTGGGAAAGAGGGCAAAGAGGAGCTCAGTCAGCTATAAACTGACAGTGGAGAAGACTTCCTCTTGTGCTCTCTGCAGTGAACTGAATGGAATATTTCCTTAAACATTTCAGCACTACAGTTCAATAAGCCAGTGCCTGCACACAGCCACCATCCAGAAACTCATCCTTCTGACAAACTGATTTCAACAGGATTTGATGAGAAGGATCATAGCTATGCAATGAGGGCAGTGAAATAGCCCAAATCACCACCTTCTCAGACGATACTTGTACTCCTCTCTAATTTCTGTCCCAAGGCAGTGCTTCTTTCCAAGCCTATAAAACAGTTTGAGCTCCCATCAATCTCAGCCCCAGTGGCACCTGCCACTGAAAGAGGTCGTGGTAGGTGTTTATCCCAGCAGGGGGCTGACAAAAGTTCTCAGCACACAGAACAGTTTTGGCCTTAAATAAGCCATCCTCATCTTGTGAGGCTTCAAAATAACAGTATGTCAGCAGCAAAGGCCAACTAAGGCACTGTTTTGAAATGCTTAGAATGTTGGAGAGTCCAGGGACACCCCATGATGCCATAGCTTATTATCAGCAACCATGTCATGAAAGCACTAAAAACAATGTCTGGGGATGAAACTCAGACCCTAGCTTGTTTTTTCTCTGCCTTTTTGTGTGTCTTACTTTTAGCTGGTACATGGAAATGGGATTGTTGCTCCTCTGTGACCAGGTCTGAGCACACTTGTGCCATTGAAGTTTATCTGCTCTCTGGAGAATATAAAGCAATTTTATTTGAAGACTCTGAGACCTTAAGTCACAAAGCCTCATATATTTCACTTCTAAAGATATTTTAAAATATTTTATTTTTTAAAATTTATTTGAGAGAGAGAGAGAGATACAGAAATAGGTAGGTAGAGAGAGAATGGGATCTCTAGGGCTTACAGCCCCTGCAAACGAACTCCAGATGTGTGTGCCCCCTTGTGCATCTGACTTACGTGGGTCCTGGAGAGTTGAACCTGGGTCCATTGGCTTTGCAGGCAAGTGCCTTTACCACTAGTGTTTGTTTAAATTTTTATTATATTTGAAAGAAAGGCACACACAGAGAGAGACAGACAGACAGACAGAGAGAGAGAGAGAGAGAATGGGTGTGCCAAGGCCTCTAGCCACTGCAAACAAACGCCAGATGCATGTGCCACCTTGTGCATCTGGCTTTCCTGGGTAGAGGGGAATTGAACCTGGGTTCTTACACTTTGCAGACAAATGCCTTAAATGCTAAGCCATCACTCTGGCCTTATATTTCACTTCTGTATAACACAAATAATGATTTTCTTTAAAAAACAACTTGAGGGCTGGAGAGAAAGTTCAGCAGTTAAGGCATTTGCTTGCAAAGTTTAAGGACTAGGGTTCAATTTCCCCAGTGCCCAAGTAGAGGCAGATGTATAAGGTGGCAAATGTATCTGGAGTTTGTTTGCAGTAGTGGCTGGAGGCTCTGGCATGCCCATTCTCTCTGTCTGTCTCACTTCTCTCTCTCTCTTTCTCTGCTTGCAAATAAATAAATATTAAAAAAATTAAAAATAAACAACTGGATATATGGTCTCTTGCTGTGCAGTCTAGGCTGTTCTTGAACTCATGATCCTCCTGCCTCAACCCTCTAAGTGCTGGAATTATAAACTTGTACCATCATGCCCAGCTTAAATAAAGTTCTTCTTCTTTCCATCCTCCTGGAGTCTCTACTATCTGTGGATTTTGTCTTTCTATGTTTAGTCTGTTTGATTTTCCTGCATACGGAGCAGAGTGAACATGTTCAATACACATCTGCTACCGACTCCCACCACACACACACTCCTCAGTTTCCCCATATGCTCTGTACTGAGAACTTGGAGTGAAATAGTCTGTGTTCTACTTTGCCATCCCTCCTCTCTACCAATTTCCACCTGGTAGGTTGATCTCCTGTTTAGAGGAAAATCAGGAGAGGCTTTGGTGGATCCCCCAAGATGATCATTCCAGATTGTCTCTGTCTGGGGTACCCCTGAGATGAAATAAGGACAAGGAGGAAGTGAATTGGGTTCTACTAAACCTGAACCTTTGTAGATTGTGTTTCTCTGAAGTCACTGTGAATGGACAAACTCTTCACTTTTTTCTCTGTGGTACAAAGTAAACATTCAAGCCATTCCTCCACTAATTTCCTAACGTGTGCAGCTTGAATAACTAATTCTCTGCATTACACAGAGCTCTACCTTTTTATTTTTCTAGTAAGCCCACAGCCTCAATTTCTACCTTATCCTGAATTTGGACTGAAGAGAAGGTTGGTAAGGCTGAGGAAATATCAAACTTGCTGATTTTGAAATTAGAAAGACCATAACTGACAGCAAGTTGTTTCTTCTCTTGCCCTTGGGAAGAGTAACCTTTAGAGCATAAAAATAATAAACTGGAGGGCATTTGAAATAATAAGATGAATGCTCTGTTCTTTCTAAACCTGACATGAACAATGGTGAAGGAATATGAGGAAAAGAGAGCAATATTAGTAATGATCAATACTGTATACCTGAGGCAGAAGACATTTCCTTATGTTGTAAATGAATATCATGGTATTAACCCAGATCTACTCTTTAAAGAGCTGCTATTGCATGTCTCTTTGGAAAGCCTGGTATTTAGGGTCACAGTAGGATGATTTCCACAATGTTCTCTTGCACCTTTGAGTTTCTGCTGTTTCTTCATCTAAAATTTCTGAAAGGTGAAAACAGTTTGAGATTTGAAGATGATTACATCATATTTCCCAGAACATTACTTATCATGGACTGTAAAGCTATCAAGTATCTTATAAAATTGTTGTTTATGAGGCTTTGAGGAAATTTTGGAAATATAACATATTAAAAATTAGCAAATCTAAATAGAAACTGTGTTTTTAGTGTCTTTGATTAATGAATGAATGTAATTCAAAGACAAAATATAGGAAGTGTTTTCATGTGTTGAAAGTTATCATTATTTTCTTATTTATGGCATGCAGGCAGTAGATGACATATCACACTAGTCCCAAGATAGGAAGATGTCCAAATAAAAGGAGTCCTCAAAAGTAATGCTGGCCCCTAAATCTATGAGATCTAAAAGCATTCCTTCAATGTTAAGGGTAAAGCTGAAGGAAGTCTCAACACAAATGCAAAACTCTTCAAAACATGGAAAAATGGGCAAAATGATGACAGATCAAATAATTATACCCTGCTATGTCTACAACCTTTGATATTTTTCATGGACCCAGATTCATTGACCTGATCTCATGCATTGTCCTTCCTCTCCATCTCATGTAATTGCTATTAATGCTTTGGTTCTCTTTTATGTTCTAGAAGTACCCAACCCTCGGCAAAAGAGGCAGCAAACGGACAGCAGCAAGAAATTAAGAGAAAATAGCTTCTGAGAAGGAAAGTATAAAGTAGGACTAGGTCCTTATTTCTTAATCTCACCTCATGGATAAGTAGCATACAAGTAGAGAATATCAGGGCCAACCCCTTCTACACCCTCTCAAACTCTACTGAATTTGAATCTGATTTTTAATATGTATCAATAGTGTCACATCCATGTTAAAGTTAAAAGAACATTAGTCTATAAGCTGTGACAAAATGAATAATGATAGCTTCAAAGGCCAGAAGAGATTGAAGAAGAAGGTATACATAAGACATTGATTATTTCAAGTGGTACCATAGCATTAAATAATGTGGAGGTTGCCACATGGGGAAAAAAAAATCACTGGTGGTTGGGCTGGAGAGATGGCTCAGCAGTTAAGGTGCTTGCGTGTGAAGCCCAAGGACCCAGGTTTAATTCCCTAGTACCCATGTAAGCCAGATGCACAAGGTGGCGCATGTGTCTGGAGTTCATTTGCAATGGCTAGAGGCCCTGGTGCACCCATTTGCTCTCTCTGTCTCTCTCTCTAATAAAAAAAGCAAAATATATTTTTTTAATCACTGGTGGATGAACTGGTTTTTAATATAAAATTTAACAGCCAAATATAAGCAAAATAAGATATTCAACTATAATTACAAAAATTAGATTTTACAATACTTAACATTTCACCTCACATCTTCTATTTCTCTGTATACATTTTAGTAATGTAGGTAAAACATTTATCTTAAGCTTATTAATTTTCTACAATATAATATCAATACAATACAATATAAATGTCAAACAATGTATCCTCTATGAATACATAATGCAATATATTAATATATGCACTTATTCATAGGTAATACATCAATATTGATGGTAACACGAATGCTATGTTGTAACTTTCATTTTCCAATTACAAAATATTGTGAATTTCATGCAAGTAAATTTTGAAGACAATCACCAATATATATATATATTTGATGTAGGGTCTCACTCTAGTCCAGGCTTATCTGGAATTCACTCTGTAGTCTCTGGGAGGCCTTGAACTCCTTGCAGTCCTCCTACTTCTCCCAAGTGCTGGAATTAAAGGCATGTGCCACCACGCCTGGCTCCCCAGTATTGCTTTTCAAGAAACACTAGTAACTTAGAAGACTGACTACATAAGTGATGGTTAGAATGCAGAGTGACAGAGCTCTCATACTTCTGGTGGGAGGCTAAAGAGCCTCTGTTATTTTCAAAGCCCATGTGGCATTAGGTAGAAAACTCTTTCAAAATTGCATACTAATAGCATCCTAAATGTCATTCAGTAGTACAGTATGGTAGTGTGAATGGATGTCCCCCCAATGGATACAGGAATTTATTAAAGTTTGTAATTTAGATCTGCCACCTGGCAGGAGGAGGTGTCATTGTGGGTGGATTCTAGGGTCCAGCCTTAAGGTTGATCTGAATTCTAACCTAAGATATGCAAAGTGCCTGAATTCTGCCTGGAGTTCCTGATGTGTGCTGGCTTGCTTATGGTGCTGGTGGTGGCTTCTGTCTCTCTGCCTGTGTCTGTGAAAGCTGGCCAGCTTCTTCTGTCATTATGGAACTTCCCCTGAAGCTGTACGCTCCAATAAATCCCTTCTTCCTCCCATAAACTGTGTCTGGTCTGGAGGGTCATCTCAACAACCTGAGGCTATCTAGTACACATAGTAATCACAAATAGCAACATGTACTTGATGGTTATGTTTAATTAGTGTTCAGAACATTAGCACATGAGCATATCCAGAGGCCTGAGCTCAAACAGCTCCAGGGGCGTTCAGAGGCAGGAGTCCCAGTGCAAGCAGCTCTAGAGGTCTCTGATCCAGCCCTAGGATCCTTGGGTCTGACTGCCCAAGCCCACGTAGCCCTCTGGGGGACCAGGCCCAACTGGCTAGCCTCTGAGGAAGCACAAGTGTTAGGTCTCAGTTCTTAGGAGTCTGCTCTGGATTTGAACGGACTTGTTCACTAAGGAGATGAGTATAAAGCTTATATAGACACAGGTGGAACTTGATTGGGGCATGCAAATAAGGGGAAATCGTGAGTACCAATCAGAAAGCTAGAGAACCTGCCAAAATTTCAAAGCCCAGCCAAACACTTCCTTTTCCAAGTTGATTTTAGAATATGAAGTCACTTATGTCCTTCTTCAGCTTCAGCCCTTGTCAAACTGAGAAGCTAGTTCAGTAGGCAACGTGTTTGCTTCATAAGCATGAGTCTCTGAGTTCAATCCCCAGCACCCTTGTTAAAAAGCTGAGTGTGGCAGCACATACCTGTCATCCCAGGACAGAGGAGGAGGTAAAGACAGGAGGATCCCCTGAAGCTGAAGAAGGACATAAGTGACTTCATATTGTGACCTTAGCTTAGCTGGTAACTTAGGATATGGTCTCACCTGCACTTGAAATTTATGTGTGGCTTCCTTTAATACAATCATCATACTAGCTGTGGGTTATCACAAAACAACATGTTTTTTTTCACTACTGCTAAATGCAATCTTTAGCTTTTGTATTAACTGCTGCTTGCTTGCAGTTGCAGGAGAGGGAAAATGCAGGGAGAGGAGATACTGGAACAATTTCTCTTTTTTCTAAAATCAACTGAAATTAACTCTTGGTTTTGTCAGATTATGATTACTGAAATTCTGAACTATAAAACTAAGATGTGCAATCTTATGGATTTCTTATATAAAAGGAGCCCTGAAGTACAGCCTGGTACTGCACTCAGGCTCCAGAGTTCTGGGTGTATTAGCTGGCCGGCTAATAAAGATTCCTTTCCTACTACTTGGCATCTATGTGGTCTTACTTGGGGGTCCTCACCATAACATCAACCCTATTTTACATTTATGTTAATAAAAACTGTCCTTTTATTTGTGAGAAATAACTGCATTTAAAAAAAAAGAAATTAACCTACAAAACAAATGTGCAAAGTTCCTTTGAAATAAGAACTCTGCTAATTTTTCTTTTCTGGCTGAGTTGAGGGAGGCCCAGGACCTGATATCTTGACCTGGCGAGAGAAGTTGGGCTTTTCCAGGCATTAGTGCCCCATTTACTGTGCAGGGGCCTTGCCTGCCCTCTGGCAGACACCAACACACCCAGTTATGCTAAATGCCTCCACCAGTAGCTCAGTTCTGTCTCTTTTGGTTATCAAGCTCTTGAAATCCTCTCCAGGGATCTTCAATCATTAGAGTCAACGATTCCACTCTGGGAGCTGTAAACTTTGAGGAAACATAATGTGGGAGACACTCAAGCTTGTTGTGCTTATAGGCAGTCCCTTGCAACATGTGCTTTTAGACCTTGGAACTCACTAGCATCCTATCCCAACACAAGCCCTATCCTTAAACATACACCTCCTGTGGAGGCATGTGTGACTCTTGTCAAAATGCAAATGTTCCTTAGGGGCAACCAAACCATAATAAATCGGCACATATTCACACTGTTTGTTTATCAGAGTAGCAGATACGGGGTAGGGGAGAGAATGGGTGCTCTTTTTCTTCTTATCTGGGGTAGAGAAGTATCATTCTGCAAGGGTTTGGTGCCTACTTAGATAAACATTCTCTAAGTACTTTCACCTTTCAGGTTATCACAACTTTGATGTTTACAGTCTCACTCTAGACTTAGCAAGAAGCTTAAGCCCCGAAGGTTAAGAATTGGCCCCAGGTTACTCAACTAGCAAAGGACAGGAGGACTGACTAAAAGAGTACTAAGTCTAAATCCCACGCCAGCAGGTCAGCGACAGGAAGGTGGGAGCTCCAAAGACAAGCATGGACATTAGGACTGGAGTTGAAGGGCTGAGTTTAGTAGGATAAATGAGATTTTGTTTTGGATTAAAGGAAAAAAGAATAAAGGTGTGACTGTACAGTTCAGAGGGTGAGGTTTGAAAGTATATGTGTCTGCAGGCATGCCTGTGTATATATGTGTGAGGAAGAGGACAAGTGGACTTCTGTCAGAACAGCTGTGGCTTTCCTGCCACCAGATATGACCTTCATCCTCTATTGCAGGCAGGAAAGGAGTGGGACTAGTCTTAAGGAAAATTTGCTACCCTTTGAGTACCTACCTAAGGATTAAAAAAAAAAAAAAAAAAAAAAGCACGGAGGAGGAGCTGGAAAGGTGACTTACAGGTTAAGGTGCTTGCCTGGAAAGCAAAAGGACCCAGGTTCAATTCCCTATTACCCATGTAAAGCCAAATGCACAAGGGTAGCACATGCTTCTGAAGTTCATTTGCAGTGGCTAGAGGCCCTATCATTCTCTCTCTCTCTCTCTCTCTTTTTTCTTTCTCTCTCAAATAAATAAATAAATAAATATTTTTAAAAGCACCCAGAATGGGGAGATCTGGCATATGGGAAGTATACCTTTAGATAGGAAGGGATTGAGGCTTCTCACCTCTAGTTAGTTGCTATGGTGGTTTGAATGCAAATGGCCCTATATACTTAGGTATTTTTGATTAAGATTAAGCTATCTACTTAAATGTCTAGTATGCAGAGCCCTGTTAGAGGTGTGTAATTGGGGTGGGATCTTGAGGGCAGCCATAAGAGGTGTATAGATAGTCAGTTTGAGCTCTGACTATTCATGCTCACTGGTGTTGGTTTTCATCTGTCTGCTATGGAAGTATAGAAATGAGCCCGCTTCTCTGCCATGATGGAGCTTCCCCTGGAATCTTTAATCTTGAAATTATCCCTTTCTTCCTATCAGCTGCTTTTGGTTGGGTGTTTATCCCTTCAATGAGCAGGTAATTGCAACACTATGTCCAGATCCAGCTCTACCATGCATGAGAGCTAAGCAGGTATACCCAGAAGTTAGCACTCCATGTGTCTGTGGTTAATGATTATAAATCAAGCTTGGACATGATTCAGTAAAAATATTCTATTATCCTAACTCCACCATCATACCCACAAAATTAAAATATGTAAAGCACTAGATGTTACATATTTATAAAATATGAAAGACAATTGAATCTCATTCTTGTCCATATATGGGGCTTTTCTGATAGAATAGTATTGCAGTCAGGTTCACATTGCAGAAAACATCTGACCAAGAGCAGCTTGTGGAGGGAAAAATGTTTATTTTTGGCTTATAGACTCGAGGGGAAGCTCCATGATGGCAGAGGAAAATGATGGCATGAGCTGAGGGTGGACATCACACCCTGGCCAATATCAGATGGACAACAGCAACAGGAGAGTGTGCCAAAGACTGGCAAGGGGACACTGGCTATAACACCCATAAGCCTGCCCCCAACAATACACTGCCTCCAGGAGGCGTTAATTCCCAAATTGCCATCAGCTTGGGACCTAGCATTCAGAACACCTAAATTAATGGGGAGACCTGAATCAAACTGCCAAAAGTAGCAAAATTAAAATGGGCAATGAAATAAAGAAATGCAGAACTAACAAATTATTTTATAACTTATACATCAGCCAAACGTGGTAACAATGCTGTTATAATAAAGGCTCGTCCAAATAACTTATTTTTTAATTGTAACTATTTAAATATTAAAAATGTAATTTTATCCATTTTGATTATATTTTTCTCCACAAAGTAAATCCTAATAGATATAGTAATTCAAAAGTACTTTTATGTGCTTTCAAAAAGTTTGTTTTTCTCTGTTTCAAAATTATGAACATTAAGAGGGATAATTCAAATTATTAATAAGAAACCTGACAATTTAAATATATTTACATAGAAATTTGAATTTAAATTACAATTTGTAATTTGAATTACCTAATCAAATATCTAGCATTCTGTAATCTAATTAATAGAGGGATAATCAGTTGGTAGTATGCGCTGGGGATTTGAATGTAATTTGTATGGATTAATTTTGCAGATTGATCATCAGAGACCATATTGCAAACTGTATTGGTTCTTGATACTCCTGGAATTATGAATTGGAAATCCAATAGAAGCAAGACAATGGACATGAGTTAATTGATTTGCTTTAAAAAAAAAACTTTTAAAATGTATTTATCTCTCTCTCTCTCTCTCTCTCTCTGTGTGTGTGTGTGCATGTGTGTGTACATGCACGTACATAGCAGAAACTCTTGCTGCTGTACTCAAGCACCAAGTACTTGGCCACCTTTCATATCTGACTTACATGGGTGGCTTCAAAAATTGCACCTGAGCTGGAAGGCTTTGTAAGGGAATACCTACAGCTACTGAGCCGTCTTCCTACTCTGTCTTCTTTTATCTAAGAAGTTCTGCTGCTCAAATCCTCCCCTTTCCCTGAAGCATCGCCGTCTATAGTACCACGGACAGTCAACCATACACATGCACAGGACAGGCCATTATCACCCTCTTAAGGGATTCAGGGCAAGAGAGGGACACTTGTTTCTTAAGCGGAGTGGATGTTTAGGATTTGTGGCCACATGGTGCCAGTCTGAGTGTTTATATACATTCTTAAATTTCTTTTCCAGTGTGTTTTTATATGCAATTGCTTGCAAGGCAATGGATCTGAGGCAGATTCCCCTCTTGGCTGTCCAAACAGGTAGTCCATATACACATTTTTTTTTTTTGGCAAATCATTTTCCTAAATATTTTGCCTCTCACTGGAGAATGGGAATATTATCTCCTAGTCTATATATAGTGTTCTTAAGAGGAGTAACAGGGTATGCTCATATTGCCATTTTTTAGAGTATGTTTATAATTTTGGCCAGGGCTTGCTTCTGTGTATATGCGTGCGTGTGCATGTGTGTGTGTACTAAGCAATCAAAGAATTTATAAGAGAGTAGATAGCTATCACTACACATCAAGTGTAGGCATTTTTGTTAGACAGGTGGTTATACATAAAATTTTAAAAATATGTTCTTTACCTTATTGATATTGAAACATATTAAAAATTTGAATATAGCCAGGCATGGTGGCACACACCTTTAATCCCAGCCCTTGGGAGAAAGACAGGTAGGAGAATTGCAATGAATTCAAGGCCAGCCTGAGACTACAGAGTGAGTTCCAGGTAAGATTGAGCTAGACTGAGACCCTACCTCAAAAAAAAAAAAAAAATTGAGAGGGAGGACAGGGATGAGGGTAAGGATGGTACCAACATGTGCTGTTTACACATGGAAAATGTACATAACTAATAAAGAAAAAAATGGTAAAAATGAATATATGTGCAAAGTGAAATGGAGATAGCATTTATGCATTAAAGTAAGTTACATAAATGATGGGTGTTATTTGTGCATGAGGGCAATGTGACCATTCACTGAAAACTTGCCATGTCATTTTTATATCTTTCTTGTTTTTTATATTACTTTGTAGGTTTTGAGACTATATTTGGTGTGAGGCTTTGGACTAATTTTTTACATAAAATATTTAATTTATTCCTCATAAAAATCAAGTTCTGTTACTATGATATCTATTTTAAAATTAAGAAATAAAGACTAAATTTGTTCAGGATCATATAGGTGGTAGGTAAGGGACTACAAACAAGATTAATGTAATTCCAAAGCCCAGCAGTGCTTCTATTATGGAGATAGCTAAAGATGCTCTTGCATGATTGAAGATGGACTCATTTGGCACTGTTTCCTCTGTTCCAGTTAGCAATGTAGACAGCTCTGAAATAGGGAGCCCTGTAGTCCAGCTTGAATCTAGAGAAAATGTCTCTGACCTGGAATTATTAATTGGGAGCCCCCTAGCCTGCTTTGCATGATCCTAATTGTTGGAGTACAGAGTACAGAGATGCTGGGAGATATGGTTCAGGATACCATGTAACTTAGATATAAACAAAAAGATAAGCATGTTGTTTGGGCCCAGCTATGTAATCAAAGCCACATATCCAAGATAGATTTCACCTAATTGGTTTAACAGAAACATACAGCTTAAATGGGGTGGAACAGAGCTGGCTACCATCATACAGGCAGAACAGCCGTGGTCACGTTCTGGCTGCCTGTGAAATAAATGTCCTACTTTGCAAAGAAGCAATGTGTGGTGGCCCACAAATAGCTAAGCTGCTTAGAATTTGCAGACATTCATGGTAATGTATCAGCTGTCAATGCTCCACACACATTTGTGGGGACTGTGACAGCACTGCTGACATGCTATTGATTCATGGTGCAGGCTGTTCATCTGTGACAAGAAAACATCAGCTGATATTGACAAATAATCTGAAAATACTCACCTATTTGTGCTCTACCAAGTTGAGTAAAATATATAGCAAACTGATGGCTGGGAGTCAGATGGATCCATGGGGCAAGAATGTCCATATGATATTAGTCTTTTCCCATAAACACACAGCCCCATTATTGATGACAAAGGGATAGTTTTTCCTCTCTAAGGCCATAGGCTGAAAATCCATTGTGTTAATAATAAGAAAGAAGGGCTTAGCAGTTAAGGTGCTTTCCTGTGAAGCCAAAAGACCCAGACTCAAATCCCCAGGACCCACGTAAGCCAGATGCACAAAGTGTCACATATGTAGCTAGATTATAACACACTGTAACACACACTGGAAGTATGTTCTTACCTCAAAAAAGCCATGATCAAGGTAGAAGGTTTTTACTTAATCTGGCGTTTTGCAAGCACTTGATAGGACTTCTCTCCACAGTTCTTGTTGGGGGCAGTGAGTGAAATGCCACAGCACTTCACTGGGCATAATGAAAAGGATATATAGCTTTGTCATTGAATGAGGATCTAGTGAATTCAATCTCCATAGCATTAGGCATTTGTAAGTAGGTTGTATAGCCTTTTTCAACAAAACAAAATTGTGGTATATATGCTGACAAACTAGAATACTGCATATAGTTTATATGGAAAAATGATTGCTACTTATAGTTCTTGTCTACTTGTTGCTGAGATAAAGCACTCAACCAAAAGCAGCTGATAGGAAAAAAGGGTTTATTTTGGCTTACTTACTTGAAGGAAGGTCTATGATGTCAGCAAAAAGATGGCATGAGCAGAGGGTGGACATCATCTCCTGGTCAACATCAGGTGGACAACAGCAGGAGGAGAGAATGCCAAACACTGCCAAGGAGGACCTGGCTATAACACCCATAAGCCTGTCCCCAACAATATACCTCCTTCAGGAAAGATTCAATTCCCAAATTACCATCAGCTGGGAAC
This sequence comes from Orientallactaga sibirica, assembly GCA_036365145.1. Taxonomy (NCBI): domain Eukaryota; kingdom Metazoa; phylum Chordata; class Mammalia; order Rodentia; family Dipodidae; genus Orientallactaga; species Orientallactaga sibirica. Next base: position 51,624,307 of record JAEOAD010000005.1, read on the forward strand.
TAAACATTCAGAACACATCAGTTTACGGGAGACACCTGACTCAAGCCACTATACTACTGTTCTAGAAATTCTACTTTAATGAATACCTAGCCACACATCCATCCAAGATTTACTGAGCTGATACTATGCACCATCCAGTATGCTTGATGACAGGAATAGAGATGAGAACAAGAGACAAGTCCCTATCTTCATGAACCTTATATTCTGGTTTCGTAAGGAAAGAAAAAAGAAAAAAGTATAACACTTTAGATTATAACAAGTGATATATAGCAAAAGGACAGTTGGAAATACACTCATCATATGCAGCAATAAAGCTCCAGGTGAAAATAACGAGCAGTGTTGGATGCATCTGGGTGTTCTCAAAGTCTCACATGGGCCTATATGTATATCATAATACCTACCATATTAGGGAACATAATTTGTATCTAACACAAAGCCCTGTACTGGACACCAATGGACATACAGGATTCTGAGTAGCAATTGGTGAGAAGAGTTTGGCATCTTGAGTTTAAAAATTGCTTAACTTTGACCTAGAGAAAGTCATTAAACTCTAAGCCTCAGTTTCCTCACTTTTCAGGTAAAGACAATATCTTAGAATGTAATAGGGATTAAATGAATGAATATGTTTAAAATACGTGGCATACAGCATGTAATCATTATACTCAGTGAACTTTTCTAAGCTTTTTAAAAAATTTAATTTATTTGAGAGAGAGAGAGAGAAAGAGAGAGAGAGAGCAGGCAGACTGATATATAGAGAGAATTGGTACAATAGGGCTTCTAGCCACTGCAGAAAAAAAAAAAAAAAAAAAAAAAAAAAAAAAAACTCCAGATGCATGTGTCACCTTGTGAAACTGGCTTTACCTGGGTTCTGGGGAATTAAATCTAGGTCCTTAGGCTTTGCAGGAAAGCACCTTAACTACTGAGCTACCTCTCCATCCCTTTCTAAGCTTTTGAGATGGGTAACAATAACCACTACGCCATGCTGGAGGATCTCAATGGCTACCAACTTGGTGTTTTTTTTTTTTTTGTTTTTTTTTGAGAGAGAGACACGGAGAGAGACAAAGAGAGATGGAGAGGAAGACAGATAGAGATGGGTGCACCAGCAGCCTCTCAGCTGCTACAAATGAAATCCAGATGCATGTACCCCCTTGTGGTCAAGTGTGGCATTACACCCTTGCATTACTTTACATCTGGCTAAACCTGGGACCTGGAGATTGGAACTGCTGGAGATTGGAACCGGCATTCTTAGGCTTAGTAGGCAGGCACCTTAACTGCTCAGCCATCTCTCCAGCCCCAACTTAGTGCTTTTTAAGAGGTTGGCTGAAGAAGTACTGGGATGTTTGGTGGAGGCATCTGTGAGGCAGTAATTTCCAGGACCTTGGGGAGGAAAGTTCCAATACCTCTGGAGACTCATGTGTCATCATGCACTGAAGACACAGCTCTTTTATCAACCACCAGCTCAGAGCTGTAGGCGTACTTGAAACCTCCACAGCCTGCACATCTGTAGATATAATTCAATCTGACTCCAATCAGATTCAAACCCAAAATAGAATGATCACTCACTAAAGATCATACAAAGTTCACTATTTGCCTCCTCCTTAATAAAACAAGACTACCCAAAGATGGATAAACCCTAATACATAAAAAAAAAAAAGCAACAACAACAACAACAACAACAAAAAAAAAAACACAAGACAACAAGCTGAGAGAGCTCCACTAAGATTCCCTAGTCCCACAATTGAAGTCACCAATGAAAACATGGACCAGATAACAGAAATTGTGCTCCAAAAGGAAATCACAATTAGCTTATTAAATAAACCCAATGAGACCCTAACCAAGTTAATGGCTGAACTGGAGGAAAATCTTAAAAAAAAAAACAGAAATTGGATAAATGCATAAATGAAATGGAACACAATCATCTCTTATAAGACTAAGCCTTCAGCACTAGGCTTAAGTTAGTCAAGGAAAACCACAGAGATCTTAAAACAGAGAGAAATGAATTGAAGGTAAGTCAACATATAGAGGATCTCAATATCCACTGATTAAGCTTAATAAATACTTGTTCAAATGCAAGAATGAATCCTAGGAAGCATGGAGAAAATCAAACCTCAACCTGAAATTAGAACTCAACAAAGAGATAGATATGATGCAGAAAAATGAAACAGAAAACAAATATCAAGTAGTGCTTTTAAAAAGCCTCTCTAGAAATCCCCACTAACAGAGTCAATTGTGTGGAGGACAGAACCTCACATCTGGAAGACAAGACAGAATAAATTGATCAGGAGTCCAAAATCTTTGATAAGTTCAAAAAATCATGCAAACACAATATGAGGAAATTGTGGGATACCCTAAAATGACCAAATATCTAGATGAGTTTATCAGAAGGGGAAGAAATTCAGGCCAGAGACATATTCAACAAAATTATTGAAGAAAATTATTCCACTCTTGTAAAATAGAGACTTATCCAGATACAAGAAACTCACAGAATACCAAACAGACAGGACCAAAGAAGAAACTCTCCAAGGCCCATCATAGTAAAAACTCTAAACAACAAAAACAAAGAGAGTGTTGAAAGCAGGATGAGTGAAAAACCTCATTACATACAAAGGCAATCCCATCAGAGTTACTTCATATTTTTCAGTGGAAATCCTGAAAGCCAGAATGGCTTGGAATGGAGCACTTCAAAACCTAAAAAGCTATGGCTTCCAAGCCAAACTACTGTGCCAAACAAAAGTATTTCTCAAAATAGATGGAAAAAGGAAAACTTTCCATGATAAAAGCCAGTTCTGATTATATGAACACAAAGCCAAACTAACAGAGAGTACTTCAGGAAATATTCCACACAGAAGAGTCAAACAACCAACCTCAAGAGCCTATAATTGGATGAACACGAAAAAAAAATTAGAGCAGCACAAAAATGTACAAAGCCCAAGAAAACACAAAACCCCACTTAGCCTCCAGCATAGTAAGGATTAAATCAAACCTAACAGTTATAACTTTAAATATTAAACATCTTAGCTGGGCATGGTACCACACACCTTTAATCGCAGCACTCGGGAGACAGAGAGAGGATCACCGTGAGTTCAAGGCCACCCTGAGACTACAAATTCCAGGTCAGCCTGGGCTAGAGTGAGACAAAATAAATAAATAAGTAAATAAATAAATAAAATAAAATAAAAATCTTAACTGACCTATCAAAAGCTACAAGTTAACAGGGTGGATCAGAAAAATGGACCCTTCCATCTGCTATTTTCAAGATACCTACCTCACCATTAAGGATAGCTGCTTCCTCAGAATGAAAGGATGGAAAACTGTTTTACAAGCAAATTCAAATAAGTAACATATGGGTGTAGCTATATTAATATCTGAAAAAATAGACTTCAAACCAAAAGTCAACAGAAAGGACAAAGGAGGCCAATTTCACTCAGCAAAGGAATGGTCCTCAAAGAGAATATCAGAAGCCTAAATGTATATGCACCAAACACAAGTGCAACACATTTTATACAGCAAAACCTACTGACTCAAATGAGAAATAAATCCCAATACCATCATAGTAGCAGACTTTAATGCCCCACTATCATCAATAGACAGATCATCCAAGCAGAAAATCAAGAAGAAAATAATAGAGCTTAACAATACCATAGATCAACTAGATCTAACCAACATCTACAGAACAAATATATGGAGAAGGAAATCAGCAAGGTGTCCCATTTTCAATTGACACACACACACAAAAAAAAAAAAAAAAAAAAATCCAACTCAAATACCTTGTAATAACACTAACCAAGGAAATGGAAGACCTATATAATGAGAACAAAAAAAAAAAAAAAAAAAAACTCAAGATAGAGACTGAGGAGGACATGAGAAGATGGAAGGAACTTCCATGCTTCTAGATAGGTAGAATTAATATTGTGAAAATGGAAATTCTACCCAAAGCAATATACAAATTAAATAAAATATCAGTAAAAATCCCCAGCATCAGTCTTCAAAGAGATAGAAAAAATAATCTCAAAATTCATATGGAATGCCAAAAGACCTCGTATATCCAAAAATATCCTCAATAAAAGAAACACTTCTTTAAAGCTATACTACAAAGTCATAGTAGCAAAAACAGCATGACACTGGCATAAAAACAAACATATAAGCCTATGGAACAAGACTGAAGACCCAGCCCTTAGTTCAAGTACTTGATCTTTGACAAAGGATCCAACATTTACTGGAGAAAAGCCAGCATCTTCAACAAATGGAGCTGGACAAATTCTACAAACACATGTAGATAAATGAACCAGGACCCCTCCTCTCACCATGTACAAAAATCAACTCTAAATGGATTAAAGACCTCAATATAACATTTTTAACTCTTAAACATCTTGGACCAAAAATAAGGGAAACTATCCATGATATAGGAGTGGGGAAAGACTGCCTAACTATACCCCAGTAGATCAGAAAATTAAACAATGACTCAACCAGTAGAATCTCATGAAGCTAAAACTCTTTTGTAAAAACAAACATACCATAATCAGAAACAACAGACTACCCACACAATGGGAAAATATCTTGGCCACCTATAACACTGACAGAGGCCTGATAGCTAGAATCTATACAGGGCATAAAAAATGAAACAATAAAAAAACCAAACAATCCACTCAAAAAATGTGGGAGAGGGGCTGGGGAAATGGCTTAATGATTAAGGCATTTGCCTGCAAAGCCTAAGGACCCTGGCTCAATTCCCCAGGACCCATGTAAGCCAGATGCACAAGGGAACGCATGTGTCTGGAGTTCATTTGCAGTGGCTGGATGCCCTGGCTGGTGCACCCATTCTCTCTTTCTCTCTGTCTGCCTCCTTTCTCTCTCTCTCTCTTTCTCTCTCGCTCTCTCTCTCTCTTTCTCAAATTAATTAATTAATTAATTAATTAATTTAAAAATGGAGCAGAAAACTGAATAGTGAATTTTCAAAGGAAGAAATACACACAGCTAGTATTCATTGAAGAAAGAAAATATTCAACATCCTTAATCTTCAGGGAACTGAAAATTAAAGCAACTATGCGATTCCATCTCACTCCAGTCAGCATGGCCAATTTTGAAAAAAAAAAAATCAAAAGACAATAAATGTTGGCAAGGATATAGGGTAAGATGAACCCCCATTCACTGCTGGTGAAAGTCCAAACTTGTACAACCACTATGGAAATCAATATGTCGATTACTAAAAAAGATGAAAATACAACTACCAGCTTACCCAGCTTTTCCTCTGCTGGGTATCTACCCCAAAGGCTCTAGTCTTCACTGCAGAGATATTTGCTCAACCATGTTTATACTTATTCTATTTACAATAGCTAAGAATTGGAATCAGCCCAGATGCCCATTGTTTGGTGGATGGATAATGAAGATGTGGTCCATATACACAGTGGAGATCTACTCAGTAGTAAGTAAAAGGGAATAATGAAATGTGTTGGTAAAAACCATACTTGGAACATATCATACTAAGTGAAGTTATACAAGCACAAAAACACAAATGCCACATGTTCTTCTTCATCTGTGGTTCCTAACCTGGAATGGCTTGAATTACAGGCATACCTGACAGGCAACTCAAGGGAAAGATAACAGGAATTTGGGGGGAGGTGCATGGGAGGGCATGGGAAGATATATAGAAAACCAAAGCCAAAATTAACTGGCACCATAGAAATCTTCCTCCTGGATAATAGAATAAAAGGTGTAACCCCAAATGGGTCCTGGAAAGGGTGGGATGAAACCTAACACTAAAACATTTGGCTCTGGCTTATAACTCTCAGTATCAGAAAACAGTTACAACTCACATTGAACTGTTGATCAGAGAGACTTATGAGGTCCCCCAAACAAGAAAGGCTTCTGTCAGTGCACTTCATTACACACCTGAGGTAAAAGGTAAGACCATGAAGATACTACATGCTGCCAACACAAAACATCAAGAGATCTGGCTGGAATACAGAAAAACCAATTGCCAGAGTGTTAGCCCATATTGTGTTGGAAAGTACTACATGAGCTGGGAGTGAGGAGGGAATGGCCAACAACCTTGTGGGCTAGTAGGGGACACTGCTATAAAAAAGCAACAAACCTGACAAAATGTACACACTTGTGCTATAGTAGCATCCAGTCTAATTGTGTATCCTATGTCTTTCTGATTGGCTAAGAGATCCATTCAGTGAAAAGGTATTCATAGCTGGATCTGGGTACTGAGTCAGAATCTTATGGACACCAGGATCAAATGACTCCAACCAGAAGCTCCCACTAGTCTTTGGCCCATCAAAATCTCTTTAAATTAATTATGTTTATCCTCTTTAACCTATGCTGATATCACTCTCTGCTGTAGAATCTGTTTGTCTTTTATGTAAGGCAACAAGAACTGAGGACAACCAAAATCTATTAACAAGACAAGAAAAGATAGCTGACTCTCTGGCAGGAGCCACTCCTTGCACATCATCTAGGGCCTAGGTGAAACAACAGAGGAATTAGCAAGATACCAAGAGTGCTGCCTTCCATGGTGAGCCTAACAACCTGTGCCAGAGTGACAGAGACAGACACTAAGGATATTCAGAGCACACCAAAGCAGAAATCCAGGAGCTCCTGAGAACTCAACACTAAAATAGACTTAAAATTCCCACCAGAGCTTAGGGAATTTTATGGAATACAGGGCAGAAAGATTGTAAAAGCCACAGGGTGGGAAAGAATATCCAGAGGCATTGCCCCCCCCCCAACATTGACTGATTACCTTTCTCACAACTCATAACCCACAACCCATGGTGAATACCATAAATCCTACTGTGGAGGGCCCTCAGTGGAATGGAGGCAGAGAGGAGGGAGACAATGATAGCAGCACATGATGTGTCCATACAAAATTTGTACTTAATAAAAATAAAAGAATGAAAAAAAGATATAATGCCTTTTTAAAGTAAAAAAAAACAAAAGAGGTTGAGGACCTCCAGTCAAGATGGCATCTGCCCAACCACACTTCAGCTCTTGGGGTAATGCCAGGCAAGATCTATGGCATTCCAGGGTCAGCAGATCATAACACACCTTGAGTGGGAGGGAGCAGAGAAGAATCCTGTCACCCAGTCTATACTGTTCCTTCCCCCTGTCCCACCACCCACCATCTGGACCATGCCATTTCCTCCCCCAACTGGCCTCCCAGACCATACTGTCCCTCCCTCCCTGTCCCACCATGTGGACACCACAAGGTTCTGGGACCTCACCTTATCTTCTCCCCACCCCATGATCTGCTACCTGGTCTGCACTGTCCTCTCTCCCTGCCCTGCCACCAAGTCCCCAGGTCTCCACTGGGCCAGGATTGCTCCCGCCTGAGAAGACAACCCCTCATGGCATCAAAAGCCCAATATAATCAAACATAAAAGGGAACAATCACTAAAGCCACTTCAAGGGTAAACTGCAGTCTACTCATGAATTAAATAGGATTACGACACTGTGATGGGAAGACCACAGCACAAAAGGAACCACATGAAACATCAAATGGAAGGAACCCCAACAAGGTTGCCTAGTCCCACAATGGAAGTCTCTAATCAAAACAAAGAAAAGACAACAGGATCAGAACCCGAAAATGAAGACACAAGGTATGTGGCCTGACCAAACAATTAGCAGAACTTGCAGAAAAAAGACAAATAAGGCCACTTCTTACTCATCAAAGGAATGACCCAACAAGAGGATATCACAATCATCAATCTTTATTCACCAAACACAGGTACACCACAATTAATAAAACAAAACTTACTTGACAACAAAACAGAAATAAATACCAACATCATCATAGTTGGGGACTTCAATACTCCACCAATATATCATCAATATATTGATCATCCAAACAGAAAATCAACAGGGAATTAAAAGAGCTCAACAACACTATAGATCAATTAGACCTAATGGACATATACAGCACATTCTACCCAAAATCAACATTCTTAACTGCAGTCCATGGAACCTTCTCCAAAATAGATCATATAATGGGGTATAAAGCCTGCTTCCATATTTTCAGGAAAATAGACATAATTTCCTGCATCATATCAGATCACAATGCTGTAAAGCTAGAAATTAACAAGAGATGAGCCAGGAACTCCATCCACTCCTGGAGACTGAACAGCACACCTTTAAACAATAAATGGATAGTGGATGAAATAAAAAAAAAGGAAATTGTAAAATTTCTAGAATTGAATATCAATGTGAACACATCATACCAAAACTTATGGGACACAATGAAAGCAGTCCTTAGGGAAAATTCACAGCATTAAATGCCTCTGTAACAAAAACAGAGAGATCCCAATTCAGTAACCTAAACATCCATCTAAAGGCACTGGAAAAACAAGAATAATCCAACCCAAAAACTCCAGACAGAAAGAAATAATCAAGATCAGAGCAGAAATTAATGAACTGCAAACTAAGAAAACAATTAAGAAAATTGAGGAAACAAAGATCTGGTTCTTTGAAAAAATTAAAAAATTAAAAAAAAAAAGATTGATAAACCCTTGACCAAGTTGATCAAACAAAAAAAGAGAGATGTTTCAAGCTAACAAAATTAGAAATGGAAGATGAGAGATCACAACAGACATAATTGAAATTGGAAGAATCATTAGGACTTACTTCCAAAACCTTTACTCCACAAAATCCGATAATCTGGAAAAATAGATAAATTCCTGCACACATACCACCTACCAAAACTAAACTTAGAGTAGATTAATCTCCAAACAAACCTATCACACCCATTGAAAAGTTAATCAAAAGCCTCCTCAAAAAGAAGAGTCCAGGACCAGATGGCCTCTCAGCCAAATTCTGTCAAACCTTCATGGAAGAACTGAAACTAATTTTTCTCAAACCGTTTCACATAATCAGAGTACAGGAAAAGCTCCACAACTCCTTTTATGAAGTTAGTATCACCCTAATACCAACAACAACAACAACAAAAAAAGACAGAGATTCAGCCATGGCACAGTGGTTAAGGTGCTGGCCTACAAAGCCTAAGGACCCAGGTTCAATTCCCCAGGACCCATGTAAGCCAGATACATATGGTGGCGCATGCAACTGGAGTTCATTTGCAATGGCTGGAGGCCGTGGTGCACCCATTCTTTATCTGTATCTTCAGTAAATAAAACAAATTAAATTTTCTTAAAGGTAGGAGGATTGTCATGTATTCAAGGCCACCCTGAAACTACATAGTGAATTCCAGGTCAGCCTGGGCTACAGTGAGACCCTACCTCAAAAAAAAAAAAAAAAAAAAAAGAAAGAAAGAAAGAAAGAAAGAAAGAAAGAAAGAAAGAAAAGAAAAGAAAAGAAAAAAAAAAAAAGAAAAGAAAGAAAATAAATAAAAAGCCAGGCATGGTAGTACACGTCTTTAATCCCAGCACTTTGGAGGCAGTGGTAGGAGGATTGTCCTGAGTTCAAGGTCACACTGAGAATACAAAGTGAATTCTAGGTCAGTCTGGGCTAGAGTGAGACCCTACCTTGAACCCCCCCCCCAAAAAAAAAAGTTAAATACTTTGGGCAGAAGAGATGGCTTAGTGTATAAGAAATTTGCCTGCAAAGCCAGAGGATACTAGTTTGACTCCCCAGGACCTGCATAAGACAGATGCACAAGGGGATGCATGCATCTGGAGTTCATTTGCAGTGTCATGCAACATGATGAAAATGTTGGAGAGAATAGGCATGGACAATTTATATCTCATCATAATAAAGATTATATATAAATCACTTAAAGACCTAATAATACTTAATGGGAAAAGACTCAAGGAATTCCCATTGAGATCAGGAACAAGACAAGGATGCCCACTCTCACCTCTGCTCTTCAACATAGTACTAGAAGTCTTAGCCCAAGCAATAAGACAGGAGAAAGAAATAAAAGGGATACAAATTGGAAAGGAAGGACTCAAGTTAGCCCTATTCGCAGATGACATGATCCTATACATAAGTGACCCAAGAGCTTCATCTCAAAATTCCTAAAGGAGATTAATTCCTTCAACAAAGTAGCAGGATACAAAATCAATTCACAAAAATCAGTAGCCTTTCTATATGCAAAGGACAAAAATACAGAGAAAGAAATTAGTAACACTGTTTATTTTCAATAGCAACAACAAAAAAGTAAATATCTTGGAATAACACTAACTAATGATGTGAAATACACATGTAATGAAAAAAAAAATCAAAAAGAATTTGAGGAGGACTTGTGATAATGGAAAGACCTCCCATGCACCTGGATAGGAAGAATCAGCATTGTGAAAATGGCAACCCTACCAAAAGTAAGTATATAGATTTAATGCAATACTAATAAAAACCCCAGCATTATTCCTCACAGAGATAGAGGAAATGATCTCAAAATTCATATGGAATAGCAGCAGGCCTCAGATATCCAAGCATACCCTCAGCAAAAGAAACACCTCTGTAGACATCACCATTTCTGATCTAAAGCTATATTACAAATCCATAGTAACAAAAACAGCATGGTATTGGCATAAAAACAGAATATAGATGAATAGAACAGAATTGAGGATAAAGACTTTAGGTCAAGTAACTACAGCTACTTGATCCTCGACGAAGGCCCTAATAATGTAGAGTAGAGAAAAGACAGCATCTTCAACAAATGGTGCTGGACAAACTGGATAATCATATGCAGAAAAAATAGAACTATACCCTCACATCTAACCATGCACAAAAACCAAGACCAAATGGACCAAAGACCTCAATATAAGACCCAAAGCTCTTCAACTACTGGAAGAAAAAATAGGAGGAACTCTCCACAATATAGGAGTGGGGAAAGACTTCTTAAACAAAACCCCAGTAACTCAGAAACTTAAACAATCACTCAACCAATAGGATCTCATAAAGCTGAAAAGTTTTTTCACAGACAAACCTGCCATCAGCAGAGCTACTAGATTACCCACCGAATGGGAGAAAATTTGTGCTGGCTATACAACTGACAGAGGGCTAATTTCTAGAATCTACAAAGAACTCAAAAACCTAAACAATAAAAAAATCAAACCCACTCATTGAACTGAATAGTAAGTTCTCAGAGGAAGAAATACAAATGGCAAGTACACAGTTAAGAAAATATTCAATGTCTCTAGCCATCAGGGAAATGCAAATTAAAACAACTATGGGATTCCACCTTACCCCAGTAAGAATAGATAGCAAGCATTAAAAAAATCAAATGAAAACAAATGCTGGTAATGATGTGGAGAAATAGGAACCCTCATTCACTGTTGGTGGGCATGTAAACTGGTACAACCACTATGGAAAGCAATATGGAGACTCCTAAAAAGGTTGAATATAGCATTACCAAGAGACCCAGTTATCCCCATACTGGGCATTTACCCTAAAAGCTCCACACTTCAGTTCACAGATAGTTCAACCATGTTAATAGCTGCTCAATTCATAATAGCTAAGAACTGTCAACCCAGGTGCCCATCAGTGGATGAATGGATAACCAAGATGCAGTATATCTACATGATGGAATTCTAGTTAGCAGTTAGGAAAAAAAAAATTACACAATGAAATATGTAGAAAAATGGTCAAACTTTGACCAGATCATAATCAGAGAACTCACACAATCACAGAAAGACAATCATCACATGGTCTCACTCATTTGTGGCTCCTAACCTGGTCAGCCTGAGATGCTGATTATACCTAATAGGCATCTTGAGACCCAGACAATAGGGAGGGTAGGGCTTGAGGGGAGGGTAAGGGTGTGTGGGAGGACACAAAACTGAACCTAAATGGAATTGGTACCATAAAATCCTATATCCTGTAAGGATGACTAAAAGGTTGAAACCTCAACCAGACCTTAGGGGAGCACCTGAATTGAAGGTCCTGGAAAGGGTGAGATGAAGCCTAACCTTAAATTTCTCCTGTTTCTTTTGTTTTCTTTCTTTCTTATTTCTTTTTTTTTATATTTCTTTTTTATTTATTTGAGAAGGGGGTAAGACAGAGAAAAAGAGAGAATGGGCACACCAGGGCCTCCAGCCACTGTAAATGAATTCCAGATACATGTGCCACCTTGGGTATCTGGCTTATATGGGTCTTGGGGAATTGAACTGAAGTCCTTTGGCTTCTCAGGCAAATGCCTTAACTGCTAAGCCATCTCTCTATCCCTTTCTTTCTTATATATATATATATTTTTTTTTAAATTTTTTCCCCTTGGTGTTGGCCTATAACTACCAGTACCAGGATGCGGTTAACACCCACAATGGGCTGTTGATCAGAGCAAACAACAAGGTTTTCCAAAAAAAGATGGACTTCTGTCCAAGCACTTGATTACCCACCCAAGGTTAATGCTAAGACCCTACTATTGAAGACACCATATGCTGTTGGTGTGGGACAGGGAGAGACCTGGTTGGAATCTGGAAGAGATTTTGTCCCCAGATAGTTAGCCCATCTAGTGCTAGAAGGTGTTACATGAGCTGCTGGAGGAAAGTGGCCAACATCTGTCTGAGTAACTCAAGGTCTAAGCTACTCACAAGCAAACAACCTGATGTGGTGCTCACACAAGTACAATAGTGTCACATAGCAATGGTGGGTAACCAACAGCTCTTGTATTGGCTAACAGATCTGCTCAGTGGAAAATAACCCATATCTGGAACTGGGAAACAAGTTAGAATCATATTCAGATAATGAGTTTGCTTCCCAATATCAAGCTCCCACTAATCTTAGGCTACCAGAGGGTCTACACCCATTAAATTCTCTCTAAACTAATAGTAGTTATCCCATACTTGATCTGTGCTGACTTCCCTCTCCATTGGAGAATCAGCTTCTCTTTTTTCAGACAGAGAGGAGAGAAATGACCCATCACAGTTCACCAGGGTCCCAGATGAAATCAAAGAGGAATTGGGGAAATGAGCAAGAGTGCTGCTTTCATGGTGAACCTGATATCAGTAGAACGGTGAAGAAGATAGACACACAGGACACTCAACACCTACCAAACCAGAGATCCAGAGGCTCCTAAGAGCCCATCACTGAAGTAGACTTAAAATGCACCCAACATGGCCCAAGAGTTTTGCGGAGGAGGACTCAGAAGGATTGTTAGAGCCACATGTTAGGACATTATACGCAGAGACATTGCCTATTTCCCATAATTGATGGCTACCCACAATGCATGATCCACAATCTCCATAGGGATGACCTGCATCCCAAATGAGGAGGGTCCCTTTGGGGGGCAGGGATGAAGGAAAGGATGGTACCAACATGTGCTGTTTACATACTGAGTATGTCCATAACTAATAAAAACTTATTAAAATAGAGGTTGGGTGAATGCAATGCTGCATCCTCATCCAACTGACTAAATCTTTACTCTTTGTATTGTATGTATTGCTACATAATAGCATTTTAATAACTTATAATTCTTATTAGTGCTGTGAGTCATTCCTACCATGACCAGCATTACTACCACTATGGCCTTCTCTATGCTCTATCCCCCTTCAGCAACACCACTGAAATCACATCTACATGCAACTTTCCCCCATAAGCCCTTGAAGTATGACACCTTATCTCATGTAATTCCAACAACCACACCATGGGATAATTTTTAAAAATGTCATGGTATAGGCAAGAAAATGGAAACATACTGTAGGTTAAGAAGCTAATTCAATTTCACCTTTCTAGTAAGAGGTAGAATTGATATTCAAATCCAGGTATCCTCTTTCCAGAAATCTCTCTCACAAGCTGTGACTACAGTGCACAACCCGAATAGCTTTCCCAAAGCACTCTATGGTTCTGAAGGTTGTATTTAAAACAGCTACAAACCCCTCATGCATTGTGGTCACTGTAATTACTCATATCCTGAATTCAACATAGGTACATAACTGCTCGTTGGCACAATCCCAGGGACCAATGCCCAGTTTTCCTTTAAGGAGTAGCCTAGGTCTAGGGAGAGTGTCAAGCAGGAAGAGAAAATTCAGTGTTATAGATAAGGAAAAAGCAGAAGGAAACTCTGTCAGTAAGACATGAATTTAAATATAAAATGTTCTGTTAAAAAGCTTTCTCATTTTGAAAAAAGAAAAGCTTTCTCATGAGTTACTAATGAAAGTCAAGAAACTGTTATTTCCTTATTTGATTGGGTCCCCTGTTAAGGATTGATTGAACTCACACATTTGCCAATTTACTGCAAATAAGTCCAAGTGTCATTACATAAATTTCCACTGAGTCCAATTTCCATCTGCCTATCTCTTTGTTTATAACCACTATCTTCTTAGATACTGCAGGGAACACTCTTCCCTCTGATGGAAGATATCTGGTGAATTTATAGGAATCCTTTTCTCTAGTTTATCTTAATGTCTCAGTGTCACAGTAGGCTCAGGTGCCTATTATTTTTTTTATATATTTTTGGCTATATGGCTTCATATCAATTCCTTTTTCATTGATAACCCTATAAAATCTTTGGGTGCTACCTGTATAGTAGGACCATCTTATGGGCTAAAATAGTCATTTACAGTAAAGTCTTCCTGTGATTTTAATGGTAAATTGTATCAGATAAGGTACAAGGTCTAAGGCATGCCAAGGTCTAGGTTAAAGTGGAATCTTCCTTAAACATTGTATTTAGGATGAGTATGTTGTAAAATTAACTAAATGAAATGACCTAAAAGTCCGTAGTCAGTGTTACTAGGAAAAAAGGCTTGTTTGCAATTGCATCACCTACAAAGCAAATTGACTTCTGGTGGATTATGGGTATTGATAATTGAACAGTGAGATAATGTACTTTACCTACTTATAATCAAAGTGCTACTTCTGGGAGTAGTGAAAAGTCTTATGTTTTGTGCCATTCTCTGGGGAGAGGTGAACAAAGGTCTACTCACTCCAGATAGGATACCAATGACAGACAGAAGAAAGAATTCCATTGACTATTTTCTCATTTTACACTTGATGAAATAACTAATCTAAAGAAAGAGAACAAATATTTCCTAGGTTCTACTTAATTCATAAGATGAAATATATCTTTGTAACTTAAATTTTTCTCACTGTCATGCATTGCAGCTTTATTTAAAATACCAATCACCTTTTTAAATCAAACATTTGTAAAAAAAAAAAAAATCACATTTGGGGACATAGACACAGAACAGAGTACTTATGCTTAGGAATATCATTATTTTCTGATTGATATGCCTGTATGTAAGCATATATATTATGGACTGCTATAATGTTTATACTATTTTTAAAAATACTTTATTTATTTATTTGAGAGAAAAGAGAGAGAGACAGAAATAAGGCTTCCAGCTACTACAAACAAACTTTAGACTCATGTGCAATCTTGTGAATCTGGATGGACTTGAACCCAGGTCCTTGGGCTTTGCAGACAAGCTCCTTAACCACTGGGCAATCTCTCCAGCCCTGTTTATTTTGATTTTTTTTATTCCATTGCTGATATGTAAATTTTCCAATGGTTTTGTAGACATAGCCTCTGCTCTGTTATTCCTTAACAAACCCCAAATCAGACATTTAAATGATAGAAAATATTGCCTTACCACATTGCAGTTAAATGATCTTCATTTTCTTCACATTTTGTTTTTTAATAGTTTTCTCCTAAATCTTCATGAGATTTTTATTATCAGGCTGAGAGAATATTTGCATAGTTATTATCATGCAATCTAGCATAATAGTTTTCATGATTTTCACTGGTGTAGCTAATTTAAACAGAATGGTTAACCAGAGTTGACTGTATCTGATGATAAAGGGAGAAAGTTTTGGAAAGCAGATACAGCATGGCATTATTTTCACAGATAATCTTCCAACATGTTCAGTATTATAGGGCTCATTGTTGAACATTATGTTGGAATTCCTGCTTTAAGAATTTCTCAAGCTGAAGACTGTCAATAGTTTTATCTATAGCTTTAATATTAGAATTATAAACAGAACACAGGATATTGACTGAAGTTGGAATAGCTTAAAATTTTATTTTTCAAATAATATATCATATATGATGATTGAGTCTTTGATGATCCAAACTAGTAAGGACATTTCCTGACTACACACACAATGATGAGAAGAGTATAGCAATTTTAGCCACAGGAGCTTGATCTGCACTAAGCCTTTGTCACAGAGTTTGGTTTCTTGGCAGCTATATAAATCTATCTGAGATTCAATATTATATTCTTGACTTGTAAAATGTCTGTCTTCAAGTGGTCACGTCCCTATTAGGAGAGTGGGTAGAAATATTCTTACAGCTATGTTCATGAGTTGAAATTTTCCTTGTTTTAGATATTTTTTTTCACTAGTCAAGCTGTTTACAAACCCTATTTTCTAGTACCTCATTTGGTGCCTGCAAATGATGATGACCTTCACTAATTGCAACTGTTTTGTGAATTATAAATATAAAAATTCCAGTGATGAACACTTATATACTGTCTCTTCAAACCTAGAAAACCAAGTTTTACATTGACTTCTCTAGTTTAGGTCTTCAAATTGGCTCTGTGCTACAAAGAATTCTACATCTGTCATCAATTGTCCATTTGGATTATTCTGGCTACAAGTTACTCAATAGTACGATCCTTAGGGAGACAAATAGGGCCCCAATAACTTCTTAAATAAAAAGATTTTCTTAAGTATTTTTCCGAAATCTGCTGTGTACTTTATGGCCAATGTTTTCTTGTATTTTGTATTTCCCCAGGATGCCTATGCTTGTCTGAAGAGGCAATATAGTTTGTTATCTCTTTTTTCCCCAAGTAGTATTTAGGTCTTTGAATCTTTTAAGGATAAAGAGGATTATCAAAAATTGTTGCTAAGAATGTAATTGCCTATCAGAACATGAGTCCAAAACTCATAGTATTTATGGTATAAGCCAAGAAGACAGAGTAAGGGATATATGAAATCTATGTCATAAGAAAATCAGCTTGGACAAACATGGGGAAGCTTGTGAATGTGGGAGAATATAACCCTTCTGCAAATGATTGACTACCAGCACCCATCATACTCTGATATTTCCCAGGGACTTCTGAATGCTCAGGAAAAATGTTCAGTGTATTATAATGCATCTGGCATTAGAAGTTCAGGCATAGAGCTTTATAAATGTTCTAGAGTCAAATATTTTATATATATATAATTTATATTATTCTGATTTTACATTTATAGTATTGTTTCCATTGTCCTCCTCCCTGTCCTCCTTTTTAAGCAGAACTAAAATATTCTTTAACTATATAAATAGAATCATATATGCTAGGTCTTCTGTGAAAATTTATGTTACTTTAGGAAGGAAGGCTTTACATCATCAGCGGCCTCCTCACCTACATGCACTTGCATTTAAGATCATTATTTACCTTTACTTTGCTCTAATCATTGTTGTAGTCAGCTTCACATTGCTGGGACAAACCTGCAAACCAGACACAGTTTATAGAAGAAATTGTATTTGAAGCTTACAGATGCAGTGAAAGTTCCATAATGGCAAAAAAGAGACAACCCACCACCAGTACCACAAGCAAGCATACACCAAGAACCGAGGCAGAGCTCTAGCACTTTGCACACATTTAGACTGGAATTCCAGATCCACCCCCAAACACACCTTACAGCTGGAGCCTAAGGGCTGCCAACAGTGATACCTCCTATAGCCAGGCAGCTAGAGATCTCAAGTTTTCATAAACTCCTGAATTTATTGGGGGACATCCATTCAGACTATCACAATTGGGTTTTGGAGATATAAAGAAACTTTGTGCATATCAAGATCTATGAGAGAAATATAGTACAATATTTTGCATTTTCTCAGTAAAATATAGGCAACATTTAACAAGTAAGCCATAAAATTGTTTTTGATAGCTGCATGGTACTTACTAGTGGATGGTTCTGGAATCCAACTATGCTTTTGTCTCCATATCAGAATACTGGCTCCATCCCTTCCTAACTCTACATTCTATTTGTGACTAACTAAAATACAAAACTTTTATTCATATTAAAGTATAGGCAGTATGCCTTATTTGAGTTTAAGAGAATATGGGATCAAGAGGTCCAAAAAGGGAACAGAGAAGTCACTGGCACAGGTGAACCAGTGTGGGAAGGGGGCTGCATTGGAGCATACAAAAGTGTAAACATATGCAGCTGCTGGAGTGCAATTATAGAAGTGTGCAAAACACAGCTGGCTTTATGATGTTCTTGCTTTAGTGAGATTTCAGTGAAACATCTACTGGTAGTTGGAGTTCTTGTGGATTCAGATTAGAGAACAGTAAGGACAAATGGGGAATTCTTTGCATCTCTCTGAAGCATTAGGGACCTCCAAGTTAAAATGGCTGCTGATTTACTTTGTTCCTGAAATTATAACCAGTGTTTCTTGTGAATGACCTTAACCTGGAACCATGCATAGAAAATAGTTTTAAGAAATGTAGTACTGAGACAGCTAAGTTGATGTAAAACAAAGTAACATTTTTATGAGTCAAGATAAATTACTTAAATTCTCTGAATATATGTTTGATCATTTATAACAGGGAATAATATGTAAAACATATTAATGGCAATTATACTATAGTATTTTTAAGGATTAAATAATGTGCTTTATGTAAAATATTTATCATAGTGTATTATGTGTGGTAAGAACTCAAAACTATTTTTATTTTCACATCTATATTCTGGTATCAATAGCTGCATATGCCCTTCTATGACTGCTCTATCATTCTATATTTATCTTTGCCCTTGAGATATTTTTTGAGGATGTGTCAACCTTAATTAAGCAAACATTCAGAGATTCTGCTTCCTAAGGCTATTCTTCAGAAGGCAGTCCCATAATTCGTAGGGAGATTGTTCACATTGAAGTGATAATTATCTGTTTTCTAATATAGTGGCTCCTATTGGATGACACATGTTCACTAACCTACAGCCATACACAGTTAAAAGAACCACATTCTAATCTCCATATGCCTATGCCTTGTACAAAAGACTGAGTGTTTGATGGCATGATCTGCTCATTGCCTCACAGGAACAGAATCAGTCCATACAAGATTACTGTCCTAAGGTGTATTCACATTGTTAGTTTTGCCTTCCTCACTCTGTCAAATATGAAGAGAGGGTTGTCTCACACTATTTGTAACTGTACTTGATTTTGCTAGTATAACAGTACAGGAAGCCAAATTCTCTGGGGATGGATTTAACTTTTCTTTCATGGTTGAGCAAATGTCTCTGATCTGAGGCTTGGAGCCTTTAGGGTAAATGCCCAGTAAGGGAATAACTTGGTCCATTGGTAGGTCTATGGTCATCCTTTTCAGGAGTCTCCATATGGCTTTCCATAATGGTTGAACCATTTTACATTCCCACCAGCAGTGAAAGCTTGTTTCTATTTCTCCACAGCCTCATCAGCATTTGTTTTCATTTTTTTTTAAATGTTAGCCATCCTTACTGGGGTAAGGTGGAATCTCATAGTTATTTTAATTTGCATTTCCCTGATGATTAGGGATGTTGAACATTTTCTTAAATGTGTGTTTGCTATTTGTATTTCTTCCTCTGAGAACTCCCTGTGCAGTTCTCTGCCCCATTTTGTGAGTGGGTTGTTTGATGATTTATTGTTTAGGCTTTGGAGTTCTTTGTAGATTCTAGAAATTAGGCCTCTGTCAGTTGTATAGCTGGTGAAAATTTTCTCCCATTCTGTGGGTAATCTGCTGGCTTTGGTTATAATATATTTGTCAGTGAAAAAGCTTATCAGCTTCATGAGATCCCAATGGTTGAGTGATTGTTTCATTTCCTGAGCTGCTGGGGTTTTGTTTAGGAAGTCTTTTCCCACTCCTATGTCACAGAAGTTTCCTCCTATTTTTTCTTCGAGTAGTAGCAGAGTTTCTGGTTTTATATTAAGGTCTTTGATCCATTTGGACTTGATTTTTGTGCATGGAGAGATGTGTGGGTCGAGTTTCATTTTCCTACATATGGTTGTCCAGTTTGTCCAGCACCATTTGTTGAAGATGCTATCTTTTTTCCATTCTGCGTTGGTAGGGCCTTTGTCAAATATCAAGTAGCTGTAGTTACTTGACCCAAAGTCTGGGTCTTCTATTCTGTTCCATTGGTCTATTTTCCTGTTTTTATGCCAATACCATGTTGTTTTTATTTCAATGGCTTTATAGTATAGCTTTAGATCAGGTATGGTGATGCCTCCAGAGGTGTTTCTTTTGCTGAGGATATGCTTGGATATCTGAGGCCTTCTGCTTTTCCATATGAATTTTGAGATAGTTTTTTTTCTATCTCAGTGAAGAAAGAAGTTGGGATTTTTATCGTCATTGCATTGAATCTATATAGTGCTTTTGGTAACCATGTTTATAGCTGCTCAATTCATAATAGCAAAGAGCTGGAATCTACCCAGGTGTCCATCACTAGATGAATGGATAACAAAGATATGTTATATCTATACTATGGAATTCTACATAGCAGTAAGGAAAGATGAAATAAGGAAATTTGAAAAACAATGGTCAAACATGGGACAGATCATCCTCAGTGAGCTCACCCAATCACAAAAAGATAATCATCGCATGGTCTTGTTTATCTGTCACTCCTAACCTGAATCCACCTAATAAGCACTCCGAGGACCAGACAATAGGGAGGGTGGGATGGAGGGAGGGTAAAGGTGGGAGGGAATGAGAGGGTGGGAGGGAGGACAAGGGTGGGGGATACAAATAGGGACCCAAAAGGAAATGATACTATAAAACCCTTTATTCTGAACAACAGGCTAAAACATTGATCTTTCAGCAGGCCAGCAGAGGGAACATCTGAACCACAGGATTCTGGAGAAAACATCATGAAGACCAACCTTAATCTTTTCCTGCTTCTCTCTCTCTCTCTCTCTCTCCCTCTTCTCTCTCTCCCTCTCCTCTCTATACTCACTTTCTCTTTTATGTTACCTATCTTTTTCCTCCTCACCTTCCTAGGTGCTGACTTATAACTCCTAGTGCCAGCACGGGGTTAACTTCCACAATGAGCTGTTGATCCGAGACACCTACAAGGTTTCCCCCCAAAAGACAGATTTCTATCAGATTTCTTGATTAGCCACCAAATGTTAATGGTAAGACCCTACTGTGTAAGATAGCATACATGTGTGAGACCAAACATGGAGAGACCTGGCCAGAATCTGGAAGAGGGTCAGTCCCCAGACTGTTAGCTAGTCTAGTGCCAGAGGGTGCTACATGAGCAACTGGGGGATAATGGCCAACATCTGTCCAAACAACTTGCAGTATAAGATACCCAGCAGGAAACAACCTGATGTAATGCTTAAACAAGTGCAGTAGTGGCACACAGCCATGGTGGGTAACCAGCTGCTCTTGATTTGGCTAATAGATCCACTCAGTGGAATGGAATTCATTGCTGGAACTGGGAAATAAATCAAAACCATGTACAAAATTGATCTCAGTCTCCAAGATCAAGATACCACCAAATGTGGGCTAGAAGAGAGCCTACACATATAAAATTCCCTCCAAAATATCTATGGCCATCCCTTCTATCTAGTACTAACATCTCTCTCTGTTGGAGAATTTGCTTATCTTTTTCAGATGGACAAGGAACCTGAAGGGAGGATCAGCCAATCACACCTCACCAGGGCTCCAGTTGAAACCATAGAATAATGTGGGGGAAGGGCAAGAATACAGCATTCTTGGTGATCACGACACCAGAAAAAGGCTGAAGGAGATAAACACAGAGAACATCCAACTCCAACTAAGCCAGATATCCAGAGACACAGAGGCTCCCAAAACCTCATCACTGAAGTAGAACTAAAATGACCCCAATGTGGCTCAGGGAAATTCACAGAAGAGGGGGCGGAAAGAATGTTAGAGCCACAAGTGGGGCATTATGCACAGAGATTTAGTCTACCCCCCAGAACTCTTGACTACCCCCAGAATGCATGACCCACATTCTCCATTGATGAGGGTCCCTTTGGAAGAGAAAGGACAGGGAGTAGGATAATGGAGTCAACATGATGAAAGTAAAATCAGAATAATATAAATAAAAAATAAATTATAAAAATTTTCTTTCAGATACTCTTACTTTGATAAGTGGAGTTTACTGTTGATAAACAGTGTCTACTGAAGTCCCTAACCCTAGTGCTCTCACAGGTCAGAATACTGGGTAAGAAGTTGGCTTTCTCATGTTTAGACATGCTAATGAAATGTTTTTTTTTTTGTGGTTATCTTATTTAATATAGACTGTCTAAGGATGTTATAACACTCATACATCTGAAGTATATTGTTCAAGATTAGTTTCTAATTATAGAAACTGAGAAACTAAGCTCTGGAGGCTCAACTGCAGCATTAAGTAAGGGTATGGCAGAATCAGGCGGGTCTTGTGTATATTCTATGCCCTTTCATTTGTTAGGGATATGCAGTGTAAAAGTGAAACAAGAACCAAGTCATCCTAGAAATGACCTTTTTATATTCATTTAGTAGTGGTTTGTCTCCTCAAAATCTTCTTGTCCATCATACCTTGCAACACTTCTACTCTCCATATGTGCTCCCACCTTTCCAACCTTAGTTGATATAACTTATACACACACATACACACATACACACACACACACACACACACATGATCTTTACACTAAGGTTTATTTTTGCATAATCTCTATTTCTTTCAAGTTTATATTAGTTTTGACCATAATGTCTGAGAGCAAAACTTAAAGAAGGGAAGGCTTATTTGGCTCATAGTTTCAGAGATTATAGACCATAATCTGCTTGGTCCCAGATGCTTGGAGAAAATATCTGGTAAGTGAAAGCAGGTGGTTAAGCTGCTTAGTCAAGTCATGGCACACAAAAAACAGAGAAAGGAAAGAACTGGGGTACAAGTATAACCTTCAAGTTCATGTCTCAATGACCTTCTTTCTCCAGATTGGCCCTACCTCTTAACATTTTCAGAAACTCTCAAAATAATGGTAAGAAGCATTTAACACCTGAGCCTGAGGGAAGCATTTCATATTCTAAACATAACAACCTTACCATATTCAGTGCTAAAATTAGTTTCTTAGGTCCATTGTAAGTATTATAATTCTATATGCCAATTATATTAAAATCTGTTCATTGTTAGATTTATTTATAGTTCAATCATACTGTACTAAGCTTTAGTGTTGGAACTACAGCTCCCTAAGTCTCACAGTCCAACTGCTTTGTAGTTTATACTAGCATACCAGCTACATCTCCATATATTGTACTGAGAGTAATGTGCAATGCATATTCTGGATACATATTAGAAATGTTGATCCTTCAATATTGAATATCATTTCCTTTTCAACCAATAGCTTGTTCACATAAATTATCATAGCAGTGTTATATTGCTCATGGAGCACTGCCATTGTATAGGTGAATTTAAGCTCTAGACATCTGGAGCCCAAAGTTTGTACTTAAATTACTAGTACAGAACATACTGAGACTACTTCATAAACTCAAGATTTAAAATCTAAATGTACAACCAAAGAAGATAAAACTATAACAATATGACAGAAAAATCCAGCACCATTGTAATTAGTTTTCTTATTGGTTTCTACCTATAAAAATCCATTATTTTACTAGATATGCTTGTAGTTAACAAGCTTAAAGTAACATCTACATTTGCTAACAATCATAATGTGAAACTTCACTGCTTATTTTTTTCATTATGTGCATTGAAAGAATAAAGATGTGAACATGAAGGTTGATGTGTTTAGCTGATCCTCAATATGTGCATGAAAAATTAAAAACTCTATCAATCAATTAGATGCATTTAGAACCATATGCACACAAAATGCCATGTAACTGAACATTTGGAAACATCTGGCTAATTGACAGAGACTTCTTTTAAATATTTAGATGCTTGATATTGCATAGACTCAATGACTACATAAACTATTTTCAAGATTTGGGCCTTAGGAAATCAGAATTGAGGCTGTTAAGATATAGGAAAACAAGTGCTGGGAGACAGGTCTGGGGTAAATGCACTTGCAGTAAAAGCATGAAGGTCGGAGGGGCTCTGAATTACCTTGAGTTCTATTCTGGCTCTGTGTGTGTGTGGGAGACAGAGGGGCCGGGGGAAGCAGCAGAATGATATGATGCAGAAAATAATGAAAGTTTTGTGTCAGAGACTACAGCCTGCCTCAGCTCAATTATTTGAAAGATTACCACCATTGAAATTGGACTCACTGTTCTGCATTGGGACAATAGGAGGAATGTTAATTACTTTGAAATGAGAGGGCCTGAGGAATGCTGAAGGAGTTTTTCTGATGTTCAAAGTCAGCTTTATTACCCATGCCTGGATTGACAAATTTGACAGCCCAGCTCACATGGCACTCACGTGATTTTGGAAATGTGACAAATGTGGGAAAGAAAGGGTGATTGGATTTGTAACATAGTATTGTTGGAGATGGCCACAGAGCGATGTGAGGCAGGGTTGTTGAAGTCTCTTCTTGGATGTCTTGTAAGGACATGGAATAGAGCCATAAGGATAAATTATGGGTGGCAGTGGAAATCCGAGGATTTTGGTGATACCAGGATTATGGAAAGGCTTCTAAGGAGAGTTCCTGGCTGAGGATGGATTTTTCCTCCAGGTGTTAGCAGCCCAGCTACAGGGATGGAATTTGTACCAAAGAAATTCCATCATGGGTCCAGATGCCAGACAAGGGGCTACAGGATTTGATATTTGTCCTACTTGTTTTCTATCTTTTTAATTTTTTAAAATTTTTATTTATTTATTTATTGATTGATTGATTGATTTGACAGAGAGAAAGAGGGAGAGAGAGAGATAAAAAGAGAATGGGCAAACCAGGGCCTCCAGCCACTGCAAACAAACTCCAGCATGTGCCATCTTGTGCATCTGGCTAATGTGGGTTCTGGGGAAATGAACTGGGGTCCTTTGGCTTTGCAAGTAAACACCTTAACCACTAAGCCATCCCTCCAGCCCCTTGTTTTCTATCTTGAATCAGTGTAATCTTTTCATACTATGCCTTCTTTGGCAGTAAGAATGCATGTTCTGTGACATTTTGTGCTAAAATATTTAATTTATGCTTTGGTTTTACAGGCTTACTGTTAAGAGATTATCTTGAGTTTCAGATGAGACTTTGGACTTTTAAATAGTGTTGGTATTGTTTTTAAAAATATGGGGACTTTTAAAGGTGGACTGAATGCATTTTGCATTATGAGATTGTCATGAGTTTATGGGGGCCAGGGGTAGAATATAATAGCTTGAATATGGACAGTCCCACACAGCCTCATATGTTCTTAATACTCAGTTCCAAGTTGATGACAATTTGGGAGGTAGTTCTGTGCTGGAAGAGGCATGTTGCTAGGAGCAAGCTTTGGGGTGTTGTAGACCATTTCCCTTGCTGTTTGATGCTCAAATCATTCTTGCTGCTTTTTTGCAAGCTGCCATAGGAAGATATGATGTAAGAAGTTTTGTCCCAGCAGCAAAAAGGTAACTATAAGAATATACTTTCTTGGAAATAAATTCAAATCAAAGTGCACAAAGTAAAATTTGAACATTTCATTTCCATTATTCTCACTTTCTATTATAATTAACTGTTTTATTTTATTTTTATTAATATATCTTACACAATTTTATTAATGGCCTATGTCTATATCAGCATCAATATCTAAGTAGCATTATTTGCTAATATTTGTAAAACAATTATTATCCAGCAGCAATATAAGTGCTTTATATCATACAATCTCTGTAAAGTACATAATAGTATAATTTTTGTTGTACTATCTAAAAAATAGTTACATCTTTGTTGGCTCACTTGTGTCTGTTTTCACACCATATCTTCAAATTCTGCCCTTGAAAATATTCATTGTTGTTTTCAAAATAAAAGTAAGATGCTATGATACACTTTCTATAAATTCCTTCTTTTTACTTAAGACATTAGAGATACTTGCTGCTATAGAGAAATCCCTCAGTGTTATATAAAAACAGATAGTGTCCTACAGTACAGATGAAAAATTACTTATGAAATTCCCCTTAGTAGGAGGGATTTTAGTAACTTTACTATTTTGAAATAAATATTTTCACATAGTTGTGTTTGAGTTTCTGTTGTATGAATTCCTCTGAAGTAGAAATGCATTAGGGTCTTGTTTGCCAACATTAGTTTCTGCTCTTTCAATTTTGTTTTGCTCATTCTGTCCAGATTTATCATTATGGAGCATGGTCTGATCCATCAGTGCTCTGCGCGTGACTTTCCCTGACTTGGTGAATAAAGCATAAACTCCTGCCTTCCTTGGGTTTTAAAACTTCATATCCTTTCAATCCAAACTGATTTTACTCTATTTGCTGTTACTCATTCAGGGTTCCAGAGTTAACTGTTTATAGCACTGCCTTAGCCTGGAATATCTTTTTTTCATACCTTTCCTAGTATGAGTCCTACTTCAAAATGTATGTCAATTATTTCTTTTTCTTTAACCACAAATTCTATTCAGCTAGAAGGCATATCCCCTTGGTCTTTATTTCCCAGAGCACTTGAGGTATACCTCTGTTTGCATAGATATCAAGTTGTATTTTAGACTATAGGTAATCTCTAATACATGCTTGATTATTCTTTGAGAATTCTGAAAAAGAAAAGAAAAGAAAAGAAAAGCCTTGTGGACATGTTTCATACCTATTACATCACATGTCCCCTAAGGCTTCTGGCTTTGGCTTTCTAATTAAGTAGTTATACCATAAATGAATTTGCATTTAAACATGAAGATAAGTTTACTATGTCCCTGAGCTGCAGTTTTATTTTTTGTACTTATGAGGTTAATAATGTGGAGTTATTGAACATGACAAGTTGCTTACAATTTTGTAAAATATTCATCTAATTAAAGGTGGATTTATTGCCACTTTCATGGTGGTATACTGAGAAGTTCTAGAACGTGGACAGTTCTGTTGTCACACATGTACCTTTCATACAGGATTTTATAGAAAATGGCAGTGACTAACATTCATACTACACTGCAGTCAAATTTACCCATCCTTCCTATGCCTCAGAAATTTGTACTGTAATAAACATTTGACCACCAGACAAGAAATCTAGATATTGGTCAGTAAATTATGATGATGTGTTTTCTGGAATAAAAAATAGAGTAAAGCAATCAGATTCTTTCCTAGAATCTGGAATTGGGAAACTGTGAGGCAGATATAATACAGAAGGTAGAACAATGTCACAGAAGGTGCCATGTTCCAAAGATTTAAGAATGAATAATGGAACACATATCATGCAGTTAGGTATTTTGAAACCTGGTCCCCTAAGGAACCTGACATTATAGGTAATTAAATTTACCTTTAAGTATGCTTTACAAGGGACTCACTTTGCTGTATAGCTTAATGCATTCCAGTAAATCCAACATAGTATAAATTTTGTACAGCTTGGAAAAGATTATTGCTTCTTTGGAAGAGTACCAGATGTTGTAGTTTGCTGGCTTGCATTGAAGAGACATGCTCTGTTGAAATTATGTATCTTTAAATACCAGGATTACGCTCAGTGCTGTGAGATGAACACAGTATTGGGAGGCACCTGGAAACTGAAAGTAACTGCGAGAACAGCAGTTTCAGAACATCCTCTCATGCTCACTTTTCTGTGTATGTGAGAAGAAGCACTTAGAGATGAATATGTATAAGATAAATTCACACATAATTTGGCACCAGGGCAGAAGTTAGAGGAGGGAAAATATGGAAGACTTTTGCTGAGAGAAGCAGAGCCCAACAGGGAAGATGTGGAGCCCCTACAGGGATACAGGAGAGCAGGCACTCCCTCACAGGCTGGACCAAATGGTGTTCATTCCACTCCTCTGCAGCAGTTTCATGCCTTCCCTGCAAGAGAACCTTCCTTCCTTGAGGAACTTAATGGCTGTTTAAAGAATCTAGATTTGTCAATGGAGTGGTAAAGGCAGCCTTTCTTGATTTCTTTATTCCCCCAAATGTTTTCTTGTGCCCATGAAAATACTTGTGGATGGTAAGCAGAATGCCTGTGTGGAATTTTCTCCATTGTACATCTTCTAAGGAAATTATATATTGACATTTGGGGCCT
The DNA here is from genome assembly GCA_036365145.1 of Orientallactaga sibirica. NCBI lineage: Eukaryota > Metazoa > Chordata > Mammalia > Rodentia > Dipodidae > Orientallactaga > Orientallactaga sibirica. Next base: position 51,652,235 of record JAEOAD010000005.1, read on the forward strand.
TGCATTGTAGCTAAGAAACCAGAAGGTAACACAGAAACTTGTAACTTTACAGAACCTTATAATTGGAGAAAGTGTTGAATATATATATTACTTAGCATAACCAGATACCCGGTGTGCTTATGGGCACCCAGAGTTACCTAAAGAGGTAGTTCAGACCAATCTCAGTATTTTCTTAAAGAAAAATCAAATCATGTTTTAATTAGTTGAGTCCCCTTTTACTTATCCTGGCACATCAACTTTGACTACGAATTGAAAATGTTTAATAGTTTTTTATGGAAAGCAAACACATAGTTTTCAATTTCAAATAATAGTTAATTTTGAAATAAAATATCCTGCTTCCTCCTCTTTGTCTAAAACCTGTTCAGGGACCATTCTAGGATTTAATCAGCAAACAGTAGGGGATAATTAGCTCAGAAAAATATCCCTGTCTAACATATCTGCTCTTCAGACTTTCACTATGTACTGCAAGAAAACAGCAGACCTCAGAAAGAACATGGAAAACTGGCCAGAAAAACTATGGCAAATCTGGACTGTCTTTTGCAACATCTGTCAGGAGTAGACAAACTGCCTGGTGCTGTGCAGCCTGGAGTACACAGAACAGCTACTGTGCCAGCTTCCACCAGGGGGAAATTGGTTCTCCGATCTACTGGGCTGGTGCCAAGAAGAACAGAAAGTAAGTGAAGGAATGCAAATAGTTTCAGATGTGCTTGTCAAAAGAAAAAAAGAAGAAATTATTTGAGCAAACCTGAGCTTTCCTCCCCTGCTTGGAGGACTTTGTACTGTCTGTATTGAGGCTGTTTTTCTTTACTTGCCAAAAACTTGGATTTGGAACATATACACACTCGCATTTCTATGGAGAACTCCAACTGGCTCATGCTTTTTCATTTTTGAGGAATAAAACAAGAATTCTGAGGTACTTTACAGTAGACACATGTCATCGCTATAACAACCTCTTTTGTTGTAATATCTTTTTCATCCAAACCAATCACTTCTGTTTTCCATGAATGCACTTGTTTCTCCTTGCTTAAAAAGAAGCCAAGGCATCCTTTCTCTTCACTGACCAGTCACCACGCTGGCTTATCATCTGAATTCAGACAGATTCCACTCATGATAATGTGGAAGGTAGGATTCAGAAAATGTCTTTAAACATTCACAGTTGAGTTTTGAACAATAAATGAGGAAAGCATATTTAATCAATGGGCAAATTCAAATTTGCGTATCTAATTTCTATTAATAAAACCAGTCATAAAATGAGAAACAGGTAGTGAAAGGTAGTGAAAGGTAAATTCTGGTGGCAGGCAGCAATAGTAAGAACTCACACTGTGATGATTCTATGATAATTAACTTAGGTTTCTTTGTTAATAAGTTTTTCATTGCTGTGATAAACTACCTAACATAAAATAATTTAAAACATGGAATGCAGCCGGGCGTGGTGGCGCACACCTTTAATCCCAGCACTCGGGAGGCAGAGGTAGGAGGATCGCCGTGAGTTCAAGGCCACCCTGAGACTACATAGTTAATTCCAGGTCAGTCTGGGCCAGAGTGAGACCCTACCTCGAAAAACCAAAAAAAAAAAAAAAAAAAAAAAAAAAAAAACTAAAACATGGAATGCAATATTTTGTTTTTTAGCTGCAAAGATTTCAGTCTACTGTCACGTGGTCCCATTCCCATGGGTCTGTGATGTGGCAGAGCGGCACAGGAGGGAGGACATCATGGAGCAAAGCTGCTCAACATATGGCAGCCCAGAAATGGAAAGACCAAGGTACTGGAGACAAAATACACCATTCAAGGAAATAGTTGCTTGAATGTATTAAGTCCATTGATAGAGTTAGAGCTGTCTTGATCCCAAACCCTATCAATTTTTAGATTAAAATTATAATTGCTTTTCATCAGTTCAAAATAGTTGCATATTGGGAAGAAATTCTAGGCATGCATACACCTTATAATGACACATGTACAACAATGATTCCATAAGGTAGCTTTCCACACATAGATATATTTAGATATATACCTACCATCATGTTACAGTTGTCTAGAAGGAGTGTGCAACCTTTTGATATTTTGACATGATATTGACATCTAAAAATGTATTATATCTGTCCTGGCACATATACAGGCTATGAGAAGCAGGTTGGACATGCCTGGTAACAAATTTAGTGCTAAGTACTATATACTAAATGCTACACATTCTTATAGCACAGGAACAATAGGCTACACTCTATATCCCAGTGTGTAGCAGGCTCTACCACAGAGATTGGTGTAAATCCTTTCTGTGATGCTTACAGTTATTTACTTGGACTGGGTTGTTGTCTTTCAGCAATACATGACTGCACTAAGTTCATTTTCCTGGCTCCATTCAAAATAATTTACTTTTTTTTTTTTTTTTTTTGGTTTTCGAGGTAGGGTCTCACTCTAGCCCAGGCTGACCTGGAATTAACTATGTAGCCTCAGGGACGCCTTGAACCCACAGCAATCCTCCTACCTCTGCCTCCCAAGGGCTGGGATTAAAGGCGTGCACCACCACACCCGGCTTAAAATAATTTACTTTTTAAGTATAAAAGGTTATCTGACCACAAGCTTTCAGGTTCTCTGATATGTTCCACTGTTTACAAAGGGTTTACAACTGTCCATTTGATAAAGAGCTATTGAGTACTGATACTATACCAGGAATTTGTCCATCCTGGGAAGCACTGGACCACAACAGTAAGAAAAAAATGAGATGAGAAGGAATGGAAACAGAGAGGAGGAGGAAGAGAAGGAGGAGAAGGAGGAGGAAGTCTGTCCATATGGACCTTACATTTTACCAAAAAAAAAAAGCTAGGAAAACATTAAAAGATAAACTGATCTGACATAGGTGGAGACCTAAATGTACATTTTCACCCTACACTGTGAAAGCATATTACTTAAGTGATTAGAGCTTGAGTTCTGAGTCTGGTGTTGGGATAAATTTCTTCTCTGCAAAATGGAGTTATAATATTAGAACATATAATTTTTTGTGAGACCTTTGGAGATACTACACATGGAATAGAAAGATACAATTTTTCAGAGTAAAAAAAAATGATGAAGAAGATGATGAGAGGATCCAAATAATTATTATAACAAGAGAGAGAACATTTTATCTCATAAAGAGAAAAAAGGCAAGAAGCAGAACAGATGAGTCTGAGCATTGGAATCTAGGACTTTCATACAGACATGTGTTCCAGACAGCATGTGTTTGTTGATGCTGCCTTGTTTTTGGTTTGCTCAGGTTAAACTTGCTTAAGCAAGTAAACACCAGCTAACATGGCAAGTTTTCAGAGCTGGTGACGACAATTGCATGATCTCAGTTCTGGTCTATTTTAGAGAATGTCCCATGTGCTGCTGAGAAAAATGTATATTCTGCAGCATTTGGATGGAATGTTCTAGGTCCATTTGTTCCATGACATCATTTAATGCAGATATTTCTCTGTTTATTTTTTGCTGGGTAGACCTGTCAAGTGATGAAAGTGGGGTATTGAAGTCACCCACTACTATTGTGTTAGGAGTTATCTCTGACCTTAAGTCTAATAGTGTTTGTTTGATGAAATTGGAGCCCCATGTTATGAGTATATATGTTTCGGATTGTAATGTCCTCCTGTTAGAGTGTTCCTTTAATCAGTATAAAGTGACCTTCTTTCTCTTTCCTCACTAATGTTGGTTTGAAGTCTATCCTGTCAGAAATTAGGATAGCAACCCCTGTTTTTTTCCTAGGCCCATTTGCTTGAAATATCTTTTTCCAACTTTTCACCCTAAGAAGGTTTCTATTTTTTATTGAGAGGTGAGTTTCCTGGAGGTAACAGATGGTAGGATCCTGCTTTTTAATCCAGTTTGCAAGCCTGTTTCTTTTGGCTGGGACATTGAGGTCATTGATATTAAGAGTTATTATTGAAAGATATGTATTTATTCTTGCCATTTTTCTTGTTTTTTTGTTCTTCCTGTTTTCACTTTACTCACTTGTTCTAACTCTTATTTCAGTATGGTTAATTTTTTCCTATTTCCTGCTGTGTGTGTTTTGCTTTCTCTTCAGTGTGAAAGATTCCTGCAAGTATTTTCTGTAGAGCTGGTTTAGTTGCCATAAACTCCTTTAGCCTGTTTTTGTTGTGGATATCCTTATTTCTCCATCAATTTGGATACATAGCTTTGCAGGATAGATTAATCTTATTGACAGTTTTTAACTTTCAGAACTTGGAATATGAATTTTACCAGACATTCATGGAAGAACTAACACCAAAGCTTCTTAAACTTTTCCATAAAATAGAAAAGGAAGGAATTCTACAGAAATCCTTCTATGAAGTCAGCATCACCCTGATACCAAAACCAGACAAAGACAGAACAAAAAAAGAAAATTACAATTAATTAATTAAATTAACTGCTTTCAATATATTTTCCTGGTGTGTTTAGTAGTTTAATTATAACATGGCAAGGAGAGGATCTTTCTAGGTTTTGTCTGCTTGGTGTTCTAAAAGCTTCTTGTATGTGCATTGTATTCTGCATTGCATTCTGCATTGGCATTTATTTCCCAATTTGGGGAAAATTTTCTTCTATGATTTTGTGGGAAACACCTACTAAGCCTCTGGATTGAAATTCTTCCCCTTCTTCTATACCTTGAATTCTTATGTTTGATCTTTTCATAGTGTCCCGGATGTCTTGGAATTCCTATTCATACCTTTCTATTAGCTTGTCTTTCTCTTTGTTGCACTGTATTAAGTCTGCCACCTGGTCTTCTAGTTTAGATATTCTGTTCTCTCCTTCATCCATTCTACTGATGAGACTTTCCACAGAGATTTTTATTTCACTGACTGTATTCTTCAGAGCTAGAATTTCAGTCTGGTTTTTCTTCAGTATTTCTATTTCCTTACTCATGTCCTGTAATGACCTTTTTATTTCATTAAGCTGATTTCCTGTGTTCTCTTTCAGGAATTTGTTCTTCTTTAATTCCTTTGTTTTCTTCTCTGATTCTTTTCATTTCTTCTTTCAATTCTTTGAGTATAGATAGCATCATTCTTTTGAAATCTTTGTCAGGAACTTCATCTAAAATAGTGTTATTGGTGAACAATTCTGATGGATTTGTAATTTTTCGTGGGATTGCATTGTCTTGATTCTTTGTGTTTCTTGTATTATAATGTAGTGACTTTTGCATACTGCATTGATTTGATGCTTAGGTTTTCCATTTATCTGTAGTGTTCTTAGATGTGGTGATCCACCTTTATATACTTTCAGGATATGAGTTTAAGGTGCCAAGTGTAGCACTTGTACCCAAATCCACCCTCAGAAGTAATCCTAGGTGTTGAGTTTGCTTGTTAACCAAGTATTGTAGTAGACTGGTGGAACAATTTACTGGCAAGTTCTAAACTTCAACTGAGCGAAATACACATTCAATTAAAAAGAGCACAGAGTATACAAGTGTGGGGATTAAAACAGTCTTATCAGGCCAAAATCCCTAAGGGTGTGTGTTACTCTACACTCTTAATCCTGTCAGCTAGGAGGTAGAGGATTCTGTTCTGAATTGGCTTCCAGGTCAGACTGGATTTGGATCAGAACCTGCCCCCAATAATGACAAAAGCAAAAGATAGAGGCCCTATAAATCTAAAAGTATTAAAGGCAGCAATATTCAACACCCCATGTTCAGCTTATTTGAAAATGGTAAAGCCAACCACAAATATATAACCCATAACCCGCCCTGACCTGGAAAGAGAGATTAGCACTTCCAATGCAGGCCTATGGACCTTTTTGTTTTCCTTTTCCTTTCCTTTCCTTTCCTTTCCTTTTCCTTTTCTTTTCTTTTCTTTTCTTTTTCTTTTATTTTCTTTTTTTTTTTTTTTTTTTGTCAGCCAGCCTTGTTACCTTTTGGTGTGGCTTCCAAACTCACCAATACTGAGTGCCCACCTTGTTCCCTGAGCTGTGGAGCTTGAACTTGCTCTGCTGTGCTTGATGTGTTGCTGCTGGAAGCTGAATGCTGCCAGTTCACGGTTCTGATGGTTGGTGGATGGATGAGTTCAGGAAGCCTGTAGTTGCTCACACTGTTCCCCTGTATCTCTTTCAGTAGCTCAGCAGACTTTTTTAGATTTCTGGGCTCTGTGAGGAGACTGATGAGGTTGGAAAGTCCCCTTGTTTGATCTCTATTGCTGCTGCTAGGCATGACTGGTGGGTGGAGCCAAGGATCAGGCCGCAAGCTCCACAGTGGGATTCTGGCTGTCTCCTGAATTTCCACTGTTTCACTGGAAAAAATATTCTGCACTTTTCAGAAGAAGAGTGTATTTTGCTGTAGTTTTGCTTAAATCCCTCCCTGATCTGGTTTGGCATGGCTCCTATGCCGCCATCTTACCCGGAAGTCCCTGTTATTCTTGATAACTGCCAACAGCCTGCTAGTGTGGTGGGATGTAAAGGGACACAGCATAGATTATGTAACCATATCCAAAATTCTATTTTTTTTTTTACCATCCTGTTAGTCCACAAAACATTTCAAATTTAAGAGAATTTTAGATTTTGAATTTTGGGATAAAAATGATCTACTCATGGGCTAAGGAAATGGCTTAGTGGTTAAGGTGTTTGCCTGTGAAGCCTAAGGACCTGGTTCGATTACCCAGGACCCACATAGGAAGATGCAAAAGGGGGTGCATGCATCTGGAGTTCAGGAGGCCCTGGCATGCCCATTATCTCTTTCTCTCTGCCTCTTCCTCTCTCTCATAAATAAATAAATAAATAAATAAATAAATAAATAAATAAATAAATATTTTAAAAACTTATCTAAATATAAAAAATTAATCAAGTCTAAAGACTTTCAGGTCCCAGGTCTTTAGGACAAGAAACACTGAACACAATTAATATTTCAGATTGAATTTGAGTCTAGAGAAGGTTTATAATTTTAGCTCAACAGTTGGATAAGAATCTGAGTATTCAGATTGTCCTTATTAAGTAAACCTGTTGTCAGTTATACAAGTTGTTCATAAATTCCTTAATTTCAAAAGCCTAGGTTGGGCTAACACTTTCTGCTGGCTGATGGAACTCACAGACACTTCCCATTGTTATTTGATCAACACAATCTGACAGCTTCTACACTTGCTAATTAATAAATCCTTAGGTGTTAGAGATAAGAGATTTTATGTCATTTACATCCATAAGTGTAATATGGGCCTAGGTCAAATTCACCTTCATTGTAGTTGATCAAGTACTTTTTCAAGGACACAAGGAAATCTCACACATAACACTTAACCTTGCTATGTCCAAGTCTCCTCAACTATGAAATGAAAAATACTTAGATCTGTCCAGATACTCTTGTGAAGCTGTTTCAAATAATGGATGTGGACCCTCCATTTATAATGAATGTTTCTGAACACTCATAGCAGGCTGATGCCATACTCATTCCCTTGGTGTGGTAGTTTGTTTTCTTTCCATCAGTCTTTGTAGCCCATCTTTCTTACCAGAACACATGAGAAACATCAGTTTAAATTGCATTTATTCAACCTCTATGTCCTCCCTGCCTTTGTGTAAACTTAACATTTTCCTTTAATAAAAAATTGGACATATCTACATGCCAGGCTATCTAGGTGGAAAATAAGTTCTCTGCTCTTTTTTCTTTTTTATTTTTGCATTTATTACCTGCTTCAATGAGGCACAGGGTACGGAGAGTAAAACTTAAGAGGAAGACAGTATAGTCATGTATATTTATGCATTTTAAAATATTATGTATTTTAAAATAGATTTCAATTTATAGAAAAGTTAGAGACATAGTATACAGTTCTCCTCATCAAGTTTTCCCTAATGTATTAGCTATAGAATACATTTAAAATAATTTAGTAATTAATACTGTTCCAGTGCTATTAATCAAATTTCATATTTTATACACATTAAAAGGCTATTTTCGGCCTGGAGAGATGGCTTAGTGGTTAAGGTGCCTGCCTGCTAAGCCTAAGAACGCTGGTTCCAATCTCCAGCGGTTCCAATCTCCAGGTCCCACGTTTAGCCAGATGCAAAGTGACACAAGGGCATGATGCCTCACTTGCCCACAAGGGGGCGCACACATCTGGATTTCGTTCACAGCAGCTGAGAGACTGCTGGCGCGCCCATCTCTGTCTCCCTCTCCCTCTCTGTCTATCTCTCTCTGTGTCTCTCTCCAAAAACAAATAAAAAATAATTTTAAAAACATTTTTTAAAAAGGCTATTTTCTCTTCTAGATTGTTTGAATTAGGTGTCCCCCATAAATAAACTCATGTGTTCTGAAAGCTAGGTTCCCAGCTGATGGCAATTTAGTAATTGCACCTTTTCTGGAAAAGGTGAGTTGTTGGGGAGCATCCTTATGAGTGTTATAGCCAGCTTCCCTTTGCCAGTGTTTAGCATGCTCTCCTGCTTCTCTTGTCTACCTGATTGTAGCCAAGAGGTGACATCCAGCCTCTGCTCATGCCACAGTTTTCCCTGCCATCATGGAGTTTCTCTTAGAGTCTATAAGCCACAATAAACTCTCTCCTCCCATCAGCTGCTCTTGGCTGGGTGCTTGGTGCCAGCAACATGAAGCTAACTGAAACAGTAGGATTTGTACCAAGAAGTGAGGTTGTTACTGCTAGAAACCTGACTGTGTGTCTTTTGGCATTTTGGAACTGATTTGTGTTAGGAATGTGGAAGGATGTAAACCTTGGCCTAACAGATGTCTTATAGTTCAGTAAGTATAGTGTGGTGGTTTGAGGTGTCCCCATAAATTCTGTTCAGAAGCAGCTGATGGCAACAAGACCTAAATGCCTTATGGGTATTAGCCAGCTTCCCCTTGCCAGTGTTTAACTGTTGCTGTTGTCCACCTTATGTTGACCAAAGAGTTTGTCCACCCTCTGATCATTTTTCCTGCCATCATGGAGCTTCCCCTCGAGCCTGTAAGCCAAAATAATTCTTTTTTTCCCACAAGCTGCTCTTAGTCAGGTGATTTCTGCCAGCAATGCGAACCTGACTGCAACATATAGGTTGATGAATTCTGCTCAGAGCTGCAAGACCTAAATGCCATAATAACTGTGGGGTCTTCCTTATGCATTCCTGAGAACAAGGTTTGTGCTGAGAAGGGTTACATTGCATAGAAATGGACTGTTGTGAACAGAAGGACATGGCACAGAAAACAAATGAAATCTTTGGGTTGAAACTGCTGCCTGTTCAGCTGCAATTATTTGACAGATTAAACCATTGAAGTTGGGTAGCTAATCTGCATTAGGATAGCAATAAGGATGTGGACTCTTGAAAGAAAGGGGCCTGAAAGCTAAATGAATGTCCTTCTCTTCAAAGTCCCTGTCTGCTAGATTAAGAAGTTGATAGCCCACCTGGTACTATGGAGTATAGCAAATGCTGAAAAGAAAGGGTCATTGTATTTGCAGCACAATTCTATTTTTTGGGAAATGGCCATAGGTAATATAAAGCAGGGCTTTTGGGATTCCCTGGATGGAGACCTAATAGAACCATGAGGATGAACTGTGGGGTGTTTTATTTTTGGTTCTACAGTTAACTGTTAAGAGACCTTTGATTATGGGGATATTTGAACAGTATTGGAAATGAGAAGAAAAAGAAACTATGGGTACTTTTAAAGTTGAAGTGAATGCATTGTATTTTACATCATGGATGGTTGTTAGTTTTGTGGGTGCCAGGGAAGGAATGTGATGGTTTGAATTAGGTGACCCCCATAAACTCATGTGCCCTGAAGGTTATGTTTCCAGCTGATGGCAATTTGATAATTGCAGTTTTGCTAGAAGAGGTGTGTTGTTGGGGACTGGGCTTATGTATATTATAGACAGCTCTTTGGCAGTGTTTGGCACACTCTCCTGCTCCTATTGTCTACTAGATGATGGTCAGGTGGTGATATCTGGCCTCTGCTCATGCCATATTTCCGCTGCCATCATGGAGCATCCTCTTGAGTCTGTAAGGCAAAATAAACCATTTCTGCCCATCAACTGGTTTTGGTTGGGTGCTTTCAGCCAGCAACAAGAAGGTAACTGGAACAGTTTATATATCCAATATTACTTTGCACATTTGGCTCCATCTCCTTTGGTCTGTGACAATTTCTCAGTTTTTTGTTGTTATTGTTAATACTCTGTACTACCAGCCAGATATTCTGTTAAATGTTCCTTAAGTGGGGTTTTTCTGATTTCTTATTGAGATGGGATCATGAGATTTTATGAAGATCACAGAGGTCAATTGCCCTTCCCATTATATTACTCAGATTACATGTGATGAACATGTGAACCTTGCTTATAGTCTTATAATCCAATACTATAACCACTTCTTATCTTGTTGCACAACTTTTCACCTTTGAACACTGTGAACTTTAACAGGTGCTCTCTTGTGTCTGTTTGACAAGTTCCATCCTTTTGATTATCATGTGCTTCCTTAATTTTATACATACTAATTCTCCAGTTTATTTTTCTTTTCATTTTATGATTAATTTTACATAACTATGTGTGATGTCTTGATATATGGATGAATATATGTATGTGTGTGTTTTTGTATGAGTGCAGGCATATGTGTGTTTCACAATAAACAGGTGGAGGTCAAAGGACAACCTCAGTTGTCAGTTCTTGCCTTCCACTTTGACATTGGGTCTCTGATTGTCCTCTGCTTCATATGCCAGGCTGGCAGATCCATGACTTTCCAGGGATTTTCCTATCCCTGCCTCCCTTCTCACCATAAATGTGCTTAGATTACATATGTTCTTTGTTGTGTAAGGCTTTAGTTGGGTTCTAGGGAGCTAAATGTTGGTCATCATTCTTGCCCGGTAAGTACTTTTATCCACTGAACCATCTTCACAGACCTTATTTTTATTTTCCACATTCTATCCCAATAATCAGCCATTTTAATAAAACTCATGGTTTCTTTTCTCTGAGAATAATCATAGAAGCCACATTATAAATACTCAGCATGCTTTTTACCAGTAGGAGTCACATACTCCAGAATTAATCCAATATTGGGTCCTCTGTGCATTAGAAGTGATGTAGCTAACTCCTCCCTTGAAATATGCTTGTGGAGTGCCCACATTTTTCTGTACTGGAGTTATCCAACAATAATTATTTTCTTGGCCTGGGAAACTATTGATGATTTTAAAATGTGTCATGATAGTAAAAACTACATTTTATCATTATTACTTGCATAGCAATTTGGGTGATAAATGGAGGAGCAAAGGGACTGTAGATGGGAGCAAACTTAGGGAAGTATGGTCAGAAATAATTACTCTGAAAATGAAGTGGAGGCCAATGTATATAAGAAGTCTTGAAGATGAAGATGTTCTCAGCAATGTTTCCTATGGTCATATATTTTAATGATTTATTGATACCCAGTTCTGTTGTTCCTGTAATAAGTAAGTGTGGAGAACTTCTAACCTTTGTCTGATGCTTGGGTCTTAAAAGAGTCACAGTGTAGTTCCTGTAGGAGGCAGGCCTTGGGTCTCAGTCTCAAGAGTACACACTGTCTGTCTGCACAAATAGTGGGACATTTTGCTATTGTTCTCCTGCTAGTAGATAGATCCAGGCCAAAATTAGGACTGTAATCCAAAGTTAGGACTGATAATTCCAAAGTTCTCTCACAGTCCTCATTTTTAATTTTCAATATTTTATAAGAAGTGGGACTGTGGAGTTAAAGTGACATTCAAATCTTTGTGTCTGAGGTGATGTAAAGCAGTTCATGTGAAGTTTCTGTGAATATGGAAGGCTTTGAAACATTTGTAAAGAATTCATATTTGATCTTCTAAGACTTCCTTTTCTACACAAATGCAGTCTACAAAGCAGCAACAGCCATAGTAGTGGAGAATTTGTTGAGATGTGAAGAGTATGAGGCACTGTACCCTGAACAAGAAATCATCCCTTAAAGGAGCCCTCAGCATCAGTTACTACCTGTACAAGTCCTGCACAATACTGGGCCCATCAATGTTCATCATGGTTGGTAGAGGAAGACAAAAGAGATATCAAAATTGAAGAGGGATTAGATGGAAAGAAGAAGAGGTTTATTGGAAGAGCACAGGGGAGAGGGACAAAAGGAAGGGACTGAGGGAATGGGGAGATGGCTTAGTGGTTAAGGCACTTGCCTACAAAGCCAAAAGACCTAGGTTCAATTTCCCAGGACCCACATGTGTCAGATGCACAAGGTGGCACATGTGTCTAGAGTTCATTTGCAGTGGCTGGAGGCACTGGCACACCCATTTCTCTCTCTGCTTCTCTCTCTAAAATAGATAAATAAAAATATTTTTTAAAAGAAGGGACTGGAAAAACATTATGATCAAAATGTGTACAGATACACAACATGTGTATCTACATGAAAACTCAACAAAAATGTTTGAGGAACCCTCACATTACCCACACACACAACAGAGTTTGAGATGCAATGGTATGAGATGTTCACTAACTTGGATTCACATTGAAATCATTGGGCTGAGGGGAGCTTTGGAAACTATAATGTTAGTGTCCATCACCAGAAATTTTGATGTAATTTATATTAAGTATTACCTGAACATTTTTCTTGTAGGCAAGGTCTTATTCTAGCCCAGGTTGACTGAGATCCCACCCTGTAGCCTAGTTTAACTTCCAATTTGCTGTAATCATCCTACTCCATTCTCCAAGTGTTGGAGCTACAGGTATGAGCCACCATGCTTGGTTGAAGTTTTTTTAACTTTCTAAAAATTTCAAATATAACAGCTTATAATCTTTTATTCTTTTCTTCCTGTTACCCTAGGAACCCTCCTCAGTGGGGCTATGAAGGCTTCATTCAGTCCCTATGGAATAGTGGGAGAATCAGTGCTTCAAGATATTCCTACCAACTCTGTGACTCTTACAATCTTTCTGCCCCTCTTTCTCAATTTTCCCTAAGCCATGGAAGGTTTGTTGGCACTATGATTTAGTGTTGAGGTATCTGTAGCCTCTGGATTTTTTCTTTAATAGGTTTTTATTGATCACCATGTCTGTCACCATCACCTTGGAACTGGTTGTCAGGCCAGTAGTAAGAGCAGTATTCATGTTGTAGCTTCCTCTGCAAGTTCTTCTGGGCTCTGGCAGATGTGGAAGAGATAACATCTCTCACAGTAGGTGGTTGGGTATCTTCTTGTCATGACAGTGGATCTTGGCTCTCCTCCATTTTCTCTGCTATCTGTAAGATAAAATAGATTCTCCAAACAAGAGTGAGAGCAGCATAGGTTAAAGGGGGTATGAAAAGTTACTTGAGAGATTTTTTTGGTGTGCAAACCCACACTTCTTCTCCAAGAGTAGTGAGTGCTTTTTACTGATGTCTGAGTTTACTGACCATGAGATTTTGACTTGGTTTCCTGTACCAGATATGAGTTTTTTCTCACTGAGGGAGTCTCATGTCTAATCAGAGAACAGTTGGTTGCCTGCAAAGGTTGCATGCCACTATTGAAGTGCTTCTTGTCCAGCTGGTTGATTTCATAGTCTGCAGAGTCTACTGCTATTTCTTGCTGTTGGTGACCATTGTCTTCAAGCAGCTCCCATAGGGCTTTCTGGCAATATGAGAGCTGGTCAGGAGTGAGCTATTTTCCATTTTAGTTCCAGCATGATACTACAATGTCCTGTCCCACTGCCTGTGGTATACTCAGCAATAAGGTCTTACTTTTTAGCTCTGGTGGGTAATCAAGTGTTGTGACCATGGCCTCCATTGTTGTGGGGACATCATTATTATCCTTTCATCACAGTTTCCTATAGAATCAGAATTTGTTGCTAGCATTCAGATCCTTAAACGACAAGACCCAGGAAGTCACACTTAGAAGCTACTTCTTTCAAGAGCAGAATTGAGGTCTCAGAGAAAGCAAGAGACTTGCCAATAGGAACCTGACTAGAGTTGAGGATGGCTAGATTGCTGCTCTAACCATGCAATGCTTTTTTTTCACTCCCCATTTCTAAGATGAATAGCATAATAATGTGTGAGTATTGAGGATTATCATTCTTCTTACAAGGCTTTTATTACTTATTTGACTCCACTGGGTAACCTGAATTCTGTGACATTTGCAAATTTCAAAAGCACCAAATTATCAATACATTCCACGTTGCTTGTTGTATGCCAGGTATTAATCACTACATTTATAAATCCTTCATCTCCACACATTAAGAATCCCACATGAGAGTTCCTCCCTTTACTTCAGAAAGCCTAGTCAATGCATCTCTGCAAGCTTGGCGTCTCCTGTTGCCTAAAGTGACTTGGAGACTAAACAGTCTGTTCTCTAGTCTCTGCAATCAGCCTGTATTTTCCTTATAAACACCAGTTTCAGCTTTTATTTTTAGAGTCTTCTAATATACTCTGATAAATGTTCTTCTCCTTAGGGCTTGTCAAGAGCAAGGGTGATTGATAAACTGTACCAACGGAAAGAGAAAAATGTTCTCTCTAATATCTGCCATTATGACAGATTACATAAATAATGTTCTAAGGCTAATCGGTACTAAATGGATTTTGTATTTTAAATGCTCTCTGCAGCCATCCAGGTATGAATCACATTTCTTTATCAAAATCATTATGAGGGCTGCCTTGACTTGTAAAAATCTAGTAAATGAATGCAAGACACCCAATGGTAGCCAGCTTGTGTGTATGTATTATTAGTGCATTGTGTATTCTGTAGGATCATAAATCATCGCTTCATGTAGAATGACCTGTCATAGAAAAATAAAAGCTTCGTCCTCAGCCATCAGCACAGCTGTTTGGAGATGTGCTGCATGCTCAGCATCAGTCAGCACAGGCGTCAGCTGTCCCCTTTTTGCTTCTTTAGGTTTCAGGGCAGAATGCTTTGGAGCAGAGTTCTCTGAAGTATGCCAGCCAGGGTGATTTGGGGTGGAATGTGAGTGGATATTTTCAATTTGGCATGTGAAATATTTGTGCATCTTTACATTGCAAGATTATATAGTTTACTTCTTACTTTGCCTACTTCCACAGGTTCAGAAACAAGAAGAAAGAGAGAGGGAAAGAGAGGAAAAAGAAGAAAGGAGAGGAGTGGAGAAGGGAAGGAAGGAGAGGAGAGAGAAGAAGCAGAGAGGAGCCAGTACTAGTGAAAATAGAAGGAAGCCAATGCTCAAAGAGAGGCATTGAACTCTGAGGTCCTACCGCACCCAAGGATTTATAGATGTGGTCATAATGGTGTGTCTGTCTGTGTGCACATACACACACAAGCACACACATAAAAACATCTTCTGAGTTTTCTTCACTGGGGATTTTATCTCCCCTGACTTGAGGCCCCAGCTAGGAAAGTGTGCTCTTGTTTAGTGTACTCTCCCTTCAGATTAGAGAGCAAACTTTGAAAGATGAGTGGTGGGACAAGACACCAAAGAAAAGCTCAGAGATGGGAACTGGGTTGTGAGATGACACTGTTAGAATCATCTGAAGTCCCAGGCCATACATTGATACTATATGACAAGGCAGCAATGGATGTAGTGAGAAAGCCTCATGTCAGGGGTTAATGAGCACAGATATAAATCCCCAGGAATGCCTCTGCTGATTTATGACCCGAGCCCTATTTTCCTCTTTGGTGAAGAATGGCTATTTTCTTAAAGAATAGATTTAGTATGATTGTATGATTTTGTTGTATTTATTGTTTAAAGTATCTATAATCATACCAGGTGAAATTGCTTTTCTGTTTGTCATAACAATATAGAATTTTGCTTTTAGATTAATTAACGTGAATATGATTCTACTTGAAGGAAAATTAGTAAATTCTCATAA
The DNA here is from genome assembly GCA_036365145.1 of Orientallactaga sibirica. Classification (NCBI taxonomy): domain Eukaryota; kingdom Metazoa; phylum Chordata; class Mammalia; order Rodentia; family Dipodidae; genus Orientallactaga; species Orientallactaga sibirica. The sequence goes on from JAEOAD010000005.1 coordinate 51,667,922, forward strand.
TAAGAGCTAATGGTTTAAGTGCATTTATTCTATGTCACACATTATCTTTGTGCTTTATATACAGTCACCCATTTGATCCTTGCAACTTGAAAAACATATTCTTATATTCCTATTTCCTAAATGGGGAGATTGAAACCTAAGGGATTGAATTCTCAAGATCAAAACTGAAACGAGCCGGGCGTGGTGGCGCACTCCTTTAATCCCAGCACTCGGGAGCTGAGGTAGGAGGCTTGCCAAGAGTTTGAGGCCACCCTGAGACTACATAGTGAATTCCAGGTCAGCTTGAGCTAAAGTGAGACCATACCTCAGAAAACTAAAAATAAATAAATAAGTAAATAAATAAATAAATAAAAAAACCTGAAGGGACACTGTGGGACTAATGGAGATAAGGCCATTTAAGAATACTACCTTAAGTTTTCCATGACATTTATTTCTGATCTAAAACTTTTGTCTACTATATAAAATGGCTTCCAAAAGTGGTATAAGTGAACAAATGAAGGAATTTGTTTTCTATACCACAAATAATGGTATCTTTCTACAGTCAGATCATACCATGCTATTTACCTGCTTAAACTTCTACAAATGGTCTTCTCTTAAATGGCTGTTAAGTTAAGTCAATAACATTCATGGTATCTAGGTAAATTTTGCATCTCAGATAAATAATTATTTTATTTTAGTTCAGGTATTATTTAATATACACTTATTTTTAAAAGTTATTGATTATTTGAAATTCAAATGTAGCTGAAATTCCAGTATTTATTTGGCAAGTATACTCTCAAATGCCCTCAGAATAATTAATGTCCAGAGTCTTCAACTTCCTGCAGAGTTTTTGATATGTATAGAACATTTCTATAACTTCTTCTTAGACCATTACTCATTTAGATTTTTTGTTTTAGCCATTCCAGAATACTTACAGCACCCTGAGTGTACATTTTCTCCAATTTCTTGGCCTTTTAGTATTCTGTCTTCCATTCTTACCATGTTTAGCTTAATTCTTTTCTCAAGTCAGCTTAGATATCACTCCTCCTAATGTGGTATAGAGACCTCAATGCCTTGTTCTTCTCTATACAGCATTTCTACTACAATAGCTAGTAATTGTCTGTTTATGTATCTCTCTGGCCTTCTGGAAATTTGAAGAAAGATGTAATATACCTTTTTCTCCCTGCTGCATCTTTAGTGTATTTCTGGTGCATGGTAAAATCTAAATCAATATTTGTTAAATTAATTGATGCTACAATTATGGAGAACGTTGGAGTCTCTCTGATGACGTTGTCGATTTAGCAAACAATGGACTGACATAACATAGATTAACAGATAATAAAATAGCAACTGGTGCGTGTAAGGACTATGTATGTTTCACTCATATCAGATCCATTTTTAAAGTGAACATAGTTAACATCATTAGAGAACAGGCATTCAGGATTTTTCAGTTAGGATTGGCTCCTTTTAGAAGCAGCTTTTATGGAGTATAAACCAATGATGCAGAAAATTGTGTTTTTAATCATCTGAATCATTGCAGCTTAGTCACTTATTTATCAATGGATACATAATTTCACATCAATTTACCCAGCTGATTCTGTGGCTGCTTCTTTGGCAATCTCTCCACAGTCTGAATGTATCAGAAAATAACTAGCCTTATTTACCAGACTCACAGTACCTAGTACCTAGTGCTAGATGATCACAGCCTCTCTTTCCAGACCTTAGCCTGGCCACTGGGCAATCATTAATGTGGCTATTTTGCACCAAAGATGTTTTGATAATAGCTTGTCATTGCGACGCTAGTGGGAATATGACTCCTTCTTCACACAGCTCATGACTATGGACTTGCTAAATTGTTCTACTTTAGTTTCAGATCAAGTTTCATCCAAAGCAACAAGCACTTTTTACCATATATCCTGTAAATGGTATCATTCCTTTATCGAGGGTTGCACTGGCCTCAAATAGTGTAAGACTTTGAGTCAAAGATGGCTCTGAAGACCTTCTGGTTTTGTTGTTCCCAGAAACATCACTTACCTTTACTATAAAACAGGGGCACTACTGTCCACTTTTAGAAGAATGCTTTGTTAGTTTAATAAATTATCATTTAACCCCAGCCCAAGTTGGCTTCTTTACAAAGTGTTGTGTGGCTGTGGGTTTTTTTTTTTTTAGGTCAGTCAGTCTGCTGTCTGCCGCTTGCCTGCCTTTTCTCCCTTCCCCATACACACAAAAACATAAAACAAAAAAAAAAAAAGACATAAAAAACAAAACAACACAGACATGGGAAGTGAAAGGAAATGTGATGTGACCTTTGCTATCTGAAGAACCATGAGCTGGCTTACTGCAACCACAAGTTATCTAAACATTAGGAAGCCAACTTCCTCTATTTTGGTTTAACAATCACAACCGTAAGATGTCTATTTAGTAAAACCTAATTATTATCCTAAGTAATTTCAATTGAATTTGATGAAGAACAAATTATGAAGATATACCCACAATTTCCCTATATCTTCTCATGTATTAGCAACCAATTTGTAACACTTCAGTGGTCTTGTTCATTTATTTTTCTGTCGTAATAAACTACTGAAAAAATATACATGCCTAAGATTTTATTATCAAATCCCATTCCAGAGCTTGGAAAATATACACACTTAAAATGTTTTATAATAATTTGTGTCCATTGATGAAAAATTCAAAATAAAAATACCACAAAATAGTGGAAGTAAATGATTGTGCTTCATAAATAGTCCTTGAGAATTGGCATTAGAACTCTAATTTTGTTCACACAACTTATATGCATGTATAGAAAGAACCAAAAGAGCTGAATGCAACAAGAGTCACAGGTATTTTTCATTAAGTTGTTAGATTTAATATGTATGGAAGTTATATCTATTTGGACTTTTAAAATGTTGACTATTATAGTTAAATTTATCTGAATAATAATTTATACAACAGAAGGGAGGCCCCAAGTACTATATGGTTCGTATGGACTTTCACCTTCTCTATTTTTCTCCTCTCCCATTGGGTGATGGTTTGGCACTTCTTTTTTATTGATTTTTTAAATAAAAATGTTGTGCTCATATCTCATCTTCCTCACCCCTAGTCTGCTGGGGATCTTATCAGTGGGGTTATTGGTATTCATTGTGGGGACTAAGAAGCATCATTCAGTCTTTGTGTGGGGGGCACATGATGCTTCAGGCTATTTCCACCCACCCTTTCCACCCACCTCTTCCACTATGTTTCCTGAGCCATGGGAGGCATGATAGAGATCTGATTTGTAGTGTTGAGTTCCCTGTAGGATGAGGTTTGAGTGTCCACAGTGTATGGTGTCACCATCTACCTGGAGCTGCTTTTCTGGTTATCCATGAAGGAGAGAGGCACTCATGTCACCACTTCCTCTGCAATGGCTTCTGGATCCAGGCAGATGAGGTGGAGGTGATCCATCTCATAGTAGCCAGTTGGCTATTTTTGATGTATTGATTTATCCTGGTTCTCACTAGTGGTCTCCATCATGTGTAAAATAGAACAGATTCTGAGTACTAAGTTCTCATTACTTGGGGGTAGGTCATGATTATTCACAATGCAGAAATGAACCATGCAGAGCTATTTCCTCCATTAACCTCTATAGCCAGACTATAGCAAAAGAAAATTAAACTATACTGCAGAAAAACCTCTGAATGTAGGCTTGACTGGACATGTTCCTTAGGCTATCTAGGGCTTGTGCTAATGCTGTGTTTGATCATACAGGCCTAATAGAAGTAGGAAAGTTTGACTATAAACTCCATGGGAAAGGCACACTTCTAATATATTGATCTCATAATTAGGAGATTTACTTATATAGTCTTGTTTTCATGAGAAATATCTGATATGGGATTGTTGGTAAAATATTTACGGATCTTCAAATTTGCTCTTGGAAGGATGGGCTGTAAATTTAACGTAACAATGTGAGATCTTCATTAGGTCTTTGTCCCATGCCAGCCTTCTGTGCATTTGTTTGGGTTTAATTTCTGCCTGCTTTGCATTTTTCCTCATGCTAAATGGTGTCAATTCATTAGTTAATTACTCTCCATTCAGTGCAAGAGGGACATGGAAAGATTTTCAGAGATACTGTAGCTGGGCTTGAATTTCACAATGGGTATAAACCTGGGTGCATTTTCCTCCTTCATAGTTATTTTTCTATTCATCTTAAACCCCATCTGAACAGATAATAAACCACTTCATGAGCAGATGTGCCATGTATTCATCTAGTTCTATAAAGATAATGAAGAAAATGTAATCTAGTTTTGTCTATGGAGGATGAACTAAAGCCAGATTGGTATGAATAATAAAGACTGTTGATATGTTGGGCCTCATATGAAAAGCCAACTGTTAAGTACTTTATAATGCTGTTTTTGAGTCCAATGGTATATAGAAACATCCACCTCATGGGTTCTGGACTACATGGACCAGTGTTTCCACAGCTGGGAGCAACATCTGACTTTGCAAAATGCTTCAACTATGTTAAAGAGATTGCTTAATTCTGAGAATTTTAAAATGAACTAAAAATCATGTGTATCTTAACATTTTTGTCTAAAAGAATAATAATGGAGAAAAATACCTCAAAAATGCAAAATCATCTCTGGAGAGATAATTCTTAGCTTGAAATGTGTTGTACAAATGACCTTTCTTTATGCATAATGTGTGTCTGTTCTTAATATAGTGATAAATGTAGCCTCTATAGAGCAGAAGTGTGGTGATTTGAATGTAAATGTCCTCTTAGCCTCAGGTGTTTGTGATTGAGCTTCCTGCTTGGTCCCCAGCCATTGGAGCATTTGCAATGTGGAGCATTGCAGTAGGAGGTATATTTCTGGGGAAGACCTTGGGTTTGATGAGTCTAGCTTACGGTTCATTCAGAAATAGCCTGTGCTTACTGTGATCTCTCTGTGGATATATAAAGAAGTGAGCCAGATCTCTCCTCTATAATGCTATTTCCCCTCAAAACTGTAAGCCTGGACTAAACCCTCTCCTCCCATAGTATGTTTCAGGTTGGGTTTCTTGTCCTAGCAATGAGCCGGTAACTATTATAAGAGGCGATGGTGTACCATTCCCTGAGATCCTGTAGCACTTTGTCACACAGATTTGAATGACTCTCTTTTTAATTCAGAGTATTATAGAGATAACAGAAAAAAAGCTCTGTAAGCTTAGAAAATAAGGGTTTTTCTTCCCTATTCTTTTTTTTTTTTTTTTTTTTTTTTTTTTTGAGAGAGAGAGAGAGAGAGAGAGAGAATGTCAGGGACTCAGCCCCTGAAATGGAACTCCAGGCACTTGCACCACCTAGTGGGCATGTGTCACCTTGCACTCGCTCCACCTTTTGTGTATCTAGCTTAGGTTGGATCTGGAGAGTAGAAAATTGGTCCTTAGGGCTGTTCCCTGTTCTTAGCATATTCCATGATCATATCACATTTAACTTTTTCTCTCTGTACTTCTCTTACATTATATGTCTGTATGTGTGTGTGTAAGAGAGGGAGGGAGGGAGGGAGAGGAGTTCAGACACAGGTAGGCTATGGCAGGCATGTGGAGGTCAGACAACTTTGGAGGAGTATGATCTCTTGCCTCCCATCTTGTTGAAGCAGAGTATCCTGTGATCAACTGCTTTGCCTGCCAGGCCAGCTGACCCCCATGAGCTTCTGGACTCTCCTGATTCAGTCTCCCATCTCATTGTAGGAGGACTGAGACTACAAATGCGCAGTACTGCATCTACCTTTTACATGAACTCTCAGGATTTGAACTCAGATCACAAAAAAAAAAAAAAACTTGTATGGTAAGTGCTTTTATCCACTGAGCAATTTCTCCAACCCCCTCTCTGTGCTATTGTATCTGTTTTGGAAATATGGATAAGAATATAAATTTCCATTATGGATTGAGTGACTTGAAATACTATATTTGTTTTATAAACTTCAGTTCATTGACATCTCTTTGTTTAATAAGGGGAACCTAAGTAATTATGTCCTAGTCAAGCAATAGAAACAACATGTTTAGCAGCAATAGGTATTTCTTAAAAGTAAACATGATTGTAAAGTAGTTTGTAAATAGAAGTAGAAAATTTTCATAATAGGTTCAAGCTGTATTTGTACTTAAATTTTAGTATGCTGATAGAATCTACACCAACAGCCTCAAGCAATGTATAAAGTTGTTTCTCGATGAAAAAAAAATATGATTTTAATTTTTGCTTAGGAAAGAGATTTTATATTTGAATATTATTGTTAAAGGATATGTAATAGTGAACTCTTCATATTTATTATACCACCAGCTTTCTCCAGCTCTCTTCTTTTCTAGTGAATAGAATAGATTCCCTACTTCTATAAATGACATGGTCATCCACAAAGGATATTATCTTACAGTTACAATATAGTCTTCCAGAACTCCTATATGTTACACTAAATGTGCCTTGTTCATGAATGCCATGGTTACTTTCATGCTGTTTCACCTGATTGATGGGATTTCTCCTCATTGCACTTTCCTTTTGTCTGCATTTATATACGATAGACCAAATTCGTCCCAGATATTGTTTTTTTCACAGAGCTTTTTTGTTTTGGACTTCACTGTTATCTAGCTTATCTGTGTTCTAATGTTACCCTTGTCGCTCAGCATCATAGCCCAGCATCTACTCACTCATCTCATGTGACTTATGTTGAGCGGTTTGAAAGAGCGACCTTGAACCTTTTTGAAGCTTGTATGTGAAACCACTCAGTGTGTTCTGCTGCTAAGAAGAGCCTTGAAAAGTGCTCCTTTGGGGCAAAACAATTTAATGTGGTTGAGATGATGTGTGTATGTAACCATCACACAGAATGAACTGAAACTCACAGTAAGCTGTAGCCTTTCAGAATTCTTCCCTTTCTCTTTGAGGAATTTGAAAATTACTTTGCAGCTTGATAAGCCAACTGCTCTAACATATACTCATAAACTTTTCTTTTACTCATTTTATTCATCCTGGTAATTTTTTTAGGACAACCTAGTTAATTTATCTTATCTTTGCTGCCTTAAGTTTTGGGAGACCCTGAGGAAAGTATGGTCTGTTATATTCCATGGAAATTAAACTGTTTGAGGTCTTCAAGGGCTTGAAATTCACTAACTTTTTACCAAACATATGCATGGTAGAAAATGACTAGAGCTCGTTTCCATGAATATAATAATATAATGTTCTGGAAAGGTTCACTCATATGCTACCTTTTTTGAAACTTTTATTTTATTTTAGTTACATTAAATTGATTGTAAAGAGCTGCTTATTTGTTGCTAGTTTGGGTATACAATGTATCCCATTATAATGAGCTCAAGAGAACACAGAATAAGACATTTTCTAAACTGCTGTAGTCAAGCAAACTGCAAATATTTCGGTCCATAGACTTCTTTAGATCTTAGACATTTAAGACCCAATTTTAGCCCCTTCCTCTTCTCTGAGAGGGAATCTTAGGATGACGATAAGACACAGGGTTCCAGAAGGAAGAGAGTAGGCAAGGGAAAAAGATGATGAGTGATTTATTTAGTTATAACAACATCAAGATGAATGTGGAATCTTGAAAGTTCATAGGGTATCTACTGAAGGCTGAGTAGAGGTCCTGCTCTGGATTTCAGTGAAAGATGTTTACTATGCTACTGATTCCTGATTAGCCTAAAAAATGCTCCATGTAAGATGCAGAAGAAAGTGTATTCTGTAGCCATTGGATAGTGTAGTGGTTTGATTCAGGTGTTCCCCATGAATGAATGTGTTCTGAATTCTAGTTTAAAAGCTGCTGGCAGTTTGGGGATTGAAGCCTTCTGGAGGCAATGTATTTTGGGGGGCAGGGTTATGGGTATTACAGCCAGTTTTCCCTTGCTAGTGTTTGGCACACTTTCCAGTTGCTGTCAACCTGATGTTGGCCAGGAGGTGATGTCCAGCCTCTGTTCATACCACAGTTTCTTCCTGACATCATGGAGCTTCCCCTTCTCTCAAGTTTGTAACCCAAAATAAACCCTTTCTTCTCATAAGCTGCCTTTGGTTGGGTACTTTCTGCCAGCACCACAAAGCTAAGTGCAACAGTAGAATTGGTTGAGACCAAGAAGTGGGATCTTTGATCAAGAAACATAATTCTGTGTCTTTGTCCTTTTGGAACTGATTTATAGGAGGAAAGTGGATGCATTAAAAACCTTGGCTGAAGAGACTCCTTGCAGTGTTATAAGAACAGCTTGATGAATTCTGGTCAGAGTTAAAAGCCCTAAATGCAGTAGGAATTGTGTACTGTGGGGTTTGACTCGTGAGGAGAAAAAAGCTTTGTCCAGACTGGTCTAAAGGTAGTTTGTGAGAGAGGCTTGCTATTATGTCCCTGTCTTGCGAACTTGTGCAGGGTTGCATTGCATAGAAATGGACTGGTGTGATTGATGGATATATCACAGAAATTAAAAAAATAAATAAATAAAACTCTTTGGGCCAAAACAGCTGCCCATTCAGCTACAGTTGTTTGAGAGATCACAACCATTGAGCCTGGGCCAGCTGATCTGCATTCGGGCAAGAGGAAGAATGCAGACTCTTTGGAAGGAGCCTGAATGCTGAAGGAGTGCCCTGTTCTTCAATGTCTGATTTATTGCCAGCTGTCTTAATATGTTGGTAGCCCAGTTGGCACTGTGGAGTATAACAAATGTAGGAAAGAGAGGATCATTGAATTGGCAGCATGTTTTTGATTTTTAGAGATGGCCATGGGCAGTGTGAAGCAGGCTTGTTGGATTACCTGTATAAAGACTCAATGGAGCCATGAGGATGAACTGTGAGCTGCAGTGGAGACCTAATGGAGATGCCAGAACTATGGGAGGCTGCCAATGAGACCTGCCAGCACTGGATGAAGTTTTGCAGGGTGATGAATAGCCTAGCTGGAAGGGTAGAATTGAAACTCCAGAGACTTGTCACTGGTTAAAATGATGAAATTTTGAGACTTGTCACTGGTTAGAGTTGTCAGACTTGGAGCTACTGAGTTAGATGTTTACCCTGTTTGTTATAAATCTTGTATTGGTTCAATATTTCTTTAACATGCCCAGTGTCATCTTTTGCAGTGTGAATGTTTATTCTGTGCCTTTATGGTGTCTTTGTATGTTTGTTTGTTTGTTTTGGTTTTAAGGCTCAGGTAAAAGACCTTGGTCTTGGGCTATGGGGATATTTGAACAGCACTGAAAATTTTATATATATATATAATATACATATATATTATGGGAACTTTTAAAGTTGGACTGAATGCATTGCATTTTACATCATGAACGATTGTCAGTTTAAGGGGGATAGTGGTGAAATGTGGTGGTTTGATTCAGGTGCTCCATAAACTTATGTGTTCTGAATGCTAGGTACCCCAGCTATGGCAATTTGGGACCTGGAGCCTCCTGGAGGCAGTGTATTGGTGGGGGCAGGCATATGGGTGTTATAGCCAGCTTCCCCTTGCCAGTGTTTGGCACACTCTCTTGTCACTGTTTTCCATCTAATGTTGGTGAGGACGTGATGTCCAGCTGCTGCTCATGCCACATTTCCCCTGCCATCATGGAAGTACCCCCTGAGCCTATAAGCCAAATAAACCTGTTCCTCCCACATTAGGGATGGAAGGTTTGGGGGGCAAGGGTAAGGGGAGGGTGGGGGAAAACAAACACAAAACTAAATACAAAATGAACTGGTACCATAGAAAGCTTTATCCCTTGAGACAGACTAAATGATATTACCCTCAACAGTAGTGTGGGGGAACACCTGAAAAGAAGGGTCCTGGAGAGGGTCAGATGAAGCCTAACCTTTAAATTTTTTTTTTTTATTTATTTATTTATTTATTTATTTATTTATTTATTTATTTTGCCTCTGGCCTGTAACTCCCAGTACTAGAAATTGGTTGCTATCCACAATGGGCTGTTGATTGGTCAGACCTTCGAGGGCCTCCAAAACAAGATGACGCTTGATTACCCACCTGAGGCAAAAGCTAAAGCCCTATTGCTGAAGACACCATATACTGTTGACAAAGAGAACAGAGAAAACAGGCTGGAATTCAAAGGAAAGCTAAGCCCCAGACAGTTAGCCTGTCTAGTGCTGGAAAGCACTACATGAGCTACTGGGGGAAAGTGACCAACAATGATCTGAGCAACCAGAGGTCTAAGCTACTCAGAAGCAAGTACCCTGACAGGATGTATAAACCAGTGTAATGGTCGCACACAGCTTTGGTTGGTCACCCATAGCTTTCTGATTGGCTAAGAGATCAGCTCAGTGTAAAGGAACCCATATCAGGAATTGAGAACCAGGTTAGAATCCTATGGAGGCAAAGATTATGCTCTCCAGTGTCAAGCTCTCACTAGGCTTTGGCTAAAAGAGGGGTTACATACATCAAATTCCCCCTAAATTAACAATGTTTATCCCACTTAAACTATGCTGACTTCACTCTGCATTGAAGAATCTGTTCTTCTTTTTCAGAAGGCAGTGACACACAAGCAGATAAACTACCCTTAGCACTTGAGCCAAGCCACAGCTGAAACCACAGAAGAATTAGGGAGATGAGCAAGAGACCTGCTTCCATGGTGAACTTAACAGTCACCACCAGAGAAAAGGAGACAGACCCTGAGGACACCCAACACCTACCAAAGCAGAGATCCAGAGGCTCCTAAGAGCTCATCACTGAAGTAGATTTAAAACCCACACAACATGGCTGGGGAATTTTGTGGAAGAGGAGTGGAAAGAATATAAGAGCCCCAGGGAGAAACAACATGACCAGATGCATTCCCTCCCTACCTCCACAAAAAATCCTGACTTCTGCTCCCACAATGCATATCCTACAACCCCATGGGGTTGGTACCTCATGTAACCCCACTGAGGAGGGTCCCCAGTGAAATGGGGACAGGGACCAGGGTTAGGAGGGAACCAATACATGTACCCATATAATATATGTTAATTAAAAAAAAAACACTTAACACAGTAAGACTAGAAGGAACTTACCTCAAGATGACAAATATTATATAAATCCTATATTGATTATAAAAATCAAGATGTGAAATTAAAAGCTTTTTATCTAGTATCAGATAATGATGTCCACTCTTGCTCCTTCCTTTCCAAATGCACTGTATTAGTCAGAGCAAGTAGGTGAGAAAAATAAATGCATAAAAACTTTAAAAAGAAGTAAGAATACCTTTATTTTCATATAACATGTTCTTACATATAGAAACCCAACAAAAAAATTCATTAAGTTTTCAGGAAACAAAAGTGAACAAATTTTGGCTTCGTTTTTATACACTAATTATGAGCTTTGTAAACATTTAGTAAACAGTCCCATTTACAAGAGCAACAAAATAAAAGAATATTTGCAAAAACAGCAAACAACTAAAATAATTAAAAATACAAAAAAATCACATTGAATTTATTATAAGTATTGATGAAAGAAATGTCAAAGACATAGGTAAGCGGGATCAGTTCCATGTCATTAACATGCTGCTGCCAAGAGTGAGCCACAGATTCAGTGTAATTCTCATAAAAATCTGAATGAATTCTTTTTTTTTTTTTTTTTTTGGAGACAGAGAGAGAGGGAGAGGGAGACAGATAGAGATGGGCGCGCCAGCAGCCTCTCAGCTGCTGTGAATGAAATCCAGATGCATGTGCCCCCTTGCGGTCAAGTGCAGCATTGCGCCCTTGTGTCACTTTGCATCTGGCTAAACGTGGGACCTGGAGATTGGAACCAGTGTTCGTAGGCTTAGGAGTCAGGCGCCTTGGCACCAAAATGAAGAAACAGGTGCCTAACAGTAGCCAAGAACTGAAAGAGGTCTATTATGGTGGAAGTTGAAACACAAGGGCAAGATAGGAATAAGAGAGGCCAGACAGGAAAACAGAGGTCATTTCAAAAACAAAGGATAGAGATGAATATTTAGGATATTACATTTAACTCTAAGAATATTTTATGTGGACTGGAGAGATGGCTTAGCGGTTAAGGCACCTTCCTCCTGAGCCTTAGAGTGCTGGTTTCATCCTCCAGCGGTTCCAATCTCCAGGTCCCACGTTTAGCCAGATGTAAAGTGACGCAAGGGCGCAATGCTGCACTTGACCACAAGGGGGTGCACGCATCTGGATTTCGTTCACAGCAGCTGAGAGGCTGCTGGCACACCCATCTCTGTCTTCCTCTCCCTGTCTCTCTCTCTCCAAAAAAAAAAAAGAATGATAATAAAACTTTTATGGAATAACAGTATTTTTAATATCACATGAATTTTATTCACTCCAGTTTGGAGGGAACAGGAAATATGACACTTAATTCAGCTTTTGTTAATAAAATTTGGTAATCAATGTGGTAAGGGAGCAATTTTGTCACTTTATGTCTGTGTCAATTATTTCTTCCAGTTTTTCACATTTCTTAAAACCCATTTTAAGAAAAAAGCATTTTCTATGGTGACTTCAGAAACCAATATTATTGCAGTAAAGCTTGCTCACACTGTTATGTATATAGTAAGGTTTGGTGATATTGTGTAGTATTATTAACACCATCACAAGAAAAACATGGAAAAATTCCATCTTTTCCAAAGGTTCTCATGTTCCTTAGAAGTCAATTCATTATGCTTCCTCATTCATGGTTTCTTGTAAGGACAGATCTTTCTGTCATAGTTTGGTCTTTTCTAGGTTTTCTATAAGCAGAATCATATAGTCTGTAGTATTTTGGGATAATTTGACTCAGCATAATGCATATTATGTCCCAGTATTTTGTTGCATCTTAATACTTGGCAGTGTTTTATATCTATGAATAATTCTTGTACTATTTTATTGTGATTTTCATAGTTTCTCATCTTTAGGTTAAAGCTTCAGTAAAAAAAAAATGTATGTTTTTATTCAGGCATATATGTTCATTTATCTTAGGTGAATATCAGACAGTGGGATATCGGGGTCTTATTTTTATTAAAAAAAAAGCCAAAATATCTTCTAAAAACACTATACTTTTTCTTAATGCTACTGGAAATCTGCACGTTTTCCTTGCACACCCTCTTAGACACATGCATTGTTAATATGACTTCCTGAGAGCCTCTTCTGAGATGATGTCTCCCTCTCAACCTTGGTATGGGTAATTTACATTGTCTATCTTTTTATTTGTCAATGTCACCAAAGCTTCATCAATTCTAGTTGGCTCTATGGAGTTGGTAATTTTCTCTATAGTTTCCCAATGTTCAATTTTTTTTTATCATTTTTATTCTGTTTTCATGGAGGTCAGAGGAAAACCTCTGGGTGTCTGTGTGCCACCTTCTAAAATAGAGTCTCTTGCTGTCATAAATGTGAGCTCTTGACTATATCTGGCCTTATGTGAGTAATTGAGAATTAAACCAAGGTTAGCAGACTTTGAAATCAAGTGTCTTTAACCACTGAGCCAACACTCCATCTCACTTCTTCTTCTTTAATATAAGCATTGAATGCTAAAAGATTACCTTTAAGCACTATTTTAGCTGCATTTGACAGATTTTAGAATGTTATGCTTTTGTTTTCATTCAGTTCAAAGAGTTTCATTTCTTTTTGTGAATTCTTTGGTTCAAGGGTCATTTAAGAGTATGCCTTGAAATTTTCTAATATTTGTATGGCTTGCTTAAGTAAAATAGTAAAATATTTGTTTGGATAGAGTTGAGAAGACTTCATCAATTCAAATTTATGACATTAAGCTGAATTCACTTAAATTTTGAATCACACTAGTAATAACGCAGAAGTTATTCTTAGCTTAATACCTAATTCAATATGTCAAAGATATTACATAGAAATATCTTAAGTTTAAGTTACAAGTCAAAAAATATCCTATCTTGTTTGAAGCATCTGTTTAATGGATTTGAAAAAAAGCTTTTTACAAAGCCTGATCTAGGTCTGTCTGGATTTACACCAAAAGAAACAAACAGAGTGGGTTCAAGTCAGGACTCAATGCAGCTACATGCCATTAAGGTAGCCATCAAGTAGTCAAGCTCCAGGATTAGACAAGCATTCTGTGGTTCAATCCAATGTATTTTTATAAGGCACTTACAACTGTTACCTGCTCTTCATTGGTTTGTGATAATAAAATATTTAGTATGGTTATTTAAAATATAAATGTAAGCATTCTCACGAATCACTCTCTGAGGAAAATATTCCTAAAATTGTGAAAAGCATATGTGTTGGCTACAAATTATAACATCAGCAAATATAGAAAAAATACTTTTGCTTTGCCCTAATAAGGATTTGAATATTGTAAAGTTAACAGTATTGTTTTAATTTTCTTTTTGAATTCCATTGGTAAGTCTACTTTTTCTACATAATGTATCAGAAAGGTTACCTTGTTGATAAATTAAAATATGAAATATAAAAGGAAGGCTGAAAAGCCAATGGTACCATATTTTAAATCAACAACTTCAAGTAGGTTGAAGTTATTTGGCTACATATAACTATGTTAAAACAATTTTAAAATTCCTACTGTTGGACTGGAGAGATTGTTCAGTGGTTAAGGCACTTGTCTGCAGAGACTAATGAGTTTGTCCCTCAGTACCCACATAAAACCAGATGTACAAAGTGGCACATGCATCTGGAGTCCCTTTGCAGAGGCTGGAGGTCCTGGTGTGCCCATTCTCTCTATGTGTCTTTCTTCTATCTCTTTCTGATTGCAAATAAATAAATAAAAATATTTTTAAAAAAACAAAACCTAACATTGAGACAGGCTATTTCTTTTAGATGAGCAGTCTCTTTCCTTTCATTCCTAATTTTTATAATTTGGATTTTCTATGTCTTCCTATTTATTCTTCATTATGCTATCTAATAGTTTTCCACTTTTATTATTTTTAAAAGAACTCTAATATTTTATTGTTTTTTCTTTGTTTTCCTTTTTCTCCTCTTATTGCTTTGGCTTATGCTTGCAATGATTTGTATTTGCTTTGTGTTTTTATATGTTCATAGGTGGATGGTCAACTTGTTAATTTGGGCTCTCCTTTTTGATTATAGGCTTTTAGTACAAGATATTTTCCTCTAGCACTGTTTCTATTGTATCCTTTCAGGTTTGCTAGGCTATGTTTTCACCATAATTCATCTCAAAGTATTTTAATATTTTCCTTGTGATTTCTTTTTATTTCTTATGTTTTTTTTGAACCATTGGTAATAAATTAGTGATTTTATTACCATACTTGTGAAGTTTCCAAATTTCCTTCTGTTATCAATGTTTCATTTCATTTCATTGTGGTCAGAGGAGATACTTTATCTGACTTCAAATTTAGTGAAACTTTCATATCTATTTTATGTCCTAAAGTGTGGTATGCCCTATAGCCTCTTCCGGGTACACTTGGGAAGAATGCATATTTGCTTTTTACTAAGTGGAATGTATTCTAGAGACTGTCCAATAGTGTTCAGACCTTTATTTCCTCTTCAATCTTGTTCATCTCTTCTCCTAATTGAAAGTGAAATGTTGATTTATTTACCTATCATTTGATTATCTGTTTCTTCTTGAACTCTCTCTTAAAGTTCATTTTTGTCAAGGACAAGCACAACACTTAAAATTTGCCACATGGTATTATTATTTGATTAACATTTGTACCTGATTTGTCAGTGAACTTCCTTTCACAGGAAATTTCAGCCTTTTACTCTGCCATTATTAGTTGAATAAAATGATATTTAAGGAAATAAATTAATACTTAGTTGAAGCTGATAAAGCCAATATTTAAACTTAGGTTCATTGTTTAACATACTTTGGCTTCCATTGAATAAAGGTGTTGCAGTTAGTGCACATTGCTGGGATGAACATTCAACCAGACAAAGTTTATGGGAGGAAGGGATTTATTTCAGGCTTATAGATCCAGGAAATTCTATCAATGGCAGAAGAAGTTGACTCCCTTTCATATGTCCAAGCAGAGAGAAACAACCAAACAGCCAGCAAACACCAAAACAGCAAGCATGACCCAGCAGAGCTCAGAATGCTCTGAACAAACCTAGTAGGGCTTCAAGATCTTCCCCCAGTCACTTGCCCCCTTGTAACAGGGATTTGCCTGCTAGGGACTTTAATAGGAAGTTTGATCAAAAATGGCTGAATCTATGAGGCCAAACATTCAAGAAATCATATTCAAACTAACATACAAGGTATGCTTGCTCCACTTCCCAGTCCCTAGGCATCAAATTAATATCTCTATAATGGCTTTTCACAGGCAGAGCTCTGTTCATCCTGTCCCTTATGACCTCCTAGTTCTGTTCATTTCAGCCTGCTGACTTTGGCAGAGACTCTGCCTGGCTTCCACCCAGCTGTCCATGTTAGTAGCTCATATCCTGGACTCACATATTCTGGTATTAAATTCTAATCAGTTTTCTGGCCCAAAGCCAACAAGCTCTGATGATGACAGCAGACTTCTCCACTTGTCCATTCAGATGCTGCCAGCTAAGTGGTGTTCCTCTCTGCAGCCACCTACTTTGCATCATTTTTCACTGAAACCCTTTTTCCCATCCTCTGTGGCCTAGCCATGACCCAGCCTGTCCCTTTGCAGACCTAAGAAAGATACTGCAGGCCAGAATTATATGCCAAGACGTTTTTCAAAATTATTCTGCAGTAATAAATGATGAAAGGACAAATCCACCTACTAGGAGAGAAAACAACTAAATGAAGAGTCACCCAAGGATTCAGTGGTGACTTCTTTTCTCCTGCATGTGAATTGGCCAGATGTGTCCCTGTTAAGTAGAATAAGTAGAACCATGACAGTGTATGTGTGTATAGGTGGCTTGTGAGTTAATACATAATAAATTACATTAAGTCTGAGACTTGACTTGGGAATCTTATGGATTTGTGTCTGTGGCTGTAGCAAGAGGAAGATACAGCTTTTGATTCGGAAATAATAAGGAAAAACTGGGGTGCCAGTACATTTCACCAGCATACGGACTTCTTACTTTCCACATATTTTTTATTTAACAATGTATTTCAGGTAAATCCAATCTTTCATTTTATAGTGCAGTATATATAGCAAAAGAAAAACATCTAAATCTAAAGCATTGGTTAGGGAGTAAGAAATAGATTCAACACCCTAAACTCATGCCCAAGGACAAGATAAAGTTATAGCAGAAGACAAATTGTCAAAAAGGATATATTTGGACTGTGTGCATTTTTGGATATTGTCATTTGTTTCCATTGGGGAAATATTTTAGGAGAGACTTTGGTTCATGCACAAAAAAAAAAAAAAAAAAATCAGCATTCAGTAATTTATTTATTTCTTTGGTCTTTTAAAATTGGTAGATCATCCTTCTAAACTATAGAATTTATAGAAGTGCAAAGAGATCATTTATTTACTCATACTTCTTTTTGAGTAGACTGGTGAAAAGGTCTTTTGCACAAAAGTTTAAGGAAAGGCTGCTCTTACTTGCTACTGGTGGGAATAAATTCATGTTGTCATTGAATAAAGAATTTTTATAGCTTCACCTTGACATTTGGGTGTGCTTGGTAGCACAACAAGATTTTTCCCTTATACACAGAAAGACAAGGACAAGAAGGGCTTTTAGAAGCAAGAAATTAGATAGAAATTAAATTGCAATTATTAGGGTAGTGAATAAAGCATAGTAAATGCACATAATAAAATTATGATTTAACAAAAGGAATAAATGGATCAATTCCAAAAATATCCTAAATAGGAAGCATAACACCAGTTATATAAATTTGTAAAATTTATAGTATTATTCATTATTACAGGATATAGTTTTACATATTTTATGAATATATAACAAAAAAGGAAATATACTGCACTTACCATAAAGTTTCAAGAAGGGAGAATTTAACTTTATTTTTAATAATCAAATGATTTTAATGATATATTTATTTATTTGAGAGAGAGAGACAGAGTGAAAGAGAGAGTGTGAGAGGTAGATAGAGAAAATGAGGATGGGAAACCCAGGAATCCTGCTACTACAAATAAACTCCAGAAGCTTGCACCACTTTACGCATCTGGCTTTATATGTGTACTGGGAAATTGACCTGGGCCATCAGGCTTTGTAAGCAAGCATCTTTAAACACTTAGCCATCTTTTCAGCCCCCAAATTATTTTTAACCAATAAGACTCAATATTTACATATTTATATAATTTTAAAGTGAATACGTGTGTGTGTGTCAAAGTTAATTTCATTTTCATTATTTGAGTTGAGACTTTTGGGTTTTGGATAACTTATTTCTCAATATAATTTTAAAGAAAATGAATAATTTGCCCTGGTGGCACACACTTGCACTCTCATTTACTATGGAGATTAAGGCAGGAGGATAACATGGGTGGGCCTGGAAGTTCAAAGATAGTCTGGGAGGGAGGGAGAGAGAGAGAGAGAGAGAGAGAGAGAGAGAGAGAGAGGAAGAAAGAAAGAGAGAGAAGAAGAAAATGAAGCAATAGGAAGGAAAGTGAAAGGAGATGGAATGAATTTTAAGATTTTTTTTTCACAAGACTCTCCATATAAACAAGCAAACAAGTTAGTGTGAATTTGCTATGCTGAAAATTTCACTTTTTTAAAAATTTTGATAACAGGTAATGAAAACAGCATAGCTCTATACTTTGTATACTTTGAACCAGTAGGGAAGGTGGTTTTTTGCAATAAAAACTTAGTCATCTTGCAAGGTAAACGTTGTTCTGTCTTTGATAGACTTTTCTTTAAATTGTTTGATTTCAATGAAAAGAGATCAGAAAATCAGAAAGTAAATCTATCTGTGGAAAATTGGGGACAGCTCTGAAAGTATGTGCTTAAATTATTCATCTTTCACATTAACTCAATGCCCATGATATTGACAAGTATGTGTTGGGATCCTAGAACACTATGTGTTCCCTCCCGAAGTGCAGGACTAAATGACAAGGTGGAAAATGAGGCAATCATTGTTAAACAATGTGATAAATATGTGCAGATGTTTTAGGTATCCTGTTTCTGTCAATGACTGACAAGAGGGGTGGTAGATATCCACTGTAAACAAATGGAAACTGTATTAAAATCTGTGAAAGCGCTGTTTCCATTCCCTGTAACACAACTGGCACAGGACTGTGATTCATGAAATAATGACACAGGTGAGGCGAGCTGCACAGTTAACCTGGTTTTTGCTGTGAGCCCATTTTAGATTACCAAGTAAGGAGGACAGAGGAAAAATGCAGTGGCCCTACATGGTGGGAATGAGAAGACAGAAATCTCGGAGGTTGGAAATGCTGAGCAACTGGAATTCACAGAGCCTATTGGAAAGGAAGGAAGTATGCAGAATAAAGAGCTACAGAAATCGACATTGTGGTCTCTTGAGCTGTTTTTAGCAGTACATAGGGCTTCAGGCTGAGCAAGCTGGAAAATCCCCAGAGCAGTTGCCAGGTCTCAGATATTTGCATCTCAATGAGACAGTGCAGAGACTTTGTGGAAACCCCTGGGTACTCAGTAAAGAAACAAGGGCATAATTGGAGGGCAACACTAACACAATTCAGGCAAAGGCTACTGTAGTCTAATTTCACAAAGACTGTAACCATACCTCAAACTTTTAGAGGTAAAGATACATGATAGCTACAGAGAAAAAATCATGGGAGGAGTATATGATCAATCAGAGACTGCTAAAGCAAGAGAATGATAGATGTGGTAAGAATATTAGAATAGAAAAAGGTAGAAAACCAGTGAATTAAATCTTTAAGATCTAGAAAAAAGAATAAAATAAACTAAACAGAATGAAAGACATAATAAAAGCCATTGTACAGCTAAGGAAACTTCAAGTAAATCAAATATAAATACTAAATCAGAAAAAAAAATCTTCACAGATACACATCTGACAGAGATTGGTATCTAGAAGGTACAAAAAACTAAAATCTAAACAATAAAGTAATGAAAGAACCCAGTAAAAAATGATCCATGAGCCGGGTGTGGTGGCACACACACTCAGGAGGCAGAGGTAGGAGGGTCACCATGAGTTCGAGGCCACCGTGAGACTACAGAGTGAATTCCAGGTCAGCCTGAGCTGCAGTGAAACCCTACCTCAATCCCCCACTCCCTCCAAAAAAAAAAAAAAAAATCCATGGACCTTAACAGAGAGTTCTCAAAAGAAGAAATATCAATGGCAAATAAATATTTTTTGAAATTTTCAACATCATTAGCCATCATGGACATGCACATTTAAACTACTTTGATATTTCTTCTCCTTCTGGTCAGAATGGTTAACATTGAAAAATCAAATGGCAACAAATGGTGAAGGTGTGGATAAAGAGGCCCCTCATTCACAATTGCTGGGAGTGTAAACTGGAAATCATTATGGAAATCAATGGAAGGTTTCTCCAAAAACTAACATTAAAATTAGCAAATGACCCAGGTATACTATTTCTGGGCTTATACCCTAATGACTCTGCACTTTATTTATTATTGAGATACTTGCTCAGCATGTTTATTGCTGCTCTATTCATAATAACTAGGAAATGGAATCATCCTAGATGCCCATCAATTGATGGATAGATAATGGAGAATATATATATGATCATACATTCAGTGGAGTTCTATTTCACTGCAAAGAAAAAACGAAATTATTATAACTGCAGGAAAATGGATGGATTTAAAATATATTATTCTAAGTGAGGTAACCTAGGCTTAGAAAGACAAAAGCCACACATTCACTCTCATATGAAGATACTAATTTTGAAATTTCAGACTTCTCTGTAAGTTGGAATAAGAGACAATAGAGGCCAGAAAGCTAGAAAGGATCCATGAGGGGGGTGAGGGGGACATGTTAAGTAGGGTCATGGGAAGTGAATGGAGGAAAGAAAAAAGTTGGAGGAGGGCTAACCAAAACGAAAGGATTATTTAAAAAAAAAAAAACCTATGGAGGGGATGTAGAGGATGGCTCAGCGGTTAAAGTGCTTGCCTACAAAGCCTAAGGACCCAAATTCTATTCTCCAGTACCCATGTAAAGCCAGATGTACAAGGTGGTGCATGTGTCTGGAATTCGGTTGCAGTGGCTAGAGGCCCTGGTGCACCCATTCTTTCTCTCTCACTCTTTACTTCTTTCTCTTACATAAACAAACAAACAAATATTTTTTAAAAGCCATAGGGCAGGGGCTGGAGAGATGGCTTAGCGGTTAAATGCTTGCCTGTGGCACCTAAGGACCCCAGTTCGAGGCTCGATTCTCCAGGACCCACGTAAGCCAGATGCACAAGGGGGTGCATGCATCTGGAGTTCGTTTGCAGTGGCTGGAGGCCTTGGCACACCCATCTCTCTCTCTCTCTCTCTCTCTCTCTCTCTCTGCCTGCCCATTTCTGTATCTCTCTCTCAAATAAATAAATAAAATATATTTTTAAAAAGCCTTAGGGCAATCCACTTCATTGTTAGCGAATAAAAAAATATAATGAAGATAAAAAACAGTGTTGTGGCAAAAACTCCCTGTGGAGATAGATAATGCAACTGTTTAAAGCCATAATTTGTGGCAGTAAAACCCTAGTTCCAGTCAGTGAGGGCCTGAGATTCCCAAGCAATATAAGCTAGTGCCTAGACTCTTGGTTTCCCACTAGTCTTACTGGTAAGACCCTGTTGCTAAAGACACCACCTGTTTTGGTTGTAGGATACTGAAAAATCAATGGAATTGAGGCTCTTTCCTGCTGGCTATCTGTCATAGGGCTACAAAGTCTGTGCAGGCTGTTGTGGGAGAAAGTCAACAGTCTTACCCAGCGGTGAACCCTGTGAACTATACCCTGGCAAAATGTACAATACTGGAACAATACTGGCATGACTGTTATAGGGGAATCATCTGCTCTCTTGATTGTATGAGGCCTTGTCTCTGGAAGGGAATTAATGACTGGTATGGAAAACCTCATTAAAAGCCTATAGCTGGCAAGGTCATAGACTTTAGGGGTGAAGTTACTACTGTTTGACTACATGGATATGTTGTGTTCATTAAATTTCCCTCCAAATATTTAGATTTATGCTCATAGATTAGTCCTGTTCTCATGTTTGCTAAGAAATTCCTTTTTGTAGCTGGTAGTGGATAATCAAGACTCATCAAAGCTGGGAATTAGTGACTGTTGAGTTCTCAGTGCTAAATGAGATGTCTTTAGTCACCCTTCCAAGGCTCAGGGATCATTGTGGAAAAGGGAATGGGAAAAATGTAAAGGCCAGAGGCGTGGTGAAGTACTTTGGAACACTATCCTCAGGACATGAAGTGCATTTATTGCCTCACAGAGGCCGTTATTGCTTCCATAAGACCCACACAATAGACTTTTCAACATGGAGGACAGGAAACAAAAAAGATGTCAAAATAGAAGAATGATTAGTTGGAAAGAAGAAAGGAGTCAATGAATGGGGGTGGTTGAAGGGGATAAAATAATGCAATGGGAGGGAATTATGACAAAATTACATTGTGTTCATGCTGGAGAGATGGCTCAGAAGTTAAAGGTACTTCCTTGCAAAGGTTGTTTGCCCAAGTTCAATTTCCCATTATCCATGTAAAGCCAGCTGCATAAAGTGGCTCAAGCATCTGCAGTTCATTTGCAGTGCCAGGAGACCCTAGAGCACTCATTCATTCTCTTTCTCACTCTAAATAAATAAATAAATATTTTTTTAATTTTAAGTAATAGAAGGATCTAAAAGGATAAAACTAAACTATGAAACATAATATTGGAATAAATGGAGAAAGCTGAAAAAATAGATATTTAATAATCAAGGATATTAAATTTATAAGTAAAATTAAAATATTCCAAATTCAAATACATGAAATTATATCTCTATAAACTATCATCAACTTATGAAAATAAAGTAAAAATATAATTGGCTCTAGCAACAAAAATTAAATAATAAAAAATTAACTCTTCCAAATATGGGAAAATTGTTTACTGAAAATTATAAAACACTGCTAAATAAAATTAAAGGTCTACATGATTTGAGAGTGATAACATATTCATGAATTTGAAAATCAGTATTATGAAGTAACTCCCCCACCACTGAATTATAGATTCAGTTAAATACAAATCTAAAGCCAAAATGGCATTGGGTATAAAATGACTTATTGATTCTATAGAACACATGGGCCTAGAGTAATCAAAATAATTTTGATGGTCTGGAGGGATTGCTTAATGGTTAAGGCACTTGCCTGCAAAGCCAAAGGACCCAGGTTCAATTCCCCAGGACCCACATAAGCCAGATGCACAAGGTGGTACATGCTTTTGGAGTTCCTTTGCACTGGCTGAAGGCCCTGGTTTGCCAGTTCTTATCTGTCCCCACCTACCCTGCCAAATAAGTAAGATAAATAAAATTTAAAAAAATTAAAAAATGATTTTGAGAAAGAACACACAAGTTGAACAGCATCCATTATTTTCTTTTAGAACAAGCTATAAAGCTACAGCAATCTATCAAGGGTATCATTGTGGACTGCAAATAGGCATGCAAATAGGATAGATTTAGAAATATGTTCAAACATGGTTGATCAATAGATTTCCAATAAATGTGCACATGAATTAAAATAGGGAAAATACAGTTATTTCAACAAACATTTATCAACAAATATGAAAAGATACATTCTGACAAGTATTTATAAGGCAATCCAGTTTTTAAAATTAGACAAAATGTTTGGCAGGAATGTCATGAAAGAAAATGTAAGAACAATCTATTAAGTACCTGAGTATGTATGATTAACATTGGTGTGTGATCTCTGAGAAAAGTAGGGTAGCGCATGTCATGTCCCTGAAATTCCCCTCTTGGTTCCAAACCAGAAGAACATTAGAAGTGTGCCAGGGCAGGCCAGATATTCAGGTGATGTGACAGGTACACTGGGAGCTGAGCATCTTGGATATCCACTGAGGAAACCTGCTTCCTGCACCTGAGGGGTCAGTGGCTCCTTGGGGTTCAGGTCATACAAAACAGAGATCACTTGCTAATAGTACCAGTGTGTATGACTGACTGTACCTTGTAGCATCACCTTTCCCTCCCCAACAAGGAGCAATTAGGTAAGGGAGCAGCAAGGAGCACCACCCATTAGTCTGTGTGCTTTCTTCAGTTAGTGCAAGCTTCAGTTAGTAATCCCAAATGGAAATCAGAATAGTATACTTCTGTGTACCCATTAGAACCACCAACCTTTAAAATACCAGCGATGCAGGGACTGCTGAGACATGGAGCAGTGAGAGCTGCAATGCTTCTCATGTGGGGATGCAAAGTTACACTACCATTTTAATAATGTTTGAGTTTCTTAAAAATCAAATAACCAGCCCATATATATTTATGAAAGACAAATTGAAATGTATATTTACATGTATATTTGTAGATGATGTTCAAAAAAAGCTCTGTTTTTCAAAGATCAAAAGAGAACAGCTCACATGGTCAGCAGAAGGGAATAAAAAACAAACTTCAGAATACTTGTTCAATGGAGTCTAGTCAGCAATGGAAGGAACTACTGATCAGAAACAGCCGAACCACAGAGCATGCTACATAAAAGAAGTAAAATAAAGATGCATTTGGTGTATGATTTTGTTCACATTAAATTTTCTCAAAGGTACTAATAATGTATACTTGCCCATAAAATAAAGGCCAGCATTAGTTCATAATGGGCAGAATTGCCTGCAAAGTAAACTAGAAATAGTCCAGATAATAGTAAAGATAATGGTTACATCAGTATTAAAATTCATCAATCTGTACCCTCAAAAGACAAGATATGTTTGGATGTAAATTATGTCTCATAGTGCTGACTAATAAAAATAAAACAAAACCATGCCCCTAATTAGAAAATGTAAAATTAACTATATAATTAAAAATATTTTGTTTATATAGTTATCTGAGAGAGAGAATGGGCATTCCAGGGCCTCTATCCACTGGAAATGAACTCCTGACACATGTCCCACCTTGTACATGGTACTGGGTAATCAAACTTGCATCTTTAGGCTTCACAGGTAAAAGCCCTAACCACTGAGCAATCATTTCAACTCTACAATTATTTAAAAATAATGTTTAGATAGATCATAAATATCTATTCAAAATATAAAAAGGCTTAAAGGCTTTCAGAAGAAAATATGAGAATATATTTTTTGTAACTTTGAATTAAAAAGTATTTTTTTAATTCTACAAGGGGGAACAAAGCACAATTGATACATGTTTCTGGAACTCATTAAAAACAAATTACATTTATTTGGGAGAACTGAAGAAGGCTTGCAGAAAAGAAGCCCTTGATGAAAGCATGCATAATTTCCATCACAGTGTGATATATGTGCAGTATAGGGGACCAATATGGGCACAAAGACCATTCAGAGGCTGTGGCAGTAAGATGTTAATAAGGAGAAAATGTGTAAGGTCTACTAATAGGTGTCTCGAGCTCCAGTGCCTGTACTGACCAAGAAAATGGCATCACTGTGTCATGTGACTGTGGTGATAGATAACAGAGAAAGGTAAGGACTGAGATAAAGGAAATATCTATGTATCTATCATCTATCTATCTATCTATCATCATCTATCTATTTATCATCCGTCTACACATGTATGTATCTTCTTTGTCTTATCTCTAAGCAGCATCAGTACTAATTTCAAGTCAGTTATTGTCTTGTGGAAATTTAAGCCAGTGCTATCAAGAGAAATGGAACACCTTGACTTTTATATAAAATATCCCTAAGTTTTAACTACAGATGAAACAGCTCAAACATCGTGTGGGTTGACACCCTGTGGATCATAGCACAAAACAGAATAAATAGCAAAACCACACATCTCCAGCAGACTTTGGGGTGAAAGGCCTACAGTTTACAGCTTGTGACCTAAGTTTGAATCCCCAGGGTTTTAATAAATCTTCCAATGAGGATAATCAGAGACAACTATCCTTTCTCTATCACACGCTTATCCATGTATTTCCTTGAAATGGTGTCTCTTTCTGAAGAAGAGCTGCAGCTTTCACGGGCCCTAGCATGATCTGGTTTCTGCTCCCCAGAGGACTGGATTAGAGGCACATGTGACTATGCCCAGCTATTTACGTAGATACCAGGGAATAGAACTTAGTGACTTATTTATAACTGTATATGGCCTAACACACTTTTTAGGATCAGCCTTTCAGTTTGTTTGCTGATTTGGATGTTTGGTTTTTATAGCCTTGAACTTCCTACCTGTTACATTTGATTTAAAATCAATTAAAAATATTCAGTAACTTTTATGTTTCCCTGTGTTACATAGGACTGTTTACACTGGCAGGTTTTGATCTTACTTACAAAGAGGTAAAGTAAAACTGTAGAAAGAAAAACTTGTCTCACTAAATAATCAGAGAAAAATACACAAGGGACCTTGGCCTATATTCTCTGCACATCTCTGCTTCTAGCACCATGATGATGGGGCCATAGCAGGTGGTCTGAAAGTTTATGGATGAAGGTGGCCAGAATGTCACAATGCTTCACATGGATGTTATCCTTCTGCAGCTGCACTTAGGAGATTAATGAGGAAATGGGTGCACATAGAAAACATCTAAATGACTATATTTTTACATTTGGTAACTGCTGGTGACACAAGCCCACACCATCTGTTGACTTGGCAGCTGTGACAGTTGACAGCATTGCTCAATGGAGGAGCCAGAATTCACTTTTGGGAGGGTAAATGCACAATTAAGCAGAGCTGAGAGAGCTTGCAGAAAATGGTGTTAGTGGCAAACTTGGAATCAACTTGCTCAATTTTTGTGCCTTGCAGGTCCTGGGCCTCTGAAAATTAATTCCTTCAGCCAAATCTCATTTTTCTTCACCCAAGATATGGAAGTCTGGCCTCTGGGTAGAGCTTGACTGCTGCTGTCTTGAAACCAAACAAGCTGTGTTACTCAAAGGAGACATGCCTGAATTCCCCAACATCCCAGCATGCAAAGCGGGGAAGGGCTCTTAAGGCTCCTGAGGCCTATTGCTTTTGCCAGCATAGGTCAGGATATAATAATTGCTTGGGGAGGGGGACTCGTCATTGGTACATCTGAGTTGCTTATGCTCCTGTAAAAAACCTCAATTAAATACATGGATTCACCGATCTGGACTTGGTGGAATCATTCCATTGGTCTTTCTTCCAGTCTTCGTATCTCCCAGAAAAAGCCACACAACTCCAAATAAACTTGGTCGAGGCCTTTAAGACCTCAGGGTTTTCTTTTTTTTCTTTCTTTCTGTCTTTCTTCCTTTTTCTTTTTCTTTTTCTTTTTGATTTTTCAAGGTAGGGTCTCACTCTCTAGCCCAGGCTGACCTGGAATTTACTATGTAGTCTCAGGGTGGCCTTGAACTCACAGTGATCCACCTACCTCTGCCTCCCTAGTGCCTGGATTAAAGGCGTGTGCCACCACGCCCGTCTTGGGGTTTTCTTATCTATGTTCTCATATACCCTGCTTCACTAGACTTCCTTTACCACGTAAGAGGATGTTTTCCATAGCCTGCAGATTTTGCCCAATTTATTTACCAACTTCCAATTCTGAAAAATTCCATACTCAATTGTCTTGAAACATATAGGTCTGTCTATTGCTAGATTAAAACATGTAAAATCGAAAATTTATTCTAAATTAGACTCTCCAATAACATTATTAATCTGAATAATTTATATTCAAATATGATACGAAAAATTTTTGGAAAATTACATTATTTTTCAATTGACTCAGTGGCAAGATCTAGTTTAACTTGAACTAATTGGTTAACATGTTTACCTGAATTGACCAAGGGCCACTATTTATATATTCTTATTAGGAATGTTAATAATTCACCAAAGAACTATATAGTTGGTCATTTTGGGGGATGATAGATAATATGTTTTCATATCCTCACTAACATAATATACTGCTATGGAAATAAGTTGTGTTATAAATAATTCTACCTGTGTTTTCTCAAGTGATATTTAGAGTAACCCTGAAATGTAATGAGTGCATTCCTTCACCAATTTTTCAGATGCCAAGAATGAAGTTACATTGCTGGTAAGTAAGAGAATTGTGATTTGAAACTAGGTGTTTGTTTTTACTTTTCTATTTTCTTGCTCTTTCACATTTTGCCTTAATATTTATTGTTAATTTTATTATAGAATTAAAGGCTTTAGTAACAAAGTGAAGCATTTGAAAAATTAGAAACAAATCATGGGCTGGAGAGATGGCTTAGTGGTTAAGGCATTTGCCTGCAAAGCCAAAGGATCCCGGTTCTATTCTCCAGGACCCACGTAAGCCACAGGCACAAGGGGGCACATGCATCTGGAGTTCATTTGCAGTGGCTGGAGGCCCTGGAGTGCCCATTCTCTCTCTATCTCTCTCTCTCTCTGCCTCTTTCTCTCTTTCAAATAAATAAATTAAAAATAAAAAGAAAGAAATTAAAGCTACCCAGAGTGCAGGTATGTCGCTGTTGTACAGGTGCAGTTACTCTTTCCTTCAATGCATTTGTTGTATATTTTTAACAAAATAGAGATTATACAAAGATGCTACTTTGCATATAATGATTTTCACTCAAGTTCTATTATATAAATATTCTAATGTATTAAATTATTTCCTACATCATGGTTTTGCCATATTTTAAAGACTTTGGTGCCGAGAATTCAGGGCATGTTATCATTTTCAGAATTTATAGGTTCCTGTTCCTTCGTGATATCCATTCTACAGTATTTCCCACCCAACCACCCACATACACTCTCACCTGTCTCATGTTTGTCTCTGGATAGAGCAATATTCTGATAAAATTAATGTTGTAAACAAGATTTATATGTTCCTAAATTATTTCATTCATAATGTGTTAAGGACCAGGCTTAGTTTATTAACAACCTACTAATCCTCTATCTATCTCTCATTATCTATTGCCTTTCTACCATCTTTCTATATATCTATTATATATTTATTTGTTTATCACCTATATCTCTCATGTTTGTATATTATCTAGCTACCTCATTTATCATCTATGTATCTGTTTTCTATGTATCTTCTATCATCAATCTACCTGTATTCTACCTATATCATTTTTCATCTAGCACCTATAATCAATCTTTCATTTGTCTATCTAATAATGTATCAAATCTATCTCTAGTTACCATCTGTTTATTGCAACTACATCTAACTGCCTCCTGCTGTCCATAAGGATCACCCATTACACTTTAAATTTGTTAGGCACTGCATAGTTACAAACAAGGCAAAGCATGCTATGAGGAGGAGCAGTAGCCTTCACTGTGGTCCTGAGTGAGCGTTTCTCTGGAGTCTATACCTAGAATGTGGATTATCAGTTTTAAGCTATACACACATTGCATTTCTATAAGTCAGGCTAGATTATTTGGGGAGCACATTTACTCGTTAAATCTCACATCAATATTCCCTGAGTGGCTTTAATTTCTGCATATTTATACTAACCTAAACTTGAAATTTTGAAATGTGATGGCTCCAACCTGAAATTTCATTCTGACTTGCATTTCTCAATGGTGGTGAGAAAATATTTATATTCTGGTTATCCATCAGTGGTTTTTTTGCCTACAGATTTGTTCTTTGTATTCCTTGTGCATTTTCTTTCTTTTCTTTTTTTTTTTTGGTGCATTTTCAATTGGATTTTTGCTTCCATTTATATTTTACTAGCTTACACAAATATGAGTAGAAATATTACACTTTATGAAAATATTAACATTTCTTTTATCTATTTCTTATTATTGAATATTTTGATGAGATTTATTTGTTGACATTTACATAATGAGACAACAAGTATTCCAGTGTATTTGCTTATACTTCTATTTGGTTTCTAAACCATTTTCTCAAACAAACACAAGTACTAGGATCTATCAATAGCACTCTTTGTTTAGTGTTTAGAATAAGAAATTATTCAGCTGCCAATATTTTGTGTCAACTTACATACTGTATGATTTCCTATGTTCCAAAACTTTTGCCAATTTTGAGTATTGCTTTCATTATGACTAATTACCTTGTTTCTCTCATACCTGTGAGTTTCAATTAGCATTCCTTCAGTAACTAAAACATTGAATATACAGTGCTATGAAATTTTCTGTACTTATTCATGTGCCATAGTCCAAGATATATCTCATAAATGTACAATCACATATGTATATATTATATATATGGTAAAATTATATATACATATATATACAATTCTTACACATTATTAAGTCAATTTCTTTTACTACTATTCTTTTGCAATTTTTTCTTATTTTTTCATTTGAATTTTAGAATTAGTTTTAACTAAAAAACTATCTCTGAATATATTATTGGGTTCTGTCAGCAAATATTTTATTTGGGATTTATTTGGTTAAGTTTATTTTTTATTATATTTATTTATTTATTTGAGAGAGAGAAAGAAGCAGAGAGAGGGAGAGAGAATGGGTGCACCAGGGCCTCTAGCCACTACAAATGAACTGCAGATGCATGTGCTCCCTTGTGCATCTGGCTTACTAGGGTCCTGGAGAATTGAACCAGGATCCTTTGGCTTTGCAGGCAAACAGCTTAACCACTAAGCCATTTCTTCAGCTCCGAGTTGGTTAAGTTTATATATCACTTTGGACTGGATTGATTTTTATAATGTAGGTCTTCCTATACAAGAACATAGAATTTCTTTAACTTAGTTCTCCTTTATGACTTTCAAAATACTTTACACTTGCCATATACAGATCTCTTTTCTCAATATATTTCTAAATATTGTGCCATAGTGGCAGTTGTACTTTTAAATGAGATTTATTCCTCCATTATAATTACTTACTTTTGTATGTGTGAAGATTATTGATTACTTCTATTAATAGTATATACTGCCTCATTAAATTATTTTATGGTTTGGAATTGTTTTCTAAAATTTGCTTTACTGGGTTAGTTTTAACTCTTTTTCAATATTTGCATGTAATTATATTCTCTCTTTTCTAATTCTGTTTCCAGTTCTCCAGAGTAATATTAATACTAAAGTTGGCAGTAAATATTTTTTATTCTTAACTTTGAATGCTTTTTCACATGGAGATGGCATATTTTATGATATTGGTTAGAGAAATTTTATTCATTTTTATGAGAAAGAGCAAGAGAGATAGAGAATTGGTCACCAGGGCCTCAGCCACTTAAGCAAACTCAGCCACATGTGCCATCTAATAGATATGCGTGACCTGGCACGTGTGTCACCTGGCACTTGTGTCACCTTGTGTATCTGGCTTACGTGGGATCTAGAGAGTCAAACGTGGCTCTTTATCCTTCTCAGGCAAGTTCCTTAACTACTAAGCCATCTCTCCAGACCAGAAATTTTATTCTTATTAAGCAATAATTTTTCCAGGTGTAGTGGTACTCTCCTGTAATCCCAACTCTTGGAAAGTTGAGGCAGGAGACTGCCTGCAGTACACAGCAGCGAGTTGTAATCTAGTCTGGGCACAGAAGGAGATCCTGTCTCAATGCACCCAAAATAATGGCAACTCTACCCAAAGAAAAATTTCACCCTTGGTGTAAATAATCACAATTTCTCTTTTTAGTTTTGTTCATATTGTAATAAATATTCTAAAGTTTCCCTGTACTTTTCATTCCTAGAATAAACTTCACTTTGTCAAAACATGTAATGTATTGCTGAATTCTGTAATCTAATATTTTCTTTAGAATTTTACAATTATATTCATAAGTATACTAGATATGCTCTTTTTGTTTACCACTTATGAGCTTTTGGTTTCAAGGTTTTATTCTTTTCTTTAAAAATTATCCAGAAGCCTTTCTTATTTTCTTATATCCTGGAAAACTTTAAATCATACCACAGTGATTTTTTTTTTTCAAAATACTCTGTAATTTATTTAGTACAAGTTTCCTCTGAAACTGTGGCTCTGGTGCTTTGGAGGGAAATAAAATTTTCTCAACCCAGTATCTCTCCTTCACTGAATTTGTTTAATTTGTTTAAAAAAAAAAACTTTAAAAATATTTTTTTTTTTATTTGTGAGAGAGAAAGAGAGAGAAGCAGATAGAGAGAACAAGCCTACCAGGGCCTCTAGTCACTGCAAACAAACTCCAGATACATGAACCAGCTTATGCATCTGGCTTCACATGGTTACTAGGGAATTGAACCTGGGTCCGTTGGCTTTGCGGGCATGTGCCTTAACCATGAAGCTATCTCTCTACCCTGAAACTGTTTAATCTTAACAAGAGGGTGGGTTCTGTTATATGTGGTTCTTTATGGCTCCTATTCTGTTCATCCTACCTTGTGATCTTGTGTGTTTCCTAACACCTGAACTGCTTGATGCTCATTGCCTAGGACAGATGTTTCCTCTTGCAGAGGTGCTGTTTTGGGCTTCTGCTCCATCCATGGACTTCCAGAAATATTACCGCTGTGCCCCTGAGGAGAGTCACTTCCCTCCAGTTTACTTTCTGCTCTGCTTTAGCAAGCTGTCATTCTTTGTGGTGCTTCCCATGTTTGTGGTGGGAGGTAGTATAGAAGGTCCTTGGCTCTCATGTACTCTAATTCTTGTTCCCATGAGGCCCCCATCTCATTATAGGAGGATTTCAACTATCATGGAATTTGCTTGTGTTTCTCCTAAACAAAGTGAAGCCACAGAACTGAACCAGAATGTGAAAGAAGCCTTATAAGGAAAGCAGCTTAGATTTTCTTTTTTTATTGCCAATATTTAAAAATGTTTGTTTTAATTTGTATTTTATACATTATGTTTAGATATTTTTAGTTAGAAATATAACTTAACCTTCCATTATTAGAAGATAGAACTTTCTCAAATTTTTTTTTTTTTTTTGGTTTTTCGAGGTAGGGTCTCACTCTGGCCCAGGCTGACCTGGAATTAACTATGTAGTCTCAGGGTGGCCTTGAACTCACGGCAATCCTCCTACCTCTGCCTCCCAAGTGCTGGGATTAAAGGCATGCGCCACCACACCTGGCCTCAAATGTATTTTTACACTATCTTCATATCTGTGTTATTTTGTGTCCTTTAAAAACGATGTTTTTATGTCCTCTGTGCCAATGTGTGTTGATCAATATCACAGTGTTTCATCGGATTTCACCTTCATTTGGTATAGTCTTGTATGGTTTTTCGTTCCCCCATCAGAATTTTTCTACTCACATTTCTTTCCACTGGCATAGCATGTTCTCCTGAGCTCCTTTGCCCACTGTGTGCTCACACCTCATGGACGCACTCACACCATTAAGGCTTTTAGCAGTTATGTGGACTCATGGCCACATTTCTTTTCTCGTGTGTGTGTGTGTGTGTGTGTGTGTGCTCGTGTGTGTGTGTGTGTGTGTGTGTTGAGTTCTGTGAAATACTTTGTACTTCATTTGTAGATTTTGTAGATTGTTCTTTGTTTACTCATTTTTGTAGCAAGTTTGTGTTTATGTTGGGAAAACACTATCGAGATTTGTTGATATTCTGCCTGTGACCTGGGGTTAGTTTTAGTTTTATGTCTCCTCTGTTTAAGGACATGGGTGTAATGTGAGAACTGTCTAAGAATGGGTATCACTTTTCTCTGCTTCCAGAAACATGGACTCATTTCTGAACTTGATGTTTGCTGCCTAAATTCTGTGCAAGGGCAGCTTCCTGGAGTGGATGGAGCAGAGGCACCTTAGGGAACAATTTGTTGACAGCACATGGGCCTTTGGCACAGTGTCTGCAGGGGTTTGTGCTGCCTTCACCTTTAGGATTCCACTTGGGACAGCTGCACTGAGGTCCTAACCTCATCCTGCGTCTCCCCTGCATGACTCCTCAGCTGTCCCCATGTCTTTTGTCAGCCCTCTGACAGATTTTAGAATTTGAAGCTCTGGCTGTCTGGCTGGCTGGTTGTGTTTCCTTTGCTGCCTTTAGATGTTTTCTTGGAGGAAGAACAGTGAAATGTTCACTTAATGACTTCATTTTCAAAGCAAAACATAATTAAGTATTTTCTACTTTTTTCTGAATTCTGTGAATATATTTTCAATTTGTCAAATGCCTCTAAGAACATTTCTCATGTTTTGGATTCCAGTGTTTCATAAAGAATACATATTAAATTTTGTTAATGCTATTTCTATTTCTATAATAAGGAAAAACAACCATAGATGTCAAAATGGTTATTTTCAAATCCAGAAGATATATGGATGACTCTGACCAAGGGTCGCTTAATTCAGAAGACTTCCATATACTGGGGACAATGATGAATCTCTCCTAACTTGTGCCAGGACATCCGTAAATAAGTCTGAGACCAAAAATATATTTGTACAACCTATAATGGCATTCAATGGCTCTGGCCAAAAATATCTTTCTGCACTCCATCAATATACTTCCAGGGTCTTTTAGAGTAGTTACCCTCTGTGCAAGAGACTCTAACCACCACAACTT
The DNA here is from genome assembly GCA_036365145.1 of Orientallactaga sibirica. Lineage (NCBI taxonomy): Eukaryota > Metazoa > Chordata > Mammalia > Rodentia > Dipodidae > Orientallactaga > Orientallactaga sibirica. The sequence continues at coordinate 51,702,049 of JAEOAD010000005.1, forward strand.
TGTGCCCAATTCAGCAGAAATAGTTAACGATATGACGTCATTGTCCCTTGTCCTCTAACAGCACTTAGAGTGTCTTCTCATGAGAAGAGGAAATGAGAAGGGGGTAGAGTTAGGGTAACTAGACCCCTGAAGGTGCAAAGTTTGCACTTGATAGAAATCAGATGATCTGACTTCTTATCTCTTGCCTAGTTCCCCAGACCTAAACAAACAGCCAGGACTCCTCCAGGATTTAAACATCGTGGTTGATCAAGTTCAGCCTCTGGAACTTGGTGCCAGAGTTAATCTCTTCCTGAGACAGCCCCTAGCCCTAACCATCCAGCTGTCCCTCTGGTTCACCTGAGCCAGAAGACAGCCTACGATTAAAAGGTTATAAAAACCCTTGAAAGGGAGGGCAGGCTCTCTGATCACTTGGGAAGTTCAGCTGTGGGCGAGTTTTCCCCTCGGCTGGGCCTGAGTTGGTTCTGTCCAGGCCCAGGCTCAGCGGGAGGGGTTCAGCCTAGGCCTTAGCCTTAGCCCAACTGGGCACCCCTCTCCCAAGCCCTTACTCTCCACATGGGTTCTTTATCCCCTCCATCTCCTCACATGGCAGGAGCTCCTTGAACTTTCTTTTGGCTTTCTTTCCATGCTTTTGTCCAGGCTCTCCTTGTGGTATGTTTAGCCATGTGGGTGCCTTTCCTTGGTTCTGTACTTCCCTCAATAAATATAATAATTTTTTTAAAAAAATAATGCTGCTTAAAATATGTAAGATGATCATCTTTTTAAATTCCTCAATCTCTTGGTACAATAAGATGTGTTAGTGCACATTTAATATTAATTTTCTGTGCATTCCTGAAATAAAACTTTGGAAGGCTAACAAAAATGAGAAAATTTAGGCTGGAGATATGGCTGAGCAGTTAATGCATTTCCTGGCAAAGCCAAAGGACCTTGGTCCAATTCTACAGGGCCTATGTAAGCCAGATGCACAAGGTGGCACATATGCCTGTAGTTTAAAAAAAGAAAAAAATGAGAAAAATTATATTTATCGTCCACTATTCAATATTTATTGATATGTACTCAATAAACATTATTAAAGACTTTAGGTATATAATCTGCCAAAATTCTCGACAGCATTTCATGAGATTAAATAGTATTTCATAGATGAGAAAATAAAGACTGACCAAAAATAAGTTGTACAAGTTTACAGTCTTACAAAAGTTCAGTTTTAAGCAGGATCACTGTCTTTATAATGCATTATTTTATTATTATTATATGCTAATATATTTAACACAGCAATTAATTTTAGGGCAAAATCTTCAGATTTTTCTTGTTATTTTGAATGCTATGATTGATTTGAAGTTATCTTTTAAATCTCCTTAAATAGGTTTTGATAATTTGATTTTTATAACATGTTCTCCTTTATTAAAATAGACTAAATATGGGAGTATTTTTCCCTTGATTATTTTCCTTATGCATTCTTTGTTTTTAAAAAGACCTAAGATTCCCTGCACCTCATGCAGAAAGTACACTCAGACTCAAATATCAATTCTTTGCTCTTGTTTGTTTGAGTGCATTTTGTGAATATTTAGTTTTAATTGGTAATTTCCTTTCAGTTTTCCTTAAATGTAATTTTATGTTTTATTCTACATCATGAGTTTAAAAGCCCAATATAGTTTCCCTTCTATTTCTTTTAAAATATTGATTTAATTCAAAGGAATAAATCCATTTCTTTTAGCATTAGCCATTTTTCACACTATAGTAATTTCAGGGCCATTATTTTCTAAATAACTTGTAATTGTAGTTTTGATTTTCCCTTTTTTAAACTTTCCCTGAGTAGATTTTAAGATATGCTTTTATTATTGTATGTTCTTTTTATTGGATCGTCATTAGAGGAAATGCTTTATAATGTCTGCCTTTGAGAATTTATGCAAGTTTTATAGCCACAGAATATAGCCAATTATGGTAAATGTTCTTAATCTTTAAAAATAAGGTATATTCTAGGTATGTAGAAAAAAACTCCTCTATGCACGATCATGCATTAGATGGAACTTCTATGTATTGTTTACATGTACTACTTTTTTATGTTTGTTCTGTCATCCCTGAAAAAGATGAAAATAGAACTAACAACAGATTCAGGTACGACCCTACTGGACATCTACCCTAAAATCTCCATGCTTTTCTGTAGAGATATTTGTTCAACCACATTTATAGCTTCTCAATTCATAATAGCTAAGAACTGGTATCAATCCAGAAGCCCATCATTGGACAAATGAAAAAGGAAGATGTGGTACATTTACAAAATAGAATTCTACTCAATTGTAAGAAAAAAATAATACAATGAAATTTGTAGGAAAATGGACAGACTTGGGTCAGATCATACTCAGCAAACTCAAGCAAGCAAAGAAAAACAAATGACAGGTGTTTGCATTCATCTGCAGTTCCTAACCTGGAACAGTTTGAGTTGCTGGCATACCTGACAGGCACCTTGAGGCCCAGACAATAAGGATACATGGGCTTGGGGGAAGGCGAATGGGACGTTGGGAGGAAATAAACATACAACTAAACCCCAAATGAGCTGGTACCATAGAAACTTTTCTTCTTGAAGATACGCTAAAAGATTTAACCCTCAACAGGAGTATGAGAGGATCATCTGGAAAGAAGGGCCCTGGAAATGGTGGGATGAGCCTAATCTTAAAACATTTGGCTCTGGCCTCTAACAGTATCAGAAACTGGTTGCTAACCACATTTAGCTGTTGATCAGAGAAACCTACAAGGTCCCCAAAACAAGACAGGCTTCTTTGAAAGCACTTGATTACCCACTTGAGGCAAAAGGTAAGTCCCTATTGTTGAAGACATCATATGCTGCCAACACAAAACATTGAGAGACCTGGCTGGGATCCAGAAAAGAGACAGCCTGTCTAGTACTGGAAAGCCCTACATGAGCTTCTGGGAGAACATGACCTACAATGGCGTGAGCAAGCAGGGGCCTAAGCTACTCAGAAACAAACAGTCTGAAAAGAAGCACACTCCAGTGTAATGGTGGCACACAACCTTGATGGGTAACCAATGGCTTTCTGATTGGCTACAGGATCTGCTAAGTAGAAAGGAAACAAAATCTGGAACTGGAAACTGAATCAGAAATCCATGGAGACAAATATTATGCTCTCTAATGTCAATATCCTACTAGTCTCTGGCTAAAAGAAGGGCTACATTCATCAAAATCTTGCTCAATTAATAACACTTATCCTATTTAGCCTATGCTGACTTCACTTTGCATTGGTTGATCTGTTTGTCTTTTTCAGAAGGTAGTTAGACCTGAGGAGATAACTCTTCCCCACCACACACACACACTTCAGCCAAGGCCCAGAAGAAACCACAGATGGATTGAGGAGATGAGCAAAAGTGCTTCTTCCGTGGTGAGCCTGACAATCAGCACCAGGGTGAAGAAGATAGACGCTGAGGATACTCAACACTTACCACAGCAGAGATCCAGAGGGTCTTAAGAGCTCATCACTGAAGTAAACTTAAAATACACCCAACAAGGCTTAGGAAATTTTGCAGAAGAGGGGGGCAGAAAAATTGTAATAGCCACAGGTTGGGATATCATATCCAGAGGTATTGCATCTCCTCCCCAATGACTGACTGTTGTTCTCACAATTCATAACCCAAAACCCAATGCAGAATACCACAACCCCACGAAGGAGGGCCCTCAGTGGAATGGGGGAATGGAGGAGAGAAATGATGGTACCAACACATCATATGTCCATGCAAAGTATATTTATATTTAAAAAATTAAAGCTAAAAATAGTCTACTGAATTTTTCTACTTTGTTATTGTTGCAGTCAGGTTCGCATTGCTGGCAGAATCACCCGACTAAGAGGAGCTGGTGGGAAAAAAAGAGGTTTATTTTGGCCTACAGGCTCGAGGAGGAAGCTCCATGATGGCAGGAAAAACAATGGCATGAACAGAGGGTGGACATCACTCTCTGGCCAACATAAGGTGGACAACAGCAACAGTAGAGTGTGCCAAACACTGGCAAGGGGAAGCTGGCTATAATACCCATAAGCCCACCCCCAACAATACTCTGCCTCCAGGAGGTGTTAATTCCCAAATTGCCATCAGCTGGGAACCTAGCATTCAGAACACCCAAGTTTATGGGGGACACCTGAATCAAACCACCACATTCTGCCCCTGGCCCCCATAAATGATAACCATACATGATGTAAAATGCAATGCATTCATCCAACTTTAAAAGCCCCCATTTTTTTTATCAATCCTAATGATGGTCCATACTCCAAGGTCTTTTAACTGAGCCATAATGCCAAAAATAATCCCCCCAAAACCCATAATGACACAGAATAAACATTCACACTGCAAAGGATGGCATTGAGCAAAGCAAAGAAATATTCAACCAATACAAGATTTAAAACAACCAGGGCAAATGTCAAACTCTGCAATTCCAATCCAACAACTAGTCAGTGACAAATCTCCCAAGTCCGATACTTCTGAGCAGCAACAAGTCTCTGGAGTTCCAATTCCGCCCCTCCAGCTAGGCTACTCACAGTCCTGGAAAACTTCATCCAGGGCCGGCAGCTTTCCTCAGAAGCTGGCATCTCCACTGGGTCTCCACTGCAACCCACAGTCCATCCTCATGGCCCCATGGGATCTCCATGCAGGCAACCAGCAAACCTGCTTCACACTGTCTGTGGCCATTTCCAAAACACAAGACCGTGTAGCAAATTCAATGACCCTCTCTTTCCTGCATTTCTTATACTCCACAATACCAGAGTGCCAATTTGTTAATCCAGGGGGGAATAAATCAGACTTTGAAGAACAGGACACTCCTTCAACATTCAGGCCCCTTCAAAAGAGTCTGCATTCTTCCTGTTGCCCCAGTGCAGGTCAGCTAGCCCAATCTCAAAGGTTATAATCTCTCAATTGCAGCTGAATGGGCAGAGTTCACCCAAAGATTTCATTTTTTCTGTGCCATATCCCTCTGGTCACACCAGTTCATTTCTATGCAAAGCAACCCTGCACAACTTCTCAGGATACTGGCTAACAGCAAACTTCTCACACAAACTGCTAGCCCAGTCCAAGTAAAGCTCTTTCTCACCCTCATAAGCCAAACCTCACAGTCTCATAGTTCTTACTGCATTCAGGTCTTTCATCTCTGACCAGAATAGTCCATTAAGCTGTACTTACAACACTACAAGGTGTCTCTTAGGCCAAGGTTTCAAATCCTTCCACATTCCTCTTGAAAATGAGCTCCAAAAGGCCAAAGCCACACAGTCAGGTGTCTAGCAGCAATCCCACTCGGTACCACTTTACTGTTGCAGTCAGGTTCACATTGCTGGCAGAAATCACCCAACTAAGAGCAGCTGGTGGGAAAAAAGAGGTTTATTTTGGCTTACAGGCTCAAGGGGGAAGCTCCATGATGGCAGGAAAAACAATGGCATGAGCAGAGGGTGGACATCACTCTCTGGTCAACATAAAGTGGACAACAGCAACAGGAGAGTGTGCCAAACACTGGCAAGGGGAAGCTGGCTATAATACCCATAAGCCCGCCCCCAACAATACTCTGCCTCCAGGAGGTGTTAATTCCCAAATTGCCATCAGCTGGGAACCTAGCATTCAGAACACCCAAGTTTATGGGGGACACCTGAATCAAACCACTACAGTTATGTTTCTGGTAATCTATAATTCTGTCAGTTTTTCTTACTATGTATAATATTATGTTATTCTCTACTGGAAGACTTAAGACTCACCTTTTTAATAGCTTTTTCTATATTAAAATGTAGTACAGCAAGGCAGGGATTGGGTAGCTGGGACACGGAGGGCAGCTTCTGCACCTGCAGTACAGCCTGTCTGCCTGACCTTCAGCAAGGATACGAGTTTGAAACATGGCTACTCTGAAAGATATTACCAAGTGGCTGAAGTCAATAAAAAACATCCGATTCTGTGAAAATGGTAGCAGCAGAAAAATACACCCTTGCTGAGCAGGAGCTAAAACCAGCTCAAGTGCGTGGGATAGGAGCACTGGCTCTGTATGAAAAAACTGATATTAAGGGGCCTGAAGACAAGAAGAAACAGCTCATTGGTGTGTCCTCAGATCAAGGGCTCTGTGGTACTATTCATGCCTTGATTACTAAGTAGATAAAAAGTGAAGTGGCTGTACTCACAGCAGCTGGAAAAGAAGTTATGCTTGGTGATAAAATCAGGGGCATAGTTCATAGTACTCATCCCAACCAGCTTCTGATGTCATTCAAAAAGTGGGAAGAAAACCTCTACTTTCGGAGATGCATCAGTCATTGTCCTTGAATTAATAAACTCTGGATATGAGTTTGATGAAGGCTCTATAATCTAATCAATTCAAGTCTGTTATTTCCTATAGGACAGAAGAAAAGCCCACCCTTTCTCTTAATATCATTGCTAGTTCTGAGAACATGAGTATCTATGACTATATTGATGCTGACATGCTACAAAATTACCAAGAATACAGTCTGGCCAACATCATCTACTACTTCCTGAAGAAATCCACCACCAGTGAGCAGAGTGCCAGGATGACAGCTATGGACAATGCCAGCAAGAATGCCTCCGAAATGATTGATAAATTGACTTTGACATTCAACCACATCCACCAAACTGTCATCACGAAAGAGCTGATTGAAATTAACTCTGGTGCTGCTGCTCTGGATTAATGAAAATCAAGTTCCATCCCCTAATAAGAGGTAAATAAGGATAATTCAACAAGCAGATTTTGTGTTTAGCTGATTGCTGTCTTTGTTAGAGGAAATTTTAGGCCCATGTTTGAATTACTAAAGACAGCAAGATGTTTGTAAATGATCTCACCATAAATTTACAATGAGGAAAGTAATATAGTAGGGGAAAATGTCAGAATATTTCATAAATTTTTCAGTCCAACAGTTTTCCTTGGCATTATTTTGTTAACACACACACACACTTTTGCTTTTATTATAGTTGTTTAGTTTCTGTACATTTACAATAAGATCTAACCAGGTGGAAAAGTTGCCAAATCTGTTTTCTTGAAAATCCTTTATTTGAGAAAATACTGTACATGATGCATCTATCCCTTTCTTACCCTGTGTTCATCCTGAAGCCATCAAACATTTTCTACATTAAAATAATTACTCTGAAGGTATCACTGCTTGTGGTTTTTCACACTTCTTTTATGCCATTTGCGTGTGTCCTATGGCATTAGTAGACATTCTTTCCATGTCTGAGAAACACTTTCCTCCTTTCAGTTCCTGTTCATTGTCCTTCATTTATGCTTAATTATTTTCTGCTGTTATTAGTTCTTCTAATTCTCCCAAGGTTTTGGTGCATCCATGAACTCTCCCTATTTCCATGTTCTCCTCCTTGGAGATTTGTTTCTTTTATAAGTGTCAGTCCTCATCACTACACTGATGACTTTTTAAAGTGTTATCTTTTATATTGAGCATCCTGAGATGTCAACTCCCCTCATCAACTAACCGATAGGCAAATGTCTTTGTCTACCTGCATAGACACTGAGAATCCAGAAGACCCATCTATTATCTTCCTATTTCTACCTCTAGCCTAACAAAGAGAACCTTGTGTTTGTACTTTCGGCTTCATTTGTCATCACCACCTTGAGTTTCATCTGTCCTTGCTCTTGGCTATCTTGTACAGAACTTGTAGCAGAAACAGTAAGAGCCTGAATCTACTGTGATTATTTACTCACAAGTACTGATATGGACAGGCCTACTCAAGATAAATTCTCACTATTAGTAGTATCCTGAAGGTCTAACTCCTATTTTTATATAAAAGTTCTACAGTGTAAAAATACGTAATCTGCATGATAGCATACTCCTCTCTGCCCACTCTAAGTTAGTTATATTGTACATATTTAAATATTATAAAAAGGTAAACTTCAATATTTGTTCTTTTTTTTATACTTAAAAATTAAAGCTTTATTTTGCTGACCAGGCAAGAAAGCTAATGGACAGTATTAGGCAAGATTTATTAAAACAAAACTAACAACGCCCACCCACCCAGCCAGCTATATGTAACACGCTACTTAAACGTTCTTCACCCTCCCACCCTCACCTGCATTGACATTAGAGGGGGAAACCCAGCATCTTACCACCCTACAAACAAGCAAACCCCATACATGCAAAAAGTCTTCCCTCTGTGGAAAGACTGATAGAAACAAAAGCCTAGGACAGAGCTGGTTACTTAAAGAGAAAGTAAACACGTCGTTTCACACGCCAACATTCAGCCAGTGTGCTCTGAGATAGCCGTAAGAAAACCACCACCTGAGCTCGTAAGTTAATACAATCATTATAAAAGGAGGTCTAAGACCATGTGGATACACACACACAAAAACTTTTAAAACCATTACTGGTTAAATGATAATGGAAATCATCCCACCAGGCTGGCTTGTTAACCCCTAAGATCAGTTTTAAAAATAGACATTATTGAGGTATTTTGTCATCGTGACATTTCTAAACCCAACTCCTGAGTACTACAGTGGTCTCAGGATGCACTCACTCATCCTGGCAGGCCAGAAGCTGACCGGGGTTAGCAGAGAGGTAGAGGGTCAATACAGATTATCCTGATAATGTGCTTCTCAAATTTATCAAGTATTTAACAAACAAGGAAAAAGGAAGACAAAAAACGAGGGGGTGGGCAGAGACAAAAGTCAAAGTGTTACCTTTGGTAGGAAAAAAAAACACACAAAAAAAATTTTTTTTTTTTTAAAAAAAAGCAACATATACTTCACCAGTCACTGCTCAGCAGACAGTGCCGGCTCCAACTTTGGGGTCATGGCCACCCGGCTGGGGTCAGAAAACTATAAACACAATCATGAAGTCAAAAGTCTCATTCCCTTCCCTTCAAATACCTGATGTTCCCAAACCAGACCTTTAGGATTTCCACTAAAAGGACATGTTTGTAGACATTCAAATATGGATACAACATTTTTCTCTTGAAGAGAACGAGACCTAAAGGCCTTTATTTGTAGTTAAGTCCTCCAACAGGTCAGATTAACCAGCAGCAGAACACTGAACACCAAGGTCAAGACATGCGCAGTCCTAACTTTACTGTCTTTGGTGGGGAAAGCCAGGTGGGTATGAACTACTTCGATACAGTCCCAGACTGTTGCAAACTCAGTAGGACTGATGGTCTAAATAAATACCCTATATACTTTTTTTTTTTTTTTTTGGCACAACTGATTGATATCACTATTATTTTAAACAACAGGGAAGAAATAAGCCTACAACTTTGGCATATCTTTTTACTACCTACCAGAACACAGCCAACCTAGACTCTTCCAAACAGGAAGTCAACACATATACAAACAGAATTCTGCTGTGTCGTGTCTTTAGAAAACAAAACAGCTACAAAACAAAATGGGGAAAAAAAAACAACTTGCCAACTTGAAACAATTAAGTTTTGGCTTAACTAGAGTAAAGTGGACTGAGCCAGCCAATCCTAAACTGTTTTGTCAGCTCCATCACAAAGTTCCTTCATCTCGGCAGCTTCTTTGGCTCATCACATCATTTACATCCTGCTTAAGGGTACCCTTGTATGTTTCCCCCAAATAAGTTAGACTTAACAGGGCACTGTGTTTTAAATGGTGGAGCAATTTGCTTTTCATCATTTCCCAAAGCAGTGGTGTTGGGCACAGCATGACAGGTCAGTCAAATTGCTTTTCTCTGCCAGCTTTCTTAGACGTTGACCAGTTTGAGCTGTGCTGTTCCTGATGCTTTGATTTTAGGATTTCTTGAGTGACCAAAAATGGGGAAGGGGGATCGACTGAGCTTAAAAACAATGGCACACAATCAAAGATCCCCGCCCCCCATTGAAAGGATGCTCCCTGTTATATGCAGGAAGAGTACAGTAGGAATCTTGCTTGGAACAAGTGCCTTTTCTCTTGGACTCTAACATCCTTTCCCAATCTGTAGTCCCGTGTGTGTGTGTGTGTGTGTGTGTGTGTGTGTGTGTGTGTGTTTACTTTTATTTTTTCTTACTTTTGCCTCTTAAGTTCTGGTTTGTTTTGTCTTAATGTTTTGGGGCATGGTCTCATGCTAGCCCAGATTGACCTTGAACTAATGGTCTGTAGTTCAGGCTGGCTCCACTCATGGTGAACCCCACCCCCACCCCCACCCCAGGACTGTAAGGCATGAGCCTCACACCCAGATTTGCCTTTTTAAGGTTCTTTTGTACCTCTTCATCCCCTCCCATTCCTCCAACAAATTCTTCTTTAAACACCATATACTACTAGCTTTATAAGCTCAAGAATTTTCTAACTGAAGAAAACTTGTTAACATTATTCTTTGAAAACTAGATTTATCTGTGGCAGGGAAAGGCTGTTTTACCAGTCACGTGGTTTGTTCTGTACTCCACCTTCACTTTGATGATCATCTTTACTTTCCCTTTCCAACTCCCACACACACACCGTGTGGGGAAATGCTGTGATTGATTGAGAGTTTTTTTTTTTTTTTTTTTTTTTTAATGAATAATTGTAAGTAAACATGCTTGACATTTTAACTGTGGGTTAGATTGTACAGCCAAAGTTTCCACACTGTGGCTGGGTCTTAGTAATAGATGGGCTGGTGTGCAGCCTTCAGACGAGCAAGTCATGCAACCCCACCCAGTTGGGTGCATAGGGGAAGACACTGCCTTGCTTACCTTTGACATTGCATGGGTCTTGACCTGTTCTATCTCCAGAATGGTCTATGACTAGCTTCTGAGGAACATGGTCACATTTGGGAAACTTTTGTTTTTAAAAACAAATGATCATTTGTGGCTGCCCTCGACTGACTCCTGGCCCGAGGAGGGAAGGGGTGGGGGGTGTTGGTGCTGAGCACTTTGGTGAGAGTGTTTATTGTATAATGTAAGACTGCTCCAAATCAAAGCAAGGTGACAAAAAGCCAGTATCTGGAACTCCCTAGTGCAATGCCATCTAAAGTGCATGCATGCATGGCTAGGGTAGGATTGGGTGGAAAAAAAAAAAGTCCCATCCTGAGTGCTGTGGGGGAGAGAAAACCACCGTTTGTAGGGAGTGAATGATGGACAGGTCCGTTGAGATCTGCGTTGGCAGGTGTTGGGCATGGGTGGGGTGTTGTGTCAATTTAGGTTTGGAGAGGTGCCCATTAGAATTGGATATGTTGGTGTGAATTTTTAAGACAGCGTAAAGGAAATCTGAATCACCCATGGGTGTAAATACTTGGTTGCCACCTACCTGCCATTCCAAAAGCATCATCTTAAAATCCTCTGTAAATTTGGTCTCGAAGCCATTCTGTCACCAAGTCTGTTGCTCTAGGGTGGCCGGTAATTGACCCTCAGGCTGGCGGGAGTCCAGTGGCCCCAGGGCTGTATCCCCAGCACACTTAATTCTTCAATATTTGTTCTTTTAATTGTTCTTGAGGAACATAATTCTGGCACTCACCAAACAATTTCTTATGAATTTTATATGTGCAAAATGGCACTTTCCTTCTCTCAAAGGGATTCATGTCACTCCTTCTAAACCTCCTTCAGCCCAGCAACTTATCCACCTTGAAATTTAGATTTAATCTCTGATGCATTACAGAAGACAGAAGAAACCATTCATAAATATTTAGCCAAGAAGTCTATACTCCATGTTGAACTAGGAGATAAGTGCTGATATGATAGGTCCTCTTTGTGAGCTTGGTTTGAAGACAGGGCCCTGAAGAAGTGAGGTCTGTATGATTAATTCCCAACATAAAGTCTAGGCAATGGTGGTAGCTCACATTGCAGAACATGTTGGTTTAGAATCTCTTTTGAAAGAGGTATTTTACTAATCTTCAGAATGACTATGATATGGACAGAAAATATGGTACTATTCTGAGAAAGTGAGGGCAGTAAAGTTTGGAAATGTGCAGTTGATCCATATGGAGACACAGCTAGTGTTAGATTCTAGTCTGGAACACCAACTTCTAAACCCCATGATCAATGTTGCTCTTGATTCAAAATAGTTACCTTGGGGCTGGAGAGATGGCTTAGGGGTTAAGGCGCCTGCCTCCTAACCCTCAGAACACTGGTTCCAATCTCCAGCTGTTCCAATCTCCAGGTCCCACGTTTAGCCAGATGCAAAGTGACGCAAGGGCACAATGCCGAACTTGACCACAAGGGGGCGCACACATCTGGATTTCGTTCTCAGCTGAGACAGTGCTCACCCGCCCATCTCTGTCTTCCTCCCTCTCCCCTCCCTCCCTCTCTCTCTCTCTCTCTCTCTCTCTCTCTCTCTCTCTCTCTCTCTCTCTGTGTGTGTGTGTGTGTGTCTCTCCCTGTCTCTCTCTGTGTCTCTCTCCAAAAAAATTAATAAGATAAAATTAAAAAAAGTTAAAAAAAATAGTTACCTTGGATGGCCACATGTCATATGTTCTAACAATTTAATACAGTTATGTATAATGCATTTTTATCTTACTCTCCCCAGTTAACCTCTCTTATCCTCCTCCACCTCCCACTAAAACCCTTCTTATTCCAAACTAATATCCATTCTATTGGCACTCCTTTTTTGACTCACTGAGTTAAATTAAGATTAACAAATATCATTTCCTATAAGTACAGCCATGTGATTATTGACAAATAAATCAAAAAATACATACTGAAGAAGTGACGATATCTTCAACAAATGGTGTCAGGAAAACTGAGTATCTGCATGTAGAAGAATAGAGCTTGATCCTTATCTCTCACCCTGCAAAACTATGGACTCCAAATGAATTAAATACCTCAATGTAAGACCTGAAACTCTAAAACTGCTACAGAAAAAAAAAAGTAAGATAATAGACTAAAATATATTGGTGTAAGTAAGGACTGCCAAAAGGACTTTAGTCACTTAGAAATAAGGTAAATAATACAAAACTGGGACTGCATGAAATTAAAAATTCTTTGCACAGCAAAGAAAATAGTAAAGTAAGTTTAAAGGCATCCCATAGAATGGGAGAAAACCATGGCTACCTACACATCTGGCAGAGGGTTAATATCTAGAACATATAAAAAACTAAAAAAAAATAAGCATACCCCCCAAAAAACACAACCCAATCAAAAATTGGTTATGGAACTGAACATAGAGTCCTCAAAAGAAAAACACAATTGGCTAATAAGTATTTCAAAACAGCTCTCTGTTCTTAGCCATCAGGAAAATGTAAGTTCTAATAATTTTTGTGGCTCTTCTGTAATTTGAATAGGAGCACTTTAGCACTAGGGATTTTACCTTTGAACTAGCATCATTGTGGTTCTAGAGGCTGACACACTCACTGGCAGAATTGCTATCCACTATATTGATATTTAATAGATACATCTACATGTAAACTTAGTTCAGCTTATTATATTTTCTTGTTTCAGATAATGTATGAATGATTGCTTTATAAATTCATTTGATCTTCATAAATGCCATATGACTTAGATAATTATCATTCCTATTCTGTAGAAGAAACTGTTGCTGAGAAAGGTAAAATAATGCACCCAAGTCACAGAGCCAAGTGGTAAAGCCATTTGAGCCCAGCACTAATTTAGCCACTGTACTGTACCATCTGTCAGTATTTGAGTCTGTTTTGCAGTTTACCAGATAGGAATAGGGACAATAGTTTTAAAACACAGCTATACCTCCTAACAGTCCTTTCATGGAAAAGACTGAGTCCATATCTCCTGTTTAATCTATTGAGAGAAGTTGAAAGTGATGCTACATGGCTTCCATAGAGCCATGCCACTTCCATCTTGTTGTATGGAAAATACACTCATCAAGCCTCGTACAGTCATGCAGGATGCCATGTTGTGAGGAAAGCCATCTGGAGAGACCATGTGCACATATGTATGAAAACCTGCTTAATAGCCACAGTCGATTTTAGCATTCAAGTTGTCCCAGTCTGAAAGTTAGATATACATAAGAGTAATCAGCTCTAAAGAAGATTCCTGGCAAAGGTGTTCCAGTCACCCCCATTTTTTCTGGTATTTCATGATGAAGCCCCAGACACTGTGGCACAGAGTTATCCCCACTGTGCCTTGTATATTTCTAATCATCGTAGCAATCATTTGTTGAATTGCATCCCTCAAACAACCAGAATATAGTCAACCATGGTGAGGCACACCTGAAACCTGTCACTTGGGAGGCTGAAGAAGGAGGAATGTGGGTCTGAGGCCAGCCTCAGATACACAGTGAGAACCAGTCTCAAAACATCCACAATAATAAAACAGAGTAATATGATATAATCATAGTTATATAAATATCACATATCCTGAGACCACTTGCTTTCTGAATGTATAGAATAATACCCCAGGGCTATCTGGTTGAACCAATTAAGTACATTATATATTATACAAACTACACCTGAAGGAGCAATGCATTAAGCCAAGAGCAGTGTTTAAATTTTGGTCTGTTGGACAGTTCTCTATTCCCTGGAAAGCTGGGAGTTGTAGATTCTCTTGCTTATATTTTGCCAAGCTCAGTGTGCAGTGAATTTGTTCCTGGCTTCTTGCCCACCAAACCTTGGCCACTGTGTCACTTATCCTACTATTTTGTAGCCATGTATGAATTATTTTTGTGGTAAGGGTTTGTTCTCCATACAGTTAGGAGTATTGACCAAATTTGTTGACTGGTGTAATTCTCTTTCTATTGCCAGATTTGTCAAAAATGGTGAGTGTATTAGTCAGGGTTCTCTAGAGGAACAGAACAGATAGAATGAATTGTATTAAAAATAGTGAGGGGCTGGAGAGATGGCTTAGCGGTTAAGGTGCCTGCCTGCTAAGCCTAAGAACCTGGTTCCAATCTCCAGGTCCCACGTTTAGCCAGATGCAAAGTGAAGCAACGGTGCAATGCTGCACTTACCCACAAGGGGGCACACACATCTGGATTTCATTCACAGCTGCTGAGAAACTGCTGGCGTGCCCATCTCTGTCTCCCTCTCCCTCTCTATCTGTCTCTCTATATGTGTCTCTCCAAAAATAAATAAAATAATTTAAATAAATTTAAAAAATAGTGAGACACAGAGAAATTCAAGAATTATTAATATTATTGCAGGCAGTCTCTCTGAGCTTGGATACACTTATCTTTCTTTTTTTCTTTTTCTTGTTTTGGTTTTTTGAGGTAGGGTCTTGCTGTAGCCCAGGATGATCTAGAATTCACTCTGTAGTCTCAGGATGGCCTTGCACTCACAGCAATCCTTGTACCTCAGCCTCTAAAATTATGGGATTAAAGGTGTGCACCACCACTGCAATACACTACAGCAATATACTTTTCTTACTTGTATTCTTCATGTACCATGTGATGGACCAAGAATATCTATTTGCTCTTCTGGGTCCTATGAGTCAATAATAATTTAATCAATATATAAACTATAGACACATAAAAGGTAATACAGGACATATTGTTAGTGCATATGAGTAACTTAATGTGTTATCTGAGAAAAATTGCTACTTATGCCAATTATTCATTGACAAAATTAATTATTAATGAGGTATATATGGAATAATTCTTTTAGCCACTTGTTAATAGTAGCAAAGCAAACAAAGAGGATTAGACCCTGCTTTCCATGGAATCTAAAAACTGATGACTAGGGATTCAATAATTTATCTGTGAGATAGAAATTACAATTCAATTTGCCCAGATTTGTGTTCTAGAAAAGGTAATTTGTGCTTTGCATGTGATAATATACACACTTATTTTACCTTCATAATTTTTACATCTTATTCACCATAAGCATGACCAGCAAATACTGTTAAATTATTAATTTTTAAGGCTTAGAGAGACTGTATTAGATTAAGAGAAGGAAAGAAGAGAAAGCATAGAGAGATCCTGCCCACAAGAAAGCAGGAAGGATAGAGGCCCCCAAATTACTCATTTTAAGTAAAAATATAATATATACAAATACAGACATATATAATCTAATAATGTAGTACAATGTAGTACTTATATAGAATATAATTCTATGTAAAGTAATATGCAATGGTTCTGTAATAGGCACACACACACACACATATGCATCATAATGTTATCTAACATTTGGTAGCAATTCTAAATAATTAGCTTCTGTGAATTGAATTGATTTCTTCATTTAGACATACTTAAACCCATAATATAGATCAAGCATTTGCTATAAGTAAGTTTATACTAATGAAGTAGAAACTGTATCTTCACATATTAGACTATTTGCCCTAAATACATGGCAAGTGAAGAGATTATCTTGTCTGCAGATTTTGCCTCATTTTTCTAAAACACAGCTAAATTTTTCATATGTTAAATAAAACATTTTATTTTATTTATTTTTCTTAGTTATGGATATACTTATATGTAAAGAACACATATTGGTACCATCTTTTCTCTCATCCTTACCCCTTTTCCAAAGGGGTCCTTCTCATTGGGGATGCAGGTCATCCCCATGGGGATTGTGGGTCAGGCATTGTGGGTGCAGCAGTCAGTTATGGGGGAGAGGCAATGCCTCTGTGCATGGTGTCCCAACTTGTGGCTCTAATAATCTTTCTATCCCCTCTTCTGCAAAATTCCTTGAGCCATTTTAAAAATGTGTTCTAAAGCCGGGCATGGTGACGCACACCTTTAATCCCAGCACTCGGGAGGCAGAGGTAGGAGATCGCCAAGAATTAGAGGCCACCCTGAGACTACATAGTGAATTCCAGGTCAGCCTGGGCTAGAGGGAGACCCTACCTCCAAAAAAAAAAAAATGTGTTCTAGGAACAAAAATTTATTTTTTTAATTTAATTTTTTATTGACAACTTCTATTCTTGCAGACAATAAACCATATTTCCCTCCCCTCCCCCCATTTCCCTTCAGAACTGCACGCTCCATCATATCTCCTTCCTCTCTCCATTAGTCTCTCTTTTAATTTGATGTCATCATCTTTTTCTCCTATTATGAGGGTCTTGCGAAGGTATTGCTAGGCATTGTGAGGTCATGGACACCGAGGCCAATTTCTTTTTTTTTCTTTTTTCTTTTGGTTTTTGTGAGGTAGGGTCTCACTCTGGTCCAGGCTGACCTGGAATTAACTACCGAGGCCAATTTCTGTCTGGACAGTTGCATTGTGAGGAGTGGTACCCTTCCTTTGACTCTTACATTCTTTCTGCCACCTCTTCCACAATGGACCCTGAACCTTATAAGGTGTAATAGAGATGTTTTAGTGCTGGACACTCCTCTGTCCCTTCTTCTCAGCACTATGTTGCCATTTGGGCCATCCCAGTGGTCATCGCTATCTGAAAAGAGAAGCTTCTCTAACCAGAAGTGAGAGTAGCATTAATATGTGAATATAAACATTAAGTGTAATGCTTTAAGGGCAGTTTGATGGGAATAATACATACATTTAGCCAGACAAGAGCAGGCTTTTGCCTAAGGCTCATGACCTCCCCTGCCATAGACATTTTAAAATATATTTTTATTAGTTATGTATATAGTGTATATACAGCTATAATGGTACCATCATTAGCCTTCTCCCTGTCCTCCCCCCATGGGTAATGTGGGTCTTGCCTTATTTGGGTAGCCATCAGTTATGCTAGAGAGGCAATGACTCTGTGTATGACCCAACTCATGGCTCTAACAATCTTTCTGCCCCCTCTTCCAAGCCATAGACTTTTCATTAGGTTTTTCAGTACCAGGCATGGATTGCCTCCCATAGAGTGGGCCTTCCATCCAGTTAGAGAGCAGTTTTCTCCCCAAGAGCAGATATGCCACTATTGCACCCATTCAGTCATTTGGCCTGTCTGGCCAAACTTGAAGTTTCCAGTGTCCACTGTTTTCACTGCTGATGATTTCTGTCTCCCATATGGCTGCATGCAGTGCAGCTTTTTCCAGCTTTCAGTTGGCTGGTCTACAGGGAGAAAGGCTTTCTGCTCAGCACCAGCTTGATTTCTCAGTTACCTTGCCACTCAGGCAAGTGAGGTCTTCAGCAATAGGGTCTTACCATCTGTTTCTCAAGGGAAACCAAGGGCCTTGGCAATAGCCTTTAATGTTTTGAAGGCAACAGGGAACTCCCTGGCCAGCAACTCACTGGAAGGTATCCCATCCCTGGCATTGAAAATTTTCTAGTAAGAATCTATAGCTTCTGGATGTGCCATTATTCAAAAAAGTGAGTTTACATAAGTCTTATTCAGAATATCTTGAATTCTGATTGATCCTCCCCCCACTCTTCTTTTATGCATTCTCTTCTCCTGGCCTTGCTTAGGCCTTTACCCTGCATGTAATCTGTTCTTCTACTTCATAAATACAATACCATCCCCTTAGGTTCTTCCCTCTCCTACCTCCCTTATAAACTTTTTCTAGTTTACTGGCCTCTGCTACCAATTTTTGGTTAGAAACAAACATTTCAATGTGCTTTAGTGTATCCTTAAGTCTTGACCATCAAACAGCATGAGTAGCGTATTCCTTTAAAATATTTTATTTATTTACTTGCAAGCATAGAGATACAGGAAGACATACACCTCCCCCAATACACACAGACAGACAGAGAGAGAGAGAGAATGGACATGCCAGGGTATCTGGGTCCTTAGGCTTTGTAGGCAAGGGCCTTAACTGCTTGGCCATCACTCCATCCTTTGAGTAGTGTATTTCTGTTCAGCCCATTTCTACCACACCTCTCTAATATTATGTCTGTTGCTGCTTCATAGATGTCCTTTGTGTTGTTCTTTCACTGTCTTAGCTTCTTATGCAGTGCCCAGAAGCTATATAGAAGAAAACATATTTTTGCTAAAGTCATAACACCTGAGCCAGAAATACCCTCCATTAATTTCCATTTCTGTGACCCTTGTTTATTGTACCCATCTCCAAGAGCACTCTGTACTCTATCACATGCTACCTGCCATGACTGAGGAGCTCAGTTCATACTTGTTGAATGAATATAAAATAGAAAACAGAAGCAACTTTTCTTTCCTTGGAAAAAATCTTTATTCATGAGCCTTTTCTTTATTATTCCAACCTATATTTATCCTTTTTCCCTCTAGACACTTGGAAGGCTCAAATTTGCACTTTATTTATTTTATAGACTTTGGATATTTTCTTCTTTAGCTTCCTGTATTCTAAGTTCATAAGGACTGCATTAATCACTAAGAAAGATGTGGTTGTTGATGAAACCTAAGACCATGAGCTTGGTAAGTCTTTTCTTCTTTCCCAGCCTTGGTTTTCTCTTCACCAAGCATAGGCATGAGAGCCAGGTGAAAGGCTTTCAACCTGTGAGCTCAGCACCCTTGGCAGTTCGGATAGCCACTGCAATCCCCAAGACTTTTGAATTTATGCCTATCATATCAACAGTAAGAAATAAATGCAAAATTCACATACTATTTTTTAGAAATCTGGCTTTGAAAATTTTTCAATAGTGAAAATAAATACTTTTACAAGAAAAGACTCAAGAATCATCATACAGATCAAAGGAAACTATAACCAAGGGAACACATCTCAACATCAGCCCATAGTTTTTGTGCCTTGGAGCCTATGATAAGTTTTATATTTTAACAGGGACTGTTAAAACAAACAAATGCAAAATAAGGAACAATATGTGATAGTCACTGTGTGTGATCTGCAAGCCAAAAATCTTTGCTATCTGGTCCTTGATAGAAAATGTCTGCCAACCACAAGCCTAGATCAAAGATGCCAATTACCTGGCTTCTGTACTATTTTCTATCCTGCCCTGCCCACGGCAAACACCTTAACTGATTTAAATTTTTTTCCTCTATTTGAGTAGTCCCAGAAGTTACACCAATTCAAGAGAGTCAGAATTTTAGCATCATATTCAGAAAAATTTCAAGGCAGTGTCTATTAAAGTCCCAATCCAAAATTTGCAACTTTTTAGTGTGTTCTCTCTGACTTGCATTGCCAGTATCTGCATTTCTTTTCCCTGAGGGACTTTCCCAAAATAATTAAAGGTAGCCTTTCTCCTTACTTGTGTCAGAAGAGAAATGCCAAGGACTATATACTCCAGTTGCACCCCAGGGATTTGGTGTATAAATATACCAGTTCCTTTGCCCATTGGGTAGAGTATGAGTCATCTTTAGCAAGTTTCTCCACAAGGTTAACCTCGGCTTGTTCCTAAGAAAAGGCAGGTTATGGGCCAGAGAGATGGCTTAGCAGTTAAGGTGCTTGTCTGTGAAGTCTACAGACCCAGATGTATAAGGTGGCACATGTGTCTGGAGTTGGTTTGCAGTGGCTAGAGGCCTTGGCTTGCCCATTCTCTCTCTTTCTCTTTCTTTCTCTCTCTCTCTCTCTCTTTATCTGCCCCCCTCAAATAAATAAAGATAGAACCAAAAGGCAGGTTAATGATGCAGCCTTTCTTAAATGGCTTTGTTTCCCTCTGTCAACACTCTCTTCCCTGCTAGTGTTCCCAGTGTCTCCCAAAAAAGCCACACGTACCTGAGTCTTTAACACAGACTATGCTGAGAAAACTCAAACCAACACTTATTTGAAACCTACTCCTCCAGGTGGCCAAACTTTTATAAAGACCACTTACTTAAAGTATCTGCAGCTTCACTTGCAGGTCCTCAAAATTGCTTCCTGCAGTTAGTCATTTTGAGGACAGCCCAATTTAGTGTGTTCTAATGTCTCTATTCTTGACTCTGACATTATGGATGGGTCAAGCAATTAATTTTGTGATTGGATACGAGGAGCTTTTCAGCCTCCTTCTCCGGATTCCTATTAGTTTAGAGACTTCCTAGGTGCCCTCACAATGGAAAATTCACTACCAATAAACACTCAAATCTGAAGATTTACATTGGCCAGGCAGGTTGCAATACTAAGATCTAATAATAACTCCATTTTTCCTCACACCCTGGCAGAAAATGCAGGCAGCTGAGTCCAATTGTGCTGAGCACAGCAAACTCAAACTTATTAAAGGTAGGAAACAGGCTGTTTTAGGATGTGAAAAACTCAACATAATGCAAAGATAATTTCTCAAGTGTGTGGTTTACTAGCCATTTTTATTTTATATTTTATTTCACAAGCCAGCATTAAGTTTTCAGCTCCCAAATGAACAGAAAACACAGTCTTCGTTAACATTCCAAAGTCAGGGTCTGAGTATATAAGCTGTAATTTTTGTTGTTGTTGTTGTTTCAAGGTAGGGTCTCACTCTGGTCCAGGCGGACCTGGAATTAGCTATGTAGTCTCAGGGTGGCCTCGAACTCATGGTAATCCTCCTACCTCTGCCTGCCGAGTGCTGGGATTAAAGGTGTGCGCCACCACACCCGGCATAAGCTGTATTTTTAATACAACCTGCAAGCCCATTGAATGACCAGAGCAGATCACTTGCTTAATTTTCGTTTTAGGAAGATACACTTAGTAATGCTTCCTAGTAAGTGAGGAATTTTGATCAAAGTTCACACTGAGCTTTGACAGCTAAAATCAAGATGTGGAGAAAAGGAAGATGGTAGGAGTTTTAAATTCATCGACACACTGAGTCCATCCAAGCTGAGACAACACAGAGTTTCCCAAGTGATTTACATGGGCCTGAGAAAAAGTTAGTGTTTCGTCATGATTCTTAAGAACAAGTTTCATCAATCAGTATTTCCTCTTCAGCTGCCTCTGGCTTCTCCAGAGAAGATGACTCCCTGAGCTACTTGTTCCATCACCAAGTGATCCTCATGGTATTTCCGTGCATTTACATTGAGTTTTCCATGTGGCAACACAGGCAGGCTACAACTTATTCCTTTCCTGTAATAGAAATAATTGATCCCTCTGCTAGCTCTCTCTAATGAGAACCTGCCATGATCAGTACCTTGATGTCACTCTTACTAATTGAATATCTTTTCTGCACTCTGAGATATTTTTGAAATTGTTTTGAAAATAATATACTATACACAGTGATTTTTCATAAGTCAAGACCTTATTGAAAAAATACTTGGGTCTGAGGAGATAGCTCTGCTGTTAAATTAAGGCTCTTTCTTGCAAAGACTGTTGGCCTGGGTTCAATTCCCCTGACACCCACATAAAACTGAATGAGTATTCATTTGCAGTGGCAAAAGATCCTGGTGTGATGAATATGTTTGTGCATACCACACACACATACACACACACTCTCTCTCTCTCTCTCTCTCACTTGTACAAATAAAAATTTAAAACAATAAAGAAACTTTTCTATCTCTACATTTGAATTAGATCCTTTCTTATACTTACTTATATTACTAGGGCTTTTCTCTCCATTCATTGTTCATCTGTCTATAATTATGTATTAATTTTGTTTGGTTTGTTACTGATGACTAAATTTTCCTCACAAGTCTATATGCCCCAATAAGCCAGGGATGATAACAGCAAATTACTATATTCTCATTTCTAATTTTTTCCTGAAACATGATATTGTTGATAATACTAATTACATATTACATATCCTTTGAAATATACTTTTATACTGGATTTACTTATATGTTAACATTATAGTACAGCAATGCTTTGATCCAGAAATATTATTAGAGTATATATATATATATATATATATATATATATATATATATATATGGTATTATAGTATTAGAGTTTTATACACATACATATGTATATATCATAGCCATGAATATCCAAATGTATTATATATTTATGTACATATACTATATAAATGTGTAAATATGTTTTAGATGAGCTAAACATACATAGTTCTTCTTGTTAAAAATGTTCATTCTCCATTAATTTTCATCAGAAGGAATAAGAAGCTTGATAAAGTCTGTTGTCCAAGTTCTATTTATTTTTAACTTTTTTAAACAGATGAAGTTTGTTTTTGATTGTTCAGACTGAGAATGTACAATGCACTGGTTACATTTATATTAGTTGCCATGGTTTCAAATACTTCAGAAAATGTCCAAGAAAGGAGTGGAATTTTTCTCACCATGCAAAGATGTTTTTCCTTAACTTGTTTGTGCCCACATAATGTACCAGTCTGATTCGTCTGCTTTTTTCCTCCCCATCTGTGCTGCTTGCAAGGGATAGAGAGAAAAAAAAATTAAAAAGACAGGTGCAAGAGAGACATATTCTCCATTCTAGCAGCCATTAGCTGAAAATTAGGCTCTTTTCCTTGGTGTGCACTGAAGGGCTTGTACTTTCTGTGTGTAGGCACCATCTATAATATGCTTTCTTGTCTTCAAATCACTCTCACTTGGGCATGTAGTAGTGTTCTGTGAAGAAGGCTAGGAAGAGGCCACAGGTTCTCAGAGGAAGAGCCGTCACAAAAGATGTTAGACAAACAGTTTCACCATTCTGCTGCTGTTATTTTTAAATAGTCCTTTTAATGGTTGGGTGAATATTACAGTTTCAAAACGACCACATTCCCAAGCATGGAGTAACTGCTCCTTAAGTGAAATCAATTGGTAAGAGAGGAAACCAGAATACAATAATGGCTGTTGAAATGAAAAAAGACCATAGAATGAATGGTAACCAGCACTTTCCCTAGAAGAAGATATGTTTTCCTTTTTTAAGGAACTATTTTCATATCCATGCTATAGAGGAGAATCCAGTGTGTGTTCTATATCCATGACATTAGATATTTGTGATTTCATTAAGGAAACTTACTGACAACAACCAATGACTTAACTAATTTCATCAGTGATGGAAATATATCATTGACCCAAATGAATACTTTTTGACTTCAAGAAGCTATCCTTCAACTAGGCTTTACATAAGGCCTTTGTTTCTAAAGGGGCATTTAATCAAATGATACTGGGTATTTTGTTCTCTTTCTTGTTATTGGTAAACTCTCTGGTCTATTTCTAGTGAAGAAAGCTTTAATAGAAAAGGTAAATGTTTCCTTCATCCAGTGTAGGTGGGGACAGTAATGTAGATACTAAAAGAGAAAAGTGAGTAAAGATTCATGAGTTCCTACACAGATGGAAACCAAACAATAGTCTGTTGATCTGAGCTCTTCTCTCAGTTTCTGCTGCTATAAATGTGCCTGGTAGAGTTAGTAGCAAGAGCAGTCCTAGGAAGCATCTTGCCCGGATGGAATTTTGGAGTTGGATTACTCAGAGGCCAGGTGGCAGTGATGACACTGTTGGTGATGCAGATGGAGTAGCAGTGGTCCTCCTATAATGTTGCAATGCATGCAGTAAGCTAAGACTTTCACCCAGGATGACCCAGTGAAATACCCAGGTGGGCAGACTGGCTCATACAAAGTGTGGGGAATTTAAAAGATACAGGAAAGAACTAATTATAATCATACTGTGATAATTATTATTGATGTTTTCAGGAGACCAAATGATAATCTCAGAAGAATTAATAACCAATTTAACATAATACATGCGCATCAATGATTCTGCCAACTTTTTAAAAAGGCTTCGTGGGCTGGAGAGATGGCTTAGCGGTTAAGGTGCCTGCCTTCTAAGCCTAAGAACCTGGTTCCAATCTCCAGGTCCCACATTTAGCCAGATGCAGTGATGCAAGGGCACAATGCTGCACTTGCCCACAAGGGGGCGCACACATCTGGATTTTGTTCACAGCAGCTGAGAGACTGCTGGCGCGTCCATCTCTATCTGTCTCCGTCTCCCTCTCCCTCTCCCTCTCTCTCTCTCTCTCTGTGTCTCTCTCTAAAAATAAAAAAAATAAAAAATTTTAAAAAAAAAGGCTTCATATCACCTGCAGCTAAGGGTAGAATAGTTAAGGCCATGAAGAGGCATGTTTGATGATTGGCAGAAATTCAGAGAAAGCCTAAATTCTCAGCCTGAGCAACTGCAAAGGAAGGACTTAGCAGAAAATGTGTAGCTCTGGGGTTGAATAGAAAAAGGAAATCTGAGTACATGTACTTAAGTAAGTTCAGAGTTCAGACTACTCTCCCTCTGGCACATGGCACATACACACTTCCCACTGTCCTAGGTGACAAAGCACTTGCCTTGCTTTTGGCTTGTGATTATAGATAAACCTCAGTGAGGCAGTTATTCCTGAAGATCAGCTTCTACCTCCTCTCCTGGTTACTAGATTAATATAATGGACAAGTGGAAAGAAGCTCTATGCATGAAAAGCTGTGTGAGGACCTGGCTATCATAAACTGGTGGACCTGGAAGGGTAGAATCTGAGAGTGAAGAGTCAAACTAGACATAATAAACAGTTGGGTAATAAAGACCTTTGTCACTTAGGTGTCTTCTCCTACATTATAAGACTTAGTACCTTGATGGGGGTTTGGGAAGCTAGCTTGATGTACTTCTAGTGCAAGCCTTTGAAGCTTGGATAAAGTGCTGGTTCTTATTAAATGGCATAAAGCTTGTAGAACTGTCATGCCAGATGGTGGGTAAAAGCATGAGAAGAAGGGTCCAAGAAGTGTCATGTATTCATGAGTCTACCATAAAAGAATAAAAATCTCTGCCAACTGACTAGATCCTTTAGATGGAGGAGGGGGTATGCCAAGAGCAGTGTATTTACCAGAGTCATAGAGAGGCTGGTTAGGATGCTCCCATGCCCAAATGATGTCTGAGAAGATCAGTGGAGGCTGTCCTCTGCAGGTTGAGGTGAAAGTAAATGATACTGGTAGAGAGGAGATCTCTAATAGCAGAAAGGATAAGCTTTGAGATTGTCAGGCGATACAGGTAACACACAATCATAAGGAGCAGATGAGTGTAAGCATTTGATGAACAAGGCAACAAGGTTGGAATGAAATATGAGAATCTATAACTATGTCTATCGAAGTCTTCCCTCCAATGGCACTCCAAATGCCCTATCTCAGGCTCAATAACAGATGATCCACTTTCAAAATCTAAACCTCAGAATTCTCCTGTGATAGCCTTAGACATCCAAAGAATTAGTGAGTAATCTTTTCCTTCCCAAGTTTATGTCTGGGCCCCTGACTAAGGAGGTTGCCAGGCTGGAATGACAGCAGATGGTATGCATCCTTTCATACAATTTTGGTGCAGGCTTTTTCCTCAGTTCAAAATAATGGTCCTGAAAATTCAACCTGCTCAAGTTGGTGTAGAAACAGGGAGTTCTGTCCTCTGGTTGCCAGATGGTATGCACTCACAGGGGCATACAATGTGCACTCTGCAGGATCAACAGTGCTGAGATGCAATGAGACATACAGAAGTGAAGTCCAATTTAGTCACAAAATGAGTCCCACTAGAATAATGATGCATTGTCATCACTGACTTGAGCATTTAAAGTGGAATTTTGGTCTTCTTTGTCTCAATGGATCCTGTATTAAAATGGGATGATTTTTGTTATTCATGGAAAAAAGTGAATTAAACTCAGTCCAAGAAAGAAATTTATTAACTCATAAAAATCAAGAAAGTGTTGAATAAGCACACCATCCTTCAGACAAAGAAGCAACTGAACTCAATGCTGCTATGTTCCTTTCCAGACTCAAAGCTGATTTTCTTCTGGGAGACAGGTTTATTCTCCTGGCAGCCTGGCTTTCTCCTCAAGGAGCAGAAGACTAGAGGCAGAAACTTCTGGATTTTATATGGCTTCAACCTCCTAGAAGAAAAGGGAATCTTTCACTGACCCAAAGCCACATACTTGAGAAAGTGGAACTGATTAGCATATCTCAAGTTAGTTACTTTCCTATAGATTACTCAAATGTTGCCATAGGGACATGGGTATAGTCAAGTAGGATATTGCCTATAGGAAAATAAATGTTAGTTCTACCAGGCTTTATCTTCTGCATGGTGCCATGAGAGCTTGGCAGTTTCAAGTAGAAGGCAAACCAAGCTCACAAGGCACATGTTGCCAGAGATAGCAGAGGTGAAGTTAGAACAGAAAATTCCACACTCCAGTAGAGCATGTTGGTGTGGCAAAGAGCTCTAAATCTGAAATCAGAGGGAACAAAAATTCAAGGTAGTTTTCCAGTATACTGGCTGAACAGTACTGAATCACATTTTTTCTTTGTTTCTCCATGATAATATTGAAGGAGTTGCTCTCTCATTTACCAATGATTTATGCAACAAAATGCTATTCTGTAAATATGAGCTAGTGTTGTAAAGTCAGCTCTGTGGACACAAAAGTCTGGATTCCAAACTCATCCTTTCATGTGTTTCTTTGTTATCTTAAAAATGTTCTTAATTACCCAAGTCTGTTTATCCAAATCTACCTTATTGAGTCATTGTGAGAATTAAATGAGATAGCATGTACAAAGAAACATAATATCATTGTAAATATTCAATATATTTTAGTAAGTATTATTGCTGTATCACTAGTACCCTGTTAGCCTGTGAGTTTATTGAATGCTGGGGTGATAATTTATGTGTGCTTATTCACTTAGTTCTCTAAAAGTAGGAACTGCATTTTACACGTGTTTACTATACAAAATAACCCCATCCAAAACTTACCATGTTATTCAAATGTAATACATATGATCTGACTCAGTATCAGATAGCCCACTGTTCACTTTTAACCCCATTACTCATTTATTAAGAAAAAAGTATCTAACTGATGTACATCCATGTACATACAGAGAATTACATTATAATTCTATTCCTGGTACAATCCTATTGGAAGCTGTTTATCTATCTGCTCTTTTGCTCATCTCAGGTCATAGGGA
This sequence comes from Orientallactaga sibirica, assembly GCA_036365145.1. Lineage (NCBI taxonomy): Eukaryota > Metazoa > Chordata > Mammalia > Rodentia > Dipodidae > Orientallactaga > Orientallactaga sibirica. The sequence goes on from JAEOAD010000005.1 coordinate 51,729,456, forward strand.
TTATGAGAAACTTGAGTGAATTTACATATGCTACAGATGTATTAAGTACAGAACATTCAGTGATGAACACAGTTATATAGTAATGTGCTAACGGAAAACTTACAATATATTTGAAGATTGGGTTACTTAGACACTGATTTCAGTGCTACATTTCATTCTGTGTATATACTATATGCTGTCTAAGGATTTCTAAAGTATTTTCCTTTCTTGTGCCTTTTCTGTTTTTCTGATCCACTGGACAAATTTTTTCCTAGAACAGAGGAGAAAGGAAACACATTTTAATTTTGCTTGCCTAGGAAGATGCTGAGAACCTTTCTTCAGATACACCTGTTTATTTCTGCCTCTGGCTCTGAGCCACCCCTGAAGACTGCCTCATTTCTAGGGAAATGTTTTCTTCACTCCCTTCTGAAAGGATCATTTTAGTTTCTGTTGTTGGTTCAGGATGCTCATCTCTCTCATCAGAAGAGCCTTTAATAGGACATGGCCCCAGTAGAACGTATACCCAATAAAGTGAGTTATTCTTTGCAGGCCTAGAGGCCGACAAAGAGTAAGGACCGCTCTATGACAAAAGAAAAACAATCCACTTGTCATTTGTCTGTTGGCAAATGACAAAAGCTTATTACAAAAGCTCTGGCAATGTTTGTATTGAATAGTTTAAAGTAGAGAAAAGCTTTTTCCTGAAATACTTTTTTTTTTTTTTTTTTTTTTTTTGAGGTAGGTTCTCACTCTGGTCCAGGCTGACCTAGAATTAACTATGTAGTCTCAGGCTGGCCTCGAACTCTCAGCAATCCTCCTACCTCTGCCTCCCGAGTGCTGGGATTAAAGGCGTGCGCCACCATGCCCAGCCCTGAAATACTTTTTAAGGAGACCAACCACGGTTCTGAAATTCTTCTTATTCTTTTTGTCTTCCTGTTTTGCTCCTTCTCTCCAACCAGGACTAAATGCAAAAATAATTCATGTACTGTGGAGGTGGGAAGTTTCAAAATGCCTTGCTGAAGTTCCCAAAAGAGTATGGACAAAGGATTTTGAGGTATCAATTCATGGATTATGTGATTCTAGGGACTTTGAGTAAAGGACAAAGGGGTGCAAGGCAGGTAAAGAACAAGAATCAAGGAGCCATATGATCACCTCTGACAGAAGCAGTCTAAGGGAGGAGAGATTTGTTTTGGTTCACAGCTTGAGGATAGTTCATAACATCATGGCAGGCACACAGTAGAGTAGCTTGATGGCAGTGGGAGCATGTTCAGAGCTCTCACACAGTGAACAGACCAAGAAACAGAGGATTATCTGGAAGGAGAAACCTTCATAGGCCTTCATATTTTGGCTTACATTTCAAGGGGATACAGTTGACTATGGCAACAGGAACAGGAGGCAGCTGCTCACATTGCACCCATTGTCAGGAAGCAGGGAACAATGAATGCTGGAGCTCAGCTCACACTTTTTCCTTTTTATGCAGTCTGGGACTCCAGCCCATGGAGTGGGTCTTCACACTTCAATTCACCTAATCTAGAAACTGCCTCATTGACATGCCAAAGAATTTATCTCCTAAGTGATCTTAGGTCCTATCAAATGGGCAACTTTAACTAGTATACCTCCCAAACCAGTATTACCAGCTGGGGACCACACAATCAAAATGTGAGCATATGCAGGATGTTCCAGATTCATACTCTATCAACACATTATTTATCAAGCCAGGAACTACTTGTTATCAAATGGAACTGGCAGCTCCATCACAGAGGGATGCCATTAGAGAAGCTTATAGATTGCTGCTAAGGGCAGTCCATCCAAAGGAGAGAAGATGTCTGCTCCTGCACATTACCATTAGTCCTCATTTAATTGTAGCACGGCATTATCTCTCTGATAGCTCCCAACAGCATCGCTCACTTCAAAACCCAAAAAGGAGACCCAAGGACACAGGTGAGCAGTGCACAGGGCACACACAAGTGTGATATCTATGTGTCTTTGGGAAGTTGGTCTGGTTGGTCAAATAACTGACTAGGATCAAGTAGCCACAGAGTAAAGAGGCCAAGAAAATCTAAAGTGGCACTTAAGAGGTATGTTGTATACAAATTCATTTGCATGGAGGCATTTTTAAAAATAGATATGGGGGGCTGGAGATATACCTTAGTGGTTAAGGTGTTTTGCCTGCAAAGCCAAAGGATCCCAGTTTGATTCTTCAAGACCCACGTAAGCCAGATGCACAAGGAGGTGCATGCATCTGGAGTCATTTGAAGTGGCAGGATGCCCTAGCTCCCCCCTCGGACCCTTTCTCTCTCTCTCTCTCAAATAAATAAATAAATAAAAATATATTTAAAAATAGATATTGGGCTAAAAAGATTAATCAGCAGTTAAAGACACTTACTTGCATAGGCTGACAGCTCCAAGTTTAATTCCCCAATACCCATGTGAGTCAGATGTACTAAGTGGCACATGCATCTGGAGTTTGTTTGCAGTGGCAGGAGGCCCTGACATGACACATTCACACTCTGTCTCTCTATCTCTCTTTTTTTTTAAAATATTATATTTATTTATTTGCAAGGAGAGAGAGGAAGAGAGAGAGAATGGCTGTGCTAAGGCCTCCAGCCACATCAAACAAACTCCAGATGCATGTGCAATTTTGTGCATCTGGCTTTATATGGGTATTAGGGAATTGAACCTAGGTCATCAGGCTCTTCAGGCAAATGCCTCTCTTCCAAATAAATGCATACACAAAATTATTTTAAAAATTAAACAAAAGATACTGTAACTAGCACATTGCCATTTAGAGAACAATAATGCTTAGTGGTAGAAAACATTGGCTTTGAGTCTGCCAAAGAGACTTTTTTATTATTATTATTAGTTATGTAGATGGTGTGGATACAGTCATGATGGTACCACCGTTAGACTCGTTCACGTCCTCCCCCTCCGAAGGGATGCTCCTCCTTGAGCAATGTGGGTCATGCATTGTGAAGGTAGCCATCAGTTATGGGGAAGAGACAATGTCTCTGTGCATAATGTCCCAACTTGTGGCTCTAACAATCTTTCCACCCCCTCTTCCATGAATTTCCCTGAGCCATGTTGGGATCATTTTAGGTCTACTTCAGTGATGAGGTTTAGGAGCCCCTATGTCTCTGGATATCTGGTTTGGTAGGAGTTGAGTGTTCTCTGTGTCTATCTCCTTCACCCTTGTGTTGGTACCAGATTCACCAGGAAAGAAGCACTCTTGCTCATTTCCCCCATTACTCTATGGTTTCAGCTGGAGATTTCTAATGCTCACTCTGCTACTAAGTATGACTTGCTATAGTCTGCTCACTTATAAAATAAGGCCAAGTAAATACAGGGGTTTTGAGGACTAAATAAAGACTAATTCAGGTGTGACATTTAGTACAGTGTTTTTCCTATGATAAGGGTCCAAATATTGTTAGATAGAATATTACTAGTTTTTCTCCTTTTATGGGAGTTTGTTCATTTCTGCCTGTACCAGATTTTATTTACAAACCTTTAAAATTTTTCTTCCAAGCCCACAAGAAACTTTAACTGGCTATTTCTATGCTATAGAGGAGACACTAAAATAAAAGAAAACAGCAAATATAGACATAGGATAATAAATAGATATGTTGTGCCTATCAAATTGCCCTATACTTATTTATATTTTTGCTCACAAATTATTTCTGCTCTTTGCTTTGGTCAGAGAAACCTACTTTTATTTATTTATTTATTTATTTATTTATTTATTTATTTATTTATTTAGGTAGGGTTTTTAATTGATTCAACTATGTAGTCTCAGGGTGGCCTTTAATTGCAATCCAACCTCTGCCTCCCAGTGCTGGGATTCCCTCCATGCCCCCTTATTTATTTATTTTTAATTGACAACCTTTTTGAAACAATATCCCATGGTACTTCCCTCCCTCCCCCCACTTTCCCCTTTGAAACTTCACTCGCCATCATATCCCCACCCCTCTCAGTCTCTCTTTTCAGTTTGATGTCATGATCTTTTCCTCCTATTATGATGGTCTTTTGTAGGTAGTGTCAGGCACTGTGAGGTCATTTTATCCAGGCCATTTTGTGTCTGGAGGAGCATGTTGTAAGGAGTCCTACTCTTCCTTTGGCTCTTACATTCTTTCCGCCCCCTCTTCCTCAATGGACCCTGAGCGGTTTGAGATGTTTCAGTGCTGAGCACTCCTCTGTCCCTTCTTCTCAGCACCATGGTGCCTTCTGAGTTATCTCAAGGTTGCCACATCTGAAAAGGGAAGCTTCTCTAACCGAAAATAAGAGTAGCATTAATATATGGGTGTGGACATTAAGAGAAGTGCTTACTGGGCAGTTTGGTGAGCATAGTATTTTTGCAGTTGCTGGTGACTATTGGGGAGACTCAAAATTTTTCAGAGTTCTGAGAATAATTGACTGTTGAGAGATAAGTTTTAAGTGAGACATCAATATCAACCCCTCCAAGGCTCCAAGAGCATTGCAAAAGAGAAGGGTGAAAAGAATATAAGAGCTGGAAGATGGAAGATGAGGAGAGGTGCTGTGGAACTCTGTCTTTTGGACATAAAAGGACTATTGCTCTTGGGAACTCACAGTGGCTATTGTAACCTGCACAAGACCTGCATAAAATAGAAACAGCCAACATTCCTCCATGGGTTGACAAGAAGCTTAAGAAGCCATGCCTTCCCTAAAGACCTGATGGCAATTAATGAGTGCTGGGGAAAGGGAAGACATTGAGCTGGAGTGGGAAGGAGTTAAGAGACAGAATGTATGATCAAACTATAATGTATATATTATGAGATTTTTCAGAAAAAGCACATAACAAATTTTAAAAATATATACAAAGGAACATGAGATCGCCCTCCAGGATGAGATGAGACTTCTCCATGGTGAGGCTGCTTTGGGGGTCTTCATGCTCTGCCAGTAAGCCCTCACCCTGATACATAGGGAAGGTCCCAACACAGGGAGGTTCCCCTAAGTGGCTCTGGTGAGGTCATCATCCAGGATGGGGTGGATCAGTGGTGATGCAGCTTCCCTTGAGTCACCCATGCTCCTGTAAGTAACCCCAACAAACGCACTGGTTCACCAAAACTGGTTTGAGTGTAATAGTGCTTTGGTTTGTGGTCTCTGCCCTATCTGGGGGAGAAAACATATTCATATCACCTCAGGGGAAAAGTTTCCCATGACAATATTCTTGGAAACTGTAGATTTTATTATCACATGTGAGCTCAGCTCCTGGTTGGGGAGATCACTTGTCTACTTTGTGAATTAGGCATGCCAGGTTTGTCTCCTTGGTGAGCATGCAAGGATTCAAGGCTGATCAGTTTTCCTGCATCTCCGCCCCCCCCCACCATCCCCCGCATTGGAAAGTTTACCCGGGAAACAGCCACTCAATTTTAACACTGGCAAATCCTGTTTGTGAAGTCAAATCCAGCACTGCTACAAAATTAAAATCCAACTTGAACACCTTCCAAAACTAAGCTGAAATGGCTTTTGGATTATCCCCAGTAGTGGATTATTCACACCACTGCATTCCTATTAACAAGACGTTGTTTGTAGTTCACCACTCAGTTGGTTTTGATATGTGAATGAGCATCCTTGCAAGTCAGTTGGTACAGTTCAGAACATGCTATCCTGTGAGCTGTGAGGAACTGTGGTTAGACCGCTAGGTTAGAAGTTCTCAAAGTATGGTCCTTGAACACCAGCAATAGCACTTGCAAACTTGTTAGAAATGTAAAAAAGCAAAATGAAAAAGCACAACAACAACGAAACCCAAACCATTGCCTCTTTGTACAGTTAGATGTGCATAAGGAAAAGAAGAACATTTTATAACATATAGAATGAACTAACTTGTGAGGTATTACTGTCCGATGACTAGAAATACTTAAGCAGGGATGGGCTCACATGTCAGCTTTTAGAGAAATTCTTGCTATAGAAAAAACACTGGAGAAGAGGGACATGAATGTTGCTTTGGCTTCTAACATTCTTTATTCCTATTAGTATGAAACTAGTGGCTTTAGGTTGGATCTCTATGCCATGTTCTTACTACTTGCAGAAAATTATGAATCTTTGCCTGAGTTTTGCTGTAGTAGTAAACAAAATGAGCATTTGAAAAACCAGTTTCCAAAAATAGCCTTATCTATGACCAAAGTTTCTGAGGTTTTAAAAACTCTGAAAACCAAACAAATGAACCTGTGTTTGGACTGAGATAAAATATTTTGGCATCATCATTTAGCTGATCTATAAATATGTGTTCTTATTTCTATCATAGGGCTGTATTTATTGTTGACATGACTATGGAATTTTAACAGGTTTTAGTCACAGAGCAGTGACAATTGTGCCGTGCTATGGAGCGTACCAGGTGCATCACCCATATTGGCATCCTGTGAACATCTATGATTGGTTTATTCTTGTTTTATAGAATATCCTGATGTTGAATAACTCAGTGACTTATTTTGGATTACTGCAAAAGAAGTGGGGTTCATGCTCTTGAGTATTTCTTTTTGCATGTGTTATGTGTGGTGGTATGTATACATGTATGTGTGCAGAAATGCTTGCAGACATGCAGAGGCCAGAGGAGAACTTCAAGTGGCTTCATTAATCTCTCATCAGCATATTTGCTTGAGTTTTTTTCTAAATGGGAATCTGTGCTTTTTATAAGTCCCAGCCATTCTCCAGTCTCTGGTCCCCACAGAACTGGGGTTATAGAATTGTGTGGGCATGCTCATCTGTTTACATGGGTCATAGGGAACTGAAATCAGTCCATCTTGGATTAGCTGCTCATGTTTGTGGGAAGTAGTTTTACACACTGAGCCATGTAATTTAGTACAGGCCCTTGACTTTTAAGTATATTTTCTTTCCTCTACAGTGGTGATTCTTGAAGCCATGGAATTCCAACTCCTGAGGATATCAAAAACCTTTTCTTCATAGGATTTAGGCATGAATAGACGTACATATATACACATGAATTGTAGTATTTAAATTTGTATACTAAAAGACTATATTTTGAAGTAAAAAATAATGATAGAAGTTGTATGTTTTATGTTTTAACTATCTCTGATCGTTGTCTTAATGGAAGATAGTTGGGTCCACCTGTTTTCTTTGAATTCAGTCTGCTGCAATATGATATTTTCATTGAGTTACATGAAGAAATTTGATATGTAGATAAAAAAATCTCCCTATCTTAATAACTAGTATTGATAATTGTTGACATTTTTCTTTAATACCACATCAAAACTCAACAAGTGATTGGTTGTGATAGTCAGTTGTGATATGGAGTCTGTATACTTTTTATTTCTTTACCCATCTTTACTCTCTCTTGTCCCCTCTTCCTCTCCCACTGATCCTTTTTCTTTTTCTTTTTTTTTTTTTTTTGTTTTTGTTTTTGCTTTTTGAGGTAGGGTCTCACTCTAGCCCAGGCTGACCTGGAATTCACTGTGTATTCTCAGGGTGGCCTTGAACTCATGGCGATCCTCCTACCTCAGCCTCCCAGGTGCTGGGATAAAAGACATGCTCCACCATGCCCTGCTTCCTCTGATTCTTTTTCTCTTCCCAACTATTTTCTTGGGGAGGAGTAGAGACTTGGGATCACTTAGCAACCTTTAATGACCTATAAATCCTTAGGAAGTAATGGGGCCCTGTAAGCCCTTCCACAATCCATGACAGGCGCAATCTTGCATAGATCATATATAGATCATCACAGATAGTGTGAACTTTGCAATAACCACGCCACACTCAGAAGACATCTTTTCTTAACGTGGCACCCTTTCCTCCAGCTTTTCATTCTTTTTAACTTCTCTTCTGTGATGTTCCTGGAGCCTCAGCATGGGTGACATAGATGTCCCATTAGGGCTAGGCAATTCATCACTTATTTACAGCACATTGGCCAGTTATGAGTCTCTGTACTACGGTTACTACTATTCACTGCAAAAAGAAGTTTCTCTGACCAAAGCTGAGAACCACACTAATTTATGGTCATAAACATAAGTATTTTGAAGGCAATGAGAAGATAATGTACATACCCATTTTGATAAATGGACACATTTAGCAAACTAACAGTATGCCCTTCCCAGCTGGGCTTTGGATCATATTTAAAGTACCAGATATGAATTCCTTCCAGTGAAAGTGGTTGGGTATACCCATAACAGTCATGCCAGTATTGTGCCAGTGAGCACATCTTGCCTGGAAGTATAGTAGACTGTTAGTGATGCTTCTTCCCCAGGTCTGTACAGCACTTTCTGACACTATGAAGGCTATCCAGGAAGGAGAAAATACAGACTATTGCTTCTGTTCCTGCCTGTCCACCAGAACTAATATTCTATTGCTTAAGTCATCAAATGCTTTGATTGCAGGTCATAAATAAGTCAAGTTGGAACTGAGGTGCACACTTTAAAAAATATATTTGTTCATTTATTTACAACAAAGAGAGGGAGGTGGATGGAATGGATATGCCAGGACTCTGGCCATTGCAAATGAACTCCAGACATGTTGGGGTCCCTCCTAAGGCCAGCCCAGGAGGGATGGCAGGTTCTCTGTCAAGTTGGGGGTGAGCAGCACAGAATCATAACACAGACTCCAGGAGTTGGGTGGAAGCAGCAGAGGGCAAGCTGCAACAAACTCATTGATTTGAGGAAGTGCAGGAGGTTTTAAGGGGCTTGGCTGGCCAATCATTGTATGGGGTGGTCCCCTTTTTGTGACCAATGACAGACTGTCTCTGGACAGGTCATCTCGTATCAGGTTTCTCATGAGCATGGGACTATAGCTGTTGTCACATCAGGCCTGCACAAAATGCCATGTTCACAGAAGCCACTTCCTGGTTTCTTCTGCCATGCAATCTGGCTAGGGCCAGGCCTGTATTGTGCCATACATATCCTCCTCTTTGTTTTTATTATTGGCAACCCTGGGAGGTATGGTTTTTTGCCAAGCCATTATTGAACCCAGGCCCCAAGGGATCATCACATGCGACTGTGCCTGTCTTAGGTTGCCCCATCTTATGGAGTCTTACCCATCATTGGCTAATTGCCATCCTAGTGAGAAAACCCAAGGGGTGTGGCCTGGTTTCTTCTGACATGCTGTCTGGCTAGGACCAGACCTGCATTGTGTCAAACCTCAAGGGTGTGGCTGTTGCCTAGGAGGCATGGGAGGGCCAAGTGGTGGTGGCTCTGTGGCATGTGAATGGTCCCAGTGAGCAAGAATTAAGTATAGAACCTGAAAAAGACTGGGGTAGGACAGGTTGCTGGGTGACTGTGGTGAGCTCACCCCTAGCATCATAATTAGTAGCATTGAGTGTCCTTAATGGTAGCAGATCAATGTAATCAAAAGAGTTGCAAAGGAATTTATGGCTGGTTGGAGGGTAGCATTACAACAAGAGGCATTAATAAGCAAAAAAGGCAAAGGTGTGGCTAAGGAGAAGTACATGCTTGAAGGGGGAGGAATACAGCAAAACAGAGTGGCTAAAATAAAGCGTAGGGAAAGCATGGGAATCTGGGCTCACCACACCAAACAAGTATGGCCTAAGAAGAATTGTCCTAAATGGTTTTTGGGAAGTGGTAGTAGGGAGAAAAGGAGATAAAAGGAGAAAAGGGGGAATAAGTTTACAGTCCCATATCTGGTCTGAGGGGTTCAGCATCATCCTCTTCATCAAGGTCAATCCCTGTGCCAGTGGCTGGATGGATGTTTTTGGCAGGGATGCAGATTGGGATCTGTGAGGTTTCTGGAAAGACACATGCATATCCTCGGCCCTGTGTTAAAAGAGGGTGGGGTTTCTTCCAGATATTAGTAAGAGGATCCTTCCAGCAGACTAAGGGTAAGGGTGTTGTGGTTGGTTGGGATCTCCAATGTTTGTAGGCTGGGGAGAGTCCTGCCTCATCAAAGGTGAGAAAATTGAGGGTGAAGAGAGTTTCCACTAGGGCCAAGTGGGGGTCCTTTTGTTTTATAATTAGTTCCTTTAGGGTCGGTTAGTTCTCTCATTGATGGCTTGTCCTTGTGGGTTGTAGGGGATCCCAAGAAAGTGTTTTATTCCCCAAGATTCCATGAAGGATGTGAATTAGTCAGCTGTGTATGCAGGGCCACTGTCAGTTTTAATTGACCAAGGTACACCCATGACCAACATAGTGGTTTTTGTCACCTTAATGACATGGGACACCTTCTTCCCTCAGAGAGCAATAGCAAAAGCAAGCTTAGAGTAAGTGTCCACAATGATGTGGACATACTTGAGGTTACCAAAGGAAGGTATGTGGGTAACATCCATCTGCCAGATAGAATTTGGGGAAAGGCCTCTAGGATTGACTCCTTGAGGCTGTAGGGAGCCCAAGGGGGCAAGGGGGCCCATGCCTTACAGGTACGGGTTAAATGTTTGCATTGGCTAAGCGAGAGCTCACGGTAAAGGGATCTTAGGTTAGTGGGGGGGGGTGTGGATGGAACCTGTGGTGTAAACATCTAGCTTGTTCTAAATGTGGCAAGGAGGAGACAGCAATAAATTTGTCTACCTGGGAATTCCCATCAGCAATAAAGTCAGGCAGACCAGTGTGTGAGTGAACATGCTCAATAAACCAAGGGTACAATCTGTTTTCCATCTGTAATTGTAAAGTGGAGATGGCAATGTCTATGGGATGATGAGAGGGCCTGGGGTTGACTAAGGGCAGTACCTTTGTCAGTTGAACTATGTAACTGCTGTCAGAGAAGATGTTGATGGGCTCTTTTGACAGAGCTCTAAGACTCTGATGATAGCATATAGTTCCCCTAGATGCACTGAATGGGGGTTAGGGAACTTAAGGGACTCATCTGGTTGATTGTCTCTCTTAATAATTAGTCTATAAGTATGTTTATTGGCATCTGTAAAGGCTGAGGCTTATGACCCATGGTCAGGGTTTGTATTGAGGCAGCCAGGGCCTTGAGGGGGCAGACATGGGATTGGTATCTTTGTTAGCTACAATCCATTTATGGAGATCCTCATTGTGCATGGCAGCAATAGCATTACGTGCTGCTGTGGCTGCTACCTCCTGTGCCAGTTGTTTAACTAAAGCATCCCTGGCGAAGCCAGGGGGAGTGCGTTGGTCCACGGACTCAATCACATGAGAGAGGAAATCCATGAAGCCCTCAGATGGGCCCTGAACCAGGTTATGAAAATAGGTATCCAGCTTCTGTGGGAGGCAGGCCTTAAGCCCTTGAAGGGATAAAGATTTTACTTGGTCAAAGTAGGCATGTATACATACAGGGTCTGTATAAGGTCCTGTGCCAAGGATCATGTCCAGGGTAATTGGAATTCCATTCCTAAGATTTTGGTGGGCCTGGGATTTTGCCAGGTCATTATAGGTGGCTTTCCATTGGAGGAATTCAGGGGGGAGAAGGACCACCTTGAGGAGCAAGTACCAGTCATAGTAAGTCTGAAGGTGTATGGCCCATTGTAAAAGGACTTGTTCAAAGTAATAGGTGTCAACACCAGATTCCTGGGCTGCCTTGTGGATAAGGGCCAGATCAGAGAGGGGGTGGGGTACCAGGGCCTGGCTGACACATCTGGCCCTAAGTTAATGGGGAAGGCAGCAAAGTGGCATGTCAGGGAATTGGCAGTCACCTGGGTGTGTCCAGGACTGAGGAGGAGGTCCTTGCAAGGGTAAAGAGGGGGAGGGGTGGTTGTGAGTGTGGCTATAGCAGGAGGTGGTTGGGGTAGCGGTCTATTATCATTTAAAGGTTTGACTTCCTCCTCATCTGAGTTATTGGAAGAGGGGGCTGGGAGGGACGAACTTTGAGGAGCCAGTTTAGGTTCTTCCTTATACCATTCATTATGGGCAGAAATTACTTCCTCCACAGTGGAGCCTTTAAGGCTGGCAATTATGGCAAAGAGGATAGGAAAAATGGGGCAGGGGGTGTGTGCCCTTCATAAACCTCGTGTTTCTTCCTGAGGAAGAGAACCCGGGACCAAATGGAAGCGTCCCAGATGTTCTCTGGACTAATCCATGGGCTAAAACAAGAGTTTCATCCCCAAAGCTATAGAGGTCCTTTTGTTTTACTTTTAAGCCACATTGTAGGAGGAGGGCCTTAAGAGCCTGCAATTGTGGCGTCCTCTGGTGGGGAGGGAGGTTGCCCATTATGGTGTGGTGGTGTTTGGGGAGGGGCTAGGCTGGGACACTGCTGAATCAAAGAGACTGAGAAAATAATAACCCAGATCAAAATGATAGCCCAAAGGGTAATCATGCAAACCACAAGTCCTAATGCTGGGGCCAGCTGAGACATACAGATAGAATGCTTAGAACCCACGTCTCTGTCCTGTGCTTAGTGGGGGACTTCTGTGGGTCATTACCCGACAGCTGTATGCCCACACGGTGTCTCCGGGGAGGCTCAGCCAAAGACCTCACTTTGGTTCCAAAATCAGGCTGGTCAAACCCTTATGTGATTCACCGGGATGAACCAAATAATGGAGGGGCCGAAATGGGCTCAGGGCTGTTCAGCGATGTGTGCCTTCCTACCAGGGGGGGAAAGGATGAAAAAAGGGGGCAGGAGTCGGGTGCCCACTCACCCTTGGGCAGCCGTCAGCACACAGAACAGCAAGGGGCTTTTCTCATCAACGATCAAGAAGGGGGCATCTTGCCAACGCTGGGGGCTGCTCACTGATGATCAAACATGTGGCATCTCACCAATGCTGATGGGGCAGAGCTTCCTGTTCAGGTGCCAGATGTTGGGGTCTCTCCTAAGGCCAGCCTAGTAGGGATGGCAGGGTCTCTGTCGAGTTGGGGGTGAGCAGTGCAGAATCATGACACAGACTCCAGGAGTTGGGTGGAAACAGCAGAGGGCGAGCTGCAACAAACTCATTTATTTGAGGAAGTGCAGGGGTTTTAAGGGGCTTGGCTGGCCAATCATTGTATGGGGTGGTCCCCTTTTTGTGACCAATTACAGCCTGTCTCTGGACAGGTCATCTCATAGCAGGTTTCTCGTGAGCATGGGACTGTAGCTGTTGTCATGCCAGGCCTACACAGAACACTATATTCACAGAAGCAACTTCCTGGTTTCTTCTGCCATGCAGTCTGGCTAGGGCCAGACCTGCATGTGCCATACACAGACACATCCACCACTTTGTGTATCTGGTTTTACTTGGGTACTAAGGAATCAATCCTGGGTCAGTAGGCCTTGCAAGTAAGCACCGTCAGTCCGATCTCTAGCCGAATATTTTTAATATATATAGTTACATTAACAACATTTGGCTTATCTTACACTTTAAATGAATATTTTATCAATGCATGATATAATATCATACTGTGGTCATTTGAAATATACAGAGTCATGGATTTATGAGGATCTCCTAAACTCCATTGTAATTTACTATGTCACTTCAAAATTCACACAAGTAAATATACAAGCAATAGCCTCATAAACCTTCTTTATGGCCACACATAGTGCTATCTGCCTTTGGTTCTATCCACTTAGTAGGCTGAAGCAAGAGGGTGCAAGTTTGAGGCCAACCCGGGCCTCGCAGTAGATTCTAAACTAACCTGAATGACTAAGCTCTAGTTTCAAACCTTTTTGTACAAAGAGTTTTTATTTTGGGATGTTGTCAAATTAAAGGTTGCAGCCATAATTTTCAAATTCTATCTGCAAGTGTTGGCAGTTGCTCATTTGTTGACTTATTTTATTATTCTTCAGAAAATACTTATATATCAAGTCTTTAATTCCACTATCAGAGATTATATTTCATGACAAATGTCACAAATTATCTTGTTCAATTTGTACCTCAAATACATGTCTTTCTTCCAGAGACAATGGTCATATTGTGGGTATGCAACAGTAATGTGTCATGCCTTGTTATATTTCCTGTTTCATTACATCATTGCATAACATATTAAAAAGACCTGCTCTCAAGATTGATATTTAACTACCTTAGTTGATACACTTTCAACAAGAATATTCTTTAATGATTTTGTTAAATGTAAGCGCATGGTCATGAAAACTATCCAGTTCTACACTTTGGTGAACTGTCATGACATACAAAATAGAACCAGCCATTTTTCTCACCATTGCTGTTACTATGCTATTATCTAGTAATAAAGATAAGTCATATCTTATAATTATTATTTACAGTATTTTGATGTTCTAGATTCTATGAAAGATGCATGAGAACTTAGTTGTTCACAAAAGAATTGACCTACATTAAACTTCCTTTTTGTACAATAGAAGCATTTTGAAGAAGTTGACCCTACAGTACAGTTTAGAGTAAGGGTTTCTAATGCCAAACTTCTTAATGCTGCTAGCAATGGCTTTTTTTATTTTATGCTTTTGATAGTCCATTTTAAACTGCTTTCCTCTTTGAAAATTATATCACAGTCCCACCAAATTTCTCTTCTTCTAAATAACCTTGTTTTCTCTTTCATATTTTCTTTTCTTTGCCCATATCTTCTTTATAAATTATCTCCCAACTTTAGGGCCCCTCTATATAAATAATTAATTCTTATATGTCCAGCATCTACTGAATCATAATGGTACATTTCTGTTTTTTATAGATATTTGTCAATCCATATGACAGATGAAATAATTTTAAATACTGTGCTGCAATTTAAATTCTATCATCTATCTACCTATCTATATATCTATCATCTATCTTCTATCTATCTATCTATCTATCCTCAATTTACCTTTTTTCTGGAATGCAGAGTGCAGCAATAATAATTCTAAATAATTCTGTTATTGTCTACAATTATACAAAAGTTATAACATAGGCCCTAGCTTTAGTGACTGGGATGAAGGAGACACATGGAAACATAGATACAGAGGAGATACTAGGGAACAAGGACATTTGAAGACAGAAGCTGAGGTTGAACTTACACTTTTGTAAGCCAAGGCACACTAGGGGTGCTGGCAAGCAGCAGAAGCTAGTGGGGTTGCAAAGACATTTTCCCTTGAGTCCAGAGAGAACCTTACACACAGCTTGATTTCAGACTGCTGCAGAAATATATATTTAAAAAGAAACTTTCTGTTATTTTAAATCATCTCTTTGTGATACATTGCCACTCTAGCCCCAGGTAATTAATATATACTTTAAGGCAGAAACTTTGATATGAGCACACAGAAAATTTCCAGGAAAGACTATGAAGGAAAATAAGACTTTCCTTAGTTACACTGTAGTAGTTCAGAGCCTGTAAGCCCTTTGAATTAAGTGGAAATTCAAACCTCCGGTTTTAGGCAGTGAATTCCCCGAGACAGGTAAGACTAGAGAACTGCTGTTGAAAAGGTTAGCTTTTCCCATCCTCAGATCAAGCGTAATCTAGAAACAGAATAACTCATGTTAATGCAGTTCCTGTTTCTACTGCTTTCAAGCAGCTGGAGCTGACAGTGTGGCCCTGAGGTGAGCTCCTGCATAGGCAGCACGTGACATTCTCAGAGGTTTACCTCAGCCATTCTTCTTGCATTATACCCAGGAGCCTTTTGAGGTGGGCAGGACGTGAATGCCTGTCATGGGCAAGCTCAAGGGATTTGTGCAACAGGTCAGAATCTCTGCCCCATTCTAGCAACACTGGTGTTCCACCCACTGACCCCATAGACAGGTTGGTCGGGGATGGCAATGCTGACCTATTTGATTTCCCTTTCAGATTTTTGGGATTTGTCTGAGCAAAGTTAATCACTCACAAGCAAGTGTCCTTGAGCATTTTCCCTGATGTGGAGTTTGATTCATTTGACTCAACTTCCAGCTGCTGCTACAGGGCTGTTTCCCATGAAGCTGCCTTGATTTTCAGGAGATGTATTTTTGCTTGAATTAGATTATTCATGAGGGCCCAGAATCCTTCATGGGAATGTGCTATCATGGTGTAGTAATTGTACTCTAACTATGTGATGTTGAAACCCCCAGAGTACCCCTTGGTAAAGAGCTTTAGCTAGAGAGCTGGGAGGAGAGAATGTCTGCTTGTCCATTACTCAATGGCAAAATAAGCAGCTCCAAGTCAACGACATTTCAAAATGCTTTTCTACTGGGTAAAATAGTGTTAAATACATTCATAATGGGAATCCATCACAACCATTCTTATCTGTAACTCTTTGTCTTGCAAAACTGAATCTTTGCAGTCATGAAACAATAAACTAATCATCTCTCCGTCCTTTCAGCCTCTGGTAAGCAACATTCAGCTTTCTGTCTGTATGATTTGGGCTATGATAAATCTTGCATATAAGTGGAATCATATAGTATTTATCTTTTTGTTACTAGCATATTTCAACCATGTAAAATGTTAAGCCATAATTTATTGAGGAGCAAGTGTGTGTCAGATAAAGGGCTTAATAAAGTTTAGTTCATTATATTGTAGTAACCTTAAGATTCAGCATTCATTATTATCCTCATTTTAGACTCTGAGGCATTATATAAATTGTGTACATTTTCCAAGTCACATCCTAATACAAGATGGAGTCCACTTACATATGCAGGTCTGCTTCATGCCTATCGTACCTCCCAAGTAAAAACTCCTGAGCAGAAGTTTGTGGAAGACAGAGTGGAAAGACTGTAATTGCCACAGGTTAGGCCATCATGCCCAGAAGCATTCCTTTCCCCTAACAATTGACTGCTTCTCCCACAGCTCCATGGTGAATGCCTTCAACTCCACTGAGGAAGATCCCCAGTGGAATGGGGGCAGGGAAAAGGGAAATGATGGTACACATGCATGATGTATCCATACTGAGTATGTCTGTGATAAATAAATTTGAAAAAAAAAAAAAACACTGAGCAGATCTTGAAAGTATCATGTGACATATGTAGGATTCTTGGATTAGAATAAAGCCTAGACGTGACATACTAATCATACTAATGACTTACATTGATGGATTTCTTTTCTTTTATTTATTTATTTTTGTTAAAATTATTTTTATTTATTTATTTGAGAGATAGAGAGAAATAGGCAGATAGAGAGAGAGAAAGAGAATGGGCACTCCAGAGCTTCCAGCCACCGCAAACAAACTCCAGATGCTTGTGCCTCCTTGTGCATCTGGCTTATGTGGGTCCTGGGGAGTTGAACCTGTATCCTTTGGCTTTGCAGGCAAGCACCTTAACCGCTAAGCCATCTCTCCAGCCCTTCTTTTATTTTTTGAAAAGTGTGTACCTTTCTTCTGTTCTTTTTAAAGAAAGTATTTTATTTATTTGAGAGAGAGAAAGAAAGAGGCAGCGATAGAGAGACAGAGAGAGAATGCACATGCCAGGGCCTCTAGCCACTGAAAATGAACTCCAGACACATATGCCACCTTGTGCATCTGACTTACATGGGTCCTGGGGAATAGAACCTAGATCCTTTGACTTTGCAGGCAAGTGCCTTAACCACTAAGCCATCTCTTCTGCCCACATTGACTGACTTCTAATTAGTAAGGAAGACAGATAAAATTAATAGTAACTTTGTTCTTCTCAATAATATATACCTGGAAATGGATATAGGACCTTCCAGAAGTGGATATCTAAAAATATTTATTGAATTAGTAAATGAAAATAAAATAATAGGTGTATTAAAATAGTTTGTCAACTATAGGCTCAGTTATGATTCCCTATGTTCTTACTATTTTTGTAAATAAAATTTGAGACAGTGATTAAACTGTAGCTGATTGCTGAGAACAAGACAATGACATAAAATCTCATGTCTACTTTTCATCATATAAATATGCTACAAAAACAATTCGATCTCTTAACTTGGAGAAGGTCAACTATCACTCTGTAAACAGAGAAATCATCAACACACATCATTTTTGTTTAGAATGTAATATCCTAAAGGAAATCCTAAAATACAAGTCAGTGATATATTTATCCATTTCAGTATATTCTTGGTAAGGCAGAGACCTTGCACATATTTATCACAGTTATGTAACTCAAGCACTTTCAGAAATAAATCTCTGTTTGGTATGTTGAGAAAAGAATTATAAATGCAAATGTAAGCATACCTGTAGCTATAACTATAAATTGATATGTAAAAGTTTGCAAATCTATATTAATTTTAGATGTAATCTAAGTTATTAATAGTTGTAGATAATGATATTTGTGTGGAAAATTATATATTACATATGTCCCTCACTACTTCCAGTTTTCCCTCATTTTATGCCACACTGATTATACACAGGATTGACAATTCTCAAACCCATCCTATAGTCACATGTATAGGATTTCTTTTGTTCATATGTAAAGGATCAAAGTTATATATTATACTGAGGAAACCAAATCATAGAAGTCAAATATGGATGACATATGTCTGTTACCATTGTAATGAAGATTCTAGAAATGGTAAGGATTTCTCAGTAACACAATGACCTTTTGAGTCCTATTTCCATAACATATCTGTCTGTGTTTATCAATGCTTAACGAACCTGTCAAAACATTCACAGCTTCGGAAAGATGTGGTTTAAGTCCACTGTAAATTTGGGAGCCATATTGCCACTGGTGAACTTCCAAGGATTCAAGCTAGTCCTTTCTTTCATGCATCTGGTGCTAAGGACTCTTGTCAGTCATCATTTAGCTTCTATTTCAAGTTTTTACCAAGCTCCAGTTTCTCTTAAATGGTAACATTTCTTTGGGGCCAACTATTTTTAATGCAGAGTTCTTGAAACCTATTTTTAATAATCAATTGTTCTGATAACAACGCATTATGACAGGTTTAACTTCATGGCTTCTCAGACTCTCTTTCTTATGTTCCTACCAGAATTTCACCATTTCATCCCCATAGAAAACTTTTACAACCCATCAATAGCTGCTGAAATTGAAAGCATCTTTCAGAATAGCCCAAGAAACCATAATCCTTTGAGAGCCTTTATTGAAAGTTCTCCTTTCCGGTTTATTTTGTGCCTTCTCCTCAAATCTTTTCACATGTGAATTCCACATTGTACTTTAGCTGTTTAATTTGTTAGAATATATGAAGAAACACTAGGCTTAGTTCCAGTCCCAGAGGGTTAGTAATATACTATTAGATTTGCATCTAATAGGGTAAGTTAAATATTGTCAATTCATATTAGTTAGATTTTAACTGCAGCTGGAATGCTTTTACATGCATAACCTCAGACAAGTTATTTAAGTGCTTTAAACCTTAGTTCTTTCATCTAGAAGATTAATGACAGTCTTTATGCATGTATCTTAGCATAAAGTTTTGATTCGTGTTAGGTGGCATTCATCAGGTATTTATTCATTGAATTTACTAGTATGTTCTAAGTAGGTAATTGTCCCAGGCATTTCTAGCTTAAAGTATAAACAGTGTGAACCAGACTAACCTCTTACGTTTGTAGGATATAAATTCTATAGATGAGACAGTAAGGTTGACATTAACTTGGTATGAAGTAACATAGGTGAACCATTTGCTTTCAGCTAATTCTATTCTGATTTATAGGTACAATTGTGAATATAAATAATAGGTGACAGTGAAAGAGAAGCTATGCATGAAGAACTATGATAATCAATGACCTTTCCCAAAGTGAAATGTGAGGCTATGACATGAAGTAGATTTTTAGTTTGCTCACATGCCTCCCTGCACTGAGCATAAAGAAGTTGTGCACCTCTGATTCCATGCTCTTTCCCAGGGATGGGAGAGATGAGGGTGCTGCCCTCTTAATCTCAAGTTAATATTGATATTTTAAAGATACCCAGTTTTCAAATGACTTCTCTTTAGTTTGAGCAACAGGGCACACTTGAGTTGAACTCCTCACAGTAAAGCAAAGATTTGACAGCAGGGTTGCTAGCCATTTTGGTAGCAGACTGATGGAGCACTGAGTAGCCTACCCTTGAGCATGGTGAGGTATACAACACTTGAATATTGTCCCTTGTTTAAACGTCCATGAAAGTGCAAGTCAAGGATGAGTTTGTTTCTCTTTCAAAGCACTTCAGGGAAGACCTCTGCTAAAAGCACTCAGGATACTCATGGATGCCTCTATTCAAAGAAAGAGCAAGTGCCGGGCATGGTGGTACACACCTTTAATCCCAGCACTTTGGAGGAAGAGGTAGAAGGCTTGCCATAAATTCAAGGCCTCCCTGAGACTGATTTCCTGCTCAGTCTGGGCTAGAATGAAACAACTACCTAAATACAGAGAGAGAGAGAGAGAGAGAGAGAGAGAGAGAGAGAGAGAAGAAGAAGAAGAAGGAGGAAGAGGAGGAGGAGGAGGAGGAGAAGTAAGTGAACAACTATAGTAAAGTTATATTCATCCCAATCAGTAATGAAGACTGACTGGGCACCTTAAATACATATTTACATGCCCACCAGTACTTATGTGTGTAGATAAGGCAATTTAAAAGTGAAACAAGATCTGCTCAGGGGTCCTAAAAGCTAAACATGCTTCTATCCAGCAATTTCATGGCATTTATCTGAAATGTGTTTTTCTATTTCTTAGTGCAGGTATTTAACTAGGACCTGGTTCCACAATCAGATGTTTATTTCACACAGTATGGAAACCTTTCTGATTTTGCTCAGTTATATAGCTGTAGTAGCATGTGAAATACATAATGATTACTCAGACATTGTTGAATGGCTTAATACTGTTTCAACTCTTAGTCCTTCATGACTTGATATCTTACTTCTTACAAATCTAAATAAACAAGTACCATTCTATATTGAGTGACACAACAGTGTATTTTTTCTTTTTTATTGACAACTTCTATATTTACAGACAATAAACCATGATATTTCCCTCCCCTCCCCGACTCCCCTTCAGAACTCCACTCTCCATCATATCCCCTCCCTCTCTCCATTAGTCTCTGTTTTGATTTGTTGTCATCATCTTTTTCTCCTATTATGAGGGTCTTGCGAAGGTATTGCTAGGCACTGCAAGGTCATGGATATCGAGGCCAATTTCTATCTGGACAGTTGCATTTTAAGGAGTGGTACCCTTCCTTTGGCTCTTACATTCTTTCCACCACCTCTTCCACAATGGACCCTGAGCCTTGGAGGGTGTGATAGAGGTGTTTCAGTGATGGGCACTCCTCCATCCCTTCTTCTCAGCACTATGTTGCCTTTTGGGTCATCTCAGTGGTCATCGCCATCTGAAAAGAGAAGCTTCTCTAACCAGAAGTGAAAGTAGCATTAATACATGAAAATGAACATTAAGTGTAAGGCAGACCCATGCAGGTCTGGCCTTGGCCTTCCTGAGCCCCACGTGCCATCACCCATTCGCCAGTCAGGTCCTGCCCTATCTTTCCTGAGGCCCTCATGCCATCAGGGACCCATTCACAAGTCAGGTCCAGCCCTCACCTTCCTGAGGCACATGCACCATTGCCCATTTGCCAGTTAGGTCCTGCCCTAGCCTGCAATCATGGTGCCCTTCCACTGCTGATCAGTGATCTGGGCCAGCAGGCCCGGGTTCCCGCCATAGCCTTCCTGAGCCCCCCATGGGCGGTCACAGTTCCAGCCCCACTACCCCTCAGACCCCCATCAGGTACCCAGGGCAGGATGCCAAGGTTCTTGCCCTAGCCTTGCTGATCCCTGTGAACCCTGAGAGCACTATTGCATTCCCAGTTGCTACTCTCCCCTCCCACCCCTGAACAGGGAACCAACCAGCAGGCCAGTGTTCCCACATTAGCCTTTCTGAGCCCCCCACATACCAGATAGTGGTCCCTCCAAACAGAGACCCAGGCCAGCAGGCCAGCAGGCCAGTGTCCCTGCCCCAGCCTTTCTGAACTCCATGAGCCTCACATTCACCCTCACTGCTGCCCCTCCACCCCAGCCCAGCAGGGTAGCATCTACACCCTAGGCTTTATGAACCATTCTGATGGGCAGACTACAGCAAACAAGGAATAGCATTAAAAATCAGATGCCAATAAATCCAGATAGACTGCCCAGTCACACAAGGGATGTCTCTAATCAAATCATACTAGAGACAATAGTATCAGAACCCCAAAATTAAGAGACAAGCTATGCAACCCTGACCAAATAAATAGCAGAACTCGCAGAAACTCAACAAAGAGACAGTAATTGTATGAATTGTATTCTTGCTACATTAGACGTAATAGAAAAGAACCAGGAGGGGTTCCAAAGACAGTTAAATGATCTGAATAAAAGCAGGAAAAAAAAAAAAAAGAGGACCTCAATAACCAGCTGGCTAAGCTCAATGAAGACATAAAAAAAAATAAAAATGCAAGGATAAACTCCAAGAAGCCTTAAGAAAATCAGAAAATGACAAGAAAAAGGAACTCATCAGAGAGATGGAAACTATACATTAAAAAAGTAGAAAAGATGAACCAACTCGAACAGCACAAAATTCTGTAGAAGCTCTGAAGAATAGAGTAAGCCGAGTGGAGGATAAAAACTCAGAATTGGAAGACAAAACAGAAGAAACAGTTTGTGAGTCCAAAAATTTCAAGTTCCAAAATTTCTGTGAATGGAACATGAGAGAAATGTGGGATACCCTTAAGCATCCCAACATTAGGATCATAGGTTTACCATGGGGGAAGAAACATACACCAAAGTCATGGAAAACTTATTCAACAAAATTATCGAACAAAACTTTCCCACTCTCTCAGAAGAAAGTCCCATTGAGTTACAAGAAGCTCACATAACTCCAAACAGACTGGACAAAAGGAGAAACTCTCCAAGACATATTATCATTAACACTCTAAAACCAATCACAAAGAGAAAGTTCTAAAAGCAGTTAAGGAGAAACAACACATTACATATAAAGGAAACCCCATCAGAATTACTTCAGACTTCTCAATGGAAAACTTCAAAGCCACAAGGGCCTGTAAGGGAACACTGCGAACTCTAAGAACTTATGGCTTCCAATCCAAACTACTCTACCCAGCAAAAATATCCCACATAATAGAGGGTAAAAGAAAAACTTTCCACGATAAAAACTCAGCTTTAAAACTATATGAAAACAAAGCCAAACCTACAGAGAATACTTCAGGGAATTCTCCACACAGAAGAATCAAATAATCAATCTCAAGTGCCCCTGAGGAGCAGACCACAATAACCAAACTTTGATAAGGCAAAAAAAAAAAAAAAAAAAAAAAGACCAAGAAAACACCAAAACCACATAAACCACCACAATATGGCATGTATTAAATCAAACCTCAAAGTTACTACCCTGAATATTAATGAACTTAATTCACACATCAAGAGACATAAGCTAGCAGGGTAAATCAGGTGGATCAGATAAATAGAACCCTCAATCTGCTGTTGTCAAGAAACCCACCTCACCACTAAAGACAGACACCTCCTCAGGATGAAAGGGTAGAAAGTGATATTCTAAGCAAACATAAATAAGAAACAAGCAGGCAAAGCTATACTTATATCAAATAAAATAGACTTCAAACCAAAAGTAACCAAAAAATACAGAAGGCCGCATCTTACTTATCAAGGGAAAAATCCAACAAGAGGATATCACAATCATCAATCTTTATGCACAAAACACAGGTGGACCACAATCCATAAAACAAAACCTACTGACAATAAAACAGAAATAACCACCAACACCATCATAGTTGGGGACTTTAATACTCCACTATCAGCAATAGACAGATCATTGAAACAGAAAATTAACAGGGAAGTAAGAGAGCTCAACAACACCATAGATCAATTAGACTTAACTGACATATATAGAACATTCTACCCAAAATCCACAGATTACACATTCTTCTCAGCAGCCCATAAAACTTTCTCTAAAATAGATCATATAGATCATAAACCAAGCCTCCAAATATTTAGGAGGATTGACATAATTTCCTGCATGATACCTGATCACAATGCTGTATTGCTAGAAATTAAGAACAAAATATGCTCCAGGTAACCAACCAATTCCTGGAAACTGAACAACACACTCTTAAACAATAAATGGGTAGAGGACAAAATAAAAAATGAAATTGCAAAATTTCTAGAAATGAATGACAATGAGAACACAAGGTACCAAACCTTATGGGACACAATGAAGGCAGTCCTCAGGGGAAAATTCATTGCATTAAATGCCTTCATAACAAACACAGAGCTATACCAAATCAATAACCTAACCATCCACTTAAAGGCATTGCAAAACAAGAAGTATCCAACCCAAAAAGGTCCAGACAGAAAGAAATTATTAAGATCAGAGCATAAATTAATGAACTGGAAACTAAGAAAACAGTTTTAAAAATTCAGGAAACAAAGAGCTGGTTATTTGAAAAAATAAACAAGATCGATAAGCCCCTGGCCAATTTGATCAGGTGGAAAAAAGAGACAACTCAAATTAACAAAATTAGAAATGAAAAAACAGAGATCACAACAGACATAAGTGAAATTGGGAGAATCATCAGGACTTACTTCAAAAACCTCTACTGCACAAAACTGGAGAGTATGGTGGAAATGAATGAATTACTGGACACATACTACCTACCAAAGCTAAACTCAGACCAGATTAATTTCCTGAACAAACCCATCGCAACCATAGATATCGAAAGGGTAATCAAAAACCTACCGAAAAAGAAGAGTCCATAACCAGATGGCCTCTCAGCAGAATTCTATCAAACCTTCATGGGAGAACTGAAATTTTTCTCAAATTGTGCCACACAATTGGAGAACAGGGAAAGCTCCCTAACTCCTTTTATGAAGCTAGTATCACCCTAATACCAAAACCAGGCAGAGATGCCACAAGAAAAGAAAACTACAGGCCTATTTCCCTGATGAACTTAGATGCAAAGATCCTGAACAAAATCCTCACAAACTGAATTCAACATCACATCAAAAGCATTACCCACCTAGATCAAGTAAGTGTCATCCCAGGAATGTGGGAATGGTTCAATATATGGCAATCTGTCAATGTAATATACCACATAATTAAGCTTAAACACAAAAACTACATGATTTTTTGATAGATGCAAAAAAAGGCCTTTGACAAAATACATCATCACTTCATGATCAAAACATTGGAGAGAATAGGCATGGATGGTCTATATCTCAACATAA
Organism: Orientallactaga sibirica; assembly: GCA_036365145.1. NCBI lineage: Eukaryota > Metazoa > Chordata > Mammalia > Rodentia > Dipodidae > Orientallactaga > Orientallactaga sibirica. Next base: position 51,754,271 of record JAEOAD010000005.1, read on the forward strand.
TAAAGGCTATATATAAAGATCCTAAATCCCAAATAATATTTAATGAGGAGAGATAGAAGGAATTCTCATTGAAATCAGGAACAAGACAGGGGGGTCCACTCTTATATCTGCTCTTCAACATAGTACTGGAAGTACTATTTCAAATAATAAGACAGGAGAAAGAAACAAAAGGGATACAAATTGGAAAGGAAAAAGTTATGTTAGCCTTATTTTCAGATGACATGATTCTGTACATAAAGTGACCCAAGAACCTCCATCTCAAAACTCTTAAAGGTGATTAAATTCTTCAGTAAAGTAGCAGGATACAAGGCAAAGATACAGAGAAAGAAATAAGTGATATTATGCTATTTTTAATAGGATCAAAAAAATAAAATAAAATACTTTGGAATAACATTAATCAAGGAGGTGAAAGACCTTTACAATGAAAACATAAAAACACTCAAGGAAGTAATTGAGGAGGACTTGAGAAAATGGAAAGACCTCCCATATTCCTGGATAGACAGAATTAACATTGTGAAAATGGCAATCTTACCAAAAGCAATATATAGATTTAATGCAATACCAATAAAAATCCCAGCATCTTTCTTCACAGAGATAGAAAAAAAAAGATCTCAAAATTCATATGGAATGGCAGAAGGCCTCAAATATCCAAGCATATCCTCAACAAAAGAAACACCTCTGGAGGCATCACGATACCTGATCTAAAGCTATACTATACAGCCATTGTAATAAAAACAACATGGTACTGGCATAAAAACATGATTTTAGACCAATGGAACAGAATTGAGGACCTGGACTTTGGATCAAGTAACTACAGATACTTGATATTTGACAAAGGCCCAAACATGTCGACTGGAACAAAAACAGCATCTTCAACAAATGGTGCTAGACAAACTGGACAACCATATGTAGGAAAATGAAATTTGATCTACACATTTTGCCATGCATAAAAAATTAAGTCCAAAAGGATAAAAGACCTCTATATAAGACTGGATACTCTTCTAGTACTGGAAGAAAAAGTAGGAGGAACTTTCCATGATATAGGAGTGGGAAAAGACTTCCTGAACAAAACCCAGGTAGCTCAGGAAATTAAACACTCACTCAACCATTGGGATCTCAGGAAGCTGAAAAGCTTTTTCACAGACAAACATACAATAAGCAGAGGCAATAGGCTACCCAAAGAATGGGAGAAAATTTTTGCTGGATATACATTGGACAGAGGCCTAATTTCTAGAATCTACAAAGAACTCACAAACCTAAACAATAAAAAGTTAAATAACCCACTCAAAAAATGGGGCAGAGAACTGGACAGGGAGTTCTCAGAGGAAGAAATGCAAATGGAAAACACACACTGAAGAAAATGTTCAATATCCCTAATCATAAGGGAAATGCAAATTAAAACAACTATGAGATTCACCTTACCCCAGTAAGGATAAAAAACATTAAAAAAAGTCTAATGATAGCAAATGCTGGTGAGGTTGGGGAGAAATAGGAACCCTCATTCACTGTTGGTGGGAATGTAAGCTAGTACAACCACTATGGAAAGCAATACAGAGATTCCGAAAAAGGATGACTATATAGGTACCAACAGATCCAGTTATTCCCTTACTGGCCATTTCCCCTAAAAGCTCCAAGCCTCAGTTCAGAGATATTTGCTCAACCATGTTTATAGCTGCTCATCCATAATAACTAAGAGCTGGAATCAACCCATCATTAGATGACTGGATAACTAACATGTGGTATATCTACACAATGGAATTCTACACAGCAGTAAGGAAAAATGACCCAATGCAATTTGAAGAAAAATGTTCAATCTTGGAACAGATCATTCTCAGCAAACTCACCCAATCACAGAAAGATAAGCATTTCATGGTCTCACTCCTCTGTGGCTCCTAACCTGAATTTGCCCAAGATGCCGACAAACCTAATAAAAATTTCTAGGTCTATATAATAGGGATGGTGGGGCATGAAGGGAGGGAAAGGGTTGGGTGTGAGACAAAAAAAAACTGGGCCCAATTGGAAATGGTACCACAAAATCCTATATCCTGAAAGACATACTAAAATGCTAAACCTTCATCAGGTGCTTAGAGAGAACACCTGAATCACAGGGGCCTAGAGAATGCAGGATAAAGTATAACCTCAATCTTCTCCTGTTCCTCTCTCTCATTCCCTCTTCTTTCTCTTCTCTCTCTCTCTTTCTCTTTCATACAACCTATATTTTTCTTCCTTGTTTTCCCTTGGCACTGACCTGTAACTCCCAGTACTAGCATGCAGTTAACATCCACAATGAGCTGTTGATCAGTGATACTAACAAGGTTCCCCAAAAGAAGACAGATTTCTGTCAGTGTACTTGATGACCCACCAAAGGTTAATGGTAAGACCCTCCTGCTGAAGACATCATATGCTGTTGGGATGTAACATGGAGTAACCTGGTTGGAATCTAGAAGAGAGTCAGACCCCAGACAGTTAGCTTGTATAGTGCCTGAAGATGCTACATGAGCAACTGGGGGAAAATGACCAACATCTGTCTAAGCAACTCATGGTCTAAACTTACCCAGCAGCAATCAACCTGACATGATGCTCACACAAGTGCAATAGTGGCACACAGCCATGGTAGGTTACCAACTGCTCTTGATTTGGCTAATGGATCCACCCACTGGAATGGAACCCATACCTGGAACTGGGAAACAAGTCAGAACCATATCCAAAACTTGAGTTTGCTCTCCAATATCAATGTCCCACCAATATTGGGATACAAGAGGGCCTACACCTATTTAATTCTCTCCAAAACAATAATGGTTATCTATGTATCTTGCACTAACCTCACTTTTCTTTGGAGAATTTGCTTTTCTTCTTCACATGGATGTAGAACCTGAGAAGAGAATCAACCCATTGCACCTCACCAGGACACCAGCTGAAGCCCTAGAATAATTGTGGAAATGAGCAAAAGCACTGCTTTCTCGGTGAACCTGGTATCAGTGCAGGGGTGAAGAAGATAGACACAGAGAAGACTCAACTCACACCAAATCAGATATCCAGAGACACAGAGACTCCCATGACCTTGTCACTGAAATAGACCTAAAATGAATCCAACATGGCTCAGGGAAATTCGTGGAAGAGGGAGTGGAAAGATTGTTAGAGCCATAAATTGGGTCATTATGCACAGAGACATTGCCTCATCCCCATAACTGATGGCTACCCCACAATGCAAAACCCACAATCCCCAAAGGGGGAGGACAGGGAGAAGGCTAACGATGGTACCATCATGGCTGTATATACATTATATTGATAACTAATAAAAAAAAGTTCCAGTGGCATTCTTCACAGAAATAAAATCCTAAAATTCATCTGGAAGCACAAAAATCCTCGAGTAGCCAAAAATATTTGAGCAACAAAAAATCAGGCTGGTAGATCACCGTACCTGATTTTTAAGTTATATTACAAAGCAATAGTAAGAGAAATAGCATGGTACTGGCACAAAGACAAACATGTAGATCAATGGAACAGAATAGAGGACCCAGATATTAATCCAGGCAGCTATAGCCATCTGATTTTTGACAAAAATGACAAAAGTGTATTTAATTAAATTTTTAGTTATTTATCCAAGCTTTGATTGCCACCTACTATATGGCATTATGAGAGTATCATTGTACATAATAAATAAAGAACCTAACACTCAGTGGATGGTGAGAAACAATATATTGAAAAGGAAACATAGAGTGATAAGAATAACATAAAACCTATTGTATACCTTCACAGAGGAATATTGTGATTTTGAAGTGAGAAACCATAATCTAGTTTTTATTTATCATTTGTACAGCACCTAGAAAAGTCCATTATAGTAGTTAAGTGAATTGTCAGAGTAGAAAACAAAGGTTCATGTAATGACAATATACACTAGCAATACAACTTAGTATGTTCTATCATCATAACACTGAAATTGTGAAAACCTTAGTCTCATTGTCCCATGAGTATGGTGGAGAGGGAAATACTGAAGAGACTCTCTGTAGGTAGTGTTTTTCACATTTCTTTTCCATCTGTCTATACGCATGGAGATGTTGGCTCCTTGCCAGTTTCACAAATTCATCAGTACAGAACTGAAATTAAACATGTAAAGAGTACGATTATACTGGTTATGAAACGATTGAGGTCTTCTGAGTGCTTTGAAGTTGGGCAAGTTGGACATACACATAAATGCCTTAAAAAACTTAGCATGAGAAGAGAAATTTTGAAAAGAAAAAGCAGATTAGGAGATTTAAAGACCAGAGTGAGGATGTGAAAACTTGGTAAATCCAGAGGAGAGATTACTTCACTGATAAACATGCCTGGAAGCTGAGTTATATCCACATTCACTGAAGATCCAAGCCACCTCCAGACATTTATGTAGCTGCTGTTCTTTGAGTGCTTTGCTCCCATCTCTTCTCCTAGTTAGGATGTTCATACATCCTCGATAACCCCTGTATATGGAGACCCTCCCCACGTAGCCTTCTACCAATATGTCTTTTTTCAAGTGAGTATGTATGTGTGGTGTTGGATGCTTCTGTGTATGAATGTTGTGTTCATATGTGTGTGGCTGTGCAGGCACATTTGTGCAGGCTAGGGGGGCAATCTCATGTGTTATCCTTAGGTATACTGCCCACCTCTTTCTGAGCGTGGTCTCTCACCAGTCTAGAGCTCACCAAGTAGGTGAGACTGGCTGAACAATAAGCTTCTCCACCTCCCCAGAGGCAGGATTACATGTGCATACTGCCATGCCTAACGCTTACACAGGTTCTAGGGATCACATGCAGGTCCTCATGCTTGTGAGGCAAACACTAACCACCAAGCTATCTTCTCATACCTGTTATGTCCTTTATGATATCACAATTTGTATTTATTTAGTTGTTCGTACACTTTAAAATTTACTTTTCTTTCTCATTAAAATGTAAGCTTCACAAGGACAGGATTTTTTTATTGTTTGTTACATTAAAACAAAAATCACTTGAACTCTTTAGAACCTTCTAATAACTTATCTGATTGGCTATAAGGGGATATTATATACACATCATTTCATATTGATAAATATGGTTAAAATGATAATAATCACTTGGATTTTCCAGACTTATGGAAAAGAAAACTCTATGATTATTAGTTTTTGCTTATTTCATTTAACTACTACTAATAAGTGATTTTCCTAGTTTAGATCCTCCAGTGGCTAAGCCATTGCTTCTTACATATCATTCTGTCCCTACTGATAAGAATGGCTTCATATTGAGATTTGGTATACAAACCTCTCCTATAGTGTATTAAATGAGAAAATTGAACCACATGATAAGGTAAACTGTTTTCTAAGTCTAAAATTATGAGACTGCAAGTCACAGTATTACATTTAAATCTTTACTTGTGTTTCAAATAAATTTTCCTAAAGACTTGAACTGGGCAACAGATGCTAGTATTAATACTTGTCTTGATTTTATTAGCCTCATTGTAAATAATGGTCCAATTTCTCAAAGCCATTAATTATTTCACCTAAATTATTAAAGTTTGTTTAATTCCATTTTAGGAATTTTGGGATTTTCAGGAGAAGCCACAAATTTGAAAAATAAGAGAAAATGGAAAGGGATATAATTTTCTAAACAGAAAGAAATGTTTTTGGTTTCAACTGTATTTAACATCCACTAGAAATCTCTCTTTATAATGGACCATCTTTATTATTTGTTTAGAATACTGAGAGACACAGAATGAGCAATGCTGTTCCTAACTGTACTTTTATTACCACAGCCTGTGTCCACAGCACATAAAATGACCAAGCTGGAATTGAAAGGGAACCCAGTTCCCTCCCTACTAGACCTCATAGTGCTGGAAATACTATGAAAGTGGCTGAGAAATAATGGTTGCCAACAGATTAAATAAGCAGGAAGATCCTGCTAGTTACAAAATCAATCATCCAAGCAAGAAATATACACTTGTGCAATAGTGGCACCCAGCTGATGCAGGTAACCAATTGCTCATGAATTGGACATAAGACCAGATTAGTGAGGGAGAACTCATATCTGGCTCTGAGGACATAAGACAGAAAAACAATAGGTTCTAGAGAAAACCTCCACTGCCCTTTAACTAAGAAGAGTGGACATATACATCAATAAATCTCTAATAATTAGGCTTATCCCCTTTAATTCAAGCTGCTCTCACTTTTAGTTGGAGAATTTGTTCTTTCTTCCAGATGTTGGAGAATATTGGGGAGAACCAGGCTACATCATTACATCAAGAAGAGAGAATCGACTGTCTACCATGAGGTGGGTTAGGGTTAGGGTTAGAGAAAGTAGTGACATAAATACTGTTCTCATGGCTAGCCTGCAGACCAGTTCCAGAGAAATGGTGACAGTCATTATCGTTACTCAAACCTCATCAAAACAGAGATGCAGAGGCTACAGAGAAAGCAACGCTAAATCCGATCCCTATCTTGCCCACCAAGGCTCAGGGAATATTGTAGAAGAGGGGGTGGAAATATTGTAAGAGCTGCAGGGTGGGTGGGAATAGCTTGAGGCACCATGTTCTCCTCATGTCCGCAGAGACCAAGGTCTCATGGTTCCCACAATGAATACCAATAATCCTGCCAGAGAAGAAGACCATCAGCAGAATTGGGGTGGGAAAGAGGGACTCAAAGAGCATAACCCCTTTACAAAAAAAAATCAATAAATAACAAATTTTTTAAAGAAAGAATTATATGCTTAGACACAGATCAGAGTTTGGACCATTAACTGGCTAACAACCTGGGGCAGGTTACTGATCCTTCCAGAGCCTCACTCCTATTTTTCATCTGTAAGTGTGGACAATAATAGTACTGGTGTGATGATTGCTTATCATTGTCAACTTGACTGGCCCTACAATCACCTAGGAGTCATACCTCTCTGTGTGTCAATGAGGATCTTTCCAGAGAGGATTGACATTAAGGAGGATGAGTGACACCATTCTATGCACTGGGCACACCAGATAAAAGTGGGTAAAGGAGCAGAACCATTGGGCTCCAGCATTCATTGTTTTCTGCTTCTTTGTTGAGGGGGATGTCAGAAGCAGTCTCATACCACTGCCACCATAGCCTGAAGCTCACCACCATGCTTTCCCATCTGTGGTGGACTACAACTTCAAACCATGATACAAAGTTAATCCTTCCTTAAGTTGCTTCCTGTCAGATATTTGTTCATAGCATCAAAAAAAGTAACTGATAGAACAGATATCATAATGCTGCCTAAGCTTTAAATGAAGTAATCTATAAACAGCATTTATCATGTCTGGTTCATATCAAATGCTTTGTAAATATTAACCAGGACTCTATTATTGTATACTTGTAATACTTAACAATCATCTGTATACAATGTAACAGACTGAGTTATTCTCTTCCTACGATTCCTAATCCCCTTCTAAATTTTATATACACATTGCTTGTTTAAGCTGTAAAGGTGTTTAAAAATAAGGTATGTTTGGGCTGGAGAGATGGCTTAGTGGTTAAGGCATTTGTCTGCAAAGCCAAAGGACCCAGGTTTGATTTCCCAAGACTCACATAAGCCAGATGCAAAAGGTAGTGCATGCATCTGGAATTCGCTTGCAGCAGCTAGAGGCCCTGGCATACCCATTCTCTTTCTTTTAAACAAATAGATAGATGTCAGATAGATAGATAGATAGATAGATAGATAGATAGATAGATAGATAGATAGATAGATAAAGGTAGATGGGGCTGGGAAGATGACTCAGCAGGTAAGAACAACTGCAGCTTAGAAAACTTTAAAAAAAAAGAAGGCATACTTAACAACGTAACAGTATATCTGAAACTTCCAACCAGTTATGATTGATGTAAAATGTGGAAGGGACAACTTCTAAGTAGTTAGTGGAACTCATTCTACCAATCAATTTCCTAAAACTGTCTTATTCACTTACTGCATTAAAATGCATTTATTCAGTGTATTCAACTTGAGATGAATAAAATTTAGATTTAGTATTTTAATCAAGGGCACTGGATTATATGGGGAAAATCTAAATTCTGCCCTTAAAGAGCCTGCAATAAAGTGGGGCAAGCACAGGCTTCAGAGGAACATGCATTTAGTTTCAGAATTTTACCTCCTTGTTTTCTTATCCTATGACAACATGAGAAAATTAATTTTATTATTATCTCCTGAGCCTCACATTTTGTGTGTAAAATGTAAAACCCTCCTTGTATTCATGGAATAAATATAAGAAACAAATCTGGGAAAACACAAAATGTCTAATAAATTATATGTGCCTAATTAGTCATTAATAAACATACCCAAATTTGTAATTTTTAAAAATATCTTATTTTCCTATTCTATATTGATGATAAATATTAACATTGTATTTATTCTTTATTATTCAGTTTAATTTAGACTATTATGTTCCTTAGTAACATTAAAAACACTGAAACTTAGTGGTTTAATTTAATTAAATATGCATTTTTGGTTGCTAATCTAAAGGTTTATGTGGTTCAACTCTCAGACCAAATGTCCTATAAATTGTCAGTCAGATAATATAAGTTGTAATAGTTTTCATTTTTTTACAAACTGATCACAAAGAAGTACTTCTGTGGACCTAGAAAAGAGTTCTTGCAGTACCTTCTACAGTCTCCTCAGGAAACTCCTTTGTATACATAGTAAAGCCCCATGGAAAAGTTAGTTATGGGCCCATTAAGAGACAAATGGAAAGTCAACTGGATAAAGTAACAGTTGCTGAGATGTTTGTTCTCCTCCTAGGGAAAAACACCTTCATCATTTGTCAGTGCTATCCATAGGCACCAAAGGCAGGAGTGAGGACACATCACATCACATCACATCACATTTTCACCATTTTTGGCTCAATTTAACCACATCTTGAGTACATTCTTATAGCTAGTATAAAAATCGCAACAATTTCTAAAATTAAAAAGAATAATAGAATCAAATTTCACTTAAGTGACTTAAAGCTTCAGTATTTTGCCAGTGTTATTTCATGTTTCTAAAATTTACTTGTTTTTTTCTTATTAAATTTCACACTATATTATGAATACTATATCACTTTGCTATTACCATTTTTACAATAAACCCTTAGTTGATAAAGTTACAGCACCATACCATGGTTGCATATAAAAATAATTGCCTAATATTATCTGAGTCAATTGATGTTCAAGTTTAATTATTTCAAAACTATCTTTGTGGTAGTTTGAATGTATATTCCCTAATACACTCTGATATTTTATTAAAGCTTTCCTCCAGCTGCCTGGCTGGAGGAAGTATTACTGGGGGTAGATATGATTTCTAGCCCCAAAAATTGGTTTTTGAGCTTCTGCTGGTTGTTGCTTTTGGTGTGTGCCAGCTGCTGGTGGTATCTCTCTGCTTGGACCTGTGAAAGGAGGGCAGTCTCTTCTGCCATTATGAAACTTCTCCTGGATCTGTAAGCCTGAAATAAATCCTGTTTCTCCCATAAACTATTTCTGTTTGGAAGTTCATCCCAGCTATGTGGAGCTGTCTAAAACAATCTTTTTATATTTAATATTTAAAATCAGGCTAAAAACTAGGACAAGCTACAACATTTTATTATGTATCCTTATCCAACATAGTTTTGTGTTTTATCCTATAAGGCCTTAGTCTATTTTTTATTATTTTATTTTTATTTTTGTCATTTTCACGTATGCAGACCATATACTTTTATTCACCCCCACTAACATTACTTATCCCCTCCTACTACTGGTAGAGCTCTTCTTTCCAACTGATTCCCTTCCTACTTTCATACATGTGCATGTGTGATAGGTTATTTACTTGGGTAGGAAAAATTATCAGTGGCTGTTCCATTTAACAACATGACTCCTTCCTCAGCAACCATTACTGCCAATAGCTACTCCGAGAGAAATGGGGTCTTATGAGTCCCTTCCCATCCATGATAAAATATTATGAGTTCAGTCTTTGCTAGAAACCATAGCTGTGTGAATTCATGAGTGTGTTGGCCAGGTTGTTTTTAGAAGACAGACTGTCCTCTCCATCTTCCAGCTCTCAAGAAAACAAATAACCCAATCAAAAATGGGCTATGAGACTGAATAGAGTTCTTAAAAGAAGAAAGAAAAATGGCTAATAAGCATATTAAAAAGTGTTAGACACCCTTAGCTAACAGGGAAATGCAAATTGAAACTAATTTGAAACTCCATCACCCCAGTCGAGTGGCTAACATCACATAAACAAATGCTGACAAGGGTGAAAGGAAAGAAGTACCCTTATTCTTTGTCGGTTAGAATTAAAACTTGTACAGGCATGATGGAAATCAGTCTGAAGGTTTCTCAAAAAGCTGCAAATAGAATTATCCCATGACTTAGCTAAACTACTCCTAGGCATGTACGCTAAGGATTCTATACTTTTAGCTACAGAGATATTTGCTCAACCATGTTTATTGCTGTTCTATTCATAATAGCTAGGAGATGGAATCAACCTACATGCCCATAAACTGATGACAGGATAATGAAGATACAGTACATATACACAATGGAGTTTATGTAAAGAAAAATAAAATTATGAAATTTATCCTCATTGCATTTTATGCCCTTATTTTGCTGAAGAAATTAGATCATTTGTCTTATATAATGCTTTCTGCAGTCTGAATTTGCCTGTGTCTTCATGGTGTGGTTTATCTAATTTTTGTTTTTTCAGTAAGCATATAAGTAGATCGAACGGATTGATTAAATTGAAGGTCTATTCATTTGCAGTGTTTGTTACTTATTTTTGCTTAAGTTTTATATTTTCAGAAATGTTCTTAAGATTATCCTTAGAGGATTCTTACTTTGAATAATGGTGGTGCAGATTTCTACATTTATGTTATTAGCAATTATAAATGTCAAACAAAATATATAAAATAGTTATTTAAAAGCATAAGAAAGCGACACAAAACTGGAAGAACTGAAAAGAGTAAAATAATTTTTAAAAGAGAAATATGTTAGTTTCAATTCATATTTAAATGTTTCCCCAAATATAAAGGATGGTGGTAGGAGGGAATTATGATCAGGGTATATTATATATATGAATAGAGTTGTCAATAAAAATTTTAAAATGTAGGAAGTAGAATAATTGGAAAGAATTATTCAGTGACAGAAGGCAGGTGAAGAAGGGGGAACAAAAGAAGGTAATGGGAGAGGATTATGATAAAATACATTATATACATGCATGAAAATTGACAATAAAAAGTTTTCAAAAATCAGAGGATGGAATTGAGAGAAGAATATAGTAAAAGAAAAAAAAATCCTTAGACATAAGCTCTGAGACTTGCATATATTCTCTGCAGATTTTTGACATATTTTTGAAATGTCAACATATAAGGTAAGGCTTGGAATTCAAAAGTTAGAATGTTGGTGCTATGAAGAGTCTGGGTATAGTACTCATTTGCTCATAATAATGACAGACTAGTAGCAAAGACCTTAAGCTTTTAAAATATTTGTTTATTTATTTAAGAGAATGAGATAGACAGGCAGTTAGTTGCCTCCATAACAGACATGCCACTGTTGCTCCAGTTGGTACAGTTGGCCTGTGTGGCCAACTGTAAAGCTTCCAGGGTGCAATACTGGTTAACACAATTGATGACTTTACTCCCCCACCAGGTCTTTCCAACATCCTGACAGCTAGTCAACAGGGAGGAAACTTCCATAACTGCTCCAGATGGATTTCTTAGTGGCCTGCAGCCTAAGCATGGGGAGCCTTCAGAAATACGGTCTTACTATCTAGTTCTGGTGGGCAACCTAGAGCTTTGGCAATGTCCTGTAATGTTTTTGAGACATCAGCAGTTTGTCTGGCCAACAACTTGCTGGAAAGTATCCCACCCCAGGCACAGAACTTTTTCTAATAACAATGTATGGCTTAGGGTAGCACATTGTCTACCTCCCCAAGATATTTCTTGTTTTCACTATGGGCCACCTTCACTCTTATTAACTTCTTGAACTCATCCTGCATCTTCACAATGCTATATCTATCTCTGGTTCAGGCTCTTGTTTCTGTCTTCACACCTTTCCTGCATATTAGTCTCCATCTTTCATCCTTATAAGGATGCTTGTGAATGTACTGGCCTCACTTGGATAACCCAGGATATTCTCTTCTACTTTAAAACCCTTCACTGTATCTGCACAAATCTTTGCTATGCCATGTAAAGGAATATTTTTGGGTGGGAACTGGAGAGTGGCTCAGCAGTTAACGGCACTTGCACTTACTTGCAAAGCCTGATGGCCTGGGTTCGATTCCCCAGTATCCACATAAAGCCATTTGTAAGTAGCACATTCATTTGAAGTTCATTTGCAGTGGTAGGAAGACCAGTGCATTCATTCATATTTTCTCTCTCTCTCTCTCTTTCTGTTTTTCTCTCCTTTTCTCTACTCTCTCTGCAAATAAATAAATTTATATTTATTTTTAAAAGAAACATTTTGGGGTTCTGAGGATCAGAACATGGGCATTCTTAGATCCATTTCTTTCTTTTTTATTTTTATTTATTTGAGATGTGGGCAGGGAGAATGGGCATGCCATGGCCTCTAGGCACTGCAAACTAACTCCAGATGCATGTGCCATCATGTGAATCTGGCTTATGTGGGTTCTGGGGAGTCAAAGTTAGGTCCTTTGGCTTTGGAGGCAAGTGCCTTAACCAATAAGCCATTTCTCTAGACCTGGAACCATTTCTTTGCTTACTAGAGTAGTATGCCAAAGTACAAGATTCAATCCAATGTTTATCAGATTCATTAATTTTAATAATCTTTATCCTTCCTCCCTGCCCCTGTCTTCCTTCCTCTCAGTGTCTTTTCCTCCATCCCTTCTTCATTTCTTTTCCTTTCTCTCTGCTGTATCCTCAACAAAAAGTAAAAACACATAATAAGAATTGACTGAAAAGAGAAAATCAGGATGTATAGCTACACTTGTGTTTCTTAAAATCCATTTTTATTTATTTATTTGACAGAGAGGGAGGGAGAAATAAGATAATTAGATAAATAGATAGATAGATAGATAGATAGATAGATAGATAGATAGATAGATAATAGATCGAGAGAGAGAGAGAAAGATGAGAGAGAATGGGCAGGTCAGGGCCTTCAGCCACTGCAAACAAACTCCAGATGCATGTGCCAACTTGTGAATCTGACTTATGTGGACCCTGGGGAATTAATTGTACCTGAATCCTTTGGTTTTGCAGGCAAGGGCCTTAACCTTTAAGTCATTTCTCCAGCTCTAACCTTGTGTTTTTAATATCATAATCTCTCCAAGAGTGTGGGTCATGAATTTTCTTTCAATCATTGTTTTTTAATGCTTCTAATTTTCAACCAGGATGTAACAATATCAAATTAATGACAAGAGAGGTCCAACATATAGACATAATCTGAATACAAGCATGGATTCATTTTAAAAATCATTCAACACATTAATGAAATACTATTACGTGTGTGGTTATGAGGTTCAAGGGTATAATTTAGTGGACAAGCACTTGGTTATCATGCTTAATATTAAGGGCTGGATCTATAGTAGTGGGCACAAAACTATTCTCTAAGTATATTTTATAGTTGCTTTATTTTGTTATTATTATCATTATTTTTATTTTTTCAAATGACTTAAGGGAGGTGGGATAGGCTTACTTAACAAGTTTTGTTGTCTGTGTGCATGTTATCAGGTCCTGCATATTTGTAGTACATGATAAAGCCATCTTGTGTAGGTTCTTAGGGCCACAAATCAGTGTTCAAAAAAAAAAAAAAAAAACTAGCCAATTAAGGATGCATCAGAAAAACAATCAGATTTTCTTTAAATTGAGAACTTTATTATATGAACATATGCATATTGGTCACATTCCCAGTGGATTAAACTTCTTTTTATGTTTCCTCTCCTCAACCGCTTTCTACTGAGGGCCCTCCTCAGTGGAGCTATCTGTGTTCACTGTGATATCATAAATGTACCAGTGAGTCTTTGGGAGGGGGGAGGTTCGGGAACAATGCCTCAGAATAACAAACCCCTAATTATCAGCTTGTGAGAAGGAAAATGTTGTATATCACAGTGAGAATTATTGTAATTATTTTAAAAATATTTTATGGTATGATGAATTTGGTGCTTAAAATTTTGCAGAAAGACTGAAATGGTAAATAATTCAAACTGGGGGAAAAATGTCATTGAGCCAGTGTCTTTAAAAACAGCTGAAAGGGAGTGCTGTTCACAACAGAGTATCTCATGGAATGATGATGGGAAATATGCAACCAGCCATATTAAAAATTTCAGAAAAATATGATATATAGTCACTCATATTCCATCCAAGTACTAACCAGGCCTGACCCTGCTTAGTTTAGAAGATCAGATGATATTGGATGTGTTCAGGGTTGTATGGCCATAGACACTCATAGTATTCTGCAAAAAATAGAATAAATTCACTATTCTCCTGGTTCCAAATTCTATTCTAAACGCCAGCTAGTTGGTTCTAGCTTCTTGTATTGCTCTCCCTAGTACTTGGACTTTTAAGTGTTACAGATTCTTATAGTCATTACCTCTGGTTTTCAAACTAGGAAAAACATGTTTAGAGGGAAGTTGTGACCTATGACGTAATAATCCAAACTTGACTTTTTATAGCCATTTTGTTTAACATGCATGCTTGTATGTATGTGACACATTGAAACCAGAATAATGTATAATGTTTATAGAATAGTAAATCCTTATTCAAGCTACATTTATGTGTAAAAGTATATCTAAAAAGAGATTTATAGTTAAATGTTCCGAGTTATGGAAGAAAGTGAAACCTATGATTCCCAAATTTCAGTATCTAAACACAATAGAGTAGGACTCTCCCTCCCCCCAAAGGCCATTGGATGATCCTGTGTGACAGCCATGCTTCACGATTTGACTGAGGTCAAGATTCTTCAGTAAATCTATGTAAAGCAAGCTAGGTATCTGGCAATTGGATACAGAACAAAACTACTTGATTATTATTTGTTCCACAAGATGCTTTGGGTGACAAACTCTTGTTTTTCTTTTCTTTTATTTTACCTCAAAAAATGCACACATATGACAATACTAATAAGGAGTAGTAACACCTAGACTGAACATCACAGGCTCTGACACATTATTGTGCAGAGATAAATGAAACTTTAACAATTAGAATTTGATAGTCTCTTACAAAATGAAAAAATTCTTCAGAACAATGGTTGTGGAGTGTATTAGTCATCAAAGGCCTAGGATAACCCCATCTCTCAATCTGTGTAGTATTTATCATACCCTTAGCTCACAATGTTAAAACAGTCCTTATGCATATTTGATCTTTTAAAAGAGTGGAAATTATTTTTTGCCTGCTCTCCACCCCAAGACTTCTTTTTTTATCTTAGTGGCTACATCAACATTGTATATCATTATCTCACTGAAAAAAAAAAGTCTCTGGGATGGAGGTAAAACTTCGAGTTAATTGTATGGCAATAAAAGTCATAAGATTGGATTAAGTCACCATAAACCAGATGTTGAGTTTTTGGAAAAAAAAAAGTTTGGTGAGGGAATCAAGTTTCTTAAAAGTGGTGAAATGAAATGACACTTAGTTCCTTTATAATATTAACAATCATGTAATATTTGCACCCTCCTTTATTTCAACTCCATAGTAAAGAACACATTTAAATTAATATGCATCTATGCAATCAACCCATAACTCATGAAGTTACATATCTTTTATTGAGAGAGAGAAAGGAGAGAGAAAATTGGCATGCCATGGCCTCCAGCCATTTGCAATCAAACACCAGACTTGTGCACCATCTTCTATTCATGTGCAACCTTGTGTGCTTGTGTCACCTTGCGCGTCTCGCTTCCTGCCTGCTTTCTGTCCTCCACCATGGTACCCAGCCATGCTCCTGTCTAACTGCTTAACTTTTCTTCCTCCATCATGGTAGGAAGCCATGCTCCTGCAAATCTGATTAACACCCTTCCTTACTCTCCACTCCCCAAGATGGCTTTGATATTCTCAACTTGATCAAACTTTACATCAGCAGGCTGTCTCTTTGAAGTGAAATAGAGAAAGCTCTGGCTTGCTGTTTCTATGAAATGCAGGCAGGTGCCTGGGTGCTTTGCAACAAGCTGCAGGGCTATTTCACGATGATCATAGATGCTTTTCTTTTCCTCCAGCTAATGTCAGTCAGCAAATGCAAGACCTTGTCACTGAAATAGACCTAAAATGAACCCAATATGGCTCAGGGAAATTCGCGGAAGAGGGGGCAGAAAGATTATTAGAGCCATAAGTTTGTTCATTATGCACAGAGACATTGCCTCTCCCCCAAAACTGATGGCTACCCCCACAATGCAAAACCCACAATCCCCATGGAGGGAGGACAGGGAGAAGGCTGACAATGGTACCATCATGACTATATATACACCATATATATACATATATATACATATATATCTATTAAAAAAAACTTCTCTTGGTGTTTCTTCAGTAGAATTGAGTTCAGGCTGATAGATGACCACTGTTTTCTCATTGGAATAGTCCTCAGAAAGCCTTCCTTACCTGTCTTACTTTTCCTGTGGCAATTTTTGCTTTGACAGTATGCTCTGGCCATTCTGGCTTTGCTCTTCCTAGCTTGTTCCCACTCAGGAATTCTCTTTTCCTCATCTACTCATAGCACACTCCTCTGGTCAGTAAAAGCTCAGCTCAATGTCTCTGGCTTGGCAGTATTTATTTATTTATTTATTTGAGAGAAAGAGGTGGATGCAGAGAGAGAATGGCATGCCAGAGCCTCTAGCCACTAGAAGCAAACTCCAGACACATGCACCACTTTGTGCATCTGATTTTACATGGGTACTGGGAAATTGAACCTGGGTTCTTTGGCTTTGACAGCAAGCACCTTAACCACTGAGCCATATTTCCAAACCTTGGCAGCATTTTATGCTTACTCTGCCCCATGCCTGTGCCTAGTCATTCTCAGTTATATTACTTGTTTTATCATCTTCATATTATGTATCATATCTTATATTTTCTCATTTACTCAAATATATTTTTCTCATCACCAGAATATAAGCTTTATGCAACTTGCATATTGTTAATGGCTCCATCCACAGTTGCTAAAATAACGCCCAACATTTAGCATGTTCTCAAATATGCTTCATTTAAGTCTAAAACCTGTGGTCTCTAGGTCCTCTTTTCATTTTTTAGTATGAAAGTGATAGCTAAAGGAACCATTCTTTCCCTTTTTGTACTATATTTCTGCTTTTCTCTAGCTGCCTTGAATAACAGTTGGATAATATCACTGTCCCAGACCCATCTTAGCCCTCCGCTGTTTTGGAGCAAGGACAGCTTCAGGGACACTGCCTTAAAGGTGTTGACGTGGCCATTTGTGAACTTTTTCTCACAATGTTGACACATGGATTTTTATCTGCAAGTAGCTGATATGTGACTCAAAGCTAAAATTTTCATTCTGGGGGAACACGGTCTACCTGTTCAGAAAGCAGCATGTGCTTTCTGTTCTTTACTGCAACAGATGCAGATTCACTGATATTGGTTGAACATTGGTTATTACTAGAGCAGAAAGGAAGTAATTTGAGGCCCCTCCAAACACTTTCACTGGGATAGCTAAATTAAACCAGGTAATACTTGCTTCACAACCATCTTCTCTTTTACTGTATTAAACAAAAATTATAGTGCTGGAGAGATGGCTGAGCAGTTAAGGCAATTGCCTGCAAAGCCTAAGGGCTCAGGTTCAATTCCCCAGTACCCACGTAAGCCAGATACACAAGGTGGCACATACACCTGGAGTTCATTTGCAGCAGCTAGAGGCCCTAGCATACCCATTCTCTCTCTTTCTGTCTCTCTGCCTCCTTCTTTCTCGCTCAAATAAATAACTAAATACATTTTAAAAATGTAAGCCTAAAGCTTGAGCAAAAGCCCATCTTAAGGCTAGGAAAATAACTACCAATTAGGTCTGGAATGATTAGAAAAATGAATTATTGCTCTGTGTGAACAATTGTAGCTACTATATTCAGAGGGTAAATTCCAAAAGCAACTTCAATTGATTTATTAAGTTACTGAATTAACTATCTCCTACATCCCAGCTCTGGTATTCCACTCACTGCCTTTTCCACTGAGACCAACAGAGGTTCAAGAACTTATCTAGGAAATGTGATTAATGGTGACATAGTTCAGAAGAAAATTCTACTTCATTATCAGCAGTAGCTGTTGCTCTTAAAGCCTGGAGTTTCTGAATAATTGTTTCAACTCATTCCATTTGTCCTTTGAAGGCACACGAGAAGCAATTTGATAAGAAAAGTCTTCCCCAGGGAACACGTGTATATTAGCCAAAAGAACATCAATAGAATGTCATCACCTTTCATATCGCTGGCATCTGATAATCTCAATAACATTCATAAAAATCTCCCAGAGTGGGAGGCTACAGAAGATAAAGGGATCTTTTGTGCAGAAAGCAACAGACAATTGAGCATGAGAAAAAAGATGAAAATGGAGTCTAAGAAGTGCTAAGGAAGAAAAATCGAGAAATTCAATGCAATTGCAATAGCCATGTGCTTTTCTGAGTTGGTACAAGACAACATGTGTTAAGTGGTGAGTAGTAGGTCAAGTGGAAATTCAGTTTGTATTTTCATTTTACAGAAAAGAAAAAACAATTACTTCAATCACAAAGGTCCAAGAGCAATGAGAATTTAGGAGGTACTTTTTAATTTGTGATAAACTACAGAATAGAACTATTTAAACTGGTTTCAAAAGAGTATGTGATGCTGCCAGATGTTGAGTTTTTTTTTAATATTTTATTTTATTATTAATTTATTTGACAGAGAGAGAGAGAGAGAGAGAGAGAGAGAGAAAGAATGGGCACGCCAGGGCCTCCAGCCACTGCAAATGAAGTCCAGACGCATGCACCCCCTTGTGCATCTGGCTAACGTGGGTCCTGGGGAATTGAACCGGGGTCCTTTGGCTTTGCAGGCAGACGCCTTAACCACTAAGCCATTCCTCCAGCCCAGACGTTGAGTTTTGAGATGGATTTTGCCACTGAAACAACTCTCAGGTTATCAGGATAGTGCACCTTAACTTCTCTGCAAACTGACCACAACAGAACCACAAAGATCCCAAGATAAAATGAATTATTACAAATAATACCACATTTTTATTGACAACTTCTATACTTACAGACAATAAACCATGACATTTCCCTCCCCTCCCCACATTCCCCTTCACAACTCCACTCACCATCAGATTCCCTCCCTCTCTCCATTAGTCCCTTTTTTAATTTGATGTCATCATCTTTTTCTCCTATTATGAGCGTCTTGTGAGGGTATTGCTAGGCACTGCAAGGTCATGGATATTGAGGCCAATTTCTCCTGGACAGTTGCATTGTAAGGAGTCGTCCCCTTTCGCTCTTGCATTCTTTCTGCCCCTTCTTCCTCAATGGACCTGGAGCCTTGGAGGTTGTGATAGAGATGTTTCAGTGCTGGATACTCCTCTGTCCCTTCTTCTCAGCTCTATGTTGCCTTTTGGGTCATCCCAGTGGTCATCTCCATCTAAAAAGAGAAGTTTCTCTAACCAGAAGTGAAAGTAGCATTAATATGTGAATACGAACATTAAGTGTAGTGCTTTCAGGGAAGCTTGGTGGGAATAATATATACATTTAGCCAGGCAAGAGCAGGCTTTATACGCCTAAGGCTCATGACCTCCCCTGCCATAGACTTTTGCTTAGTTTTTTCAGTACCAGGCATGTATTCGCTCCCATAGAACAGTCCACTTTTAAAAGTTAAATCTTATAAAACCCAAGAATGTGTGTAAATTTTGCACCAAAATTGATATTCCATTACCATGCAAGCAATGAGTTTCTGAGATTCAAGCCAAGGGAGACAGATGACAAATGACTCTACAGTGTTGTATCCCTTGTCTTCTGACAAAAAGCACAGCAGAGCATAGCTGCTCTTCTGGGGAGAGATCTGGTGTCTGGTTGTAGAGAGTGTAGTTTATGTAGAGGGGTTTGAGAAAGTATCTTTGATAAGGTGACTTTTCAGCAGAGATTTAGAAGGATTAAGTGGACTAGCTATGCAGTTGCTGAGGAGGGGAGAACAAATGCATGCACTATGGTAGGCATCTGTAGTAGACAGCTTCAGGTTCACTGAGATGAACTTCCAGACCAGGCACAGCTATGGAGGAAGGGGTTTATTGAAACTTACAGATCCAGGAGTAGTTCTCTAATGGCAGAAGAAGGTGGCCTGCTTTCACAGGTCCAAGTAGAGAGAGAAAAAAAACAAAAGCCACACCACACAGCACACTTCAGGAACTCCAGGTGGAACTAGGCATTTTGCATATCTAATTTCAAACCAACCACCACACCTTAAGATCCACCCAGTGATACCTCCTCTAGCCAGGTAGCTGCAGATCCAAAGTACAAACTAATAAAACACTGAATATACTGGGGACCATCTATTCAAACTACCACAGCATCTATTGGCATTTTCTGGAATTTATTAAGTGGTTATTGTCAGAATCATGTGAACAAGGAGACTGCGGTCAATGAAGATACTGTCTAGATGCCTGCTAGCTAGCCAGACAGGTTACAACTGAAGTAGATGGTAATTGACAAAACAAAAGAAAGCCATGCTGGTCACTGAGGGACATCTTGAATTGAAAAGGTCATGAAGGTTTGATTAAAAGACAATGGATTGAATATTTGCATCATTGTTTATTTCTAATTCTATAACAATTAGCCTTTGATTAATTCATTCATTGATTTACTTTGCAATGCTTTGGATCAAACCCAGTGTCTTGCATATGCTAAGCAAGCTTTCACTAGTCACAAGAACTAAGAAATGGAGCCAGCTTAGATGTCCATCAATAGATGGATGGATAAATGAAACATAGTAAACAAAACAATGGAATTTTACGTAGTTGAAAAGTAAAATGAAAGCATAATATCTGCAGAAAAAATGAATGCAACTAGAGTTTCATATGTTAATCACAATAAGCCAGAACAAACATACATTTTTTAATATGAGAACTCTAGTTATAAGGTTGTGTGTGTGTGTGTGTGTGTGTGTGTGTGTGTGTGTGTATGGACAAGAAAGAAAGAGTAATAGAATGCATGTGACCTGGGAGGCCAGCAAGATGAAGGCAAGAAAGATGGGAGAAAGTAGTTGGACAGAAGAACATATAAGAACAAAGTATAATTACATATGTATATGAAAATACTATAATGATACTCATTATGTTGTATGTAAACCTAAAATATAAAATAAACAAATAATAAAAAGAAAAATTAAATGAATAGACAGTTTTCAAAAGGTGCACAAATGGCCAATAAATTTGTGGGGAAAAAATTCAACATCTGTAGCCGTGAGGGAACTGGTAATCAAAAGTACAATGAGATACTATCTCACCCCAGTAAGCATGGCTGTCATTAAGAAAACAAACAACATAATGAAGAGCATGCAGGGGGGAAAAGGAACCCTTTCATCCTGTGATGAGAATGAAAACCAGCCCAGTTACTGTAGAAATCAGTGGGGAAGTTCCTCAGTGTATCCCTAGGGTTAGGTTTTAGTATAACTGTAAGTTCTTATCCTTTTGCTTTCTTTTCTAATTTGATTTATTCATGTCTGTAGCAGTTAGTTTCTCATTACTAAGACAAAACACCAGACCAGAAGCCATTTATGGGAGGAATGAGTTTATTTCAGACTTGGGTTTGGAGAGGAAGTGTCATCATGATGGAGAAAAGCAACTGGCTCACAACATCACATGTCCATGGCAGAGAAAGAACAGCAAGCTAGTTCTGTCAGTAGGCTGGACTCATCAACCCCAAGGTCCACCTCCAGCAGTGCTCTATCTCCTGGGATGAAGTAGGAAGCTTAAACACATACACCTGAGGCTATGGGGGCATTTGCATTCAAAATGCCACAATGTCTTTTCTCAATTTTGTTTATATTTTTAAAAATTTAGATTTTTAACATCTTTTCTACTGCTTTTATTGAGAGTTTTAATAAGCCAGCACATTGTAATTTGATCATTATTACGTCCTCTTTTGTCCCCACTCCCCTAACCTCATTCCATTGAACACCCTCCTCTCTCCAAGTAGTACTTCTTCTATTTTGATATCTCATTCTTTTTGCCCTCCTCCATCATCTGCGTCAAAATGTTGATGGACCCAATAGCGTGCAGGTCTTGCAGAGGTAAATACATCCAATGCCCAGAGGATAGTGTCCCAAAGGATTCCCCCAACACTTTGCCTCCTACATTCTTTATGCCCCCCTTTCAAACAGTGTTCCTTGAGCCTTGGAGGGTCTTATATGAATGTTTTTCGACACTCTATAAGTTTATTTCTACTCTGATCTCTATTACTTTGTTTCTTCTACTAATAGTAATTTTGTTCTTTAGAACAATTTAACTCTGACATTTTCATGATTTTTTTTTTGTCGGATGAATGTGGGGTATCAGAGTCCCCTGCCATTGTTATAATATAGTCTATTTTTGCCTTCAAATCTACTAATTTTTTCAAACATTTAGGTGTTCCAATGTTGGGTAAATATGTATTTGCAATTATTATCATCTCTTTTTTAATGTTTATTATGATTATTAACAACATGTTTCATATGCATACATCATGTGTTGTACCCTCTTTTCCCTTGTCCCTACCCACATCCTATTGGTGATGCTCCTCAGTGGGGCTGCAGGAATTCCCCATGGGGTTGTGGTTTATGTGTTGTGGGAGCAGCAGTCAGTTATTTTGGGGGGGGGGATATAATGCATCTGTGCATGATGTCTTAACCTGTGGCTCTTATAATCTATCTGTCCCCTCTTCTGCAAGATTCCCTGAGCCATGGTGGCTGAGTTTTAAGTCTACTTCAGTGTTATCACCTCTTGATGAAATGATCCCTTTAATCATCATATGATAACCTTCCTTACATTCTTTAATAGTGTTATCCCTAAAATTTATTATAGCGTATAATTATCCCTGGTTTGGTTTCCATTTGCATGGCATACCTTTTTTATACTATTATTTAAATGTATGTGTGTGGTTAAAGGTGAAGTGAGTCAAGGTGGGTCTTGTTTTCCTAACCCATCCAGTCATCCACTGTTCTTTTTTTTCTTTCTTTCTTTTTTTTTTTTTTTTTTTTTTTGATTGGACACTAGCTATGTGATCCTACAGGTATGTTGGCTGCTAGGTCTTGAGGGCTGGCATGGGCACTTTCTGAGTCAGCATAGGAAAGAATAGACTATTGGAATCTATGGGGAAATGAAAGACCCTGAATCTGCTGGAGTATGAAAGTAAGCCTGTTCTCTGGATCTGCTGGAGTCTCAAGGTCATTTTTGAGCCTATGGTTCTATCTGCTGGCCCGGTATTGGATGTCACAGGTATAGTAATATGGTGGTGGAGCACACCTGCAACCTGCGGCTGTATAGACTGGCCTGGCCCCTGTTCTGACAAGGACTGTGGGGAAGACCTTGAGATTGATGCTTATCACTGATTCTGCAGGTGCTATTTTCATTGTGGTATGGACCTGAAGCCTTAGCATATGGAGGCCAATCCTGTACTGGGACTTCTTTTGTAGTTTATTTATGTATTTATATATTTATATGTTTGATGGCTCTATAAAAGCCAAAAATCTTGGCCATTTATAAATAGAACCCTTTTTGATTGAACTAATAGGTGGTCAAAGAGAAGAGAGATTTGGAGAAAAACAATCAGTGACCTCTTTTTATTCAGTATATTTGGGAAAGTAATTTCCATTGCCCTAGGCAAAACTTGACTCATTGAAACCAATTAGTGTTCTGCTCAATGAACAATTATTTCCCTTGATTTTTCGCTCTCTGCTTATAAATGGTGGGATGCTCAAAAGGAGCTTTGGTCTCTCTCTGGTGTTCCTTTTGCCTCAGTTTATTTATGTATTTATATATTTATATGTTTGATGGCTCTATAAAAGCCAAAAATCTTGGCCATTTATAAATAGAACCCTTTTTGATTGACAGTCATTACTGTCAAATTTATGGTGTCTGGTATGTTTGCTTTTTGTTGCTATCTTTATTCATTACTTTATTTCTTATGCTTATAAATGTTGGGGCTATATGTTTTAAGTTTTATTTGTTCATATAGTGTCTTCAGCTTTGACCTGTAGCATGTATGTGAGTCATGGAAGAGAGCTGATTTTGTATATTTTTATGTTTGTTTACAGTATATGATATAAGAAGTCTACAAGCTACTGGTGAATAAAAGATTACAACTGAAACCTGTACCACTTGCAACCATGTCTGTATCTGAATGAGATTAACTCAAAATAGTGGGGAAGTGCTGATATGATTTCAATACGGCCTTTATTTTTATCACTTTTAGCAGTAAAGAACACTTGGCTAAGTTAATAAGAAAATAAGAACTAACAAACATGGACATATTAAATTATAAATTATGAAGCTTTTATTTTTGAGACAGGTTGTAATGTATCCCAGGCTGGCCTTCAATTTGCTATGCAGTAAAGGATGGCCTTGGACTTCACATCTTTCTGCCTCTTCCTTCTGAGTGCTTAAATTGTAGGTGTGAGCCGTTGCTCTCAGTTTTATGTGGTGCTATGGATGAAACCCAGTGCTTAATGTATGATAGGCAAGTGCTCTACCAACTGAGCTACATGCTAAAGGGCTGCATTCATTTTTTCCTATAAGTTCAAGGATATTTCCAATGAAGTGATATTTATTTCATTAGCATCAAGTTTGGTTCTTATCTGAGTTCTCAAGTGTGGTACGTGGATTTTTGTTGGGGTAAGGAAAAGGTTAGGTCTTTCTTTCTTTCTTTCTTTCTTTCTTTCTTTCTTTCTTTCTTTCTTTCTTTCTTTCTTTCTTTCTTTCTTTCTTTCTTTCTTTGCTCTTAGACACAGATCTGTCCTGGGGCTAGGTAGAGCTATGGCAATAGGTGCCTGAAAGAGGCAGGGACCATTAAGCTCAATGAATGTTTTCTGTCCCACCATAGTTTCCTAGTACCATGGATATCAGCTCACCAGATTATCTCACCAATTCTTCCCATTCTTTCTTCTCCTTTAGTAGATGAAGAAATCTTTCCTATGGATAAATGACAGACTTGATCATTCACTCCTTTGCTTCCCAATCACAAGCTTCATACTGCTATTATAGTGCTTACTTCATAGGGCAATTCTATTATAATCATATGTTTTTTCTGTTTCCTTCAGCAGGAAAGCAATGCCATAGTTAATTTTCTATTGATAATGTTTGACAAGGACTTAACTCATTTCATTTTGGAAATGCATCTAATGCTCATTATTAACTATAGTGTCTTTCCTGATAATTCCAACTCCCTGAGAATATTGAGTTCTTATAGCAGTCATTGTCCATACTGTGCATTCTGAATTCTTCAGTAAGTTTTGCAATTCATTTAACGCGGGCTCTGTTTTCTTCACCTTCAGAGGCAATGTGCCCTCACTCATACTGTTATGTGCAGTGACAGCTTCTGATGTCTTAGAGGACACTCACTCAGAGTCCATCACATTTTGTTGCCATGTGTTATAGTCAGCTCCACATTGCTTGAACAAATAACCAACCAGACACAGCTTATGGAGGACAGGTTTTGGTTTGAGGGAGGAAGAAGCTGGATATCCTTCATAGATTCAAGCAGAGACACACCATCCACAGCAAGCACCACCAGCAAAGCTCAAACTGCTGGACTCAGATCTTCCCCCAAACATACCTTACGGCTCCAGTGACATGCTTCTGAAATAGGCATTTCCCTGCTGGAGACTTAAGAAGGTGCTGCCTTCATTCTCCATTGGAGAATCTGCTTCTCTTTTTCAGATGGGATCTGGACCTGAGGAGATAAATGACCCAGTGCTCTCCACCCTGGCCCCCGCTGAAACCACAGATGAACTGGGGAAATGAGCAAGAGTGCTGCTTTCTTAGTGAATCTTTCAGCACAAGGGTGATGGAGACAGATACTGAAGACACTCAACACCTACCAAACCAGAAATCCAGAAGTTTCTAAGTGCCTATCACTGAAATAGACTTAACATGCTCCCAGAATAGCTCAGGGATTTTGAGGAAGAGGGGGCAGAAAGGTTGTTAGAGCCACAAGTTGGCACATTTTGCACGGAGACATTGCCTCTCTCTCCCTCACCACCGTAATGCATAACCCGCAGTCCCCATGAGATTGACCTGCATCCCAACAAGGAAGGCCTCTTCAGAAGAAGGGCAAGGAGGAGGGAAAGGATGGTATCAACATGTGTTATTTACATACTAAATATGTCCATATTTAATAAAATAAATAAATAGTATCCTGACCAGAGTAAAAATGAGCTGAGCATAGGTAGAGATTGGCCATAACTTATTTCACATATTCAGCAAAAAGTCTTACAAAACAAGTATTATATTTCCCTGTTTTCACAGGAAGGAAAAGTACAGTAAAGTGTGTCTATCTGATGTCCAATTTCTAATTATTTCTTTCCTTTCTGAGTGTTTAATCTCATTGTTCCCTTTTGTTATACTACATACTAGTCTATCCTTTAATCTCTCCCCACTTCCTTTCTTTCTTAATTCCCACATTTTTTTCTTTCTTCCTGCCTGATTTTTCAATCCTTTTGTCTTTTGTGATGTGTTGACATTGGTCACTGTTTAGAGACTTTTCCTAGAGAGATGTAATACCACACCTCATTCCAAATAGTACACCAATGACAGACCAAGTCTACCTTTGCAAACTAGAGTTTATTGTGATTACTTCCAGGAGTATGAGTAGGGATTAGAGGTGACTTAAGGCAGGTATATCTCAGAAAAGCCTACCTAGCCTATGATTCATGAAAGCTGTGTTTCTGGGGCTCCATGTAAGACTTACTTTGAGGAGTGGTCATGTGCATCTACTAACTTCCTGCAACTTGTGAGATTTGTTTATTTCTTGAGCCTTATAAGTTTCATTTACTTCCTGAGATTTCAGGAGCTGTCCACCAGAAGAGAATGCTTAATTTTTAAGGAAATGACTGTACAATTATAACACTTAGTATCTTCCACTAAGAACTACAGACATAAAGACAAGTCATGGGAACTATTTGAATGGTGTTCAAAATACAGTCAGCCTGATTTCCTTTATTGTCATTTGGAGGAGTTATGGAGATATGTATCAAAGACAGGATGTGCTTCTAGCTTCCATATTTGACTATGAAAATAATAAAGTTTCTTCAGAGATGCACAGCACTCATAGGATGAATTCTTTTTGTTGTTACTGGCACCACACACCAGGTCTTGTGCATGCTAAGCACATACTCTTCTTCTGAGCTATCCTCCTAGCCCTGTAGCCACTTTCAAATACGCTGACTACAAGTGAGATAATTATTAGTTTCTTTCAAGCCTTACTGGAATATTTCCCTAGGATAATGGGTTAGTGTTGGGGGATCCATTCTTAAATTTCCAATAATATGTTTTACTCATGGTGGAAATAAAAATAAAACAATTTACTTTTAGACCGGATGGTTTAATCATGAGATCAATCTTTCTTTTTCTTTCTTTCTTTCTTTTTATTTTATTTTTTATTTATTTATTTTTTTTTTTTTTTGAGGTAGAGTCTCATTCTAGCCCAGGCTGACCTGGAATTCACTATGCAGTCTCAGGGTGGACTTAAACTCATAGCAATCCTCCTACCACTGTCTCCCAAATGCTGGGATTAAAGGTGTGCACTACCACACCTGGCAAATCATGATCTTTTGAAGAAGAACTTTTAAGAGTCTCATGTTCTATTACTGAGCCAGCTGGAGATCCAAATAACCCATACATGGTATGGGTGTGAGCAACTTCCTTCACTTTAACTAGTAACTTCCCTGTGTTCTATCCACTTTATACCATTTCCACAAACACTATAGCTACCTTGGAAAAGTAACTAAATAACCACAGTGTCCTATGCCAGTAAAAGCACAAGTTTTAGTGTTTAGAAACATGCTCTGTTCAATTTTTCTTAGGTTTCCAAATTTTTATGTAAAAAGTCATTCTTCCATTAAAATAGAAGTTATAGTTGTATTTTACCCCAGGTACCACTAATAGGATATGAAAACTATAAAGTAATCTACTCACAAATCTTCTAAACTGAAATATTAATCCCTTTTGCTAGCAACTAAATAAAAGTGTCTTTAAATATTAAACAATATTTCCCACATGCACAATTAACTGATTAAGCTACCAGACACACAATTATCCAATTATGAAGAAAAGAGAAAAATTAAGATTAGAAACAGCTTTGTATATAAAGAATAATTAAACCAGTATATCAAGGAAACATGAATGATATTTAAACCATGAATAAAAGGAAATACTTCAAACATAGGAATAGAGAAGAAAAAAATGAGTAAATATGATCGAGATTGGGGGAAAGAAAGGAAAGAGAAAAGGAAGGAGAAGCAATTGAGGGAAGCTTCCTTGGGTATACCAAGGAATGTAATCAGAACCCTTAATAAGTTGTCTTTATTTCTGTAAGGCTTTTTCTGGACATTATAATAAAAAATATCCTCTTGGATGGGGTTCTAGAGAAGACATAGTGGAGCACATTTGTTTTAAGATAAATTATGCAATATTGTGATTGACCCTGCATGGCTGCCTTTTGTTTCCCTCTGAGTTCTGAGTAAAATTAAAAAAAAAAAAAGTATCGGGAAGAGAGATGTTTTTCCAGAGGATGAGCTCATGAGGGCTTGAAGCTCAGCTTTTTCTGGAAATGATAGATAATATAGGTGGAGGTTGTCTTCCAAAAATTTTCAGCCTATGTCTTTTGCTCTTCTGCATGTAATCTTTCAAACAACTTAAACTGAACACCCACCATTTGTGAAGCACTCTGCTGGGCACTCGTGAAAGATACTCCAAGAAGATGACCTGAACTTTCTCTTTATGTAAATAATTTTTCTCCCTCCTCTGCTGATTTCAATGGTCCTGAAACAAAAGGTTTTAAAAACTGTTTTGAAACTAGAGATAAACAGCAAAATTGAGTGTGGCCATTGCACTGATGGGCAATCACCACTGTCATTCCCTCCAGGCAGCACCACCAAGGCATGAGAATGCTCTAGGGTTCCAAGATGCATGGTGGGGGCAAGAGTCCTGCCCTGGCCAAGGAAGTGTAGCTGTGAGTCGGAACACCTGGCATGCCCTGGTGGAACAAGCTCAAAGTGCAGAGAAAGCAGAATAGAGGACAAAGCAGGACCAGGGTGGGATCAGGTGGCGGCCATGCCCTTGTAGGCCCTTCTGGGTGCTACAAGGGACATCTGGAAGTTGGGGAAGGGAGGAAAAGGCATCCTACAGCTGGACTTTGCTTCACACTAGATGCTCCTGAGGATATATGATAGGGAGGATGTCAAGGGAGCAAGCCTATCTGAAGCAATTGAGAATGGAAGCTAACGGGAAACTAACCTTCAGACAGAAGAAGCTCCTTGACAAAAGGAACCAACAAGAAAATGACGAACCAGATCCATCATTAGCATAATGGGAGAAAAGGAAGAAGTGGATGGTACCAGCTTTAGATGAGATCAGGATGAGTCCCAGCTCTGGGATTCCTCTAGTCCTGAAGGGAGCTTTGGTTTTTAATAAACAAGTTGCCTTCATTTTCTCAGTATCTCAGAGACTTTTTTTTTCTGCCTTGGGGCATCTAATCGTTTGTTTTAAGGTTGGAGCTTCAAACCCCTAGACAACTAGATGACACTAGCACATCCCCACATCAATATCAGCTCATGTTTTACTTGCCTTCAGTATATTGTCCAAACCACTTTTTAAAATGCTTTCAGTTGAGTTTATTACTAGTTTTTGAGAATATATTAGTAGAGAGAGAAAGAGAATAGCCATGTTCAAGCTGGCTCAGAACACACCTCAGGGCTGAACTCAAGGTCTGCCTCCAATGACTCACCTCCTCGAGCAGGGATCCTCCTGCTAGAGACTTAAGTAAGAAGCTTTGTCTTAATCAAAATACCTGGAATTGTAGGGCATTTACATTCAAAGCTACCACATACATCAACCTCTGTAACTGACCACGATGTCTAGGGTAACTTTTCTTTTTTTTTTAATTTACTTTATTTATTTGAGATAGATAGATAGATAGATAGATAGATAGATAGATAGATAGATAGATAGATAGATAGATAGATAGATAAAGAGAGAGAGAGACTGAGATAGACAGAGGTAGAGAGAGACAGAATTGGCACACCAAGGCCTCCAGCCAGTGCAAACAGATTCCAGATGTGTGCACCACCTTGTGCATCTGGCTTGTGTGGGTCCTGGGGAAATCAAACCTGTATCCTTTGGCTTTGCAGGCAAGCAACTTAAACACTAAGCCATTCCTCCATACCTCTTACTGTAACTTTATATATTACTGACCAAGGCCTGTACCTTGGCTGGATAATATCCTGTACTTGGCAGAGTGATCTAAAACTTTTATTCTTTTCATTAAAGTGGTAGTTGAGATTACTATCCCAGGATACTATTTACCTAATGAAAATAGGAAAACACATTCCTTTGCAACATATCTAGTTATACCTAGCCCATGCACACAGGTAACATATTATATCACAGAATTCTAGGGCCCTTTCACAGATACATTGGAAAGATTTTGGTGAAGAACATGTCTTCTGCATCATCCTGGATTTGTGTTCGTTAAGGCTTGGTGGTTAAGATAGGTTCCATATGTGAGATTTAGTCTACTGTCCCCATTTCCCTGAGTCTTCTGACTCATTCCCTTGGAATTATACTAGGAAAGTTCTCACATTTTAACAAAAACAACCAATTGGTCTTAGGATATTACTGAGTCCAAGTTTAATTATCCAACTCAGCAGACTATTGACTATTTCCAGTGAAGTGAGTGCACCAATATCAATACATTTGGCTACTATGCAGTTTTATTTTTTGTCATCACAATGTGGCACTATTAGTGTTCATTCCTGTGCATGCTATCCTAGCTCTTCTCCAGTAGAAATGTGCAATGCTTTGCAGTCAATATACTAATTTCTGATAGGATAAGCCTTGTAAGGCTCTATCTCAGTTATGCTAGGATATAACTCTCATTATTTTTCTATTCAGAATGCCTGCCTCTGCCATGAAGATTTCAGGATGCAATGTTCTCAGCCTCTTCTGGTTCTGCCCAAATGTAGCCTTAAACTCTGTGTCACAGTTTCAGGCTATAAATGATGAGGGGGATTTAGATTTTAATTGGCATCCAAATTTTGTATTACTTAAAGTCAGCCTCAGGTGGTATCACAGACACACCAGACCTAGGAGTGTAGGAGAAGGTTTCATCAAACTTTTCTGATTTTTACACTTAAACTATGAGTTGGGCAATGGAATATTTCAATCTGTTCGTTCTCTGGAGGTCTATCAGTTCTCCAGAGATGTCAAAGGCAGCTTTACCAGACCCTGAACATTCTGAATATTATTGTTAACATAGATACTAAGTATCACACCACTTGATATCCATTCATGCTTCACCCTAGATTACCTTCCATGATAGCTCTAATTAGAATAACATCACCCTGTCTCAAGGAGTGCTGGTGTCCATATTACTGCCTATCTGGTGAACATATGTGTTCTTTGAAAATATGTAAGGAAACTAATCTCAGAACCTGTCCTTTATCTGTGACATTGGTAGGAAGCAAATGAGATATTTTGGGGGGGGGGTCATTTAGAGCCATGAACAAAGGATTATTACAAATTTGGAAGCACCAAAAATAGACGTTAACAGAGAAGGCGAAGCACACTAGCTGGTAATGACTAACTTGGTTAGTTGTTACCATCTCTAGGCATGAAGAGAAGGGAAGAGAGTTGCTACAGAATGGTGGTAGCTGTAAGAGAAGTGTTTTTAACAGGAACTGGAAGAGTGGAGAGTTAACCAGTGAGATTTGATAGAAAGGAATCCAGGGGAATAAACACATTTACCTCACATGTACTGTACCCACTTTCTTTCATCTGTATTTCTCAGCTACATCCAATTAGATATCAGATGGAAAGGAGCCTGCTGATCTCTTCAAGGAGGTTATCACCAGAGCAAAGGCAAGATAGACATGTAGAGAGTTGTCTCAAGGGATAAAGAGCAGAAAAGGCAGTGGGAAGAGGTGGTGTGAGCATTCTCATTGTACAGTAAGAAAACGAATCTTCCAAGAGCAAGAGTTACTTATGAAAACCCAGCCAGCTCACTCATTATGACTTACTCTAGTCACTGTCAATTAGGAAAGAAACTATCTTTAGAACAGTGTTTTGTAATTTAATCTACAAAATACTGCTGGTGTTTTGAATGTATTTCCCAAACAGCCTCAGGTATTTTTTGATTAAGGTCAACCTTCCTGTTGAAGTGTTCAGCAGCCTGCTGCAGGAGTTGTCACTGGGCACAGATCTGAATTCCAGCCCAGAGTTGTAGAAGAGCAGTCTGAGGTTTTTGTGTTTGTTGATTTTGGTATTTGCTTGCTGTAGTTTTTCCTCTATGGTTCCATGTATGGAAGTAAGCAGCTTCTTTTGCCATTGATGGAACTTCCCCTGGATCTGTAAGCTTGAAATAAATCCCTTCCTCCCATAAACTGTGTTTAGAAGGATGTTCATGCCAGCAATGTAGAACTGACTGAAAATTGCATGGAAGCTGGTCATGAAGTATACATGATTCCAGGAGTTGCTGCTAAGATGCATTATGGGATGCAGGATGATATTCCTGTATTGAGTAGCAAAAAGGCCAATGTATAGAGCTGAAGGTGTTCTGTGGTTTATAGTGGAGACCCAAAGATGTTTTGAATATTCTACAACTAAAAAAAAAAATTAAAAGGGTTAGAGAGGTGGCTCAGTGATTACGGCACTTACTTGCAAAGCCTCAGGACCAGGATTCAGTTCCCTAGTACTTCCATAAAGCCAGATGCACAAGTTGGCACATGAGTCATGAGTTCATTTGCCTTGGCTATAGATGCTAGTGCAATCATTCTCTCTCTCTCTCCTCTTCCCTTCCCCTGTCTTTCTCTCTCTTGATTGATCTCTTGAATAAGTAAGTAAAATATTTTTTAATGGATATACCAGGGCTGCTCAAAGGCTACCATGGAGCCCTTTTGGTTCTGATTGGAAGTATCCCCCTGGCTACTCAGAACACCTGGAAGGATTGAAATGGAAAAACCATACACTGTGGTCATTGGTTTTGGATGCCAGACTTGAACTACAGATATTGATACTTACCTAATGGTTAATGATTTTGCATTCATCCAATCTCTCCTTATCACACCTTTTTGCAATGGAAATGTTTACTCTGTGCCTTTATGAGTTGGGAGTATGTAACTTACTTGATTTTAGAGGACTCGCAGTTAAGAAAATATCTTGAATCTCAGATGAAACTTAGGACTTTGGAACAGTCTTAAAGTTGGCAAAACTTTGAAGTTGGACTGAATGTAATTTGCAATGTGAGATGGTCATAAGTCCATGGAGACTAGATGTAGAATGTGGTGGCTTGAATGTGAATGTATGTCCCCCATAGCCTCAGGTATTTTTTTAACTATTTTTATTTTTTGAGGTAGGGTTCTCACTCTAGCACAAGCTTACCTGGAATTTACTATGTAGTTTCAGGCTGGCCTCAGACTAATGGCAATCTTCCTACCTCTACCTCCCAAGTGCTGGAATTAAAGGCATGTGCCACCATGTCTGGCATAAGATACTTATTTTTTTTTTTCCTGGAAGGTTTTGTGTTAGCTGCTATTGGTGTTTGCTTGCTGCAGTTTTTCTCTCTACTTCTTCTGCCATTGATGGACCTTCCCCTGGGTCTGTAAGCTTTAAATAATCCTTTCCTCCCATAAATTGAGTCTGGTAGATGCTCATTCCAGCAAGATGGAAGTGACTATAATAGCATTAATGTTAAAAATCCCTTGTTTGGGGCTGGAGAAATAGATTAGCAGTTAAGGCACATGCCTGAAAAGCCTCAGGACCCTGGTCTGATTGTTCAGTTCCCATGTAACCAGATGCACATGGTGGCACATGTGTCTGGAGTTCATTTGCAGTGGCTAGGGGCCCTGGCACACCCAATCTCTCCCCCCTCCTCTCTCTCACACACTCTTTCTCTGTCTCTGACAAATAAATAAATACATATTTATTTATTTTAAAAATCCCTTGTTTGTCAGTAAAAAAATGTTTTGAGATAGAAATTTTCATTCTATTCAACAGAGGATAAACTGGTATATGGACTGTTTAATTTATGTTCTTCATGTTTGCATCAATAAGTACCAGAGATAGTGTGCAGGTCTTCTGGCTTCAATGCTTTATTCAGACCCCCTTCATCACACTAACATGCATCCCAACCTTCCCTGTATTTTTCCTTTCTGCTTGTTGATATGCCCCTTTTGTTTTTAGTATAAAGTATTTTAAGTCTATCAGTAAACATACTTATTTTTGCTCATCCATTTTCCAAGAGCTAACTTGTGAAAACCAGAGTTTCTCATTTTTGTGCACACTTATGGATACCTAGCTGTTTATCCAAGCTAGTGAATCCATCTTTTGGCAGTCAGGAATGGACTTCCCCTGCTCACAGAATAAGAATCTGAAAGCAGAGAAAGTGCTTTAATGCTTGAGCCAAACATTTCAGCATCAGCTCTGGGGAATTAGATTTATTGGGCTATAAATAACCCTGAATAAAAAACACAATAAAATTATTTCTTCAACAGCTTAGGGCTTAGCATTTTATCAGCAGAAAAGAAAGCAATTAGGGAAAAATGGGACAAATACTGCTGGAGTACTCACCTAACCTATTTAACAAATCATTAAAATGATACTACTCTCTAACACCATTTTATACTTGGTGACTTTTTCTCTGGAGAATTGTGATATTAGAATGATTTTCCCTTAGAGAATATTTTGGAACTCTTATGTTTAAAGTAGTGAAAAAAATGAATGTTGTTTTTGATGCAGCTAGGAGTTTGTGTCATGCTAAATAAGAGGATGTTTCACCTACAGGTCTGTTTCCTCTTGATTCTCTAAGAATTATCACTTTCATGTTATTCTAAAAATAAGTCAGATGATGATCTCTACTTTAATAAATAAGCAAATGCTTTAATTTCTGTGTCTGGATGTGATGCTAAAGAAGCAGTGAAAAGAAGTATGGGGGCTGGAGAGATGGCTTAGTGGTTAAGGTGCTTCCCTGCAAAGCCTAAGGACCCATGCTTGACTCCACAAATCCCACTTAAGCCATTTGCACAAGTTGATGCATGCACAAGGTCATACATATGCACAAGGTGGCACATGCATCTGGAGTTTAATTACAGTGGCTGGAGGCTGTCGTGTGCCAATTCTCTCTCCTTCCCTCCCCCACTCTCTCATAAATAAGGGGGCCAGGCTGTTGAGATCACCTCAAAAAGAAGCTGTTCTGTAAACAATGTTTTAATTAGAATATAGGCACTTTCACACAACATCTCTCCTCACTGTTTGTATTTAAAAATGCATTTACGTTTTTTTCTTGAATGTCTTCTTTTCGTAGCACTGTATCAAATTCTGAGGACTGAAGCACAGTGCAGGAAGGGAACTATTAGGAAACATTGTGAGAAACATCTGTAGGCTATATCACTAAGAGTTACCCAAAGCCATGGCTTCTTTCATCTCTCCATGGTCACTTTTCTAGTAGATTTCTAAGAACAGAAGGCTAAAACAGTCGTGCAGATTTGCATACATGTTTGAAAGTGATGTTATATTCTTTCATTGCCATATAGACCTTAAAATATCACTTACTTTGATTTCATGCTATAATCAAAGACATGCATGATCAGTTTATGTTCTCTACCCTAAAGCCACAGTGAGTCCTCACAGGCATGGTGACCTTCTCCTAGCTGGACTTTGTAAGCATCCATTTATCTTTGCAAGCATCTATTTCTCTGCTTACAAATTCCTTCTTATGAAAATGCAATGGGTATTCTGTGAGGCAATTTATTTAAAATGCTCATCTCTGAACACTGCACATATTAAGGGCTTAATAAATATTTTCTATTAGAATGATTATATAATGGTACTAAAGGTTTTTAAATCATGGCTCAGGGCTATTTGGAAAATGATATATACAGTCATTTGGCATCCAGACATATGGGGTCATTTTCAGAGAAAAGATAATCAGCTGTAGTGATGATGGTAATTTTGGTAGAGGATTTCCCTTCTGAGTAATATTTTTGGTCTGATTCCCAGGTATTCTTCAATGCATCTTTTTTCCATGATTCCCCCAAACATTAAATTATACTACATTAGCTAATGAAGTGAGTAATGCTGCTGATAGTCTTGACATTTTCTGGCCAGTTGAAAAAATTAACCCTGCTCACTCACTATAAACACCCAGGAAATTTGTGACCTTTCAGCCACTAGCATCATTATGAAGCATAAAAATGGTAAAGAGAAATGATTTATGTCTTGAAAATGAATTGCACATCCATTCATGCCCATGAGCAGAACACTGGATTTCTAGGAAAGCAGTTTTCTCAGTTGCTGTTTAAGTGAGGAAACCAAATGAAGATTAATGCCACACTATCTCAGAAATGCAGGTTTTGATGTGTTTATCGCTGCACTATAGCTCAGAGCTGTGGATTTCATGTGCTTACACTGATAGGATTCTATTGTTAGTCCCATTTTGCAGATGATGAACCTCAGCTTAGAAAAAGCCCTCTGAAATGTAGGTTTCTTATATCCTGCCCTTGAAGATAACTGTGCAAAATTATGAATGTGGACCACAATTAGAATTATCTATGATTATTTCTTAAAGTTGCAGAACATTGGGTTGCATGGTTTAAATAATGGTGAAGAGACTCATGCACCTTGGTTTTTTCATGCACTTTCAACTACTTCCTTGACAGATTAACCAGTGAGAAAAAGAAAGACATCATGAGGGCTGGAGAGATGGCTTAGCAGTTAAGGCTTTCAAAGTGAAAGGACCCAGTACCCACTTAAAGCCAGACATATAAAGTAGCACATGCATCTGCCATTTGTTTGCAGTGGCTAGAGGCCCTATTATGCCCATTCTCCTTCCCTCCCTCTCTCTCTCTCTTTCTCTCTCTCTCTCTTTCTCTCTCTCTGTGTCTCATAAATAAAAATATTTTTTAAAGAAGAGATCATGATCCAGGAAGCAGGAAGTAAGTATGAGAGTTCTTTCTTGTTTCTCTGATCTATCATCTCTCAGTTCTTCTTCCATTGCTAACCACGCCAGCCCTCTAGGTTTTCTATTTGTGCCTTAAAAGGACACATTTATTCCCACCTCAAGGAGACTACAGTTGCTGCTGAATTCTTGCTCATTTTCCTCTAGGCTTTGACTTACTGTCTATTGCCTACATGTCTTAGTTCAGGAAATATCTCTGGGGAGGAGTCTTTTCTAACTTCCCTCTCCCATGTCACTAAATCTGTTCACACCCTATAATTTTGCATTTCCTAGATTGCACCTTTTATGCTTATGTTTGCATTTACAAGCTATCTACATTCCCCAGTGAGATATAAATTCAGTTAAGGTAGGGATTCAACTCTCTTGTTTAATGTTCAAACTTCAGAGCTGTACACAGAAAAGATATGAAGTAAATCTTGTTGGATGTGCTTATTATTTCAATAGGGGAAAGTAACACAAGAGGAGGTACTTTGAATACCCCAGGTAAAATACAGTTTCTGGATTACCAATTGTATTTATACCTAGGAATCAGAACCTGGACATGGAAATTATTAAAAGAACAGAAATGAGTTAGATCAATTACCTAGAGTGCTAATGTGCTAAAAGAAAATGTGTTCCTGGACTCATAGCCCAACAACAAAAGCAAAAAAGTAGTCCTGACTTACAACCAAAGGAAATTGGCCTGGGGTAAATCATTGATGTGTGAGCTTAGCCAAGAATTATGAGGACCTGAGAAAAGCATCATATCTAAACTTAAAGTAGAACTTATTTATTTTCTTCTTTTAGCTCCAGGGTATCATAAGAAGAAGGTAAATGTGATATTATGGTGTGTTCAAAGAAATAAAAAGTGGTGATGACAAAGTACACAGTGTAAGGAAAGTTCTCCATGTGTCATGAGCAGAAAGGGACACTCAGTTTGTTAATGATCATCTACTTCTCATGATGGGTGCACATGCTTATGCAAATGGGCACACATATACACTAATTACTCTCTTGTCCTGACTTCTTGACTTAGCTTATATAGAGTAACTATCTCACCTGGCAGAGGTGAGAGATTCTTCTGTAGCTCAGGAGAGGCTGAAGTAAGCCAGAGGCTTTGCCGTCACCTTAAAGGATAAGCCTGAAATATGATGGAGCCAGGTGAGTAAAGGAGCTAAGCTTAATCAGAGTTAACTTTCAGTAAGATCCTATGTCAGTTCAATTCCATATTATCTCATTTGATTCTCAAAGCAATTTCTTGAAGTAGATACCATTGAAATTATTTTTCCCCTCAGAATGAAAAAAACAAAGTTAGAGAAATTAAGCAGTGTCATTCAGATAATGAGTGACAGGCCTGAGGACATATCAAGGGTGCATGTCTTTCCATGGTAATGCTGTGAAAATCCTAAGTCCCACGGCTGTAATAAGTGATGCTATAGTAATAATACCTACAATGCATTTATTATATACCTGGCATGATTACAAATTCTGTACATATTTTAATGCTAATGTTCACACTAAACTGTGAGATAAGGTTTGTGATTATTCTGTTTATAAATGTAGAAATGTATAAAGTTCAGAGTAGTTTAATAGCTTCTTAAGCTCTCCCAGCCAATAACCTTGGCAGTCTGCCTTCAGAATTCATGTATGTAAGCAAAAATGTAATGATTTTGACCAAAAAACTCTGATTGTTTTCCTATATCTTTATTCCAAAGTCCACTGACCATTGCATTAGAAAGAGCTTCCCTAGGATATGAACTCCATTAGAGGTGTATATTGTCACCCATTACTAAGTTTTAAGCATCAGGTGGTAAAATATTTAGTGATCTTTCTAAGTGAGAGTCACAGACACTGAACTCACCTAATACTCAATAGTTCCAGGACAAAATCATTTGACTCAGAGATCCCTCCAAGTAAGCCTAAAGATTAGACCGAGTTTTCTTTTTTGAAATTTAATTTTATTTATATGTCTGAAAGAGAGAAAGGGAGAAAAAGAGAGAGAGAATGGGTGTGCCAGGGCCTCCAGCCACTGCAAATGAACTCCAGACACATGTGCCACCTTGTGTATCTAGCTTAAGTGTGTACTTGGGAATTAAGCCTGGGTTGCTAGGCTTGATTGGCAAACACCTTAAATGCTAAGCCATCTCTCCAGCCTATAGACCTAATTGTCTATTGGAGCACTGGACTTACAATGCCTTAATGTTTATATGTTGCTTTTACTTTGTCTTCCTCTCTAGTATGTAAAATTGATAGGGAACGTTTTTTTCTGGCTCATATGAATTTGCATGCCCAGTTCTTAACATACTTTTTGGAAACTTCTAAGCCTTAAGTAGATGTTTGTCTAAACACAACCACACCTCTTTGTGTACAGAGAATTTCTAGAAGCAGTGGTAACATGAACTCTCAAGAAGATTTTGGAGTTTGACAACCAAGTTCATACCCTTGCTCTTCCATTTTAGTCAGAGGATTGGAGTCAGATGCATCAAGCACTGTTCTGTTTGTCACTGAAATATAACACAGTCTTGGGAAAAACCACAAAACCTTCCAATGTCTAAATTTCTTCATCTTTAACTCAAGAGATTATGATTGAAATTTATTAAGGATTGTAAAGAACTTAGTAAAAGTTCTTGTTAGCCCTTGATCCCTTCTTGCTCTGAGCACATCCCTCATTCATTATTATTATTTATTCCTATTCAAATTGGCATAAAACCAAAGACACATGACCAAAGGGGGCAATAAAG
This sequence comes from Orientallactaga sibirica, assembly GCA_036365145.1. Lineage (NCBI taxonomy): Eukaryota > Metazoa > Chordata > Mammalia > Rodentia > Dipodidae > Orientallactaga > Orientallactaga sibirica. Next base: position 51,794,039 of record JAEOAD010000005.1, read on the forward strand.
TCTTTATTTCTTACTTTCTTCACTCAACAATCATTAGCTTTTCTTTTCTTCTTTTTAATTTTTAATTATTTTATTTATTTATTTGAGAGAGAGAGAGACAGAGAGAAAGAGAGAATGGGCACACCAGGGCCTCTAGCCACTGCAAACAAACTCCAGACACATGTGCCCTTTGTGCATCTGGCTTACATGGGTCCTGGGGAATCAAACCATGGTCCTTAGGCTTCATAGGCAAACCCCTTAACCACTAAACCATTTCCCTAGCCCTAGCTTTTCTTTTTTAACAATGGACTTGTACCTATGGTCATTACCCAGCTTTTTAATCTGTATTTGGAGGTAAGGATATGTTTACTGCTTTAGTGAACATAAAAGTATAGAGTAGAGGCTGCAAGTATGATTATGTGCATATAGAAAGTCATATATTGCCATGAGAAAACCCTAGAAAGATATACACAGAATGTGAAAAGTGGTATTTATTAGTAATGTACAATTAGGGATACTTTCTTTCATTTTTAAAGTTTGCCTTGGACTTTCAGTTAAGATGGTGGCATAGGGACCATGCCAAAACAGCCTAGGGAGAAAAAGCAAACAAAACAAACAAAACAAACAAACAAAAAAAAACAGCAAAATACACTCTTCTACTAAAAAGTGAGGTGTATAGTACATTATCAACCATAGCAGAGAAGTAGGAGAGATCCAGAGTGTTTAGAGCCCCTAGAAGCAGGCAGAAGCAGCTCTAGCAGTGGGGGTGAGTTCCAGGCTCTGCCTGAGCCATAGGAAGAAAAAACAACAGGTGAGGGGATTTTCTATTCATACCGGCCTCCTTGCAAACTCAAGAAATGTGGAAGGAGGACAGCAGAGACCAACACAGCAGCTTGTGAGGAAGAAGATCATGGGGACCAGCCTCCATCCACAACCTCCCCTGCCCACCGCCAGCACAAGTGCCAGCAAGCACCAGAGACCTAGGGAAGGGAGATCACCTACACAGCACCAGGCACAATCACAGCAGCCACCCACAGACCCAGACAGCTTACCTGGACCCACAGCACAGCAAAGTGGGACCCAAGAAGCCATGCAGCATAGCTGAGATCAAAGCCGTCACAAAAGGTAACTGGGATTACACCAGGTCAGTACCAGCCAAATAAGCCCAGTATATAGGCTTGCATTGGAAGGGCTAATTGCACCATCCATGTCAGGGTAAATTATATGTTAAATCTGATGGATGGTTGGATTTGACATTTTTAAATAAGCTATATTTTGGGCTGCTTATTTGTTGCTTCCTGGTTTATAGTGCCTTTGTTTCTTCTTCTGTCATTCATTGAGGAAGGGTCTAACATGATCACAAGCTGACCTTGGAATCCTCTACAGACCAGAAATCTTAGCCTCCCAGCAGGATTAAGGGTGTGGGGCAACACACATCCTTAGGAACTGTGAAATTGTTAGAGGATCTGTTTCATAATACCTACTTTTGCGTAAATACTCTGCTGTTTTTCATTGAAAATATACATGGTTTAGTTATGTTTTAGAATTTGTCTACATTCTGTTCCATTTATCCTACTTGAATACTCTCATAGCAGGCAAACCCAACACCTAGGTCACTTTCATGGTTACTCTGAGAGTCTTAAGAGCCACACCTAGCACCTTAAGCTCCTACCCTGAAGATATATAACATTAGATTGATTGACACATTTAATATTACTGCAAATAATTAGAAAACCCAAGCATTAAATTAACCCAAGATGCAAAAATATCTACATTATAATACAAGAAACACAAAAATCAAGACAATATAAATCCACCAAAAAGTATTAATGCATCAGAAATAACCTTTAGTGAGACTGATTTAGAGGAAATGCCCGAGAAAGATTTCAAAAGAATTATTACAAATATGGTCAAAGAATTCAAAGGGGAATCCAAGGAATCAAAGAACACACAGGAAACCAATTTAATGAAATAAGGAGGTCAATACAAGACAGCAATAAGGAAATACAAATAATAAAGAAAAACCAGTCAGAAATACTAGCAATGAAGAACAGAGTCAGTGAAATAAAAAACTCTATAGAAAATCTCACCAGTAGAATTGATGAAGTAGAGAAAAGAACATCTAAAGTAGAAGACCAGGTGGCAGATCTAATACAGTCCAACAAAGAGAAAGACAAACTAATAGGAAGGTATGAATGGGAATTTCAAGACATTTGGGACACTATGAAAAGATCAAACATAAGAATTTGGGGTATAGTAGAAGGAGAAAAATTTCACTCCAAAGGCATAGTAGGTGTTTTCAACAAAATCATAGAAGAAAACTTCCCCCAAATTGGGAAAGAGATGCCAGTGCAGATACAGGAAGCCTTTAGAATACCAAACAGACAAAACCTTGAAATAAACTCTCCTTGCCATATTATAATTAAACTACCAAACATACAAACCAAAGAAAATATATTGAAAGCAGTTAGAGGGGAAAAAGCAAGTCACATACAAAGGCAAGGCCATCAGGATCACAGCAGATTAGTCAACACAAACTCTAAAAGCCAGAAGGGCTCGGAGTGATGTATTCCAACTTTTCAGAGATAATAACTGTCAACCAAGGTTACTTTATCCTGCAAAGCTATCCATTCAAATAGATGGAGAAATAAGGACATTCCACAACAAAAGCAGGCTAATGGAATATTTGAATATAAAACCAGCTCTACAGAAAATACTTGAAAGGATTTTCCATGCTGATGAGAAAGAAAAGCACACATATAAGGAACCTGGAAAAAACAAACCATACTCCAATACTAGTTAATACAAGAGAGCAAAGGTAAAACCAGAAGAACTACAAAACAGGAAAAATAGCAACAATAAACACACACCTTAAAGTTTGCCTTCAATTTTTTATATATTCTACAATAAATATGGTATTACTTTGTATGGAAAAAAATATTAAGCCTCAAGTATTATGGCTTGCCTAGTAAAAAGCAGAAAAGGAAAGACTTTTGAAAATAGTTTTAAATTTAATTTACAGAGTAAATGAGGGAAATCTCATTGTAGTAGAGACATCAATAATTTGCTTTGTATTCCCCCTATCTTTTTCTTTTTTGAATACTTTATTTATTTATCTATTTATTTATGAGAAAGAAAGAGGGGAGAAAGAATGGGCACTCTAGGGCTGCTAGCCAGTGTAAACAAACTCCAGATGCCTGTGTCACATTGTGCATCTGGCTTTATGTGGGTACTGGGGAATCTAACCTAGGTCCTTAGGCTTTGCAGGTAAGTATGTTAACCACTAAGCAATCTCTATAGCCCCCTCCATCATATTTTTCTAAAAATGACTGAGATGAGAAAGATAGAAGCTCTGCACAAATCTGGCATGTGAAGATATACCATACTCTCACTTTCTCTCACACACACATTTCAACATGAATGTTCACAGCAAACTATGAGAGGAGGTTTAACATTATTCCATTTAGAAATGTAGAAAGTTGTAAAGCTCAGAGTACTTCAACAGCTAGCTTAAGCTTTCCTCGCAAATGCATGCCCTTCATTTTGAACAGAGAACATCATCTGATATATAAGGGGCACTGATAATGTGATTGCAGACACAAATATCTGCCACTATCTCAGTTCTTCCCACCTCCTGTAATAGAGATGCAGCTCAAAATTATAGGATTCAAATTTAATTTCTGTAGATTTAATTTTTTTTAAACTGGGAATCAAACCGAGGTCCTCTGGCTTTGCAAGCAAGTGCCTTAACTACTAAGCCATCTCTCCAGTCCTGTGGATTTAATTTTTAAGAGAGCTTGCTACATGAAATAATTCTATTGAGATCCTTGAGCTGGGCATGGTGGCACATGCTTTTAATCCCAGCACTCGGGAGGCAGAGGTAGGAGTTCGAGGCCACCCTAATAGTTAATTCCAGGTCAGCCTGGGCCAGAGTGAGACCCTATCTCAAAAAAAAAAAAAAAAAAAAAAAAAAAAAAAGAGAGAGAGAGATCCTCTACAAGAAATTAGATAATCTGGCTAATTATGTTTCTCTCCTTTGTCTTCTAATTTCCTTCCATTTACTTTTTGCTTTGTATAAAGCACATTCAATGAAATAGAATGAATGAATCTGTGTATCATTGATTTTTGCATTTTTGATCATTGCTTTGTATTCCATTGGTGGGTATTTCAACATTTTATTTAGCCAATACTTGATTGCTCAGTGTTTCCATTATTTTCAATATTCACTATTTAAAGCTTTATATATCTTCAAAGATACAAATGTAATATATACATAGACTGTGTTTCTGATATTTGCCACATTGCATTGAAGAACTATTATGAACTGTCATTAGTAACATAGAAGAGTTTGCATTTCCCACCAGCCAATTTTGGTTACTATTATTACTTAAACATTAAAAATGGTCTTGGGGCTGGAGAGATGGCTTAGTGGTTAAACACTTGCCTATGAAGCCTATGGACCTTGTTTCAAGGCTAGATTCCCCAGTACCCACATAAGCCAGATGCACAAGCTGGTGCATGTATCTGGAGTTTGTTTGCAGTAGCTGGAGGCCCTGGTGTGCCCATTCTCTCTCTCTCTTTGCCTATTGCTTTCAAATAAATAAATTTTAAAAAATGGTCTCATAGTAGAGGATTTCCATTATATGATTGAAATCTTTTTCTTTTGATGTGCTTTCTGTTCTTATAGTAGTTGATAGTACATACTTACTGGGGAACATTGATTGGGCTTGAAGTGATAGCATTCTGTTTATTACCTAACTAACTTTGAGCAAGTTACTGAACCTCTTGTGCTTCAGCAATTATTAATAATACTAGTAATTACTTCAGATGATTGATGTGAATATTAACTATATTAAATTATTTAGGACCTGGGATGGAGAGATAGCTTAGTGGTTAAAAGCTTGCCTGTGAAGCCTAAGGACCCTGGTTTGAGGCTCAGTTCCCCAGTACCCACGTAAGCCAGATGCACAAGGTGGCACATGCATCTGGAGTTCATTTGCAGTGGCTGGAGGCCCTGGTGTGTCCATTCTCTCTCTCTCTGCCTCTTTTTCTGTCTGTCTGTCACTCTGAAATAAATAAATAAAAATAAACAAAAATTTATAAAAATATATATATATATATATATATATATATATATATATATATATATATATTTCCCTTGGAATAGTACTTAGAAAATAAGAAGTATTAAACAAATACTAATTTTCAGTATTCAATGCACCCCTCCTTTGCTTTCAGAGAAACAGAGAAAGTCATTGATAAACAGTATATAACACATGAGTATGGCATGATGGCATGGGAAGAGAAACTATATTCCATAAAGACTGTGTGTTTCCATTGATCAGGCTGGGAGTGATGTAGCAGTATGAGAGATGTTTTCAGATGGGTGAAGGAGTGTGCAGAAGAGGGAGTAGATATTCTGCAGGTCACTCCATAAACCCTCTTGGAGAAATGCATTTGACCATGAGACAGATTTTGGCAGAATTTTCTAGTATATAAGTGCTGCACCATCTTTATTTTTCTCCTGTTCAGTCCCACTTTGCCAAACCCCTTCTAGCCAAATAACACTATTGATTTGTCTTTGAATCCAGTTTTCTCTGACATTAAGTCCCAGAGGTCTGGATGGGATGCATTCTCCTCTCATCTACCTCCAGTTCTGGCACTTTACTAGGGCCTGACTAATTCATGGTTTTATCCCCCTTGACATGATTAGCGCAGCAGGAATGAAGCATAATGTTACCTACAAGCGTACCTCTGATATTAGAACTTTGTGAGAGCCTTTTTCATTTGCTTGGAATCTTCCCAGATAAATGAAAATTTTAACTGCCTTGCCCTGATGCACAAAATGGGAAATCTCCATCTGGTTATCAGGACGAGTTCTATGAAACTTTCCCTTTGTCACTCAGAAGACATATATCACCTTTTCTCACCTTGCTCCACATGATGGAGGGCTGACCTGTGCAGATTACATCAGTCATTGGGTATTCTTTTCAAACCCTGAGCAAGCAGAGAACTGGTAGGAGATTGGAGGCAAAAGGGGAGTACAGTGCTGGTACTTGTATCTCTGGGCCCATCCTTGCATGATCACCATGACCTGGCTGCCTCTCTTACCAAAACCACAGATGTGTTTATATGACTCTCAAAATTTCATCTTTAGGACTTGGCTCCCTTCCCTTTGCTGTTTTGTGCCTAGAAATGTTCAGGATGCAATGCCTTCTGCTTGCTCATACCTTGTATGAGTACACTGCACTTCTTCAGTTACCTAATTTGTGGTTGCCATCTGTTTCTTTCTAGGGTCCTGATTGATACAGAGGTATGCATCTTCATACTCTGGCTTGCCATCTAAGTTTTCTGTGTTCAAAGGCTCTGCTGCCACTTCCTGGCCAAAGAAGTCTGGCCAAACATCAAGAGATATTTCAGAATTGACATGTCTGGAGAATGTCATTTCGGATTTGGATTGAAGTTATTAGCAATTCATGGCTGCCCATCACACTAAAAATGACTAACAAAATTGGTAAACATTCATGCTAAAAAGTTATTATTAGAAACTTGTTGAATATGTATGTTTCATACTTTTCTTCTATGCTGAATCTGGGATAACTGTCACTGTCAATGCCTCTGTGGAGATATTATAAAATGGTCCTAGAGATAATTGATAAAATATACAGAAAACATCAGTTCTGGGTAAATTGAGCATTTTAAATTTTATGGAGTGAGTACATATATTGATTCAAAGAATGGTCTTGAATGTCAAAGATTTGACTCCCAAACTAATAAGCTGTATGACCTTGAGAAATTAAAGATCTTATCTAAACTCTACTTCCTTATTTTATTTATTTATCTTATTAAAGGATACAATAGCATTTATTATATATTGTATATAAAGTACTAAACTTATTAGTATTTAATTACCTGTTAGTCTTAGCACCCCTGTGACTAGTGTGTGATATTCTCACCAAAAGTATACATTGTTTTATCACCACATCTAATGCAATATGAACACAAGACTCTAGGTATAGCAGGGATATAAGTGAAACTGAGTGTATGTAAGAACATATATTCCCTTCTTAGCCTTTCTTTCATAGTCAAATGTGTGTGTGTGTGTGTGTGTGTGTGTGTGTGTGTGTGTGTGTCAGAGAGAGAGAGAGAGAGAGAGATTACCTACTCAAAGAGAAATACCCATATTTGCTTTGATGCTTGTTGTCTTAGAGGTACATGGACTAAGTATGAATAGATTTTCTGACAGCAAAAAGTCTTAGTTTTTCAAGATAATTTAGAAAGTTGGATTTTGGTGTGATTATTCTAAAATTTAAAATATTGAATCTGTATGTATTTCCATTTTTAAGACCATAACTAGAAAATAAAACACATCTGCAGACAAAACTATGAAATAGAGCACCAATGTAAATTCTGACCCGGGGATTAAAAAACACTTGGCTCTAATTGCACTAATCTGGTGGAGGCAGGGGAATCAAGGGTTAATTTGATTTATACAAAATTATCTCCTGTGATGGAATAAATAAGCAGCACTTGAGAAAGTATGTGATGTGATGGGCCAACCTATGATGCTATGTCCCTGGCCCCAATAATGACAGGGGAAAAGAGAATACTGGTTCAGAAAGCCCAAACACTCAAGGCCAGCAATCAGATCCTCTGGGCCAAGAAGACAAGACTGGGAAAAGAGACTGAATCTTTAGCGTTACTTTTCTCTTGGCTGTCACAGTTAACATGCTGTGCTAAAAGGGGAAGAAAGAACGTGGCCTGACCTCCTTTCTATGTTGTTTTTCCACTTGCCTGTGGGCTTCATTAAATGTGTAGGATACAAGCTAGTCTTGGGATGCTTGCAGCTGGAAAGCCAGAAAACAGGCTCTAAAAGATGCCTGCTTATATAGTTACTCCATCCTTCAAAAGTGCTGGGATCAAGAAAGCTAAGGTAGGAATCTGAGGTCTATGAAGCCCTTCAGCACCCACCTCAGAGAATGTGGGTAGTAATGCAACAGTGAGCTTGCAGTGGCTGTGGCTGCAGCTGGGTATGGACTGTTATTAGTTCTCATTTCTGGGGCAATTTAATTGTCCCCAATGCCTTTTATAAAATTCACATATTCTTTGATTCTTCATTTATCATACACGACTTATCCTCCAGTTTCATTTTTCCTGAAATTCATTTATTCAATGACTCACCCAATCATTTAGCTATTAATAAGGGACTGTTGGGCCCCAGCCACTACCTCAGCCACTGTGACTATTTTAAAGGGAAGATACTATATATGAGATGAAAAATATTTAATTGAAAATTTTAATATATGTATCTAATGTAATTTTATCAAAATTCTCTCTTGCTATCTTCTCTTTCCCCCTACTCTCAACCCTCATACACCGAGCCCCTTCTTTCCAATGAATCCCTATGCTACTTTTAATGTTTTTCCTCCTCCACCGTGCATGAAAGAATGTTGATAGATCCAATCTTGTACAGGTCTCATAATGACAGTAACTGTAAGGCCATGAATGTAACAGCCATGTCATGTCCCAAAGTCTGTGCTCCACAGTACTCTCCTAAGCCCTTGACTCCCACTCTTTCTTTCCCCTCTTCCACTTCATTTCCTGAGCTTCAAAAAAGATGACATAAATGTCCCAAACAGTGTTGAGCCCTCAACAGTCACCTGTTCTCAGCACTTTGACAAGCTCCACGTCTACCCACCAGCAGTGCTAATGTCAAAAAGAAGCTTCCCTGACCAAAGGTGAAATAGAACTAACATACAGACATATGCATAAATATTTATAGAACAATATGATGGGCACAACATATCCATATAGCCAAATAACAATAATAGACTTCCTCCTAGGGCCTATGATATTCCCAGCCAGAGGCTTTTGCCAGGTTTTCAGTACCAGGTATGAATTCCCTCCCATGGAGTGGGTTTCAAATCCAATCAGAGAACAATTGATTACCCCTCCTCCACCATAAAAGTTAAGCCATTGTTGGACCAGCTAGCACATCCTGCCTGTCTAGTATATTGTCTAGCTCATAGAGTGTCCTGCTGGATAAGACTACGAATGACTCCCCCTCCCCCAGCAGCCTGCATAGCATTTTCTACCAGTAGGAAAACTATCCAGCAGGGAAGAGGTTTTCAACTGTTTTCACTTGTTTTTTCAGTGTCCTGCAATGAATGCATTTGGTGTCTTTGGACAATAAAATCTTAGGAAGATTTTAAATAACTACCCAGTTACTTTGACAATTTCAGTGGGTGTGCACCCTTTTTACTTCTCCCTCTTTTTTGATATAGATACAGTTTCTTGTTATTTTGTAAAGTTAAAATCTATCAGTCTCAGAAGAAGGGGTTCAGTGGAAGAGGGATGAGGGAGGAGAGATAAAAGAAGATAATGAGATGGGATTATAATCATAAGCACTAATTTCTGTTAAAACAGGTTTTAACTCTGGAGTAGAGATGCCTGATTTCTGATTTAAAATAGGTTTTAACTCTAAAGTTGCCTGGGCTTTAGCCCAGATCCTTTCCGCTTAGTAGTTGTGTAAATTTGAGCAATTTATTTAATTTTCTGTGCCTCAATGTGTTTACATTATGGTATTATAGTAACAGCTGACAGTATATCAACAGTTACAAAAGAAGACCAAATGAATGTGGCATAATGTCTTCTACATAGTTAATGCTCACTATAATATTTGTGAACAGTGATATTTATTCACTTAGATTATTGTCTAATGACTTCAATATGTCAAGAACAGTGAACAGAGCACATGGAAACTAACCAGATTTAGATTTAGATTGCATGGAGGACTGAAATAGTAATTGGAATTATAAACATAATATGAAAACAAAAGACACATGCAAAAATGAGAAGTTGAGTTCGAGTTGTTTAATTAGTAGTGTTGGTAGAATGCCAATTTTATACATATCCTGTGAATTTAATTACTATAGACAAGGATTCACATCCCAGATTTTCATGAAAAAAAAAATGTGTGCACAGTAATTGTTACACAGCTTCACTTGGTTTGCCAATACTGACAAGCAGTGTTAAACTTTTTAGTATATTCAACATGATGCTATTTTATAGGAGTGAGAGAAACAAAGGTCGGATTAGGTGCATGTGGAGGTAACAAGGATAAGTTGTCCATCCTGAGTAATGCTCTCCCCATTCCTTTCCCTCATGTTTTCTGGACTTCAGTTTTCTCTATAAAGGGGTGTCCTCCATGAGACATGGACTTTGTCTTCCCAGTAGCTCTGAGAGTTTCCAAGTGTTATCTCGACTTTGAAGGTCTGCTTCCATTGCTCTGGTCATCTGCTCATGTATTGGACCAATAAATATGGTGAGAGAAGACAGTATATAGTATTACTTTGTGAGCTTGTGTTGGCACCGCCCCTACAAGCAGTTTTTGGGAGTACATTATCAGAATAAATGATTGTAGGGCAGGTTTGGAAATGTTGTGAAACAGTTTGCTGTCTCAACTTGTGTATATTTTCTGGAAGATAGAAATCAGTGAGTCATCTTTCTTTACCCATGATTTGTCATAGTATATGATGATTTTTAGACATTTGGACTCTAATGAATCTTTAAAAGTTTTACTCCAAGTTATTTTAAGTAGCCTCACATTAAACTTTACTTCTTTTCAAATACTTATCTTAGTCCATTTCCTCACAGTATCTTTCAGCCCCTTATAATAAATCTATAACATTCTGTCAACTTCAGAAGAATAAGTATTATTCACATAAAAAACTGTGTTTTGTGGATGAGAAGATCTGAAAGCAATAAGGAAAATTCAACATTATTTCAAGGATGGCATTTTCATGAAAAATCTGCACACAGTAATGGTTTCAAATCTCTATTTACTTTAGAAGATATGCATAGAAGAGTTCTTTAAATGGGATGGAGTGAGACTTCAGTAATATTTACTCCTCTCTTCCATATCCTTCCCTTTTGGGAAGATTTGTTAATGATTCAGTTTGCATGCAAAGCTATACTTTGTAGAACAGGTGCTTCACTCTGGTTTTCTGTTGTACAATTACTACCGAGAAATGAGGATGACTAGACACCATGCTCAGAGGCAGGGCTTTTGTCTTCTTATAAAGACTCTTTACAAATTCATGTATCATATCTCTTCCCCCAAATCTCCTCATAATTTGAGCATTCTGCCTCTTATTTGAAAAAGAGAAAATAAAAATCTCTAATTTATTCCAAACTTATTTTCTGAAGAAATGATATTCATAAAACCTTGTACCAGCTGAATTCATATTTTTCAAATATTACATTTCAGGCATGAGTGCTTAGTATTCATTATATTATGAGAAAAATTAAACTGTTTAATAATGAGATTTTTAACATTATAACATTCTAAGAAACATTTGGTTGATGAGTAGGCTATCTTAAAACCTACTATGATTTTATTTTATAACCAGCACTTATTATCATCTTCTCACTCAGGGAATGGCTTGTTTAAATTTCAATTAAAAATCAAGAAGCTTCTGACTCCAATGAAAGCTTCATTCACAGAGAATTTACTAAGTAACAAGTGCAGTGGGACCATGCACTGAAAGAATAGACTGCAGACAATTCAATCATTACCCCACACCACAGTCAGCATGAAGCCAGTGGAAGGTAGAGACGATTACAGCAAATGTCTCCAATGAAATGCTATTGAGTTGCATTTTATCAAAATTATTTTAGATTTTAATCATCTTATGACTAAACTGAAAATTATGCACACAAAGTTGTTTCTGTGAAGGGACATATGGGAATTCCCTAAAAAAGTAATCCCAGCCACTGTGCTCCCAATTTCTTTACTAATGATTATCACACATACTAGGAAAATCTATTACACTTTACAGAAAACTTAAAAACAATCAACCCTCTTCTCCCCCACCCTCTTTTTCAGGCTAGAGTTTCCTGGTTTGTTGGTTGGAAACAGATGTAATCAAGGATTTATTTATGATTTGGAATTCAGCTAGGAAATATATCCTTTTTTATGTTCAACAGAGCATTCAGAGTGTGTAATACATGTTGGAAAAATATCATAAAAATTGTGTGAAAAATTTACAGACACAAATAAAAATAAATCAAACTGACTTACTCATTCAAAAAAAAAAAAAGGCTGGAGAGATTGCTCAGTGGATAAGGCATTTGCTTGCAAAGCCTAAAGACCCAGGTTTGATGTCCAGAACCCACATAAACTAAATGCACATGGTAGCTCATGTGTCTGGAGTTTGTTTTCAGTGTCTGGAGGCCCTGAACACCCATTCTCTCTCTTGGGATTCTTTATTCTTTCAGGACAATCTCCTGTTGATTAAATATCAGCATTATGGTCACTTCTGAATCTGGAAGTTTTCTTTTGTTTTATTTTACTTCATGTACATTTTGAACTGTTTGCATTTTAAGTTGTACATAAATTGTACTTATACAAGAGTTAACATGTGATGTTTTAGCATAAGTATTTGGTGTGAAAACATTCAAAGTCCTTTTTCCCAACTTCTGAAATGTAATTATTGGTGTCTGTAGACACCTGACTGTAATAGAACACCAAAAATCATTTCTACTAACTATAGTCTACTTCCTACTGAATGGGACTACTCTTTCTTCCTCCCCACTATCTTTCCCACCCACTGGTAATGACTATTTTATTCTCAACTTCTATAAAATTAAATATTTTAGATTCTACATATAAGTGAGCTGGAATAGTACTTGTGTCTCTATGCCTGGCTTATTTCCCTTAATATAACTTCAAACTTGTCCTAGGTGATAGGATTTCATCCCTTTTATGCCTTAATAGTGTATATAAACCATAGTTTCTTTGTCCACTTCACAGCTGATGGACACTTAGGTTGTTTGCATATGATGGCTACTGTGAATAGTGCTCAAATAACCAGGGGAGGAAAGATGCCTCTATAACAGTATGACTTGATGTTCTTGTATATATGCCTACCAGACTGATCCTTAAGACATACGGAGCTATATTTTTAATTTTAAAGGACTTGTATGCCATTTTCCACATATGGCTGTACTAATTTACATCCCAGCAATATAAGGATTTCCTTATCTTCACATTCTTATCAGCATATACTCCTTCCCTCTCCTTCACTTGGTTTCCCTCTCTCACTCCTTTCATTCTGTCCTTCCTTCTTTCCTTCCTCCTTTCTTCTTCATGTACGATAAGTATGTGTGGAGTCAGATGACAACTTTCTGGTCTGTCCTCAACTTCTACTTATTATGAAGCATGATCTCTTGTTGTTTATTAACCCCCTTGTGAGCTTCTGGGAAATTTGCTTGTCTTCATCTCCCTTCTCAAGCTAGGCACACTGGAATAACAACAGAAAGTAACCCCAGCTTCCAGCTTTTATGGGGGTTTGAGGATCCAGACTCAGGTACTCACAGTTGTATGAGTGCTTTATCCACCATGCCATCTTTCCAGCCCAGTTATTCATTTCTTTCATATACACTATATTGCTCTCACATTGGCCTTAAACTTATGGGCTCAAATGATGATTCTATCCATCCTGAAAAGATATATCAATAGGAATGTATGAAACCATGCCCACAAGGTACTCTTTTTTATTCAAATTAATTTTTTATTGTATTTTTCATTATATTTATTATTATGCTAAAATAGATTCTATGAATTTTCACTTCGTTTCCTAAGAGCTTGTGAAGCTAGTTTCATGCAATTATAGCTATTCAAGTTGATGTTTCTGTTGGGAGATGATTGGAAAGTCTTACTATATAATGCTTTTTCAACCTCCTCATGATTTAACTATTAATCCAATGCATTTGTGTACAATGGGAAGGGAAAAAGCCCATTTTATAGGATGTCTGTTTGGTAAAGACAACCTTAAGATCACAATGCATTTAGAGACAGAAAAACTTAGTATCTATTAGCACATTGTTGAGGGTCAGATAGAGGGTAATAAATAAATAGAGTAAATTTATCAATCAAGGAAGTGAAGCCTGCATTTGATAGTGTGAGAATATAAATAATTTGGTAAGTCTGATTAATTCAAGTTTTTATTTGGTTGTGGAAAATATCATTATGGATGTCAGGAACTAATACTGCCAGAGCTCTGTGTGTTATGAATATCCAGAGGATCAAATGCTTTGTAATCTCAGTCACAACTAACTGCATTGTCTATAAGGGTGCCCATGTGGAGCTGTGTCCCAAAGCAGTGCTGTCAGTACACTTCTCTCTGTGGTTTCAACATAAGCAGCGTGGGAAGGAAGGGAGTTTCCATGACTCAGTAAATTTGAAAAAACCTGGATGAAATTTAAGTGAACAAAATTGCAAAGGCTCCTTCATTGAAGAATTTAAAGCCACTAATACACAATCAGAAATGTGAACCTATAAAAATGTATAGTGACAATCTTTCTCCAAAATATTTGATCATAATAATGTTTCATTCATATTTCTGTCTTTTATTGATCTTTTGTTTCTTTGTGCATGCTTCCTATACTCTAAAGTAATTTTCATTTTGTTCTGGTTCACTTCACCCAAAATCTCCTACCTCCTATAGGTAACCATTGTTTTGACTTATCTCTCTGACTGATTTCTAGCAGAAGCACATACACACTCATATTCTCTCTTTTTGAACATTAAATGGAGCTCAAAACATTATTCTCAATATCTTGCATTTTTCACTTAGCCATGTACCTTATTGGCATTCACGCTATGCCACTACAGAGTCTTCCCTTATCTTTGTATCACTACATCATACTGATACATGCTTTTGCAACTGTTCACTGAACTAGCTTACTATTGAACATTTGTGTTCTTTCCACATATTTACTGTATCAAAAAATAACATAATATGTTTGTTGGGCATTGCTAAACATGGGCTGGAACTATGAGAAAACAGGCCTGGGCTGTTGGACATGGCCGGGGACCTTGGGCTGTGGGGGTTGCAGCCAGCTTTATTGTCAGGAACCCACTCTGGTGCCAGAGCTGGCCCTCCCTTCTCGTGAGGTCTTAGCATGCCTCAACTTTGCCCAGAGGAAACTGGACTGATGGGCCCTCCCCCCATCCCAGAGCACCTGAGTATTCCACAGCCTAAGGTTCTGCACCCCACCCCCAGTTCCATGACCTTGTGGCCAGCTGCCCAAGAGACCCTTATATGGTAGTAAACAGGCTCCCTGCAGCTGCATCCATCCAATATGTGACTCAAGTTATGTAGCTTTGCCCACCACTTCTACTATCTCCCTCCTTTGCAACTTCTGCCTTCCAACACCAGCCAATTAGATAGCGACGCATAAACCTGTGTGTCCAATCACCTTATGATCTGTATGTGCCTTGTCAACCTTTCTCAAGTGTTTATAAACCCACTCCCCTTTTGAATAACCAAGTACTGTCTATCAGATGGTCTCCCGGGTGGCTCATTGCCCGTCTCGCAGTCTCCCGCTCCAAGACCCTGCTCCCCCCAACTCCTCCTGCGTCCAGGACGTCAGTGGTCAATTACCCCTGGGAATAGTGAGGAACCTCATAAGTTTCATAATTTTGCAGGTATACCTTTAAGACAGATTCCTAAAGATAGAAGGTAGGACTGTTGGCTTTGACTGACATTGGATTTCATTTCAGAGGGAAGCTGTATATTCTAACTAGCTTTGCCTGAGTTCCTATTTCCTGTACCAATTGTGCTGCTTAACATGTCACTGTAAAACCTAGTTTTCTTAATAAAACTATCACTTAATTGAATTAGTAAATAATACTTCTGGTGGGTATTTCAGACTGAGTTCATCTGGACAGTTCTTTCCTCAGCTGGGCAGGTCAGGTTTGAGACTGGTTAGCATTTCTACAGAAAGGAGGTGACCAGACCCATTACTTCTCATTATCCAAGCATGTTCATACAGTGTCTGGGCAGAGTTCAAAGAGGAAAAATTGAAGAACATGAAATTTTGAAGTCTTGAGGTCTTCAGCAGACCTGGTATGACACTGTTTCTCTTTCACTCTATTCGGCAAAGATGGTCCCAGGACAGTCTAGATACGAGCATGGACTCCCCACTTTGCTGGGAGAAGTTACAAAGTTGTATTGAAAAAGGTGCGTGCAGAGGGAAGGTAATAATTGAGGGCAATCTTAAACAACATTACACATTTCCCATAGCCCAGACAATTTAATGCTATAGTTGGGATGCTTTTCAAATATTTGTAGTATAAAGGCATATGTGTCTTTTAATTTGCACTTTTATTATGGATGTAGTAGAGCGTTTGCCTGTTGTTTTATACTGAATTGTCAGATTTTGTTTCTTGATTTTAGCTAGCAGCTTTCATGCATTGTAGGGATTAATCTTTTGTGCATAGGATAAATTACAGCCTGATCCTGTTCAGTTTGACATTTTTCCGCATTACTTATGGTGTTTTATTTTCTATGCAAAAGTTTAAACACATAGTTCTGTTTATGATTTTTTTCTTTTATGGCATGTACATTTTTGATTCATAGTTAAAACAGTTCTCCCCACTGCCAGATTTTAGAGTAATTAATCATGTTTCCTTCTAGATTCATTAGATTTAGAGCTAATATTTCAAAGTTAACCACTCTCCTAATCAGAGTTTCTTCTAATTTGTGTATAAATTAGTAATACATTTCAAAAGTCTTTTCTGAAGGTAACTTCTTGTTGGATGAGATAAAGTTTGCTAAAGGAAAGAGGGGAGAAAGAAAGTAAAAAGTGTTCTTAATCCAACAATCAGATTTCCTTTCAAAAGTTCACTTGTGTATTTGTTGCTTTAGGTTCAGAAGTTGAGTTTCAATAGCAAAAAATGTCACAAATTATGATTAGGATTTCTTGCACCTTACCAAACTTTTTACTTGAATCCTAGAAAAAATTACACTGTACTTAGAGTTCCATATTTCTCATCCCCACTTCTACACCTAATGAGGTCAGAGAAGAAATAACACCCCTTTGAGTGTCCTGTAATATCAAACGGAGTATCGAGTTTACACCTGAAGCAGTTGAAACCACAAGGCGATGAAGGCATGCAGATTCTTTATGGCCCCGTGAAAAAACAGACAACACAAAAAAAGACAGCTCAACCTTGGCCTATAATTGTCAGTCATGGTCTATCATTGGCCACATCCACAAGGAATCCAGAGCCCTAAAGGTCTTAGGTGACACTGTACACAAGGTCAGCTTCCAGAGCACAGAGAAGTGCAGGATGGGCTAAAATCAAAGGGTAAGATATATTATGAGATAATCCCAGAAGTCTGCTGAAATTAGAACAGGTGGTAGCTGTGGAGATCAAGACCTGAGTATATCCTCTGCATTCCTGACATTTGATGTGCAGCATGTCCACCAGTGGGGTTACACACAGGAAGACAGGGAAAGCTAATGGAGGAGGAATTTGAGAAAAACATCCAAAGCTCTCTATGTGCACCCATTTACTCATTCACCTGTTCATTTGTCTTTCCATCCTTCATCATAGTTATAAAGCACCTATTATGAGCTATGCAATTACTTCCTAATTAAAAATTAATCTTACAGGTGAGGAAGCAGAGGACCAATGGTTTAAGCCATTTGCAAAGCCTATCTTGCTAGTATTGAGTAGAGCTGAAGTTGCAGTCTGTCTTTGCTGTTTTTACCTGCTCTCCTGCAACCTGCTATATGTGGCTTGAACTCATTGAGTCAGAACAATGAGAAAATGGTGTTGTGTTCCTTATATGTTGTTAAATATCAGGCAGATTTTTTTAAAAAACCTGATTTTGGCCATATCCTATTCTTTCTATGAGATATTAGGAATATCTCCCCCCTTTATTTTTAAGGTCTTTAAAAGATCTGCGAATTTTTCTAGGCAGTAACTGAACACTGCCATTTGGGAGATATGTTAGAAAAGCACCCCTAAAAGCTTCCAAATGTTGAGTATTTAGTGAGGCAAACACTGCATTTAAGAATTTTGCTAGCAACTTAGATTTCACAACATTCTTAAGAGATGTAACATCAGTCATTTCTTCAGGCATATAAAACAACAGTGGTTACTCAAGGTGTGTAGTTAGGACAAAAGTTTTTCACTAATAGTTTTAGCACTAAATAAATAAATAGAATGAAAATATAAAAAGGCTTTAACAGGAGAAGCAGTACCTTTGAATATGAAACATAACATCAAAAGAGAATATTTTTTTCTCTACAAGTAGCTTTTAGCAGCTCTGTAGGAAGCTCCCATAGCCCTCAAGTCCTCATTCTCTTCCTGCGTCTCAGAAATGCATGGGGATCCCCTGGTGCTTTCCCTTGTGCCATCTCTGAGTCCTGGTTTGGGACTAAGTTAATGCTCCAATTCATCTTGATTGCCTCTGTTGGAGATAAAATGAGTTTCTTTTAGCCTTCTTGGGAAAAAAGTGCAATGCCCCTGCATGCACTGTCTTTTATAATCACTTCTTCTAATTTGGGGTACCTGTGTAATAATTTATTTGTCTTGGGCAAAGCCTGTCATTGTGATTTTGAGGTTGTTCTGAGACTTTTCATATTTCCATAAAGATGTGTGTATAGCCTGTAGTGGTCTTTATTTTCTACAGCACACTAAAACCCTCTTCCATCCCTTGAAGATGTATTTGTAGGGAGGATGGAGAATTAGTCACTAATATGAGGCAAAAAGAACACATGGATACTCAGAGAGCACAGAAATTAGTGTCAGTATTCATTATATGTTGAAACAGCCCATAGCATAAGTGACATATAGGGATTACTGAAAGAATGGTAGGCTCAGCTAAACCCTAACTGTAAGGTGCTTGTACTCTAGTAGGTGACAGAGGAGCAATAGAGGACTTATTTCTCTTTCTGCTGATACTCAAGATGCATTTGGCTTTTGGCATAGACATTGTTACAGAATGGTTGTAGAACTTGTCTGTGCCTTTATAACAAACTTCATCTAAAATTTACTCTTATACAGTCTTCTAAGGAAGAAGTAGATTGCCGAGAAGCTATGTAATTTGCATAAGAATTTTAAAAATCTTAAATTTCAAAAGGTTGGTTTAGGGCTGGAGAGATGGCTTAGTGGTTAAGGCACTTGCCTGAAAAGCCAAAGGCCCATGGTTCATTTCCCCAGGACCCACATAAGCCAGATACACAAGGTGGCACATGCATCTGGAGTTCATTTGCAGTGGCTAGAAGCCCTGCCATACTCATTCACTCTCTCCCCGTCTTTCTATCACTCACTCACTCTCTCTCTCTCTCTCTCTCTCTCTCTGCCTCATTCTCTCAAATAAATAAATAAAAATACAACATTAAAAAGGTTTGTTTACATGCTAAATAGTTAACACTCTACTCTTCAACTTTTTCCTTTTAGTCGTCTAAGTAGATCCATCATTATTTGTGGGTTTATAACAAATTGCCAAAATTCTCTGGGTCTTGAAACAACACAAGTTTATCTATCAGTTCTATCCTATCCTTTAGAATTCTAATATGGGTCTCATTTGGATTAAAAAGAAAGGAGTTGGTAAGGCTGCATTTCTGTCTGTGGTTATTGGTTCAAATCTATGTTCTGGCCTATTCTACCTCTGGAAGTGACCATGTTAGTTGTCTCATAGCCTTTCTCATTTTCAGAACCAACAGTGGCCAATCAAGTCTGCTTCATCCCATCATTAACTCTAACTCTTCTTTCATTTTAACAGTTTAAGCCCCTTATGATCATGCTTGGTCCCCTCATTGGAAAAATCAGCAGGTGAATAACCTTCCTTCCATCCTCTAGCTAGCCAGCTTTCTCCTTGCTATGCATCCCTTGCTATGCATGTTGCATAGAATGCAGCATAAGACATTCTGGGGATGAGGACTTGAACATTTTGAACACAGTCATTCCACCTACCACAATAGGTCCATTAGGGGGAATCACTATTAGACAGTACTAAATTAACATGGACCTTTTTTATAGTTTCTATAATAAAACATTTTATTTGATGTTTTAGTTAACATACAAAATAACAGATTTCTATGAAATAACATAAGATCTCTCAAACTAAAAGCTTGCATCCTAGAACCCAATGTTCTGTTTATACCAACCACTGTGAACAGTACTGTCCTAGAGGCTATGAATATTCCCAGAATCCTTATATCCAGCATACCTCTAGCAAATGAGCAAAATTGTCACATGAGAACAAAATCATCATATGAGATAAAACATTTCTCTTATAGTAGTACTTCTTCATAAAGACCAAATTTTTAGAGTGCTGATAGCACAAAACTCCTAAAACTAAATTAGATTGTCATTTTCCTAATTTAGACCTAGTCAAAATAGTTTGATTTATGTCAGAGTCATGGTATTGCATTTACTCATATTTTCTCATAAACAGATATCTGTATTGGATGAGAACATATTAAAAAAAAAATGACTCCACCAATAGCTGAAAAGGAAGCAGAGCCTAAGGAACTCATTGCAAATCAAAACAGAACATGATATAGCCACTAGAGCAGATTCTTTGCAAGTTTCTTAGAGAAGTAACAGACTTATCATATGACTAAACCATCACCCTTCTCTAATAACCTATTTAAACTGAAAGCATATGTACAGAGAAAAACATTTATTCATAATTTCCCAGCTGGAGGCAGCCAAAATGCCTTCCAGTAGGTGACTGGATAAGCAATGAATGCTACTGAGCAGTCAAAAGGAATGATTTATTGTTTCATACAAAATGGATGGATCTTCAATGCAAGTGAAAGAACCAAAGCCCAAAACCTACATATTATATTATTCCAGTTGTATGGCATTTCTATTGGTATAAAAATAGACAAAATATTGCCAGGGATTATGGAAGAATGGGGTTGATTACATGGTGGACATTATGGAGACTTTTTTGGTGATATATCCATTCTGTGTGATGTTGGGTTGGTAAGAATGTGACTATTTTGTTACACTCTATAGACCTTGGCATGATAAAGACTAAGTTTGTGTTTACACAAATTAACTTTAGAAATAATCTAGGAATTTGAGACATCACAGAGTTAAATGTGGACTGATGAAAGACTCTATATGTGTCACATAGTATTACACAGCCTTACTGAAGAGGGATGAAAAAAACAGCATTATAAATTAGAAACTATGAGGTTAAAAGATGCCACCAGGAATGAAGAGATGGCATGACTTTTAAAGGTGTTTTCTTTAAAATCCTGGAAGCCTGGGTTCAATTGTCTAGTACTCACGTAAAGCCAGATGCACATTTTAGCACATGGATCTGGAGTTCATTTGCAGTGGCAAAAAGCCCTAGCATGCCCATTCTCTTCCTCTCTCTCTCTCTTTCTCTCTCTCTCCTTGCAAATAAATAAATAAATAAAAGTATTTTCTTTTAAAAAACCTAAATTCCATCACTGAATTTTTAAAAAAGATGTTTTATTTTTATTTATTTACTTGAGAAAGAAAGAGAAACAGAGAGAGGGAGAATGGGCAAGCCAGGGAATTGAACTGAGGTCCTGTGGCTTTGCAAGCAAGTGCCTTAATCACTAAGACATCTATCCAGCCCCAATCACTGCATTTTTACTGCTAAAACTTTTGATTTAATGGGCACAGGATATCAATTTTGAAAATGCTTCATTTTTATACGAGAATCAAAAACATCATTAAATGGATATGAATGGTGGTGTGATATAGACTCATCATTGTTGGATTAGAATTTTATAGATGAGGCAAAAAAGGGCAGTATGAATTATGTAGTTCTGGCTTAGAGTTGGAGACATTTGCATGAACATATGTTTAGTTTAACATAAATACAGATGGAAAGACTCAGAAATAATTATAGTTATATGTGCATAATGCATTATTACACATATGTGTAAAGTTTTAGCTTTACCATCATGAGAACAGAGGAGTTCTGACATCCATAGTGTTCCAAAATCTTCATTTATTGATCTCATCCTCCAATAAAAGGTATCTGGGCTACTGGCCTATTGGTGAAATTGCTGATCCTAGGTCTGGGGCATGGAAAACATCAACATGATCTTGAAGCTTCATGTAGGATTTAAAGATAAGAAAGTCCTCAAAAATCTCAGAAATGGAGCTCATTAAAAGAAAATAAGGTCCAAACAAAAGGAGATTCCAATGGCTCAATCTGGAAAATCTTTCACAAAATAGTTAATGTTAAGTAGTGTAGTATTAGATCCTATCATAAAATTGATGTTTGGATAAATAAGTATATTTACAAGGATTACAGAATTCCAAATAATCAATGTAGCTACTCCCTCCTACATGTGGTAAGTTTGTTTTCCTTTACCCTTGGCTGTGGGCTGGCCTCACTGACTTATTCCCAGAGATTGAGTGTATGGATCAGAGAAGCTAGGCAAAGCTACCATGGCCAGGTGATCACAGTTAATGCAAGTCATGACAATAGCATGCACCCCAGATATGATGTGATAAGAAAGGCAATTTAGTTTTCTGGTTTTCTTCCAAGATACCCATGACTTTAGTTTAAGCATGAGAAAAACAGGAGAAAAATTTTAAATTGTAGGATATTCTACAATAATATCAAGGTCATCAAAAAGAGAGATAAGGTATAAAAACTAGATGTAACTGGGGACAAAGTATGTATTAGTTACTTTCTCATTGCTGTGTACAAACACCTGACCAAAAGCAACTTAGGGAAGGAAAGAGTTTATTTGGGCTAACAATTCCAGAGGGAACAGTCCATCATGTTGGGGAAAGCATGGCAGAAGCAAGAAGCTGGAGTCACATAGGAAGGAGGACAAGAGAGAGAAAGGCTGAGAAAGAATGGAGAACAAACAATTTAGACCGTAAAACCTCAATGCCTACACTCAGTGATACTTCTTTGAAGGACCCACATCCTGTTTTACAGCCTACCAAAACAGCACCAACAGCTGGGGATTAAGTATTCAAGCACATAAGCCTATGGGGGTTATTTTTCACTCAAACACCACATTCTACCCTTGAACCACATAGACTCCATAGCCATCTCATGATGCAAAATACATTCAGTCCAACTTTAAATGTCCCCATAGTTCAAAAGTACAATGTCTTATCTGAAACTCAAGGTACTCTCTTAACTCAGAGTCATATAAATATCAAAACATAAGTTATATACTTCAAGCATATAATGGCACAGAATAAACAAACACTTGATAAAGGGGAGGAGTAGGAGAATAGCAAGAAAAGACAGGACCAAAGTAAGATGAACAACAAATCCTACAATAACTTGTTCAGTTTCTGCTATGCTTGATGAAATCATATGAACTCCAAAAGGTGTGGGGAGATCCAAACCTTCAGCTATGCCTTCTGTAGCCTCTCTCCTGGGGAGGAATCCTTTGAGCTCACAGCTTTCTTTGAAGGACATCCCATGGTCCTGTTATCTCCAACATTCTATATAGCTCCATTGCAATGTACACTTCACTTTCACAGCTTCATGCAGTGGCATCTCCTGGCATCTGTGCAGGGACTCTGACCCTGCCTCATGTTGCTGAGCCTCCCATGCTCTCTGGAGCCAAGCTGAAATATTTCATGACTCGCTGAATCTTGTATTTTTTAATGCCTCCAAAACTAGTACCACATGGACAATATAGTGAAGTTCTGCTGCAAGATAGGGATGAAGCCTGGCACCCATAGAATATAGCTGTAACATCCTCTGTATACTGACTCAGGGAAGTACATGTTTCATCCAGCATTATTCCCTCAGGCTTATTCGTTTCCAAAGAATTTGCATGCTTACAATAGCAAACCTTCAATGGATTAGGTCTTATCTTCAGCAACGTGACAGGATACAAAATCAATGCATAAAAATCAGTAGCATTTCTATAAGCAAAGGACAAATATACAGAGAAAGAAATCAGTGAGGCTATCCATTTCAAAAGCAATAAAAAAATTAAATACCTCAAAATAACACTAACCATGTATGTGAAAGACCTAAATAATGAAAACATAAAAACACTCAAGAAAGAAATCAAGAAGGGGGAACTTCCAGTCAAGATGTCATCCACCTCATCTCACCTCACCTCACAGCAAAGGCAAGACCCTTAAGGTTCAAGGGAATTTGGGGGGGATTTGCTGACTCCAGAACACTCCCACTGGGAGTGTTCTGGATGAGCAAAATAGGGAATCCACTGATTCCCATGATCTCAGGCACCCCACCAGTTCCTCAATCCCCTCAAGTAGCCAACCTAGCTGCAGTCCAAGCTGGAGGTCCTTCCTGCACTAACTGCAGGCCAGTGGACCCAAGATAGCTGGCTAGGACCTTAGCCCCAGGCTTTTCTGCCATCAAGCAGAGCTCCACAGGCACACCCATCCTACTCTAGCCTTTCTGAACTCCCCATGGGATCATGGTCCCACTAAATGGTTGTGCCCTAGCCTGTGAGCCCCATGCATCATCGTATTCCCATTTTCCTAAAAGGACCCATCTTAGCCTTCCTAAGCCTCACACTGTTGATCTCGGATCCCCCTCTAACCCCTGATCAGGGACCCAGGCCAGCAGACCAGGGTTCCTGTCCTAACCTTCCCAAGCCCCAGGCAAAAGTAATCAAAAAAGACAAAGAATGCCACTTCTTACTTATTAAGAGAACAATCCAACAAGAGGATATCACAATCATCAATCTTTATGCACCAAACACAGGTGCACCACAATTCATAAAACAAAACCTACTTGACAATAAAACAGAAATAACCACCAACACCATCACAGTTGGGGATTTCAATACTCCATTATTGGTAATAGACAGATCATCCAAACATAAAATTAACAGGGAAGTAAGTGAGCTCAATAACATCATAGATCATATATAGAATATTATATATAGGACATATATAGAACATTCTACCCCAAATCCACAGATTACACATTCTTCTCTAAAATAGATCATGTACTGGGTTATAAATTCAGCCTCCAAATATTTAGGAAGATCGAAATAATTTCCTGCATGATATCAGATCACAATGCTGTATTGTTAAAAATAACAACAAAAGATGCCCCAGGAACGCAACCAGCTTCTGGAAAATGAACAACACACTCTTAAACAATATGGGTAATGGACAAAATAAAAAATGAACTTGCAAAATTTCTAGAAATGAATGAAAATGAGAACACAAGAAACCAAAACTTATGGGACACAATGAAGGTGGTCCTCAGGGGAAAATACATTGCACTAAATGCCTTCATAACAAACACAGAGATATTCCAAATCAATAACCTAATCATCCACCTAAAGGCATTGGAAAAACAACAAGTATCCATCCCAAAAAGGTCCACACAGAAAGAAATTATTAAGATCAGAGCATAAATTAATGAATTGGAAACTAAGAAAACAATTTTAAAAAATTGATCAAACAAAAAGCTGGTTATTTGAAAAAAATAAACAAGATCAATAAGCCCCTGGCCAATTTGATCAAGTGGAAAAAATAGACAACTCAAATTAACAAAATTAGAAATGAAAAAAGAGAGATCACAACAGACATAAGTGAAATTGGGAGAATCATCAGGACTTACTTCAAAAACCTCTACTACACAAAACTAGAGAGTATGGTGGAAATGAATGAATTCCTGGACACATACCACCTACCAAAGCTAAACTCACAGCAGATTAATATCCTAAACAAACCCATCACAACCATCGCGATTGAAAGGTTAATCAAACACCTACCTAAATAGAAGAGTCCAGGACCAGATGGCTTCTTAGAATTCTATCAAACCTTCATGGAAGAATTGAAATTGTGCCACACAATTGGAGAACAGGGAAAGCTCCCCAACTCCTTCTATGAAGCTAGTATCACCCTAATTCCAAAACCAGGCAGAGATGCCACAAGAAAAGAAAACTACAGGCCTAGTTCCCTGATGAACTTAGATGCAAAGATCCTGAACAAAATCCTCACAAACTGAATTCAACAGCACATCAAAAGCATTATCCTTAGAAGTTGTCAATAAAAAATAAATAAACAAATAGGAGTTCTGGTCAAGATGGCATCCATATAATCACACCTCACGTGGTGCTCAAGAAAAGGCAAGCCCTATAGGGTTCTCTAATGCACACAGGGGTCTGGAAGGGAACTGTGTAACACATCCTCTGATTCCCATGCACTAGGGGAACCACCAGCCCTCACTCCTTCCTTGCCCACAGGTAGCACCACACACCATGTCCCTTCGATACCCCCACCCTTCTCTTTGGTGAGTAGCCTCATCCCCCACCCTCCACATGCAGGCAGGAAGCCCATCCACCTGGTTCCCATGCCACAGCAATTCCCCATCCTCCACACACACACCACCCTCCCTGCAGGGGGGGAGCCCCATCCACTGGGACCCTCCGCTCATCCACATCAGCTCACTGGGAAACTCTGTTGCCCAGGCCCCCTACACTCTGCATCAGTGGGTAGCCCCACACACTGAGTTCCCATGCCACCCCCAGCCCCCTCCTGCACTCCACATCAGCCCACCAGGAAACCAGGTCACCCCACCCCAACCCCCATGGTGGCAGGTGTCCCCGCCCACTGAGTTGTTGAGCTGCCCCATTCCCCACCCTCTGTATGCACAGGTAGCCCTAAAGACTGGGTCATGTGCCGCCCTAAAGACTGGGTCATGTGCCGCCCTGCCCACCCACTCTCCACATTGGCCCACCAGGAAACTTCATTGCCCTGCCCCCCATCCTCTGCATCCACAGGTAGCCCTGCCCACTGAGTTCCCACTCCACCCCCTCAACTCTGTGTGGGCAGGTAGCCCTGACAGCTCACTGGATCCCTGCACCACCCCGCCACCCACCCTCCATGCTGAAGACACTTCAATGTAAACTACAGCTTCCTGCTACAGTTAACAAGATTCCTACACTGTGATGGGCAGAAATAACATGAATAATCAAATGCAAGTAAATCCAACAAGACTGCCCAGTTCCACAATGGATGACTCTAACCAAAACATAGAAGAGATATTAGGACCAGAATCCCCAAATGAAGACATAAGCAATGAAATATTAGCCAAGAAAATATCAGAACTTGCAGAAAATCAACAAAGAGCCAATAATTGTATGAATGCTGTTTTTGCAAGATTAGACCTAATAGAAAAGATCATTCTCAGAGAATTCACCCCATTACAGAAAGATAAGTGTCACATGGTCTCACTCATCTGTGGCTCCTAACCTGAATTTGCCAGAGATGTTGACATATATAATACACATTTCTAGGACTGGACAATAGGGATGGTGGGGCAGGAAGGGAGGGTGAGGTTTTTTTGGGGGACAAAAAACTGGACCCAACTGGAAATGTTACCACAAAATCCTATATCCTGAAAGGCATACTAAAAGGCTTAACATTTTTCAGGTGCTTAGAGAGAACACCTGAATCACAGGGACCTGGAAAGGGTAGGATGAAGACTAACCTCAACCTTCTCCTGTTCTTCTCTCTCACTCATTCTTCTTTCTCTTCTCTGTCTCTCTTTCTCTTTCATACTACCTATATTTTTCTTCCTTCTTTTCCCTTGGCATGGACCTGTAACTCCCAGTACCAGCATGTGGTTAACATCCAAATGATGTTGTTCAGTGAGACCAATAAAGTGTCCCAAAAGAAGACAGATTTCTGTCATAGCACTTGATGACCCACCAAAGGTTTATGGTAAGAATCTGCTGCAGAAGACACCATATGCTGTTGGGACAGAACATGGAGTGACATGGATGGCATCTGGAAGAGAGTCAGTCCCCAGACAGTTATCTTGTCTAGTGCCAGAAGGTGTTTCATGAGCCACTGGGGGAAAATGACCATCTGTCTAAGTAACTCATGGTCTAAACTACCGGGCAGCAGTCAACCTGACATGAGGCTCACACAAGTGCAATAGTGGCACACAGCCATGGTGGGTTACCAACTGCTCTTGATTTGGCTAATGGATCCACTCACTGGAATGGAACCCATACCTGGAACTGGGAAACAAGTCAGAACCATATCCAAAATATGAGTTCGCTCTCCAATATCAAGGTCCCACCAATAGTGGGATGCAAGAGGGCCTATACCTATTTAATTCTCTCTAAAACAATAATGGTTATCCATGTATCTTGCATTGATCTCACTCTCTGCTGGAGAATTTGCTTCTCTTTTTCAGATGGACACAGAACCTGAGGAGAGAATCAGCCCATCACCCCTCATTAGAGCACCAGCTGAAGCCATAGAATAATTGGGGAAATGAGCAAGAGTGCTGCTTTCTCTGTGAACCTGTTATCAGCATGGGGTGAAAGAGATAGACAGAGAGAACATCCAACTCCTACCAAGTCAGATATCCAGAGACACAGAGACTCCCATAACCTCATCACTGAAATAGACTAAAATGAACCCAATATGGCCTAGGGAAATTCCCAGCAGAGGGGGTGGAAAGATTGTTAGAGGCATAAATTGGGGCACAGAGACATTGCCTCACCCTCATAACTGATGGTTCCCCCCACAATGCAAGAACACAATCCCCGAGGGGGGGAAGGACAGGGAGAAGGCTAATGATGGTACCATTATGGCTGTATACACACTATAGAGATAACTAATAGAGAAAAGAAATCAAGTAGGACTTGAGAAGATGGGAAGATATCCCATGCTCCTCAATAGGTAGAATTAATTTTGTGAAAATGGCAATCAAACAGCAGCATACAGATTTAACACAATACCAATAACTATACCTGCATCATTCTTCACAGAGATTGAAAAATGATCTCAAAATTCATATGGAATAGGAAAAGGCCTCAGACATCCAAACATATCCTAAGTAAACATATCCTCATCCAAATATATCCACAGCCTGGTACTGAAATAAAAACAGAAACATAGACCAATGGAACAGAATTGAAGACCCAGACTATAGCTGCTTGATCTTTAACAAAAACGCCAATAATGTAGACTGGAGAAACGATAACATCTTCAATAAATGGTGTTGGAAAAATTGGATGACCATATGTAGAAAACTGAAATCAGACCCACTCATTTCACCACACACAAACATCAAGTCCAAATGGATTAAAGTCCTCAATATATAATCTGAAACTCTTCAACTACTGGAAGAAAAATTAGGAAGCAGTCTCCATGATATAGGACTGGGAAAAGACTTCCTGAACAAAACCCCAGTAGCCCAGGAAATTAAACAATTACTCAACCAATAGGATCTCATGAAGGTAAAAAGCTTTTGCACAGACAAACACACCAAACAAGAGCCAATAGATTACCCACTGAATGGGAGAAAATCTTTGCCAGCTATACCACTGACAGAAGCCTAATATCTAGAATCTACAAATAACTCAAAAAAACTAAAAATAAAAAAATCAAACAGCCCACTCCAAAACTGGAGCAGAGTACTAAATAGGGAGTTCTCAGAGGAAGAATTACAAATGGCTAACACACACTTAAGAAAATGTTCAACTTCCCTAACCATTAGGAAAATGCAAATTTCTTAAAAAATTATGAGATCCCACCTTACCCCAGTAAGGATAACAAACATTAAAAAATCAAATGGAAACAAGTGTTGGGGAGGATGTGGAAAAATAGGAAGAGTCATTCATGGTTGGTGGGAATGTAAGCTGGGACAACCAAGTAAGGAAATCAATGTGGAGACTCCTGAAAAGGATGAATATAGAATTACCAACAGACCCTGTTATTCCATTATTGGGCATTTACCCTAAAAACTCCACATCTCACTTCAGAGGTATTTCTCAACTATGTTTATAGCTGTTCAATTTATAATAATAACTAAAAACTGGAATCAACCCAGCTGCCCATCATTTGATGAATGGATAACCAAGATGTGGTATATCTACACAATGGAATTCTATTCAGCAGTAAGAAAATATGACACATTGAAATTTGTAGAAAATGGCCAAACTTGTTTAGATTATTCTAAATGAACACACAAGCACAGAAAGACAACTGTCTCATGGTCTTACTCTTCTGCTGTTCCTAACCTGAATCAGCTTGAGTTGCTGCCACACCTGAATAGCATTTTGAGGCTTGGACAATGGGAAGGGTAGGGCTTGGGGAAGGGGAATGGAGGGGGAACACAAAACTTAACTCAAATTGACCTGGTACCATAAGATCTTATATCCTGAAATCAAACTAAATGGTGGAACCCTTAAAAGTGCCTTAGGGGGAGCACCTGAATCGAAGGGCCCTGGAGAGGGTGAGACTAAACCTAACCTCAAATTTTTCCTGTTTCTCTTTCTTCTCTTTCTTTTCCTTTTTATTTTCCCTTGGTGCTGGCCTGTAATTCCCTGGACCAGGATGTGGTCTATATCCAGAATGTGCTGTTGATCAGAGAGACCTACTAGATCTCCAAAAACAAACAAGACAGACTCTGTCAGAGCACTTGATTACCCACCAGAGGTTAATAGTGAGACCCTACTGCTGAAGACACCATATGCTATTGGCACAGATCAAAGAAAGACCTGGTTGGAATCCAGAAGAGAGCCAGTCCCCAGACAATTAGCCCATCTAGTTCTAGAAGGCACTACATGAGCTACAGGGGAAAGTGGCCAACATCTGTCCAAGCAACTCAAAGTCTAAGTGATGCAGAAGCAAACAACCTGACATGATGATCACACAAGTTCAATCGTGGCACACAGCCATGGTGGGTAAACAACTGCTCTTGGATTGGCTAACAGATTTGCTCAATGGAAAGGAACCCATATCTCTAACTGGGAAACAAATCAGGATCATAGCCAGATAATGCTTCTGCTTTCCATTGTCAAGCTTCACTAACCTTAGACTATAAGAGGGTCTATTCCCTTTTAATTCTCTAAATTAATAATGGTTATCCCATTTACCCAGTGCTGACTTCACTCTCCATTGGAGAATCTGCTTCTCTTTTTCAGATAATAGCTGGACCTGAGGAAATAAAAGAACCATTGCACTTCAGTCCCACCCCAGCTGAAACCTCAGAGGAATTGGGGAAATGAACAAGAGCACTGCTTTCTTAGTGAACCTGATATCAGCACAAAGGTGAAGGAGATAGACACTGAGGACACTCAACACCTACCAAACCAGAGATCCAGAGGCTCCTAAGTGCCCATCACTGAAGTAGATTTAAAATGCTCCCAGCATGGCTCAGGGAATTTTGCAGAAGAGGGGGCAGAAAGGTTGTTAGAGCCACAAGTTGAGACATTTTGCACAGAGATATTGCCTCTCCACCCCCCCCATAATGCATGATCCACAATCTCCATGGGGTTTACTTGCATCCCCAACAAGGAAGGTCTATTCAGAAAAAGGCCTGGGAGGATGGAAAGGGTTGTGTCAACATGCATTGTTTACATACTAAATATTTCCATATCTAATAAAAAAACACATATCTAAAAAAAGAAAAGGATCCTTCATGTTTATTTCTAAAGTTGATGTGTTGTTCATTTTTGTTACTAAAATTAAGGCAGAAAATGTGAAGAAAAAATTTTAAAGCACTAAATGAAAGCTAAGATACTATATATTAAATAATTTAGAAGCTCCATCTACAGATTTAATGTAATCTTCATCAAAATTCAGCAGCAATGGAAATGTTCATGTACAATTTTGTATGTAATTGCACCAGGCTCCAAATAACTTAAAAAATCTTGAAAAGTTAGAAGAAGATTGCAGGGCTCAATGAAACTAAAAGTCATCGTGTTAAGCAAAGTAGGTCACATTTGGTAAGACAAAAATTACATTTCTGTCCCATGCAAATCCAGATATTAAAAATATGCATTTTCCTGTACATTTGACAAAAGAGTAGGGAGGGACTATTTTAGGGGAGGAGAGGAGTCCGTGAGGTGGGAAGACAAGGCATCATAATGAGGAAAGGTGAATATAAGTAAAGCCACAATATGAAGTAAAGCACATATGAATATATGAAGATGTCATAGTGAAATTCATATTTTTATACTAATTAAAAAACTCACTACAAAGCTATAATGACAAAACCATTGCAGTACTAATACAATAATAGATATATAGATTAAAGGTATATATTTTCAAGTCCAGAAATAAACCATTACATGTATGTTCACTGATTGCTGACAAAGAAGCATAAAGGAAAAGATTATCTCTTCCACAAACATTGTTGGGATCTTCATATGAGCAGCAGGAAGTTAGAACTGCCTCACACAATATATAAAAATGAACTAAAGATCTGGAAAGATTTCTCAATGGTCAAAGGCACTTGCTTGCAATGCCTGATGGCCTAGGTTCAATTCCCCAGCACCCATATAAAGGCAGATACTCAAGTGGCATATGAGTCTAGGATTTGTTTGGAGTGACAAGAGGTCCTGGTGTGCCAATACTCACTCTCTCTTCTTTTCTCTCTCCCCCATCTGTTTGCAACTCAGTGATATTTAAAAAATGAACTCAAGGGGCCTGGAGAGATGGCTTAGCGATTAAGCGCTCACCTATGAAGCCTAAGGACCCTGGTTCAAGGCTCAAATCCCCAGGACCCACATAAGCCAGATGTACAAGGTGGTACATGCATCTGGAATTCGTTTGCAGTGGCTGGAGGCCCTGGCACACCCATTCTCTATCTATCTGTCTGCTTCTTTCTCTCTCTGTCTGTCTCTCTCAAATAAATAAATAAACAACAAAAATTAAAAAAATTTAAAAATGAACTCAAAAATGTTTGTTACCTTTTACGAAACTCATAAAAGAAAGCATAATGGATTCATCTTCTTTAGGACAGATTTATAAATGAGTTTTCTGACATGACACCAAAAGCATGAGCAGAAAAGAAAAGAAAAAGATGCACTTGATATCACATTAGAAAATGTTGCCAATGATTATCAAAAAGATGAAAAGATCATCAAAACAATGACATTTTTGCCTATGTATGTGCTCTACCACCTATATTTCAAAAGTTGACAGTAACAAAAGGCAAATAACTCAGTTTTTAAGAATGTAAAGAAGCTTTGTGACTCAATAACAAAAGGCACCTCACTTTTAAAATGTGTAGAGAATTTCAATAAGCATTTCTCCAAAGCAGATATACAAATCATCAGTAGGAAGGTTCAGAGAAGAGAAATATCACTTCACATTAGGAGAGCTCTCTTCAGAAAATGACAAGAGTTGGCAAGAAAACAGAGAAACTGGAGCACTCTGTGATAATGGTTGACATGTTAATGGCACAACCAATGTATAAAAGAGACTGACATTTCTCACAAAGGTAAAAATGGAATTGTTGTATGACTGAGTCCACTCCTAGATAATTAAATAATAATCAAATAATTTTTAAATAGCCAGCTATTCACTCAGGTACATATTAGTAGCCTAATGTCATCAATGGAAGAAAAACAAATTAAGATATACAAAAACAATATGGTTATTTAGCCCTAAAGAAAAATGACATGCTTACACATGCTGCAGTGTGATTAACCACAGATACATTATATTAGAAGAATGGAAGGTAGACATGAAAGGTGACATATCATTTGATTCTATTGTTTTGGCATGTGTGTGTAATATGTGTGTGTGTGTGTGTGTGTGTGTGTGCATGTGTGTAGTGCAGTCACAGTCATGCCCCTTGAGCTCATGTGAGGCCAGAGGAGAATACCAGGTGTCCTCTTCTTTTTGGCTATCTACTTCTGTGCTTCTCACTGAACCCAGAGATATCTTTTTTTTTTTTTTTGACTGGCTGACCAGTGAGTTTTTTCCAATCTATAAAGGACTGGGGTTGGTCACAGGAGTGCAAGGTCATGCCTAGCTATTATGTTGGTGCTGGGAATTGAACCCAGGATAAATTAAGCATTCTTAGTCCCTCATGCTTTCCTAGCAGGTATATTTTCCCAGTCATCCATGTGAGAAAATCAACATTGGTCGTGCCATTAACATGTCAACCATTATCACAGAGTGCTCCAATTTCTCTGTTTTCTTGCCAACTCTTGTCATTTTCTGAGGAGAATCAACTTGATTCACCTTACATGAAATAGCAAATATATATCTGTATTGACCCAGTGCATCTTTTCCAAGGCTTAAAGGGAGAAGGGAGTGAAAAGAATCAGTTTAATAGGAAAGGAGCTTTATTTTGGACAGTTGGCGATATTTTGAGTCTAGAAAAAAATGGCAGTGAAATGACATTTTGAATACAGTGAATTCCATTGAATTATACAGTTTTTGTTTTTAAATAAAAGAGAGAGAATTGACATGCCAGGGCCTCAGCCACTGAAATTGAACTCCAGACTCTTGCACTACCTATTGGGCAAGTACAACCTTGGCTCACATGAAATCTAGAGAGTCAAACATGGTCCTTAGGCTTCACAGGCAAGTATCTTATATAGTAAGCCATCTCTCCAGCCTGAATTATACACTGTAAAATGTTTAAGCATTTAAAATTTCTTGAATACTATAATGCACGAATATTTTAAAGTATTTTAAATTTTAAAATATTTTAAGTTTTGTTAGTAGCAAATTGTTAAAACAAAAGAAATTTAGAAATATAACTGTTATACCTGAAACTATAAAACATTTAACAGAAAATCTTCATGATCGTGCATTAAAAGTTCTTATATATAACATAAGGTGCACAAAAACTTTTTATATGTAGCATAAAAATCATGAGCCACAAAAGGTAAAAAATGATAGCTTGCATTTACTCAACCTTGAATATTTTTATCTTCAAACCATTCTGCTTAAGGAATGAATAAACATGCCATTGATTATAAGAATCATATATTCAACCAAAGATTTCTAGAAAAGTTATACAGAAACTCAAAATTTAATTAAAAATAAAAATAATAAACAGTTAAAAATGTCTGGAACTGGAGGGATAGCTCAGAAGTTAGAAGCACTTACTTGCAAAGCCTGGCAGCCTGGGTTTGATTAGTCACCTCAATATCCATGTAAATGACATATGTGTCTGGAGTTCGTCTGCAATGGCAGGGGTTCCTGGTGTGCCCATACTCTCTCTTTGTGGGCCTCTCTTTCTCTATTTTAAAAACAAATAGATAAATAAAAAGTCTTGACATTTCACTAAAGATAATGAGCATTACAATCAATGACATGGAAACTATTCCAAATTTTTTGTCACTGTGGAAATTCTGAAACCCAGAGTTACTTTTCACAAGTATTACACTGCATAAAACACAACAAAAGCATGTTTGGAAAGTCAAATACCTGAAAAACTTTCCCATTGCAAAAATGCAAAATAACATCACTATTCACTGTTGCTTATCAAGTTACAGAGAAGCTTATCAAAAGACTGAACAGGGCTGGAGAGATGGCTTAGTGGTTAAGGCACCTTCATGCCAAGTCTAAGAACACCCATTCAATTCTCCAGGTCCCACATTTAGCCAGATGCAAAAAGTGATGCAAGGGTGCAATGCCTCATTTTCCCAAAAGAGGGCGCACACATCTGGAGTTTGTTCACAGCAACTGAGAGGCCACTGGCGCACCCATTCTCTCTCTCTCTCTCTCTCTCTCTCTCTCTCTGCCTCTTCTCTCTGAACAAAAAAGACTGAACAGTTTTATTTCTAGAAATATGAAAACACATGTTTACACAGAAATATTTATGGCATTGTTCATATTTAGAACCTACAACTAGCTCAAATGTCTTTCAATCGTATTACTTGGAAAGTAACTCATTATACCAGCCATATAATTCATGTAATTAATATTCATGTTATTTAATCAACAAAGAAACACTCTCAAAGGGCTCCATAATATATGGATCTATTTATGTGACAATCTAGAAAGGACAAATCTACAGCCCTGCGAAAAGGATCAATGATTTCCACATATGAAAAATAGGAAGAGGTTTTGTCAAACAAGACTAGCCAGAGGGGAGGTTTTGCAATGAAAGAGTCATTGTGTATCTTGTTTGTAGACGCTGATCAACTTGTGTTAATTCTTAGGAACTGTGCACTGAAAGATAATTTATTATTTGTAAATTAAACTAATATGAAAATAAAAGAATTAAACAAAAAGGTACTTATAGATCTGATTTACATGAGAGAACCTGTGATGGTTAATGCTGATTGTCAGCTTGACTAGATTTAGAATCACCTAGGAGACACACCTCTGGGTATGTCTGTGAGGGTGTTTCAAGAGAATATTAACTGAGGAAAGACTCATCCTGACTCTGGGGGTCCAGGACTGAATATAAAGAGCAAAATGGAGAAAGTCAGATGAATAAGCATTCATTTCTCTGCTTCCTGATTGCAGGCACAATGTGGCTAGTTGCCTTATGTTCCTGCACACCACAGCTAGATCCTCTTTTGTACCATGCCTTGCCATGAAGATTTGTTCCCTCAAACTGTGAGCCAAAAATAAATAAATAAATAAATAAATAAATAAATAAATAAATAAACCCTCTCTTCCTAGAGTTTCTTCTTGTCAAGTATTTGATCAGATCAATGATACACTAACTAATCTATAACCTTATAAATAACATTTTAGTGATCCTGACTAGTCATGCAAATTGTATGTACATTTTTTCTTTTGAGGCTTATAGCACAAAATGCTTAGCATTAAATCTTTAGATCTCTTTTTCTGGTTTTAGTGCCCTAATTTGACCTTAGGGATTAGTCTTACCTCCAGCTTTGATTCTTCTAGGGTGCTATCAACAATGAGTCCTGAATGGCTTAAGCCAATTAGAACATGCATTTTATCTGGAATGTATGTATCAAATCTCGCTGGCAAAGAAAAACAAACATTTTTGTGTGTGTGTGTGTGTGTGTGTGTGTGTGTGTGTGTGTGTGTGTGGTTTCTGAATAGTGGAAAACAAAGAAAGTTTTATTTCCTCATTATAGCCAGTTCAGTTATGAACTCATCAATAATCTATGGGCAAAGTTAGCACTCTCATGATTCAGTCACCTTTCAACAGTATCATTAGCTGGGACCAAGCTACTAACACACAAGCCTTTGTGGACATTTTATGATTAAAGCATTTTAATCATATATGCAGAAGAAATCAGAAAGGCAGAGGCGACATTCTGGTGATATCCATGGAGCCTCCGTATCCAGTCATCCCTGAAATATTACCTTCTCTCAAATGTTCCTTTAAGTGTGAGAAATATTAGCTTACACTGCTTGAGTTGTTCTTTGGCTCCTTTTTATTTTTTTAAAAATATTTTCATTTATTTATTTCAGAGAGAGTGAGAGAGAAAAAGAGGCAGATAAAGAGAGAAAGAGAGAGAGAGAGAATGAGTGTGGTAGGGCCTCCAGCTACTGAAGACGAACTCCAGACTCATGTGCCACCTTATGATTTTAGCTTACATGGGTCCTGGGAATCAATCCTAGGTCCTTTAGCTTTGCAGGCAAGTACCTTAATCTATAAGCCATCTCTCCAGCTCTGGCTCTTTCTTTTTAAAAAAATATTTTATTTATTTATTTGGAGGGAGAGAGAGAGAGAGAGAGAGAGATTGGCTGCACCAGGGTCTCTATCCATTGCAAACAAACACCAGATGCATCTATCACTTCATATATCTGGCTTTAAAGAGGATAACCCAGATTTCTAGGCATTGCAGATAAACCCCTTAACTGCTGAACTATTTCGTCAGCCTTCCTTGGCTGTCTCTTGCATTTAGGAGCTTCCTGGTGGGAAAAAAAAAATAACTCAATGAATGCATGCTGTGAATTAATGGGAACTAAGATATGAAAGAGGTATTGACCTCAAGTGACTACGCATCAGAAATTGTGCTCATCACCATTTTCCCACCAAAGCTCCTCTGATGAATTTCCAGCCAACATTTCATGAGTTAGTAAATTATCTTGTGAGCTTATATGGGTCAAAATAGAGCTAAATGTTAAAAGATTTATTTGTTTAGTTCTAAATTCCTTTGGTTGACTCTGTATTATGATTAATTATAGCCTTGGGCTAATTTGTCACCTAATATTCTTATGTATAACTATAAATGCCCTAACAGATTTAACTAAGAGAAGCAAGGAGCTACCTCTCTCTCTCTCTCTCTCTCTCTGTCTGTCTGTCTTTCTCTCTCTCTCTCTCTCTCTCTCTCTCTGTCTCTCTCTGTAAGCTTAGAGTTGTATGAACTATGCAAATAAGCAGTCACATTAGAGTGCCATGTTTGTCTTCCTGCTTGCTGCTTTCCCTGCAGGGTAACTACAGCTAATCTAGTAATTAGTGGTAGGAAGCTCAAAACTCTGCAAGCTAATTTACACATAAGAAAACTATGTTTAAAATGACATTAACTCAATAGGTTTCTGTCTAAAGCTTGGCACACAGCTGTTCCATCCCCCTGGTCATGTCCCTGTGGTGCCTTATAATGGGAAAGGCATTAGGGTCTGGTTTAGAACAAGAGGCATATAGAAAGGGAGAAGTCAAGCGAAAAAAATACTGATCTCATTGGTGTAGCTGAAATCTTAATAGGCCATCCCACAAACTGGAGAAGATACTAACAGTAAACAGTAATGAAGATAATTCCTCTCAATTATTAAGGGCTTATCATCTTGAGGGTGCTGCCATAGATGTTTATGTGTATGATCATCCCTTCCTTCTCTTCCTCTCCTCTCTTCCCCATCCTTTATCTCCCAAAAGAAGTCATTGTCACCCCCTTTTATGGATAAGAAAATGATAGCTTAGAAAACTTAGCCAGTTCACTTAAAACTTTTCATTTACTGATGGCAGAGTCAAGTTCCTATTTAACCTAACCTTTGATTACAACATATACCACAGGAGGGTTTTATCTATTGATAATACAGGCAACCCATTATACTAAATTCTATTGTTATTTTCAGGCACCCTGCAGGCTGACAAACATCTTATCACATTTTAAGAAAAGGAGTTAAATTACTTTCATTTACTACTTTTTTTTTTTTCTATTTGCTTTCGTAGCAAAGTTCCTTACAAGTATAGATAGCTTCCTGTCTTCCTCCTTTTCAACAGGGATGTGTCTTGAGAAAGACATGACAATGACTGCTGGCTTTTGCTCCTCTTCCATGTCCTTAGTCTCCTTTGACTTGGTCAGCTCCCCTCCTTGGCTTTTGTGTGACCATAAGCTCCTGTTCTCTGGCGGGCTCCATGGTCCTATTTAAATCATATCTATTGGTGATTGTTCTTAGGTATTAAGTTTTAAATTTTTCAGTGCTTCTCAATTCTTGGAAACTTTTCTTCTCCCTTTGTACTCCTTAAGACCTGTCTGCTCAAACCTTAACATCTCACAGTTCCACTGTGTACTTTATATGTCTTTATCATATTCCTTGTGGCAGCCACCATGTTCTCTTATCTGCACTTTTACTACAGCCTCTTTACTGGTTTCTCCCCCTCATATTTCCCTCCTCTGTTTTTCACCCCTTTCTCCCATGTCTCCACAATGGGCTTTTAAAACCACAAGTCAGATTGCAGCCTTCCTGATGAAGACCTCCCAAGCCTTCCCATTACACATAGCATACAAGTTAGGATTCCTCTAGTGGGGAACAAGGAGCCATCTTATAATCTTTTCTTTCTCTTCCTCTCTGTCTCTCTCTCTCTTCCTCACTATCTTCCTTTCTCTTAAGTACTGTCTCTTTTGCTTTTCCTCTTCCACCATAATAGAATTTTTACTCTTTCCTATATATCCCAAGTTTGTTTCCAGTTAGTTAGTACCTGTAAATTCTCTTTCCTAGGGATTTATAGGGCATGTTTCCTCTTATTTAGATCTGTTTTTCAATGACATTTCCTCAGTAATTGCTACTATAACCTAGTCCTTAAAGGGATTTTAGGCATCCTTTCCATTCCCTAATTCCTTGTCTTGATTTATTTTCTTCTTTACTTCATACTATCCACAATCTTATATAATGTCAAAATTTTGAATTGTTCACTGTTTTTCCACCATAGTATATAATCTGACCATATTTTTATTAACATTTTCTCAAAGCATAAAAAAGTAAATACTCAAATGTATTAGAATTGCTGAATACTTTTAATAAAAAAAAATGTGGGCTGGAGAGATGGCTTAGTGTTAAGGCACCTACCAGTTAAGCCTAAGAACGCCTGTTTGATTCTCCAGGTCCCACCTTTAGCCAGATGCAAAGTGATGCAAGGGCACAATGCCACACTTACCCACAAGGGGGCACATGTGTCTGGAGTTCATTCACAGCAGCTGAGAGGCTGCTGGTGTTCCCATTCTCTATCTGTCTCTCTTTCTCTCTCTTGTTCTCTCTGACTCTCTCTCAAAAAAAAAATTGTATGTGTACTACAATAAACTTTCTGATGTCTAGAAGCCCTGCCTATCTCCTACATGTGAACCATTTTTCACATATTACAAATTCTGGTCATACCCCCCTCTTTCCATTAATTCCCCCCAGACTATCCTGCATCATGCCTCACGTGCTGCAGGGATAAGTGAATGATACGTGATGCAAGGATTTCATGCCCTAAACATTCCTTAAACAACTTTTAACAATTCCAAATGTGAGGATCAGAGAAGAAGGCAAAATAAAAGCAAATATATCATGGATTAAATGTAAGCATTATGTGAAAGTTAGAGCCATCCAATGCTTTTTATTAAGATATTTTCAACATTAAGTGATTATAGGAACAGCGCAGTACAAGATGACATTTCAATTATTATTGAAGACCATAGCTTGAAAAAGAAAGAAATTTCAGGCAAAGAATTGAGGTTAGAGATTTTTGTGGTTCAGGGAAAAGGAGATTTAAGACTTGAATTAGAACACTGGCAAAAATCAGTAAACCAAGTCATCTTATGTGTTAATTGTACAGGATACAGTGTGTAACTGTGTGAATTATGAATGAAGAAAAAACATTTTTAAAAAGACTCTAATTTTCTAACCCATGGATTTGATTACTATTAATATAGTCAGGAGCATAGGAGAAGGTATGATCTACTCTGTGCACACAAAACCATGTTTCCCACCCCCCAAGGGCACTGAATGTGCTAGACAGAATTAATAGTCTCCTGAGGTGCCCATGTCCTCATTTCTAGAATCTGTGAATATGTTCTTTTCCCTGGACAAAAAGAGGTGGAAGAGTCTGCAGATGTAGTTAGAAACAGGACCTTGAATTGATTTGAAGCAACATAGAAAAAGTAACATGAGAAGAGATTAGGGCGATAAGGACCCAACAGGTGTTTACTAGGTTCTAATGAGCCATGTTGTATTTTAGTACTTTATAATTAGACATCGTAGATCTTGCCTCACTCTTTACATTCAGTCACAGAGATTTATGCATAATCTTCTGTCAGCAAGTCCTGTCACCAACACCTAGGCATCTGCATTTTAAGGTCACTTCCTCATGATTCTTAAACACATAAGTTTGTAATAGTTTCTTTTCAAAGACAAATGAAAATGGCACATTTTGTTAGAGAATCATTTTTAGAGAATTCACAGTGAATTTCTTTTATCTCTTAAAAACTAATATAGGAAGAATAATAAATTAAGTTTTCCCCAAATGCAAAAGACTAAGAGTTAATAAACTTATTAAACCGTCAAACATCACATCAGCAAAGTCGATGTTTCAATTAACCTCCTGACCTCCATTTTTATATCAAACTGAAGAATGCTTGTAAGGGAACAGATTGCAAATGGGTGTTCCCAGAACCAGCCCCTAGGGAACATCAATACTTTGTTTATGCTTATTTTATGATATGAGAAAGACCTTTATGTTAGGAAAAATGTGAGAAGGGTTAGTTGACCTGTGTCTGTATGCATTGTCTGTTCTACAGTAATTTGGCTACATTTTAAAATTGGTGAGCCCTCACAATTGTTGGTGTTCTAGTCAACAGTCCTCATTACATTGACACTCAACTGGAGTAAATACAGATGTGCAGTGTCCTTATTGCAAGCATTTACTATTTTAGTTTCTAAAGTAAGTGAGCATTCATTTGGAAAGTATGAAGTATCTTTATCATTTTCATTTGTTTGTGAAGAGAAGAAATAGAATTTTGGAAAACTCTGCTCAATTGTTGAGGATCTCTGAATGTTCCTTGTACAAATATGAGAAGAGAGCCAGAGCACAGAAAACTCCCTGGTGACCTGCAGAGCAAGAAGATGGGTAGAGTCATCAACTACGTCTATGTCAATGGTAAGTCCTGATTCTTCCCTAGAATATTGATGAATCCACTGGTTACCTAATCTTAGTAAAGGTGCAACAAAAATTAGAAACAGATCAATGACAAATTAGCAATGTGCTGAAAGAAGCATGTCTTTCATTGATGTGATATCACTTATTTCTATTGTTCTTTGCATAATGCTCAATATTAAATTGAAAAATAAGACACAGAAAAATCAAGAAGATGTGAAATATGCTTATGAAAGTAAATTAATAGAAATAAACATATAATAACAGAAGGATATTGCACACAGAAATAGACTTAATAATAACAATAATAATAATATGAATAAAAACATCTTAGTGCCAGGCGTGGTGGCGCATGCCTTTAATCCCAGCATTCGGGAGGCAAAGGTAGGAGGATCACCATGAGTTCAAGGCTACCTTGAGATTACATAGTGAATTCCAGGTCAGCCTGGGCTAGAATGAGACCCTACCTTGAAAAACCGAAAAATGAAACAAAAAAAAAAAACATTTTAGTAAGGGGAAAATGAGAAAAAATTGTGAATAGGTTTAAAATTTCAGCAATAAACCTTAAAAGTATAGAATGTAAATGATAATAAAATTGAAAAGGAAATAAAGAGTTAATGATCATGACAAAACATAAGACATAGCAGAGAAACATTAGCAAACATAAAAAATTTGGAGCTGCCACCCCCACCCGCCATGCCTGCAGAAACTTCACTCATTCAGTCCCACCAGGCCCCACCCCCACCCTCCAGGCATGCTCTCCATAGGTCCCCGCACCCCTCCTTCATCCTCCCTGCTTGTGAGACCTCCACTTGCTTAGTTCCTGTGCCTTCCTACCCCCACCCTCTGTGCCTGCAGGAATTCCACCCACTAACTTGCCCCCTTTCCCCCATAAAGGACCCCCACACAGCAGCTCCATCTCCATTGCTGCTGCTGGCCCCATCCCTGGGTGTGGGAACCCCATCCTGGGGCATGGCAAGGCCAAATGCCATCCTCCCGGCTGCCCCACCCTCTCCCTGCCCTTCCCTGACCCAGGCACAGGCCAAAAAGTTATTCTTCACCATTCCCTCCCCTTTCCTGCCACCCCACTTGGACCACCACCAATTACCCCCCATGTGCTTCACCTGACCTGGAGCAATCCCATATCCCTGCTCTGCCTTGTCATAGGATCCTGTAATCCCAGCCACTCCCTGCAACATAGTGCCAACACCCCATTTTCCTATCCCCTCAACCCTCAGCATCACAGAACAGCCACACATTCCCATACCTCTGCAGCCCAGATGTAACACCAGTCTGCTTTGACCCATTGCCCCCACCCCTGCCCCTCGGGACACCTGATCATGCACTCCCATACCCTGGACCACCAAAGAACAAGCCCCATCATCAGTCCTTCTGACCCTCACCAGACCCTCACAGGCTCCCACCCTGAGCAGGCAGACCCCACTACCATCAGAAGCATAATCGAAATAAACATAAAAGGTAATAATCACTGAAGACCCTTAAAGGTAAACTACAGCTTCCTGCTACAGTTAACAAGATTCCTTCACTGTGATGGGCAGACCACAGTGCAAAAGAAATTACATGAAAAATCAAATGCAAGTAAATCCAACAAGACTGCCCAGTCCCACAATGGATGTCTCTACCCATAGATGAGATAATAGATCAGAACCCCAAAATGAAGACATAAGCAATGCAACCCTAGCCAAGAAAATGCCAGAACTTGCAGAAAATCAACAAAGGGCCAATAATTGTACGAATGCTGTTCTCACGAGATTAGGCCAAATAGAAAAGAGCCAGGAAAGGTTCCAAAAATAGTTAAATGACCTGAAGGAGAGCAAAAAAAGAGAAAACCTCAATAACCCAGTTGGCTAAGCTCAATGAAGACATAAATAAATGCAAGGAGGAATTCCAAGAAGCACTAAAAAAAAATCAGAAAATGATGTGAAAAAGGAACTCTTAAGAGGATTGGAAACTATACATTAAAAAGCAGTAGAAAATACAAACCAAATTGAACAAACCCAAAACTCTATAGAAGGTCTCAAGAACAGAGTCAGCCATGTGAAGGTTAGAAACTCAGAAATGGAAGACAGAACAGAAGAAACAGCACGTGAATCCGAAAGCTTCAATAAGTTGAAAATTTTTTGTAACAGAACATGCGGGAAATGTGGGATAGCCTTAAGGATCATGGGAATACCAGAGGGGAAGAAATTCAGACCAAAAGAATCAAGAACTTATTCAACAAAATTATT
The DNA here is from genome assembly GCA_036365145.1 of Orientallactaga sibirica. Taxonomy (NCBI): domain Eukaryota; kingdom Metazoa; phylum Chordata; class Mammalia; order Rodentia; family Dipodidae; genus Orientallactaga; species Orientallactaga sibirica. The sequence goes on from JAEOAD010000005.1 coordinate 51,838,089, forward strand.
GAAGAGAACTTTCCCAATCTCTCAAAAGAAAGTCCCATTAAGGTACAAGATGCTAACAGAACTCCAAACAGTCTGGATCAAGCAAAAAGAAAAAAAAAATAAAAAAGAGGCTTCAAGTTAACAAAATTAGAAATGAAAAAGGAGAAATCACAAAAGACATAAGTGAAATTGGGAGAATCATCAGGACTTATTTCAAAAACCTCTACTCCACAAAACAGGAGAATATGGAGAAAATGGATGAATTACTGGACACATACCACATGCTAAAGCTAAACCCAGAGCACATTAATCTCCTAAACAAACCTATCACACCCTTCAAGATTGAAAAGGTAATCAAATACCTCCCCAAAAAGAAGAGTCCAGGACCAGATGGCTTCTCAGGTGACTTCTATCAAACCTTCATGGAAGAAATGAAACCAACTTTTCTCAAAGTATGCCATACAATCAGAGAACAGGGAAATATCCCCAACTCTTTCTATGAGGCTAGCATTACCCTAATTCCAAAACCAGGCAGAGATGCCACAAGAAAAGAAAAACTATAGGGATATTTCCCTGATGAACATAGATACAAAGATCCTGAACAAAATCCTTGCAAACTGAATTCAGCAGTACATCAAAAGCATTAGTCACCTCGATCAAGTAGGCTTCATCCCTGGAATGCAGGGGTAGTTCAACATACGGAAATCTGTCAGTGTAATACATCACATAAATAAGCTTAAACAACAACAACAACAAAACATGATCATTGCGATAGATACAGAAAAGGCCTTTGACAAAATACAGCATCACTTCATGATCAAAACATTGGAGAGAATAGGCATGGACAGTTTATATCTCAACATAATAAAGGCTATATATAAGGTTCCTAATGCCCAAGTAATACTTAATGGGAAGACACTGAAGGAATTCCCATTGAGATCAGGAACAAGGCAGGGGTGTCCACTCTCACCTCTGCTCTTCAACATAGTACTAGATGTCCTAGCTCAAGCAATAAGACAGGAGAAAGAAATCAAAGGGATACAAATTGGAAAAGAAGAAGTTAAGATAGCCCTATTTGCAGATGACATGATTGTATACATAAATGACCTGAGAACCTCTATCTCAAAACTCTTAAAGGTGATTAACTCCTTCAGCAAAGTAGTAGGATACAAGATCAATGCACAAAAATCAGTAGCCTTTCTATATGCAAAGATACAGAAAAGACAAAGATACAGAAAAAGAAATAAAGCAACATTATCCCATTTTCAACAGCAACAAAAAAATAAAATCCTTTGAATAACATTAACCAAGGAAGTGAAAGACCTATACAATGAAAACATAAAAACACTCAAGAGGGCTGGAGAGATGGCTTAGCGGTTAAGCGCTTGCCTGTGAAGCCTAAGAACCTCAGTTCGAGGCTCAATTCCCCAGTACCCATGTAAGCCAGATGCCCAAAGTGGTGCATGCATCTGGAGTTCATTTGCAGTGGCTGGAGGCCCTGGCACACCCATTCTCTCTCTATCTGCCTCTTTCTTTCTCTGTCTGTTGCTCTCAAATAAATAAACAAAAAAATTTTAAAAAAAACACTCAAGAAAGAAATTCAGGAGGACCTGCAAAAATGGAAAGACCTCCCAGGCTCTTGGATATGAAGAATTCATATTGTGAAAAATCTTACCAAAAGCATTATATAGATTTAACACAATACCAATAAAAATCCCAACTTCTTTCTTCACAGAGATAGAAAAAAAAATGTTCTCAAAATTAATATGGAATGGCAGAAGGCCTCAGATATCCAAACATATCCTCAGCAAAAGAAACTCCTCTGGAAGCATCACCATACCTGATCTGAAGCTATACTACAATGCCATAGTAATAAAAACAACATGCTACTGGCATAAAATAGGAATGTATACCAATGGAACAGACCTGGACTTTGGGTCAAGTAACTACAGCTGTGTGATATTTGACAAAGGCCCTATCAATGTAGACTGGAAAAAAGACAGCATCTTCAACAACTGGTGCTGGACAAACTGGACAACCATGTGTAGGAAAATGAAACTCAATCCACACATCTTTCCATGCACAAAACTCAAGTCCAAATGGATCAAAGACCTTACTATAAAACCAGAAACTCTGCTACTACTGGAAGAAAAAATAGGAAGAACCTTCCATGATATAGGAGTGGGAAAAGACTTCCTGAACAAAACCCCAGGAGCTCAGAACAATCACTCAATCACTTGTATCTCATGAAGCTGAAAAGATTTTTCAGACAAACATACAATAACCAAAGCCAACAGATTACCCACAGAATGGGAGAAAAATTTTCCAGCTATACAACTGACAGAGGCCTAGTTTCTAGAATTTACAAAGAACTCCAAAGCCTAAACAATAAAATGTCAAACAACCCACTGACAAAATGGGGCAGAGAACTGCACAGGGAGTTCTAAGAGGAGCAAATACAAATGGCAAACACAGACTTGAGAAAATGTTCAACATCCCTAATCATCAGGGAAATGCAAATTAAAACAACTATGAGATTCTACCTTACCCCGGTAAGGATAGCTAATATTAAAAAAGTAATGAAAACAAATGCTGGTGAGGCTGTGGAGAAATAGGAGCCCTCATTCACTGTTGGTGGGAATGTAAAATGGTACAACCACTATGGAAAGCAATATGGATACTCCTGAAAAGGATGGCTATAGACCTACCAACAGATCCAGTTATTCCCTTACTGGGCATTTACCCTAAAAGCTTCAAGCCTCAGATCAGAGAGATTTGCTGAACCATGTTTATAGCTGCTCAATTCATAATAGCTAAGAGCTGGAATCAACCCAGATGTCCATCATTAGATGAATGGCTAATAAATATGTGGTATATCTACACTATGGAATTCTACACAACAGTAAGGAAAAATGAAAATGAAATCTGAAGGAAAATGACCAAACATGGAAAAGATCTTTCTCAGTGAGCTTACCCAATCACAGAAAGATCACCATCACATAATCTTCCTCATCTATGGCTCCTAACCTGATCTGCCTGAGATGTTGTCATACCTAATAAGTATCTTGAGTACCCAACAATAGAGAAGATGGGGTGGGAGGGGAGGGTAAGGATTAGGTGAAGAGTAATGGTAAGAGAGAGGGTAATGGTGGGGGGACACAAATAGGGACCCAAATGGAAATGGTACCATCAAATCCTATATTCTGAACAACAGGCTAAAACACTGATTCTTCAGCAGGCCTGTAGAGGGAAAACCTGAACCACAGGGCCCTGGAGAGGACATCATGAAGACTAACCTTAATCTTTTCCTGTTTCTTTCTCTCTCTCTCTGTCCCTTGCCCTCTCCCCTACATGTTCTCTCTTTTATATTACCTGTCTTTTTCTTCCTTCATCTTCCTTGGTGCTGACTTGTAACTCCTAGTACCAGCATGTGGTTAACTTTCACAATTAGCTGTTCATCAGAGAGACCTACAAGGTTTCCCAAAAGAAGACAGATTTCTGTCAGAGTTCTTGATGAACCACCAAAGGTTAATGGTAAGACCCTACTGCTGCAGACACCATAGGCTGTTGGGATGGAACATGGAGTGACCTGGTTGGAATCTGGAAGAGGGTCAGTCCCCAGACAGTTAGCTTGTCTAGTGCCAGAGGGTGCTACACGAGCTACTGGGGGAAAATGACCAACAACTATCCAAACAACTCGTGGTCTAAGCTACTCAGCAGTAAACAACCTGACGAGATGCTCACACAAGTGCAATAGTAGCACACAGCCATGGTGGGAAACCAACTGCTCTTGATTTGGCTTACAGATCCATTCAGTGGAATGGAACTCATAGCTGGAACTGTGAAACAAGTCAAAACCATGTCCAAAAAATGAGCCCATTCTCCAATATCAAGATCCCACCAATTGCGGGCTATAAGAGGGCCTACACATATAAAATTCTCTCTAAAATAGCAATGGAAATCCCATCTATCTGGTGCTGACCTCTCTCTCCATTAGAGAATTTGCTTCTCTTTTTCAGGTGGACACCAAACCTGAAGGGAGGATCAGCCTATCACACCTCACCAGGGCCCCAGCTGAAACCATAGAGTAATGGGGGAAATGGGCAAGAGTACAGCTTTCTTGGTGAACCTGACACCAGAACAAGGCTGAAGGAGATAAACACAAAGAACATTCAACTCCTACTAAGCCAGATATCCAGAGACACAGAGGCTCCCAAGACCTCATCACTGAAGTAGAACTAAAATCAATGTGGCTCAGGGAAATTCATGGAAGAGGGGGTGGAAAGAGTGTTAGAGCCACAAGTTGGGTCATTATGCACAGAGACTTTGCCTCTCCCCCATAACTGTTGGCTACCCCCATAATGCATGACCCACATTCCCCAATGAGGAGTGTTCCTTTGGAGGGGGGAGGACAGGTAGGAGGCCACCAGAGGCACCAACATGAATGTAAAATTAAAATAAATTAAAAAAATTCAGGGGCTGAAGAAATGGCTTAAGGTTAAGGCACTTGCCTGCAAAGCCGAAGGACCTAGGTTCGATTCCACAGGACCCACGTAAGCCAGATGCACAAGATGGTGCATGCATCTGGAGTTCGTTTGCAGTGGCTGGAAGCCATGGTGTGCCTATTCTATCTGTCTCTCGCTCTCTCTCTCTCAAATAAATAAATAAATAAATAAATAAATAAATAAAATTTTAAAAAATTATGTAAATTGAATCACAAGAAAAATTATGAACCACCGAAGTTAAGATCAATGTGCTAATATGAATCTAACACACATACAAATGAAGTACAATAAAGTAATAAGAAGAAAAATAGTGTAAACAAGGTACTTAAACAGAGAACAGCAACTTTTGTGACAAATTGCTACAGAGCCTACATACAAGATAACCAAAGTGCTTAAAAAAAAAGATATAGAAAACCATGTACCTTTAAAGCCAATTAATGAATTAGCATGATGTACCAGAAAATAGGAATAAGAATTATAGTTGACTTCTTATCTGAAGAATGGAAGTCAGAACTCAATGGACAAAAGACATATCAATTTTAGAAAATAAAATAAGAACATATTAGTGAATCCAAATCCTGACATAATCCAAAAGTATTGTACTGCAGAACATGATGAAACAAACCCATTTGGCTGAAGGGAGAATATTAAATGGATATGAAGATGGAGTAAGGGACACTCACAAGAGAATATTTTGAACCAAAAGGTAATTTCATTTTTAATTTTTATGATATTTAAATTATTTTATTTTATTTATTTGAAAGAGAGAGAGAGAAAGAGGCAGAGAGAGAGAAAGAGGCAGAGAGAGAAAAAGAGAGAGAAAATGGGCACTCCAGGGCTTCTAGCCACTGCAAACAAATTCCAGACACATGTGCCACCTTGTGCATCTGGCTTACGTGGGTCCTTGGGGAATTAAACCTGGGTCATTCGGCTTTGAAAGCAAGGGCCTTGACTGCTAAGCCATATCTCCAGCCTCATCTTTACTTTTAACAAATAGTTAGAAACATGTTTTTAAATTATTTACAGATTTGGGTGAGAATTGTAATCATGTATTGTTGGAGCTATAGCATATGAAAAGGGTCAATTGTGACAACAAAACAAGGAGGACACCAGAGGAACATGGTTATACTCTTGTAATAAACGTTTCACTGGCTAGCAAAAATACTAACTTATATTGAAGCAAATTAAATTTGTATAGTGTAATTTCTAGGAGAACTATAGGAAAATGTGTAGTTAAAAAGTCAATAGAGGAAATAAACCAAATGTGGCAGTATGTCTGTAATTCCAGCACTCAGGTAGCTGAGGCAGAAGGGCTGCAAGTCTGAAGCCAGATTGGGACACATAGAAAGACTTTGCCCCAGAAAACAAGTAAATACACAACTTTCATAAAATAAGACAAAAATAACAGAGATAACATTAATTACATAGCAAAACAAAAGAGACAAACAAAAATAATTTTTAGTGTCCTATACTTAGACTCAACCACAATAGAATTATAAGTACAAATAGTCTAAAGCTCCAATTCAAGTGAGATATTGTCATCATGATGTAAAGTAGATCTATGACTAATAACACTATTTACTTGAAAACTGATAAATTATACTTAATGTTTTTAACTACAAATACAAATTGTAAGTAAGTCATGCTACCAAATCAAGCCATTCAGCCACTGTATGGGATTAAAAGATAATGTGACATGGATAGATACATAAATATTATTTACTAATTAAAAATAATAAATACAGAAGATTTAAAGTGATGTATAGAGCTGGTCAGTTTGGATAAGAAAGAAATATCAAGGTGTTCATTTTTATAAGGAACATTCATTCATAAAACATAGACAATTCTTATGTAAAAGCATGAGAAAAGATGAAAACACTCACCATGAGGAGGCCAGGGTGGTTATATTAATATGCTTTTATGTTTCCCAGAAGTACTGAAGGACACTTCATGAGTATACATGCTTCTTCCTATTGAGAAGATGCAGTGATTTTAATCATTTGTGTACCTACTCGTGGAGCTTCATAATACCTGAAGTGAAACTTCATGATGACCAGTACTTGTACATATACAAAATGAATTGTGAGCTCTAAATAACAGTTAACTAACTTGGTGAATTTCATGTTTATAAACACTGCACTCCAGAACTGCAGAATACTAATTTTTAAGGTGCATATGGAATGGTCTTCAAGATAGATTTGATTGTATTGTAGCCTACAAATCAAGTTAACAAGTTAATAATTTAAATTTTGAAGAGTATATTTTAGAGGATCATAGTAGATTGAAATTAGTAAACATAAAATAATTAGTAATTTTAATCATTTGAAAATTCAGTGAGATCATGAGAATAATCCATGACTCAAAATAAATCACGAAAAAAATAAGAAAATATTTTAAGTGCATGATAAATAAAACAGTGTATTAAAGTATTCAGTATTTCAGGAAGTTTTCATTGCTTAAATATTTAATATGCAGGGGCTGGGGAGAAGGATGAGTGGGTGAGAGCCTTTGCTGTGCAAGCATGAGGGCCTGAGGGTACCTGAGATGTTCTGAGTTGAATGCTCAACACCTATGTAAAACTCTGGGCATGGCCATGCCTGCCTGTAACCCCAGTCCTGTGGGGAGTAGAGACAAGAGAATCACTGGGGCTTATTGGTCAGTGTGACTGAAAAAGAGCAGTTCCAGATTCAGTGAGAGACTCCATCTTAAAAAAAAATAAATATAGGAAGACACCCAATGTCAGTGTTCTCCTCTGGCCTCCACAAGTGTATAAAGAGATCACACACATCTGTACACACATGAGCACGCCCTATACATACACACAATTCATCATACATACAACACACACACAAATAAGACTTTTATGCTACAAATACAAATGGACATGTGAGATGTTATGAACATCATTCATAATTGACAGGTTACATGGAATAAATTTTCTCTCACTTTAAATTTAGAATATTGACTCCATATTGGTTGCATGAATGAATGCCAGAGTTATGAAAAATTTTGCAACAGTAAGTTTTCCAAAAAATGCAACAAGTGAAAATTAATTAAAAATCAAATGCATAATGAATTCATGATGTTTCTGGAAGCACTTGTTGGTATAGCATTGTGGCAATTCACTGAAACTTTGATTCTGAACAAATAGTATCAGGTTGTACCGCACATGTCATCACTCCATGTGTCATCAACAAATGATGCCCAAAACACCTTGGTTCAGACCCAAAACTATTGTTCATTAAAAACTGCATTTTTTTTTCATTCTATATACAAAGTTGTTTCGTGATCTTGGAAAAAGCCTTAATGGCTTATGTGTGGAAAACAAAGAGGACATTTTTCTGTCAACATTCCTTAACATGTATCATAAAAGTTTGATTAATAAACATGGACTTGGGGTTAGGACAGAATTTACAATTTCTAAAGTAGCACTAAACCTGCTTCTGCCACGTGCCCTATGCATTTATGCAAAGGGATGTTATCATCATGATGATTATAAAATCAAAATATCACTCAATTCTGAAAAACATTTAAGATGCTTTATGTCTCACAGTATCAAATATTCAGCCAAAATTTAGTATTTTATGTAAAAATAAACTGTTATATACATGTCACTAGAATGTGAATTTGCTTCCATCTTTAAAGAATGCTATAATGTTTTAAAATATTTTTCATGATTTATTATCTACAAATATTTGACATATATATATATATATATATATATATATATATATGGCAGTTTTGAACAAAAAAGTTACAGGTGGAAATGTTTGATGTAAAAATATAGACAACATAAGTAGCTATTTATGTATTAAAGTGTTGAATTCATGAATAGCAGAAACAAAAACAGTAGCAATAAGAAAATCTTCCTACAAAGAAACATTTGATGTCCAGGTACCTTTACCAGTCAGTTATTTCAAACTTTTAAGGATAAATAATATCAATCTCCCTCATATTATTTTAGACAAGAACAAGATATTCCACCTTTTGTTGAATGTAGCACAATTCTGTTGCCAAAAGGCTACTACCAGAATGCATGATCCACATTTAGTGAGGAAAATTTTGGAGGGGGAGGGCAGTAAGTTTTCAAAAAAATGAATACAAAATTTAAAATAAATAAATAAATATAAATAAATAATAAAAAAGAAAAGAAAAAAAAAACAAACAAAACTAAAACTCTCTTGGTAAAATAACTAAAAGCCCTCACTAGCATGTAAGACCTAATGCTGTAAAAAGAACCATGACCAACTGGAACTTATTTCAGGAACACAGAGAAATGGTTTCATTCTAAGAGCCACTGGTATAATTTACACATTGAAAAATCAAATAATAAAAATATATATTCAATTTGATAGACACAGAAGGAAACATTTGGCAGATTTAATAGAAACACATGTTAAGAACATGTAAGAAATATTTACACAAATATTAAGATACTTTATCAAAACTATGACAGAAATTTTGAAAAATATCCAGTTAGCATCATATTTAATAACAAGCCAATGACTGATTTTTCTCTAAGACTTATAAAAAAAGCAATTATATAAAATCTGACAGGTGCTATACAAGGCTGTCTGTATGTCTTAACTAGTACAAAAGGAAAAGAAAGAGAAAGAATACAGATTAGAAAACAAAAATAACTCTTCTCACAGCTAACATGATTTTGCACCCAGTATGTTAATAGCATATATAAAAAAATTCTGTGATTGATAAGTCAACTTTTGAAATCATTGAATACACAATTGATATTTGAGGTGATATTGTGAAGTCATTAAATATGCAATTGATATTTTCATTTTATGATATTCAATATGTTAGCATTTAACAGTTTGGGAATTAATGACAGAAAACTAGTAACTGCAGGAAATAGCTACACAATGAAGAATTGATGAAACCAGGAGAGCTCAAGACTGTGAACCATTCCTGAGTGAGGTGAAAACTCAATGAGACAAGTACACATTGTTCATGAATCGAAAAGCTCAATTCTACTAAGATATGCATTATTCCAAAAGTGATCAATGGCATCTTATTCCAACCCCCGGCGAGAATCCATGCTGTAACTGAGTCATCAGATTCTAAAATGCACCTAAAAATCCAAAGTATTAAGATCAGTCAAAATAGTCCAACAGAGGTAAAAAGAAGTTGGAGACCTTCTAACACCTGGTTTCAAGTCTTACTCTAAAGCTACATAAACTGACATGGCATATTATTAGAATGAAGATAGGGAAGAGTGTAAAGGATTCATGATAAAGTGACACATATAGCTGGTTATATTTTTAAGTAACACTAATTTTATTTTAGATGAAAATATTTTTAATTTGACAAAAGTTTTTCACACACAAGTAATTGATTTTTGATTTTTCATTAAGTCAATTCAACAGGCACTAGGAAATTTTCTAATGCAGCCCATCTCCACATCATGGTATAGCGGATCTCATGTTTTGTTTTCTTTATAGAACTTATAAAAATATATAGAAATTTGATTTCTATATGTACTTTCTTTTCCAAAATATAACGTCATGCATGTAGGTTCTGTCTTCTTGATGCTTATTTGTTGTTAGGGTGCCTCACAAAATGATTGGCATTGGTAGGGTGTCTGAGATAGTAATTAATCAGATGAATGAATGGTGATGTATGAGAGGTCAATGAGATTAAGGCAGTGAGTTCTGGGCATCTTGGGGGTTTCTGGAACATTTCTTCATAGCTCTATCAGACATAGCAGGCTTTTACTTATATGGATTTTTGCTTTAGTTTATAAAGCTGTTACCTGGGAGTCCACTGTACTGACAAGTCTTTTCCCTCGGGGAATATATGCCTTCACAGCAGATGCCCAAGCGTGAAAAGTTACCTGTTCTGTACATAAGCCAGACAGGTTCTGAAGAAAGCAGTTATCACTCTTTAAGGGCTTCCAGGAAATCCAAAAATTTTTCAAATGTTTTACTAATAAAGACTCACGAGATGAGTCTAAAACCCTGCAGTGGTCTGAAGCCAGTGATTATAGCTCAGTCCTTCCCCTCAGCCTTTGCTGAAGACTGTGTTTAGTGAGCAACTGTGCCAGAAAGACAGAGCTAAGGTCTGGGACATAAAAGCTACTCTGATACTTATTCCTAAGCACTAATTCTTAAATAAGTGATGACCTCTCACTTTAAGTCAAAAAATCCCATGATTATGGTCACCCTTGATTCAGTTTAATCTAAATATTTGAATTTTTAATATTTTATTTTTATTTATTTATTTGTGAAACAGAGACAGATAAAAAGAGAAAGAATGGGAGTGCCAGGGCCCATTCTGCAAATGAACTCCAGATACATGTGCCATCTTGTACATCTGGCTTTACGTAGGTCCTGGGGAATCAAACTTGGGACCTTTGGCATTGCAGGCAAGCACCTTAACCACTAAGCCATATCTCCTGCCCAATATATGAATTTTTATTAAGCCACCATTCTGGAAAAAGTGAAATAACTCCATTCCCATCCCCCCTCCCCATCTGAGAGAGAGAAAGAAAGAGAGAGAGGGGAAGACAGTCAATTATTCATTTTGCACTTCATTCTCCCTGGAGTACTTTTACATGACATTAAAGCCCACTGAATGTTTTAGTCAGAAAGCCCCTGCACAGAATATAGACATATGCTCCCCTAAGCAGTGATGAAGGCTAAATACCTCTGACCATCAAACATTTGTGCTGCACTAACTCAGATAGCTCAAGCACACAAAGTGATAAATTACATTTTAGGAACATTTACCTCATTTCTTGGGCACTCTGTGCCACCAAACAGTCATTTCAGGGCCATACAAGGGTGAACTCATGCTTCTTTGCCAAATCACCTTGTTTAAATCTCCATAAAACATTGCTGCCATCAGCAGCTAGAAACTTTGGGAAGCAATTTAGGCCTGATATAATTTGCAAGTAATTTATCACTGCAACCAGGATGGTTTTATTGAACAGAGCAGAGTACTAGTGTTAGGAAAGAAATGAAAAGAAACAGATTGCATTGCCTTTGTCTATCTTTCCTCCTCTTATTATCCACTCCTTTGCTTTCTTTTGACGATGTAGTTGTTAAACTACTCCTGTGTTGGAAAACATGCAGTAAACAATGCACTGGCAAGTACTAAACTCAAAAATCACTAAGTTCCATAAACATAGCATAACCTTCTGTAAGCTCAACAAAAGCTGGAATACACAGAGGTAACCTAGAAGGGATGAGGGCAGAGTAGACACAGGGGGAAGAAAGCTGTTCACTGAAGAGGAAGGAGCAAAATCTGGGAGCCGCAGAGAGGCAGGAGTAAGAAGGTTATAGAGTTTTATAATTTTTAGTTAAAATTCAGTATATTAAGTTGGCATATCTGTAACTTACATTCATTATTGAACATGTTTGCATTTTAATTATGAATAAATATGCATGCTACATATCCACATCTTTCAAAGTCCCCAAGGTACCGTCAGGCTTGGTGATGCATGCCTTTAATCTTGACTACTCCAGAGGCAGGGTGGGGCCTGCTAGAGATACATGTGAGTTCAAGGACATCCTGGATGACTTAACAAGATACTGTCTCAAAACAGTAAAATAAATACAGGCTGAAGATTATCTCAATTGGAAGAGAACTTGCCTAGCAAACACAAAGCCCTAGATTCAATTCCTAGTACTGAACAACAAAAAAACAAGTCTAATTTTTGGTCACCCTCTCAACCAGCATAGCATAAGCATGTGTACTTTAGACAGCATGTTAAAAACAATAGCCAAACTACTGGCACTTAATATTTTATTGTAATTTTGTGTTATAGTGTGTGTATGTGTATATATATATATATATATATATATATATATATATATAATTTATATAACTTTACTATACCTTCATGTAATATACCCTGACCATTTTTGCTTCTCACCACTTTTTGTCCCTCCTCTGATATTCACCCTCCACTGAAATCCCTCTTCTTTCTAACTAGTCCATATTCCCTCTTTTAAAATATTGTATTTTAATTTGAGACAGAGCAGGAAAGAAGCAGATAAAGAGAAAATTGACATGCCAGAGCCTCTAGCCACTGCAAACAAATTCCAGATGCATGTGCCATCTTGTGCATCTGGATTACATGTGTACTCAGGATCAAACCTGGGTCCTTAGGCTTTCCAGGCAAGTTTCTGAACCACTAAGGCATCTCACTAGCCTCATATTCTCTTTTGATGTCATTTTTTGCCCTTTCCTGTCATTCATGACATGTTGATGGGCTCACCAGAAATTCCCAGTGCCATAGCTGAAAAAAATCTTCCAGTGAATTGTTGGCCAGGGAGGCCTCTAGGCCCACAAAACAATACACACTATTTCCAAGGCACTTGGTGTGCACCAGAGCTAGATGGTAAGACCTTATTGCTAAAGGCAATATATGCTTTGGTTGTGAGACACAGAAATCAAGTTATAGTGGTTTTAATGGAATTTCTGTGTGAAAACACTATGTGGGGTACAAAGGTGAAGAATCATAACAGGAATCACCTGAAGGCAAGGTTAGGCATTTTCATTCATTTTGTAATAATGCTTCAAAAACTAGCATTATAAGTGAAACTTCAGTATGAAGAGAAAAAAGGGTGGGCCAGTGTGAGAGAATTAATGAAGGCTTTCTGGAGCATCTAGAGCTTTGAAAGATACATGAGTTAATGAAATTGAATGATTAGGATCTACTCTTTCACTGTAGACATGACTTTAAGGAGATATGGTCCAAAACAAGCATGTTTGTTTCTGAGATAATTACTTAAACTAAACATATATCCACAAATTTGAATGTCATGTGACACAATATAGGCAGCCACTGGAGAGGAAAGGCTAATAAAATTTACCTGGCATTGAAGAGGAAGAATCTTCAGTGTTTAACACCAAACTCTTGCTTCTTTTACCACATGCTCATCTTGCCTCAAGGTCTGTCACTTGAACTTTTGAATCATATTATATTTCTATGTGTATATCAGGGAGCAGAAATGGAAAATTTGGGGTCAAGCATGTTGGAGAGCTCAAAGAAGTTCCTATATTTACATATGCAAAGAGGGCCTAGTTACTATCCTCTTTCCAATTCCTGGGCTTTGCTAACTGTAGTCTAGCCTGTAAAACCCGAGAATGCTCTCTGCTTCTGGAGAGATAGTACCACTGGCTAGTTTTTGTTTGGGAGGAGAGTAATGATCAAAGAAAATGGCATGCATTGTTTAAAATATTTAAAGAATATTGATTTAAAGTCTTGTAATATTTTTTACCCAGTTTATTTCCACATGGCCTATGGCCTTTAGGGAGACATTTTCCTCTTCCCTTCTTCATTAAGACTTTTCTAAAGTTAAGCTTTAATAAAGAAACTTAAGGATTCCTATAAGTTTGTCTTCTAAAGGAAGTGTGTGTGTGTTTGCATGCATAAGTAAAGTCAAGTTGTCATAGTGTATGCAAGCAATATACAAATATTTCTTGGGTGTTTTTGAGGAAGCTATACCTAGGCAAAACATTAGAGATCCTAGATATCTTGATGTTAAATATAGTGACACTCCTCACTAATTAGTCAAGTAGCTGCTTGACCAAACTAACATATTCAGGTCATAGATTTGGCCATTTATACTTTATCAGTACGGAATATATGTGAGTTTCTTAAATTTTCTTTTTTTATGATTTCTTTTTTAAAAAATATTTATTTATTTATTTATTTATGTATTTATTTCAGAGCGACAGAGAGAGAAAGAGAGAGAGACAGATGTAACGGGCTTACCAGAACCTCCAGCCACTGCAAACAAGATACAGATGCATGTGCCACATTGTGCATTTGGCTTATGTAGGTACTGGGGAATCAAGCCTTGAACCAAGGTCTTTAGGCTTCATAGGCAAGCATTTAACCACTAAGCCATCTCTCCAGCCCAAGTTTCTTAAATTCTCAATACTAAGAATGTCAGAATGAATTCAGAACTTGTTAAAAGTACAAGTAAGAGAAACTCCTCTTGATCTGCTCTCGGATAACCTCTAGTGAAATATGTGCCCGGACAATAGCAGGTGAATGTGGAGGAGTAAATGTCATTTTCAGTAGCTGTGATGGATAGGGAAAGGTAAGGGTCTGACAGAAGATGAAAGAAAAGAAAGAAAGAAGGAAGAAAGAAAGAAAGAAAGAAAGAAAGAGGGAGGGAGGGAGGGAGGGAGGGAGGGAGGGAGGAAGGAAGGAAGGAAGGAAGGAAGGAAGGAAGGAAGGAAGGAAGGAAGGAAGGAAGGAAAAGTCATTTGAGTAATCAACTTTCTTCAGGAAACTCAGAATAGAGTGAGGGGTGATGGAAGAAAATTTGCTGTAATTATTCATGCTGAGGCTTTCTTAGCTATGCCATCAAAATGTATTATTATTTTTTGAATAACTATTTTGTGGTAAAATGTTTATTATTATTTTAACTTTATTTTTAATTTTATTATCATACAAATAATTAGATTTCAATACAATATTTTTAAATTTTTGTTTCCCTCCCTTCATCTTTCCTGGTTCCCCATCCTCCTTTGTACCCCTCCAAACTTACCTTCCTTTCTGCTTTCATATTACATTTCCTTTTGTCCTTTCTCCTGTCTCATCACTTCTGTTTCCTTCGTGTGGTCTCCTGTCTCAAATCATAGCCCATATTCATTTTTGCGTCCTTTTATTCACGTCTATTAAAAGGTTAGATCCACATATGAGAGACAACATGTGACCTTTATCTTTCTGGGTATTTGTAACATCTTAAAAGAAAAAAAAGATAAATATTATATATATATTGGAGAAAGTCAGAGAGAGAGAGGCAGAGACAGACAGACAGACAGACAGACGGAGAATGGGCAGGCCAGCAGCCTCTCAGTCACTGTGAACAATTCCAAATGTGTCCACCCCCTTGTGGGAAAGTGTGGCACTGCGCCCTTGTGTCACTTTGTGTTTAGCTAAACATGGGACATGGAGAATGGAAGGGGTGTTCTTAGGCTTAGCAGGCAGGCGCCTTAACCGCTAAGCCATCTCTCCAGCCCTACTTATTCTTCTTGATCCTCAGTTTCCTCTTCCATTAAAAATAAAAATAGGGCTGGAGAGATGGCTTAGCAGTTAAGGCACCTGCCTCCTAAGCCTAAGAACGCTGGTTCCAATCTCCAGCGGTTCCAATCTCCAGGTCCCATGTATAGCCAGATGCAAAGTGACACAAGGGCGCAATACCGCACTTGACCACAATGGGGCACACACATCTAGAGTTCTTTCACAGTAGCTGAGAGACTGCTGGGCCCCCATTCTCTATCTGTCTCCCTCTCCCTCTCTCTCTGTCTGTCTCTCTCTTGTCTCTCTCCAAAAATAAATAAAATAATGAAAAAAATTAAAAAGAAAAAAAGAAAAAAAAAAAAAAGAAGAAGTAACTCATCCTTAAGACATAGAGTCAGAGGAAGATCACCTTGAGAATGCAGATCTGGACAGGGCTGGTGCCTTTAAGCTTTTAAATAAGTTCAAATGGCTAAGTATGGTGGTGGACTCCTGTATTCTGGGCAGTTAGGAAGCTGAGGGTAGAAAACCTTGTGACCAAGGATGGATTCCTGCTGAAATAAAAGAAATATTTTTTTAAAGCAAAAAACAACAAAAACCTAACCAACACAAAAACCTCAAATGGTCACTTTAACAGATATAATTGATCCACAAGCCAAATGATTTGGGAATTATTGATCTGTTAAGTTAGGATTTGTATGTGGCATCCCTAGAACCTGAAAAGACAGCACATTTTAAAAATATATATATAAAGTGGTTTAACAAAATATTCTTATCATATCTGAGGATATATTAACAGCTAGAAACAAACATATACTTCCTTAATTTAACTCAGTCATTAAATGTGGAGTAATAATGCAATCGTGGTTAAGAAAAATCATCAAGAGAAGAGCTGCAAGTAAATTTGCTGGTCTTCAAGTTCCAAGACATAGTTGGAGCTCTGTGATGTTTGGTCATTTATTATTTCTCTCTATGGTCAGTGAACATAAGATTCTAATAAAATAGCAAATGAGTTTAGCATTGATCCTGTGTTCATTTAAGTCTATGATAAAGTACATAAACACTAGCTGTTTTCAGTAACAGAGATTAATATGAATTATAAAGCAAATAGGTAAGAACTAAATGAGTACATAGCTCATTTGGAAAGAAAACTGTTAGATGTTTATTCCATGTAGCTTAGTGAGTATAAACTGGTTGTGGGATCAGATACTTACCAGATACTATGTTAGCAACTCTCTTGACTTTTCATGACAACTATGTCTAAACCACAGTTTTCACATCTCAGAATAGAGATGATCATAGTATCTATCCATATAAGAGTAATGAGAATTGGGAGGACAATTCTCATATAGAGAGCCTGACCACCTGTTGCTATATCTTTATGACTTCAGCTACATTTTATCACTATTATTACCACTGAAGCAGTGCACAGGAAGATGGCCAAACATTTGAACAATGCAAACAATGCACTACTGCATTGGGGTTTAAACTCACTTTTGTTTTTTTTATCATGGAGAGGTATTTTAATTACAAGAAGTCTTCCAAAAAGATGCATGTTCAGACCTTTTTAGCATAATTACTCATGACTCCCTTTACTCAAAAGCTTTATCCAGTAACAAATACTCAGCAAATACTTAACATTTTTTTTTTTTTTCGAGGTAGGGTCTTACTCTGGTCCAGGCTTACCTGGAATTAACTATGTAGTCTCAGGGTGGGCTCGAACTCTCAGCAATCCTCCTACCTCTGCCTCCCGAGTGCTGGGATTAAAGGTGTGCGCCACCACGCCCGGCTAATACTTAACAATTTGAGTTAATTTTTTAAATAATTTATATTATTCTAATTTTACATTCATAGGGGTGACTCCATTATCCTCCTCCCTGTCCTCCCCCTTCCTAAGGGACCCTCATCAATGGGGAATGTGGGTCATGCATTGTGGGGGTAGTCAAGAGTTATGGGGGATAGGCCAAGTCTCTGTGCATAATGACCCAACTTGTGGCTCTAACACTCTTTCTGCCCCCTCTTCCATTAATTTCCCTGAGCCACACTGGGATCATTTTAGTTCTACTTCAGTGATGAGGTTTTGGGAGCCTCTGTGTCTCTGGATATCTGGCTTAGTAGGAGTTCAGTGTTCTCTGTGACTATCTCCTTCAGCCTTTTTCTGGTGTCGTGTTCACCAAGAAAGCTATACTGTTGCGCTTTCCCCACATTACTCTATGGTTTCAGCTGGGGCCCTGGTGAGGTGTGATAGGCTGATCCTCCCTTCAGGTTTGTCATCCATCTAAAAAAGATAAGCAAATTCTCCAACAGAGAAGTTAGTACTAGATAGATGGAATAGCCATAGTTATTTTAGAGAGAATTTTATATGCATAGGCCCTCTTCTAGCCCACATTTGGTGGGAGATTGATCTTGGAGACTGGGCTCATTTTTTGTACATGGTTTTGACTTATTTCCCAATTCCAGCAATCAGTTCCATTCCACTGAGTGGATGTATTAGCCAAATCAAGAGCAGTTGGTTACCCACCATGGCTGTGTGCCACTACTGCATTTGTTTTAGCATTGCGTCAGGTTGTTTCCTGCTGGGTAGTTTAGACTGTGAGTTGTTTGGACAGATGTCAGTCATTTTCCCCCACTTGCTTGTGTAGCACCCTCTGGCACTAGACTAGCTAACTGTTTGGGACTGACCCTCTTCCAGATTCCGACCAGGTCTCTCCATGTTTTGCCTTACCTGTGTATGTTGTCTTCAACAGTAGGGTCTTACCACTAACCTTTGGTGGGTGTCCAAAAACTCTGACAGAAATCTGTCTTTTTTGGGCAGCCATGTAGGTCTCTTGGATCAACAGCTCATTGTGAAAGTTAACCCCGTGCTGGTACTGGGAATTATAAGTCAGTGCCAAGGAAGGTGAAGGAAGAAAAAGATAGGTAGTATAAAAGAGCAAGTGAGTATAGAGAGAAGAGAGAGAGAGAGAGAGAGAGAGAGAGAGAGGAAAAGATTAAGGTTGATCTTCATGATGTTCTCTCCAGTTCCCTGTGGTTCAGGTGTTCCCTCTGCAGGCCTGCTGAAGGATCAGTGTTTTAGCCTGTTGTTCAGAATAAAGGGTTTTATAGTACCATTTCCTTTTGGGTCCCTATTTGTGTTCCCCCAACCTTACTCTCCCTCCCACCTTCTCGCTCTCTCCCACCCTTACCCTCCCCCCCATCCCACCCTCCCTATTGTCTGGTCCTCAGGGTACTTAATAGGTTGGGCAGCATCTCAGATGGATTCAGGGTAGGAGCCACAGATGAATGAGACCATGTGACAATAATCTTTTTGTGATTGGGTGAGCTCTTTTTGAGTTAATTTTTATGTGTATAATTCATTCTTGGAGTAATGTAGGAAAAATTAAAATGTATGGTATAAAACACATCATTTGGGACTTATGATTCTTGCTTTCTTTTATAAAATCATTTTAACAGTGACAAGAATTACACTTCTTCAAATACTGGCACTCCCATAATATTTTAATGTGTCAGAATAGATGTTCAGACATTGTTTTATGAGTGAGTGTTCACACTAAAATCAAAGAATGTAGTCCATTAATATGTTGCTTAAAATGTCAGGGTAGGAGTCTACCAGATGTTCCTAAGTTTGTTTCACTTGGAACAGAAGGCAGGCATTCCTTCATTTGCCAAGCCCATTGAGCTTAGATTACTATGAGTGTCTCAGTCACTGGGAATTATAGAGATAAACAAGACATAGTAGTCTCACTCCTTTGGACTTGATTTCTGGTAGTACAGTTAGAGAATAGATAAGTAAGTATTGTCCCAGAGAAGGATTACTATCATAAAGAAATTAAAAATGGGAAAAGCTACTAGACAGTGACTGTGGTAAGGTGTGTCTTGCTGAGATTACATAGTAGAGAGAGCTCCTCTACTCGTGTAAATGTTAACTGTTCTTGGCAAGATGCCTGAATTCACTTAAAGTTTGGGAGGGGTTTAAACAAACAAAAACATTCAAATTAGTGTAGTTTTCCAAGCCTCCACATAGTTGGTTTCATTTTTTTGTAGAATATGGGAAGTCTTTTAAGCTAGAAACCCTCTGTGACTTAGATGGTTGTCCCTAACTTTTTCATGATTCTGGTCCCTTAAAACTTATATGTCATGTCATTTCTTCTGGGAAACATCTCTAATCTCCCAAATGAGAGTTTATATCCCTTCTGTGTTCTCCCTCAGTAATTCTCTGCATCTTACTATTGTAGTCCTGTACTTAGCAGGATTACTTATTATACATATATAAACTGATAAACCTTTTTTTACTTGTCAAAGAAAAGTTTTATGTTTGAGTTTGCATACCCAGCACACGACACAATTATAGCTTGCCCACCCTGCTCATTGAGAAAGATGCATGCCACAGAGAGTGCTTAAATTTTGTTGATAAGTGTCAGAACTCATTTACTAAGCACTTTTATTTACTCTAAATACATATATTTTCTCACTTATTTTGGCTTATTTAAAATTACCTCACTGAGTCTCAGAAATGACATTGCATTCTTAATTTAGTTTTGTGTTTGTTTTATTCTTCAGAATAACATGAGGATAATTTCAGTATTAAGGGTTCACTATAGGAGCATATTTAACAAGCATTTAATAAAAATGATTCATAGTTACTAAAAAATTCACTTTTTGGTGTTTTCTCATCACCATTCTCTCCAATTAATTCAGGTAATAGTTCTTTCTATACATGACTCTATCCTTCAGTGCCCACTCAATTTATTTATTTGGTAGAACTTCAGTTCACTTTTGAATTTCCCTCTTAAACTGCCCCTGGCTTTGCATACTCTCAATTCTTGGAGCAAGTTGTGGCTGTGAAAGGATGCACTACAACACTGAGAACTGGTGCTGGGGATCTGGTGGGCAAAACCAAAGAACAATCAGGGGAAAAGTTAGTGAAATTTCCTGAGTGTAGCATCATTCTGGCCTTTCTAATAAATTAG
This sequence comes from Orientallactaga sibirica, assembly GCA_036365145.1. Lineage (NCBI taxonomy): Eukaryota > Metazoa > Chordata > Mammalia > Rodentia > Dipodidae > Orientallactaga > Orientallactaga sibirica. The sequence goes on from JAEOAD010000005.1 coordinate 51,858,539, forward strand.
GATTAACCCTCCAATGGAAATGCTAACTGAAACCCTTCAATATGTTCAGTTCAGTGGGCTTCAAAAATCTTTTACATCAAAGTTATTTATGAAGTTTTAGAATTTTGAACATTTTTGTTCAAAGCTTCAGTGCAGTGAAATTCATGTGCAGATCCAAGAAAAGAGCATCTCTTTGAGGAAATATGAAGTAAGTTCTAAAGTTTTATATAGATATGCTCATGGTGCTATATAAATTATTAAATATATTTTTTTGCACAATAGAGATGTGCTGTTTGCTACTTCCTGGTATTCTATTAGGATAGCCATATATTCATAGATTTAAAGTTGTATATAGCCGGGTGTGGTGGCCCACGCCTTTAATCCCAGCACTTGGGAGGCAGAGGTAGGAGGATTGCTGGGAGTTTGAGGCCACCCTGAGACTACATAGTTAATTCCAGGTCAGCCTGGGCTAGAGTGAAACCCTACCTCAAAAAAAAAAAAAATTAAAGTTGTATATATTATCAGCCCCATCATTGTTTCTCCAATAACCTTAAGCCCTTCCTAATCACACATTTCCCTCCATGCTTTAGATTAGGGAATGCCTTATCATAAGTCATGTGAACACTGTGATGCCCTCTGATCCCCAGGGCTGACTAAACTCTGCTGATTCTGCTTCTATGTCTCCAGTGTTCTTGTGCACTTCACATGAACCCATCTCCCTTTAAAGAATTCCAGGCTTCATATCTTTCCTTCATGTACATAACAAATATCTAATACTTTAGAAATGATAAATTGCAGATTTAATAGTTTTTTAATATATGTTCTTTTCCTCATTACATTGTATTCACATTAACTCTCCTAAAATAACATTCTAATTGTTTACATCTTTTTTTTCAAAACCTTCAATAATTTCTCAAATTTTTGGTTAATAAAATACAGACTCCTTATTCTGGCATTCAAATCCATCTTACTCTGTCCTCAACATTAAAACCCTCTCTTAGCTATAAAATCTAGGCTCTAAACTAGTACTTGAGAACTTGAACCATAGAATCATATTCCAATCTTAACTCGACAATGACAGTGGATTAATGTGCTCTGTAAAGTAAAGGGAATTATATCCATTGCTTTATTTGATTATCATAATGTTTGAAAGATATTTGAACCTCTTAGTATTAGTGGTGTCTTAACTATTAGCAAGTAACTGAAAAGTAATAAATATTCAATTGTGTTTACTATTAATTTTTAGCAACACTGTGTTTAGATTGTTATATTTTCCTAATGGCATGCCTGAAAGCAGGATCCCCTGCAAGAATAATATCCTATTCATATAGTAGAAGATTAGCACCCAAAAGGACATCTCTAATGGCCAAGGAAATTGGGTAGCATTAGCTTAGTGATAATATAGATTCCTTCCTTAAGTTTCATTCTTTAAGTTTTGTTCAATTTAGGCATAAAAAAGTACTTTGCTGGAGGAGCGTGGCATTCCTCTGTAATAGTAATGTCTAGAGAATGCCTGAGGAACATCATAATTAGGAGACACCTGGGCATTTCCCAAGTGCTCTGCATGATAAACTCCCCATGTACAGAAGAGTGTGGAGGGCTACCTTAGGCTCTCCCTTTCCTTTCCCTGTCCTTATTATTTTTTAAAAAATATTTTTTATTTATTTCTTTGAGGGAGAAAAGGGGAGAAAGAGAGAGACAGCTAGACAGAAAGAATGGGTGCACCAGGGCCTCCAGCCACTGCGAACAAACTCCAGATGCATGTGCCCTTTGTGCATCTGGACTACATGGGTCCTGGAGAATCAAATCCGGATCCTTTGGCTTTGTAGGCAAACACCTCTATGGCTAAGCCATCTCCCCCCTCCCACCATCATTATTCTTTTCTCTCACACTTTAAAGCAAAGCTTTCCTGTCCTCTTCCTCCTCTTAAAGGCATGTTGGGGCTGAATTTTATTAATAGCTCCTTCTTTTGTCTTAGCTAATAACCATTCATTTAGGAACTGGTGTAGGAAGAAACATAGAGAAGGAAACATTCTGAAGCCGAGACATTATCACTATTCTTACCAAGCATTGTAAACTCTGATTTTTTTTTCATTTTCTTCCTTTGAGATTCCTTCCATTTCCCATTCCTCCCATCACTTTCCCAAAGAATTACATTGTGTACCCATGCCCTTATCTTCTTGGGTGTCACATTGTCATTGATGGGAGGCCTTATCACAATGGGTATCTGTCTGTTAATTATGATTGCAAGGAAAGCCATACAAGAGTCAACAATGTCAGGGCTTCTACAGTAGAAGGGATACTTTAAGTAACCTTTGCTCACATTTAGAATAATAAGAACCAAAACCCAAATGTTAAATGATTATAGATGCTCTGAGAGCCTGCACAGGGGACGGCTCCTGATTAAAAAGGCCCTAAGGGATTCCTTATATATAAATCTATATGCTTTCAACTCTGTCATGAATGCAGATTGTTAATATCTGAACTACAGAGCAGCCAGGGACCAGCTAATATTACATGACCCCTCAGTGTCATATGGTTGCTAATAAATCAACTAAAACTTTGTTAAAATCGTTTGAATATGCCATCATATTACTTTTCACTGCGTGCCCAGTATGTATTCACTTAGCTTTTTTTTTCTGTATACTTTTTGCCAAATTTGATGATTTTTGAGCTGTTATTTATATGATTTTCTTTCTCAGTGATACCTTCTTTCTCCTCTCTTCTTAGAACTCCAGTGACACCCTTGCTATATATTTTGTTACAATTCCATAAACCCTTGAGTATATGTTTTACATATTTTTGCTGTTCATTTTTGCCATGATTGATCCCAGGGCCTGTAGCATGTTAAGCTCATGCTTCACTACTGAATCTCCTCTTTGTTGTTTCTCCTGTTTAATTTCTATTGTTCTCATTAGACAGTTTTTGCTACTTTCCTCTGGGACCTCCATTTTGATATGTGTTTTGTTTTTTTATTTTGGTTATTATTTTTTCAAGCTCGTTTTTGTTTATGTGTTTCTTGAGTCTGTTATTTTGCACTTGTAAGCATATTGGTAATTGCTCACAGGTCATTTTTTGTTGGGCCCTTGAAATATTAGCCAGATAGTTCTAACATATTGGTTACCTCAGTGTTGGTGTGGGTATGGTGTCTTTTCTTATTGCAGTTGAGATGTGCTGAGTTTTGGGTACTTTGTGTTCTATGTGCTGAGCTTTAATCTCATTTAAAGTATAGTCTGAGTGCATCTTTGGAACATGGGAGCACTTCAGTTTCTGTCAAATAAGGTTGAAAGAGCAGCTTTCCTAATCAGCCTCCATTACACCTGCGAAGGTCCTGCTTTATCAGTGCAATGATTTTAGACACCTCCTTAGGCTTCAGTTTTGAAACTATAAGGACTGGCATGAGTAAGGGTGGTTTGTTACCATTCCTGACATTGGCTTCAGTGACACAGAGTGAATGATCTTATTATATGCTTGATGCCACTCTATACACACACACACACACACACACACACACACACACACACACACACACCATCAGTAGCAGCAATTTCAAAGCAAGTAAAGAAACAAAGGTTTTCTGGAGAAAAGGCTGAACCTAGTTAGAAACAGAAAGAGTGCAGAATTAGTAGCCAGGAATACCTCACTTTATCTGAAATAAAGTTTATATGAAAGAAAGGGACTTTTTAGATGGAATTTCAAGTATCTAGAATGGTTAAAGCATCAAAATAAATAATAATAGAAAGAGAAGAGAGAGAGAGAAGGGAGGAGAGAGAATATAAGAAAGAGTATACTTATAACGTACTCAAGCTATGAGTATAGAAATTAAAAATCATTAATAAGAACTACATTTTTAGATTAATAAAGAATAGGATATCTATTAATTTCAAAATATCTCACATGAATTATTTTTTTATTACAAGGTGGAAAATAGTAACTTTATAGTGAACAAATTTGTGATGCTACTTTGATTAAACAGTGAAAGCTATGCCATCCTAACCAATATTGAGAGAAAGAGACATCATGTGCCTCTGGCAATGATGCACTGAGAAGGATAAATGTTGCTTAATTGATATTTCCAGACAAATTCATAGATCTAACCTACTCATGAGGAAACTTGTCTGTTATCCAGATTGAGAAATATGTGCCTTTTAAAAATATAAAGGCTGGCTGAGAAGATGGCTTGATGATTTGAGTGCTTGCTTATAAAGCCTGCTGGCCTGAATTTGATTCCCCAGTACCTACATAAAGCCAGATGCACAAAGTGGGGCAGTGTCTGTAGTTTTTGTGCAGTAGCAAGAAGCTCTGACATGCCCATTTTTTAAATTTTATTTTAGAGACAGCGAGCAACAGAGAGAGAGAGAAATGGTGCACCAGTGCCTCAGCCACTGAAATCAAACTCCAGACACTTGTGGCTCCTAGTGGGCCAGTGCAACCTTGCTCTTGCCTCACATTTGTGCATCTGGCTAATGTGGGATCTGGTGAGTAGAACATGGTTTCTTAGGCTTTGCAAGTAAGCACCTTAACTGCTAAGCCATTACTCTAGCCCTGGCATACCTAGTTTTTCTTTCTTTTCATCCTCACAAATAAATAAAAATATTTCAAACAACATGGGGGCTAAGAAAGAGGCAAAGAGCTGGAATAGCATCTATTTTAAAGATATTAAAGAGTTATGGCAATTAAATCAATGTGTTATCCTGAAACATGGCTACACTGAGAAAAACAAAGAACATTATTGGAAGACAGTAAACAAAAACACAAATATGGACTATGATTTATCAGAGAGTTGAAAATAGCCAAAGCCACCCCAGAGACATATGATCTTATCTTTGAAAGGGAACAAATGAAAATAATAAAATATAACCATCCTGATAAGCCCTTAAAAGCCTAAAATGATCATTATCTCGTCCCTTTTACTGATTTCTGGATGTGGCTACTAGTAAAAGCCAAGTTGTATTTTGCTTCAACTTTTAGATGCAACAAGAAAGGCCCCTTATGTTTATATTTCTGTGAGCCAACTATGTCTATATCCCTCAGTTCTGAAGCCGTGGGAGTTAGGGCTCTAACACAAGTAACCATAAGGTCTGGATTAACAAAAGCACCTCAGACCAACACAAGCCTTGGATCTGCTCTGCTCTTTTCAGTTAAGGATAATGGGGCCACATCTGGGAAAGTTCCCCTTTAATCTTTCTTTTTCTTCCCTCACAGAATCAATGAAGAAGAAAATTGTGAAATACAAACAATTATTTATAGACTCTCTAGAGGTGTTTGGCTATTAAAAATAAGCCAGGTGTGGTGGTGCACACCTTTAATTCCAGCCCTCAGGAGGCAGGGGTAGGAGGATCACTATGAGTTCCAGGCCACCCTAGAGACTACATAGCAAATTCCAGGTCAGCCTGGACTAGAGTGAAACCCTACCTCAAAAAACAAATAAACAAAAAGCAATCAAGAGAATCTCTCAATTCTCCACGTTATCTGTGCAATCTTCATGTGATCTTTCAGAGGACTCATCAGTTCTCCAGTCATGCTGGCAGAACTGCAGGTGCAGACATTTTCTACTTGATCTGGGGCATGTGTTCCTGCAAAGCCATTATACATTCTGTTCCTCTCAGAAGAAATATTGATGAAATGTGTCCACTGTAATTAAAATTGGATTCATAATGAAAATGCCAATTCAATGAACATAACTAATAACACTGTGAGTTCATATAATTACTTTTTAAATGGGCTAAAGATCTGACAGAAAACAAAAACTTCACTTTTTATTTCACTATTTCATAAATTCACATTTCTAGAAAAATTCATAAGTAATTTTAATGGGATAAGAGAGTTGACAAGTATAATGGAATATGCTAAAATGATATACAAATATGATTTTTGTCTTTGAGATTTAAGCTGTGTGTTAGCTAATTTTCTGTTACTATAAAAATTAACCAAGACAAATTAGCTTATGAAGAGAAAAGGTTTATTTTGGCTCACAGTTTTATAGGCTTCAGTCAATAGCCCATTGGTCCCAATGCATGAGGCTGTGACTGCTCTAGACAAAAGCACACAGAACAACAACCCCACTCATCTTGTGGCTGGGATGGGAAAGAAATCAAGTAGATAGGCTTCCACAATCCCCATCCAGTGATTGAAAGATCCATACTAGATCCCATAACTTAAAGGAACTACCACCTTCTCAATAGACCCACTTTTAATACAGGCCTTTGGGGGGCATTCCAGATCCAAACTACAGCAGGCTATAATATTTTAATTTTATTTCAACAACAAAAAAATACTGAGCATGTGATGTGTACTGGTCCTGTGCCAGGCAGGAAGGATAATATAGAAGAGTCTTTTATCATTGAGGTGATCAGAAGTATTAAGAAAGAGACATCTCATGCAACTGCAATGTCCTGAAAGGGAAAAGAAAGTGGCACATATAGAAAAAATTATATAAATGCTGGAAATAATGCAGGGCAGATGAATTCTTATTCACTGCTGGTGAGCATGTAAATTAGTCCTGCCATTATGAAAATTAATATGGAGGTCCATCAAAAATTAAAAAATAATAGACTTCTGTATGATCCACTCTGGATTCATTCTGAACATATTCATAGAAGAATTAGTCAGATTCACATAGACATACTGACATAGCCATGTTCATCTCAGGATCACAAATCATAGTAGCCAGGTTATACAAGCAGCCGACATGCCCATCAACTGATGAATGAAGGAAGAAAATGTGAGATACATACTCAGCTTGGGTGTGTGTACACATATGTTTGTGCGTGTGTTCATGTCTGTGTAAGTACACACATGTTTGCAGGTGCATGTGTCTTTATGCGCACCTATACATGAACACCAGAGGACAACTTCAGGTGTCATTCCTCAGGTGCCATCCATCTTTTTTCTTTTTTGGAAACCAGGACTCTTGTTTTCCTGGAGCTCACCAAATAGGCTAGATTGGCTGGTCAGCCAGCCTGTTTCCACATATCAGTACTGAGATTACAAACACACACTACCATGTCGGGCTCTTTTATAATGTGGGCTCTGGGGTTCTTGCAAGCACTTCACTGCTTCAGATACCTTCCTAGAACTCCAATTCAAGTTTGTTCAGCTACAATGATGAATGTTATTGGGGCTGGAGAGATTGCTCAGTTGTTATAGGCTCTCACTTTCAATGCCTGACAGTCTGGGTTCAATCTCCAGTTCCCACATAAAGCACCAAGTGACACAACATCTGGTGTTCATTTGTGGAGGCAAGAAGTCCTGGTGCATCCATATTCTCCCTCTCTCTTTGTCTCTCACATAAGTTAATAAGAACATTTAGAAAAGAAGAATGTTGTTTACAGGAAAGTTGATGGAACTTGGTATCACCATGTCCAGTACAATAATCCAGTCTACAAAGATAACTGTATGTTTTCTCTCACATATGTAATATCTAGGGAAGGAGGTCATGATGGTAAAAGGGGGAGTACTAGAGATGTACAAAGGGGATAAGGAAAGGAAGAAAATAGAATGGGCATAAGATCAATTAATATAGGGTCAAACAGGATCAAAGTACACTACATGAATTATGAAAATGTAATTATGAACCACTTTTCTTTGTATAATTAATATTCACTGATGGAAAATTTTAATTAGAAAATATAAAGATGAGCACATGATTTAACAATAGCAATAAATAAAATAAGCCTTATTGCTCAGGTCTTTCACAAAAGTGTGACCCAGTAAATGGAAGGATGATCTGAGAACTGAATTGAGTAGGTCGTGTGAGAATAATTTCAGTGACTGATGGAGGTGTATGCTTATAGAGTAAAGATTAAAAACAACATGAGTAGAGTCTTAACATAATGAAAAATCATAGAAGATGATGTAAATACTTAAAATTCAAGAAAAGTATATATCCTAGATTAAATACAAATGATAAACTAAAAAAATATATTTACATACAGATTTCCAGAACAAAATGTGTTCACAGTGAGTTATTATACAGGATAGAAAGCAGAAAATGTCAGGAAAAGGCACAAAAAGGAAAGGAATGTCAAAAAGTCGGGGTGGATATTCTAAGGAAGGGAGAGAGGAAGGAAGGAAGGTAAGAAGGCCTGAGCTGAATGTGTCTAACAAAGATCAAAATCCTTGCCAACCAGAATGGTTCTACTTGCAGACTTTACTAAATAATACCAGTTGTGTTATGTTTTCTGACCTTGCATGTGAGACATCATTTTGAATTTCCAAGCCTGACAGGCCTATCAAATGTTTCTAGAAATTCTGGCTTACATAAGAGACTATGTGGGAACTAAGGGATATCTACAATTGTGGCATATGTTAAAGAAATGATCACCCACCCTTTGCTTTTTACCTTTCCCATTCTGTGAGTAACAGAAAGCTCACTTCTTTTGAATAAAACATCTCTCTCATGTAGTTTGGGTTGGAGTGCCAAAATGACTCCTATGTAGAAATTCCTTATGACCAGTTCCTACATAACTCAAAATTACCTCCTTAGGCTTTGGTAATTTGTATTAAAATGTGGTCTCATTCTACTTTGAATTGTTAGGAGAGGTCTCTGGCTGACTTAACTCAGAAGCAAGAAAATACAAGTTTGAACCTGGTTGAAGGCAGCAGCAGTAATGAATCACCTGAGAAAGAAGCAAAGAGAATGGTAGAGCTACGAAATATGGTAACATCAAGTCCTAATGCGATTGCATGTACAAGTCTGCAAGTGATAGATTTTCTATTATTATTTATCTGGAAAAGTCTTTAATTTCAATTTGTTAAATTATGGATTTTAATACATACATATCATTTTTCTTTGTTTTTATTCATGCCCATTCCTCACTATGTTCATCCCCTATCCCTCTCTTGCTGGTCCACTACCTTCCCTCAAATTCTCCTTCCGTTTACTTCCATGTCACAAGTATTCTATTATTCTCTCCCCTCCCATCACTTTAAGATCTCTTCCTCCCCTTAATAGTCCCCTTTCTATTTTCATGACCTACACACATATATGCATATAAATTTAAGTCTACAGTCTATATAGCAGGAAATATGCATTATTTGTCCTTCTGCACTTTCCTTCAAATGCTGTGATTACATTTTCCTTTACAGCTGAATAGAACTACATTCTGTATATACCCCACATTTTCTTTACCCATTCATTTGCTGACGGCCATCTAGGCTGGTTCTATTTCTTAGCTTTTGTGAATAGTATAGCAATAAACATAAAGGTGCAAGTATCCCTGTGGTATGTTGCCTTTGAGTTCTTTATGTACCATAGAAGCTAGAATTTATGGTCATTCTAGTTCTAGTATTTTTAAAATAACCTCCATACTGCCTTCCATAGTTGCTGCTCCAGTTTACTTTCCCACCAGCAGTGTGAAGACAATTGTAATCAGTGTCTTTTGAGGCCTCAAGTTGCACCATTAGGTTATTTACTTGTGATCTCCCTGATCTATTAATGAACACTCACAGATATAAACTTCATTTAGAGATGCCTTAGCCATATCCCACAGGTTCTACTAAGTTGTTCATTACTTTTCATTTGACCCTAGATATTTTAAAATTTCTTCCTTGTATTTATTCAATTACCCACTGGTCATTAAACCACAGTTCATTTTACTAATTTTGCAGTATCTGTAGTTTTTCTCATTGTTGACTTCTAGTTTTATTCCCCCATGATCTGATAAGATGAAAAACGTTTTGATTAATTTGTATTTGTTAAGACTTGCTTTGTAATCTAAAACTTGGTCTATTTTAGAGAAGGTTCCGCGAACTGCTAAGAAGAATACATATTGTTTCTGTTGGTTGAAAGATTCAGTCAATATCTTTTAGGCCCATGTGATGTATGGTACAAAAGCTATTTCCATTAGTGTTTGTTATATAGAACCCCAAATATGGTGCAGATATATTTACAACAGTTATATCTTCTTAGTGAAGTGCTCTCCTCATTAATATGCAGTGGCATATTATAACTTCTTTATAACTTCTGACTCATTTTAGTTTGAAGTCCATTTTACCAGATATGCTATACCAGCTTGTTTTCAAGTACTGTTCTCTTGGCATACTGGCTTCTATCTTTTAACTTCCAGTCTGTTGGTATCTTTACCAGTAATGTGTGCTTCTTGGAGACTACAGATAGTTGAATCTAATGTTGCAACTAGTCAGCCAGTTTGCATCCCTTTGTAGGTGAGTTGAGCCCATTTACATTTAAAGTTATTCTTGGGAGATGTTTATTAAAATTCTTGTGTTTACATTGGTTGGTTGGGTTACTGTTTCTTCCTTTCCATTCTTTCTTATTAGTATTAGGAGTTTGCTGGCTTAGTGCATTGAACATGAAGTATTCCCTCCTAACTCTCCTCTGTTCATTGATGTTCTCCTAACTTTTATTCTTTTCTGTGTTCTCCTCTGCATATAATATCCCATTATATGTCTTCTTCAATGCTGGATTTGTGGTCATTAAGTGCCTAAGTTCATGATTATCTTGAAATATCATTATAACCCTGTGGATTTTAAAAGGTAATAGTATTCTCTTGTAGCAGTAATTTACTTCGAATGCTTGAAATGTGCCATGTCACGTTTTCCTGACTTTTAGGGTTGTTGCTCAAAGATCTTATGTTATTCTGTTTGCTTTTGTAAACAAGTAGGCAGCTACTCATTTACAGCCTTTAAATTTTATTTAGCATCTTGAGTATATTATGCCACAGAGAGATTTTTGTCTGGTGCTGTGTATTTGGGTTCCTAAATGCCTTTGTGTTTAGTCATCCATTTCTTTCTTTAGATTTTAAAAATTTTATACTATAATTGTCTTGAAATTGTTCTTCATGTCTGATATTCTTTCTAATGCCTGGTTGAATGTACTGGTAATGCTTTAAAATGTGTTTTTAAAATTGGTTCTTTTATATTTTCTATATTTACTTTTCTTTTTTTTAACCTCAACTTCCTTGATAATTTTTTTTTCTCTGCTTTTCATACATACTGCTAGTTTCTCTCTATTAGCTGACTTTCCAGGTTCTGTTTTGAATTTGTGTGGTCATTTTTACCTTCATTGAGGCCATTGATCTTTTTTTTTTTTACCAGCAAGACTTGAAATCTTCATTTGGCATTTGCCTTTGTCAGTATCTTTAAGTTAAGTACTTGAAGCCTTATGATGCTTGAAAGAGTTATGATGTCTTATTTTTCATATTACTTGTCACTCTATAATGTAATTTAGTGTCTGTGGGCTTGGATAACTTATCTAGTTTTATTTTGGTATTTTCTTATTGAGCAACCTTCTCTCAAAGACTCAATCCCCAGTATCACTCAGTGAGCATGAAACAAGCTACTGTAATAGCAACACATCTGTGGTAGTTTGAATATATGGCCCCCAATATATTCAGTATTTTATTAGTTTATAGTTTGCATCTGCAATCACCTTGTTAGAGGCAATGTCACTGGGGGCAGATCTTAAGGTGTGGTGATGGTTTGAGATTCCATTGTGCCTAGGGGGAGTTCCTGAAGTGTGCTGTGGCTTTTGGCTGTAGTTTTGCTCTGTGTGCTGTGTGCCTGGTTGGCTTTTCTCTCTCTGCTTGGCCCTGTGAAGGCAGGCCAGCTTCTTCTGCCATTATTGGAACTTCCCTGGATCTGTAAGCTTCAATAAATAATATTCCTTCCTCCCTAACTGTGCCTGGTCTGGAAGTTCATCTCAGCCAACCTGAAGCTGTCTGCTACAACATCATACTATTTAAGATGCAGTAATACACTTAAAAAGGATTTAAACCCACTGCTATAGCCAGAAAAAGAGAAGACTATCATAGAATGTGCTTTGAAGTTAAAAATGATTTGTGGTAAATATGTAAGATCAATGAAGGAGGCAGATAAATGGGAAAGTAGAGAAGTAGCAAAGTTAAATAAATGAAAATAAGGAAAGAAATGTAGAAGCATTTTAAGTCTAATTTTTAAAGGATAGTTTATTGCATAAAGAATGAAAAGTTAGGGCTGGAGAGATGGCTTAGTAGTTAAAGTACTTGCCTGCAAAGCCTAAGAACCCTGGTTTGATTTTCCAGAACTCACATATGCCAGATGCAGAAGGTGGCACATGTGTCTGGAGTTTGTTTGTAGTTGCTAGAGGCCCTGGAGTCTCCATTCCCTCCTCTCTCTCTCTCTCTCTCTCTCTCTCTCTCTCTCTTTCTGTCTGTCTCAAATAAAAATAAATTGAAGGGATTTGCAGAAGGGGCATAAAGACTGTAAGAACCATAGGTTGAGACACCATGCCCAGAGTCATTTCCTCTCTCTCAAAATAACTGACTGCTGCTCTCACAATGCATAAACCACAATGCTATGGAGAATACCTGCAACCCCACTAAGGAGGATTTCTAATGGAATGGGGCCAGGGATGAGGGAAAAGAGGGTATCAACACATGATGTATCCATATGAAATATGTTGCTAATAATAATAACAAAAAGATTTTTTAAATATTTTAGAAATGATCGTGTCATCTGAAAATAGGGCTAACTTGACTTCTTCCTCTCCAATTTACATCCCTTTTATTTCTTTCTTCTGTCTTATTATGACAAGTTAGCCATTTATTGTTCTGATGTTCTTTTATTTTCTTGTCACTGATTTAATCAGTTGGCTAAAATTATAGCTCATTAATTGATTAACGAACTATAGCTTTTTAAACATAATTTTGTTGTATATAATTGAGATTTACAACATTATGTTGTAGGACATGTATAGATAGAAAAATGGTCCATAGTGAAGTGAGTTGACATAACTTTCATCACACATAGTTACATTTTTGGTGATTTGGGGCAGCTAAGATCTATTTATTTTTAAAAATTTCCCCAATACAATATAATTTTACTACCAATGGCTCTCATTTTCCATGTTACTCTATAAAATTGTTCATTGTGTGCTTATATGATCATTTGTATCCTTTGATTATATCTTTCCATTTTTATATAACCATTTTCCAACTAATGCCAAGCTTTGATTTATTTTCAACTTTTTAAATATTTTTTATCTTTTTTTTAATTTATTTATTTATTTATTTGAAAGTGACAGACAGAGAGAGAGAGAAAGAGGCAGATAGATAGAGAATGGGCATGCCAGGGCCTCCAGCCACTGCAAACAAACTCCAGATACATGTGCCACCTTATGCATCTGGCTTATGTGGGTCCTGGGGAATCGTGCCTCAAACTGGGGCCCTTAGGCTTCACAGGCAAGTTCTTAACCACTAAGCCATCTCTCCAGGACCTTTTTTTGTTTTTATCTTTTACATGTGAGATCATGCAATATATTTTTCTTTCTGTGTCAAGCTTATTTCACTTAGTATAATAATCTTCCAGCTCTGTCTGTGTTGTGACAAGATATTCTTTTAAACACTGGTTCATATTCCTTTGTGAAAACACCACTTTATGCAGCTTGTTGTCAATTTTCTGTGTTCTTTAGAGATGTATGTATCTTACATTATATTATCCATTTGTCCATTGGTGGAAGCATAAATTGTTCTTCTATGTTGTATATTTTGAACAGTGCTATAAAGAAACCTGCATTATAGTTATTTTATGAAGGATTTGTTTCATTTCCTTTGTCTATACAGTCAGGAAAAAATGATAGTATATATTGTACTTCTACTTTTAATTTCTTGGCAATCTCCATACTATATTTCACAATGTTTAAAAGTAATCTACAGTCTAAATTACAGTAGAATGGGTTCCTTTATTTTTACATTCTGGCCAATATTTATCTCTAAACATTGTTATTATAACCATTTTATTAGGTAATAGAGTGATATCACATGTTGGTTTTAATTACCATCACTGATTATTAGCAGCATTGAACACTACTTTATATGGCTTGTTACCACTTCTGTGTGTGCTTTAAATAAAGATCCATTAGTTTTGTTATTTTTCTACTATTGAATTTTCTTTGTAAATTTTGGATATTAATTTTCAAAAATATTTTTGGATATTAATAAATTATCAGGTATGTTATTTGAATTGAAAATTTCCATTTTATAAACTCATTTCCTTTGTTTGAAGAGGCATTTTAGTTTGGTGTAGTCCTATTTATTTTTGTCTTTGTAGCTTGAAATTTTGGAATATCTAAAACATTGCTAAGATTCTTACCCATGTTCTCATCTATTAATTTTATATCTTCTTGTCACATTTGGACCTTTAATTTACTTTGAATTGATTCTTATATATGGTCCAACCTCATTGTTTTGTCTATGGAAATCCAGTTGCCTCAGTAACATTTATTGACCGAAGAGATTAGCTCTTTCCTCATAGTATACTTGTTGAAAGTTAGTTTATGTCTGAGAAATCTAATATATTCCATTAGCATGTTTTTTCTGTTCTTATGCCAGTGCCACATTTGCTTTTTTGATTACTATACCTTTATAATATATTGTTAAGTCAGGAAGTATGATGCTTCATACTTTGTTTATAATTTTCAGTATTATTTGGGTTATTCAGTATTTTGAGTTCCATATGACCTTTAGGACTGACTCTTCCATTTTTGTGAAAAAAAATGCTATTAGAATATTAATAGGAAGCCAGGCGTGATGGCACATGCCTTTAATCCCAGCCCTCGGGAGGCAGAGGTAGGAGGATCACCATGAGTTCGAGGCTACCCTGAGACTCCATAGTTAATTCCAGGTCAGCCTGGACCAGAGTGAGACCCTACCTCGAAAAACCAAAAAAAAAAAAAAAATGTTAATAGGTATTAGATTAAATCTATTTATCAACTTGGATAGTATATTTAATTTCTGTTGTAGGTACTTTGACTTATGATTCTAATCATGCAATTTAAAAGGCTGACTTTGATGGTAACCCTCTTGCTGGCAGACTTGCAAGAGGACATTGGGTACCACTTGTCCAGATACTCAAAACATGTGTGTTTATGCCCTGGGTCTCTCTCGTTAGTAAACTGCCAGCATTCAATCACTGGAGGTTTATATTTATTACCTTATCAAAATCTAATCATTATACCTTCAAATATATCATGATGGAGATTGAATTTGAACAGAAAAAGGTGTGGTGATATTCAAGCCATATCTGAACTATAGCAAGTAGTAAGAATATTTTATCAGTATTAGTTCTTCTGATGAATGAAGATCCATTTGTTCCTCTTGTTTGTCTATTCTTTAATTTTCATTGTACAGATATTTCGCTGCATTGGTTAAATTTATTATCAAGTATTTTATTTGTTTATTGATTGATTCATTTATCAATTCATTTATTGGTACTATTCTGAATGGGACTGTTTTCTTGAGTTCTTTTTCATCTAGGTCAGTATTCATGTGTGGACATTATAACTGATTTTTCAGATGTGGGAAGCATCCATTGAAGCCAGTGATCCCCAGAGTACAAGTACTAGCAGATCACCAAAGTTGAGGTATTGGGAAAGTCATTGGTTACTGACAGTGTGGACAGTGTGACAAGTTCCAGAGGCTGAGGATAAAACTACTTATTCATTAGTTCTCTCATCACAAAACAGACAGAGGAAATCATTCAGTGTTTTGAGCCACAAGTAGGATTGGGGAATGCTGACTACATATACACAAAGACCTAATCATCAAAGAGATGAAGTACTTTTGAATAGTAGAGGTACCGTGCCAACTGAAGCTGCAGAATGGAGAATAATGGAAAAGAAGATGATCATAGTACCTCATTCCATCCCAGGCAGGAGCCCACTCTCACTCAGATTTCAGTTCACTTGTAGCTTTTTCACAACCTGACCTTCCCCCAATACAAGTACTGTGGATTCTGAAAGTGAGAATAAGAACAGATATTTTCAGATAATTGGATCCTCTTTTGACAAAGAATTTTTGCTACTGAGCCTTCCAAATAAGGCAGGAAATCCTATCTAGTGGAACTTTCCAGAAACAGGCTACCAAATGACTGAAAAAATAGGGTTATTCAAGGAACAAAGATGGACAATCACAAATGACACATCCACAGCTTGAATGCACAATATCTAATATCCACTGGCTTTATTCTTTCTACTCCAGGAATGTTAGTGGAGGGTATTTTACACATCACTTTTCTTTCACCTTGAATGCAATGTAGGAAATGTGTTTTATATAATGCCCCTTAAGCTGAAATGAAGATGAAGGCAAAATTCTTTTTTAAATTATTTATAAAGTAAAGCAATTAAAATTTTACATCATCTCCTCCCACCACCTTTCTTTGTCCCCTCTCGCTCATCTCCCTCCACTGAAACACCACTCTTTCCTATTATTTCTTCTTCTATATTGTTGTCTTTTTCTTCTCCTTCCTTCATTGTCCATGAAAAACTGTTCACAAGTCTGCTGAAAATAACTGGCACTGTGAGGTCATGAATACAATGGCCATTCTATGTCTAGAGACAAAGCATTCCAAATCACTCTTCCCTATCCTTTTGCCTCTTACAGTCTTCCAGCCACTTCTTATATTATAATCGCTGAGGTACCAGCAGACATGATAGAGATATCTCTTTAAGTACTAAGCATGCAATTGTCACTTTTTCTCAGTACTTTGATGAGTTTGAGTCTCCCCAAGCAAACACCACCCTCTGAAGAGACACACTTTTGTAACCAAAAGTAAGAGCAGCACTAATATGTATGTATAAACATAAGTATTTAGAGAGCAATTTGTGGGCATAATATATCCATATAGCCAGACTACAGTAGTAATTTTACCTCTATGGTTTGTAGCCTTCCCAGCCATAAGTTTTTGACTAGATTTTTAGTATCAGACATGAATTCTTTCCCATGAAGCAGGCTTCACTCAAATCAAAGTAGAGAGCAATTGGTTACCCCTATAAAAGACATGCCTCTATTGCACTAGTGGACACATACTGCCTGGGTGGCTACTTACACATACATAGCTTGCAGATTCCACTGGGCATTGTGACTGTTGTTGAGTTTTCTCCTTCAGCAGGCAGCATAGCCCTTTCCAGCACTTGTCTGCTAGTGAAAAGAGGCAATATTCTTGTTCAGAAAAAAAAAATAGCACCAATCTTGGCATTGTGTAGAATAAACATGGTTTTACTAATTTAATTTAAAGATATACTAAGTAATCTCATCAGTGGTATATGGGGAAATTTATTACTTATATTAATGCCATTTTTCCACATGAAATATTTTAATTATAAGGTTTTATTTTTTATTATTAAATTGGGAAGCACTTCATTCTATAAAATAGAAAAAGGGATCCCCTTAGATAATAATTTTGACCATTTTTCCTTAGAAAATTAATGTTTGTGCTGTTCCAAAACCCATACCTCATAATTCATTTGCTACCATCTACTGAGCATTGACAGTCATGGAGTGATGATGTTCACTGACTGGCTTATTCCACTTTCATCTTCTTGATTGTAATAGAACATGCCTGGTCAATCTATAGGGATGCAAGATCTGGTTGATATCGGAGCACAGTTATCACCTGGACTTAGTGGTAAATTCTGTTTTAAAATTTAAGTGTCTTTGCTTTTTCATAGACTGAATGTACTTCATAGTTCTCAGCTGGTTCTTACTAGGCAAGTTTGTATAGAATCTTGTACACTTACTAAATACTTACATTCTCTTACACTTACTAAACTCCCATTAACTTTTCATCCTATTGGTTAGTGAATATGAAACATTTTTAGAAATAAAGACAATAGTGGTTATAGTGCTATACTTCTCATGAAACTAGTGGCATTTGATTTGACATCCTCATCAAATATTTTGAAATATTTTGACATGAGTATGAGAGGATAAAGAAAATTAATATTGTATAATATATTTTCATTTGACAGAATTTTCACCAAACAAGAATTATACCTTTCATGTACAAGTTTATAGCGAAAAGAAATAGTGAATCCTCTTTTATGCTTATTATACATGCATATTAAATCATTTTCCTAGATGTCTCAAATAAATGCTGGGTTTCACATGTGTGTTAGTGCATGTGTGTCCTAAACAAAATACTATGGATTTGTGTGTGTTGATGTTTTATCCTACCACTTTATTATATTCATTTATTAGTCTTGACTATTGTGCTTGGATATGAAATTTATGGGTTTTGTAATATTTTTATCATGAAGGTATCTGAAAATACAGATAATTTTACTTTGTGTTTTCTAATTTGGTATCTTTTATTTATTTTCTCATCTTATTGCTTTTGCTAGTAATTTGATGTCTATATTGAGTATAAGTAGTAATTCTGTGTCTATATTGAGTATAAGTAGTAAGCACTAGCATCTCTGCCTGGTACCAGATCTACATGGAAAAGCTTTTTCTCACTCACCACTGATGTTAGCTGGGTTTTCTTCAATGGCCTGTATTATATTAAAGAACTCTCTATTCCTAAGTTGTCAACACTTTGAATCAAGGGAATATGCTAAGGCTTGTCAACATCTGTTACTGTGTTATGTGAAAGAATAATGTAATTTTATTCTTTCTTTTTCAGATGTGTCTTTAATTTGGCTTGCTAATATTTCATTGCAAATAGTTACATGAATTTCACCAGAGATATTGCCCAATATGTTTTGCTCTTGCAGTATCTTTGTAGGGAAGTGAACTTTTTCTCATAAAATTTGCTTGAAAGCAAACTTTCTACCTTAAGTTTGGGGAAGTTTAAGAAGTATTAGAAATATATCTTTGAATTTTAGTAGAATTCAACTGTATAGTCATCTGGTCCCTACACTTGTATATGTTGGAGGTCATAAAGTATATTTTCAACCTCCTTATCTGTTAGTAATCTATTCAATCTTTCTGTATCTTTTTGGTTCAAATTATGTAGATTATATTTTCATTTTTTTTTTTTTTTGTGTGTGTGTGTGTGTGTGCCACAGCATATGTATGAAGGTCAGAGGATAATCTCAGGGTATGGGTTCTCTCCTTCCACCTTCTTTTGAGATAAGATTTCTCTTGTTTATCTGCTGCATGCACCAGTCTAATTCAAGACTCTCTTGGCTCCACCTTCCATTGCTGTAGTTACATTTAGATCGCAAATGTGTGTGCCACTTTGAGACTTTAAGTGGGTGCTAGAGAGGATTGAATTCAGGCAGACAAGCTTGCAAGCAGGCATTTTAATTGATGAGCCATCTTTCCAGCCCCATTCAGGTTATACTTTTCAAAATTTTATTGATTTATTCTGTTGTGAATTTGTTGGCATATACTTTCTCATAAAAATTAAAAATTTAATTAAATTGAAACTGTTTAATTAATTTAACTTAACCTGACACATAAAGATATATAATTTATGCATATTAATGAGAGACATATGATATGTTAATACATATATACATTAAACAATGCTTAAATCAAGCTTGCCATATCTGTCTCCTCAAAGCTTTATCATTTCTTTATGATAAAACACTCAAACTCACTTCTTATATCTACTTTTTGGATTTTATTTATTTATTTGCAAGCAGAGAGAGATAGAGAAAAGAGAGACAAAGAGAATGGGTATGCCAAGGCCTCTAGTTGCTGCAAACAAACTCAAGATGCATGTGCTATTTTGTGCATCTAGCTTTAAGTGTGTACTGGGGAATCAAACCCGGGCTGTTCGGCCTTGCAAGCAAGCACTTTAACTACTGAGCCATTCCTCCAGCCCTTTATATCCTTTCTGAATGTACAGAACATTATGTTGTCTGTGGACAAGCTGTCAATCACATCTTGTCATTCTATCTAATTGTAACTCATGAGCCTTTCTCCATTCTTCCTTATCCTCTTAGAACTAGTATTCTACCAGTAATGACTTTTAGATACTATTTTAGATGTCCCGTGAGTAAGATCACATGGTCTTTCTTATTGTGCCTGGCATACTTGTGTCTGACTTGTTTCACATCATATAATGATGTTTACTTCCTTTCATATTGTAAATGATAGGGTCATTTAAGGATGAATAGTATTACATCATGTATATGTATTATGTTCTCTTCAATCGTTCATCCATTAATGGCTAATTAGACTTTGCTCTTCTTAGCTATTGTGACTTGGGCTGCACTAAACATGTGAGTGCAGATGTCTCTTTTGCATAATGATTTCATTTGAATTGGATCATGTGGTAATTCTATTTTAGTTTTTTGAGTAGTCATCATACTGTTTTCTCTAATGGCTGTTCTAATTTACATTCCCTTTTCTCTCACCAAAACTTATAATCTACCTTTGTAATAGTATAATTTTCATAGGAGTCATGTTTATACCTTCTTGGAGCTCAATTATTTTGAACATTTTCTTCTTATACATATTACTCATTTGTATACTTTCTTTTGAGAAATCTATGTTTAGACAATTTTTACATTGGACTATTTGTGAGTTTGCAATTAAGTTTTTAACTCTTATATATCATAAATATTAACTTCTTACAAGGTGTACTGAAATATTTTGTCCCATTCAGTAGGTTGTATCTTCATTATTGTGACTGCTCTGCAGAAGAATTTTGGCTGATAGAAGCTCATTTGTTTATTTTTGGTTTTGAGTCTTGTCAAAAGAAAATGCTATTCCAATATTAAAGCATTAGATCTCTATCTTCTCGGAGGCTCATGGTTTCACATGTTAATTTTAAGTTTTACATTTGATTTAATTTTTGTAAGTGGTAAGTGGCAAGGCTTTCTTTATTCTGTGGCATGTGCAATTTTTCCATCACTGCTTATTGATATAACACTATACTTTCTATAATGCATAGTCAGTATTTTCTGCAAAATTTGGTTGACTACCTATGGGTGAATTTATGGTATTTTGTCTCTCTATTGAATTTCTCATTAAGATTATTAAGATCATCATTTCCAATCTTTTAAGATAATTTACAAATTTTCACTTTGGGGGAATCAGGTATTGGAGAAGCATTTTGTTCTATCAGTGGTGTCACATTTACTTGAGTTTTCATTTTCATGTGTTCTGCATTAGTAATACACATTTGGTGGAATAAATGTGTCTTTTGACTATGCTAATTTTTAAAATATTTAGTTGCTTTTATGAGAGAGGGTGGAGAGAAAATGAGCACACCAGGGTCTCCTACCACTGCCAATGGACTCCAGACACATGCACTACTTTGTGCATCTGGCTCTAAGCAGATAATGAAGAATTGAACCCAGGCTGGCAGGCTTTACAAGCAAGTGCCTTAGCCTCTGAACCATGTCTCCAGTTCCTGATCAGATTTTATAGGGAAATTTTTTCTCCTGCAGATCAGTTTTTGGGCAGTATATTATTGGTTGGGCAGAGTTCATTAGCTGAGGCTGAGGGCAGGCACAGTGGTATCATCTCTATTCAGTTTCTTCCTGAGTTCTCAATATCAGTGATCACTGTCAGTATCTCAGTGGTCTCCATTATGGACTTTGTAACAGCTTAGGTTGCTAAGGGTTTTTTTTTTTTTTTTTTTGTAATTTTTAAAAATATATTTTATTTTTTATGTATTTGAGACAGAGAGAGAGAGAAAAAGAAAGAGAGAACGTGAGAGTGAGAATGGGTGCACCAGGGCCTCTCGCCACTGCAAACGAACTCCAGATGCATGTGCCACCATGTGCATCTGGCTTATGTGGGAACCTGGAGAATCGAACCTGGGTCTTTAGGCTTCCCAGGCATGTGCCTTAACCACTAAGCCATCTCTCCAGTCCAGGTGGCTGAGGTTTTATGTCACAATGATTTAAAGGGAAGTTCTGTTTTCATTCTGTTCTATTTTCATTTTTTCCCATAGTAGAGAGTCTTAACAGAGGAAGGGCATTCTTTGATTATGTGTGGAAGAGACCATAAGTAGACATGGCAGTGTTGTGATCAGAACAGAGGCACTCAAAGGGAGCCAAGATCTCACTGAACTACTGTGGTACCTGAAATATGGACTCAGGTTCACCCTCTACAGTATGACTGGGCATAGATGCCCCAAGCTGATACAACTGTGTGGCATACTATAGTACCTTGGGCCCAAAGAAACAAAAATGTAGCTGTGACTGTGACTCTGGGTGTCAGAACAAAGCACTGAAATGCATTTGGGGATGAAAATGTGTCATTAATTTTCTTCCATTGCCTGATAATTTATTAAATATTTGTAATTAAAAATGTAGCAGTTTTAGATGGTGTTTAAGTAAACCATTTGCCCTCTTCTCTATTAGTTAGAACAGGGGAAATATGCTCAACGTGATGTGTGAGAGTTTCTTTAAAATAAATTCATAGACCAATTTTCCTGTGGTTTATACCTATATGGTTCTACTTGAAAATCCATGGGTGCTTGCTCCTCTTTATCTTTTATGTACTCTGAACTACAGTTTTTGTTACTCTACTATTTAAGTTCTACCAATGTGCCCTGTTTTATTCACAAAAGGTCCTTATTTCTAAAATGCAAACATTGTTTGATATTCTGTGATTGCTGTTTTATTTTAAATAAAAACTAAAAATATATAAATATGCCAGGTGTGGTGGTGCATGCCTTTAATTTCAGTGCTCAGGAGGCAGAGGTATTAGGCTCACCATGAATTGGAGGCCACCCTGAGACTACACGATGAATGCCAGGTCAGCATGGGCTCGAATGAGATCCTACCTCCGAAACAAAATAAAAAAATAAAAAATATTTTTAAATATTTTATCCAGCACACACAGCTCACTGAAGACTTTCTGACTACATGTTTTTTGCTTGTTTTTATTTTCAGCCATTTTCATCATCTACTTGGTCCTAGACTACAATCATTTTATATTTATCTTTTGAAATCAAGGAAAAAATTGGATATTCTGTTTTTGATAGATGCAACAGAAGCAGCTCTGTGGTAACAAAAGTGAGTCATCTCTTAAGTACTGGTAAATGCTTTAACCAGAAAGCAACTGAGTTTTTTTTTTTTTAACATTTTTTATATTTTATTTATTTATTTATTTATTTATTTATTTATTTATTTATTTAAGAGACAGAAAGAGGCAGAGGGAGAGAGAAAGAGAATGGTTGAGCCAGGGCCTTTAGCCAATGCAAACGAACTCCAGATGTGTGTGCCCCCTTATACATCTGCCTTATGTGGGTCCTGGAGAGTCGAACCGGAATCCTTTGGCTTTGGAGGCAAATATCTTAACTGCTAAGCCATCTCTCCAGCCCATCTACTGAGTTTTAGGTTTATATATTTTTGCTTTGTTCTCATGGGAATACTGATTCTTCCCAGAAGTACAACATTGGCAGCCTCAAATTTCAATTTTGTCTCCACAGTTCTGTGAAATTGCCAAAACCCTTTGCTGACTTTTCTACTTTATTGTATCAGTCCCTTGATTTGTTTTGGCTCCTCAGCCTCTCCTCTTTTGCCAGATGTTGGCAGATTTCCCCAGCATAAAGTATATTCTGTATGTACAAGTCACCTCAGTGAGTGACCTTGTTCTGGAAAATTGTCCTCATAAGTCCTAGCAGGTATTTCATTCTTATTGTTTCTTCAAATAGGGATGTGTGTGTGTGTGTGTGTGTGTGTGTGTGTGTGTGTGTGTGTGTGTTGCATTTGGACTTTTTAGTAGTTGTTACTGTTTTAAGACACTGGAAAATTACATGTGAAAAATCATAGAAATATGATTCTTATTTCTTTCAACTAAATGTGTCTTTTCCAAGACACACAGTTTATATTGTCTTTCATCTGGTATCACTCTTTCCTATTACCTGAATCCCCTTTTGTAGTGAATATTTTGCAACACTTAGAATTTATTAAAACAACAATATAATCTGTTATTCAAGATATGGTTGAGAAAAAATGAGCTTTAGTGAAAAAAAGAGATTTTGGACCTAGAACTTTTCTCCATGATAGGCTTTGTACTTTCCCACATAAGCATGGCACTTCTAGGATACATACTAAATGCACTAGATATCCCATCTATGTAGTACAGATAGAGTGAGGAATTAGGGAGGACTAGAAATTAGAATAGCTTGGCCACAAAAATTTTACTAACTTGTGCTTAAAAAACAAGAGGGCATATCTCTTTATTGTTGTTGTTTTGTTTGTTTGTTTGTTTGTCTGTTTTGAGGTAAGGTTTCACTCTAGCCCTAGCTGACCTGGAATTCACTATGTAGTCTCAGAGTGGCCTTGAACTCATGGCAATCTTCCTACCTCTACCTCGTGAGTGCTGGGATTAAAGGTGTGAGCCACCACTCCAGGCAAGAGGACATATCTTGTCTGACAATCAGGTGGGTCCACAGTTGGGTAGGATTATTGATGGCTTTTGTCCCATAACAGATAGAGTATCACATTCTGACATGAAATAAGTTATCTGTCATGTCTAATTCTACAAGCAGAAAGTGTGGGGTCTTCACCAACAGGGGCTTACCACCAGCTTTGGTTGACAACCAAGGGCAATGGCAGTAACCTATATTTTTAGGGGCCCGTGTAGCCTCCTCCACTAGGATACATGAGACCCACACCTCTTAGAATACCTAATATCACCTAGTGGTTAAGGAGAGAGGGGAGTCAGGTTCATCAGTTGTGTAACCACTGGCAAATTGTCCATTCCACTGTAACTAATCTTACACCCATGACCATCAAGCAACCCTAATTTAACTCAATAGGTTAAAAAATGCATGAAACTAAGTTAAGATGGGGAAGAAGGGAAGAATTAGCTGGGAGCAAGGGAGAATAGGAAGGTTAAATACCATAGAATGGTTAAAAAAAAAAATGCTCACCACCTAATCTCAGGGAGCAGAAGGGTTGTCCTGACCACATTTTTTCCCTGTGTGGTACTGCCAATAATTAGAATGAAGACTGTTTGGCTATAGCAGAGTGAATTTCCTGTGACCTTCCAGAAAGGGGTGACAGTATCTTCTCACCACACACTAATGTTCTGGGCAGTCACTCTCATGAGGGAGGTGATCACATGGTACTCTTTTTGGGACTTTTGACAGCACTTAGCAGTTCACAAATGCTTAGTAAATATATCTTGGTGAAGTGATGCCAGTAGGATGTCCATTTGCAGCTTAGTTCATAAATTTCTACCTCTCTGTGTATGTTTAAGTGTCAATTTTGTTGGCTTCAATTTTCAATGAGCTCTAGTGGGAAAGAGTGGTCAATTTAAGAAAGTATATTTTTCAAGGCTAATCTTGGTGAATTTTGTCATGGAAATTTTCACAAGGATATGCCCAATATTCTATCAATTTAGACCAACACTAACTATATGTACATAAAAACTGAAACTAGGATATTTCCCCCTCCTAGCATAACTACTTCAATTTAAAATTCATTGTCTGGACTAAGTGAATTGTATCACTCTGAAACAATCACTGGCATGAAGTGTGTTTAGCTTATTATCTCTGCTGGAAACCTGCTATGTTCTTATACCCATTCTGCTCAGTACAGATATATTGAGCACTTACTGTATGTGAAGCAAGGAGTGGGAAGTAGCACAATATTTTGCCCTAAAAGTCCTGACAGTCCTGACAAACAAAGAAGTATTATGGTGCATTGTAAGGCTAAGTGGAACTTAGGAGCTAAGGTGAGGATGCAAGGTTGGGGAATCCAATGTAGATAGAGAGAAAACAATGTTGTAGCCTGGTTTGAACGCCAGGAAAAGTCACTAAGGTAGAGGAGGGATGATGAGACAGCACCAGGAGCACCATCAAGAAAGTGTGAAATGTAATGACTGTTAATGACCAAAGAATAATTGTGTGAGCAGCAATTATAGTGTGACTGAAATGAATCAGTGCCTAAGCAATTGGTTATATTTAGGTTGGCCCTGTTAACTCTGGGAACCCCTGACCCTAGACTTGGCAAGCATCAAAAGTGCCTGTGCTCATGTACTTCTGTTGCTTATGAAAAGGAAGGTTGCATACTTGGAAAAACACATGGACTTTAGACAGATAGCACAATACTTGGCTTAAGCAAAGAAACTAAAAATTCTAAATGAAATTCCTTTCCTTAGTTGCTAAGTGCTTGCTAATGTACAAGCTTTGTGATGAGTGCTGAAGAGGATTCCACTTCCACAAATTACTGGATTTATGAATGTGAGAGAGTTATTTAACCTTTTTAAGCCTCAGTTTATTTATTTATGGGAACAATCAAACCAACCTCATTACATTAAAATAAGCATGAAAAGAATTAATACATGTCCAGAATATAATGTCTAGAATCAGTCTCATGGTAAGTGATCAATTTTATTTGCCATTGTTATATATTATTACTTATATGATTTTAATTTCTACATAGTACAAAATGTGAATAGATAACCATGAGAAATTTACAGAATAGCTCAGAAAACCAGGCAGGTAAGAAAGAATGAGTAACTCAAAATACCAGGTAAGGAGTGCAGAGGAGGCTTACAAATATTAAATGCTACAGATATTGAGAGGAATGAAAAGTTCAAGATTCAAAGACCTGGGGGTTCATTGGAGGGCACCTATGTAGGCAAAGCAAAGTGAGAGCCAAAGGTCAAAGTGAGGACTCAAACAAGATTTCAAGTTA
This sequence comes from Orientallactaga sibirica, assembly GCA_036365145.1. Lineage (NCBI taxonomy): Eukaryota > Metazoa > Chordata > Mammalia > Rodentia > Dipodidae > Orientallactaga > Orientallactaga sibirica. The sequence continues at coordinate 51,884,853 of JAEOAD010000005.1, forward strand.
TTCCCTTATTGGAAGCAATGGTAACCCTTTTACATTTCACTGGATTTTGAGTTATGATCATCTTCTTAAGGTGAGATTGTTTTTTAATTTATACAACATTTTTGCATTTACTTTCTCATACATGTGCACACTGTTTTAAAAGCTTTTATATTTTAAAGTATTCATCACCTACCATTCAGAAAAAGTAATTTATGTAAATATTTCCATCTTCATACATAATATATGTTTTATATGATATATCGAAACAAATTTAGATAAATCTATAAAGTATAAATAATTATCTACTTAAATATTTTGAATATTTTTCCATGCCCACAAATATTCATTTTACTTATGCTGGTTGCATCATATTTCATCTTGATAAACTGCATGAACCAGGATAACTGTCTTTTATAAAGACATATTACTTGTTTCAATTTTTAACAACTGTATATTATGAGCTTTTTGTTTTTAGTTAAGTGTATGAGAAACTTTAAAATCACTATTATACTTTAATAACCAGTACAAAAGCTATAGTGAACTAAACAATGACAAGTTTTAGGTATATAAGAGAAATAATACTACTGCCCCCAAACTGGGGAGACCAACAAGTAAATATTGGATCACCAATTACCGGGGAAGAAACCCAAAGGCTCAATCTCCTTTAAGAACCAGTGCTAACATATGAAAAGCTGATCTTAATTGGAAGAATTGGTGAAGGCTCAGTGTAGACAATATCAAGAGTTAAAAACTTGAAGGGGACCCAGTCACACCTGAGGGCTTTATTTGTCAAAGCTTTACCCAGTACTCACTGAGTATCAATTTCCAGTTGAGAAGAAATGAAAAGGAATCACTATGAAACATCTGAGAACATGCTAGTCTAGGGAAGATCCCTGAGGAGAAGCTATTTAACACGAGCCTCACCCACTAAAGTTGCAGAAGATCTTAACTGTCCTAAGTAAAGTGGTTATCAAACTCCAGTCCACTCAGCCTTCCATATGGAAGAAGGGAAACACCTAATTCTAAACTTTCTGGTCATCTCATCCTAGCTAGGAAAGGGTCATATGTGGAGTTCACCTTCTGGAGGTAAAAGTTCTCTAAAGACCAACACCTAACCACAAAACCATACCACTGAACTGCTGAGGAATGGTTGCAGTCCTGCTGACACAGTGCATTGTATTTCATAATTAAGAACATATTGCAGGCAATGCTATAAGAAAAATACAGTGGAAGAGACAGAGCAAGTATCAGAACCAGACTCAAGTATTATAGTTATGTTGAAATAAATATCAGGAACATTAAGCAACTGTAGTTAAAACGAAAAGGGCAAAAACAGATGACCTATGTAAGTAGAGGGATAGAAATTCATTGATTCAAAAGAAGATGTTTAGAGATCAAAATCACTGCAACTGGGATGGAGAATGCCTTTTCTGAATGTTTTAGTATAGTACACTGAATATTGGGCTGAGAACAGAATCTCTGAACTGAAGGATGTGTCAATAGAAACTGCAAAAACTACAAAGCATGGAGGAAAATGACACAATAAATTAACTCTGAGGAAATAGCAAGAGTATAAATATATTCAACGAGTACATACAAAGAAGAAGACAAGAAAGGAACAGGAGATATAATTGAAAAATGACATGTTATTTCTCAAATTATTTTCATACACCAAACTACAGATGCAGGAAGTTAAGAAAACACCAACAGGATAATTACCAACAAGGTAAAAGGACCCTTATACATCAGTGTTACATTATCAAAGGCAAAGAAACTATCTTGAATGAAGACCTATAGAGAAACGGGAATTAATCTAATTTCCCATCAAAGATCATGCAAGCAAGAAAGAGGGGTGAAACATCCAGGGTGCTAAGAAGGAAAAAGGAACATTGCTCTGCAAAAATATCCTTCAAAAGTCCAGGAGAAGTGAAGAGTTTTAAAATGCAAAATTTAAGGGGATTTGTAGTCAGGAGACATGCCTCAAAAGAAAAGTTAAAAGAACTTTGGAGAGAGATAGAAGAATTAGACAGACAAAAGACTCAAACTTGTATTAAAAGGGGGAATAGCAAATGACAAAGAATATTTTTAAAAGCTTTACTTTTTTGTTTTACATTTATCTAACACATACCAGTTATTTCCAATACTAATAATATCCATAAGGAAATTTGATTTTTGTATTTTTATTTTATTCCTAGAAGTTTTCTGGTTTCAGATTTTATTGCCTTTAATTCAGTTTTAGTTATTTTTCTGTGTCCCAAGAAGGATACCCAATTTGTTAATCCAGTGGTGGTGTGGGGGATAAAGCTGACTTTGAAGAGCAAGATGCTCCTTCAGTATTCAGACCCCTACTTTCAAAAAAGTCAGCATTCTTTCTGCTGTCCCAGTGCAGAACAGCTAACCAAATCTGGATGGTAGTAATCTCTCAAACCATTGCATCTGCTTGGGCACTGCTACTAGTTTGAAACATTCATTTCTTTCTGAGCCATACTCTTTTCTCACATCAGCCCATTGTTTTTTCTAAACTCAGCCCTACACAAGTTCTCAGGACAAAGGAAGAGCATAGCCAGCCTCTCACACAAACTGCTTCCAGTCCAGTCCAGACAAAGCTCTTTTTTTCCCCCCTCACAAGCCAAGCCTACAGAGTCCATAGTTATTTCTGCATTTAGATCTGTAAACTCTCAAATAATCCATCAAGTTCTACTTATAGCACTGCAAGTTTGCATACCTTTTGACATTCCTTCCACAAACAAGTTCCCAAAGACCAAAATCCATATGGTCAGATTCATCACAGCAATGACTCTATTTCTCAGTACCAATTTTTCTGTTGCAATTACCTTCTTATTGATGGGACAAATACCAGAAGCAACTTATGGAAGAAAAGGGTTAAAAATTTCCATGGAAAGCTTCATCGTGACAGAAGAAGCTGACTCACTTTATCATAACATCAGTGAGAACAGCCACCACCAGCAAGCACAAACTGAGAATAAACTCACAGGGGTGGATTTCACCTCAAAGTCGGCCTCTGGTGACATACTCCCAGACTTTACAAGGAGGTTACTAAGTAGCAAACATAGTCACAGACACCTGAGTCTATGGGGACATTTGCATTCAAAATCACCATAAGAATATTAAAATTATTTGTTTTTGTACTCAGAAGAAAATGTCACTGATATTTTTTTAAAAATAATAGCATTAAGTATGTAGATTTATTATAACTATTAGAACATTATTAAATATTCCACTCCATGAATATAGAATGCCTCTAGTTAAGCTTTTTTTAACCTTTAGCCAATATTAGTGTAGAAGATTTTCATCTCCTTACTTATTCCTAAGTATATTTTTCCTCTTAGTTCTATTGTGAATAAATTATTTTCATCTTATTCTTCTCAGATAGTTCAGTGTTACTCTGTTGATATGCACTTGCTTGTTTCATGTTGGCTCTACTTTATATCTTGCATGTTTGTTTATCCATTTTTAAAGATGTTTGTGCAATTTTGTGAGTTTTTAAAAAATAAGATCATGCCACTTCTTTCAGATTTATTTTATTTTATTGCCTAATTGCTCTAGCTTAATATTTCTGATACTTCTGATACTATATTTAATGTAAGTAGTCAGAATAGGTACCCTTGTGTTATTCCTGATCTTTAAGGTAAAGCTGTTTACCTTTTTCATTGAGTAAATCAATTGTGAACTTGTTTGTTTGTTTGTTTTTTGTTTGTTTGTTTGTTTGTTTGTTTTTCGAGGTAGGGTTTCACTCTAGCTCAGGCTGACCTGGAATTCACTCTGTAGTCTCAGGGTGGCCTCGAACTCATGGTGATCCTCCTACCTCTGCCTCCCGAGTGCTGGGATTAGAGGCGTGCGCCACCACGCCCAGCAATTGTGAAATTCTTCTATGTGGCCCTTATTATTTTGAGGGAATTTTTTCTTGGTTTATTGAGTGCATTCACAATGAAAGGGTGCTAAATTTTATTAAATACTTGTGCTCTATCTATTGGGATGACCAAGTGTCTTTCATTGTTTCTTCTGTTACTATGATCTATCACATTGATTGTTTTTATTATTCTGGCACAACTTTACAACCCACCTCATCATGGTGTATGATCCTTTTAATACATTATTGATTTCTTGTAATGTAGTGAGGATTTTTGTCTCTATATTCATTAGGAATATTTTAGTTTTCTTTAGCATCTATGTCTCACATTGGCATTAAGGTAACATTGAGATAGGACAGAAAGAGAGGGAAATTTTGAGAACATGAGAAAAGAGTAAGAGCCTCCAAAACAAGAGTCTGGTCAAAGTCTCTTGCCAGCAGCAAAGAAAGAAGTCCCCACAACTAACAACTATTATGGACTTTCTCCCTTTCTCAACTGTAATTCTACAATTCTTCATGAATTTCTTCCCAATCCTTAGCTATAGTAAATGGCATGTCCTCCATCTCCTGTGCACTCCTCATGACTACTGGCTTGATCTCATGAGATTATAGCACTAGAGGAGATCCCCTATAATTTCAATTGTCAAGAGGGCAACAAATACAGAGGAAGGAAGAGTACCCTAGAAACTCATCAAACAATGTTATTCTAAAAATCTTTTAGAAACCTATATACAGTCACCACCATAACCCTTGCTTGTGACTCTGTCATAAAGAAACCTATAATGATCTTCTCAAGAGGGCTTATTTTTATTCCCTTTTAAAAAAGTATTTATTGACTATGGTAAATTGACACCACAGATTCCCTACTGGCTCAGATATATGTAGTTTTGCATACATCTGGATATAGGAATTTCTTAACACTTTCTCAATTCCTCATGAAGAAAATCAGTCCTAAAACCATTGTTCACTTCACATCTTTACAGGAGAAAGATGGTGTGGTAGTTTGAATATATGTCCCCCAATATATTCGGTGTTTTATTATTTTATAGTTTGCATCTGCAATCACCTTGCTAGAGGCAAGGTCACTGGGGGCCCGGTCTTAAGGTGTGGTGTGGGTTTGAGATTCCATTGTAAAGATATGCAAATGTGCCTAGCAGGAGTTCCTGAAGTGTGCTGTGTGACCTTTTGGCTGTAGTTTTGCTCTGTGTGCTGTGGTGGCTGGTTGGCTTTCTCTCTCTCTGTTTGTCCCTGGAAAGAGCAGGCTGCTTTTCCTGCCTTTATGGAACTTCCCCTGGATCTGTAAGTTTCAATAAATAATATCCCTTCCTCCATAACTGTGCCTGGTCTGGAAGTTCATCTCAGCGAACCTGAAGCTGTCTGCTCCAGATGGTGTGGATTTTCTACTCTGTTGACCTTTTTTTACTGATGTTACCCTGAGCTTTCTCTTAAATCCTTGATTGAGTGAGTTCTTCATGGCTGGGATTATATATTATATACCCTATGCTCTGTAGGTACTGCATAAGAATTCTTCATCAAATGTTTCATGGATGGATAAAAATAGGAAATAAATAGGTATAAAATGGCTGGATACATACCCATGTAACCCATCGCTTACTTAGACAACATGAGTTTTGGCTTGAAAAGGTGCTTAAGAGTAAATGTTGTATTATTCTGCCACCTCTCCCAAGTTCATTCATGAATGAAAGACAAATAAATATACAGCAAGAACCTATGTAAGCTATGTACATTAATATAAGTGAAGCAGCTATTTATGTTTTAAAACACTCATGTTACTGGCCTGTCTTTTCAGAGCTGAGATCTCAGCATTGTCTTTGCCAGTGATACATCATCTAATCAACTCCTTTCATCCTTTATTTTACATGCAAAGAGGCCACCCTTGGATCTTAAAATTTTTTTCAGAAATCTCACTGGAAATTACAAGAGTAACAGATACTAAAACTCAGGCCACCATATGACTAGCTCTTTCTAATAGAGAAAACCCTGTTTCAAGTCTAGAATAATTAGGATATGTGAGAAATGACTCAAAATCTTTGAGTGAAAAATGCACATCAAAGGTAAATTTAGTATTCAGAGATCATTATTTTAGACCTCCAGCTGTGAGAGAACAAGACTACCTACTGTTAACAGATGTCTGCTAATACTTACTGCTAATAATTGAAAGAGTAACAACAATATTGAAATTAATCTACAAGAACAAAATGTGTGCACATTTGCCTGTTCTCACTTTCTTCGTACATATTAGTGGGTCTGTGTAATACCTAAAATGAGTATTTTGTATTATGAAATTGAGGAGAAAAAAAACATAAAATAGAGTTCCTGATAGGGACAGTGGTTTAAGATATTTAATACTTACTGGCTAGAAAGTAAATTTAAGTTAAGGATCATGAGGAAATATACTTTTCAGAGCAAATACATAATACCAAAATAATTATAAAGGGTTGTGCATTTATAGGAAAAGATTCCACAAAAGTTTCTAAATTAGGGAAAGAAACTGACAAAAGAATGAAATGACAAATTTCTTCCATGAGTAGTACTCTCTCACAACTCTTCACCATCTCCATCAGAGGTTCTCTCTCACCTCCTTCATCATTTCCACCAGTGGCTCTCTCTCACTTCTTTCACCATCTCCACCAGCATTTCTCTCTCACCACTTTCACCATTTCCATAAGTTGTTCTCTCTTGCCTCCTTTACCATCTCCACCAGTGGTTCTCTCTCACCCCCTTCACCATCTCCACCAGTGGTTCACCATCTCCACCAGTGGTTCTCTCTTACCTCCATCACCATCTCCAACAGCAATTCTCTCTCATCTCTTTCACCATTTCCATAAGTTGTTCTCTCTTGCCTCCTTCACCATCTCCTCCAGTGGTTCTCCTCTCTCACCTCCTTCACCATTTCCATCAGTGTTTCTCTTTCACTTCCTTCACCATTGCCATCAGTGGTTCTCTCTCACCTCCTTCTCCATGTCTACCAGTGGTTCTCTCATCTCCTTCTCCATCTCCACCAGTGGTCCTCTCTAACCTCCATCAATATTTCCATCAATTGTTCTCTCTCACCTCCTTTACCATCTCCATTAGTGGTTCTATCTCACCTCCTTCACCATTTCCATCAGTAGTTCTCTTTAACCACCTTCACCATCTCCATCAATAGCCTACAGAAATCTTACTTAAGATTTTAAAACAATATAATGAATTTTAAAAAATATTTTTATTTGTAAAAGAACAGATCTATAAACAAATTACACAACTTGTACAAGGACAGAAAGTTTGTGTTTAGAACTATAAAAATGATTCCTACTATATTCTATTAACTACTATAGTATATTTACCCCCTAGCTGGTTAGAAAGTAGGTCTCAAAAGTGGAGCAGGGAGAGATAACAAACTTTTTGGGTGGCTAATGAAATAAAGCCATTATTGTAGCTGTTACCTTCTTGTTGCTAGGAAAGAAAAATTCACCAGGTACAGCTTATGGAAGGAAAGCATTTATTTTGTTTTGGAATTTCAAGTGGAAGTCTCATCATGGTGGAAAAAGCATAGCAAAGCAGATAGCTGGAGATCAAATCCTGTCACATTAGCTAGGAGGAAGCAATGAGAGTGAGTTAACTAGAAGTTGCAATAGGACTGGATAATAAAGTCCTAAGTTGGTCCACAATGACACACGTCCTCCAAGGCTCACCACCCAAAGGATCCACGTGCTCAGTATAAAGCTTAGTCACAAACAGGTGATGATATGGTAGACATTTCACATTCAAAGTAACACAGAAAAAAATTATAATGAAAATTCAGTGTATTTGATAGGTATGTTTGTGTTTCTATGAGCTTCTAAATTGTATCAAACACCTTTAACAGGTGGAGGCAGTCCTTAACATTCAAGGTTAAGGCCATATGAGGAAAGAAAGCACTTCTTAGCCTATCATTTCAACGTCTGTGATCTTACCTATGAGGAAATTGAGGCGTCATAAAAACTTACACATTTCTTAAAAGGTCACTCTGCAAGATAGTAAATAGGTGTCTGATGACCAATGCACTGTTATACTACCTACATCTAATGAAATAGAGAAAAAAAAAAAAACATTTATATGAGATATCATAGAGCCAGTTCTTTTTTTTCTTCTTTTTTTTTTTTTTTTTTTTTACTTTGTTTTTCAAGGTAGGGTCTCACTGTAGCCCATACTGACCTGAAATTCACTATGTAGTCTCAGGGTGGCCTTGAACTCATAGAGATCCTACTACTTCAGCCTCCTACATGCTTGGATTAAAGGCATGCACCACCAAGCCCAGATAAGGCCAGTTCTTTTTTAAGGATGAAGCAAATGTAGTGAGTTTAAAGATGTTCTAAGATTGTTAGAATCTTGGCAAAAGGGAGCTAATATATGAAAACTCTTTCAATATGAGTGTATCTATATTGCTTATCTTAAGCAATGATAAAATATTCAACCAGTTATCAAAATGATGTCAGGATAAATATTTTTATTAATTCTAATTACTTTTGCTTAACTTTAATTATTAATAACTCAATGGCTTCCCACTTTTCCCAACTTCAATCTTAAAGAGGGCAAATATGTTTATCCTTTATTCAGCCCTGAAAATAAACTATAGATCTGTTGTTCAAATAAAAGCTTAAAAAGAAACTCTATCTATTTTTCTGTAAATTAAATAACCAGTGAGTATATTATTTATCATGACATTTAGGGACTTTTGAAGACCTTGAAAGAAAATCTGTAAATTCTGACATTAACACACAGAAAAATCAATTTGATAAATGCAGGATTTGGATTCATTTTATTTTAAGGTGAAAATGCAAGTGAAATATGAGCTTGAAAGTTTTATTAATCCTTTGATCCTTGGTTTGCAAAGGCTGACAGTCCTCCATTAGGCACTTGAGAAGTTTTAGTGATGGACAATCTGTCAGTAAGCCTCTGGCCATGGACCTTTCTTGTAGCCAAGTGGCCTAGTGATCAATATGATATGACCTAGTGGAAACTCTTGTCAGGGCTGTCATCACATTGTGACTTGCAAAGAATATAAATATAGCCTGTCTGATTTGCTGTGATATTTTGTTGTCCTGAGATTTGCTGTTCTTTGAGCATCCATTTTTCCTTTAGTGGGGTTTACAAAACATAGCATAGCAAAACAACCATGATATCAGTGCTGGGGCCATAATAGAATCCCCACTGTGTGGTTTTAGACATAATTTTTAGATCTGAGTCTCTCTCTCTCTCTCCTTTTCTATGTCTCGCTCTTCTTCCTCCCTCCCTCCATTTTTCTACTTTTCCCTCTCCCTATCTCCTTTCTCTGGTACAACCTCTATAAATCTAAGAATAAAGTATAGTAGGGTAAAGTGACTGAAAACTTTATATGTGTTAAACCATGTAGAGCAGCAACATATGTGACAATACATTGGCACTATGTAAAATTTATCATATTACCACAGTTATTTATCAATATTCAGAAATACTTTAATATCATTAGAGCACTTTGAGGTGAGAAAATAAAGACTGTGTACGATACATAGGTCTTGACTCACACAGTATTGTGACCTTAGCCTTGTTCATGGTTAGTGGGCCACAGACTCCCACACTTGAAGAAAGTATACTAGATAAATTTATTAAATATAAATATTCATGGAGGCCTCTTGTGACTGAAGCACTATAGCTTATACCTGTGGACAACTCTGAACAGGACAAATGAGGTCCCTTATCCCACAGAGCATCCACTGAAGTAGAAGAGGCAAGGAAAATTCATAACAGATACATAAATAAGGTAATTTCATAATGTACAGGTGATAGTTACTATAAAATATGTGGAATGGGAAACCAGGATGAAGGGTTAGTAAGAGCAAATTTGGGTAAATCTAGATTAGAATTGGAAGCACTAAAAAAATGCCCCAATGAGGAAAATAATCTGCCAAGGGCAACTGTGGGGCAAAGGGAATGGGGGCATCAGTGAAATGATCGCTGTATGTATAAGGTATACTAAGAGAGAAGAGACGCAGAAGAGGAGGTAGGAAACATACTAAGAGCCTTTCAGTAACACCTAAGCTGCTCGACAGATCTAAGATTAGACATTAATTCTGCCTTCTTCCATAGCTAACGAGAGGATAAAATACCACATTCATGCAATGATAAGAATCCCAGGCTCAGGGCTGGGGAGATGACTCAGTGCGTAAGAAAACATGAGGAACTGAGTTCCATTACCCAGTGCCCACTTAAAATTCCAGCTATAGTGATGACTGCATTTCTAGCACTGGGGATGCAGACATGATAGATCACTAGGGCTTACTTGCCAGCCAGTCTAGGCAAATTGGCCAATTATAGGTTCAGTAAGATACCCTATCTCAAAGGTATAAGGTGGAAAGCATCTGTGGAGGACAATCAATGATGTCCTCTGGCTTTCACCAGCATATGGACACATATGCATGAGCACCCATGCTCATACAAACATGCATACAGACAGGCATGCATAGTACATACATCTACATGTCAGAAAAGTGAAAGAATCACAGATTCAAATACAGAAATGATCAACCAATTTGGATCCTTACTTTGTTATTTTATTGATTTACTTATTCTGTACAGAGTACTAAACTTATGGTTATTAAACAAGTCATATATCTCATTATCACAAAGAGGGAGAGTAAGATAGATTGTATTTCAGGCTGAGGCCATCTAATTGCTTTCATGGCTTTTTGCACATTTGTCCACATTCATTCTTCTCACTACCTTCAAAGAACATCTCGCAAAGTCAAGTTCAGTGATTTCACCCCTCAGATTAAGCTCCTTCTCTTGTTTTCCACTCCTCTGAAGTCTCAAATATTCTTCATGACCTTACAAGACCCCATAATGTGAACCCTGTGTACTGACTTAGGCTTCTGTTTCATCACTGTCTTTTTTTGCTACTGTGATCTATCTGTTCTCTCTTTGGTCTAAGGTACTTTGTGGCTTTTGTTGGTATTGTGTTAATACAGTTGTGCACATACCATGTTAAGTGTATGGAAGGCAGAGAACAAGTTTCAGGTGGTGATCTGCACCTTCCATCTCATTTGAAACCAGGTGTCATGTTGTTCATGGTAAATTTTCTGCTAGGCTAGCTGGCCCCTGAGCTTCCGGTTTACTCTTTTGTTGCTGCCCCCCTTGTTACCTAAGGTGTGTCTGGAATTACTGCCATAGAATCCAGTTTTACATGGGTTCTGGGATTCCAAAATATGGTGCTCACACTTGTGATTTGTCCACCAAGTCATCTCCCTGGTACCTGTGGTCATGTTTTTGAGAAAGCTATTCTTGGGAATATGTTCCCCTTGATGCCTGGGCTTACTACCATGCAGCTTTAAAGCCAAATAAACCCTTTCCATTAAACCCTTCAATAACTTCTAATTGCAATAAGAATAAAATATACAGTCCCTTACTTCAGAGAATGAAGTCTGTACTTCTATAATGGTTCATATGCTCTCTCCCAATTAAATTTTTGACCTTATCTCATGATATAGTCTCCTTTAGCTAAAGTGACACACTGTACTAAACATACCATGACACTTCTGAGAGTGAGGAAGTGCCAAAATGATTAAAACAACATAATTTTGATATTTTAATTTATTTCAACAAAATGGACTTGCTATATTTATTAAATTTTTAACATAGTTAAAAAATATTCAAAAAATTGTGATGGACAAGTCCATAGACATCAGAGATAGACATGTCACTAGCTCATTTTCTCCCAGTCACACAAGACTGTTTTTCATTAATTCACCAAATTGGAGACTTATTAGTGTCAAGCTCTTATAAGTATCTAGGGTTCATCAATGAAAAAGGGCAGTCACTTATGCTAATGTAAGAAAACGGAATTAAATGTGGTTGATCTTCAAAACCAAGCAATAAAAGCTGAAGAAGGACTAGATGGAAAAAAAAAATAAGAAGAGGTTCAGTGAGAGGGGGAAAATAGAAAATTTATATGATCAAAATATTACATGTGTGTAGGGGGATGGGTGTAGGTATGTGTGTATAAAAGTTGTCAAGGGATACAAATAGGAGAGCATGAAGTCATAATATCCTCACTGGTAGATGATATGATTCCATACATAAGAAACCCAAGGGACTCTACCAAGAATCTCCTAGAGTTGATAAACACTTCAGCAAATGAGCAGGTTACCAAATTAACATATAAATCCAATAACCTTCCTTTATATCAATGACATACTGAGAAAGAAGTCAAGAAAACAACCTTATTATAAGGCCTCTACAATGAAAATCTGAGATACTCAAGAAAGAAATTGAAGACAATACTATAAGATAGATTTTCTATGCATGTGGAACAGAAGAAATAAATTGTGAGGAACTATCCTAACAAAAGCAATCTATAAACTCAATGCAATCCCAGAAAAAAATTCCTGTTTTGTTCACAATTTTTTTTTAAATCTTGAAATTCATACATGATCTCAAAAACCCTGTAAACTGATGGAGTAGAATAGAGGACTCTAGTGTAACTCCACAGAACTACAGTCACCTGATTTTTGAGAACGATACCAAAAATACATACTTGTGAAAAAATAGCATCTTCAACAATGGTGGTGGGAAAAATGGATATTTACATGTAGAAGTATAAAAGAAGATCTTTATATCTTACCTTGTGTTAAAATCAAGTCCAAATTGGTTGGAGAGTTGGCTTAGTGGTTAAGGTGCCTGCCTGTGAAGCCTAAGAACACCCGTTTGAATCCCCAGGTCCCACATTTAGCCATACACAAAAGTGATATAAGCTCACAATATTGAGCATGTGCACAAGGGGAGGGGCATGAGTCTGGAGTCTGTTTGCAGTGGCTGAGAGGCCCTGACGCCCCCATTCTCTATCTGTCTCACTCTTTCTCTGTCTCTCTTAAAAAAAAAAAAAATCAAGTCCAAATGGATTAAGGTCCACAAAATTGAAATTGCTAGAAGAAAAAGTAGGGAATATGCTTCAAGATATAGACATAGATAAATAATGACTTCCTACATAGGGCTGTGATGACTCAGGAAATAAGGCTAATAATGGGCAAATTGGACCTCATGACAATGGACAAAAACTCTGTACAGTAAAGGAAGCTCTCAGTTGAGTGAAAAGACAGCCTGAAAAATTGAAAAAAAAAAAAAAAAAGGTTTATCAGTTACACATCTGACAGAAGACTCTAATCCAGAACACACAAAAAAAAACCTCAAAAACTTAAATATCTTAAATATCGAGAAAACAAATAACCTAATCAAAAAATTGTCTATAAAATTGAATATAGAGTTCTCAACAGAATAAATAGAAACAGTTAGTAAAAATTTTTTTAATGTTCAACATTCAAGGCCATCGTGGAAATGCAAACTAAAATTACTTTGATATTCCACTTCATCTTCGTCAGAATAGCTACTTCAAGAGAACAAATGACAACATATGCTGCTGAGGATGGTGGAAAGGGGCTCTCTGATTCACTGTTTGTGATAGTATAAATGGTATGGCTACTATGAAAATCAATGTAGAGGTTTATAAAAAGCTACAAGTAGGGGCTGGAAAATGGCTTAGCAGTTAAGGCATTTGTCTGGGAAGCCTAAGGACCCTGTGCCATTCCCCAGGACCATGTGTGGTAGTTTGAATAGATGGCCCCCAATATATTCAGTATTTTATTAGTTTGTAGTTTGCATCTGCAGCCACCTGGCTGGAGGCAGTGTCACTGGGCGGATCTTAAAGTGTGGTGGTGGGTTTAGGATTTCAATCTAAAGATATGCAAAGTGTGTCTAGCTGGAGTTCCTGAGGTGTGCTGTGCTGTGTGGCTTTTGGCTTATGGCTTGTGGCTTTTCTCTGTGTTTGGTCCTGTGAAGGCAGGCTTCTTCTGCCATTGTGGAACTTCCCCTGGATCTGTAAATGTCAATAAAGCCCTTCCTCCATAACTGTGCCTGATCTGCAAGTTCATCTCAGCAACCATGAAGCTGTCTGCTACACCACTTAAGCCAGGAACACAAAGGGGCACATGTGTCAGGAGTTTGTATGCAGTGGCTGGAGGCCCTGGTGTGCCCATTCTCTCTTCCTCTCTCTCTCTCAAATAAATAAATAGATAAAATGCAGGACTATACTTTGAACATATACCCAAAGGACTACTTGTGCTACTACTAAGGTGTATGAGCATCCATGTTTATTGTTGCTCTCTTCACAATAATTAGAAAGTAGAATTGGGCTAGAGAGATGGCTTAGCTGTTAAAGGTGTTTGCCTGCAAAGCCAAAGGACCCAGGTTTAATGCCTTAGTACCCACATAAGCCAGATGCACAAGGGGGTGCATGCATCTGTAGTTCGTTTGCAGTGGCTAGAGGACCTGGCACACCCATTCTCTCTCTCTCTCTCTGTCTCTCTGCTTGCAAATAAATAAATAAATAAATAAAATTTAAAATAAAAAAGTAGAATCAACATAGATACCAATCAACTGAATAATTAATGATGAAAATGTGATAAATATACACAGCAGAGTTTATTTAGCTTTGAAGAAAAATGTAATTATGAAGTTTTCACAAAGATTCATAAAACCAAACTGAGTGATGTCACCTAATCCTAGAAAGACAAATACCTTATGTTCTCTCTCATATGTAGATCCTAGCTTCAAATGTTTATCTTAATGTGTTTAAGCAGGAATGAGGGTCTTTTGAAACAAGGAAGCCAGAAAAGAGACTGTGGGAGGGAAGCATTAAGGTAGAGGAGGGTAGTAGAACACATATGATATAAAAGTAGAGGAAGGATACCAGATTGGAATGATTTAAGTGCAGACAAAGGTATGGAATAGGGTAGAGGAAGGAGTTGGATGGATAGTTAACCAAAACTAAAGATACACAAAAAAGCCATATGGAAACTTACTATTTTGTAAGCTAATTAATATATATATTGTTTTATTATATAAATTGTTATGGATACATCATGTGTTGGTCACATTTTCCACCTCCCTGCCCCCATTCCATTGAGGGCCTTCCTCAGTGGTATTGCTGATATTCAACAGAGGGTTGTTGGTTATGAATTGTTAAGAGCATCAGTCAGTCATTGTGGGGTGGGCAATGCCTCTGGATATTCTCTTACCCTGTGGCTCTTACAGTCTTTCAGGGCCCAGGTGAAACCACAGAGAAATTGAAAAATTGGCCAGATGAGAAAGAGTGTTGCTTCAATGGCAAACCTGACAACCTATACCAGGGTAATGCTGAGGATACTCAAAACATACCAAAACAGAAATCCAGAAGCTGCTGAGAGTTCAACAACAAAGCAGACTTAAAACACACCTTCCAGTGCTCAGGAAATTTTGTGGAAGAGGGGGCAGAAAGCTAGTAAAAATATTTTTGTAAAAAGACTTTGAACATAGATACCCTGAAGGGAGTGGAGAAAGCTGATCCAGAAGCCACAGGTTATTAAATGAATATCACAGTCCCAGCTATGGGATATATCTCTATGAGTTGTTGGTCAGAGAGCTCCCAGAGGCCCTCAGAACAATACTGCTATTGATTTTGTTTGACCACTAGAATTATATGATAAGACTCTATTACTGAAGACACCACACACACCCTTTAGTTGTAGGATAGAAAAAGTAAGCTGGAAGTTTCATTCCTCTTAGCTAGCCTTCATAAGTGCTGATTCTATGCAAGCTACTGAGAGAGAAAAGTTTTCAACAGTCATCCCTAACATAGACCTTAAATGCTATAACATCAACCTTCCAGGCATTTTGAACACACTAGCTAGATAGTGGCCTGACTGTTAACTGGGGTTTCCAACAACTTTCTGATTGGGTTCAAGATTCAACTAATGGGAGGAAATTCACTCCAGGCACTATAAAACCTCATCAAAAATCCCTGGTTCAATCCCATCTATCTGGTGCTGACTTCTCTCTCCATTGGAGAATTTGCTTCTGTTTTTCAGACGGACACCAAACCTGAGGGGAGGATCAGCCTATGGCACCTCACCAGGGCTCCAGCTGAAACCACAGAGTAATGGGGCAATGGGCAAGAGAGCAGCTTTCTTGGTAAACCTGACACCAGCACAAGGCTGAAGGAAATAGACACAGAGAACACTCAACTCCTATTAAACCAGATATCCAGAGACACAGAGGCTTGCAAGACCTCATCACTGAAGTAGAACTAAAATGAACTGAACATGGCTCAAGGAAATTCGTGCAAGAGGGGGCGGAAAGAGTGTTAGAGTCACAAGTTGGGTCATTATGCACAGAGACATTGCCTCTTCCCCATAACTGTTATCTACCCCCATAATGCATGACGCACATTCCCCAATGAGGAGGGTCCCTTTGGAGGGGGGAAGACAGGGAGGAGACTACCGGAGACACCAACATGAATGTAAAATTAAAATAAATAAAAAAATATTTTTAAAAATCCCTCACTCAGAGAGTCATAGGACATATGCAGGAGCCTAATACTATTGATTTACTAAATCATTTTATCATGCCAAAGTGCCTTATAATATAAATGTTTATACCTGCCTACTAGTGTTGATCCCAGCCTTGAGAAGAGAGGCTTCTTTTGCAATGAGAGGTAGTTACTACAGAGTCTCATAACTGATCAAAGAAATGTTGACAATAAGTGACTGGAGTGTGCATCCATCAGTGAGATAGTTATATTATCTTTTCCAAGGCTTAAGGAACATGTTAGAAGAGAGGACTGAAAGAACAAGTTGAAGAAACCAGGTGTGGTGCTGCATGTCTTTAATTGCAGCACAGTCATCCCTGAGTGCAAGGCCACCCTGAGACTATATAATGAAAAGTCAGCCTGGGACCTATAACATCAACAAAAAGAAAAAGAAAAAGAAAGGGAAAGGAAGAAAGAAAGAACAAAAGAAAGAAAGAAAGAAAGAAAGAAAGAAAGAAAGAAAGAAAGAAAGAAAGAAAGGAAGAAGGAAGGAAGGAGGAAGGAAGGAAGGAAGGAAGGAAGGAAGGAAGGAAGGAAGGAAGGAAGGAAAAAAGAAAAAGAAAAGGAAAAAGAAAAAGAAAAGAATGAGCTGAAGGATGGGATAGCAATGCTGTGAAATGCTGGCTTCTGGATATGGCATGGCCATTGTCTCATTAAACCACAGCAACTTGCACAGACCTGCATAAGAAGGGGTCAGCCTGGGGGGGGTGGTGAGGGCCTCCTGAGGCTCCATCCCACATTGAGGATCTATTGGCAGTCCATGGCTCCTGTGCCAAGGAAGAGTCATTTTCTTCAGTGGTGTGGCCACCAGTAAGTATCCCACATTCCAGTTAATAACCCCCCACCCAGACTCACACAAACAACTCTAATTAAGCCCAGATGGTCACACAAAATATCATGAAATTAGGAAGGGAACTTACTGGGAAGACAGGTTCAATAGGAGTGAGATTTGTTACAAAGGGTAATGTGGGTAAAAATGATCAAAATACATTATATATATGATGGTACAATAGTAATAATAACAAGAAGGAGGAAGAGAAGACAACAGTACTATCAAAAAAGCTTTCCGCACTCTGTCTTCCCACAGGTATTCACTACCCAGAATTTGAAGTGTATAGTGGTATAAATGACTTGGATTTTAATTTTAATTTGATTTTATTAACTTAAGTTAAATAGTCACTGGTGACTATATTGTATTGGGTAGCAATGTATTAGGGTGGCAGTTCCTTGGACTGTGGTGATATTTTACATGCACTGGCATGAAAAGTCTGTTTGAGAAAGTGATGTTCCAGCAACATGTATGAGTGAGATGCAGCAGTTACTCCTCCAGGGGGAAAGGAACAGGCACATTCTTCATCAAGCAAGTGCCTGTTATGTCTGAAGAAATACACTTTCTACAGCTGAGATTTATTGCAAGAGGAGAATATTGCAATACATGGATTTTGGTGTCACACTAGCCAGAGATTTTATATTTTCAGAATTTTTAAAAAAATCATCATTTAGCTCATTTCTATATGTTATTCATTCCTAAATTTGAATCCATATTCCATTCTATCACCAGTCAACCTCTATGGGCTTCATAACATATCACTATCTGAATTCATGTGGTCTGTCATTAAATTGATCCTGATTCACATTGTGATCTCTCTCAGAGAAGGAGATCTTTATAGTTTAGTTTTGTGTCATCCTTTAATTTGTAGGATAGTTTCAGATATATATTAAATATTTAAACAATAAGTAATGAAATTCACCACATATGTTACTTCTTACAAGAGAACTTCTCCAGTTTCTTAGACTGCTTTTTAATATGTTCCCAAATTTCCATATACAATTCAATAAAATTACAATTCCTTGTTAATGGCTGTCTTCTCAGCAAGACTAAAGGTTCTATAAAGTTATCTTATGAAATCACTCTCTCTAAAATATTGGGCAGCTATCCTAGTTTCACTTGAATTATTCTAATTGTAGCTCTGATATTCCTGTTCACTTGGATACTTTTCAATGCTGGGCTAACAGAGACAATTTTGGTCACCCTAAGCATTAAATGCAGTGCCTGGCATATAAGGTAATATTTATTTGAGTAAACTTTCAGCCAAATGTACTCTTTTATTTATGGCTTGTACTATTTGGCTCAAACAATGAGCAGTCCAGTTGGAGGAATATCTTGCCTATTTAAAACCAGGTAAATAGGGATTGAGAAAGTGACTCCATAATTAAAGGCACTTGTTTGCAAAGCTTGGCAGCCCAGGTACAATTCCCAAGCCACCCATATAAGCCAGGAACAAAAAGTTGTGCAAGTGTCTAGCATTTTTTCCCACAGAGTCAGGAAGCCCTGTGTAGTAGACAGCCTCAGGTCTCTAGGATGAACCTCCAGACCATACACAATGATGGAGGAAGAGAATTTCTTGAAGCTTACAGATTCAGGTGAAGTTCCATAATGGCAAAAGAAGCTATCCAGCTCCCACAGATCCAAGTAGAGAGAGGAAAAAGTCACAATCCAAAAGCCATACCGGCACCATAAGCAAGCATACTTAGAAACTCCAGGCAAAACTCAAGCACTTTTCCTATCTTTAGACTGGAATTCTAAGTCCATCCCCATACATATGGGGATGGACTCTTGGATCCACCAACAGTGACATCTCCTCCAGCCAGGTAAACTGCAGAACTAAATTACAACCTTGAACAAAATCCTGAATATATTGTGGGCCATCCATTCAAACTACTACACCATGGCATGCCCATAGATACACACATACACATGTAATTTATGAAAACGCACACACAGACATGAAAATTATGAAAACACACACACAGATGTGGCTCAAAGGTTGTGTGCATTTCCTTTGTAAGCATGAAGGAAGGAGGCTGGCAGGCCCTGAAACCACAGAGATGGAATCTTCAGATTCCACATAAATACCTGGGTAAGGACATGTGCACCTGAAACCCCAGTCAAAACCCAGGGCATCTCTCAGGAAATAGAAAATCCAGCAAGTTTCTGAATCAGTAAGACACTCTGGCTCAAAACAAGAATAAGGGCTAGAGAAATAGCTTAGCAGTTAAGGCACTTACTTGCCTGTGAAGCCTAAGAACCCATGTTTCACTCTCCATGTCCCATATAAGCCAGACACACAAGGTGACATAAGTGTGCAAGGTTTCATATACACACAAGGTGGTTCACATGTCTGGAGTTCGATTACAGTGGTTGGAGGCCATGAAGCACCAATTTTCTCATTCTCTCTCTCATGCTCTTTCTCATTCTCACATAGAAAAGAAGGCCAGTTTGTTGGGCTTCCCTCAAAAAGAAGAAAAATAAGAATGAGTGAAAGACTGATGCAGCAGAACTGGACACCACAGATGCATACACAGGGTGCCATAAGGGCACATGTAACACACACACACACACACACACACACACACACACACACACACAAATGGGGGCTGGAGAGATGGCTTAGAAGTTTGTGCACTTGCCTGCAATGCCAAAAGACTCAAGTTCAATTCCCCAGGAGCCATGTAAGCCAGATGCTCAAGGTGGCAACACTTGCATCTGGAGCTCATTTTCAGGGGCTGGAGGCCCTGGCATGCTCATATTCTTTCTATCTCTCTCTCCTCTAAAAAAAATGTAAATGGAAGAATAAAACCAGGTTAACTAAAGACTAAAACAGTCAGATATAGGGACAGAGTAAGCAGCTACATGATATAAAGAGGGGAAAGCATGATGGATCTGGTTGAAAATGAAATGGAATTTCTTTTGTTATAAACAAGCATCACACCTATGAAATTTAAGTTTATGCTAAGTGGAGAATCCATTAAATTTTCAGTTTACAGCCAACAAATTAACATAAAATCTACCTCAGGCTATTAAATATGTTGAGCAATTTGAGGAGCTAATCTCAAACCACTTTTCAGTACAACTTTGTCAGCTTGAGCTGCACAGAGCTACTGCAGACCAAACACTCTCATTGATGCACCATAAACAATTACACTTTACACAGGAAATGATGGGCTAATTTTCCAAATCAAATACTCACCCTTTGAATGTGAAATAATAGAACAGCATGGGAGAACCAACCAATATGCTAAATAAAGAAATATCTAGAAGAAAAGATAGAAATCACAATAACATAAAAGGATAATATAAAAACTTCAGCAAATATTTAAAAAGACAAATAATTTCCATAATAATAGCAACTCAGTGAAAGGGGTAAGAAGAAGCCAAGTTATAGTTGGAAATCAATTAGTGGACTAGAAGATAAAACTGATGAAAATACCTAGCATGCAATGCAAAAAGTATGAGAGAAATGTGCAAGAGGGGATTCAGATATGTGTGATAGAAGAGACCCAGTTTCAAAAAGAGATGGATGGTCTATGTGAGGAATGACATGCCTGCCTCTGACCTACACATGTGAACCCCCCACATACACTCAAACACACATATACACAAGAAAGAACACCACACATGAATGCAAAATACATATGTGTGTGATAAAATGAGAAGAATCAATATTCTATCAGGAATTTTGAAAGAAAACAAAGGGAATAATGTGAACTGCATAATTAAGTTGATTAGCAGAAGAAAATGTAGCAAGTGTGCACAGAGAAGCCAAATGGACTTCCTGTAGTGACAGTTAGTATTCCTCTTTCAGTAATCCTTGACTGGGTAGCAGCTTCTTTGTGGTGATATTTACATGCATTCTAATACATTACCATACATCTCTTTTCACTGAATGGTTTGGACTGAGCCTCTGTGGTTTGCTATTAAATGAGCCATAAATAAGAATAAGATTTACCCAATGGATGATTTTGTTAAATGCTTCTGGGTGATAGAAAAATAAACAGGTCTCCCGTTCATTATCTTGTTAATCAATTTACTGCTTTGAAAATATAGGCTAGGGGCTGGAGAAATGGCTTAGTGGTTAAGGCGTTTGCCTGAAGCCAAAGGATTCCAGTTCAAATCTCCAGGTCCCACATAAGCCAGATGCACATGGCAATACATGCATCTGGAGTTTGTTTGCAGTGGCTAGAGGCCCTGGTGTGCCCATCCTCTCTCTCTGTCTTTCTCTCTCTCTCATGAATAAATAAATAGAAATAAATCTTTAAAAAAAAAGAAAAGAAAATATAGGCTAGTTTACTGTCATGTTTATCTCCTTGTAACATCTATAAATGTTACAGGTGTCTTGTGATTTCAATGCCATGAACATAGAAGGTGGCTTTAAAAAAAGTTTTGATGTTTGCAATTTGAAGCCTGTTCAGCTGAGGAGCACTTATTCTAGTATCCTGCCGCTAGGCACCAGGCCTACCATCCTAAAGAGAGATCAAAGCAGATGAAAGACTTGTTGGAGCCAGGTGTGGTGGCACATGCCTTTAATCCCAGCACTTGGGAGGCAGAGGTAGGAGGATCACCGTGAGTTCGAGGCCACCCTGAGACTACAGCGTGAATTCCTGGTCAGCCTGGGCTAGAGCGAGACCTTATCTCAAAAAAAAAAAAAATAAAAATAAAAATAAAAATAAAAAATAAAGGATTTGTTGGAAAGGAAAAGGAGTTCAGTGGAAAGGGGATGAGAGACAAGTGATGGTAACAGAAGGGGATTAGATGAAAGAATAAAATAAACAAATAAAATACAAATTAAAATCTAGCACCCTCAACTCTGACTCCAGACACTTGAGCTGTGCTCCTCCCACTGAGCTTTGGTTTGGGAATCTTCAAGAGCAACTTCACTGCTAACTGCATCCCAGACCTCCTGCAAAAACATGTGATAAATTATCCAAACTAATATTTTCCTGTAAAATAAGGTTCCCTTTTAGGTATCCCAAGAACTTTTCAAGCCAAGATCAGTTTTCTGGGCTAAACAGAACTTCACTGTCAATGTCAGCCAGGAAAAAACTTAGCAAGAGAGAAGAAGGGAATGACCTAGCTTTGGGAGATTCTCTTCCTGTCTGGAAGGTAGCTTCACATTCCCTTCCAAATCTAGCTTTATCCTATACATCCGTTAAATGCTGGGGCTCTGTAGTCACATGATCTCAGTGCAGTCCACCCTCTTTGACATACCACTTACGTGACTTGAGGAAAATGTCTTGGGGTTCATGTAGCCCAGGATGACCTTAAAGTTATTACGTAGCCAAGGATGGCCTTCACCTTCTGATGCTCCTATGTCCACTCCTTGAATGCTGGGATCAGAGGTGCAAGATACCACTCCTAGTTATTTGATGCTGGGGATTAAACCCAGGGCATTGTTCAAGCTAAACAAGCACTTTACCCACTGAGCTACATCCCCACATTGAAAATAGAATTCTTTAAACCTCAATGCTTTCAAGTGGGGGATGAAAATATCTTCAGTGGACTCATTGAATGTTTGTAGGATTAAATGAGGCAATGAAAGCAAATCATTAGGCAGGTGCTTGCCACACATTAAATAAATGAAATTACTGTCTATCACTGTGGCATTAGTGTGCACCCTGACAAATTAAATAAATTATGAAAGTGGTCATTTTTTTACTCTTACATTATATTATATTATAATTAGTAGCCTTCAGTAAGTTGTCAATCTCCACTGATAGATCTTAGAAAAGAAATAGAACCCAGTTTCTCATTCATGATGCTAATAAAGCAATGGGGTAGAAAATCTGTCTATGAAAGTGTTGCAGTAGGTTTGCATTGCTGGCAGAAACCACATGGTGAAGAGCAGATTTGGGGATAAAAGGGTTTATTTTGGCTTACAGACTCGAGGGGTAGCTCCATGATGGCAGGAGAAAATGATGGCATGAGCAGAGGGTGCACATCACTTCCTGATATCAGGTGGACAACAGGAACAGGAGAGTGTGCCAAACACTGGCACGGGGACACCGGCCCATAAGCCCGCCCCCAACAATACACTGTCTTTAGGAGATATTAATTCCCAAACCTCCATCAACTGAGAACTTAGCATCCAGAACACCTAAGTTTATGAGGGACGCCTGAGTCAAACCATTACATTCCGCCCCTGGCCCCCATAAGCCGATAACCATACATGATATAAAATACATTGCATTCAGTGCAACTCTAAAAGTCCCCATAGTTTTTATCAATCCCAATGATAGTGTGAGATATTTTAACTGAGCTATAATACCAAAAAAATCCCCCCCCCAAAAAAAAACCCATAATGGCACAGAATAAACATTCACACTGCAAAAGATGGCATTGGGTATAGCAAATAAATTTTTAACCAATACAAGGTTTAAAATTACCAGGGAAAACATCAAATTTTGTAGTTCCAAGTCCAACAACTCTAGCCAGTAACATATCTCCAAGTCCAATAATTCTAACCAGCAACAAGTCTCTGGAATTCCAATTGTGCCCCTCCAGCTAGGGTACTCACAGTCCTAGAAAACTTCATCCAGGGCCATCAGCTCTCCTTAACAGCCATCTCATGGTCCCGACATCTTCACTGGGTCTCCACTGCAACCCACGGTCTATCCTCACTGCTCCCTTGGGTCTCCATCCTGTTTCACACTGCCCATGGCCATTTCCAAACACAAGATTGTGTTGTCAATTCAATTACCCTCTCTTTCCTGCATTTGTTATACTCCATAATACCAGGCTGGGTACCAATTTGTTAATTCAGGGGGAAATAAAGCAGACTTTAAAAAATAGGACACTCCTTGAGTATCCAGGCCCCCTTCAAAAGAGTCTACATTCTTTATGTTGCCCCAGTGTAGGTCAGCTGGCCCAGTCTCAAAGGTTGAAATCTTTCATATAATTCCAGCTGAACAGGCAGAAGTTTTACCCTAAAGACTTCATTTCTGTGCCGTATCACTCTGCTCCATTTCTATGCAATGCAACCTTGCATAAATTCTCAGCATGGGCATAACAGCAAGCCTCTCACACAACTGTTTCTAGCCCAGTCCAAGCAAAACTCTTTCAAACCCTCACAAGTCAAACTTCACAGTCCTTCATTCTTATTGCATTCACGTCTTTCAACTCTGACCAAGCTTTACTTACAGCACTGCAAGGCATCTCTTAGGCCAAGGTTTCAAATCCTTCCACATTCCTCTTGAAAATCAGCTCCAAAAGGCCAAAACCATACAGTCAGGTGTCTAGCAGCAATCCCACTCCTCTGATACCAACATTACTGTTGCAGTCAGGTTCGCATTGCTGGCAGAAATCACCTAAGAGCAGATTTGGGGGGAAAAAAGCTTTATTTTGGCTTACAGACTCGAGCAGTAGTTCCATCATGACAGGGGAAAATGATGGCATGAGCAGAGGGTGAACATCACTCCCCTGGCCAACATCAGGTGGACAATAGGAACAGGAAAGTGTGCCAAACACTGACAAGAGGACACTGGCTATAATACCCAAAGCCCCCCCCCCACACACACACAATGCACTGCCTTCAGGAGGTGTTAATTCCCAAATCTCCATCAGCTGGAACTGCATCCAGAACACCTAAGTTTATGTGGGACACCTGAATCAAACCACCTGAGAAAGTTATTTATTTAACAAATGCTTATGGATTGTCTGCTCAGTGTCTGTGAGAGAAACAGAGATTCTAACTCTAGCTGAGTTTATATCCCAGGCAAGACGACTGGCAACAATCAATAGACTTATACAGAGGTTATTTGTAGAATCCAGGAGAAGATTAAAATGAGTAGATTCAGTGCTCCTGGAAATAAGAAGTTCAGTTAGTCCTCAAGGAAAGATGATATTTGAAAAACACTTAACTGAAGTGAAGAAGTTTTCCAGACCAATCATAGACTTGGGGATTTGTTGTGTTAGCATACCTAATATACTCATTCTAGACCTTGGAATATGTGAAAGACTCAAAGTGTATTTGGAATGTCATATTTCATATTCAATTAATTTATTAATTAGACATATAGGTACTGATGCTTATTGATTATTGGCTAATGGTGAAGAAATAAGGAGGAAGAGTGGCAGATGAGACTCAGGTGTCACTGCACCTCCTCCTTCTGATTTCACATGTGTGACAGAAGCCATTGAGAGACTATATTACATACTGCAGATGGCCTGGGTCTCTCAGTCTACTCCATGCAGGAAAGCCACGTCAGTGCTAATAGACAGAGTCTGGGATAAGATCTCCTTCAGGTCTGTGGCTGTTATACCATGTCACTTCACCTGGCATGTCTGACATTCTGTAACAAAGGTTATATTTTCACATTTCAAAAACACTTAGTGCTGGAGAGATTACTTAATCAGTTAAGGCACTTGCCTCTGAAACCTAAGGCCCTAGGTTCAACTCCCCAGAACCCACATAAGCCAGATGCACATGGTAGTGCCTATTTCTGGAGTCCATTTACAGTGACTAGAGGCCCTGGCACACCCATTCTCTCTCTCTCTCTCTCTCTCTCTCTCTCTCATAAATAAATAAATAAATAAAATAAAATAAAATAAAATAAATATTTTAGTTCCCATTATATTTCCAAAATCCTCCCTGTGATCTGTTTACTATAGTAGTTTTAGACAATGAGATATTTTGTTCATTGCAAATAACAGTTGTGGGCATAGTTGTGGCTAGCTGCCTCATGATGTGATGAATACCTACATTCAATAATCTATACCACAGATTGTTATGACAACCCATGACCCCATAATTAAATTTTATTTATTTCAACACAGTTTAGTTTAGTATCCATCTGACCTGCATTCCCCCCATCAATATGCCTGACCTGATATCAGTATGTCTCCTCTCTGGTTACTACCAATCCAGAAGTTCCTCTGTTCCTAAAACACATTCAGAATATTTCTGGCTGCTGAATGGTCTGACTTTTTTTCCATAAATGGCACCTTTCATTTCCATTCTATTGAGTTTAATGGCAAATAGCCTAACGCCTGTACTGCCTAAGTGGCATGTTAAATTATAAGTGTTTCTACTCCCTGTAAATAATTGTCTAGGACAGAAAGTGCAGTTTTGTATTATTGATTCAGAAGCATGGGCTTTTAAAGGACAATATAACAAACCAGAAGTATATGAAAGCCAATTGCTTTGGAAAGAAAAAAAGAGTCTCCTCATCATTATAGAACATCTTGATGGAACTGAAAAGGCTTTTATTCCAGGCAAAGATAAAGTATTCAGTTTGATGAAAAAATATTTGCCATGAAAAAGCAAATTTTATTACACAAAGATCAAATCTGTGGAGTGAACTAAGTCTTTATTGAAGCTGTTGCCTCACCTCCTGCACATTGGACAATGAGCTCTAACCATGAAAGCAAGTGCCAATGGCCTATATTTTTAGCATCTCACATGGACTTCCTGTGTGGAAGCAAATCCCAGAATTATACTTTGTGGGACCTAGAGGCAGAGTGGGAGGGATTATGCTGAAGAGAATTTGGGGAAAGCCTAAATGATCCCACCTAAATTGGCTAATAAGGTGAGATCATCAGCAAGACCTAATTATATCCTGTGGGAATCATGGTGCTTAAGTTATGCAAACTAGAAATACAAATACAACAGCACAACACAAATACACATGGCACATTAAAAAGGGAAGGGGGCAGAGGGTTTTATAAGCATAACACAACATGGTAGTAATATTGAAGGAAGGCAGCTTAGTGGAGCACTCACTGTGTTGGGAATTTGGAGGCGTTGAACTTGGCCCTGCTGTCATCTTCAGAGTGTGCTATGATTGACCATTAATTTTCACATGCACCTCAGTTTTCCCTTAAATAAACTGAGAACATATGCCTTCCTCTGTCCTTTACTCTTGCACACATACACAGTTATATATATTCAGGCTCTTAGGAAGAACTTAGTATTTCTGGAAAGAGTCCTCCCTAGCATTTTCTTATTTAATTCTTACAACAACCTTCTGGGGGTGGTGCTATTGTCATTCATGCCACAGATGTGGAACCCAGCTTGGACAGGCTGTGTGCTACCTGATAACTGTCACCTTTTCAAACCAGACAGTGTAGCAGGAACGTTGTTAACTCATGCTCTGCTCATAGGGCAGTATGTTAAACAGAGAAAGTTCTGCCTGGCCACACCTGCTCCAGAATTTAATGGTGTTGTGCTGTTTTTTATGTAGCCGAAACCTCTAAAATACTTTCTGGAGTATTATGAGGTATAAGATTGGATTAATGTACACTGAGTCTATATTGCTATAGAGAGACAAATACTATATGCATAGAGAACTATTAGTTTTAATCTCTCATTTTTTAGAAAAAACACTTCAATATTTTATATATTCATTTCATTATTAGACAGAGAGAAAGAGAGAGAGAGAGAGAATATAAGCATCCCAGAGTCTCCAGCCACTGCAAATTCCAGATTCATGTGCCACCATATTCATCGGGCTTATGTGAATTCTGGGGAATTAAACGTAGGTCCTTAGGCTTTATAGTTGAGTGCTAAGCCATTGCTCCTGCCCTGATTTTATTCTCTTTAGTTAATGGGAAGAGTAAAGAAGTCATAGTCTTTAGCTGGGGAAGTGAAGTCCTCCCGAAGACTCAGAGGAGGCTTTGTAAGCATTGTAAGCAGTCCTACCCTTCCTTTGGCTCTTACATTCTTTGTGCCACCTCTTGGCCATGGTCCCTGAGCCTTGGAAGGTGTAATAGAGATGTTTCAGTGCTGAACATTCCTCTGTCACATCTTCTCAGAATTATGATGCCTTTTGGGTTAACCAAGGGGTCACCACCATCTGAAAAGAGAAGCTGCTCTAACCATAAGTGAGAGTAGCATTAATATATGGGTGTGAATATTAAGTATAGTGCTTACTGGGCAGTTTGGTGAGCATAATACATGCATTTAGCCAGACAAGAGAAGACATTACACTCCTAGTGCTCATGACCTCCTCTATCATAAGCTTTTGATTAGGTTTTCAGTACCAGGCATGTATTTCCTCCAATAGAGCAGACCTACAGTCCAATTCGAGAGCAGTTGGTTTCCCCCAGAACAGACACTATTGCACCCACTGGCTCATTTGGCCTTGGTGGCCCAACTTGAGGCTTGTAGTGTCCACTGTTTTCACCACTGATGGCTTCTGTCTCCCATAAAGCTGCATGCACTGCAGCTTTTTCCAGCTTTCTATTGGCTGGTCTACAGGGAGTAGGTTTTCAGCTCAGTCCCAGTTTGATTTCTTGGTGACCTTGCAGCCCAGGCATGTGAAGTCTTCAGCAATAGAGTCTTATCATCTATTTCTGGTGGGAAACCAATAGCCTTGGCAATATCCTGTAATTTTGGAGGAACATCAGGGACCTCCCTGGTCAACTCACTGGAAGGTGTCCCATCCCTGGCACTGAATTTTTTTCTAGGAATAGTCTATAGCTTCTAGGCATACCATTATCCAAAAATAGGTTATCATATGGCTTATTAACAATATCCTGAATTTTAATTACCCTTTCCCCCACACTCCTTTTACTCAGGCTCTTACCCTGACCTCATTTAGGCCATTCCACCCACAGTAACCTTTCCATCTCCACACACACACACACACACACACACACACACACACACACACACAGTACTATCTCCTTAAGTTCACCCCTCTCCTTGCTCCCTTATAGCCCTTTTCTAGCTTACTGGCCTCTGCTACTGATTTTTACTCCAACACACACAAGTCTAAACATTTGTAACTAGGATCCACATATGAGAGAAAACATGTGATGTTTGGCTTTCTGGACCTGAGTTACCTCACTTAGTATAATCCTTTCAAGATATATCCATTTCCCTGCAAAATTCATACTTTCATTTTTCTTTGCTGCTAAACAGAATTCCATTATACACAGCCCCAAAAGATATTTGATAAATCGTGTCTGTCATAAGTCTATTTATAATGACAGATATCCAAGTCTTATTGGCTTAGCCAAAAATGAAAAGAAAGGGAAGAAAGAAGGGAGAGAAGGATAAAAGGGAGGAGGGAGAGAGAAAAGGAGGGAAGGAGAGAGACAGATAAAAAGAGAGAGGAAATAATTGTAGCTCTTTAATTCAGGGGTTCTGAAGTGTACTTGCCCTGCTGAATAAAAGAGAACAGACTATGTGAGCCAGGCTCTTCCTTACTCTATCATCATCTCTGCTTTCTTTTGTGGGTATTTGCTTTAATTATTTATTCTTTAGCAATATTATTCTATGTTGTAGAAAGAGCCATCAGATGTCCACACAACTATAATTCCTGATCCAAGACAGAGACTTTCATCAATTGCCTTTCCATGCTTCAACTTGCCTTTGAGACAAACTCTCTGCTAGGGACCTAGGGACTTATTAACTACCAGAGTCACATGTTCATTGTTTTGGTTGGTGATTGATCATACAACTATGATTGACAACATTACAAAGATTATGGAGAGGAAAATTTGCTTATCCAAATGAAAGCTAGTTGTGAATATCCACTACCTGTAGGCTATTATTTGTAATTTCTGTAGCTCCATAAAATGTTTGACATATATGGTAATGAATAAGACAGAGGAAAAATAAATTCAAGTAAAGAAATTAGCATAAGCCCTAGAACAAAGATGAGAAAGAATGGATTTTTTAAAGTAAGTAAACCGTAGTAACAGCAGTGAACACTGAGAGGTTGGAGCAAAGTTGTTTAGTTTCACCTGCTATATCAGTTGATAAGACTATTAAGTATTAGGGGAGAGGTATTACAAATTAGTTTGAACAATTCAAATAGTAAATCACTTTCTTTCTATAGAGTTAATTTTATTTATTTATTTATTTATTTATTTATTTATTTATTTATTTATTTATTTGAGAGGGACAGACAGATAGAAAGAGGCAGTAGATAGAGAGAGAATGGGTATGCCAGGGCCTCCAGCCACTGCAAATGAACTCCAGATGCATGTGCCACCTTGTGCATCTGGCTTACATGGGTCCTGGGGAATTGAGCCTCAAACAGGGGTCCTTAGGCTTCACAGGCAAGCACTTAAACACTAAGCCACTTCTCCAGCCCTAGAGTTAATTTTAGATTATACATGTTTCTTTAAGAGGACAAGGGCTAGCACTGCAGAGACAAATAGCCATACCTCTAATGGATCCTTTCTCATTCCATGTACAGAGAAAGAAAGAACTGTCAGACTGATTTGGACAACAAGAGCAGATAGTGAACTGATTTATGACCTTTCAACCTACCAGTGCCTTCTCCTATCCCTCACAGGAGCGACTGGAGGATAGTTTGAATGTGAAATGACCTCAGTAGCCTTATGTGTTTGTGGTTAGTCCTCATACCTAATCTGCAGCTGGTGGAGCCTTCAGGAGGTGGAGTCTTGGTGTGTCACTGTGGGTAGACCTTGAGGTATATTAGTCCAGCCTTACTGGATGGATCAAGTCACTTTTGCTGCTTCCCCATAGATGATGTGACAAGATGTGATGCTAGGTTGTCTGTTCTTCCATGCTTTCCTTGCCATATTAAAACTTCCAATAAAAAATGTAGGTCAAAATAAACCCTTTCGTTTTATAAGCTCTGTCTGGTCATGCATTTTGTTCCATCAACAAAAGTAAACTTCTACACAACCCAAGATATGTCCACCTTGTAGAAAGGCCATATCTCTAGGGAACTCCTCTCCTTAAAGGTTAATAAAAAGAGAAATTTCCTTTGTCCTGTGAATTTTTTCATTCGACCACCCAGGAATCAGCTCCCACTGTGGGTAGCCAGTGCCAACAAAGAAAATTTCATTAAAGTCTATTTCATGCCTCCCCTTCTGAAACTGGACAGAGTCTTAAACGTGTCACTGCATCACTCTCTTTCAATTTCTCCCCTTTTTATTTTGTCGTAATTATTTTCTTCAAATATGTGAATATTGTCTTGTGTACCAGCGTTCGTAACAGCAAGTACAGGAACTAATTAAGGACTTGTGTAAACCATAAGGAAACACAAAGTGCAAATAGTTCTGTATTAGGACCACAGCTATGATGTAATACTATGGCAACTTTCTCTTGCAATAGTAACCAAGCAGTTTCAGCAAAAGTGGCTCTATACTAGATGATGAGGATGATAGCCGAGGTTTGTGGTGATGAAGATATGGATGCTGGTGATGTCAGAAAAGTCAAATGAGTGAAAAAGATTCAGTCAGTCTCATTAAAAAAATAGCCTTCAAGGCCTCATTACTTAAGCAAGTTGCCACTGTTAATGCTATTATGTCCTTCTCAGAAATGTTGTTGCTCCTAATTTGAAACAAGTGCTTCCTTTAAGGCTAATTAAGCAGATGAATGACACTTCCCAGGACTACACACTTACTATGTAAAATGTATAGAAAAGGCAGAAATGTTGGAGATGGCATGGGATTCTTTCTTGTAGAAACAACGTTTTATTCTGGGAAAACACTGATTGAGAGAGGAAATGTCTTCAGTAACTTTTGATTTCGTTTTGCTTCAATATCTATATTATTTCTACTCAAAAAAGAAAAAAAATGAAACAGGTTATTAAAGGTCTTTGTTCTTTACATCACTGGTATCCATTCTTAATTTTTTCTTGACAAGTAGCACTTTATTTCTCTATTTAAAAAGCACAGTCTACTCTGACTATTGCTTGAATGAGATGGAACACACTCCAGAGAATGACTCAAGACTATCCTTACCACCAGGGACAATACCATTAAGTCAGGGGTAGACAAGTTACCAATCACCTGGTGACCCTTTTAACTCCATTGTAGGTGGAAATCATTGCAGGATGGATGCTCAGATGACAATAATGGGAGGGTGGATGCTCTCATGACAATTGTGTGGGAGGGTGGATGTTCCAAAGATAATCATGGAAGCCTGGATGCTCTGATAACAATCATGAGAAGGTAGAATCTCCGATGAAAACCATGGGATGGGGTATACTCAGATGACAATCGTGGGAGGGTGGATGCTCAGATGATGAACCTGGGAGTGTGGATGGTCTGATGACAATCATGTGAGGGTGGATCCTCTGATCAGGATCATGGGAAAGGTGGATGTTCTGCTGACAATCATGGGTGAGTGGATGCTCAGATGACAGTCATGGGAGGGAGTATGCTCAGATGACAATAATGGGAGGGTGGATGCTCAGATGATGAACCTGGGAGTGTGGATGGTCTGATGAAATCATGGGAGGATGGGAGGATAGATGCTCTGAGGACAATCTTGGAAAGGTACGTGCTCAGATGACAATCATAGGAGGATGGATGCTCAGATGACAATCACAGGAGTGGATGCTCTGATGACAATCATAGGATGATGGATGCTCAGATGACAATCATGGGATGATGGATGCTCAGATGACAGTCATGGGAGGGTGGATGCTCTGATGAGAATCATGGGAGGGTGGATGCTCTGATGATAATCATGGGGGGTATGCTCAGATGACAATCATGGGAGGGTGGATGCTCTGAGGACAGTCATGGGAGTGTGGATGCTCTGATGACAATCATATGAGGGTGGATGCTCTGAGGACAATCCTGGGAAGGTACATGCTCAGATGACAATCATAGGAGGATGGATGCTCAGATGACAATCATAGGAGGATGGATGCTCTGATGACAATCATAGGGGGGTGGATGCTCTGAGGACAGTCATGGGAGTGTGGATGCTCTGATGACAATCATATGAGGGTGGATGCTCTGAGGACAATCCTGGGAAGGTACATGCTCAGATGACAATCATAGGAGGATGGATGCTCAGATGACAATCATAGGAGGATGGATGCTCTGATGACAATCATAGGGGGGTGGATGCTCTGAGGACAGTCATGGGAGTGTGGATGCTCTGATGAAATCATGGGAGGATGGATGCTCTGAGGACAATCCTGGGAAGGTACATGCTCAGATGACAATCATAGGAGGATGGATGCTCTGAGGACAATCATGGGAGGGTGGATGCTCTGAGTCCTGGTCTTCTCCAGGTTTTGTATCCTTCAGCATTTTGCAACAGCATTTGTCTCTGTGGTGTTTGTGGGAGCAACAGCAGTATATAACACAGTCTAATCATCAACTTTAATGGAGCCTTCAGGTATGGGACTGATAGTTCCACAAGGACTACTGTTCTGTGTAGCCTAGGAAGCTAGGGTATCTCAGCCCTTGACATTTGTTGGCACTGTAGCTTCCAGGCAGCCTTAAGTATTGCTTTTCTTCTTCCTCTAATTCCTGCCAGTTCCCAGCCTGAAGTGTTTGAACCTTTTGGTCCTAAAACCTCAACCAGTATCTGAAACTCTTCCAGCAGCCAGGCCCTGCAGTTTCTCTTCTGAGTCCTTACTCTTCTTTCCCTCTTCAGCCTCACTCTTAACCTTCATTTGCTATCTATCCACTTGCATCATTGTTCTTCCTTCCCTACCTGTTCTTTCAAGCTCTGTCTTGTCTGTATAGCAGCCAGTCACCTTGCATCTAAAGAGTGCTCAGCTGTGGCTAGATCTGCCTGCCTTGTCATGATGCTTGCTCTCTTTCTCTCCTGCTTCTTTCTTCATGTTACCCACTCAGAACTCACTATTGACAGTGGGAAAGACAAAATCCACAAAAAGAAGGCTTTTAATTAACCTAATATTGCAACCCCAGCAGATACAGCACAGGAGAAGATCCCCCAGCCAACTCCCTATATAACCCTGAACAGCTTGCCAGTACAGCTAGAAGAGGAGTGGTTAGACAAACCACAGTATACCTCACATGCAAATGAAGATTTGTATTTTCACCAAGCATAGTAGCCCTTCTACTAAAGCCACCAACAGCTGTCTTTCTCTTCTGGCCTATGTGAAAATGTTTGCAGGATCACCCAGAGTTTGCTGAGGTGAATGATAGCAAAATATCTGGTACATACTGTCTGAAACGTCTTGGCTAAGACTGCACCTTCAGGAGCCATTGCAATCAGCTACCATCTCAATGTAGTTTTCTCAAGGCATCCGTGGAATGTTCAAATAGCTGAAGCTGGCATAAATGTGATGTGGCTGGCTGGCTCCCTGTCAGTCCTTTTGCTGAAGGCAGCCAGAGCTGCAAGAGAGACTCTAACAGCTGATAATTAGGGACTTGTGTGCCTTTTGTCCCAACATTTTTGCTTATTTACAGGAAAATGAATACTAGAAGTAATGCTTACAATTAAGACTAAAACGCCTTATCATTAGCACTAATAGTGATTTTATAGTTTTAATGACTCATGATATCTTCCCAGAGCTCTAGGGAGAGGTAGTTCCCCTTTATCTATCTTAGACACATGACCTAATGAGTATCAAAGTCAAGAAGAAACTGAAGTTTCTAGAAAAAACAAAACTTACTTCTTTAGAAGACACTACCAGTATTTTTCACTTACATACCATCAACCCACTCCGGTACTGGGCAGGACATCTTTTTACCATCATATTAAAACTGTCTCCATGAATAAAGCAAAGGAAATAAACCTATGAAATATAAAGTCACAAACACACACCCACACACACACACACACAAACCAGCAAAAGGATTCATAATCTTTGTCCTGGCTGCAAAGTGTTCTGAGTTACTTTCTCATAAAAAGAAACAAACTTCTTCTAACTGATCATGTCCGTGAACTGGGAAATTTCTGTGATGAAGTTGCTTTAAATGCACTTAAACACTTGAAAGACTGAGGAAGAAAGAAAAAATTATCCATGACTCAACCACCTACACATATTTATCATTTAAATATTGATGGAATATTATGCTGCTTTGAGTTGTTTCAGATGGATTAGAGAAATTAGATAATTGTTTTTGTACTCTTAAGATAAAGGTATTCTAAATATTTCACCAAAGATAGAAGCTATAATGAAAAATAAAATATCACCTCAGGGCTGGAACGATGGCTCAGCAGTTAAGGTGCTTGTTTGTAAAGCCTAGGAACTCAGATTTTATTCCCCAGTTTAAAAAAAAATCCAGATGCACAATATGGTGTGTACATCTGGAGATTATTTGCAGCTGCTAGAAGCCCTAGCAATCATTCTCTTCTCTCCCTCTGTCTCTCCTTGGAAACAAATCAATAAAATATTATTTAAAAACATTTTTTAAAGTTGAAACAGTTTATGTACAACTATAGCAACAAAGATGTACTAAACTAAATAGAAAATAATATTTTAGATTAAGAATTAATTCAGCTAATGCTACTGATATATATATATGTATGTATGTATATGTGTATGTATGTATGTGTATATATATATATATATGGTACCAATTAGCACTTAAAAGTTGAATTCTCCAGTAGAAAATGTGCATTGAAAGGAAAGGGGAGGAAGAAAGAATCAGGTATAAGGTGGGAGGGAAGAAGAGCACAAGGAGATAAGGAAGGAGGAGGGCTCTACCTCTAACTTTGAGATTGGGAACAAAGGATTTGACGTCTAGTTTCCAGTTTACTTAAATAAGGATAAAGATAATTCATTTAAGCTGTTATGTATCATTTTTATAGATTCAATTTTAAGGAGGATGATAGGAATAATTTATGGATATGAGGAACTAGATGAAAAAAATAGGCTATAACTTTGTTCCAGTATTACTTCATTTCTCTTACTCAGTTTGCTTGTGGAATACAAAGGAAAACGCCCCATGACTCATAAAATCAAACTCAAATTCAGGAAAATTAATTAGGGAAATATTAATAAAATCTCATTATAATACCATATTTGAGTCAATGAATTCCATAATCAAAGTAATGGAGAGACCATGAAAACAATATGTTTAACATGAAAGTTATTGATAGCTTATTATAAGGTATGCATGGCTAAAGCCATTATTACAATTATCTGAAGTTTCTTTCAGATAAAGTAGTATTTTTTTTTTTTAATTCTTTCAAGGCAGGGTCTTGCTCTAGTCCAGGGTGACCTGGAACTCACTTGAGAGGGGGTACAGTCAGGGTGACTGGACCTCTGAAGGCAAAAAGGGCAGGAAAATTTGTACTTGCTAGAAATCAAAGATGATCTGGTTTCTTATTTTTCTTGCCTAGTTTCCAGACCTGTTTTTCTACAAATAACCAGGACCTCTCCCAGGAAAAAGGTCTTTCATAGGATTTAAATATTGTAGTTGGTCAAGTTCAGCCCCCAGAACTTGGTGTCAGGGTTAGCCTCTTCCTGAGATTGCCCCTAGCCCTAACCAACCAGCTGGTTCGCCTAAGCCAGAAGACAACCTATCACTAAAAGGTCGTAAATACCTTTGCTGGGGCTGGCTCTCTGATCATATGAGAACTTCCATCTGTGGGTGAGGCCCTAGACTAGGCCCAGCTGGGAAGGCACCTTAGCCCTTACTCTCCCCATGTGTTCTTTATCCCCTCCAGCTCCCCACGTGGCAGGAGCTCCTTGAATTTTCTTTTCTCTTTCTTTCCATGCTTTTTTCCCAGGCCCTCCATGTGGGATCTCTAGCCACATGGGTGCCTTTCCGTGGCTCTGTACTTCCCTCAATAAATATAATAAGTTAATAATTATCCTTCTCAGTCTTCTTTTTTATTTAATTCTTTGACTAAAATTAGATATAAACCTAGGGTTTGGAGTGCAAGGTTTTTCTGGATCCTTAACATCCTGTTTTACATTCTGTATCCCCAGGCTGGCCTCAAACTCAAGGTGATCCTCACACCTTAGCCTCCCAAGTGCTGGGATTAAAGGCCTGTAACTCCACACCTGGCTCAAGGTAGTATTTTAAACTCCTCACTAGTATTATTTTGTTTCATCCCACAATGATCCCATGAAATTATTATAAATCTAGTTTTAAAAGAATGAGACTTTGTGGGGTGGTATATAGCTAATTTGGTAGACTATTTGCAGAGCACATCCCTGGGTTTGACCGCTAGCACTGCATAAATAAGGCATAGTGAAATATTCTTGTAATCCTAGCACTTGAGAAGCAGAGGCAAGAGAACCAGAAATCCAAGGTCATCCTTGTCTACATAGCAAGTCTGAAGACATCCTGGGCTACATGAAGCCCTGTCTCCAAAATGGGAGAGACTCCTGAACCTTGGTACCTTACTGAGCTAATAAAGTTCATGGCCAGATTGTGAGCATAAGCCAAATTCACATGTTCATGTTGCTGATTCTTTTAACTCTTCCATTATCACCAGATATTCTGAGTTTTTAGAAACATAAGTCATGTAATAATAAATAAAAAACATGTTTTATATACTTTTAAGCACGTACCACTGCCCCTAAGCTTATTCCAGAATGGATGTTGAGCAATCATTCGCAAAGCATTGTGAGAGGTTTTTTGGTTTTTTTTTTAATAATTTTAGATGGTTAGAAAAGTATATGTTTTCTATTTTATGGAGTTTATAGCACATGCTGCTTAGTTATAAGTACTTAGTCTTTGTTGTCACCTTATTAACCTACCTCAAAGCCTTGATATTTAACATTCTTTTAGTTCAAATCCTTACTTCTTTCATTTTCTAGCTGTATTTTATTTTAAATTAGGGACAATAAATATCATTTGATTCTAGTGGTATGAAGATTACCTGAGATAGCACATCTAAAGACACTTATGAGAGTTCTTGGAACCCAGTGAGCTGTCAAGTGGTCAGTTTTATAACAATCATCTCACTGATTTCTGTACTAAAGTCTGCAGGCACCAAATTTGAGTGGAAAATTCCAGCCTGCTTTTATTTAATAAAAAGTGACGAGTTGACAAGTATTGCTCAACACAGGAAAAGACAATGGATATAAGTTTGAGGATA
The DNA here is from genome assembly GCA_036365145.1 of Orientallactaga sibirica. Classification (NCBI taxonomy): domain Eukaryota; kingdom Metazoa; phylum Chordata; class Mammalia; order Rodentia; family Dipodidae; genus Orientallactaga; species Orientallactaga sibirica. The sequence continues at coordinate 51,922,651 of JAEOAD010000005.1, forward strand.
GAATTTTTAAAGAATTATCATATTTGTTACATTTCCAAATAGCAGAGTGACATTGAATTGAGGTTCCCACAGAGTTGGAAATCCTCCAGAACTGCTGTTGGGGTGAAAGTATCCACAGACCTCTTCATCTCAGGACACAGTTGGCAGCAGCCATAGCCATAGCTAAAATACTTCTAGATCAGATGGTTTTCAATGATTCCTCAGAGGCCATTATATTGCAAATTGCATGCATTTTGATTTTTATATCAAGTCATTTGACAACCCATCTGGTTCCCAGAAGATTACATCAAGGATAGCACAGTATCACACCACTTCTCTCCCAAACTGAAAATACCATCTATTATTAGATCAACGTGACATCGTGTGCATTAGCATATTTCAAATACACACAAATGAACACAATACTCAGAAAACCATCATTCTCTTTTGCATGAAGCTTTCCCTCATTATTTATTCCTGTGATTGGGTGATGATATACCAGGGACCACATAGCAAATTAAGTGTCGTTGTCTAGTTATGGAAGTCCTTAGACAAGGCTTTACTTTTGATTAGTTAGAAAATCTAGATGTCCTTGCATGCCTAAGAGGACATTAGGGGACTCTTCATTTGTTAACTTTTATTTTATTACATGAATGTCTTGTGTATTTTCACTACTCCATCAATTCTATAAATTTCTGGCAAGACCTACCAAAACTTGAATGTTTTTCTTTGGTTGTAGTTTGTCCTTTCAATAAATCTTTCCAGAATTTTGATGTCCAATACTTCTCCCCCAAGTTAACCTCTAGACTGGAGCAATTTTCAGATCCATCAGTTAACACTCCAGGACAGAGTTAATAGTGCAAATATTTATTGGGAAGGTAAACCTGTGAAAGAAAGGAAAAGATAAGATTGGAAAAGAGGACCCACCAGATACCAATGCCAATCAAACATATTCTCCAGTGTAGTGGCTTGGATTTCAGCAAAGGTTATCTGATAGAAGATCTCTGAGTTGTCAGAAATTGTCTGGCCTGTATATGAGGACATTGCCAAGTCAAGCCACACAGAGCTAAGAAGTTGAGACAGAGCACAAAGAGCTAACTCAGTCCCTGGAATTGGCCTACAAGTCTTTTCTGATATAGAATCTAAGTGCGTATATTTGGATTTGTCAAATGGCTGCTATTTTACTAGCAAAAAGCAATATTGAACAGGTTTTTTCTTAAAGTTTGAGGTTTAGAATACATGAGAAAATATGAGGAAGCATATAATAATCTCCCTGTTCTAAAATACCCAATGGCTGCAAAATCCTATCTGCCCAATTATGTTATGTTAGGAAAAAATGACGTGTTTGCCATTTTTCTGTTTTTAATTATCATTTTTTATTGACAACTTCAAGACTTACATACAAAAAAAACCTGATATTTCCCTCCCCTCCCCCATTCCACTTTAGAACTCCAATCTCCATCATATCCCCTCCCTCTCTCCATTAGTCTCTCTTTTAATTTGATGTCATCATCTTTTTCTTCTATTTTGAGGGTCTTGTGGAGGTATTGCTAGGCACTGCAAGGTCATGGATATCGAGGCCAATTTCTGTCTGGGCAGTTGCATTGTAAGAAGTCATACCCTTCCTTTGGCTCTTCCATTCTATCCGCCCCCTCTTCCGCAATGGTCCCTGAGCCTTGGAGGGTGTGACAGAGGTGTTTCAGTGCTGGGCACTCCTCCATCCCTTCTTCTCAGCACTATGTTGCCTTTTGGGTCATCCCACTGGTCATCGCCATCTGAACAGAGAAGCTTCTCTAACCAGAAGTGAGAGTAACATTAATATGTGAATATGAACATTAAGTGTAGTGCTTTCAGAGCAGCTTGGTGGAAATAACATATACATTTATTCAGACGAGCAGGTTTTATACCCCTAAGACTCATGGCCTCACCTACCATAGACTTTTGCTTAGGTTTTTCAGTACCAGGTATGTACTCCCTCCTGTAGAGAGGGCCTTCAGTCCAATTATGGAGCAGTTGGTTACCCCAAGAGTAGACATGCCACTATTGCACCCATTCAGTCATTGGGCCTGTCTGGCCAAACTTGAATATTCAGTGTCTACTGTTTTCACTGCTGATAACTTCTGTCTCCCATACAGCTGCATGCAGTGCAGCTTTTCCAGCTTTCAGTTGGCTGGTCTACAGGGAGAAGGTTTTCTGCTCAGCACCAGCTTGCTTTCTCAGTGACCTTGCCTCTCAGGCAAGAGATGTCTTCAGCAATAGAGTCTTACTATCTGTTTCTCAAGGGAAACCAAGGGCTTTGGCAAAAGCTTTTAATGTTTTGGAGGCTACTGGGACCTCCTTGGCCAACAACTCACTGGAAGGTATCCCATCCCAGGTACTGAAAATTTTCTAGTAACAGTCTACAGCTTCTAGATGTGCCATTATTCAAAAAAGTAATTTTACATAAGTCTTATTCACAATATCTTGAATTTAGATTGTTTGCCATTTTTCTTGAAGAGGCAAAGGTGTTGATATTTTCTGACAGCCTTCAATTCTAAAATCCAAATGAAGACACAAAAATATAACTTACTGTTATATATGAGCTCATTACCAAATTATTTCCCTAGATCATTATGAATGGAGCACAACCCAATATTACCCATATGATACCTAAGCAATCAAAACTACCCCTTTTGGCCACATATTTCAGGAAACCAGTTAGCCATGCTACTAGTAAATCATGAGTCCCTTGAATGGTGGAACTTAATATAAAGAAAACTTTCAAATGATAAATACTTCTTCACATGGTTGTGGGATATAATGCTTCCCCATTGCATTCACCTCCCTCCTTTAACTAAATAAGAAGTTAATTAAGTCTATGCTTATTAATCAGTAAATCACACTATGGATTCCAAATTCTGTGAAAGGTAATAGTTCATGCTTCAATATAATGTTTGCCTTACAAACAAGTCCTGTAGTAATTCATGAAGCAAATTGAGTTCACTTACAGCCTCCTCTTTCACAATTTATGTTTTCTTGCTTAACTGTGAACATAACTGAGATATCTAGAAATTTCAACTTGAAATTAAGTAAACTTTAAATTTAAGCTCTTACTCCAAGACTGTCTTTATTGACTGTCAAGGGCTCTACCAAGACTTGTGAGGGGAAATGTACTCCCAATGAAAACTTCTTATTACCCAAGGGATTCATTCTTTATTTGTAAAATGATGGAGTTGGACTAAAAGGATCTTTACTGTCTCCTTTCAGCCTGTTCCCATGTGTTTGAAAGAAAATGAAGTTCCTCCCTGTAGACTAATAAGAAGGAATAAGGGTTGCTGCCGCTACAAATATCCACATTCACTACAACAGGAAGATTGTGTGAGGCTCTGGCAGGTAAAGGTAGGTTCCTTACCTACAGACACCTCAGGAGAGTTTGGGCAAGGTGATGCATTGAAAGGAGTCTAGGAATAGCAGCTCTTACCCTACATGCTGTGCTGCAGGAGGCCTTGTACATTTACTGCACTTACAGCAGTCCTGAGAATGACATTTATTTAATTGATTAGAAAATGAAAGAATAAACAGCAAGACAGTTGTCACTAGGCTTTTAGGGATCTAATGTAGGTGGGCATGGATATAGTTCCTATCTGTTTCTATCATTCTCAAAACCATGCTATTCTTGGAGGTCCTTTAAAAAATAAGAATGTTCATACATAATTTGATAATAATACCCTCATTTTACATTCTTTTATCCTCCCCTCTCCCATTTCTATTCCTCTTAACCCCTTCCTCTTTGGAATAACCTTTCTATCTTGATGTGTCTTTTTTTCCTACTCAAATAACCATGTTAACAAGGCCTATAAAATATTGAGTTAGATATTTTTTATTGTTAGTTTTCATTGTAATATATTTTTATTGTAATATTTTTAATAATTTAGTTTTATTGATATTATTCTAATTTTACATTCATAATGGTGACTCCATTATCCTCTTCTTGTCCTCCCTCTTCCAAAGTGACCCTCATCAATGGGGAATGTGGGTCATGTATTGTGGGGGTAGGCAAGAGTTATGGGGGATAGGCCAAGTCTCTATGCATAATGCCCCAACTTGAGGCTCTAACATTCTTTCCGCCCCCTCTTCCACAAATTTCCCTGAGCCACATTGGGGTCATTTTAGTTCTACTTCAACAATGAGGTTTTTGGGAGCCTCTGTGTCTCTGGATATCTGGCTTAGTAGGAACTGGTTGTTCTCTGTGTTTATCTCCTTCAGCCTTTTTCTGGTGTCGTGATCCCCAAGAATGCTGTACTCTTGCCCTTCCCCTGCATTACTCTATGGTTTTAGCTGGGGCCCTGGTGAGGTGTGATTGGCTGTTCCTCCCTTCAGGTTTGTTGTCCATCTGAAAAAGATAAGCAAATTCTCCAATGGAGAGAGAAGTTAGTACTAGATAGATGGGATGGCCATAGATATTTTAGAGGGAATTTTATATGAGTAGGTCCTCTTCTCGCCCACATGTGGTGGTGTCTTGATCTTGGAGACTGAGCTCATCTTGTACATGGTTTTGAGTTATTTCCCAGTTCCAGTAATGAGTTCCATTCCACTGAGTGGATGTATTAGCCAAATCAAGAGCCGTTGGTTACCCACCATGGCTGTGTGCCACTACTGCACTTGTTTGAGCATTGTGACAGGTTGTTTCCTGCTGGGTAGCTTAGACTGCGAGTTGTTTGGACAGATGTCAGCCGTTTTCTCCCAGTTGCTCTTGTAGCGCCCTCTGGCACTAGACTAGCTAACTGTCTGGGGACTGACCCTCTTCTAGATTCCAACCAGGTTTCTCCATGTTTTGTCTCACACACGTATTCTGTCTTCGACAGTAGGGTCTTGCCATTAACCTTTGGTCGGTCATCAAGAACTCTGACAGAAATCTGTCTTTTTTTTGGGAACCTTGTAGGTGTCTCGAATCAACAGCTCATTGTGAAAGTTAACCCCATGCTGGTGCTGGGAGTTATAAGTCAGCACCAAGGAAGGTGAGGGAAGAAAAAGATAATATGGAAGAGAAAGTGAGTATAGAGAGGAGAGGGACAAAGAGAGAGAGAGAAAGAGAGAGAGGGAGAGAGAAGAGACATCATGAAGACCAACCTTAATCTTTTCATTGTAATATTTTTAATTATTTGCAAGTGTGTGTGTGCATGTGCCTCACACACCCCTAATACTTTTTACCACTGTAAATGAGTTCTTGTCCAGATTTATGTTGATGGCTGGGGACTTGAACCCTGGCTGGGCAGGATTTTGCTTTGAATCACTGTACTACCACCCCAGTAATAAGCCTGTTTTTTTAATTGACAGATTCACTGAATGCCCAGAAATTGATCATACAGAGAATGAGTGTCTGGTGTGACATTGTTTGTCCTAGGGAAAAGGGCATCTTCTGTGCTGCTGTACCACATGCTGCCTTTGCATGAGGGCTTTCCTCTGATTGGGATGCCTACATATTTCCTTTTCTGACAACCTTAAAACTAGTGCCTGAGCAAGAGGAACCACAGAGTTGTGCAGTATCTGGAGCACATTTTCTGATTTGCTGTTCATTCACTGGCTCAAAGAGAAGACCATTACTAGAAGGCATAGCGAGTTTCTCTCCATGAAGCACCCTAAAATTTCTCCCACTGGAACACTCTTAATACTGAGTGTGTGGTGTCAGGTAAGCACAGCTGCTTCAGATCACACAACTGGGTAGAAGATTGTGGTTATGTGGGGTCACAACATGTCCTATTTTCTCCAATTTTCCAACACTTTTTTCCAGTGACTATCTCAAAAAGCACAGAATTCCTTTCTGCTTACCTCTGCCTTTTAATTTAGATAAGTAGTATACTTTTCCACTTTGAATCCTCACCACCTAGTATCTTCCAAGCACAATAATGTGCTTCTATGTATTCACCAAAACTATTCCAGATGCTTTTAGACATCAAAAATATAATGGCAACCAAAATATATTTCCCCCTTCATGGAAACCACATTCAAGAAAAAAGACAATAAGTGAATAAGCAAAGAGTCAGGCAAACAGAAATGTATAATATCGTTCTATCCAGTGACAACAGGCAGAAAGAGAAACAGGAAGCAAAGTGTAAGAGATTCTCTTTAGATGCATGGTGAAGTCTTTTCTAGACATGTAAAAAAATTTAAGAGTCAGATCTTGAGGTAAGAATATCCCAAATCATTACAAAATAAAGTCAAGAGTTAGGAGACAAGATAAACTTTGAGGAATAAGATGCTCATTCAAAGGACTAATATCAGTAAAGGTTAGATGAAAAGAAGATGTGGTGAGAATAACTGAGTTCAGGGAGGACTGTAGGGCTCAGTTATGAAGTGATATTAATGCTTGCTGTCTTCTGGATATTGACTATACCAAAGAATGTTTGATGTACTGACATGTAGTTATAAATAAATAAAATGCATTTTCTAGCCTTCAAAGTTCTTATGTAAGTGGAGTAGAAATAATAAATGAGATAAAATGTGTTTATGTGTAGTACATAACTAAATATTGCTTAGTGATAAGCAATAAAGAGAGGAAATGGAAAAATATGGAGGAGATTATACAAAGATGGAAATCACAGAAACAAATTTATGAAATTCTTTGTGAACAAAGAAAATTAAAAAATATGAGGGACAAATAGGAAGTTCAGTTTTGCTGAGTTTGTAGTGTAGGAGACATACATGAAATGAGTAGCTGGATTAGTATGAAACAAGAGTCAGATGTAATGGAATCCCACAGGTACAGTGCTGAGACTGTCTAAGACTGTTCTCAGATGGACATTCTTATATAAACACAGGATTTCCCCAACCTGAATAATATTCCAAGAGGTTAGTGATTTGAAAATAAAAAGAAGCAAGTGCGGAAGCAGAGTACAGTTAGGACAGTACTGTCAAAAGGAAATGAAATACAAACTGCAAAAGTGAACGACACACAAATTTTCATTTTTATTTTCCATGTGAACATCAAAATTATCAGATGAACTTAATATTAACAATGAATTTTATGTAACCCAGTGATATCATCTTATATTATTTTCATATTAAGTATGTCAAGTCCAGTGAATATTTCACACTTGTAACATATCTAGCTGATTTTCAAGTGTTCTGCAACCACATATAGCTAGTGGATATTACATGCTATAGTAGACAGCTTGACATCGCTGAGATGAATTTCCAGAGCAGGCATAGTTATGGAAGAAGAGATATTTATTGAAGCTTACAGATCCAGGGAAAGTTCCATAATGGCACAAGAAGTTGGCCCCCTCTTAAAAGACCAAGCAGAGAGAGAGGAGCCCCAAGCCAAAAAACCCAAAACCACATGACAGACAAGCACACTTAGGAATTCCAGGCAGCACTCAGGCACTTTGCATATCATTAGACTGGAATTTCAAATCTACCACCACACCTTAGGGCTGGGTCACTAAAATCCTCCCAGTGACACCTCCTCCAGCCAGATGCTGGAAATCCAAGAAGTTTTAATAAACTTCAGAATCTGTTGGGGGTATTTGTCCAAACTACCATACATGCATACATAATATGTACATATTTACTGTATATTATATACAATGTCACAATAATTCAGATGTTTGTACACGGAAAAGGTCAGAGTCTGGATCCATTGTAATGATGGAGCTAGAAGGGTTTGCTGAAAAAAGGAATGTATGTACGAATGATGGGAGGAATTCATTGACATAAAGGACACCCTAACAGAGAAATTAAACAGCAAACAAGTTAGGGCATTTTATTAATTATAGATATCACAGAGCTAGCTTGTCCCACCCTAGGTTGTGGAAAACTGTTAGAGTACTTGGCAAGTTGCTGAAGAAATGTGTTCAAGAGCTAATCAGTGACTTTATCATAGGAAAAACCAAGTGTGGAGGACAGTGGAGGGCCAAGATGGGGTTCTTAGGGTGGTCTTCTCCCATTTATAGGAAGACCACCACAGTCATTCACATTTTCTGTTATCTCGATTCCCCAGGACCCACATAAGCCAGATGCACAAGGCGGTGCATGCATCTGGCGTTCATTTGCAGTGGCTGGAGGTCTCAGAGTGCCCATTCTCTATCTATCTGCCTCTTTCTCCCTGTCTGTCACTCTCAAATAAATAAATAAATAAACAATTTTTTAAAAATAATGAGAAGAAAGTAGTCAGAGACAAAGAATACAGACATGTTTCTGGAATAGTTACTGGAATACAGTAGAAAAATGGACTAGAAGCCAAAATAGCAAATAACGGTGAGAGAATGAGAAAGAGAAACCCTGTATCAAAGGACATGGTAAGTAAGGAATGACTCCACCAGAGGAAGTTATCCTGCTTTCCACATGTGTCCCATGGTGTGCACTCTTGCATGAACATGTATGCACATGCACCACATACACGCACAAATACGTACATACATATACATATATATATATATGTATATACATATACATATATATATATATATATATATATATACGTTTTAAAAATGAAAATTAGTTGGTTAAATGGCAATAATCATAGAATGTTTGCATGTCAAATATAAAAATGCAGAGCTAAGTACATAGTTCAGTGGATAAGGACTTGCCCTGAAAGAGTAAGAACCTGAGTTCAGATGTGAAACACCCACATAAATATTAGGTCAGTATGGCATCCCACCTATAATTCCAACACTTGAAGGGAAAGACACAGGATCGCTGGGGCAGGCTGGCTAGCTAGCCTTGCCAAATCTGTCAACTCTGGCTTCAAGTAAGAGACTTGCTGCAATAAATAACCTGGAGAGTGATCAAAGAAGACATCTGATGTCAAGCTTTGGTCTCCATATGCATGCACAACTGTACACATGTTCATATGTATACAAAAGTATACACACATGCATGATACATATATATGCAAAAAAGAATAATAATGCACTAGTCAGTTAATGTGATAATGTTTGGAGAGCCAGTTTCTGCACATATATTCTTAAGTAGAAGAGGAATTCATTTGCAAACGAGCATGAATATGCCATTCTATTCATTTGGACAGGAAGATAGAGTATATGATTTCAGATGCTGGAGTACAGTAGCAAGCTGTGATGAAGGGTAGATGGATAATATGTTTTATTGCTGAATTAATTTTCCCAATGGAGTAGGACATATGATGAAAGTTATAGTTTCCATATCACTTATAAGCAAAGTGATTTTTTAAGTTAGCAATTCCATGTCATTGGGTTAGTTTCCTCACTTATGAAATGAGAATAATATACTTATCTCTTACTGCATAATTGTAAGGTTCAGGAGTGACCATGACCACGCAAACCACTCTGAGGTAAAGATGAAAGCTTTTATTCAGGAAAAGCACAAGCTGCCAGGGTTGGCTCACAAGAGAGGAGCACAGCCCACCTGAGTACCTCAGGTAGTGGGCTTTATAAGGCTTTCAGTTGGGAGAAGGTGAGGAAAGGAAGAGCTGAGGGAAGATCTAAGATAGCCAGGGTGTGACACCAGAACAGTGACCAGGTGATTTACAAAATAAGAGGGCAGGAAACCATGACCTGTGGGCATTGCAGGCAAGGAGGGGATAATGACTTCAAGATTTCCTGAGGAATGTGGATAATTCACTTCTTTATGTCTCTGTCACCATCCTGCTGTCCTTGGTAACTCCATATTGGGGCCTGTCAGACCTAACATTCCAGCCTTTTATTAATGATAAGAGATGAAGGTTAATTTCCTCCTGCTGACCATAGAGGCAATGAGTTCTTATGGGAGAGGGTGAATAATGTGGTTGATGGGTCTCCCTTCAGGGCAGGTGATGAGGAGGCAGTTCCATGGTGGCTAGAGGTGGCCAAGTGGTAAGATTGATAGTGAGCACCCTCTGTCAGCACCAGTGTAACATGCTGTTATGACTTGGTCCTGAATGAAACAGAGACTTCTCTGTACCATCCCTGTATTGAGCTGGCTTCGGGGCAGTCGCTGGTGACATGTGTTATAGAGAAGGTGAGGGAGATGGGCTATGCACACCCCATGACAGGACAGAAGGAAGAATTAAGGAGCTTGTTATGACATCAAAACACAAGGCATGGCCTGGAGAGATGGCTTAGCGGTTAAGCGCTTGCCTGTGAAGCCTAAGGACCCTGGTTCGAGGCTCAATTCCCCAGGACCCATGTAAGCCAGATGCACAAGGTGGTGCATGCATCTGGAGTTTGTTTGCAGTGGCTGGAGGCCCTATTGTGCCTATTCTCTCTCTCTATCTTTTTCTCTCTCTGTCTCTCTCTCTCTTGCTAATAAATAAATAAAAATAAACAAAAAATTTTTAAAAAACCACAAGGCACTCAGAGGCAAGAGACAGAGGGCTTAGGGCAAGAGAGAGCAGGCAGAGGGGTATCAGTGTATTCAAGAGGAGCATTTAGGGTTAGGGGAAGAGTAGGGACACAAGAGAGAGTTTAAGTTTGAGAGTGCCCATTGGGGTGGTAGTGTACTCATCCCTGGATGAGGTAAAGTAAGGGCTAAGGAAGGAGGGGCCGAGGAATAAGACAAGTAGGAGCTGAGATCAGGTAGGTGAAGTTAATCAGGGACAAGCAGAGGCAGAAGGCATGAGTTAATGTTAGAGTTTAGTATTGTAAATCAGCATCAGACAGGGGAGCCTATTAGTCTATTGTAGTTATATTTTGTAATTATATTTTTCTTACTGGGTAATTAAAAGCAGGTAGGCTGCCAGAATTAACTATATATTTTGGAGGTCAATAAAGGCACTGTGGGAGAGGCTTTTAGGGACCTGTGAGGAATTCTGTGACTCTCAGCATTGTCCTCTGTTAGGATTAGCCAAGGCCATGCTGACCAAGTGGCCGTCCCTCTTTTGGGATGCGTGGAGGACTGATTTTCCTCAGATGTGACTTTCCTGTTGCAGATACACTGACTTGGAGTTTATCTCTGGGTCTCCATGTTTTCTCTGATGGAGAAGATAGGTAACTTACCAGAAGGTGCAAGTTAGCACTGTCACATCATCTCCTGTGGCCTTCTGACCTGGGAGTAGAACCAAAATATTGCTTATCCTTTTAACTCCAATGTTTCCAATTGATTTCGGCTTCTACATATGGTTCTTAATCACTCAGTGAGACTGTACATATCTAAGTAGTAAAACAGATTGGTTAGAAGGTGTAAAACATATCTGGGTAGCAAAGCAGATCTGGTTAGAGAATGACACAATAGTCTAAGATCTAAGTCTGATTAATATTGAAGTTTAGTTGTCAGGTGATAGTATGAGCTGTAAGGACCATGTAGGAGAAAAACAAGAAAGAGCACCTAGCAGGTGACAGGAAGCTATATCTGGAACATAGAAAGCATACACATTGTATCTTTTAAGTATCTGTCAGTTATAAGTATAGGCAGAACATCTTAGTAGCCTGAAAATAATATTTTATCAATTATTTTATCAGTAACTTTAAGGCAATTGATTTAATCTAGAAATTTTATGCCAGGGCAAAGATAAGACAGTATAAAAACTTGGCATCTGTGTTTGCAAACAACTTTGGGTAGTCTGTATACCAATGTCCCAAACTGGAAGCAGAACAGCTTAAGATTATTTTCTAGGGCAGGAAACATGTCTTAAGTATCAATATTTTCATAAGCAATGAACTTAAGATACCAGAAGTGACACAATTAATTAAGTAAAATCTTGTCTGAGACTGATTATACATAGAGACAATGACAAACATAAAATAATTTTTAAGATAAGTACCTGTTACCATTGAACAATTTTAAGGCTTAACTAAAGAAATAGTTATAAATGTTGTATGAAGCTTAGACAAACTATATTAACATTGTTTGTATATGGTGGGTTTCTCTAAGACATGGGAGCATCCTCTCAGTTTTCCTAAGAACAAGATTACAATAAGTTAGTTTTTATAAGACTTAGATGATAACCTCAGTGATAATCACCCAGCAAAATTAGCATGAGCAAGACAAGAACCATCATATAATTACAGAGTTTTAGTCAGGCATGGTGATGTCTGCTTATTGATAGCCAAATCATCATGTACTTTATATAAACCAAATTACAATATTCTGATATCTGGAAAAGTTCGATATTAACAAAAAGTAGAGTTCACATATTTAAGACACATGAGGCTACAGAGAGTAGACTATGAGCAAAAGATCTGTTAACAGAATTTAAAATAAATAAGAAATCTATCTTATGTAGTAACATTTCTGGCTTACTTAAATATGAAGACATGAAAACTTTTACAAAACTTTTCAAACTTTAATCAACTATAATTTTGTCTGTGGCACTTTGGTAAACTTGCTCAGTAATGATGTAAGTTAAATCTAAAGTGTTAAGATTGATTGTTGAGGAATTGAGGAATTACATCTTAAATCACAATATAGCTTTGTTTAGAATTTTTTTGAGACAGGATTTTAGATATAATAACCTTAGGAGATAATTAAATATTTTTAAACTTTTTATTTTTATTTTTTATTATTTTTTTGGAGAGAAACACAGAGAGAGACAGAGAGAGAGAGGGAGAGGAAGACAGAGTTGGGCACACCAGCAATGTTTCAGCTGCTGGGAACGAAATCCAGATGTGTGTGCCCCCTTGTGGTCACGTGTGGCATTGCACCCTTGTGTCACTTTGCATCTGGCTAAATGTGGGACCTGGAGATTGGAACCAGTGTTCTTAGGCTTAGGGGGCAGGCGCCTTAACCCCTAAGCCATCTCTCCAGCCCGATAATTAAATATTAATGAGTCAATTTTAACCATAAGATTTAGTTAAAAGGTTGACAAATAGAGGAACCAAGCTCACTTGGTTGGGTACTCTAAATTCAGTCTTTCATGACCATTATGACCAGATTAACATCAATGAGTTAAAGTTAAGTTTACAACCTGAATACCATAGCAACCTGCTATCAGCCAGGACCATACTTTGTTAGTCTGATGTAAGCCCTAGGCTAATAGCCATTTTATATCTCAAGAAGTCTGTAATCTTATTAAGTGTCTTTAATCTTCTGTTTAAGCTTACTCATACCTTCATCCACATACTTTACTCATACCTTCATCCATATACTTTTACTTTACAATCTATGTTAACCACTTTGTAATACTCTTTTTCATCACACATTTCCAACATTTAAAGTTTAACTTCTTTTGTAAGTTCATCTCATAACTTTCAGCAAAAGCTTTCATTGTCCTTACCGGAAGACTTTTAATATGACCATTTAATTTTTTTTCAAAAGAGTAGACCAGACTTGACTTATACTATTTATATAGAATAAACATACAGATTCTATCATTTATTGATTTTGGAACTTTTTTCTTATAACTTTCCTGAAACATACTTTAAAAAAAAAATGTGAACGCAAGCTGGGCGTGGTGGTGCATGCCTTTAATCACAGCAGTCAGGGAGGCAGAGGTAGGAGGATCGCCAAGAGTTTGAGGCCACCCTGAGACTACATAATTAATTCCAGGTCAGCCTGGACCAGAGAGAGACCCTCCCTACCATGCAAAACCAAAAAAAAAAAAAAAAAAAAGAAGAAGAAAAGAAAGCAGATTCGAACATTATTAGAAATTTTTACAAATCAAATTCAGTATCAAGCACGTCTAAATTTAAACATAAATTCTGAGACTGTTTTTCTGTTAGTAGTCCCACAGAAGCATAGAGAGATAAGGTAAACTTAAAATAGTTGCAGATTCTTATAAGAAGTCCCCATCTATTCACAACAATTTGGCATTCACCCAATATGCTATTGGGGCCAGGATCTTGCAATTTCATGTGCTTGCAGGCCCCAGGCTATGCAAGTCAGGGAAGCTAAGAAAGAGATTTTTTCTCTCTCTCTCTCTAAATTCCAGGGAGGGTTTTGGACTTCCCTCAGGTTACAAGGCAGCCTTCTGATCTTGCCATTTTACAACTCTTTAAGAGTAGGAGAACTTTTCCCTATGATTTTAATTACTTTTAGTATTCCTTCTGGGGGACACCCAACAGTAAAACTTGGCTATACCATCTAGTACAATGGGCTTGGTGGAGAACATCACCCACAATGAAATGGCACTGTTCAGAATGGAAATAATTCTACAGCCTTAGGACTGTGAGCCACATATAAACTCACATACACACATTCATGTCAAGTGCACTTTTCATATAGATTTCAGACAACCATTTCCCCCTCACACATTCATCCATTCATTCATTTAGAAGCTATGCATTTTCATTTTACATTTCTATTCTATTTACAACTCCAAAGACAAAAATCAGACCTTGTTACTGGGAGCAAGAAAGAGCAGACAGAAGCTGTGCATGCAGAGTGAAAAATGTTGGACCATTTGCCTGTACGTTGGCAAATCAGTGAAAATTTGGACATCAAATGTACTATATTTAGGCCATTTGGACCCATTGTCTAGCTTAGATTGTGGCCAGGCAGAGTTGCAGAGAAAGATCAGATGACAAGGTTTAAGTTATTGAGGAGACAGGGAAAGAGCAAAACAAGAGTGAGAGAAAGGAACCAGGGCTGAAGCTGGGTTTACATAGAATACCAATATGAACCCCTGGCCCATTAGGTGAACAGGACCTGCACCTCCCACATGGGAAGAGGCCATACAGGTCACGACTGTTGGCTTTTTAGCCTGTTAGTGGGCAAGGCAGGTGACTGTGCACCTGATGGTGAAGGCGGCTGGCAGTAAAGGATGAGACCTCAGACAGGAGAGGAGGAAGAGGGAGAGTGTCCCGAGATGGTGCAGCTGAACCAAAAGGTGCCCCTTAGGGTACGGCAGACCAGAGAGAGAGAGACCCAACGTGTGGAGAGTGCGTCTTTCTCGAGACCTGGGGTTGGGGCCCAGAAACAGCTGAGGGATGTAGCCTGGCATGCCAGCACAGCTTCCACAAGGAGGGATTAAACCTGAGAGCAGGCCAACCTGATAAAGACACTTACTAAGAAGGAGGGAGGAGATGAAGGGAGGAAGAACGAGGCCGAGTTGTGGTGGGTGTGAAAAGACGATATCAGTCAGAGATGGTCTGAAGCTTCAGAGGGTAAGTGGCAGCTTGGTTGTCTGTTCAGGGGAAAGGAGCCACCCAAGAGGGCAACCGGATGCCTCCTATCTGAGTCAGGGCACCAGATGTAAGGTTCGGGAGTGACCACGACCACACACACTGCTCTGAGGCAAAGATGAAAGCTTTTATTCAGGAAAAGCTCTAGCTGCCAGGGCTGGCTCACAAGAGAGGAGCACAGCCCACCTGAGTTCCTCAGGTAGTGGGCTGTATAAGGCTTTCAGTTGGGGGAAGGTGAGGAAAGGAAGAGCTGAGGTGAGATCTAAGATAGCCAGGGTGTGACACCAGAACAGTGACCAGGTGATTTACAAAATAAGGGGCAGGAAACCATGACCTGGGGGCATTGCAGGCAAGGGGGTGATAATGTCAGTAATCCACTTCCTTATGTCTCTGTCACCATCTTGCTGTCCTTGGTGACTCCATCTTGGGGCCTGTCAGACATAACAATAATGATGTCTATATATACTGTTGTAGCTACCTTCTCATTGCTGGGACAAACCCCTGACCAGAATGAGCATTAAGGGTTTATTTCAGGCTTACTGATTACAGGGCATGCTCCATCATGGTGGAAGAAGCTGGTTCACTTCCAGAAGCTATTCTTTCTCAATAGCAGAGAGAGAGAGAAACCAACCCCAGTAAGCATAAATCACCAAAGCTCAAACTGGCTCTCAACACACCCTAGGGCTGGAATCAAGACATGCCCCCAGGACACACCTCTTCCAGCAGGATTCTGGAGACTTAAGTAGCAAGCCCAATTTTGATCAAAATTCCCTCAGGCTATGGGGGACATACATCTACATTCCAGCCACCAGGCTAATATTCTTGTATATAATAGTATATGTGGTGGTATGTCCCTATATCATGAATTAAAGTTTGCCAAATCTACCTCAGTAGAATTATAAAACAAGCAATGTAAGTAGCATATGCCATATGAATTCAGTCAGGGTACTTGATTCTATATGGGAAGGCAGCTCCAAGATAATTTCAGCATGAAATGAAGGTAGGATTAACTTAATCATGAAAAGGCACACTTATAAAAAAATTACCTTTCTTGTCATCTGACCTTTGAGTAATAAGTAATCACTAAAATGCTTTAACCATAATCTTCTACATACACCTATTGAAACCCCTCAGTTTAGAGCAACAGTGATCTGCTGAACATGGGGAAAAACAAAATGTCAGTGCTCAGTTTCTAGTCCCAGCCTAAATGTTGCAGGCATGTGAGATATCACCCTGATTAAAGTGTCAAATGGCCTCTAATCACATTAAAATGAAATGTGACCAGAACGTAGCAAGAAATGGTTCATCCCTGTCACCTTTTCTCTTTTCCCCATAATGGCAATATCTCTCTCCTGTTTTCTAGATAATATGAATGTCTATTCACATTGTGGGGACAGTGAGCTGACTTGGATTTGACAGATCTTATTATGCTAGAAATCAGCAGTTCTAAAATTAACATAGGCCTAAGTAGAAGTGATTATGCAATACTTCCCTAGTGCTTGGAATTTTACCAGGCAAAAATCCTTTCTTTGTATCCTTATTCGTTCTCTTTTTTCTTTATTTATATACATTTTAAATTGGATTACAATATAGAAAATCTAGTATAGATATAACCAGTGTCAGATAGGTTAAAATGTTTATCCACATTAATTCTAACCTCTGCTTCAGATACTAGTAAAGAAGTCCACATAAAACTATAGACCAGAATCTGAGGATTTTTATAAAAAATAAGCATTTTTCTCTAACTTTGAGACCAGAAAATCAGTTTTGTTGGCATAAGCAATATACTTTATTCAATAGACCTTTTCTCAACTGCCACAAATAGAACTTTCTATATAGAATGTACCTGTTATATAGTTTGTATGTTCTGTTATATACTATAAATTTTGCTAGATAAATTAATGCTGATTAATATTATTTAATAAATGTATTCATTTATTAATAATCATGGAAAACAGTGTCTCTTAGAAAATATATTTCTATAAACCATTGCAGTGAATATTTCAAATTAAAATACACTATAGTCTGTAAAACAAATGTATCTCTTTCTAACTCAAGAAGTCATAGTTTTGGAATAGTTTCCTTATTTTTTGAATGAATGAATGAGCTCTAAAGGATATATGTGTGAAGGAAGAAAATATTTACAAAACTGAAAGCCAACTAAACAATGTTTGAAATGTTTATAGCCAGTCAGCCATTTATGTATGAACCTTTAGTACATCAGTACTTGTGTATGTCAATCAAGAGTCTAAGATTGTTACCAAAAGGAGAATTGACCATAGGGTTTAAGTTCAAGGTCATGAAAGCAAATGTCTATAGAGAACAGACATATGAATTCATATGCCAGCTGGAGAATAAGAAAACACTGTGTGTTGGAAATTGGAAATGTAGTGTACTGATGTAGAACTTATCTGAAAGCAGTTTGAATATAATCCCTCCTATAGGTTCATCTGTTTGAACACTTGGTCCCTAGCACACTGATGCTATTCTGTTTAAGAGATCAATCCCTGCTAGAGGAAGTAAGTCACTAGGGACAGTGCTTGAGGTCTTACATCAACTTTCACTTATTGTCATTCCCTCTCTCCCTCTCCTTCTATTTCTGTCTGGCTCCCTGCCATCTTCCCAATGGGACAATGTGATGTTGGCTTCCCGCTTTTACCACCATGATGGGCTTTACCCTCTAGAATTGTAAGCTGATTTAAATTATTTTCCAAAGTTGTTTCTGGTTGTGTATTTGTCCTAGCAAGAGAAAAGTTATTATCATAGAAAATTTGTATCAGAAGTGGGATCATTGCTGAAATAAAACTGGCCATGTGGTTCTTACTCTTTTGGAACTGGTTTATTGGAGGAATGGGGAAGGGTTTGGAGCTTTGAACAAACGAAGCTTTAAAAATGCTGTAAGCAGAGTTTACTGGTCCATTCTGTAGGAGTCTGAAAGACTGAGAGAGAAGGAGAGAGAGAAAGAGAGGGATGTGGACAATGGAAGCTTGACTTATGAGGCTCCGGAGAGAACAAAGAATTCTATTGAGAACTGGACTAAAGCAAGTTTTTAAAGTATTCTGCCAAAGAAACTGGCTGCATTCTGCCCATGTCCTGAGGATTTGAACACAGTTTAACTTAAAACCATACACTCCTTACCTTACCACACACACACATGCACACACATGCACATGCATGGGTGGACACACACAAACACACACACACACACACACACACACACACACCAGGAAGTCCTCTTCTGAGAGTTTGGTCTGCTAATTCTGTGGTGGTATCTCAGTTGTAAAAACTCCCCTAGGACTTTCAGTGCAAGCATTTTGAAGGTATATGACTCTCCCAGATACCTAAACTGCATCTTCTCAAAAGAGGAAAGAAATAAAAGGTAAACGAAAGCATAAGGAATCAAACTGGGGAATCGAACCTGGGACCTTTGGCTTTGCTGGCAAATACCTTAACTGCTAAGCCATCTCTCCAGCCTGATTTAAAGTTTTTGACTGAAAGGATAGTGAATCATGGAATTTTAGGAGAACCTGTAGTGTGTAAACACTTGGATTAGAAAGAATGTTGAATTTATTAACTTATTAAAGAAACGTTTATTTATACTTTACTCAGATAACATTGAAGGAGTTAATTTATATGGAGTCTGAAACTTCCACTCACAATGTAAGGATGGAAAATGGGGCTTTTTTTCTGTTTTTTTTTTTTTTGTTTGTTTGTTTGTTTGTTTTTTGGTTTTTTTTTTTTTTTGGTTTTGTGAGGTAGGGTCTCACTCTGGTCCAGGCTGACCTGGAATTAACTATGTAGTCTCAGGGTGGCCTCGAACTCTCAGCGATCCTCCTACCTCTGCCTCCCAAGTGCTGGGATTAAAGGCATGCGCCACCACGCCCGGCCTGTTTTTTCTTTTACGGACATACTTAGTATGGATACCTTATGTGTTGGCACTATCCTTTCCTTTGTCCCTGCCCCCTTTCTGCTGGGGGCCTCCTCAGTTGGTTTGCTGGTATTCCCCATGAGGTTGTGGGTTATGCATTGTGCCAGCAGCAGTCAGATATTCATAGGAGACAATGCCTCTGGGTATGATGTCCCAACCTGTGGCTCTTATAATCTTTCTGCCCTCTCTTCTGCAAAATTCCCTAAGCTGTGGTGGGTGTGTTTTAATTCTACTTCAGTGATGAACTCTTAGGAGCCTCTGGATCTCTGTTTGGTATGTGTTGAGTATCTTCAGTGTCTGTCTCCTTCACCCTTGTGCTGATTGTCAGGCTCATCATGGAAGCTGCATTCTTGCTCTTCTCCCCACTTCCTCTGTTATTTCAGCTGTGCCTTGGCTGAAATGCACGGAATTGTTTATCTCCTTGAGGCTCGCTACTTTCTGAAAAACAAACAGATTCGCCAACAGAGAATGAAGTCAGCATAGGTAAAATGGGGTAAGCATTATAAATTTAGGAACACTTTGATGGATGTAGCCCCTCTTTTAGCCAAAGGCTAGTGGGAACTTGGCATTAGAGGGCATAATCTTTGTCTCCATGGGATTCTAACCTGGTTTCCAGTTCCAGATATGGGTTTCTTTCCATGAGCAGATCTCTTAGCCAATCAGAAAGCTATTGGTTACTCACCAAGGCTGTGTTCCACCATTGTACTGGTGTGTACGTCTTGACAAAGTGTTTACTTCTGAGTAGCTTAGACCCCTGGTTTCTCAGATTATTGTTGGCCACTTTCCCCCAGTAGCTTATGTAGGGCTTTTCAGCACTAGATGGGCTGTCTGGGGACTGGCTCTTTACCAGATTCCAGCCAGTTCCCTCCGTGTTCTGTGTCAGCAGCATGTGGTGTCTTCAGCAATAGGTCTTACCTTTTACCACAGGTGGGTAATTAAGTGCATTGATGGGAGCCTGTCTGGTTTTGGGAACCTCATAAATCTCTGACCAATAGCTCATTGTGGATAGCAGCCGATTTTTGGTACTAGAGTTACAGGCCAGAGCCAATTTTTTTTTTAAGATTAGGTTCATCACACCCTCTCTAAGGGCCCTTCTTTTGAGGTGCTCCCCCCATACTCCTTTTGAGGGTTAAATCTTTTAGTCTACCTTCAAGGATAAAGGTTTCTATGGTACCAGTTTATTTTGGGTTTAGTTTTGTGTTTGTTTCCCCCAAACTACCCCTTCCCTTTTCTCAAAATCCTTCCATCCCTATTGCCTGTCAGGCATGCCAGCACCTCAAGCTGATCCAGGTTAGGAACCACAAATGATGAGAACATGTGGCGTTTGTCTTTCTGTGATTATGTGTGTTTGCTGAGTATGATCTGTTCCAAGTCTGACCTTTTTTTTTTTTTTTTTTTTTTTTTTTTTTTTTTCTGAGAGAGACACAGAGAAAGATAGAGAGAGGGGGAGAGGGAAAAGGGGGACAGATAGAGAATGGGCAAGCCAGCAGCCTCTCAGTCGCCGTGAATGAACTCCAAATGTGTGTGCCCCCTTGTGGGCAAGTGTGGCATTGTGCTCTTGTGTCACTTTGTGTCTGGCTAAGTGTGGGACCTGGAGATTGGAACCAGTGTTCTTAGGCTTAGCAGGCAGGTGCCTTAACCACTAAGCCATCTTTCCAGCCCAAGTCTGACCATTTTTCTACAAATTTTATTGTATCATTTTTTCCTTACTGCTGAGTAGAATTCCATTGTGTAAATGTACCACAGCTTCATCATCCATTCATGCAATGATGGGAAATACTTTTTAACGTATTGCTGACCCTAGTTAAAATGGCAGTGGCTGCTGGAAATGCCTTTTTAACAGATTGCCAAGGAACCACATGGGCTCAGAAGTAAAGTGAGTAGTAATAAATTAAGCTATCTGTTATAGAAAAATACATGAGTGTGTTTATACTCATAAAATGGATTCTCTTTCTATATAAAGTTATTTTTTAAATTTATTTATTTTTATTTGAGACAGAAAGAGAATGGGCACACCAAGACCTCTAGCCACTGCAAACGAATTCCAGATGCATGTGCCACTTGTGTATTTGGCTTACATGGGACCTAGAGACTTGAACCTGGGTCCTTAGGCTTCGTAGGCAAGTGCCTTAACTGCTAAGCCATCTCTCCAGCCAAAATGTAGAGTTATTTTGTATTTGGAAAACATATAAATATTTTTACAGGATAATATCTACATTCTACATCTCAAGTGGATGTATTTTAATATTCCTGGCACTCAGAACAATTCTAAACATTGCAACTGCTGCATAAATTTTGTGCAGTTGAATTGATATCTTCTTTTGAATTCTAAATGGCAACCAGACAAATTCTATAAGTTCACACTTCCTTTGAAAGAATTACAAATCTTTATTTTTGTCTTAGCAAATATAGGATAAACGTGCCCCTTAAATAGCAAATATTTATAAGATGGATAACTTATAATTATTAATGGCCACTTGAATATTTAATACTATTGTAATTTATGGAAGACTATAATAAAAGAGAGAGAGAGATAGGGATGGAGAGAGAGAGACAAGAAAGAACAGATTTGAGCTAGACCCAATAGTAAGGACAAATTGTATTTGAGACTGTAACACAAAAGCAAAGGGCTATATGACTCTCTTGTGATATAATAACTGAAATTTTCTGACATTATTAGATTCTGTTTGCTTCCCAATGCAGATTTTAACTCTTTGACTCAGACCCAAAAGTATGTATGCCTGTAGTTCAAACATAATTTTTGTTGCTTTTAGAAGCCCAGAGAAATGTATTTCATCCCAGAACACACTTTTTAAACATATTTTTCAACCCTAGGAATGTGATTGTGACAGTCATCTGCTCCTGCTACCTCATACACTTCCTTGTGCTTGAAGATGTTATGACAATTACATTGGCTATATTTGTATACCTGATTAAATTGGGCCATGCTGTATACATAGTAGATGGGATTTAATCATTTTATCCATGCCGTAAAGAGTGGTTTAGCTGTTTAAGACCTGATTGCTTTTTTTCCTGTCTCTTTTCCTCATGTTGACATCATTGTTTCAAGTTAGTAATAAAATTGAATTACTGAAAAACACCTGATCACACTTTCCAAGGGATCAAAATGTAAGACATAATCAAGAAGGCAGTATTTCAAGTAGAAAATGCCTACTGCCATTCCATGCTCTGGCATAGATGATCTCTACTAGTCCAGTCTAGTGGGGCCTAGTTTTAGGCCTTAGTCAGGAGGAAGTGAAGTTAGGCTATCCAGTATGAATTTTCTAGTGAATGAGATATTACATATGTGGCAGTACATAGAAGGCTATGAGAAGCAAGCCAGGGCAGTTGAGTTTCTAGCAGGACATGAGCATGCTGCATAGTTACTGCACATTTCCACAAGACAGTGGCTGTACTCTGAAAGTCCCTTTTGACCTTGAGAATATGGAGCTGAGTAGTGAGTAGATCACTACCTTTCCATTAGGAAACCTGTATGTTTTCTATTTAATTATTATTAGTATTGATTAGAGGCCAGAGGTCCAAACAAAATGTCCAGGGAGGTTAAAAGTTAGAGAATTCATGAATCTATCTCATTGGAAGCAAATAGATATAAAAGATAAAGAATCATATTCTAATCTCTAATAGATGCCAAATCAGTCAAACAGAAAATCGTGGTTACCACAAGATCTGAAACTGTAACCCAAAATGTGAGTATACCACAGGAAAATTGTAAAGGACAGACGCAAAATTTTTCACTGGATTAGTCATATGGATGCTGGAAAGTATCCTCTGACCAAAGTCATAAATATAGCAGCATTTGGTGTCATTTCCATGCTGGACTGAGGAGCACCCTGGAGACTGCCCACATTGAGTAGATTACTATGAAGACAAAGAAAGGAAAAGCAACTTTCTAACTCTAAGCGTTCATAAGGTAACTAGAAAACTGGTAGAGAGACTATTAATTTAAAGTTAGTTTGAATTGCCTGAAAGCGAAAAGTGGCTAACCCTTTCTATGTCGTTGGTTAATTAGGAGATTGTATTAGGGTTTTCCAGAGGAGCAGAGCCAAAGGAGTGAACATATGTTGTACAGGAGATTGTTCAGATTAGTTTACAGGATATGCACTGGGCAGCACAACTACTGTCTGTAGGCTGGAGAGTCTGAGAATCCAGTAGCTGCCTGGCCCAATGGCCTGGATGCCTCAGCAGTCCAGATCTGGCACTGAAAGCCTGGAGCATTCCTGGAAAGCCATTGGTTTTCTATCCACATTGAAAGGCTGAAAAGTTGCATTGTCCAGGAATGAAAGCAACAATGGGGTAGGTGCATGCAAGTAGCAAAGTAGCAAAGGCATCCAAGTAAAAGGCCTGTCTTTTACAATAAATAACTTTTATTTTAACAGAGGTTGTCACTAGAAGTACTCTCACAAGAGGCTTGCCTCTTACTTGATTCCTGAGTTGGTCAAGTTTTACAAGAGAAATTAACCCTCACAGAGATAAAATGCTTATTCCTTATCATTTGTTGCTTAGATTATGAGAAGCAAATTGGAAGACATACATATATGATAACATGATACACAAATGTCCTTTCTCATCCCTTTTATTATTAACATTGAGTGAAACTCAAACTTCATGTTAGGTTCAGATATGTCCAAATCATTCCGTATTATAGTTATTCTTCTCAAAACATTGGGGATCTTCAGTAAGTTTCTGCCTAGGTTGACAACTTACAGCTTTTTTTCTTTCCTTCTGGAACATTTATAAGATAACCTTTGCTCACCTCCTCTTCCACATATGCATCAAATGTTTGAAAAATACTATGACTGGAATAGCCTGCTAGCAATGAGACATAATTGATGCAAAAATCTAGCATCAGAAAGCTTTATAAATATATGTATATATGATTGTATGTATATATTCATATGTATGAATATATAATACATAATGTAAGAACATGTAGGATTTTCATGGATTTTCAGTGCCTGGCCCAGTTTATTCCTATTCTTTAAATACCTTGGGATTCCATTATTCCTAAAGAGTCTCACTAGCACCCACCCAGGAGGCCAGTTATCAAAACTTGACCTTGTTTCTAGATATCTGTGTTTTATTCTTACTTTTTTTCTTACCTTACTACATTGCCATGAGATTCAAATGAAGAACTTACATGCAAGTACTTGGTAAACTATAAATTCCATACAAGTGACGATACTTTTAAATGGAATGTTATGAGTATGAATATTGTTAGTATCAATATACAAGTACTTGTGTCAATCCAAAGTAGAGTGAGGAGACTGAGGACAAGTCCTCATGCACCCATTCTATGAGTTCAAAGTCTTTGAAAGCTTTTCATGCCTATACACCTGGAAAAATTTATCACAAAGGACCTTCTAAATTTCAGCTTGCAACATGAGTTAATAAAAGGGCAGCTAGCTGCATGCAAAAAAATACATGCCTGACAGACTGCTCTCATTAATGAACTAAGACCAACGTGTGCAATAAGCCCCTTTAACCAATGTCCTCATTTTTAAATAACTTTAGTGCACTCCTCATTTTACTTATAACACTCTTATTGCTTTCCTGGATACATTAATAAGTAACGAGGGCCGGAGTGTTCACGTTCACAAATACTCTCTTTATTTCTGAGTAAACTCATTGTCTTCAGAGAATCTCTCCCTGTGGCAATTGTCAGAAGGTACATCTTTTGGATCAAGTTCGGTCACGTGATAATTGAATAAATTTAGAAAGTTTCTTTTTCTTTTGCCTTTATGGCGTTCAATCTCTTGGAAAGATGGAATTCACAAATTCTGTTCTGCCTACCACACAAATGTAAAAGATGACTGTCATCGTTATTATTCCAGGAATTTCTTTCAATGTTGCGACATGTCTGTTTTTGTGAGTATTGTTCATATGTGTTTTCTCTGAATGAATTTATACATTCATTTATTTTTCCATTTAAGAAATATTTATTATTTGAAAATACTTATATAAACAAAATTGGTGTTATTCAAAATCATCCACTAATGATTAACATTCTGTTATATAAAATGTAATTTTCAAATAAGTAAACTTTCCAATATTACAATCTCAAATAATATAGTATTACTCTTTTCTAAATGTGTTTAGTTTATAATCTTAAGAAATTTCTCTCATTGGCATTGCATTAAATCTGTATAATGCTTTTGTTATAATTTATATTCTCACAATATTAACTCTACCTATCCAGGAGCATGGGTGGTCTCTCCATCTTCTCAAGTCCTCCTCAATTTCTTTCTTGAGTGTTTTATGTTTTCATTATATAGGTCTTTCACATCCTTGATTAATGTTATTCCAAGATATTTAATTTTTTTGTTGCTATATTTTCAGATGGAAAAAGTATATAATATAAAGATGTCAGTTTCCCTCAAATGTATTAATAGTTTCATAAAACTCCAGGTAGCATTTATTTTCTTCCTTCCAAGTACTAAAAAGGCTCGACCTGCTTAACCTCTGAGATCATACGACATCGGGTGCATTCAAGGTGGTATGGCCATAGACACCATTTCTTTTCTTATAGTCCAAAAAAGTTTACAAAATTTGGTGAGGAAAACCTAGATTTCAAAGGTTTTTGTAAAAAAATATGGAGGACACTAATGGGTAACTATTAAAGACATATTAAAAGCAAGAAAAATGAAGATAACATAGCATATAGTCTCAAAGCAGACATGCACTCCAATAGAGCAGAATGAGCAAACTGTGTTTGAAATGAGATCTTAATGAAGCACTACCATAAGGCAATGGGAAATGCAAATATTTTGTAGAAAATTTTGTTGGATAAATAGAATATAAATTTTGATAAAAGCAATGATAGATTAAAATAGAAAATCATGTCTTAGTATCCGTTACCCTTGTGTCTCAGGGTTTGGACACAGAAGAAATTTGGATGATATATTGTACAGCAATATATTCACTCAGACACTAATACAAAGATCAAACTATATTCCATGTAGTGAGAACCAGACATAGAATTAAAAGAAAATAAAACAAGAAATGTTATTAATGTGTTACCCCCAGAAAAGAAACATCTCTCATATTTTTCTTATTTAGATAATTCTGTGAGATTTAATAGAAGCTTATAGCCCTCACATTTTTACTTTCTGTTTTAACAAAAAAAGCCTCTTATGTAACTTTTGTCAGTAGATCTACTATTCTAAAGAACAGTTTCATAACCAAGCATTTTATATTTTATTGTAGCACTACTGCATATGTGGTTACTGTTATTAGGATTCTAATATTAGTAAGTTGCTCTTAAATATAGCTCAGAATTCTTTTATTGTGTTTTCGTGGTAAATAATTTGTACCTCAGCCTTGATTATCAGATATAATGGGACTGTAATGGTTAATACAAGAAGTAATTGACATGTGATAGAAATTTTGGTGAAGTTCACAGTCTTTTCCCAAGAGAGCTTGATTTTCCTTCTGTTCTTCTTGGTAGCCACAGCTATTTATGAATTTGTGATAGTTCCTTGCCAGAACAAAAATTTTTAGCCAAAACATAATCAATTCTACAATCTCAATTATTATTTTGGTTCAGGGAATCTTATACAAAAAGGTAAATTTCCTCAGGTATTTCATTCTTCAAACTTAATACTGACATGCTTTAAATTAGGTAACACTAAAAACACTTTCCATTACATATTGTCCTTTTCCCTTCTTAAATATTCCTGAAATGACATCTCAAATGGCCAGAATTTACCTTAACTTTCTTACTCAATTCCTCACATGTTTCATAATTTGACCTCTAAATATTAAGAAAGCTTTACCTCCATTTGCTAAAAGATTGTGTCTATTGCTCCTGGAAAAGGCACACATCATACAGTGAGAGCAAGGTGCTGTGGCATGTAGTTTTATGACTTAGTGACCAAGGCTGCTAAGTGTGATCAGGTATCCAATCATCCTCACCATTGGTCTAAGTACATACTCATTAAACCTCTAATTTTAAATATTATCTTTTAAGATATTTTCTTATTTGATGTCCCCATTACCTAGGCTGGTAACTTAATAATGAATTTTAATGCAGAAATAAGATATAAAAAGTATATACATTTACTTTAATGACTTGATTTTTTTGTTGTTGTTCCTACTCTTGATTCTGAAGTCAGAGTGAAATTTAATGTAAGTCAGGTTGACCTTTCCTCCTCCCTCCATTTAAGTGAACTTTCCTTCAACATCATTATCCAGCTACATCATGATGGCTATCTTTGATTCATGTTACAAGCCCAGAGTACATATTAGAATTAGCAATATTTTACACTTGAAAAATGTATATTACAGAAGTAGATACTCTTTATTTGTGATAAATAATAAATAATTGGTGATGGGCTCTTAGGAACCTCTGGATCTCTGTTTTGGTGCGTGTTGAGTGTCCTCAGTGTCTACAACCTTCACCTTTGTGCTGATATCAGGTTCAAAGAGAAAGCAGCACTCGTTCTCATTTCCCCAATTCCTCTGTGGTTTCAGCTGGGGCAGGTGTAAAGTGCACTGGCTCGTTTTTCTCCTCAGGTCCTGCTCCCATCTAAAAAAGAGGAGAATCTCTAATGGAGAGTGAAGTCAGCACTGGCTAAATGGTATGACCATTATTAATTTAGAGAGAAGTTAGCCCAAGATTAGTGGGGGATTGACATTGGAAAGCAAAAGCATTATCTGGATATGATTCTGACTTGATTTCCAGTTCCAGATATGGTTCCCTTCAACTGAGCAGATCTGTTAGCCAATCCAAGAGAAGTTGTCTAGCCACCATGGCGATGTGCCACTATTACACTTGTGTGAGCATCACGTCACATTTTTCTTCTACAAAGTGCAGAATAGTTTTTCCTGTGAGGAGAAGCAGGAGATGGCCAGAATCCCACTGTGGAGCTTGCGGCCTAATCCTTGGCAGCCTGGTCCACCACAGCCCCAGTCTGCCGCTGCCCCATCTGCACGCCAGGCACCATCTGCCAGGCATGCTTAGAAGCAGCAATAGAAACCAAACAAGGTGATGTTCCAACCTCATTAGCCTGCTTGCAGAGCCCAGAAATCTAAAGAGAAGTCTGCTGAGCTACTGAAAGAGATACAGGGGAACAGTGAAAGCAACGACAGGCTTCTTGAACTCACCCATCCCCCAACCATCAGAACCGTGGACCGCCAGCATTCAGCTCCCAGTGGCAGCACATCCAGCACAGCTGAGCCAAACTCAAGCTCCACAGCTCAGGGAACTAGGTGAGCACTCAGCATTGGTGAGTTTGGAAGCCACACCAAAATGTAACAAGGCCAGCTGACAAAAAAAAAAAAAAAAAAAAAAAACCAAAAGGTACAAAGGCCTGCATTGGAAGTACTAATATCTCTTTCCATGTCAGGGCAGGTTATGGGTTACATATTTGTGGTTGGCTTTACCATTTCAAATGAGCTGAACATGGGGTGTTGAATATTGCTGCCTTTAATACTTTTAGATTTATAGGGCCTTTATCTTTTGCGTTTGTCATTATTGGGGGCAGGGTCTGATCCAGATCCAGGCTGACCTGGAACCCAATTCAGGACAGAATCCTCTACCTCCTAGCTGACAGGATTAAGGGTGTAGAGCAACACACACCCTTAGGGATTTTGGCCTTATAAGACTGTTTGTTTTAATCCCCACACTTGTATACCCTGTGCTGGTTTTAATTGAATGTGTATTTTGCTCAATTGAAGTTTAAAATTTGCTACCAAATTGTTCCACCCAGGCCACTACAATACTTGCTTAACAAGCAAACTCAACACCTAGGATTACTTCTGTGGTCGGATTTGGGTAAAAGTGCTACACTTGGCACCTTAAACTCATATCCTGAAAGTATATAAAGATGGATCACCACATCTAAGAACACTGCAGATAAATAGAAAACCTAAGCATCAAATCAATGCAGTATGCAAAAGTCACTACATTGTAAAACAAGAAACACAAAGAATCAAGACAATGCAATCCCATCAAAAATTACAAATCCATCAGAAATAGTAACCAATGAGACTGTTTTAGATAAAGTTCCTGACAAAGATTTCAAAAGAATGTTATCTATACTCAAAGAAATGAAAGAAAAAATGAAAGGAATCAGAGAAGAAAACAAAGGAATTAAAGAAGAAAACAAACTCCTGAAAGAGAATACAGGAAACCAGCTTAATGAATAAAAAGGTCATTACAGGACATGAGTAAGGAAATAGAAATACTGAAGAAAAACCAGGCTGAAATCCTAGCTCTGAAGAACACAGTCAGTGAAATAAAAAACTCTGTGGAAAGTTTAGCCAGTAAAATGGCTGAAGGAGAGGACAGAATATCTAAACTAGAAGACCAGGTGGCAGACCTCATACAGTCCATCAAAGAGAAAGACAAGCTAATAGAAAGGTATAAATGGGAATTTCAAGACATCCAGGACACTATGAAAAGATCAAACAAAGAATTCAGGGTATAACAGAAGGGGAAGAATTTCAATCCAGAGGCTTAGTAGGTGTTTTCCAGAAAATCATAGAAGAAAAATTTCCCCAAATTGGGAAAGAAATGCCAATGCAGATACAAGAAGCTTTTAGAATACCAAACAGACAAAACCTAGAAAGATCTTCTCATTGTCATGTTATAATTAAACTACTAAACACACAAACCAAAATATATATATTTATTGAAAGCAGTTAGAGAGAAAAAAACAAGTGACCTTCAAAGGGAAAACCATGAGGATCACAGCAGATTGCTCAAGACAAATTTTAAAAGACAGAAGGGCTTGGAATGATGTATTCAAAGTTCTGAAAGATAAAAACTGTCAACCAAGATTACTTTATCCTGCAAAGCTATCTATCCAAGTTGATGGAGAAATAAGGATATTCCACAACAAAAACAGGTTTAAGGAATTTATGGCAACTAAACCAGCTCTACAAAAAATACTTGCAGGAATCCTTCATGCTGAAGAGAAAGCAAAACACACACATCAGGAAATAGGAAAAAATAAACCATACTCAAATAACAGTTAAACAAGTGCATAAAGTGAAAACAGGAAGAACTACAAAACAAGAATGGTGAGAATAAATACATATCTTTCAATAATAACTCTTAATATCAATGGCCTTAATGCCCCAACCAAAAGACACAGGCTTGCAGACTGGATTAAAAAGCAGGATCCTACTATCTGTTTCCTCCAGGAAACTCACCTCTCAATAAAAGATAGAAACCTTCTTAGGGTGAAAGGTTGGAAAATGGTATTTCAAGCAAATGGGCCTAGGAAACAAGCAGGGGTTGCTATCCTAATTTCTGATAAGATAGACTTCAAGCCAACATTAGTGAGGAAAGATAAAGAAGGTCACTTTATAATGATTAAAGGAACACTCCAACAGGAGGACATCAGAATCCTAAACATATATGCTCCTAACATGGGGCCTCCCAATTTCATCAAACAAACACTATTAGACTTAAGGTCAGAGATAACTCCAAACAAAATAGTAGTGGGTGACTTCAATACCCCACTCTCATCACTTCAAAGGTCTACCCAGCAAAAAGTAAACAGAGAGACATCTGCATTAAATGATGTCATGGAACAAATGGACCTAACAGATATACACAGAACATTCCATCCAAATGTTGCAGAATATACATTTTTTTCTCAGAAGAACATGGAATATTCTCTAAAATAGACCATGTAATAGGACACAAATCAAATCTTAACAAATACAAGAAAATTGAAATAATCCATTGTATGCTATCTGATCACAATGGGATTCAACTGCAAATCAGCAACAAGAAAAACTACAGCTTACAGAAATTCATGGAGGCTAAACAGTACACTATTGAACAATGTATGGGTCATTGAAGAAATTAAAAAGGAAATCAAGAAATTCATAGAATCAAATGATGATGAGAATACAACATACCAAAACCCAAGAGGGTTTCTTAGGAGGGAAATTTATAGATCTAAGTGCCTATATTAAGAAATTAGAGAAACAGTGTACACTGAAAATTCAAGTTTTGCCATACAGGCCCAATGACCAAATGGGTGCAATAGTGCCATGTCTGCTCTTGGGGTAACCAACTGTTCCATAATTGGACTGAAGGCCCTCTTTACGGGAGGGAATACATACCTGGTACTGAAGAACCTAAGCAAAAGTCTATGGCAGGGGAGGTCATGAGCCTTAGGGATATAAAGCCTGTGCTTGTCTGGCTAAATGTACATATTATTCCCACCAAGCTACCCTGAAAGCACTATGCTTAATGTTCATATTCACATATTAGCACTACTCTCACTTCTGGTTAGAGAAGCTTCTCTGTTCAGATGGCGATGACCACTGGGATGACCCAAAAGGCAACATAGTGCTGAGAAGAAGGGATGGAGGAGTGACCAACACTGAAACACCTCTGTCACACCCTCCAAGGCTCAGGGACCATTGCAGAAGAGGGGACGGATTGAATGGAAGAGCCAAAGGAAGGGTATGACTTCTTACAATGCAACTGCCCAGACAGAAATTGGCCTCGATATCCATGACCATGCAGTGCCTAGCAATACCTTCACAAGACCCTCAAAATAGAAGAAAAAGATGATGACATCAAATTAAAAGAGAGACTAATGGAGAGAGGGAGGGGATATGATGGAGATTGGAGTTCTAAAGTGGAATGTGGGGAGGGGAGGGAAAAATCATGTGTTTTTTTGTATGTAAGTATAGAAATTGTCAATAAAAGAAGTTAGAGAGTTCACAAGTAAACAAGTTAATGCTTCACCTTAAGGCCTTGGAAAGAGAAGAACAAGGCAAACCAAAAATTAGTAGATGGGAAGAAATAACAAAGATTTTTAGGGCAGAAATTAATGAAATGGAAACCAAAAAAGCAATCAAAAGAATCAATGAAATAGAGTTGGTTCTTTGAAAGGATAAACAAGATTGATAAACCCTTAGCAAATTTGACCAAAAGAAAGAGAGAAGAGACAAAAACTAATAAAATTAGAGATAAAAAAGTAGGGAAATATCATGTGTTTTTTGTATGTAAGTATAGAAGTTGTCAATAAAAAAATAATAATTAAAAAAAAGAAAAAGGCAACATCACAACAGATACCAAAGAAATTCAGAAAATCATATGGATATACTTTAAGAATAAATATGCCTCTAAGTTTAAAAACCTGAAAGAAATGGATGATTTCCTTGATTCATATGACCTACCAAATTTAAATCAAGATGAGATAAATCATTTAAATAGACCTATAACAACTACAGAGATCCAAGCAGTTATAAAAAGTCTCCCAACTAAAAAATGTGCAGGCCCAGATGGATTCACTGCTGAACTTTACCAGACATTCATGGAAGAACTAACACCAATGCTTCTCAAACATTTCCATAAAGTAGAAAAGGAAGAAATTCTACCAAAATCATTCTATGAAGCCAGCATTACCCTGATACCAAAACCGGACAAAGACAGAACAAAAAATAAAAAATTATAGGCCAATCTCCATCATGCAAATAGATGCAAAAATTCTCAACAAAATACTGGCAAACAGAATATAAGAATATATCAGAAAGATTATTCACCCCAACCAAGTAGACTTTATCCCAGAGATGCAGGGATGGTTCAACATGCACAAATCCATAAATGTAATATACCATATAAATGGTCTGAAGGACAAAAATCACATAGTCATCTCAATAGATGCAGAAAAGGCATTTGACAAAATCCAACATCCCTTCATGGTAAAAGTTTTACAGAAACTGAAAATAGAAGGAACATATCTCAACATAATAAAAGCTATTTATGTCAAACCTACAGCCAACATAATACTAAATGGGGAAGAATTTGAAGCTTTTCCACTAAATTCAGGAACAAGACAAGGGTGTCCAGTTTTCCCACTTTTATTTAATATAGTTCTGGAAATCTTAGCTATAGCTATAAGGCAAGAGACACTCATAAAAGGGGATACAAAGTGGATGGGAATATATCAAATTATCATTATTTGCAGATGATATGATTCTACACATAGCAGACCCTAAAGAATCTACCAGCAAACTGTTAGAGCTGATAAACACTTTTAGCAATGTAGCAGGATACAAAATAAACACCCAGACATCAGTAGCTTTTCTATACACTAACAACAAACATGCAGAGGATGAAATCGGGAAATCTCTCCCATTCACAATTGCCTCAAAATAAAATAAAATAAAATAACTTGGAATAAACTTAACCAAGGAAGTGAAGGATCTCTACAATGAGAACTTTAAAAAACTCAAGCGAGAAATTGCAGAAGACACAAGGAAATGGAAAGGCATTCCATGCTCTTGGATTGGAATAATCAATATTGTGAGAATGTCAATCTGACCAAAAGCAATCTACACATTTAATGCAATCCCCATTAAAATCCCAAGAGCATTCTTCACAGAAACAGAAAAAAACAATCCTAAAATTCATCTGGAAACACAAAAAACCTCGAATAGCCAAAACAATTTTGTGCAAAAAAATCAGGCTGGTAGTATTACCATGGATAAGAAAGATGTGGTACATTTACACAATGGAGTTCAATTCAGCAGTAAAGAAAAATAAAATTATGAAATTTACAGGGAAATGGATGGATCTGGAAAGGATTATACTAAGTGACATAACCCAGGCTCAGAAAGCCAAATGTCACATGTTCTCTCTCATATGTGGATCCTAGCTACAAATGTATAGATTTGTGTATGAACTGGAACCAAAACCCAGTAAACTGGTAAAAGGCTATTAGTGAGGGAGGAGAGGGAAGGACTTAAGTGTATGGTATTGCACATATGTAAGTAGAAGAACAGATTCCGGGGGGAAGGCCTAAGCTAGGCCATGGGAAGAGAATGCATAAAAGAAGGGGAGGGGTAGGGTCAATCAAAATTCAAGATAGTCTGAATAAGACTTATGTAAACCTACTTTTTTGAATAATGGCACATCCAGAAGCTATAGACTGTTATTAGAAAATTTTCAGTAGCTGGGATGGGATACCTTCCAGTAAGTTGTTTGCCAGGGAGGTCCCTATAGCCTACAAAATATTAAAGGCTATTGCCAAGGCCCTTGGTTTCCCTTGAGAAAGAGAAGGTAAAACCCTCTTATTGAAGATATCTCTTGCCTGAGAGGCAAGGTCACTGAGAAAGCAAGCTGGTGCTGAGCAGAAAACCTTCTCCCTGTAAACCAGCCAACTGAAAGCTGGAAAAAGCCGCACTGCATGCAGCCATATGGGAGACAGAAGTCATCAGCAGTGAAAACAGTGGACACTGGAAAACTCAAGTTTGACAGGACAGGCCCAATGACAGAATGGGTGCAATAGTGGCATGTCTGCTCTTGGGGAAACCAACTGCTCCATACTTGGACTGAAGGCCCTCTCTATGGGAGGGAATACATGCCTGGTACTGAAAAATCTAAGCAAAAGTCTATGGCAGGGGAGGTCATGAGCCTTAGGGGTATAAAGCCTGCTCTTGCCTGGCTAAATGTATATATTATTCCCACCAAGCTGCCCCAAAGCACTACACTTAATGTCCATATTCATATATTAATGCTACTCCCTTCTGGTTAGGGAAGCTTCTCTTTTCTGATGGCAATGACCACTGGGATGACCCAAAAGCCAACATCGTGCTGAGAAGAAGGGATGGAGGAGTGTCCAGCACTGAAACATCTCTGTCACATCCTCCAAGGCTCAGGGTCCTTTGCGGACAAGGGGGCAGAAAGAATGGAAGAGCCAAAGGAAGGGCACAACTCCTTATTGTGCAACTGTAGAGACAGAAATTGGCCTCAATATCCATGATCTTGCAGTGCCTAGCAATACCCTCATAATAGAAGAAAAAGATGATGACATTAAATTAAAGGAGAGACTAATGGAGAGAGGGAGGGGATATGATGGAGAATGGAGTTCTGAAGGGGAATGGGGTGAGGGGAGGGAAATACCGTGGATTTTTTGTATGTAAGTATAGAAGTTGTCAATAAAAAAAAATGAAAATAAAGTCAAGGGATTTGGTGCTGGGAAAATCATTAAGCAAAGATAGATCCTTGTTTGCAGGGTTGCCAACCTGAGTTTGATCCACTTCAGTGCTGACATAAAGCCAGACTGAAAGCGTATGTGTTTGTAATGCCCATACACCAGTAATGGTGAGATCCTGGAACATCCAGAAGCTCATAAGCAACAACAGCAACAAGAGACTGTCTCTAAAGGAGGCAGGAGAAAAGCATCCTGAGGTTGCCCTGTGACTTCCCCACATATGCCATGGCAAAGGTCCTTCCATATACACTCATCATACACACACACACACACACACACACGCATTAATAAACAATAAAATATGTTTTTAAAAGTCTGTGGCAGAGGTGATGTCCAACCTCTCTGCTTGTGCCATGCCTTTCCTAGCCTTAATGACACTGTAAGCCAAAATAAAAATGTTTCCTTCCATCAAAAAAATCAGAAAGATATACTTTGTCACATTCTCTCTACAGTAGCCACCTGCTGAACAAAAGAAACATAGCTGCCCAGCTGCTTGCAAGCCACAAAGAAAACACGGAAAAGAAGACAGGACTTGGCTACTTGGTGTTACTCCATATTGCTAGCTGCCAAGGCTGCCTGTATGTGTCCTGTCACTACTATAATGCCTTACTTTTAGGTGATATTCTGATGGTTTCTTATTTTATTTTATGTTCTGTGAAGGCAGAGATTTGTTTTCTCTTTGTAAAACATTTTATTGATATATGTTAATTGTACATAGTTGTGGGTCTCACAAAGACTTTTTCAGTCATATAAGTCCGTTATGTACTCTTCCTCCTTCCATCATTCTGTCTTCCCACTGCTGTCCTTCATTATTCTACAGTCTCATTTCCACTTGCATATCTTGTGACCTATATAAAATCTAGGATCTGAAAATTAGTGATAAGTGATATTTATCTTTCTGAATATGATTAATTTCTTTTAATATGATGATCTCCATTTGCATCCACTTTCCTATAAATAACACATATTTTCCTTTTTGATGGCGGAATTAAACCCCATTGTATATAGATGACATATTCCCTCTATGCATTCACCTGTTGTCAGCCCCCCATGATGGTTCCATATCTAGACTATTGTAAATACTGCTGTAAGAAACAGATGTACAAATATTTCTGTGGTATACTCACTTCATATATTATAGGTATTAATCCTCTGTTAGATGTATAGCTAATTATTTTATCTAATTTTCTGGACTATCTCTTCATTCAATTAAATGTTTCCTTTCCTGTGCAGGTTTATTTATTTATTTATTTATTATGCAGTCCTATTTGTCAACTCTTATGACTATTTCCTGAGCTATTGAAGTCTTTCTCAAATATTTCTTGCCTATACCTATATCTTGATTTGTTTTCTCCTATGTTGTCACTGACAATTTAGTGTTTGAGGTATTAAAATAAGGATTATAATCTATTTTAAACTGATTTTTGTACAGGTTGATAGTAATCACATTTGATTTCTCTACATGTGAATACCTATATTTCACAACCACATTTGTTGAACAATGTATATTTTTGGCATCTTTGCCAAACACTGGGTGGCTGTAGCGAAGTGGGCTTATATCTATTCTATGACATCGGTTTACGTATGTGTTATTGTATCCGAACTGTGCTAGGTTTGTCACATATGACTCTATAGTAAAATTTTCAGTGAGGTGTTGTGATACATCTAGCATTGTTCTTTCTACTCAGGATTGCTTTGGCTATTCCTGTCTTTTGTGTTTCTATATGAATTGTAGAATTATTTTTATGGTTCTGTGCAGAATAGCATTTAAATTTTGATAGATTTTGTGTTGAATCTGTAGATTGCTTTTTGTGATATAGCCATTCTTAGAATATTAATTCTGCTGATCCATGAGCATGGGGTCTGTGATCGACTGTTTTCTTCAGTTTCTTTCCTCAGTATTTTAAAGTTTTAGTCTTTCACTTCTTTGATTAGGTTTCTTCCTAGGAATTTTTTTTAAGATGTTGTGAGTGATAGTTTTCTGCTTTGTTGTTTACTATTGGTATATAGAGAAGCTGCTGATATTGTGTGTTGATTTTGTTACCCTTCTACTTTGCAGAAAGTGTTTTTCAGTTCTCACAGTTTTGTGGTGCAATCTATAGGACTTCTTATATATAGGATAAGATCATCTGTAAATGGGTATAATTTAAATCCTTCATTTCTTATTCATATCCTTTTTGTTCTTTCTCTTATTTCTCTAGCTGACTCCAAGCAGTATATTGAATAAGAGTAAAGAATGTAGACACCCTTTTCTTATTCCTGATTTTAGTAAAAATACATTAGGTTTTGCTGCCCTTAGTATAATATTAGCTACATGTTTGTTATATGTCACCTTTATTGTGTTACAATCTGTTTGTTTTATTCTTAATGTATTCTTCCTTTGAGGCAAGTCTTACATAGCTCAGGCTGGTACTCTCCTTGCTATGCAGAGAGGATGTTTTAAGTTTGGATTTTTCTGTAGTATTTTTTGAGTGCTGGGATTACTGAAATGTGCCACTGTGCCCAGTGTTCTATTCGCAGATTCCTCAGGAATTTTATCATGAGGAGATTTTTCACTATGTCAAATGTATTTTTTTAGCTATTGGTATGATCATGTGATAGCCAACCTCAGGTCTATTTATATAATGTATTGTACTTCTTGACTTACATATATTTAAATTATCCATATATTATAGTCATGAAGCCAACTTGATCAAATGAATGATCTTTCTTTGATGTATTTTTGAATTCAATTTGTCAGTATTTTACTGAGAATTCTTACATCATTATTAATCAGAAAGATAAGTTTTTGTTGTTGTTTTATCTGTTTTGGTATCATAATAATACTGGATTCTTGAAATATAAGTTTGGCACCATTCCTTCCTTTTTATATTTTGGAATTTTTTTTCTTAGCTTTTCAAGTAGGGTCTCACTGAAGCCCAGACTAACCTGGAATTCACTATGTAGTCCCCGGTTAGCCTCAAACTCTCAGTGATCTTCCTATTTCTGCCTACTGAGTACTGGGATGAAAGGTGTGGGCCAGCAGGCCTGGCTTTGGACTATCTTTTTAATATGTATTATTGATTTGAGAGAGAGGCGGGGGAGAAACATGCCAGGGCCTCTAGCCACTACAAATGAACTCTAGACGCATATGCCACCTTGTACATGGAATATTTTCAGGCATATTGCTGCTAGTTTTTTCTTTAAATATCTGATAAACTCAGCAGTGAATCCATCTGGGTCTGAGTTTGATCTCCATTGCACACCAACCATTCAGGTCAAATATTTTTGATCCAGAGACATAGGAGGAGGCTCATGAAGCACCAAAGTTAAAACCATATATTTAATCCCTCAGGGAGGGGAAGGTTATTTACTGATACTGCTTGAATTTCGTTTTTATTATATAAACCCTTACTCTTGTATAATAATCCCTTACTCTTGCATAAAACTCTTGTTTTAATTTTATATTGCTATCTTACATTTATGATTATTTTTTTGTATGTGTGTGCATGTGGTATGTGTGGTGTGTGTGTATATGTATATATATACATATATAGTGTGTAGTGTATACATGTAAGTGATCAGATGTGCAAACCCCATGTGCCCATGTGAGGGTTCTCCACCGTCACACTTCTACATTGTTTCCTTGATACAGAGTCTCTCACTGAACCTGTACCTGCAGTATTTTTCAGACAGACTGGCTAACCATAAAGTCCCTGCAATTCTCCTTTGCAGGATGAAGTTATAGGCATACCTGGCCACACCCACTATATTACATGCATGCTGAGGTTTGACCTCTGGCCCTCTCTGGATCTGTCTGTCCCTTATGCTTGCATGGCAAGCTCTCCTACAT
The DNA here is from genome assembly GCA_036365145.1 of Orientallactaga sibirica. Lineage (NCBI taxonomy): Eukaryota > Metazoa > Chordata > Mammalia > Rodentia > Dipodidae > Orientallactaga > Orientallactaga sibirica. The sequence continues at coordinate 51,961,369 of JAEOAD010000005.1, forward strand.
GTTGAGCCATTTTCTCAGCCTCAGTTATTATAGTTTTACATCATTTCCATTGGATTCTCTTTATTATTTTTCTTACCTATTACCCATACATTTTTCCTCTTATTTCTCCTTCATTTTCTCTTTTTTCTCTACATATTTCTTAATTATAATTGTTTATGCTCTTAATAATCTTGAAATTCTATTTACCCTAACAATATCCTAACTTCTCCTGTCGCTATTTTTCCACATTATCCTTACACCACTAAGCTGTCATACTCAGCTTATTTTCCTTCATATCCTACTGTTATTATCTATCATCCTTTTATACTTTGTACTGTCCTTGTGTCTTTATTCATTGGATTTAAAGGGATGACAATTTCTTTTTTATTTATTTGAGAGAGAGCAGTACAGAAATAGGCAGATAGAGAGAGAGAGAGTGGGCACACCAGGGCCTCCACTGCAAACGAGCTCCAGATGTGTGCACCTCCTTGTGCATCTGGCTTACGTGGGTCCTGGAGAATTGAACCTTGAACCAGGGTACTTAGACTTCACATGCAAACTTTTAACCACTAAGCCATCTCTTCAGCCCAGGATGAAAATTTCTAATAAATTCTATACTTTCAAAGTGGACATATCTATCCATTGATCAATAACTTCTGCAGGTAACTCTACCTTCAGGGTATTACTGTAGATCCTGTCATGTAACTGTGGATGTAGGCTGATGATTTACTGAACTACACCCCAGTCACACCTCAACCCTACTTCAACTTAATCATACTTGAAAATGGTAAATATTTCAAATGAAAGAACCTAGGTGATTTTTAAATGTCCAGCCAATAACCTAATCCAAGATGTGCAAGTCCCAAGACAGAAAACATGAAAAACCATGGGAACACAACTCCTCCAAAAATTACTAACCTCACTTTTAATGGACTACAAAGAATTAGACAAGAGGACAAAGTTTGAAATTTTGAGTGTAAGAATTTATAATGGGGCTGGAGAGATGACTTTGTGGTTAAGGTGCTTCCCTGCAAAATCCTAACAACCTGGGTTCCGTTCCTCAATACCCACATAAAGCCATATGCACAAAACAGTGCATGCATCTGGAATTTGGAGGCAGCTCTGGAGGTCCTGGAACACCCATTTTCCTTCTCTCTCTCCTTGAAAGTAAATAAAATACTTTTAAACATATCAAATAAAAGAATATATAATGAAAGCCAGGCATGGCAGTGCACACCTTTAATCCCAGCACTCTTGTGGCTATGATAAGAGGATCTCTGTCAGTTTGAAGATAGCCTGGGACTACAGTGTAAATTCCAGAACAGCCTGGACTGCAGTGACACCCTACCTTAAATAAAAACAAAACAAAACTGTGAAAAACAAACAAACACACACACATAAATAAATTTTAAAAACCCTGTGCTAGAGAGATAACTCAGAAGTTAAAAGCCTTTTTTTGTTGTTGCAAAACCTGACTTCCTGAGTTCAATTCCCAGTACACACATAAAGCCAGATGCATAAAGTGGCACATGCATCTGGAGTTCATTTGTACTGGCAGGAGGCCCTAGTGTGCCCATTCTCTTCCTTCCCCCTTGCTTTCTTTTTCTCCATCTCTCCTTGCAAATAAAATTAAAAAAAAAACTCAGGATAGGGCTGGTGAGATGGCTTAGCGGCTAAGGCGCCTGCCTGCTAAGCCTAAGAATGCTGGTTCCAATGTCCAGCGGTTCCAATCTCCAGGTCCCACGTTTAGCCAGATGCAAAGTGAGGCAAGGGCGCAATGCTGCACTTGACCACAAGGGGGCGCACACGTCTGGATTTCGTTCACAGCAGCTGAGAGACTGCTGGAGCGCCCATCTCTGTCTCCCTTTCCCTCTCTCTCTCTCTCTGTCTCTCTCTCTCCAAAAATAAAAAAAAAAAAAATCAGGATAAAGGAATTTGTAATGAAACCAAAGACGACCCAAATAAAATTCTGAATGATTTTTTTGTTGTTGTTTTTGTTTTCGTTTTTCGAGGTAGGGTCTCACTCTAGCCCAGGCTGACCTGGAATTCACTATGTAGTCTCAGGATGGCCTTAAACTCACGGCGATCCTCCTACTGCTGCCTCCCGAGTGCTGGGATTAAAGGTGTGTACCACCACGCCCGGCTTGAATGAATTTTAACAAAATACAATTAAGTGGTTGAATTAAATGAAGAATTCAATATAGTATATGACAGAGACACTCACTGATGAGGTAGAAATACTGGAAAAAATCAAATTGATATTGGAAATTCAATGCTCAATAAATCAAGTTTAAATGGATCAAGTAGAAAGCAGAGTATCATAATGTGATGATAAATTAAATGAATTACAGCATTCAGACAATAAAGATAAAAAATAATAAGAAAATGTGAATATAATATATAAGATCTATGAAATACCATTAAAACAAATTTATAAACTATGGGATTAGAAAATGTTGTATAAAGGAAATACATAGAAATCCATTACATAGAATAGCTAAATTTCTGCCAAAGCTTGGGAGAGAAGAGGTCCTTCCAATGTAGGAGTGATTCAGAACACAAATGCACAAGAACAAAAACAAACAAACAAAAAAACCTAATCATATCCTATCATAGTAAAATACTAAGTATCCAACATAAAGCATGTGTCTTCATTATGTGTCATATTGTTGAAATTAATGACTGATAATTAAATTGTGGTGGTATGAATTAAACTGCCTTGGAACCTTTAAAAAGGGGAGACATGTTGTAGGAGGTGTGTCACTGGTGGAACACTATTTTAGCCTGACTCTACTTCCTGTGTGGTCTCTCTGTTTCCTGTGCTATAATGTGATGGCAGCTTCCTGCTCCTACCTTGCTTTCTCCTCACGATGAAACTTCCCTCCAGAATAGTTGGAAGAGGAAGGGGTTCAGCAGAAAGAAGCTGGAGAGAGGATTGAAGAGAAGGTAATTTGAAGAGATTGTGAAAAAAAATGCACTATTTACATATATAAACGTGTCAATAAATAAAAGAAGAAAAAACTCTTCCCCTAAAATCAGAAGCTGAGATGAATACTTTCCTTCCTTAAGTTGTTTCTGGTGAGGTATTTTGTCCCAGCAATGTGAAAGTAATTGATATATAAGTAAATACCTAACTAATGAAACATCAGGCCTAAGTTTCATATTAGATATTTATAAAAACTTAAAGCAAATACTATTTTAAATTAAATGCATTAATTCAGTTTGTAATCCAAGTCTTACCCTCCGTCTTTGGTTTGTACCCATATTTGGGTCCTGGATGGTGCCTCCAGTGGGAGAAATCCCATATCCTGTGGAAAGTTGTGAGAAACCAGTATGCCAATATAGCTGCCTAACTCATCACTATTTAATGTAGGTGAGTAGGTGGCTTGATTTCATGATGACTACAGAGAAGTTGTAACAGAAAGTAATACTCAAAGAAGTGGAATTTCCAGTTACAAGAGATTAATAGATCCAATGCTGTTAAAATATTCCTATGTCTCTTGGTTTATGTGATTGATATATATATATCCATGAAGCATACAAATTTCTGATACATAATTTGATGTACACATACTAGAATCCTGTTTATAAATGAATTTCTGATTTCGTGATGATTCCTGTATAAGGAGAGTATAAGAGAAAAGTGAAGGAGAACACATGACTTGATCTCTACAGACAGACTGTTTATTGAGAGGTACAGTGAGGGGCAGCATCCTTCCCACAGGATGAAGGCTGAAGCATTGAGCTAGGCTGGGGTTCAAGCTTATAAGGAAGCTCCTAAGAAAAATAGACTGTACCAAGTGCATAGATAAGGAACTTGTAGCTGTTTGTGTCCTTGTTCAGAATAGGCTTCTTCAGCCAGGATTTTCTAAGAGAGGATTCCCTAGATGGTTTCTGTACCTTCAAGGCCATCTGAGCTAAGGAGAGCACATCAATCAGGGGAGCCAGGCCAAACTACACTGTTGTTTCTTTATGGCCTTCTAGTGTTAGGGATAGTTATTAACTCTTTAGTGCCCTCTCGTTTTCAGGGAAAGCTATTAACCCTTCAGCCTGTAACATTGGTTGTGTATTCTGTCTGTTCCAGGCAGAGTAGTAAATAATTTACGTTTGTTGGAGTAATTCCAACACTATATGACAGAAAAATAGGAATCTAAGAAGACAAGAGATGTGTTAATTTTTCAATTTGGTTGATGGTTTTAGAGATTTCAATCTATAGTAATCTTGGTTGTTTTGGGGCGTAGGTGTGGTTAGATATGACATCATGCCATGAATCATGAGAATCAGAGAAAAGCAGTTTGCTTCATAGTAAAAATGAGAGAGGGAAAAAGAGAATATGTGTGTAGAAAGAACATGGAAGAGGGAAGGAATACAAGAGAGAGTGCATGTAAGACAGAACATTGTGAGAGAGAGCCAGTGTGTGAGAAGGAGCATATGGAAAGAAAGGAGGATAATATGATATACACCCATTAATGGTTCCTTAGTGATCAGCTGTCTGTAATTACAATTATGCCCAACAGTATAGAAGTCAATTCAATGGATTAATTCACTGATGAAGTTAGTGTTCTCATGATCTAATCACCCTTCATTTATCTTATCAGCTGGGAACCAAGCCTTCAACAGGTGAGCCTTCTTGGCAGATACTTCATATCTAAAGCATAACAAATGATTTTTCCAAAGTTATACATTTAAGAAGTCACTAAACCAGTACTAATCCTAATTCTTAGGGCTCAAAGCCCATGTTCTGAATCCCCAAGAGTGACTAGTGCTGCCACATTACTGAGAATCAGACAGTGCACAGATAACAATTTAAGGTTGTACTCATGTGATACTGGTGTAAGAGGGAGAGATGGGGCTGGAGAGATGGCGCCTGCCTGCTAAGCCTAAGAATGTCAGTTCCAATCTCCAGGTCCCACGTTTAACCAGATGCAAACTGATGTAAGGGTGCAATGCTGCACTTGCCCACAAGGGGGCGCACACATATGGAGTTTGTTCACAGCAGCTGAGAGGCTACTGGCGCACCCATTCTCTCTCTGCCTCTCTTTCTCTTTGTCTCTCTCCAAAAAAAAAAAAAAAAAAAAAAGAGGGAGAGATGGCATCTGGTTAGGAAAATTTCAATAATAATGAGATTAATGAAGGGAACTTAATCAGTTCAGCTTTTGTTATCCCTTTTATGAATATGGGAAACTCCCATATTTCTGGGGAGCCTGAATTTCCTGATTAGGAATGCACTCAATTGCCCCATGTCCTATCAGTTATTGGTGACACTCTAGATGTAATTTCCTTCCTCACTTTTTCTTTGTCATTGCTTTCCCTGAATGATTTTCTACATTTTCAACAAGTCCTGCCTCTTCGTGAGAGATATGGATGTAGGTAATAGAGAAGCCTTGAGTTGCAGCATTGTGGTGAAATGGCTGTCCTCGGATACAGCTTCAGTTGGCTGGATCCATCACTCTCAGTGAGCCCTGAGCCATGGGAATCATTATCTTTATTCTCTCTTGGCATTAACTGAAGAAAAATCCAAGTAAAACACAGCCTCTTAATCAGTCAATGTCAAGGAGTGTTACAGTCATGAAACACTCCTTTTATTAGTAGGGTTATTGGGAAAATCTCAGGGAGATTTTGTACTTTATGCACATCTGACATGATTGAGTGATTTTCAAAGCACTTGTCAAGTCACAGGGGCCCCATACTTGGATACATTGTAGTAGGTTCCATCTCTGGGGAGTAAGTAACTTTTTCTATGAAACTAAATGCATCAACTGGCCCATCCTATTTTAGAGGGTCCTTTTAAAAGTCCATTTAACATTTGCTAAAGCGAGCATAAAAAAATAAATAAAAAAATAAAAAAAACTTTGAAGGTCCTGGAATTTGAATAAGCATTTCTGCATGGGGCTTCATATGTTCTTAAAATCATGCATAGCCTTGATATTAGATCAAGCACTTGCCACTACGTGAATGACAAGAGTATTTTCTATAAACCCATTCCTTCTACAGTGTCAAAGATGGATATATCATTACAGGTCATACAAACTAGGAAATCCTCAAATCAGTAAGGAGAGACAAAAATTTTAAAAATGCTTCAATCAGCCACATTCTACCTGCAGGACATTGGAAAAGATACTTCACTTCTTAACATTTCATTTTTCCATCTATAAAATAGCCATGTGTGGTACTACCTTAGTTATAGTGTTCCAGTCTGTGATAATCCGCACAGTACTTATCATGTCATAAGCAGTAAACATTTCAGTTATCTGCTGCCATCCCATCATCATCCTTGTGCTATCTTATAGACCAGGGATCAGCAAACTACACCCACCGCTGAGTCTGGATACAACCTGTTTTCAAAAATAAAGTTTTATTGGAACACAGCTACCCTCAGTGGTTCACACATTGTTGACAACTGTTTCTCTACAGTGGCAATGAAATGGTTGCTCCAGAGAAAATGGAAGCAATTGTTCACTCTGTTCAGTGATTCAAATGCTTCTAGAAAAATAACAGAAGAGCCAAGAAATGAACTCGAGTTTCTATCCTGTTTGAATCAGATGTTCTCAGGTGTTTTGAATGCTTGGTCCCTAGATGATTGCAACTTAGTAGGTGGGACTTTGTTGGAGGAGGTGTGTTGTTGGGGCGGGCTTAGTGTTGTGATAGACAATTCCCCCAATAGAGTTTGGCACACTCTCTTTCTCCCATCTACTTGCTGTTGGCAAAAAGGTGATGTTCAGCCTCTGATCAGCCATCTTTCACTTGCCATCATGATGCTTGCCCTTAAGTCTATAAGACAAAAAAAGAAAAAAAAAATCTGCCATCAGCTGCTTTTTGTCAGGTGCTTTATACCAACAACAAGAAAGTAACTACAACATATCCCTACTCAAATAATATGCCAGAGCTTGCATATGAGCTAAGAGAAAATAAAAGATGGCTTAATGGTTACCTGCAAAGCCAAAGGACCTAGGTTCAATTCCCTAGGACCCATGTAAGCCAGAAGCACATGGTGGTACATGCATCTGGAGTTCATTTGCAGTGGCTGGAGGCCCTGGAGTGCCCATTTTCTTTCTGTCTGCTTTTCTCCCTTTCTGCTTCTTTCTCTATCTCTTAAATTAATTAATTAATTTAATTAAACTTTAAAAAAATAAAAAAGAGGACAGGTAAACTCCTCTGAGTAGATAAGCTATAGGCAAGAAAAGGGGCAGATGTGTATGCCATGTAGCTAAAACAATGGCGTCGTTGAGATGGAGTCTGGTGTGAGACTATAAGTAGTTCTCAGTTGAAGTATCAAGTATAGTTTGGAAGAGGAAGTTGAAGAGCTGAATAGCAGCTAAATCATATTTGACACCAGAGGTTGCCAGAAATGACTGAAACTTTGACCTTTAAGAAATGGAAAAATTTTGGCATGGAAGATAAAAGTGGCATTCTAAGATTTTCTTTTGAGTTTTATCACTAAGAAAGAAAGTATACAAAAATAGTTGGCAAATAATGAAATGGAGACAGGAAGAACAATTGGGGATCAGTATGGGAGATGCATGTAATGTGTACTTTTCTAATTGTCACAGGAAATTAGTGAAGTATTGATAGAAATGGAAAGTTTGCTTCTAGATATGATTTAAATCATTTAATTTAGGCAAATCTAAATCAAGCAGTGACCATGTCTTATATATAATAGATTAAATAAGTTAGGACATATCATATTACAGTGCCAATGGAAGTATTGATACATGGAAGCCCGGCCCATGAGAATAGGCAGTAACAACAGTTAGCACTCACTACATGCTAGATTGTCAACAATTATATTATAAAACCTTCAGTTCTCAGAATATTCGGAAAAACTATTATCATGTCTGTTGACCAAGTCAGGGTTCTGGAAGTTAGAGAAGTGTAGTAATATGTCCCAAGTTACAAGAGCAGCATATGCAGGGTTGAGATTTTCATTCAGATCTGACCCCTTGGTCATAGAATGCATAGTTCAGCAATGCAGAGTCTGTATATGCTTCTATTCTTGGAAGTCTGGTTGACATGTAGTGGACACAGAAAACAAGGTTCTTTAGGGCTAGAGAGATGGCTTAGTGGTTAACCTGTTTGCTTGCAAATCCTAAGGTCCCAGGTTCGATTTCCCAGTACCCACATAAACCAGATGCACAAGGTGGCACATGTTTCTGGAGTTCATTTGCAGTGAGTAGAGGCCCTGACATGCCTATTCTGTGTGTGTGTGTGTTTCTGTCTCCTTTCTCTTTCTTTCTCTCTCTCTCTTAAATAAATAAATAAAATAAAAATGCTCTAAATGATGAATGAAATTTAATGCCTCTATGGGGTTACTACCTGTGCAATATTGTAAAATTTTGCAGTACTCATCAGTTGCCCGCCAAAATAACTGATCCTTTCTCTATTCCCATAACAATGGTAAATACCATCAAGTTCACTTCCGTTAGTACAATACTTCCTCTATCAGTGCAATACATTTATGTGGCATTTTGTAAGCTGCTGAGAAATTTTCCATCTCACTTCATCTTCATAATAACCTCATAAAGTATTTGTTCTATGTTACAGATGAAAATCTGAAGCTTGGGGAGGTTATCTGACCAAGGTTATGCAACTGAAAATCTACATCTCTCAATTCAAATGTGATCCACTATATCAGACTCTTTATATAGTTGAAAATATCTTGGATCTGTAGAAGATGCAAAAACAGGTTATTTTCATCAATATGTTGTTTTTACATGTGTATTTTTGCGGTGCATGCATGTGTATCTGTACATGCATTCACATAAAACAATGTACAATGGAAAGTACTGATCAACAATGATGTGCATCCCACATCATCAGCACCCAGATCAAGAAACAGAGGAGTAGTACTGGAATAGGTTTCCTGTGCTCCTTGAAGACCCCTGACCTCTCTCTGGAGGAGAAAGTATTCTGCTTTTTTTCTTTTGTTTTATTTTCATGGACACATGATAACTGTATGTATTTATAGTGTATAATGTTAAGTTTTGATATGTGTATATATTGTTTACTTATTAAATTAGGGTACTTATACTTTACCATAAACATGGAACATCTCTTTAATTAGAAACATCTTTTGTATAGTAGAATATAATTACTTCAACTTATATTAGGTTGTTTTTATCTGTTTTTCACTTTATAATGGAAGAAACATTATACATGCTCTTATGTCTCCATATATCACTTAATAATATTGTTTATATTATTTAGGTAGCTCATTAATGTTGTAGGGGTAGATTTTTTTGTGACTTTTACAGGTTTCATGATTTGCCCATATCATTCATATATATATATATATCATCAGTTATGTAGGCATGTGTTCTACTATTGAATGGCATCTGCATGGTTTTCAGGTCAAGATCAAAATCTAAAAAAAAATATTTCACTCCAATTAGTGCTTCTGTGAATTTTTTTTCATTTTTTAAAATGTTTTATTGACAAAGAGAGGAAGGGAAATATATAGAGAAAGAATGGGTGTGACAGGGCCTCCAGTCACTGCAAACAAACTCCAGACAAATGTGCCACCTGGTGCAGCTGGCTTAAGTCAGTCCTGGGCAATTGAACATGGGTCCTTAGGCTTCACAAGCAAGCACCTTAACCACTAAGCCATTTCACCAACCATGAAGTGCTGTTCATTTTTTTAAAAACTGAAAAAGGTATTTCAATCCAAGGTTTTATTCTGGTAATTTATTTTTGTTTATATTTTTATTTTGGATAATATCATATGTATAAACAATGCATTGGGATCATATTCACCACCCCTATTTCTGTTATCCCCACCCACTTCTGCTCATCCCCTTCCTTCTCCACACCAGTTGCCCTCATACTTTCTTCTATTTTTTTTTTTGAGAGAGAGAGATACACAGAGAGAGACAGAGAGAGTCTGAGGGAGAGGAAGACAGGTAAGAGATGGGCATGCAAGCAGTCTCTCAGCTGCTGTGAATGAAATCCAGACATATGCGTCCCCTTGTGGGCAAGTGCTGCATTGCACCCTTGCATCAGTTTTGCATCTGGCTAAACGTGGGACCTGGAGATTGGAACTGGGGTTCTTAGGCTTAGCAGGCAGACGCCTTAACTGCTAAGCCATCTCTCCAGCCCTATTTTTTTTAAAACAGGTTCTCAGTATGTATCCCAAGCTGGCCTGGAACTTACCATGAAGTTCAAACTCAGTCTTTTGCCTCTGTCTCCTGACTGCTGTGATTAGAGTTATCTACTGCCATACCTGGACTTCCCACCCAGTGACAGAGGTTAATCCCAGAGATTTCTGAAAACTAGGCAAGCTCACTGCCATAGGAATTACTTTTAATAATTTATTTGGAAGAACTGCTGAGTCATGATGATAGAGATTGGTGTAGATATGTGTAAAGTTATTCTCTTTTATATATGAATTATTTTCTATGTATTCATTAATTACTTAGGGCTTGAGTTAAAGATGTGGTGCAATAGAATTAGGATTGATAAAACATGTTTGCTTGGGAGAGGAGTGTTGGGCCAATGAACTTTTAATATCCTAAGAGTGGAGGTAAGTGGTTAGAATATAACATGTAGTACTTTAATCTGTTTGACCCTTAGAATAGTGGTATTGGCTATCTCTCAAAGGCCACTTAGTTTGTTGTACTTTGATTCTCCTCGCATATATCAGTTTTGACTTCACCTTGGGATTTTTGAAATGATATTGCTCTAGAGAATTACAGTGTCTCTTGAGGAATTATGGAGTCAACTATCCAGCAAGTTGACATTAGTCCCTTGCAATGGTTTAGATATGGTTTATTTCCCAAAGATTGATGTGTAGGATGTTGGTCCTCAGCATAAGGATTTTGAGAAGCAGTGTAACTAATCTTTAAGAGTTAGAAAGGGTCTTCATGGTGGGTTCCTGAGTCATTGGGGCACCACCTTTCTGTCATTGGCATTCTGGGCTCCCATGGTACTAAAATGGAGCACAAAAGAGGACTGGCACCTGCAACTCCACTGAAACCCTCTTCTGTACTTTCTGGTCATGGATTTCTTGCTATGTAATGACACCTACCATATTGTGACATAGTATGAGGCCCTTGACAGATACAGATGCTTTACTTGGGTTCCAGAATTGTTACCTCAGATAAAAAACTTTATCCATTTCTCAGAACAGGATGTTTTGTTATAGCAACACAAAATATTCTAAAGCATTACTGTATTTTCTTTTCTTTACACTAGGAGAAGCATAAAGGAAAGACACCTCAGAGAAACAGTGAAGTATTTCTGTTTCCCTCTCTATTTTGGGACACCATCTTTTCCTTTATGGCTATATACTGCAATAATGTTTTTATTTACTTTTTTGTTTGGAGGTAGGATCTTGCTCTAGCCCAGGGTGACTTGGAATTCACTATGCAGTCTCAGGGTGGCCTCAAACTCTCAGCAATCCTCCTACCTCTGCCTCCTGAGTGCTGGGATTAAAGGGGTGTGCCACCATGCCTGGCTGCTATAATGATTCTATATCTTACTTTCAATTGGATTTCATAATAGAATGCTATTTAGGGCCAGTTCAATATTAGTTGAAGACCTTTAGCATCTGTAATATACACATTGCCTGAGGAGAATTAGCATTTTGTATGTAAATATCTAGGTAATCAGAATTTTAAAAAATATTTTAATTTTAATTTATTTATTTGAGATAGAAAGAGGGAAAGAGAGAGAGAGAGAGAGAGAAAATGGATGTACCAGGGCCTACAGTCACTGCAAACAAACTCCAAATGCATGCACCACCTTGAGCATCTGGCTTACATGGGTCCTGGGGAATCAAACCTGGGTCCTTTAGCTTTGCAGGCAAGTGCCTTAACTGCTAAGTCATCTCTCCAGCCCAATAATCAGAATTTTTAAGGATATTAGGCACTGTCAATTGTCTGTTTCTGACTAATTTGGAAATATGATACAAGAAACCCAGACAACAATAAGTTTATTCATTTTGCCATATATTAACATGAGGGGATTGAAATGTAGAAACTGGGCCTGGAGAGATGGCTTAGTGGTTAGGCACTTGCCTGTGAAGCCTAAGGACCCCATTTCAAGGCTCGATTCTCCAGAACCCACGTAAGCCAAGTGCACAAGGGGATGCATGCATCTGGAGTTTGTTTGCAATTGCTGGAGGCCCTGGTGCACCCATTCTCTCTCTCTCTCTCTCTCTCTCTCTCTCTCTCTCTCTGCCTCTTTCTCTGTCTGTCGCTCTTAAATTAAAAAATAAACAAAAAAGTTTTGAAATGTAGAAATTATGAGAAGTTGTGTAAAAGGCTGAAGTTATGCTTGACATTTATACAACTTGTTGAAAATGTCTCGGACTGGGTTACAGCTTAGCAAAAAATGCCATTTGACTATCATAGTCTGCATATATTATATACCCAACATAACCACCTAAGCTTTATCTGTGATAACATTTTCTAAAGAGATGAAAATACAAATGAGAACAGTAGATATACATAGTGCTATCATCCCTTTATTTTAGTACAGAAACTTTTAAAACCATGACTACTAAATGATGATACTGCATGTTTTTTGTATATGGTATGTATGCATGCATATTTTATTTCATATGTGTAGGGACACCTGCATAGGTGTGCATGTGGAGGCCAGAGGTCAATATTTCGATCCTTCTCAGTCACTCTTCACCTTATTTACTAAGATGTGGTCTATTGCTGAAGCTAGATCTCACTGATCACCTGGATTAGCTAATCAGTGAGCCACAGGATTCCCTGTCTCTGCCTCCCAGCACTGGGACTGTAAAAACGTACCACAATGCCCAGAATTTTATATGGGTTCTGAAGATACAAAACACAGGCCCTGTGCTTACATGGCAAGCTCTTTACCTACCTTGCCCTAACCAGCTCCTTTGCCCTAACCAGCTAGTTTTACAAAGAGAAAACTATATAAATGGAGAGAGAAAAAAAGCCATGACTTGCAATCCCAGTACTAGAGAGGCAGATGCAGGAAGATCACTGCAAACAAGAAGGCCAGTCTGGTCTACATACTGAATTACAGGCTAGCCAGGGCTAAATAGCCAGATATTATCTCAAAAAAATTAATCAATAAATCAAATTGTTATCTACTGCTACCATGAATCAAAGCTGTGTTAGTCAGAGTTCTTTAGAGGAACAGAATTTATAGAATGAATATGTATTGTAAAGGGGATTAATCAGATTAGTTTACAGGATATGCCATATCAGACAGGCTGTCTGCAAGCTGAAGAGAGTCTGATAGCTGGGTAGCTGCTCAGTCCATGAGACTGGCTACTTCAGCAACTCCATTCAGGCTTTAAAATCCTGTAGAGTTCCTGGAGAGCTGCTGGTCTTCAGTCCCATTGGAAGGCTGATGAAGCTAGGTTTCAATATCCATGAAAGACAGCAGCCAAGTGGGTAAATGCATCCACCAGCTAGGAGCATGGGCAGTCAGGCTACAGGCCCTGTGGTCTCTTCCAGCTTCATTAAATATAGTCCACCACCATAAGAGCTGCCCATTCTGGGGGAAGAACTTCCTCCCTCAATGAATTCTTTCTGGGATATCCTCACAGACCCTGCCAAGTGGCATTTTCTTACTTAATTCCTAATCTGATCTATTTAAGAAATAAATTTCACTGTCATAAATGTCATTTTCAAAAGGGATTTTACATGCTTAGAAGAGTTGTTGGGGCATTATCAGATACATGGTATTGTCTTAGATAAAATGCTAATTTAAATAAAGAGGTTAAAAGGATACCTCAATGTCAGTAAACAAAAACAGACTATTCTAGACATCAAAGTAAAAAAAAATTGTTTAAAATGGCTAATATATATATATATATATATATATATATATATATATCTTAGTTTCTTTTTTTCTTTGTATCTATATATTTTCTTTTTTTCTTTATATCTTAGTGTCTTTAAAAAGGTATTTGTGTGAGTGCCTGCAGGTCTGTACATAAGTGTGCTGCTACAGAAAAATCCAAAAATAGATGAAGATATTATGATGTTATGATCTGTGGCAGTGAATGTGTCAGACTTTTATTATTATTGTTGTTGTACTGTTTTTAACAAGATTACTTCTCATCATTTTAAATAGTGTACAAGTTCTGATTGTGTATTGATGAAAATGATTATTTTAAATTAATACATAATGATATTGTTAGGACATTTAAAACCATGAATATCTGATGGGAAATTAATGCAAATGGATAGTCTAATAATAATAGTATGATTAAAAGCAATGTTCACTGGCATTAAGTGTGCCAAGAATGTAGTAACTATTGCATATATATCATATCAATTAACTCTCATGAGATCCCAATGAAGTATTAACTGTTTTTATTCATATTTTATAATTGAGGAAACTGAAGATCACAGAGGCTGACCAACTTGCCTAGGGACAGAGAATCAGTAATAAAGAATGGATTTAAGGGCTGGAGGGATGGCTTAACTGTTAGGTGTTTGCCTGCAAAGCCATAGGACCCAGTTTTGACTCCCCAGGACCCATGTTAGCCAGATGCACAAGAGGGTGCATGCATCTGGACTTCATTTGCAGTGGCTAGAGGCCCTGAGGTGCCCTCCCTCTCTCTCTCTCTCTCTCTCTTTGACAAATAAATAAATGAAAATAAAAAATAATAAAAAATTTTAAAAAAAGAATGGACGTAAGCCCATATCTGTCTGAATGTAAATTATTATCACTTAATAGCCATATGTGCTATATTTTATGATCCTATTAGCAACATGATCATCTCATTGAAAGGTCCAGTGATACCGTTTCTATTCTACTAAATTATTCCAAAAATTATAAGAATGTCGGTACATTAAGAAATTGTTAGTTACTTACATATAGAAATTTGGAAAGTCTAGAAAAACTTAAGAAGAAGAGCTCCCAACCCAGTGAAATTGTTATGACTGTAGAGGAAATTTAAATACATTTATTTTTGAAAAAGTCAACTTTAGTACATGAGAGTAAACAACTAAAGTGAAAACATTTTATGTGACATGGGAGTATTCTAATGGTCTAATCGACACTACTTTATATAACTGTTTATATAAGCAGTGATAGATGCTTATTAAAGAATGAATGTGTAGATAGAAATTTATTAATGTTTTCAGAAGATAAGAAAAGTATGAACTGAATCTTAATTAAATACCTTCATAAATATGCATTAAGTATGCTTAAGCATACTTCATATATTCCCTTCTGGTTGAAAAGAATTGTTCCAAGAGACACGTTTTGCAGAATCACATGTGATTTCATGTATATGTCTAATTTCATTTTAAAGTTCATTGAGATTTAAGATGCAATTAAACTTAATTGAACAAAATAAAATTATACAGGAAGATCCCAGATATAAAAAGCAAAGGGGAAAAGCAAATTATATTAGGTTATTAGGGTTTTTTAATGAAAATAAAATGTTAGGGTTTTCCAGTGAGATAAAGAAATTTTATTGATGTGATTGAAATTTTTTGTTAAAGAACAATTCAGAAATAACAGGAAATAAAAGTACTTCAAAAGTACAGCATGACTACTCAAAAGATGACTGTTATAGTTAAAGGATTTATGCAAGAAATAAGAAAATTAAAATGTCTTGAAATGGGGGACTGGAATATGGCTCAGTGGTCAGGAATATATATATATATATATTATTTTAGAGAGAGACAGACAGAGACAGAGAGAGGAGAGATAGAAAATTGGCATGCCAGGGCCTCAACCACTGCAATCAGACTCCATACGTTTGTGCCACCTAGTGGGCATGTGCGACCTTGATCTTGCCTCACCTTTGTGCTTCTGGGTAACGTGGGATCTGGAGTGTAAAGCATGGGTCCTTGGGCTTCTCAGGCAAGCACCTTAACTGATAAGTCATCTCTCCAGCCTTCTTTTTGTTGGAGCATGGGGACCTCTCTGGCCAGAGACCTCAATTTTCATTCCCCAGAAACCATGTAAAAATTCTGGGAATGGGTATGCAAGCCTGTAACCACAGTCTGCAGGGGTGGGGTGGGGATTATTGGAGACCTTAAGGACTAATGGCAGCTCTGGATTGAAGAAGAGACCCTATCTCAAGGAAGTATGTGATTGAGTGATAGAGAAAGGCACTTGAAATTCTCTGGCTTCATCAGCACACATTCATACACCACACATCACACACACGTGTATACACACACAGGTGTACACACACACACACACACACACACACACACACAATTTTTTTTTCTTGAAATCATTTAAGCTGTTTAAACTGTTAGAATTTGATATATAGGTTTTCTCCTCCCTGTCTATCTCTTCCTCACCTCTTCCCTGTTTCTCCCACACTCCTCCTTCTCCTTTCTTCTTTCTATCTCTGTGCAAGAACATGTGCTTTGGGCATTCAAGTCAGGCCTTCCTTGTACATGTTAGACAAGTGCTCTATCTCTGAGCCACATCTCCAGGTTTGAAATGTTACTGCAGAGAGAGGGGAGAAAAAAACAAAAATTTGCATTTATGGTTTAATCTATTTTCATATTTTAGTTTCTTCCCAGTGCCAATTTAAAGAAAACAATAATTAAATGTAAAAATGTAATTTTATACCTTTTCAATTTGACTGGATTCACTGGCTATGAAATTTTTCTAAACATATAAAGAAAATTCTAGCATGAACAACTGACCTGCTTTTTAAGATTTTGTTATTTAACTATTTTTAAAATATTTTATTTATTTATTTGCAAGCAGACACACACACACACACACACACACACACACACACGAGTGAAAGAGAGAGAGAAAGAGAGAGGTAAAGAGCAAGAGAGAAGAGAGCCTGAGAGATTGTGTGTGCCAGGGTCTCTAGCTGCTGCAAACAAACTCAGATGCATGCACCACTTTGTGTATCTGGCTTTACTTAGGTACTGGGGAATAAAACCTGGGTTTTAAGGCTTTGCAGGCAAGCACCTTAACTGCTAGGAAATCTCCTCTAGGATTTTGTTCTAATGAAGAAAAAGCTAGAAAGATGAAGGCTTCAGAGATAGAGATTGATTGGTTTTTATTTTTTGTCTTTTTTTTTTTTTTTTTTTTTCCCTGTGCTGAGGACTGAACCCAGGGCCTTGTGCTTGCTAGGCAAGCGCTCATCCACTGAGCTAAATCCCCAACCCCGGTTTTTATTTTTTAAGCAACCATTTTTCTTCCTTTCCTACTCTCTCTCTCCCTCCCGTACTGAGACAATTCTCCAAAGAAAATGTTAGTAAGTAGTTTACCACTAGCAAGAATTTTAGTCACAGATATCTTAAAACAGATTAATGCCTTAGGGGTGAGTGGTTAAGAAGGATAATCTATTCATTCCCCTTTTGTAGATAACATTCAGGAGTCTATGCATGCCCTCTACTCTCTCCTATGGGAAAGAGATACGATATGTCTATATATTTGGAATCAGCCTTACAGGCAATTTAAATTTAAAAAGAAATCCCTAAAGGCACTCTCTGTGGATATAAAACTATGTATATAGCAAATAAAACTACTTAGTGATGGTTATTACCTCCTGAAGACCCTTAGCAAAGTATGTAGTCCACCTTGATGGCCAGTCTGTCTGTGCATTCATTTTTATTTTTATTGTTACAAACTTTACAGTATGAACATATTGTATATTGGTCATATTCCCATCAGGTTGTACAGTTATAGCCCCTCTCTGTGCCCCCATTTTACTGAGGGCTGTTCTCATCGGGGGTTATTGGTATTCACTGAAGGGTCATGAATGCACCAGTCAGTCTCTGTTGGGGAAAGAATGCCTAGGATACACCCTCCCACCCTGTGACACTTACAATCTTTCTGCCCCCTCTTCTAGAATGTTCCCTAAGCTTTGCAGTGTGCTATAAGTATGCTTTAGTGTTGAGCTCTCTGTATCCTCTGAATTTTTTCTATGATGAGTTTTGAGTCTGTGCATTTTTTGAGTGAGTGCAATTCCCTGGCTTGCATCCCATCACAGATATCATGTGAGGTAAGCCCTCACAGCAAGGAGAAACAGGAGTTCACTCTGGAGTCAGAGCTAAGATACTGCTCAGTCACTTTATTTGTGATGGAATTAAGAAGATTCCATAATCTTTCTGTTTTCTTTCCAAAGTTGTAAATTGTAAAGTTGTAAAGAAGTATTTATAGAGTCATTTTTAAAGCTTTAAAAATAAGCAGTGACGAACAGTTAAAGAGCCCCAAACAAATTAGATACTATTTTTGCAAACATTCATAGTCACTGCTATGTATGTTTCTAATACTTTGACACTCTATGACTATTAGGTGATGTTATTTATGACTGGATAACCTACACTGGATTTTATAGTAGTCTTATCATACATCAGTATTAATCAGAAATTATACTCTAATTACAAAAATGATAATATTTTCATTAATAGGGTGTGTTATTATATGAAAAAAACCTGAGCTGATTTTCAAGCAGATAATCAAAAGTTAAATAATCCCAATATCCCCCAGTGTATGGGAAATTGTTTCTGTTATTCAAAATACTAGTAAATTAGAAGTAGATTATCATGATGGCAATAATAACAGAGGTGATATCTCTAGTAAGTCACTTTAAGCTTCTGTAATGATAAAAATTCCTACTAAAGTGTCAATATTTTCATTTATTAAAGACAAAGAATTTTCTTTAATGGGACCAACCCTGAAGAAAACACTGCTTTGACATGGCACAGGGTACACAGATGAGCTTCACCTGATCTGGAACACAAATTACAGACCCCAGTTTTGCAGGAATGTCACTGTGTGTTAATGCATAGAAAAGTCTATACATTACTAAATCTGTATTTCTAAATTTTTAGGGTTGTCGCTTCATACTGTAGAAAAACATATATTCTCTCAAAATAATCTAAATCGACAGACTTTTAAGAAGGAAGTCCCAATAGAATTTTTTAAGGTAAAACATCCCAGTTGGGTTATTAAAATAATTCTTTGCTCTCTAACTCAATTATATACAAATGGAATATGCAGTGTATAACAAGACAGTTGTCAGCCAGTTTGACAAATGTTGATGCCTATTAACATCAGGTTTCTTTGGACTGGAAGATCTGCCTGTGAATTACTAAAACCATTCTTATCAAGACTTTGCCTTCCCTGTCTTTGATGACCTGGTTTATGTGAACTGTGTTAAATGGACTGGCAGAGAGACATCAGGTTTCATCAATCATGTTAACTGGACAATAACTAGTACAAATCCCTTGTCCTATCCACATAGTTAAACTAGGTCATGTCCTAGAATTCTAACCAGAGGCAAAGATGAAAGCCAAAGACAATAGATTGTCTTTTCTTTTCTTAAATATGATATAAAAAAGACTTTACAGAGAATATTTTACACTTGATCTTACTCAAAAGAGCAAAAAAGCAATGAAAAAATATTTAGAACCTTCAATCTCTATAGGCAACCATGATAATTTAAGACATATAAGCTAAACCCAAAAATAGAACCTGAGAATTCTATATGATTTTTACCATCTTATAGGCAGAGATAGTACTGAAATATATATCCATTGTTCTGGAGCTATATATAGCAGATTTCTGTAGCTCAGCTATGATATCCACTGTTTCTCCACCCAGTAGAGGAGAACTTACATGTTATAGAAATGCTGGAAGGCTCTTTGATGAAAAACCATGCTTTTTTTTTTTTTTTTTTTTTTACCTTTTCTGCTTCAAAGGGGTGTGTGTGTGTGTGTGTGTGTGTGTGTGTGTGTGTGTGTGTATAATTGTAGTATAAAAACTGTTGAAAGAAAGCAGTGAATGCATGAAGCTAAGGACCACATATTGTGCCCTGGGGAAAGTAAGGCAAAGAGTAAGAACATGGCTCTCACTTTCCAGGCACTGTCTCTCATTAGTCCACACAATCTGTCTGGGCCACTGTCTGTGCTAAGTAACCCTCTATTGACCATTCCCATATGACAGATCTGGGACCCACAATTGTTCATATAATTAAAAATTCCTACCTGCATGTAGCCAACAAAAAGTGATTCTGTTATCTTGTTGTCACTCAGTCCAAATTTAATTTGGCTTCTGGAAAAGCAGTCTCTAATCTGGAGTCCTTGGAACACAAGGGAATTGTAATTAGGCTTTTTACTTTGAGTCTATGAATGAGGAATGCCTGTGTTACAGAGTGAACCTGTTAATCCACCTTTGAAGATATATGAAGTCAGAGTCTGCACCCATTCCCATAGTGACATTATTTACATGCTGAGACAAAGACAGACTGGGAAGTCTAAACAAAGCTTGTCCAAAGGCAAGCAGGCAAGAGAAGAGAATCAGTTGCTAAGAGACTTAGGTTATCCTAAAGAAGCTTCTCCCTCATGTTCAGCGGGACTAAATCCAAATCCGATTGCATATCAACTAGCTCACCAATTTAGAGTCCAGGCAGATGGGGAGTGAGTATCCCCTAATTCTTTTTGGATAAATCATCAAACTTCTGTTTAATACATTACCTTTTAAATTAACTTTTAGGTACATTTAATTATTCAGAAATAGTCTTGGCCAGTCATAATGATATGATGTTGGGTAAACTTTAAATATTTCTGTAGTCATCAAATTTAAACAGCTTTGTTTCTTTAGCTGTAAGTACCAGAAAGTACCAATCAGTACTCTATAAGCTTCTTTTTTCCCCTTGTTTTTTTAATGAACACAAACTTCTCATAAAGGTCTAAGGTATAGACATAAGGTAATTGTATCCATTCCATTCTCAGTGCTGTGATAAAATATCTGACCAGAAGCAGCTTAAGAAAAATATAGCAACCTGAGGCTATGGTGGACATTTTACATTCAAACTGCCACACAAGGAAAGGGTTTATTTCAGTTTCAGTTCCAGGTTACAGTCTGTCGTGGCAGGGAAGGCATGTGACAGGAGCTTGAGGCAGCTGGTCACACCCAGTCCACAATGGGGAAGCAGGGTATTCAGCTTTCTCCTTTTTATACAGTCCAGGGACACAATCCATGACATGGCACCACCCACAGTTACAGTAGGGTCTTGCCACCTCTATTCATCTAATCTAGACAAGTCCTCACAGACTTGACAAGACCTTTGTTTCAGTGTCAATTCTAAATCCTGTCAAACTATTAACCAAATATATTAATGATTACAATACCTTAAAAAGAAACACAAAGGTACTGCTGTCTAAACAGAAGGAACCAAATCATAGCATGATTATGTCCTTTTTGAAGACATATGCTACAGAAACTGATGGAGTTTGATTTTAGCATATCAGCGTAGACACGGATTCACTGCAATTTCATTCTGTGTTAATTTCACTTGGGTTTCTAGGTCACATTATATCTGCAGTCAGGAAACAGACAAAGATGAATGCCAATGCACAAGAAAGTTTTCCCTGCCCATGAAATGACACCACCCACAGTTAGGTTGGGTCTTGCCACCTCATAATATAATCTAGAAAATCCCTCACAGACATGCCCAGAGATTTCTTTTTCTATTTTCTTTTAAGTTGACAAACAAGTTTAACCATAATACCAGCCACATCTCCAGTATCTGTGAGGGTTATTAATGTCACCATGTATTTTATTTACTTCTGAAGCTTGGTAAAAGTCA
Source organism: Orientallactaga sibirica (assembly GCA_036365145.1). Taxonomy (NCBI): domain Eukaryota; kingdom Metazoa; phylum Chordata; class Mammalia; order Rodentia; family Dipodidae; genus Orientallactaga; species Orientallactaga sibirica. The sequence goes on from JAEOAD010000005.1 coordinate 51,982,868, forward strand.
ACTCCAAATCCTATTAGTAACATATTTCTTATTTGATTTGGGCCTGGGATAGAATACAGTCAGTGTAGACTTCTTTCTAGATTCTTGTCCATGTTCTTTGTGTGTGGTCTTTTTGGTGTCATCACCAGAAGATTGGAGTGTGAAGTTTATTCATTTTGGAAGATCAAGAGCTGCATTTTCTTCCAATACTACCTTCTTAGTCTCCTTTCTCTTTGATGCACATAATCCAGGAGTATCACACTCTGGTAAGGCTCAAAAGTCTAGGCTTCAGTAAAGTAACTACCTTGAGCCCTTCTCTTCCAAACCTCTAGGATTTTACTGTGGACAGTTCCCTCCTCTTTAGTACAGCATTCAGCTATTTCAGTACCTGGAATTCCACTCTGTGGTTTCAGCCAGTGGATCCATGCCTATGTTCGGTATCTCTCTGCACCATTCAGAAAATTGGCCCTGGAAAGATGAGACAGAAACTAGTTTGAGACTACTTAGTGAATTCCAGGTCACCCTGGGCTAGAGCAAGACCCTACCTCTAAAAAACAAAAACAAAAACAAAAAATGGAACTTTGGTTGGAGAGATTGTTCACTGGTTAAGGTGGTTACCTGCAAAGCCTAAGGACCTGGGTTCAATTCCCCAGTACCCACATGAGGCCAGATGCACAAGGTGACACATATCTCTGGAGTTCATTTACAGTGGCTGGAGGCCCTGGAGTGCCCATTCTCTGTCCCTCCCTCTACTCTCTCTCTCTCTCTCTCAAATAAATCAATAAAATTAATAAATAAAAACATTTCTTTGAGATTACATATGACATAAAAATGCAATTAAGAATCACAAGACAAGATGTAGTGGCTTGAATGAAATATCTCTCACTGGCTCATGTGTTTTGAGTGCTTGGGAAAGTTGTATACAGCCTTTGGGAGTTACAGCCTGGCTGAAGGAGGTATGTCATTGGTGGCAAACCCTGAGTCTTATTAGTTCTGCCAAACCTACTTCATTCTGACAACTTCCTTCCCATTTATGTGGGATGTGGCAAGACTTCCTGCTCAACCTTCCCTGCATGATAAAACTTCCCCTTGAAACTGTAAGCTGAAAAAAAGCCTTTTTCCACCATAAGCTGTTTCTGGTCACGTGTTTTGTCCCAGTAATGATAAGGTAGCCTCTACATAGGATAGACCATACACAAGGCAGAATTTCACTCATCTGAAGTAGTTATATATAACTTATTGCCCGTATTTTACCTTTTGTGCTGTATAGTAGCTTTATTGCTTGCCATATATACTAACAAATGAATATAGATATGGCATTGATTAGTTATAAGGTTGTATCATAAATACAATATGTCAGCCTGAGCTAGAGTGAGACCTGACCTCTAAAAACCAAAAAAAAAAAAAAAGTGTTTTATGCATTCTGTCACTGTGAGGCCAGTCTTTAAAAAAAGGCCAAAATGAGCACATAGACACTCTTTTACAGGAAGATGTTTGTCCTTTCCTTCCTTTCTTTCTTTCTTTCTTTCTTTATTTATTTATTTATTTATTTATTTATTTATTTATTTATTTATTTATTTATTTATGTGAGAGAGGCAGATAGAGAATGGGTGTGCTGGGGCCTCTAGCTCCTGTAAATGAACTCTATACATGGGTCCTGGGAAATCAAACCTGGGTCCTTTGTTTTGCAGGCAAGCACCTTAACTACTAAGTCATCTCTCCAGCCCTGTTTGGCCTTTTCAAGGGACCTAAAGGCTCCTTTAGTTAAAGGAAACACCTGCACTCTCTCATGAAACTAAGCCCTGAAAAAATACTTCTGTACAAACATTTTCAGCTATGCTCAGCATTCAGGTACTAAATTTTTATTATTATTTAGGACAGTGACACTATTTATTATAGTACAAATTAGAAATAGCCCACCTTCCCATAAACTTTAAAATGGATAAATAACATGTAATATATTTATACCTGAAGCAATTAAAACTGAACTACTATGGAATGAAACAACATTGATAAATCCTATGAAATACTGGACAAAGAAGTTATATACAAAAGAATGTATAATATGCTGACTCCTTAGGGACAAACTAACCATTATATTTTAAGCCAGAATATTACTTTTAAGGAAGGATGTGATTAATGGATGGAAGGGGCTGAGAAAAGCAAAAGATACTGAAAATATCTTATTTTTATCTAAATGGTAGTTATGTGACTGATTCATTTTATGACTATTTGCCAGGTTGCATATTGCAATTTTTATGTGCATGTTATACTTTTTTAAATGTTTAAAATTTTTATTGTTTGGTTTTTTCAAGGTAGGGTCTCGCTCTAGCCCAGGCTGACCTAGAATTCACTCTGTATTCTCAGGGTGGCCTCAAACTCACAGTGATCCTCCTACCTCTGCCTCCCAAGTGCTGGGATTAAAGGCTTGTGCCACCACACCCGGCTTTATACTTTTAACACCAAGTTTATTTGTTTGAATAGTATTTAGAAATGAAGCAAATAGTTTTAATTTGGGAGTCCTTTTATTTAAATTTTTTTAAATATGTAACAGATTCTATCTATCTTAGGCAAGTTAGACAAGAAAGTTTTATTTATTTCTAAGATCCATGTATATGACCTGCTTAATATTTTGAGTGTAAATGGTCATTTTTTTAGAAACATGAGATATGATTGCAATAATGAAATTTCAAATCTAGTTTTGTTTTTCTAATTTGCACTACTCTGAACAAGATTTTCTTCCCACTCTAATATCATTAGTATCAAACAGAATTAGAAATAGTACCAGGTTGAAAATCTTAATTCTAAAGCAAGAATTAAAAATATTTAAAGTTTTATTTCTATGCAAAATTATAACTTATTGACAGTGTCCTGTTACCATAGAACAGTGCAAGCTTCCAGCATCCTGTCCTGTAATTATCAGTCATTTGAAAATCAGTCGTTGTGAGTGGAAGGAACAGTATTTTTGCAAATGCAGCATCTGACAAATTAGGACTTTCCAAGGGCCGCTGACAAACTTGACCAGTTGGAGATGTGCTTTCTGCCTCTGAACTCTCCTTCTCTTGCGCCAACTTGTCTAGAATAAAATAGATGAGCACACACTTTTCTCATGCTCCAAAGTGATTTATCACAGACCAGAAACTTCAGTTTGAAAAATCTTCCCCTGTCACTCAAAGTGTGCTTTCTCTGTAGATGACATTCCATTATACTCATGAGCAACAAATCATGTTGTCAAGAGCTGTGTGGAAGCCAAATCATGACTTTCCTTAATTATGTGGCCTCTAATACAAAAATAAAAGGCTCTTTTCAGTACATCAGTTGATTTTTTTTTTTTTTAAAATAAGGCATGGTTGTTTTCAGGACAGATATGAGTCAAGATACAAGATACATTTACTCAATGACATAATATTTGTAAGTAATAAAAATTCATGTTAACATACCATCTACTACACTTAAATATTGCATCAGGGGCTAGACAGATGGCTTAATGGTAAGTGCTATTGTCCTCTATTTGTCAACCTGTTACCATTTAATAAGATTATTATATCTTAAAAAAAAAAAACCTATGACCTTAAGATGGTTTCTGTCTTGTTCATGCTGTTTTACTGGGTGGTTAACACTGAAATTATTGCTTAAGTCTTATAAAAGGTGATTTGGTCATTATAACTTTGTTCTTAGGAAAAAAGAAAAAAATCTCCCTGTACTAGAAAAACAAACAATGTTAATATGTTTGTGTAGGCTTCATATATTCTATCATTTGTAAGTATTGCCTTATGTTAAACATAAAAAATTGTTCATTCATTAAAGGTAGTTGATAAAAAAATCACTTTTTTCTAGCATAATGTCTCTAATGTATATTAAAATCAGACTAATTTAGCTCAACAATGACCAGGTTTGGCTTTATTCTTAAAGTATGTATGCTCAGTCTCAGTCAAGGTTTTACTTAAGTAATTGTCTCATTTCTTATATCTTAAGTTCATTGCTTATAGATATGTTGATACTTAAGACATGTTCCCTGCCCTAGAAAAATGATCTTAAATGCTGCTGTTCTGATTCCAGTTTGTGGGGTAATTGGTACCTGCACAGGTATCTAAATTAATCAAAGATGTTACCAAATACAAATGCCAAAATTTTATGCTTGACATATTCTATCTGTACTTATACTATTAAATATTTAAAAAATAAGTTGTGCCTACCCTCTTAAAGGCTTATTATCTGTATTTCTCTTGCCTTGTTTACATAGTTCAAGCTTAGTTCTCTATAATAAGATGATAAAATTATTTATAATATCATACCTCATATTATGGTAAAAGAAAAGTTAAAGGCCTCTGGCACAAAGTTATGTCTTATACTGTAATAAACTTTTATGCTAATTATGTCCCATACTACATAGTCTTTTGTACTGACACTGTAGTTTCTGTACTGTTTCAATGCGATAGTTTGTATTACAGCTTCTGGCCAGCACTAAAATTATCTTATGTTTCTTCTTAACTCCACAACACAGCTACAGATATCTCTCTACTAATTAACCATTTTCCCCCAGGCTTTGGGAGAGATTCCCATGGACTCACGCTGATGTAAAAATAGACTGATTCTCCACTCCATCTGTGGTGCTGGTTCTGTAAGCCTTAATTTCCCACATCAATAGTAACTATCAAGATCAAGATATATTAATTATTTTTGTCTATTTATTTAAACTCTATCTGAATGTGACATAAGAATCAAATCTAAACCTTTATATTGTTTCATATGACACCTGTTTACAACTATAGGTTTCTTAAATCTTATATTCTTATTTGTTTTCCTATTGGGTAAGACTTTATTTATTTGCCATAAACTTATTCTAATAAAACTGGATCTAATTACATAAAATATATTTCTTGGTATTATATAACCAATATAATTCTATAAAACACAATTTCATTATGTCCATAAAATAAACAACTAATAATAACAAATTATCAGACTAATCAAAGTTTTAGCCTTCCAGCCTAACATATTTTCATTAGTTCTCCTAAAGATAAGACTTTTTGATCTTTGGACGAAGTAAGTAAAGACCATGAATCTTCTATATTAAAGACTTAACACAAAAAGAAATCTTTAAACATAAATTTCAGAATTAGTTAATTTATTAATCTCTAGCATATCTAACTTTAAAACAATTTAAGATATTTCAAATATTGCTTCAATACTAATCTCTTATACTTCCTACCTTACCTAAACCAAATCTTTATATTTCCACATATTCTAATTAACCTCCCATCAGAGTTAACAGCTCCTTCCTTACCCATCTCCTATATTAGAATCATTTTTCTACCTTAAATATAATGTCCATATCACCTGTAAATGTCAAATCACATGCAAAAAAAAACTCATACATGAATAATAACCGGATCATAATAGCTAATAGATTTGATATGATCTAGGCATTTCTTTCCTAATGGCTCTGATAACTATCACTCTCCTGAAGAGTTACCTCCTTGCCTGTTCATAAGATTGACATGGGATAATAGCCTACTATGTACAAATTACAAAATAAGGTTTAATAAATGGGAAACTAAAAGCTAAAACTCCCCAAAGCCACACCTGTGTGACCAAGACTTCAATGATGGACTACAATGATTATGGAGAGTAACAGATCCAGAGCCAATAATATTTTGGGCTAACAGTCTTTTTAATGGCCAATAATATATATCTACATATGACCTGATATCTCTCTGTGACCAACTAAGATATCTGTTACTATAAATTTTAAAAATCTCACAGCTCTACTCCCCCTTCAAGTTAAACCTATCCTGTCTCTGATATGCACTTTATTCCCCTGATTATGATAATGTTCACCCTCTCTTTTGGTCCTTGCATACTCAGATGCCTCACTGAATTCTTCCAAGACAGAATACATGTCTTCACTTCACGATGGAGTCACTGAATTTCTCATGGCCACTGAATATCGGCCCCTGAGCCTCTAACCTCCACCAGATGACACTGAATCCCTCTAAAGATCTACTCCCCAGCCCCAGCTTGAAGTAGTTGGAAGATGAGTAACCACCCCCATTTTCACCCATGCAGTCATCCCCTAAATGAGTTCACATTCCCAATTCTTCCCAATCTTTTGTATTTTTCCAGAGTCCAGACTGAAGGGTTAATAGCCTTCCCTGAAAACTAGACAGAACTAAAGAGTTAACAAACTATCCCTAAGACCAGCAAGCAATAAAGAAACTTCAGAAGCATGGCCTTGATAGGCCTGTCTACTCCTGAATGATAAACTAAACTTCCCTTAGCTCAGAAAACCTTGAGGGAACAGAAACCATCTGGCAGGTTATCCTCCCTAGACAATTTGGCTAAAAAAGTTTATTCTGAGCAAGGACACAAATAACTACAGTTCCTTATCTACTTCCCTTGGACCTGCAGCTGGTACAGTCTGTTTTTCTTAGGATCCCCCTTATAAAGCTTGCACCCCAGCCTGATTCAGTGCTTCAGCCTTCATCCCACAGGACTGCTGAGGCCCCTCACTGTTTCAATAAACTGTCTATAGAGATCAAGTCTGGTGTTTTCCTTTGCTTTTCTCTTACACTTTCCTTATAAGTACCCTTGTAAAGCCAGATGCATAAGATGGCACATGTGTCTGGAGTTCATTTGCAGAGGCTAGAAGCCCTGGTGCACCCAATCTCTCTCTCTCTGTCTGTCTCTCTCTCTCTCTGTCTCTCTCTCTCTCTCTCTCTCTCTCCCTGCCAAATAAATAAATAAATAAAACATTTTTTAAATATTACATCAGCCTGGACTTCATTAGAAGAACCACTTTAAGTGTTATGGATTTAAGTGATTGAATGAGAAGTCAGGGCTCATGTGATATAGAGAGATCTGGGAGAGTGAAGATATGTGAGAACATATCTGGTGCATTGGAGAAATTTACTTTAAAGTCCTTAGTGCTGGACTTAGGGACAGTGTCATTAATCTTGAGTAAGTCTTCACAGCACTGTCAACTGAGGGGGAGCTTGTGATGGGATCTAGAAATCTAGCTTGTCTTCTGCCTTCAGCCTTCCAAAGAAAAGTTGCTTCCAAATCACAGTTCATCGGCATGACAAAGTGTGCTCTGTGAAATACAGCTTCCAGTCTTTAAAAGTATGTTTAAAATTATGTCTGAACCACACCTGGGTTAAGGAATAAATAGTTCCCTGATACATTATTTCTGGGTGTGTGTATGAGTGTGCTTTCAGAAGAAAGTATCATTTGAAGTGGTACCCCAAGTACAGAAGACTGTTTTTACCAGTGTGAGCCAGCGGACAGTAATCATCCAATCCAACTAGGAGATACAACAGTGACTTCCCTGATGCTCAGCCTTCAAGATTGCACTGGAGCTACCCTGAAACCTTTCCAGGCCTCTAGCATTCACTGGCAAACCATGAGATGTGTCCATTTTTACAGCTTCTCTAGTTATTTATTCATATGTCACCAGAAACCTTTTCTCTGGTATGATGCAAATAGTCTTCTCCCCAGATAGGGCACAGACAACAGACCAAAGCATGATTACACTAAAACTAGTTTGGTGAAGCAATGAGTTTATTGGGGTTATTTACAGAGCAGGTTGAGGGGTTGCTTACAAGAGTACTAGGTAACTCGAACACAACTGCACCCTCTCCACAACTACTTAAACTCAAAGACAGCTGGCATCTTCAGAAAGCTTGCCTCAACACAGGTGATGATTCACAGAAGTTGTGCTTCTGAAGCACAATACACCACTCACAGACAGTTCCATGTGGTAGTCCCTCCGCTCCCAGCAGTTGTTTCCCCTTTATATAGTCTGAGGGTGGGGTCTTGCAACCCCTTTCCAGACTTACTGACTTCCTGAGTCTCTGGAACTTCCTTCCTACCCCACCCTTGGGAAGGAATATTTCCGTTTCTAGCTAACATAAAGCTGAGACCTTTAAGATTCAGGTCTCCCAGACTTGACTTCCTGAATCCTCAGGACTTCCTTTCACTCTTTAGTTCAGAGGAATCTGCTACATAACATCATAACAAACCTCTCAATTATTGGCTCTGTTTTTTTATAGAATCCTTATTAGTCAAAAGAGATTGGGGGGTGTGACATGTAAAGTCAAGATCACCTATTTTAATATTATGCCCTTACTCACGTTTATGTTCAGAATAACAATATCCTGCATCTGCTTAATATGATGCCTCTACCTCACATACAAGTGGGTGTATTAGACATAGGACTGAAGCCAAATTAGTCTCCATAAGAGAGGGGACACAGTGAACTGGATCCACCTCTAGAGATAATCAGTTTTCACTGAGATTCATGTCTGCTTTGATATCCTATTGATTGGACACCGAGGTATGGGATGAACCAAAACTTATATTAATGTAGCACTGAGAAAAAAATTCAAAAATTATGAATGCTTGTAACTATATTTATATCAGTTGGAAGAAAAAATTCACACAAGTATGATAGTCCTTGTTTCTGAACTATTGGCATGATTTGTATTTGTCATTTCTTTCTTTCACTTATCCTTCCATGTCTCATTTGCTTTCTCTTCAGAAACTCACTATGTTGGGGAGACCTAAAGCTTTGAATATTAGCCTCACCGACTGGTAAAGACCAAAGCTGTAGTGGGAAGGCAGTTTGCTAGAAAATACATCTTATGCCTTCAACCGTATTTGCTGGTATCCAAACACATTCTGAAGGGCAAGGTTGTTTTTTATACAAAACACCCTCTCAAATGTTAATCTTACCCCAAACACTTTTGATATGGATGCATAATACCTCCACAGGTGTGTATACCTCTTTCTCCAAAACTTTTATTAAGCAAATACTATTTTTATCTCTTCTTTAAAATTAAACAGCTATTAATTTTCCATAACATCTGATGGCAGATGTGTCATACCAAATTTCTGTTTCTCCTGAGGAAATGTATGGGAGACTGAAGTGGTAAGAAGCTTCTCTCTGTACCAAGTGTTGTGAAGGGCTTTGACCCATGTGTATATGTTTGAATTCTTACGACCTCTTAGCATAATAGCAAGTATTATTCGTAGTTTACTTCTGAGGAAAATTGCTTTATAAGTAATTTGTGAAAAGTTCCACAGTTGGAAAATAGCAAGACCAGAATTGACAGCAGGGAGGCCTCTCCTAGGTTTTAGGGAAGCCACTTGTAACCTTGCCTTAGCAATAGTCCATCCACAGGGGCTCTAGCATGTGATGGTTGAATAAATACCCCCATGGGTACTGAGCCTGCTTCTGCAAAGAATGCTTCGGTGATGAATAACAGGGGCCTCTATGAAAATGAATTAATCAGACAAGGATGTGGCTTTATCATGAATAAGTACAATCCAGGTACTGTTAGTTAATGATAGCATCATTGTTTTTTCTCTCATTTATCTTTTCCAAAGTATTTCTCAATTTTTCCATAAAGTTGGTCACTCACACATGGTATGTCTCTTGAAAATATACTTTATTTTTTTATTAGTTAATTAACTTTCAAACAAAAGTGGCATATACTAAAGGTCACATGGCTAGCATTGGTCAATGAAATGTACTCATAACAAATATGCTAGGATCTATGGCATAAATGAAGAATGATGCCTTTTCCTCTTACCATGAAATAGCTACTTGTTTTCCTGGTAAATACAGGATAATCATGCCATTATAGCAGATCAGTCAAGAAAATAGCCTGTGAAGTAAGATGTTTAAATCTAAGCTCTATCATCTATTAGGTATCTTATGTGAGTAATAGCCTACATATCTCTAAGCCCCAGTATGCGCCTAAGTGCAAGTGTGTTTCTTTTTTGTTTTGTTTTGTATTTAGAAGAGAAAAATAAAAATATCCTGCAGTATTTGTCAATGTGTTTGTGAGCCAAAGTAGCTCATCATTGAATCGTCATCACGGCTAAACACTTACTGGGTATAAAACACGATACAAAAAGTCATGTATGTAGTATGGAAAATGTCATTTGATCTTCATATCACCCCAGCTATGTAGTCAATGTTATTCTTCCCTCTTATAAATATGGAAAACAGTGATAACAGAGCTGTTAAATGACATAGCCAGTATTCATACTGAAAAATTACTGGTTCCAAAATTCATGTGCTTAAACGTGTATTGTTATTACTTAACTGCATTTTATTATGATAATTCAACACATATATGTAGTGTGTAATGATCAATTTAGAATAGTTTAACATTCCTATCTCCTCAATATTTTGACTAACATGTAATAATGGTATTTTTTATCAAGTACAATGTTCTTTTGATGTACACAGCATGGACTGGTAAAATCATGCTAATTAATGCTTCTGTTTCCTTTATCACTACTTTGTATTTCAGATGGTTGAGCTCCTCTCTTGAAGTTATTCATAAAATATATAATAGCTTATTGTAAACTAGTTTCCCTACAGTGCTATAGAACACTAGAGCTTATTATTTCAATATAACTGTGATTTTGTACCTGTTATCCTTCATATTTTAATCACAATGCCTTCAGTCCTTAGGAGGCACTAGAAGCATAAGTAATAAGCAAACATCTTTTTTCTTAAGGAGATTGTTGGGGTGAGACCATAAGGAAACAGCAATTTCAACACTCTGCTAAATCAATGCAAGAGGGGTTAAAAGTGGGGGCATTATGTCTAATTAGTGCCTCCATCTTCTATTTTGCCAGAAGGATATTATAAGATGGCATAAGATGTGAATTTGACTCTTTTCTTCTGTTGTTGTTATTCTGGAACTCTTGTGACATGCTGCTCTATGTTTTGCCAAATTACATCTGCCATAGATGGCTTTGCGTTGCTTTTCGGAGCATGAAGGGGAACATGCAGGCTGTTGTGGAGAGAACAGAGGCATCCTCTCCAGATTGACTCCTCTTTACCCTCTGAGATCTAGAGTCAAACTGGTTTTGTCCTTGAAGAAAACAAATGAAGAATTGGGACCATTACTATTACAGATTTTTACTATGGACATATGCTACCCTTTTCAGAAACTCTGAAATGTGTATTGCTCTAGTGATTTAAATTCCCTAAAAGATCATTCTACTCTGTTATTTCAAGACTAATGAGCTGAATATGAACAGTCAGGCAATGGAAATTGGGAAAAAATTAATATATTTGAAGCCAACTTTGTAGATTTAAGTCCTAGAACCTTCAGAGGAAAAGTGACAATTGTCATCCATCTCTCACTATGCCACATAGCTCCAATTGTGATGCCTTTGTGGATTTTAACTGTACAATTCAGTCACAGAATAGCTGGATTTTCTTATGAAATTTAATGATTACTTTAAAAATAACTTGATAATTTGGAACATTTTAGACAAATAAACGTGATCATTATGCCCAGGCAAAATATTAGTAGGAGAAACTGTGAAACAATCTGCCTTTACATAGCAATTTGAGAGCATATGGTAATATATTAAAACAAAAGGCCATGTCCAAGGCCCCTTTGTGCAATGAGGCCAGCCAGTAAATCGTGACATTGCTTACATAAAATGCTGCTCCAGGTTTATTTCCTGGCTTAATGCTTTGTAGGTCCACACTGGACAGGTAATAAGGAAAACTGAATATGTTCTCAAGGTGACAAGGCAAATCATGTACTTACTAATTATTTATTTATTCCTTTGTTAACTCCTCCCTTACCTTCTTATCCTGTAAGAAGTAGCATAGGGCTTCAAGGTGTGGGACTTGGAAACAACCTTCATTATCAACGCATTTCATTTATTGTCATAGAAATACAAACAAGGCCTTGGGGCTAATATAACCTTCCAGGACTAGAAGTTGTCATTGGTTCTACACAGAACCTTTAAAATTATTAAAATTGCCATGCAAAATTATTCATCTGTGTAAATAAACATGTAACCATAATATACTCAAAATATAGCAACACAAGTCCATCAGCAAAAATGTGCTGAAATAAACATCATATGCAGCACAATGTCAAATATAAGATACAGACTTTAACCATGAGAATTTAATAAAATAATTTTGGCCAGAAATGTTTTTTTTTCTGCCATTGACTTTACTGCTATTAACTTTTCAAAACAAATTAGTTTATTCTCATTTTTAATACATAGGCTATACTAAAAATGATTTCATTGTTCTTGGATGAGTGGCTTCACTGGTTTACACTTATTTTTTCATATTTGTTTATTTATGCTTAAACCTAACCAATATTCATGAAGCATCAACCACATTGCAGGTATTATAAAAGAAAAAAACTGAAGCAAATACATGGATCAAATATGATAATGTCAAGTAATACACTGATATTAATGAGGCTATAGAGACTTATAAAAACTCATGGAAAAAAGGAACAAAATCCAGTTTTTTCTTCACATTTTTTATTGACTTCCTCCATACTTACAGACAATACACTATGATAATTTGCTTCTCTTCTCACTTTTCCCTGTACAAATCCATATCCCCTCCCTCTCTACAGCACTCTCTCTTTTATTTTCATGTCATCATGTTTTCCTCCTGTTATGAGAGTCTTGTGAAGGGAGTGCTAGGCACTGCATGGTCATGCATATCAGGTCCAATTTCTGTGTGAACGATTGCATTGTAAGCAGTTCTACCCTTCTTTTGGCTCCTACATTCTTTATGCCACCTCTTCTGAAATTGACCCTGAGCCTTGGAAGGTATGATAGAGATGTTTCCGTGTTGAACATTCCTCCTTCATGTCTTCTAAGCACTATGGTCCCTTTGGGCAATCTCTGGGATCACTGCCATCTGAAAAGACAAGCTTCTATAACCAAAAGTGAGAGTAGCAATAACATTTGGGTATGAACGTTAAGTAAAGTGCTTACAAGGCAATTTGGTGGGCATAATACATGCATTGAGCCAGAAAAAGAGAAGGTGTTACACTCCTAATGCTCATGACCTTTCCCACCATAGGCTTTTGATTAGGTTTTCAGTACCAGGCAGGTATTCCCTCCTATAGAGCTGGTCTCCAGTCCAATTAGAGAGCAGTTGATTTCCTCCATAACAGATGTGCCACTATTGCTCATTTAATGTGGCTGACCACAACAAACTTTAAGCTTGCAGTGTCCACTGTTTTCACCACTAATGGCTTCTGTCTCCCATAGGGTGGCATGCAGTACAGCTTTTTCCAGCTTTCTGTCATCTGGTCTACAAGGACAAGGTTTTCAGCTCAGCCCTAGTTTGATTTCTCGGTGACCTTGCAGCCCAGGCATGTGGAGTCTTCAGCAATAGGGTCTTACCATCTATTCCTGGTGGGAAATGAAGAGCCTTTGCAATAGCCTGTAATGTTTTGGGGGCATCAGGGAGTCACCTGGCCAACAACTCACTGGAAGGTATCCCATCCCTGGCAAGTAAGAGTCTATGGCTTCTGGGTGTGCCATTATCCAAAAAAGTAGGTTATCATATTGCTTATTCATAATATCCTGAATTTTGATTAACCCTCTCCCTACCCTTCTTTTACTCAATCTCTTTCCCTGACCTTCCTTAGGCCATTCCACCCACAGTAGTCTGTTTGTCTACTTACACATATACAATACCATCCTGTTACGTTCACCTCTCTCCTCCCTCCCTTATAGCCCTTTCTAGCTTACTGGCCTCTGCCACTGATTTTTACGCCAACTCACCCACAAGTTTGAACATTTGAAACTAAGATCCACATATAAGAGAAAACATGGAATGTTTGGCTTTCTGGGCCTGGGTTACCTCACTTAGTTATAATCCTCTCCAAATCCATCCATTTCCCTGCAAACTTCATAATTTCATATTTCTTTACCACCGAATAGAATTCCATTGTATAAATGTACCACATCTTCATTATCCATTCATCAGATGAGGGACGTCTAGGCTGGTTCCATTTCCTAGCTACTGTGAATAGAGCAGCAATAAACATGGTTGTAGAAGTATCTCTAAGGTAGTGAGAAGAGTCCTAGGGACATATGCCTAGGACTGCTATAGCTGGGTCGTATGTTATACATTCTTAGCCATCAGGGAAATGTAAATTAAAACTACTTTGAGATTCCATCTCACTCCTGTCAGAATGACTTTCATCAAGAAAACAAACGACAATAAATCTTGGTGAAGATGCAGAAAAAGACGAACACTTCCACACTGTTGGTGGGAATGCAATATTGTATAACCACTGTAGAAATCAGTGTATAGGTTCCTGAGACAGCTAAAAATAAATTTACCATATGACCCAGCTATACCACTCCTAGGCATATATCCCACTTTTTTTTTATTAAGTAGAAACTTTGCATGGACACATGATGTGTTAGTACTATCATTTCCTTCCTCACTGCCCCATTCTGCTGAGGGCCCTCCTCAGTAAAATTGCTGATATTTCCCTGGGTTGTGGGTTATAAGATGTGACAGCAGCAATCAGTCATTGTAAAGGGGAGACAGGCAGTGCCTCTGGACATTCCTTTCCACTATGAGGCCCTTACAAACTTTCAGCCCCTCTTTTGCAAAATTTCCTGAGCCATGGTGGGTGTGTTTTAAGTCTACTTTAGTTTTATGCTCTCAGCAGCTTCTGGATTTCTGCTTTGGTACATTTTGAGTATCCTCAGTGTCTGTCTCCATTACCCTGTCACTGGTGGTCAAGCTCACCACTGAGATGAGCACTCTTGCTCATCTCACAAATTTCTCTGTGGTTTCACCTAGGCTTCACCTGGATTAGGTGCAAGGGATTATTGATCTCCTCGGTTCTCATTACCTTCTGAAAAAGGAAAAACAGATTCTCCAATGGATAATTAAGTAAGCATATGTTTAATGGGATACGCATTGTTAAATAAGAGAGATTTTGATGGATATAGTCTCTCTTCTAGCCAAAATACTAGTGGGAATTTCTCTTTGGAGTCCATGATCTTGGTCTCCACAGGATTCTGACTCTGTTCTCAGTTCCAGCTATGAGTTCCTTTCCACTGGTTACCAACATAGGCTGGGTGCCTCTATTGCACAGGTGTGTACATCTTGTCAGAATGGTGGCTTTCATATAGCAGTCTCCTGCTATCATACAATGTTGTTGGCCATTTTCCCTCGGCAGCTCATGTAGCACTTTCCAGCACTATGTGGGCAGACCACCTGGGAACAGGCTTTCTTCCAGATTCCACCTGGCTCTCTCAAAGTTCTTTGTTGGCAGCATGTGGTGTCTTCAGCAATAGGGTCATATCTTTTACTTGAAGTGGGTAATCAAGTGCTTTGACAGAAGCCTGTCTTGTTTGGGGCACCTCATAGGTGTCTCCAATCAATAGCTCAATGTGACTGGTTTCTGGTACTGTGTGTTAGAGGCCAGAGTCAAATGTTTATGGTTAGGCTTCATCCCACCCTCTCCAAGGCCCTTATTACCAGATGCTCCCCTACTCCTATTGAGGGTTGTATATTTTAGTCTAGTATCCAGGAGAAAGGTTTCTATGGTATCAGTTCATTTTGGATTTAGTTTTATGTGTATTTCCTAAACCCTTCAATCCCTATTATCTGTCCTGAGAGTTGTCTGTCAGGTATGCCTGCAACTCAAGCTGTTCCAGGTTAGGAACTGTAGTTGAGGGAGAACATGCAACATTTGTATTTCTTGTGTGAGCTCACTTAGTATGATCTGTTCCAAGTCTGTCCATTTTCCTAAAAACTTCATTGACACCGGGTGTGGTGGCGCATACCTTTAATCCCAGTACTTGGTAGGCAGAGGTAGGAGGATTGCCAAGAGTTCGAGGCCACCCTGAGACTACATAGTGAATTCCAGGTCAGCCTAGACCAAAGTGAGACCCTACCTTGCAAAACCAAAAACAAACAAACAAACAAACAAACAAACAAACAACATTCATTGTATCATTTTTCCTTACTACTGAGTAGAATTCCATTTTATATATGTACCACATTTTCATTATCCAGTCATCAAACAATGGGCATCTGGGTTGATTCCAATTCTTAGCTATTGTGAATTCAGCAGCTATAAACATGGTTGAGCAAATATCTCTGCAGTGAACAGTGGAGCCTTTAGGGTAGATGCCCAATAGAAGAATAGTTAGGTCAGTTGGTAGCTGTATTTTCATCTTTTTCAGGAGTCTCCATACTGATTTCCATAGTGGTTGTACAAGTTTGCACTCCCACTAGTAGTGAATGAGGGTTCCTCTTTCCCTACATCTTCACCAGCATTTATTGTCATTTGATTTTTTTTTTTTTAATCATTGCCACCCTGACTGGAGTAACCAAATTCATTTTTTTTCTGTTTATTTTTTGACATAGGGTTTTGCTGTAGCCCAGGCTAGCTTGGAATTCACCATGTAGTCTCAGACTGGCCTTGAACTCATGGAAATCCTCCCACGTCTGCCTCCCAAGTATTGGCATTAAAGGCATGTGCCACCAGCCAAAATCCTTTTATTATTTTATTTTTTTATTTTTTATTTTTTTAGGCAAGCCCAATAGACTGGCCTTTTTTTTTTTTTTTTTTTTTTTTTTTTTTAATGTGTGAGAGTAAAAGTGAGTGAGAGAGAAAGAGAAAAAACTGGCATGCCAGGACCTCCATCCACTGTAATTGAACTCCAGATACATGCTCCATCTAGTGTGCATGTACAACCTTGCACACTTGCATCACTTTGCATCTGGCTTACATGAGACCTGGAGAATTGAACATGGGTCCTTGGGCTTTGTAGGCAAACTTCTTAACTACTAATCCATCTCTCTAGCCACAAAATCCAATTTTTAATTATCACTGAAGATGTCCTGGCATAAGAGGAAGAAAAAGAAGGGGGAGGAATTTTAGAGAATTATTAACTTTCAGGTGGATATGAAAGGAGACAGATCCAAGTGTGTGAGAAGATCCAAGTGTGCAGGGGTTGCAAGCAATATAGATGAGCTTAGAAATTATCCTAAGTCAAGGCTAAAAATCTCTTGGAGGTTTTTTAAAAGACAGAAATGGCATGATTTAGTTTCATTTTTAGTATATAAGGTGAAGACTTAAAATCCAAAAATCTTTAAATATGGATATATTATAGAATATACCCAAGGTAATTGATTGTGTGATTAAAATGTTTTATATTTACTTTTTGATGGTTTGCTTCTTCTTTTCTTCACTCCATTGAAAATTAGAATGTCATATTGATTTGAGAGAGAAGATTTATTCTTGTTTATTTGAGAATGACAGACAATTTGTAAGAAAATTATATCTTAAAATTAGCATATAATTACTTATTAGAATATATGAGAATGGAATAGACACAATATTAGTAAGTTAGTATAACTTATTTTCATTTTATAATATTTTATAACATATTTTCAGAGGCCAGGTGACTATTGATATAAAGCATGTTGTAGGATACATTATGGTGTTCTCATGTAGTTAAAATAAATTGTATTTAGAATTTATTCTGTTTCTCAACTTACGTAAGAGTCCATTTTGTACATTAAAGTTCTAATACTCGTTCTAGATTGATGCATTGTCTGAGCTTTTTTAATTCATTCATACCTTTCCTTTGTAGATATAAGGATAGATATTTTTTTTTGAGAGAGAGAGACAGAGAAAGAGAGGGAGAGAGAATGGGTGTGCCAGCAGCCTCTCAGCCACTTGAACCAACTCAGTTGTATGCGCCCACTTGTGGGCAAGTGCGGCATTGCACCTTTGGGTCACCTTTTGTGTCAGGCTAAACATGGGATTTGGAGAATCAAACGGGCATTTACTAGCCTTCACAGGCAGGCGCCTCAACTGCTAAGCCATCTCTCCAGCCAGAGGCTAGATATTTTTAAATGTTGCTATACAACATGTGATGAAATAAGTTAGAAATGAATAATTTGTCCATCTTACCAAATTTTTATGGACCTTGACACCCAACACAAGAATTTCTTCATTGGCTGCTAGTAGTGATATCTTTTTAAATTGCTGCTCTGTTTTAAAACATCTTGAAGAAAGAAAATGTGTAGCCTTACAAAAAGATATAATTCATTACATAAAGTTTCTAAAGTACTTATAATACACATATTTGGGCACAATAGTCTTACCTAATTAACTACATTAACATACAAGGCTCTCTTTGCTTTTGCATCTACAAATGAGTTCACAATATTAACAAACAAGCAAATCTATTGGATGTTCATAACTGATATAATAAGTAATTTTGGAAGATTTCCTGTAAGATGAAAACTTAGATACATGTGAAAAAAGCCTAGCCGTGTTTGAATTGTAGTAAAAAACTAATACCTAAGACTTCAGTTTTGTTTTAATATTGTGACTTTTCAGTAGTTTCAATTACACTTTGCCATAAATCAAAATCAAGGCAAATTGAATTTATAATAACTACATTCCAACTTCATTACTCTGTATGATTTTATGTTAAATGATCTTATATCTTTAGGAAATATTTAATACACTTTTTCATGAATCATTCCTTTTGGACTTGAGAACAGTAAATCTGTAGGCTATTAGCCACCTTATAGGCTGACTTTTAGGAACAACTGTGCTTGCTTCCTCCTCAAGTGAATTATTTGAAAGTTAAACTGAGATGACTTACATCACATATGCTGTTCTGTGAATAAATTTATTTATTTATTTATTTTATTTAAGAGTGACAGGCAGACACAGAGAGAAAGAGGCAAATAGATAGAAAGAGAATGGGCATGCCAGGGTCTCCAGCCACTGCAAACGAACTCCAGATGGATACATCCCTTGTGCATCTGGCTTACATGGGTCCTGGGGAATCAAGCCTTGAACCAGGGTCCTTAGGCTTCACAGGCAAGCACTTAACCACTAAGCCATCTCTCCAGCCCTGAACAAAATATTTTTAAATAATTTCTACTCTTGAGATACTTTTGCTTTTAAAATGATTTTTCGTGAATAGTCAGTATGTTCTCTTTGAATCATTGGAATATATCTGGAAGAGTGACCACATATGAAAATGATTTAAAATTTTATAAACAATAATTCTCTCATGTGTTGATATTCTTCTCTAATGTTAATACTAACCCTGATGTCAGCAGGGCAGTTAGATTTTTTTTCTTAGTTACTTGAATCTAATTATGGGAAATTTATAATCATACCTATTCCTCACACTAGATAAAAATGTAAATTTATAATTATTCATCTGTCCTTGCCTTTCTATCCCTTATCCTAGAATTAAGTAGTAGAATTACATAAGCACATTGTTTGAAATGGTACTATGTTTGCTGTGAAAGTTCTGGCTAAGATTATGGGAACTGTACAGAAAGACATTTCTACTGGCTGTGACGAAGGTGCATGCTGAAGAGAACAGTCTAAAGAGAAGGAAGGAAAGTTTTGTTTACTTGTGAATACTAATGCTCTTGATTTTATCTAATGAAATCTTATTCTATTCAGGATTTCATGGACTCACATACATTAACTCATGACACTCGAAGGAATTCAAAGTCAGCATCCAAAATCTGGAGACTTACCTGCTTGCATAGGGAAATGTAACCCACTTTGAAAAGGACTGACTCAACCACAGGAATTCAGAGCAATGAGTCAGAAGATTTGCCCCCACAAATTATTTTAAGGTTTTCCTTGATTTTTGGAAGAACATTTAGGAATTCCTTTGTATTGTTTTAGATAGGCTGGATTATTCATATGTTATATTCACATGGGATTCTAGTCTTTACACATTCATTTTCATTAAATTGGGATGAAGCCAGGCATGATGGCCAGGCCTTTAGTCTCAGAACTCAAAAGGTAAAGGTAGGTGGATCACCATGAGTTCAAGGCCACCCTGAGACTACAAAGAGAATTTCAGGTCAGCCTGGGATAGAGCAAAACCCTACCTTGCAAAACTAAAAAAAAATGGGAATTCTGGTTAAGATAGCAGCATAGGAACAAGGCCAAAGCAGCCTAAGGGGAGAAAAAGCAAGCAAACAAACAAAAAGAACACCAAAATACACTCTTCTCCTAAAAGTGAGGTGTAAAATAAATTATCAACCACAGCAGAGAAGTAGGAGAGATGTAGAGCATCTAGAGCCCACAGAAGCAGGCAGAAGTGGCTCCAGCAGCCATGGCACCAGCTGCAGCTTCCAGGCTTGGCCTGAGCCACAGGATTTTAAAGCCAGGTGAGGGGATTTTCCACTCATACCGGCCTTCTCACAAACTCAAGAAACGTGGAAGGGAGGATGGCAGAGACCAGTGGATGGGCTCATGAGAAAGAGGATCATGAAGACCAGTGGGACAACTTCAGCCACCATCCACAGCCTCCCCTCCCTACACCTCCAGCCAGCTCCAGCACTAGAGACCTGGGGAAAAGAGCCTACATAGCATCCTGCACAGGAAATGAGAAAAATGACCCACAGACCCAACCAGCCTACCTGAGCCCACAGTGGAGCAAAGCAGGACCCATTCAGCCATGCAGCATAATTGAGACCAAAGTAATGCCAAAAAGGAACTGAGATTACACCAGGTCAGTACCTGCCAAATAAGCCTAGTTAATAGGCTTGCATGGGAAGTGATAATTGCACCTCCTAAGTCAGGGTAAATTATATGTTAAATCTGCTGGGTAGTCAGATTTGCATTATTAAATAAGCTATATTTTGGGCTTATTGTTTGTGGCTTCCTGATTTATAGTTTCTTTGTTTCTTCTTCTGTTATTCATTGGGGAATGGTATCTCTTGGTCACAAGCTGACCTTGGAACCCTCTGCAGACCAGAAATCTTAGCCTTCCAGTTGACAGGATTAATGGTGTGGGACAACACACATATCCTTAGGGACTGTGACTTTGTTACAGGATCTGTTTGTCATAATACCTACTTTTGCATAAATACTCTCTGCTGTTTTTCATTGAATGTGTACAATGTTTAGTTACCTTTTATAATTTGCTTGTATTTTGTTCTATTAAGCCTACTTGAATACTCTCATAGCAGGCAAACCCAACACCTAGGGTCACTTTTGTGTTTACTCTGAGAGTCTTAAGAGCCACACCTAATACCTTAAGCCTCTACCCTGAAGATATATAACATCAGATTGATTGATACATCTGATAATAGTGCAGATTATTAGAAAACTCAAGTATTAAATTAATCCAAGATGCAAAAATCTCTATATTATAATACAAGAGACACAAAAAAATCAAGACAATCCACCAAAAAGTATTAATGCAGCCGGGCATGGTGGTGCATGCCTTTAATCCCAGCACTTGGGTGGCAGATGTAGGAGAATTGCCATGAGTTTGAGGCCACCCTGAGAATACAGAGTGAATTCCAGGTCTAGCCTGGGCTAGAGTGAGACCCTACCTCAAAAAACAAACAAGCAAAAAGTATTAATGCATTAGAAATGAGACTGATTTAGAAGAAATGTATGTCTGAGAAAGATTTCAAAAGAATGATTATAAATATGTTCAAAGAAAATCAAACAGGAAATCAAAGAAATCAGAGAAGACACAAGAAACCAATTTAATCAAATAAGGAGGTCAATACAAAACATAAATAAGGAAATGGAAATAACAAAGAAAACCCCTCAGAAATACTAGCAATGAACAACCCAGTCAGTGAAATAAAAAAACTCTGTAGAAAATCTCACCAGTACAATGGATGAAGGAGAAAATATAATATCTAAACTAGAAGACCAGATGGCAGATCTAATACAGTCCAACAAAGAGAAAGACAAAATAGGAAGGTATGAATGAGAATTTCAAGATATTTAGGACACTATAAAAACATCAAACATAAGAATTCAGGGTATAGTAGAAGGAGAAAATTTCATTCCAAAGGCATAGTGGGCATTTTCAACAAAATCATAGAAGAAAACTTCCCCAAAATTGGGGGAAAAAATGCCAATGCAGATTCAGGAAGCATTTAGAACACCAAACAGACAAAACCTGGAAAGACCCTCTCATCGCCATATTATAATTAAACTATCAAACATACAATACAAAGAGAATATATTGAAAGCAGTTAGAGAGAAAAATCAAGTCACCTACAAAGGCAAGTCTATCAGGATCACAGCAGATTACTCAACACAAACTTCAAAAGCCAGAAGGGCTTGGAACGATGTATTCCAAGTTCTGAAGGGTAACAGTTATCATCCAAGATTACTTTATCCTGCAAAGCTATCCATTCAAATAGATGGAGAAATAAGGACATTCCACAACAAAAGCAGGCTAAAAGAATATTTGAAGACAAAACTCTACAGAAAATACTTGAAAAGATCCTCCATGCTAAAAAGAAAAAAAAAAAAAACACATATAAGGAACTTGAAGAAAATAAACAATACTCAAATACTAGTTAATACAAGAGAGCAAATGTAAAACTGGAAGAACTACAAAATAAGAAAATGGTAAAAAATAAATATACACCATTCAATAATAGCTCTTAATATCAATGGCCTCAATGCCACAACCAAAAGAAACAGGGTTGCAAACTGGGTTAAAAAGCAGGATCCTAGGCTGGAGAGATGGCTTAGCGGTTAAGGCGCCTGCCTGCTAAGCCTAAGAACTCGGTTCCAATCTCCAGGTCCCACGTTTAGCCAGATGCAAAGTGATGCAAGGGTGCAATGCCGCACTTGCACACAAGGGGGCACAAACATCTGGATTTCGTTCACAGCAGCTGAGAGACTGCTGGCACGCCCATCTCCATCTGTCTTCCTCTCCCTCTCTGTCTGTCTCACTCTGTGTCTCTCTCCAAAAAATATACAAAATAATAAAAAAATTTTAAAAAAAGCAGGATCCTTCAATTTGTTGCCTCCAAGAAATGCACCTCTCTTCAGCGGATGGACACTGTCTTAGGGTGAAAGGTTAGAAAATGGTGTTTCAAGCAAATGGGCCTAGAAAACAAGCAAGGGTCGCTATCCTAATAATATCTGACAGACTAGACTTCAGACCAACATTAGTTAGGAAAGATAAGGAAGGTCACTTTATATTGATTAAAGGAACACTCCAACAGGGGGACATTGCAATCCTAAACATATATGCTCTTAACATGGGGGATCCCAATTTCATCAAACAAACATTATTAGAACTAAGGTCACAGATAACACCAAACACAGTTGTAGTGGGTGACTTCAACACCCCACTCCCACCAACTGACAGGTCATCCTGGCCAAAAATAAACAGAGATGCTTCTGGATTAAATGAGGGCATAGAACAAATGAACCTAACAGATATACACAGGACAGTTCATTCAAATGCTGCAGAATACACATTCTTTTCAGCAGCACAGGGATAATTATCTAAAATAGACCATATATTATAACACAAAGCAAATCTTAACAAATACATGAAAATTGAAATAATTCCTTGCACTCTATCCGATTACAATGGGATCAAACTACAAATCAATAGCAAGGAAAGCTATAGAGTATACACAAAATCATGGAAACTAAACAATACACTACTAAATGATGAATGGGTCAATGAAGAAATCAAGAGGGAAATAAAAAAAAATCATGGAGTCAAATGATAATGAGAACACAACATACAAAAAGCTTTGTACACAATGAAGGCAGTCCAAAGAGGGAAATTTATAGCTTTAAGTGCCTATATTAAGAAAATAGAAAGGTCTCAACTTTATGCTTCACCTTAAGGCCTTAGAAAAAGAAAAACAAGGCAAACCGAAAATCAGTAGATGGGAAGAAATAATAAAAGTTAGGGCAGAGATTAATGAAATAGAAACAAAAAAATATCCAAAGAATCAATGAAACAAAGAGTTGGTTCTTTGAAAGGACATGAATTAATAAAACTATACATGAAAAAGACACCATTACAACAGATACCAGAGAAATTTTTAAAAATCATAGGGACATACTATAAGAATATATACTCCACCAAGTTTGAAAATCTGAAAGAAATGGATGATTTCCTTGATTTGTATGACCTACCTAAATTGAATCAAGATGAGATTAACAACTTAAACTTATAACTTTAACTTATAACAAGTATAGAGATCCAAACAGTTATAAAAAGTCTCCCAACTAAGGCCTTGAGAAATTGTTCAGTGGTTAGGTGCTTGCCTGTGAAGCCTAAGGACCCCAGTTTGAGGTTCGATTCCCCAGGACCCACATAAGTCTGATGCACAAGTTGGTGCATGCATCTGGAGTTCATTTGAGTGGCTGGAGGTCCTAGAGCTCCCATTCTCTATCTGCCTCTCTTCTCTCTCTCTCTCTCTCTCTCTCTCTCGCTCGCTCGCTTGCTCTGTCACTCTCAAATAAATAAATAAAAAGAAAACCAAAAAAATTTAGAGCCGGACATGGTGGTGCATGCCTTTAATCCCAGGACTCAGGAGGCAGAGGTAGGATGATCGCCATGAGTTTGAAGCCACCCTGAGAATACTGAGTGAATTCCAGATCAGCCTGGGCTACAGTGAGACCCTACCTCAAAAAAAAAAAAAAAAATCTCCTGGTTAAGATGTATGCCTACAAAGCCAAAGTACCCAAGTTCAATTCTCCATGTCTCATGTAAGCCACATGCAGATGGTGACACATGCATCTGGAGTTCGTTTGTAATGGCTAAAGGCCCTGGCATGCCTATTCTCTCTATCTCCCCTCTCTCCTTCTCTCTGCCTCTAATAAATAAATAAAATTAAAAAAAATCTCCCAACTAAAAGAAGTCCAGGCCCAGGTGGATTCACTGGAGAATTGTTCCAGACATTCATGGAAGAACTGACACCAATACTTCTTAAACTTTTCCATAATAGAAAAGGAAGGAATCCTACCAAACTCCTTCTACCAAGCCAGCATCATACTGATACCAAAACCAGAAAAAGATAGAAAATTATAGACCAATCTTCCTCATAAACATAGATGCAAAAATTCTCAATAAAAAATTGGCAAACAGAATACAAGAATATATCAGAAAGATCATTCACCCCAAAGAAGTAGGCTTTATCCCAGAAATGCAGGTATGGTTCAACATATGCAAAATGATAAATGTAATACATTAAAAAATGGACTGAAGGACAAAAATCACATGTTCATTTCATTAGATGCAGAAAAAGCATTTGACAAAATCCAATATCCCTTCATGATAAAAGTCCTACAGAGACTGGGACTAGAAGGAACATATCTCAACATATTAAAGGCTGTTTATGACAAACCCACAGCCAACATAATACTAAATGGAGAAAAACTTGAAGTTTTTCCACTAAATTTAGAAAGGAGACAAAGGTGTCCACAGTGCCCACATTTATTTATTATAGTACTGGAAGTCTTAGCCATAGCAATAAGGCAAGAGACACACATAAAAGGGATACAAATTGGAAAGGAAGAGATCAAGTTGTCATTATTTGCAGATGATATGATTCTATACATAAAGGACCCTAAAGACTCTACCAGCAAACTTTTAGAGTTGATAAACATCTAGAGCCATGTAGCAGATACAAAATAAACCCACAGAAATCAGTAGCCTTCATATGCTAACAACAAACACACAGAGGATGAAATCAGAGAATCATTCCCACTCATAATTGCATCCAAACAAATAAAGGACCTTGGAATAAACCTAACCAAACAAGTGAAGGATCTCTATAATGAAAACTTTAAAGCACTCAAGTAAGAAATTGCAGAAGACACTAGGAAATGGAAAGACATCCCTTGTTCTTGGATTGGAAGAATCAATATTGTGAAAATGGCAATCTTAAAAAAAACAATCTACACATTTAATGAAATCCCCATCAAAATTATAATGGCATTCTTTATGGAAATAGAAAAATCCAAAAATTCATTTGGAAACACAAAAACCTCAAATACCTAAAACAATTTTGAGCAACAAAAATAAGGCTGGTTGTATCACCATACCTGACTTTAACCTTTACAGAGCCATAATAACAAAAACAGCATGGTACTGGCACAAAAACAGACATGTAGATCAATGGAACAAAACAGAGGACCCGGATGTAAGTCCAGGTAGCTATAACCACCTGATCTTTGACAAAAATGCCAAAAATACTCATTGGAGAAAAGACAATCTCTTCAGCAAATGGTGCTGGGAAAACTGGATATGCATCTGTAAAATAATGAAAATAGATCCTTATCTCTCTCCATGTACAAGAATTAAGTCCATATGGATCAAAGGCTGTAATAACAGACCAGAAACTCTGAAACTGCTAGAGGAAAAAGTAGGGAAACCCTTCCACATATTGGTCTTGGCAAAGACTTTCTGAATATAACTCCAGTTGCTCAGGAAATAAATCCACAGATCAATCACTGGAACCTCATGAAATTACAAAGCTTTTGTATAGCAAAGGACACTGTGAATCGAGCAAAGAGACAACCTACAGAATGGGAGAAAATCATTGCCAGCTATACATCTGACAGAGGATTAATATCCAGAATATAAAAAGAACTCAAAAAACAGAACAATAAGAAATCAAACAACCCAGTTAAAAAAATGGCCTATGGAACTAAATAGAGAGTCCTCAGAAGAAGAAATACAGATGTCATATAAACATCTAAAAAAGTGTTCCACATCCTTAGCCATCAGGGAAATGCAGATTAAAACTATATTGAGATTTGGGGGCTGGAGAGATGGCTTAGCAGTTAAGGTATTTGCCTGCGAAGCCAAAAGATCCCAGTTCGATTCTCCAGGACCCACATAAGCCAGATACATGAGGGGCACATGCATCTGGAGTTCGTTTGCAGTGGCTGGAGGCCCTGGCGTGCCCATTCTTTCTCTGTCTCTCTTCTCTCTCTCTCAATCTCTCTCTCTCTCTCTCCTTGCAAATAAATAAATTAAAAACTTAAAAATTAAGAAAAAAACTATATTGAGATTCCATCTCACTCATGTCAGATTGGCTACCATCATGAAAACAAATGACCATAAATGCTGGCAAGGATGCAGAAAAAGAGGAACCCTTCTACACTATTGGTGGGAATATAATCTGGTCCAGCCACTGTGGAAATCAGTGTGGAGGTTCCTGAGACAACTAAATATAGATCTACCATATTATCTAGGTATACCACTCTTAGGCATATATCCTAAGAACTCATCTCACCACCTTAGAGACACTTGCTCAACCATGTTTATTGCCACTGTATTCACAATAGCTAGGAAATGGAACCAGCCTACTTGTCCCTCAGCAGATGAGTGGATATTGAAAATGTGGCTCATTTACACAATGTAGCTTTATTCAGTGGTAAAGAAAAATGAAGTTAGGAAACTTGCAGAAAAATGGATGGATCTGGAAAGGATTAAACTTAGTGAGGTAACCCAGGCCCAGAAAGCCAAACTTCACACGTTCTCTCTCATATGTGGATCCTAGCTACAAATGATTAGACTTCTATGTGAGTAGTAATAAAACTCAGTAGCATAAGCCAGTAAGCTAGAAAGGGGATATAAAGGGAATAGAAATGGAGGGAGGGGGGACTTAATAGGATGTTATTGTATATATGTAAGTAGAAGAACAGATTAATGAAGGTGAAAAGGCCTAAGTGAGCCCAGGGGAAGAGACTGAGTAAAGGAAAGGTAGAGGGATGCCTAATCAAAATCTAAGAGGATATAAATAAGTCATATGGAAACCTACTTTTCTGGACAACAGAACACTCAGAAGCCATAGATTATTACTAGAAAATTTTCAGTGCCAAGGATGGGATACCTCCCAGTGAGTTGTTGTCCAGGGAGGTCCCTGATACCCCCAAAACATTATAGGCCACTGCCAAGGCCCTTGGTTCTCCACTAGGAATATGTGGTAAGACCCTATTGTTGAAGACTTCACACACTTGGGCTTCAAGGTCACTGAGAAATCCTGCTGGAGCTGAGCTGAAAGCCTCCTCCACGTGGACCAGCTAACAGAAAGCTGATAAAAGCTATGCTGCATGCAGTTCAATAGGAGAGAGAAAAATCACCAGTGAAGATACTCAACAGTGAACACTGCAAGCTTTAAATTTGGCCAGCCAGGCCAAATGAGCAAATGGGTACAATAATGGCATGTCTGTTATGGGGGAAACCAACAGCTCTCTAATTGGACTGGAGGCCCACTCCATGGGAGGGAATACATCCCTGATATTGAAAACCTACAACAGGGGTAGTCAGGAGTCCTAGGGGTATAACATCTGCTGGTGTCTGGCTAAATGTATATACTATGCTCACCAAACTGCCCAGTAAACACTCTTTTAATGTTCATACCCATGTATTAATGCTATTCTTACTTTTGGTTAGAGACGCTTCTCTTTGCAGATGGTGGTGACCTTGGGATGACTCAGAAGGCACCATGGTGCTGAGAAGAAGTGACAAAGGAGTGCTCAGCACTGAAACATCTCTAACACATTCCAAAGCTCAGGGTCCATTGAGGAAGAGGTGGCAGAAAGAATGTAAGAGCCAAAGGAAAGGTAGGACTCCTTACAAAGTGCTCCTCCAGACACAGACCTCACAGTGCCTGGCACTACCTACACAAGACCATCATAATAGGAAAAGATAATGACATCAAAATAAAGGTGAGACTGATTGAGAAGGGGAGGGGATAAGATGGAGAGTGCAGATTCAAAGGTGAAAGTGAGGGGAGGGAGGGAAGTACCATGGGATATTGTCTATAATTATGGAAGTTCTTAGTAAAAATAAATAATAAAAAATAAAAGTAAAATAAGATAAAATAAAATAAAATAAAATAAAAGTTGGATGAAGGCTTTTTATGCAATATCCTTTGATCATGACATGGGCTTTCAGAAAAGCCAATGTCTAGACCATTGTTCATTGCTGGAGCAGAGGAAAATGATTTTTAGAGCTCAGACTCAGGAGTAAGTCACTATAGTTACATTCACATTTAACTAGGAAAATGAATCAAATGAAAACATCTACCTTCATAGAGCCAGGATATACATGTACATGGATGAAGTCAGAACATTTGCTGGTTGGTACTCTCATACTCCTCCTCTGAGCATTGTGTCTTGTCTTTCTGATAGAAAGAGCACATACATGCCAGAAGAAGGTATTATGAAGAGATGTTCAAGGATATTGATGCAGAAACCATAGACTAATTTAGTCTTAAAGTCCATCCTACCTCTGGACCTGTTGGCTCTTGAGATGACTGGCCTTTTAGGACTGATTTGCAAGAGGAATGTGGAGAGATTTCATTCCTTCCAGTTCTGTAAGTTTATCTTTATGGACCATTTTGGTCAGAGTTGAAAGACCTGAATTGAGAAAGAACCATGGATTGTGAGATTTGGCTTATGAGAGTGAGAAAGAGCTTTGCCTGTGCTGAACTAGAAGTAGGGTGTGTGTGAGAGGCTTGCTGTGTTCTTTCTGCCTGTGTCTTGGAAACTTGTGCAGGGTGGCATTGCATAAAAAATGGACTGGTATGAGGAAAGGGATATTGCCCAGAAAGAAACAAAATCTTTTGGCTGAAACTGTTGCTCATTCAGCTGAAATTGTTTGAGAGATTACAACCTTTGAGATAGAGCCAGATGATCTGTATTGGGACAAAAGGAAGAATATAGACTCTTTTGAAGTAAGGGGCCTGAATTCTGAAGGAGTGTCCTGTTCTTCAAATCTGCTATTCCTCATTAACAAGTTAGTAGCCCAACTGGTAGTATGGGATATAACAAATGCAGGAAAGAGAGGGTCATTAAAGTTGCAACACTTTTTTTTTATTATTATTTTGGAAATGGCCATGGGCAGTGTGAACCAGGCTTGTTGGATTACCTGCATGGAGTCCAATGGAGCCATGAGGATGAACCACAGGTTATACTAGAGTGCCCATGGAGATGCCAAGACTATGGGATCTTGCCAAGGAGAGCTGCTGGCACAAGATGAAGTTTTCTGTGAGTAGCCTAGCTGAGGGGAAGACTTGGAACTCCAGAAACTCATCTGGTTAGAATTATTGAACTTGGAGACTTGTCACTGGCTAGAGTTGTCACATTTGGTGGTATAGAGTTTGATGTTTGCCCTGTTTATTTTAATTCTTGTACTGGGTCAATCTTTCTTTGTTATGCTTAATGACATCTTTTGCAATGTGAATGTTTATTCTGTCCATTATTTTTTTAATATTTATATGTATTTATTTATTTGAAAGTGACAGAGAGACAGAAAGAGTAAGGAGAGGGGAGAATGGGTGCACCAGGGCCTCTGGCCACTGGAAACGAACTCCAGATGCATGTAGCACCTTGTGCATCTGGCTTATGTGGGTTCTGGGCAATCAAACCTTGGTGCTTTGACTTTGCAGGCAAGTACCTTAACCCATAAGCCATTTCTCCTGCCCCATTATGGTTTTTATTTATTTATTTTGGGGAGGGTGTTTGAGCATCATTGGGACTTTTAAAGTTAGACTGAATGCATTGCATTTTTCATCATGGATGGTTATCCATTTATGGGGGCAAGGGCAGAATGTGGTGTTTTATTCAGGTATCCCCCATAAACTTATGTGTTCTGAATGCTAGATCCCCAGTTGGTGGCAATTTGGGAATGGAAATCTCTTGGAAGGAGTGTATTATTGGGGTTGGGCTTATGGGTGCTATAGCCAGATTCCTCTTGCCAGTGTTTGGAGCACTCTCTTGTTGCTGTTTTTTATCTGATGTTGGCTAGGAGGTAATGTCTGCCCTCTGCTCATGCCATTTTCCCCTGCCATCATAAAGCATCTTCTTGAGTCTGTAAGCCAAAATAAATCCTTTTCTCTCACAAACTGCTGTTGCTTGAGTGTCTTCTGCCATCAACATGAAGCTAGCTGCAACAGTTATTTCATTTTCTCCACAATATAATTTTTATTAGTATTTATTAGTCTATAAAATAATGGCTTTTGCTCTGAGAATTACATATGCATGTACCATTTCACCTTACTCTTCTTCCACCTCCAATGCACGAACCTGTCCTCCCCTTTCTGGTACTCTTGTTTCCCCCAACTGATTCAGCTTCTACTTTTCTTTCTTTCTTTCTTTCTTTCTTTCTTTCTTTCTTTCTTTCTTTCTTTCTTTCTTTCTTTCTTTTCTTTTCCTTCCTTCCTTCTTTTCTTTCTTTCTTTCTTTCTTTCTTTCTTTCTTTCTTTCTTTCTTTCTTTCTTTCTTTCTTTCTTTCTTTCTTTCTTTCTTTCTTTCTTTCTTTCTTTCTTTTTTCTTTCTTTCTTTTTTCTTTCTGAAAAAGGGCTGCAATTGTTGTTTTATGTTTTTTTGTTTTTGTTGATTCATGTCTCTTCTTCTACTCCTTCATTTCCCCCCTAATTCTTCCCCCACCATATTTTCCTTTCTGTTTACATGTCAATTTTGTTTTATTCAAATTTACTAGTCACTGCCAAATCATTAGTTTCCTGGGCTGTATCTACACAGT
Organism: Orientallactaga sibirica; assembly: GCA_036365145.1. Taxonomy (NCBI): domain Eukaryota; kingdom Metazoa; phylum Chordata; class Mammalia; order Rodentia; family Dipodidae; genus Orientallactaga; species Orientallactaga sibirica. The sequence goes on from JAEOAD010000005.1 coordinate 52,013,966, forward strand.
TGAGTCCACTTTGTTTTAGGAGGCTTTTTTTTTTTTTTTCATAAAAGAATCTTCCAAGGGCTTATGAAAACTATGATCTATTTCTTTTGTCTTTCTTTGTTTACATATATATGTGTGTGGTGGGCATGCATGCATGTGTGTGAGTGCACAACCTGTGGAGGCCTGAGGTTGACCTAAGGTATCTTCCTCTATGGTGCCCTGAGGCAGGGACTTTCATATAAGAAAAAAAGCTCACAGAATCAGCTAGTTTATCTAGCCAGCTTGCCAAAGGTTTCTCTGCTTCTGTTTCCCAAATGCTGGCCACCATGCCCACTCAGCATTCATATGGAACCTAGGAATATAAACTCAGGTCCCCCATCCACTGTATCCATTCCTTCAGCTCCCCTTCTGCTTTCTTTCTTACTACACACACACACACACACACACAATTATATTTTGCATAAGAGTAAAAATATGTAGTATTTTCTTTCCTCTATCATCTCCTCTCATTCACCCTTACCTCCTTGTTTAGACACCTCTCCCTTACCTTATAGACCCCTTTCAACTTCCATGTCTTATGAATATATAGATAGATAGATTTGGCACATGAGAAAAAAAATATCATGATTCTTTTTCTGAGTCTGGCTTATTTCACTTAATGTAACAATTTCTAGTCTCATCCATTTTCCTGAAAATATTTTACTTTTTCTTAAAGCTGAATAAAATTTCCATTGTGTCTATGCTAAATTTTCTTTATCCATGTCTGCTGATGGACAGATGATCTGGGTATTTTTTATGTATTGGCTATAGTGAATAGTACAGCAATAACCATGCATTTGCAATATGTGTATCAATTTCTTGTGTATATACCCATCGATTCATATTGTAGTGCACTTTTTAGTGTTATGAGGAAATGTCATACTGGTGATCACAGTGGCAGTACCATTTTGTATTCCAACTACCAGTGTAAAAAGGGTTTCTCCCCCCCACTCCATGTCTTCATCAGTATTTGTTGTCCTTTGTTTGTATTTATTTATTTATTTATTTATTTATTTATTTATTTATTTATTTATTTGACAGAGAGGGAGAGGGAGAAAGAGAGAATGGGAATGCCAGGGCCTCAAGCCATTGCCAACAAACTCCAGATGCATGCACCATCTTGTGCACCTGGCTTATATGGGTACTGGGGAATCGAACATGGGTTCTTGGGCTTTGCTGGCAAGCCCTTTAACTACTAAGACATCTCTTCAGTCCTCTTCTTACTTTTTTTTTTTTTTTTTTTTGACTCTGCAGTTATCTAATTGTATAGAATTTTGGGCCTATTTCACAACTTAAAAATTATAGAAAATGCATACTAATACAAATAATTCTTTTCTTATAAAAACACAAATTATTTATTTTTAGAAAAATTACAATTCACTGACTACATGGGAAAATATTCTAATCATTGAGCCACTTATTTGAAATTTTAAATAAAAAGACATTATGATATCATTTATTCACGTGAGTACATATTTATGTGTATGAGGGCAGGCATGTATATCCCACAGTGCCTGTGTGAAGGTCAAAGACAACTTTCAGGTCAGTCTTAAGTTTTTCCATTGCATTTGTGGCAAAACTTCTTTTTCTGGATTCTTGCTTTTAACTGTATTCTTTGCTGTTCTGACCACAAATTTCTGGAAACTTTTCCAGTGTCTGCCTCCCATCTTGCCATCAGCATCAGCATCAGTATGCAGAGATAACATAAGTCCACATGTCCACCAGCTCTTAATGGCTAGTCTGGGGATAAAATTCAGTTACTCCAGCTTAAGTATCAGGTGATCTCCCTATCCCTTTCTTAACATTTTTATTGATAATATTCATATATGTATATAATGTATTTGATCATAATCTCCTCCTATTAACTTCTCTTGTTCCCCCTCCTGTCTCCTATCCAGTGAACCCTTTCTCCTTTCCATCTATCTTCTACTTGTTTTTTCCCTCCTCCACCTCCATGATGGAATGTTGATGGGCCCAGTGTTGTTTAGGTCTTGTACAGGTAACAACAGTAATTGTGAAATCTTGAGTGGAACAGCCACTTCATGTCTCATGATAGCATTCCAAAGCATTGTCCATATCCTGTGGCTCTTACATTCTTTCTAACCCCTCCCTCTTCCACACAATGCACCTTAAGCATGGGAGAGGTGATTTAGTTATCTTATTCAATGCTGAGCACTCTACAGTTGCTAATTTCCACACTCTGATGAGTTTTCAGTCACTCCAGTACTTACCACCCACTGTCAAAAGAAACTCCTCAGGCCAATGGTGAGAACATTGCTAATCTATGGGGAAAAACATAAATATTTAGTGGGCAATTTGATAGGTACAGCATATCCATTTAGCCAAACAACAGCAGTAACTTCCCTCCTAGGGCTCATGACTTTCAGAGCCACAGGCTTATGACTAGTTTTCAATATCAAGGACAGATTCCCTCTCATAGAGCACGCATCAAATCCAATCAGAGAGCAGTTGGTAATCCCCATAACTCACATGCCACCATTGCCCCAGTGGGCATATCTTCCCTGGCCCACCACTTGTGCAACTTGCATAGGCCATTGCTGTTTATGATGTTGATGACTTTTCTCTCCCAGCAGCCTACAAAGCACTTTCCAGCACCATAACAGCTATTGTCTCATTTGTTTTCTTGCTGTTAGCCATTCTGTCTGGGGTGAAATGGAATTGCAAAGCAGTTTTCATTTGCATTTCATTGATGGATAAGGATGTTGAACAATGATTAAAATATTTATTGGGCATTTGTATTTCTCTTTTTGAGAACCGGGTGTTTAATTCATGTCTACATTTACAGACTGGATGCATTTTTGTTTGTAAACTTTGGCTGTTCTTTATTACAGATATCAATTCCCATATGTAGTTGGCAAATATTGTCTCTCATTCTGTAGGATCCACTGTTTCTTCACTCTGATTATTGCCTTTGGCATGTGTAAGCTTTTTAATTTCTTATAATTATATTTGTATTACTTACAGAGAACATTCCTTGTGTTATTAGAGTTATTTTAGAACTTCCTTGCATATGCTATTATCTTTTTAAAATATTTTTTTTGTTTTGTTTACTTATTTGAAAGAGGGAGAGGGAGAGAGATAATGGGTGTACTAGGGCATCCATCCACTGCAAATGAACTCCAGAAGCATTTGCCACCTTGTGCATCTGGCTTATGTTAGTCCTGGGGAATTGAACCTGGGTCCTTTGGCTTTGTGGGCTAGTGCCTTAACCACCAAGCCATCTCTCTAGTCTATATGCTGTTATCTTGAATTTTTTTTTTCCTATGTTTTCCTCAAACAGTTTCAGAGTTCTGGGTCTTACATTAAGGTTTTTGACTACTCTGATTTGTTCAGGTGAAGAGAAAATGAATGGGTACACTGGGACCTCCAGCCACTGCAAAAGAACCCCAGATGAATGCACCACCTAGTGCACCAGGCTTTTTATGGGCACTGGAGAACTGAACTTGGGTAGTTAGGTTTTTGCAAGCAAGCACCTCAACCACTCAGCCCCTAGTTTTTTTTTTTTTTTTTTTTTCTGTATTTGTGGATAACCAGTTTTCCAAACACCACTTTTAAAAGAGAATTTTTTCTGGTCATGCTTTTGATGGCTATAGATGTGTTATTTCTGGGTCTACATGCCTATTTTATGCCAGTACCATTATCTGTTTGGGTTACTGTGGTACTGTAATTTGACATCAGGTATTCTGTTACCTCCAGTAATATTCTTTCTCCTAAGAATCGCTTTATCAATTCTGGGTCCTTTATGATTTCCTAAAATTGTCATATTTTTTTTTTCTGTGAAGAATGTCATTAGAGGTTTGACAGAGATTTTGCTAAATTTGTAGGGTATTTTGATAATATAGCAATTTTCATAATATTAATTCTGTCAGTCCATGATAATGAAAGGCTTTTCTATCTTCTAATATGTTCTACAATTTAGTTCTTCAGTGTTTTATATTTTTCATTGATTTTTACTGTGATTACATTTTTTAATGTGGATATATGTGTATGATGTGTGTGTATTCTTATGCAATGCAATCACACACATGCTGTGATGGATTTCTGGAAGTCAGAGAACTATTGAATTTTGTTCCTTATTTTCCACATTATTTGAAGTAGTCTCTCTTTCTCTGTCTTCCTCTCTCCCTTTTTTCCTTTGCTGCTCTCTTCTCTATCTCATTCTCACTCTCATTGTCATTGAAGCTAAAGCTACAGCCTTCTCTGTGCAGTGCTAGGGATTGTGTTTTCTAAGCTTGCTCTTCAATGTCCAAGGTGGGGTGGGGAGCACCGTGCTTGTGTTCGTTTCCCTTAGACACTTAGTGTTCTCCTCCCACCAGGACCCTGGCTTCTTTTCCAACCACATCCCTCAGTTTTTGCTGAAATATATTATCAGTGAGTATGTGTCAGGCTCAACTCACTTCTCCCACTTGCCTAGTTGGTGGGGGTGGTTGTGTTTCCTAGGGTCTGCAAATGCAATGCTGAATAATATTCTGGTTCCCTGAAACCCACTGGTTCATAGACCCCATTCAATTCTCCTATGTGAAATTTTATCTATGTGGGGTTTGTTTCTCTGTTGGGGACCTTGAACCAAACTGTAGCCATTTGGAGAAAGAAGCCTCCACTTTTTGTGTTAAGATTTCAGCTTCCTGAGTTCCTGTGAAAATTACCAAGCCTTCCCAAAGAGCACTTTGATCTGTAGATAAAAACAAGGTGTTACTCCGCCCTGCCTGTGATCTCAACACAGACATTCTTGTAAACATCCCTGAGGCCCATCACTCAAACGACCCCTGCCCCTCTCTCCTCATCAATCAAAACATCTGGTAGCCATAAAATCCATTTGGCAGCCATAAATTCCATTTGCCCACATACCTTCTTCCTGCCTCCCCTATATATACCTCTGTATGGATAATAATAAATTTGAATCCTTGACCGGAGTCTGTGAGGCATGGCTTCCTTCTTTGTGCCTGTTTGTCCCCCATCCAGGATTAGCCTCCCCTCGAGCCTCTGTTGAACCCCGCCGGCCGAGGCATTTCTCGAGACCTTCTGTCATTATTCTTGCGTAGTGAGATTCTCTCTTTTCCCTGTTATGTTGTTCCATTTGCAGTTTTCCTTTTTAAATATTTTATTTTTAATACTTTTTATATATTTATTTATTAGAGAGACAGAGAGAGAGGTTGGGCATGCCAGAGCCTCTAGCCACTGCATACAAACTCCACGTGCCATTATGTACATCTGGCTTACATGCATTCTGGGGAGCCAAACCTGACTCCTTGGGCTTCTAACCAAGCACCTTAACTGCTGTGTCATCTCTCCAGCTCAAGTTGCAGTCTTCTTTGTAAATCTACTATTAAATATTTCTGGATTGTATCTTTTTCTTTTATTGTTTATTGTGAAGACCCCATTCTAGAGAAAGGAAAATCTGTCTTATGATTGAGACCAAAGCTTTGCCCTCAGAATGACTTACCTACATTAAAATTTCTGAGTAGTAAGTAAACAGATGCTCTGTCCATACGTAATATAAATTCAGCTGTGCCTTGGTACAGAGTTTCCCCTGTGTGTTACATGTAAGTTCTCCAGAAAAAACAGTGAAACTTCCTTATTTCACCATTACACTGTAGAAAGGCAGGTTTCTACAGCTCATGTCCTAGCACTCATCATTGATGTATACCAGGAGTGGATGTTGGGAAGCTGGCTGTCTCGAAATGTCACAAAGAAGTGAAGACCTTCTATGGAAGTTTGTGTGATATTACGGCTTATCTAGGTTGTATTTTTGATCCATTGTGAATTATATTTTACCCCTATAAAGGTCAAATAAAAACATGGTTTAAGGCAATTGTTTTTGTTTTGTGAGGCCTGTCAATCACCTCTGGAAGTTTTATAGGTAATAAGAAGAGGGGAGATCTGGAAGTAGTCCTAAGTTGAGGACTATGAATCCTTGTCATTTCCTGGGTCTTATTCTACCAGCCCTCACAGATTCTGACTCTGGTAAAACTGACTCACTACCCAGCCTGTCCTTCCCTGCTCCTGAATCTATCAGCACCCTCAGAAAGAGTCATGTCTACACAAGAAGCAGGCTAGTTCTTGGCCTACCAATCCCTTTCTCTGTCTTAACCAATTTGAAACTAAAACAGCCCTACAGGTGTTTTCTAAAATCATCGTACTGTGCACTGTATAATAAGAAACACTACCTTAATGCAAAGACATAATTTGAATAATTAAATTCTAAATCCTGCTAAACTTACTACAGTGACAAAGATTTTTTTCACAATTCTGGTAGATAAGATACCACAAGTGGGGAACAAATGGAGTTGAGAAGCCAGAAAAGGACAAAAGGAAGCATGGCATATGAAAACAGAAAAGAGGCTAAGTTGGGGGGAGCTCATTTTGTGGGGAGGAATGGAGAGATGGGGGAAGAGAGCAAAAAATGTTTGAAAACACCATAATGAAACTCAATTCATTGTATGCTAATAAAAAGATTTTCAAAAGGGCTGGAGAGATGGCTCAGTGATTAAGTTACTTGCTTGCAAAGCCTAACAGCCTGGGTTTAATTCCTCAATACCCACATAAAGCAAGATGCACAAAGTGCTGCATGCATCTGGAGTTCATTTGCAATGGCAAGAGGCCCTGGTGTTTCCATTCTCCCTCTTTCTCTCTCTCTCTTTCCCTCTTTCTCTCTCTCTCCCTCCCTCCCTCCTTTCCTCTCCCCTTGAAAATAAACAAAAATAAAAAATAAAGAAAAATATATGGAAGAATGGACAAACTGAATTGTTTTAGTGGTCCATGAACACACTTTCCTATATAATATTTTGATTCATAAAAATATTAAATTTAATATTGATACAACAAGCTTCACATTATCATTAATGTAAAGAGAAATAGTGCTGGAGACTCAGGTATGTGGCCATGTAATTATGAAAAACATATGGTCAGTTTCTCCTGAGAAATAGAACTATATGTAGGAATTGGCTTTTGTAGTTTACGAGGCTGCAAAGCCCAATTCTGCCATCTCCATAAGAAAGGCTAAGGAATACACCAGCTCCTGTCCAAATGCTGAGAATCTAGGAGACCAATAGTATTAGTACTTATGGGTCTAAAACACTAAAAGCAGAAGTTTCAGTATTCCAAGGACAAAAGAGGGTAGATGTTCCAGCTCAAGTTATTTATCCTATGTGGGCCCTCAGTGGACTGCATGGTACCAGACCACATCGAGCAGTACAATCTGCTAAATACTGCTTGTATTAGTCAGGGTTCTCTAGAGGAACAGAATGGACAGAATGAATCGTATTAAAAGGGGATTTATTGGATTAGCTTACACAGTCCAGCAATAGCAGGTTGCAGGTCCGAGAGTCAAGAAACCCGGTAGCTGCTCAGTGCACGAGGCTGGAGGCCTCAGCAGTCCCAATCTGGCACTGAAGGCCTGGAGGCTTCCTGGAGAGACGCTGCTCTTCAGTCCACCCTGGTCTTCAGTCCACACTGGAGAGCAGCAACACCAAGCAGCAGGTACCAAGCAGAAAACACCAAGCAGCTAGTAGCACCAGCAGCCAGGTGAGAGAGAGAGAGAGCCTTTCTTCCCAGAGCTCCTTTTTATCAACCAGCCCCCTCCTCCAAGAGGGGCCGCCCACTCTGGGCCGCCCACTCTGGGGGAAGGCTTACCCCTGGGGGAAGGATTCTTCCTTTAGTTAATCCTTCCTAGAGGCAGCCTCAGAAACACACTTATGAGGAATGTCTGTGGATTCCTAAACAAATCAAGTTGACACAAACTTAACCATCACACTGCTCATCTCTTCAAAGATCACCCTGAGTCTACCAGAAACAACACCTTATTGGCCATTTGAGCATCTCTTAGCCTATGCAAGGTGCTTCATTAAAACGAACCATGATCACATTAATAGCATCATAATAGAGATCATATCTGACATATTTCACTTATTGTATAGCATTAATTTTGCTCAGCTCTTTATCTACATTATACTCTCAATGAAGTGGCTTTTTATCCTAAAAGATAAAACTGAAAGTTGTTAAGGAATGTGTATGAATTTCGCATATGAACTGGGGTGAGAAGAAATGCAGAGTGAAAGATTTTGAATCAAGGTACAGAATCTCAACGTATTTGATTCTGTCATAAGTAACTTTCAGAAAAAATAAAGAAGTACAATGGTCACTATCTGGAAAGATTAATAGTTTAAAATGATTTTAAAGAAAGTCATCTCAGGTTAGTTGTACATAAATTGTTGACTTTTATAATCCCTCTCCATATTCAAAGTATGCAGCATCAGGAAGAACTCAAAATTAGGAATTAATTAATTACTGAGTAACTAACCTAATGGAGTAATTAAAAAACAAAATGTTTGAGAGCCACATTTGCCCAGAAAGAGACATTTGGCTGCATATTTTTTGGTCATAACAAATTAGTTCTATACATATCTGTTCAACTTTTGGGATATTTTCCTAATTGAGTGTTGTATTCTACTGTTAGTTACAGAATCATTGTATGAACATGCTAAATTTGTGCTTTAAGAACTTCAGACAAATCTGTCTCCTTCCTTGGAGTATAAGAGGGTTGATTAAGAGCAGGGAACATTTCACGCATGGGATATTTTCATGAGCAAGTACCAGGCTTCTGATTTTCTCTTCACTTGACACTGAGGCACAAATCCAGAATCAATCCAGCTTTAAATTGGGGATTTTCATTTTCACACAAGTAGGTAAAACAGACAATTTAATACAGGCCAAAATAAACCCAGATTTACTTTATCACTAGAATTATAATCAGATAATCTAGTAAAGATTCTAGGAACAAAAAATTAAATTTCATTTTAAGTAAGTTTTATGTTGAAAAATAACTGAATCAAAAAATACAAAGTTGATAAAAGTGAAGTGAGGGCAGTCTCTGGTCCCTGATGTGAATAAACACCAGTAGTCCCTATTCAGTTTTATTCCTTTGTGCCTGCTTCAGCGACTGAATCCTGATTTCCCTCACCATGGACTGATCCCCCATGATAGCTTCCATTTCTTCATATTTTGATTTTTCTACATAAATATTTCAATGCTCTTCTGACACTTGCCTCTTTATAATTCATTTCTATTTCCTTTTGCTAGTAGTCTTCCAAGTCCCCCAGCTTTGTAGAGGATTGCACGTGCAGTTCACACTTAGACCCAATTTTCCAAAGTTGATCTACATATGTTTTCTTCCTGTCCACAGCCAGAGATGCAGGCATGTGCACAAGATGAAAAAAGGTCATTCAAATCAAGGACACTCAATGAAAGGCATTAGTTAGACTACAGGGTGTTGTGTAGCAGTTCTTCCAAACTGAAGAGAGGAGACAGCCCTGGGGTTTCAGGAATCAAGTCTGGGAGACCTAAATTTTATTAAAGGTCACACCGGCACCAAGGTTTTGATAGCTACAAACTGAAACTGAAACATCCCTTCCTGTGCAAGGAGGCAGGAAGGAAGTTCCAAAAACTCAGGAAGTAATCAAGTCTGAAAAGGGTTGCAAGACAAGACACCACCTAAGGCTATACAAAAGGGAAACAACTGCTTGGAGATAAGAGACTTTCTGGTGGAGCTGACTGCCAGTGATGTGGTATGTTCCAGAGGTGCAGATTGTCACCTATGCTGAGGTGGGCTTTCTGGAGATCCAGCTGCCTTTGATTTGAAACAGCTGTGGGGAGGTTGTTACCCAGGATGGGATGAAATGGCTGCATTTGCTTTCCAATAAACTAATTGGTTCACCAAACTGGTTTTGATGTAACATGTTCACATCACCCCAGGGAAAAGGTTTCCCACAACACAGGGAAAGAGATTATTTCTTCCTCCAGTGGACTTGGCGCTGTTGATGTGCTAACAGTGAGCATGAGATCATGGGGGAAGGGGGCCCATTCTAAGCCAGGTACAGAAAAAGGTGGTGCTAGGGGGAAACTTGGGAAAATAGGATGTGCTTGCTGAGAAGCAGAGATTGAAAGACAATAGTTTTAGAGTCACAGCATTTGAATTTTGATTAAAGCCACATTGAAGGTATTTTATCCACCCAAAATTCAAAGCAACTTTAGTTGTATGTGGTGTGTGTGTGTGTGTGTGTGTGTGTGTGTTTAAATATCTAGGCACACTAGACCACCCCGCCCCCAAATGCTACTTAATAGAAGTTTTTGATGTTTTATTTTAAACTTTTGTGTGTAGCATTAGAGGCAAAAATCAGTATTGGATGTAGTGTTTCATTCTAGTTTGTACTTGAATATGAAAGTAAAATTGAAGGGTTAATAGCCTTCCCTGAAAACTAGAGGGAGCTAATGAGTTAATAACTTATCCCTAAGAACAACAAGGAATAAAGAAACTTCAGAAGCATGGCCTTGGCAGGCCTGTCTACTCCTGAATGATAAACTAAACTTCCCTTAACTCAGAAAACCTTGAGGGAACAGAAACTGCCTGGTTTGTTATCCTCCCTAGACAATTTGGCTAAAAAGGCTTATTCTGAGCAAGGACACAAATAACTAGAGTTCCTTATCTACTTCCCTTGGACCTGCAGCTGGTACAGTCTGTTTTTCTTAGGATCCCCCCCATAAGCTTGCACCCAGCCTGGCTCAGTGCTTCAGCCTTCATCCCACAGGACTGCTGAGGCCCCTCACTGTTTCAATAAACTGTCTATAGAGATCAAGTCTGGTGTTTTCCTTTGCTTTTCTCTTACACTTTCCTTATATGTACCCTTGTAAAGCCAGATGCATAAGGTGGCGCATGTGTCTGGAGTTCATTTATGGAGGCTAGATGCCCTGGTGCACCTAATCTATCTCTCTCTCTCTCCCTGTCAAATAAATAAATAAATAAATAAAAAAATATTTTTAAATATTACATCAGCCTGGACTTCATTAGAAGAATCACTTTAAATCTGCACCCCAGCCTAGCTCGGTGCTTCAGCCTTCATCCCGCGGGAAGGCTGCTGCCCTTCGCTATTTTAGTCAATAAACAGTCTGTCTGTAGAGATTAAGTCTAGTGTTCTCTTTTGCTTTTCTCTTACCCTTTCCTTACAAAAATAACTGCATTTTAAACTATATATAATACAGCAATATTTTGCTTCTTATTCTAATTTTTCTGGCAAGTTATTTGAATCCTTAATGATATTCATTAGTATCTCAGAAACAGAATGTCAGTTTTGAAGAGTTAACTATTAAATTGTCCCCCCTCCCAATTTTCCATCACATGAAATGAAAAAAAAAAATGAGGATTTTAAGGTATTTTCCTCTCTCTTCTTAGCACCCATTAGAAAGATACTCGTAAATAATAAAGCATAGTTCTGTGTATAAATATACAAACTATTTAAATTTGATATGAATTGAATGAGCAGGGAAGGAAGACATTAAAAAATTATAAGAAAGTTGGCTGCCATAGTCAGGACTTTGCCATGCTCAAGATTTTGTAATCATTTTAGCTTCTACACATGGAAATATGTTCAGGTTAATTTAATTTGTTACATATACCCCTGTATTGGTTTTTATATGTTTTTGAATAAATTACAAAGAGAAAAGACTTCCAAACATAAATTAACACTCAATGACTAATGCAATCCATTATTTGTGTATCTTGTATAGCAGTCAGCTATATTAAATTAAACATTTAGAGATGTGTGAGCTAAAATAGTTCCAAATGTTGAAAAAAGTATATATGTGCAAAAATAGTTGTAATGATTTAGAAGCAACACAAATGAAACTCTACTTTGTTTTTAAGGTAGTGATATCTGCATTTGCCTAGGAACTCCCATTTTGGAAACAGACCAGTCAATGTTTGAACCTTGATGTCTATAATTCTCATCTATGTGATCCCTTTCTAGTATTTTTGCATCCATAAACTAGATATGAAAATGGCATTTCCCTGATAGGTTTGTTGTCAAAGTTGAAAGAGTTCTATTTTATGTGTCTCCAATAAATTGCTTCTCCAAGACTCCAGCAGTCGTTTCTTCCTGGGTTGTTACTGAAGTTCTCAAACTATAGCTTCTCTAGGTTCATAGAATCACATTTCCAGACTTCAGTGACAACATACTGCCTCTCTTCTTCACTGTTTTCTCTAGAGACTCCACCCTAAACTACTGATTCTATTGGAATCATTGGCTTACTTGGTAAAGGGTCTTTGACCCTGCTTTCAAAGATTTAGGAACTTCCACTCACCATGTCTTTAAGTTGTCACATCAAGTTTAATAGTCACAAGTATGTATGGAAATGGCAAGAAGCACCCTTGTTGATAAGATAATTTTCTTCTGTACTAGTCCCTCTCTCAGTAGGGCTATAATCTAATGATCCCAGTCAACCACTCCTACCTTGTCATAGAGCAAAAAGTGCTCAAATATCAAGATATTCAAGAGAACTACTATAAGAAAAGTGAAAGAGAAAAGCAAAAGAGAACACCAGATTTGATCTCTACAGACAAGACTGGTTTATATAGAGAAAACAGGGAGGGGCCTCAGCGTTCCCGTGGGATGAAGGCTGAAGCACTGGGCCAGGTTTGGGTGTAAGCTTATAAGGGGGATCCTAAGAAAAACAGACTGCACCAAGCACAGTTGATAAGAATATCATAGCTGTTTATGTCCTTTTTCAGAGTAGGCTCCTTCAGCCAGGAATGCCTAAGGGAGAATACTCCCATGGTCTCTGGTCCTTCAAGGCCATCTAGGCTAAGGGGAGTACATCAATCAGGGATAGGTGTCAAATTTAAAGAGGCCAAGTGGCTCGTTTATCTTTTTGTTGTTATTTGTTTTTTTGTTTTTGTTTTGTTTTGTTTTGTTTTTCAAGGTAGGGTCCTGCTGTGGCCCAGGCTGACCTAGAATTCGCTATGTAGTCTCAGGGTGGCCTTGAACTCATGAAGATCCTCCTACCTCTGCTACCCAGTGCTGGGATTAAAGGTGTGTGCCACCACACCCAGCTTCTTTTATCTTCTTTATTGTCCAAGAGCTTTAGGGATAGTTATTAACTCTTTGGTTCTCTTTAGTTTTCAGGGAAGGCTATTAACCCTTCAGCTGCAACCTTGTTTCTAGGTGAAATATGCTTCCTCTCATAGTCAGAATCTCTAACCTGTTGACCCCACCGTTCTGGGTGAGCACATGTGGTACTGAGAAGCTCCAGTAAACTGAGGCACACTGGTTTTAATTTTTGATTCTTCTTCATCCTGGGAAGAGCACTATGCAAATATCTTTGTTACAAAGCACACACTGCATCTTGGAAAACAACACTCTATGACAATAAAGTTTTACCTCTGAACTAGTCCTTCATCCATCCCTTCAGTAGGTTATTAGAATTGTTACCAGCTTCAGTGTGATATGTGGCATGGTACCATAATGGTTGTATCACGTGCATAGTCACGGCCTCGCCTCCACATTTCCTTGGCAGCGAACAATAGATACCTTTGTGAAGTGCAGTGCTATTCTTACAACAAATGTAGGAGGAGGTAGTATTTCAAGACTCTCAGATAATAGTGCTGGCTGAGGCCCAATATAGAGGAATAGCCAAGCCATGCGTGACCTTGTCTATTTCAGAACTAATCTTGAAACATCCATTACGGAAAAGGCTTGTGCAGGCAATTTGTTCCCAACATTTCATGGGTCTCATTGGTTCAGACACATGCAAATGTTCAGCATTGGTTGTTAGTAGTTTGGGAATTCTGATTCAGCCTTGGGGCAATCATAAATTCATGGCCTTTACCCCTAAGAAAGCTACATCTCTTTGATGTGGGCACCCATTCTTGGGCTCACTGGATCAGCACTAGAACTGTCTATAATGACTGAGACTGGGTGATGCCAAAAGAAAAAAATGCATTTAAAAAAATACTTTGTGCTGGGCATAGGGATGCATGCCTTTAATCCCAGCACTTGGGAGGCAGAGGTAGGAGGATCACCATGAGTTTGAGGCCACCCTGAAACTACATAGTGAATTCCAGGTCAGCCTGAGCTAGAGTGAGACCCTACCCCAAAACACCAAAAAACAAAAAAAAAAACCTTTGTTATTTAATACCAATCTTATTTTACTCCAGAAGGTATGACACATAAATGAATACTACTTTCTACCATTTCCCATGTGCTTATTCCACATAACTTATATTAGTCATCTTTCTTTTACTGTAACAAATATCTGAGGTAATTATCTAATGAATTAAGTTTTTATTTGGCTCCCAGTTTTGGAGGACTTGGTCCATTACCATTATATCCTTTTTTTTTTTTTTTTTTTTTTTTTTTTTTTTTGGTCTTTTTGAGGTAGGTCTCACTCTAGCCCAGGCTGACCTGGAATTCACTCTGTATTCTCAGGGTAGCATTGAACTCACAGCAATCCTCCGACCTCTGCCTCCCAACTGCTGGGATTAAAGGCATGCACCACCACCCCTGCTCCATTATATCTTTTTCTAAAGATTTATTTTTATTTATTTATTAGAGATAGAGGGGAGAGAGAGAGAGATAAAAAGAGAATGAGAATGGGCACACTAGGGCCTCTAGCAAATAAACTCCAGACACATGTGCCACCATGTGCATCTGGAGAATCAAACCTGGGTCCTTAGCTTCACAGGCATATGCCTTAACCACTAAGCCATCTCTCCAGCCCTCAGTCCATTATATCTTGATTCCTTGGTTCTGTAGTTGGTGGCACAGCACATTGGGAGCACTGGCAGAGCAAAGCCACCCAACTTTTAGCTAGGAAGAAAACACAGAGAAAGATGAGGAGGGATTATAGTCCAATACCCTCTATAGGGATAAACCCAATGACCTTGTGGTTGTTTGAATAGATGGCCCCCAATATATTCAGTGTTTTGTTAGTTTGTTGTTTGCATCTGCAACCACTTGCCTGGAGGTAATGTCACTGTGTGGTTCTTAAGGCATGGTGGTGGGTTTAGTATTTCAATCTAAAGATATGCAAAGTGTGCCTAGCTGGAGTTCCTGAAATGTGCTCTGCTGTGTGGCTTTTGGCCTGTGGCTTTTCTCTCTGATTTTGGTCCAAAGAGGCCAACTTCTTCTGCCATTATGGAACTTCCCCTGGATCTGTAAGCTTCAATAAATCCCTTCCTCCATAACTGTGCCTGGTCTGGAAGTTCATCTCAGCAAACCTGAAGCTGTCTGATACAGACCTAATTATCCCCAACTCAGTCCCACCCCCAAAATTTCTAACATTTCCTAGTGGTGCCAAGCTGGGACCAATCCTCAAACACATGGATTTTTCTGAACCCTCAATACCTAAACTATGGCATAGCTTTACTCCAGAACCTTATCCCCTGTCTCCTTATATTTCTCCTTCCAGATCCATGATCTGCTTGCCTCTCCACTTGTAATGTGTCATAAGATCATGTTTAATTACTTCAGCTACTTTCCATTCTATTCTAGTTAGGCAATAAAGTTCTCTGCCCAGCACTCTGATCACTAAGAGCTCTTCTTACAACTCTTTGAAGACCACCACTGAGTGGCTCTCAGGAGTCCATACTTAATTTTCAACCTGCACTTACATACTATAAGAATTAACCAACAAAGTTGCATCATTTAATGTTATTTTTGTCAACTGTAGAATATAGTCACAGAAATGAACTGAGGGAAAGGCAGGGTACAGAAGTTGAAGGCGTCACAAGTCTGCTTATTGTATTTGCTTGAGTCTTCTAATCCTGCTTCTGTTTAATCTGGAAGATACCACATCCTTCTTATAAAGGATTGTTTGTCTGTCCTAATACATAATTGAGTCTGAAAGGACATAGCCAATAAAGACAGATGGTACAATGACTTAACATTCCAGTCTTCCGGTGCCTTACCAGTGTACTAAACCTTGGTGCTTTGTCTTTGATATGCATATAATAACCAACCTGATGCACAGCAGTGCATAGTTTCCTTCAGCCTGAGTTATGGTTTGCCTACCAAGCATTGCCTCAAAATTTACACTTTCAGCTTCCACTTCTTGTATCTTCAACACCATAGGATGTGCTGGATCTCTGGGATCATGTGGAAAGAACATTTGACGCTAGTCTGGACTGCTTCATGGTTATTTTTTGCTTTGGGTCCAATTCCTAATTGACAGAACTTTGCATACTCTTGTATGTGGACCATGCAGCATCCTCAGTGTGGATGGACTGTGCTACTCAAAGCCTAAGGAAGCATACCATACAGTGTACTTTCTTCTTCATTGCTGGACAGTCTCTTTTACTTGGAGAGAATTGTCCCTATCCTACGTACACTTAAGCTCTAAAGATTATAGATTTGAATGGCCCTGAAGCAGAACAGGGATTATCTTTCATTCTCCCAACAGTATGTTTCTCATCAAGCTCTTTCGCACTTGAGTGACTGCTTGCTTCTCTAGCTGGGTCAACGTAAGTGTTACAGAGAGCAACTTTTCGTATTATTTTGATCTTTATTGTGGTAGAGTACAAAATATTATTGTAGGTCATGAAAAATGATTATTACATATTGCTGCCTGGTCCATGGGCACATGCACTGCTCGCATTCTGCATTTTATATTTTATAATTTTTATTTTTTGTGATGCAAGATAGGCAAGTACACTGGCACTGAGACACTTCTTCCACCCTGATTTTACATTTCTTGATATTCCTCAGCATTGGCCATATCCTCTGCCCTGATTCTACCTTTTCTTCATATTTCTAGTCATTGGCCATATCCTCTGCCCTGATTCTACCTTTTCTTCATATTTCTAGTCATTGGCCATATCCTCTGCCCTGATTCTACATTTTATTGATATTTCTAGTCACTGGCCATATCCTCTGCCCTGATTCTACATTTTCTTGGTATTTCTAGTCACTGGCCATATCCTCTGCCCTGATTCTACATTTTCTTGATATTTCTAGTCATTGGCCATATCCTCTGCCCTGATTCTACATTTTCTTGATATTTCTAGTCATTGGCCATATCCTCTGCCCTGATTCTATATTTTATTGATATTTCTAGTCATTGGCCATATCCTCTGCCCTGATTCTACATTTTCTTGGTATTTCTAGTCATTGGCCATATCCTCTGCCCTCATTCTACATTTTCTTGGTATTTCTAGTCATTGGCCATATCCTCTGCCCTGATTCTACATTTTCTTGGTATTTCTAGTCATTGGCCATATATCCTCTGATTCCCTTTTCTTAATATTTCTAGTCTATTCTATTTTCTTCATATTTCTAGTCATTGGATATTCTAGGTGATACAGTCATGTAAAGCCCTCATTCTATACTTCCTTGATAAAGCTGAGACCTGGGTTGTTTCCCTGTCACTGGCCTATCCTTGCCCTCATTCATTTGATATTTTTCACTGGCCAATCCTCTGCCCTCATTCACATTTCCTTGATATTTCTAGTCATTGGTAGATTCTATAAACCAGGTTGATTCTATATTTTATAACAAGATAAATTTATTCATTTACATTTTTTGATATCCTCTGCCCTAGAACTTGGTATTTCTAGTCATTGGCCATATCCTCTGCCCTGATTCTACATTTTCTTGGTATTTCTAGTCATTGGCCATATCCTCTGCCCTCATTCTACATTTTCTTGATATTCGTAGTCATTGGATATCTAGGTGACAATGTAAAGCACAACAGCTGAGACCTGGGTTGTTTCCCTGCCCTAACTTGTTCATTTGTTTCCTAAGGCTGTCACCCGAAAAGTAGCATAAACCAGGTTGTTTATAACAAGATAAATTTATTCTTTTACATTTTTGAAGCTAGAACTTCAAAGTTTCAGAGTTGTGAAGCCATACTTTCTTTCCTGACTGGTTGGTTTTCTTGCCACCATGGCAACCCTCTCCTGAGAAAGGGAATTCAGTATGTCTCCACCTTCCTATGTACTTGTCTCCTCCTGTGTTTCTTTTTCACACAGCCATTTTTCTTTCAATATCTGCTCCTTCCCTTCCTTTTAAGTTCAAAAAGTACTAAACCAGAAACCTGCCTTTCCCAGAATGACTTCATTGTTATTTAACCAATTTGTCTGCAATGAGTTTATGTCCAAATAAATTCATAATGTAGGCACTAATGGTTAAAACTTCAATCTGCTTTATTTTCAAGACACAGTTCCATTCATAGCACATGTATTAGTTTTTAGTTATTTCTTAAGGTTTTCCAGCATTTACAGGGTGTCTATATGGTGATATAATAGCTATGTCCACAAATACATTTGTAGTTCCTTAATCTTGGCACTAGTATTTGCCAACCCTTTTCATGCCAGACTGATATACAATTTTTAAATTTACTTTCTGCTGGCAGTACTTGCTTCATAGGCTTGTATTTGTCTTCTCCATCATAATAGTTTCTACCTTTGGGTATAGTTTGGATATGATTTGAAGGTTTTGGCTCCAGGTGGTGGATCCAAATAGAGCTGTGATTGGGTCATGAAGCTTCTGAACTAATCAATGGATAATCCATGGATTGGTTCACAATTTGACGCTCACTGGGGAGACATTGGGCCTAGCTGGAGGAAGTCAGTGATTTCACATTCTTAGGCCTATTCCTTCTTCTGGAGTGTCTCTGCCTCCCCCCTTCATCCTTAGTGGGAAAGGTGGGAACTACTGCGTTATTCCATGCTTTCACCATCATGATAGTCTACTTTGCTTCTTGCCCAAAACATCAGAGTCAGCCAACCACTGACTGAAACCAGGAGCCAAACACATCTGTCTTCTCTTAAATTGTTTATCTCAGACTTTCATCGGAGCAATAAACACTCAAATACATGGATGTAATGTGGAATTGGTCGAAGGTGCTACATTCTTTTCAAGCATAGCTTCTACAATAGGAAAGCCACCAGGTATGTCTGCACAGAGGTACAACCAAGGAGACTAAACCTTGACCAAGCCCCCATTTATTATCTGGTTTTTACACCCTCCCCAACAGAGGCATGAGAATGTTTAAAGGCTGTGGGTCTCAGAGTCAATTCAGACTCTCATGTATTGCTTTCCAAATAAAGGCATGAGGATGCTTTCACAGAGAACAGGAGAACTGTGACTATGCACACCTGGCACAGAGCTGTCAGGCCCTCCTTCTTTGTGAGAACAAAGCCATCTGTTTAGAGAACTAGTTTCTGTTTGCAAATTAGGAAGTGGGTCATGACTTTTGATCAACAGTGCTCTGGTTACCTTCATGTTCTCCATACTGCTATGTTATATTATCTCCCATTTTCTGTTGGTCAGTTGCCCTTGGCTATCCCTCTAACCTGACTGCTCTCAGCAATGGCTGTTGACCCTGGATTCTGATGCTTTTATGCATGCTCACATTATCTTTACAATCTCAGGATCTTCTGACTCTCATTGCTTTAGATGAGCTAAGTTCTGTAACAGCTTCTCCTGCACCTACTAGGGATTTGATACCTAGGAAAAGAAGAAAGAAGGAAAAGATTAAGCAGCAGAAAAAGTTGAATTATGGGAAGTCCTGAAAAATCCCAGAAGAACTCTGCTAGTAGTTCTGGAATGATTTTTGCAACAGATGTTTCTGTGTCTCACCAACCGTAGTAGACATTTTCACACTGCTGGGATGAACATCCAAACCAAACACAGTTTAAGGAAGGAATAGGATCATTTCCCATTTCCAGATCCCAGGGAAGCTCCATCAATGGTGGAAGAAGCTGGCTCCCATTCATAAATCCAAGCAGAGAGAGAAAACCATTACCTTCTTTTCTTTCATTCTTCTTTCTTTCCTTAGTCCATAAATTTTTATTATTTCCTTTTGTTCTAGTCATGCATTTTCTTTAATAATGATCAGTCATAAGTCTTTGAGATGTATTTGCACTTTAAGTCTTTCAGTTTTCTGTTTTATATCTCTGTATTATACATAATCCTGGCTACTGGAACCTCTATAAAACAAATTTTCCACTTTTTTGGTTTTTTGCAAGGTAGGGTCTCACTCTTGTCCAGGCTACCTAATTAACTAAATAGTCTCAGGGCTGGTAGCGATCCTCCTACCTCTGCCTCCCGAGTGCTGGGATTAAAGGCATGCGCCACACCCGGCCCACTCAGAGTAGGTATTTGTTAATATAATTAACAAATGCTGGTGAGTTCACCAGAGGAGGAGGATCACCGTGAGTTCAAGACCCAGAGACATAGTGAATTCCAGGTCAGTCTCTGTGAGACCCTACCTCAAATAAACAATATAAATAAATAAATAAATAAATAAATATATATATATATATATATATTTGAAAAATATTAATTTCAAATCATATTATTATCTAAGTTTTAGATTTTTGTTTTCCAAAGAAAGTTCCCACCACACCACCAAAATTTCTTGCTAAACCTGTAGGAAAGCAGTTCAACATGAAAACTGAGAGTATAGCCTTCATAGTCAGACTTTATTTTTATTTATTTATTTATTTATTTATTTATTTATTTATTTATTTATTGAGAGAGAGAGAGAGAGAGAAAGAAGAGGTAGATATAAACAGAGAATGGGTGCATCAGGGTCTCCAGCCACTACAAATGAACTCCACATGCATGTGCCACCTTGTGCATCTGGCTTACATGGGTTCTGGGGAATCAAACCTGGGTTCTTATCTTTGCAAGCAAATGCCTAACCACTAGGCAATCTGGGGCTGCAGCCCCAGAGTCAGACTTCAATGCAGAAGGCTACAATTAAAGTATCAAGTTTCAGTGATTCCTGTGCTTTTGTTTCCTGCTTCTATCACTCCCCTTAGTCTTAAATGTGTAAGCTCAAGATTCTGAACTCACTTCAGCCAAGCCACAGCTGAAACCACAGAGGAATTGGGGAGATAAACAAGAGTGCTGCTTCCATGGTAAACTTGAAAATCACACTAGGGTGAAGGAGACAGACCGTGAGGATACTCAACACTTACCAAAGCAGAGATCCAGAGGCTTCTAAGAGCTCATCACTGAAGTAGACTTAAAACTCACCCAGTATGGCTCAGGGAATTCTGTGGAAGAGGGGGGCAGAAAGATTGTAAGAGCCATAGGTTGAGACATCATGCCCAGAGGCATTTCCTTCCCCCACCCCTGCCAAAATAACTGACTGCTGTTCCCACAAGGCATACACCATAACCCCATAGGGAACACCTCAATCCCACTGAGGAGGGTCCCCAGCAGAATGAGGGCATGGATGAGGGAAAGAGGAAACCAACATATGATGTATCCATACAAAATATGCTGTTAATAATAATAAATAATTTTTAAAAGTGGAGAAAATTTTCAAGGAAATCACCTACAAGTAGTTATCTTTAATGAAATAATATAGAATTAAGATAAATTTATTTTTAAATTGAAATATTAAGATTCTGAGCTCATAGAAATCTAACAGTATATCACCAACTCCCAGCCTTTTCCCCAGTGACTAATTCAGGCAACTGTTCATGTGAACCTCCTATTCTGCATTCTTGCTCTTATACTTCTGCATATTGATGCTATTTTCTTTTTCTTATTCCTATGGAGTTCTGTTGTATATTATATAGCAGTCCTTTGTACGTAGGCATTACATATAAATGTCTTGTTCGTGTGTGTTTATAAAGGTAATGAAGAAGGTGGCATTAGGAAAATGTTGCAGTGCCTGGCTTACAACAGAATGAATGCTGGTGGCATTTATGAAGAGTAGCATCTTAGAGGATCTAGAAGCTATGTAAAAAGATTTACAGATATGAGCTGGGGCATAAAAATATGCCTTCAGAAACAACATTACCTGCTTTTCCTTTTATGATCTTTGTTTACATTATTAATAACCAGTTTACTTTTAACTACAATTTACAAATTCACACATACTTGCAAGAATTATATAAAGTAGCCCAAAGTAAACTTTATTCAGGTCCATCAAACAGTGTGCTTTTGCAAAACTATAGGTATACTGTAAGTCATACCACCAATATGGTCATTGTCTTACTTGGTATTTCTCTAGCTGTTTGCTTGTACTTTTTGTGCATGTATGTTTTAGTCCTACACCTTTTCTTCACATTTGGACATCACTGTAATTATCACTATAGTCAAGTAATTAAGCAGTTTTGTCACCACAAGGTCCTTCATGTGAACATTACCACCCAGACTCATTCCCTTCCCTGCACCGCCTCTCCTAAGAAATGGAACACACCAGTATGACCTCCATATGGAAAATTTTCTAACTTTAAGAATAAATGTAGTCATGCTCTATACAACCTGTGATATTGGGGAGTTTTATTCAACACAATTCCATGGAGATATACAGTGTCATAGCCCAAGAATAGAGGCCATGAGGGGCAATGGCATGAAATCCTGGGTTGCAATGGAGAACCCAGAATTTTGAAGATGCCAGGACTAAGAGACAGCTGCCAGGGAGAGGCACTGGTTCTAAATGGAGTTTTCTCACAGGTTGTAAGCAGCCCAGCCGTAGAAGTGAAATTTGGACTCCAGGAGTATCTATGCAGGTCCCATATGTCACAATTGAAGCTACAGGATTTGAAATTTGCCCTTCTTGTCTTAGTAGATCTTACATTGAATTAATCTTTTGTTCTTGTTTTTTGACCCTATTGTGCTTACATGGGTTCTAGGGAGTTGCAGGCAAGTGCCTTAACCACTAAGTCATTACTCTAGCCATCATCTTTTAATTCATTTTCAGTTTTAATTTCATCTAGGCTATCAAATTTGTGGACATAACATTCACAACATTCTTTTCTATCCTTTTGATATTCATATCTGTAATGTCTCCTTTGTCATTTCTGACATG
Source organism: Orientallactaga sibirica (assembly GCA_036365145.1). NCBI lineage: Eukaryota > Metazoa > Chordata > Mammalia > Rodentia > Dipodidae > Orientallactaga > Orientallactaga sibirica. Next base: position 52,036,604 of record JAEOAD010000005.1, read on the forward strand.
TATAATTAATTTTTTTCATTAAACTGACAGAATACCACTTCTCTTAATCTTTTTTTTTAATTTTTTTATTATTTTATTTAGTTTTGGAGAGAGACACAGAGACAGACAGACAGAGAGGGAGAGGGAGACAGATAGAGATGGGCCCGCCAGCAGCCTCTCAGCTGCTGTGAACGAAATCCAGATGTGTGCACTGCCTTGTGGTCAAGTGTGGCATTGTGCCCTTGCATCACTTTGCATCTGGCTAAACATGGGACATAGAGATTGGAACTGGGTTCTTAGGCTTATCAGGCAGGCACCTTAACCGCTAAGCCATCTCTCCAGCCCTCTCTTAATCTTTTTAAGCAAACAATTTTTGGTGCTAATGGTCTATGAGTCTCCATCTTCAATTTTATTGATTTTTTTTCTGCTTTTGATTATTTCTTTTGTTCTGATAACTTTGGAAATAATTTGCTTTTTTTTGTATTTTCTAGTTTGCTATGGTAGAATCTTAGATTACTGATTTTAAATATTTCTTCTCTTCTGATATTTGTATTTGATGCTCTAAATTTCTCTCTAAATACTTTTACTGTTTTGCCCAAATTGGAAAGTGTATTTTCAGTTTTACTTAGCTTAAACTATTTCTTAAATTGTCTTGATATTTCTTCTTGACCTATGTTTTATTTAGAAGTTTGTTGTTTAATTTTCTAGTATTTTAGAAATTTTCCAGGGTATTGTCTCCTACTAAATTTTAAAAATTTTTATTTATTTATTTGCAGGCAGAGAGAGAGAGAGAGATAGAGGGAAGAGAGAGAGAGAATGGGCCCACTGGAGCTCCAGCCACTGCGAACGAGCTCCACATGCATGTGTCACCTTGTGATTGTGACTTCTTTAGGAGTCCTGGGGAATTAAACCAACCAATAAGCCATCTCTCCAGCCCTGTCATTGATTTTTAAGTTAATGCTACTGTGCTCTAAGAATATACATTGCTCTTAGATGATTCATTATCTGTAAACAAAATGTGTTTCGGGCCATAGTCTGCTGCAAATGCCTCAGCTTGATAACACATATGCTGCTGTAGTTGAAAAAAGGAATGCAGAGAAGCCCATTGCATCTAGCTGCCAGTGTGGAAGTTTCCCTGGATCTGTAAGCTTTTCTACCATAACTGTGTCTGGTCTGGAGGTTTATCCCAGTAATGTGAAGCTAACTATGACACCTTCCTCATGTAGAGTAGACTGTTATAAAAACTCAGTAGAATAGAATCTACTGAAATACTATCCTAAAAGCAACCATTCTGGACAATAGAATGCCCTGAAATAGGCAAATAGTTCTTTCACCTTTCTTTCTGCTGGAATAATAATGACATTTTTTGAATTCCAGTTTTCACCATGAGGACCTGTAAGCACTTTAGAGGTAAAGCTCACACAGGCAAGATGCTTCTAGAACCTCCTCAAAGTTATGTTTTCCATCCCTGCCATATTCCTGTGGAACATTAGTTTCTAACTGTGAGTTTGCATCCGCCTTTTGCTTCTGTCCTGAGAACACTATTCTGTTCTTGAACTCACTTCTCTGGCTAACTGGACAAGAGATGCTCATTTTTCCAGTTTGTCCAGCTTTATAATTTTTCATGGTTTCTCTTGTTTATGATTTGTCTGGCACTTGATTTACTGTCTGCCAGGTGATAAGTACTTGATAAGGTCTACTGAATACATATTTGAAAGAATGAATAAATAGATGCCTAATCTATTGGAGCCATATGTCCCTTGGCTTCCTGCACAACTCCAGGTGTTGGAGAGCATGAAGTAAAACAGCTATCTCTACCTCCAGCCTTCCAGATTCATTTATGATAAAACAATGAGAGACAATCATCACCAGCAAGGTATTTTTAAAATATGTACTGCATATTCTCCTTCTAAAGAATGAGAAGACTTGAACTTAATGGCATTTTGACATTGTAGACACAAAACCCATTACAGGAATAAAAATAGTACTCTAGGGAAATGGAATTTGAAAAAAAATGAAATTGAAAAGGAGGCCAAGGGGCACGGGATCCTCCATATGTTCTCTAATGTGAACTTGGGTGCACCAACATATGATCCAGTAGGAAGAGTAGCCTTTTTGGATCATTCAAGGAGTATAGGTTACGCAATTATTAAAGGGTAGGTATAGCTGGGTTCTCTCTCATATGGTACCTGATTTTCATATCTTTCCAGACAATACAGACCATAATGATTTACAAAGATACAGTTATCCATACCTGCTTTTAAATCTCTACTAAAGGGTTTAAGATACCTTTCACATGAAAGAAGCCATATGTTGCTCTATTACTAAACATGTATTTTCATAGGCATAAATACAGCTACAGGGTGACTCTCACAATGCCTCCTGCTTAATGTTCTTTTGGAAAAGCAAAACCTGTTTGCTTTCTTGGCCAACTAAGACAAATACAACGTTAGAAATAAAAGGTCCCTCGGCTACTGGCAAGCTTGGTGCTAATATAAGCTAGTGTGTTCTGATATTCACTTGTGGTCAATGTGAGATCTAAGAAATTAAGATATTGCCTTTAGCTTCTGTAACTCCGCTTGCTAGCGCTCCAGCTTGACAGTAGTACTGCCATTTTTAAGCAGATAGCCATTATAGCAAAACAGACTGCCATCTGAAATTAAAAAGCCCAGGCCTGACTCAAATGAGAAACTAGCGGGCTAATGTACTGACCTTTGCTTCTTTCCCAACCCTCTCCCTCTCTCTTATTGTTCATTCCTGGGAAGTCTTAGGACATCCCGGAGGTAATAAAGAATCTGCAAACAAGTGGCTGATCCTAGATAAGCAGCTCAAAATGTTCCCGCGCGCGCGCTTTTTGAACCAACCATTTCAAATGTTGCAATATGATGTAACTGCTGTATCCCTTCTCTATATAAACCCTTTCCCCCAAGAGTGGGGGCTCTCTCTCACACTCCCACTGCGTTGGTTTGTGTGGACAGAGTCCCAGTCTAGGCTTGGTAATAAAGAATTCCATGTAATTGCAGTCGAGCTTCTCGGTCTTGTTGTCTCACTGGGTGACTCCCAAGGACCCCAACCCACATTTGGGGGTCCTGGCACTACAGTCAAGAGCCTCCAATACCTCTGTTTCTTCTCACTTTGAAGCCTGCGGGAAGTTTTGTTCTCTACTCACCCTGGTGCACTCTTGTCTCCTTCCAATCCCACTAGCAACCTTCCCTAACTCTAGAGGGTTCCCAGTACATACATAGTTGGCTATATCTTCAGCTTGTACTCTTTTCCACATGGATTGATTTGCACTGGCTATGCTACTCAACTGGAAACTCCTGAGTTTGTTGACATAAGAGACATAGGAAAAGGACTACATTTTATCATCTACCAAGCATCTTGATGAAAGGATTGCTCTGTGATGTGGTTGAGAAAGCACACATTTTGTAATCAAACAAATATGGAGAAAACTTCTACAAACTGGAATGTCACTTTCTTCATTTGCAAATAAATAATTTAATAATAAGTATGCCTTGGAAACAGTAGGAAAACTGAATTTACATGGAGAATGGAGTATAATGTCTTGCATATAATAGGGGCTCAAAGTGACTTTCAAAAGTAAATGAGTTCAAATTGAAAGACACATATTGCCAAAGGTGTCAGATATAGGGGCAGCAAGACTGAATGAATATAATTGGGTAGCAGGGTGTGTGCTTCTAACGCAGTATTTTAGTATGCAATCTAAGGCATCACATTATTCCAAATAGATTAAACATCATGCTTATTGCTGATACTTCAATTCTGTGCCAACTATTTGGAATAGTGTTTATGTCAGCATAGGTCCAGCATACCACTTTTGAAACTATGCATGAAAATGATGATGTCCTACTTTGAGGAATTTCATGAGATTGGGGATGCATCTTAAATGGAATAGGTTGGTCTGAGTAACTTTTTTTAAAGCAATGGTACCAAAAAACCATTGGCTTAACTGTTTCAAACTGGTATTTTCCCACAAATAATCCTAGCTATAGAAGGCATACTGATTTTTTTTTTTTTGTATTTCCTTCTTTTTTATTTCCCCAGAGATGTCACTTTTCTTCTAGAATGTGTGTTCTGACACTGCAGTTTGTTCATGTCTTTCTGCATCTGCACGGAAGCTGGTAGAACTGGAATAGCAACTCTACCCTGGCAAGTTTGTGGAGGGTGCTCTGTCCATGTTCAGCTGGAGAAACGCGTTCTTGGAGGGAACTTTTTAGGGGGATTCTTTGTCGTTAGTCTGATCTTCTATTAGATTAACACTTTGAAGATCACCAGCAGAGAAAACCTGCTACTAAGTTTTCCAAATGACATGAAAATGCTTCATCAAGCACATGGCTATCGATGCTAGGTTCTAAAGCATCATTCTAAGTGTGTGTGTGTGTGTTGCTCTGGGGAGGTTATTCTGGAATGTATTTCTGAACTGAAAGTTGGTTTTCAAGCAGTCTCCAGAATTTGAGCAAGTTTTTATATTCTTTTATATCCTTCCTCTGTGACTCAATCAGAAGTGACCTGTGAATACAACCAAATTGTTCCTAAGCAACCTCTTGAATAAAAAAAGCAATGGTATTTGTCTGTGATTATGGGGGTGATATTTGGTAAGGAAACAGATGGCACTTTGTAGCTTTCAGGAATTTTCAGTAAACAAGCTGATTTTGAAAGAGGTTTGCAAAATAAATAAATAATACTTTAGCAGTCTGTATACTCTTTTTAAAATTGAGGGCTGGCTTTCAATGCTGAACAATGGCAATGTCACAGCTCACAGCATGAAGAATATTATAATTCTGTATACCATCTTGATAGTATCCAACACTTGCAATTAACCTTAGCCTTTCTTTGTAATGACACGTCACCTTCCTCAAGTTGGAGGCCTAAGCAGTATGTTATCACGCTAACAGGTGGTAAACTCCTACTATGCAGTGATTCAGGAGTAAAGCGCTTTGAGAGCAAATATTGTGTAGGCTTGCCCCAGCCATGAGTAACTTTTCAGGAGGCATAAGTATTTCCAAATGGGAGTGTATTAAGTGAAAGAATTTTAAGTTTTCTCAAACAAGCAGTAAATCAATATAGAAAAGTCTCACCCAAAAGTTAGCATTCACAAGCCTTGCCCTAATGCTATAGAAATTTTATAAAATGATATTTTCATATAAATGCTTTATTATTTCTAATGTTGTATTGTCTCTGCATGCATACAATTACATGAATTAAATATAATCACCCTTCTGTGTGCATTTATGTGGAACTTTTAGGAATTTTCAAAAATGAAATGGCCCAGGTGATTTTTGTCCATACACTGGGCTTAGAACTCATGCTATTAGATTTGGCAACTTTAATGTTCTCACTGACATTGCCATTGCCTGGATCTTGCCAAGCCATGTTCTGCCTCTTGCTGTTCCTCCTATTCTTTCCCAGATTTCCCACTCTCCAAACTTTGGTCTCTGCTCTTCAATCCCTTCCTATGGCATTACTGAGAATATCAGCTAGTTGAATTTCTCTCCCAGTAGAGTCTCTAACATGTACATATTAGTTATATGTATTCATTTGGATGTTTTGTCCTTTTTAGTTTTAGTTTATTTTCTTCTTTTTCTCTTATTCTCCCTTTTTCTATGCTTGGTAATTACCAAGAGCATCTAATACCCCTGTTTTTGTTATCATCTGTTTGGGGGAGGCTAGTTCCTTCCCTGTGGCCAGAGCATCTGGTTCTCACAAGGCCAGTCCGTGCAACCCAAAGGCTGAAGCTGATAGAAGGCTGAGGAAAATCATTTTACATGCATGGACCAACCAACACTGGCTCATGACAGGCTAACAAAAAAAGGGTACTTTCAGGTATGAACCACATCAAATATTTTAGGATAGCAATTAAGATTATGAGTTCTGGAAATAGATGACCTTGTTCAAATACTAGTTCTACTATATTTGAACTACCAAAGATAGATATATATATATAGGTTTTTTGAGGTAGGGTCTCACTCTAGCCCAGGCTGACCTGGAATTCACTCTGTATTCTCAGGGTGGCCTTGAACTCATGGTGATCCTCCTACCACCGCCTCTCCAGTGCTGGGATTAAAGGTGTGCGCCACCACGCCCGGCTGGAAGAGAAATATTTTTTATTATTTTTGAGAGAGAGAGAGACAAAAAGGGAGGGAGAAAGGAGAGAGGGAGAGAGAATGGGCATGCCAGAGCCTTTCAGCCACTTTCAATGAATGAACTCCAGAAGTGTATGCCCCCTTGTGTGCATGTGTGACATTGCCCACTTGAATCACTATGTGTCTGGCTACAGGGGACCTGGAGATCCAAACATGCTTTCTTAGGCTTCACAAGCAAGTGCCTTAACTGCTAAGCCATCTTTCCATCTCAAGAAGTAATTTTTTTAACTCAAAATATCCTAACTTGCAATAAGAGGACTTGATTTATGATTGTTGTACATACTCAAAGGAGCCAACACATGAAACTTGCATAGGGAAAATATTATGTGCTAGGAACTTCCAAAAAGTCATCACTATGAAGTATAGAATAACAATGAATTATCCTGCCATTGTCTAATATCACCACAATCCTGCACTGAGTACATTTTAACTGGCAGACTCTATGTCAGTGTCTGGGAATACAGGGCAAATTAGACAACCCCTCAAGAAGTACAAAGTCAAAAACTGAAGACAAATAGGCAAATGAATGGAGCAAGTGCCCCAAATCAGCTTTTCTCCTCCCTGCTGCTCTTTGCCATTTGGGCTTTCCATGTGGATACAGGTCCAGGAGGTAGGCATGCAGCCTGATGAGGAATTCAGTAGAAGACACCTTGTAAAGAGGTCTGTTTAAGGGCGGTATCCCTGTGGCTTTAGCACCCAAGGAGCTGGAATGTTTCCCAAGAGCTAGAGGTCAATGGAAAAGTGACTCTACCCATTGACTTTGAGGTGTGGGGTTTGTGAAGGAATGAATAGTTGCTGATGAGTTCTCAGGACATTCCATGTATATTACCTCCTCCATGGGAGGCCATGGCTTGGTTATGGTAGGAGACAGGAGGAAAAGTCTGTGAGCTTTTTACAAGTGTTCCTGTTGTCAGAATGCTCTATCCTACACACACACACACACACTTAAAAATTTAAAAAAACAGTATAATTAAATAAGAAAACTATTAGTAAGAAGGGAGCCATGCACACTGAGTTCTCTACTTATGCTTTTTGAGTTTCACTTTCTAATACTACTTCCTGACCACAGGGAATGTATTCATCTATGTTTAGAAGTAAAACTGAGGTCATGACAAGTCTTTCAAACTAAGTAGTAAATTCTTTCAGCTGTTCGTAAGGCCTGAGAAAATTTTATACAACTGTCCTACATGAAAATTAAGAACAGATTTCTCATATTGTTAAAGGGAAGAGTTGAAATTTAAATTGTTTTATTGATTTGTTTAATATTAGTAGAGCATTGACAGATGCTTAGGCTATTTACAGACAATTAAAATTGCTCATTTTATCACAATGAATTTAAATCATTATAGGATACTTTCAGGAAACAGATGATATAATGTAGAAAGTGAAAATTACTTCAGTTATGATATTATTAATAACCTATGAATACTGTAAAGCACTTCAAATCCAAAGAACTGTAAAATGGGCCAAGTGACATTATAGTCTCAGTCTACCATTATTAATTGTGGAATATTATGGATTATGAAACTATAAGGACTATGTCTGTTGCTCATAGATTCTAAAACAATCAAGTAAATGTAATTGGATCAGAATCAACCAAAGTAGTGAAGCACTGGGGTCTTTGTTTAACCCATGGCAGAAACATGAGGCTAAAGTGAGAATGGGAATAAGGGACATTTCCTATTCACTGAGAAAGCCAGTCAAAAATCTTGGAAGTAAGTTGTCATTCAATCTGGTAAATATAGCTCAGTCAGTGCTCCATGAAAAAAAATCATTTTGGCCTTAGTCAAAATGGCAGGTCAGTCACAGCACCTGCAATAGACTCACAAAATCAATATGGTGCTGTTTTTGCAAAGATAATATCACCTTTTCATTTTTGAGCTACATCAGAAGTATAAAGGTAGAATTAGCTATGTCATTTCTGGGCATAGTTGATTCTGGGCAAATGTAGAATTGTAGCTAAGGTAGATATAATTTAAAATATGTAAATTATCACAACACATGGCATACTCATTTGGGCGCCTCAAAATCTACTCAAAATTGTAACAAAGTGGCAAAAGTACAGCCACTGGATAGTGAAGACTTTCATAGGAGTTCCATTGTTAAAGATACTGAGGAAGAGAAAACAAAGTGACAATTTCTCTCATCTCATTTTCTTCAACATTGACACGTTCAGAGATTTTAGAATGAATTCATCAAAAAATGATAGGAAGCTAGGCATGGTGGTGCACACCTTTAATCCCAGCACTGGGGAGGCAGAGGTAAGAGTATTGCCATGAGTAGGAGGCCATCCTGAGACTACATGGTGAATTCCAGGTCAGCCTGGGCTACAGTGAGACCCTACCTTGAAAAACAAAAAAAAAAAAAAAAAAAAAAAAAGTGATAGGAGGAGTTAGTAAGTTCATAAGGTAATTATTTTATTTTTATTAAGAACATATTTGCATAGTTTTACATCATGTGTTGGTACCATCTTTGCCTCGTCCCTGCTCCCTGCTCCCATTCTCCAGGGGCCCTCCTCAGTGGGATTGCTGGTACTCCCCATGGGCTTGTGGGTTATGCATTATAGAAGCAGCAGTCAGTTATTGCTGGGAAGCAATGCCTATGGATATGGCATCCCAACCTGTGGCTCTTACAATATTTCCCTCCCCACTATCCCACAAAATTCCTTGAGCCATGGTGGGTGAGTTTTAAATCTACTTCAGTGATGAGCTCTTAGGAGCCTCTAGATCTCTCCTTTAAGTGTTGAGTGTCCTTAGCATCTGTCTCCTTCATCCTGGCGCTGATTGTCAGGCTCACCATGGAAGCAGCACTCTTGCTCATTTCCCTAATTCCTCTGTGGTTTCAGCTGGGCCTTGGCTGAAATATGTGAGGTGGTTTATCTCCTCAGGTCTCACTAACTTCTGAAAAAGAAAAACAGTTTCTCCAGCAGAGAGGGAAGTCAGCATAGGTTAAGTAGGATAAGCATTATTAATTTAGGGAGATTTTAAGGGATGTAGCCCCTCTTTTAGCCAAAGACTAGTGGGAGCTTGACATTGGAGAGCATACTCTTTGTCTCCATAGGATTTTGACCTGGTTCCTCGTTCCAGATATGTGTTCCTTTACACTTAGTGGGTCTCTTAGCCATCAGAAAGCCATTGGTTACCCAACAAGGCTGTGTGCCAACATTGCACTGGTGTGTACTTCTTGTCAGGCTGGTTGTTTCTGAGTAGCTTAGACCACTGCTTGCTCACACTGTTGTTGGCCACTTTCCCCCACTAGCTCATGTAGTGTTTTCCAGTACTATGGGCTAACTGGGGACTGGCTCTCTTCCAGTTTCCAGCTAGGTCTCTCCCTGATCTGTGTTGGCAACATAGGAGGTCTTCAACAATAGGGTCTTACCTTTTACCTCAGCTGGTTAATCAAGTGCTTTAACAGAAGCCTGTCTTGTTTGTGGGACCTCATAGGTCTCTTTGATCAAAAGCTCAACATGGGTAGCAACCAATTTCTGGTGCTGGGAGTAACAGGTCATAGAAAAAGTTTTAAGGTTAGGCTTTATCCCACCTTCTCCAGGACCCTTCTTTTTATAAGTTTTCCTTATATTCCTGTTGAGGGTTAAATCTTTCAGTCTACCTTTAAGTATAAAGGTTTCTATTGTACCAGTTCATTCTTGGTTTAGTTTTGTGTTTATTATCCCCAACCTCCACTTCTCCTCCACCCATACCCTTCCATCCCTATTGTCTTCATCTCAAATTGACTATCAGGTGTGTCAGTAACTCAAGTTGATTCAGGTTAGGAACCTCAGAGGAGTGAGAACATGCAGTGTTTGTCTTTTTGTACTGGTGTGTGTTCACTGAGTATGATCTGTTCTAAGTCCATCCATTTTTCTACAAATTACATTGTATTGTTATTTCTTACAGCTGAGTCGAATTCCATGTGTAAACATCTCACAAATTCTTTATCCATTTTTCCAGTGTTGGGGCACCAGCTGTGGTTCCTGGGGTCTCTGTGACCATGGTTCCCCAGAGACATCCAGGCAACTGTGGAGCAGGGTCTTGAGTGGCCATGAGTGCAATGGGAAGAAACACCTGGGAGGGAGCGTCAGAGGGCAGCTTCTTTATTGTCAGGGCCTTTGGTTATTTTAGGGTATCCCATAGTTCCCTCATATTCTGTTTGCATGATTATTTGAACTTAGCAAAATTGTTGGACTCCTGATCAAATTCTTCTGCCTTTTTTTTTCCAGCTCAGAGGTTTTGTCCTCCACATGAGTGACTCTGTTAGTGAAGATGCCTAGAGAGGTTTTAAAAGCTCAATTTGATTTTTGTTTTCTGTTGGGTTTTCTGCATTGTGTCCATCTCTTTTATTGAGGTATGATTTCAGGTTGAAGTCTGATTTTCTGGAGGCTTCCTGGAATTCATTCTTGTATTTGATCATGTCTTCATTAAGCTTAGTGAGCTGGTTATAGAGATCCTCTATTTGTTGACACATCTTCAATTAATGTATTGCTTTTTGAGGTGTCTCTAGTCTTCGTCAATAAAGTTAAGCCTAGTGACAAAAGCCATGTGCTCTACAAGATAATTCTGCTCAATTTCATTTATGCAGTTGTCTCTTTGTTTTGTTTTGTTTTTGAGGTGTATTCTTGCTGTAGCCCAGGCTGACCTGGAGTTCACTATGTAGTATCAAGTTGGCCTTGAATTCACAGTGATCCTCCTACCTCTGCCTCCTGAGTGCTGGAATTCAAGGCATGCATCATCACACCTGGCCAGATTGTTGGGTTTTTTGATGATTTATTTCCAGTTCAGCAATTTGCTTAGTTGGGGTCTCATAGATTGCTGTAATTTCATTTTAAGATTCAATTTCTGTTGTTTTCTCTATGTTTTCATTAGAGAGGCTTCCACTGTGGGACTAGGCATCCTTGGTGGAGACCTCTAACTTTTCTAACTTTATTTTTTCTTCTTGCATTGTGGTTTACCCATCTCAGGGTAAAAGTATTATTATTATTATTTTTTTTAAGAAGGACACTAGTATTTTTCTTTGTAGATTCTTCAGTGAGTGTTCTGTTTTAAATTTGAGCCAGATTGGAGTGGTATGGGGCTATAACTCTAGATGTGCACATTGTGGAGGTTGCAAGTACATCAAGGGTACCTGGGAGGTGGGGAACTGAGAGCTCAGGCCTGCTCACTCCACTTGCCCAAACTCTTCAGCACAAGGGAACTGCAGGTTGGGCAATCAGGACCCAAGAAGCTGGAAAGCCAGGAGCAAAAAGCCAGCTCCTACAGTGGCCCATGCACCCTCTAGCAAAGGAGAACAGCAAGTTGTGAAGCCAGGATCCCATCAATCAGGAAGCCAGAGAAAAAGAACTGTTTTGACAGTACACACACCAAAGCTATCTATCCATATATATATATATATATATCGTATCTATATATGTATATATCGTATCTATATATGTATGTATGTATGTATGTATGTATGTATGTATGTATATATGTATGTTTCAATGTAGAGTCCAACTTTAGACCAGGCTGACCTGCAATTCACTATGTAGTCTCAGGCTGACCTCAAACTCACAGTGATCCTCCTAACTCTGCCTCCCAAATGCTGGGATCAAAGGTGTGCACCATCACACCCAATTTAAGGTAATAATTTTTAACTAGACAAATTTTGTGAAAGCTTGTCTATCACGGTTAATACTATATAATTCACTTAAATGACAGATCTTTTGATCTATTTTCAAGAACAAATGAGATTAAGAAGAGAGTATGAATGAATCCCAAAGCAAAGACACTGAATTTTTAAAGTAAAATCCTCATTGGGCATAATAGTTTATGCCTGATACTACAGGACTTGGAAGGATGAGGCAGGAGGATCACTTCACTGGTGAAGTCAGCTTTGGTTACCTAGTGAGTTCTAGGTCAGCATGGACTGCAAAGTCAGACTCTGTCTCTAAAAAGCACAAAATAGTGCACGCAGGCGCACGCACACACACACACACACACACCTCTAAAACACTTTGCATTCCACTACTGATAGTTTCTAAAGGTGACCTAAAGCTATTATAACAGCATCAGCACCTGGAAAGAGTGTAAGACACTTCTAGAATGTTACTCTTCCATATCTCCAATGATAACACACATACACATGTGTCAGAATTAGATGTGCCACTTTTTAAAAAAATATATTTTATTTATTTATTTATTTTAGAGAGAGGGAGGGAGGGAGGGAGGGAGAGAATGGGCACGTCAGAGCTTCCAGCCATTGCAAATGAACTCCAGATGCATGTGCCCCCTTGTGCATCTGGCTTACATGGGGCCTGGAGAGTCGAACCAGGATCCTTTGGCTTTGCAGGCAAATGCCTTAACCACTAAGCCATCTTTCCAGCCCCCATGTACCACTTTTTTATTATAAAATTTCTATGGTCTCTGATGAGGAGTCTCAGCTCCCTATCCTCAGTGGCTGAGTGAAGAAGTGCTGTGGTAAAATAGTTGCCACCTAATAACATTTCTAAGCCTTTCTCATGACTATTATGAATTGCTAAGAGGGTCAATTTCACACAAACTAGTTGTTCCATTTATTTAAAACTAAAGATTTTCAAACTTCTGGCTATTATTTTTTCTTCCCAAATTCTTATGGAATGCATAGTCTTGTTAAGGACAAATACTAAGAAACTGAGTCATGGTTAATTAAAACCATTTATGAGAGTTCTGCTTGTTTGCCTCACTGAGCTTATTCCTTTTGTGTGGATGTTTATTTGGTCAAATTTCAGATCACAATATTGTTCTTTGATCATTCATCACTGTGGATGACTAGTACACTCAAAGTGTGTTTTTCAGATCTTGCCCATAATTATAAATATCTGTTCTGAATGACATATACAGTAACTAACAACAGGCAATGAGAGTCAAGGACCCTTGAACTGTTCATCTTTAAAATGTTTGAAATAATTGTAGAGTTACAGGAAGCTGCAAGTATACAAGGAAGTCTTGGCTATAGCTTTCAATCCTGTGTATCCCAATGATAATATAACTCACACCTACAGTAAAATATCAAACCAGGAACTTTGTATTGGTCCAATTCATAGACTACTCAGAAGTGACCAGTTTGATATGCATTTTCTTGTGCATCTACATATGTATATATGTGTGCAGTTTTATGTTACTTTACATGTATTGAGAATTTCAACCTAAACAGTTCTGAAAAGACAGTTATAGGACAAATGCGTTCGACTTAAGGTACTCAGGATTTTTTTTTTAGTGTTATTACACAATTGCTCAGAAATCTCTGCATTTCCCCTGACTACCTTCCTCAGGTTGGTTATGACAGCTTGGGTATCTTTAGTTAATGAGAACCATGTTTTATAGCAAAAATATAATTGTTTTTATATTCCAAATTAAATACTTACTTAGGGCCTCCTACATGCCAGACACTCTTCTAGCTATTAGAAAAATTACAAAGACTAAAAGCTATGATTTCTTGCTGTTGTGACCCTTATACTTTAATAGTTGGAAAAATACATTATAGTGGCGGTAGTATGTGCTGTGATGAGCACCAAATGGGTTAGGTACAAATAGGGGACCACTTTGTACAAAGAAATTAGAAGTCTCCACAATAAGGTGACATCTAGCAAGAGACCAAAGAGAAGATGAGGAGATTAGTGGGGAAATAATTCTAGAAGGAAGAGCAAAAACAACAGCCCTGTGCCAGAATCCTGTCAATGTTTATTTACCACAGCAAGGAAGCTAGTGTGACTAGGACAGGGTCAGGAAAGCACCTGCGAGGCTGCTATGCTGCACTTGCCCACAAGTGGGCGCATGCATCTGGAATTCATTCACAGTGGCTGAGAGGCTGCTGGTATGCCCATTCTCACACTCTCTCTGTCTGTCTCTCAAAAAAATAAATAAATAAATAAAAAATATTACTCATAATGTCTTTCTCAGCAAGTTCATGATTGAATATATGAAAGCTACCCATTTTTATGTGCTGATTTTGCATCCTGCAACTTTGCTGCAAGTTTTTCTTAGAGTTATTTAGTAGAATCTGAAAGATCACATAAGAATTATGTTTTAATACCCTATCTATATGTGTAAATGAGAAGTGGTTAAGACAAAACAAAGAATGTAGAATGGAAGCAGAAAGGAGTTTCTGTTTGGAAGAGAGCTCAAGGATGGGAGGGCAATGAGGGAAGAAATGAGGGAAACAAAAATAAATTTGTTTGAAAACACTACAATGAAACTTAATTATTTGTTGGGTTATTAGACTTAAAAGACTATTCATGTGAATACAAAGACAAGTTGATGGAGCTTTGTGCAATATTCTAGCAATGGAAATGGAGCAGTGGTGAAAGTCTGTATGTATGCCACAGAAGGGGTCAACAGATTTACCTTTGTAAAGCATATGGAGCATGAGATAAAGAAGAAACAAAGGTGTATAAATAGTTGTTGGAGGACTGGAGAGATAGCTTAATGGTTAAAGGCTCTTACTTGAAAATCTTAAGGACCCAGGTTTGATTCCCCAAGACCATATAAACCGGATGCACAAGGTGGCACATGCATCTGGAATTTGTTTGCTGTGGCTGGAGTTCCTGGTGTGCCCATTCTCTCTATTTGCCTCTTTTTCTCTCTCTTTCTTTTAAATAAATAAATAAATATTTTTAAAAAGTTGTTGGATTGAACAAATAAAAAGTGAAATCATGTTTCTGAGATATGAAAGTTTATGAGGTTTGTCACTGTGTGGACATAGGCAGGGGAAATCAAGAGCCCCATTGTAAAAGTGTTAGCTAAGATGCTGTGGCAGCCAGGAACACAAATGTGGAGTTCAAGGGAATGGTCTTGGTATTGTCAGCACAGGGATGACATTTAGGCACATAAAGCTGGCGAAAGCAGCCAGAAAGAAGTTTTTTTTTTTTTCTTTTTAATTAAATTTTCTGCTATTTTGTTAATATATGTTAATACTACATATTAATTGTTTTCAGTGTGAGATTTCCATAATGTACACATCATGCACTGATTAAATCCAACCTCCCTCTGCACTTCCCCTTCTAAATCTCTAGTGATAACTTTTCTACTTTAGAGTCCAATCTTTTTTGCTTCCCCATGTGAGAGTACACATGCAGTGTGTGGTTTTTCTGCCTCTGGCTTATTTCACTTAACATAATGTCTTCCACTTCCACCATTGGGCTTTAGGTAAGTTTATAATCAGGAAGAGAAGTTAGATAATAAGAACAGCTCTTACTGTGAACTAAAGTGTTCTAAGTACTTCCTCTTTAGTTGCTGACTCAATCCTCAGGTGACCACTGTAAGATGGGAACTTTTCTTTTTCCCCATTTCACAAAAGTGAAAACTTAAACTTACAGAATTTACAGAACTGGTTCATAGTGATAGTCAAGTTGACTCCACAGACATTCTGATTACACAAGACAAACTAAAAAAATTCAGTTTTTAATTTTTTTTAGAGAGAGTGATAGAAAGAAAGAGAATTGGCACACCAGGGCCTCAGCCATTGCAATTGAACTCCAGATGCTTGCACCACCTAGTGGGCATGTGCAACCTTGTGCTTGCCTCACCTTTGTGCAACATGGGATCGGGAAAGTGAAAAATGGGTCTTTAGGCTTCACAGACAAGCACCTTAACCGCTAAGCCCTCTCTTCAGCCCTAATTCAGTTTTTTATAAGCATAAATATATACAGATAATTAGGCTCTATTGTAGTATTCTTTCATATAGTTTTGGGGGGAGGGTTGATTTCCTTCACATCCTTTTAAATTCTTCACATAGTCTCTCTTCCACTTTTATGTCACATGTTACTTTTTGTCTTTCCTCTTTTCTCCATACCTCTTCCCTTTTCTCATATCCCTTTATTTGCACACACACACACACACACACACACACACACACACAAGTTATGATCCACATGAGAGAGAACATATGATTTTTGTCTTTCTGGGCCTTGGATACCTCACTTAGTATGATCCCTTGTATTCCCATCCATTTGTCTACA
The DNA here is from genome assembly GCA_036365145.1 of Orientallactaga sibirica. Lineage (NCBI taxonomy): Eukaryota > Metazoa > Chordata > Mammalia > Rodentia > Dipodidae > Orientallactaga > Orientallactaga sibirica. The sequence continues at coordinate 52,052,717 of JAEOAD010000005.1, forward strand.
AGTTTCATTTTTCCTTACACCTGAATAAAATTCCATTGTGTATGTACATTTTCATTATCCAAACATAAATTCATGGACATCTGGGTTGATTTCATTTCTTTTCTCTTTCAAATAGAGCTTCAGTGAACATAGATGTGTAATTATGTCTATGGTAGGACACTGAGTCTTGGGTATATATCTAGGTATCTTATATTTGGGTCATAGTAGTTTAATTTTTAACCTTTTGAGAAACCTCCACACTTATTTCCATATTGGCTACACCAGTTTGCCCTCCTACCAGTAGTGAAAAGGGCTTCCCCCTTTCCCACATCCTTACCAGAATTTGTTGTCATTAGTTTTCTTGATGATAGCTATCCTGACTAAGGTGAAATGCAACTTCAAAATGGTTTTAATTTGCATTTCCATGAGGGCTAAGGATGTTGAGCAGTTTAACAAATATCTGTTGGCTATTTATGTTTCTTGTCTTGAACACTCATTAATGAAAATGTGTTTTATTGACAAAGCTTGAAATTTAATCCCTAGATGAGATAAAGCTCTGTGGATATAAATGATTGCTTAGCTGAAAATGCCTGGTACCAGCTACTTTATTTTTATTTATTTTAGAAACAGAGAGAGAAAGAGAGAGAGAGAAAGAGAATATGATAATGGATGCAGCAGGACCTCTAGCCACTGCAAACAAACTGCAGATACATATGCCACTTTGTGCATCTGGCTGTTTGGGTACTGGGAAATTGAAGCTGGGTCATTAGGCTTTGCAGGCAACTGCCTTAACTGATGAGCCATCTGTCCAGCCTGTGGCAGCTGTAATAAAAACTGTTGGTCTTTGCCAGAGCAAGAGAACAGAAGTGTTTATTTACATTTATGAGGAATTCAACTATAATATGAATCTGAGCAGAACTTTGCAGGGGATGTCCCCTGTTCCTTATTAAGAAGTGCTTTCTCTTCTTGTTGCCACCATTTTATAGCCAGTGTTTTATTTGGGAGCATATTTTTGTATGGGGAGCATTTAATGAGACTCAGACTGTATCTCACGCATGATTCATTCTCTAGTCATACATAGTTCTCTGCTGTGACTGAGGTGGGATCATTCATTCAGGAGATACATTCTAGCATGACTATTAAGCAAAGTGTACGGTAGCTAGAAGAGATAATAAGGGGAAATATCTATTTGGTTATAAAACAAATAAGTTTTGGAAGTGGTGAAATTCAAGAGTAAAAGTGTAATAAGGATAGCAAAAATCAGAGGTTATTATGTTCCAGAAAGCTTTTCTCTTTGAGAATAACCTGGACAATGTGCTTGGAGAGGGGAAGTATAAGTGAGCTATGAAATCACATTTTGATAGTAGAGTGTAAGGACATTTTGATAGTAGACTATAAGTATATGCAATGAACTTATTTAAATGATTTAGTTACTGCTTTACTTCTATACTTTTATAATGACAGAAAAATAGATTAGTATTAATTCAAAAAAATCTAATAATTTTGTGACAGAACACAATATATTACTTTTGAAAAGGCTACTCTTGCTGTGGGTGACCACTTGAAGCTAATATATACTTATTCTGATTGTTTGGGAGAATGTTTTTCTGCCAATCTCAGTGACCATTGGTAGCATAACAAATTGAATTTTGCTTACAGACATTGGTTTAAATGGGAAGATTATAGCTAATCCCCAATTCTTCACCACATAAGCAAAGCCCAGGATTTTTTCTATGTTACTCTGGCTAAGTATCTTCTAATAAGATGTAATAATAATACCTAGTTATCACTTTCTATGGTGCATAAACCTCCCAAAAGACCCTGAAAAATGAGCATATGGATAAGCAATTCTGTTAGCTTCAGTTCTTTGTATTTCTATAAGAAAGAAACCAAGTTGAACTAAATCTTGCCTTTGTTTTGGCAACATTTTTACTGGCTGACATGGTCAGAGCATGGAAAGTGGTTGATTACAAAAGGCCTTGAGCTACTCTTGTTCAATGGAACTGGATGGTAAAACCCTATTGCTGAAGATGCCACATTTGTTCATTGTAGGACACTGAATAATCAAATTGGAACTGGGATGGAAGCCCCCTCTCTGCTGGCTAGCTATCATAATTCTGAAAAGTGCCATGCAGGCTGCTGGGGGCCAGGCAGGCAGTATGTACCTACTGGTATAATAATGGTATGATTGTAATGAGGATAACCAACTGCTCTTTTGATTGGATCTGAGGCCTTTTCCACCACAGGATGGAATCCATACCTGGAGCTAAATACTCAAAGGTCTATGACTAAGAAGTTCAAGGACCCTCATAAGGGAAACATACTATTGTTTCACTAAATGGATATGATATGCTCATTAAATTGCCCCTTAATTTCTTTTTGAGGCAAGCCCAACAGACTGTTCTTTTTATGAGAGAGAGAAACAGAGAGTGAAAGAATTGGCAGGCCTCTAGCCACTGCAATTGAACTCCAGATGCATGCACCACCTCGTGTGCGTGTGAAAAGCTTGTGCACTTGTGTCTCCTCATGCGTCTCATTTATGTGGGATCTGGAGAGTCAAATATGGATATTTAGGATTCTCAGGCAAGCACCTTAACCACTAAGCAATCTCTACAGTCCTGACCCTTAAAATTTTATATTATATAGATTAGTACTGCTTTCACTATTGTCCACTTTTTGCAAAAGGGAGTGTATACTGTGACATATCAAAACTTGACAAAATATAGATAAAAACACTTGCCAAAAGAATGAGTGTCTATTGAGTGCTCCATGTTAAATAAGACATCTCTATATTGCTCCTAAGGCTCAGTGAATATTGTGGAAGAGGAGATGCAAAAACTGTAAGATCCAGAGTGTTGTAATTGCCTTCGGGTTGCTGGGACAAAACACTCAACTAAAAGCAGCTAATGGAAGGAAAGGTTTTATTTTGGTTTACAGTCTTAAGAAGAAGATTCATAATGGAAGGTGAAAGCACAGGCTGAGCATCACCCCTGCCATGGCAAGTGGAAAACAGCAGAAAGAGAGTGAGCCAAGCACTGGCAAGGAAAAGCTGGTCATAGCACCCTTAAGACCAAGCCTAGCAACATTCATTTCCAGCAAACCTCCACCTCTCAAATTGCCACCAATTGGGGACCAAAAATTCAAAATACAATGGGGGACATCTTATTCAAACCACCACATTCCACTCATGCCCCCCATATACCCACTACTATCTCAAGATGTAAAAACACATCTTCTTTTAAAGCCCCCATAGATCTGTACCAATTCTAATACTATTCAAAAGTCCAAAGCTCACAGCTTCATTTGAGATATTACATAGTCTCTTAAGTATAAGCCTGTAAAATGTAAACAAAAGTTAAATACTTGGGCCTAGGGAAATGACTTACCTGTGAAGACCTGTGAAGCCTAAGGACCCTGGTTCAATTCCCCAGGACCCACATAAGCCAGATGCACAGGAGGGTGCATGCATCTGGAGTTCTTTTGTCATGGCTGGAGGCCCTGGCATGCCCATTTTCTCTTTCTTTCTGCCTCTTCCTCTCTCTCTCAAATAAATAAATACATAAAATATTTTTTAAAAAAATTAAATATCCATAATGGCAGAGAATAGACATTCATACCACAAAAGATGGCACTATAAGGAAATACTGAACCAATGCAGGATCTAAAACAGACAGTATGAACATCAACAACTCTTTGGGGTGCCAATCCTGTTCCTCCAGCTGGAAGGCCGACAGCACAGGGAAAACTCTATCCTGAGCTTGAAGCTCTTCATCGCAGGTGTTCTATAGTCCTGGCAACTCCAAGATTCTGCAGTCTTCACTTCAAACCATGCTTCTTGTCATGGCTTCACTGGCACTCTTCTCAGGGACATTTACAAACCTTTCTCACATTGCCCAGTGGACCATCTTTAGAAAAAACAGTACTGAAAATCCAATGACCCCCCCCTTTCCTGTATTTACACTTCCATAGTATCAGGTTGGCTACCAAATTATTGACAAAGACTGGAGTAACCTGACTTTGAAAACAGGAAAACTCATTCAGCATTCTTCCTAGTGTCCCAATACAAAACATCTGGCCTTGTCTTCAATGATGTAATCTCCTCCCAAAATTAAAGCTAATGTAGGCTGCAGTCTCCAACACACAATTTTCATTTCCTTCGGATCCATATCCTTCTGCCCACAACAGTGCATTTCTTTTAAACTCATTCTTGCTCAAGTTCTAAGAACATGGTAACAGCACAGCTTGCTTCTCACACAAACTGCTTCTTACCAAGACCCAATAAATATCTTTCTTCCCCTCTTAAACTAAGCAACATAGTCCACAGTTCTTTGTGCATTTAGGTCTTCCAACTCTCATAAGAATGGTCCATCAAGGTCTACTTACAGCACTGAAATGTGCCTCTGATTCCATAGTTTCAAAATCTTTCCATATTTCTCCAGAAAATCAGTTCCAAAAGATCACAAGCCACACAGATTTTTTGCAGCAACAATCTCATTCCTGTTTTATCAGTTTCCTGTTGTAGTTACCTTTGTGTTGCTGGGACCAAATGCCTGATCAAAGGCAGCTAACGGGAGAAACGGTTTAATTTTGCTTACAGTCTTGAAAGGAGGCATCATTGTGGCAGGAAAAAACATGGAATATGCAGACTTTGGACATTACTTTAGCCACAACAGGTAGAAAAGAAGCAGTAGGAGAGTGTGCCAAACTCTGGCAAAAAGGAGCTGGCTATAATACCTCTAAGTCCACCTCCAGAAATACATCTCCTCCAGCAAGGTTTCTCTTCAATTTCCTCCAGTTTTGATCCAAACATTCAAAATACATGAGTTTAAGGGGGACATCTGATTCCAAACACCACAAAGAGGGTGGGGAGAAATAGTTTGTGACACTATCTTCCAGACATGGAGTGACTATCAAATGCCTGACTTCATGGTGGCTGTTGTCAATCATTACCTTAACAAGACATGTGCAATATTGAGCCCATCATCATTTCAATATGGATGTTGGATTTGGATAAAAAATTAAAACAATATAAGAGAGGGACTTGGTGGAAAAGGGAAAGGGTTCAATGGAATGGGGGAGGGGAACAAAAGAAGGAAATGGGAGGGAATATGATCAAATTGTCATGTTCATCTATGAAAAAAAAACACAAACATAAAAGGCCTTGAACAACTCTTAAGAATGTAGAGAGCATCAAGCTTCTCTTTCATTCTCTTTTTGTAGACTTTCTTCTTCCTACTCTTTTGGAAGTTATGCTACAATGATTTCTTTAGCCATTTTGGAAGAATTTCGTAAGCTTCCTGTAGCAGGTTCAGGTTCACAGAAATGAACTTCCAGACCAGGCACAGTTATGGAGGAAAGGATTTTTAGAAGCTTACAGGTTCATGGGAAGTTCCATAATGGCAAAAGAAACTGGCCTGCTTTCACAGGACCAAACACAGAGAGCAAAACCAAAAGCTACACAGCATAGCACACCTCAGGAACTCCAGCTAGGCACACTTTGTATATCTTTAGATTTAAATCTCAAACCCATCACCACACCTTAAGATCAACCCAGTGACACTGCCTCCAGCCAGGTGGATTCAGATGCAAAACATGGGATATATTGGGGGCCATCTATTCAAACTACCACACTTCCCCTCATGTGTTAGACAGTAGGCTATTCTCTGGGTAGAAATTAGTATTCATGTCACAACAGCTTTCTATATATGTTTAGAGAGCTCCACAATATCACTGCCTTTTCATAAAGTGAAAAAGCAATATTCAGATAGAAATGAAGTCATAAAATAAAATAAATATATATATATTGAATATATAAAATATACAATAAAATAATATATACTTTGGAAAAGCTACTTTTCTCTACTTAACCTACATTGTTTCCTACATTAATTTCTTTTTAAGGCTTTCAGAAGTGTAGTACTTGAGGTCATTTTACTTGCTTCACTATACTATATAAATTTAGTAGCCTTTGGACCATTGTTTTTGTATATTTTCCTGGAAAGTCATTTAAAACCAGAATTAAATTAAATAATATTTCATTTATAGTGTAGTGAAATAAGTTTGAGGAAAAAATACCAGATAGTCATACTTAGGTCTTTATTTTGCTTCTAAACAATTTATTATGAATGCTTTATGGTTGGGGAGATAGCTGAGTGGCAGAAAGAATACAAGAGGCCCTGAAGGGGAGAAGAAGTAGAATGAGAAAGTTATGGGAAGAAAGAGAATCTGTTCTTTAAAAAATTAGTTATTGATGCTGACTGCATGGAGGAACTGAGGCCAAAATTTGTATATGCAAAACAAACAAAGAAATTCAAGATACAGTAATGGGCTATTCTTGGAAGAAATAGTGGACTTATAAATTAATTACTTTGAATAGGGTGGTCATAGGGACTTCTCTGAAGAGGTGAAAATTGAGTTGAGACCGAAAGACTATATAGAAGCAGTTATTCAGAAGCTTGGAATAGGAAACTTGCAGAAGAAAAGCTCAAAAATTATCTTAATAGGCTGGAGAGATCACTAAGTGGTTAAGGCACTTGCCTGCAAAGCCTAAGGACCCAGATTTGATTCCTCATTTCCCACATAAGCCAGATGCACATGGTGGCACATGCATCTGGAATTCGTTTGCAGTGCCTGGAGGCCCTGGCATGCCTATTCTCCCTCTTAAATAAATAAATAAATAAATAAATAAATAAATATTATCTTAAAATCAAATCCTAAAGACATTAAAACAAAAATGATAACTGCCTGGGGAAATAGATCAGTGGTAGAACCCTTTCTTAGCATCTATTAATCTCTGTGTTCTAACAGCAGAAGTACAAAATGAAATACATCTTAGCAAATACAAGGAATACCCTCATGTGATTGGAATAAAGAGAGCTACAAGGAGACATTACTGTGAATAGGCAATGTCTGTTATTAATGACCTTATGTCTTCAGTAATGGGTTATGGATGGATTAGTTTGATTTTAATGTGAAGTCACTAGATTTTAAATGAGCCTGGATTAGGTTTGTTTGAGTAATAATATTCTAATGGAGAATAGGTTGCAAGAGATCATGTGTGGAACCAAGACAACTAGCAAAAGGTAAATACTTTCATCCTAGAAATAAATTATGATAGTTTAGACTCAGTTCAAAGTTGTAAAGTTCAATCAAAAGTAGAATTTAAAGGGACTTGCTAAAGTTTAGATATGGGAGCTCAGAGAGGAATAACTATACAATTCACAACATAACTTCCCTGAGGAAAGAAGTGTATAGGTATGCCATATATTTAGATGAGAAAAATGGAAGAGAAATAGGCTTAAAGACTGTGCTTGAGAGAAATCAAGAATCTGGTTCAATATGACTATCAATGTTAAAGGGAGAGATGGCAAGTTGGCTATAGCCATCAAAGTAGGTGTTTCAAAGAGTCTACAATGGAATTAAAAATTTAGCCATACCAACATTGTAAATGAAATCCATGACATAGGGCAATTCTCTCCTTACATGGCTTTTTCTTAGAAAAGAAGGAATGAGAATATCTCATTCCAGTATCCATTAGGGAAGGTGCACTTCCCAGGCTGGCCAAATCATTTGTTCTTTTCTTAGCTTGGATACATACAAGAATATGGACTAGTAAAGATACAGAAGGTGCATTGACTACTCCAGAAAGAAGTTGATAATAACAGTATAACAGGTAAAATGTTGTCTGCCTCTACTGTTTATTTTCTACTTCCATAAGAACACTTTCTCCCAATATATTGTACTCTCTCTTAAAATAATGAATATTTTATTGAATAACAATATTAACTTAAAATACACACCAAGTAATTTGAGTAATTATCTAGTTGAGTGGTTCTCAAACTGGAGCCATATTAGAGTGACATAGATGGCTGAGGGAGACAGGCTGCTGGGCTGAGGACACAATTCCTGATGAAGGAGGCCTGACATGGACAGAGATGTGTTTTCCTGACAACAAAGTGAAGCTGATGTGCAAGAGCAGCATATTAGTCACTTTTCTTTGCTTTATTTACCTGACAAAAGTCAGTTTAAGGGAGGAAGGTGTGATGGCTTAAGTGTAAGCTGTCCCCATAACTTTAATTGTTTATAATTAATACTCCTACTTGGCCCCCAGCTTGTGGGAAATTTGGGATTAGATGTGTCACTGGGGGTGGGCCTTCAGTATAGCCAACTGAGTGTTTACATTGAGCTCACTCTGTTTCTGTGACATGATGTGATGTTCAGTTTTCTCCTGTGTCACACGTTCTCTATTATGATGAAGCTTCCCTTGAAAGGATAAGCTGAAATAAACCATTTCTTCCCACCAGCTGCTTCTGAACAAGTGTTTTGACCAAGCAAAGAGAAGAGAAATGCTTGCAATTCCATGGTATGGCCCATCATGGTAAAGAATCATGATGGCAGGAGCTCGTCACAGTCAGTTCATCAGTGAGAAAGCAGAGAAGATTGATAAATGCCACTGCTTAGCCAGCTTTCTCCTTTATTTATACTCCAGGACTCCAGACCATGGAAACAAGATTTTTATAGCTAAAATGGGTATTTGTTACAGTCAGCTTCTCATGGCTGGGACAAGCATCCAACCTGGCACAGCTTTGTTTAGGATACAAAACCCAAGTAAACATCATCAATGGTTAAATAAGCCAGCTCCCTTTCATAGATTCAAGCAGAGAGAAATAATGGCACCAAGCAAATACCAACACTAACAAGAACAAACTGCTATAGCTCAAACTGTTCTCTCACACTTGGATCTGTCCCCAAACACACCTTAGGAAATCGGTCCCCAGTAATGTTCTCCCTAAACAGGGATCTGCCTGTTGAGGACTTAAGTAGGAAGATCAACTTTAATCAAACACCTGAGTGTATGGGGCCAAACATTCAAGCTATCATATTCAAACAACCATATTCTGCCGCTGGCTCCCATAGACTCATGACCATCTCACAATGCAAATTGTATTCAGTCTATCTTCAAAGCTTCCATAAGCTTTACCAACTTTAACATTGTTCCAAAGTCCAAAGTCTCACAAGAGATTTAAGATTGTCACATAATGGCACATTTTCACTGCAAAAAAGGCATAACAAGGTGAGACTGGACAAATGAAAATCAATAGCCATCAGGCAAACATCTGCAGTTCAAGTCCAACATCCATAACCAGTGATAACAATCTCTGGGTTTCTCTAATTCTCTCCCTCTAAGCTGGGTTTATTCATCCAGGGACAACTTTCATCCTGAGCCACCAGCTCTTCATGGTAACTGTTGCACAATCCTGGTACATCCAAAATATCTTCGGGTCTCCACTACAAATGGCAGTCCCTCACTATAGCTCCTTACAATGGCCTTTTTGGTCTCCATTAGAGAGTTTATTTCAATCCTGTTTCCCATTCAGTATTTCAGCATTGACTCTTGCAACCACGCACATGAGATGATCCACTTCCACGCATTTTTTTATGCTTCCAAAACCAATAATAGGTGTGCAGCTGCACAGCCAATTTGTTAATCCAGGGAGGAAATAAATCTTGACTTTGAAGAGCAGGATAGAATTATTCCTTTAAATTGCCTCCTTTCAAAGGAATTTGTATTCCTATTCACTGAGGCTTTCCTAGGTGGATTTCACCCTCAGACATATTTTCGTTGTTTCATTGTAAATCAGTTGGCCTACTCTTAATGGTGGTAAACCGCTTAACAACTGCCAAAACTAGTCTCTGTGCCTGTAACATTAAACTTTAGATTTTTTCCTGTGATAAATTATACATCTTACAGTTATATACCTTCTGCAAAACACACCAGTGCATTACTTTTAAATTCTACCTTGATCAAACTCTCTGGGCATAGGCAACAGAATGTAGCAAGACTTTATGCCAGTAAAGTTCTTGCTATCTCTCCTTTCCCTTTGAAAGTTCATAAGCAAAGCCTCTAAACAATTCTCCCTACATTTTGCATTTTCAAACTCTCACCAGAATACCCACAACATTTGGCTTACCACACTGTAAGCCTTTTCTAGTCCCAAGTATCACGTCCTTTTGTATTCCTCTAGCACACAAATTCCAAAAGATTAAAATCCATATTTTCAGATTTATCACAGCAACCACCCTACTCTTCTCTTACCAAATTACTATTGCAATTGCTGGAACAAACATCCAACCAGATACAGCTTATGGGAGAAAAGGGATTTATTTCAGGCTTACAAAACCAGGGGATCACCATCAATGGCAGAAGCTAACTGTCTTTCATCACTCCCTTTCATAGATCCAAGCCGACAGAAACAAATGTAGCAAGCAAACACCAACTCCAGCAAAAATGAAGCAACAGAGTTCAAATTGCTCTCTCACACATAATATGGCTGGACTCATATCTTCCCCCCAGACATACCTTAGGACTGCACTCCAAGATCCCCCTCTCCTCCAGTTTAGTGATATTCCCCTAAGCAGGGATCCACCTGCTGGGGACTTAAGTAGGAAGTTCAATTTTATTAAAACATCTTAGTCTATGGGACAATATATTCAAACTATCACATTCAAACAACCCAGTATTCTAGGTTTAATTAATCTCATCAGAAAATTCCTAACAGAACCTTCAATAGATTTGTTCTCATACTGAATCAAGATTCTGTTGAATTGATAACAAGGAATTAACCATCATAAGCAGGTATCTTGTTTAAGAAGGATTGACCTAGGAAACATAAACCAAGCATAATTAACAGCCAAATAACCAAGGCAAATACCCTGTCCTTTGTTCTGACATTTTTGTTTTGTCCTTAAACTATAAGCAGTCAGATCTCTGTATCCAGGAGTTGCATATCTGTGAACTCAATCATTTACAGAAAAGGGAAATTATGATTGTATTCAACATGTACAGACTTTTCTCTTGTCATTATTCCCTAAATAATGTAGCATAGCAATTGTTTACACAGCATTTGAATTGCATAACATCCTATAAGTAATCTAAAGATGATTTAAATTATGCACAAGGGTATCTGAGCTGTTTACAAGGACTTGAGCATCTGTGGATGTTTGTACCTGTGGTTCTCCTGGGACCACCCTGAGGATCCCAAAGAAGGACTATAAATATGGTTGATACAAAGTTTTTAGGAATGGATAAAAGCGCACTCAACCTGCTATTGATTTTTTTCTACATGATGAGAAGAAAGATTGAATCAATTATTCATTGGAGTTTTTACATTTTTGATTCAGCTTATTTGTACATTGTGTATGTTCATTGTGGATATAGACAGATATATATATATATATATATATATATATATATATATATATATATATATAATTTTTTTCTATATAGAGAGAGAAGAAAAAAGGGAGAGAGGGGAAAGAGAGAGATTGGTATTCTTTCTCATAATTTCAATTTATGTATGTCCCTGGACAATGAATTCATACACAAGACCAATTCTATAATGAGAATGGAAACAAAGTGCTAGAATACTGGACCAGGAGACAAGAATGTTACTGAATGAACCCAGAGTACTAATATCATTATTTTGAAGTTTACATAAAGCAATAATCCATGAGTACCAGTCTTCATGCTAAGCCCTGAGGAGACATAGCTAAATTGCACATTTGGGCTAATTCTTTCTAGAATTTCCCATATAATCAATTTTGTTATTATAATTATAATATATTGAAAAAATTCTTAGCCATATCAAAAAAATGTGCAAGAATAAAATATATTTTTCTGGACTAGGGAAAAATTTTCAGAGCTGAATAATTTCCTATACTCTTTCTTCATTTCGTGCATTGCCCTGGGCAAGAAACTCCCAATAAAGCATTTCTATCCCCACAACAGGCTGTAACTTCCTCTTGCATGGCATAAAATGTTATTTCATGTGCACTAGGCAGTACTATTAGCTCAAGCTAATTATATGAGATTTATCTCTGTAAAACAGGGATTAAGCAAGTAGGAAAAATAGGGAAAATTCATTTTGTAGCTGTGTTTAGCAAAGGATAATGAAAACAAAGGTTATGCAAAATAAAATCTTTTCTGAAATAAATACCTAACAAGTGAAGGTGCATATTTTCTTGGTGCTTTTATCTTGGTCTCCCAGAAACTTTCAGTGAAATACAACAATCAAACAAAAAACCAGACATGTATGCTTTTAAGCTGCACTGGAAACTCTATTAACCTTGTCTCTTCAATTAACTTGTTATTAAGTTTCCTGGTTCTCATTTTTGGATTATTCCTCAGATTTCTTACACAAAATGAAAGCAAAACACTTTATTTTTATGGTATGATAACATTTCATGAAAAACACATTATTTAAAATAATACTTCTAGCCTCCAATTTATTATTTGTAATTAATTGTTTTTCTTCTAGGGCCTAATTGTACTTTTTCAATTTTTACTCCTAGAATTATTTTCCTTATATTGCTTAAATGTGAATAATATCCTGCTCTGATTTCCATATTCACAATTATTTTATTTGGGGGAAAACAAGATGCCAGTGTTTCATTTCCTTGAATTCACAGTTTTAATTTCCTCAAATTGCAATCTTAATATTTATCTTTTTCTTCATAGGCTTTTTTGTATCATTTATTAATGATTATGATCCAAATCTTTCCAAAAGGAGACAAAAATTTTACAAGTGCTGTATCGTATTCATGTATCATTTATTTGGATTGTGATTTTATAATTTAACAAGAGAAAAAAATGTATAATTTCATCCAGGTTAAGATGGACTTAGCACATTTTCAGAGCTTAAAGAGCATCAATCTCTGCAATTGTATCTTTCTGCCTCTTCTCAAACCATCAGTTCCTCAAAGTGGAGTTGTATTTTGAAGATGCACATTATGCATTTAAAGGGTTTTTGCCAAGGGTGAACATGGAATCATACAATCCTAGCATGGGTGTTTTCCCTACCAAGGACTGCTCTGACCAGTGGTTATACCTGGGCATCTTAATACCCAGACCAGCTCCTTTGACCTTGAGCTAGGTGTGTGGCCATTCCAAATGGCTTACTCACCTTGGGTTTACTGTGACTCTCCTTGGTAATCTCATTTCTAATTTCTTAATCTGTAAAATCAAGGTGAAGTGATCTAATACAGTGCACTTTTAGAAGCTCTGAATTAGGCAAAAAATGCAAAACATTTTGTGCCTCTGTGCACTCCCCTCCAGATGTCACATGTGTCCTTTTGCTCTTCCACCCTTTCCCAATAACACATGATCCCTTCTGTAATCTCTGACCTAGTTTTATAACCTAAACATTTCATTTTTATGCATATAAGCATTAAAAGTTAGGATCCACATTTGAGAGAAAGCATGAGGATATTTTTTTCTTTCTGTGTATCACTTCACTTACTGTAATGTCTCTAAGATCCATACATTTTCCTGCAATTTACTGCATTTTCCTTAGAGCTGAATAAAACAACACAAAACAACCTAATTTTTCATGTAGAGTCCTTTATCTCTTTTTAACCATAATTTTTCTGCCTAAAGACCACAGTAAGGAAAAATTATGTTTATGTTGCAGTTTCCATTTAGGTTGATGATATAATTCTTCTTCCCTTGTAAAGAATAAGATTCATTGTCATCTCCTTTTGTTGTCAACCAGTTAAAATTCACAATGGGTATTGGCACAGTTCAATCTATTGAGATTAATAGCTATAGTTCCAGAGTATTCATTATGTATCCTATAATATGCCATATTTAATTATTAATATTTTATCAGACTTACTACACATAACAGTAGCTAGATGCTAACAAGAAACTTGCAAGTATGGGAGTGAGGGCAGATTATTTAATGGAGTCCAGAGATGACATGAAAGAATTTTTTAAGATTTTATTTTTATTTATTAAAGATAGAGAGAGGGGAAGAGAGAGAGAATAAGAATGGGCATGCCAGGTCCTCTAGCCACTGCAAACAAACTCCAGACACATGTGCCACCATGTGCATCTGGCTTACGTGGGACCTGGAGAATTCATCTGGGGTCCTTAGGCTTCACAGGTAAATACCTTAACTGCTAGGCCATCTCTCCAGCCCAACATGAAAGAATTTGAATACAAACTATTCTCATTGATGCTAAGGTCCATTATTTTAATCACTAAGTTCTCTTGTCTGTTATTTTTATGTTCTTTCTGTGGGTTTTCCTTGTTGTCTACAAATATATGGACAAAAATGAAATGTTTTTTTATTGGTCAATGAAATAATTTCCTTTTCAAAGAAGTGATGCCTTTATTTTATCCTTCTTCTGGTAAGTTAATGCTCATTTTCCCTCAAAGGAGGACAGCTAGTAAAAAAGATGACCAGTGAAGGCTACATATCCTGGAATTTGAGCCACCTAGTTAGTCTAATTTTTACTTCCACATAGAGGTCAGTTTGGGGTTCAAATCTGATGAAAATATAGCCAAATAAAATATTGCTTCTTTGAAGTCTTTTGTGAATGATTTAATGGGTGATTTGTTTGTATTTAACAATGTTTGCTTGTTTAATTAAAAAAACTGTGTTGAGAGTGTGTAAGTAGTTCAGTGGGAAAAAATTAGGGTTGGAGAAATGGCTTAGCAGTTAAGGCGCTTGCCTGCAAAACCTAAGGACCCACGTTCAACTCTCTAGATTCCACATAATCCAGATACATAAAGGTGAGAAAAGCACAAGGTTGCACAAGGCCACTAGGTGGTGAAGAGGTCTGGAGTTCAATTGCAATGGCTGAGGCCCTGGTGTGTCGATTCTTATTTTTTTCTCTCTCTCTAAAATAAAAAGATAAATAATGAAACTATGTGCTTGCTATTGTGTCAGTAATATGCCAGTTGATTAAAAAAAACATATATTTCAACCAGAAACCATGTATATATTTATTCTGGGAATAAGGCCCTTTACCCTGGTTGAAAAGAGAAAGATAGAAAAATAATGTGTGATGGCGCATGCCCTAATCCCAGCACTTGGGAGGCAGAGGCAGAGGATCACAGTGAGTTTGAGGCCACCCTGAGATGACATAGTGAATTCAAGGTCAGCCTGAGCTAGAGTGAGACCCTACCTTGAAAACCAAAAATAAATAACTAAATAAAAATAATTTTAGGATAAGGCTGTGTGTATTTGTACATGCGCACACGTACATGTGGTGACTGCATTCATCCAGAACTGCTACAGTCAGCATTCCCAAAGTCACATTTCATCAGAGTTTACAGAGGCACTTGAAGCCACTGCCAGTAAGGTAAGCAAGATATCAATCTCCCAATCATATTAAATCATAGAGATCCTGTATTGAATCTAAACAAAATCTTTCTATATGTTGTTACTTAATTCTGCTTTGACATTCTCTAGATTAGAATCAAATACTGTAAGGAATATTAATAGAGACTATTTACATTAATAATCTCATTTCATTTTCAATGAACAAAAAATTAGTATTGAATCTATAATAAATGTGAGTTTAGGGCAGAATCACTATGTCCACATTACTGCTAATTATTATCTATATGTAGTATTTTTAGTCTAGTAGGATGTATGGATTGGGTTCCCCCTAAACCTTGGATTTTCAAATATTAAGAGCTGCAGCAGTTAATTTACTATTATTGTGAACTTTTTTTTATATTAGTCTGAAATACACTGGGTTGACCTAGTCATCAATTGCCCATTAACAATTGCAATCCTTCTGCAATGAAGCATGCCAATGTCATGAGTACATGAGTTGGGCCAACACATAAATCTCTCCCCATCCTTGGACCATGTGGCAGCTTAAACATTTCATGAAATGATACAGTATTATGTATCTTACTTATCTTCTTATATTGATACTATCTTCATCTCTGAATATGTTTTCACTCTACTCCACATATATAAATCCTCTAGAATATATTAATGGTGTTAGTGTTATTCTTTAAAAGCATTTTATGCATACAAAATGCTCTGAATTTATGAATTAAGAGCTCAGTGTATTGATGCTTATGTAGAATTTATGCACTCTCTGGTGAACTTTAATTTGAATAGCGACTATATGTCTCATCCATTTTCAAAGTTCCATTCTTGATATTCTTATGAACAAACCTTAACAACATGTTTGGTTTGGTTATGATTTCTAATGAGATTCTTATCCACTAGGCACTGCACTAGATGAATCATTTGTTCAAAAACATGTTATGGTCCAGACTGCCATCTGAGCAATGAAGATACAACAGAAAATAGAACTCCCTGGAACTATGGCCACATGTAGGTTACCATTTCTTAGCTTCCTTTAATGATTTGAACCTGGAACCTTTATTTTTAGGGTGAGCAAAAGGAGATAAGGAAGTTAGCCTTATGCTTCTATAACTAGATAGTGTGCTAAAATCCCAACTTCAAAGGGCTGGACCATTATCCATGGTTCTGTATACATTAACTAACTACACAATAGAAGGAGGCTGGTATTTCAGTACTTGAATGAATTTAATAATACTTTCTGAATAATTATATAGATTTTCCCAAAAGTGAAAATTTCTACAACATAGTTGTGGCACTCAAAATGTTCTTAGTCTTGGTCAGAAAATGCTGTTATAATATTTCTGTTAATTAATTTCAGTCAATGAACTCT
Source organism: Orientallactaga sibirica (assembly GCA_036365145.1). Lineage (NCBI taxonomy): Eukaryota > Metazoa > Chordata > Mammalia > Rodentia > Dipodidae > Orientallactaga > Orientallactaga sibirica. The sequence continues at coordinate 52,069,199 of JAEOAD010000005.1, forward strand.
GGGTTGAATATATGCTATTTGAGTAGCTGAAGTGGTGGAAGAAAACCATCTATTGATGATGCATGAGCAGAATACTACTTATTTTCCTGAACTTAACATTTTTGCTCTGCTACAAGTCATAAGAAGTTAATAAATGTTTTATTGATGGGTAAACTTACTTTCTCACCTGATCAAGAACAGTGTTATTATCTAACTGTATTACTTCAGGACTTTATATGTTGGTGACTTAAAACTTCCTAATGATATTAATTTTGTGTACTACCTCAGATTCAAGTATTAAACATCTTAGGATTCTGGACTCTAACATGACTTGAGAATGAAATTTTATATATTTGACTTCTAAATTGATTTTTTTTTTTTTTTTTGGTTTTTCGAGGTAAGGTCTCACCCTGACCTAGGCTGACCTGGAATTAACTATGTACTCTCAGGGGGGCCTTGAACACATGGCAATCCTCCTATCTCTGCCTCCCAAGTGCTGGGCTTAAAGGCATATGCCACCACGCCCATCTTTAAATTGACATTTTTAAAAATGACATTTTTAATGATTTATAGGACAAATAATAAGGGTTATTAATAGAGTCCCAAGATGTGTAAGAAAAACATAAAATTATATGAGACATGTGATAATATATGGAAAGAGCATAACTGTTAAACTGGTTTGAGATTTTCCCATTGGAAGAGAGTTTTAAAAATATGAGTAACACAACATTGATCTGAGGCTTGAAATATTCATAGAGATAGATGTGTTTTCTGTAAAAGTAGATATACTACATGATTATATGAGGCTAATCTCTTCAGTATTTTCAGACTTATGATAGAAGAAGATACATAAGTTAAATGTTGATGAACAACAGTCAAAACTTGCTTTTCATACTGAAAACAAGTAATAATTATTGAAACACAGTGCAAGTATTAGGACCACACTTTCATGAGCACTTCTAATTATTCATCTACATGAATAGAAATAAATGTTCTTTTAACAGGAAAGATGTTCTTTGAACCTTTCCATTTATTACTGGGAAATAGAAAAAAAAGTAGGATACCACATTTTCCATTTCTTCTATTCCCTTTTTAAGGGAAAATAAAATAATTTACCATTTTTACTCATTCATGAATGAATCCCCAAAAATTGATAAAAAGAAGAAACAGTGGAACAAATAGTATTGTGTTCATTATACAAACTTCACTTGCCAGAAATATCAGGACATGAGACACCTACTTATTATATAAATCAGTAACTATCAAACTGCTCAGTGTGATCTTCAACTACTTAGACTGTGTCATGTATAACATGTTTTATATACAGGAAAAAATTAACTAACTGTATTATTACTCTAACCAATGTCTTATTCCTAGATAGTTAGATTATTTCTAATATTGTGCTACCTTGTTATTCTATAGTAAAACAAGATGCTTAGTAAGTGTACATGTATATTCCTTCTGTGGTAGATTGAATGGTATGTTCCCCAATAAACTCAGTTGTTTTATTAAAAAGCTTGTCTCTAGCTGCCTGGCTAGAGGAGGTATCACTGGGAGAAGATCTGGATTTTTAGCCTAAAGGTATTGAGAGTGCTTGAGTCTCTGCCTGGGGTTCACTGTGTTTGCAGCCCTAGTGTGCTTGCTTGCTTTGTGATGCTGGTGTGTGGCTGTGCCTGTCTGGATCTGTGTTCATGAGTTCAGCTGCTTCCACCATGATGGAACTTCCCTGGTTCTGTATGCCTGAAATAAATCCCATTCCTCCCATAAACTGTGTCTGGCTTGGAGATTCATCCCAGTACTGTGGAGTTATGATACTTTCCCTGAGTCATTTTTTCACCTCTGTGACAACAGAAATCTCAAACACATGAGGAAAGGAAAAGATGTCCAGGTATCACTGTAATAGGATTAAAAATTAGCTTTCTAGGGATGGAGAGATGGCTTAGCAGTTAATGTGACTGCCTGTGAGGCTTAAGGGCACAGGTTCTATTACCTAGTATCCACATAGGCCAGATGCACAGGGTGGCACATGTGTCTGGAGTTCATTTGTAGTGTCTAGAGGCCCTAGTGAGCTCTCTCTCTCTCTCTCTCTCTCTCTCCCTCCCTCCCTCCCTCTCAAATAAATGAATAAATAATTTTTTAAAAAATTAGTTTTCTTAATCTGTTCCAGTTTGCTATATTTATATGCTTTAAGAGGAAAATGCTTGATTCCATTTTCATGGAAAATATGTTCAATGCTTGTTGCTTTACACTCAGTTATGGATTAACTCTAATAAATTATGTTGAGATGAGATGCAAACACTGAGCTCTGCCTTTAGTAGGAGATCACCAAAAACATGGGTAGAGAATACCAATGTGAAGGCTATGCATAACTGAAGTCATTGAAATACCCCATATTATAAATAAGCATAGTTCCCATGTTCTTTTTTCAGGATAGAATGGCCATGTAACACAAATTTAGATTTCGAATCAGAGATAAAAATTAGTTGTAAATGTAAATACTAATTTTACTGATAAATTATAGTTTTAAACTCAGTATGAATTGGCTGCCTCAATTCTAATCAAAATATGAAATATTTAAAATAGTTTACATGATGGAACAATGTTTTGCATCATTTTTCATTAGGTGCCATCTTAAATCCTGCCTGAAGTAATAGTTATATCACGGGAACAACAAGTACAATAGAATCCTATTGCGTCATGAATGATGATGCATGGGTGCTGGGTGTGGTGGTGCACGTCTTTAATTCCAGCACTCGGGAGGCAAAAGTAGAAGGATCACTGTGAGTTTGAGGCCACCAGGAGACTACACAGTGAATTTAAGATCAGCCTGGACTAGAGTGAAACCCTACCTCAATAAACCAAGACAACAAGTAAAACCTGTTATCTTTATCTTATACACACATCCCAGATAGTTGGGAAGACAGACAGAAATAATGCTTCCTGCACTCAAAAAATCAAAGAAGATTTAGTAATATTTACTATAGACTTGTAAGAATTAAGTATTTATAAATAGTAGATAATTATATAACCACTACAAACAAATAAGGATATGACATTAGTAAACACACTATCATTATGTTAAAGAGTTTAGAAGGCATATTCAACAGTATCTTTTTTTTAGTTACTAAGGAGATATATCATTGAAATTGGCAGATAGGTTAAGGAAGTCCAAAAATGCATACTTCCATGCATGGAAGACCCACAGGCCTAATTACTATCTTTCAGGGAGATGTGTCCCTGCACATGATGCCTCTGATTTTCTCCAGTTTGTACTAATTATAAATTAGGCCTTGTCCACAAGGTCCTAGATGTGTAACAACATATATTCTACCACAGTTAGATTGACAACAATTCTAAAAATAAATTCCTTGTGATGGTAAATCTTGGGTTCTCAACATGATTGGATTGAGTGGCCCCTAGATAATGGGGAAAATATACTTTTTGTTTGTCTTTAAGTGTGACAGAGAAGATTCCATGGATAGTAAAGGACTGAGAAGGCAAGAGCCACCCACCAGTTGACAAGGTCATAAATAGAACAGGAAATACAAGGGGAAAACTTGTGCTCTCTACATTGCCATAGTGACACTAACTCCTCCACATACAAGCCATTGCTTTCCACCATAATGTGATACAGCTGAGATGGGCCTCATCACAAGCAAGCCAGTGTATGCAACATGCCCCTAAGTCTATAACACTGAGCTAAATAAATGTGTCTTTCTAAATAGACTGCCTCAGGCACTTTGTTATAGCCATAGCATCCTGAAAATATACTCTTATTCTTTTCAGTAGTTCTAGCAAAAGTCCTGTGATTCTATTCACTGTTACATCTTTGGTGATAAATTTATTTTTAGACTGATCAAAATGACTCTGATTTTGCAGGCTTGAATGAAAAACCAGCCTTAGAGCTAAAGGATTGCTCATCCTTTCATGAACCACCATGAGAGGATGAAAGAGAAGATGGTAGCCTAAGGTACAAAAAAGACATATGTGATATTGAGAATATATAGAAAGAAAGATTCCCAAAATATGGGATCTACTATATTATACTTATTCCAATTAATTTTTCCAAATGTGCTGTGAGCTTGCACTTACTTCCTCCATTTAGAGATAGAAAAAGGAAGTGTCAAAGCTGGTAATTAGTTTGCATGAAGCCATAATGCCAGTAGATGGTGAAAAAAAGGAAACTTCATGGCTCATTCTTTAAATACCATATGACATTATTCATCTCATATCTGTTACATGAGTAACAGGTGAGCAGAGATGAAATGAAATGTTCCAAATATCTTATGTAACCTTAACTTCTCTGCGAAGATCAAGGTCAGGGGAATTTTCTCCTGCTATTTTTTTTTCCTGCTCTGCGACTTTGTGCAAATTCCCAGGACTTTGTGGATTAAGATCTGGTAGCACTGCGGGCGTGGTGGTGCATGGCTTTAATCCCAGCACTCGGGAGGCAGAGGTAGGAGGATTGCTGAGAGTTCGAGGCCACCCTGAGACTACATGGTTAATTCCAGGTCAGCCTGGACCAGAGTGAAACCCTACCTCGAAAAACCAAAAAAAAAAAAAAAAAAAAAAAAAAAAAAAAAAAAAAGATCTGGTGGCACTGAACTATCAAGCAGCTCAGATTTATTTGCAAAATGAGTTACTAGGCTATAAATATCTTGAGCACACAGGTTTTGCTTTGAATCAGTGTCCCTATACAGTGCCAACCATGGCACAGACATATAGTAATAGGTTAGGTAAAAAGAAAACAAGGGCTGGAAAGATGGCTTAGTAGTTAAGGTACTTTCCTGCAAAGCCAAAGGACCAAGGTTTGATTCCCCAGGACTAACATAAGCCAGATATACAAAGTAGCACATGCATCTGAGTTCATTTTCAGCAGCTAGAGGCTCTGGCACACCCATTCTCTCTCTTTCTCAAATAAATGAATAAATTAATTAAAAATAAATAAAAAGAAAACAAAAACATCAATGTAGAGTGATGTAAAAATGATTATTTACTTCAGTCTCTGCACATCACACTGATAGACTTGATAAAAAGTCTGAAATGGGTCTTTCATTTCATTCTGTCCTTGGACAACTGGCTAAAATTCTTGAGACTCAATTCCTTTATCTTTAAAATGAAGATGATAAAATTAGTCCATTGGAAACGTATGCATGTAACCCACACTTTAGATCCAAATATTTGTTTATTATCCTAAAACTAAAGTCAACCATAATTTCTTACAATTTGTTCTGTTTGTACTTCCAACAAAAAGTTCTTTGAAAAATGTAAAAGGCTGGATTTATTTTGGAATAATTTCAGTCTTCCAGTTCTACCATCAGAAACATTAATTGATTGAAAAACATTTTATTTTAAATAAATTACTTCAAATAAAACATTCACAAACTTTTGTTACTTCAAGAAAAATTGCCATCTGTAAAAAAAGAAGTAGATTCTCCAAGGATTAAAAAGTATGCATATATTTTTAAAAGAGACTTTTAGATAAGAATACCCACTCTTCTTGGCCAAAGAATAGTGGGGGCTTTCTCAGGAGTCTATGACCATCATATCCATAGATTTCTGACTTTGTTCTCAGTACTGGATATTAGTTCTCTCCCACTAAGAAGACCTCAAATTCAAGGAAACTACAGTAGATTGACCACATAGGCTGTATGCTACTGTTGCATAGGTGTGTACATCTTGTCTAGCTAGGTGGTTTCATAGCTTGCAGGATCCCCTGCTAATTCAGCAGGGCCCTCAATGGAATGGGGGCGGGTGGAGAAGGACTATAAAAGCATAACCTGATGAGAATATGACCAACATGTAATCTGTTTATACAATAAGATGCATAATTAATAAAGTACAGCTGGAGAGATGGCTTAGCCATTAAGATGCTTGCAGGAAAGGCCAAAGGAACCAGGTTTGATTCCCAGATGCACAAGGTGATACATGTATCTGTATTTCATTTGTAGTGGCTGAAGACCCTGGCATGCCTATTATCTTTCTCTCTCTCTCTCTCTCTCTCTCTCTGCCTCTTTCTATGAAATAAATAAAGTAAGTAATATTAAAAAATACACTTGGGAGGCAGAGGTAGGAGGATTGCCGTGAGTTCGAGGCCACCCTGAGACTACATAGTTAATTCCAGGTCAGCCTGGGCCAGAGTGAGACTCTACCTCGAAAAACCAAAAAAAATAAAAAAAATAAAAAATAAAAAAAAGTAAATAAAGAATAACTGCTTTAGATTTAGAGATATCTTACTATTACTGTAATTTCTTTTTTTAAAAAATATTTCTATTGTGGGCTGGAGAGAGAGCTTAGTGGTTAAAGCACTTGCTTGTGCAGCTTAAGGACCCAGGTTCGATTCTCCAGAACCCACATTAGTCAGATGTGCGAGGTGATGCATGTGAACAAGGTCATGCATCCATACACACAAGATGGTGTATACATCTGGAGTTTGAGTTCAGTGGCTAGAGACCCTAGTGCACCAATTCTCTCTCTCTCTCTGTCAATAAAATTATAAATACTTCTATTGTGTTTTCTCCTGTATAGGTTTATATCAAGTTATTTAAAATGTTTATGAAATATTAAGATAACTTATTTATGAAAATTTCTCTCAATTGTTAAGTTGATTGGGACATTTTCAACTTAAAGTGAAAAAATCCAATTGGAAGTGGTTTACATGAAAGAGAAGATAAAAGGAGTAGAAGATAAAAAGAAAGAGTGAGAAAGCAAGGAGTTATTGGCTTATGTAATTGAAAAGTTCAAAGATAGATGGTCTAAAGCAAGGTTATATTAAGGAATAAACTCAGTGCTGTCTTTCAATTTCTCTGTATTTCTTTCTTTCTTATTGCATTTTTTTTCCCTCAAACTTTCCTTGGTTCCTGTAAATGAACAATATCTCTAGGTTTGCATTCTTCTTACTCAGGAACTTAGTGGACCATAAACTTAACTTAAAAGTTGCATAAGAAGTCCTGGGTTAAATGCTTCTGGCCTGTCTTGATCATATGTCTGCCACTGAATTAGTCATCAAGTCTGGGTAGATAGAATGCTCTGAGAGGCCACATCTAGCTCATTTTCCTCTTCTGGGAGTGAGGGATAAGGTCCAGTGCAGCTGAACCACGTAGATCCAGAGCAGAGAGAAGTGGTGGCCATAAAATAGTGAAGATACTCTTAGCTAAAAAGAACTCAATAGATGCTACATTGGGGATATGTGTGTGTGTGTGTGTGTGTGTGTGTGTGTGTGTGTGTGTGTGTGTTTGTATGTATATATTTATTCTACCTGTTATAAAAATAAAAATTGAAATAGTATTTTGATGTAATTAATAGAGTAGAAGTTTTTATCAACTTTTGTATCATCTGTTGCAGAAGACTGTAAGAGCCACAGGGTGGGAAGGAGTATCCAGAAGTATTGCATAACCCCATGGTGAATACCAATAACACCAGGGAGGAGGGCCCTCAGTGGAATGGGGGCAGGAAAGAGGAGATATAAGAGGATGACATGAGGGGAATGGAATAAACATGCCATTTGTTCATACAGTAAAGTTCACAGTTACTATTTGTTAAAAAAGATTTTAAAAAAGAATCCATGCTTTTACAAAGGAAAATGCTCTTGTTGTAACTCACTAGTAAAACATTTGCTTAGCATGTGCCAGGCCCTGGGTTTAATCCTAGAACACAAAAATAATTAGAAAAATACAATAAAAGATACAGTCAGACCACAAGTGCTTGCCTTCTGGAAAAGCAGTAGATGAATAATAGGTTTAGGTTTGGAATGCTATGAGGCAGGGAGACTTTCTTTTCTTCCTCTCTTCTTGGTAGGGCTTAGACCTCAGCCACTCCTAGGGTGACCTTCGCAGTGGGGCCAGAAGCAGGCTCTACCAGGCAAACTCAACCCCGTTTGCCCCAGACTAATAAAAGTTGAATACAGGTAAGGATGATTCACATTTCACATTTAACATTACAGCTTCATTTTAACCGTGTGTGTGTGTGTGTGTGTGTGTGTGTGTGTGTGTGTGCGCGCACGCGCGTCCGTGCGTGTGTATCCAACACTATATCTGAAATTCTGAGACGAACAAAAGAGATGTGAGGGAGCTTCCCAACCCAATTCTGTCACTGTCATTGCTGAACTCACCAACTCACCATTCTGAGGTGGGCAGTGTCCTGGGCCCTCTCTCCCTGAATCCTTCACAACCCTTCCACCTCACTCTCACACCAGTTCGTTCATCGATCCAGGGCTCACATCAGAATTCCCTCCCCTACCTCCTTCCACGGGTCATAATAGCCCAAATTATCATTCAGAACACAGACGTCACATCCTTCTGGGAGTTTCTCCCAGCCTCTGCACTGAGCCAGGAGCACCTTCTCTGCCTTCGCTGGAGTCCCGGCTCATCTCCACGCATTCCTAGTTCTTTCCACCAGACTTTGGATCTGAAATCTAGGTCTCCATGTACTCAGAAGCCAGCACAGGGTGGGCCTAGGCTAGAAAAGAGGAAGGAATACATACAACTTGACGGTGCCTCTTCACTGTCGAACAGTTTTGAGAACCTGGAGAAATGGCAGTAAAAACAAAGATCCTGACCCTGAAAGAGCTTATATTTTACTGAGAAGCTTACCGTCTCAAAAGAGAGAGAAGGGTTGAATTGGGCTCCATCCCAGTGTGCCCGGAGGTGTGCTGCGCGGCAGATGTTTACACCCAACAAGGAGAACAAAACAAGACAGCTTCAGGATGTTGTCACAAACGTGGAGAAGCACTTTGGAGAGCTGTGCCAACTCTTTGCTGCCTATGTACGGAAAACTGCCAGACTGAGAGACAAAGGAGACCTGTTAGTCAGTGAGGTCAGCGAGTTTGCAGACACAGAGACGCCTAATGTGAAGCACGGGCTCAAAAATTTTGCTGAGGAATGGGCCAAACTTCAGGATTATCGCCAAGCAGAGATTGAAAGACTTGAAGCCAATGTGGTTGAACCTTTGAAAGCTTATGGAAACCTGATTAAAATGAAAAAAGAAAACCTCAACACATTGTCAGTAGTGAGGAATCAAGAAGCCAAGGACCTCACTAGGTTAGAAAGAATACGTCAACGAAACCCGTCTGATGACAAAGCAATTTCACATGCAGAAATTGAATTACAGAGAGCTACAATAGATGCGGCCCGAACAACTCACCTCCTGGTGGAAACTATTGATAATTTTGAAAGGCAGAAAATAAAGGACATAAAGAATATATTTTCAGAATTTGTCACAATTGAAATGTTATTTTATGGCAAAGCTTTAGAGATTGCAACTGCTGCCCACCAAAATATAGAAAAGATTGATGAGGATGAAGATTTAGAGGTTTTCCGAAGTTCTCTGAATCCACCAAATTCTTCATCTCCTTTAGCTATTGAAAGCACAGAATCAAAGTCAACAGATCTTGTCTATCTGGAACAGGATAGAACTCCACCTGCTGAACAAGAAAAGACCAACAAGCAGGAGACAAGGATGATAGAGAGATGTTAGGGAAGCTGAAACTTGATTTTAAGAAAACTTCACAGGCTCATTTTTTTTTCTTAAATGACTTGAAATCAATATTACTAAACTATAAAATTTTTATACTCACGTGATAGGCTAAACTGCAATATATAATCCTACTAAGAAATGAAAAATTAAAGGAAATTTATGCTGACAAAAATATGTCAAGTTACATATGCTAAAAAAGTGAAATTTTTTCTTCATTTGCCAACATTCCAAATTAATACAAAAACTTAATTTTTGCTAAGTTGAATTTCAAACAGGAATGTATATGTTTTGATTATGACTTTTAGAAAATCATCACACTCCTCTTCAGATTAATAAAAAGGACAATTATGCAGTTAACTTCAAAAATTCAATACAGCAAAGACAAGTAATAAGACATATCCAGGACTCATGCATATGGACCTGAGGAAAGAACAGTAGCATTGAATTTAATAATCAGTTGTGCATTCAAACTCAAGGAATGCTTGATAACTAAGTAACTTGTTTTTCAATATGTTTTCTTCTCTAAACCAAGTAATTTTAACATATCTACTGTCAAGGGACATTCAGAACAACAAATGAGTTCATGCATGTGGCAACTACAAAAATTTCTTCTACAGGATTATAGGCAGTTTAGTTTTACTGTCCACATGCAGTGAATTAAGATAGACAAGCACCAGCATACTTGTAAAACTATCTTCTTATAATTTTTATCAGAAGAGGTCCAAAAAGAAACACTCTGGACAGACCCACCAAATTCTTAGAAGAACTAATTTGGATCATGGAGACAACCAATTCATACATCTGAATGCAAGCAAATAGAGTGACAAACTGACAGCAAGATAAGAGAGAAGGATGCCAAATGGTTAATGATGAAAAACAAAGTTATGTCACCTTTTATGTTTAAGAATGGATGAACCGTATGACACCAACAGACTCATACTCAATACTGGCTTCTCAATATCAGTGCTTTGAATTTTATTTCTGAGGTTGAAGTTCTTACAGGAAGATGTTTCCATTCAATATTTCTAAAAAAAGGGGATTACTCAGAGTTACAGGTCATGTGTTTTAAATTGTGTAGAAAATGTGTGTGCATAGATGTATGGCATTGAATAAAAAAGTGTTGATATCTTAAAGAATAATGCCCTTGAAAATCATAAATTAATAATCATGTTTACAGGCTTTTAATATTTATTTTTATTAGCATGCAAGGACAGGTTTTGTTATGGTATTTTCAAACAATACCTTTTTCTCTCTTCCTCCCTCCTCCTACCTTTCTCCCTTCCCACATGTGCCTCCCAGCCAACTTGGCCTCTTTTTTGCTTCCATGCTACGTGTTTCCTTTGGTTCTTTTCCCCTTCTCATCACCTTTTGCTCCTCTTGGGGGTTCCCTGTCATGAATCATAGCCAGTACTCAGTCTCATATTTCCTTATTTACATATGTACACTCATTAAAAGTTAGGGGCCACACATGAGTGAAAACACATAATATTTTATTTGTCTTTCTTGGATTGGGTTACCTCATTGTGGTAGGTAGTTTGAATAGATGCCTCCCAAGAGATTTAGGAGTTTTATTAAAGCTTCCTGGATTTCTGGCTACCTGACTGGATGAGTTGTTAGTGGGGGTGGATCTGAATTCCAGTCTAAGATAATCAAAATGCCTGAGTTCTGCATGGAGTTCCTAAATATTCCTGCTGTGCTGGTGGTGTGGCTTTTGGGTTTGGGCTTGTGGTTTTTATCTTTCTGCTTGAACCTGTGAAAGTGAGCCAGCTTCTTTTGCCATTATGGAACTTCCCTTCTATCTTCAATTAATCCCTTCCTCCATAACTGTGCCTTGTTTGGAAGTTCATCCCAGCAACGTGAAGCTGTCTGCAACATTCACTGACTATAGTATTTTCCAATTCCATCCATTTTATTGCAAATTTTCTAATGGCTGGTGTCATAGTCAGCTTCAATTGCTGGGATGATTTTCCATACCAGAGACAGTTATGGGAGGAAGGGAATTTATTTGAAGCTTACAGATCCAGCATAAGTTCCATAATGGAATAAGAAGCTGAGCTCCTTTTACAGGTCCATGTAGAAAGAAATACCATCACTAGTACTCATAAGGAAGCAACTCCATGAACCCCAGGTGGAGCTCAAGCATTCTGCATATATTTAGGCTGGAAATTTCAGATCCACCCCAAAACCTACCTTACGGCTGGACCATAGGATCCATCCACAGTGATGTCTCTTCCAGCCAGGCAACTGGAAATCCAAGAAGCATTAATAAAGTGAATGTATTTGGGGACATCCATACAAAATCTTAGAGCTTGGTCATATAATTTGATATTTAGCTTTTAGAGAAATCTCTACTGCACCAATTTTATACTTCCACCAAGAGTGAATTATCATTCTACCTTTCCCACAACCTCACTAACATTTGTTGTCATTAGTTTCCTTGATGAGAGCCATTCTCACTGGAGTGAAATGACATCTTTATGTGGTTTTAATGTTCATTTTATTCCATTTCACTCATCATTTGTGTTTCTTCTTTTGAAAACTGTCCATTTCATTAGCCCATGTATTGATTGACAACTTTCTTTTCTCAGTGTATAGTTTTTGCATTTCTTTATATATATATTAGATATCAATCTTCTGTCAGAGGATTAGCCAGCAAAGATATTTTTCTATCTTTTTTATTTTAAATATATATATGTACATACATATATATATTTAAATATTTATTTATTATTTTTATTTATTTATTAGAGAGAGAGATAAAGTCAAATAGTGAGAGAGGGAAAGAATGAGCATGACAGGGCCTCTAGCCATTGCAAACAAACTCCAGATGTATGCACCATCTTGTGCATCCAGCTTAGGTGGGTCCTGGGGAATCAAACCTGGGTACTTGGCTTTGTAGGCAAGCAGCTTAACCACTAAGCCATCTCTCTAGCCCTTCTCCCATTCTTTAGGCTTACGATTTGCTTTCCTGTACTTGCCTTTGCTGTGCAGAAACTTTTATATTCATGTATTTGCTGATTCTTCAAAGTATTTCCTGTGCTTTTGTATTCTTCTGGAGAAATTTCTTACCTATACCTTCCATTGCATCTTCATGTTTTCCTAGTATGTCACCAGTTCTGGCTTTATATACAAAATACTTTATGACCCACTTTGAATTGATCTTTGTGCAGGAGGAGAGATGTGGGCCATGTTCCACTCTTCACAAAGTTTTCTTTGTAAAGATCTTTCATGTCATCGATGAGGCTTATTCCTAGTTTCCCTTGTTTGGTTTCATTCTTTTATTTATTAAGAACTTTCCTGTACCTGGATGGGCCTCTTTTTGTCAGATTCAGAAAACTTTCTTCTATAATTTTATTAAAGATATTCTCTATTCTTTTGGATCTTTCCCTTCACGTATGCCTATGAATTGAATGTTTAGTCTTATTAAGAAGTCTATCTCAGACTTCCAGGCAAGAAGTGGCATAGTAGCCATGCCAAAACAACCTAGGGAGGGAAATAAGCAGGAAAACAGCAAAATATACTCTTCTACTGAAAAGTGAAAGTGTATAAGGCATTATCAAATATGGCAGAGAAGCAGGACTGACCCAGAGCTTCTAGCAAGCAGGATCCCAGCCAGAATCCCCCTGTGCCACCAGTGGCCCCAGTCCATGGGCCCACCCAGCCAGGTACAGAGCTGCAGAAGCAGAAGCCAGGTATAGAGATTTTTCCATTCACACCAGCCTACTTGCAAAGTCAAGAAACCTGAAGAAGGGACCAGCTGAGCAGCTGCTGAAGGAGAATACAACTGGGACCTGCTTAGCAGCTCTGGTATAATTCCAGATACCCTGCACAGCCTCTCTTCCCCCAATCATCATTGCATGAACCACCTGAGAACTCATCCACCCCCAGCCACACAGCATCCATCACATCCAATCAGATCAGCAGATCCAGTGACCCAAGTAGCTTAACTGAGTCCACAGTGCAACAGAGAGGGACTAAGGTGGATACTCATCATAGGTGAGATTGGAAGCCATCCCAAAAGGTAACAGGGCCTACTTACACAAAGTTAGGTAAATAAGCCTACACTGAAAGTGCTAATCTCACCTTTCACGTCAATCTTAAACAATCCTAAGATTCATTTGGAACCACAAAAACTCGATTATCCAAAACAATTTTGAGCAACAAAAATAAGGCAGGTGGTATACCCACATCTGATTTTGACCTATATTACAGAGCCATAGTAACAAAAACAGCATGGTACTGGCACTAAAACAGACATGTATATCAATGGAACAGAATAGATGACCCAGATACTAAGTCAAAGAAGCTACAGCCATCTTATTTTTGACAAAAATGCCAAAAATATTCATTGGAGAAAAGACAGTCTCTAACAAATGGTTCTGGGAAAACTGGTTATCTATATGTAGAAGATTGAAAATAAATCCTTATCTCTCTCCATGCACAAGAATCAAGTCCAAATCAATCAAAGACTTTAATATCAGACCTGAAACTCTGAAACTCCTAGAGGAAAAAGCAAGGGAAACACTTCAACATATTGCTATAGATGATGACTTTCTGAATATAATTCCAGGTGCCCAGAATATAAAATCATTAATCATCCACTGGGATCTCATGAAATTACAAAGCATTTTTACAGCAAAGGACACTGAATAGAGCAAAGAGGCAACATACTTAGTGGGAGAAAATCTTTGCCAGCCATTCATCTGACAGAGGATTAATATCCAGGATATATAAAGAACTCAAAAAATTAAATGAGAAATCAATCAACCGAATTAACAAATGGGTTATGAAATTAGATAGTTCTCAAAAGAAATACTGATGGCATATAAACATCTACAAAATGTTCTATATCATTATCAGGTAAATGCAAATTAAAACTACTTTGAGATTCTACATCACTGCTGTCAGAATGGCTATCATCAAGAAAACAAATGACAATAAATGCTAGTGAGGATGCAGAAAAAGAGGAACACTTCTACACTGTTGGTGGGAATGTAAACTGGATATAGCCATTATAGAAATCAGTGTGGAGGTTCCTGAGACCACTAAAAATAGATTTACCATATGACCCAGCTATCCCACTCCTAGGTATATATCCTAATCTTAACTCTAACCCTACCTTAGAGATAGTTGTACATTCATATTTATTGCAGGTCTATTCATAATAACTAGAAAATGGAACTTGCCTAGATGTCCCTCAACTGATGAATGGATAATGAAGATGGGGCACATTTATACAATGGAGTTCTATTCAGCAGTAAAGAAAAACATTTGCAGAGAAATAGGTGGATCTGGAAAGGATTATACTAAGTGAGGGAACCCAGGCCCAGAATGCCAAATGCCACATGATCTCTCTCATATGTGGATCCTACCTACAAATGTTTAGATTTGTGTGTGAGTTGGAGTAAAATTCGATTGTTGTGGTCAATGAGCTAAATAGAAAGAGACTATGAGGGAGGGAGGAGTGGGCAGGACTTAAGGGGATGGTATTGTATCTATGTAAGTAGATGAATGGTCTAAGTGAGGTCAGGGGAAGAGACTGATTAAAGGAATGGTGGGGTAGGGTTAATCAAAAGTCAAGATGTTATGAATAAGCCATATGGGAACCTTCTTTTTTGGACAAAAGCATACCCAGAAGTCATAGATTGTTACCAGGAACATTTCAGTTCCAGGGATGGGATACCTTCCAGTGAGTTTTTGGCCAGGGAGTTCCTTGATCCCCCTAAAACATTACAGGCCATTGCCGAGGCTCTTGGTTTCCCACCAGGAATAGATACTAAGACCTTATTGCTAAGATTCCATATGCTTGGGTTGCAAGGTCACTGAGAAATCAAGCTGAAGCTGAGCTGAAAACCTCCTTCCTATTGACCAGCTGACAGAAAGCTGGAGAAAACTACACTGCATGCACCCCTATAGGAGAGAGAATTCACCAGTGGAGATAAACACCAGTGAATACTGCAAGCCTCAAGTTTGGCCAGCCAGGCCAAATGAACCAATGGGTGCAATCGTGTCATGTCTGTTATGCATGAAACCAATCATTCTCTAATTGCTCTGGAGGCCCACTCCATGGAAGGGAATACATGCCTGGTACTGAAAATTTATGACATGGAGAGGTCATGAATCCTAAGAGTGTAATACCTGTTGGTGTCTGGCTAAATGTATATGTTATGCCCACCAAACTGCCTGATAATCACTTTTCTTAATGTTAATACCCATATATTAATGTTACTCTCACTTTTGGTTAGAGAAGCTTCCCTTTTCAGATGGTGGTGAACTCTGGAATGATTCAAAAAGCACCTTAGTGGTGAGAAGAAGTGACAGAGAAGTGTTCAACACTGAGACATCTCTATCACACCTTCCAAGACTCAGGGTCCATTGCAGAAGAGGAGACAGAACGATTGCAAGAGCCAAAGGAAGGCTAGGACTGCTTACAATGCAGGACACAAAATGGCCTGCATATCCATGACTCACAATGTCTGGTACTACCTACACAGACCCTTATAATAGGAGCAATAGATGATGACATCAAAATAAAAGAAAAACTAATTGAGAGGAAAAGGGGATATGATGGAGAGTAGATTTGTGAAGGGGAAAGTGGGGGAGGGGAGGGGATGATCATGGTTTGTTGTCTAAAATGATGGAAGTTGTCAATTTAAAAAGTTTTAAAAATTAAAAAAATAAGGCCTTCATGACCCCACAGTGAATGTCATAACCCCACTAAGGATGCCCCCCCAGAGTAATGCTAATAGGCTTGAAGGTATAAATGAAAAAATGAAAAAAATAATAAAAGAAAAAAGGTAATGGAGATAGTAATGGGCATTACAAAAAAAAAAAAAAAAGCAATGAAGGAAGGAATCCTGGCTTTAGGCAGGTCAGCCTATGGAAGTTCACATGATTCTCTCTGACTCCTTTGTAATTCTCCATATTTTTACAGATCATAATCCCAAGCAACCTCTCCTACATGATTGTAGCTGTTGTTAAAATGGAACACTGACTGGTCCAGCTCAGAGAAATTATTCTTTCTTGATAACTGCTATTTATTGAGAACTTTGGTTGGACAGACTTGATTAAATGTCCATTCTTGTGCTGAAAGGAAGTCCTTGTCTTTATAGCTTCATCATAGCACATAGAATGTAGAAGTGGCTCTTAGAATGATAGGACATAAAGATAATTTCAAAGATAATAATATCACATGATGATGTTCACTTTAGCTATTTTAACCAATTTACAATGTTAGATATTTTATATAAAACACACAAACACACATTTTGAGGCGGTTTTTATAGCAAAGGTTGGCCTCAAATTAGCTATATAGTTGAGGCTGGCCTTGAACTTTTTTTTTTTTTTTTTTTTTTTTTTTTTTTTTTTTTTTGGTTTTGCAAGGTAGGGTCTCACTCTGGTCCTGACCTGGAATTAACTATGTAGTCTGGGTGGGCTGGATCCTCCTACCTGAACTCGGCTCTGGCCTTGAACTCTTTATCCTCCCTGCCTCCTACTCCCAAGTACTTGATTCCTAGAATGTACTACCATGTCAAGCCTACACCATATATTTCTTGTGGGCACAATCATAGAGATAGAGTAACTAGCATCTCTTCATTGGTGCCATGAGCAATGTTACATGCCTTAGTCAGGATGGCAACTTTTGACATTCTGCTATCAAGATCCAATGGATTAGAAAGATAAATCTATGGCATCTGCTATAACCCTGCCAATGAAGTCAAAACTGGAACAAGTATATGATTTTAAAGTTTAAGGAATCTCACAATTCTTTTCACCTAAATGCTATTCATTGAGAGAAGTTAAGCATAGATCTTCTTTTATTCTGTGGAAGAGCTCTGAACCTGCCCGGAATAGCAAGATGTCACACAGAAATGTATAGAGACTCACCCTATAATATATAGAGCTCATGATGACATAGCAGCACAGGCTGAAGTGGCCTTTCTTAAATAAAATTTTACAAAAAAATAGAAATAAAACAGCAATTTATTCAAATCTCATCAGCAATGTCTTCTTAGAGGGTTTATATGTTTATGTATATTACACTAAAAAAAAGTGTTAGAAGACATAAAAATGGCCTGCAGGTTTAGTATTTATTAAAAGTACAAATTAGACTATGGTCATACCACCCTGAATGCACACATCTTTTCAGAAATACAAATTAGAAACATAATGAACTATCATTGTTTATTATATTAGGAAATCTGCAGAAATTCTTCCAATGAATGTATAGTTAAAGAAACTTCTACATTATATTACTCACTGAAGCATTGTTCACAATAAATATGCCTATAAACACAGAAAAAGGATAAAAATACATATATACACACAGTGGATGCTATTTAGCCTTAAATTTAATGAAGGAGAAAGTAGGTCCTGAAGGAAGATTGAGACATTTGAGAGATGTTAGTCAAAGAAGTAAAATCTGAGTTACAAGGAATACATTCAAGCAATCTATGGTATAACTTGGTGACTACAGTTAATAACATTGTATTATACATATGAAAGGCAGTGAAAGTACAATTTAAGTATTTTTACCAAACCAAAATGATAAGTATATGAAGTAAGTAATTTGTTAATAAACTTAGTTGGACACTTCTTTAATGCAGTCTTAGCTCAAAGCATAATATTTTCCATCTTAATATATATTATCAGTAAAAAAATAAATTTAAAAATAATTGACTTAAAGTGGGATCTCAAGGTCAAGCAGTCATATGAAATTCTGGCACCAGCCCCAGGGACCCATAAGCTCGTGTTTTGTACCCAAACTCCATCCCTATCTCACTTTACCCATGCTCCCAAGCATTGTGCCCCTAACCCAAGACCAGAAAGTCAGGCATCCTTGAGGAAATTGACCCCAGTTCTCTGTGCCCTTGCATTAGTGGAGTTCCACAGCCTGCACTAACCTCCCCCAGCACCTGCCACAGTCTAAAAATTGGCAGGCACTAATGAACTCCCTTAATCATGAGATCAGGAGCCTGTATGAAACCTCAACCCATTCCTACACTTTCCAGTCCAGACCTACATATATACAACCAGCCCATGCCAATTTGGATCAAGACTGATCAGGCCACTCAGCACAGGCTACACAAGAGCCACTGTGGCTGCATTCTCAGCAAGCAAAAGCACTATCTCAAAGTGAGCAGACCCTCCCTAATGTAAAACAAATAACACAATAAACAGAGGCAAGACATCCCCACCAAGAATGTCTAGTTCCAGACTAGAAGCCTCCAATAAAAACAACTTAGAGGATACTCCAGGCATAGAATTCAAAAATGCAATTATGGGGCTGGAGAGATGGCTTAGCAGTTAAACACTTGCCTGTGAAGATTAAGGACTCCAGTCTGAGGCTTGATTCTCCAGGACCCACGTAAGCTAGATGCCCAAGGGGGTGCAAGCATCTGGAGTTCATTTGCAGTGGCTGGAGGCCCTGGTGTGCCTATCTCTCTCTCTCTCTCTCTCTCTCTCTCTGCCTATTTCTGTATTCTCTCAAATAAATAATAAAATATTTTTAAATGCAATTATGACAAGCATACTAAAAAAATTAATGAGGCCATGAATGAATGGCTAAATAAAATGGAAGATAATCAAAAAAATTAATAGATGGCTAAATAATATGGATGAAAGTCAACAATAGCAACAACAAAAAATGAACTCAATGGAATAAGAAATGAACACAAAGAGCATATGATAAAATTCAGGAATGAAATTCAAGAGACAAAAAGAAAGTCAAACACAAAAATCCGTAGCCTTTGTATATACCAATAACAAGCATAGTAGAAAAAATCAAGGAAACAGTTCCATTTACAGTGGTCACAAAAATTTTAACTAAATCAGAGTATGGTAGCAGATGCCTTTAATCCCAGCACTTGGGAGGCAAAGTTAGAAGGCTCACCATGAGCTGGAGACCACTCAGAGGTTTACATAGTGAATTCCAGGTCAGCCTGGCTAGAGTGAAACCCTACCTTGAAAAAAAAAATCTTAACCATTTTAGAATATCCCTAACCAATAAAGTGAAAAGCCACTATAATGAAAGATTAAAACATTGATGAAATAAATTATGGAAGAAAGAGAAGTTGGAAAAATCTCCCATGATTAAAGTTACCACAGTAGCCTAAGGAATAGGACAAGCAATTATTGCAATCAAATGAAGCTAAAAAACTACTGAAGTGCTTAGAAAACCACTAACAAGTCATAGACAACCTATATAATGTGGAAAAAATGCCAGCTACGCATCTGACAGAAGTTTAGTATCTAGAATATACAAAGAACTCTAAAAATAACTTTTAAAAATCCCTAAAAATGAGGCAGGGAACTGAGTACAAAGTTATCAGAAAAAGAAATTCAAATGCCCAATAAACATCTAAACTGATGTTCAACATCTTTAGAGATCAGGGAATTGCAAATTAAAGTACTTTGAAATTCCATCTCATTCTGGTCAAAATTGCTATTATCAAAAAAAAAAAAAAAAAAAAAGATCAAATAACTAAAGCCAGAGAGCCATGAAAGATGAGGAACCTTTATTACTTGTTGGCAAGAGTGCAAACTTGTACTGCTACTATGGAAATCAGTATGGAGGTTTCAAAAAAATCTACTAATCTACCATTTAATCCAGATATGTCACTTATGAGCATATACCTAAAGACTGTTCTCTTTTCTATAGGGATACTTACTTGCTCAGCCATGTCTGTTGCTGCTCTATCACAATAGCTAAGATGCTCATCAGCTGATAAATATATGATGAAGATGTGGTTCATATACACAATGGAATTCTACTCAGCAGTAAAGAAAGGAAATAATGAAATTTGCAGGAAAATGGGTAAACCTAGGGGAAAAAAAATCCTTCTAAGCAAGGTTACACAGACTCAGAAAGATGAACACTGCATATTCTCTCTCATCTGTATATCCTAAGATGAACCACTTTGATTTGTTGTAAGTTGTAGTAAGCATCAATAGTACTAAGAAGCTAGAATGAGGCTTGGAGAGAAGGAATGAAAGAAGTAGACTTATGACCACCTTATGAGGGAAAAGACATTCAGTCCAACTTTAAAATTCCCCATAGTTTTTTAACAAAAACAACACTTCAAACATCCCCACAATCTCTTAATTATGATCCTCCAAACCAAAACACAAGATACATACACATAATGACACAGAGAAAACCTTCACCCTTCAAAAGATGGCATAACAAAAAAAGATCAAACCAAGACATAAAACAAGCAGGACAAATATCAAATTCTGTAGCTCTATGTCCAGTATATAAGCTCCACAAAAATGTCTCTTGGGTTCCAATTTGCCTCTTCATCTTGACGACCTAAACCCCAGGGAAATCTCCATCCAAAGCCAGCAAGTTTCCTTTGTGGCCATTCTATATTCATGGCAATTCCAAAATTCTGGGGTCTCTAATACTATCTCATTGTTCATCCTCATGGCTCTTTTGGGTCTCCAGGCAGATAGTCCAACCAGCTTTCCTCTAAGGTCACCTTACCCCTACCTTTTCCTTAAGCCTCCTCTGAAACCAAGTTTCTTATGATTATCTTTACTATTTGCTAATATTAGCAAGAACTTGTACTATGGAAAATTTATTTCTAAGGACATTACAATCTTTATTTCAAGATTTTACAGCAGAAGTACACACAGTTATCTCAAGTATAGGTTAGACCTGTAGAATCAGAAATATTCTGATTTGCTGAAGGCACTCAACCAGTAACTAGCAGATTGCAAGGTCAAATCCAAAGTAATATGAATTTACTTCTATGATTATTTCCTCTCCCCTTTTCCTGTATTAATAATTTATGTACCAAGGAAATGTTCCTTCCCAAACTTTGGAATTACCAAGGTAAGAATATAGATGTATCAAAGGACAGCATTCACCAGCAAGCTAAGAGACGGGGTATATCCACATCCTTTTCCCTTATTTACGTATAGATTGCTGAAACTCCATTTCTCCTTGATAAATGGAAGGACAAGTATTAATAGATGGTAGTAATAACATACCAAGAATAGAAATTAGATATAGCAACAAAAGAAAGTTATACTCTTTTACTACTTCCTTTGAAGATGCTAAGTACCATTCTAAGTATAATAAAACACTGTATCTGTTTGATCCCATAAATTTCCTGTGTAGTAAGCATTATAGCCTTCATTAAATAGTGGGCATATTTCATATTACCAGTATGGAAGATGAGTCACAAAGAAGTTATCTTTCACAAAGCTACAGTGGATAAAATAGGCAGAGGTCTCAGGGTTTTTTGTTTGTTTGTTTTCTAATTCTAGTCTCTGTCATTTCCAATACAAAGTGATCACTTTTAATGGCAACATTTAGAAAAACTGGTTGATAAAGCTTTTGACCAATTCATTTGTGAAAAATATAAAATATGTGTGGAGGAGAACCTTTACTAATAATGAATGAAAAGCACATACCTTTTAGAACTTCAAGTGCAAACCAAAGAGAACAAACATACACACAATAGGAGTGCATGGACTTTTCATTGAGGATCAGTAATTATCTTGATTTTGTTGATTCCTTTTGAGAAAACCTAAAAAGCCAAATGAAGACCAGTCATTAGGAAATCAATAGTTTCACAGAGTATATAGTAAGTTGTTCTAAAATTTAATTAATGATCTATCAAAATATAGCCAACTTGACTGGAAAAGCAGAGGCCAAACTTGATTACCACCTTTCTGGGGCAGTGGAAATGGAGACTGAGTCTATGGACTGTGTTGGAGGTTGCTCACAGCATCTGGTTAAATCAACTGCTAATTATCATAAATTGTTGCTTACCTTACTCTCTTTGTAATCTGAAATTGTTCATCAATGGAATATGATAAAAAGGATGTCAGGGAACTCATGAAACAGTTTATTCCAGTTTTGAAAAACAACTGTGATAAATGTGAAGTTTTCCTGAAATTAAAAGAATTCCATTTATTTATTATCTACCACTTCCAGGAATAACAAAAATTATTTTCTTATCATTTTCTTCTTCAGAAATGACTTACAATTTTAAATAATTTTAAAAAGTATCTTTGAAATTGACAAAAATGTTATCAAATAAAACGACAGTAAATTGAATAGAGGGAAAGGAAAAATAGGGAAAATGAAGTCTAAAAGAAGGAGTGAATAGATTTCTGGGTAAGATGGCAGCATAGGAGCCACACCAAACCAGCTTAGGGAGGGATTTAAGCAAAACCACAGTAAAATACACTCTTCTTCTGAAAAGTGAAGGAGTATAGCTTATTCTTAGACACAGCAGAGAATCAGGAGAGACCAAGATCCACCAGAAAGGAGGAAAAGGGCCAGAATCCCACTGAGATGCTTGCAGACTCTGATCTGCACAATCCGCATACCTGGTACTGCCCATCAGGCTTCGCTGAACAGCAGCATCAGAGACCAAACAAGGGGGTTTTCCAACGTCATTTGCTTTCCTGCTAAGTCAAAAAATCTGAAAGACAGCTGAGATCAACTAAGGAGCTACTGAAAGGGATACAGGAGGGACTGGGTGAGCAACTCCAGGCTTCCTGAACTCTTCCATCTCCCAACCATCAGAACCAGGAAACCTCCAGCATTCAGCCCCTGGTAGCAGCGCATGCAGCACAGCTGAACAGAACTCCAGCTCCACAGCACAAACTGGAGGGATAGAGATGGGCATTCAGCATTGGTGAGATTGGAAGCCACCCCAAAAGGGAACGAGGCCAACTGACAAAAAAAAAAAAAAAAAAAAAAAAAAAAAAAAAAGGTACATAGGCCTGCATTGGAAGGGAAGTACTAATCTCTCTGTGTCAGGGCAGGTTATAGGTTTCATATTTTTGGTTGGCTTTACCATTTTCTTCTTTTTATTATTTTTTTATATTTTATTTATTTAAGACAAATAGGCAGAGAAAGAGAGAGTGAGAGACAAGGAGAGAGAGAGAGAGAGCATGCCAGGGCCTCCAGGAACTGTAAACAAACTTCAGATGCATGCCCCCCCCCTTATGCATCTGTCTTATGTAGGTCCTGGAGAATTGAACTGGGATCCTTTGGTTTTGTAGGCAAACATATAACCACTAAGCCATCTCTCCAGTCCTGGTTTTACCATTTTCAAATAAGCTATATTTGGGGGTTGAAAATTGTTGCCTTTGATGCTTTCAGATTTATAGAGCCTTTGACTTTTGCTTCTGTCATTATTGGGAGCAAGGTCTGATTCAGATCCAGGCTGACCTGGAACCCAATTCAAAACAGAATTCTCTACCTCTCAGATGACAGGATTAAGGGTGTAGAGCAACACACACCCTTAGGGATTTGGGCTTTATAAGACTATCTGTTTTAATTCCCACACTTGTATACTCTGTGCTTGTTTTTATTGAATGTGTATATTGCTTACTTGAAGTTTAGAATTTGCCAGTAAATTCTTCCACCCAGTACACTAGAATATTTGCTTAGCAAGCAAATTCAACACCTAGGATTATTTCTGCTGTTGGATTGGGGTACAAGAGCTAAACTTGGCACCTTAAACTTATATCCTGAAAGTACATAAAGGTGGATCCCCACATCTAAGAATGTTGCAGATAAGTAGAAAACCCAAGCATCAAATCAATTCAGGATGCAAAAGTCACTACATTATAATACAAGAAACACAAAGAATCAAGACAATGCAATCCCACCAAAAATTATAAATCCATCAGAAATGATCACCAATGAGACTGTTTTAGATGAAATGTCTGAAAAAGATTTCCAAAAAAAAAATGATTTTATCCATGCTCAAAGAAATCAAAGAAGAAATCAAAGGAATCAAAGAGGAAAACAAAGGGATTAAAGACAAAACAAACTCCTGAAACAGAACCAGCTTAATGAAATAAGAAGGTAATTACAAGACCTGAGTAAGGAAATAGAAATACTGAAGAAAAACCAGGCTGAAATTATAGCTCTGAAGAACACAGTTGGTCAAATAAAAAACTGTGGAAAGTCTCACCAGTAGAATGAATGAAGGAGAGAACAGAATATCTAAACTAGAAGACCAGGTGGCAGACATAATACAGTCCAACAAAAAGAAATGCAAGCTAATAAGAAGGTATGGATCAGAATTTCAAGATATCCAGGACACTATGAAAACATTAGACATAAGAATTCAGGGTATAGTAGAAGGAGGAGAATTTCAATTGGGATGCTTTGTAGGTGTTTTCAACAAAATCATCAAAGAATAATTTCCCAAAATTGGGAAAGAAATACCAATGTAGATACAAGAAGCTTATAGAACACAAAACAGAAAAAAAAACTAGAAAGAATCTCTCCAAATCATGTTATAAATAAACTAATAAACATGCAAACCAAGGAAAATATATTGAAAGCAGTTAGACAAAAAGCAAGTCACCTACAAAGGCAAGCCTATCAGAATAACAGCAGATTACCCAACTCAAACTTTAAAAGCCAGAAGGGCATGGAATGATGTATTCCAAGTTCTGAAAGATAAAAACTCTCCAATATGATTACTTCATCCTGTAAAGATATCCAAATTGATGGAGAAATAAGGACATTCCACAACAAAAACAGGCTAAAGGCATTCATGACAACTAAGCCAGCTCTACAGAAAATACTTGAAGGAATCCTTAATGCTGAAGAGAAAACAAAACACACACATGACAAAATAGGGAAAATAAACATATTCAAATAACAGTTAAAACAAGTGAGTAAAGGGACAACAGGAAGCACTACAAACCAAGAAGAATGGAGAGAATACATATTTTCAATAATACCTCTTAATATCAATGGCCTCAATGCCCCAACCAAAAGACACAGACTTGCAGACTGGATTATAAAGCAGGATCCTGCCATTTGTTGCCTCCAGGAAACTCATCTCTGTCTCAGGGTGAAAGGATGGAAAAAGGTATTTCAAGCGTATGCACCTAGGAAACAAGTGGGTGTTGCTATCCTAATATCTGACAGGATAGACTTCAAAGCAACATTAGTGAAGAAAGTAAAGAATGTCACTTTATACTGGTTAAAGGAACACTCCAACAGGAGGACATTATAGTCCTAAACATATATGCACCTAACATGGGGGCTTCCAATTTCATGAAACAAACACTATTAGAGTTAAAGTTACAGATAACACCAAACAAAATTGTAGTGAGTGCCTTCAATACCCTACTCTCATTAATTGACAGGTCATCCCAGCAAATAAATAAATAAATAAATAAATAAATAAATAAATAAATAAATAACAAAAAACAAAAAACAAACAAAAATAGAAACATCTGGATTAAATGATGTCATGGAACAAATGGACCTAACAGATATAAACAGAACATTCCAGCAGCACATGGAACATTCTCTGAAATAGACCATGTATTAGGGCAGAAATCAATTCTTAACAAATACAATAAAATTTAAATAATCCCTTGTACTCTATCTGACCACAATGGGATTAAACTGCAAATCAGCAACAAGAAAAAGTACAGAGCATACAGAAATTCATGATGACTAAACAGTACACTATTGAATGATGAATGGGTCATTGAAGGAATCAAAAAGGAAATCAATAAATTCATATAATTAAATGATGATGAGACTATAACATACCTAAACCTTTGGGACACAATGAAGGCAGTCCTAAGAGGGAAAGTTATAGCTCTAAGGGCCTATATTAAGAAATTATAGAGTTCACAAGTAAGACAATTTAATACTTCACCTCAAGGCCTTGGAAAAAGAAGAACCACGCAAACCAAAAATCAGTAGACAGGAAGAAATAACAAAGATTAGGGTAGAAATTAATGAAATCAAAACAAAAAAATATTCAAAGAATCAATGAAACAAAGGTTTGGTTCTTTGAAATAATAAGCAAGATGGATGAACCCTTAGCAAATCTGACCATAACAAAGAGAGAGGAGACAAAAATTAATAAAATTAGAGAGGGAAAAGGCACCATTACAACAGATACCAAAGAAACTCAGAAAATCATAAGGACATACTTTAAAAATATATATGCCTCTAAGTTTGAAAATCTGAAGGAAATGGATGATTTCCTTAATTCATATGACCTACCAAAATTAAATAAAGATGAGATAAACCATTTAAATAGACCTATAACAAGTACAGAGATCCAAGCAGTTATAAAAAGTTTCCCAACTAAAAAAAGTTTAGGCCCAGATGGATTCACTGGTGAATTTTACCAGGCCTTCATGGAAGTCATAACCCCACTGCTTCTCAAACTTTTCGATAAAATAGAAAAGTAAGGAATTCTACTGAACTCCTTCTATGAAGACAGCACCACCCTGTTACCAAAACCAGACAAAGACAGAAGAAAGAAAGAAAATTATAGACCAATCTCCCTCATGAATACAGATGCAAAAATTATGAACAAAATATTGGCAAACAGAATACAAGAATATATCAGAAAGATCATGCAATCTGACCAAGTAGGTTTCATCCCAGAGATGCAGGGATAGTTCAACATATGCAAATTGATAAATGTAATACATCATATAAATGGTCTGAAAGACAAAAATCACTTGATCATCTCAATAGATGCAGAAAAGGCATTCAACAAAATCCAACATCCCTTCATGGTAAAAGTATGGAAGAAACTGGGACTAGAAGGAACATATCTCAACATAATAAAAGCTATTTATGACAAACCTACAGCCAACATAATACTAAATGGAGAAAAACTTGAAGCCTTTCCACTAAATTCAGGAAGAATACAAGGGTTTCCACTTTCCCCACTTTTACTTAATAGAGTACTGTAAGTCTTAGCTATAGCAATAAGGCTAGAAACACTCATAGAAGGGATATAAATTGAAAGAAAGAGTTCAAATCATGATTATTTGTAGATTATATGATTCTATACATAAAAGACCCTAAAGACTCTACCACAAACTTAGAGCTGATAAATACTTTTATCAATGTAGTATGTTACAAAATAAACACACATAAGTCAATAGCTTTTCTATATACTAACAAAAAGTATGCAGAAAATGAAATCAGGGAATCTCTCCCATTCATGATTGCCTCAAAAAACATAAAGTACCTTGGAATAAACTTAACCAAGGAAGTGAAGGATCTCTACAATGAGACCTTTAAAACACTCAAGTGAGAAATTGCAGAGAACACAAGAAATGGAAAGACATCCCATGTTCTTGGATCAGAAGAATAAATATTGTGAAAATGTCAATCTTACCAAAAGCAATCTACACATTTAATACTATCCCCATTAAAATTCCAATGGCATTTTTCACATAAATAGGAAAAAAATCCAAAAGTTCATTTGGAAGCACAAAAAACCTCGAATAACCAAAACAATTTTGAGCATCAAAAATCAGGCTGTTTTACCATACCTGATTTTAAGCTATATTACCAAGCCATAGTAACAAAACCAGCACAATACTGGCACAAAGACAGACATGTAAATCAATGGAACAGAATAGAGGACCCAGATATTAATCCAGACAGCTAGTACCATCTGACTTTTGTCAAAAATGCCAAAAATATTCAATGGAGAAAAGACAGCCTCTTCAACAAGTGGTGCTGGGAAAACTGGATATGTATATGTATATGTAGAAGAATGAAAATAGATACTTGCCTTTCTCCATGCACAAGAATCAAGTCCAAGTGGATCAGGGGTACTAATATCAGACCTGAAACTCTGAAATTGCTAGAAGAAATAGTAGGGAAAACCCTTCAACATATTGGCATATACAATGACTTTCTGAATATAATCCCAATTGCTCATGAAATAAAACCCACTGGGATCTCATGAAATTACAAAGCTTTTGTACATCAAAGGACACTGTGATTAGAGTAAAGAGACAACTTACAGAATGGGAGAAAATCTTTGCTAGCTACACATCCGACAAAGGATTAATATCCAGAATACACAAAGAACTCAAAAAACAGAACAATAAGAAATCAAATAACCCAATTAAAAAATGGACTATGGAACTAAATGGAGAGTTCTCATCAGAAGAAATACAGATGGCATATAAACATCTAAAAACATGTTCTACATCCTTAGCCATCAGGGAAATGCAAGTTAAAACAACTTTGAGATTCCATCTCACTCCTGTCAGAATGGCTACCATCAATTCTACACAACAGTAAGGAAAAATGACGCAAATCAATTTGAAGAAAAATGGTCAAACTTGAAAGAGATCATTCTTAGTGAACTCACCCAATCACAGAAAGATAAGCATGGTCTCACTCATCTGTGGCTCCTAATATGTATTTTTCCAAGATGTTGACACACCTAATAAACATCTAGAGGATGGGACAATAGGGATGGTGGGGTGGGAGGAAGGGAAAGTGGGGGAGGGACAAAAACCTGGACCCAGATGGAAATGGTACCATAAAATCCTATATCCTGAAAGACATACTAAATGGTTGAACTTGCATCAGGTACCTGGAGAGGGTATGAGGAAAACTAACTTCAATCTTCTCCCATTTCTCTCTCTATCACTCCCTCTTTTCTCTCTTCTCTCTTTCTCTTTCATATTACCTATACTTTTTCTTCCTTCTTTTCCCTTGGCACTGACCTGTAACTACCAATACCAGCATGTGGTTAATATCCACAATTAGCTGTTGATCAGTGAGTCCTACATGGTTTCCCACAAGAAGACAGATTTTTGTCAGAGTACTTTATGACCCACCAAAGGTTGTTGGTAAGACCCTACCCTGAAGACACCATATGCTGTTGAGATGGAACATGGAGAGACCTGGATGGAATCTAGAAGAGAATCAGTCCCCAGACAGCTTGTCTAGTGCCAGAATTTGCTACATAAGTGACTGGGGGAAAATGACCAACATCTGTCTAAGCAACTCATGATCTGAGCTACTCAGCAGCAAACAACCTGACATGATGCTCACACAAGGGCAATAGTGGCAAACAGCTATGGTGGGTTACCAACTGCTCTAGATTTGGCTAATGGATCCACTCAGTGGAATGGAACCCATACCTGGAAATGGGAAACAAGTAAGAGCCATATCCAAAACTGAGCCCACTCTCCAATATCAAGCTCCCACCAATAGTGGGATACAAGAGGGCTGACACCCATTCAGTTCTCTCTAGAACAATAATGGTTATCCATGTATCTTGCACTGACCTCATTCTCCATTAGAGAATCTGCTTCTCTTTCAGATGGATGCAAAACCTGAGGAGAGAATCAGCCCATCGCACCTCACCAGGGCACCAGCTGAAGCCATAGAGTTACAGGGGAAATGAGCAGGAGTGTTACTTTATTGGTGAACCTGGTACCAGCACAAGGGCGAAGGAGATAGACACAAAGAACACTCAACCCCTACCAAATCAGATATCTAGAGACACAGGACTCACAAAACCTCATCACTGAAATAGACCTAAAATGTACCCAACATGGCTCAGGGAAATTCGTGGAAGAGAGGACGGAAAGACTGTTAGAGCCATGAGTTGGGTCATTATACACAGAGTCATTGCCTCTCCCACATAACTGATGGCTACCCCGATAAGGCAAGACCCACATCAACCATGGGGGGAGAACAGCATGGCTGTATATATATTATATACATAACTAATAAAAAATATTTTTAAAAAGCTCAAAAATTTCATAAAATGAAAAAAAGAAAACAAATGGCAATAAATGATGACAAGGATGTGGAAAAGGGGGAACCCTTCTACACTGTTGATGGGAATGTAATGTGGTCCAGCCATTGTGGAAATCAGTGTGGAGGTTCTTGAGACAGCTAAAAATAGATTTACCATATGATCCAGCTATAGCACTCCTAGGCATATATCCTAATGACTCTTCTCAGTACCTTAGAGATACTTGCACAACCATGTTTATTGCTACTATATTCACAATAACTAGGAAATGGAACCAGCCTAGATGTCCCTCCACAGAAGAATGGATAATAAAGATGTGGTACAATTACCCAATGGAGTTCTACTCAGAGGTAAAGAAAAATGAAATCATGAAATTTGCAGGAAAATGGATGGATCTTCAAAGGATTATACTAAGTGAGGTAACCCAGGCCCAGAAAGCCAAATGTCACATGTTCTCTCTTATATGTGGATCCTAGCTACAAATGTATAGACTTGTGTGTGAGCTGGAACCAAAAATCAGTAGCAGAGGACAGTAAGCTAGAAAAAAGGCTATAAGGGAGGGAGGAGAGGGAAGGACTTAAGGGGATGGTATTGTATATATGTAAGTAGAAGAACAGATTACAGGGATGGGGGAGGCCTAAGCAAGTCCAGGGGAAGATAATTCAAGATATTTTGAATAAGACATGTAAACCTACTTTTGTGAATAATGGCACATCCAGAAGCCATAGATTGTTACTAGAAAATTTTCAGTGCTGGAGATGGGATACCTTCCAGTTAGTTGTTGGTCAGGGATTTCCCTGTTGCCTCTAAACCATTGCAGGCTATTGCCAAGGCCCCTGGTTTCCCTTGAGAAACATATGGTAAGTCCCTATTTCTGAACACTTCACTTGCCTGAGTGGCAAGGTTACTGAGAAATCAAGCTGCTGCTGAGCAGAAAACCTACTCCCTATAGACCAGCCAACTGAAAGCTGGAAAAAGCTGCACTGCATGTAGCCCCATGGGAGACAGAAGTCATCAATGGTGAAAACAGTGGACACTGGAAACCTCAAATTTGGCCAGACAGGCCAAATGACCCGATGAGTGCAATAGTGGCATGTCTACTCTGGGAGAAACGAACTGCTCCCCAATTGGATTGATGGCCAGCTCTATGGAAGGGAATATATGCCTGGTACTGAAAAACCATATCAAAAGCCTATGGCATGGGAGGTCATGAGCCTTAGGGGTATAAAGCCTTCTCTTGTCTGGCTAAATGTAGATATTATTCTCACCAAACTGCCCTCAAAACACTACACTTAATGTTCACATTCATATATTAATACTACTCTCACTTCTCATAAGAGAAGCTTCTCTTTTAAGCTGATGAGGAGCACTGGGATGACCCAAAAGGCAACATAGTGCTGAGAAGAAGGGACAGAGGAGTGTGCAGCACAGAAATATCTCTATTACACCCTCCAAGGCTCAGGGTCTATTGCGGAAGAGGTAGCTGAAAAATTGTATCAGCCAAAGGAAGGGTATCACTCCTTACAATGCAAATGTTAGACAGAAATTGGCCTCGATATCTATGACCTTGCAGTGCCTAGCAATACTTTCACAAGACCCTCATAATAGGAGAAAATTATGATGACATCAAATTAAAAGAGATGGCCAGGAATGAGGGTACACACCTTTAATCCCAGCATTTGGGAGACAGATGTGGGAAGATTGCCATGAGTTCAAGGCCACCCTGAGACTACATAGTGCATTACAGGTCAGCCTGAGCTAGAGTAAGACCCTTCCTCAAAAAAACTAAGAAAAGAGAGATAGAGAGACTAATGGAGAGACAGAGGGAGAGGATATGATGGAAAGTGGAGTTGTGAAGGGGAAAATTGGGGAGGGGATGGAAATATAGTTTATTTTATGTAAGTATAAAAGTTGTCAATAAAAAATAAAAATTAAGAAAGAGGATGAATGATCAAAGTACACTATATACAGAAATGTAATTTCTAGGATTACTTAGCTTACTATACATAAATGTCTTGTAATTTCTTAGACTACAGAGGCTCTGTTTTTTTCTTTTCAATCTATGATTTTCTCAAATGTAAACAAGAAAAATCACTACTTAACTCTCTTAGCTAAAATGTTGGCATATTTACTTCCAACCATACATTTCCAAGCCATTTACAGGAATTTTATCTTATTCTTGTCCTAATAACCTTGTGACTTACTATTAGTATTGGCTTTTGACAAGTAAATAAATTTCCAACACTAAAAAGGTAAATTCGAACACCTAATAATTTAGTGATACTATAAGTCTATAGAACTCCATAACATGGGCTAGCTCTAAACTGCTATGCTTTCTCCTAGACTAAGCCACACAAAGGCAAATTCTATGTTTTACTGATGACAGTACTACAAGCTTTTTAAAATTGCTATCTACTTAGCACAAATCTCTATTAATTTGATTCAACTATACATTTTGAAACAATATTTGAATCTTGCTTTGTATTAAAAAATGCTTAGGTCAGTAAACTCAGTTTTATTTACAGTTTTTTCATTATTTTATTAATATTTTAATTAATTAATGTATTTGAGAGAGGGAGAGAGAAAGACAGAGAATGGTATGCCAGGGCCACTTGCCACTGCAAATGAACTCCAGACACATGTGTCACCTTGTGCATCTGTCATTATGTGGGTACTGGGGAATTGAACCTTGGTCTTGGGCTTTGCAGGCAAGTGCCTTAGCTGCCAAGCCATTTTTCCAGCCCCAATTCACAGTATTTTTAAAGGTTCAGTGTTATAGTCAGGTTTGTACTGCTGGCAGAAAACACCTGACCAAGAACAGCTTTTAAGAAAAGGGATTTGTTTTGGCTTAGACACGAGGGGAAGCTCTATGATGGCAGGAGAGAACAATGGCATGAGTAGAAGGTGGACATCACCTCCTGGCCATCATCAGATGAATGGCAACAGGAGACTGTGACAAACACTGGCAGGAGGAAGCTGGCTATAGCACCCATATGCCTGTCCTCAACATACACTATTTCTAGGAGGTTTCAATTCCCAAGTTGCCATCAGCTGAGGACTTAGAATTCAGAACTCTTAAGTTTATGGGAGACACCTGAATCAAACCATCACATTCTACCCCTGGCCCCCATAAACTGATAACCATATATGATGTATAATACAATACATTCAATCCAACTTTAAAAGTCCCCATAGTTTTTATCAATCCCAATGATATTCAAACATCTCCATAGTCCAATGTCTTTTAACTGAGCTGTACTGCCAAAAAATAAACAAAATTAAAAACCTTACAATGGCACATAATAAACATTTACACTCAAAAGACGGCATTGGGCAGAGCAAAGAAATATTCAACCAATGCAAGATTAACACAGGGCAAACATCAAACTCTGTAGCTCCAAGTCTGATAACTCTAACCAGTGACAAGTCTCTGGAGTTCTAATTCCACCCCTCCAGCTGGGCTACTCAAAGTTCCAGAAAACTTTATTGAGTGTCAGCAGCTCTCTTTGGCAGCCATCCAATAGTCCTGGCATCCATTGGGTCTCCACTGCAATCCATGGTTTCTCCTCATGGCTCCATTGGGCTACATGCAGGAAATTCAACAAACCTGTTTCAAACTGCCTATGGCCATTTCCAAAATACAAAATCATGTTGCATATTCAATGACCCTCTCTTTCCTACATTTGTCATATTCCAAATACCAGGTGGGCAACCAACTTGTTAATCCGGGGGCGGGGGGCAGAATAAAGCAGACTTTGAATAACAGGGCACTCCTTCAGCATTCAGGCCCCTTCATAAGACCCTGTGTTCCCACTGTTGTCCCAATGCAGATCAGCTGGTTCAATCTCAATGGTTGTAATTTCTCAAACAATTGCAGCACAGTGGGTAGCAGTTTTGGCCCAAAGATTTCATTTTTTTTGTGCCATACCCCTCTGCTCACACCAGTCCATTTCTATACAATGCAACCCTGTGCAAGTTCTCAGGATAGGGGCTTAACAGCAAGCTTCTCACATAAACTGCTTCTAGCCCAATCCAGGCAAAGTTCTTTCTCATAAGCCAAACCTCACAGTTCTTACTGCATTCAGGTCTTTTAACATTGACCAGAACAGTCCATCAAGTTGTACTTATGGCACTGCAAGGTGTCTCTTTGGCCAAGATTTCAAATTCATCTACCTTCCTACTAAAAAGCAGTTCCAAAAGGCCAATGCCACAGAATCAGGTTTCTAGCAGCAATCCCACTCCTCTGGTACAAATTTTACTATTGCAGTCAGGTTCACACTGCTGGCAGAAAATATCTGACCAAGAGCAGCTTGTGGGAAAATGGGTTTATTTTGTCTTACAGTCTCAAGGGGTAGTTCCATGATGGTATGAGCAGAGGGTAGACATCACCTCATGGCCGACATCAGATTTACAAAAGCAATAGGAGAGTGTGACAAACACTGACAAAAGGAGGCTGGTTGTAACACCCATATGCCCACCTCCAACAACACACTGCCTCCAGGAGGCTTCAATTCCCAAATTCCCACAAACTGAGGACCTAGCATTCAGAACACCTAAGTTTATGAGGGACACCTGAATCAAACCACCACATTCAGTTCATAGATATTTCTGTCATATCTGTTGTCTTCTGTTATTTGTATCATGATCAGCAGAATACTTAGAAATGATTAGTAATATTTGTAATATGTTTTCATTTTGGAATATTTTGCAGTAGTCTAATCAAATAAGTTCAACTTATATATTTGTTCTTGTTTATATTCTTTTCCAAAGTGAAACTATATTGCAGTGATGACCTGCAAATAAATAAACTTGCCCAAAAGTTTTCGTGAAAAGAGTTTTACTCACTGTTTATCACTCACCTAGGACCAGTGTGTTTTCATCAAAACCCTTATAAGTGATGAACAGTTTATCATCAAATAGAGTTTCATTAAAATTAGGAATGAAGAAAGAGGGAGGGGGATAATAAAGAGTGATGAAAGAAGTGCATATAATCAAAGGACCTTTATACATGTTTGGAAATTTCAGAATTAAACACCTTGCTTTGTACAAT
The DNA here is from genome assembly GCA_036365145.1 of Orientallactaga sibirica. Taxonomy (NCBI): domain Eukaryota; kingdom Metazoa; phylum Chordata; class Mammalia; order Rodentia; family Dipodidae; genus Orientallactaga; species Orientallactaga sibirica. Next base: position 52,104,245 of record JAEOAD010000005.1, read on the forward strand.
TATATATGCTAATTTTAACTAAAACAAATCAATAATCTCCATTCCGGTGACAGCCCTTTTCAGTAGGGTTATTGTTATTCACTGCAGGGTAATGAAAACACATGTTTACCTCAACCTTAGTAATTTTTTCAACTTGAAAATACCTTGTGAAATGTGGAAAGAGATATAGTATAGGTAGTGATATCAGCAAGATGTCAGAATGGAATTTTCATCCTTCAACCTCTCACAGAAACATCAACTTGAACAACCATCCATGTACCAAATATCTACGCTGGGACAGTTCAGTCAGCTGGAAAAGTATATGTGTGGGTCAAGGCAGAAAGGATCAGAATATCTTGAAAACCTGAAACAATGTATGTGAATTAATTTGGTGGATTGAATTTTTAAAGCCATGCTAATCTTAGAATTGGAGAAAAGGAGAGGGGAAATAGTATTAGGCAAGGGGGAAGAAGAGGAAGAGAGGAGAAAGGAGAGCTGATTAACTTGAAAGTATCTGTGGAAGTAGCATTTACACCATATACATGGGCAAAATGCTACAAATCACAGGATCTGTTTTCCTCCAGACACATGTTTACTAATGGTTCCTTTGTAATGCTGCATTAAATTTTTGGCAATAATTTTTAAAATCTAGATGAAATTGATAATTTCTTAGCAGAATAGATATCACTCAGAAAATAAGCAAAAAATAAAATAAAATTTGATACCAACTACCAACAAAATTGATGTAACATTTTTGTAACATAGAATAAATACATATGGATTTATACTTGCTCAATTTTTGCTGGTAAAGAGAAGACAAGTGAATCCAATTAACAAATGCATCATTCATCTTTTATTTTCCTATATATCTATATTCAGCAAATTAGGTATAGTAAGTGTAAGGCTCGGGAGTGACCATGACCACACAAAACACTCTAAGGCAAAGATGAAAGCTTTTATTTGGGAAAAGCATGAGCTGCCAGGGCAGGCTCACAAGAGAGGAGCACAGCCCACCTGAGTTCCTCAGGTAGTGGGCTTTATAGGGTCAGTTGGGAGAAGGTGAGGAAGGAAAAGAACTCAGTTGTTCTTTAGCCATTTCAAAAAGCTAGGATGTGAGACTAAACAGTGACCAGGTGACTTATGAGATAAGGGGACAGGAAACCATGTCTTGGGGACATTGTGAGGCAAGGAAGGGATAATAGCTGACGGTTTCTTGAGGAATGTGGATAATCCATTTCTTTATGTCTCTGTCCCATAGTGCTATCCTTGGTGACTCCATTTTGGAACCTGTCAGACCTAACAGTAAGTTGTGACTTAAATGCTCCAAGGAAAATATAAATAAACTAAACCCATAACCAAATGGAAGGAATATGAGAAGTGATATTGAGTGATCGGGAAGACATAGGTACAAGAGAATCCAGCAAGATTTAGTATAGGGCTGGAGTGATAGCTCAGCAGTTAAGGCATTTGCCTGCAGTGCATGACAAACCAGGTTCAGTTCCCCAGGACCCACATAAAGCCAGATACACAATGTGGCACATGTATCTTGAGGTTATTTACAGCAACTAGATACCCTGACATGCCCATTCATATTCTCAATCTCTCCCTCTCTCTCTCTTTGTATCTCACTTCTCTCTGTATTCTTCTGCTTAATAATAAATAGTGATATTTAAATTTAAAAATTAGTATAGATGGATTCCTAATTCTATAAGCCTGAAATCCAAAATGATAAGTTTTCTGAGTGTCAACATGACACCAGAGCTGGAAAGCTCACATAGCAAAAATTTTCTTCAATACATAAAATTATTTAAAAATTATTATGTAAAACTATCTTTATGATATTTGTATTATATGTATACTATATAAATGAATTCTATATTCTGACTTGAATCTCATTGTCAAAATATTATGATGGGTTTGCATATATTTTAGAGTCTGACAAATCCAAAGTCTGAAACAAGTCTGATTTGGGTAAAGGATATTCTACCTATAAGACACCATGAATCAGAGCTCCTATGAGATAGCTCTGCTTATGTTCTTTTAAGCCAAGCCCTCTAAGCTTCATTTTCCTGTTCTGCACAGAGGATTTAATATGACCTGTGGGGTTTGTTAGAATATGATGGCATCATGAATATAAAATTATTGTGTAATGCCAGACACGCAGCAAGCACTGAATTTCTCATATATATATATGTTCTTATATATATTATATACCTGAGTCCCATTTCTATCAAATTGAAAGGTTTTCTACAAAGGGCCTTAAATCATTAATTAACTGCCATATCTACCCCTGGATTTTTCAACAACAATAACAAGTTTTGATAAATACAAACAATAAAGAACAACAGACCAAAAAAAAAAAAAAAAAAGCCAGGTGTGGTGGCACACGCCTTTAATCCCAGCACTTGGGAGGCAGAGGTAGGAGGATCATCATGAGTTCGAGGCCACCCTGAGACTACATAGCTAATTCCAGGTCAGCCTGGACCAGAGTGAGACCCTACCTCAAAAAAAAAAAAAAGAACTGTTTTAGGGGTTCTGGTTGGTTTCAGGTATCATTGTAGCTAAGTCATTCATGTGGGATTTATATTCATATCACAACAATAAGTTACACAAACTATAAACTCATCAGAGTAACATGTGAAATGCCAAAACAGAAATGTTAAATTTTCAAGGAGTCAAAGATCTTCTTGTATGTAGTGTTATATATCTCAAGAAAACAGATGATGATGCCAGTCATGAGGACTGATATGTTCATGCAGAAGCACACAGGTGGGAAAGATGGGCTGCAGCTAGAATGATCACTCAAAGCACATTATTTGTCTGTTGTCCTTTAACAGGTGACCTCATTTATACTGGAACCATTTTAAGTCTTCAAAACAGGATGAAATGCAAGCTAGACATGCAATAGTGGTTGTTTGCTGGTATCTGTTGGCCCAAGAGAAAAATGTGAACTTTCTGTGAAGAGATCATTTGAGAAATATGCAATTACAACTGATGATAGCTATGTGTGCATGTGTGTGTGTGTATGTGTGTGTGTGTTGGGGGGGGTTGGTCATTAAATGCTGGACACTTTCTTTCACACTCTGTGGTATCCCCAGTCCAGTACAATCAAGAATAAATAAGCTAAAGGGTCTCCCACAGAAAACATTACCAACATTTTTATTTTTTCATATAAACGTCCATATTTTAGATATTATTATTGTTGTTGTCACTTTTTAATAAAAGAATATGTAGAGGGCCAAATGGGAGGTAAAACATAATCCATGTCATTAAAATAAAGCCTTTCCTTCTGTGTTTCTTTACACATTTCACATGAATCATGGAAAAGAGTCTCCAGAATGTTTAGCGTATGTGTACTTCAGATAATGTGAGTTAGAGTATAGGCTGAACACCACACACATGGAGAGCTCTGAATGGCATCCCCTAGAAGAGTCACACCTAAACAAGTGCAGTCACCTCTGAGCCTCAGTGAGACACCCTCCTAAGGACTGCCAGAGAGACACAGGCAATACGTTCTGAGGTTGCCATATGTCTATTATAAATAAAGGAAGTGGGTGATTTCAAATGGGAGTCCCTGATTGAAGCCAAAAGGCAGATGTTCTAAATTACATGTTTTGATTACAATCATGTTTTTCTCAGGATGAAAAGCCTACACTGCTCAAAGCTGAGCCGTATCAGCATTTTCTTTACTTAACGATAGTAAATGATTTTCTTAAGCAGTGTGGGAGAGAGTAGCTGTTCTCTGAAGAAAGGGCAATTTTTCTTCCAAAACCATGGTTAGGATTATGAAAACCTGCCAAATTTAATGTGATCCTCAAAAACCTTTGCAATACTCAAACCTGGTTCTCAGAGAGAAGTTGATACCCGTGAGGTTTTCGAAGGACAGTTATTTGGGACCCAGCTGTCTTAGTTACATTGTGTTACTGTGACAAATTACCTTATAGAAATACTTAAGAGGAGGAAAGACTTCACAAAGGTCAGACCACCATTATTACTCTGCCCCATGTGCTTTGGGCAGAATATCATGGCACCAACAGGAGCATCATAGTATATAGAAAGCACAAAGCACATGCTTGGTGATAATATATCCTGGAATATATATCTCTAGTGGCCTTTCTCCAGCCAGATCATGCCTCCTCAAGTTTCTAGAAATTTCCAAAAAAGCACCACCAGGTAAGGATCAAATATTCAATACATGAGCCTAAAATTTCCCTCAGTTCATATTCAAACCACACCATGCCTAAAAAAATGCTAATTCAGATAGTCTTGAAAGGTGTTTGTGCTTCAGTAATTTATTTATTTATTTATTTATTTATTTATTTATTTATTTATTTATTTAAACTGTTGGGTATTTATTTTAAATTCTGTCTCAATAGCCCATGTAGCTGGGATAAATAACCCTCTGGAGTTTACAAGACTATAGTCCCTCTGTCATTGTTTTCTCACAGAAGCTGTCAACTACTCAAATCTGAAACTTAAACCAGCATCATTTCATGAATAGCTTGGATACTTAGGGCCAAATCATCTTGGGCTTAGGGAATGTGCCTAGAAATGAATTCAACAAAGCTCTACTGCTTGCTTGACAGTTTACTCGTAAGAGAACCCTCTATGTGGCAATAAAGGAGCCATTTCCATCATTGCAGGAAGATATGCCTCACTGATGTCCAAAGGGTTAAAATATGTCCCAAATGACTAATGGCCATCTTCCCTTCAAGGCTGATTGCTTGAAAAGATTTAAAAGACAGGCAAGGCTGAATGTCTGCAGTAATTTAGAGCTCCTTATTTGAAAATAGGAGATCAATGGCTGCAGTGTGAATTTGCTGAAAGAATAACAAAATAGCAAGCTTAACATCTGGTTTGTTTTTCAGGAACCATAAAATGCAAACATCATTTCCAGAAAATATGTTCGAGTTTGGCGCTGTTTCCAAAAGTGGAAAGGAAAACCTGCAAGGAAGAACATAGATGGGAAAACATCAGAAAACACTGGGTTGATCACCACCATGATTGTAATGATATTTAAACAACAATAAAGCCAGTAATTTTCAAGTTTCCATGTTGTATCAAGTATTTAGGAAAATTTATTCATATGCCTAATATGTGGGTGGACCTGTAGTAAGCAATGTGCATGAATTCCTGGAGCTTATATGCTAGCAAGGATAATTTATAATTATTCCAGTCATTACGAAAGAACTGCAAAATTGGAATATTAATATTATTCCCCAAATAATATTACTTTAAGATTAAAGCAAGTTATTCAGTATAACTTTACTGACTGCCAACATGGAGAATTTGGGATTGTGAACTAAAGTTCCCAGAAAATAGCTGTATCTGCTGCACCTACTACCAGCAAGGCTGAATGGACTGATAAAGCAATGATCACAGACAGATGGAATGTTGCAAGTCAGAGCCAAATTACCTTCACTACCTTTAGCCCATTAATAGTCATTTATTGCCCACCTCTGTGTGAATATTGGCAAGTCCCAGAACCACTCTGAGCCTGTTTCCAGAGATATGAAATGAGCAATAATAGTGCCTTTCCTACTGTTTTAAAACTGAGATATGAAAGCATCATATATAAACAAAGGCTACACGTTGAAGGGAATGTCACCATTATAAGCCTTCTAAAACTTTACACTGACATGCTAAGATTTTTTTCATAATAGAAGATGACTTCAAGAGTGCTGGCTCATGAGGTCTCTCTCTCTCTCTCTCTCTCTCTGTCTCTCTGTGTCTCTCTCCAAAAAAATAAGATAAAATAAAAAGTTTAAAGAAAAAAAAAAAAAGAGTGCTGGCTCATGAAACAACAATTCACAAGGGATTAAATACACAGGTCCCAGGGACTGGAGAGATGGCTTAGCAGTTAGCAAAGCCTATGAACACCCGTTTGATTCTCCAGGTCCCACATTTAGCCAGATGCAAAAAGTGATGCAAGGGCACAATGCCACACTTTCACACAAGGGGGCACATGCGTCTGGAGTTTGTTCACAGTGACTGAGAGGCCACTGGTGTGCCCATTCTCTCTCTCTCTGTCTCTCCCAAATAAAAAAAATACAGGTCCCTTTTGAAGGAGTAAGCATGTCAACATACTATTGCTGAACGTCAAGAAGTCTGCCAAGAGCCAGCCCCTGCTACCTTGAAAACCCCAGGGTGTCAGATACCTGGCTGGTGATCTCTTGGAAGAAAGGAATTCAAAGAAGTCCATTGTCTTCACACTTGCTAATGCTTTTCCCATTCCCCTCTCCTTGGACAATATAAAACCCCCACTGGCCAAATGCTAGGGAGACACTACATTTCCAGAGTCACTGTTGCTGCTTCAAAAGGAAGTGTCCCTCTGCAACTAAGACATTGTGCCTATGAAGTCTAATCCCTCTGTCATAGCTATTCCTATCTGTCTCTTTCTTTTTCTAACACCTTTCAATAACCAAATGCCCATAAAATTTGGCAGATTTCAACAGCAAGTGGTTCTACGCTAAGAACTTCCTTTCTGGCAGTGCCAGTATTTTGTGATTTACTATGATTGCAAAACTTGTCTAGTTTGGACTGATCTGACATGATGAGTGGCTCAGGTCTGGATCATGTGACGCCCTCTGAAGATGAAGAGTGCTACCCAGAACAATGCATGAAAATTACAGGAATCATGAATGTTGTCATGGAGGTATGAAAACCCCATTGTATTTTACCTTAATTTTTTTCCCCTTTCTGATCCCAGTTTAGATTCTGCCAGCCACTTGGGAGAATGAGGAAGGAGGATTACATGTTCAAAACTTGCAAGGTTCGTCAATGATCAGAGACTAGGCAGGATGACTGTGAGGCAAGGGAAAAGCTGTTTATTGGGGCCCAAGCTGCTGGGCTCCAGTGTGATTCTGGATAGTTTGGGTTTTTATAGACTTTTTCCTTTTGGGAGGGGGAAACAGAAGACAAAGGACTGGGGACTGCAGGGGATAGCAGGGACTGAACAGAGAAACTAATTAGTCAGAGGGAAGAGATCAAACAGAGGAGGAGAGGAGCCAGATTGTCTCTAAGATAAAGAAACTATGGCCTAGAGTGAGTATTGTTAAATCATGGGGTCGGGGTTAGGTTATGGCCCAGAGCATTGTTGTCAGGGGAGTGGGGATTAGGCAATATTAACATCAATCAGGCCGCTGTTCTCTTCTTGCATTTCTACGCCCTCTTGAGACTCTTGTCCTATCTAATAAAACCAGCCTGACCTCCTGAATTAGATTAAGGATATCCTGGTGAGCTAGTGAAACACCACTTCAAAATTAAAACAAAAAAAAAAAAAAAAATGACTAGAAATGTAGCTCAGCAATTAAGGTGTTTGTCTAGAATGTGTCATGGCCCTGGTTCCTGGGGGGGGGAGTACTAAATATGAAACCTGTTTTTCCTAAATAAAGAGTAGTTTACAAACATTCCTGTAGTGGGCTTGCCTAATGTTTACTGAGGCTATGAGTTCAATCCCCAGTACCCCCATAACAAACAATAAACATGAAAAACGAATTCCCTGCAGTGCCTATTGTAAAGACAGTTCCTTTATCTCTCCCAGCACAGAATTCCTAATGGTTGGGCCTGGTGCTCTCTACAGTTAACAAACGCCCCAGGTGAGTCTTAGAAATACTAGTGTTTAAGAACCATTGAATCAGATAATCACCATATATTACTTTTCCCATAATATGCCACAGGGTTAATATATTACATGCCACTCTCACCTCATTGCATGTGTCTGTAATATAAAAACAATAATCCATGACCTCAGCTGCTTCAAAGAGCTCTCTGAGGACCAATAATTCCATATCAATGTGAAAATTTTTCTGGTTCCTTACATATAGCATAAGTTTTATTAATTTTTCACGCAATTTTTAACAGTGATTTCTTAGAGAAGAAATGTATAGATTTTTTTTAATCATGATGTTAGGTATGCTAATAGTTTTCTGTGAGTCTTAGTTTACTCACAGAGAGCAGAGAGAACAGCTTTTCTTGGATTTTAATAATAGTCAAAATAATTAATGCAAATTAAATTGGACTTTGGCTGATGGCCAATAGTCAAATGACAATTACTCTCACTGGTAACTTACTATTGTAAGGTTTGGGAGTGACCACGACCATGCAAACCACTCTGAGGAAAAGCATGAGCTGCCAGGGCTGACTCACAAGAGAGGAGCACAGCCCACCTGAGTTCCTCAGGTAGTGGGCTTTATAGGGTCAGTTGAGGAAAGATGAGGAAAGGGAAAGAACTCCTTTGTTCTGTCAATTAGCCATTTCAAAAAGCTAGGGTGGGAGACCAGAACAGTGACCAGGCGACTTATGAGATAAGGGGGCAGGAAACCATGACCTGGGGGCATTTTTAGGCAAGGAAGGGATAATGGCTGGGCGGTTTCTTGAGGAATGTATATTATTCACTTCCTTATGTCTGAAAGTTTGGGAGTGACCAAGACCACACAAACTACTATGAAGCAAAGATGAAAGTTTTTATTCAGGATAAACACAAGCTGCCAGGGCTGGCTCTCAAGAGAGGAGACAGCCAACCTGTTTTTAGGTAGGGCTTTATAGGGTTTTTTAGTTGGGGGAAGATGAGGAAGGGAAAAGAACTCATTTGTTAACTCGAGTTTAAAAAGTTCCCTTAGGGGAGATCATTAGCCAGTTAAAATAGCTACGGATTGAAACCAGAACAGTGACAAAGTGACTTATGAGATAAGGGGTCAGGAAACCATGACCTGCGGGCATTGTTAGGCAAGGAAGGGATAATGGCTGGACAGTTTCTTGAGGAATGTGGATAATCCCCTTCCTTGTGCCTCTGTCACCATTCTACTGTCCTTGGTGGCTCCATCTTGGGAACCAAAGCTGACCTCACATTCCAGCCTTTTGTTAATGACAGGAGACAGCGACTGTAGGGGGGCAATGAGTTCTTATGGGAGAGGATGGCTGATGTGGTTGATGGGTCTCCCTTCAGGGCAGGTGATGAGAAAGTGGTTTCTCAGTGACTAGAGGCTGGTACTAGATAGAGGAGGGTCAGATCGGTAAAAGTTGGTTGAATTTTCAACAGGTGAATTGGTCCACCTGATTTTGCATGCCTCTCAGAAGTCAGAGGGCCAAGACAAGTAGCAAGAATAATCCAGACATAGTCCCCAGGAGTGGCAAAAGCCAGGGCCCGACCATCCCAAAGATGTTCCATGACCCAGAGGGAGTTGGAAGCTAGTCGGCCAGGTATTTTAGTTTTTTTTTAATTTTGACCTTTACCTTGCCTGATTGGTTAACATAGTAACAGCATTCCTCATTCAGAAAATGGCAGGTTCCTCCGTTGTCAGCTGAAAAGTGGTCTAGGGCTTAGCTGTTCTGTAGCACGACTGAGGCTAGAGAAGTTAGTTTTTTCTATGGCTCAGGCCTCCTTCAGTCAGTCCTATGGCCATTATAGAGGCTGCCAGGCTTATCCCATCATCACAGATAGATGAACAGCTCTTTTGTAATGATGAGCCTGCTTAGGAAGAAGGACTGCCACCTCTTCCTTTGTATACATGGTGAGGCTAGGTACCAACGTGACTGGGGTGCAAGAGCCAGAGTGCATTCGTAGACAGATGAAAGTATAGAGCATGGAGTAAACCAAAAATAAATTCCCTTAGTTAAGGTGAGGTTTTCAATAATAGAGTTATTCCTGAAAGCTCCTGACCAGCATTGAGAGATGTCCTTCTGCCAGCAATCAAGGTGGTTCAGAAGAGAAAGTGAGATAGGGAGTTTGGCAAGAGGACACCAGAAGCAGGGCGTATCTAAAGCAGAGGTGATATTGAACAGGGGAATTCCAGTAATGTGGAGCCTCTCAAGTAAAGTGCACAGGAAGAAGGCATTGTGATTGGTAAGACTCAGTTGGCTGAAGAGGGAGAGAGAAGAATTAAGAATGGACATCCAGGGGATGGTGGAGAAGGTTAGATCATGCTAATCTTCCTGGAGCTTGCCATGAGCCTGTTTGATGTCTTTTAACAGTCTGGATATGGGCCTTTTGGGTGGTCTTAGGGGCATTTGAATTAATCTAAATCTTTCTATTTGCCCCCTACAGTGAGAGCCCATAGTGTATTGGGTTGCCACCCCTACCATCCCATCTGCCCATTTTTGGTCCCATGGGTCTGTGATGGAAAAAATTATAAGTATGCCGGGAATCCACATTCTAAGGAACCCAGCAAAGCTAAGAAAAGAGAGGATTTATTCCTTAGAGGTAGGTAGGGAGAGAGAGAAGATGTGAATTGTCATGAGGCAGTGGTAAGGAGAAAGCCCAGGTACTTACCTTGGGTTAAAGAAAGTTGAGCTGTTTTTTTTTTTTTTTTTTTTTGGGGGACTCGATATCCCTTAGATTTGAGAAAGTTAAGAAGTTTGTTGCTATGTAGTTCAGATAGAGAAAGAGAGGGTGTGCAGAGCAAAAAAATCATCTACATTTGTTAAAGTATGCTGAGCGACAGATCCAGGAACAAAAGGTCAGTGAAGAGAGCTTGACCAAATAGGTGGGGGCTATCTCTAAAACCATGGGGAAGGACAGTCCAGGTGAGTTGAGAGGCAGTATGAGTATCAGGGTCCTCCCAGGTGAAAGCAAAGAGTTTGTAGGAATCAGGGTGGAGAGATAGAGAAAAAGGCATTGCTGAGGTCAAGCTTTGAAAAATGAGTAGTGGAGGAAGGGACATGACAGAGGAGAGTATAGGGGTTGGGGACTACTGGATGAATGGGCATAACAGTGGCATTGACTAGGTGTAGGGCACAATATAGGCCTGGTCCTAGCCAGACCGCATGGCAGAAGAAAACAGGAAGTGGCTTCTGTAAAAAATGGCGTTCTCTTGCAGGCTTGATGTGACAACAGTTACAGTCCTATGCTCGCTAGAAGCCTACTACGAGATGTCCTATCTAGAGACAGGCTGTCATTGGTCACTAAAAGGGGACCACCCATACAAGGATTAGCCAGCCAAGCCCCTCAAAACCCATGTGCACTTCCTGAATAAACGAGTTTGTGGATTCTCGCTTCCACTTTCATCCAACTCCTGGAGTCTGTGTCATGACTCCATGCTGCTCACCCCAATTTGGCAGAGACCCTATCGTCCCTCCTGAGCTGCCCTTGGGGGGGACCCCAACAACTAGGCACAAGTCTTGGACTAAGTGGTAGGTCCCATAAGGTTTGCTAACAGGCAAGATCAGAGTATTGAAAGGGGAATGTTTGGGGCAGTGAGGCCAGCATGGAGCACGTGAGAAATAATAGGTTTGAGTCCTTGGCGATGTTTAAGTGAGATTGGGTATTGAGGATGGCAGGGAAAGGTCATGGGGCCTTTGAGTCTGATGAGGACAGGAGTGCGATGAGAGGCTAGTGCCAGTGAGGAAGTGCCCCACACCCTGGGATTAACCTCAGAGACAGGGAGGAGGAAACCTGGATCTTTTGTAAGGGAGGGGGCTGGTGTGAGGAGGAAAACGGTGTAAGTGGCAGGTCAGAGAAAGAGTTTTTGCTTAAGATCTTGACCCAGGAGATGAGCAAGATAAGAGGGTATTACAAAAAAATGAATGTGAGAGGGAAGTGTCCCAGACTACACAGGGTACGGGGAGGGGTGACGTATGGGGAGTGGGATAGGCTGTCAATATCTGACACAGAGGTCTGCGAGGAAAATGTCTTACCAGAGTAGGATGCCAGGACTGACCAACTGGCCCCTGTATCGCTACTGTTGGCCTTTTAGCCGGTTAGTGGGCAAGGCGAGTGACTGTGCTCCCAAGGGCATAAGTGGATAGCAGTGAAAGATGAGACCTCAGGAGGGAGAAGGGGTGGAGGAAGTGGGAGAGTGTCCTGAGATGGTGCAACCAAACCTAAAGGTGCCCCTTATGGTATGGTAGACCAGAGAGTGAGACACCCAAGGTGTTGAGAAGGCATCTTTCTTGTGACCTGGGGTTGGGGCCCAGAAGTGGGCATAGGTTGTAGCCTGGCATGCTGGCATGGCTTCCACAAGGAGGGATTAATCCCAAGAGCATGCCAAGCCAATAGGGACACTTACTGAGAAGGAGGGAGGAGACAAAGAAGGGAAGAAGAGCAAGTCCATATTGTGGTAGGTGTGAAAGCCGGTATCAGGCAGAGATAGTCAGTGGCAGCTTGGTGGTCTGGTTGGCGGTCTGGCTGCCCAAAAGGGCCAGCAACTGGAAGCCTCCTATCCGAGCCAGGGCACCAGATTTAAGGTTTGGGAGTGACCAAGGCCACACAAACTGCTCTGAGGCAAAGATGAAAGTTTTTCTTTGGGAAAAGCATGAGCTGCCAGGGCTGACTCTCAAGAGAGGAGCACAGCCCACCTGAGTTCCTCAGTAGTGGGCTTTATAGGGTCAGTTGAGGAAAGATGAGGAAAGGGAAAGAACTCCTTTGTTCTGTCAATTAGCCATTTCAAAAAGCTAGGGTGGGAGACCAGAACAGTGACCAGGCGACTTATGAGATAAGGGGGCAGGAAACCATGACCTGGGGCATTTTTAGGCAAGGAAGGGATAATGGCTGGGCGGTTTCTTGAGGAATGTATATTATTCACTTCCTTATGTCTGAAAGTTTGGGAGTGACCAAGACCACACAAACTACTATGAAGCAAAGATGAAAGTTTTTATTCAGGATAAACACAAGCTGCCAGGGCTGGCTCTCAAGAGAGGAGACAGCCAACCTGTTTTTAGGTAGGGCTTTATAGGGTTTTTTAGTTGGGGGAAGATGAGGAAGGGAAAAGAACTCATTTGTTAACTCGAGTTTAAAAAGTTCCCTTAGGGGAGATCATTAGCCAGTTAAAATAGCTACGGATTGAAACCAGAACAGTGACAAAGTGACTTATGAGATAAGGGGTCAGGAAACCATGACCTGAGGGCATTGTTAGGCAAGGAAGGGATAATGGCTGGACAGTTTCTTGAGGAGTGTGGATAATCCCCTTCCTTGTGCCTCTGTCACCATTCTGCTGTCCTTGGTGACTCCATCTTGGGAACCAAACCTGACCTCACATTCCAGCCTTTTCTTAATGACAAGCGACAGTGATTTCTCTCTTCTCTAGTATCTTCATGCTGACTGTGGGGGGCAATGAGTTCTTATGGGAGAGGATGGCTGATGTGGTTGACGGGTCTCCCTTCAGGGCAGGTGATGAGAAAGTGGTTTCTCAGTGACTAGAGGCTGGTACTAGATAGAGGAGGGTCAGATCGGTAAAAGTTGGTTGAATTTTCAACAGGTGAATTGGTCCACCTGATTTTGCATGCCTCTCAGAAGTCAGAGGGCCAAGACAAGTAGCAAGAATAATCCAGACATAGTCCCTAGGAGTGGCAAAAGCCAGGGCCCGACCATCCCAAAGATGTTCCATGACCCAGAGGGAGTTGGAAGCTAGTCAGCCAGGTATTTTAGTTTTTTTAATTTTGACCTTTACCTTGCCTGATTGGTTAACATAGCAACAGCATTCCTCATTCAGAAAATGGCAGGTCCCTCCTTTGTCAGCTGAAAAGTGGTCTAGGGCTTAGCTGTTCTGTAGCACGACTGAGGCTAGAGAAGTTAGTTTTTTCTATGGCTCAGGCCTCCTTCAGTCAGTCCTATGGACATTATAGAGGCTGCCAGGCTTATCCCATCATCACAGATAGATGAACAGCTCTTTTGTAATGATGAGCCTGCTTAGGAAGAAGGACTGCCACCTCTTCCTTTGTATACATGGTGAGGCTAGGTACCAACGTGACTGGGGTGCAAGAGCCAGAGTGCATTCGTAGACAGATGAAAGTATAGAGCATGGAGTAAACCAAAAATAAATTCCCTTAGTTAAGGTGAGGTTTTCAATAATAGAGTTATTCCTGAAAGCTCCTGACCAGCATTGAGAGATGTCCTTCTGCCAGCAATCAAGGTGGTTCAGAAGAGAAAGTGAGATAGGGAGTTTGGAAAGAGGACACCAGAAGCAGGGCGTATCTAAAGCAGAGATGATATTGAACAGGGGAATTCCAGTAATGTGGAGCCTCTCAAGTGAAGTGCACAGGAAGAAGGCATTGTGATTGGTAAGACTCAGTTGGCTGAAGAGGGAGAGAGAAGAATTAAGAATGGACATCCAGGGGATGGTGGAGAAGGTTAGATCATGCTAATCTTCCTGGATCTTGCCATGAGCCTGTTTGATGTCTTTTAACAGTCTGGATATGGGCCTTTTGGGTGGTCTTAGGGGCATTTGAATTAATCTAAATCTTCCTATTTGTCACCTACAGTGAGAGCCCATAGTGTATTGGGTTGCCACCCCTACCATCCCATCTGCCCATTTTTGGTCCCATGGGTCTGTGATGGAAAAAATTATAAGTATGCTGGGAATCCACATTCTAAGGAACCCAGCAAAGCCAAGAAAAGAGAGGATTTATTCCTAAGAGGTAGGTAGAGAGAGAGAGAGAAGATGTGAATTGTCATGAGGCAGTGGTAAGGAGAAAGCCCAGGTACTTACCTTGGGTTAAAGAAAGTTGAGCTGTTTTTTTTTTTTTGGGGGGGGGGACTCGATATCCCTTAGATTTGAGAGAGTTAAGAAGTTTGTTGCTATGTAGTTCAGATAGAGAAAGAGAGGGTGTGCAGAGCAAAAAAATCATCTACATTTGTTAAAGTATGCTGAGCAACAGATCCAGGAACAAAAGGTCAGTGAAGAGAGCTTGACCAAATAGGTGGGGGCTCTCTCTAAAACCATGGGGAAGGACAGTCCAGGTGAGTTGAGAGGCAGTATGAGTATCAGGGTCCTCCCAGGTGAAAGCAAAGAGTTTGTAGGAATCAGGGTGGAGAGATAGAGAAAAAGGCATTGCTGAGGTCAAGCTTTGAAAAATGAGTAGTGGAGGAAGGGACATGACAGAGGAGAGTATAGGGGTTGGGGACTACTGGATGAATGGGCATAACAGTGGCATTGACTAGGTGTAGGGCACAATATAGGCCTGGTCCTAGCCAGACCGCATGGCAGAAGAAAACAGGAAGTGGCTTCTGTGAAAATGGCGTTCTGCGCAGGCTTGATGTGACAACAGTTACAGTCCTATGCTCGCTAGAAGCCTACTACGAGATGTCCTATCTAGAGACAGGCTGTCATTGGTCACTAAAAGGGGACCACCCCATACAAGGATTAGCCAGCCAAGCCCCTCAAAACCCATGTGCACTTCCTGAATAAACGAGTTTGTGGATTCTCGCTTCCACTTTCATCCAACTCCTGGAGTCTGTGTCATGACTCCATGCTGCTCACCCCAATTTGGCAGAGACCCTATCGTCCCTCCTGAGCTGCCCTTGGGGGGGACCCCAACAACTAGGCACAAGTCTTGGACTAAGTGGTGGGTCCCATAAGGTTTGCTAACAGGCAAGATCAGAGTATTGAAAGGGGAATGTTTGGGGCAGTGAGGCCAGCATGGAGCACGTGAGAAATAATAGGTTTGAGTCCTTGGCAATGTTTAAGTGAGATTGGGTATTGAGGATGGCAGGGAAAGGTCATGGGGCCTTTGAGTCTGATGAGGACAGGAGTGTGATGAGAGGCTAGTGCCAGTGAGGAAGTGCCCCACACCCTGGGATTAACCTCAGAGACAGGGAGGAGGAAACCTGGATCTTTTGTAAGGGAGGGGGCTGGTGTGAGGAGGAAAACGGTGTAAGTGGCAGGTCAGAGAAAGAGTTTTTGCTTAAGATCTTGACCCAGGAGATGAGCAAGATAAGAGGGTATTACGAAAAATGAATGTGAGAGGGAAGTGTCCCAGACTACACAGGGTACGGGGAGGGGTGACGTATGGGAAGTGGGATAGGTTGTCAATATCTGACACAGAGGTCTGCGAGGAAACTGTCTTACCAGAGTAGGATGCCAGGACTGACCAACTGGCCCCTGTATCGCTACTGTTGGCCTTTTAGCCGGTTAGTGGGCAAGGCGAGTGACTGTGCTCCTGAAAGACCCAGGCATAAGTGCATATGACAGGCCTCAGTCAAGATGAGGCCTCAGGAGTTCCCGGAATCAAGGGAAGAACAAGAAGTGGGAAAAACCATAAACTTGATGGAGCATGACTCAACATTCTTGTGGTCCTGGGCTGGATGGCCCAATAAGATAGTCTCAGAGTTTTGTAAATGTCAACCAATCAAATGAATGTTGAGAAGGCAACCTGTTCAAATGTAACCGCTGTTTGCTGAGCCAATTAAGTTTGAAATTCCCTAGACCTAGGCGCCAAAATCCTAATGCCAATCAAGAACCCCAAGTACAGTTAATGTTCAAATTAGCCAATAATGTGGCCAATAGGGACAGTCCTCTCCCCCTTGCTCAAACCTCAATAAAAGCCCGCCATTCTGAAGGGCTCTTCCATAGATCCACTGCGTTGGTGAAGGCAAGAGACCAAGCAGAGATGAGTAAAAGCTCTTTGCGTGGTCTGGTTTGGTCTTCCTTGGTGGTCACTGGGGCCGTGCAACTGGGCATAACACTCCCAATTGCATAAGTGGATAGCAGTGAAAGATGAGACCTCAGGAGGGAGAAGGGTTTGGAGGAAGTGGGAGAGTGTCCTGAGATGGTGCAGGCAAAACCAAAAGGTTTTCTTTGGAATGGTAGACCAGAGAGTGAGACACTCAAGGTGTTGAGACAGCATCTTTCTTGTGACCTGAGGTTGGGGCCCAGAAGTGGGCATGGGTTGTAGCCTTGGCATGCTGGCATGGCTTCCACAAGGAGGGATTAATCCCAAGAGCATGCCAAAAGCCAATAGGGACATAAGACTGAGAGGAGGGAGGAGACAAAGAAGGACTGATGGAAGAAGAGCAAGCCTGTAATCCAGACATTGGTAGGTGTCACTCAAGAGCCGGTATCAGGCAGAGATAAAGTGGCAGCTTGGTGGTCTGGTTTGCGGTCTGGCTGCCCAAATAGCCATAAACTGGAAGCCTCCTATCTGAGCCAGGGCACCAGATTTAAGGTTTGGGAGTGACCAAGGCCACATAAAAACTGCTCTGAGGCAAAGATGAAAGTTTTTCTTTGGGAAAAGCTTGTTCCCTCATCCAGGGGCTGACTCTCAAGAGAGGAGCACAGCCCACCTGAATTTTTAGGTAGTGGACTTTATAGGGCTTTTTTAGTTGGGGGAAAGTGAGGAAGGGAAAATAACTCATTTGTGAAGTTGAATAAAAGTT
Organism: Orientallactaga sibirica; assembly: GCA_036365145.1. NCBI lineage: Eukaryota > Metazoa > Chordata > Mammalia > Rodentia > Dipodidae > Orientallactaga > Orientallactaga sibirica. Next base: position 52,121,313 of record JAEOAD010000005.1, read on the forward strand.
CCTTGCCAGGTATGGTGGTGCACATCTTTAATCCCAGCTCTAGGGAGGAAGAGGTAGAAGGATCACCTTGAGTTTGAGGCCAGCCTGAGACTACATAGTGAATTCCAGGTCAGCCTGGGCTACAGCAAGACCCTACCTCAAAAAACAAACAAATAAACAAAATGTTCCTTTAGGGGATATCTTTACTTTAGCCATTTAAAATAGCTAGGGTGTGAGACCAGAACAATGACCAGGTGACTTATGAGATAAGGTGGCAGGAAACCATGACCTGAGGGCATTGTTAGCAAGGAAGGGATAATGGCTGGGCAGTTTCTTGAGTAATGTGGATAATCCTCTTCCTTGTGCCTCAGGCACCATTCTGCTGTCCTTGGTGACTCCATCTTGGGAGCCCATCCTGACACAACTCTACATATTTTCTCAATCCTGATAAAAACCTGTTAGGAACAAATCATTGCACAATTGTTGTGAATGAGGGACTCAAGTCCCAGAGGTGTTCATTTACTTTTTTCAGGGACATGGAACTAGTATGATATTTATATTAAAAGATAATTAAAAGATATAAGTGTTAGTGGGTGTGTATTACCTGAGTGATTTATGAATGTTGTAATATCAGATCTCTGAGTGATTTATGAGAGTTGAAATATCAGTATGTGACAGGTCTGATTAATAGAACTCTCCAGTTAGAAAAATGACAATAAGAGTTTGCTACCTACAAGCATGCAATTCCATTATTATTTTTTTTCACTCTACATCCTACCCTGTTAAGAAAGCAATAGTAAAACTTCTACTGTATATTTTTGAGAGAGTAAAAATGAGATTTATTTTATTTGAGATTTAGATCTCTGGGTTGGGAAGCAAAGGTTACTTAAATTACTCCTAAGGGATAATTTACATAACAAGAGAATTGAGCTCAATGTTTTTTTTTTTTTTTTTTTTTTTTTTTTTGCAGGGGAGTTTGTTTATTCACAGTTCTATTTTTTGTCAAGATACTTTTATAGACTGTATCTATTTTTCATTAAGGCAAAACCTCTGACATGGATGTATTTTCATCTTTCCATGGAATTAAAATACTTGATAACCTTTATGTCTTTGGGAAGATTGTTACATGTGGGAGAGGCCTGCATGCCCTCTGGGAAGGCATGGAGTTGATGAGCAGGTCCTATTGATTCTACCTGTATCTATAAAGAATAATCTATGTGGCTACTGTTTATGATGGGTAAAGGAAGTTCCACACAGGAGAGAACAGAGCCCCCAATCTCACCATGTGGCTGTTAATCATAGGCAGATTTCTCTGGGAAAACAAATCATGCTAGAAAACTTCAAGGTAGAACAAGAGGCACAAGGAAATCAGTGGAGTCTGGAGAATGGGCTGGAGGCCATTTTTAAAGGCCAGTTTTGTCTCTATACTTTGAATAGAAAGAGGTTAGGCAAACAATGGCAGTTTGGGAAGAGAGAGAGAGAGGGAGAGAGAGAGAACGAGATTATCATTTGTAGTGGCACAGTAGAGGACGGCTTGTAGTCATCTTATTGGCCTAAGGAAGGGGGGGTTCACTAATAAGAATGGTTTAATGGGGTGGAAGGAAGACTGTTTCCCCAGGAAGGCCTGGGTTGGAGAGTAGAACTGACAGAGAAGAGATCAGGGGTAGAAGAATAGAGCCAATTGCTAATCCAGTTTATGAAGTTATCAAGATCTTTTAAGAATCTGGAAGCCTATTGTGTCATTTTCAGCCCAAAGGAATCATTGTCGAATTTCTTTTGTGGCCAAACCATATTGTAGTAAAAATGAGGTGCTTGGATTTTATGTTTCACCTTTTAGGCCATGAGTTTTAAGATTGGTCAGGAGACAACCCAGCAGGGAGGCCAGTGGAGGTTTGGAAATCTGGGAACCCACAGCGGGGTGAGAAGTGCTAGAGCATCTGTGTGAGAATCAGAAGTCCCTGATCTGAAGACAGAGTTGAGAGCTTTTCTCCTGGAGAAGGACAGGACGTTCAGAAGGCAAGCAGGCATGTTGACTAGAGGCTTTCAGGGCAGTCCTCCAAGCACAAGAGAAGGAAGTCAGGTCTGTCTTCCTATGTACCTTACTAAGACAAACAGACAGAGGCTTACCCCCTCTTAGGGGTAAAATGAAGTGGATACAGCAAATGGCCTCTCTATGGTTAGGGGCAGGGCAGGTCAATTATTCTATTGGCTATTGGAGATTTGTTCCAAACATCTGGGAGTTTTGAGAGCCCAGGCAAGTTGGAATTTTCAAGCAATGTATTATGGTGAAAGGAGAGAGAGAGAGAGTGGATACCAGAAACTGTATGGGATTTTGGTTTGGGCCTGGGACAGGCAGCCACCATTACAACAGGGAAATAATTGCCCTTAGTTTAATTTTTAAAACTGACTTTTCTTTCTTGTTTTCTTTTCTTTTCTTTTCTTTTCTTTTCTTTTCTTTTCTTTTCTTTTCTTTTCTTTTTTTCTTTCTTTCTTTTTCTTTCTTTCTTTCTTTCTTTCTTTCTTTCTTTCTTTCTTTCTTTCTTTCTTTCTTTCCTTCTTCTTTTCTCTACTAGCCATTAGCCATAGACAAAGACTTCCCTGGGTGACTGTGTTTGCTTATTTTATCTAGCTGTGAGGCAGTTGTTGGTTTACTGTGACTGTCCTGCCTCCCCTGCAGGTTTTCCTCTGGCAGGAAAGGGGAAAAGCAAGGAAAGAGAAATTAGTTATCCATATGCAGAAGAAGTTAAGGAAGCCCAGTAAAGATAGGAGATTTTTTAAGAAGGCAGGGTTTGTATTTGATTTAGTGAGATGGTTTGAATTTGGTGTGAAAGGGAGAGAGAGACCTGGCAAGTCATGACCAGCTGATAGAACTGTCTGTCAGAGATAATTTTAGGAGGGGCAGAGCATGGGAGGGAACCTCGCATACCTTTTTCCATGTCATCGGAGAAAGTTATCAAGACCAAGAAAAATGTTGAAATCCAAAATGCCAAATTTAGGCCAGCATTGGTCATTGTTTAGAGAATATTGTGGCCAAATTTGGATAGAGAGTTGGAGTAATTTGGCAGGCAGGAGCTCAGGAAGCTTGAGCTCCTTTAGTTAGATTGAGACGTGCCAATAGAGTGTCTTTTGGAACAGATAATTTCGAGCCCATTTTGGAGGACAAGGACTAGAGTAGCCAATCCCACCACCGGGGACATCTCCTAGGCTTAGGAGGGCAAACAAAACTCAAGGATTAGGAGGGAGCAACCCCACACTTGTAATGCTTGGGGTGTCTGATGTAATGACAAGTAGGAGGCTCCTGGAGTCTCCAATTGTCTAAGGACAGAAAAGTTAGAAACTCCCAGAGTTTCTAAGGTCTGAGGAAGGACACCTTCACACATACTGACAGCAAATACCTTGTCCTGAAGCTGTAATCTGATGAGGGTGTGGATGTAGTGAACCACACGGCACAGGCCTATTACCTGGAGTTCAAAAGTCTGGTGAGAGAGGGGAGGGAGAAGAAGAGAGAGAGATGACCCAGTGGATTACCCAAAGGGCTATTGGAGACATGGCTAAGCTCAGGGAGGGATTTTGGACATTCATCAGGCCAGAACTCCTCATTCTTCACAAATGAGCTGCTGAGCTCATGCAATCTGAAGGTCGCAGTGAGAAGAAAAAGAGAAGGAGAAAGCTGCCAGGTGTTAAGCTGGGTTTACACAGGGCACCAGTAAAGCTCCCTGAGTCATGAGGCTGAATGGAACTTGCACTGCTTACATAGACAAAATCCATAAAAGTCAAGAGGTCTCAGGTCAGACTGGTGACTGTTTAGTCCAAATAGCGAGCTCAGTGAGTGTCTGTGCTCCCAAAGGAGTGAGACACTGGCAGGGAGTTGGGGAAGAGGAGAGGGAAAGGAAAGGAGATGGCATGCAGCCCAAAAGCCCCAGAGGGATCTGAGTCATGCATGGTACCAAAATATAAGGACAGTGTAAGAGAAAAGCAAAAGAGAACACTGGACTTGATCTCTACAGACAGACTATTTATTGGGAGGTACAGCAAGGGGCAGCAGCCTTCTTGAAGGATGAAGGCTGAAGCACTGAGTCAGGCTGGGGTTCAAACTTATAAGGAGGATCCTAAGGCAAACAGACTGAATCAGCTGCAGGTCCAAGGGAAACAGATAAGGCATCAGTTATTTGCTCAGAATAGACTTTTTAGCAGAGTTGTCTAGGGAGGACTGGATGTCTCCATTCTTGATGGCCTTCTAATATTAAGGTTAGTTATTAACGCTTTAGTTCCCTCTAGTTTTCAGGGAAGGCTACTAACCCTTCATAGGTAATTTCTTTAATGCCTTCATCCTAAAGTGATCATTTTCTTTTCTATTAGTGGCCACTTTTAGATATTTATAACTTATTTTCCTTCTGAAAAATTCTTTGGAATTTATCTTGAGGATACAGTTTTAGATAACCAAGGTGTTTCTTTTAAGAAGAATATGCCAGTAATATTGTGAAAGCTTTCTGGGCTACACATATTTTTATGTGAGTAATATTGCTGGCTCCATCTTGTATCCCAGTGGTTGATCCTTTACACACACACACACACACACACACACACACACACACACACTTTCTTCATCACACATTAATAATATGTGTTCCAATATAACCTGGGTATTTCATATTTTTAATTTTTTCCGAGGTGTATTTATTCCATTTTAAATATTTTATTCATTTATTTATTTATTTATTTATTTATTTATTTATTTATTGGAGGGAGAGAGAATCTAGCGACTAAAAATGAACTCCAGATACATGTACCACCTTATGCATCTGGCCTCACATAGGTACTGGGGAATCAAACCTTTGCCCTTTGGCTTTGCCAGCAAGTGCCTTAACTACCAAGCCATCTTTCCAGCCCTCTTTCAATTTCAAATACCAACAAATAGATACAGATATCTCTGTCTTTGTGTTGAGATAACAAAAAATTCATTCTTTTCTCTCTCTCTATCCTTCTTCTCTCTCTCCACCATTACAATTAAATCTTAGATTCAATAAACTGTCCATCTTTGTTCTCCATTGTGAATCTAAAAAACAGGTTTATGTAAAAAAAAAAAAACTAACACTGGCTATAGTTACTAAAGTATGCAACTTAGGCTGAAGGTGGAACATCTGGGAGAAATTGCAACATGGCTGATTCTCCCCATGTTGTGTGTGGTGGCATACCTGCTTGTGGTAGGGACTAAGGCTGAGCCATCAGGAGGTACAATGTCTGGAAGTGGGGAGTCCAAGGGCAGCCATCTTTCTCTAAGTGGTATGGAGTGGCATGTAAGAATGGTGACTTAGATCTTCCATGGGAGTGTAACAGGGTGCTAAGAGCCCAGGAAAGTCCTTGCACCCCAAACCCTAGGTTCGTTTCTAATTTTACTCAAATAGTTGAATAAAAAAGAAGAACAATCAGGTTAATTACTAAATTATTATATTTATTGAGGGAAGAACACACCAAGGAAAGGCACCCACATGGCTAGAGATCCCACATGGAGGGCCTGGGGAAAATTCATGGAAAGAAAGACAAAAGAAAGTTCAAGGAGTTCCTACCATATGGGGAACATGAGGGGATAAAGGAGCCCATGTGGAGAGTAAAGGCTAGGGAGCCCTCTCCTTGGCTCAACCTGGTTAGGCCTAAGCCAAGCCAGCCCAGGCCCAGACAAGGGAAAAACTCACCCATAGCTGGAAGTTCCCAAGTGGTCAGAGAGCCTGCCTTCCAGTTGCAAAGGTATTTATGACCTTATGGGGGTGGGCTGTCTTCTGGCTCCAATGAACCAGTGGGACAGCTGGTTTATTAGGGTTAGGGCCTATCTCAGGAAGAGGTTAGCTCTAGCACCAAGTTCCAGGGGCTGATCTTGACCAACCACAATGTTTAAATCCTATGAGAGACCACCCTCTCAGGAGGGGTCCTAGGTATTTGTGGAAAAACAGGTCTGGGGAGCTAGGCAAGAGATAAGTCAGATCATCTTTGATTTTTAGCAAGGGAAAACTTTCCTACACATTTCACCTTCAGAGGTCCAGTAACCTTAACCATACCCCCTGTCAGGAGTAGGGGGATTCCCTAAAAACAGCTGAAGGATTGAGAATGTGTGGCAGTCCCTGAGAGTAAACAAAATGGGAGAAGACTGCTGATGAGCCCTCATGGCTGAGGTGGAGATGGCTGCCCAGAGAGAACTTGTTTATGTAAAAAAAGAGAATGACAATAGGAAAAGGACATCAGCTAGTGTCCTCTACATTAGTCTCTGAATTGGTATATGAATTAGATAAAATAGAATGAAGTAAAAGTGATATAAGAGGCCCTTGGATCCAATTTTTAGTAGAAAGGAAGGGAAAGTCTTGATTCAGTATGCAGATGAAAGTATTAATGGCAAGTCCAGGACCATGACAAGGCATATATTGCTTCTGAATGCTTGAGTTGGGGAAGGCAAGAGGTAAAAGAAACTGTCACAGTCTGGCTGGTGAGGTTGTGGGACACAGGTACAGATGGGATCATTATGACTGCTACAAGATCTAAGAAATTGGTAACTCATCCCTCCCTGAGATTAAAGACTGCCTAACCGGAGGCTGTATGGGAGACATCAGTCGCTGGTGGACTAGGCCATTCAAGCCATTGGAGACACTTGGTTATCACTGGCTGAAGTTCCTATGACTATCAGGGACTATAAGACAACAGAGGAAGAACGGGGCTTACTGAGGGCACTAGGAATGAGAGAAGCAATGTTTGCTGCTCAGTTCACCAGGTCAGGTTAGACTGTTCACAAGTGTTAAGAAAGAAGTGCATTCAACAGGTCCTCAAACTACTATGCAGATTTAGTTGCTTTCCTGAGTCCCTTGGTGGGATATGATCTCTATAAGGTAGAAGAAGCTTTGCCGAATCTTAAAGATTTAGAGAAATGCAAATATCAGGTCTGTAAAATGGTGAAACTATCTAGAGGCAAAGACAGAAGTGCCAGTCAAAGACCTCAATTTAGGACATTCAAAGACAAATGTGGTAAAAGCTGAAGTTCCAAAGGATAAAATTGACAGAAAGGCAAACACTGTGCTGGTGAGCCTATGGAATACTTTAAAGTCTGAATAACAGTTCTTGGACGGCCCAAATGATAAACCAATGCAGGTGAGAAAGACTAAGCTTGTTCCAGTGGTGGGCAATTACACCCCAGAGTGAGCTGTGTATATATTTCTCTCCTGTAAAAATGTATGCAGGGGTGGAAATGGCTCACCTAGCCTGAGAATATCATAACAGCAGGTGGCAGAACAGCCTGTTTCTCCATTGGCCCTGGAGCTGGTCCCACAGAGCCCTTTGGGGAAGGGGAGATAATACACAGAGACCACAAGGAAATGCCCCAGGAAAAGGAAGAAGAATGGCTCATGGAAAATATTCATAGATTACAAAAAACTAGAGGGGGTAGTGCCTCCTACCCATGGTGCTGTCTCTAACATTGCTCATTTGAATATATAAAAAATGAACTGTTGATGCGAGCCAAAATCATCTTTTTTAATTGGATCTTTAGTGGCCCCTTGGTTTCTGGCTCAGGAGCTGGTACCTGTTTGGAACGGATGGTGGTGGACCTGTAGAGATTATTCCCACCCTCTCTCTCTATATATAAAATATTTCATTCCATGGGTGTTTTAATGCTAATCTCTCAGGATTTCACAGATTTGGAAAAGCAACTGCAAGAATGATAAAAGACAGAAATCGGTGTCCTAGATGGATGGGAAAGGGCATTTCCATTAAGATCCCAGTGTCAGTGCTGTACCACCTCCTTAACAGTTGTTGGCCAGGAAGACCTCTGAGGTCCCCAAAATGAAAAGTAAAAAGGTTATGGCCACTGTTGGTGTTGCATTTCAAAACTGAATGATAAGATCCTATTGCTGAAGACATGGCATGCTTTGATTTTGTTATGGTCCATGCAAGAGAACTGCAGACCACCACACTTTTTTTTTTCTTTTTTGGTTTTTCAAGGTAGGGTCTCACTCTAGTTCAGGCTGACCTGAAGTTCACTCTGTATTCTCAGGGTGGCCTCGAACTCACGGCGATCCTCCTATCTCTGCCTCCCGAGTGCTGGGATTAAAGGCGTGCGCCACCACGCCTGGCTCCACCACACTTTTGTAGGCAATTGAGGGTCCTTTTTATTAAACCAGTGACTGAGAGGGGCTCATGCCAGAAAGTGGTCTCAATGCAGAAGCTCAGGGGTATAGCATTAAAAAAAATTATTTATTTGAGAGAGAGAGAAAGAAGCAGAGAGAGAGAGAGAGAGAGAGAGAGCCACTGCAAAGAAACTCCAGACACACGCACCACTTTGTGCATCTGTCTTATAGAGGTCCTGGGGAATCTAAACTTCTAAACTGGATCCTTTGGTTTTGCAGGCACATGTTTTAACCACTAAGCCATTCTTCTAGCCTGGGTACAGCATTTTTAAAGGCAAAAGACCATAAAAATTACAAGGATATCAGTGCCAGTTGTAAATTGGGGTGTTTTTGATATTTCAGGCATTGTTTCACTCCCTATCCTTGAGTTTACCCACCTGAGTAAACATATACCCTGGTGTTATCTTGAGTCATTACAGCTGGGTTACTGGAAACCAGAATGCTGCCAATGTGGACATGATCATCTGGAGGATGGAGGAGTTAGTGGCTGGAAGGAACTTGGACACTATGGAATCAGGCCTAATTGGGACAGGATGGCCTTATCTTGGCTGTTAGTATTTTAGGACAGGATGGCTTTTTCTTAGCTATTTCAATTAGAAGGCATGGACAAATTAGGCTTGGATTGAACTAGAAGCCTCCCCCCTGCTGGCTGGCTTTCATAGTACTGAAAGTGCTATGTAGGCTTCTGGGGGAGAAAAGTCATGAACAGTCCTGCTAAGTTATGGACCTCACGTGCTGCATCACAAATATATGAGGCAAGATGTTCCTGTTGCTCTGATAGTGGCAACTGTTGTGAATACATCAACAACTTTCCAATTGTGTTTAGGGCCCACTGTTCAGGAAGGAGTTCCTAACTGGTACTATAAACCTGGTGCCTGTGTCTGGAGAGGGCATAGACACCCATTCTTGAATCAGCTGCTATAGTTTGGTTGAAGAGAAATGAGGTGCATATCATGGAAACTTTGGAGCAACACAATACTGTGATACCAGGTCTATTTTAATGGCAATTAACTATTGACAAATTCTTAGTACATGGATGACGGGAGGATTCATAAGACCCTCACCTGGGATTCTAGCTATTGGTCCCCTTCCTTCCCAGCTGCATGTGATCTTGGGAAAAGCTAGTTTGTAGAGGAAGTACAAGATTAACTAGAAGTGAGATTCATGATGCAGCTTCCACGAGGTTGCCATCCAGGTTAGGATGTAGTGATACAGCTGCATTGAGTCACCAATGCCCCTGTAATTAACCGCTCACCCATGCTCTGTAAGTCATGTACTCCTTGGCTTACCCAGACAGGTGTTGATGTCATCATGCTTTGTGGTTTGTTGTCTGTGTCCTATGTGGAGAAAATAAATGTGTGTTCACATCCCCTCAGGGAAGAAGTTTCTCATGAGAAGGATAAATAAGAACAAATAAGAAAATATAGCTATAGTAAAACCCATTCATTTGTATGATAACTTTAAAAACTATCAAAGTAAAAGCTTTTACACAGAAAAGCAAGCAATCAACCAAGTTAAGAGGTGATCTATTGATTGGGAGAAAGTCTTTGCCAAATACTCAACTGATAGGGGATTAACTTCCAGAGCATCCAAAGAACTTAGAAAACATATTATAAAATAGTAAGAAACTCATTCAAAATTGGCAAATAATCTGAAGAGACAACAAAGGAATAAGTTCAACTGACAATAAATCTATTAGCAGTGCTGAGTTTGTGTAATAGTCAGTGAATGCAAATCAAAGAATAGATAGTATCAATTATATCAACAGTAACAACAACAATGAATTCTGGCAAGCCTGTGATGGAAAAGATACTTTTATACATTATCAGTAGGAATGTAAATTAATGAAGCTACTATGGTAAACATTTTTGAGAGGCCTCAAAACCCTAAACTAGAACTACACTAGGATCCATTTGTACAACTCCAAGGTACAAATTCCTCTGAATGACATGAGGTGAGCACACAGACGTGATGTCTGCATACTCATGTTTATTGCAGCACTATTCATAGTAGCCAAGATACAGAATCAGCCTAGTGTTCACAAAGTGATGAATGAATTGAAAATAACATAAGCATGTAATATTATTATTCAACCATTAAAAGGAATCAAGTGATGTGATTAGCAAAAAAAAATGGATGGAACTGAAAGACATTATGTTAATAAATAATCCAGGCATACAAAAATGTGTCATATTTTCTCTTATATGTGGAAACAGAAATAAACAAATAAAAAATGAAGATGTCCTAAAAGTAGAAAGGGGAACTGCTAGGGAAAGGTAAAGGAAAGAAGACAAGGAACAGAGAGAGAGGAGGACAAGAGAGGTGCATATGTGGAATCATCAAAGCATGATAAATGCCCATGGAAGACTTCACAAAGAAGCCCTACATATCATCAATGTGTATGAAAGTATAAAAATAAATTTAAAATTAAGGACTATTTTAACATGCCTTGTCTCATCTCATTGGCTCTCATTGAGTCACTTTCTTCTTTTCAGCAGGTGGATTTACTTGCAAGAATATGGGAGCTTTAGAATCATTAATTTAATCAAATATAGCTTAAAATTGGGGAAGGATAATTTTTTTATGAGAGAGAAGGACAGAGAGAAACAGAAAGAGGGGAAGAGGCAGAGAGAGAAGAGAGAGAGAGAGAGAGAGAGAGAGAATGGGTGCGCCAGGGCCATTTCAGCCGCTGTGAACGAACTGCAGATGTGTATGCCCCCTTGTGGGCAAGTGTGACATTGAGCCTTTGCTTCTCTTTTGCATCTGGCTAAACATGGGACCTGGAGAATTGAACAGGCATTCTTAGACTTGGCAGGCAGGCGCCTTAACTGCTAAGCCATCTCTTCAGCCTGAAGGAGAATTTTAAAGAAGAAAATTTGGGAACTGTTAGGAAGTTTGAATTGGAGACTTAAGAACCATAGACTTTACAATCATTCCATATGCAATTACTCTCATAAATAATTGTTTTAATTTATTTGCAAGTATATGGCAGGTCTGTAAATGAAGGATTTACCTGGAGGCTCAGCCAGTCTACTGAGTAGTTACCCATCCTACCTCCTGTTTGTGGCTGTTGCTAAAGCTGACAGGTAGCTCATTTTCTAGCTGAATTTTGTAGTGCATGTCACCCCTACCAAAGGAAAGTTACAGTAATTACACCCAGAGATTACTACTAGTAAGAGAAAGCAATGGCCAGCATAATGTTGGTTGACCAAGGGACATTTGGATACTTACAGTTTCTGGCCAGGTTCAAATAATCCACATCATGATATTTGACTGAAAGATGAACAATGTTACATTTCAACTCATTAGAACCACATGAGGAAAGTCTGCTTTGTCTACATATACCCATGACCATGAAATCATGAATGGGATGTAGAATTCATGTTCTGAGGTACAACTGTACTCCAGCTTCTTTTGTAATTTCCTAATATAAATACTCTATACAGAATGAGTGACAGTGTTGACAGACTGCACAAATAAAAATACAGCAGACCTAGCTAAATTTTTTTATTTTTGGGTTTTTCGAGGTAGAGTCTTACTCTAGTTCAGGCTGACCTGGAATTCACTTTGTAGTCTCAGGGTGGCCTTGAACTCATTGCAATCCTCCTACCTCTGCCTCCCAAGTGCTGGGATTAAAAGTGTGCGCCACCACACCCAGCTAGACCTAGCTAAATTTGAACTGTAGATAAACAGCAAAAAAGTTTTGTGTAACTATGGCCTGTGCAATATTTAAGCTGTGATACCAGAATGTAAAATCAAGGATATTGTGTGTGTGTGTGTGTGTGTGTGTGTGTGTGTGTGTGTGTAGAGAGTATATGTGAAGTGTGATATGATATGAGTGTAGCATCTGGGTGTATATGTAAAGATGTGTGTGCCCTATGTGTACACCAGAGGAGAGATTCATGGCACTTTCCTCCTTTCATTCATCCTCCTGTTTCCTTGAAACAGAGTCTCACTCAACTCAGAGGTGTTGCTTTCATTCAGCAAGCCCCATTGGATTCTCTGGTCTCTATCCTCCAACCTCCACAGGACTGGGATACAGAATATATGGCTATGCCCAGCTCTTTATGTGGCTGCTGAAGAATTGATATGATGTGGTCTCAGGCTTCCAAGTTTGAGCAGCAAGTGCTCTTAACCACCAAGTCATCCTCCAGCTTTATGTTTTATATCTACCTGTAATAGGATGTCTAACAGGCTCATAATATTTTCAGTCTTTGTAGGACTCAAATGTGGAATGGAATTCTGACTCTGCCATGGACTAACTATGTTGCCTATTATAAATCCCCCAGAAGTGTTGAGCTTCAGCTTTAATGCCCATAACATTGAGGAAATAATAGCTCCTACTTCACATGGAAGTTGTGGGGATTAAATGCTCAAAATGCTTGCATCACCTATAAAAACTTAATGTGAAGCTTCGCATGCAGTAAAATTTCAGTGAAGAGTAAGTATAGAATATGAAGATAAGTGTTTGTAGCTACTTATATCATCTTTAAATTCTGTAGAATAATTTACACCCCTTCACATCTCTTTCTTAGGACTGTATGAGAATACAAAACCAATGTATAATGAAGAAACACTTGGCTACAACTGAATTGTTTATTCCCTAATATCTGTTTTAGGGCTCAATTAGTACACAGTAAGCATGGCTAGATGCTTGGAGCAGAAGTAAGAAGATGTATTCTGCCTTTGCTCTTGTATAGCTTTGTTCATGAAGAATATGTATTGATGGAGGGAATATATAAAAACACAGCTTATGCCTGTATAATTTAAATATCTCTGTTGAATATGACTGGGGATGTGGCTCAATGGTATACAGTACTCAACTAGCATGTTTGAGACTATAGGTTCAATCCCCATCACTGGGGAAAAATGATAAAATATCTTATTTGGAGAATGAGTTCATATATACCTTCACAGACATTCTTTTCCCAAAGATAGAGTGAGAACTTCTGAAAGAATATTTTCTCTTCAGCATCTTAAATAGTGCATGGAACATATGAGATACCTAATAAATGTTTGCTAAAATAAAGAAAAGCCTAGATGGGAATTGTTGGCTTTGAAGTACCTTTTCTATGCTTTGGTTAGAATTTTTGCAGCTTTCAAAAAGAAGTAGTAATATGTAGAATTGTGATCCAGTTTTTGTTAACAAGTTTTCCTACAAACTGTGATACTGTTAAAAGAGAGAAATAAGATTCTTAGTAATTATATGGGCCAAACACCTTTACTTCACAGGCAAATAAACATATATGGTCAATTCAACTAGAAATATGACGTGCTAGCCAGTGATTGCATAAATAGATAATTCTGATTTGAGTGGCAGCTGAATGGTTGAAATCAAAGTTTTTACACTGATCTGAACTATGAATACTATGACTAGAATTCATTTTGTTTAAATATTGTTTTCTCCTTGTTGTTCCTAGTTGATAGTCACTAAATCATTTCAGGTGGGAAAAACAATACTACAGAATCTTTTGCTTCTGGATTCCATTGCCAACTAGATCCAAAGCTTTTTGGTTATTTATATAATCCACACATTTATTTTCATCTTATACATCTTCATAAGAAGTAGGTATTCTTTTTAGTCCATATTCCAAGACTTAAAACAACAATGATCAGGTGCCAGGGTCAACATTTGATCTCAAGTCAGTGTAGCTTCTGAGCACAAGCTGTTAATCAACATTAGACTGTCATTGTTAATTCAAAAGTTATATTTAGACATCAAATGCCACTGGATAATGCTGATATTACAGTCACACATTACTGTATGATTACTATTTCTTTATACTATATAAAACAGAAGTTACAGGGGCTGGCGAGATTGCTCAGTGTTTAAAGTGTTTGCTTGCAATGTCTGAATTCAATTCCCCAGTACTCACATTAAGTGAGAGCACAAAGTGTCACATGCATCTGGAGTTTGTATGCAGTGGAAGGAGGCCCTTGTGTGCCTACACTCACTCATTCTCTATCTCTCTTTCTCTTAGCAAATAATTAAATAAAAGATTTAAAAATGAAGTTATATACTTAGGGATTTGTTTGAAATCAAGTTAATAGTGACTTTGGGTCATTGTTTGTGGCTATTGCAATACATGATGATGGCAATGATAATTAAAATTATGTCCTTCCAAATTATACTCTTCTGGTTGGCCTAATTTAGTTGCATTATTTTCAAGTTCATTTACCATCTGTACCTCTGTTATTCTGCCTGATCCCTGTTCTTGCTTGACTTGGATTTATTTCACTGAGTATAAAATGTAATCTTGCTTACATTGCTTTAAAATGTATCTTCACCAGTGCTTTCTCCCAGAGTTTGCTTAACACCAATTGGAACAATTATGTATAAGAAGGAGAAATATAGAGAGGGCACAGAAGGTTTTTACCTGTTGGAGAATGATTATTGCATTCACATTCCTTATACCACAATCTGTCACTAATATGTGGCTGGAAATAAAAGATACCCACTTTGTACTAAATAAACCATAGTGTTTGGGGTAGAGAATTGTAGTGTGTATGGGTAGTAAATCATTTGACATTTTGATCCTTCCCTCTTCTCCTGGGTGACTAGAGGTACCTCACTTTAATGGCCATATGCTAGCACATCTCAGATGGAGGCTACATATTGCTCACCTTATGCTAGCAATCATCACTGAAATTAAAAGTGGAAAAAGACCACACCATGGCTAATCACTTCATTTATCTACTTATTAAAACAAGATGTTTCTGGAGGCCAAGCTTCTGTTTCCTTTAGAAGAAAGAAAATGACCAATTCAGTGGGAAAACAAACTTACTGATCATGTTAAAGGAATTAGCAAGGAATAAATTTTATTCTTTTCTACTCAGCACTTTGGGTTAAGGAGCTGCAACTCAAGTTGAATGAATATTATGCCAAACATATCAGTGAACATAAAAGAATGCAGACTATAGCTAAATAAATAAACTTCCACTAATTCTTAAGTCTCCAAATACATAGTACACATCACAAGATTCAAGGATGTTTCTCTACAGGTTTATGGACTTCTTTGCTAGCATAGATCTCTCTCTACAGGATCGAATCTGACTAAAAATTTATTTCCCTCCTTATTTCAGAAATACGGATGATCTGTTTATGAGTTCCTTTCCAACATACGAGTTAAGAAAGAGCTTCAAGCCAAAATCTGGTGTAATTAACAGACTAACCTGCTTTTTCAAAGATTCCTATTCTATTATTGTCAAAAAGTTTTTTCATATGTTATCCAGTTTTCTGATTGTTTGTAGTAAGAGGAAAAATAAATCGTATAATCAATATCCCATAGAAACATAAGTAGAAAGACAAATTTAAAAATTAACAAATCAGATATATTAATATGTATAAGTGATACCACACAATGACCAAATTATGCCAAGAATTTAAGGTTAGTTTAGGTTACAAAGGTCAGCCAATACAACAACATACTAAAAGAGTAAGAGAAGGAAATGTGGGCTGGAGAGATGGCTTAGCTGTTAAGGCATTTGTCTACAAAGCCAAAGGATCCCGGTTCAACTCTCCAGGACCCATGTAAGCCAGATGCACAGGGGGCGCATGCATCTGAAGTTCGTTTGCAGTGGCTGGAGGCCCTATTGCACCCATTCTCTCTCTCTGCCTCGTTATCTTTCTCAAATAAATAAATAAAATATATTTTTTAAAAAAGAGAAGGAAATGTTTTGATATATAGTTTTTTTATTGACAACTTCTATACTTACACACACAAAAAACCATATTTCCCTCTCCTCCCCCCGTTCCCCTTCAGAATGCCATTCTCCATCATATACCCTCCCTCTCTCTATTAGTCTCTCTTTTAATTTGATGTCATCATCTTTTTCTTCTATTATGAGGGTTTTGCGAAGGTATTGCTAGGCACTGCAAGGTCATGGATATCAAGGCCAATTTCTGTCTGGACAGTTGCATTGTAAAGAGTTGTACCCTTCCTTTGGTTCTTACATTCTTTCCACGCCCTCTTCCGCAATGGACCCTGAGCCTTGGAGGATGTGACAGAGATGTTTCAGTGCTGGACACTCCTCCATCCCTTCTTCTCAGCATTATGTTGCCTTTTGGGTCATCCCAGTGGTCATCGCCATCTGAAAAGAGAAGCTTCTCTAACCAGAAGTGAGAGTAGCATTAATATGTGAATATGAACATTAAGTGTAGTGCTTTCAGGGCAGATTGCTGGGAATAATATATACATTTAACCAGACAAGAGCAGGCTTTATACCCCTAAAGCTCATGACCTCCCCTGCCATAGACTTTCGCTTAGTTTTTTTTCAGTACCAGGCATATATTCCCTCCCATAGAGAGTGCCTTCAGTTCAATTATGAAGCAGTTGGTTTCCCCAAGAGCAGACATGCCACTATTTCACCCGTTCGGTCATTGGGCCTGTCTGGTCAAACTTGAATATTCAGTGTCCACTGTTTTCACTGCTAATGACTTCTGTCTCCCATATGGCTGCATGCAGTCCAGCTTTTTCCAGCTTTCAGTTGGCTGGTCTACAGGGAGAAGTTTTCTGCTCAGCACCAGCTTGCTTTCTCAGTGATCTTGCCTCTCAGGCAAGAGATGACTTTAGCAATAGGGTCTTACCATCTGTTTCTCAAGGGAAACCAAGGACCTTGGCAATAGCCTTTAATGTTTTGGAGGCTACCGGGACCTCCTTGGCCAACAACTTACTGGAAGGTATCCCATCCAGGCACTGAAAATTTTCTAGTAACAGTCTACAGCTTTTGGATGTGCCATTATTCAAAAAAGTAGGTTTACTTAAGTCTTATTCAGACTATCTTGAATTTTGATTGACTCTCCCCTGTCCTTCTCTTACACATTCTCTGCCCATGGCCTTTCTTAGGCCTTTCCCCTCCCTGTAATCTGTTCTTCTACTTACATATGTACAATACCATCCACTTAAGCCCTTCCCTCTCCTCCCTCCCTTATAGCCTTTTACCAGTTTACTGGGTTTTGGTTCCAGTTCACACACAGGTCTATACAGTTGTAGCTAGGATCCACATATGAGAGAGAACATGTGATGTTTGGCTTTCTGATCCTGGGTTACCTCACTTAGTATAATCCTTTCCAGATCCAACAATTTCCCTGCAAATTTTATAATTTCATTTTTCTTTATCGCTGAATAGAACTCCACTGTGTAAAGGTGCCATATCTTTATTATCCATTCATCTGTGGAGGGACATCTAGGCTGGTTCCATTTCCTAGCTTTGTGAATAGAGCAGCAATAAACATGGTTGTGCAAGTATCTCTAAGGTAATGAGAAGAGTCCTTCAGATATATGCCTAGGAGTGCTATAGCTGGATCATATGGTAAATCTATTTTTAGCTGTCTCAAGAACCTCCACACTGATTTCCACAATGGCTGGACCAGATTACATTCCCAAAACCAGTGTAGAAGGGTTCCTCTTTTTCCGCATCCATGCCAACACTTATTGTCATTTGTTTTCTTGATGGCAGCCATTCTGACAGGAGTGAAATGGAATCTCAAAGTGGTTTTAATTTGCATTACCCTTATGGCTCAGGATGTGGAACACTTTTTTAGATGTTTATATACCATCTGCATTTCTTCTGATAAGATCTCTCTATTTAGTTCCATAGCCCTTTTTTTTTTTTTTTTTTTTTAAATTTTTGGAGAGAGACAGACAGAGAGAGAAGGAGAGGGAGACAGATAAAGAATGGGCGCGCCAGCAGTCTCTCAGCTGCTGTGAACGAAATCCAGATGCGTACACCCCCTTGTGGGCAAGTGTGGCACTGAGCTCTTGCGTCACTTTGCATCTGGCTAAACGTGGGACCTGGAGATTGGAACCGGGTTCTTAGGCTTAGCAGGCAGGCACCTTAACCACTAAGCCATCTCTCCAGCCCCCATAACCCATTTTTTAATTGGATTGTTTTATTTTTTTTGTTCTATTTTTTGTGTTCTTTGTATATTCCGGATATCAATCCTCTGTCAGATGTATATCTGGCAAAGATTTCCTCCCATTCTGTAGGTTGTCTCTTTGCCCTATTCACAGTGTCCTTTGCTGTACAAAAGCTTTGTAATTTCATGAGGTCCCAGTGGTTGATTAGTGGTTTTATTCCCTGAGCAATTGGGGTTATATTCAGAAAGTCCTTGTCTATGGCAATATGTTGAATGGTTTCCCCTATCTTTTCTTCTAGCAGTTTCAGAGTTTCAGGTCTGTTATTAAGGTCCTGATCCATTTGGACTTGACTCTTGTGCAAAGGAGAGAGACATGGATCTATTTTTATCCTTTTACATACAGATATCCAGTTTTCCCAGCAACGCTTGTTGAAGAGGCTATCTTTTTTCCAATGAATATTTTTGGCATTTTTGTCAAAAATCAGGTGGCTGTAGCTGCCTGGATTAATATTTGGGTCTTCTATTCTGTTACATTGATCTACCTATCTGTCCTTGTGCTAGTACCTTGCTGTTTTTGTTACTATGGCTTTGTAATATAACTTAAAATTGGGTGATGTATAGTTTTATAACAGCAAACTCTTAACACTATGCAATTGATTTCAGAATTTATCATAAACTTAAAATAAATCATATAAACTGAAGTGCCAGTGTTTTCTACAATATCTATCACTTCATGTCCTAAATTAGACAGAAAATCTATAAATTATAGTAAAAATTGATGTATGAACTTTGTCAAAATTATAAACAAAATTATAAATTATATAATTAAGACATACTATTTCTTATTAACTTAAATCCGTATGTACCATAGTACCCAGTAATTCTAAATAATTATTTAAAAGAAATAAATACTTATACTTAAATGCATTTAAGCACAATGTGCCATGTTAGTTTTGAAGAAACTTCGTTTCTAATTATTTCATGTAATATTGGCATTGTGTTTAATAGTCTTGCTACTAATCACTAAAAATGGGAACAATCCAAATGCCCACTAGCAGGTTAGTGAACAAATCAGTTGAATCATCTCAGAAATGTAATACTATTCAGGATGGAAAGACACAAAATGCTGAACATTGGCAAACAAATGAAGCTCAAAATTTCTAGTCATACAATTTAATCAAAATAGAGAACTTAAAGTAATTCTGTTTCTTCCTCATGTTTCAACCATGTAATAATAATGAAAAATTCTGAAGGCAGTAGTTAAATTTTTCCCCCTTTGTTAATTTTGCATGTTTATTTGCATCTCCCCTTTTGGAATTTATATCTTTTTCTGCCTTGGGAATCACAACCACAATTTTCTGTATTATATCATGGGTTTCTACTACCCTAATGATCTACACTTAAGTCCAAACATTCTTTCCAGAAAGTACATGCAATCATACCATTTTATGTTTGCACCCTTTGAACTTGGTTTCAATTTCATTTTAAATGAAGACCACACAGGTTTGCCTACACATTCAAGAGCACTCTTCTCCCAACACCACATATGAAATATGAACTTCTGGATCAACATCAGTGGTCTCCCAAGCACAGGTCAAGTTCCTCAACACTCTGTAGAGTCTCTCTGAAAGTCCCTTTCCCAACATGATTGATTATCTCACTGCATTCTTCACTCACCTCATGTGCAATTATTATCTTTCCTGTTTAGCACAGAGAATATCCTAAATAAGTTAAATATGGAGAAATGAGAAGGAAGTATTGCCAGTGAAGGACTTGGGGGAGGAGGGATGGAAGGGGGTTATAGAACTTGAATTAGTCAGGTGAAAATAATTGTACATTACAAAACTTAACATTTGTGAAATCCTTTAAAATTATAGAAAATATCTTTCCACACATCCTTTTGTTATTTTCACAGTATTTTAATGCTAGCAGGCGTTAATGCTTACTATTCACACTTTATGCATCTAGAAGTGGTTTTATAGCATTGCAATTATGATCAAATGTGGCAAACCTCAAATTAGAAACCTTTTTTCTTATAAATTAGTGTGTTTCAGTCAGCTACTATTCCCAATATCCTACAGGCAAGGTTTTGCACAATTAAGCTTTATTTGTTATCAATGCTTTAGAGACCAGTATGGATAGGAGGAACTGGGAGGAGATCTCTGCTACAGATAATCTTCTGGAGCCTAGATGCTTTCCTAGCTGTGACACTTCCAACTTCAACAAATGGTTTTAAGAGAAATTGATATCATATAAGAATTGTCATTTGGCAGGAAGATAGACCAAAAAAGAAGGGAAATTAATCATAGCTGCATTGACATATCCCTTTCATTTGTATTTCCTTGAGGAGAACTAGTCATATGTATGATCCCTAGGAGCAAAGCGGATTTGAAAATGAGAATAAAATATGTGCTAAGCAATAACAGAAGAGGACACTATGAGCAATTTCTATAAAATATATGCCTTGACTAATATATATATTCCATCCTGCTGTGTACCTTAAACTGTTTTGAAGTATGCATAAATAGTAATTCACAAAACACAATTTAAACTTTATGTGTGCATAAAGATTGTTTTAAATAATAAAATACAATCATATTTTATTATATATATATTTATATATATTTGTATATTGCATACAGTCATAAGCCAGGATGTAAGGAGGAGGTTTATTTCTATATGATGGTCAAAGAAAGTCTCTGGTCAGTTGTGAAGAAACAAGCCAGGTAGTTATTATAGAACTGAGCATCACAGCAAAAGATAACTGCTAAGTCATTGCAGTGCTTGAAGTGATGGGAGATCTGTAAAGTGGCTCTTCTGGCTGGAGCTCAGAGGAACAAAAGATGAGCGCAGCAAAGCACCAGGGAAGCAGACTAATCAAGAACTGCAGTGAGAAGGAGCACAGGACTCCTTGTATCGTAGTTACTTTGAGAATAGATTGGGCAGACATTGCAAAGGCAAAAGTGCAGAATGTTTAGGAAGCTATGTATCAACATAATAGTTCTATAGATAGTTTCAGGTTCTCAAGTTACACTTTTTGAATTGTTATATAATTTACATGAAGTCATTGCATTCTTTTTGGAGCAGTTATATTCATTGTAACAAGCACATACAGTCGCATAATTATAACAATGATTATAATAATCATTCCGTCACTTCACAAAATACTTCCCCTCATACTAACCCTCTTCCAATCCTCCTGACTGATCTGTTTTCTGTCCCGACATTCTACCTTTTACCTAATGCCATATAAATGGAACCATAGAGTTTATATCATTTTGGGTCTATTTTATTTCAATTAGGATTATATATTTAAGATGTATCCATGTTGCATGATTTGATATATTGTTTCTTTTTCATCCTAAAAGTATGCTTATGTTGTATACCATATTCCTAGGAATTGAAATCTTTCCTGAAAGGAGAAGGTAATCAAAAGTTCACCTAAAGGAGAACTGGAACTTAAAAGGTCACAGACCACTCCCCAAGGTAATAAGAGTTGTAAACAAATGTTGAAGGACAGACTAACCAATGTTAGCTTGCAAATGAAACATTCCCTCCTGGGTTTTGGAGAGAAGGAAGCTCAGAAGAATCAGGAAGTCAGCAAGCTGGCAAAAGGTTGAAAGACCACTCCCATGGGCTATATAAAGGGAAAATAACTGCTTGGGGATGAGACTCTTTGATTGAACTGCCTGCAAGTCATGTAATGTGCTTGAGATATTCTAAACTGCCCAGCTGCCTACAGCTTGTGCAGCGTGCTGCAGAGATGAGATTTAGAAACTTCTGTGAAGTCATCGCCTATGCAGGCGCGGACTTTTCCGTAGCTGCTTTTGAGTCATCTACTGCTCCTCTAAGCAGGCCCTCATTCTGCTTTGTAAGTTACCTCAATAAACTGGTTGTCTTAGGAAAACTGGCCTTGATAAAATCAAACTTTGGTCTGTTCTCTGTGTCCTTCCTAGGGGGGACAAACGTGTGTTCACATCTCCCCAAGGGAAAAGTTTCCCACAACATTTGATGAATGGATATACTATATTATCTTTATCTAATCAGTAGAAATTGTGGTTTAGCCTGTCTGGTTCTGAGTAAAGCCTCCCAAAATATTGTTTCTGTGTGTGAGTGACAGAGATAAGTAACTTCATTTGTCTTAGACAAGTACTAAGAACGATATTTACTTTAAAGACTCCAATACAATTAGACATTAAACTGCAAAAGAAAGTCATATGTAGGTAATTTGGCACATGGAAAGGACATAAACATCCAAGGTATGAAAGCTGGAACAATGAGTAATCCAGGTGAAGCTCCTTTCTCTGTCAAATATGGATGTGTGCATATGCTTCCTGTATTTGACAGGTTAGACTCTGGAAATAAAATGGCAAAATACAAAACAATCTTTCTATTTTATAAAAACGTTAATGATCAAGAGAATAACAAACCTTTCTCATCCCCCAAATAAATTTAATGAGTTTTGTAAAAGTTAGTTTGTAGAGCCAGTAAGCACTGGAGACTTTTCTGAGAAACTGATACTAAAAGAAACAACATCATTTAGGGTAGTGGAGCTGCTGGAACAAAAGATTTCATATAAAAATGGATACTAGGCATTCAATATAATAGTAATCGGCAATTACTGAACATCTAGGAGTATATGAAGCATACACTATTAATCTATGTTTCTAGTTACTACATATTCTTCATTTCAAGAGGATAGTTGAATTCTCAGTAAAACTAATGACTTCAAAAGAATGGAGTGATAATTAGACCTTCTAAGGAAGCTTGACCTTGTATGACTCTCAAGTCCATAGTATGATGGTGATCATCACTGTTCTTTTAGTAGGAATAAATTAAAGCCAAACAAGCAAGTAGGAATCAGCCCACTACATGTCTGTCTGCACATACAGTGGACATAATTTAACAGGGACGCATCAGTGCCTTTCAATATGGCATCTCACTTACTCCAAAAAATGGAGTAGATATTAAGCCAGAGGTCTCAGGCAATATGTTAAAATATTTTATAGTGCCAAAGAAAGCGGTAAAACAAAGCACCAATTCATTGACAGCTCAAAGAAATGGGCTGCTTCCAGGAGCATTTTTCTGGTTTTGTGGTTCAGCGTGCTTCCTTCCAAAGAGTATATTGCTAAAATATTAAAGCCTCTAGGAGCACAACATATTATTTCATTTGATGGTTATTTTATATCAATATTTAAAATATTTCCTTATGGCTGTGTGTTTCACATAAATGTAGAAAGGGTAGATTTAACTAAGCAATAAAAATTTCCAAAAAAAAGGGAGTTGGAGAGATGGCTTAGCGGTTAAGGCACATGCCTGTGAAGCCTAAGGATCCCGGTTCGGTTCTCCAGTTCCCATGCAAGCCAGATGCACATGGAAACACATGTGTTTGTAGTTTATTTGCAGTGGCTAGAGGCCCATGCTCTCTCCTTCCCTCTCTGTCTCTAATAAATAAAAAAATAAATTAAAAAATCTTTTTAAAAATTTTTAAATTTTCCAGAAAACATGAACATTTTCTTTGGATTGGTGTGGCTAACTCAAAATACTTTATCTAAACTTTGAAATATTTTCTGTGATCTTAACTACAATGGGATCAAAATATAAATTTTGTTTGACAAATAGTAATACTTCAGACTTGGAACCAATCTAAAAACATGGGAAGCAAATAAGTAAAGGGGTCAGGTTTAGGCCAAGAAATATGTTCAAGTTTGTAGATTTTGAAAGAAAGGTTTACTAATATTATGAGGCAGGGCTTAGCTTCTTGATGTGGATTATAACAGCATGCTTATTAATAGTTATTAAACATCTAAACAGATGATGTAGAAATGTGTGCAATAACCACTGGTCAGATGAGGCAGATTAAATTAATATTTTAATGCTTGTTATCTCTCAAAACCTTGACTGAGGGAAGTTGAAAATGAAAAAAAGTCAAGATGAGCTGGAGAAGATGGCTTAGTGGTTAAGGAATTTGCCTGCAAAGCGAAAGGACCCTGGTTTGATTCCCGAGGACCCACATAAGCTAGATGCGCAAGGAGGCATATGCATCTGGAGTTCGTTTGCAGTGGCTGGAGGCCCTGGCACACCCATTTTCTCTCTTTCTCTTTCTCTTCTCTCTCAAATAAATAAATAAGATTTTTTTTTAAGTCAAGACAATTCTACAAAGAAAAAGAGTGACAGAAGAGAGGATTCACAATGAAAGAGGTCAACAGCATTCAAAGGAAAGAAATTAACAGAATAGCAAAGGGTCTAGCAAAGAAAATGAAGCTGAAATCTAGCTGTCTAACATGAAACAGCCAAGGTGAAGCACAGAAACCAAGACTCATGCTTTAGAGCTTTTTGATACTTCTAAATTAAAAATAGAACATCAATTGAGAGGATGGCTTGAAAAATTGTAACACAAAATTGCCACCTACCTTATACACAAGCATCCCCCACGCCCTCCAGACCCTCCTTAGAAACTAAGGAATTTACCAAAGGGCTCTTGACTCATGATAAGTGGTATGACTGACTATACCTTTCTGTTATGTGGCTATTATGTGTTATATGCTCAACACTATGACAAATTATTTATTTTTTTCAGTACATGATTATGAATAAAAATATCCTAATGCTTGAAATGCCAGTTATAATTTAGTCCAAGCAACAAGTTTTCACTAAAGTATGTGAGAGCTTGTCATTTTTCTTTAACATAATGCTTACCTCTTAGAGTTACCAGGAGTATAAGATGAGCAGCCACAACTATTGCAGGTGAAATATGTAGCACATGCTGCATCATTGCTCATCTCCATTCCTCTCCTCTCCTCCCCTAAAATGGAAATTATTCTAGTGAACCTAACGTCCACTCTTCCATGTGTACAGTGTAAAAACTGAAGCGCTTTAAATGTGTGGCCTCATAGACTCACGCTTGAATCTTGAGTCTCCAGTGGACAGAGCCCTACTGGAAGAAGTATGTCACCGGAGGTGGATCTTGGAGTCCAGCCCTAAGTTGCGTTTCAGGATGGATCTTGACTGGTGTTTGTTGGCTGTTTTGTGATGTCACTCTGCTATGATCTATGAAAGTGAGCCACTTTTTTTTTTTTTTCTGCCATTTATGGTGTTTCCCTGGAATTTTTAAGCCTGAAATAAACCCCTTTCTCCCATAAGCTGCTTCGGCTGGATATTTGTTCCAGAAACAAGAAGCTGACTGTAACACTAACTTTAATTTCTCCACTAATTAATTTTCTTAGTTTGGAAACAACATGCTTCTTATGCCACTTCCCAAAAGGGGAGAATAAAACCTAAATCTACTTAAGACACAACCATAAATTGAATAAATGATCACTCACTAACAGATAGCACAAGCCAAGCTAATCAGAAACAATACATGAAATTCACAGCAACTGTAGATACAAAGGCCCTCCAACATGGATTTCTTGTCAGAGAGAGAGAGAGCAGCCTAGAGCCATTGGTGACCAACACATTTGAAAGTCAAGCCAGGGCAGCAGACAACATAGTGTTTACATAATAACATGGAAAAGCTCAATTCAGGTGTGCCTGAAGCTTTCAGTTATATTAACAAATGATGTGATTCTTAAGTCAGTCTGGATGGGTGGTCTAGTTCTTCAGTATTGCTCAACATTCCGTTAACTAGCCTGTCCCTCATCCATGTTGTTTTATAAATAGCTTCTCAACATTTTATTGCACATTTCCTCTTCCTTTCACTTTTTGCTAGATTATATTATTAAAATTATCCATCACTAAAATTCATTTCCATAGATGTACACAGTATTAGATGTAATAATTAAGACAAAAGAAAGTTATTTCTTCATTTGCAAACTTCAGTTGCGTTCTGTGGTTAACATTTTAAATTATTTATAAATTCAATCGAGATTTTTGGCTAGATCATCACAACCACATTGCAAAAGTCAATGCTTGATTCCATGTCCTCACCTCATTGGACTTGCCAGCAACATTTGACAAATCTCACTCCTTCCTCATTGTAGGTTTCCTTGACCCAGTACTTCATGGTCAACTCATCTTCATCTTCCACACTGGTTGCTTCTGTACTTGGAACCTAGGTCTTTACAGTCACCTCCTCCTCATCTTCGCACACTGTCTGCTCGGTTCAGTGCTGTTTTCAGGTGACTTCAGGTGATTTGTCAGCCTTCATTTACTATCTGGAGGATGTTCACTGGCATCATGGTGGGAAGTGCACCATAAACTGGTCATGCTCTTACTTCTCGTCACAACTCAGATTGTACTGAAAAATCTACTTCACATCACATGAGCATTGAATATGTTTCCCAAGCATAACCTGTTCACAACTGAATTCCTGGTTGTCCTACCAAATCTACAACACTCAAATATTCTCCATATTCAATAACAGAAACCATACTCTTCCAGGTGCTTGGCAAAAATGCATAAAGTCATCTCTAATTCCTTTGTCTCTCACATAAGCATGCTCTTGCCTCAGAGTCCTTGTACTTGAGGTACAAGATACAGTGAAATTTCTTCAGATTTTTGCATGATTCTTTTTTATATTGATTATTTGTTAAAATTCCTTCTTTAAATGATTTTCCCTATGATATTTCAAATATGTAATCTCTGGAGCCATATTGCCAAGATTTGAGACATAGTTCTGATTCTAACAAGTTATTTGAAGTGTTTTCAACTCTTCTCCCTTATCTTTAAGGATAATATCTATTTTGTCTCCTAGTGTTTTATGAAAACTAAGTAAGGTAACATACATATAAAGTAGACTCTTACTACTTCTATGGTTATCATAGAAAGTTAACAGAAAACCAGTGTCATTATGAAAGGAGTCACAATTCAGCAACACATGCACCAAAAAGTGTGAGCAGAAGGTTATGCATTGGTGTGTGATTCAAAAATTCTTCACATATCAAGAGACACCACACACTCTGGTTCTGCAATACACAAATCAAAGAAGTGTCATTTACATAACCAAGCCAATGAAAGCTGGAATGATCCCATATAAATGAATATTAAAAGTGAAAAGTTTCTTATAACCTTCTAGAAGATAATGCCTGACCCCATCCACTATGACTGGAGGTCAGTCCTCTATGTAGGACCCATAAAGTTGTAAGAATGGAAGGGCAGAACAATCTCATGCCTACCACATTGGAGTAAACCAGGGGAAGAGTTGTAGAAAGTACCCACATGTCTACTTAAATCCCAGAGAAACAGTGCTTGTCTTGTCCATATGCTCTAAGAGATGGGTGATTAGAAGCCAGTAGCTAGGAGAGTGGAAGCACTAGGTGCGCAACCTCACTCTTGCACTGAAGATTTGGCATGTGAAAGAACATAGGTCTGAATGGAGGTGGAGGCACTGGCACAGTGTGTGTCCAGCTTGATATACAGAGCAGGTTGTACTATACCTTCTCACTTCACACTGAACCAGGAAGAGGCATGGGAAATATACCTGTGCCCACTTAAAACTGCTTTTTCCCATTTTGGTTCTTTATTGGTTATTTACTGCTAGTCCCTATAATTTCTAGACGACACAGGTTAGGAATCAATCTCTTGAGTAGAAGCTATAAAAGTTTTGGCACTACATGTATATACCAGAACCTTTCTTCTTCAGGGGAAATTTGAAGATGGTTCTCCCTTCCAGGCATGTAGTGCTATGCTAGGGTGGGCTTATGGAGCCATTATGTCAC
Source organism: Orientallactaga sibirica (assembly GCA_036365145.1). Taxonomy (NCBI): domain Eukaryota; kingdom Metazoa; phylum Chordata; class Mammalia; order Rodentia; family Dipodidae; genus Orientallactaga; species Orientallactaga sibirica. The sequence goes on from JAEOAD010000005.1 coordinate 52,148,975, forward strand.
AGCTCTTCCTATTCATTTCTAACTGGAAACTTTTTCAGCTACCTAGTGTATACGACTCTTTTAACTAATTTCTGAATTTTTCTCAAATGGAATTGCTATATGCATAGGTATTTATTTGTTGATTTTATAGTTAATAAAAGAGTCTCAGACTTCATGTTTGGTCACTTGCTTGTACCTTCAGTTCTCTGATCATTCTAGGAAGTAAATGGTTTTGGACTCAGTCATTTCCTAGAATGTTCCTATCACATATCTACAACCTGAGCTTTACTAGTTGCTAATGGACTGGATCTTATCTTACTTGACTTGGTCCTGATAGGAAGTAGTACGCTCTAGCTTCCTAAAGGCCTCAAAGAAGAAATATGGCAAATGGGACCAGCACAAGGTTTGAGAAATGCATAGACTCAGTCATGCTGATTGGTAAGGATCATATCTTATAAAAGATATGGACATTGGAAGAAGAGGATATGCCACCTAAGACATAGAGAACCCAGAATCAAATAAAGAAGAAAATCTTTTTCAAACAAAATAATAAGATAAATTTATAGAAACCAAATATATAAGGATGGATATATATATATATATATATATATATATATATATATATATATACTGTACACAAAAAAGTTCAATACAACGTTCATAATAATCCTCTCAGAATTTAGTAGAATAATGCAGATTTTAAGTATAAGGCTAATAAGCATAGAAAGTGGATTTTAAGTATAAGAATCATAAGTAAAATTAAGCAAATATTTAAAATAATAACATATACCAAACAGAATTTATAAATCTGAAGGATACAATTATTAATCTTAACAATTCAACCAAAACTTTCCACAAGAGGCTAGATTAATTAGAAGTAAAGATCAGCACACTCACATAGGGCACTAGAAATCATCAAATCAGATGAGCCAGGAGAAAATGAAACAACAAAAATTCTCAAGGACAGCATAAGATAATTTTGAGATAGTATTAAGCAGACAAAAATACACATTGTAGAAGTCAAATAAGAAAATAGAAAACAGGTCAGATAGCAACCATAGCCAAAAAAGTAATAATAATGGTTAAAAGTTCCCAATTCAGGGAAGAAAACAAATATAAGATCTAAGAAGACAAAGTCAAAATAAATAATAAAAATCCTGAGATCCATGCCAAGATTAATTATAAATGAATTGTCAAAAGTTGAAGATAACTTGAATTTGAAAGGAGCAAGAGAAAAGTAACTCATTGGCATAAGACTGACAGCATCATTTTCATCAGAAACATTGTGGGCTAGAAAGAAGCACATTCTTAACATAGTGGGGAGGGAAGCTTACAACCAGGAATACCAAATCTAACAATCTTTTCTTTAAAAATGAAAGAAAAACAATTTCTCAGATAAACAATAGCTTAAGTGATCACCACAAGATTTTCCTAATGAAAAATGCTAAATAAGCACAAAAGATTAAGAAACTATGAAACAGCAAAGGTAAAATGCAATTAAAAGCAGAATACTGCATTATAATAAGAAAACACTTTCAGAAAAGAGAATTACAGTCCACATATATGATATAAAAAGCGAACAATATTCAAAAAACTCACAGCAAAATAAATTTGATAGCACATTAAAGAAAACTATAACTCATGATCAAGTGAAATCTTTTCACAGTTGGTTCAATATACTCAAATCTATCAATGTGATATACCTCATTAACAAAAAAATGTAAGCCATATGATTAAACACATCTGGAAAAAACATTGGACAGAATTCAATCAACTGGATGGAAATCTATCTTGACACAATAAAAACCTTTCAAATGACACATCATAAACAGTTTTTATAACAATGCATAGCTAAAAGTTTATATTTTCTGAATATAAAAATTGTAAAGAATCTGAAAGTTTTTGCCTTGTTGAAGAACAAGCAAGTTACCTCTGCTTTCTAGGTCTACTAAGAATGTGCAGGTATCCAATCTGTAAAGAAGAGATAAGATTGTCCTTTTTGTATTTATGAGACACACACACAGATTGGGCACACCAAGGCCTCTAGCCACTACAAACAAACTCTAGACATATGTGCTACCATGTGCATCTGGCTTATGTGGGTACTAGGGAAACACCTTAAGTGCTAAATCATCTCTCTCCATCCCACATTGTCTGCCTTTGCAAATGACAGAATCCTAAGAACTGGTGTAAGAATGGTTAAGAGCTATAGGTTCAGTAAATCTCATTTAAAAATCAACTCAAAAAAGTAAATAGTGTTTTTTTATACCAACAAGGTACTATCCATAAAATAAAGAAAATGATTCCAGTTATAATAGTATCAAAAGTATAAAATATTTAAGAATTAATTCGCTTGAGTTGAATGTTCTTTGTTGTGAAATTACAACATTTTACAAAAGAATTGGAAGCATAGATAAATGAAATAATGTTTGCATCCACAAATAAGAAGAATTCATATTTTACAACATCCCTTTACATTTGGTATTACTGTGTCACTCTAAGAATAAGACAATTGAGTCTTGGAGAGTTTATTTTTTTAAGCAAAAGCTAATAAATGAGATAAAAATGAAAGATAGAATTGTGATCAGCAAACTACCTTTCTAGTAAATCATTCAAAAAGTGGTGGCACATATAAAAGTGCTTTGTAAGTTGGCAAGAGCTATACACACAAAAATTGTAATTAGAATAAATGAGATATTCTAGCTAATCGTAAACTATATGGTATTAAACTAGATGCTATCTTTACCATTCTACTATAATGTTACAATAGAAAAGAAATAAAATCAACCTAAAGGATCATTTCTTATTTTTATTTGAGAGAGAGAATGATGCAGAGGAAGAAACAGAGAGAGAAAGAGAAAGAATGGGTGCATGAGGGCCTCTAGCTCCTGCAAATGAACTCCAGATGCATGTACCACCTTGTCCATTTGGCTTACGTGGGTCCTGGGAATCGAACCAAGGTCCTTTGGCTTTGCAGGCAAGCGCCTTAACCACTAAGCCATTTCTCCAGACCCTAAAAGATCATTTCTTTCTTAGATTCTACATACATTTAAAATGTATTTTAAATTTTAATTTGCTCTATTTATTTAATAAAAGTTAGTGAGACTAATTCTCATTTTATTATAAGTATAAAAATCCATTTAATTAAAATTAATGATCTTTGCAGAAACAAACATTTTTTTTTTTTTTTTTCATTCCAGAATGTAAGACTTATGCTTAGTGTAAAGGAGGAGCCTTGGACTGAAAGCAGTCTGGTAAATATGATGAAAATTTCCTTTGTAAGTTACAATTTTGTCATCTCAAAATTACCCAGGAAAAGCTTCAGTTTTCTAATAAAGTACAGAACTCTGTAGCAAGTTCCCTGCTTTGGTTTTTGTCTCTTGTTTCATTTATGCCTAAACATTATATTGAATTTGAACTTTTTTCCTTAATACAAATGAACCAAGAGAGGAAATGGAACTTAAATGCTATAAAAGCCACCCTTAATATTGTGTCATTTTGTGCGCTGTCAAGCATTAGATATTAATGAGAAAATTAAATTAAAGGTTTTAACATAAAACCAGAAGATTAGCCAAACAGCAAAATTCACTTTTTTGCTTGTCTATTGAGTATACTTTTCATGTAAATCTTCTCTGGCATCCTTTAAGCTGTATGTATAATTTATTAGAAAGGCATAGGTAAAATCCCTTCCATGCTAAAATGCTAAAATTACTTATCCTCAAAGTCAATTTATATAGTAAGTTTTTTTTTTATAAGCTAAGATTCAAAGGACAAATCCACTTAAGTCTGTCATTGAACCTGAAATCAAATTTTACCAAACAAAAAATTATGAAAAATAAAAGGTAAACACGTGGGAGCAGCCATGTCTTCCCCAAACAACAACTGAACTTGGGCAACACGTCTCAAACAGCTGCTTCATGTCTGAAGATATTTTCACAGAAACATATTAGGAAACACACTAAATAAGCTGCCATTGACCATATTTCTTAAGAATCACTCAGTTGAGGGGCTGGAGAGATGGCTTAGAAGTTAAGGCAAAGGCACGCATTCAATTCCCAGGTAAGCCAGATGCACAAGGTGGTGTATGCGTCTGGAGTTTGTTTGTAATGGCTGGAGGCCCTGGTGTGTGCCCATTCTTTATCTCTCTGTGTGCCTCTTTCTATCAAATTAATAAATAAAAATAAAATACGAAAGTATCACTCAATTGATAGTCATTAAAAATAAGAAAAATACTGTGTTGCCACTGAAATACAGGAAAAGAAATTAGAAACCATCCAATGAAGAAACATTTTGCCTGCTATACCATGAAATACCAGTTATCTGTGAACTATCTGTAAAAATCACCTGGGATGAAGAGATGCTGGATGGCTCCAGAACGAGGAACGAGGGAAAGGATAACTTCTTCTCTCACCTGTCAGGCAGTAACAAGTATTTAAGGGTTACCCTTAATGAGCATGTTCATATTTGATCAGGACAGTTAAAGATGGGTTGGCCAAAGTTTAGCAAGGTTTGTTGACAGAGTGGGGAAAGGTGGGGAGAAGGTGACTATAAAAGACTTCCTTTTTAAAGAATGAGAGAGTACTCCTCAGGGGCGGTGCTAAAGCAATCACATGCCAGAGCTGCTAATATTTCAGGTGCTTTGCAGTGGGGCCTGATGAGTCCGCACGGTCATAAGGGTTGTTTCATCCGTTAGGACTCATCGGGCTTCCCAGCTATAAGGTTACCCCCAAAGTGCTTGAACAGGATGAGAATCATGAGGCTCCCCCTACCCTGAAAGCCCAAGTGAGGTCCAGAAAGCAGTACAGAAAGGCCAAGGGCAGAGCTCCCAGGCTGGTCAGCCCTCTCAATCTGCCTCAGACAAAGCAATCAGGCCAAGCAAGCAAAGTGCAAGTGCTGTTACTATGCACCTTAGGATATCTGTGAAAAAATGAACTTAAATTGTTCCTAAATCATCAGTTCATGCTCACATGGTTCCTGAAACAGCCTCTTCAAAAAATTAGGAACATGGGCTAGCTAGATGGCTCAGCAGGTAGGGGTGCTTGCCGCCATCATGAAGCCCTGAGAGGGTCTCACACCACCTGAGTTCAATTCTCCAGGATCTGTGTAAACAGCTGAGCACAGCCACACTTGTCTGTAACCCCAGTCCTGTGGGAAGCAGAGACCAGAGAAACACAAGGGCTTCCAAAAACCATAGTTCCATGTGTGGTAGGTGTGCGGGATACGGAAAGGGCTCTCACACAACAGAGAAGACAGCTACTCATCTGTAGGCATGTAAGCAACCTTGAAGGCCAGGAGCCTAGGAGGGCTCAGACGGTAAGACATTGAAGGAAAGGGAAAGAAGAAACATCTGCAGCAGGCTGGTCAGCTTGCTGGACCCTAACTTCCCCATTCCCCGCAACCCTCTTTCACCTAGAGATAGAAGTAACCAATCAGATACTGCTAATGTTTCTGGATGTTGTTCTTACTATAAAAACTGTGAAAAACCCTGAAGCAGGGCTCTGGTTCTTTGGGAGTTACTCTGCCTGAGTCTTAGCCAGCTAATAAAGCTGTTTGCTTGCGATTTGGTCTTTACTCTCCTGCGACACATGTTCAGAGAGAGACTCCGGAGGGTATATGCAGTGGATGAGCTTGAGGAGGAGAGGAAGGCCACCTTCTCTGGTCTTCTCCTCATCCCTGTGCACCTGCAAACACATCTGCATATACACATGCATACACCACACATGGAGAACACGCATAAACAGCATACCACAATACTACACATACAAAGAAAATAAAACAATTAGAAAAGTATAAATATTTTGTCCACTGAGTGTCTGCTCATGCTTTACACTGCATTAGGCATTGAAGATGGAACAATAATCTAATATACAAACACCTGTCATTGACAAGCAAAAAGTTCAACAAGATGTTAAATGAATAAAACTATGCATACAAAACACAATATGGCTAATGAGCCAGAGTGTAGGGTACAGTGATTGGTTGTAATGGCTTACCTGATGTAATGGCTGAAGGATCGTTTTGCTGTGATCCAAAGAATGAAGAAGATTCGACAGAGTGTAGAATACAGAGAATGGCTCAGGACACACAAGCAGCCCTCGGGGTAGAAGCTCACTAGGCTCCAAAACCAAGAAGAGGCAAAGGCTGCAAAAGAGAAAATTTAAATGTGAAGGTGATTTGACATTAGATGGAGCAAAGTGCTGCAAGGAAGCTGCCTTCAAGTGAATCAATTTCTCCTCTTCAAATCTCCTTTTCTTACCAGAGAAGATGAGTTTTTTTATTATTATTATTATTGGTAAGGAGACAGGAGCAGGAAATACACAGGCTGTATCTGTCTACACCGAATCATTCACATTTTAAAAAATGTTAAATTGATTCTCCATGGGTATTTATGTTGTGTGGCAATTGAATTTCTTTGTGCCTGGGCTGATCTTAAGATATCACAGTTGATGAGTAAAAGTTTACCATTTATGTAAGCATGGACATCCTTTCTTAATATACTCTAAACTTTGAAGATATATGTAGCCTGTCTCCATGTGGAGCTTCCCTAACCTGGGTCACTTAAGTCTCCCAGGTCAGTGGTTTAGAGTGATGGTTCAGATAATCCCTCAGACACACAAATCCAGCAGAAGGTATCGTTTCATTCTCCTAACTTGAGAAGATAGCTTCTCCTGACAGTGTAAAATGCCATACAAAGGTAACTAGCAAGGAAGCTTTGAAGATTTTCTGTCTCATCACTGAGACATCCGTGAAGTCTTCCTTTATAAGATAAAGTCTTGGCAGGTCTTGTCATAGTGCAAGAAGGTTCTTTGCAGGCTTTTTTTGGGACAGACAAGTCACCAATGCTTTTACCCAGTGCTGGACTTTGTGAACTATATGAAAGACAAAATGTGCCCACTGTACAACAGTGGCATGACTGTTGTAAGGGTAAATAATTGCACTTTGAATGGATTTTAGGTCTGCTCCACAAAAGGGAATTTATGACTACTATTGAAAACCTAGTCAAAATCTCATGATAGGGAAGTCATAGACCACATAGAAAAGAAGTCACTGCTGTTGTTTGAATAAAGGGATTTGTGGTATCTGTCAAATTGTCCTCTACATATTGACGTTTATGCCCATAGATTAATGCTGCTCTAGCTTTGGTCAGAGAAGCTTCTTTTTGCACTTGGTAGTAATTACTTGGGGGATCAAAACTTTCCAAAGTACTGAGAGTAAGTGACTGGTTAGTGCTCAGCACTAAATTAGAGTTATCTATCATTTCCTCCAAGGCTCAGTGAACACTGGAGAAGGAAGAGAAGAAAGATTGTAAGAGCCAGAGAATGGGGAGGAATGCTTTGGAGTGTTATATTCCAGGTACTTTGTGTCTATTGCACTCATGACTGCACAACAGCTGTTGTTACTAGCACAAGACCTCCACAATATTGGGTCCACCAACATTTTGTCATGGAGGATGGGGGAAAAGACATCAAATTAGAAGTAGGACTAGCTGGAAAACTGAAGAGATTTAGTGCAAGGGGGATACAGATGGGGGCAAAAGAGAAAGTAACAGGGAGGAATTATAATAAAAATACATTATATACATATATGAACATTATCAATTTTAAAAGTCTTAGCAGGTCTAAGGAAGCTCTAAGGGTGATCTATTAAGCTATTTCTACCCATAGTATGACCATCCTGAATGAAACCATTTTACCTCATTTCAACAATCCTTTTCACTTAATGTTAAAGAGCTCATCCTTGTAAAATTCCTCAAACTGCCCCAAGCACATGATTTTACTGCACATTAAACAAACCTAGTTATATGATCACATTTTCTGCAAGATCTAAGGATGGAGGAACATAACTGTCTGGAGTGTGCCATGTTTGCTTCTTGTGACCAAACACGGGAAATATGCTCAATAGACATATTTGATTTATCGATTTATTTATTTATTTTCAAGGATTGAGAGAGAGAGAGGGAGAGGAGAAGTGCACCAGGGCCTACAGCCACTGCAAACCCATTTGCCACTTTGTGCATCTGACTTTATGCATGTCCTAGGGAATCAAACTTGGGTCCTTTGGCTTTGTGAGCAAGTGCCTTAAGCACTGAGCCATCTCTCCAGCCCTCAATAGACATATTTTAAAAGTACCCACTGGCTCATTTAATTGAAAAATCTTCATGCTAGCTTCTCGGATAGCTTGATTCTGAAAATTTCCCAATTTCTCAAATATATTTCCTCTAATTTCCTTCTATCTTTGTGGTAGGAGAAAGGACTGTAGCACTGCCAAGTCTTGTATTATCCTTCTATCTAATTCTTAATAAAAAGAGAAGGACATCTTTTCTATCTTCTACATGGTACAGAAGTAACTTTGCTTTACAGAAATTCTCACTGTTTCGATTACATACATTGAATATGTTATATGGTAATTATTGTTACCAGACAAATGTCAAAGCATACTTGCCATAAGGATGACATTAACCCCATTCGTGTTGAATATGGATGATGATAGGCAGGGTGGACAAGTAAAATCAAAATGGTTCTGTTGGCAGAGCAAGTAGAAAATGCTAGAGAAATAACCAGAAATGCTTGTTCCATAATCCCTTGAAGTTGCTTTGCATTAGTTTATTAGGGAATCAACGCAGTCACTTAACTGTTATACAGATTTTATTTGGTTTAATTATTTCAGACATGAGAAATTAAATAAAAGCCATTTTCTGCTTTCTTGTCTGAGATTTGGGGTTCTTTTACTTTTTTGACTATCTTTATATATACAAAAATGTATTTTGATCAGTTCCTTCCTGGCCCTCTCTCTTGCCTCACTCTCCCTTCCACCACACCTCTTCCTCCTTCCAAACAGTCCCTCTACTATTTTCATGTCTTTCTTTCTTTTATTTTTGCCTGTCTTCATCTTCCATGATGACAGGTTAATGGGTCCAATATTGTGCAGGTAAAGACAGAAGTTATGAAGTCATGAATGCTCCAGGTACCTCATGTCAGAAATACAATGTTCCAAAGCTCTTCTTATCATCCTCTGGCTCTTATATTTTTGGGGCTACCTCTTCAATAATGTTCCTTGAGCCTTGGCAGCTGTGAAAGAGATGTCTCCTTTAATACTGAGTTTTCACAGTTGCTTCTGCTGGGTATTTTGATGAGTTTTGAACCTCCCTAGTAGTCACCTCCATCTGTGAAAACAAGCTTCTCTGATCAAACATGAGTGCTGCATACGATATGTGCATAAACTTAAGTATTCAGAAGGGAATTAGCAATGGGTACAACATATCTCAACCAACAACAGTAGCAGGTTGGGGTTTACTTTTCTTTAAATGTTGCTTCTGTCTTCCTTATTATGCCTGTGTGATCTCTGGAATACATCTTGCAAAGGAAACCAGATTTTAGGATCCAAAAGTCAGAATGATGTATGATCCTGACCTTGTCTTGGCCAGGACTCCATAAGCCTGTTTGAGTCTGGCTAATTTCTACATGTCCAAAGACAATCTATGAGAGTAGCCCCTGCATTTCTATTCATTGAATGATCTGGATAGGTAGACGGGCAAAAAATGGGCAGGCCTTTTGAGCAGATACTTGTGCCTTTCCATATTCCCACTGTGCATGGCAGCAGTAGACCTGAGAATATACCTAGAGACTCAAGAGAGAAAAGATTAGAAGATTTTAGGAACTCTATTTATTCTCTATTTCCCCTGAGAAATCTCATTAAAAAAATATTTCATTTATTTATTTATTTATTTATTTATTTATTTATTTAAGACAGATAGAGAAAGAAGGAGAGATGGAGGGTGAGAGAGAGAGAGACAGAGACAGAGAGAATGGGCACGCCATGGCCTCCAGCTCCTGCATGCGCCACCTTGTGCATCTGGCTTATGTGGGACCTGGAGAATCAAATCTGGGTCCTTAGGCTTCATAGGTAAGTGCCTTAACCACTAAGCAATCTCTCTAGTCTGAAACCTAATTTTTAAGCTATGAGCAATATTTTTCTTTGATTTTAAAAGGTAGTGATTAAAGTAAAAGAAAAGTTTGATGTGTGTTGACAAATGACCAGAAAAATCAGCAGATATCCACTGACAATTCCCTGTGAGCTGGACACTGTGGAGCAGGCCTGTGCAGTACAATGCCACCAATAAATGGTTCCATTTGGAAGCACAAATAGTACCATGACAATCACCTAATTACATTGCTTGGAAAGCAGTTATTTAAATATAGTTTCCTGGGAAATGTTATGTGGGAAAGTTCTTCAGAACTTTATCCTAACTTGTAATATCACATTGCAAATGGAACATAAAAGGAGGAGCTTTAATTGCTTTTGAATGATGCTATGCCAGGGGACCAACATCATGGCAATTGTTTTTGTAAAAGAAATGGTTGCTATAATTCTTCAGGTTTGCAATCATGTCTTACTTCCCTGCCTCTTCTGACTTCACCAGCTCATGTAAAGATTACATCTAGCCTGACTGACCTGCCTCTGCTTCCCCAACTCCCAGATCCCCTGCTTGGGAGGGTGCGAATAAACGCTTATCCAATTTAACCTATGTTGACTTCACTCTCCCTTGGAGAATGTTTTTCTTTTTCAGAAGTTAGTAAAACCGGAGGAGATAAACCACTTCTTGCATCTCAGCCAAGGCCCAGTGAAACCACAAAGGAATTGGGGAAATGAGCAAGATTGCTGCTTCCACAGTGAGCCTGACAATCAGTGCCAGGGTGAAGGAGACAAAAGCTGAGGAAACTTACCAAAGCAGAGATCCAGAGGCTCCTAAGAACTCATCACTGAAATAGACTTCAAACACACCCACAAAGGCTAAGGGAATTTTGCAGAAGAGGGGGGTTGAAAGATTGTAAGAGCCACAGATTGGGACATCATGCCCAGAGGCATTGCCTTCCAACAATTGCTGACGGCTGCTCCCACAACCCCATGGAGAATGCCAGCAATCCTACTGAGGAGGGCCCCCAGGGGAATGTGGGCAGGAAGGAAGGAGAAGATGATGCAAAACACATGATGTATCCATACAAAGTATATTCTTAACAAAAGAAAAAGATTATATCTATATTACAATACTGGTTCTCACAAGCTTTTGCAACTTTCAAAAAGGGTCCTGGAGCCAGGCGTGGTGGCGCACGCCTTTAATCCCAGCACTCGGGAGGCAGAGGTGGGCGGATCTCCTTGAGTTCGAGGCCACCCTGAGAATATAGAGTGAATTCCAGGTCAGCCTGGGCTAGAGTGAGACCCTACCTCAAAAAAAAAAAAAAAAAAAAAAAAAAAAGGGTCCTGGTTCCTAAACAGCCTACTACCTCAGCCATCCAGGCTTTCAGTGATAACAGTCATCCTTTTAAATAAGGAAGGAAAAAATTTCCCTTGCCTGAGCAGATCAGATGTCGTGTCATGTCTGCTTATGTGAGAACAACAGTCTTATCTAATCCTGTGTCCATGTTAGCTACCAGTGATTCCTACCACAATATTCTGTATTTTCACAGATGTTCCACAGTATTCGGAACCTGTTTCTTTGTAAACGTTTATGAATAAGTGTGTGTTATACATATCTATATGTGTACCTGTAAGTGTAAGTATATGGAAGCCAGAGGACACCCTCAGATACAATCTTCAGTTACACTATTGCTTCCTTTTGAGTCAGAATCTCTCATTGGCCTCACTAAGAAGGCTACACTGGCTGGCGAGTCCCAGGGATTTGCCTGTCTTCTACTACTCAGTTCTGGGATTATAGACATATACCACCATGCCCAGCACTTATGTGGGTACTGGGCAAGCACTTTACCAACTTAATCATCTCCTAGCCCCATCGACTACTTTTAGCAAACTAAATCCAAGTGGATCTTTAGGGTCAAACTCAATATCTTCTTTTCCATAGAGTCTTACTAGTCATGATGAACCCCTCCCTATAACTTAGACAATATATAGCCGAATGAATTAATATTCAGATTCTACAACTGGACTGTAGCTCTGGTTTGCCCTACCCAGTTTACAAACTCATACCTTACACAAGTTACTTAAAAATCCATAGTAAATGCTTAAAATATGTAGGAATTATTAGTAGTGAAGAATAGGACCAGAGTAATAAGCACATGCTGGACTGTACTGATTCTAGTGAGAGAGCATACATCTATGTAAGCATTTAAAACAGAACACAAGAAAAGCATCAAAAGCAACCAAGATGTTGCTAAAATATGTTCTAAAATCATGTCCTTTAGGACATCACACACTCACATTTTCATAATGAAGTCTTTCCTGCTTTCTGCCTTCTGCCCTCCCACCCCAGCCTATATATCTCTATATATCTCTGCATTAGTTTCTTTAATTTTTTATGAAATGTTTGTTGCTTGCAATTTCTATATAATTTACTAATTTTGGGGGTGGGTGGGGAGAGTCACAGAGCGAGAAAGACAGATAGAGAATAGAATGGGCACGCCAGCAGCCTCTCAGCCACTGTGAACAAACTCCAGACACGTTTGCCCCTTTGTGGGAAAGTACGACATTGCACCCTTGCATCATTGCATCTGGCTAAACATGGAACCTGGAGAATCAAACTTTAGGCTTAGGAGGCAGATGCCTTAACCCCTAAGCCATCTCTCCAGTCCATAATTTGCTAATTTTCTTTAAATCAATCTCATTCACTTTGTGCTGTTTCCTATTTATATGTCAGTATATTTTTGGTTTTATGTAATCCATCATACTATATGGCTCAATTATGGTGCCTTTTAAAATTGTTTAATTTCAGTTTTATTGTTGTTTAATAAGAATCATGATTAAATGTTAAGTGTGGATTATGCAGTATTGTTCTCTATATAGTGTAGAGTGAAAAGCTAGGAGTAGACAATTCTGTCTAGAACCATACCAGTGTTAGAATGCACATTTGAGTATAGGTCCTTGTGCTCACTGCTTGGGGAAGAAGCCACTTGTTATTTGCCATTTGTACCTACCATTAAAAAGACTTTAACTTGAGCCATATCCTGTTCATCCAGTTATCAATCTTCAAAATTATCTAAAATTTCAGTGCCACAAAAAACTGAGAGAACCAAAGAAGTTCCAGCACTTTCATTTTCACATCTACTGTTGAAGCTTATATTATTTGGACTTCATTTACACCAATTTTTAGTTTTAATTGCTTTTTCAAAGGCAGTCATTTTTTTTTCATGGTCTAGTTGATAAATGTTCACAGTGTGTTGGATTTTGCAGAGTTGTAAATGGCTAATTTATTTTACATTTATGTTTCTGCCAGAGCTGAAGGGATGTCCCTGACTGCATTTGGCATGAACTTTTAGAATGTTTTCAACCACATCATCTATTCTTTGCAATGATGGAGACTACCTTAGAAGGTTCATGAATTATATAAACTAAATAGCATTTGGCAGATGATTTTTATCTTCCTACTCTGTAGAATGTGGTGATGTGTACCTCCACAGCCCCCTTTCAGAACTAAGACATGAATCCCACCAGCTACAGAGAATACTGGTGGCTCAAACACTTAACAGAGACCCTCTCTGGATAAAGCATTCAGTCAAAGAATTTATTGAAAACCCCAGGTTAAGATTCCCCTGTGTAACCTGAGTACAGCCCATCTGGATCAATGCAGGCTTATGAATGGTTGGCTCTCTGCATTAAAAGGAACCATTAATGAGTAGACTTCCATCTTCCTCAGATTGGTAGGTGATTTCTTGGGACTAAATAAAACCTTAATCCTCTCTATTTCTAACCCTTATTTCCATATTTTGCTCAAATATAATGTTTCCTCCAGGAATTTCTCTTTTAATTTAGGTTTTACTATTATTTAGATATAGCAAAACCCATGATTGAGAGATGATTGCCATTGAAAACATGCATTTTTTTCTGCAGTTCATAAAATGACTGGACAAGCCATACAAGGGTAGAAGAGAACATGAGGAAGCCCCAAAGATAGAAGATGAAGAAAATAAAAGGAATAAAGAGAGAGCTGGTAAAATATACATACATATAGGTTCTGAAGAGTTGGTAGGAACTGTAGGAAAAATAATGCTGGCTACTCTGTAGGAGAATAAAGGTTTGATTGAAAAACACACTCTCTATCTAAAGTATTATAAAATACTCCTTAAATAGAATTTAATCAAAGAGATTGCTCTATTAATATCTATTAATCATGTCTTAGATCTGCAACTTGTTATTCTCTAGGCTTTCCCAATATGACAAGTGAAACCATATTGGCCATAATAACCAGGGTCCTGTAGTCTCCACATCCTCATGCAAGACATCTAGGACTCTGCATAGTCTACACACACACACACACACACACACACACACACACACACACATATATACACACATATATATATATACAATTTCTGGGAACTCTGAGTGGTGAGTAATAAATATCTGCTCAATACCATTTCACTATTGGATGATGACTTCAAAAAATAGCAGGATAGGACTTCCCTTCCCTTCCTCCCATTTTTTAAATAAGAAATACAGACATTAGTTTAAAGGCTTCAGTGTTCCAAGCAAACATGAAACTAGATACTTGAGAACAGAAAACCACTTTCAGAAACCTCTTCACCAAAATCCCTACCTCTGGCATAGTGCCTTATGATCAACAGGAAAGTCCATAGCTTCCAGCTTCTGCTGTGAAACACATGTTGCTGCATCTAACACTTCTGAGTACTCCTCAGAGGAATGACTTCTCTTTTGTCACTCTTGAAGCATTGATAGGACCTAACAGGACTGTAAAGAATGAGCCATCTAAGAGTGGGAAAGTTTAGGATGGTGATTACCTTAGAGTCTACTCTAGCACTGGACAGAATAAGGAGATGAAAATTTCAAGCTCCCAGATTCTCCTTGAAGTTGAAAATAATTGTACTGTCTAAACAATGCTGGAACTTTTCTGGAATGAAGAGAGTGGCTTTTGCCCTCCTCATCTCAGAGCAGTTACGGAACTTGGCATGCTCTAGACATCTGGGAGTAAAAGGGAACAAAGATAATGGTTTGTTTTAGTACAAGTGTTACCACATCACTATGGTTACAAATGCCCACTTAACACAGAATGAACAGGAAAAAGAATAAAAACAGTCTTAGTTATCCTTGGGAACAAAAAAAAAAGTAATAACTCTTCAGAATGCTCAGTGATTCCTAACTGCAGACTTGCTTGGGAGCTGCCGTCGTTCCTGCTTGTCTTGGAATGCTAACAGGATCTAGTATATTCTAGAAGCCTATGGATTTCTTAACAAAATAAAGTCAGTTGAATTTATTTTTTAGAGAGAGCGAGGCAGAGAGAGAGAGAGAGAGAGAGAGAGAGAGAGAAGAGATAGAGAATTGGCGCGCCAGGGCCTCAGCACTGCAATTGTTCCCCAGATGCTTGTGCTACATAGTGGGCATGTGCAACTTTGCTCTTGCCTCACCTTTGTGCTTCTGGCTAATGTGAGATCTGGAGAGCAGAACATGGGTCCTTAGGCTTCACAGGCAAGTGCCTTAACCGCTAAGCCATCTCTCCAGCCCAAGTCAGTTGAATTCGTATGAAGGTTTGAGAGACTGCCAGAATTTCTGGACTAGCATCTTGGAAAGGCTCTTATCTATAGGTCTTGAAGATTGAAGAAGTGGATATCCTGACATGGATTTAAGGAAAATGCAGAAATAGAAAGTCATGCTTTGAAGAAGCCAAAGATACCCTAATGAAACAAAGATCTATGATTTATCAGAGTTATTTTGTTTTTCTTTAAACATTTTACTCACAATCTTCATACATATATATAATGTATTTTGATCAAAATCCCCTGCCTTTGTTATCCACTATGTATCTCCTCTCCTCTAAATCCCCTTTTCCCAACGAGTCCCTCATCTATTTTGGTGTCATCATTTGTTTTTACTTTCATAATATGCAGGTCTTATGTAGGTAGTGTCAACCATTGTGAGGTTATGAATGTGATGGCCATTTTGTGACACAAAGTTTAAAACAACTGACATGAAGGTGCATATTGAGGTCAGCAAGAGCATTGCAGAGAAAAGAGATTTCCATAAAGAAATAGAAAATACAAAAAGCAGTCAAATTATGAAGCTGAAGAATAAAATAACTGTAAACTCATTCTATAATTATTGGGCAGTAGGATACATAAAGCTCAAGAAAGGATCAGTAAACTTGAAGACAAGTCATGAGAGAATATAAAAGAAGGTAAAATCATGAACAAAACTTAAGGGACCTGGAGGACACTTTGATGTGAACCAATCATTATTGACATTCTGAGAGTAGTAGAAAGGGCCAGAATTTATTAAAAGAAATTTATGTTTGAAATTTCCCAAGTTTAGGAACAACAAAAAATTCTAACCCTAGAAAGCCTAAAGAACATAAGATAAAATTAACTTATAAGAAATCTACATTGAGACACATTATAGTGTGTCAAATTTCAAAAATAAATAGAATTTTAAAGCAGCAAGGTGGAAGAGTTCACATTTAAGGACCTATAAGCAGACTGTTCAGCAGAAATCTTGCAGACCAGGGAGATAATATATTCAAAGTGATAAAAGTAAATTAATTACTTAATTAATAAGATAATATACCTGACAAAATTGACCTTCAGAAATGAACAAAAAAAAAATATGTTCCAAGCTTAACAACAGCTTGATGGAATCCATAATCTTCAGACCTACCTTATAGGATAAGTTAAAGATTTTAAAAATAAAATTAAAGGATCCAAAAAAGCAAGATGATGGTATTGGAAAATCTAAAATACAATGGCAAAATCAGATATATGAGCAAATAGAGAACATGGTATAATTGAAATGAGGTTAGTCACTTCTAATTCCAAGATATAAGTTTAAAAATAAACTATTAAATAAATATAGCAATACATTTAAAGTTATACTATGTAAATACATATAAATTATGATATTAGTAACATGTCCAAATAGAGTAATTGGATAGGTTTTAGAAAAAGATATAATTTGAGGCTGGTTTCAAGAAACTATCTTTACACTTAAGGTAACAAGTAAGCTAAAAGTATAAAGATACAACATGCAAATTTGTTACCAAAAATGTCAGTGGTGGCTGCACTTACATACGACAAAATAACTTCCTCAGAAGCTATCACAGCTTGGTAAAGTGCTTGAAGGCTTCAGCATGACAGCGTCAGGTCAGTTCCCAGTACTCATGTAGAAATGGGTGTGTTTGTGTGCAATTGTAATCTCAGTGTTGCGAAGGCAAAGACAGACAGATTACTAGGGCTCTCTGCTCAACCATATAGCCTAATTGGTAAGCTCAGGCCAATGAGAGACATTGTCTCAAAAAAGGGGGGCTGGAGAGATGGCTTAGCGGTTAAGGCCCTTGCCTGCAAAGCCTAAAGACCTATGTTCAACTCTCTAGATCCCACATAAGCCAGGCATACACGGTGATGCAAGCACAGGGTTGCACATGTACACAAGGTGGCCCAAGGCATCTGGAGTTCAATTACAGTGGCTGGAGGCTCTGGTGTGCCATTTCTCTCTCTCATAAAAAGTGGCCAGTCTGTTGGGCTTGCTAAAAAAAAAAAGTTGAACAGCAGCAGCATACCTGCATACCTGAGAGTGAAATCTCAGAGTGAAGTTGCCCACTGCACATACACTCATGAATACATACACACAAATATAAGAAATACTGTCCCAAAATTATTCACAAAAATAACTATTATGTAATGGCCAATAGGTCAATTAGTCACAAAGTTATAAGAATTATAAATATATATATATGCACTCAGCATCCAAATAAGTAATTTCATGCATGCTATTAAAAACAGCTGTTATAAAATAAGCAGTAAAGAAAGTGTGAAAAAAAGGAAACTCTTGTACTCTTATACACTTATGGTGGGACTATAAATTTAAACAGCTATTATGGAACCCGTAGAATTTGAACTCACAAAATTAAAGAAAATAAAAATAGAATCATCATATCACCTAGCAATCCTGCTTTTATGTTTATATCCATTGCATCAAGAAATATCCATAATCATGTGTTCACAATAGCCAAGAGATTGAATCAACTTAAATATATACCACAGATAAACTAATAAAAAAGTTTGTAGCACGGAACAGAGGTAGTGGGTCAGGAAATGAGAGATTCAAAGGTTAAAATAAATGTTTTAAGTAATAATGAAAATATGTTAAATATAGGAACTATACTTAATATTATATATGTTATATTTATTGAATAGATCTTAAGTATTCTCATATACCCATAAAAAAATGAACTTGTGAAGGGTCAGATGTGTTATTTATTTTCATTGTGATAGTCATTTTAGAATGTGTATACATACCTATTTTCTAAACATTTTATTTGTTTATTTATTTAATTTATTAGGAACTTTACTATATGAACAAATCATGAGGTCACATTCCTCTTGTGTTATCCTCTTACGTCTCGTCTACCCTATCCCCATTCCACTGAGGGTTCTCTTCAGTGAGGTTACTGGAATTCACCAAGGGGTTATGAATGTAGCTATCAGTCTTGGTGGTAGCGGGAGGGAGAATATGACCTCAGGATACTCCTTCCCACTATGTGGCTATTGTAATCTTTCTGCCTCCTCTTCTGAACTGTTTCCTGAGCCTTGTCAGGCATGTTGTCAGTCTACTTTAGTGTGGATCTCTCTACTACCTCTGGATTTCTGTTTTGATACACACTGAGTGTCCTCAGTGTCTATTGCCATCTCCCTAGAGCAGGTTGTTAGGTTAGTAGTGATAACAGCACTCATGTTTAAATCACCACTTTCTCTGTGTTGTCTCCTGGGCCCTGGAAAATAAGCTAGAGGTGACTTATCTCATTCTAGATAGTCAGCTATCTTTTCTTATTATACTGATGGATCTAGGTTCTCCCAGTTTTCACTGCCATCTATAAAAAAAATTATCCAAGCAAAAGTGAGAGCAGCATGGATTAAAGGGGATACACACAGTTACTTGAAAGGCATTTTGATGGGTATAGACACTCTTTTTGGCCAAAGACTGGTAGGATCTTCCCTCTGGAGTCCATGGCCATCATATCCATAGTATTCTCATTTGGTTCTCAGTACCAAGTATGAGTTCTCTCTCACAGAATGGGCCTCTTATCCAAACAGAGTCATTCATTACTTGAATAGGCTATGTCCCACTATTACACAAGTGTGTACATCTTAACTGGCTGGCTGATTTCGTAGCTTGTAGGTTCCTATCAATGTTCATGCTCCTGATAGCCATTATCCCCCAGCAGGTCACGTAACACTTTCTGTCACTATGAAGGCTAGCCAGCAAGGAGTTGTCATCCATCTTTGTTCCAGAGTGGTCTCTTGATGTCTGTGTCCACATACTGTGCTGTCTTTAGTAACCGTCTTACCATTTAGCTCTGGCAGGTAACCAGGTAGTTTGGCAATGACCTGCATTGTTTGGGGACCTTATAAGTCTCCTTAACCTCGCTTTGGGGTGTAACATAGTTTTGGGAATTACAAGTCAGGGTCTATGGTTTTTGGATTAGGCTTTCTGCACCCTGTCCAGGGCCCTTCTGCCAGGGTGAGTCCCCATCCTTCTTATTAAAGGAAGCTAGAATGGAAGGAGCTAGAATGAAGCTAGGAGAAACTGGAAATGGGCAGTAGAGAAAAGGGGTACTCACTGGCCTTAATGACATTGTTTTACAATAACACTTACCTGGAACACTTTTTTTTTTTTTTTTTTTGGTTTTTTGAGGTAGGGTCTCCCTCTAGCCCAGGCTGACCTGGAATTCACTATGTAGTCTCAGGCTGGCCTTGAACTCCCAGCGATCCTCCTACCTCTGCTTCCTGAGTGCTAGGATTCAAGACATATGCCACCATGTCTGGCTGGAACACTTTCTCACATTGCATGTACTCCTCTGTCTCCATCAAATCATGATTTTATTTTATCTTCTTGGCAAGTCTTTGTTGAGTTCCTTATTTAAATCAATTGCCTTTCACTATCCTTCTCTATTTACTTCAGTGTACACACACACATTGCATAGTGCTTATCGCCATCTATCATATTATATATTTTATTTTCATTACTTTTTATTCTCCAAATAAAACATACTCTGAGGGAAATGATTTTGTAACTTTTAAAGAATATATTATTAGAACTATCAGGGCCTGTCAGTGTCTATCATTTAGTATGAACTCAATAAGTATTTGTTGAACAAATACTCCTTACTACTATTCTTTTTTCATGTAATTTTTCCTCCTTAAATAAAAATAAAACAGCAAGGCTTCATTGCTGACGTCAGTGGCTTGGACATAATAAGCAATCCACTGATGTTTGTTGAATGGAAGACTCAATGTCTCCCTGCTACACTAGCAATCCTTGTATCCTAATGGTTGCAGATGGGGAGTAGGAGTGTACATTCTTCAGGTCTATTCCTGGCTTTTTCTCAGATTGCCTTCAACATGCATGAATATTCAGTAGCTGTTTATTTTTGGTCCTTAGTAACAAACACTCATTTAGTAAACATGCACTGGACAAACCACAGCAGATTAAAATGAAGACAATGCCCCGGCATGGTGGTGCACGCCTTTAATCCCAGCACTGGGGAGGCAGAGGTAGGAGGATCATCATGAGTTCCAGGCCACTCTGAGACTATATAGGGAATTCCAGGTCAGCTTGAGCTAGAGTAAGACCCTACCTCAAAAAAACAAAAATAAATAAATAAATAAATAAATAAATAAATAAATAAATAAAATGAAGACAATGTTCACTTCCAGGCTCCTAAAATATGTGTCCCTGCATTCCATGATATACATCTACATGGTCACATGCACAGGCAGATGCATATTCTCCAGACATAATGAATTTTACATATAAACAGCCACTGATGACATAGTTGCTTCTCCTCTGGTAAAGGCCAGTATAGTTGTCGGGGCTATAAGAGCCCACATGCTCTTGCATTGACACAAGTACTCTTAGAGACCTCTTAGCTAAAATTGATGAGGGTGCTCTTGCTATCAGTTCTAACATTTTCAAACAGAAATATAGTTTATTTTTGATGAAAATATGTACTGGTCACAGAAAGTACATCTTAATCCCAGCACATCGAGAGGGCAGCACATGTCACTTAGCTGCAGTTTGATCTCAAGGTGCTGGAAGTTGGAAAAGAAGCTAAGTGCCTCTGTTCCCAGGTTAGGGTTATCCCTGGCTGCATTGCTGGGCAGCCTCATACTAGGTTGTCAAGGTCTCTGTTAAATTCAGCCATATGACCTTGTAAATAAGACTTGTTCATAGAAGTAGTGGAGCAGAGCCTGAAAGAAATATTATGGCTTATAGTATGATTATGTATTTAAAATGTTGTAAAATGACAGACTAAATTCAGCCTTAAATTTTCATTTTACCAGTTGGATAATACAGGTATGAGCAGGTGAAATTATTTATGAAGTCACACATCTAGATACTAGCTAAGTGGGATGAAAACCCTGGATACCTGACTTCTCATGCTAGTCTCTTTCCACTGTATTAATCTCAGACATTGGCCTCTCACATATTTGTAATTATGAAAATCCACCCAGAGAGTAAATTAAAATGCAGTCTTCAGGGTCCTGCCCCTGGGGATGACCATGAAAAGTCAGTGAAAGAGCATAGGAACCTTTCTTCAATATGTACCCCAGAGGCACTGGATGGGAATGGTACTGGGCTACATATTGTTAAATTCTGGTATGTGGCATGGTGTCTCTGAGATAACACTTAATACACAGAGGAGCATCACCACTGTGGCACTAACAGACTTGTGTTTACCACATTAGTTTTGATCTTACTAATCAAAACTATTTGAATAAGAACGTTTTTCAGACTGAGTCTTATCTTACCTGTAAAATGAAAACTACTATGCTATTGTAAGAAGTGTGTGTGTGCGTGCATGTGCGTGCGTGCGTGTGTGTGTGTGTGTATAGCACAGTTCTGTGGTACATAGTAAGGGTTTAGTAAATGTTAAATATTGCCATTGATAAAATACTTGCCATGTACCTTATACATTTCAGTATTTCTTAAGTGGTATTATTGATACTTTGGAGACCAACTAAGTCATTCATTTCCTTTGAATTATATATAAGAATAAAAATACATGTATCATTAGCTATTACTAAGACTTCCTATTCCTCACCTCAGTCCCACCAAACTAAATGAAAACATGTCTAAGGATGTAATATCAATGAAATTGTTCATCTGTTCTTTAAATACTACTTTCCCAGATGTGTGTACCTCACATTTTCCTTCCCCTTCTCTATACTCTCTCTCTCTCTCTCTCTCTCTTTCTCTCTCTCTCTCCATCTCTCTCTGCCCCTTTCTCTCTCTCTCCCAAATTATAATAAATTTTTGGACCTGAAAGATTAGAAGTAAAAATTAAAATTAATACCGGTGTTCTTTTTTCTTTCCAATGGGCCTTAAAATGCCCATTGGAAACTGGTCACTAGCAACATAGCTGAGAACTCAAATTTATGATTGAGAGGAAATATATTTAAGTAATTTAGACATTTATACATGTTTGTTTCTGCATGAGCTACAGGTCTTTCAGGCCAGTGAGCTTGACAAGTGCAGTGAAAATGTGTTCAACTTAAGTTGTCTTTTATAACCTTATAGGATACTAAAATAAATTATCCACCAGAGATAAAATAAATAAGGACCGCAAATCATCCAAAAATGGTGACTCAAGGGCTACTTTGTCATCAATTGCCTGAAATCACTTGATTGCAAGCATTCGAGGATAGGTACGAGAAATGTACTCAAGTAGAAAGTGAAGGCGCTGAGAAGGAAAATGGTCACAGATATCAAAGTGTTCTGAATGATGTGAAGGCTGTGTGAACACTTTACTGAGCACAGATCACCTAAGACTGAGGCACCAGTTGGCTTTAAGTTGTTGTCATTAATGGGCCTTGAGAGTGGCAATCATCTTGGATGCATGCTGTATTTCATTATTGCCAATGACCCTAAACATTACATTTGACCTGATGGAGGTAGCAGCAATGATGATAGTGTGAAAGGGGAATGGTAGGTCTCTGCT
Source organism: Orientallactaga sibirica (assembly GCA_036365145.1). Classification (NCBI taxonomy): domain Eukaryota; kingdom Metazoa; phylum Chordata; class Mammalia; order Rodentia; family Dipodidae; genus Orientallactaga; species Orientallactaga sibirica. Next base: position 52,171,908 of record JAEOAD010000005.1, read on the forward strand.
TTGTCTTCTGAAAATTTTGAGTAGCACTGCACCGTGTATGAAAGTAGGGCCTTAGAGTTAAGGAAGGTCAAGCTTTGAATCCAGTTCAGTTCTTCTTATTGGTCTGAACTGGAGCAAGTTGTGTGGAGACTTTGTTTCAGGTTTTCAACTGTATAATGAGAATAAATGACAGACATTGAAGAATTAAATTACTCAGTTAAATTGGTTCAAATAAATACATATGTAAGTAATTCACTATGTCATTTAAATTATCTGCATCATAGGAAACGCCAATAAATATTCCCCCTCTGTTAGTATCGTCATCATAGCAGTAGTTGTAGTAATGAAAGTTTAGAAGTGTTCTTTGAAAATAGTATAGTCTAATTCAACTTTACTGTCTAACACTAACATTTCATTTTTAAATATCAATCTATTTCAAAATTAAATAGTCTCTCTGCATCATATTGATGAACCTTACCATTAAAAAAATATATTTATGCTGGGCATGGTGGTGCACACCTTTAATCCCAGCACTTGAGAGGCAGAGGTAGGAGGGTTGCCCTGAGTTCGAGGCCAGCCTGAGACTACATAGTGAATTCCAAGTCAGCCTTGGCTGGAGTGAGACCCTACCTCGACAAACAAACAAAATATATATATACACATACATATATATATATGTATACATAGATGATAGATAGATAGATAGATAGATAGATAGATAGATAGATAGATAGATAGATAGATAGGCTGGAGAGATAGCTAAGTGGTTAAGGGCCTTGCCTGTGAAGCCTAAGGACCCATGTTTGACTTTCTAGATCCCACATAAGCTAAACGCACAAAAGTTTCACATGCCCACTGGATGGCGCCATCTTCTGGAGTTTTATTGCAATGGCTGAGGCCCTGGAATGCCAATTATCACTCCCTCTCTCTCTGTTTTACTCTCTCAAAAACAAAAGAGTTTAAAAATATTTATTTATTTATTTGAAAGAGATAGGAAGAGAAAGAGAACAGACATGCAAGGGCCTACCTTCCACTGCAAAACAACTCCAGATATATGAGCCATATGGGCTTTTTAGTGGGTACTGGGGAATAGAACTCAGGATATTAGATGGCTTTGCAAGCAAGCACTTTTAACTATTGAGTCATCTCTCCAGTACAAACCTTATCATTTTCCAGTAAGCTCTATGGTCAGAAAGGTAATTGGTTCTATGTTTCACTTCCAATAATTAGACAGGAATACATATTATTTGATATTAAACCTTTGTCAGTTTTATAAGGAATTTCTTAAAGTTAAATTTCCAGAGGTAAAATTTTTTGGTACAAATGTTATGTAAATTTTATTATAAAATATCATAATATCAAGCTATAACAACAAGGATCAATAGAATGAGAACTCCTTCACACTCTCACTACCACTGGGTATAATTATTAAAATAGTTTGAAAGTCACTGTAAACTCAAAACATGTATTTCACTCTATGATCAACCAATATAAGCCAGAGGTAGAAGGTCACTACCTGACCAGTTGAAAACCTTCAGTCACCCTCTGTTTTGTCCCAAGCCATTGGTATTACTGTATTCAGACTAGTGTTAGCATCATGGGCATCTGAAAGTTTGATGAGAGAATTTCTCCTGGAATTGTAAAGGAAACCAGGTGTTACATTCACTTTTCCTGAAATGAGAAGAAATGTCTACTCACCCAGGCTAGGCTGCCAATGACAGACAGATCAAAGGATGATTTCACCCAAGTCTAACTTGTTGAATCTATGAGTTTATTGGAGTTACTCAAAAGAGCATGAGTGGGGTTAATAATTTGGGAGCAGATACTCTACCAAAGTCTTTCCCAGCAACTGTTAACTGTTTATAGAAAGATGGAGATGAGGAACTGAAGAGATTATTCAGCACTTAAGGTTCTTGCCTGCAATGACTAATGACCTGGATTTGATTCCCTAGAACCTACATAAAGCCAGATGCACAAAGTAGTGCATGCATCTAGAGTTTGTTAGCAGTGGCTAGAGGTCCTGGTGCACCCATTCTCTTCCCCACCCTCTCTGTCTCTCTTTATCTTTCTCTACTTGTAAATAAATAAAATACTTTTTAACATCACATGTTCTCTCTCATATGTGGATGCTAGCTACAAATGATTGGACTTCTATGTGAGCAGTAATAAAACTCAGTAGCAGAAGCCAGAAACCTAGAAAAAGCATATAAAAGGAATAGAAAAGGAGGGGGGGGGACTTAATAGGATGGTATTGTGTATATGTATAGTAGAAGAACAGATTAATGGGGGTAAAAAGGCCTAAGTTAGGTTAGGGGAAGAGATTGAGTAAAGGAAAGGTGGAGGGAGGGCTAATCAAAATCTAAGAGGAAATAAATAAGTCATATGGAAACCTACTTTTCTGGACAATAGAACATTCAGAAGCCATAGATTGTTACTAGAAAATTTTCAGCACCAGGGATGGGATACCTTCCTGTGAGTTGTTGGCAAGGGAGGTCCCTGATACCACCAAAACATTACAGGCCATTGCCAAGGCCCTTAGTTTCCCATCAGGAATAGATGGTAAGACCCTATTGCTGAAGACTCCATATACTTGGGCTGCAAGGTCACAGAGAAATCCTGCTGGAGCTGAGCTGAAAACCTCCTCCATGTGGACCAGCTGACAGAAATCTGGAAAAAGCTATATATACTACATGCACTTCAATGGGAGAGAGAAAAATCACCAGTGAAGATACTCAACAGTGGACACTGCAAACCTTAAATTTGGCCAGCCAGGCCAAATGAACAAATGGGTGCAATAATGGCATGTCTGTTATAGGAGAAACCAACAGCTTAATTGGACTGGTGGCCCACTCCATGGGAGGGAATACATCCCTGATACTGAAAACCTACAAGAGGGGTAATCATGAGTCCTAGGGGTATAACTTCTGCTGGTATCTGGCTAAATATATATACTATGCTCACCAAATAGTCCAGTAAGTACTTCTTTTAATGTTCATATCCGGATATTAACGCTACACTTTTGATTAGAGAAGCTTCTCTTTTCAGATGGTGGTGACCTTGGGATGATACAGAAGGCACCATGGTGCTGAGAAGAAGGGACAGAGGAGTGCTCAGCACTGAAATATCTCTAACACATCTTCTAAGTCTCAGTGTCCATTGCAGAAGAGGTGGAAGAAGGAATGTAAAAGTCAAAGGAAGGGTAGGACTCCTTACAATGTGTTCTTCCAGATACAAAATGGCCTGGATATCCATGACCTCACAGTGCCTGACACTACCTACACAAGACAATCATAATTGGAGGAAAAGATCATGTCATCAAAATAAAAGAGAGACTGATTGAGATGGGGAAGGTATATGATGGAGACTGGAGTTAGAAAGGGAATTACCATGGGATGTTGTCTACAGTTATGGAAGTTCTATTTAAAAAAAATTTACAGAAAGAAAGAAAGAAAGATTGAGATGGGCTATGTGAATCTAGTGTGTCTACTGCACATGGACTAATCTTAGGAAGGTCTCGTGTGGATAATAATAGCTACTGAGATTTCAAGAGGGCAGCAGCCATGTCATGCCCAGATGATACAACATTATACCCCTTCCAGCTCTTATACTTTTTCTGGCTCTCTTTCACAATGTTCCTTGAGCCTTGGAGGAGGTGTTGTAAAGGTCTCACTTAGGTCTGAGCAATCAGCAGTCACTTGATATCAGCACTTTGACCAGTTATAAGTCTCTGAAGTAACTTCTGTCCCAGTGCAAAAAAGTGCTTTTCTGACCAAGGCTGACAGCAGCAATAGTCTGTGAAATAAATGTAAATATTTATAAGACAATTTGTCAAGTACATCATATCCACTTAGGAAACACCAGCAGTAACTTCCCCATTAGATTCTATGACCTCCCCAGCTCTGGGCTTCTGAACATGTTTACAGTGGCAGATGTGAATTACCTTCTGTGGAGCGGGCCTCAAATCCAACTGAAAGTCATTGGTTGTACCCATAAGCAATGAGAACCAGCAGGAACATCTTAGCTGGAGTATTGCTAATGTAACATACAGGGCTTGTAGCCCAGTAGAATCCTTGAGAAGCCAGTATAGTATCTTCTGGCAATATGATAGCCTCACAGGAGGAAGAAGCCTATAGCTCAGTCTCAGCTCGATTTCCCTATGGCCTGCAACTGAAGCATGAGCTGTCTTTAGCAGTAGTCTTACCAGCATGTTGTGGTGTATAACCAGTATCAGTGGTAATAACATCATTGTCTTGAGGGTCCCCAGAGCTCCCCAAGGCCAACAAATTATAGGGAAGTAGCTGTAGATGTTCCTCTAACTCTAGAAGACTCTTAAATGTTAGTCATATTTAGATATTATTACATATAATCTGTGTAGTAAACATTTTAAACAAAGGATAGACAGGGGCTCTGAAGGCCATCACTCACCCTCCATTCTAAGAAAGTATTAATTGGTCTCCTAAGTCAGAAGCTAAAGGAATGCTAAAGAAAAATGGTAGTGTAAAAATTTACATCACTTGTGTCATCTGTTTCCTCATAATATCAATTGGATTGGATACAGTGGTATCAATGGGAGGTGTTACATTATGTAGCCCTCCAGACTCCACAGCCATTCTCCTTGAGCCACCCCACCTCTTCATCTCAGGGGCTGCCATGCATCTCTTCACCTCCTGAGCATAGGCAGGCTAGCAAGGACCACTGTGGTGACTTGCCCAAGACCAGAGTATAGGGCTGAGTTCCTGTGTGCAATGCTTGCCACTTGAGCTGGTTCTGCTGGCCTGATTGGCTCTAAGCAGGTGCTGTGTGAAGCCAGTACCTCACCATCTTCAACACCCACTGATGAGAAGACCTGGGATTGGGCCAATTTCTGTTTTGAAGGAGAGAAATGTACAGTTGTTACTCTATAGGGACTTGCCCACCCATGGGACAAGCTTAATCATTTCAGCCTTGTGTTTTATATAACTTATGCCTTCTATGAACTGCTGTTCTGGCTTTAAACCTTTTCAGAGGCTCAACAACACTAAATGTGGATTTCTGTCAACTTATTCTTTACGAACTCTGACTCAACACAATTTGTTTTTAAGTGACCCAGACAGGCCCTTTTTAAACTTTTTTCTTGATTTGTTTATAATTTTCTATGAACCCACTTTCCACGCCATTATCAATCATTCCTATCTGGCAAGCCTCTCCTCCCGTTAAAGTTCATGTGCTGTCACATAGCTCAGCAAAGGCCCAAAGCTCCTGAGCAGTCCTGAGGTCCCTGACCAGCTAACCTCTCCCCTGCCTCTCCTGTGAACACAGGCCCATCCAGCAGTGAACTGGGCATCAAACACTGGCAATGACTTTCCGGCCTGTATTGTCTTCCCATCCCTCATATTCATGGAGACCTCAGCCAGTGATGACCAAATGATCCACATGGTTTATATGAACCACAGTGAAAGAGGGACTGATTTCTCTTGTACTGCCTTCAATTATGCAGCCTTTGTGTCAACAAGGGATGGGTAATTTCTCCTTTTTGGTGGCACTCACAGTGATCTGATATGTCTCTCTGTACCACAACCTCACAAGCAAGGTTGTAAAAGGCTCTTTCATTCTTTGTTTAAAAGGTTTTCTTAATTCACCCATATCTCATGGGAAAGGATGGCTCAATCATGATTGCTCCTGAAGGCACCCCACCTTCAGATGACTTAGCTTCAGCTGAAGGTCTCATAATCCATGGTAGAGACAATGTGCATGCTTCTCTGAAATTCATCTTTGGTTCTGCTCCGTCCCTGTTCATGTGCCAAGAGTTGAATTAACTTTATTTCCTGGGGATATATAAACAAATATTAATTTACTTTAGGTAAGGAACCAATGACTAACCAAATAAACAATTCTATCTAAGTCTAATTTAGTGGACCAGTGAGTTTAATTGGGGTTACTTATAGAAGCATGAGGAAGGAGTTACATGTGGTAACATGATCAATATATGGGTAGTTGAAGAAAATATCTCCCCAGGGTTTACCTATCTATATATCCTCAGGAATGAGCAGGGCCTGGTGAGTCCCTCTTGTGCTACTTCCTAGACCCTCCCATCCTTACATAAGAGGATGTTAATGGATCCAGTCTTGGGTAGTTATCATGGACATAAATCACAACTACAAAGAGTTCAGGAAGGCAATGATCAGAGGACAATGTTCTACAATATCAGGCAGACAGTTTTGTCTCCAAACTGGTGCACACATAATTTTAACATTTTCCAAAAGCCATCAGAATGACACAAGCTCAGTGGGTTTCCTTTAAGAGGGAAAAGGCACATATGTGTGCATTTCTACTTTAACAAAGACAATAAACACTTACAAATAATGTTGTGATGCTGCTAGAAATGGAATGATTCAAAGATAGGGCCTGTTCCAAATGTCAGTAAGTACACAGAAAAAAATCCAATCACAGTTACAATCAGATAAGGCCTCGTTCTCCCTGTGGCAGGAGGTTGTTTTTAAAGATACTTTTTTTTTGGTTAAGATTATGAAAAACAAAATCAATTCTAACTTTATTTTTATCTAACATGCTCTTGAGAAGAATTTTTTTTCCAGTTGAAAAACAAAATTGTGCCTGCTTGTTTTATTTTTGATAAAAACTCATAATGAGCAATGGTTCCAGATTGGACTGCAAGTAGGATATGTATGGCTTGTTTCTGAGGCCTCAGTCTCTTAAAAAGTGATCTGACAGTAGTAATTTTATACCAGCTCTAGTACTTCCTCTATGAAATAATTAAAAAATAAGAGGAAAAGCAAGTAAATGTCATAGTTCATTAGATCTTGCTTCTAGGCCCTGTCTCCTTCTGCACTGTAGCCTCTTTCTTAGCCATCTCAGCCACACTCAAGGTTTCAGTCAGCATCTATCTACTTGAAAATGGGCCATAAATTTGTATATCTAACACCCAACATACTCTTTGAGGTTGTGATTGCTCAACCTGAAGCTTTAAATGCTTATAAAACACAAACGGTATACAACACATGAGCTCAAAATGGGTCTTAGTTTCTCTGAGTGAAGGTAGAAAGGAATAGCCACCATCATCGTTGACCTCTGCCATCAGTGAGCTTTAGCATTTTCTCCTCTGAAACATATATGCCAGCCCTTTAAGGACTTAGCAGGCATTCCCTCCAACTAGGCTTCTGCAAGCCTCCCTGCGTCCATGTTTTCCACCCATCATCAACCCTCCAACTTCTTTTTCCAAGGACTATGGAAATATGTTTTTAAACTAATATATGCACTTATTATTTCCAACTCAAAACTCTTTAAGGACTCTCTATTGAACTTTGGTGCTGAAAAATGTCAGCAACTAGGCCTACAGGGAAATTTGTGCCTTCTTGCTCAGCCATAGTTTGTACTACTCGCTCTCTCATTCTCTGTGCTGAAACCAAGCACCTTTCCCATAGCTTCTCAATTGCATCAGGCTTTCTCTGTACAGAGGCATCTATGCATGTTGCCACTGTATCACCACCACTGTACTACCACACCTCATTACAGAAATGCTTGTCTGGCTTTTTGTTTAAGTTCTTCACTTCATTCTTCAACTCTCATCTCAAACATTACTTCTTTACGAAAATGTTCACTGACCCATCAGCTAGGAAATATTCCTCTAGTGTCTGCTCTCATAGAACTTCATTCCTTTCCTTCATGTCACTTATCTCAACTTTACACATATTATGTTTGCAATTACTTGGTTAACATCTGGCTCATCTGCTCTATGAGAATGAGGATTGCATTAGTTTTCCAATGATGCTATAACCATATGCCTACCCCCAAAATGAGCGGTTTAATCCACATGAAGGTATTGTCTTGCAATTCTGGAGGCTTGATGTTTAAACTGAAATGAAGATGTTAACAAGGTTGGGTTTTTAAGGGTTATGGAGGATGGCTGTCTTCTCTATTTAGCTTGAAGATGCCCATCTTCTCTTTGTGTCCCTTCACAGTCATTCCCATATCCTTGTCTCTTTGTGTAAATTCCACCATTTTAAAAGGATACCAGGATTATCTGCTCAGGACCCCTCCTATTTTGTAGGAGATCAGCCTTCTTTTCTTCCCTTAAGTGCTATAATAATCCATAATAGAATCTTTCTAAACTTCAAAAAATAAAAAAGAGATACCAAGCATATTAAAGTCCACATTAACGATTTAATTTTAACTAATTACAAATACAATAACTCAGTTTTAACATTTGTCCTTATCCCATAATAGTGATAATGTTGGTCAGGCACTGTGTGAAGGCAGCGGAGTCTTGGCATTCGTATAGCCCAGTTTGCCAGGTGTGAGGACTGTCACCTGGACACTGGAGCATCATTTCTGTGCTGCTGCTTCTTTTCCATTTCACCCTCAGCATTTCAACTAACAAAATATAAGGAATACATAAAAAGATGTTATAATCATATTTAATCCTTACAAAATGTTTCAACAGATATAATGAACAATTATTTCCCCCCTTTCAGAGAGAAATAAGGCATTTACAGCCTTAAAGTGTTAAGTAACTCATGCAGAGTAAAAGACCTGACTGGAAGAACCAGATGTGACACTCTGGTGGTCTAAGTGCATTGTCATGTGGAACTCTAGGAACAAAGATACTTCTTAAGTAAAAATAGCACTTTTCAACTAAAAAAAAAAATCAATTCAATAATAACACTATAGCTGAAGAGCTTGCCATAATTATGGGCAAGAAAAGGTGGGAGAGAGGCAGAGATTGTAAGAAACTCTACTCCCTGTGGTTTTAAGGATTTGGAAACACAGTATGGAAAAAAGATAGAGACCACTCCCAATGTTTTCTTTATCTATTGTATCTCCTGGAAATATCCACAGCAAAATCTCCCAGAACAACCCACCTCTACAATATGCAGTTGTTATTTCTTCATCAGGAAATAGAGTACACACTTTACTTCAGACTCTTACATCTGAGCATGCACTGGGATTCCACTGACCAGTAGGACATGATAAAGTGATCCTTGGCTAGTTCTGGGAATAGCTTTTAAATGGCCCCACCAGTTCTTATTCTATTTTTCCCTTTGATATTAAACAGCAATTAAATGTGTGATTATCCTAAGATCACCAGCTTAGCAAAAGACTATGCCTTGCAAAAAGGCCTGTGTAACATAAGTGCATGTGGAACTCAGAACACTGGGAACCAGACCTGAGTGTGAAGAAGCCATAATAAACCCCATCCTGGTGATCCTTTAGATCACTCCATTCCCATTGCTATTGGGCCAGTGAAAACTGGCAGCAATAAGTAATTAGGACTACTTATAAGTGATAAATGTTCTATCAATGCCTAGCATACAACAGGTACAAAATGCATCCTTGTTAGATGAATAAAGTTACCTCCAGAGTACAAAGGGAATAACCATGATGAAAAGACTTAGAGCAAAATTGGTAAAGCAACTTTGGTAAGTTTCCTTTCAAATGGATTGTCTTTGGTAAAAGTCCTCTGTTGTCTTTCAAAGCTGACAGCTGAATTTATAGGGTGTTTTTCCTCTGTTAAGTCAAGCCAAGTTAGAGTTCAGGAGCCAGAGAGCCTTGGGGAGGGAGTTCCTCCCAAAAGCGAATGTTGAGAGGTAACAATATAAAGTAGTCTTTCAGCTGGCAGCTTTGTGTCCCTTTTATTCCTAGACAGTAAGATTTGGAGAAGGCATCTGTGATGGTAATCTTGACTGCCAACTTGACACACCTTAGAAGCACCTAAGAGTTAAGACACTGAGTGTGTTTGTGATGGTACATCTAGAGAGATGTGACTTAGAAGGGAATCTCCTCACTACATGTGGGTGACAGCATCCCATGGCCAGGGTTCATGGGCTAAATAAAAAGAAGAAAGCAAGCTTCTCAGAAGAATTCATCGCTTTCTGTTTCCTGATAATAAACACGTCATGATGAACCACTTCACACTCCTGCCTCCATGCCTTCCTTCCCTGCTATGATGGGCTGTACCCTCAAACCATGAGCCAAATAATTTTTTCCTCCTAACCTCCTTCCTTTATTCCTTCTCTCCTTCCCTCCCTTCTTTCCTTCCTCCCTCTTTCCTTCTATGTTGCTTTTGTGGGTATTTTATTACATCAATCTAAAAAGTAATGAATACAGCATGTGGCCACTTCAGTCTGATGGTTCATTGAGGTCTTATTAAACTACTTATTTCCCTATACCCACCCAAACAAATCCCAGCTGAAATCATATGACTGAATTCAATTCTTTTTTAAAAAAAATATTTTATTTACTTACCATGTGCACACATAAGAGAGAATTTGAGAGAGAAAGAGAGACTGAGAGAGAGAGAGAGAGAGAGAGAGAGTGAGAATGGGTATGCCAGGGTCTCTAGCCACTGCAAATGAACTCCAGACACATGTACCACCATGTGCATCTAGCTTGTATGGGTACTGGGGAATCAAACCTGGGTCATCAGGCTTTGCAGGCAGGTGCCTTAACTGCTAAACCATCTCTCCAGGCTCTGAATTCAATTATAAACACACACACACAATTTATTTGAGAGAGAGAAAGAGGGAGGGGAGGGGGGAAGAGAGAGAAATACAGAGAGAATGGACGCACCAGGGCCTCCAGCCACTGCAAACAAACTCCAGATGCATGTGCCCCATTGTGCATCTGGCATACTTAGGTCCTGGAAAATCGAACCAGGATCCTTTGGCTTTTCAGGCAAATGCCTTAACCACTAACCCATCTCTTCAACCCTGAATTCAATTCTTTTATGTTACTAATTTGAGTCAGAAATAATTTGTTGTTGGAAACTGACCACTAACAAAACTATTTGTCTCTAAGTCTCTTACTATTCACTTAAGAAGTTAATGTGGTAAGAAAGATATTTGCTTGTTTATTGATCACCTTTGCATAAGGTTAAGAGTCTTGTTTACCTAAACAAAGCCTTACCTTCAGAAACGAGCAAGTCTGTGCTTTGAAAAAAAAAGTATAAACGTATTTTGAACTTGTAAGTCCAGGTTCAGGAAAACCTTTCTAATGAAACTTAAAAAATATATAATTTTCTGCTTTTTATTCTTTTTCATTCATTCTACCCTGTACTTTCATATTCATACCCACACACTATACCTGTGTATGCACAGACACACCTACACATCTTATCATGCTACACTTAACTTTTCTTGCTATACTTATACCAGCCAACTGCAATCTTTTGTTTTAAAAATTGAAATAGGAGGGTGCAGAGATTGCTCAGTGATCAAGGTGCTTGCCTGCAAAGCCTAATGACCTGGATTCAATTCCCCAAAACCTACAAAAAGCCAGATGCCCAAAGTGACACATGCATCTGGAGTTTGCTTGCAGTGGCTGGAGGCCCTGAAACATCCATTCTTCCTTTTTCTCTCTCTTTCTCTCTGTCTCTCTCTGCATGCAAATAAATAAATAAAATCTTAAATATACATCCATCAAAATATGGTAAATATTTATTGTGTAAAATTTACCAAATTTAAAAGAACATTTTTGTGAAAATTTCCAAAGTATGTGGATTTATTTCCCTGCTTTAGCTGTCACTCCAAACCACTGAATGTATACTTACTTTCTGAAGCAAGCCTTGACATACTTAAGCATGATTCAATTCAGTGGACATTTTGTCCTGTGAATTCAGAACTACATTCTGCTATATTTTTTGCAGCACTTTTAATCTGGTCATGTTTCAAGAAAAAAAAAAAATGACAAACTTACCAGTTCAAATGCTTATTTTGCATATTAGCACATAATAAAAGATTGATTCCACAGTAGTGTAGCATTACCTATTATTATTTTTATTTAAGAGTTACATAAATAATATTTCTTTTTTCTTTTAAATTACAAACATACTTAATATGGATACATCATGTGTTGGTACCACACTTTTCCTCATCCCTGTACCCATTTCTCTGGGTTGCTGGTATTCCTTATGGGGTTGTAGGATATTGTTTTGAGAGCAGTGGTCAAATATGTGGGGAGGGGGGCATTGCTTCATGAGCCTTGGTGGATGTGTTTGAAGCTTACTTCTGCAATGGTGAGTTCTTAGGAGCCTTTGGATCTCTGCTTTGGTATATGTTGAATATCCGCAGCATCTGTCTCCTTCACCCTGGTGCTGATTGTCAGGCTCACCATCAAAGCAGCACTCTTGCTCATCTTGCCAATTCCTCTGTGGTTTTAGCTGGCCTTTGGCTGAAGTGTAATGGGTGGTTTATTTCCTCAGGTCTTGGTTCCTTCTGAAAAAGAAAAACAGAGTCCCCAATGGAAAGTGAAGCCAGCATAGGTTAAATGGGATAAACATTATTAATTTAGGGAGAATTTGATGATGTAGTCTCTCTTTTAGCCAGACTAGTGGGAGCTTGTTATTGGATTCTGTCCTGGTTCTAGATATGTGTTCCTTTACTGAAGGGAACTCTTAGGCAATCAGAAAGTTATTAGTTACCCACCAAGGCTATGTACCTCCATTGCATACACATCTGGCATGTACATCTTGTCAGGATGTTTGCTTCTGAGTAGGTTAAAGCCCAGGTTGCTCACACTGTGGTTGGCCACTTTACCCCAGCAGCTCACTAGACAGGCTAACCTTCCAGATTCCAGCTGGTTCTCTGTTCTGTGTTGTCAGCATATGGTGTCTTTAGCAATAATATTTCTTTTTTTCCTAATGAGTAGTTTTTTTTTTAAATACACACTTACACTTACAAGTTTATCTCCTGAGAAGCACAGAATATCTCAGAATTTCTTACACATGCACTTGGTTTTTAAAAACTGTTAAACTGAGCATAAAGCTAGAAACCTTCATCAACAGTCCCTCTTTGCAAACAAAGTCTCATGGTTAGGTTAGCTAGACTGTTTTTTTTTTTTTTTTTTTTTTTTTTTTTACTGTTGCTTATATTTCTGATATTATTAAATGTGCAAATGCCTTTCTTAAGAAAATATCTAGAATTGTCCTCTATTTCTTCAGTAGAAATCTTGTTCTGCAATGATTTTTGAACCAATGGAACACCAACAGCCCCAAAGGATTAGTTATGGCATATCATATGTAATTGATTATAAAAAATTAATTAAAATCAAATGTGTTTAAAGAAAATAATAGATATTAATGGCACAAGAAATGGAGACTTCATAAGCAAGTGTTCTATACATCATGCACATCTTTATATAGTTAAATATATTTCTAAGGCATCATCAATATAAAATACAGCTCTCATCTCAGAGGGGATGAGAGCTTTATTTTTGAGCCAAAAATGAGTGATCACAGCCTAAGAGCATAGATTTAGGTTGCCCCAAATAACATGTTTTAACATGGTAATGGTTTCATGAAGGTTTTAGAGTTACATAATGTCAGACACAGGCAGGAACCCAGGTTAAAGCAGGCCTAAGCTATCAGACACAACTAAAGTTCCAGGATATGGAGAGGTTGCAGCAGCCTGGACCCTGGGGAAATCTCGGGTCCTGGGACCGGCAGGAGTAACGCTCCTCCCCCCTCCAGGGGGGTCACAGTGAGCCTGGACCCATGGACAAATCTTGGGTGGCAAACCAGCAGGAGGAGGGCCGCTCCCTCCCCACGGCCCAGGGCACCTGAATGTCCCAACAAGACTTAGGATTCACTCATAGCCCTGTTACCTTTGGCCAGTTACCTAGGAAAATCCTTATATGGTACCAGCCAACAGCCTTTACATAGCCCATTCCCCTATGACTCATACCTTTATATCTTCCGCCACTACATAGATCACCTGACCCTCTCCCTATGAGCTGAAATGAACGTCCCTATATGCCAACTAGGCATAGGCAAACAACCTTTGAACCCACCAATCCCCTGGGTACCCTCTCTCTTCCTGCTATCTCTCTCAACTGCTTATAAAAACCCAGTTCCTTGTTGAATAAAGGAGAGCTGTTCTCTGAAGCTGTCTCCTGAGTGTTTCTTCCTGTTACACTCACACTACTTAAGACCCTGCTCCACATTTGCCTGGATACCTCCCGGGAGCCTGTGAGCAATGGCCCTTTGAGGAACCAGAGGCCCAGAATATAATAAAATCAAAGCATTTTAAATTTATTTTTATTGACAACTTCCATAATTATAGATAATAAATCATGATAATTCCCTCCCCCACTTTCCCTTCTCATATCCACCCTCCATCATATCTCCTCCCCTTCTCAATTTGTCTCTCTTTTATTTCATGTCATCATCTTTTCCTCCTGTTATGAAGATCTTGTGAAGGTGGCACCAGGCCCTGTGAGGTCATGGATATCCAGACCATTTTGTGTCTGGAAGATTGCATTGTAAACCATCCTACTCTTTCTTTGACTCTTACAGTCTTTCCACCACATCTACCACAATGGATCTCTGAGCCTTGGAATGTGTGACAGAGATGTCTCAGTGCTGAACACTCCTCTGTCACTTCTTCTTAGCATTATGGTGCCTTTTGAGTCATCCCAATGGTCACCATCATCTGAAAAGAGAAGCTTCTCTAAACAAAAGTGAGTGTAGCATTAATATATGGGTATGCTCATTAAGAGAAATGCTCACAGGATAGTTTGGTCAGAATAAAATGTGCATTTAGCCAGACAACAGGAGGTGTTATTCCCCTAGGGCTCATGACCTCCCCTGCCACAGGCTTTTGACTAGGTTTTCAGTACCACATATATATTCTCTCCTGTGCAATGGGCCTCTAGTCCAAATAGAGAGTGTCTCCTCCCATAACAGACATGCTGTGATTATACCAGTTTGTTCATCGGGCCTGGCTGGCCAAACTTAAAGCTTGAAATGTCCACTGTCTCCCATATAGCTGCATGCAATGTAGTTTTTTCCAGCTTTCTGTCAGCTGGTCCACAGGGAGGAGGTTTTCACTTGAGCTCCAGCTCTATTTATCAGGGACCTTGCAGCCCAAGCATGTGGAGACTTCAGCAATAAGGGCTTGTCATCTATTTCTGGTGGGAATCCAATAGCCTTGGCAATGGCTTGTAATGTTTTGGGGGCATCAGGGCCCTCCCTGGCCAACAAATCACCGGAAGGTATCCCATCCCTAGCACTGAGATTTGGCTAGTAACAATCTATGGCTTCTGGGTACACCATTATCCCCAAAAGTAGGTTTCTATACAGCTTATTCATAACAACTTAAATTTTGATTAACTCTCCTCCCACCCTTCCTTTATTCAGTCTCGTCCCCTGACCTCACTTAGGCCATTGCATCCCCAATAATCTGTTCATCTACTTTAATATATACAATGCCCCCTCTAAATTCTCCCCCTCCTCCCTCCTGTATTGCGTCTTTCTAGCTTACTGGCCTCTGCTACCAATTTTTACTCCAATGCACATGTAAGTCTAAACATCTGTAGCCAGAATCCATATATGAGATAGAACATGCAGTATTTGGCTTTCTGGGTCTGGGTTATCTCACTTACTATAAGCCTCAAATGTCTTGGTGGAAATATCTGGTATCCAGGTTAGAGCCAAGGGTAGTGAGGTGTCTTACTATATATAGGTCTCCAGTGTTATCTGATAATATTCTTAGTTCTTGGGGTGCTGGAAACTAGTGGTCTGTTAAGTTAATACATTCTACAAAGTGTTACCTGATGGTCACATGGATGTTAGGTCAGACAGGAAGGTGGGAAATGAATTGCTGTTAAGGGACTAAACATAGCCCCTGGTACTTTGGCTCTGGGTCAGAAGAATTCCAGCTCTCCACAGCAAGGAAACTCTAATTAATTAATCAATCAGATTTATAGAATCTTTCCCTCCTCCTCCTCCTCCTCCTTATTCTTCTTCTTTTAGTATTTATGACATTTGATTATGGATGACTTTTTTCCCCCATACAGGTCAGGTCACAGGAGGCTACAGAGGGATTTTCTTACTTTAAAAGTGTTTGTGTCTAGTTTAAAAATCTGGACACAAAATCCTAAAGTGATCAAGAAATAGGAAGGTGAAACAGTAAGGATGGTGAAAACCCTCAGCTTCGATGTCCCCTGAGTCACCTCTTCTTAGGGCCCCAGGCCATAACTGACTGCCACCCTGATTCACTAAGGACAGCTTTCCTCCACACACTGGAACAGGACACTTGCTGAGTAACTAAATGTAGGTGTTGTACTAGTCACATTTAACAAAGAAAGAGCAGAAGACATTCTATACTGCTGGGGAAATACTGATGGGAAGAACAAAAGTGCACAGTTCTCACTATGGTTTCTCAGCAAGTGCCAGGACTCAAGGTGGAAATGCAAGCTCAGGAGTTTGGTGCCCATGGGTTCCTGGTTCTGTGCCCACATATTAGCACACATACACACACTTGGGACTCCCTCCTCAGGTTACTTGTCTTACTGACCTCAGAAGCTTCAGGAACCCTCACCCTCAGATTCTGGAAGAATGCTGAGAACCTGGTCCTTACTGCTTTATAATGTAGCTATGAACTGAAACATGCAAGAGGAGGCAGGGCTGAGGGTTTTGGTGAAAATATCATCACAATGGTGGAGAGTGCTTTGAATACTGAATTGTGCTCACTTCAGCCCAGATGTCATAATTTTTGATCTGCAGGAGCCTGCTGAGCCAGCCACTTTCATGGGAGAACTCCATGGACAGCATCTGGGAGAGCAACTAGTGGAAGATGTGGGTACAGGGTAGCTTCCTTCAGCCCTGTAAGTCCTTTTGAGGAGGTCTCCTGAGAGCTTGGCCCTTTGTTTTTGGCATCTGGAGAGACTGCAATTCACCTGTTAGAAAGGTCCAATTCTTTTAAAGACAAACGTGTTTACTCATTGTCTCCTCTGAATAAGTCATTAGAGTCTATATGTTCCTTGCACTGCCCCATGGTCTCCAAGGCAGTCTTATTCCTTTGCTTTGTCAGAGACAGTGCCATGCTTTGGCCAGTCTCATCTGCTTTGCTCATGTGAGAAGTAGTCATTTGGTTGAGAGCTTCACTTGACTTCTATACTGGGCCTTTCAGAGAAGGCAGGTGTCAATGGGGTCTCTTTCCTCCATTCTCCACATCAATGTCAACTGCAAGGTCATCTGATGCATCCCCCCCCCCATTCTTCAGGGCATTCGTGCTGAAATCCTAGGAAATAAAACCACTCAGCTCCAATTCCCTCATGGGCCTATTTCCCAGCCAAAAGGGCAGCATGCCCTTAAGCTCCCAGACGCTGCACTTGACAGTACTCTGAACACATGCAGTGCTTGTAAGAAGTTCCAACCACAAAGGGACTTTTGCCACCATCACAGATCACATGGGGTCGCACCATGCTGAAAGGCACTTTGGTGGGCAATGGATCTACTGGCATCCTTCACATAGGACATGGCCATTGTCAGTTCCTCATCTTGGAAAAGACAACATAGTCCCTGAACTCATCGTCTTATTGCGCTTGGAAGCCTCTGGGTAACAGTGTCAGGAACCCGGCAGCTACTTTGCTCAGTAGTCATTCATAGGGCCCTTGCTGGCCTCCTGCTGGTAAAGAAGGTAGGTCTTCATGGTGAATGGAGCAGTGACCACTGATTAGATTGCAAGAACACAGCTGAATCCCTGCATAATTTTTTTTTTAAGCACAATACAACTTTTTTTCTTGTGGACTTCAGTTTCCATCACTTAAGGAATTTCTTAAACCAGCTTCTAATTTAACTAATTACTCTTGGGATTATTAAATAAATGAGTAAAGGAAACGAACAAAGAGAATGAAGAAATCTGGCTTTGAAGTGTAGCTATCTAGTCAGTGTTCCCTCTGACAGATCAAATTGGTATAAAAACATGAAATCTTCAGAGAGATAAGCCAATATCAACCAATCACAAGAGCTTAGCATTCTGTTGTAAGGTTCTCTGTGAAACTAATGTTTTCACTTCTGTTTCTGAGGTCAGCCTTCAGAAGAGTAGAAAGGAATAGTATTGTGGTTTTCAGAAAGGAAACATCCAGAGGATTCTTTCTGGTTTGCTCTGTTCATTCCTGCAGAAAAAGAACTGGCCTCCACGAAGATGTTCTCTTTACTGTAGTACCATATTGACAGATGAACATTCCTTGACGTTCCTGGAGAGATGGCTTAGTGGTTAAGGCGCTTGCCTGAGAGCCTAAGGACCCATGTTCTACTCTCCAGATCCCAGAGTAGCCAAACTCACAAAGGTGAGGCAAGCACAAGGTCACAGATGCCTACTAGGTGGTGCAAGCGTCTGGAGTTTGACTGCAGTGGCTGAGGCTCTAGCATGCCAATTCTCTGTCTCTCTTCTCTCTCTCTCACTTGCTCTATCTAAAAACTAAAAAAAAAAAAAAAAAAAAAAAAAAAAAAAAAAAAATCCTAGACATGGTGATTGAACTCTAGTCAGGGTCATGGGTGACAGAGAAGACCCGTGTGCTGGTATTGTGGCATACCCCTATAATCCCAGCACTTGGGAGGTGAAGGCAAGACACTAAGGAGTTCAAATCTGTCTGCAGCTACATAGTCATTGCATAGGCCAGTTGGGCTCCATGAAAACCTATCTCAAGCAAAGTGTATTGGAAATATTAGTGACTAAATTACACCTATAGCTTTTTTTTTTTGTTGTTGTTGTTAGTTACCATATTTTCTGTCTTATGAAAAGTTAGGTTGGAAATGGCCACCCTAGGAAAGATTCAGAGTCACTGAGCTGCTGGAACCACAGGTCTTCTTTAAAGACTTCCAATCACTCACGAAAAATGAAGCAGATCCGGGAGGACTGCACACGGAACTGTGGGGCTTCTGCCCAAAGACAGTGAAAGGGCTGGTCTGGCCTGATGGTATAATGGTAGGGCCCCACACAGCATTGCTAGTCTCTGGAAAGAGCACAGCATGTCTTGGATACACCTGAGGCTCTAGAGCATCACCTCCATCAAGAAAACAGACCTGAAGGCTGCAGACCTGAAAAAATAGTAATTCTTATCCCATCACTATAAGCCATTAAATTCATTCTGGCTATTTCAGTTTGGCAGCTTTTCTGAATTTATCTCAAAGAGGTGCAAGAAATTTATGGGCTTCACTTCTGGAAAATCATTTCTGGTTTTGTGCCTGTTAATATCACTGTGGACATTTCTTTAAGACGACAGTAGGAGTATGACATGAGTTTACAATGCAAGAGAGTGAGATTTGAATCTCAGCTGGGCCCTGTGTGTGAAATTTGGATAATAATGTAAATGTTTCCCTTAAGTTAATGTGTTTAGGAATAAATATGTTAATATACAAAGGACTTAGCACATACTAATGGTTCAATGAATTATTACAATTTTTGATTTACATTGATACTATCATGATTATAAGATCTTAGCTTTCTAATATACAAGTATTATTTATGTGGTATTAACACAACAAAATTCACTATGAAACATAGAATTAATATAGTCAGTCAGAAGATGAATTCATTCAGAAATAATAAAATTTTACATTCTCCCCTAAATAGGAAAATTTTATGTTATTTTCTAATTATAAAGTTGATATATGCTTATAAAGTTACAAGATGGTAGCAAGTTTATGTGTTAAAAATAAACTTCTCTGATAAAGATATGCCTCCAAGATCTGAGTTTATTATTTCTAATTTATTTAAATGTTCATTCATATATGTATAGGGATATAAATACAGACTGTTGCATTTTTCCTTTGGTGTGTATATGTGTATGATGTGTGTGTTCATGGTCATGTATGTGAGTAGAGGCACAAGTATGCCACAGTGTGTGTTTGTGTGTGTGTGTGTGTAGGTGGAGAACAACTTTGGGTGTTTATTCTTGCCTTCCACCTCCATTGAGGCAGAGCCTGTCATTCCACCCCTGCATTCACCAAGTTAGGTGGCCTGCAAGCATCCAGGAGATTCTCCTGCCTCTACCTTCCTTCTCATTGTAGACATGCTAGGGTGACACTATCATGTCCAATTTCATGTGGGTTCTGAGGATCTGAATCAGGTACTCATGCCTATGTAGTAAATCTTTGGTGGTAAGCACTTTATCCACAGAGCCATCTCCCCAGACCCAATAGCTACTATTTGGTTTTGTTCAAGTGATTCTGTTTATCTCAATAACACAATATAGAGAATTTTTTACATTCACCATTAAATATAGAGAATTTTTAGAATCCATTTTCAGACAAAATCCATTGTTCTTGAGTTTTATATAGTGTTCCATTAATTTGATGATGATGATGTTGCATTTGTTTCAAACAGATAATAGTCTCAATTTATAGTGAAATAATTAAAGGTAGATGATAGTTGCCAGGTGATGTAGAATTTCAACGAATTAATAAAAATCAGTGTGGGTGGTGGTACAAGCCTTTAATCCCAGAACTAGGAAGGTAGGAGAGGATCATTGTGAATTTGAGAACAGCCTGGAAATACAGACTTAGTTCCAGATCAGCATGGGCTAGAGTGAGACTCTACCTAAAAAAAAAAAAATAGTAACCTACATTGCTGGGTTTATATTAAAATTCTTCCTACATTAATAATAAACAAGACAGCATTTTCAACCATTTGGAGCCACTTAAATGCCAGCACATATTGTAAAGGCCAGTGTGTTCTGTGCCCACATCACAGCAAAAGTTTAAGCGTATATTTGCAAGATATATTTTAAAGGGAGAAATGTGTCAAAATGAGATAAATGAAGATATTTCAATGACATTTTCCATCAGATGAAGGAGACATTATAGTGGATGTAGGGAAAAAAGTGGAGGCAGCAAAGGCATGCAATTTTGGAGATTTATGGTCAAAGATGCTCTAGCCAATCTTAATGATAATCGAGAAGATTACAGCACAAAAAAAAAGGAAAAAATGGATTTCATTTTGATAAATTGTTTTTTAACTCTCAAAAATAGAGAAATGCATTTCAGAATATATGAGAAATATTGTGGTAAAGACAAGTTATTGAAAACATATGTGAAAAGTTGTGCCCAGATTTTTAAAAGATTTTTTTTCAAAAGTACATACTAACGAAGCCTGGTCACAATGGAAATACCAGGAGATATATTAGGCTTGTGATTGTAGAGAAAGGAAGGAGATGTTCATGAGTCACCTTTGATAAATGAGGATAAAAATATCATATTTTATGAGCTAAGTTGTTTTCCTGCACTATGTATGAATTTTGTTACACAGTTTATAAGAAGTATCAGCAATGTACTTCTTGCTTGATTTGGGATGAAATGGTTTATGAATTACCACGTTTTACTTCCTTTAGAAGAATGCTTCTAAATCATTCCTAGTTGGTTTTTCTATGTGGATTTTTTCATCATGTACTCAGATGAAACCAACCAAAAGTGAGTGTTATGTTTCTCAGGTGATTCAAACTAGAGATGACATGAAGGTGAACTTCCATAATATGGATATCCAGCATTAAAAAGAGTATTCATTCATGGAGTTGCACAAAGTTTGAAATAGGTGGGCTTCAGTTTAAAATTCATCAAAGTCAAACTGCTAATATTGGGCTAGTCAATTAATAGTTTATCTTGGAAACAAGATTGCATTCCCACTGATATTATATATGTGCAGTTAAAGGAAGATCCTGCTTTCTTATCTTCATTTTCCCATCCTTCATTCTGTCATAAAGCTGCCACTGAGTACCTTCCTCATGACAGGTGCTATTAGATGCTCTAAACATTTCTGAAAAGATAAGTTGCAAAAATGTTCTGCCACCAAAGAAATTTATATTTACATAAATGTGTCATAGCATACAGAATCAAGGCTTCAGAATTTTTTAAAAAGAAAATTTTTTTTTGTTTAAATTTGCCTTTTCCATTTCCTAATTACACTTTTGGACAAGCTATTGGATTTCTATTGCATAATGTTATCCAGAATTAAATAAAAAAAGAATATGAAATCAGGAATAGTAAATGTGTAAGGAAGTGTTGTTACTTCAAAAGAGATTTGGAAATAAATATGTACAAGAAAAGAAAGAGAATAGTAAACAACACAGAAAAGGTTTGGCTGATATTCTTTCAGAGCTACACAACTACACTTTTTAATTTGCATTATTTATTTATTATTATTAACAACATATTTGTTATGGATATATCATGTGTTGGTACCCTCTTTTCCCTCATCCCTGTCCCCAGTTCACTGGGGACCCTAATCAGTAAGGTTGCAGGCTTTCCCCATGTGATTCTGTGTTATGCCTTGTGGAGGCAGAAGTCATTATTGGGGGGAGGCAATGCCTCTGGGCATGTTGTTTCAATCTGTGGCTTTACAATCTTTCCCTCCTTCCTCTTCCACAAAATTTCCTGAACCTTGGTGAGTGTGTTTTAAGTCTACTTCAGAGGAGCTCTTAGGAGCCTTGGAATCTCTGATTTGGTAAGTGTTGAGTATCCTCAGTGTCTATCTCTTTCACCCTGGCACTAATTGTTAGGTTCAACATGGAAGCAGCGCTCTTGCTCATCTTCCCAATTCCTCTGTGATTTCAGCTGTGGCTTGGCTGAAGTGCTAGGGGTCGTTTATCTCCTCAGGTCTCATTTTAGGTAATTTATATATAGCTTTTATTGTGTTGAGATATAAACCCTCCATGCCTATTCTTTCCAGTGTTTTGATCATGAAGTGGTGTTGTATTTTGTCAAAGGCCTTCTCTGCATCAATTGAAATGATCATGTCATTCTTATGGTTAAATTTATTTATGTGGTGTATTATGTTGACCAATTTCCATATGTTGAACAATACCTGCGTCCCTGTGATAAAGCCAGTTTGATCAAGTTGTATAATGCTTTTGATAGGTTGCTGAATTTGGTTTGTGAGTTTGTTTTGGATCTTTGCATCTAAATTCATCAGGTATATAGGCCTATAATTTTATTTTCTTGTATCTTTGTCTGATTTTGGTTTTAGAGTGATGCTAGCTTCATAAAAGCAGCTGGGGAGCATTTGTTGCTTTCGGATTATGTGAAACATTTTTAGAAAAATCAGTTTCAGTTCTTCAATGAAGGAGTTTGATAGAATTTGGCTGAGAAGCCATCTGGTTCTGGGATTTCATTTTGGGGAGGTTTTAGATTACATTTTCAATCTCAATGGATGTGATAAGTTTGTTTAGGAGATTAATATACCTTGAATTTAGTTTTGGTAGGTTGTATGTGGCTAGGAATTAATTCTTTTTTTCAGATTATACAGTTTTATGTAGTAGAGATTTTGAAAGTATGTCTTGATGATTCTTTCAATTTCATTGATGTCTGTTGTGACTTCTCCTTTTCCATATGTGATTTTGTTGATTTGAGACTCCTCTTTTTTTTTCTTGATAAAATTGGCCAGGAATTTATCAATCTTATTTAATTTTTCAAAGAAACAGCTCTGTGTTTCATTGAGTTTCATAATCATTTTCTTAGTTTCCAATTCATTAATTTCTGCTCAATCTTGATTATTTCTTTCTGTCTAGAGCTCTTAGGATTGGATTTTTCTTATTTTTCCAATGTTGTTAGGTGGACAGTTAAGTTATTAATTTGGGATGTCTCCATCTTTGATATAAAGGCATTTAGCGCTATGAATTTTCCTCTTAGGATTGCCTTAATTGTGTCCCATAAGTTTTGGTAAGTTGTGTTTTCATTATCATTCA
This sequence comes from Orientallactaga sibirica, assembly GCA_036365145.1. NCBI lineage: Eukaryota > Metazoa > Chordata > Mammalia > Rodentia > Dipodidae > Orientallactaga > Orientallactaga sibirica. Next base: position 52,195,341 of record JAEOAD010000005.1, read on the forward strand.
ATTCTAGAAATTTTACAATTTCTTTTTTGATTTCTTCCACAACCCATTCATTGTTTAAAAGCATGTTCTTCAGTTTCTAGGAGCTGGTAGAGTTCCTGATGTGTCACTTGTTAATTTCTACCTTTGAAGCATTGTGATTTGACATGATGCAGAAAGTTACTTAAATTTTCCTGAATTTATGGAGGCATGCTTTGTGGCCTTTGTGGCTTGTGGAGGAGGTTCCATGCACTCCTGAGAAAAATGTTTATTCTGTAGAGTTGGTGTGGAAAGGTCTGTAGATATCGATTAGGTCTAGTTGTACTATGGTGTTGTTGAGCTCTATTGTTTCCCTGTTGATTTTCTGGTTGGATGATCTGTCTATTGATGATAGTGGAGTATGAAAGTCCCCAGCTATGATAGTGTTGGTGTTTATTTCTGTTTTGTAGTCAAATAAGCTATGTTTTATGAGCTGCTAGCAGTACACTGTGTTTGGTGCATAAAGATTTATTATTGTGATTTCCTCATGTTGGATCATTTCCTTGATGAGTAACGATTGGCCTTCTCTGTCCTTTTTGATTACTCTTACTTTGAGGTCTATTTTATCAGATATTACTGTAGCAACACCTGCTTGTTTCTTATTTCCATTTGCTTGGAATATCATTCTTTATCCTTTCATCCAGAGGAGGTGTCTATCTTTAGTAGTGAGGTGGGTTTCTTGAAGACAGCAGATAAAAGGTCCATTTCTATGCTCCATCCTGTTAACCTGTGTCTTTTGATGGGTGAGTTAATACCATTAATATTTAAGGTTATAGCTGTGATGTTTGATTTAGTCCTTGCCATGATTGGGTGCTTTATGGGGTCTGATGCTTGTGTTTTGTGCTTTATTGAACCTGCTCTAGTTTTGGTTATTGTGATCTTCTTGTAGGCTCTTAAGATCGGTTATTTGACTGTTCAGTGTGGAATATTCCCTGAAGTATTCTCTGTAGGTTTGGCTTTGTGTTCATAAAATCATAGAGCTAACTTTTTTCATGGAAAATTTTCCTTTCCTCATCTATTTATTATAAGGAATACTTTTGCTAGGTACGGTAGTTTGGGTTGGAAGCCATAGACTTTTAGACTTTGAAGTGGCCCATTATAGGCCCTCTGGCTTTCAAGGTTTCCATTGAGAACACTGAGGTAATTCTGATGGGACTACCTTTCTATGTAGTGAGTTGTTTCTCTCTTTCTCTCTTACTTTTTTTTTTTTTGTACTCTGTCTTTGTGTTCATTGTTAAGAGTTTTAACTATGATGTGTATTGTAGTGTTTCTTCTTTGCTCCTGTGTGTTTAGTGTTCTGTGAACTTTTTGCATCTGGATAGGCCTCTCTTTTGAGAGATTGGGAAAACTTTCTTCAATACTTTTGTTTAATATGTTCTCTATGCCTCTGGCCTGGATTTCCTATTTTTCTGGTATGCCCATGATCCACATGTTTGGTTATTTTAGGGTATCCCAAAGTTCTTTCCTGTTTGCATGTTTTTTTTTGAACTTACTAAAGTTTTTGGACTCCAGATAAATTTCTTCTGTCTTGCCTTCCAGCTCAGAAGTTCTGTCTTCTACGAGATTAACTTTGTTATTGAGGGCTTTTTAAAAGCTCTATTTGATTTTTATTTTCTGTTGTGCTATTTTGAATCATGTCCATCAATTTTTGAGGTACAATTTCAGCTTGAGGTTTGATTTTCTTGGTGCTTTCTGGAATTCATTCTTGCATTTGCTCATGTCTTCTTTAAGCTTAATCAGCTGGTTCTTGAGATCCTCTATTTGTTGATTCACCTGCAATTCATTTATATCTCTTTTGAGGCTTCTCTAATTTTCTTCAATTAAGTTAAGCCTAGTGTCAAAAGCTGAGTGCTCTAGGAAATGATTCTGCTCAATTTCATTTATGCAGTTGTTGGTTTTTTTTTTTTTTTTTTTTTTTTTTGGTTTGCTTCCAGTTCAGCAATTCTTTTGATCAGGGTCACATTACTTGTTGTGTTTTCATTTTGAGATTCAATTTTTGTCATTTTCTCTATGATTTCTTTGGAGGCTTCCATTGTGGGACTAGGTAGGCATCCTTGGTGGAGATCTGTCAGTTTACTGACTTGAATTTCTTTCTTTCTTTCTTTCTTTCTTTCTTTCTTTCTTTCTTTTTTTTTTTTTTTGCATTTCAGTCTACCAATCTTGGGGAAATGTTTTATTTTATCGAGAAAAAAGCAAGCATTGTCCTTGTAGGATCTTCAATGAGTATTCTGCTTTAAATGTGACCTGTGTTGGTATAAGATAGGATTATAACTGCTGATGCACAGATGGTGGAGACTGCAAGTACATCAAAGGTACCTGGGGAACTGGGAGGTGGGGAACTAGGAGGTCTGGTCTGCTCACTCCACTTGTGCACAACCTTCAGCACACAGGGACTGGGGGTTGGGGAACCATAAGTCTGAAAGCTGGGGGCACAGGGAAAAGAGGCCCAGGCACCCTCTGGCTCAGGGGAACAGGGATTTGGGGACCCAGGGACAGTCAACCAGGAAACCTGAGGAAAAGAGCTAATTCTGCAGCCTACTCTAAGTGCCTGGGACTAGCCCATTGCCACTGAGTTAAGACTAGAAATCTAGATAACAGTACTGTAGTGGAAAAGTGTTCCAATGGAGGGAACAGCATATTCAAAGATCCCTGGAAAGCCAAGGGGACAATGGAGGGCTAGCATAAAGTTTACTTATTTATTTTTGAGTACAAAGGATGGAAGCCAGGACCTCAAGCATGCTAGACAAGTGCTCTATCACTGAGCTATGTCCCCAGGCCCTCAGTGGGGCATTCTAGGCAGGTGATCTACCACTGAGCCATGACTCCACCTCCTAAGTGGCTGAATTTTGGCAAGTGTTCTTTCACTGAGCTATATCCATAGCCTTCCGTTAACTGCTTATTTTGAAATAGGGTTTCATTAAATAACCCAGGTTCACCTTTTCACTCTGAAGCCCTGGCAGGTCTTGAACTTTCCATCCTCCTGTCTCAGCCTGGGATAATTGGCCTATGCCACCAGGCCTGCTTTCTTAGGTCTTTACAAAGGTAATTCCAGGCCTGCTTTAGATGCTGTCTCAGTTCATTGTTCCTGCCACTCATGCAGCCCACTCCTGGGCTTGCCTCTATCTTTCTCCCTCTTGCTTTCAGGAGTCTCAGCGCTGAATCCTGGGAGCAGCATAGCAGAGTACTCTGCACCCCAGTAGGCTCGATGAGAAAGAACCCCAGGGGATCATCTGGCATCCAGGCAGAGCCAGTCCAGGTATTGCTGGAGACCAAGATGGAGAGACAGGGAAACAGGAGACAGCTGGTGAGGTCCAGGTCAGGGGCAGCAAAATAAAACAGAAATTTGGCTGGGCTGGGTTGGGCCTCTAACATGCACCCATGGTGTACTGCTAAGAACAGCAACACAAAAATTTGGATGCTACCAGTGGATTTATGTTATTTTGGTACTTGGGACCCGCTGCATTCCCACAGAGGATCCCCTAGATCCTTGAGAACAGGGTGGCATGTCACTGGTGTGTCTGATCACTGCTACACTCTGGGACAATGGAGGTTAAAGTGAAGTGACAGTCAATAGATCAGGAATGAGGAAGCTGAATGCCTCCTTCCCCTGGCCTCTTCTTTGACCCTTATGGAACCCCTATGTCCTATCCCATAAGCAATTCTGTAACCCATGGGGAGCCACACCCATGTGGGTTGGCAGGCCTAGCTATCATGAATTAAGGCAGGAACTTCAGGCAAGCAGGCTTCCATAGCCTGAGGTGCCTTGGCTCTGCCTGGTCCTGTTGGACATAAAGTGGTCTGAGGAGTTGTTATCTCTACTCTTTCTCCATCTTCCCCTGTGAAGACATACTTACTTATCCACTTCTACACACAAGTGGATATGGGGACACAAAGGCCCAGAGGAGTAATGTCATCCACTGGGATTGGTCAGGGCTGGTCAGAGACCTAAGTGCCTGGCTGGATGTTGCTCAATCATGGCTAGATTTTGGATGGAACAGAAGATGGGGCTAATGCCCATCCTGGTCTACCCCAGATCTGAGCCATTGGAGACTTACAAGTCAGGCTTTATGATGTCTTCCCCTTCAGAATCAAATACTTTGAAGGCATGAAGAATGGTCTCCACTGGGTCTGTGTCTAGAAGCAATGTACACTCACAGGGCAGCTGGTTTCTCCAAGAGCAGACATGCCACTATTGCACCTGTTTGGTCATTGGGCCTGTCTGGCCAAACTTGATTTTTCCATTGTCCACTGTTTTCACTGCTGATGACTTCTGTCTCCCATAAGGCTGCATGCAGTGCAGCTTTTTCCAACTCATTTTAACTTTATTGTGCTTTGATTCCTTCTTTGAATGAAAACTAAGGGATGCAGAATGCCAGTGTTTAAGGACACATACATGCACACACACACACACACACACACACACACACACACACACTGTAATTAGATAGCTTAGATTAAATACAACATAAATAAAATTCTAGCTGAGTAATGAAACACATGGGCTATTCTTTCTTTTGTCTTAAGCTTTTTCCATATAAAATGATAGCAATAATGATAAATATTTGTGAAGATTAAATGATAAAAGAAAAAGCTCTGCATATTGCAAGTATGTAGTAAATACTCAATAAATGTTAAGTGTTATTATTCAACTTTCCAAATGATTTAAATTGATGTGTTTATGTCTAGGTCATTAATTTGTATCATTACACTACTTATCACAGAAAATGCGGAGAATGAAAATTTCTTTGCCCAATTCTTGATTTACTGATTCAAATTATGTTTCTGAAATAATAGAAGGTCAGTGTCTTACAAATATTCAATGAGTCCTTAAATGAGGCTCTCTTTTTGGTTTTAGAGCAAAAAAATTAATATATAGATATAAATCAACCTAATTAATTTTTATTTCTCCATTTTCATAGCTCTTTATGGCCCATTTGATCTTTAAAAATTTGAAAGGCCTGTTAGAGCCATATCATACTTCATACACTTCCTGACATTTTCTCTCTTTTTTTAACAATCAACTAAGCACATCAAGGCTGAAGACAGCACATTGTTTTAATTCAGATTCTGTCTCCTGTCTGACATCAAACAGGTTTGCCAGAGCTCTTCCAACTGTCTCCATGTTCTTGTCCTGCTCTCTTTCCTTGGTTCAGAATATACTCATCCAGAAGGCTGAAATTCCCATAATTCCCTCCTACTTTCAATCCTGGTTTCAGGTATTCTTTATAACTGTCTATATTTTTCTTTCATATTTCTTATTAATTTTAATTCTCCATTTATTTGTTTACTTGTTGAATTCTGGCTACCTCCAGACTGTCAGCTCATTGGTGATGGGGCACTTCTGTGCCAAGAATTCTACACTTCCTGACAGCCAGAATTTCTCAGTGCAAATATTGATTTACCACTTACTAATAGCATGACTTTGAACACACTTTTTATTCAGGTATTGGTTATCAAATTAGTAAAATGGAAAAAATTAGTAATGTCTACATTATTGGAAACTCTGCAGGTTGTGATATATTTATAAGCAATTAAAGTAATGGAAGCTATATGTTAAGCACATTTCCAGACAGTGGAGATAACAGTACAAGATCTTTAAAAGATCTGTACAGGACAGATGTGGTTCCTGTTCTTTCTTATCACTCCTATTCCAAAGGGAAAATAAAAAGTGGGAGAAAAAAAGGAAACAAATATCCAAGATAAGCAAAGAGGTAATTAGAATATTTTAGAAAAATTAAAAGGAGAAAGATAAAAGAAAAGGAAGGGAAGAGGGAAGAGGACAGGGGAAGGAGGATATGTGAAAATAAAATTAAGTTACATGTATAGATAACATATTGAGAGCTCAGGAGTACCAAGTCTGTAGATCTGGTACTTGAGCTGAAACCCCAATGGTAAGACAGAACAAACCATGTGAGTAAGAGAAAAATCATTATAGTTGGAGGACTCAGAAGATTTCTATCATGGAATCAACTGTTAAGTGACCAGTAATAGCAAGAATGCCAACGGAGGCACAATAAAATAAGCAAAAGAAAAATTACAGGTTTTTATTGTATTATAAGCAGTTCATGGGAAGAAAGAACAATTGTGGCTAAAATATACATAACAGCCTGCTTTGTCCATGATAAACATTCAATAATTGTTACATAGTTTGGCTGTTAGTATAGGCATGTTGTGATCTTAATTGTTACCTTTGCAATTAACCACTTTTGAGTGAATTAGTCCATTTTGCATAGAAATGAACATGCTTGCTCTCAGAGGATGTGAACATCAGAACACGGGAGCTCTGAAACTGATCTAGGTCCATTCCTCTGCTGGGTAAAAATGTAAGTATGGTTTTGCTTTGAGGTACCATCAATTAATTGTAATATAAAATAAAAATAAGAAACCACAAGCTTTGAAAGGACACCCAAGGTACTCTGTATGTTGAGTGAATGCAGAGAACATCATCTGTAGATAAAGCTGATGATAAATATTCATAGTGGAAACGCTGATATAGCTGGTAAGCATCCATTTCCTCCTGATCAGTGAATAATACACACACACACACACACGAATGAAATGTGTTTTTTAATTTTATTTTTGCCCTGAATGTTCCAGAACTCTTTATGTAGACTAGCCTGGCCTCAAACCCATAGTGATGCTCTTACCTCTGTTTACTGAGTACTAGTGTTACAGGCATATACTACCATGACCACTTTTAGTTCTTGTGATTTTAATGGAATGGAATATAATAAAGGGATGACTATTTCAAATATTTGTATACATTCCATGATGATTTTTTTTTCAAAGCTTTATGGAGCTGGGTGTGGTGGTACATGTCAGTAATTCTAGCACTCAGGGGCCTTAGGCAAGAAAATTTAGAGTTTGAGGCCAGCTTGGGGCTAAATAGTGAGATCCTGTCTCAAAACAACAGCAAAAACAAAATCAAATTACAGTATCAACAAAAAAAGCTATGTAGTATATATATATATGTTTAATCATATATAAATTCTGGTCATGGGATGAAATTCTTAGAAAGAAGTATTAATTCATAATCTATTTTGTGGTGCAAAGAGAGCTGAAGTTTAGAAATGGAGGAAAGGAAACCAAACAGAGCAAACACTGAAGACATTTGAGCCTCATTCCCACTTTGCCTAAATTTCACTAAAACTTTTCATTTTTGAAATAATAAATTGTGTTCTGTTGAAGCCTTTTTGAGGTAGATAGCTCTTCTGTCCCTGGGAAACAAATCTTCATTAGAGAGAGTTTATAATAAGATGGATCACATTTAGCAACTCAAAAAACAAAGAAAATATGAAGACGTCAGCTTCTACCTGATCTACTGTTTGGTTTCTGAAGCTTAAGCTACTGGTAGTCAAGAAACCAATAATTCTTAAATTTTAAACTATGTGTCATTCTGAGTACAGAAAGGACATCCCACATCACCCTGCTGTATCCTGCTAGGGACATGAATCATGTCACTGTGCTGAGTATACATGCTGTGTATACTGCCTGCCCCTTACCCACTTAATTGTTGTCTTGACATGGGATCAACTACTGTGGTCAGGCAACACAATAGGGCTGTAGTGAGGTCAGGAAGGCCTCATGCAAAGCCTCACAAAATTAGCATATAACAAACAAGTTGGAGAAGAGTAAAACTTAGCCCAAACCAACTAAAACCATTACCACAGGTACATAGGCACTTCAGAGTGTTAAAGGTACCTTGTGGATCATTATCACATTGAACTGCTCACCACTGGGTAGAGATTTAAGATACTAATGTAACATGTGATACATGCTAGAGAGTATGCTAGGAAAGGTTCATGCTATAAAAATGAGACAAAAAGCCTGCACTAATGTAACATATAGGCCTCACCTCTTTGTATTGTGAGTGCTGTCAGGGCTATTTGAGCTGTTAAAATTTCTCTTTGTTCCAGCCTACCCACACCTTGGAGGTATTTTCTCTTTTAATAAGTGGGCTTTGCTTCTGCTACAACTGTGTGTCTGCTCAATTCCTATAACTCTGCAGATGTCTACTGAATACTGATAGCAGATACTGCCAGTAGTACTACAGTGCTTGAATTCAAGTAATGCTTATTTTACTTAATAAAGGCCCTAAAACACAAGAATAATGTGCTGTCAATTCTGATATGCCAAGGAGAAGTCATGAAGTTCATCTCTATTGTGAAAAAGTGAAGAAAGTTCTCAACTTAAAGGAAGAAAAAAAAATCATATGCTGAAGTTTCAAAGATGTATAGTAATAACAAACCTTCAATTCAATGATAAAAAGAAACTCATACTAATTTTCTGGCCACAACTCAAACTACAGAAATTATGGCCATAATGTATGATAAGGACTAGTTAAGATAAAACATGATTGCATTTGTGGGTGGAAGACATAAATCTAAAATGTGTATCAACTGGGAGCATGTTGAACCTCCCTTCATCTCATCAGGTAAGCATTATACTATCATAATTAGAAAAAGAAGTGTGAATGCAGTAAAATAATGTGTTTTAAGAAAGAAAGAGAGTGACCATATTTAGAATTACCCAGTTTTATCACTATTTTTCTTAATCTCTTACTTTGCCCAATTTATAAGCTACATTTAATTAGTGTGCACATAAAGAAAAAATCCATATATATATATGTGTCTGTATATAATGCATGTACACACAAACATCCATGTGCACACACATGCGTGAACTTGCACATACACACACACACAGAGGGAGAGAGAGAGAGAGAGAGAGAGAGAGAAAGAGAAAGAGAAAGAGAAAGAGAGTCCTTGATATTAAGGGCTTGGTTGCTAGCTAACAGGCCTTTGGGAAATGCTTATATCCTGAGGACTGCTCTAATCAGTAGCTTAATCCTTTGATGGATTCATAGCATGATAGCATTACTGGGAAGTGCCATGCATAGGGAGGTAGTAGGACACTATGAGCATGTTTTGGAGACTATAATTTCCCTTGATCCCCTCCTGTACCTATTTCCACTGCCTCCCTTTCCACCAGGACTTAAGAGCCTCCTCCAATGACCACCTTCACCACCAGGCTGTTTTGCCTCACCCTGGGTAGGACCAATACATCCAATGACTATGTACTGAGACCTACCAAACTCTGAGCAAAATCAATAGCTGCTCCTTTTCAGCTGTCTTCTTAGGACACTGAATAATGTCCTAAGTATAAATGTATTTTGGTCACAACTAAACAAAAATAACTGTTGCAGGCATTATCTGCAAGTTAAAGCATCAACTGGGGTGACTTGGAATGTATCTCCTGAAGATAATGGGAGCGTATTACCCAAATAATAAGTACTAAAGCAAATGGAAGATGGCTTTATTACATAGCTTCAAATCTCCTTAGTGGCTTAAATCATTTGTTATCTTGTTTTTATCTTAACACCAATAATATATATTATATATATAATATATAATTATATATACATATATATATATAGTATATAAATAAAAGATATATGTGTGTGTGTGTTAACTGAGTTGTAGTCACCTCCTTGAAGTCCATTTCCTTGATATATCTCTAAGATGATTTGGTTAAAACCTTGTCACCCTGAAAATACAAGAAAAATCAACAAATGTCCATGAAAGCAAAAATCATCCTAAAGCCTCACAGGGAAGGGAGACTTTACTCCAGATTATTGCAATAGGGAAGAGAAAGCAGAATTAAGTCTGAAATTAATTCCACTGTATATAGGGCAGGAGTGGGGTGGAGGATGGGAGATTGTCATCAACTGTGTTTGCTAATTGACCTTGCCCAAAGAAAAAGTAAATTTTGCAGAGCTTCATAAAGGGAAGCAGCTACAACTACAGAGTAAGGGCTCACCAAAGCCAGGCTCTCACTTCTTATGAAAATTATGGTATGGGTGCCAGTCCCTTTCATTGTTTTATTTCCAAGAAATGGTTTCCTAGTCTTTGAGAGGAAAAATGTCAATTCTGTGTAACAGAGACCCTTAATGAGATTTGCATTTTAGGGGGGCAAAGAGAGATTTTTCAGTTACAAAATGTTCCAGGAAAGAGATCAGTACATACAGTCAGAAGGAAGTTTTGTACACTACAGTAAGCTCATCTTGGACAACCAACAGCAGATGCTCTGAGCAATCTTCCACACTATGTTTGCAAGTACACACACAGTATCTTTTTGGATTTGTTCCATTGTAAAGCTATTGAAACTTCCAAACCCAGTTCTCTGGAAACATAAATCAGCCCCATTGAGGATGATACCCTCTTTCAACATTAGACAGTGACAAGGATTCCTTATTCTCTACAGATGAAAATTCTCAATCTCACATAAAATTGAGAAGTAATCATATTCCAGGATTGCTACAAGAATAAGAAAGGTCCATTAAAAACACTATAAATGGTAAATGATACCTAGCAGACACTCAAAAGAAGTATACTTGTTAATTAATATCATTCAAATGTATAAAGGCTTATTTTGAATTGAAAATATTAAAGGGAAAGTTGCATTTTGGGAACCTTGGAATAAACTTTGTCCACAGACATGCTTGGTTTGATCTACATGTGATTTTCTTTTTGTAAACATGCAGGTTGGTTTATTTTCCCAAGTTTTGATTAATTTACAGTATTTACAAATCAGAGGATTCCATAGACAAACCCAATTTGGAATATTCTCTTTTTGGCAGCTATTTAGGTAGTTTCTAATTTGCTTTGCTATTATACACAGTACTTAAATATGTCGCCTATGAAAGACCACTTAGTGTCTCCAGGGTAAATTCTAGGTGTGAAATTGTTAGTTCATAGGGAAAAGTATTTAACATTTTAACAAATGTGACCAAATTACTCTCAAAATTCCTGAATCAATCTATAGCTTCATGAGAACACAAGACTGTACTTCTATTTCCCTACTTCTCTAGTACCCTGGAGTGTTTCCTCCACCGTTTAATTTAAAGTTAATGACATTGGGCTTTGTTATTTACTTCAGTTTCTTTGGAGGACATATGGGATAAACCTTTTTTCTTGTGTTATTTGGTGGCCTGTGCTTCCTTTTCTTTCTCTTTGCCCAAATTTCTACAGAGGAGAAACAAACCCACCCCAAAATTTTAATGCTTCCTCTGAAATCTTTCACACTCTACCACATTCTTTTCACTACAATTCACATTATTGTTTGAATCAATTTCTGCTCTAGATCTACAAGTGGAATTTATTTCATCTTTAACACACTTGTCAGATGATTTCCTTGAGTGTCAAGCGAGAAGCTAGAAGTGCACAAATGCCAAAGAAGTGACAGAATTTGGAGGGCAGGGAAGCAGCCAACTGAAAGGACAGAAGTGTATGTATATGGTAAATGAACTTGTCCATCTCTCAAATTTTAAGAGAACAACACTGATGCATAGTAAATGTATATTCAATGAATAAGTGGGGTACAGCTTTGAATAACAGACAGTTACCAATGCGCTCAGTTTATATTCTTGTATGTTCCTAATCAAAATTGTCTTTTATGGCAGTGGGCTGATGCCAATAATTAAGTGGTTATTATGTTAATTCAGTCGGAAACAGTATATATTGGCTGGGCCACTTCGGTGCATTTTCCTAAGTGTCTTCCTTTGTGTCCATTAACGCCTGGGACAATGAGATGGGTGAGTAATGAGAACATTTTTGCTTATTTATGGTTTGTTTTTCTTCTCCTTTCCAACGCCAAGTTAGTTATTTTCCTTTGCCCATTTTGCACTTTCTTATTCAAAGAGAAGAAAAAATAGAACATCAAGTTGTCAGCAAACATTCTTTCTTAAATAATTGAATAACAAGCCCTTTTATTCCAAAATATCTCCAAAAATATATATGCAGCAGATAGAGAGAAAAGCAAAAAGTCTGTGAGTTCTACAGGGCAAATGAGGTGACAGCCTAAAACTTTCTATTCTGACCATGTGCAAAATAATGCATCCCCATTCATGCTCCATGTGTGCATGCTTAACACAGGTGGATGGTGCAAGTTAAGAATCAATTTAAGGGGCTGAAGAGATTGCTCATTTGTTAAGACTCTTGCCCGCAAAGCCTAACTACCCGAGTTTGATTCCCCAATATCCATGTAAAGCCAGATGCACAAAGTGGCACATGCATCTAGAATTTATTTGCAGTGGCTCAAGACACTGCTCACCCATTCTTGTCTTTCTGCCTCTCCCAGCACTTACGGGGTTGCGGTTGGAGAATCGCTCTGAGCCCAAGGCCAGCCTGAGACCACATAGTGAATTCCAGGTCAGCCTTGGCTAGAGTGAGACCATACCTTGAAAAACCAATAAAAGGTGGTGCTAGAGAGATGGCTTAGTGGTTAAGGTGCTTGCCTGTGAAGCCTAAGGACCCATGTTTGATTCTACAGATCCCATGTAAGACAGTGATGCAAGCACTCAATGCCATACATGCACACAAAGGGGCACAAGCATCTGGAGTTTGATTGCAGTGGCTAGAGGCCCTGGCCAATTCTTTCCCTCTGTCCCTCGCTCCCTCTTTCTTATTAAAAACAACAACAACAACAAAAAAAAAAAAAAAAAAAACAGTCTGTTGGGCTTGCCTCAAGGCAAAAAAAAAAAAAAAAAAAAAGAATCATTTTAAGTCTTGCATGGTGTTTCATGCTTTTAATCCTAGCACTTGGGAGGCAGAGGTAGGAGGATCACTTTAAGTTCGAGGACATTCTGGGACTAGAGTTAGTTTCAGGTCAACCTGGACTAGAGTGAGACTTTGCTTCTATTAAAACAAACAGACAAGCAACAACAACAACAACAAAAAGGAATTGTTTTAAGATGACTCAACCATTTGCATTAAACTAATAGACCTGATAGCTGATGTCATGGTTTTCTTTGTCTCTAACCCACTCCCCTAAGATGTGAACCTCTTAATTCAATAGAAATCTATCAACCTACAAAATGAAGGGAGAGGAACAAACTACCCTTGAGTGAGCAGCTCTGTTTTAAGGGAGAATTTGTTTATATCACTTTGTTAAAATACTTTTTTTGGCCCTCTTACATAAAACAACTAGGGTTAGAGCGCTGGCTTAGTGGTTAAGGCACTTTCCAGCTAAGCCAAAGGACTTGATTCCCCAAGCCAGTTGCACAGGGTGGCTCATGTGTCTGGAGTTTGTTTGCAGTGACTAGAGGCCCTAGTACCCTCATTCTCTCTCTCTCTTTCTCTCTCTCTCTGCCTCTTTCTCTCAAATAAATAAATAAAATATTAAAAAATAACTTTCTGCCACTTTTTTAAAGGAAAAACACCAATTTAAAGACTTACCTATTAGGAAAACTCTTCTGATATTCAACCAAACTCAGTAATTTCTCTTCTTTAATTGCTCCTTCTCCCTCTTGTTCTCTTTTGAGATCCATATTACAATTGCCACTCCTGTCTGCTTTGCTTACTGTGGGATTTCAGCTCTGTCTACATGTCTTTATTTGAAGAGTTACCCAGGCATTCCTAAAATCTGTCCACTTTCCTATCGTGAGATATTTTCAGCCATACCATGCTCTCTGATATGTAACCTCCCTTTAGGAATTTCAGAAACTATTTTCCTTACTTGTAAATAAGAAAAATATATCCTAGATATATTAAATGCTTCTTCTGCTACATAGACTAGAGCTAGAGATCAAACCTCAAATCCTAGGATAGAACAAAATACTCACAGGTTCAGGCAAGTATATAAAGAGTGAAAGAAGTGGGCTGAGTGTGTGACAGTCAAGTGGATAAGAAAGAGTGTGATAATCCAGAAAGGTACAGCTTATGCAATAGGGAGAGCTGCTAGAGTCAACATTGCCAACTGTTCCAAGCCTTCAACAGCCAAAATTATAGATTTTTTGGTCAAGTTCTCTGGTTTTAAAAATATTATTCAACAATTAAAATTTGTTTATAATTCTGTATAGGCAAACTAAATTATGGCTGAACCTAGCCTGCAAAGCAGTAGTTTATACATAGTACTGTAGAACCTTGTGGAATTTTCCTACAACTGCAGAATGATGGCCAAAGTTTAAAGTACCATGAATAGTTTTGGAATGTATCTATCTCAGTTAACACAAGTGAAAGCTAAGGAACACAGGAAGAATAATTTGTCATTGGTCATCCATATTTATCTTGTAGCCTTCTGTAGACAAAGTGAATTTCCTTCACTCTTCAATGTAAACTTGATTTTGTGTTCATTTTGGCCAGACCTTGGTAGGAGAAAATGACACCAGGACTTACAACGTGTGGTTGAGCTTATCCCTTTGCATTTCTTCCCTTGGCCTTGTGTAAGCTGTATCTTACATAAGGCTGGCACAGGAAGCATGAGAGCAATGTGGAACACACCCGAACTCACAATATCCCTGAAGCCACACCTAGGTTGAGGTCTGCCTGGATGTGCTGACTTCCAGCCTGTCTGTATATGTAGGTTCTTAAGAAGCAAATGTGTGTTTTAAGCCATTGAACATTTGTAGTTATACAACACTATCTATTAATAGAGACTCCTCACAATTACCCATTAAGTCTTTGACAGTTTAGAATTAAAAGCCAATATTTCAGCTCCCTGACCCAGTGTATGTTTTAATATAGTGTACCACCAAGCTTTAATCTGCAACCTTTCTTGTCATTTTGTTCAGTCTGCCTGCCTGTAAAATTAAACAATAAAAATGGACCTAGTTTTTGATTCTTTGCAATACTTTCTTGCAAGAATATTTTTTGGATCTATCATAGCTTGAAGCATAGCTTTGAAATTTCCTCAAAGATAGATGAAAATAACCCAGTTTGATTTCCTATTAGACAATTAGGATTTCTACAACCAGAATTTGAATTTACATAAAAATTAAACCAATCTCTGTGCAAGATGAAGTAGTTTAGAATTACCACTAATTTAATTGAGCTTGCTTAAAGGGTTTATAGTCGTTTGCATGCATCTTCAGCAAGCAATCAGAACCCACTCAGCAATGTCTACCTTCAAGCCAATTAAACTGTAAGACAAATTTCCTTTCCTCATAAAAAATTGTATGATTTAGATTTTACTTTATTTACATTTAATACTTTATTGCATTCTAATGTATTTTTCCAGAAAAAAGTTATATACTTTTTTTTTTCATTAACTCTTTATGCATTATGCCTGGGAGTTAATTCCATAGAAATGATTCATTTCTCGGGCCACTGAGAACATAAATAATAATGATAATAATGATAGTGAAGAAGATGATGATATTGATGATGATGATGCTGAGACAATTCTTAGAGTTGCAGTAACAGGTAAGTGGTTACACATATAACCACATTCACACAAATACAACTAGAACAATAAGGAGCATACCCAGTTGTGTCTAATTTTAGCCAGTTTTCTGTCATGCCTATAAAATGTGATATTAGGATTACTACTCTGGCTAGACATATTTCTTGAAGCTAACCTGATATGAATTAAGATGTTGGTTACCTAGCAACAGAACAAATTCTTTACTATCAATCACTATCCAGACTTGATTTGAAAAGTTTTCTAGGTGTGATCTGATGTAACACACATGACCTATTTCTGTAAATAATGTTATATAAGTATCTAGGATGAGTGAAGTGACAAAAATAGACTAAAAGTAATAAATTAAAAAAAAAGAATAAAATCTTCTCTGAATGAGAGCTTAATGATACTTGTAAAACATTAATGCATGTGCAGACTCCCCAATGTGGATTCTAACCCCACAGGGGGAATGGAGCCTGCAGCCCTCCACTTGTCCCAAGCTCCAGTGTCACCACTGCTGCTGGTCTATTGCCTCTGCTTTGAATAGCACAAACGTGAATAGTGCAGACTTAAAGCGACACTTTTCAAAGTTAAATGAGCATAAGCATTCGCACTGATATTTGTTGAGTGCAGATGTTTGGTCTTTCCTGTAAGGACTTCGACACAGTAGATCTGATTTGCATCCCTGCATTTCCCCAGTTCTTTAACATACACTATGAAAAAAGTTGAATCTATTCCCTTATGCTCCAAGGATTGTAATCTTTCAAGTGAGTAGCCCACCTTGCAGCTTCACAGGTCACTGCCACATTGTACTAAGCTAAAAAAAAAAAAAAAAAGTGTTGTGATGAGAATAAGCTTAAAATTTAGAAATACTAAATGAAATGTGTGAAAATGGCTCTTCATTACAGTACAATGTCCCTCAGAGACTTGTCTCTGGTAATGTACATAGTGTTGTCCCATCACTGATTCAAGAAGAGACCTTGCAATGTTCCACCCTCAAAAGATGCTTTCTTTTGAGGAAGTTTCCTTTTGCTGCTCATAAGGATAGGATGATGTCAGCAGTGTATATCATGATGTTAGACTCCCAATCCAGGGGAATTTCTTATAAGTAGAAATGAGACAGATTTCAGGGCAATGAGTTCTGTGTTGTAGAAAAGTATCCTAACACATGTAGCTGTCAAAAGGTTACTATAGAGTGTTCTTTAAACATAAGAATGCTTAAAATAATCATTCCAAAGGACTTTTTGAATGCCAGAGTTGTAGATTTTCATCTTAGAATAAGCATATAAAATCAGATTGTTTCAAAGGGAGAGAAAGAGTACACATTATAGTGAACTCTTCCTACATAAGCAACTAGTTAAACATTTCACATTCTTTTATTGATTTCTAAATTTAATGAGCTATAGATGACAAATTAAAATTGTATGTGTTTCAAGTATGCAACATAGTTTTAAATACGTAAACATTAAAAATGATGACCACAACCTAGTTCATTCAAACATCAATCACCACATTGTGTGTGTGTGTGTGTGTGTTGAGAACCCATTTAAGATATACTACTCCCAGAATATTTCAAGTATAGAATACAGTATTATTAAATGTAGTCATTATATTGCACATTAAATCCTCAGAATATAATAATCTCATAACTGAAAACTGTGTCCTTTGACCACATAATTTATAGTCCTCAACCTCTAGCAAAATATGCTCCATTCTTATTTCTATGAGTTGTGTTGACATAAATGCCACATAAAAGTGATACCAAATAGTGTTTGTCATTTGTCTTCCTATATCTGAGATGTTTCATTTAGTATAAATACCCTCCACAATTCATCTAAGGTGCTACAAATATCATGATTTTCTTTTGTATTATTAAACAATATGTTAGACATATCTATATGTTTCTTTATTGATTTGCTATTAGGAATGGATTTATTGCTTTATTTTTGTTTGGGTTATTGAGTTGTTGAGTTGGCTTTATATTGTGGAAATTAATCCCTTGATGGATACATGGCTTTCAAATATGTTTTTTCTGATTTTGGAGATTGCATTTTGTTTTATCCTGTACTATATAGAAGCCTTTTGGTTTGATATGGCTCCCTTGTTTATTTTCACTTTTTATTATATCTGCAAATGTCTAAACTTTACCCCATTTTTTTTTCTTCTAGGGCTTTTGCAGTTTGAACTCTGACATTTAAGTCTTGAATCTACTTTGAGTTAATTTTTTGCATATACTACAAAGATCCATTTCACTAGTATACATGTGAACATCCAGTTTTCCCAGTGCCAGTCACTGAGGACCCTATCCTTGCTGCCATTATAGGAGTGATGGGGCATTCCTATAATACCAGTACTTGCAAGGCTAGGGTAGAGAAAATGACATGATTAAAAGGTAATTCTGTGCCAAATTATAACATGCTGTCTCATAAAACAAGAAAAAAAATCGACTTTCCTCTTTGTCCTTAGTATCTTTGTCAAACAATAGTTGTACATATATGTATATATATATATATATATATCTGTTTTTATGCCACACATACATACCATACATAAATATGTATTACAGGTTAATAATCATTGTGATATAGCTTTTAACCAGGAATTGTGATATCTCTATTTTTTCATTGTTTAAAATTTGCACATTCTTTAATATAGAAAACTGTGTGTCTTTCTGGAACATTTGTGACCAGACCAACATTTACATGAAGCTAACTCTTCATGTATCTTAAGTCTGTTCAAGGTTAAGTTTTCATTGAAAACAACTTACCAATACTATAGATTGTTGCTAACTGTCCATCTCTAGGCCTTCTAGTCTCCTGTAGTGTGAGATGTTTTTCCTTGTTTCCTTGTTTCAGTTCCACTCATTGACATATCCAAAATACCTAAATCATTTATTCACTGCTTAGATTATCTTTATTCAGATAACTCATAGAAATTAAAAGTCAAGCATTTTATTGAGATAGTGATATGGAAAGATATGATTCTTCCCCAAATGTTTCCTTGTGGTCCTTTTCAGACAAGGTAACACCTTCTCCAACCAAGTCAATTCTGATTTGTTTCCTGTCACAACAAAGTTCCCTTCCCCCTTGAATTTAATAAAAACAGAATCATAAAATATATGCTCATTTGGATGTAGCTTTTTCATTCATCACATTTCTGAGATGTATCTATGTACATTTGAGGTTTTAATAAATATATCCATTATGGACATTTTTGTACAGATCTTTTTGTAGAGATATGTTTGCACTTCTCTTGTATAAATTCCAAAGATTAGAATTGCAAATTTATGTAAGTCCATATTTACCTATATAAAAGACTGCAAATAACTTGCCAAAAGGATTCTCTCAGTTTACATTTCTACCAGCAAAGTGGTAAAGTCCCACTCACTCCACATCTGTATTTTCACTTGATTCACTTATTACTCAGCATTACTATCACTCAGCTGCTCTGATTGTAATAGTATCTTGTTGGCATTTATGTCTACATTCCCTTGGTAACTAATGGTTTTGAAAATGTTCCTATGTGCTTAGTATTATTTATGTAATGAGTTATTAAAATTGTTAAAATCAGGGCTGGAGAGATGGCTTAGCGATTAAGGCACCTGCCCGCTAAGCCTAAGAATGCCAGTTCCAATCTCCAGGTCCCACGGTTAGCCAGATGCAAAGTGATGCAAGGGCGCAATGCTGCACATGACCACAAGGGGGCGCACGCATCTGGATTTCATTCGCAGCAGCTGAGAGGCTGCTGGTGCGTTCATCTCTATCTTTCTCTCCCTCTCTCTCTGCAAAAAACATTGTTAAAATCATATTTAATTGGATTGTTTGACTTATTATTGGGTTATAAGAGCTTTGATAAGTTCTAGATGCAAGTTCTCTGTCAATATGTATTGTCTTTGAAGAAGGAATAGGAGGAAAATATTCAGGTTGAAATACAATTGAAGGAGCATAAGCTGATTGCCTTAAACTAAAAACACATGATCTTGAAGCCCTCCCCATGAGTGCTTTTTAAAATATTATGTCAAAATAAATTTATATTGAATTATAATAGTAACATTACAAAATAATATAAAAATAAGAAGTGCGTATGATCACCAAATGGGAAAAATGCCCCAAATTTAAACTTTATTGGAACTAGTGTAACTTTGGGGTACAAATACCTTAAAGATTTAAATTTTCATTTTGTACATGTGAATGCATTATGATTCCTTTTTTAAATTTAAATAGAAACTTTGTGTGGACACATCATGTGTGGGTACCATCACTTCCCTCCTCTCTGCCCGCACTCCACTGAGGGCCTTCCGTCAGTGGGTTTGGTTGGTATTCACCATGAGATTGTGGGTTATGAGTTGTGAAAAGCAGTCAGTCATTGGGGCGGGGATGCCTTTGGATATTCCTTCCCTCCTTGTGGCTCTCATAATCTTTCCACCCCCTCTTCTGCAAAATTCCCTGAGCCATGGTGAGTGTGTTTTAAGTATTCTTTAGTGTTGAGCTCTCAGCAGCTTCTGGATTTCTTCTTTGGTATGTTTTGCGTGTCCTCAGTGCATGTCTCCATTACCTTGATGTAGTTTGTCAGCACCCTTGCTCATCTCACCAATTCCTCTGTGGTTTCAGCTGGGCCCTGGCTGATGTGCATGGGGTGGTTCATCTCCTGACAGGGAGTTGGGCCCAAACATACCTGCATGTGCACCTCACTGGTCCCAAGAACACAGGCCTGATTCCTTTATAAATTTTATTTAGTTTTTAAACTTTTTGAGAAGTTTCATATATATTGCTCATGATCCCCTCCATTACTTCTTTTGTAGCCCTTCCCCATCTCTTTCCACGGAACCCCCTCTCTTTCCCTATTAGTACCTCTTCTATTTTTTTGAGGTATATCTCACTGTAGAACAGGCTAACCTGAAATCCTAAAATTCACTGTGCAATCTCAGGGTGGCCTTGAACTTACGTGTGATCCTCCCCACCTCTGCTTCCAGAGTGCTGGCATTACAGACATGCACAACCATACCTGGCTACCTGGCTGTGGCAGAGGAAGACAGACAGATAGAGATGGTCATGTCAGCAGCCTTTCAGCTGCTGCCAACAAAATCCAGATGCGTGTGCACCCTTGTGGTCAAGTGTGGCATTGTGCCCTTGTGTCACTTTGCATCTGCCTAAATGTGGGACCTGGAGATTGGAACTGCTGGAGATTGGAACCAGCATTCTTAGGCTTAGGAGGCAGGCGCCTTAACTGCTAAGCCATCTCTCCAGCCCTCTTCTATTTTTTAAATATATTTTAATTTATTTATATACAAGGAGAGAGAGAGAGAATGGGTTTTTTAGGGTTTCTTGGCACTGCAAACAAACTGCAAATGTGCCACTTTGTGCACCTAGCTTTACATGGGTACTAAGGAATCAAACCCAGGCCATCAGGCTTTACAAGCAAGCACTTTAACAGCTGAGCCATCTTTCCAGCTCTGGCTCTTCTATTTTGATGTCATTTATTTGCCCTACTCCATCCTCAATAGCAATATGTTGATGGGCCCAATATTTTTTCAAATATGTTTATTTATTTGTAGGAGGAGAGAGAGAGAGAATGGGTATGCTTTGGCTTCTTGCTGATACAAATTAACTTCAGACACATGAACCACTTAGTATATCTAGCTTTAACTGGGTACTTGGAAATCAAATACAGACTGTCAGGCTTTGCAAGCATGTAAGTGGCTTTAATTCCTGAGCCATCTTTCCAACCCTGATGGGCCCAATACTATGTGAGTCTTATGCAGGTATCAACTGCCACTGTTAGGTCATGATTGCAATTGTCACAAATTACTCTCTTCTCCCATCCTTTTGCTCTTGCATTCTTTCTGCCTCCCCTTCCTCAATAGTCTTTCAGCTTTGGAGCATGTGATAAACATATCTCATTTAGTGCAAAACACTCAACTATCACATCTTATCAACTCATTGATGAGTTTTGAGTCTCAAAGTACCACCATCTAGAAAGAGAAGCTTCTCAAAACAAAAGTGAGAAGAGCACTAATATATGAGAATAGGATAAACACAAATATTTAGAAGGTAATTTAGTGAGCTTAATATATTCATTTAACCAAACTATAGTAGTAACTTTCCCCTAGGGCTTGTGACTTTCCTAGCCATAGGCTATTGACTAGGTTGTCAGTATCAGGGATGAGTTCCTTCCCATGGAGTGGGTCACAAGTTCAGTCATAGATAAGGTGATCCCATAACAAACATGCCACTATTGTACCAATGAGCACATCTTTCCTGGCTGGTCAGGTGTGTAGCTTGCAGGGTCCACTACTGGTTAAGACTCTTAATAACTTTTCTCCCCAGCTGGCTAGCACTTCCAACTATGACAATTAATCAGCAAGTATGAGGCAATCTAAGTTGGCTTTTCAGTGTCTTACATCTGAACATGCAGTATGTGTTATCTTTAGCAATAGGGTCTCACCATCTAGTTCTGGTAAGCAACCAAAAGCCTTGGAAGGAGCCTGTATTGTTTTGGGCCCTTTGTGGCTTCTCTGACCATTAATTCACTGGGAGATGTTTCATCCCTAACACCTATGGCTTCTATACCATAGCATTATCTGCCTACACAGGGTACTTCTGACCAAAGTCTATCTTTAAACCTATATATATGCATATATATTAAACACACACACACACACACACACACACACACAGAACTAGGATTCCATATAGTTTATTCATAATCTCTTTAGTTTTGACTAAACTTTTCTGCTATCCCTTCTTCTCCATCCCCTTCCCCTGACCCCACTTAGATTATTACACCCCCAATATTGTGCCCCACTCCTAACGTATCTTCTAGTACCTCCTCCTAATCCCTCCCCTCTCCTCTCTTCCTTGTGGCTTTTTTCTAGCTTCCTGAATTCTATCTACTGTAGTCTCTTGTTCAGTTTTAAAATCTGATATTTTATGTTATTGTCAGAAAGTCTTTTAGTATATTTGTTCATTTGTTTGCTCAGAAACTTTGGCTCTTCTCTCAGCAAGTCAGTGAATAATGGCATTTGGCAAGCTTGTACACCCACCCCCCACACACTATTCTCTAAGGCCCTGCTACACCTATGACCTGTCAATTTTTCATTTTCTGAGTTTTGCTGTGTATAGTCTTAAACAAACACAATAAAAGAGTATTTGGGTTCATGACTCAGTCAAAAACCCTTTTAAACTTTTTTTTTTTTTTTTTTTTTTTTTTTTTTGGTTTTTCAATGTAGGGTCTTGCTGTAACCCAGGCTGACCTGGAATTCACTATGTAGTCTCAGGGAGGCCTAGATCTTACAGTGATCCTCCTACCTCTGACTCCTGAGTGCTGGGATTAAAGGTGTGCACCACCACACCTGGCTTTAAGCATCTATTTTACTACTTTCTGATGAAAGGAACAGATATACATACTCACAGACACAGGCCAAGGCCTGAAATGCCAGAAATGATGACTTATTTATCCTTACATCCCTAGGGGATAACTTCTTCCATGGTATACTGTGATTCTCAATAATTAATAGCTACTAAAATTTACTTTTATCTTATGCAACTTTTTGCTGATTACTCATGAATAAGTACCAATCTCATTATATATGTTTGCATATATGTGTCTATTTGATGGTGTTTGTGTGTACACTACTTCTAGCACTGTAGCCAATGAGTAAATAATTAAAATGCCCTCCCTTCCAGGAGCTTATGCCATAAACTTGGAAATAAGAAAAAATATATAATAAATAAATTGATCAAAGCATGGGTTAGCAAGCAATAACTAATATGTGTACAAGCAAAAAGTAATAAAAACATATATGGAGTAGTAAAAGGAGGGCTCCATTTTATTTTTAATTTAATTAATTTATTATTTATTATTATTGACAACTTCTATTCTTACAATAAACCATGATATTTCCCTCCTCTCTCTCCTTCCCTTCACAACTCCACTCTTCATCATACCCCCTCCCTCTCTCCATTAACCTCTCTTTTAATTTGATGTCATCATCTTTTTTCTCCTATTATGAAGGTCTTGTGAAGATAATGCTAGGCACTGCAAAGTCATGGATATTGAGGCCAATTTCTGTCTGGACAGTTGCATTGTAAGGAGTGGTACCCTTCCATTGGCTCTTACATTCTTTCTGCCACCTTTTCTGCAATGAACCCTGAGCCTTGGAACGTGTGATAGAGATGTTTCAGTGCTGGATTCTCCTCCATCCCTTCTTCTCAGCACTATGTTGCCTTTTGGGTCATCCCAGTGGTCATCGCCATCTAGAAGAGAGAAGCTTCTCTAACCAGGAGTGAGAGTAGCATTAATACATGAATATGAACATTAAGTGTGGTGCTTTCAGGGCAGTTTGGTGGGAATAATATATACATGTAGCCAAACAAGAGCAGGATTTATCCCCCTAAAGCTCATGATCTACCCTACCATAGGCTTTTCATTAGGTTTTTCAGTACCAGGCATATTGGAGCTTCTTTGTAAGTAGTCTACCATAAGAATGGCTACCCACACTGGAGGACAGACTTTCTCCCTCAGTTAATCTTTCCTGGAAACACCCCATAGTCCTGCCTCTTACTTGATTCTGAATCTGATCAAGTTGACAACAAAATTTAACCATTCCACTGATTAAGTCTAGCTCTTCCATTTGTAAACATGTATTTTTTGTCCCCTATATACATAAACTTTCACAGCAAATTCCTAGGGATTTACACATGCACGGAGCCATTTATGATCTCCTGATAGGGCTCAACCTTTATGTTGTCAAGAGAACTTGGTTTGTCAAATCAAAGACTATATGAAGGAACAGACTTTTGGAATGAAAATTCATGTTTTTTTCCATTTCAACTAGAAAAAGAAAAGATATCCAGCTCCTGGCCCGGAAGTAGACCAAAGTGAAGTGAAGTGTACATTCACACTCTAGCCTATTTTCACACTTCTATGTGGTTTAGGAAACACAAAACAACTTCTGAAGAAAGAGAAGGGATCCCGTTAATTCAGTGTTGGAGAAACATGTAAGGAAGGTGCTGCAGGCTGAAATCAGGAGTTTAACCTCCACGATGTGCATGGAAGTTGGGCCAGTGAAGATGAGCTCATATGATTGCTGACCCATGTGCCATATCAAACTACCAACATTCATCCAGGCCTAACATGAAATAATGGAGTGTGAGTTTAAAATCATCTGAAATGCAGGAGAGTCTGACACTACATTTACCAATGGAGATGATTTATGATGTCATATTTAGGAAGGGTTTGGTCCCTGCAGCACCATTTATATTCATCTTCTTAGTACAAAAAGATCTGAAAGCAAGTGTGAAACGAGAACCTCAATATTCTTTGCATTTGTCTTTGGTTAGGATTTTTTAAATGCCTTTCCTCTGAGAAGCATGAGGAGAAGAAATGTGCTTTATATGAATATTTTTGGAAAATAGTTGCATTATTGGAACACAATCTTGGAAGGTCAGCCCTTTGGATCCAATTACCAATGAATATAATGGATAGTTCCTCTGACTTGTCATTTCTGCTCAGTAGGCACTTAAAATAATCCTCTGAAAATTTTCTGGTTAAAGAGAATTTATTGCTGGCATACATTTCTGGAACTGGGCATTCCTTCCAAATGAAGAGTGCAGTAAACATGCCCATTGGAAATTACCTTTTCCCACAGCCACCAGGCAGAAGTTGAATTAAAAACAGCTTAATCAGAACAATTTTAATTATTTTGCCTGAACACTTCTTCTAGATCCCAGAGGGGTCTCTGCTACTCTTCCTAGATTTCCCATGAAATGTCAGACTTTCTTGTTTCAGTGCAAATCCCTCCTCTGCATTTTATTAGGACAAGCAGGTCTCACTAACCAAGCCTTGTTTCCACCAACTATAAAAGGGAAATGATGCCTCCCTCAAAGAGCTATATGAGCCTAAATGAATTGTGTACACTTAGTGCTGAGCTTGGTTGAACTCAACTAATTATAACTATTACTATTTTAGCAAAGAAATAGATGTACTGGAGAAGTAGATCAATCAATCAGAGGGAAAAATGTTGAAATATTCAACATTACTCAATTTTCTAGAGAGATGTCCTAAAATGTTGGCTTTTAAAAAACTCCATGCTGAAATTATTCTTCCATTTGATATTTCTTTAAAAATTATTAATTAATTTATTTATTTATTTATTTTAGAAAGAGAAAGAGTCAGAGAACTGGAGAGATGGTGAGAATTGGCATGCCAGGGCCTCAGCCACTGAAATTGAACTCCAGATGCTTGGACCACCTATTGGGCATGTATGACCTTGCACTTGCCTCACCTTTGTGTGTCTGGCTAACGTGGAATCTGGAGAGTTGGACATGTGTCCTTATGCTTTGCAGGCAAGTTCCTTAACAGCTAAGCCATCTCTCTAGCCCTGATCTTTTTTTAAAAATGAAGGAATGCCTCAAGGAAATTCTCTTTTCTTTAAAAGTCAATGTTTTGTTTCCAAAATATTATTATATTTTGGAGTTCTTAGAAATATGTAAGGTCAGATGCTTACCCAATTTAATAAATTTGAGGGACTTGTAATAAGTATGAAATTTTAGTAGTGAACTCAAAGAAATTCTGTTTAGTGTGCTATGTAGAATAATATCTCCCTGTCTCTAAAGATACACATGCCCAAATAACTGAAAGCTATGACTATGTAGAGCAACCTGAAAAGAATAGTTAAATATAAAGGCAGAATTAAATCTATTGATGAGATGATATTGAGAGAGGGATCTTTCCTGGATTACCAAGCCAGGATCATTGTAATAGAAAGGGTCTTTAAGAGGGCTGGAGAGATGGCTCAGCAGTTAAGTCACTGGCCTGCAAAACCTAATGACCTAGGTTAGAATCCCCAATGTCCATGGAAAGCAAGATGCACAAAGTGGCAAACACATCTGGAGTTAGATTGGTACAGGTAGAGGCCCTGGTGAACCCATTCTTTCTCTCCCTCCTCTCTCTCTCTCTCTCTCTCTCTCTCACACACACACACACACACACACACACACACACACACACACACGATCTTCTATCTCTTTCTGCTTGCAAATAAGCTTAAAAAAGGAGTAGAAAAAGAAAAACACAAATAGAGGCCAGAGTAGTGTTATGTGAGAAAGACTGAATTCACTGCTGGGTAAGTTTAAAGTTGCAAAAAAAAAAAAAAAAGAAAAGAAAACAAAGGAATGCAAATTGCCCCTAGTGATTGGAAAGGTTAAGGAAATAAATTTCATCCTAGAGCCTCCATATAGGATTAAAGATCAGAGGACATCTTGATGTTAGGTGAGTGAGATTTATATCATAAAAAGGTGCAAGAAAAGTAATTTCAGTCATTGTGTGATTATCTGTTATACCAGTAATAGGCTGAAGCAAAAAACAAATGGTCATGTTTAGTATTTACTTGGAAAGTTTGAACATATGAGTATACAAGTCTGAAGTTGTCAAGAATGGCAAAAAATTGCAAATCTTTAACATGTCAATTATGTGTAAAATCATGAGACCAAATAAGATCACCTAAGAAGTCAGTATGCAAAGCAATAAGATTTGAGAATTGAAGTCTGAAACATGATAATTTTGACTTCTTAGAAATAAGATGATAAATCCAAGGAGACTTGAAGAAAACATTGCCAGTAATGAGTAATAGGAGAGTTTGATCCCCCAAAGCCACATAAGACAGTGATTCTTCTATATACTGCATGGAGGTCAAAAGATATGAATGCTATTCATTGACTTCCAGTGACTGCTCTGCATGAAGGGTTCAAAAAACAGGTTAGAGTGGACATTTTTACTAAGCAATTCTTATTTTTGAGGGTTTATTATATCATACTATGCTTATCAATATCCTGTACATTATAGTCTATGTTTATATGTATATATATAAAGTTATATGTGCACAGAATTATGCACACACAAATACATACATATATAATATATATATGAAATGTCTGATCACATAGAAACATTTGATGAACAACAGAAAATTGTGTAACTCAAGAACAAATATGGAAAAAATGCATAACAACAAGACATAAGGTCACAGTTTAATGAGGATGCTATATATGAATATATCTATACACGTACACACACATATATGTTTATGTATGCCAGAA
Source organism: Orientallactaga sibirica (assembly GCA_036365145.1). Lineage (NCBI taxonomy): Eukaryota > Metazoa > Chordata > Mammalia > Rodentia > Dipodidae > Orientallactaga > Orientallactaga sibirica. The sequence goes on from JAEOAD010000005.1 coordinate 52,222,634, forward strand.
GACTGCCTCTAGTTTGAGCAATACAAAATGAAATTTTAAAAATGCCAAATTTTCTTTTGTGTACAAAATTATTCTTGATAAAAAAACAAAATCTGTTCACATATTATAACTTATGTCACTCTCATGTCAAGTGGGAAGTCAAGGCTAATGAGAGAAAAAAACCATTGTGTGTGCAGTAGAGCTGACTCCACATCAGGAAAAGTGAGAGCTATCAACAGAAATTAAACAGCCTTTCTTCTATACAGGTGGGAAACCCATCCATTTTGTGGCTGAAGTGCCTTTCCATGATAGCCTGATCAACATCACTTTTTGCCAGAGTATCTTTGAAGCACTTCTCCTGGAATCTTACTCTACCCACCTGCAGAGGGAAATAGAAATCCTTTGGTTTGGTATGTTTAGGCAATTTTCTAGACTCACAAGTGTTTAATGAACTTTATTTTCTTGGTATCTCTGTGCCTGAAGGAGCAGAAACAGAAGCAATTCTGCAGACCAAAGAATTATTTTCCTAGTGAGGTAATTAGAATGGCTCCCCAATGTCCACTTGGGTGGAAAAACCTGACACAGTAACTCTTAAGAATCTCTGTCCACTAGATTCTACAAAGAATAAATAAATTGAAAAGAATATATATATATATATATATATGCGCATATATGTGTGTGTATGTAAGGATGAAAGACCAACATAGTTAGAAATCAAGGACAAACTCTCATAAGCATGAAATATTGAATGTCATGATGATTATGATGATATTAATTACAGTTGTGTTATATTTATTAAAAATCTATCCATTAAGAATCTCCTTTGTCTTCTGTTCCTTGGACATATGGCAGTAAACAAAACAAATAGAAACCTGAGTTTCATATTGCTTACATTATAATAGAAAATACAAACAAGATTGGTGTGGAAAGATGAATGCTTATGTGAAAATTCAAGCAGGGAAGAGAGGCATGAAATATTGAAGGAGTTGATGTTTTAATGAAGATCACAGAACAGGAGCTGAGAAATTAAATTCTAGACATACAAAATAGCAGATTCACATGGAACCATGAATTCGCTTAAAAGCATGCTTGTTTCAGGAACAGCAGAAAAGATAGTATGGGTCAGGGAAAAAATAAACAAGAAACATAACACCAAGGGATAAGGCTAGCAAGTACATTGGAGGCCAGGTAATAGAAGGTTTGTAGAAGGTTTTTACTATGACATAGTAACTGCATTGTCTTTATTAGTTTATTTGCTGACATTCTTGAACATTTATGTATTGTCTTTTGACTCATATTCATATCTTATTACTTTGATTTGTTCACTTCCTCTCCCACTAAATTCCTCCTTCTTCCAAAACACTCCCACTTCTAATTTGATGTCTTTTGTGTTCCAATGAGTTTAATGAGAGTTGCTTGCATGAGCATGAGTGGGCCGTTATTTATCAGAACAAGGGGAGTTTACCATCTCTATCCCACTAAGAAAATATCACACTCTCACCTAGGAACAATTAATTACCAATAACAAGATCAAGGCAGAAATTAATGAATTAGAAATGAGGAAAACAATTTTTAAATATTGATGAATCAAAGATCAGGTTCTTGAAAACTATAAATAAAATTGTTAAATCTCTGGCCAAATTAACCAGAAGAGAGAGAAGACCCTAATCAACAAGCTGATAAAGAAGATGTTATAGCAGGCATCAATGAAACTGGGAGAATCATAAGGACATATTAAAAAAATTATGCCACCAAATTCTGGAAGAATTAGATTAGATTAGAAGAAATAGATTAATTTCTTGACTCACATGATTACCAAAGTTAAACCCACAGAAGATAAAATAATAGAAGTAGAGCTATAACATGTATCAAGGTAAAAGTAGTAATTACAATTATCACAACCTAAAAATGTTCATACACAGACAGATTCACTGCTGAATTCTATCAGACCTTTGTAGAAGACAGAATTCATTCTCAAGATATTTCATAAAAATGAAAATGAAGGCAAGCTTCCTAACATTAAATTAATCCCACAACTAGAAGCTCAAAAAGAAAATTATAGACCAATATAGCTGATAAATTTACACAGAAAATTTATCAATAAAATTCTTGCAAATAGGGCCTGGGAAAATGGCTATGTGGTTAAAAGAACTTGCTTGAAAATCCTGATTGCTTGAGTTTGGCCTGGGTTCAAATCCCCAGTACCCATGTAAGTCAAAGTACACAGGCATCTGGAGTGTGTTTCCAGTAGCAGGAGGTTCTGGTGCACCTATGCTCTCTTTCTCCGCCTCCCCCGCCCCCGTCTCTCTCTCTCTCTCTCTCTCTTTCTCTTTCTCTATCTCTCCTTGCAAATAAATAAATAAAATTTTAAAAGAAACAAAATAACACAAAATTCTTGCAAATAGAATCCAAGAACACATCAAAAAATATTGTCCACCTCAGTCAAGTAGGTTTCATTCTAAGGATAGTACAAGATACAGAAATAAATAAATATATTGCATCATATAAATAGAATTAAGGACAGAAATCACAAGATCATGTCAACAGATGAAGAAAATGCTTATGACAAAATGCAACATCCTTTCATGATAAAAACACTAGAGAGACTAAGGATGTAGAGATCCTATCTCAATAAAATGAAAGCTATAAACAACAAACCTAAAGTCAATATCATATTAAATGGGGAAAACTTGAAGCATTTGCACTAAGTTTTGGATCAAGATAGGGGTATCCACTCTCTTTATTGCCATTTAACATAGAACTTGAAGTCTTAGATTGAACAATAAGGCAAGAGAAATAAACAAAGGGGAAACAAATTGGAAAGGAAGATATACAACTAGTCTTATTTGAATATGATATGATTTTTTACTAAGAAACCTCAAAGACTCCACTAAAAAATAACTAGCACTTAAATCTCTTTCAGCAAAGTGGTTGAATATAAAATTAAACAAAATTAGTAGTCTTTGTATATACAGGTGACAAAGATACCAAGAAAGAAATAAGGGAAAGAGTTACATTTAAAAGAGACAAAAATTAAATATCTTAATATTTCTAAAAGGGAAGTGAAAGGCCTCTTACAATGAAAATATTAAAACACTGTAGAAAGAAACTGAGGCAGACAGGAGAAGATGGAAAGATCTCCTATGCTCATAGATTGGAAGAATTAATAACCTGAAAAAAAAAAAAAAAAACCAAAAGCAACACACACATTCAATGCAATTCAAATCAAATTCCAGCATCACTCTTCATAGAAGTCACTATCTAAAAAAAATGTTTTTCAATATAAAGTCAACCCAATAAAAGTGAGGCCAGAACCTGAACAGAGAGTCCTTAAAGTAATCCAAGAAATCCAAATGGCCAATAGACATTCAAAATAATTTTCAAAGTCTTTAGCCACCAGGGAAATGCAAATTAAAAGTGCTTTGAGATAGCATCTCACTCTGGCTAGAATGGTTACTATGAAACTATTAAATGACAACAAATGCTGGTGACGGTATGGAGAAAGAGGGCTCCTTAGTCATTGTTTGTGGGAGTATAAACTTGAATAGCCACTATGTAAATAAGTATGAAGGTTTCTCCAAAACTTTAAAATAGGTCTGCTATATGACCCAGTTATATCACTCCTGCGTGTATCCTGTTAAGACTTTACAGTTTACTAAAGAGCTATTTTACCCAGCAAAAGTATCCCTCAAAATAGATGGGGAAAGAAAAACTTTCCATGAAAAAAACTCAACTCTATGATTATAAAAACACAAAGCTAAACTTCCAGAGAATATTTGAGGGAATACTCCACACAGAACCATCAGACAACCAATCTCAAGATCCAACAAGAAGAAGATTACAACAAAAAATAAACCAGGCTCAAATTAACAAAATCATAAATGAAAAAGGAAAGATCATAACAGACATCAATGAAATTGGAAGAATCATCAGGGCATACTTCCAAAACCTCTACTTCACAAAATTAAATAATTTTGAAGAAATGGATGAATTCCTAGACACATACCACCTACCAAAACTAAACTCACCTATAGTAGTGGGTGAATCATCTCTGTCACATCTACCAAGGCCTGGGGAGCATTGCAGAGGAAGTAGCAGATAAATATGAATGTGGCTTTCACTGATATCTAGAGAACCATATGGAGAACAAAGTCATGAACTCCAACAAGAAACTCCCACTAGTCTTTAGCCAAGAGAGGCTACACCCACCTAAATCTTTTAATTAATTAACTAGTAATGCTGACCTTTGGAGAATCTGTTTTTCTTTTTCAGAAGGCAGTTAGAAGGGAGGAGATGAACCACCCCTCACACATCAGCCAGAGCCCAGGTGAAACCACAGAGAAATTGATGAGATGAGCAAAAATCCTGCTTTAATAGGGAGTCTGTCAACCGGCTCCAGGGACATGGAGACAGACACAGAGGATACTCAAAATGTACCAATGCAGAAATCCAGAAGCTGCTGAGAGCTTAGAACTAAAGTAGACTTAAAACACACCCAGGGAATTTTGCAGAATATGGGTGGAAAGATTGTAAGAGTCACAGAGTGAAAGGGAATGTCCAGAGGCACTGCATGCCCCCTTACAATGACTGACTGATCTCTCACATTTCATAACCCTGCAAACCTAGGGGGAATACCAGCAATAAAACTGAGGAGGGCTCTCAGTGGAATTGGGGCAGAGAGGATGGCAATCATGGTACTAGTATATGATATATCCATACAACTTTCTACTTAATAAAAAAAATTACAGAAGGAACAAAAAACAAAGAAGAGGCTGCTGAAAGCTCAACACTAAAGGAAACTTCCAACCAGTTATCCAAGTCTCAGAGAACATTGCTAAAGAGGGGTTGAAACAAATATAAGAGTCACAGGTTGGGAAAGCATACTGTGAGGCATTGTCCCCCCAACATGAACTGACTGGTATATTCTTGACTCCACAGTGATTACCTTTACCACAATTTAGGGGGGCCCCTAGTGGAATGGAGGTGAGGGAGAGGAGACAAAGGAGGATAACTTATGGGGATACAATCAATGTGCAGTGATCATATGTAAAAGTCCCCAATAAATATATTTTTATAAAAGAATGAATGGTTAGAATATAAACTAAAAATTAAAAAGTGGTGAAAGGTATTCCCGAGAAATGGCACCTGAAGTTGCCTTCTCCTCTCCACATGCATGAACACATATATACAAGTGCACCTGCACACACATATGCATACACACACATGCCAAGTAAGCAATACAAATATTGCAAAGTTTTATAGAGTCTGAGCTTGAGGTAAGATATGTGTGTCATCAGCATAGAGGTAATGATGACAAATCATTCCTGATTTTCTCTTCTTTTACATTTGGACCTCCTAGTATGGGCTCAAGCTACACAAAAACAAATCCAGAATATGAAATAAAAAGAGGACAAAACATGAGTTTTCCCAATACATCAATAACAATAGAAAAGGGAGATGTCAGTTTTTTTATACTGCAACTTAAGAGATGAAAATCAAATGCAACATATAGGTGGTGTTTTGAGCATGAATACGGAAAACCAACTGTAGTAGACAGCTTCAGGTTCGCTGAGATGAACTTCCAGACCAGGCACAGTTATGGAGGAAGGGATATTTATTGAAGCTTACAGATCCAGGGAAAGTTCCATAATGGCAGGAGAAGTGGCCTGCTCTTACAGCACCAAACACAGAGAGAAAAGCCAAAAGCCACACAGCACAGCACACCTCAGGAACTCCAGCTAGACACACTTTGCATACCTTTAGATTGAAATCCTAAACCCACCACCACACCTTAAGATCCACCCAGTGACATTGCCTCCAGCCAGGTAGCTGCAGATGCAAATTAATAAAACACTGAATATATTGGGGGCCATCTTTTCAAACTACCCCACCAACCTCTAATAAAAACATTTGGAGAATTATGGGATTCTAATGATGATCTATATACTCAATGATCTATGGATTATTGTATATATTTTATTGTATTTTGTATAATATTCATCTTGTATATGTATGTACAAATATGGATATGCATATTTATATACAGAAATATTATATGTGTTTATTATATATTTGAAAAATAAAAATAAATATAATGATACTATGACTAATATTTTCTTTAATATACTTTCAAATATGTGAGAATCTGATAGTCAAGACTAGCAAACATTGACAAGTGTAAACGTGGACAATAACTGAATGGGAACCTTTATCCTGTCTTCCACTTCAGTGTATGTTTGAAGATTTCCACAGCAATAAAAGCTATGGTAGAATGTAATCTCCTTGTAAACAGGGACTTCAATTTGTGTTTTTTTTTTTTTTTAATGCATACCAGGCATTACTATGACAATTCAGATACTTAATACTCAAACTCAGCAAAATATGACAGCAATACTCAAGGGAATAAAAGCTTGCTGAATGCCATACACTTTGCATGCCCTTCACTGAAATTACAATATGGTCAGGAGTAGCTGGGAACTCTTCATTATCCAATTGACTTAGATAAGTGATTAACCAGACTCCCACAGCTAGAGACAGATGGAGACGCTCATCATACGCTAAGGCCTGGTTCTTTCTATCTTGCATCTTAAACACTTCTGATAGAACACTGCCCTCATTTGCTAACTCAATGTGGAAGAAACTTTGACATGAGAAATGCTTAGTGGTCTGGCTGGTTCTAAAGAAATTCTTTAAACCAGCACACAATATCACTGTGTACAAATTACTCATGTGTTCAATCTTTGCTACTGGGCCTCTTGTGCAGGTCATCCTATTATACATGGATGATAAGAGTGAGTAAGATTGGCCTTTAACTTTTATAGTGCTCTGCCATTTAGAAAATAATGTGGAGATATCCGACAGCAAAATTGATGTGAGCATTGTCATTAGTCTGGTCATGGCCCTTTATCATATATCCCTGTTTTAAAGTTTTCTGTTTATGACATCAAGTATTAAATCACTGGCTGATCTATGTGGGGCAGAGAACAGAGGACAACTGCTTCTTAAATAGCTGATTCTGCAGGATAAAAATGCCAACTCAATCATGACTCTAGCATCCTCCTGGTATGTCTGGCTATATAATTTCCAAGACTCTACCCAAAATGTGAAGGCCTTTGTTTGGAATGTAGGAAAAAGGTATTAAAATATAAAACTTTTATTTGTATTCTCAGTTTCTCAAATTTTCAGGTTTTTTCTCTTATTCAATATTCTCTCTCTCTCTCTTTCTCTCTTTTTTTTTTTTTTTTTTTTTTTTTTTTTTGACCTTTTAGCTGTAGTCTCAGGGTGGCCTCGAACTCTCGGCGATCCTCCTACCTCTGCTCCCAGGCTGGGACCTGGCCACCACACGGGTAGTTTTTGAGCAGGGTGGCCTAGCTCAAATTCACAACAAGGGTGGCCTCAAACTCACAGCAATCCTCCTACCTCTACCTCCCAAGTGCTGGGATTAAAGTCATGCAACACCACGCCCAGCTTCTTATTCAATATTCTTATAAGGAAAGACAAAATGAGTATTGAAAATCATTAGTATAAATTGCATTATTTATAATTTGATATCTTAGTTTTAAATTCAAGTATGATAATCTTAATTCAAATCCAGAATTACAAGGGCACATGACTCATTGAATAGGGCCCCATGTGGGACAGAACACAGAAACAGAAAAGACTAAAGAGGTCTAGAGAGATGACTTAGATGTTAAGGTGTGCCTGCAAAACCTAAGGACTCATGTTTGACTCTTCAGGTCCCACATAAGCCAGCCATGCAGTGATGCAAGCATCCAAAGTTGCATATGTGCACAAGGGGGCACACACATGTGTGGAATTTGATTGCAGTGGCTGGAGGCCCTGGAGCACCAATTCTTTCTCTCTCTTTCTCACTCTTGCATAAACAAAAGGCAGTCTATTGGGCTTATCTCAAAAAGAGAAAGAGAGAGATAAAGAAAAGACTAAAAATGTTGGAAGAGGCCCAAGTCTTATATTCCTAGGCCTGGGGAATCAAAAGAGGTAAAGAATCATGCTTCATAACCAGCCTGGGTTATAGAGTGAGCAATGCCTTATAAGGAAAACAATACTGACAGAAAATCAAACAAAGAATTTGGAAGTACAGAGAGAATCGTACAACCAACACATGGAATGGGCCAAAATGACTATTCCAGAGGGCACAAGAACACTCCCAGGTTGTCCACAGATTTCTGAGTAGCCAAGATCTTAAACCTTTGTTGAGGCCTGGGTGTCTCAGGCTCAAAGACTGTTGAACTTCACCTGCTGTCAGCTGCTAGACGAGCTTGTGCTATCCCATGGGACCCAGGGTCTATGGAAGGTGAGCCAAGCATGTCCCCTTCCTCCAAATCTACTGCTACAAACCACAGGGGAGGAGAAACTCCCAAGGGCATTACCACGAGCAGGCCAAGGCTGCTTAGTATCAAAGTCATGAATGGGAGAGGCTTGGTCATCAAGAGATGTGCTTTCTCGCCACCCATCAGATAATTCGGCCAACCCAAGGTTGTGACAGATGCCACCCTGTCCTACTCTGAGAAACCAAGGATTTGTGTACCAAGTGGGATCTTGCCTGTGGCAGAACTTGGGTTTTTGCCAGAGGAGAAGAGATGCATTTGGGCATATAAATGTGGCCCCAGGAACATTGTGGTTTGGGTGTATACTCTATTTTTGTACTAAATTATTTGTTGTTCATTTGAAATTTAAACTACAGATGAATGACATCCTGTATTTTACCCCGTGGGTATCCTGTATTTTGTCTAATTCCAAATAAAGCATACAAATGTACTTCTCAGTCAAGAATGAATGGATTTTACTTTCCAGTGATCCATCCTTTCTGTAGACTTCATTGCCTTTTATTTGTGCATTTATATAAAGATGTGTAGATATGTGTGGATGTGTGTTATATGTTGCAAGAACAAGAAGAATAAAACACAACACCTCAGGATGCTTTATGTATCAGTCATGCTGTGTAAGAACATTAGCGCACTTTTTATCTTATTGAAATGGCTTCATTTTATTCAAATAATCACAGTTTCTGCCTCTCACATCAATTGTGTATTACAATCCTACCCAAACTTCTAGAAATAAAAGTGATTTTCTCTATTGCCTATGCTAACATCATTGTGAACTAAGGCTGTGTAACCAATGGAGCTGCTCAGAAACCACTTTTGGAACTTGCTTATTTGTTCTTAGAGTCTACATAGAAATGACTGTATGGGACACAGAACAAAAACAAATCAGCAAATGGAACACATGGACACTTGACATCTCATGGAACTATAACCGGAATAAACTCCTGTGTGAACAGGGTTAGAGGCTGTGCAGCTCCTGTGTGAACAGGGTTAGAGGCTGTGCAACTCCTGTGTGAACAGGGTTAGAGTACTGTGAAGCCCCTGTGTGAACAGGGTCAGATGCTGTGAAGGTCCTCTGTGAACAGGGTTAGATACTGTGCAGCCCCTATGTGAACAGGGCTAGAGAAACATGGAACACTTAACAGTGGAGGCAGGCTTGCTTCTGTTCACTTGTTGTATGTTATGTTTAAGTAACATACATTTAAAAGTAGAATTTACAAAGGGATTTAAAATTTTTTTACATTGAACAATTTAACCATAAAAATTTTATTTAGTTATTTTTATTTTTCAAGGTAAGGTTTTGCTGTAGCCCAGGCTGACCTGAACTCACCCTGTAGTCCCAGGCTGGCCTCAAACTCACAGTGATCCTTCTAGCTCTGCCTCCTGAGTGCTAGGATTAAGGACATGTGTCACTACACCTTACTAACCATGAAAATTTTAATTCAACACTCAAAATTATAGAAACTCTGTTCTAAACTGTAAGTCATAATGCATAATCACTTCAGTGGTTTGTAAAGTAGCAATCATTCATCTGGACACATAGGTGAGATTCTTGACCATAAAACCACTGGAATGTGAACTGGGGATGCCACACACTCTACCCCTGTATGGGGATGAGGAGAGTATGATATGAATCATTAGGAATCAGAGAAAAATCATCTGAGAGCTGAAACAGACCTGCAGGAGCCTCAGACATTCCTTCTCACACCCTGCTTAGTTAATGTCATGTTTTCCTCCCATGTCATTCTGAAACAGCATTCTACCAATCTCCCATGATCATCTTTACAAATTAACAAAGGGTAGCCACTTAGATTATGGAGGCAGCAGCCCTTGGTCACAGTGTGGGGCCCTGGGAAAATTAACCTGAATTTAATCCAACAAAGTAGACTTAAGAAAATCTTTCTGAAAGATTGGAAGAATAAAAAATGAATATAAAGCTCTTAGCACAGTGCCTGAAACCCATTGAAATCAATGTTTTCAGTTTGAAGTTATAGGGTGTTTGTTGTATGAATGCATCTAGAGGTCAATAAAATTCACCACTCTAAGCTACAAAGACTTCAGAAAATTTTCAACTTCTAAATTTTCTTTCTTATTATCGCTTCTTGTTCTTTTGGACAAGATCAAGTGTCTAAATGGTCTGTATTGTTTCCTCAATCTACTTAATTTTTTTATTTGTATTTATTTATTTCGAGAGAGAGAGTTACAGAGACAGAGAATAGGCATGCCAGGGCCTTCATCTGCTGTGAACAAACTCCACATGCTTTCGCCCCTGGTGGTGCATGTGCAACATTGCATGCTTGTGTTACTGAGTGTCTAGCTACATGGGAACTGGAGATTCAAACATGAATTCTCAGGCTTCACAGGCAAGCACCTTAACTGCTAAGCCATCTCTCCAGCCCTCTGCTTAATATTTTTAGTGACTTCTTTGTTTGAAACTTTCTTAATATAGTCTGAAAATGTGTCCTTTAAACATACAATTCATATATTTCCCTTTTTATTCTTTGAAAATATACTATAGTATCCATAATATGTAAAGATCTGTTAAAAATAAATAACCAATAAAACTGTCCATTGGAAAAAATGGGCAAAAATAATTCTTACACATATACTTCAAATAAAAAATAATCACAATGGCTAAAAATGGAAAAAAATGTAGCCAACTTTGTTAGTCATTAGATAATTGAAAATTAAAGCAACTAGCCAATACTTTACTGCACACATCAGGAAGACTAAAATTAAATAAGCATTTAAGAATACCTAGAAAACCAGAATTACAATGGAAGTCATATAGGTACTTGGAAACTGAAAGACTATGGGGTGTTCCAAGTCTACTCCTATTCAAGAAAGGTCATAAGGGAATCACCAAGCTTGGTCATGGCCAGAATGTCAAATAAAAGAGTGCAGTTTCCAAATGAGCAACATCTAACTGAATTATATTAATTGTGAGTGGCTGAAGCCCAAAGCCCTAGGAACACACAGTTTCAAAAAGACAATGAGATAAAGTCTGAGCATGAGCACTGTAATGAGGAACAGACTTCCCAAAACTTTTCAGCCAAATTCCTAATCATATAATCAAATGACTAGAGCAATGTACAAACCTTGAGATGGGGAATCAGTATCCAAAATTATTGTGACGTATTATCTACAATGTCCAAGTTTCCTAATAATATGATGCAAAGAAATAGAAAAGTATAAACAATACTCAGAGTAAAAAGATTAATAAGAGAAATAAACAAATGTTCTCAGCAGAAAGAACTTGTATCAGGCTCTGGTAGAGGAAGAAACTTAGCATCTTGTAGATACAGCACATTAATGAAGTCATCTAAAGATAAATCATGGGGCAGATTTAAAATAAGAGTATAGAATCTAATGACTTCTAGATATTCATAAGGAATAGTTAATTTTATCAATAAAGTCTAAACAGTATATTTTTATACTATATCTAGAATAATCTTCATATACTAACAATCTATCTGATTTCCTTATGTAAACCTCAGAATGCCTCTTCATTTCTCTGGTTCTTGACCTCATATTCTCCTCTCTCCCTCTCACCCCCTATGTTCAATTTGTGCATAATCTTCAAATGTATATGCATTCCCACATGTCTCTGTCTCCAGGTATCATATTCCCTCTGCCTGATATATTATTCATATTTTCTGTTCACAGGCAGTCTCAATCTAAAATTGTTACCCTTCTGTGCAGGCATCTTTGGCTTCCTAAGTCTGGTTCAGGCATCACTGTTGGTCCCAAAGCACCTAAAGTATAAGATAATTGCCTTTTGATCAACTTGTTAACATAAGACACTATAAACCCCACAAGAGCATATATTTGTTAGCTATTATTCATCACAGTGTCCCACAGGACTGGTAATTAGAACATATGGGTACCATATAGTAAAGCAGTATTTAAGTTGTCTAGAAAATACTTGTATTAGGCAATGTTTTCAAGGAGAATAGAAGCTATAGAATATACCCTATAAAAGGTAATTTACTACAATGGTTTATATAACAGAGCCTGGGTCCTACAACAGTGGCCTTCTACATGCTCTTGAAACCAAGAACTCAATAGCTTCTCAGTTCATTGTAGCTGGATGCCTCAACAATCACAATCTGTTATTGAAGGCCTAGAGTATTCCTGGAGAGTTGCTGCTCATCAGTCCACAGCAGAAGGCCCAAGATGCTGGAGTCTAATGTTAGCAAAAGGAGTAAACATACTAATTAATAAGAAATGAAGGCAGTCAGGCAAGAAACAATAGAGTTTTCCTAGGACCATTTTATATCTGGACCACTTGTTAAAGCAACCACCTACACCAGGGTAGGGTGCTTTCTTCTTAGTAATTCCTTCTTGAAAATACCTCATAGACCCACCAGAGGTATCTATGTTGATTCCAAATCTCAATAACTGGCAATCAAGGTCAACCATCATAAGATTGAAACTGACTGAATGAATATTTTGAGCAGATTTTTGTAAATTAAAGAATACTATAAAATAAAACAAATGTATACTATGAATATGCCTACAATTACTTAAATAATGTCTTCATCCTCCAAATATCCATAAGCCAATCCACAGATAGCATGGAAACATCACCTCACATGGCAAACTTTTTCAATGTGACTAAATTAATGATCTTCATTTGGAGAAATTGTCTTGGGTTATTTGGTAGGTCCAATGTAATCACCAGGGTACTTTTGAGACCACACTCAGCAAGGAGATCAAATAAAACAATGCAACAAATATAAGCAAGTTAACAGAAAGACAGGGACTGGAAGGTGTGCTGCTGCTAGCCTTGAATATGGAGTAAGGGGTCAGAAGCCAAACCTTTCACCTAGCCTCTGGAAGCTGAAAGAGGCAGGCAACAGGCTTTCCCCATAGAGACACTGGATATAAAAAGTCCCCCTTGACACCTCTATGTTCATGTATCTGACTTCTGGAATTGTTAGAAAAGAAATGTTATTGGTTTAATCACTAAATTTGTGGGGATTTGTTACAGTAGTGATTGGAAAGTAGTATATTATAGTAATTTTCTCATGTAAAAGATACTATGGGAAGGGGGAGCAGAGAGATAAAAATTAGTATGAATTAATGTGACTCATATTTGTTCTCTAACACAATTAAAAACTGAGCACATTGGGGCTGGAGGAATGGCTTAGCAGTAAAGGCATTTGCCTGCAAAGCCAAAGGACCCAGGTTTGATTCCCCAGGACCCACGTTAGCCAGGTGCACAAGAGGGTGCATGCATCTGGAGTTTGTTTGCAGTGGCTGGAGGCCCTGGTGCACCCATTCTTTCTCTCTTCATCTCTCTCTATCAAATAAATTTAAAAAAACTAAAACTAAGCACATTTACATATGTTCTTTCCCCTACTCATTGGAAGAGACATCATTTAAAACAAAAAGTAACAGCCTGTGTCAGAGGGCACCTCTCAAAGAAAGATAGGAAACTGTAATAATTGCATACAGTGAGTGCCATGGGTTCATATGAATTATAATTTACTTAATTCAGTCTTCACAAATGCACCAAAATATTAAACAGTTGAAATAATAACATTGGGAGATAATGGATTTACCTTTTATTCTATAAACAATTTTTAAAAATAAATTTGAGTTAGATTTATTTTAATGTATTAGTAGGGTTTTCATACAACTGACAAAATTCCTGAGAGAAACAGTTTAAAGAAGGAAAGATTTATTTTGGTTCATGTTTTCAAAGGTAAAATCTATGGTTTTTTGGCCCCATGTATTTGAATAGAGCATCAAGCCAAATGGAGTATATGGAGAAATTTCTTTAGCTCATAGTAGACAGGAAACAGAAAGCACAGTGAATACAGTAAGGCCAACATGAGATACGGCCCAAAGGCATGTCACTAGTGAACTATTGCCCCCATCTAGGCCTCACCTCCAATTTTTATACCACCTCTTAATAATGCCATCATATTATGACTCTATTAATGGATAAATCATTTGAATAGGTCAGAACACCCCTGATTTAATCTTCTCTGCAGACATCCTTACAGTCACATGCAAAAGTATGCCTTACTGAGTTCCTAGGTTTTTCTTAAATCAAAGTGGCAAGCTCATACTCAAGGATAATGATCTGAACCCTCTGAAATTTTGAAGCAAAGTGAATTCTTCCCTTTTTTTGTGGTACTGGGATATTGGGGCCTCATTCATTTTAGGCAAGCACTTGACCACTGAATTGAAACTTTACCCTTCTTAAGTTTTTATTTTTTATTTTGAGACAGGATCTCAATAAGATGCTTAGGTTGGCCTTGACCTTACTCTGTAGGCCAGACAGGTCTGGAATTTGTTATCCTTAACCTTCTAGTAGCTTGGATTAAAGACCTATATCACTAGTCCTCACATTTCATTCTTAAATTGTTTCTGTGGAGAACAAGAGTGGGATTGCATTCAAAAAAATCTCAAATAAATTTTCATTCCCCTTTCAATGCAAGTTTCTCTCACTATTGTCTGGAGAATCTGCTTTATTTTACAGATGGCAGAGAAAATGTAGGAAAACCAAGATCCATCAATAAGGCAAGACGATAGCTACTACATCTGCCAGAGCCCAGGAGAACTTGCAGAGGAAGTGATGACGTGAATACTGGTCTTACTGCTAGCCTGACAACCAGTTCCAGGGCAATGGTGACAGTTATAGTGATCAATCAAAACCTATCAAAGTAGAAATCCATAGGCTATAAAGAACTCAATACTAAATCAGACTGCCAACATGGCTCAGGAAACACTGCAGAAGATGGGGTGGAAAGATTGTAAGAGCCATAGAGTGGGTAGGAATATCTTGACGCATGGTCCAACCTGTAGAAACTGACTTCAAGACTCCATAGTGAATACCATAACCTCACTGAGGAGACTTCCCCCAGGGTAATGGAGCTTGGAAATGGGATAAAACAGTAAACCTGCCATAATATATAATATAAAACAAAATTAAAATTAAAGATATTTTGACTATAGAGATTAAAAACATCTAACTAATACACAAATTGGCATCAGAAAAGCGGGGTCATTGTTGTGAATAAGTCTAACCATGCTGATCTTCAGCCTTTGTAACTGGTTTCTAGGGGTAATTTGAAAGAGTTTAGAGATACTAGGTAGAAAATCCCAAGAATGCAAAGGACAAAGATTAATGGGTGATTGTGAGGGGAGCTCTGAAGAACAGAATGTCAATGGGAATACAAAAAGTGGAGTGTGTGCTCATGAAGCTTCAGATGGGAACAAAGAAACTGCTGGGAAATATATTACAGACCATTCATACCATATTCTGATCAAGAATTAGTCTACATGTTGTCCATATCATGAAACATTGCAGGAGGCCAAGTATAAGGTGATATGCTAAATTTGGCAGTGATAATCTTAAGACAACCTACCATTCATGCTGTGGTATGTTTATTTCTATCTGTTTTAGCCAAGTTCATAATGAGAATTATGAGCAAAAAAAGAAACCACAGAGATTTAAAAAAATATGTGCAGTGCAGCCAGAAAAGGAGAGCTACTAAGGTTTCTGACAAGGGTATCATCCTAAGGAGATTAGTACCATTAAAAAGAAGCCAAGCATTTTGTATTGGCAGAAGTAGAAAGATTATCTTTAAGAGCATCTCAGAAATAAGAAAGCACCCATCACATGCTCCTGGTTAAATTTTATAAACCCATTTAAAAAACTTTCCTTTGAGAAGAAAGCACACAAAGCTACCTGGGGAAATATTTTCCTTAGTGTAGCTACCCAGATACTGAAAAAACCCAGCAGGCATTGTCCATAAGGGTCCAGATACTGCTCAAGCTGGTAGAAAAACTTGGCATCCTTGATATGATGCTGATTTTACAAATATGAAGAATGTAAGTGTTGTGGGGTCATAAAGATTTCTACCAAGATTCTGAGAAAAGGGCTTAAGAGGCCAGGCAGTCAGTAGCAGGGTCAGATTCCCTTCAGGATGCCTCTGAGTAGGAGATAGAAGGCTGTGAGGGTGAAAGTGAAGCTGCAGTGGTGATCCCATGATGTTGTAGATACCAGCAATATGGGGTGTCTCACAAGGAATGTAGCACATAATCAGTATCACAAGCTCAAGAGAAAGGTCATATGGGGAAGGTTTCCTAAGCTCATTGAAGCTCACATCTAAACACCACATTCTCCCATGTCAGATGTGAAGCTGTAAGATTTAGTCTTACCTCTGATGACTTGCAGTCTTACTTTGAAGGTATAATCCTTCATGGATATCCTCCTAGTCTTCCCTTTTGGAATTTTTTTCCTGTGCCGTTGTATGTAACATGCTTGCAAGTTGTATTTGACTTTAATAGTACTTCTGGTCAGGGATTTGTCTTAAGTCTTAGAAAAGGCATTAGATTTAGACTTTTGAGGACGCTTGGAGAAGCACTCAATACATTTTTGTACTGTGAGATTGTTATGATCCTTTGAGGATCAGGGGAAGAATATTATGATTTAATATAAAATGCTCCATAGGCTCATATTTTGAGGATTTGGTCTTCAGCTTGGTAGTGCTATCATGGCACGTTATGTAAACCTTAGGAAATAGATTCCAGTTGAAGGAAGCAGTCACTGGATATGGAGTCTTACGAACGTTTTTTTTATCCCCAGTCCATTCTTGTTCATTACCTTACTCTCTGTCCATCAAAAAGTGGAGAACCTTCTTTAACATACCATGAGCCCCTCTGCTATGATGTGAAATCACCATGGTGAATCCTCTGAAACCATGAGCCAAAATAAATCCTTCCTCCTTCATTCATTGCTGTCAATTATTTTGAAACCATGATGAAAAACTAATGCACATAGTGAAATCAAGATGAGGATGACACAACCCTGTGGGGAATACCTTCAAACCCTCTGGGGAGGGTCCCCAGCAGAATGGGGACAGGGACAAGGAAAGGGATGGGATGGTACCAACACATGATGTACCCATACTAAGTATGTAATAAATAGTTATAAAAGAAAGACAAGATGAGATGGAAGCAGGGCATAGCACCTTCAGATTGCTTCTTATATACTACAGTTGAGATCAATTTATATTTTGATTATAGAACAATCAGGCAGTTCAGTGAGTTTAAGGTTATATCAAATATAATAAAATAAGAAATTAAATCAGCCACTGCCATACTTTTCAAACTCAATACTTACTTAATTGATTACGTTTGGCAGCAAAACATTTGATCATTTGCAAAAAAATTAATTAGTAACTTTTTTTCCCTTCATTTGTATCACATTACATAATGCCTGTATTGATATATTATCCAATTGGGGGCACAGCCCTGAAATTAGAGAAACTAATCTCTGGACTTACCCAAGAGTAGGGAAACTGCTTCTAAGGGCAGAACCAAGAAATAGGAGAAATAAGTCTTGAAGTTTAAGCCAAAGGTCAACCTGCTCATCTGCAGTTGCTACAGCTCAGATCTTACTGGAGTGGTGGTCTTCCGCTCAGGCGTTCATTAGCATTTTAATAAACATCTAAAAAATCAGTAAAACAAAGGGTAAGTAACTGTTGACTTTGTATAATCTTTAAACATTTGCTAGAAGAAGGGACACACACACACCACTGGTTGTCTTCAACAGATTTCTGGAAGTTCTGTGAGTTTTGTTATTGACTTTGTTGTCTTAAACACTATTTATTATCAGTACTTCTTACCCATGTATGCTTGTTCTTGATTAAAAGTCCAACCAGGCCACTGAGAAACTTGGCCAAAGAACATAGCTTAAAATCAGTCAGCATTTCTAAACATTGTCAGTATTGGTCATCTGTGCTGTTCAAGGCAAAGGTCCACCAAGACAGAGAAAGCCTAGTCATATTGTTTTAAGCAGTTGAATCACATAATAGTAGATTAACTTCAGGACAAGTTACACACAAGGAATTTAGCATCTCACAGCAATGACCTCAGAAAAGTTATTTGTAAGGATCATGAGAAATATATTTCCAGTTTTTTCCCAATAGTTCAGTCCTATCTTTCATTCTTACAGTTCTTTCCCACAGCTTGCTCTTATAATTCATTCCCACAGTATATATTTCTGCAGCCATATGCAATCCTCTCATTCAGATCTATAGATATGTATTAAAGTTAACATGTACCATTCCTGGCTATTAATAAAGTACATTATGTTACCATCAGAATGTCCTAATATCTACTTCATTTGTATCCCTTAGCTTTTCACTGCATTCACCTTTGAACACCATGTTAAATTTCATTAGTAAAACCACTAATAATGCATTCTGTTAAAAACATAGATGTTTTATTTTCTACCCTAAAGAAGTACAGTGTTGTTTCCTACAATAATTTCAAGTAGATTTTGGCTCTCCACTTTGTATATTTCATCAATGATTTACACTGGGTTTAATTTCAAATACATATGTATTTGTTAAAAATTGCTGGCTTGGGCTGGAGAGATGGCTTAGTGGTTAAGGTGCCTGCCTGCTAAGCCTAAGAACACTGGTTCTAATCTCCAGGCCCCACGTTTAGCCAGATGCAAAGTGATGCAAGGGCGCAATGCCACACTTGACCACAAGGGGGCGCACGCATCTGATTTTGTTCACAGCAGCTCAGAGACTGCTGGCCATCTCTATCTGTCTCCCCCACCCTCTCTGCCTGTCTCTCTCTGTGTCTCTCTCCAAAAATAAATAAAATAATAATTTTTTTAAAAGAGAAAGAAATTTAAAAAAATTGTCGGCTTGATATTTTCCAGTGATAACTACATTTTATTCCAAGAAAAATGTATAAGAATAAAAATTACAAAAGACTAATCTATTGTATGAGTTGATTAATTGAATTCTAGATTTATATGCATTTTGATGAATGATATCCCATAGCAAAATGACTTGAATGGTATAACAGGGCACCATTATTCATTTTAATAGGTTTGTACAAAGTGCATATAACACTTATAATAGATCAGCTGTGAAGATGTGGATTTCATTCCCCCTTCATCCATTTTTAAGTCTGACAAACTTTCTTCTATGAACTTGAAGAAAAAGAAAAATAATCCTAAGACTATTAAGTGCTGAGATTGATTTCACCTAACATCTAGACAAAAAAATACTTAATCCATAATTCTTAGTTTTTTGTCCTGTTAGGGTGAGAAATCTGTGCATGAAGCTCCAGTTAATCACTGTTGTTGATTGCATCAAAAGTAAAACAGGGATTTTTTTCCCCTCCACAGTCCACACAGAAATGAGAAAAAAAGTGACCTTCTGTATTTCACATGATAAAATTATCACATCAGGACTGTGATCTACTTATAGAAACACAATAACATAATATTTCTAAAAGGCTGAATAAAAATTTCTGGGATAATCTCACTTCAAAGTTGGGAAACAAAAACAACTTAATGAAAACCATCTATGAGTTATTTGAGTAAAAAAAAAAAAACAAATCAAACAACTAATGAGCTGTATTTTGCATCACCATAATGAAATACATGACAACACACCTTAAGAGAGAAATATTTTTTAGGCTCATAATATCAGAGTTATCAGTCCATGACTGAATGACCCATGGATATGAGCAAACACGGTGGAGGGTGAGTATGGTTGAGGACAGTTGATCACATCACAGTGGACAGGAAGCAGCTGGGGAAAATACACCTCGAAAGACCTACCCTCAGGTTCCTACTTCCTTCATCACAGTCCTACTTCCTAGATTTGAAAACCTCCAAAATTAGGGTCATCTGATGAACAAGCCCTTAACTGATAAGTCTATATAGGATAGTGCATCTTCAAATACTGCACAAGCCATGAGAAAATACCAATAAATCTTTCATCAATGCTAACATAAGCCCTGACTATACAAATATTACCATAGAATTGGGAACTTCACATGTATGCTATTTTGTGAGGTCTATCCTTATAGAAATTGTATTGAATGAAAGAGACACTAGATGCTATGATTATAAAATACCTTAAGCATTAGGTTATTGTGCTTCCCTCTCATCCTTTGGATCATTTGGCTTCTCCTATGCTTACAAAAGTAGCTGTGGTCCACATGACAGCTATGGAGTGAAGTTTTGTGGCTGTATGTCTGCCTCGTGATCCTTTACCCAATTCTCAGACCTAAAGCAATTCACAGATTCAGAATCTCTTGAAGCTGCATCAAGGAAGGACTCAGTATCTCACATCCTGTCTTTCACTTTCATTTCTCAAATAACCTGTAGACTTTCCTTTTCCAAGGCAAGAGAGAGTATAAAACCTTCAAAGGTATTTAGATGTGAGATCTGTGAGATGCTATTGCTACTTAGGGAATTATAATACCACTGTAGTTCACCAGGAAGTGCACATGTTTTTAAAGTCAGCAATAAAGAATTTTTTTTTTTTGGTTTTTCGAGGTAGAGTCTCACTCTACCCCAGGCTGATCTGGAATTTACTATGTGGTCTCAAGGTGGCCTTGAACTCACAGAAATCCTCCTACCTCTGCCTCCCAAGTACTGGGAATAATGGCATGTGCCACCATGCCCAGCTAATAATAAAGTTTTATCTTAATTCTTTCTCACAGATATGATCCCTGAGACTGTATTATTATTTAAGGAATTAAAATGCCACTGTAGTTAGTTCACCCAGGAATTGTATATTTTTAAAAGTCAGTAATAAGTAATTCTTTCTCACAGAAGACTAGATTTAAGAACTTCTCAGTCATTCCTCAGTTCCTGAAGGTTTCTAGAAGTTGAAAACAGGTTCTGGGATGAAGCCTTTGTTGGTATATTTTATTTTGGGCTCAGAGCTACAGGGGAGGTGGGTGGAGAATGTAAGGGAGAGGGAGGGAGAGAGCAGCTGCCTCCTTGGTTGCTGTGGCAGGTAGCAAACCTAGACTGCTCTGCCATGCTTATGAGACTGCTGGTGTTGGTGACAAGCTGGGGCAGGTTAGGACAGACAAGTGAGGCTCAGCCGGGAAGCTGGGTAAAAAGAGAGTGAGAAAGAGAAAGAGAGAGAGAGGAGAGAGAGAAAGACAGGGATATCATGGAAGATGTATAGATGTATGCTGAGAGAAAGATGAGAGGCTGAGAGAGAGAGAGAGAGAGAGAGAGAGAGAGAGAGAGAGATACAATCAGAAAATGTACCTTCAAGGAAGAGGGCTAGAAAGAGAGAGAATGATGGCATCTGGGACTCTTTTATGCCCTTGGGAAGGGGCAACTGCCCAGGGGGGCTTGGATGGTGGCAGGTGGGAATGTAAGAGAGCTCTGGAACTCTGACAAATCTATTGTAGGATCAGGAATTCTTAGTTGTCAGATAAATTCCTGCTTTCTTGCCCAGACTACAGGATGAGG
This sequence comes from Orientallactaga sibirica, assembly GCA_036365145.1. NCBI lineage: Eukaryota > Metazoa > Chordata > Mammalia > Rodentia > Dipodidae > Orientallactaga > Orientallactaga sibirica. The sequence continues at coordinate 52,244,225 of JAEOAD010000005.1, forward strand.
CTTATTATGGTAAGAATCATTGATTGGAAGCCTTTGAACTACTTCCCAAATACCACACATCCCCTAAAGTAGTAAGCTGAAGGCAATGTAGCATTCTTGGAAAAACTTCAGACATTACTGTCATGCTGAAGACTAGAAATGAACAGTAGTGATGACATGTCATCTCCATGTTACATACCTCTAAGCCTTTGGAAGTTTTTTCTTTTTTTTTTCTTTTACTTTCATTTTTTGATATTTAGAGTGGACTGTCAAATATTTAATAAGTTAATGTCATGAATTTTAGACACTCATACGAGAGGCTGGGGTGGCTATGAGATAGGGAGCACTGTGGAAATGTTGGTCACAAGATATATAAATACTTGAGATACTAAGAGCAAATTCAGAACATGTATTTCACAACAAGGTTAATAGTTACTCTTCTTACAAATTCAGAGTGGGTAAGAATAACCAGCACAAAAATAACTGTGTGAGATCAGGTATTTGTTAATTGACTAGATCTGATCATTCCACATGTGTCTACACAGCTCAAATACTGTCTACTTCTTAAACCAAATTAACAGAAACCTTAGAACTTCATTTGCACTATTGTGCTGGTAAATGTGTTTTGACTTTACTCAAATTAGCACACTAATCCTGATATAATTTTCTTCTTCATTGTCCTACTTCAAACTCCCCAACCTTTTAACTTCCTGCCAAAATCCTCTATTCAGGGACTTGAGTGACTTTCTATCTCACATGGCATCTCATTGGCTGAACAATGCATGACATAGTGTCAACTAAATCTACTGGTTGAATAATGGAGTAAAATTCATGCATACCAGAGAATTTGGAATGAAAGGATATAGGCAACAGCCTGTAGCTTCACTGAATTCCACTGATTTGGGCAATATCTATGGATTCACTCTATTCTGAAAGAAAAATTACTTCACCTTCTACTTCCTGTAATAAGAAAAAAAATCACAATGATTAGAAAGCATTTTTATATTGTGGATAAATAGACTCAATAGCCATAAAGTTACTTCAGTCCATTTATGTAATTATCTGTAAACTAGACTTTGGCTTTTTGCATTTACTTTCAAGTTTCTGGGACAAACACCCAACCAGAAATAACTTATGTGAGGAAAGGATTTATTTCAGGCTTACAGAATCCAGGGAAAGTTCCGTCATGGAAGAAGAAGCTGGCTCACTTCCATAGACCCGTATCAGAGAGACACTATCAACAGCAAACAAACACAAACAGGAAGAGTTCCAACTGGCTCAGAACATACCTTAGACCAGACTAAAAGCACCACCCCCAGGGATAGAGTTCTGCCCAACAGATGTAAGTAGAATGTTTAACCTTAATTAAAAATCCCCAAGGCAATGGGGGACATGCATTCACATTCAAACCACCACAGGCCAGTAAAGCTCTGAGCAAGAAAAATGGTCTATGTCTCCTCCAGGCTGGTTTTCATCTGATCTTTTAGGGGTGGTGTCCTGATTTATAGTACTCAAGTAACTGTTGCCATTAGAAAACTGTATGCAGCTCTGGTAAACCCTAACAGGAGAATCACAACACAGGTCCTCAAAGCACAGTTACAAAATTGTTCTTCTGTTGAGTCATAGCCTCTGTTGGTATAATAAAACTAAACTACTAAAACTGTTTAGAAACTGAATGTTTGACTTTGGGAAAATAATTTAAACTGACTCCATGTGCTGATTCCAAACAGTAACTGACAACTGGCCCTAAATGTGAATTTTCAGAGAAGTCCTCACTCATTAAATAGAAGTGGTATGCATGAGGATAAGCCCAAGTATGTCCTAAAGGTACAAGTAAATTACATAAACTACTGACCGATTTTCAGAGCATTTGTTATGACTGCATTGCCCCTTCATTATACCCAACCCTAGTGTCCTCACAGAAGCTTTCCTATCACTGGATTGCCAAGGAAGAAAAAAAGAAGAACTTAATTTCTGGGTATATTGCATGATATTCTGGCACTAGGTAAAAACAATGGCTAAAGCATTAATTTCCATTCAGGGGTAGCTCTAACATACAGTTTGGGAAGGAAACACAGTGAGGAGGGCTCAAAGCAATACATTTTCTTGAACATTTTTCTGCAGAGAATGATGATCATAAATTTACCTACAATCATAACACAGATAGTGGCTAACAGTTTGATGGTATGGTCTGGGATTTTCTTTTAATAAATCTGATTTCATTAGCACTAGTGGTGATTTGGTTTCCACTAATCTTCCAAAAATAGAGCCAAACCCACTTATCATCATCTGTCTGGGGCAGGCTGTATCCTTTCATCATGATTTGTCCCCATGAACATAAATGCATAAACCATGAGTTACACCAAATGCAACCATCTGTGGATTTATTGATGTTTTATTCACCATCCTGGTCTCATACATGCCACTGTTTCCAACAAAGGAAGTCATTTTAGAGCAAAATAGTCAAGCAGTGAACTTACTCTTGTGATTTAGTTCTGTGTGCTTCACCACCTAGAATCAGTACGCCTGAAGAAACACTGAAGGGCCACTCAAGGTTCTGTTACAGTGCTGACTGGGTGATGTCACTCAAGAGAGTAGGGAAGATATCCCTGTGAGTTTGTATTGTGCAATTTGAATCAATCAACCAATCTCTCTAACTAAGGGCAGAAGTAAGAGTGGTTGCTTTAGCCATTTCACTTACTGTTCACCAAACTGTTTCTTTTTCCATGTTTCTACACTTTTGGGCTCTCTGAGACCTTGGTTCTTAAGGTAACAAACAAACAAAATCTCTTTGCTCCCGAGAATGCAAAACAATTCTAACAAACCAGAAGTTGAGAAAGCTACTTGGACATTTTGTGATCTATATGCCATTAAATCAATGGGCAAAGAAGAAGCTATGAAAACAATTCTGGCTAACAAAGACAATATATAATTGTGATTCCTTCACTTAGTGCCATTATAAATTATGTGAAGGAAGAATAGTCCTGTTATCGCAGAACACCCATGAGTTCTGATTCCCTTTCCTATTTGCAAAATGTTACATTAAATTAAGTAAACTTCTCTGATAGCTGTAAGATTCTGCAACATCAAGAACATCAAGAGTGAATAAGGACAGAGTAATATACAGAGAATATTGGTGCATTTACTTCTGCCTGTCATCAGCCCCTTGATCTCATTTATCCCTTACATCTTGGGAATAATTTAGCTGGTGAGCTGTAATTTTCACAGAGAAAGGATGCAAACCAACTTCTGAAAACTCCTATTGAGGTAAAACTGTGATGTCGTTCTTTGAAACTGATATTAAGGGTATGAAATTGTACACCTGTTCTAATTCTACAATGTCCCTGGCAGAGAAAGGTAAAGATTGTAACCTCCCAAATGAGGTTAAACCAAGTGTCTTTCATTTTTGAAACTCTATTAGCTACCAATGCTGTAGGTTTCATAGATTGAAAGGCTCTTAAATAGTTTATAATAATTATGGTTGAGCATATGAATAAGAATGGAATTAGAATTTTATGAGGCAAAATAAGCAGCTCCTATTATTTTTCTTTAAATCAGAGCCTTGAGTTTCTTGAGTATTGGTTTGTTGGTTGTATTGTTTAGGCACTGGAATGTTTGATGTGAAAGGAAGCTATAGAGTGGACAGAAGTACATTATTTTCCTTAAGTACATTATTTTCCTTAAGCTATATCATTCCCAAAATGTTACCTCTTCCTGATGCTCTGTTTTTCTAACTTCAAGTAATTTCCATTCTGATATCTGAAGGTTGCATGAGATAACCACCTATAAAGTGATTTCCATACTGCATGACATATAACAAAGTTCAGCTAATTTTGAAAACATCATCCCCTACAAGGATTTCAAAGTTGACACAAGGATAGAGAAAATAAAGTTGATTTGAGGTGGAAGAGAATAAGAATTGGACCTAACAGAGAAAGTGTTTGGGGATCACTAAGATGGTAGAATCAAAGGCCAATGATAAGGAAAATGTGTGCCCTATCCCATGCGAAAAGAGCTGAATTGTATAGCACCCAGACTCCTAATAGCACACAAGTATAAAAAGTGCTGATCTTATCTACAAGTCTTCATAGGAAGCAAAGGAGAACTTGACTGTCATTTTCAGGGCCTGATCTCATGTTTGGCATCAGGAACACTATTCAGAAATGATACTCTTGGCTGGAGCACTGAGTAAACTTTAGAGACAGACAGAGTCAGTTTTCTTCTTTACACCTCTTGATCCAGAAGCAAACTTGGAGATCTCAGGACTTATCAGTTAATTGGGTTCCAGTGGAGAACTGAGTTACAAAGTTACATTCTTATGCAATTATTTATATTATTTTTGTTCTCCAAAATCCTTGAGAATTTTCCCAGTTATTGTGTTCAACCAATTGTCTCTAGTCCTTTCTACCTCCACCACAATTGGATGGAGGGGTCAGCTTAAGTGTTACTAACTTCATCCTCACTAAGATGGGAATGTACTGTTAATTAGCTTTTGATGGTGCATATGTGAAACTTTCCTTTTGCTCCTTTGGTGAATAAGGCAGTTTCTAAGTAATTTAATATACTAGAGTATGAAGGAAGAGTTTAATCTAATTCAAATTTGTCCTTAGCAACCTTGCCCACTTAGTAGCATCATTTATGCACCAACAATAGAATTCACCAATTGCAAACTATTCTTTCTTGTGCCAATTTTAATGTAATTATATGTTGTTTTCCTTGTTGAATGTCAGTAATTGTTTATAATTTGTCAAAAAGGTTCCTTTTGAAATCTCTGGATGACTAAGTTTATAAATGTAATATTGAATTAAAATTACTCTAGATGTGTTAGTTTTACATGCATTATTGCTAAGTAACACTCTCATGCAACATCTCAGCAAGGTTTAAACTTTTTAACTATATGCTTATATTCACATGGCAATCATTATTAGCCACAATATAATTATAAAATAATCACTGAATCTAAGAAAACTAATGAATAAGAGAAATCATAGTCTAAAAATATCATTTTTGTAATAAAATGTTTATAAGTCATATTACTCATCTGAACACTTCTATAAGGTACATTGGTTTCATTCTCATTTTCATGTTTATGGAATTCACATAGGAACATAGACACAGAGCCAGTATTAAGCAACTGAACTGTTAAGATACAGTTCTACTAACTGAGCCAGAAAAGATCCCAAGTATATCTCTGTGTATTCCTAAAGAGCCAGTCAAATCTCATACAGTCAGTGAAGAAATTCATGCCTTGTTTGGTTCTATAGCAGCACTGTGGGTGCCAGGAAAGATTATGCATGTCAAGTCAGCAGTTATTTTCCAGCTATCTGGGGAAATATTCTGGTTCAGAGGGCTCCCAAACAATTTATTCAACAAATATTCAACTTGTATATTAATGATACCTCTTCTCAAGGCACCATTCCAAGCTATGGAGAAACAGCATTGATCAAAATAGAAAGTTGCTTTTCCAATAGAACTTACATTTCACTAGACTAACAAAGTTAATTTCAAAACCAGAACTAAATTGTATTACATGCTGTAAAAGAAGAGTCACAAAAAGAGAGTGAAAGATAATGTTATATAGTTTAAAGGGCATAGAGAGCATTTAGTAGGGGAGCTGAATTCATCAGGTAAAATGAACCAAGGGAAGATCCAGAAAATGACTTTCCTAATACAGTATATAAAATTCATTGCCCTGAAAAAAGAACTAACTTCCTCTATCAGAGACAGACTAGAGATAGACAATGTACATAAGGAGTTGGCATTTTGTCTGAGTCTGATGGGAAGTCACTGAAATATTGTGCACAGGGAACTGTATAAGATAAATCTTTTTATTTTTATTAAGATATATATTAAAATAGAGTCTAAGGCTGGAGAGATGGCTTAGCTGTTAAGGCACTTGCTTGCAAAGCCAAAGGAATCAGGGTTGATTCCCCAGAACCCATGTAAGCCAGATACACAAGGTGGCGCAGGTGTCTGGAGTTCATTTGCAGTGGCTAGAGGCTCTGATGTGCCCATTCTCTTTCTTTCTCTCTTTCTCGCATTTTCTCTCTCTCTCTCTCAAATAAATAAAAGTAAAATAGAGTCTGAATGCCATAACTTTGCAATTGTAAAAGTATACAGTTGTGCCAATTTGATATACACATAAAATTTTGTCACCATAATAAAAAAGTGTAATAGTTCCAGCATGCAAAAGATCTGTTCTCTGTTCCTTGGTAGGCACCTTCACTCACACTAAACCTTTCTTTCTATCACTATAGTTTTTCCTTCTCAGAATATCACATAAATGGAATAACATGGAATATTGACAATGAGTCTTGCTTATTTCACTTAACATAATGTGTTTGATCTCCATTCATGCTAAGATTAGCTACCATTACTGCTGAATGCTGTAGCCTCATTTAGCTATTCTCAATATCTCATCACTCCAGTTTGACCATCTTCTTCCCTCATCCATAATGTCCAATGCCTGATTTTTCTCAAAGTCTTCCCAGTCCCAGTTTTTTTCCTCCAGTTGCAAAGTATTCTGCTACAGATATCTACATATGAGTTTTTGCATGAATGTAGGATTTCCTTTCACTGAGGTAAATACCTAGATGTAGGATTACCATGTAATATGTGAATGATGATACAACTATTGAGAAACTACAAGCTATTCTAAAGTAGTTCATCATTTGGCAATTTGTAAGTTCTACTTGCTTGCATCTGTACCACGGGTAGTTTTCTCTATTTGTGATTGTTGCCTTCCAGACTGATTTTTAATTCATTGCTATGGATGCTGAAAGGCAAATGGCTACAATAGGATAGCTACTGCAGTGTCAAGGTGCAGGATGACAGTAACAATGACATGAATGCGGGTCTCATGTAGGCACACTTGGAAATTTAAGTCTACTTCAGTGATGAGCTCTTAAGAGTCTCTGGATCTCTGCTTTGGTAGGTGTTGAGTATCCTCAGGGTCTGTCTCCTTCACCCTGGTGCTGATTATCAGGTTCAGCATGGAAGCAGCACTCTTGCTCATCTCCCCAATTCCTCTGTGGTTTCAGCTGTGGCTTGGCCAAAGTGTGAGGGGTAATTTATCTCCTCAGGTCTTGCTACCCTCTGAAAAAGAAAAACGTGTTCTCCAATGAAGAATGAAGTAAGCATAGTTTAAATGGGATAACGTTTATTAATTCTGGGAGAATTTGATGTATATAACCCTTCTTTTAGCCAAACACTAGTGAGAGCTTGATGCTGGAGAGCATAATCTTTGTCTCCATAGGATTCTGATCTGACTCTCAGTTCCAGATGTGGGTTCCTTTACACAGAGCAGATCTCTTAGCCAATCTGAAAGCTATTGGTTACCCACTAAAGCTGTGTGCCACTATTGCACTGGCATGTACATCCTGTCAGGGTGTTTGCTTCTGAGTAGCTTAGACCTCGGGTTGCTCAGACCATTGTTGACCATTTTTCCCCAGTAGCTCATGCAGTGCTTTCCAGCACTAGACAGTCTAATTCTCTGGGGACTGGCTTTTCACCGGATACCAGAAAACACTCTCCATTCTCTGTGTCAGCAGCATATGGTGTCTTCAGCAATAGGGTCTTACCCATTGCCTCAGGCAGGTAATCAAGTGCTTTAACAGAAACATGTCTTGATTTGGGGACCTTGTAGGATCTCTCCAATCAACAGCTCAGTGAAGGTAGCAGCCAATTTCTGGTACTGGGAGTTACAGGCCAGAGACAAAAAAAAAAATCTTTTTTATATTTTTAAATGTATATTATTCTAATTTTACATGCATAGTATTGGCTCCATTGTTCTCCTCCCTGTCCTCCCTCTTCCAAAGGGACGCTCATCAATGGGGAATGTGGGTCATGCATTGTGGGGGTAGTCAAGAGTTCTGGGGGGTAGGCTCCAGTCTCCAAGATCAAGATACCACCAAATGTGGGCTAGAAGAGAGCCAACGCATATAAAAAAATTCTTTTAAGCTTAGGCTTCATCCCACCCTCTCTCTCCAGGGCCCTTTATTTCAAGTGTATCCCCTTACTCCTTTTAAGGGATATAACTTTTAATCAATCTCCAAGGATAAATGTTTCTATGGTGTCAGTTCATTTTGGATTTAGTTTTGTGTTTGTTTTTCCCCTCCCTTCCTTTCCTGTCCCCCCAAGTGTTTCCATCCCTATTGTCTGGGCCTTGAGTAGCCAATCAGGTATGTCAGCAATTTGAGCAGTTCCATACTAGGCACTGCAGATAAGTGAGATCATGTGATGATTGTCTTTCTGTGATTGTGTGTGCTCACTGAGTATGATCAGTTCCAAGTGTGACCATTTTTCTACAGATTTCATTGTATTGTTTTTTTCTTACAGCTGAGTAGAAATCCATTGTGTAAATGTACCACAACTTCATTATCCATTCACCAATCATGACACCTGGGTTGATTCCAGTCTTAGAGATAATGCATTGAACAGCTATAAACATGGTAGAGCAAATATCTCTGAAGTGAGGTGATGAGCTTTTAGAGTAAATGCCCAGTAAGGGTTCTGTTGTTAGCTCTATGATGATCCTTTTCAGGAATCTGCATATTGGTTTTCATAGTGGTTATACAAGTTAACATTCCCACCAAAAGGGCATTAGATTTCCTCTTTCCCCATAACCTTGCCAATATTTTTTTTTAGTTTTTTTAGTTTTTTTTAAAATGATTTCCAGCCTTACTGGAGTAAGGTAGAATCTCATGGTTGTTTCAATTTGCATATCCCTAATGGTTAGGGATGTTGAAGTTTTCCCTAAGTATGTGCTAGCTATTTGTATTTCTTCCCCTGAGAACTCCCTATTCAGTTCATGGCCTCTTTTTTTTTTTTTTTTTTTTTTTTTTTTTTTTCTTTTTTATTCTTTACATTTTTTAGTTCCTTGTGGATGTTAGGCTTCTGTCAGTGGTATAGCTCTGTAGGTAATCTATTGGCTCTGTTTATGGTATGTTTGTCTGTGCAAAAGCTATTTAGCTTTATGAGATCCCATTGGTTAGGTTATTGTTTAGTTTCCTGGGCTACTGGGGTTTTGTTCAGGAAGTCTTTCCCTACTCCTATATCATGGAGAGGTTCTCCTAGTTTTTTCCCACTAGTTGAAGAGTTTCATGTCTTATTGAGGTCTTTAACCCATTTGGATTTGATTTTTTTGTATGGTGAGATGAGTGGATCTAGTTTCATTTTTCAACATATGGTGTCCAATTATTCAGCACCATTTATTGAAGATGCTCTCTTTTCTCCAATCTACTTTAATGATTCCTTTGTCAAAGACCAAGAAGCTATAGTTACTTGACCTAAGGTCTGGGTCTTGAATCCTGTTCCATTGATCTATGTTTCTGTTTTTATGCTAGTACCATTCTGTTTTTGTCATTATGGCTTTGTATTATAGTTTTAGATCAGGTATGGTGATACCTCCAGAGCTGTTCCTTTTGAGTACATGTTTGGATATCCAAGGCCTTCTTCTATTCCATATGAATCTTGAGACCATATTTTCTATTTCTGTGAAGAATGATGCTGGAATTTTATTGGTATTGTATTAAATCTGTATATTGTTTTTGGTAGAATAGCTATTTTCACAATATTAATACTACCTATCCAGGAGCATGGGAGGACTTTCCATCTTCTCCAGTCCTACTTGATTTCTTTATTGAGGTTTTTGTTTTTTTTTTTTTTTAATGTTTTCCTTATATACAACTTTCACATCCTTGGTTACCATTATTCCAAGGTATTTAAATTTTTTGGTTCCTTTTGAAAATGAGATAGCTTCACTGATTTCTTTCTCTGTATATTTTTTCTTTGCATATAGCAAGCCTACAGATTTTTGTGTGTTGATTTTGTATCCTGCCACTTTACTGAAGAAATTAATCACTTTCAGAAGTTTTGAGATGGAGACTTTTGGGACACTTATGTATAGGAATATGCCATCTGCTAATAGGGCTACCTTGACTTCTTCCTTTCCAATTTGTATCCCTTTTATTTCTTTCTCCTATCTTATTGCCTGGTCTAGTACTTCCAGTACTAAGTTGAAGAGTAGTGGTGAGACTGGGCTCCCTTGCCTTGTTCCCAATCCCAACAGGAACTTTTTCCCCAATAAGTATTATTTGGGCATTGGATGCTTAATATATAACCTTTATTGTGTTGAGATATAAACCCTCCATGCCTATTCTTTCCACTGTTTTGATCTTGAAAGTGGTGTTGTATTTTGTCAAAGGCCTTCTCTGCATCACTTGAGATGAATATGTGGTTCTTATAGTTAAGTTTATTTATGTGGTGTATTATGTTGACTGATTACCATATGTGGTGGTTTGATTCAGGTTTCCCCCATAAACTTAGGTGTTCTGAATTCTAGGTTCCCAGATGATGGAGATTTGGGAATTAACTCCTCCTGGAGGCAGTGTATTATTGGGGGTGGGCTTATGGGTATTATAGCCAGTGTCCCCTTGCCAGTGTTGGGCACACTCTCCAGTTCCTGTTGTCTACCTGATGTTGGCCAGGAGGTGATGTCTACCCTCTGCTCATGCCTTCATTTTCCCCTGCCATCATGGAACGTCCCCCTTTTTTCCCAAAAGCTTCACTTGGCCGAGTGATTCCTGCCAGCAATGTTAACCTGACTGCAACACCATATGTTGAATCATCCCTGCATCCCTGGGAGGAAGCCTTCTTGATCAAGGTGGATAATACTTTGAATGTTTTGTTGAATTTGGCTTGTAAGTACTTTGTTCAGGATCTTTGCATCTAAATTCAGTAGGGATATAGGCTTATTCTTTTCTTTTCTTGCTGTATCTCTGTCTGGTTTGAGTATTAGGGTGATGTTAGCTTCATAATAAGAGTTAGGTGGTTTCTCTCTCTCCAATTATGGGAAACAATTTGAGAAAAATTGTTTTCAGTTGTTCAATGAAGGTTTGATAGAATTTGGCTGAGAAGCCATCTGGTCCTGGACTCTTCTTTTGGGGAGGTTTTTGATTACATTTTCAATATCAATGGATGTGATATGTTTGTTTAGGAGGTTAATCCACTTTGAGTTTAGATTTGGTAGGTGGTATGCAGTTATGAAATCAACTGTTTCTTCCAGATTATCCAATTCTGTGGAGTAGCCATTTTGGAAGTATGCCCTGTTGATTATTCTAATTTCATTTATGTCTGTTGTGACCTGTCCTTTTTCATTTCTGATTTTGTTAATTTAAGATATCTCTTTTTTTTTTGATTGATCAAAATGGCCAGGGGTTTATCAATCTTGTTTATTTTTTCAAAGAACCAGTTCTTTGTTTCATCAATTTTTAAAATTGTTTTCTTAGTTTCCAATTCATTACTTCCTGCTCTGGTCTTGATTATTTCTTTCTGTGTGGACCTCTTAGGGTTGTATTCTTTTTGTTTTTCCAATACCTTTAAGTGGATAGTTAGGTTATTAATTTGTGATCTCTCTGTCTTTGTTATGAAGGCATTTAGTGCTCTGAATTTTCCCCTTAGGACTGCCTTTATTGTGTCCCTTAAGTTTTGTAAGTTGTGTTTTCACTGTCATTCAATTCTAGGAATTTTATAATTTCTTTTTTGATCCCTTCCATAATCCATTCATTGTTTGAAATTGTGTTTTTCAGTTTTCAGAGCTTGTGGACTTCCTGAAGTGTCTCTTGTTAATTTCTAGCTTTAAAGCATTGTAATCTGATATGATTCAGGAAGTTACTTCAATTTTTCTAAATTTATGAAGTCACATTTTATGGACTACTACTTGATCTGTAGTGTTGTTGAGTTCTATTATTTCCCTATTGATTTTATGCTTTTATGATCTGTCTATTAATGATAGTGGAGTATTGAAGTCTCTGACTATGGTAGTGTTGGTGTTTATTTCTGATTTGTTGTCAAGTAGGTTTTGTTTTATAAACTGTGATGCACCTGTGTTTTTGGTTCATATGGATTTATGATTTGTGATGTTCTCAATTTGGATCATTACATTCATGAGTAATAAGTGTCCTTCTTTGTCCTTTTTGGTTACTTTTGGTTTGAATTCCACTGTATCAGATATTAATATAGCAACACCTGCTTATTCCTTATTTCCATTTGCTTGGAACATCATTTTACATCCTTTCACCCTGAGGAGGTGTCTGTTGTCTGTCTTTAGTGGTGAGGTAGGTTTCTTGAAAACCGCAGGTAGAAGAATCTATGTTATTTTTTTCCATCTTCTCAAGTGGGGATATGATGGAAAGTGGAGTTTCAATGGAGAAAGTGGGGGAGGGAGGTAATTACCATGGTATATTGTCTATAGATGTGGAAGCTGTCAATAAAAAATAATAAAAAAAAAACATGTTTTTTGATCCACTCTGTTAACTTGTATCTTTTGATGGTTAAGACCATTAATGTTTAAGGTTATTACTATGAGGTTCAATTTAATCCCTGACATGATATGGTGCTTTATGGGGTTTGGTGTTTTCTTGTGATTTGTACTATTTGAGCCTCCTATAGTTTTGCTTATTGTGATCCTCTTGGTTGGTTGACTCTTCCATGTGGAATATTCCTTGAAGTATTCTCTGTAGGTTTGGCTTTGTGTTCATATAGTCATAGAGTTGACTTTTTTCATGGAAAGTTTTCTTTTCATCATCTTTTATTAGGTATACTTTCACTGGATTGTATTTAGTGAGTTGTTTCTCTTTTGATGCTTTTATCACCTTCTCTTTGTATTCAATTTTAAGAGTTTTAACTATGATGTGCATTGGAGAGTTTCTTCTTTGGCCCTTTCTGTTTGGTGTGCTGTGGGCTTCTTGTATCTTGGATGGGCTTCTCTTTTGAGAGACTGGGAACATGTTCTTCAATAATTTCATTGAATTTTCTCTATGCCTTTGGCCTGGAATTCCTCACCTTCTGGTATACCCATGGTCCAGATGTTTGTTCCCTCATTTTATGTTGGCATGATTTTTTGAGCTTAGCAAAGTTTTGGAGGCTTCTCTCAAGATGGCATCTGTCTAACCATACTTCATCTCATGAGGAAGGAAAGGCAATACCTTTAGGGTTCACTAGGGTTCATTGGGGATTTAAGTGGTTAGCAGGTTCTAATAGACCTTCAGTGGGAGGGTGCAGAGGAGCAAAGTAGGGAATGCACTGATTTCCATGCTCTAAGGTAGCCCACCTGTCCCCCAAACCCCTCAAGCAGCTGTCCTAGCCACAGTCCCAGCTGCAGGTTCCTCCTGCACTAACTGCAGGCTAAGTGGACACAGGCCATCAGGCTAGCATTGCCCCCACCATAGGGTCCACACAGGAATGCCATACCCCTCACCACTGCCCCACCCCAGCCCCCGCATACAGACCTAGGCACAGAACACACACAATGCCATCCCCCTTTCCACCATCCAACCCATATGCCTTGTGCATGAACCTAGGCTTGAAGCTCCACACATTAATGTATCACACTCACCACTGCCCCCTCCCCATGTGCAGACCCAGACCCAGGCCATCAGTGTGTCCCCTTCATCAGGTCCTCGGGCCCTCACCAGTGCCTCATGGGCTTCTGCCCTCTGAGCAGGCAGGTCCCATTCTCATCAGGAGCCTAATCAAAGCAAGCATAAAGGAGAAAAATCACTGAAGACACCTCAAGGGTAAAATCCAGCTTCCTCCTAAATTCAATAAAATTCCTTCACTGTGATGGGCAGACTGCAGCACAAAAGGAATAACATGAAAAATCAAATGCAAGTAAAACCAGAAGGGGAAGAAATTCAGACCAAAGGCATAGAGAACTTATTCAACAAAATTATCAAAGAAAACTTTCCCACTCTCTCAAAAGAAAGTGCCATCAAGTTACAAGAAGCTAACAGAACTCCAAACAAACTGAACCCAAGGAGAAATTCTCCAAGACATATTATCATTAAGACTCTAAACACCAATAACAAAGAGAAAGTCCTAAAAGTAGATAGGGAGAATCAAAACATTACATATTTAGGTAATCCCATCAGAATTACTTCAGACTTCTCAATGGAAACCCTGAAAGCCAGATAGGCCTAGAATGGAACACGGCAAAGTCTAAGAATTTATGGCTTCCAACCCAAACTACTCTACCCAGCAAAAGTAGATGGTTACAGAAAAACTTTCCATGATAAAACTTAGTTTTATAGCTATATGAACAAAAAGTGAAACCAACGGAGACTACTTCATGGAATTCTCCTCACAGAAGAATCAAATAACCAACCTCAAGTGCCTATAAGAAGCACATCACAATAACCAAACTTAGAGAAGGCAAAAAAGCTACAAAGTCTAAGAAAATACAAAACCACATAAGCTACCACAATATGCCAGGTATTAAATCAAACCTCACAGTTATTGCCCTAAATATTAATGGCCTTAATTCACCCATCAAGAGACATAAGCTTACAGGGTGGATCAAAAATTTAGACTCCTCAATCTGCTGTCTTCAAGAAACCACCTCACCACTAAAGACAGACACCTTCTCAGGGTGAAAGGGTGAAAAATGCTATTCCAAGCAAATGGAAATAAGAAATAAGCAGGTTTTGATATATCAATATCAAACAAAATAGACTTAAAACCAAAAGTAATAAAAAACAAAGACAAAGAAGGCTACTTCTTACTTATCAAGGTAATGATCCAACAAGAAGATATCACAATCATCAATCTTTATGCACCAAACACAGGTATACCACAATTCATAAAACAAAACCTACTTGACAACAAAACAGAAATAATCACCATACTATCATAGTTGGGGACTTCAGTACTCCACTATCAGCAATATATAGATCATCCAAACAGAAATTAACTGGGAAGTAAGAGAGCTCAACAAAACCATAGATCAATTAGACCTAACAGACATATACAGAACATTCTACCCCTAATCCACATATTACACTTTCTTCTCAGCAGCCCATGGAACCTTCTCTAAAATAGATCATATACTGGGACACAAAGCCTGCCTCCATATATTTAGGAAGATCAACATAATTTCCTGCATGATATCAGATCATGATGCTGTATTCCTAGAAATTAAAAACAAAAGATGCACCAGGAATCCCACCACCTCCAGGAAACTGAACAACACACTTTTAATAAATGGGCAGTGGAAGTGTTATGGGGTCTGGTGTTACACAAGTAAGATTATTGACTCATGGAATGTGTGGTAAAGTTTTATTGGATTAAAAAAGAGAAAAGAAAAGAAGAGAAAAGAAAAGAAAAGAAAAGAAAAAGAAGAAAGGCTGGTGCACCAGGTCTACACCCAGAGTTCAGGATCTCAGGATGCAGTCCTGAACTGTTTGGAGGGTCAGCTTTTATTGGAAAAAACTACAAGATGTTTATTGCAAAAATAGGATGGGAGTTAAGCCATAAATCACAACTTACATTCTTAGAAGATTATAGGGAAGAAAAAACAGAACAAACTTGTGAGCCGATCTGTTGGTCAGTTACAATAAGTGCCTGAGGGGTGTGAGGTAGGTCTGTGACCAAGAAGCTATTCAGACCAGCAGAGCATCCTGTTTAGGCACCATCCCCATCTGTTTAAGCAAATGTTTCATTCCATTCTTTTATGAGCTCCTATAAGGAGGTGACTTCTATTTTCTCTAAGCTTTATATAAAGAAATATAGAGGAATATATCATTTTGCTATCTTTACAGATGAAATAAAAATAAAATTGTGAAATTTCTTGAAATGAATGACAATGAGAATACAAAATACCAAAATTTATGGGACACAATGAAGGCAATCCTCAGGGGAAAATTCATAGCACTAAATGCCTTCATAACAAAGACAGAGTGATCCCAAATCAATAACCTAACTATCTACCTAAAGGCACTGGAAAAACAAGAAGAATCCAAACCAAAAAGCTGCAGATGGAATGAAATAATTAAAATCAGAGCAAAAATTAATGAATTGGAAAGTAAGAAAACAATTAATAAAATTGATGAAACAAAGAGCTTGTTCTTTGAAAAAATAAACAAGATTAATAAACCCCTGACAATTTGACCAGGTGAAAAAAAGAGATGCTTCAAAGTAATAAAATTAGAAATGAAAAAGGAAAGATTACAACAGACATAAGTGAAATTGGCAAAATCATCAGGTCTTATTTCAAAATCCTCTACTTCACAAAATGGGATAATATAGAGGAAATGGATGAATTCCTGGACACATACCACCTATGAAAGGTACACTCAGAGCAGATTAAAAATCTCCTAAACAAACCTATCACACCCATTGAGATTGAAAAAGGTAATCAAACACCTCCCCCAAAAGAACAGTCCAGGACCAGATGGCTTCTCAGCTGAATTCTATCAAACCTTCATGGAAGAACTGAAACCAATGTTTCTCAAACTGTGCCGCACAATCAGAGAACAGGGAAAGCTCCCCAACTCCTTCTCTCCAGCTAGTATCACCCTAATACCAAAACCAGACAGAGAATCCACAAGAAAAGAAAACTATAGGCCTATTTCCCTGAAGAACTTAGATGCAAAGATCCTGAACAAAATCCTCACAAACAGAATTCAACAATACATTAAAAGAATTATCCAGCCTGACCTAGTAGGCTTCATCTCAGGAATGCAGGGGTGGTTCAATGTAGGGCACGGTTGAAGGCCCCCAGGCTACAGAAGGTTTAGGCAGACCTGAGCTTCAGGCATGACTAAATGTCCTGGACTCTGAAGTTGCAGCAAGCCTAGACCCTAACAATCTCGAGACTAGCAGGAGTGAGGCCACTCCCTCCCCCAGCCTAGGGCACCTGGACATTCTGATAAGACTTAGGTTTTGCTTCCCTCTCCCCCAGAGCCTGGTGACCTTTGTTTGCTTACATCACTATGTGTTAGTAAGGTATCAGCCAGCAACCTTCACATAGCCAATCCCCCTGTGACCCATATCCCATACCTCTTCCTGCCACTACATGAACAAGCCAACACCCCTGTGACCCATACCCTGCCACTACATGAACATTTATAAACCCACTCCCCTGGCAAACAAACGAGCTGTCCTCTGACACAGACTACCAGGTGTTACTTCCTGTTGCACTCATGGCCACTCAAGATCCTGCTCCACAGTTGCCTGGATGTCTCTGGGGAGCCACAGCCATGGGAACCCCAGGAACCACAGCTGGTACCTGAACAGGGACCCTCTGAGATGTGCCAGTGTAGGTGAGTGCTCCCCCAGAGGGACATTGTCCTCTAGGGGGACATTGGCTCCCTGTGGTCTTGCCTCCATGCTTGAGAGCTGGCAGGCTTCTCTTTTTTTCCTTCTTTGTTTTTGATTCACACCATCCCCAGCCTCCCTGGCACCATATGCTCATGCAGATTCCCCTATGCCCATCCCCCTTCATCTATCCTCTCACCAACAATCACACAGCAGCTATGCAAACTCCAAGATAACAATACAAATACATATAATCAAGGAGTTACAGGTTTTCCTATTAATGTCTAAATTCTCACTGATTTAGAAAACTTCTGCTAAAATACAGGCAAATGGTCCAAAATTTTTCATTCTGCATACAAGGCCTTTCTGCTCTATCATGCTTCCACTAACAAGGTTTGTTTTTTGTCTCTGGAGTTGTAAATAGAATAGAAATTTAAAATGAAAATGCATTGCTTCTGAACGAATGAATTAATATATGAGGGGAAATGGTTGTCTGGAATCTATATGAAAAGTGCACTTGAAATGAATGTGTGTATGTGAGTATATATTTGGCTCACAGCCCTAAGGCTGTAAAATGATTTCTGTTCTGAACAGTGCCATTTCATTGTGGGTGATGTTCTCCAGCAAATCCACTGTACTAGACTGCATGATCAGCTTTTAATATTGAATGGCACCCAGAAGGAACACTGAAAGTAATTAAGATCATAGTCAGGGGGAAATGCAAGATTCTCCTATTCTTAAAATGTTTTAAACTGGCAGAATCAGAGAGCTGCCCTGTAGTCCTGAGAAAAGTCCAAAACTCTCCCCAGGGGAATAAAAAAAAGCTCAGCTAAAGTCACACCAGAAGCATCCAGGCCAGAGATCACCCACACATACAGCTGCCTCCTAACACACTCTCCAGTAATGAGGTACTGGCTTCAAGACTTGAAAATGGCTAAACCCAAAGCCACGGAAAGGGAGGTGGAGAGAGAGATAGTGCTGTCTTGGCTACTGGGAAATTCCAACACTCAGGGGCTTGGCAGTGAGGGAGGGGTTAATCACTGGAAGGAGGCAAGATTTTTCAATGGTCTCTGAGCTAAACTAATGTGATCCATAAACCCCACCATACCAGAAGAGGAGGGAGAGCCCCTCCACACTTGCAAAAAGGATTATGCTGTCCCACTGTGTTTCCCTGAAGGGCTTGATCTGCAGATGGCCAGGTGTCCCTAAGAGTAAGAGGGAAGCCTAACACACAAATCTCAGTATTGGACAGGGAGACAAGGTACAGATCTCTCTGGTGTTTATGCTGCCCCAGGAAAGTACCTAATGGCTCTTTCTTAGCTTCCTGCCTTGCAGAGCCAGGGGGCTGCAGGCACAGGGAATCCCAGGATCCTGGCCCCAGCATAATGGATGAATGCTAAGTTTCCATGAATAGATGGGGACTTCTTATGAGAATTTGAAACTGTTTTAAGTTTATTACCTCTCTATGCTTCTGTGGGATTACTAACAGAACAACAATCTCAAGATTTATGTTTAAATTTAGACATGCTCAGTACTGAATATGTAAGAAAATTTGTAATGATGTTTGAATCTGCTTTCATATTTTTAAAAATGTATTTCAGAAAAGTTATAAGAAACAAAGTTCCAAAATCAATAAATGATAAAATCTGCTTATTCTAGATAAATAGTGTAAGTCAGGTGTGGTCTACTCTTTTATAAAAAAGTTATTTCAAAAGCCCTTTTATTAAAAGTCTTATGGTAAGGACAATGAAAGTTTTTGTTGGCTGTTATAAGATGAACTGACTAAAGAAGATAAACTGGATTAAAAACTTTAAATGTTGGAAATTTTTGATGAAAAATATTGTTACAGAGTGGTTACATAGATTATAAAGTAAAGGTATGTAGATGAAGGCAGGAGTAAAGTATGTAGATGAAGGTATGAGTAAAATATATGGATGAAGATATGAGTAAGCTTAAACAGAAGGTTAAAGACAAAGTACTTAATCATATTACAGACTTCTTGAGATATAAAATGATTATTAGCCTATGGCTTACATCAGACTAACAGAGTAAGATCCTGGCTGGTAGCAGGTTGCTATGGTATTCAGGTTGTAAACTTAACTTTAACTCATTGATGCTAATCTTGTCATAATGTTAATGAAAGACTGAATTTAGAGTACCCAGCCAAGTTAGCTAGGTTCCTCTATTTGTCAATGTTGTAACTAAATCTTACAAATAAATTGACTCATTAATATTTAATTCTCTCCTAAATTATTATATCTAAAACCCTGCCTCAAAAAAACTAAGAAAAATTCCTATTTCATATGGTAAATAGAATACATTTGGAGACACTGACAGTATTTATGCTGTCAACCTGCTCCCCTGGCTCACTTGCTCATTTGTCCGGCTAGATGAGATCCCTGGGATGAACACTAACAGGTAGGGGTGAGAGGAAAACTCTATACTCCTAGCTTCTTATCATAACTCTCTGGTACTCTTCATATCTCTCAAGCTTGTCCCTGCTTCCAGTAAAGTACAAACTGTCCACCACATTCTCTCACAAAAAAAGCAAGTTACAGAAAAAATATAAGCCACTATAACATGGGCACAATATATCCAATATGTGGCTGACCTTTTCCCCTTTACTAACTACCCCGATGCTTCTAACTGCTTCTTCTGTGCATCCCCCTACCCATCTGCTGCTGACAGCAGTCCCTATTATAGCAAACCATTCCCAACCCCGCCTTACTGATATTCCCCTCTTTGATGCCCGTGACAGTATGCCTCTTTGCTTGTCCAGCTCTAAGCCAGTCCAGAGCTAAATGCCTCCTCAATATTTCCATAACCAAGACCACTTGTGTCAAGACACTCACTCTCCTTGGGTGTGAAGGGTTAACCACCCCATGCATAAATGTTTCCTCTCACACTTATTGTTCCCCAGTCTTGATTATTCCACAGGTGTATCTCTATGAGGAATAAGCAGCCTACACACTCACCCATGCCAACCAAGGGAAATTTTCATCCCCTTGTTGGTAGGCCTTCACCTGGCATTCCCCTTTGGGGCCTTCAGCTCTGCAGGAGCTGTTCACATCCAAACTAACCATCTTGCAGAATATTTCTGAGACAAGCTTGACCAAGCCATGATATCAACTACCAACAGCCTTGCATCTCTTCAGAGACAATTAATTTCTCTCACAGGTGTGGCACTCAAAACCATAGAGCCTTAGACCTCATCACTGCTGAACATGGGGGAACATTCATGGTCTTGGAAGAAGAATGTTTTTTTGTCAATGAATCAAATGTTATTGAAAAAATGTTAAAACTCTCAAAGAACTCCTGAAGGAGTTACTTGGCCACTGTAAACCTGATGACATCACCACCTGGTTCTCTAATCCCTTAGTCACTTGGATTTTCCCCTTCCTTGGCACCTTCGTGGCTATTGGAACCCTGTTACTTGTGGCCTCCTGTCTTATCAAATTTCTCAGACAACAAAGCACCAATATTGCTAAGGTTGCTACCAATCAGGTCCTCGTGTATCATCTAGCTCTATCTAGACCTGCAGTAGACTATAAAAATCTCAATAAACATCATGATTCTGCCCCATTATAAAAACAAAGGGGGAGGTGCAGGACATGGTTGAAGGCCCCCAGACTACTGGAGGTTTAGGGAGACCTGAGCTGTCAGGCATGACTAAGACACCTAGAACCCAAGGTTGCAGAGAACCTTGAATCTTGAGACCAGCAGGAGTGGACACTGCTCCTTCAACCTGAGGTTGCAGTGAGCCTAGATGCTGACAGTCTCAAGACCAGCAGGAGTGAGGACACTCTCTCCCCCCAACCCAGGGCACCTGGACATCTTCATAAGACTTAGGTTTCACTTTCCCAAGAGCCTTATGACTTTTGCCCACTGACATCAATATGTTAATAAGGTGTCAGCCAGTAGCCTTTGCACAGCCAATCCCCCTGTGAACCATATCCCGAATGATGTCCCACCACTACATGAACATTTATAAACCCAGTCCCCTGGAAAATAAATGAGCTATCCTCCAACACAGTCTCTTGGGTGTTTCTTGCCATCACATTCACATCTACTCAAGACCTTGCTCCACAGTTGTCTAGATGTCTCCAGCAAACCATGGCCATGGGGATCCCAGGAACTATAGTGCAATATAAGGAAATCTGTCAATGTAATATGCCACATAAATAAGCTTAAACACAAAAACCACAGGATCATTTTTATAGATGCAGAAAAGGCCTTTAACAAAATGCAACATCACTTCATGATCAAAACATTGGAGAGAATAGGCATGGATGGTTTATATCTCAACATAATAAAGGCTATATATAAATCTCCTAAAACACAAATAATACTTAATGGGGAAAGACTGAAGGGATTCCCATTGAGATTAGGAACACGATAGGGGTGTTTACTCTGACCTTTGCTCTTCCACATAGTACTGGAATTCCTAGTACAAGCAACAGGACAGGAGAAAGAAATAAAAGGGATACAAATTGGAAAGGAAGAAGTTAAGTTAGCCCTATTCGCAGATGACATGATCCTATACATAAGTGACCCAAGAACCTCCATCTCAAAACCCTTAAAGATGATTAACTCCTTCAGCAAACTGGCAGGATACAAAATTAATGCACAAAAACCAGTAGCCTTTCTATTTATATATGCAAAAGACAAAGATACAGAGAAATAAATGACACTATCCCATTTTTAATAGCAACAACAAAAAAATACAATAAAATTAACCAAGGATGTGAAAGACTTATACAATGAAAACATAAAAATACTTGAGAAAGAAATTGAGAAGGACATGAGACAATGGAAAGACCTCCCATGCTCCTGGATATGAAGAATTAATATTGTGAAAGTGGCAATCTTGCCAAAAGCATTATATAGATTTAATGCAATACCAATAAAAATCCCAATATTTTTCTTCACAGAAACAGGAAAATATGATCTCAAAATTCATATGGAATGGCAGAAGGCCTCAGATACCCAAGCATACCCTCAGCAAAATAAACACCTCTGGAGGCATCACCATACCTGATCTAAAGCTATATTAAAAAGCCATAGTAATAGAAACAACATGGAACTTACATAAAAACAGGATCATAGATGAATGGAAAAGAATTGAGGACCTGGACATTAGGTCAAGTAACTACAGCTACTTGATAAAAAAAACTACAGCTACTGGAAAAAAGCATCTTCAAAAAATGGTGCTGGACAAACTGGATAACCATATGCAGGAAAATGAAACTTGAGCCACACATCTCACCATACACAAAAATCAAGTCCAAGTGGATCAAAGACCTCAATATAAGACCATCAACTCTGCTCTACTGGAAGAAAAAAATAGGAGGAACTTTCCATGATATAGGAGTGGGAAAAGACTTCCTGAACAAAACCCCAGTAGCTCAGTAACTTAAACAATCACTCATCCATTGGTATCTCATGAAGTTGAAAAGGTTTTTCACAGACAAACATGCAATGAGCAGAGCCAATAAATTACCCACAGAATGGGAGAAAATTTTTTCAAGCTACCCAACTCACAGAGGACTAATTTCTAGAATCTACAATGCACTCAAAAATCCATACAATGAAAGTTAAACAACCCACTCACAAAATGGAGGAGAGAACTGTACAGGGAGTTCTCAGAGGAAGAATACAAATGACAAACATACACTTAGAAAATGTTCAACATCCCTAATCATCAGGGAAATGCAAATTAAAACAACTATGAGATTCTACCTTACCCCCATAAGGATAGCAAACATTAAAAAATCTAATGACAACAAATCCTGGTGAGGTTGTGGAGGAATAGGAACCCTCATTCACTGTTGGTGGGAATGTAAGATGTTACAACCACTATGGAAAGTAATATGGAGACTTTTAAAAAGGATGACTATAGACTTACCAACAGACCCAGTTATTCCCTTACTGGTCATTTACCCTAAAAGCTCCATGATTCAGTTCAGAGAGATTTGCTGAACCATGTTTATAGCTGCTCAATTCATAATAGCTAAGAGCTGGAATCAATCTAGATGTCCATCATTAGATGAATGGATAACCAAGATGTAGTATATCTACAGTATGTAATTCTTCACAGCATCAAGGAAAAATGACACAATGAAATTTGAAGAAAAATGGTTCAACTTGGAACAGATCACTCTCAGTGAAAACACTTAATCACAGAAAGATAATTGTCACATTGTCTCATTAATCAGTGGCTCCTACTCTGAATCTGCCTGAGATGCTGACATACCTAATAAGCATATCAAGGACTGCACAATAGGGAGGGTGGGATGGAAGTGGAGGATAAAGGTGAGGGGGGGACAAAACACTGGACCCAAATTAAAATGGTACCATGAAATCCTATATCCTGAAAGACAGACTAAATGGTTGAATTTCATCAGGTCCTTTGAGGGAACACCTGAATCACAGGGCCCTGGAGAGGGTATGATGAACACTAACATTAATTTTCTCCTGTTTCTTTCTCTCTCTCCCTCTTCTTTCCCTTCTCTTTTTCTCTTTCATATTAACTATCTTTTTCTTCCTTCTTCTCCCTTTGTACTGGCCAATAACTCCCAGTACCAGCATGCAGTTAACATCCACAATGAGCTGTTGATCAGAAATACCTACA
Source organism: Orientallactaga sibirica (assembly GCA_036365145.1). Taxonomy (NCBI): domain Eukaryota; kingdom Metazoa; phylum Chordata; class Mammalia; order Rodentia; family Dipodidae; genus Orientallactaga; species Orientallactaga sibirica. Next base: position 52,267,929 of record JAEOAD010000005.1, read on the forward strand.
TGGTTTCTCAAAAGAAGACAGATTTCTGTCAGAGTACTTGAACACCCACCAAAAATTAATGGTAAGACCCTATTGCTGAAGACACCATATGCTGTTGGTATGGAACATGGAGTGACCTGGCTGGAATCTGGACAAGAGGCAGTCCCCAGATAGTTAGCTTGTATAGTGACAGAAGGGTGCTACATGAGCCACTGGGGAAATGGCCAGCATCTGCCCAAGAAACTTGTGGTCTAACTTACTCATCAGCAAACAACCTAATGTGATGGTCACACAAGTGCAATAGTGGCACACAGCCATGGTGGGTAACCAACTGCTCTTGATTTGGCTAACAGATCCACTCAGTGGAATGGAATTCATAGCTGGAACTGGGAAACAAGTCAGAACCATATCCAAAAAATCAGCCCACTCTCCAATACCAAGGTCCCACCAATAGTGGGCTACAAGAGGGCCTACACCTATTAAATTCTCTCTAAAATAATAATGGTTATCCCATTTATCTGGTGCTGACTTCACTCTCCATTGGAGAATCTGTTTCTCTTTTTCAGATGGTCACAGAACCTGAGGTTGAAAATCTGCCCATTGCCCCTCACCAGGGCCCCAGCTTAAACCATAGAGTAATTGGGGAAATGAACAAGAGTGCTGCTTTCTTGGTGAACCTGGTCCCAGCACAAGGGTGAAGGAGATAGACACAGAGAACACTCAACTTCTACCAAACCAGATATCCAGAGACACAGAGGCTCCCAAGACCTCATCAGTGCAGTAGACCTAAATGAATCCAACATGGCTCAAGGAAAATAATGGAAGAGGGGACAGAAAGATTGTTAGAGCCACAAGTTGGGACATTATGCCCAGAGACATTGCCTCTTTCCCATAACTGATGGCAACCCCCACAATGCACAACCCAAATTCCCCAAAGAGCAGGGTCCCTTCAGAAGGGGGAGGACAGGGAGGAGGGTAATGATGGTACCAACATGACTGTATACATACTTTGTACATGACTAATAAAAAAAAAAAAAAAAAAAACCTTTTGACCTCCTGATCAATTGCTTTTGTCTTCCAGGTCACAGGTTCTGTCTTCCAAAGGAGTAAGCATGTTACCGAGGGGTTCTAGAGAGAAGTTTTTATAAGCTTTCTTTGATTTTTGTTTTCTATTGTGTTATTTTTTATCATGTCCATCTCTTTTTTTGAGGTATGATTTCAGTTCAGGTTCTGATTTTCCTGATGCTTCCTGGAATTCATTCTTGTACTCAGTCAAGTCTTCATTAATTTTTTAAAATCAGATACAGACATATTTTGTAGGTAAACAACACATGTTGTTACCATACTTTCCCTCTGTTGTAGTTTGAATAGATGCCCCTAATATATTCAGTGTTTTATTAGTTTGTAGTTTGCATCTGCAGCCACCTGGCTGGAGGCAGTGTCACTGGGCGGATCTTAAGGTGTGGTGGTGGGTTTCAGATTTCAATCTAAAGGTATGCAAAGTATGGTTAGCTGGAGTTCCTGAAATGTGCTCTCGTTGTGTGGCTTTTTGGCTTTTGACTTTTGGCTTTTCTCTCTCTGCTTGGACCTGTGAAGACAGGCCAGCTTCCTCCCCCATTATGGAACTTCCCCTGGATCTGTAATCTTCAATAAATTCCTTCCTCCATATCTGTACCTGGTCTGGAAGTTCATCTCAGTGAACCTGAAGCAGTCTGCTACAGAAGTTGGTACCAGGAGTGGGGTTAGATGAATCTGACCACATGTATGTTGATCTTTTGGAACCTTTGTTTTAGAAGATTGGGCATGGACTTGGTGCTTGAAACTGAAAACACCTTCTGGAATGGTAAGCTAAGTTTTATGGACTATTCTGATGAGAGTTTTTAAGAATGCTAAGTGCAGACAATATTGAACTTTGAAGCTTGGCTTATGAGTTTTCTAAGGGGAAGGAAAGACTGCAGAAGACTTTGTTGGAACTGGGCCACTGGCATAAGGGATGGCTGCATTCTGATGCCCAGGCCAAGAGTGTTTGATCATGGTTAAATTTGTAATGGACTGATGTGCTTAGCTAAAGATATTGGACTGAGAGATTTAAGATTTTAAGTTGGAAAATCTCAAGCAAGTTAAAATTGGAGGTCCTGAGACTGGTTTTAGGTTACTGAAGCTGCTATTGTCAACACATTAGCAACCTTAAGGAAGATGGCCCAACTGCTTTACATTAAAACCTGAGGAAAGACTATGATAGAAATGCAAACTCTTTTGGGGAAGAATTGAATGGAGAAGGACCCTACTCTTCAAGGTTAAGATTTATTTTGACCCTGAATTAAGAATATGGCTGTGTCCTGCACACTTGATATTTGTTTTGCAAGCATAAAGAATTCATGGAGTGGTCATGAATTGCACATGGTTCTGTGAGCCACTGCTGAGATGTGGCATGAGGCAGGGGCATAATGCCCTGATAGGCTGAGAGCCTTTGGAAGATGGACTGTGGTTTGCATGGAGACCTGAAGATGTTTTGGATATACCAAGACTGTGAAAGGGCTACTATGGAGCACACTTTTGGCCTGGGATGGAAGTTTTCCCTGGCTACTTTGCCCAGCTGGAGGGGTGGAATTGGAAAACCTGGAGACTGTCAGTCTTGGGTTATATTGAACTTGAAGAGCTGAAGTCTGATGATTGCTTGATGGTGGTTGAGTTTGCATTGTTTTAGTCTCTCCTTACTATGCCTTAGACCAGTTAAAAATGTTTACTTTGTTTCTTTATATGTTAAAAATATTTAACTTGTTTTATTTTACAGGACCCAATATCTTAAGTTGGTAAAGACTGTGGGGACCTTTAAAATTGGACTGAGTACAATTTACAATGTGTGATAGTTATAAATATATTGGGGGCCAGGGGAAAAATGGGGTAGTTTGAATAGATGGTCCCCAATATATTTATTATTTTATTAGTTTGTAGTTTGCGTCTGCAGCCACCTGGCTGGAGGCAGTGTCACTGGATGGACCTTAAGGTGTGGTGGTGGGTTTGACATTTCAATCTAAAGGCATGAAAAGTGTGCCTAGCTGGAGTTCTTAAAGTGTGCTGTGTTGTGTGGCATTTTGGCTTTTTGGCTTTTAGCTTTTGGATTTTCTCTCTCTGCTTGGACCTGTGAAGACAGGCCAGCTTCCTCTGCCATTATGGATATTCCCCAGGATCTGTAAGGTTCAATAAATCCCTTCCTCCATATCTGTCCCTGGTTCATCTCAACAAACCTGAAGCTGTCTGCTACACCCTCCTCTATGCCCCTGTTTTGAAAAGGCCTTTCTCACTGGGGATGCAGGTCAACCCCATGGGGATTTTGGGTCATGCATTATGGCGCTGGTGGGGAGAGGCAATGTTTCTGTGCAAAATTTCCCAACTTGTGGCTCTAACAGTCTTTCTACTCCCTCTTCTGTAAAATTCCCTGAACCATGCTGGGAGCATTTTAAGTCTATTTCAGTGATGGGCACTTAGGAACCTCTGGATCTCTGGTTTGGTAGGTGTTGAGTTCCTCAGTGTCTATCTCCATCCTCCTTGTCCTGATATCAGGTTCACTAAGAAAGCAGCACTCTTGCTCATTTCCCCATTTACTCTGTGGTTTCAGTTAGGTCCAGGGTGGAGTGCACTATGTCATTTATCTCCTCAGGTCCAGCTCCCATCTGAAAAAGAGAAGCAGATTCTCCAATGAAGAATGAAGTCAGCACCAGTTAAATGGAATAACCATTACTAATTTAGAGACAATTTAAAGGTTGTAGACCCTCTTATAGCCCAAGGTTAGTGCGAGCTTGACAATGGAAAGCAAAATCATTATTTGGATATGATTATGACTTGTTTCCCAGTTCCAGATATGGTTTCCTTTCCACTGAGCAGATGTGTTAGCCAGTCCAAGAGCAGTTAGTACCAAATTGGTATACAATTGGGTTATAAACTCAGATACACAGATTGTGGAGATTGCAAGTACATCAAAGGTATCTGGGAACCTGGGAGGTGGGGAACTGGGAGCTCTGGCCTACTCATTCTACTTGTTCATACTCTTCAGCACACTCAGGTCAGGGTTTGGGGAACTAGGAACTGGAAAGCTGTAGATCCAGGGTCAAGAGTCCAGCTCCTACAGTGACTCATACCCTTTTGGCTCAGTAGAATAGGGTTTGGGTACCCAGGGTCTAGTCAACCAGGAAACCAGAGCAAAAGGCCTGTTTCTGCAGCTGAATTTTAGGGACCATGCCACCTCATGGCACCAGCCAGGTTACTAGGACCAGGAACTGGAATGTGGGGAACCAACCTGGAGCTCTGGCCTCCTCACTCTGGGGTCACACCATCTGAAGTAGAGGATCCAGGAGTCAGGGACACAGGGGCCATTCAATCAGGAAGACAGAACAAGGGGCCTGCTTCTGTATCAAGCTTGCAGTATCCAGGAAGCCCCAAGTTAGCAGCAGCGGAACCAACTGGGACCAGGGAATAGGCAAGCACACCCTCCAGAGCAGATTATGTTTGATAGTCCACTTTAACATGCAAGATGATATGTTAGGTAATAGATAAATAAACCAAAACTCAGAATAATTTGAACCCAGAAGAGTATCTGCTAATATGGTGGGTTTTTTTTTTAATATTGTGGGATGTTTTTATCATATTTTGAAACTTTGTATGGAATGAGGCTCTCTAGAATGAGTGTGTGGAGAAATGGGCCTATGTCATGCCACCTCATCAAATAAAATCTATGAAGAGAAGAGGCAACTAGCACAGTGAGTGGTGGATAGAACGTGGCCAGTGAAATTAGGTATTAAGTAGATAAGGTAACTTTTGCCATTATCTAGTATGTAAATAAATGACATACAAGTAAAGATAGAAGAATCCATAGTAGTTCTCAATAATTGCCAGATTTTGAGGGAGATGGTAACTTTCCTCCTTCATCCCTCTCAATAGACTGCCATGATTACTTGAACTCTAGAATTAAAATGTTGTTTAATCATAGGATGAGACTAGGATATATAAGCCTGAGCTTCTACGGGTCCAAGGTTGACAACTTTAGGTAGTATGATTCAAAGGTAGACCTGAATAAGTAGTTTGACATGTAGTGAGCTCCTTGAAAAACAAGTACTCTTATCCACCCTCAATTTTTTCTCTGTATACACAATTTTATAACAGTGGAAAACTGTAGAGGAGGAGGCTGGCACAGTGAATAAGATACCAGCTTTAGAGGTCAGAAGACTGCTTTTTCATGTCCCATCTATCACTTTATGAACCTCAATAGACAGCTTTAGGTTCACGGAGATGAACTTCCAGACCAGGCAAAGTTATGAGGAAGGGATATTTATTGAAGCTTACAGATCCAGGGAAGTTCCATAATGGCAGAAGAAATTGGCCTGCTTTCACAGGACTAAATACAGAGAGAAAAGCCTCATACCAAAAGCCACACAACATAGCACACTTCAGGAGCTCCACCTGGGCACACTTTGCATATCTTTAGAATGGAATCTCAAACCCACCACCACACCTTAGGGCTTTACCCTAAGACACACCCAGCAACACAGCCTCCGGCCAGGTGGCTGCAGATCCAAACTACAAGCTAATAAAACAATGAATATATTGGGGGCCATCTATTCAACCTCCATATAAGTGCTCTTATCCACCCTTAATTTTTCCTTTACATACACAACTTTGTAACAGTGGAAAACTATGAAGGAGGACAGCTGGCACAGTGACTAAGATATTAGCTTTAGAGGTCAGAAGATTGCTTTTTCATGTTCCATCTATCACTTCATGAGCCTCAATAGTGCAGCAGTAGGGTGACATTTTTACTCTGTCAGTCAGTTCATGTCACTCTGCTCAGATTCCTTCATTAGCTAAGTGCCTCCACAAAATAAAATACACAGCTCTAATCCAATGATACCCTAACTAGTTGGTACATTCCCGTTCCTTTAATATTTTCTTCTCCTTTCACCTTCTTTCAGATACCATATATGCGATGAGCATACAACATGCTTTAGTCTTTCTGATTTTGTTGACACCCTCCCTTCTCTCAAAGTGCCCCGCCCCCTTTCAGGGAATCCTTAGCTCTTTGTCCAAAGTTACTTGTCCTTGAACCTCCTACTCCAATGTGTTGAGCATCCTAATAGGACTGGCACAGTATGACTATCTCTACCTATACTTACACTGAATTCATTTATTCTTTTTCTAGCATGTAAGCTCCCAAATAGAATTTGTATTGTGGGTCTTCTCTTGTACAATACCTCTAGGAACCAGAACCGAGACTGGTACATAATGAGCATTCAGTGAGTATGTACTGGATGAGTGATTTAGATGATGTTCATAAGCCATATATGTCTAATATATTGCATGATGATTACAAATGATTGCATGGTTATTGTTACTATCATTACTATGAACATTTTGATTAAATTCTTTAAATACTGACTGGAGTCAAATCTAAGACATTAACATATCTTGTTATATTAGTCTTTGACACAATATCATTCGCCTGCTTTATTTGGCTTCTTTGAAGTCTGGAGATTTAGAGCCCTAAGCGAGGCTTGTGAAGCTAAGAGCTGTACCTTCAGCATAGCAGGAACTATATTTAGCTCAGCTCTTATTGAGGTGTGCTTCTCTCTGTGCATGAGAGGGGCTTGTAGAACACATAAATTTTCCAAGTACATCAGCTAGGAAACGAGGCTGTGTTACTAAGACAATAAATCAAACCTGAGGAACTTGTATATTATGTTCCAAATTACCCAAACTATTGACCACAAAGCTAGATCCCTTTTAGTTTCCTACCCCTGCTCATTTGTTAGATGGTTCAGTCTTAACTCTTACCTAAGATTATAACAGCAAACCATACTAATTGAAAAGTTATCACATGATAAAAATAACAAGACAGAGACTTACAGGATGTCAGGAACTCTGATAAGGATTCCTTAGTGATCATATTCCTTACCACTGCAATCCCTCTGCTATGAACTGAATTTTCAATACAAACTTCATAGGTTTATACATGAAGGTCCTAAACACCAGTGCCATGCTGTGTGAAGTGTCAATACTTTCCCAGTTGGAACTGGTACTTCAATGCCCTGGATTTCAATAGACACATAAGTGCCATACCTGCCATGGAATTAGTATGCATTTCTACCAGTGGTAACCAATAACTGTCTATACTATATATTTTACATAAGTTAATAGGGTAGTTGATATTCATTGTGGGATAAAATTTTAACTTGACTGAAAATTTATTTTATAGAGATATCTGGCCAATCACTTTTACTAAATGACAGTTAATCTGATGGTCTTTGGGTGGTAAATTAAATGCTTAGTTTGTTTATTTAGATTTTTGTCATTCTGGACAGTGTTATTTCTGTGCCATCTGGTAGGAAGAAATTTTAGTGGTTATGATAATGTCTAGGTCAGGGTCAATAGTGGTTGAGAGGAAGGTGGTAGCAGTGGATATACAGATAAGATCACTGAAAATGTAACCTTTTATAGAGCTAGCACCAGTAGATCTTGCTGAGTTCAAGACTGAAGATATTGGTAGGAGTGGTAAGAATTGAAAAAGAAAATTTCAGTTAGACTGATTATCATTGACTTGGATAACAAAGACTGGTTTGTACAATAAGAAATCTCAACCCAGTCCAAACAGGTAAGAATAACACAAATTCATCTTTGTCATTGTCTTTCTCTTTCTACTATGTTCCCCTCCTTCTCCTCCTCCTAGCACTTCTTTTCTTCTCTTGTTTCCAACTAGGATTATATACAGGAGTTACTTTCACTTTGCATTGGGTTTGCTGGAATAGAAAACAATTTCAATGAATCTTGAGTTTACATTTGAATGTTGGAGTGGAAGAGACCATAGCATCAGTTCAGTCATTCACATAAATGGCTACTGCTCTGTTTTACTGCAATTGTCAAAGATGAATACCTTATTCATCAATGTTTCATGGTATGTTAAGACAGACAAGTCTGTCATAGTCTTGGGTATTTTTTATATGAGGACTGTAAAGACAAATACTTAACTCATTTTTAGGAAAAAAAATTGGACAAAAGAAGCTAGAAGACAGTCAACTATCGATCAGAATTTTGTAACAGGACAGTGACACCAGAGTGGAAGTCATACCATTGTAATGGGATGACTACAAAAAAGAGCCCAAATGACCCTTAACTCTAATACATACAGAGTCACCCTCTGGTCCCAGAGAATAGTTGTCCAAATTAAAAATTAAACAAATATATGGATAGAAAGAAATACTTTAAAAGCCTGGTAATGTCAAATGAGCAACATAGCAGTGTTGCATGGTCAACAAGAAGCAACTAAACCTACAAATGCACTTAGCTAGTATTTCTAAGCTTCTTGCCCTGGAACTGGTGCCGCTGTTGCTATTGTGGTTGTTATTGTTGACTTTGTTTTTGTTATTTTGTTTTCTCATTGTTTCTTGCCCTTTAAGGACTGATCAGATAATTGGGAAAGACTCATCTTTTTCTCAGGCCCTGTGAGGTCCTTGTCTTACAAACTTGGATGCTGGTAGAAATGGTTCAATATGGGGATGTGAGACTGTACACAGGTTACAATTCAAGCTAGGGGACCACAAGTAGGGAATAAGAGGTAATGTGAAGGGGGAAAAAACAAAAAGAACATGTAGTATGAAAGCAGAAAGAAAGCTAAGTAAAAGGGGGAAATAAGTGGGGAAAGGGATGGAAACAAAGGTTAGAAATAAAATTCATTTGAAAACACCATAATGAAACCTAATTATTTGTAAGGTGATTTTTTTTTACAGATGGTTTTTTAAAAAAAGAAATGGTATAATCTGAGAAGTTGAGTTGCTAGGAAATACAGCATTTTGTGAAGGTTTTTGGTCCTTTACCACATCATGGAGGTAATATGAACTAAAAATAAATAAAGTCACAGAGAATATTCTAATTATGAGCCAAACTCAATGATTGAAACCTAGCAATATCACCCTACAAGTCAGGATAATTTTTGCTGAATTTACTTGAATTAAGCATATGAGGGCTGGAGAGATTGCTTAGTGATTACGGTGCTTGCCTGTGAAGCCTAAGGACCCATGTTTGATTTACCAGATCCCACATAAGCCAGATGCACAAAGGTGAGGCAAGTGTAAGGTTGAACATGCCCACTAGGTGGCACAAGTCTTTGGTGTTCAATTGCAATGGCTGAGGTCCTGGCGTGCCATCTCTCTCTCTCTCTTTATCTCTGTTTGTCTCTCTCCCTGTCTCTTAAATAAAAAATTAAATTATACATATGAAACTGTTCATAGTTCCCTTCCCTACCCCTGCTTCAAGCCCTTCTCTGATTTTAAAAGCATCTAGCTTTCACATCTTTCTTGGTTAGTATTGTACACCCCACAGACTGCATCTTCTAAGCAGATCTTCAAGTTTGAAAGACAGATTAGTCCTATACATCCTGAAGATGTGTCTGCCAATTGAAGACATCCAGTGGAGGACATTATTATCTTCACTGAGATGGGAAAATGAGTGCATTTTTACAAAGGAGAAAACTCAAAGGATAATGTTTACAAAAAACAAGAAAAGCTAAATAATAAGAAATGAAACAGCCCAATCAAAATTTGGGCTATAGAACTGAATAGAGTTCTCAAAAGAAGAACTACAAATGGCCAATAAACATCTAAAAACATGTTCTAGGTACTTAGCCATCAGGGAAAGACAAATTAAAAGTGCTTTGAGATTCTATAACAATCCTGTCAGAAATGCTATTAACAAGAAATCAAAGGATAATAAATGCTAACATGTGTGTGGAGAAAGAGGAACACTTCTCCATTTTTCATCAGAATGTAAACTGGTATAGCCATTATAGAATTTTGTATGGAGGTTCTTGAGACACTTAAAAATAGATTCAGGGGACTTCCGGTTAAGATGGCGACATAGGAACCTCGCCAAAAGAGGGTAGCGAACAAAAGCAAAACAAACCCCAGCAAAATACACTTTTCTACTAAAAAGTGAGGTACATAGTAAACTTTCAAGCCCAGCAGAGAAGTAGGAGAGATCCAGAGCGTCTGGAGCCGCCCAAGTGGGCAGAAGTAGCTCCAAAGCTGCCGCGGCTGCCACGGCAGTGGCGCGGCTAGGCTCCGCCTGAGCCGGCTGAGCTGCAGGATTTTTAAAGCCAGGTGAGGGGATTTTTTCCACTCACACCGCCTCCTCACAAACTCAAGAAACGTGGAAGGAGGACGGTAGAGACCAACAGAGAGGCTTGTGAGGAAGAGGATCGCGTGGAGGAGCAGATGGACTTCAGCCGCCATTCACAGCCTCCCCTCCCCCACCATGAGTGCAAGCACGGCAAGCAACAGAGACTTGGGAAGAGCTCACCAGCAGCATCGGCTGCAGGGAAAGCAGAGACCAACAGACGCAGCCTGACTTCCTGAATCCACAACACAGCAAAGGAACAAAGCAGCCGTGCAGCATAGCTGTGATCAAACCCGTTCCAAAAGGTAACTTGGTTTTCACCAGGTTAGTACTCACCAAATAAGCCTGGTATATAATCCTGACGGATGGTAAGATCTGACATTCCTAAATAAGCTATATTCTAGGCTGCTCATTTGTTGCTTCCTGATTTGTTTCCTCCTCTGTCATTCATTGGGGATGGGTCTCTCTTGATCACAAGCTGACCTTGGTACTCTCTACAATTCAGAAATCTTAGCCTCCCAGTTGACAGGATTAAGGGCGTGGACTAACACATATCCTTAGGAACTGTGACTTTGTTAGAGGATCTGTTTGTCATAATACCTGCTTTTGCACAAATACTCTGTGCTGTATTTCATTGAAGGGGTACATTGTTGAGTTAAATTTTTGGATTTTGACTGTATTCTGTTCCATTCACCCCACTTGATACTCTCATAGCAGGCAAGGGTCACTTCTGTGATTACTTTGAGAGCCTTAAGAACCACACTTAACACCTTAAACTCCTACACTGGAGATATATAATATCAGATTGATTGATACATCTAATATTACTGCAGATATTTAGAAAACCCAAGCATTAAATTAATTCAAGATGCAAAGATCTCTACATTACAATACAAGAAACACAAAACATCCAGACAATATAAATCCACCAAAAAGTATTAATATATCAGAAATGACCTTCAGTGAGGCTGACTTAGAGGACATCCCCGAGAAAGATTTCAAAAGAATGATTATAATTATGTTCAAAGAACTCAAAGATGAAATGAAAGGGTTCAAAGACCTCAAAGAAGAAATCAAAGGATTCAAAGAACACACAGAAAACCAATTTAATGAAATAAGGAGGTCAATACATAAATATGGAAATAGCTTAAAGAATAAAGAAAACCCACACAGAAATGCTAGCAATAAAGAACACAGTCAGTGAAATAAAAACCTCTGTAGAAAATCTCTCTAGTAGAATGGATGAAGGAGAGAACAGAATATCTAAACTAGAAGACCAAGTAGCTGATCTAATACAGTCCAACAGAGAGAAAGACAAAATAATAGGAAGGTATGAATGGGAATTTCAGGATATTTGGGACACTATGAAAAGATCAAACATAAGAATTCAAGGGATATTAGAAGGAGAAGAATTTCACTCCAAAGGCATAGTAGGTGTTTTCTACAAAATCATAGAGGAAAACTTCCCCCAAATTGGGAAAGAGATGCCAATGCAGATACAGGAAGCCTTTAGAACACCAAACAGACAAAACCTGGAAAGAACCTCTCCCCGCCATACTATAATTAAACTACCAAACATACAAACTAAAGAAAATATATTAAAAGCAGCTAGAGAGAAAAAGCAAGTGACCTACAAAGGGAAGCCCATCAGACTCACAGCAGATTACGCAACACAAACTTTAAAACCCAGAAGAGCCTGGAGTGATGTATTCCAAGTTCTCAAAGATAAAAACTGTCAACTGAGATTACTTTATCCTGCAAAACTATCTATCCAAATAGATGGAGAAATAAGGACATTCCACAACAACGACAGGCTAAAGGAATTTTTGGCAACTAAACCAGCTCTACAGAAAATACATGCAGGAATCATTCATGCTGAGGAGAAAGCAAAGCACACAAAACAGGAAATAGGGGAAAATAAACCATACTCAAATAACAGTTAAAAGAAGTGAGTAAAGGGAAAACAGGAAAAACTAAAAAATAAGAAGAATGGTGAGAATAAACACATATATGTCAATAATAACTCTTAATATCAATGGCCTCAATGCCCCTATCAAAAGACACAGACTTACAGACTGGATTAAAAAGCAGGATCCTACCATCTGTTGCCTCCAGGAAACTCATCTCTCAATAAAAAAAATGAAAAAATTCTGAAATGGAAACCAAAAAAAAAAAAAAAAACAAACAAAAAAAAAAAAAGTTGGTTATTTCAAACAAATGGGCTTAGAAAACAAGCAGTTGGTTCTATTTTAATTTCTGACAAGATAGACTTCAGAAAAATCGGACAACATTTGCCTCTAAGTTTGAAAAATAAAGAAATGGATGAACTTGATTCATATAACTACCAAAATTAAAAAGAAGAGATAAACCATTTAAATAGAACTATAACAACAACAGGATTCAAGCAGTTATAAAATCCTAAACTAATATAAGCCCAGGCTAAGATGGGGCTGCTGAATTTCATCAAACATTCACTGAAGATCTAACACCAATGCTTCTCAAACTTTTCCATAAAACAAAAGTAGGAACTGACTACCAAAATCCTTCTATGAAGCCAGCATCACTGATAGGTCAAACCAGACAAAAAATAAACAGAAAATTATAGACATCTGCATTAGCATGGATGCAAAAATTCTCAACAAAAATGGCAAACAGAATACAAGAATTTATCAGAAAGATTATTCCATGACCAAATGCTTTATCCCAGAGATGTAGGGATTTTTCAACATACACAAATCCATAAATTTAATAAAATATATAAATGGTCTGAAGGACAAAAATCAAATCTCAACAAATGCAGAAAAGAAATTTGACAAAATCCAAACCCCTTCATGACATTGTATTACAGAAACTTGGATTAAACTGCATATCTTAACAACTAAGAAAACCTACAGCCAACATAATAAGAAACTCATGGGGACTAAAAAACTTGACTATTTTCCTCTAAATTCAGGAACAAGACAAGGGTGTCCACTTTCCCACTACTATTTAATATAGTACTGGAAGTCTTAGCCACAGCAATAAGGCAAGAGACACTTAAAGGGGATACAAATTGAAGGGAAGAGATCAAATTATCATTATTTGCAGAAATTGATTCTATACCTAACAGACCTAAAGTCTCTACCTGCAAACTGTTGAGCTGATAAACACTTTTAGCAATGTAGCAGGATACAAAATAAACACACAGAAATCAGTAGCTTTTCTATATACTAACAACAAACGTGCAGAGGATGAAATCAGGGAATCTCTCCCATTCACAATTGCCTCAAAAAAAAAAAAAAAAAAAACCTTGGAATAAACTTAACCAAGGAAGTGAAGGATCTCTACAATGAGAACTTTAAAAAACTCGAGCGACAAATTACAGAAGACACAAGGAAATGGAAAGACATCCCATGCTCCTGGATTGGAAGAATCAATATTGTGAAAATGTCAATCTTACCAAAAGCAATCTATACATTTAATGCGATCCCTATTAAAATCCCAATAGCTTTATTCACGGAAATAGAAAAAACAATCCTAAAATTCATCTGGAAACACAAAAATCCTCGAATAGCCAAAACAATTTTGCGAAACAAAAATCAGGCAGGTGGTATAACCATACCTGATTTTAAGTTATATTACAAAGCCATAGTAACAAAAACAGCATGGTACTGGCACAAGGACAGATAGATCAATGGAACAGAATAGAAGACCCAAATATTGATCCAAGCAGCTACAGCCACCTGATTTTTGACAAAAATGCCAAAAATATTAATTGGAGAAAAGATAGCCTCTTTAACAAGTGGTGTTGGGAAAACTGGACATCGGTATGTAAAAGGATAAACATGGATCCTTGTCTCTCTCCATGCACAAGAGTCAAGTCCAAATGGATCAGGGACCTTGATATCAGACCTGAAACTCTGAACCTGCTAGAGGAAAAGGTAGGGGAAACCCTTCAACATATTGGCATAGGTAAGGACTTTCTGAATATAACCCCAATTGCTCAGGGAATAAAACCACTAATCAACCAATGGGACCTTATGAAATTACAAAGCTTTTGTACAGCAAAGGACACTGTGAATAGAGCAAAAAGACAACCTACAGAATGGGAGAAAATCTTTGCCAGCTATACATCTGACAGAGGATTAATATCCAGAATATACAAAGAACTCAAAAAACAGAATAATAAGAATTCAAACAACCCAGTTAAAAAATGGGCTATGGAGCTAAATAGAGAATTCACAGAAGATGAAATACAGATGGCATATAAACATCTAAAAAAGTGTTCCACATCCTTAGCCATCAGGGAAATGCAAATTAAAACCACTTTGAGATTCCATTTCACTCCTGTCAGAATGGCTACCATCAAGAAAACAAATGACAATAAGTGTTGGCGTGGATGCGGAAAAAGAGGAACACTTCTACACTGTTGGTGGGAATGTAACCTGGTCCAACCATTGTGGAAATCAGTGTGGAGGTTTTGAGACAGCTAGAAATAGATTTACCATATGATCCAGCTATAGCACTCCTAGGCATATATCCAGAAGACTCTCTTCTCACTACCTTAGAGATACTTGCAAAACCATGTTTATTGCCGCTCTATTCACAATAGCTAGGAAATGGAAGCAGCCTAGATGTCCCACCACAAATGAATGGATAATAAAGATGTGGTACATTTACACAATGGAGTTCTACTCAGCGGTAAAGAAAAATGAAATTATGAAATTTGCAGGAAATGGATGGATCTGGAAAGGATTATACTAAGTGAGGTAACCCAGGCTCAGAAAGCCAAACATCACATGTTCTCTCTCATATGTGGATCCTAGCTACAAATAGACAGACTTGTGTGTGAACTGGAACCAAAAATTGGTACCAGAAACCAGTAAGCTGGTAAAAGGCTATAAGGGCCAGAGGAAAGGGAAGGACTGAAGTGTATGGTATTGCACATATGTAAGTGGAAGGACTGATTACAATGAGGGAATGGCCTAACCAAGGCCATGGGTAGAGAATGCATAAAAAAAGAAGGGCAGGGGAGGGTCAATCTAATTTCAAAAGATTGTGAATAAGACTTATGTAAAACTACTTTTTTGAATAATGGTACATCTAGAAGCTGTAGACTGTTACTAGAAAATTTTCAGTACCTGGGATGGGATACCTTCCAGTGAGTTGTTGGCCAAGGAGGTCCCGGTAGCCTCCAAAACATTAAAGGCTTTTGCCAAAGCCCTTGGTTTCCCTGAGAAACAGATAGTAAGACCCTATTGCTGAAGACATCTCTTGCCTGAGAGGCAAGGTCACTGAGAAAGCAAGCTGGTGCTGAGCAGAAAACCTTCTCCCTGTAGACCAGCCAACTGAAAGCTGGAAAAAGCTGCACTGCATGCAGAGTATGGGAGACAGAAGTCATCAGCAGTGAAAACAGTGGACGCTGAATATTCAAATTTGGCCAGACAGGCCCAAAGACTGAATGGGTGCAATAGTGGCATGTCTACTCATGGGGTAACCAACTGCTCTATAATTGGACTGAAGGCCCTCTCTACGGGAGGGAATACATACCTGGTACTGAAAAACCTAAGCAAAGTCTCTATGGTAGGTAAGGTCATAAGCCTTAGGGGTATAAAGCATGCCCTTATCTAAATGTATATACTATTCCCACCAAGCTGCCCGGAAAATACTACACTTAATGCTCATATTCACATATTAATGCTACTCTCACTTCTGGTTAGAGAAGCTTCTCTTTTCAGATGGCGATGACCACTGGGATGATCCAAAAGGCAACATAGTGCTGAGAAGAAGGGATGGAGAAGTGCCCAGCACTGAAACATCTCTGTCACACCCTCCAAGGCTCAGGGATCATTGCAGAAGAGGGGGCGGATAGAATGGAAGAGCCAAAGGAAGGGTACGACTCCCTACAATGCAACTGCCCAGACAGAACTTGGCCTTGATATCCATGACCTTGCTGTGCCTAGCAATACCTCCGCAAGACCCTCATAGTAGAAGTAAAAGAGGATGACATCATATTAAAAAAAAGAGACTAATGGAGAGAGGGAGGGGATATGATGGAGAGTGGAGTTCTAAAGGGGAAGGGGGGGAGGGGAGGGAAAAATACGCACCTTTGGTATGTAAGTATGTTTTGTTGTCAATAAATTAAAAAAAAATAGATTCAACATGTGCCCCAGCTTATACCATTCTTTGGCATATACCCTAAAGACTCTACCCATTCTTCATTCACATTGCTGCTGTATTCCCCATAGCTTGGAAATAGAATCAGCTTGGATGCTCTTCAACTGATGGATGGATAATGCAGGTATGGTACATTTACACAATGGAGTTTTATTCAGCTCTAAAGAAAAATAAAGTTATGAAATTTATAGGGAAATGTATGAATATGGAATAGATTATATCAAGTGAGGTAAGCCAAACCCAGAAAGTCAAATGCCACAGATTCTCTCTCATATGTACATCCTAGCTTCAGATGTTTAGGCTTGTATGTGAATTGGAATAAAGTCAATTGTAGAGACCAGGAATCTAGAGAGGGGCTGTGAGGGAGGGAAGGGAGGGGAGGTCTTTAGGGAAGGGTATATAAGACATGTAAGTAGAGGTGCAGACTACTGGGTGGCATAGCTAATAATATGTATGTTAAAAAAGAGAGTTTGGTCAGAAGTATCTTGTGAAGTATCTGCTGAAGAACCAAATCTAGAACCTATGGCCTGGGAAATCATATACCCTAGGGGAGAACTCCTAATGTTGTCTGACTAAATGGATATATTGTGTCCACCAAACTGCTCTCTAAATAATTATTTTATGTCCATATATTAATGCTTCTCTCATTTTTGTTTAGAGAAGCTTCTGTTTTTAAATGGTGGTAATTACTGGGGTGACTCAAAACTCACCAAAATGCAAAGAAGGGACAGTGGAGTCTTCAGCACAAAATGAAACATCTCTGTCACACTTTGTAAGGCTCAGGTACCTTTGTAGAATAGGTGGCAGAAAGAATGTGAAAGCCAAAAGAAGGGGGGGAGTGCTTACAATACTGTCTTTCAGAAACAAAGTGACTTTGATATTCATGACCTTATAGTGACTGATGCTATCTACACAAGACCTGCATATAGTAAGGGGAAAATGATGACATCACAATAGAAAAAGAAGGAGGAGGAGAAGGAGAGAGAGGACGAGGAATTCAATGGAGAGGAGATTTGAAAGGGAGAAAAAGAAGAGTGGTTGGAAGGCATTATCATCATGGTATATTGTTAATATGGATGTTAATTATGGATGTTGTCAATAAAAACAGTTTAAAACAAGGTTAAACAAACTCAAAAGAGATAGTAGCATTTATCAAACTTTAGTGATTTTTCTAATATTAGCTTACTTGGGCTTTCCTGGGAACTTTGGAAGTCCTCTGGAAGACCTTTCAGGGATATATTACAGGAGATGATAAAAGTGCAGGTCTCTATTTTTACCCCCGCACAACAAATGACAGAAAGTCATATTCTAATTACACAATTATCCGATCTATATAAATTGTTGAAAGTAGGTGTCAATGATGAGGGTTGGAAGGGATATCAATCCCTTGTGCTTACCTCTTGGATGTTTATCTTTGCCTATGAATATAAAATATACATGCTATGGATTTCATTTTGAGAGGACAAACTTCTTAAACACCATTTGGATAGAGAAGTACTTACTATGCACTATTCACTTTCATAAGCATTTTACATACAATGAGATATTTAATCCTCTTATGGAGATTTAAAGATAAGAATAAAAAACCTCAAATATAAGTAGAAACTAAACTTTGATGGAAGTTGATGAGTTATTGTGGCTGCTAAGAATGCATAGTCTGAATTAGAAATCAAATGGGTATGATTCTTGGCTAACTACTTGCCCTAAACTTTGCTTTAATCCACTTGCCTAGGGGAATTGTTTGTTTTTCATATAGTCATTTCTCTTTCACACAGAGATATTTAAATTATTTTGATTTTTTAATTTTATTTTTTTAGTTAGCTTTACAGTTTTAGGTTTTTCAAAGTCTTATGGAATTAAGACAGGAAGGGGAGGCAAGAAGGAGTTAAAAAAAGGAAAATAGATCATGTGCCATAGAAAACCATTGTAGTGAGTTTGTAGAGACACTGTCAGGATTAGTGTGGGCCAAGTAGAGGGCTGTGATTCTTATCTGAATAATCATTGAGGGTTTTCCTCTGCAGTTCCTAAGGATCAAGTTTTAGTGTTAGGGACAGGTCACTGGAGAGCTAGGGCCACATTCAATAAACTGGGGATCCTTTAACTCAGAGTTTAGTACATGTACAGCCATGAGTTTGTATTAAATGTAGAGAGGATGTATTACATGTTTGTTCTTAACCTTCCCAAGAGCATTTTATAGATGTCAAGAACTCTCATCTGGAATCTCATCTGCCATCAAACTGTGGACTAAGGCCAAAATAGGCCCATATCTGTTCTTGTATGATCTTCAAGCCAACAATGGGTTTCATATCATGAAAGCATTATAAAAAATATGAAGAAAGATGATGAATGACAAAACTGTTTGTGGTCCTCAAAACCTAAAATATATGAGATAGGTTTTCTAAGAAGCAGACACTGACCCAGGCCAAGGATACAAGTAGCTTCTCAGGTCCTATATACTCTTGTAAAGGACAATGTGGGGAAGGAGGCAAGATTGAACAGAAAGGGATTTTGACTAAAATATGTATGTAATGACAGGGAAATAAGGGTAGAAGAAACAAAATTGGCCTACGATGGCCTTAGACCATGAGCTGCTCTGCCAAGTCTCAGTTGGACCAAAGGAGAGTTCCTGGGTGGGTGTCCCTGTGGAAGAGCCCCACTCTGAGCAGGAATGCCCCCTCTCCCAATAAGCCCCCCCCACAAACTGTTGGGTCATCTTGGATCAAGAAACCCTCCCCTCAATGCTATTGACCCTGAGGGCATTACCATGCTTCTGAGTGAACTCCATGAGGCACCTTTAATAAACTTAGATACAATGAAACACAGTGGGAAGAAGTTCTAAGAAACGCTTGCACTCAAATATGTTTTTTTTCCCCTGATCTATGAGAACAAAATTAGCTATTCATTCCTTTAAGGATGTATTGCTCTTTCCCTGGCAGCCTCCTAAGTGCTTACTCAGAAGGGGAACACACCATGTGCTTAATGTCTTAAATGAATCAGTTTTATTCATTTTTCTCCATTAGAAGAGGAAAAGTTGTGTCATGAGTATTAAGACCTTAATTCCTTAGAATGAGAAAAAACTTAAGGAATACTCATTTATATAAGCTCTCACCCAAAGTTACAGAGGCAGAAATTAAAATGAGGCATGGTTGGATAAGACTGATGAAATCACTAGTGAGAAATATAGAAAGAGGGGGACACATTTTTTCTTTACTGAGAACTGTTTGGTTTTCATGTAGTCTCACAGAATTGGTAGGGTGATTTGTACTGTGTCTCCACCGCTGTAAGGCTTCATTATCATTTCTCCCTGAGTGTCTGCCAATCACAAAGCAGTCAGAATGACTTTGCTAAATTTTTGGTTTATGACATTCCTTTGCTAAAATGTTTTATCTTCATTGTTATGCACAGTGATGCCCTAGAAATCCATCTCCACTCACACCTTTAGCTGTCTCCACCTCCCCCATGTCTTGTAAGACAGGATGAAGTGTGTCCTCCAATTTGCCATAGCACATATTTTAGATTATGCATTTTATTAACTTCTTTCAGTTCTTTGCTCAAATAACTCAGTTAAGTATTTTATAATAATTTTATTTAAAAACCCTCCAAAGGCTTTTTTTCTCATACTTCTATGCTTTCTTTTTTTCCTACCAGAAAGATCAAATTCTTCCTCTATTAAAATATTGATACAAGAAAGCAGATATTTTTATATAGTTTGTTCTTTGGTGTTTATCTAATTCCTAGGAAGTTATTGATTAGATGAAAGGTATTCAGTAAGTTTTTCTGGAGAAAATTCAGTAAATGAGCTAGATCTTTTGTTATTTTTAAAAATATAGCCAAAAGGGCTTATTTTGAGATTCAAAATACTTAATGCCAAAAATATTGAAATTAGTCAGAAGGTTTACTATGGTTTAGTGCAACATCTCATGTATAGTTGTTAATTTTCCTTGTCAGACCAGTGGGAACTACTATTTAAAATATATTCCTTACTGAGCTATGCATGCCCAAATATATAAGCTTGGATTTTTTGACTCCTTTAAAAATTGATGAAATTATGGAAATGAAAACCTCTTAGCCTTTATGACTACTTTAGTTTGCTCAGTAAAATGGATTTCAGATGCTGAAACATTTCACCCTCAAATGGGGCCTTTCAAAATCATTCCCTGACATTTTCACTCATGCAAGTGCAAATTCCTCCCGATTTATGGAGAGTTGAAGCATGTTAAAAATCCAGGCTGTTCTCAATTATTCTAGGCTTGTTATGCCATCATCAAATTATGCAAGACTATTTTTTTTACCTTCTTTTTCATCCCACCTTTAGTCCCAAAAATAGTATTAGAATTTCTATCCAAAATAAGAAAAGGTAAAAGAAACTAGTAGGTGAAAGATGAATCAGGTAATTTTAATGTTAGTGCCTATTTAAGAAGTTGGATAGGAGCTAAAAGCCTTGGAGATTACCTAAAAATTCACTGTTTGGGGTCAAGAAAAAAGAATAAAATATGGAAAGACAAAAACATGTGCTTAATTCTAATGTAGATACCATGGATTCATCTAACTTCTTTGATTCAACTAACTTCTTTGTCTTTATCTCTTTCTTTCTACACACACACACACACACACACACACACACACACACACACGCATATTTTATATATGTTATAATATGATATAATATATTATACATTAATATATGATAATATAATATGTTATATTATCATATAATAATCTGATAGGCAATAAACTGATTGCCTATCATATTATTAACTCATTAGTTCATTTAGCAACATTCATTGAATCCTTAACATGGCCAGTCTCTGGAAATACAAGTGGGTTAATATAGTCTTCTCCTCAGTGACTTCCCAGGTAAGGAATATAGGTCGTCAAAAATGTATTTAATATAGTATAGCATTCTACAAAATGTAAATAAGAAGGTACACAGTGGGAAGTGTTGCTGACATCTGGGAAGACCTTCCAGTTAAATGATGAGGCATAAGAGCCTAAAAATCTGGCTATAATGGAGGGACCCAGAGAAGAAAACAGGAGGCGTTAAGTAAGGGGAAAAGCAAAGAACTTTAACAAACATGCTGACACACCCTGTGCCAAGTACATACTCATGCCTTGGAAATAGAAGAAGAAACAGCTATAATTATTCTCTTCATAAAACTAACATTCTGATTTCTGAGAAAGATGCTAAACAAGAACATTGAAAATAAATTACTATTCAGCACTTGTAATAAAAGCCATGGAAGAAGAATGGTTCATTCTATCAGTGATGCAATGGGTTAAAAGAAAGATTTAGATGGGGACAGGAAAGGATTTTAAATCACTGTCTTAAGTTTTGAAGAATTAATACAAACAGATTAAAGAACTTAGCCAGATGTGGTAACAAAAGTAGGAGGATTGCTGTGAGTTCGAGGCCAGCCTGAGATTACAGAGTGAATTCCAGGTCAGCCTGGGTTATTGCAAGACCCTATCTAAAAAAAGGAAAAAAAAAAAAAAAAAAAAGAAAATAAAATAAAAGAAAGAAAGAAAGAAAGAAAGAAAGAAAGAAAGAAAGAAAAAATTAAATTAACATGAGGGCTGGAGAGAAGGCTTAGCAGTTAAAAGCTTGCCTGCAAAGCCTAAGGACCCAGGTTCAATTCCCCATAACCAATATAAGCCATATGTATAGGGTGGCACATAAACTTGGAGTTCATTTGCAGTGGCTAGAGGTCCTGGCATGCTCATTCTCTCTCCCCACCCCCTCTCTCTCTTTCATAAATAAATAAGTAAAAATATTTTGGGGTTTTTTTTGTTTGTTTTTGTTTTTCTGTTTCTTGAGGTAGGGTCTAACTCTAGCCTAGGATGACCAGGAATTCACTATATAGTCTCAGGGTGGCCTTGAACTCTTGCCAATCCTCCTACCTCTTCCTCCTGAGTACTGCGATTAAAGGTATGCACCACCACCCAGTAGTAAAATTATTTTTTAAAGTAACTTGAATATGAAGCTAGAAGACAAATAAAGGGTAGGTACTTCAGGTATAGGGAATGCCAAAATTAGATTTGCATAAAGAATGGATTGGAACTGGACATATGGTCTAGTGGCCAAGGAGCTCACCTGCAAAGCCTAGACCTGAGTTTGATTGCCCAGTTCCCATGTAGAACCAGATCTATAAAGTTGCATGTGGAATTCATTTGCATCTGCTGGAGACCCTGGCACACCTATTCTCTCAGTATGTCTCTCTTCTCTCTTTCTCTGCTTGCAAATAAATAATATTTTTAAAAAGAATGAATTTAAAAAGAATTGAAGGTTACCAATAGGCCCTGTAATGGTCCAGGAAACCTTGATGGTATCTTGAACAGAATAGCTTTGTGGGGCATATGGATCGTGGATCGAGGGAGAAGCCCTGGATAGACTTATATCAAAGAGTGTGGTAAAATGCTCAGCACAAACACTGTGAGCTCAGATGTGAATATTCTAAGAATGAGGCATCTGTGAGACATTCATGTTGTTTTGAGTAGGAAGTTAGATAAGTATAACTGATCTTCAGGAAGAAAAATATCTAAAAGTAAATAGAAACCTGAGAAACAGTGAGGTATGGAAGAAGGTTGACACTTCTCAAGAAGAGACTATGGAATGAAAAGCAGGCCATGTTTAGGATCTAGGCTAAACAACTATAATTGTAGCATGTCAGTTAGGGGATAACAGATAATGAATAGCTGAACAAGTTCTGTTTTATGGGAAGTGGCCCAAGATTAACTCATAATATTAAATAGATTATAAAAGGTTAGACATGTATGCAGTAATCCATATGGTAATTACTAAATATTTTTTAAATAAGGATGGACAAAAATCTAAAAGGGAAGAGACAATGGAGATGATCATACAAAACCAAAAGTTGACTCTGAAAATATCAACACACTGACAATTCATTAGCTCAAATGATAAAAACAAGAAAAATAAGAATATGCAAATAATTAAAATCAAAACTAAAAGAAGTAACTCTACTATCAGCCTTTTGGAGATATAAAGGATTATAACAGAGCAATTCTATGTAAACAAATTATATGATCTGTGTAGAAAAAATTACCGGAAATAAAAACCAAAAATGACTTGACAAAATAAGAAATCCAAACAGACCTAAACCAAGTAGAGATTGAGCTAGTAATGAAAAAAATAAAAGACAAAAGCAAAAATACTCACTAGAAATACTCAGGTACAGAAAGTTTCACTGGTTAAATCTGCCAGGTATTTAAAGCAGATGCCAAACTGATTCTTCACAATCATTTCCAAAGTATAGGAAGAAGCATTTGCTAACTCATTCTCTGAATATCCTCATCACAAAACTGAATATATCTCAAGAAAAGAAAACAATAGTAAGTAACAATATGCCTTATAAAGACCCAATTAAAAAAATCCAAACAACATACTATAAAACTAAACAACAACCTATGAAATATATTATGTATAACCAAGGAGTTCTTGTCCCAGAAATGAAAGATTGCTTCAACATATAAAAATCATCAATGTAACAATAGAAAGTACAAAAACACATGATAATCATAAGACAGACAAATCAATAGCCTTTGGTGACAAAAATGCTCAAGAACCTAAGAACAGAAGAAATAATTCCTCCATCTCATAAAAACCATTAATATAAAACCCACAGTTAATATCATACTAAATTAGGAAAGAGGCCTTCTCCTCTTCATAAGGAACACAATAAAGATGTCTTTTCTCAGTACTGCTGCACAGAACTATACTGGCATTCTGTCAGGACAGTTAGGTAATACTAATATCTCTGTGTACACTATGGGAGGTGGACATGAGTTCATATCTCGGAAATGTGAATGCAACAAGATACATGGATACAGACATTAGAGGTAATAATTCAGCAGCAGTACAACATTAATACCAAATAGTCTGTTTCTATATAATAGTAATGAGTAATATTAACAATGTAAGCAAAAATTCTATTCACAATATCATCAAATATATATATTAAGGAATGCAAGTAAAAAGAAATTATAATTCTTTCAAAATATTTATTTATTTGAAAGAGTGAGAGAATGAATATGGGCCCAGGCCTCCTGCCTCTGCAAGAGAACTCCATACACGTTCCACTTTGTGCATCTGGCTTTACATGGGTACTGGGGAATTGAACCCTGGCTGTCAGGCTTTGCAAGCAAGTGCCTTTAACTGCTGAGCTCCAGCCCAGCAGTATAGTTCTTATAGTAAACACTATAAAATAGATGTTATTAAGAAAGTAAGTATTGGATGGAGAGTTGACTTAGTGGTTAAGGCATTTGACTGCAAAGCCAAAGCACCCTGGTTCAATTCCCCAGGACCCACATAAGCCAGATAGACAAGGTGGTGCAGGCATCTGGAGTTCGTTTACAGCAGCTGGAGGCCCTGGCACACCAATTCTCTCTCTCTCTCTCTCTCTCTCTCTCTCACACACACACACACACACACACACACACACACACATACACACGCACACAAATAATTAGGAACAAAGTCAGAATCCTATGGAAACCAAGATAATGAACTCCAGTGAGAAGCTTCCACTAGCCTTCATCCACAAGTGAGGCTACACCTATCAAATCTCATCAAATTAACAATGATTATCCCTTTAACCTATCCTGATCTTACTCTCCATTGGGAAATTTGTTTTTCTTTTTCAGAAAGCAGGGATAACCAATAACTGAGGACATAATCCATCAACAAGACAATAGAAAGCAGACTCCCAGGCAGGAGGTGAACCACCCCTTACACAGCAGCTAGGGCCCAGGTGAAGCCACAGAGAAACTGGCAGAGGAGTAAGTGTGCTGCTTCCATGACAATCCTCATAAACTGGTGTAGAGTGACGGAGACAGACATGGACGATACTCAAAATTCACCAAAGCATAAATCCAGAAGCTGCTGAGAGCTTAACAATAAAGTAGACGTCAAGCACACCAGCCAAGGCTCAGGAAAGTTTGCAGATGAGGAGGTGGAAAGAATGTAAGTGCCACAGGGTGAGAGGGACTATCCAGAAACATTACCCTCTCCACAATGACAGACTGGTCCCCTCACAACTCCATGGTGAATACCAGCAATCCCACTAAGAAGGGGCCTCAGTGGAGTGGGGACAGGGAGGAAGGGAATGATGGTACCAATGTATGATGTGTCCAAACGAAGTTTCTATTTACTAATAAATTAAAAAAAACATTTTAAACAAGAAAGTTCAGTATGATTCTTATGCATGAAAAATTACAAATACTTGTGAAAAAATAAAGAAGACCTAAATACGTTGGAAGGTATCCCATGAAAGATAGTAAGATTTCAGTACTAGCTATGAAACAATCTTATTTATTTATTTTTTTGAATTTTTTATTATTTTTTATTTATTTTTGGAGAGAGACAGAGAGAGAGACAGAGAGGGAGAGGGAGACAGAGATGGGCCCCGCCAACAGTCTCTCAGCTGCTGTGAACGAAATCCAGATACGTGCGCCCCCTTGTGGGCAAGTGCGGCATTGCACCCTTGTGTCACTTTGCATCTGGCTAAACGTGGGACCTGGAGATTGGAACCGCTGGAGATTGGAACCAGTGTTTTTAGGGTTAGCAGACAGGCGCCTTAACCGCTAAGCCATCTCTCCAGCCCTGAAACAATCTTTTAAAATAGTAAAGTAGTTACAATAATTAAGACAACATGATAATGGCATACATATATATCTATGGACCAACTGGATAGAATTGAGATTTCAGAAATAAACCAATTTATTTATGGTGAGTTGATTTTCAACACAGATGCCACAGATGCCAAGAACATTCAATGATAAATATTTTAGCAATAAAGCATGTGTTTTTCAAAAGCCACATATATGAGGCTTTCCATTTTCAATTCTTCTCAGATTAATATTGCCAGTTTGCATGTTTATACGATTTTTCTTCATACATTTACACTGATAAATTTACCATAATGAAGTTGTTTATTACATTCTCTTATTAAACTTTTAATGTCTGAAGGTTCCAAAGTTGTCCTTTCACTCATTGCTAATAAGAGTCATTTGTGATTTATTTCTGTTTTCTTGATCAATCTAGCTAAATGTTTGTTTACTGTATTAATCTTTTCAAAGAATCAGCTTGAAGTTCTCATGCTATTTCTTTGTTGCTTTTCTTCATAGCTTTGGCTCTGATCCCTATGTTTTCTTTTTTCAATTCATTTGTGTTCTGTTCTCATTCTTTCTATATCTTTAAAATGGATGTCTAGATAATTAATTTTATATCTTTTCACAATCATTGCAGTTTTATTTTAAAGTCACATTTCATATATCATGTTTTCATTTATAATTTTATCTGGAATTTTATCACTTAACACCTATTCAAGAAGAAATGTGTTTCATTTGTGTGTGTGTATGTGTGTGTGTGTTTCATTCTTTACAGATGAGAAAACCCAGTGTAAGAGAGGTTAAAGTACTCATCTAAAAACCAATAACTATGAATACATAGGTCCAAGAATTGAACCCAGGCCTTTTGACATTACACTTTTTTTTTTCACCATGTCAAGCTGCCTCTCTGCTATGCAAAAGCACCTCATATTTCTGAGTTAATGTATCACACTGACATTCACATATAAGATCTTTATAAGAAAGAGCCTGGGCTGTATGCATCAAGGCCTCTGTACCATCTGTTCTGTTTGAAATTGAAACTATAGGAATTCCTCCAGAGAGAAATCAAAGAGTAGATCACCTCTTGTTTTGTTCGCATTCAGATGGAGAATTTGTTCCACAGAATAAAAACTGTAAGAACACAAACAACAGTTGCTAACATCACACTATATGGCACGAGCATACAAAATCAGAAGTTTAAAGAACAAATGCCTCTGATAGTGCAGCATGCACACTGATGAGCAATGACAAGTCCTTGTCAGTGCCAGGTGCCTGCAGCCTCCGCCACTCACATTCTTAAAAGAAAATCAATTTTTTTTTTTTTTACTGTATTCCCCATTCTATTAAGGTCTAATTTAACCAACTCCTCTGATTCCCAAACATGGCTGTAGTAGTTTATTTAAGATTTTTTGTAAATATCCAAGGATTGAAATTTTATGTTTTAAAATCTTAAGGCAATAGAAACTCACAACATATAAACAAGAAAGCAGAGAAAACTTTCCTAAAGCAACATGAATTTTCATAAATGGCATTTATTGATCCCATAAATCAAGGTAAAAGTACCCCAAATAGTGATATAAGTTGGGTTACTGGCCTCAGACAGTGTGTGCTTATGTGTGATTTATCATTCATAAATGTCAGAGACACATCCTTACAAATATCATATGCATTTTTAAAAAGTTAAGCAATTGAAAAGATTCTTCGGCAGCTTTATGAATGCTGTGGTCATAAATTGATATCAGATTTACAAAAACAAAACAAAACAAAACAAAACAAAACAAAACAAAACAAAACAAAACAAAACAAAACAAACAAACAAACAAAAAGAAAACACTTTTGGCCAGGCATGGTGGCTCACACCTTTAATCCCAGCACTGAGAAGGCTGAGGTAAGAGGATCGTTAAGAATTCAAGACCAGCCTGGGCTACAGAGTAAATTCCATTTCAGCCTATGCTGGTGGTACATAAGTGAGTGAGGTTTAGAGACTGAGGCCTTGCCTTCCCCTCCATACACCAAGTGTCTTCATTGTCACCCTCAGCTTCTAGTGTTTTGTCAGTTCTCTTAGTCACACATTGTCTCACTTTTGCTGGGGAAAGAAGAACAAACATCCTCTCTCTTCAGACATGGCACTTTCCAATGAAGTGATTTTATCAAAGTCTACCTTTCGGAACTGATCACTGTTGGGGTTATGTTACTTAAAGGAGCATGAGTAAAGGGTGACTTACAGGAGCTTGGGTACGGAGTTATTTATAGTAACATGGATGGCTTAAATGCACTATACCACTAAAAAGCCTACCCTAGCATGGGTGATGGCTCACATATCCCTGGAGTTTTCATTACAACTCTCAGTCAACTCCATTGAAGAAAGTTTCTTTCCCCGGAAATTGTGTGGTTTTATAACACTGGGGAAGGGCCTTGTGAATTTGGCAACTTCCTGACCTTTCAGAGCTTTGTAAATCTTGTTTAGCTATTTCAATGTTAAGAGATTCTCTTGTCTTTCAAGAGGGAATGTTTCAATTAAGAGGCAATAGTTACGTGATAGCAAATTCAATATCAGCCAAGTAGGAGATGAGCTGGATTTTTGGCAGTACATATTCATGTATTAAATATCTTTAAGACTACTTGTATGCACATGCATTTCACACACATGTGTAACTACATATTAACACATAAATCTCCACCATGTAGCATGTACAAAAAAATCCAAGTGTACATTGATATGTCTAGGTCTGTGAGGTTTGGGATATTTTATTTTTCATTCTTTCAACAATACTATATTCCTATTTTTGACAACAAAACTATACTTTCATGGAAAAGAGATTGTTTTGATTAAGAACATAAATAAGTGGAAGACTCAAAATAGCGTCAGCTCTCATCCAGGGGATGGTAGGGAGGGTAGCATTTGCCACAACCAACATACACTAAACTGGGTTGAAATATCGGAGAATGAGATCAGAGGCCTCTGAAGATCAGCTCAGCCAGCCTCAGCCAGGAGTCAGAGAAAGGCTCAGGGTCCCCTAAACCTGTCAGAAGAGAAATCACTCAGGGATCCTTCATCATGTTCAAACCTGACGGCATTGGAATCTGTCTGGCCTCAGTCTCATGGCTTCTGGCTTTGATAACATAATAATGGACTTTGAAGGCAACTCTCCCATGTGGGAAAGGCTGTCAAACAGAATCTATTGACACAGGCACCTGAACATCTTTCCATCTCACTGGAGCCTTCCCCAAATAGCATTCTCAATCTTTCATGACACACAATGGGCTGTGGGCTAAGAAGGCATTTACTGCTTCTCTCTTTTTCTTTTGCTTTTTAATCTTACATCCAGCAAAACCCCTTTCCTTCTTCTTGTTCCAAATACACTCAAGGTACCAAATTTTCTTATATGTGGTCTTAATTTATATTTGAGCATTTTGAAAGCTTATTTGAAAAGAAAACTATGAGATACTAGAGGATATAGTAGCTGTCAGAATAACACTTAAATTGTAATTATTATGTCCATCTAAGTCAATTTAGCTTAAAATATTCCTTGTGGAACTATGATGTGGAAGCAATTTCAGACTTTGAGAGATTGTGAAAATAATATCTTTGTTCCAGGAATTCCTAGTCCACACCTGTACCTGCATTCAATTTCTCTGGGCCTGTGGTACAGAGATGCTGAGGTTCATGACTAATGATGGGATTTCTCCATTGCATTTCTCCATCAAGAACCCATACAAGAATGCATGCAATTTATCCATGGCTGTTCTCCAGTGAGGGCCTATGTGAATATGTATTGAATTTCTTCATGGTTGCTCTTCAGCCAGGACCCATAAGAGTGTGTATGGGGTTTCTCCAGGCAGGACACATGTAAGCATGTATGAAATTTCTCCACTGATCTTCTTCAGCAAGTTAGCAAGGACCCACTTAAGTATGTCTTGAATTCCCTTGATAAGCCTTCCCTATAGAGTAAGATGGTTGGAGATGTGAAAGAAATAGTCCCTCAGAAGAATTAGTGACTCATGTACCTAATAAATGAAGGGTAATACAATCCAATCGTTTTTCTTTGAGAATTCAGAGAAAAGCTTGCCAAAAGAGATTCCCTGTGAAGCACGAGGGTATGTTTCCAGGGCTTCTTGGGGATGGGCTGTGCAGAATGCCAAGTTAGTAGAAAAGCATCTTTGAAACCATGAATGACTACAGTTTTTAGTGACTCTGGGGAGGTGGTATACTATGGCTTGCCTCCACACATCCCCACATTTGTATCACACAATGTTGCCAATTTTTCAGACTATTCAGGGAAAAGAAAAGCTTCATGAAGGAGATTCTAAATCTTCTGCAGCTAAGGTATGTGGGATATTCTGTGATGACCTATGTACAAAGAAACAAGATGTAATTATATTTATTCCCCATGTTTGTAGGTCATTATCTCTGGATAGAACAAGGAGGGCCTATATATAGACATAGAAATAGAGAAACTGACATTATCAGAACCACTGTGCTGTCCAGTTTTACACAGCAACCTTCATACAGAGCTATTGCATAAAGAGTTGCTGCTGAATGTATAGAATGTATTAGACGTGGAAATGTGCAATTTATAACTTAATATTTGTGGAAATGTTTTATTATATTTAAAGGTTATAGAGTGCTACATTTTATAAATGCACCATAATTTACCTACTCAATCCTATATTGATGTAGATTTTATTTCCTATTTCAGTAATACTGAGATGAGTATCCTTTTATATAAATCTTTGCACATTTTCTACTTATTAACTTCAGATAAGTACCTAGAAACAGAATCAATGGCTAAAAAGCCACTTATATTTGAAATTGATACACATTTTTTGTTCCCTGTTTAAAATACTCAGCAGCTCATTCTCAGATAAAAAATAAATATTAAGCTGGTTCTTTGCTTTATTATTTTTGTAACATTATGTCCAAGCATAAAGTGTCTCCTTATTCAGGCCAGCTGTCTGTAAGAGCACATGTCCAGGTGTGTGTGAGTGGTGCTGCATGGGGAGAGGGTTATTCTTGGTGCGATCAGGTTGTTCACCCCACTCTTATATGACACTCAGCTTGATACCATTTCCCTTGCAGTTCAGTTTTCATGTGGACTGAGATCTGGACAATTGACATAGAAGAAAGTAGTTGTCACTTGAGGCCTGGACCATAAAACCCTCCCACAGAATCTTTCCCATCCCATGTACCTGCTGAGTTTAGAATTCTGTGAGACCTTGAGTGGCTGCACAAAGTACAACCTCTCTACCATCAGCCATTTCCATTCCTCCAGCACACTTCAGACAGGGAGATCAACATACTTATTGAAGTAAGCCATTGTTTGGGAGATTAATTTTTATGAAAACGCAAAGCTTGTCCTTTAGTAAAATCATATGTGACAGTATTGTTACAGTTATTATTAGGAAGAGGATGATGAGTGTGGCAGCAGCAAAACATGCATGACTGACCTCCTAAGGAAATTCCCTGTGAGCACAGCACGTGGGAAGAGACCTGGGAAACTAGGCAGTGCCTATGGATCCCATGAAGTTCAGGCAATCTTTCTAAATTATCCATTATTTCAAAGCTCAGATTTCAGAGTCTTTGCCTTCTGCTAGGCCATAATTTCTTCTTCCATGCCAAAGGATAACAAAGTAATACTTTCTTACTTACTGATTACTACATGTCATACATTGCTCTAAAGGTGGCCAAAACTCCTGATTCTGTCCTCCTGCCTCTACCTGTATTTTATTTATTTCATCCCACATACTGGGAATAAAAGGTAAGTGCCACCATGCCTAACTAAGAATTTTTCTTTAATGGTTGTACCTCAGCTCTCAGACAATTGAAGTTCATTTTATGCTTGTAAATTTAACTGAAGGCTGAATTAAAATAAACATTTTAAAGTGTATAGTTCTCCAGTGACTTCATCCATTACACTGATTCCCCAGATCAAAAGTATTCTTGGTAAAAAAAAAAAAAAAAAAACAAAACCCAAATTATATAACCAATGACAACTTTGGTTGCATCCCCAAAGAAAAGTCTATTAAAGGATGCCTGCTATCATTTTTGTATATGATGGGAAACAAATACACAACATATACACACACAACACAGAAACAGCCTTATACCAACAATGAAAAATTCAACATCATTGCTTAGCAGTGTTCTTGTTCTTGTTATTGGTTCTAGTTACATGTGCTTGTTATTGTTGTTGAGTCATTTGGTTTGATTTGGTTTTATTTACCAAATCCAAAATTCTCTCTGCAGATATAACCTGCTGCTGTGTGTGTGTTGCAATCATGTGTGTGCATGTATGTGAGTATATGTTTACTTTCACTTGCAAAGTGAAGAAAATATGATTTACACCAAGAGAATTTTGGAATTTATTTATTTGGTTTTTATTTAAAAAGCTGAAGTAAGTCAGTTTTTACTTTTAGGGATTTATGGAATAAACAAACATTATGTTTGGTAGCCAATGAATAAGGATTTTAAGCTGTAATGGAAACAGTTGCAATTTATAGAACTTGTATTTTGTGCCAACGGATACTTATGTGGGTTATGTTAAATAAAAACCTTGTGATAAAGGTCCTATTACTATCTCACCCTGTTTTATCATAAGGCTTGGAGTTCAATCACACCCCAACAGTCCACTGGGAATATTGCTCTTGCCTTTTTCTGCATTTATAGCTGAATCCACATAAGGTTGACATTAAAAGTTAGAGTTTGTATTCACAGAACACTTACTGTGTCCTGTATGCTACTCTAAATCATTGTCATAATTCCTTTAATCCTTAGCACAACCTAATGGGTATAGCTTGAACCATTTCATTGATGAGGCTTATGAGATGTGGAGAATGGAGTAACCTCACCAAGATCACCAAGACTGCACAAGTGAATCATCATTAGATCCAAGATTTGTACTGTGAGTTTAATGGCAATACCTGCGTATTCATAAATAGTACCACACAGTAGTACAAGTGTGTGGATCACCTTTGTTCCTCCTACATGAACCTGCTTTGGCATGCATGTTCTCTTGTATTTTTTCCATTCCCAAAGAGCATATACTATTTCAGCACATTCTAAACTTCCTTTTTACTAAATGGAAATAGTTTTTCTTCTCTCTGCAGATATAACCTGTGTGTGTGTGTGTGTGTGTGTGTGTTTTGCAATCATATGTGTGCATGTATGTGAGTATATGTTTACTTTCACTTACAAAGTGAAGAAAATATGATTTACATCAAGAGAATTTTGGAAGCCACAAGTATGCTACCCTCCCAAATATGCCTCAAGAGGAACCATGGTCATTTTGTAATAGTTGGCTGCCTTTCTGTTGGCAGAGTCCTCTGACTATCAAGCTCAACCCTGGTAGCCTGTGGCTTTGGTAGAATACTAACACAGCATGATACATACTTCCTCTTGTTGATTCAGAACAAGTATGCCATTTCTACACCTCTTTTCTCACTGAGTTTTCACATTGTTTACTGTTTCTTTTTCCTTTTGGACCCACGTGTTTCTGTTTAAGTAGGGTACATTCGTAAAGGACCAAGAAGACTACTATGAACTCACATAACAACCATGAGTATACACCATCACTTGAAGGTCTCATGAAATTCATGTCCTTGGAAAATCTCAGGGCCCCAATGCCCTGTCTTCTTGCTTATATTCTACCAACAACCTTCCCTTTACCAGTTGCACAGATCATTGAAAGAATTTTGCTTAAATGAATGATGAAGAGTTGAAGTGGTATGAGTAGTTTTATGATTTATATTATTTAGCTTAAGATCTGAATATGAAGAACAAGATAAGGAATGATGATTAGAAAACATGGACCTCTCAGTTGTATTGACACTTTCTAGCCCCATAAAATTTGTATTTTATCTTATAAATATGGAAAAATAAAATAATAATATCTGCTGAATGTACTTTATAAGGTCATAGTACAACCACTTTTGGTTATACATGAAAGTGGATGGGGGCATTATAAAAAGATCTAAACTTAGAATTCTGCAGAACAATTCTACTTTTTCACATATATATATGATGTGTGTGTGTGTGTGTGTGTGTGTGTGTGTGTGTGTGTGTGTTATGCATGTGTGTCCATATGTGTGAGGGTTCATGTATGTGTGTGGTACACTCACATGTGTGTGTTTATGCATGTAAAGGTTAGCAATATCTTTGGGTAGCTTCTTCAACCACACCGTACCTGATAATTTCAGGCAGCATTCTGACTGAATCTATAACTCTCTGGCTTGGCCAGACTAGATAGCCAGAAAACCCTGGGTATCTTGTCTCTGCCTCTGCAGCATTAGAAATGCAAGCACATGCCACCAAGCTTGGCTTCTATGTGGGTGTTGTGAACTCAGGTCCTGAATTCTGGTCCTCATGTTTGCCTGGCAATCATTTTATTCACTGACCTATCTCATCCCACATTCTACCTTTTTTGTTTATAAATATTTTCGTTTATATATTTATGAGGAGAGAGAGAGAGAGAGAGAGAGAGAGATTATGAGCATGCCAGGGATTCTTGCCACTGCAAATGAATTCCAGATGCATGTGCCACTTTACACTTCTGCATTTACATGGATACTGGGGAATGGAACCTGGGACAACAGGCAAGCATCTTTAGCCACTGAGCCATCTTCCCAGTATCCCCAGGACCCTTAAATTCTACCTTCTTTAATAAGACAAGAATAATTGGTGGGTATAACCACTGCAAACAACACATCAATGACAGAAGCCATTACTGAGTCAACAATGTATTCTCAATTTTTGTTGCTGTGTTTCAGTAACTGGATGAAACCTCAAAAAGCCAGAAGAAAATGAGACAAACTCAAATATGCTTATGGAAACTCATTACTTGCTTGGCATCTTGATAGGTCCTAGGCATACAGTGGTAAAAAGACAGCCAATTGTGAGATAGCCTGTAGGACAACAAGCAAACAGAAGGCTTGCATAGTTCTGGTAAGGTGGGCTCTATTGCAACCTACCAGCAAGATGCCTGATTTCAATGAGAGTTTTAAGGTAACTCATCACATGTGCAATACCAAAGGAATGTTGTTTTCATTTCCTAGGGTTGTTATAACAAAGTTATACAGCATTGTATACAAAGTCTACAAACTGAGCCATCTAAGGAAATATATCTCCCAGTTCAGAAGCCTTGAAATCTCAAATCAAGATGGACACAAGATATTTGGTTGCAATGTCTATAGGAAGATTGTGTCATACCTTATTCTTAGCTTCCAGTGGTTATGGGAAATTTCTAGTGTTTCTTTCCCATTCTACGAAGACCTTACTTACAAATGGAGAGATATGATGCAACTCACTAAAATAAGTAGTGAGCATTTTTAAGGATCATTCACATCATAATGCTCAACATAATAAACTAAATAAAGAGCATAGCACAGTGAATATGTTTTAAAATCATCAACAACATAGCTAAGGGAAGGTAGAAAGACATGAATGCAGACAGGAATAGTTTGTGAGTTTTGTCCACAGGTTACTTATGACTAAAAGCAGTGTGAGGAGGTGGAGAGAGGAGGTAGAAATAGGTACTTCCTAACCTCTGAGCAAATGGGAATAAAATACTCACTAATAGCCTAAATAAAGAAGTACTTAAATGTGTAATATGAGGTCAATTTTCAGTTGAAGGTTGAAAAGCTACATTTTGGAGGAAATGAGGAGATTTAAAGAATGAAAAGCCTTTGATGCCTAGCAGACTGCTCTGAGCTAAAGAAACTGATGGTCAAGGAGGTGGAACTTGCTCCACAGTTTGAACACAGGGAAGATGGCAGGCATGGCTCAAATGCAGAATATCTGCAGTATCAAGGAGTAGGACAGGATCAGAAGGGTTTTATCTTTGAGAAAATTTATTGAGGATCTCAGATTCTAGACCAGAGAATGACAACCACTCTCGGAAGGTAATTTCAAGGCAATGCAATTTGGTTAAGACTTATATTACCTGTGATATACTCAATGCTGTCAAAGAACCCGGAGAAGAACACTTTTATTTATTTATAAGTGTCATGGCCTCCAAAGTCGAATTAACTCTTTTGACCTTCTCATTTAGCTTTTACATTTCTGGGAATATGGAAGAGAGCCTGGGCATTTAAAAAATACTTAATCATTTTTCTTGGAAAAAAAAAACACACAGACCTACACAAGCTGAACACTTGCAGTAAAAGCTATAGTTTTTTAACAGCCATCTTTCATAGAGAGGGATCCTTGCCTGCGAGTGCCTGGCCCACTTCGCTTCAGTCACTTTATCCATGGAGTGCAGCAAGGTTAAGGAATGCAGCATCACCAGCACCTTTTCCACGTTTAGACTTAATGCCACTGGGGGAAAGTCTTGCGAGCCTTTTAGCACTCTCAAAGCTTCTGATTAAATGTGAAATACAACTGCATTTTAGCAGTTTGTGAATATGCCTGCTCCATTTCCACTTCTGTTACATATACCCTCGCTCCCACTTTCTTTGCCAGGGAGGAGAGAAAAACCAAGGAATGTATGTTCCCAGGTATGGGGAAGGTATCTTGAAGCAGCATTCATACTTTGAAAGAAATTCAAAAAATATTTTCCTACAGCTTTCATTTTTCCCCTTTTGGGAGAAGAGTTCAACATACAGTTGTGAGTTGATAAGTGTCAGGCAGAAGATAGTCCCATAAACTCAATAAGAGTGGCATTTCCCCATCTGTACTGGCAGCAACACGTCTCATAGAATCACACCATCCCTTCCCCAAAGATGCAAACAGCCCCCACGTGGGAAGTGAGCCTGTACACTGGCATGTAAGGTGTGAGTGAGAAGCCCTTTGAAGCTAAGGCTTCAATTCTCACTTTAGAAGGTCTGGCCTACACAGCCACCTCAGACAATCCCACACAGCTTCCTCATTAGCATAAGGAGAACTGCACAGGATGTTAAAATAACTGCCCCATCCTGTTCTCATGAAAAAAAAAAAATGAACTCACAGAGATCTGTCATTCATTGCAGGTCAAAACTGATATGACGTGCTTCCCCTCCCACATGGAAACAGAACTCTGCCATCCATGGATCATCTGTCTGCCTGGTCTCACCTCTAGTTCACAGGACATTATTAAGATCTGACCTTTTCCTGCTTTACAGATGCGGAAAGTGAGAGCTAAAATAATTACTCTAGGACTAAACATCTCAGGTTTAAAAACTAAGACTGGAATTGTGATATTCTGAGTATTGGGCCACACACAGTTCTTACCTCTAAATTATATTGTGATAAGTATTGAGCCACCGTGTTTACCTCTACCTTATACTGTTTCTCAAACGTTTTCTACCAAATGACTCCATTAATGGAGTTTGTATTAAGAAATTCCAAAGCCTGGTATGGTGGGGTATGCCATTATTCCCAGCACTGAAGAGGCAGAAGTAGGAGGATTGCTGGGAATTTGAGGCCACTATGAGACTACATTGAGACTCTATCTCAGTAAATGAAAAATAAGTAAATAAATAAATAAATAAAAAAGAAATTCCATCAGAAAATCCCAAAAGATTTCCCTTGACACCTTTGATGCAGGATTTGGGGCTTTAAGAGGGATCCCCCAAATCTATGAACCACAATTTTGGGTCCTGTTGTATTTTTAACAAAGAATTGATAAAAATGAATTCAAGAAGGATAGATTATGAATTAAGTTTATTTAGAAAGAAAACACAATTTGTGGGATTTATTTAAGAAAAAATTGGGATCTAGGAAGAAGGCTAAAGCAGAGTCACAAGTACATAGGAAGCAGGAAACACACACTCATGTGGAAAGCACAGCATAGTCCATGAGATACATTTAAGAGAAATTGAGATTTTTAAGGAAAGACTGGAGTAGAGTCATAAGCACATGGAGGATAGTTCATAAATCTCATTTCAGAGAAATGAATGCTTTTCCAGGAAAGACTGGAGTAGAGTCACAGGCATGTGGAAGATAGAACTTAGGTGTATATAGCAAGATTTAAAAGAAACACACATAACACACTCCTTGTGCTTCCTAATGGAAGGAAGTTAAGCAGACAAATGGTGTGAGCTTAAGGAAGATTAGCAGAGGGAAAATATCAGAGCAGAAACTAATAAATTTAGATGAGAAATGAGTAGTAAAGAGAATTATACCCATGGCTAACCCAAATCTAAAGAACTTACCCAGGTAGCATGTCTAGAGTTAGAGAAAGCATTCATGTGGTAGATCTGGAGTATAAGAGAAATAGACAAATGGTATATTTAGAGACCAGAGGAAAATTATACATGTAATTAAAGTGAGAAGTTACCCCAAACTTTAACAGAGAGGCAAGCAGAAAAGTTCCCTCAGACCAGGAAAGAGTATTATGCTCCCCACTCCACCCAACCAGGATGGGTGCAGGGAGAGACCAGACTCATCTGTAATCCTGTGACCAGAGTGAAGAGAGGCAGTCAGAGGGAGAAACAGGAAGAAGGCTGCACCCTTCATAGTATAGAAAATGTATTCTTTCGTCAGGTTCAGGTATGTAAGGGGAAATGAACCAATCAGTTTGTAGATTTGGAGGGCAGATCCCAGAGCCAACCCACCTATGACCCACCTATGCAGTTGACTAGACTTTGGGCATCAGAGGTCACTGTAGCTGGTTAAAGAGATATAGATGAGTGTTGATTAGACACAAGTTCCATTCCTGCTAAGAGTTCCATTTGTGCCAAGGCCTCAATTTCTAACTGAAACTGCCTAGAAGAAGCTAGCTTTCTACTTTACTTTCCCCTTCATCCTAGAAAACATAAGTATTGTGTTTCTGCTGAATACAAAACTCTCACAGGAGTGCACATGACACAGCTATAAATGTTTCATCTATCACTGATGAGTTATCACATAATCAGAGACATCAGACAAGCACAGTTACATAAAGAAGGGACAATCCAAAGTGAGCCACAGTTTAGCCCCAATGGGATAGCTATGGCAAGTTTGAAACCAGTGTTCAGAGAAGCAAGTGGTTAGTGCAACATAACAAATTCTGGAAAGGCCTGTTATTATTCTCACAGGAAGTTGAAAAGCAAGAGCTTCAGTGGCACACAAATCAAAGACTACTTTACTAAAGGTGGCTTTTGATAAGACATTTGAGTTCCTTTAATCTTCTATTTCTGGGTAATGCAATGTATTAAGACTCTGTTAAGGCCCAAGTAGGCTGCGATTATCTTAAAGTGCCCATTGTAGGGCATGGAACAGAAATATTTTTACAACCTTTTTTTTTTTTTTTTTTTTTTTTTTTTTTTTTTTTTCTGAGGTAGGGTCTAGCTCTAGCCCAGGCTGACCTAGAATTCATTATGTAATCTCAAGATGGCCTCAAACTCAGAGTGATCCTTCTGCCTTGCCTCTTGAGTGCTGGAATTAAAGGTATGTTCCACCACGCCCAGCTCTTACAAAGTTTTAATAAGGATGAAAATTTAGATTGGCCATTTGTGTAGACAAGTCTATGGGGATTGTCAAACACAGGTAGGGGCCCAGGCCTGAGCTATCAGACACAACTAGGGCCCCAGGCTATGGAGAGGTCACAGCAGCCTGGACCCTGGGCAAAACTTGGGCCCCAGACCAGCAGGAGTAAGGCCCCTCCCCCTCTCAGGGGTCACAGTGAGCCTGGACCCCCTGAACAAATCTCAGGACCCCAAGACTGGCAGGAGGAGGGCTGCTCCCTCCCCCCCAGCCCCAGAGCACCTGGTCCTCCTGATAAGACTTAGGCTTTGCTCAGCCCTGACCTTTGGCCAGTTACTATCAGACAGCAACCTTTACATAGCCCCATCCCCCTACTCATACCCTATACCTCTTCCTGCCACTATGTACATCACCTGACCCTCTCCCTAGGTGCTGTAAAGAATGTCCCTATAAGCCAAGTAGTCATCAGCAAACAACCTCTGAGCCCACCAATCCCCTTGGGACCCTCTTCCCACTCACTCAAGTGATTATAAAAACTCAGTTTCTTGTTGAATAAATGAGAGTGCTTCTCTGAAGCTGTCTCATGGATATTTCTACCTGGCGCACTCAGGGCTGCTCAAGACCCTGCCCTTCTGTTGCCTGAACATCCCTGGGGAACTGCAGCCCCAAAGATCCCAGGAACCACAGGGTTCCATGTCATGCACGTGCAGGTTAAACAGCAAGCACAGCACAAGTGCCTTCTTCAGTTGCTTGGCCACACTCTGGCTTGGGCTGACTTTGGAAGACTTGGAGGACACTGACAGAGGTGTGAAAAGCTCTGGGCTGATTGTTACAATAAGGACATCAATATTTGTAAATGGATGCTTGTAGAGCTTAGGAAGACCTCAAGTGTGTGTTGGCAAAGGAAAACAGTGGAGTGCTCTGAGGCTAAGAGGAGGTCAACACTCTTGAGGAGTGACAGCTAGAAGAAGGAGATTTTCTGACTATTACAAAATAAAACAAACACACACACACACACACATAAACACGTATGTGTGTATGTATTTGAGTAATATCTAGGACAGTATTTTACTGCATGTGATTGCTTGGAGTCCTCTTAGTCACAATACTGCAATTCAAATATCTATTTGATATTAGTTAATTTAGCCAAAATACAAGTAGTGGAAGACAAATACTTCAGGCTATGATGATGATTGATTTAACAACCCAAATAAATGACTTATTGAGAATTATATGATGAAGAAAATGAAAGAGAGATGGAATGAGGCCAAAGGGTTTTGTCAGAACATATAGATGTCAACAGAGTTGGTTTCTTCTGAGACCACTCACCAAGGCTGTCTTCATGTTTGCATGGCGTTCTCCTTGCATGTGTGTCTGAGTCTGGGTTTTTCCTTCTCACAGGGTCAGTAGTCAGACTGGCCAAACCTAATGCCCTAGTTTCAACTAAACTAGCTCTTTCAAGACCCTATCTCCAAGTACAACCATATTCTGGAATGCTAATGTTGGAATTTTTAACATATGAATTGCAAGTGGGTAAAATTCTAGGCATTCAAATATTGCAAATATTTGGAAGATCAGCAGCAAAACGTTCTCACCTGATACTGATGAAAAAGACAAGAGGAAAAGGCCCCTCAATGGGTAATGATCAGTGCCAACAGTGATTATTGGAAAAGAATCTTCTGGACATTAGGACAGACTACTAGCATAGGAATACTGAGCTCTAGCATTGAGTCAGTTGACCTCAGATGAACTTACATGATGTTACATTGTCATCAAGTTTCCAGTAAACCTCACCCTCTTACCATTTGGTTTCAGCCTCCTGTTAGTAGTATCTTGAAAATAAGACATTGAATTCATTTAGATCCTTGCATTTCTCCTTCTTGTCACTCAGAGAACACCTTTTCAGGTAAGCCTTCTCTGATTGAGTCCACCTAAGCCACTTTATCATTGTTGGCCACCACTGTTTAGTATTTCTATTTATTATTTTTTTATATATTTTTTATTTATTTATTTATTTATTTATTTATTTATATTTATTGTGGAATTGGAGAATATTGTGAGGAAGTGCCCCATTGCCTTTCTTTGATTGTTTTAATTGTTGGAACTAGGTCTCTTTTTAGCACAGGCTGACATGGAATTCAACCTAAGGCCAAAGGTGCTCTAGAGCTGATGCTGGTCCTCTTCTCTCAGCTTTCTGAGGATTGGATGAAAGTCATGTACCACCATGTCTGCAGAAAGTACTTCCTTCCTTTATTTATTTTTTGTTATGTCCCCAGCAGAGAAATCATTTGTTCAGTAAATGAATAGCACCTTTATCCATCCTCATCAGGAGAACCCACAAATGCTCAAGCCCTTCATGAGTATCATAGGGCCAGACATTCAAAAACACTCATTTCTGGTCAAATATTTAATTTTTCTCTTAAGATTTTATCAGTAAAACTTTTTCCTTTCTCAAAAATTTACAAATCCTGGATCACTGGGCTCAAAAGAACATGTAAACGGCATAGTCTAATTTTTACACTTGATGTTTCCTATGGCAGCAATGTTCCCACCAAGAAGTTTCTACATGTATACTTCCAGAGAAAGAGGAATGCTTCCTCCACAAATATAGATTAATTTATCCTCTGCAAATTGACATTGTACAGTATTGCAAACTTTGAAGTACTTTCCTTTGTTTTATTATTCCTTCCCTCATCCAGTATATATTCATTAAGTGAGTGTTTTACTCCGTAGACACTACCATTGCCCAATAAGTGAATACTAGGTGCTTCAATGCAGTAGTGAGCAAGAAAAGAAATTTATGTCCTGCACAGGGTTCATAGCACGTGGGAAACAGGCATCTCAATGCATAGATAATTATAAGAAAAGCACTAGAAAAGAGGTGAGTGATGCTTCTAAAGTTGGTAACTGAGGACAGGAATGAAGAGTGTATGAAGCAGAAAAAAGTAAAAGATAGATGATGCAGGAGAAATGCCAACCAAGTTCTTGAATTTCTACCAAAGGAAAGGATAGCCGAAGTTTCCAAAGCCAGAGGCAACTTTGAATATGCTGTAGATGGTGGCATGAAATCACATGGGCATTTGAGTGTTGTCTCCTTCAAAGAATACCACTGTAGAAGAAGCAGAACTATCGGACTAGGATATTGACTGCAGAGGAAGAAGAACAAGATGATTCAAGATGAAGATGTACAAGCCTCTGATTCTTAACCTGAAGTGATAAGAAGGGCAAAGACATGAATTGGAGGGTCAGGAAAGTAAAGTAGGGGACTGATTATGAAGCCATGCTCTCAGTCCTGACAGGATGTGAAAACAATAGGCTCTGCTGCTGGAGAGTAGAGGTTGAGAGAAGTAGAGAAATTTGGGAGACCCTGGAATGAGAAACAATTCTCAGATGCTAGTACTCTTTGCTGGGTTGTACAGCCCAACTGTCTTTATATTTTGTCTAACCACAATTCAGATTTTTGAAGACAAATATTGTTACTTTTATGTCTCTCCTAAATGGGACTTACCCAAACAGCAATGTCATAGCCCTTTGGACTGTTATTTGTAGTCATGGTCTAATATAATGACTTTGATCTGGATTACTCTCTCATGTGCTGATGGTATATCTTATGGTGCCTTTAAGTATACATGTCAACCCTCAAATGTTAAAACATGCAAAATAATGATTTCTGGGAGTAGTAAATCCCAAAGATTAGAAAAGTGAAAGAAATATTGGTTCTGAAACTTTTAGGAACCAAATGCATTCCATTAGATTTTAAGGCTTTTTAAAGACAGAAATTTTAATGAATATAATTTAAGCTTATAAACAATTTTAAGAAGTAGTACTCAATGGAGCAAAAAATTATTTCTGTTTTAAAAGATGGTGACCACAAAGGGGTGTGATTGCTGAGGGCAGGTGAAAAGCAGCAAACTACCAAGCTGATGAATACATTCATTGTGAACCAGCACATTATGCTGTTGTCTTCCCAGGAGAAGGCTTGGGAAAGGACCCTCACTTTATATCTGTGTTGAGACAGCAGCAGGATGTCATCTGGATATTCAAGAGTTATCTTTCCCAAAGAGTTTCATGTTATATAACTTCCAGGAGATCTGACACCTACATTACAACTTACTATGATAAAATAAGAATAAAGAAAAGTATGTGTGTGTGTGTGTGTATATGTATATATATGTAAACATACATAAAATTATGATGCATACCACACATATATGTATATTTACAAATGCATTTTGTAGAAAGAGATAAACGCTCCTGACAAATATTTTATCCTGTTGGAGCATTTTGTGACATAGACTTTCACACCTTACTAAAATGTCTTATTTTCAGTGAATATATTTAACACAGATACGATATGGCTAAAATAAATGAAAACCCCATGTGTGTTTTTGTATGTGTGTGCACACATGCACATGTTTCTCTCATTCTTTGTGTTTGCTTTTATCAGCTTTGTGTGGACAGTCCTCCTTCAGCATCATTTACACAGGGTCTACTTTGACAAGATTCTTCAAACATGATGCTTATTAAATTAGAATGTCTCAGGATACCTGAGTAAAATCCCTTCACATTCTACAAGCACAGTTGTCTGTCATAGCTTACAGTGTTCCCAAATGCACAGATTGCAAAACTTGAACTTGCTGCTTTACATTACTCTGCATGGTTTTTTCTAACACTGACCTAAAATTCTATGCATTGATGTTTAAAATGAGAGTTGAGGAATGCTACACTCATTCATATAGGAAGCCCAAACTGACAAGCCCTATTTGAAACTCTACTCAAAGCTTTCAAAGTGCCTAAGTCCAGTTGTCAATCAGATTATCCCTGGAGTGCTATTCTTCATAAATATAACCAAAACTAAAGACATTATGAAAAAATACATAGTGTAACTCATGTCTTAGCTACCTAATTAAAATACATAATAAAGATTTATAAAGATTTATAAAGAGAGAGAGTGAGTTTGGACAAAAACTCATTGGAGGCAGACAGTGTTGTTCTCTGAATCCACTTGGAACTGAAGCATTCTGAGTCTGCATTTCTCTCTGGATAAAACAGAACTTTTTCTGAATCATTCCTTGAAGCCCAACACTATCTCTCCTTTATCACTGTTAAACAAGAGAAGACCAGATACAATTTCTACATAATCTCATCACAGCCTTTATACAGATGTCTTGGTCCTGGTCACATATATAAACTTTTGCTCACATCCCTTTTGTTTCAATAGCATGTCACTGAAGAAGTAGAGGCTAGTCTGTGCAAGGCACAGATTTCCATTGAAAATGCTCCCAGAATATTATTTGGTCTCATAGACAAGTAAGAGTGTAATTTAAGAAAACAGTAAGGATTATGTCAATTTCAAGATGATTATCTGCCAGCCACTACATTTAGTACCTCATGTACCTGATGTCATAGAATCCTTTTAGAGATAACTACTGTCATTATTCCCATTTTACAGATGAGAACACAGGTTTGATGATATTTGACTCATAGGACCACCAGTTAGTATCCAATCAAGACTGGAACAATGATCCATATTCTAGATGGTGATTTGTAGAGTAACATTCTCTCCAGCCTCTTTTCCTCTCTTCTTAGTCTTACTGTATCAGTTACTTTACCATTACTGGGAACAAATACCTGACAAAAAG
This sequence comes from Orientallactaga sibirica, assembly GCA_036365145.1. Classification (NCBI taxonomy): domain Eukaryota; kingdom Metazoa; phylum Chordata; class Mammalia; order Rodentia; family Dipodidae; genus Orientallactaga; species Orientallactaga sibirica. The sequence continues at coordinate 52,312,869 of JAEOAD010000005.1, forward strand.
CAATTTAAGGAAGGAAAGGGGTTTAAAGGCTTACAATTCCAAAGGGTAGAGTCTGTCATTGCAGGGAAGATGTGGTGGGCTGGTGTGGATAGTCATTCTAGCAGACAAGAAGAGAAGAAGGGAGTGAATGGTGAGGGAGGGAAGGAGGAAGAGAGAAAGAAACACACACAGAGAACAGCATTGTCCTCATTAGTAAAACAGTCAGCAGTGACAGCCCACTATTTTTGTTAAATTCTCTTGCTTAGAAGTCTGATTATTCTTCCCACACAAAAAGAAGGGAATGATAAAGTGACCATCATGAGTGGCACAAGGGATTAGAATGACCAAAAAAGGATAATTTCTCATTATAGAGGTCTGGAAAGACTATCAGGTTGGTACTGGAAATGAGACTTCAGGAGTGGTTTGCATTTGTGAGTGTGACCAAGCTCTAAAGAATATGTATATAACTTAGATCATCAGTTTTTGGGCTTTTTTCTATGGTTTATGTAATTAACATAATGTCCTCTGGGATCATCTGCTCACCTATGTTGCCATAAGTTGATGTATGTTCTTTTATGTAAAGCTGAATACTTCCACTGTGGACATGCAGCACAATTCCCTTTCTTTCTACAATTGGTAATGCTGGGAATTGAACCCTGGTCCTATGAACACACTTGGCACATGCTATATCAAGTGATATATTCCCAGGTAAAGAACATGTAGCTTGTTTCTATATCTTGCCTGTATTAAATTATCCTGCACTTTACATCAGGGCTCAGATATCAGTTTGAGATACTGATTGTCTTGCCTTTTAATGCACACTCAAAAATGAAATTTCATATAGTAGTTCTATTTATTTTAGCAGCTGTTTCCTTTGATTGAATTTCCACAATGTGCTAGGTACCTTTTTAGATACTTTATGCACATTTCTTTTAGTCCCCACAGAAACCCTGTGAGGTAGGCATGTCCTGTATTTCAAAAGTGGAAGAATTGGGGTATAAAGGATTAATCATCTTATCAAAGTTTGCATATCCAGTTAAATGTTAGAACAAAAATTTAAACCCAGGTGTCCTTTGCTTACACTAACAGCTAAATCAATGTTTTCAAATGGGAGTTTACTCCATCAGTACCTTCACATTCATTTAAAGCCATTCCAAAACATGATACCTAATTTTACAGAAGGCCTCACCCTGTTTCTACTGCTCCAGTATCAATGGAGGCCAGAGGATGGTGAGTGTCAAGTGAGCAATCTAAGCCGTGGTTGAACAATGCTATAAAGTGTCAAAGAGCCCTCCTAAAAGAAGCTAGGGGAGGAGCACTATTGCCTCCCACCAGCCCTTACCTCTCTCTATGGAGAAGGGGTAGGATACTGACACCAACAGATCTCTCCAGCTTCTTGGGTGCAGCCTAGCATCTTCCCGCATCTCAGGTGCAAGTCCAGCATCTTTCCTACAGCTATTCTGCCTTCCATTGTATCTTCTTCCTTGCTTCACTGTATGACAAAGTTACCCTTACCAACTGGATCAAGTAGGATAAAGGTAGTTCTGAATCATACTCCTGAAAACCTCGCTATTTAAAGAAAAAAAAAGTTAAGGCCATTCTAAAAGGCTTTTAGGAGAGACACATAGGTATTTCACTGTTATGGGGAAATAGTAGGGCATTCCAAATGCTAAGCTCTTGCATATTTGCTAACCAATATTTGGATCCACAGCTATGAGGGGCAGAACTGCAGAAGACCTTCACAAGGGTAGCTGGGCTACCTTCTGGGTCAGGGTAGCCTCAGCCTGTATATTCCCCTATGGCAGGAAAAGGGGCTGCCACTGATACCTCTCTGTTGGCTCCCCATTCAGAACCCCAAACCCCTCTATCTTCAGGCAATACTACCATTGCATCAGTACTGCAAGATTTAAAATGCCCTCTGATCTGGAATCTTTTAACCTGAATTCCATTAAGGCTGTGCTCCAAGTCTTGGCTCTAGGAGTTGTCCAGCACCTCAAGAACACAATGTGTAGTTATCTCCTTAAGCCACATGTTATAAATACTAATAAACTGGAAGAATTATTCATTCTAATCCTAATGCCCGAGGCAGAAGTTCTCACTCACTGAAGTACCATTATATCTTCATCCCAGCTCGTGAGTCTTCCTACCAAAACATTAGCTCAGGAACCAGTGCTGTAACCTGGCAAAGTGTGGCATCTGCCATTTTCTGTCTTCTGAACTGGATATAGGGACAGAGAAAGACACAAAATGAATTTTACTTGGTTCTCAAATCAAAAATAAGAAGTTCATCCTTGGGAACAGGGACTTAAGAAGTCCAGAACTACTGAACACACCAGGGCACAGAAGAAAGCAGAGCTTACTAGACATTTTAATCCTAATATTTAGGTTAAAAGAAGTGGGGGCACAAAAAAATCACTTATTCCATAAGGAATGACAGAACAGAAGAGTTGTAAATGCTTGAGAGCAACTGGCCGTGGTAAGTTGGTGAGCAGCAAAATGTTTTAGTCAATTCTAAAGCAAACAAACAAAATGAACAAGAATGAGGGGAAACACATACATTTAGATCTTGGAAACTTCTTTTTATATTATTTTTAATTTTTTGGTTTTTCAAGGTAGGGTCTCACTCTAGTTCAGGCTGACCTGGAGTTCACTCTGTATTCTCAGGGCGGCCTCAAACTCATGACGACCCTCCTACCTCTGCCTACTAAGTGCTGGGATTAAAGGTGTGTGCCACCATGCCCAGGTGGAACCTTCTTCATTAGGCCCTCAACTCCACTGTGGGGATGGTGTTCAAGGTCTTGGTGGGAGACAAAAAAAAAAAATCACAGAAAACTCTTTGTGGTTGTTGGAGGATTCCTCTATAAACAACCTTTATGCTTGCCATAGTAAAATAAAAGCTGCTTCTCAGGACTGGAGAGGTTGCTCAGTGGTTAAGGCACTTGCCTACAAAACCTAAGGACTCTGGTTTGATTCCCCAGTGTCCAAGTAAAGCCAGAGGCACAAGGTGGTGCATGCATCTGGAGTTTGATTATAGTGGAGAGAGGCCCTGGTGCATCCCTTCTCTCTCTCTCAAATACATATATATATAGGTTTTTCGAGGTAGGGTTTCACTCTGGTCCAGGCTGACCTGGAATTAACTATGTAGTCTCAGGGTGGCCTCGAACTCATGGCGATCCTCCTACCTCTGCCTCCCCAGTGCTGGGATTAAAGGTGTGAGCCACCATGCCCAGCTATAAGTATATATATTTAAAAGCTGCTTCAGTGATGTTTCACAGTCTCTTAAGAATCTAAGGAGTGCTTCCTTTTTGGTGGGAAAGGGCAGTTACTCTTCCATCCCTGTCCTACACATCCCCAGTTAAACAAGGCATTCAGCTCAAGGAATTACAAAGCTACTTTTAATATATCGGGATGTGCCTCAGAGGAATAAAAATCACTGGTAGAGGGCAACCAATCACTTTAGGAATGGCCCAGGGGGGAGAAGCCACCTGAGGAGAAGGAAGCACAGGAGAGACCCATTGCACACTCAAGGCACTAAGAATGGCTTTGAGGCTGGGAGCACAGTGGCACTGGCTCTAGACACAAAGCAAGCACAAGAGGGTGGGACAAGACGCCACAAAGTTACTTGGGTCACTCTATCTCCTCATTTGTCCTGTTTCTGCAGGTGGCAGCAGAAAGTCAATCATCTTTGCATGGTCCATTAACAGAATCTCTGTGTCTACATATTCTTCTGGAAGGCTGGGCTCACAGTAGTTACCCTGGTCACTGAGACGGCAGCTGCTCAGACCTGCCTCTCTTGAGTACTCTTATTCTGCCCCAACTCTGTTGTTTTTTTTTTTTTGTTTGTTTTGTTTTACTTACTTTTTAAAAAAAGTTTATATATATATATATTAAACAGGTTACACTTGTAACGGGGAAATTCGGGTTATGGGGTGCTTCCTGAAACCCCAATCCCTGAGTTAATATCTGCAAACCAACCAAAAACTTGGCAATTTCAGATTCAAGAGAATTATGTATTAAATGCCACATTTTATTCAGATTTTACAAGGAAGTGTGAAAAAGGGAAAGCTGAAAGGTCATGGGATACAAAGTGGGGAGAAGAGAAGTACACCACATGGATCTCAAAAGCCTATATGGGTCACGTGTAGTTCAGGGGTTCTTGTGACCAGATAGGGATGTGGGGAAAAAGAATGCAAAGAAAAGAGAAAAGAAAGTTCAAGAAGTTCCTGTCATGTGAGGAGCTGGAAGAGATAAAGAATCCGTGCAGAGGGCTGGAGAAATGGCATAGAAGTTAAGGTGCTGGTGTGTGAAGCCAAAGGAGCTAGATTCTATTCCCCAGTACCCACGTAAGCCAGATGCACAAGGGGGTGCATGCGAATGGAGATCGTTTGCAGTGGCTAAAGGCCCTGTCATGCCCATTCTCTCTCTCTCTCTCTCTCTCTCTCTGATTGCAAATAAACTAATTAATTTTTTTAAATTGAGAAATAAAGAACACATGTGGAGAGTGAGGGGTAGGGGCCCTCTTGGCTGGGCCTTGGCCAAACCCCAACATATATATGAAACATACATATTTTAGATTTGAAAATATCCCTTTTGATATCTATGGTTGTTTCTCCTTATTATAGAATTAGAACTATTAGAGCTGGGGACAACATGTCTTAAGGCCTTGTTTATTTCCCCTCTTGAAAATCTCTTGTATTACTTAATAGGTCATTCATATATATAGGCACTTAGAGCTATGAATTTCCCTCTTAGGACTGCCTTCATTGTGTCCTAAAGGATTTTGTATGTTGTAATCTTATCATCATTTGATTCTATACATTTATTGATTTACTTTTTAATTTCTTCAATGACACATTCATCATTCAATAGTGTGCTGTTTAGTCTCCATGAATTTCTGTATGCTCTGTAGTTTTTCTTGTTGCTGACTTGCAGTTTAATCCCATTGTGGTCAGATAGCATACAAGGGATTATTTCAATTTTCCTGTATTTGTTAAGATTTGATTTGTGTCCTAATATATGGTCTATTTTAAAGAATGTTCCATGTACTGCTGAGAAAAATGTATATTCTGCAGCATTTGGACAGAATGTTCTGTATATATCTGTTAGGTCCATTTGTTCCATGACATCATTTAATCCAGATGTCTCTCTGTTTATTTTTTTGTTGGGATGACCTGTCAAGTAATGAGAGTGGGGTACTGAAGTAGCCCACTACAATTGTGTTTGGTGTTATCTCTGACTTTAAGTCTAATAGTGTTTGTTTGATGAAATTGGCAGCCCCCATGTTAGGGGCATATATGTTTAGGATTATAATGTTCTCCTGTTGGAGTGTTCCTTTAATCAGTATAAAATGATCTTCTTTATCTTTCCTCACTAATGTTGGTTTGAAGTCTACCCTGTCAGATATTAGGATAGCAACCCCTGCTTGTTTCCTAGGCCCATTTGCTTGAAATACTGTTTTCCATCCTTTCACCCAAAGAAGGTTTCTATCTTTTATTGAGAGATGAGTTTTCTGAAGTAACATATGGCAGGACCCTGCCTTTCAATCAAGTCTGCAAACCTGAGTCTTTTGTTTGGGGCATTGAGGCCATTGATATTAAGAGTTATTATTGAAAGATATGTATTTATTCTCACCATTCTTCTTGTTTTTTAGCTCTTCCTATTTTCCCTTTACTCACTTGTTTTAATTGTTATTTGAGTATGGTTTATTTTTTCCTATTTCCTGCTGTGTGTGTTTTGCTTTCTCTTCAGCGTGAAGGATTCCTTCAAGTATTTTCTGTAGAGCTGGTTTAGTTGTCATAAGTTCCTTTAGCCTGTTTTTGTTGTAGAATGTCCTTATTTCTCCATCAATTTGGATACATAGCTGTGCAGGATAAAGTAATCTTGGTTGAGAGTTTTTATTTTTCAGAACTTAAAATGCATCATTCCAAGCCCTTCTGGATTTTAAAGTTTGTGTTGAGTAATCTGCTGTGATCCTGATGGCTTTTTCTCTCTAACTGCTTTCAATATATATTCTTTGGTTTATGTGTTTAGTAGTTTAATTATAACATGGTGAGGAGAGGTTCTTTCTAGGTTTTGTCTGTTTGGTGTTCTAAAAGATTCTTGTATCTGCATTGGCATTTCTTTCCCAATTTGGGGAAATTTTTCTTCTATTATTTTGTTGAAAACACCTACCAAGCCTCTGGATTGAAATTCTTCTCCTTCTACTATACCCTGAATTCTTCTGTTTGATCTTTTCATAGAGTCCCGGATATCTTGGAATTCCCATTCTTACCTTTCTATTGGCTTGGATTTCTCTTTGTTGGACTGTATTAGTTCTGCCACTTGGTTTTCTAGTTTAGATATTCTGTTATCTCTTCATCCATTCTACTGGTGAGACTTTCCACAGAGTTTTTTATTTCACTGACTGTGTTCTTCAGAGCTAGAATTTCAGCCTTGTTCTTCTTCAGTATTTCTATTTCCTTACTCATGTCTTTTAATGACCTTTTTAATTCATTAATCTGGTTTTCTGTACTCTCTTTCAGGAGTTTGTTTTCTTCTTTGAATCCTTTCATTTGCTCTTTGCTCTTTCATTTCTTTGAGCATAGATATAATCATTCTTTTTAAGTCTTTGTCAGGTATTTCACCTTAAATAGTCTCATTGGTGATGATTTGTGATGGATTTGTAATTATTGGTGGGATTGCTTTGTCTTGATTGTTTGTGTTTCTTGTATTATAATGTAGGGACTTCTGCATCCTGAATTGATTTCATGCTTGGGTTATCTACTTATCTGCAGTGTTCTTAGATGTGGTGATCTACATTTATATACTTTCAGGATATGAGTTCAAGGTGCCAAGTATAGCTTTTGTAGCCAATCCAACTGCAGAAATAATCCTAGGTGTTGAGTTTGCTTGCTAAGCAAGTATTCTAGTGGACTGGGTAGAACAATATACTGGCAAATTCTAAACTTCAACCGAGCAATATCAATAAAAACATTCAGAGTATACAAATGTGGAGATTAAAACAAACAGATAGTTTTATAAGGCCAAAATTCCTGAGGGTGTGTGTTGCTCTACACTCTTAATCCTGTCAGCTAGGAGATAGAGAATCTGTTCTGAATTGGGTTCCAGGTCAGCCTGGATCTGGATCAGACCCTGCCCCCAATAATGACAGAAGCATAAGACAAAGGCCCTATAAATCTGTAAGCATTAAAGGCAGCAATATTCAACCCCCTTCCCCCAAGTACAGCTAATTTGAAAATGGTAAAGCCTTAAGTGTCTCCAAAGAAGTAATGGGCAATTCCTCTTTTCCTTGGTATTGTCTAAATAAGCCCAGTTTAAAAAAATTAATTATGTACATAGTCAGTGCTTAAACAGCACATGTTGGTACCATCCCCTCTTCTAAAGGGACCCTCCTCATTGGTGATGCCAATTATCTCTATGGGGATTGTGGGTCATGAATTGTGGGGTAGCCATCAGTTATGGAGAAGAGGCAATGTCTCTGTGTGTAATGTTCCAACTTGTGGCTCTAACAATCTTTCCTCCCCTCTTCCGCAAATTTTCCTAAGCCATGTTAGGTTCATTTTAGGCCTGCTTCAGTGATAAACTCTTGGGAGCCTCTGTGTCTCTGGATGTCTGGTTTGGTAAGAGTTGAGTGTTCTCTGTGTCTATCTCCTTCACCCTTGTGCTGGGACCAGGTTCACCAAGAAATCATCACTCTTGCTCATTTCCCCAGTTACTCTATGGTTTCAGCAGGGAGTCCTGGTGAGGTGTGATGGGCTGACTCTTTCCTCAGGTTCTGCATCCATCTAGAAAAGAGAAGCAGATTCTCCAACAGAGAGTGAAGTCAGCACCAGATAAATGGCATAGCCATTATTAGTTTAGAGAGAATTAAATAGGTGTAGGCCCTCTCGTAGCCCAAGATTGGTGGGAGCTCAATATTGGAGAGTGAACTCATTATTTGGATATTATTCTGACTTGTTTTCTCATTCCAACTATGGGTTCTGTTCCACTGAGCAAATCTGTTAGTCAACCCAAGAACAATTGGTTACCCACCATGGCTCTGTGCCACTATTGCACTTGGGTAAGCATCATGTCAGGTTATGTGCTGCTGAGTAGGTTAGACTTTAAGTTGCTTGGACAGATGTTGGGCATTTTCCCCCAGTAGCTCTTGTATCACCTTCTGGCTCTAGAGGAGCTAACTAGAGACTGGCTCTCTTCTTGCCAGGTTTCTCCATGTTCTGTACCAACAGCATAGGGTGTCTTTATCAGTAGGGTCTACCCATTAAGTTGGGAATTTAAATGCTTTGGTAGAAGTCTGTCTTCTTTTGGGAAACCTTGTAGGTCTCTCTGATAAGCAACTCATTGTGGATGTTAACCACATCCTGGTACCAGGAGTTATAGGCCAGTGCCAAGTGAAAAGAAGGAAATATAAGATAATGAATATAAAAGAGAAAGAGAGAAGAGAATTAGAAACAGGAGAAAATTAAGTTTAGTCTTTATCATACCATCTCCAGGGCCCTTTGATTCGCATGTTCCCTCTAAGGACCTGATGAAGGTTCAACCTTTAGGTTTGTCTTTCAGGATATAGGATTTTATTCTACCAGTTCCATTTGGGTCCAGTTTTATGCCCCTACTTATCCTCCCCTCCAGCTCCACCCTCCCTATTGTCTGGTGCTCAAAGTACCTATTAGGTATGTCAGCATCTCAGGCAGGTCCAGGTTAGGAGCCACACATGAGTGAGACCATGCAATGATAGTCTATCTGTGATTGGGTGCATTCACTGAGAATGATCTGTTCCAGGTTTGACCATTTTTCTTCAAATTTCATTGTGTCATTTTTCCTTACTGCTGTGTAGAATTCCATTGTGTAGATATACCATATCTTGGCTATCCATTCATCTAATGATGGACATCTGGGTTCATTCCAGTTCTTAGCTATTATGAATTGAACAGCTATAAACATGGTTGAGCAAATCTCTCTGAACTGAGGCATAGAACTTTTAGGGTAAATGCCCAGTAAGGGAATCACTGGGTCTGTTTGAACCCAGTGTTTTATTCTAGCAGAGACTTTTGGGCTCTCTTGGAAGCTGATTGCCCCATCTGAAACAAAGTGGAGGAAAGTGAAAAGAAGCATCTAGAGTCAGGTTATACCCAATCCTGGCTCACATCTCAAAGAAGACAGGCATCCCTCTGACCAGATTTGGGAGAAGAAATTAGGGTTTTATAGGAGTCAAGTCCTCACCCAAATTTCCTTGTTTCTCCCCAAACAGGGACACATATGTGGTCTATGTGCCTCTGGGAGCAAGGAAGGCCCAGGAAGGGATTCTTGTGGCCATCCTTCTAGACTACTCCCAGGCCTGAATACCTCCAGCATTCCCCTAGCCCTGCATGTATCCTACATCATGGCATATAAGCAGTGTCATTGACAAGATAGGCCCAAGTGTGAGACTTTCCATTTACTCCTCTCTTAATAGCCTATATGCCCTTTTGGGGTAAGGGGTGTCCTGGGGCTGCTTTCCCTTCTCTGCTTTGTGGGATCCTGGGATATGGGCCTCCCTCCCAACATTTGTGAATGTTTCAGAGTAGTCTAGGGACTAAAGATTATTTTAAAGGTAATCTTTGGTTTTATAACCTTAAATATGGGGATCCTATCTGATATTTGTCTTATGTAAGGAGTTTGTAACCTCATCAAGTATGTTGACTCATTTAGCCTATTTGACCTTTTGGTCTACTGAGAAATCTCCTTTGATAGAAATGACTTTAGGTGTTTAAAAGATAGGAACTATAAAGAGAAACAAAGTTATATGTTGCTTGTCATTTTATTTGTTAGAAATAATTGGCCATTTTGCCTCTGGACAGGGTCTGGGGGACACATTGCTTAAACTTGTGTGGGGTCTGAGATAATGGGGTCATGATTTTAAATAGCATATAACAGTAAGCAAGGGCAAAAGGAAATAAGAGAGCAGAAAGTTAAGCATCCTGACTTTTTTTGTCTTATTTTGAAGTTTTTTGTTTTTAACTAGAAAATTTATTTTATTTGTAATACACAAGGTGATAGGGCTTTATTTATGTCTAACCTGGTTAGACCATCAAAAAATGTGAATTACATCTGTGTTTATGACTTTGTGACACAGCTAACATAGGACATCACCTGTGTGTAATGTAAGCTGAATTTACACTAAGATTATGCCCTTATATAAAACTTTTAGAGCATCCTTAAAAGTTTTTAAACAGTTGAGAAATTTTTAATTTTAGGCATGGTGTGCATAAACATTTAGCCTGAAAATAAGTCTTCTGTTTTTTATAAAAGGAAATTAATTTTAGGCAAAATATGGCTTTTTAAGATCTTTTACATTTTTTTACATATATCACCTTTATCCATATACTTTAACATTTCTAGTTTCTTTCAAAAAACATTTTAACAAGCATTTTATGTCCAACATTGAAAAATTTCTTTTTATTTTCTTCAATCATCTTATCTTACCCCATAATTAACCATCTTTTTAATAAGACTATTAAGAAAAGCTGCACCAAATTGATTATTCAGATTACCCACTGACAAAGAAGTAAGTAGTTTAGCTTTAAAGCTTTAACCATCTTATTGGAAATTTGTAGAGAAAAACCCTTTGTAGAAAAACTTACACCTTTTTTAGTATTTATGTTACCAAAAACCTCTACTGACAACCAGACTTGTTTTGTAATATCAGTATGTATATCTATAGATTTTATGTAACCCATTGATTTAAGATGTTTTTTATTAATAAAATCCTTAAAATATATTTTGAAGTTATAAGTCTGTGAATACAGGAAAAACATGACAACCATTTTGGGGGAAATCTTTATCAATACCTCTAACACAGTTGGAAATGTTTTGATTAAGTGTAACTAAGGAAACTTTTTGTTTTTGTCTTGATGAAGGTTGGCCTGGAACTCAGCCCAGGTGTCTCCTTCTTTTAAGTAGCAGGAAATTACAATCTTTTTAAATGCCTCACAAATTATGAGTCACCACATCAGATTTTTTTTTTTTTTTTTTTTTTGGAGAGAGACACAGAGAGAGACAGAGAGAGGGGGGGAGAGGAAGACAGATAGAGATGGGCCTGCCAGCAGCCTCTCAGCTGCTGTGAACTTAATCCAGATGTGTGCGCCCCCTGTGGTCAAGTGCGACATTGCACCCTTGCATCACTTTGCATCTGGCTAAACATGGGACCTGGAGATTGGAACCGCTGGAGATTGGAACCAGTGTTCTTAGGCTTAGGAAGCAGGCACCTTAATGGCTAAGCCATCCCTCCAGCCCAATTTTTTTTTAAATAGTCCTCTATGTAAGTTGAAGTTGACCTAGAAAATGCACTTAGTAATTATATTTATCAGTTTACCATAGGCTGTAGTTAAATCTGAGGTTTTTTTTTTTTTTTTTTTTTTTTTTTTTTTTTTTTTTTTTTTGAGGTAGGGTCTCACTCTGGTCCAGGCTGACCTGAAATTAACTATGTAGTCTCAGGGTGGCCTCTCGAACTCTCGGTGCTCCTCCTACCTCTGCCTCCCAAATGAAATCTGACTTTTAAGGCAAAAATCAAAACAAAACAAAAAAATCAAGGAGAGACCTGTTGGACTATATGGATTAATAAAGAAACCAAAAGTGTCTGTAAACAACTTATTTGCTTAAAGCCCAAACAAAAGAGAAAATATCAGACACAGTTTCAATTAAAATTATGTACTTGTTTGTATCAAGCAGTTTAAAAGTCATGTGGTTTTTAAATGTGGAGTCAGTCTATCATTGGTGATGAAAAATGGAATGTAAAGGGATACAATAGACCTGGTTAAACATCCTCCTGTCCAGCCCTTGCTTTGAGGCACACATAATGGAGGCCACCACCCAAGTTGACCTTCCTGACAAATAAAGGAGAAATTCTAGGAATTGTTATCACAGGCATTCTTGCAAAATGCAAGTGTTTTCTGTTATCTAAGAAATGGGATGACTCCCTCTGTGCAATGTACCATGACCTTCCTGTACCTCTTTGTTTCTAAATATCTTTGTGGTTACACAGCATAGAATGTTTCTTGCCTCAGTTCCGCCTATGTGATCTATGTAATTAATACCTTGTGACTTCTTGTAATAGTTCCTCTCCCCCCATTTAACAGTAACTTTATGGTTTAATTCCCATCCTGGTGTTTTTTAGTATAAACATCATGTGGTTATTTCCAATAAAAGCTGACACTCTGAACAGTTTGGGGTTATATAGTGAGTTCCTGACCTCTGGGGTGTAGAACGGGTGCACCAGCATTTCTTCTTTTCCTTTTCTTTCTTTTTGACCCAATAAGACTTTGCCTCACATTCCATGAGTTGATGGTCTTACTTGTGTGACACAGGACCTCATAACATCTTGGGGGCTCATCCTGGATCCACATTTCAAGACCTACCTCCCTGACTCTGGGGCAACCAAACTAGGGAAGGACCCCTAATCTCAACCTGAGAACCAAATATTCATCCATCTGCATGTTCCTGGTTTTGGAGTTGGTAGCAAGCTGTTGATAGGGAATTTTTGCCTAGAACTGCTGGTCCCCTCCTTTATTGGGTAAGGTACCTCTGGAGGTGCTTTTTCCGCTCTTCTTTTAGTTTTTCCTTTTTTTCTGGTTTTGTGTGCTTTTCTGGGTCCAAGAGGGAAGCTGGACACTGCATTAATTTCCCTGGATGAGGGATCTAGGGGCCACCCTCGACCCTCTCTAGGTCCTTTCAGAGATCTCCAATGGAGGTTTGTTTCTTGTTCAGTTTTGGTTTGGCAGCTGCATCTGGTTCTGGTTCAGTTTTGGTTTGGCAGCTACATGGCAGTGTCAGGAGAGCTATAATTGCTAGTATGTTTGTGTTCAGTGTTGTGTTCATTTCTCTTGTCCTTGTGTTTGAAGATATGGGTCAAAATCATTCTGCAGAAAAATCTGCTTTAATACTGGTTAAAAACCACTTTAAAGAGCTTCAGAAAAAAAAAAAACAATTAAAAGATAAACAATAAAATGAGCTAGGCTTATTATCCTAGCTACTTGGGAAGCTGAGATAGGAGGACCTCCAATTCAAGGTTCCAATGTGATAACCTGACTTCACATTTTGAACCAGGTGATTTTAAATTGATTTATAAAAATAAGTACATAACTTTAATTTGAAATGTGCCTGATATTTCCTCTTTTGTTTGGGCTTTAAACAAATAAGACATTGTTTATACACACATTTTGTTTTCTTTATTAATCCAAATAGTCCAACAGGTCTCTCCTAAAGTTTTTGTTGGCATTCGATTTATTTCAAGGTTTTTTGGTTTTGGTCCTTAAAAAGTCAGATTTAACGACTTAAAAGGAGGAGACAACTGGCCTGAGTTCTAGGCCAGCCTGCCTCAAGACAGAGACAAAATTTCGCCTTAGTTACTCTTTCCAAATGTCTTAGAGGTATTGATAAATATTATGCCCCAAATGGTTGTCATGTTTTGCCTGTATTCATAGATAGTGTATTTCATGGAGTTTATTAATAAGAGGTATCTCAATTAAATGGGTTTTATAAAATCTGAAGGCATATATACTAGTATTATAAAGCAAATCTGGTTGTCAGGTAGGGATTTTTTCATGACCTAGATACTAAGTAAGGCTTTTTCTCTACAAATTTCCAATAGTCAAATGGTTAACTCTTTGAAGCCAGACTACTTGCTTCTTTGTCAGTGGGTAATAAGATTAATCAATTTGGTGTAGTTTTTAGGCTTATAAGAAAGATGGTTAATTATGGGTTGAGATGAAATAAATGAAGTAACTGGGAAAGTATTTTTCAATGTAGAATGCTTGTTAAAAATGCTTTTTATATGGGCATGGTGGCACACACCTTTAATCCCAGCACTCAGGAGGCAGGGGTAGGAGGATCACCATGAATCTGAGGCCATCCTGACACTACATCATAGTGAATTCCAGGTCACCCTGGACTAGAGTAAGATCCTACCTTGAAAAACAAAAACAAAACAAAACAAAAAAAAAAAAAAAAAACAACAAAAAAGGCTTTTTTTGAGTGGAACTTAGATCAAATTGTTAAAGTATGTAGATGAAGATGTGTGTGTGTAGAAAGGATGTAAAAGATCTAAAAAGACCAAATTTTGCCTGAAATTAATTTCCTTTTAGGAGGAACAGAAAGCTAATTTTCAGGTTCAACCTAAACAACATGCCTAAAGTTAAAGATTTTTCAACTCTTTACAGACTTTTAAGGATGCTCTAAAAGTTTTATATAGAGAAATTGACTTGATGTAAATTCAGCTTATATTAGACACAGTTGATGTCCTATGCTAGTTGGGTTGCAAAGTCATAAACACAGATGTAATTCATATTCTTTGGAGGTCTAACCAGGTTAGATATAAACAAGACCCTATCACCTTATGTATTACAAATGGGTAAAATAAAGTTCCTAGGTAAAAACAAACAATTTCAGTGTAAGACAAGGAGTGCCAGGATGCTTACTCTCTACTCTATCATTTCCTTTTGCTCTTGCTTACACTTATATGCTATTTAAAGTTATGGCAAGCTGGACTCTGAAAAGAGGGATGATGCTCCCTTTATCTCAGACCCCATGCAAGTTTAAGCCATATGTCCCCCAGCACTGTCCAGACAAAATGGCCAATTGTCTCTGACAAAGAAAAGAGAATGACAAATGGCATATAAAGTTGCTTCTCTTTATATTTCTTCTCTTTTGAACACCTAAAGTCACATATGTTACATGAAATTTCTCAGTAGACAAAAGGTTAAATAGGTAAACTGAGTCAAGGTACTTGATCAAGTTACAAACTCCTTACATAAGGCAAACATCAGACTTACCTAAAATGTATATCAGTATGTAAACAGATGATTTAAAAAGGCATCAAGTAAATGATGGCTTAATGGTTAAGGTGCTTATCTGGGAAGCCTAAAGACCTAGGTTTGAGTCCCCAGCATCCTCATTCTTATTGCTAAACCTAAATCTGATTTAAAGCAGGTTCTCTGATATCCTTTCTTGAGACAGTCTTCTATACCCATCAGCCACATGGGAGGACTGTCAGCAACTATTGAAGACCCTCTTCACCACAGAAGAACATGAAAAAATCCAAAGAGAAGCCAAGAAACTAGTGTTGATAGCTAACAGCCCCCTCACGGAGAACCCTAATGTTATTGACTAGGTTTTCCTTTCCACATGACTGGTCTGGCATCCCAACACTGCTGAAGGTAGGGCATCCCTTCCCCTCTTTCACTGGAATCTGATGGGTGGTCTCCAGACAGCCACTTGCTCCATGCCCTACAAATTTGTCTAAGGTAAGTGAAGTGACCCAAGGGCCCAAAGAATCCCCCACTGCTTTCCTAAAAAGGCTGCAGGAAGCATATAGGACATACCCCACCACAAATCCTGAGGGCCCTGAGAATAAGCGAGCTGTTAACATTGCTTTTGTAACTCAGTCCATACCAGATATTAGAAAGGACATTCAGAAAATAGAAGGCTTTGAGAGTAAACTTCTTTCAGAGTTAATAGGGATTACTGCCAGGGTATATAATAATAGAGACACTCTGAAGATAGACAGGCTAAGAAAATAGCTAAGGTTATGGTGGCTACCTTACAAAAGGCACAAGGCCCCATGAGACAGCCCTTATACTTTGCTCAGTATGATTCCACCTGAAAGGCAAATATATACTGTGATGGACCTAAAAGATGCTTTCTTTAGTATCCCATTGACAAAGGGAAGTCAACCCATTTTTTGCCTCTGAATGGACAGACCTGAACCAAGGCACCAGTGAGCAACTCACCTGGACTAGGCTTCCACAGGGACTTAAAAATTTCCCTAGCCTCTTTAATGAGGCTCTTCATAGAGACTTGCAGGCCTTTCACAAAGAAACACCTGAGGCAACTCTCCTACAATACATGGACAACGTCCTCCTGGCTGCAGAAATGGAGGAGGAATTCATCTCTGCCACAGAGCATCTCCTTGACAACTTCAAACATCTGGGATATTGCATCATCCAGGAAGGCTCAACTGTGTGTGTGTGTGTGTGTGTGTGTGTGTGTGTGTAAGGCAACCGACTTGGGATATGAACTCCAAGAAGTGGATGCTGTTGGCCTCTAGGATTCAGGCCATCACTCAGATCCCCACTAAGAGACAGATCCAAGAATTCCTTGGAGCTGTAGGGTACTACAGAATTTAAATACCAAGGTTTGTTGAATTAGCCATTTGGGCTCCTGCTAAATTAGCCATAATTCATTGTCTGGGTCATCAGAAAGGGGAAACCACAGAAGCAAGAGGGAGTGGACTGGCAGACCTAGCAGCAAAAAGTGCTGCCTCCCAGCACCCACTCTTCCTGAGCAACCAACATACACGGAACAGGACCTACAGCTCACTTCTCATCTGATGATGGAACAGACCCCACAAGGATGGTACAAACTGGAAAATGGATGACTGTTGCTACCCCAAGCCCTAGGATGGAGATTAGCTAGACAACTACATGAAGGAACCCACTTAGGCAGCAAAAAGCTAGCAGAGCTAATAAGGAAAGACGTTTTCTTCCCAGGTATGCACTCCATCATCAAGGACACCACCACCTGCTGTCAGGCCTGCCAATAGACAAATGCCTCCTCTGGTGAGCTACCACCAATGGGGGCAAGAGAGGGGGGAACAGGACCAAGTAGATATTGAAAAGTTAATTTCACAGAGGTAAAGCCAGGTCAGTATGGATATAAATATTTATTTGTTTATGTTGATACCTTTTCAGGATGAATAGAAGCTTTCCTGACCAAGTCTGAGACAGCCCAAATAATGACTAAGTAATTGTTAGAGGAGATAATTTCCTGCTATTGGGTTACGCCTCAGGATAAGATCAGATAATGGGCCTGCCTTTGTGTCAAGAATCACTAAGAAATTGAGTAAGATGCTGGGGATTAATTGAAAATTACATTGCACCTATCATCTCCAAAGTTCATGACAGGTATAAAGGATAAATCGGACTTTGAAGGAGACTTTAAATTAACCATAGAGACTGGCAAAGGATGGGTGAGACTCCCTCCCGTCACCCTGTTAAGGGCCAGGTGTACTTCTTATGTAAAATAAATTACTCCATTTAAAATTATGTATGGAAATGGCCACCCATCCTGCCCCAGATTGGTCTTGAACAGATAACTGACTTTACTAATGAAAGACTTCTTTCTATCCAAGTCTTACAAAGAGTCCTGGAGTCCATTGTTCTGGCAGCCAAGGCTACTTTCGAGACACACCCTGTTTGCCCCCATCCCTTTCAGCCTGGCAACAGAGTTTGGATGAAGAGACACCATACTGGGATGTTGGAAGGGCCCACACTAGGTCATCCTAACCACTCCAGTGGCCATGAAAGTGGAGGGGACAAAACAGAAGAGGATTAAATTTACTTGTTATGAAACAAGGAGGCCCATGTATGGCTTTAGGAAAACCTGTGGCTTTTATGCCAATCAGTCAGAAATAATCTGATATACAAAGGTTTTATTTAGAGAAAATCCCAAAGAAAAAAAAACTTCAGAAACAAACCAGTAATAATTGGTTTCGGTCTATGTTTAGTTGGTCTCCATGGCTAACTTCCCTTATCTCTTCTATTGCTGGCCCCCTGATACTACTGCTTTTAGGCCTTTCCATGGGACCCTGCATTATTAGTGCTGTAAGTAAAAATATAAAGAATAAAATAAGTTCTGTTAAACTCATGATATTGCGGAGGCAATACACCCCTTTAGATAAAATACCCTAGACACTGTTCTTCATGAGTCAATGATTTGACTTAGTGTCATATCAGAGGGGAAATGGAAAATGGAATGTAAAGGACACAATAGTCCTGTGCAGCCCTTGCTTTGAGGCACACATAATGGAGACCACCATCCAAGTTGATCTTCCTGACAGATAAAGGAGAAGTTCAGGAATCATTATCACAGGCATTCTTGCAAAATGCAGGTGTTTTCTGTTATCTAAGAAATGGGATGACTCCCTCTGTGCAATGTACCATGACCTTCCTGTACCTCTTTGTTTCTAAATATCTCTGTGATTACACAGCATAGAATGTTTCTTGCCTCAGTTCCGCCTATGTGATCTATATAATGAACACCTTGTGACTTCTTGTAATAGCCCCCTTCCCCATTTAACAATAACTTTATGGTTTAACTCCCAACATGTTTTGTTTTTTTTTTTCTATAAACATCATGTGGTTAGTTCCATTAAAATCTGACATTCTGAACAGTTTTGGGCTGCATCCTGAGATCCTGACCTCTGAGGTGTAGACCTGGTGCACCAACCTTTCTTCTTTTTCTTTTCTTTCTTTTTTACCCAATAAAACTTTGCCTCACAGACCGTGAGTTGATGGTCTTACTTGTATGACACCAAACACCATAACGATGATTCTCCTGTTTCAATTTCCCAAATAGGATAATAGGCCTGTGCCATCAGGCCTAGATAATTTTACTGTTTATAATACCTGTATGAATAAATGATTTACTGTTAGAGCAATTTGGCAGAAAATCATGGTAGGTAGTGAGCACCGTCACGCATGTCTTTTTTATGTCCTTGTATTTTCTACGAGGCAGCACAGTCATCTCCCCCACACAGCTGACACAGCTGCAGACCTCAGCTCCATAGGGGGAAGGAGGCATATGATCAGGACCCAGGTCTGTTAAAAAACTCCTTTCCAGCCAAGCACTTAGGCTCAGGGCTTGGCTGAAGCATTTTCAGGTTTTCCTTTATTTATGCCTTCAGGAACATAATTCAGCATTCAAGGAAAGAGATACTTCTTGTGCACTGAATACACTTCTACATCCACCTATCACACAGGGAGGAGGGAAGGGGTGTGTGTGAGTGTGCATGTGTGACCCATAGACTCTGGCTGGAGGTGAGGTCTAGGCTGCAGGATGGGTGGAGCCCAGAGCAGGAGTCAGAGCTCCATCCTCCTACCCCTCCACAGGCAGCCATGTGTCTTGTGACACAGTGGTTTGTAATGGAAAAAGGAAAGAAAAAAAAAAAAAACCTTAAAGACATATTAAAGACATATTGCAGCAGAAGCAGTTCACAAACTCTGGAGGAGTTTGGCCTTGGGGTCTGAGAAGCTCAACCCAGTGCATCTCCCTACAAAAGTTGTTACCTTTTTAAAAAAGTGCTATACCAGTTTGGCCTCAGGCAATAGAACATTTCAATAGGGCTCCCATCCCAGCAGGGTAGAGCAGGCCAGTCCAAGCCATGGCAGAGTTAGTCCAAAGAGAGAGAGAGAGAGAGAGAGAGAGAGAGAGAGAGAGAGAGAGAGCAAAATGTAAACTATAAGTTTGAGTTTTGTTCAGTATAAAATTTGGGGGGAGTTTGTTTACTCCCAGAAGCTGCTAAAGTATAAAGGATCTGGAGTACCCATGGAACCCATGGGAGCAGCGGCTGGAGTGTATCAGTGGCTCATAGAAGTGGGGAAACTGAATACCAATGTGGCTATTTGTGTAAAAATCGTTCTCAAGATATCTTGGTGAGACTGTATGTAATGAGAAAATTGGGGTTCTGGGGTGCTTCCTGGGACCCCAAGCCCAAAATATTGGCAATTTCAGATTTAAGAAAATGATTTTCAAAATGCTACATTTTATTCAGATTTTGCAAAGGAGTGTGGGAAGGAGAAGACTGAGAGACAAGGGGGAATAAAATGAGGAAAATTATACCACATAGAGCCCAAAAGCCCATGTGGGCCATATGTAGCTCAGGAGTCCATGTGACCAGATAGGGATCTGGGGGGAAAAAAAAGTTTAAGGAGCTCCTGCCATATGGGGAGCTGAAGAAGATAAAGAACCCTTATGGAAAGTAAGGGCTAAGGACCCTCCTGTCTGGGCCCCAGGCTAGGGCCTAGACTGAGCCCCCACTGGCTGGGCCTGGGCCTGGGATGAGCCAGCCCAAGCCTAGCTGAGGGAAAAACTCACCCACAGCTGGAAGTTCCAAAGTGATCAGAGAGCCTGTCCTCCCCTTGCCAAAGTATTTATAACCTTAGGGTTATGGTAATCACTGTGGGATCTTAATGGCAACTCTATTTTTTGAGAAAGTTTAAGAAATTTCCATCAAAAATAAATACTTGGTTTTGAGTCTAGAAAATAAAACCCACCTGGATTTTCAGAACAAGACCCAAGACATGTCAACTAATTCTGTTCTATGAATGCGGTGATGATTTTTTTTTTTTTTGAGAAAGGCTTAAGATAAGCAGCAATGATGGTATTTGGTTTGTCTTCACTAGCTCAGCAGCCTCTTTTTTGTTTGTCCAGAATGACAAAAATTGCATGTGTTGTATATATACAAAGACCTTCCTTTTAAAATGAAAATTTAGTTTTCCTTTCAAAACCAAAATGCAAATAGGGAATTGGGTGAATGCACACATACACACATAGGCCTTTGTGTAACACACATACACACACACACACACACACACTTTTTCCCTCCTCCCTGTGTGATAGGTGGATGTAGAAGTGTACTCAGTGCACATGCTCCCAAGAACTATCTCTTTCCTTGACTGCTGAATTGTGTTCCTGAAGGCACAAATAATAGAGAAGGTAAAGTAAGAAACATCTAAGGAGGGGCTGGAGGGATGGCTTAATGGTTAAGGTATTTGCCTGCAAAGCCAAAGGACTCAGGTTCAATTCCCCAAGACCCACTTTAGCCAGATGCACAAGGTGGCACATGCATGTGGAGTTCATATGAAGTGGTTGGTGGCCCTGGTACACCTATTCTCTCTCTTCCTCATTCTCTCTGTCAAATAAATAAATAAAACTAAAAACTATTTAAAAATTGAAGGAACTTCTGGAATCAGAAATTTTCATGTGATTTTTCTAGAATCTACTGCTGAGCCTATACACGATGAGACAGAACAAATAGTTCTGTAAATTCCTTCACAAAAAGACAGAACACTTTTAATGTGCCATATACATTCACGTATATGTGGATTAAGTGGCAAAGTCTCTACACATAATTAATGACCCCAAAGGGTACCATTTTCACTTACCTAGACCTACTTTCTAGGCTTATTTTTGTTTCTGTAAAAAGGCAGAAGTTAACTGTAAGGGCCAGAACATTGCTGCCTTTTGTCTAATGTTTTAATCATCTGCTCATACTAATAATTTTTTTTTCATATTCTCAGTGTTATCCTCTCACCTATCAAAGAATGAAACCTAGCAATATGTTGGCGTGGGAGAAAGTAAGTACAGTTCGGTGCCGCTACAATCCCAAGACTCTGGGAGTCTACTGGGAAGCCAGGGATTTTGATTTCTAAGCCAATGTTTTAAGGAAAAGATTTCTTAAGTAGATATTAGAACACTTCTTTTTCCTTATCTGTGTGGTTGGTAGAAAGATGGACAAAATTTTCTTTTAAAAAGGTTTCATTTTTCCATCTCTGCTTATGCTAGTGCCTAAATTTAGGGAAATTTCTTCTATATAGTTCAAGGAAAATGTTATTATATCTGATTAAGTTTAAGATGCAACACTGACTTTATCTTTTGCTTTTCAATGAACACACTGTTCAAATTGCCTCCTTTATCTTTCTGTACCACAAGTTCACAGATCTGTGAGGGAAATAAGCTGGAAGATGCTGGATTCAGAATTGAGGGGGTTTGCATGCAGCAACTACTCTGTCCATAGCAGACAGAAGGCTCTAAGGATTTGGTTCTGAAAGCAAACATAATTCTAGTCAGGATTATACAACCAAGGGCAAAAGGATCATAATTGGCAATGTATGGAGGAAGACCTGATTTATTATTATTATTTTTTGTATATCTTTATTACTCTTTGTAGAAATGTTCTTCTAAATGTGCATAACTGGCTGGTATTCTCTGTCTTTCTCCCTTCCTTTCCTGCCTCTTTTCTTTTTTCCTTCCCTATTTCCTCCTTTCCCTTTTCCCTTTTTAAATTTTTTTGAATAAGCAAAATTTTAAGCTTGAAGGAGTATATTGATATGCTGAAAGGGATCTGGGAAACAATGTGTCTTCCCTAAGTGTTATCTGATACATAGATGGTTTTACTGATCACCTACCATGTGTGAAGACTGTAATAAGGCATAGGAGTCTGAAGTTTTCAGTATTTACAGGAACTTAATGATCACATAGCAATTTTAAACAAATTTGCTATGCCTCAAAACATCTCATTTAATCTCTTAACAATGCTATAAAATGGAAGTTGCACAATTTTATGGCTGAGACCACTTAAATTCAGAAATTTGAAGTAAACTGCCAAGGCATCACAGCTAGTAAGTGGCAAATTTCGTATTTGAGTCTGAAATCAAGTTTTTTGTTTATTTATTAGCTGTACTACATTTATTCCTCTCTCTATCATTCACTACAAATCTATGTTTCCCTATTTCAATATATTTATTATACAGGGATTTCACATAACATGCTTATACAGGTTTAACAAACATTGATAAGACGAAGACTCCTCATACTACAGAGCCCAGAGTTAAGACTATTGACTTTGAAATGACATCTTTCTCTTACTACAGTTGCTTCTTTTTTCCTAAATATTTATGTAAATCATTTTCTCATACCTATTTATAGTTACACCATATATAAAAAATCCTTAAACAATGTACTTAGTTCTGCCTAGTTTTTTTAATTTATTTTATTTTTATTTTTATATTATTTTTATTGACAACTTTTATACTTACATACAAAAATGCATGATATTTCCCTTCCCTCCCCTCCCCCCATTCCCCTTTAGAACTCTAATATCCATCATATCCCTTCCCTCTCTCCATTAGTCTCTCTTTTAATTTGATGTCATCATCTTTTTCTTCTGTTATGAGGGTCTTGAGAAGGTATTGCTAGGCACTGCAAGGTCATAGATATCAAGGCCAATTTCTGTCTTTGCAGTTGTATTGTAAGAAATCATACCCTTCCTTTGGCTCTTCCATTCTATCCTTCCCCTCTTCCTCAATGGGCCCTGAGCCTTGGAGGGTGTGACAGAGATGTTTCAGTGCTGGGCACTCCTCTATCCCTTCTTCTCAGCACTATGTTGCCTTTTGGGTCATCCCAGTGGTCATCGCCATCTGAAAAGAGAAGCTTCTCTAACCAGAAGTGAGACTAGCATTAATATGTGAATATGAACATTAAATGTAGTGCTTTCAGGGCAGCTTGGTGGGAATAATATATACATTTAGTCAGACAAGAGCAGGCTTTATACCCCTAAGGCTCATGACCTCCCCTGCCATAGACTTTTGCTTAGGTTTTCCAGTACCAGGTATGTATTCCTTCCCATAGAGAGGGCCTTCAGTCCAATTATGGAGCAGTTGGTTATCCCAAGAGTAGACATGCCACGATTGCACCCGTTCAGTCATTGGGCCTGTATGGCTAAACTTGAATATTCAGTGTCCACTTTTTTCACTGCTGTTGACTTCTGTCTCCCATATGCTGCATGCAGTACAGCTTTTTCCAGCTTTCAGTTAGCTGGTCTACAGGGAGAAGATTTTCTGCTCAGCACCAGCTTGCTTTCTCAGTGACCTTGCCTCTCAGGAAAGAGATGTCTTCAGCAATAGGGTCTTACTATCTGTTTCTCAAGGGAAACCAAGGGCTTTGGCAAAAGCCTTTTTTATACTTTATGTAAGTGAAATCAAAGTGTATGTTTTTTTGCATCTCCTACATCTTTTATTCAACATTATTTTTGAGACTCATCCAAATTGTAAGAATTAGTCCATTAAATAAATATGCTACATTTAGTTATTATATTTTATTTCTCATACTTACTTGGGGTGGCTTTCTATTTTTTTTTTCCATTTGGAGTTAGTTTTCTAATATGTGTTCATATGTTATCATGAAAAGGATGTGTATTTATTTCTTATACTCTCCTTATCTCTGTTCTCAGGTTCTGTCACTACTTACTAGCTTGTTTCTTGATATTTTTGTGCATGTATTTTGCATTTAATCATATGTGCCCCACATTACTCTCCTTTATCCTTCTCAGTTGCACTGTACTCCTCACCATTTACCAGTGAATATACCACAGAAAAGAATGACTCCCAGTCCTCCAGGACCATGAACTGCTCCTAGCTCCTCAGGGAGGAAAGTGGTTTCCCAAGCTCCTCCCCTGCCCATAAAAGAATGCTGTCTGTCACCATCCTGTGTGGGTTTTATGTAGGTGACTATATTGGTTGAGAGCTCATGAGTACAATGGCTTTGTCATGTTCAGATGACAGAAGTCCCCAAATTGCAACTCACACAGCCTTTCTGCCTCATCTTCCATCATGAATTTTTTTAAAAAATATATTTTATTTATTTATTTGAGAGAAAGATGCAGAGAGAGAGAGAGATAGAGAGAGTAGAGATCAAACACCAGGGCCTTATCAAATGAAGTCATTTATTTTCAGCATTGGATTATGGGTCCTATGGATCCTTTCTGAAATACACACAACACACAGCCATCTCTCCAGACATTTTTTATAATGGGGTCTGACTTATCAAATATTTTCAGCACTGATCAGTTATAACTCATCCATTTGGTCAAACACACACACACATTTTTCTAATGGGGGCTGAGATAAATATTTAGGAAGCTGTTCGATAACTCATCCATTTCCATGGGGTTTTGATTATGGTTTTCCATGGGCTTTTCAGTTTTTAGAGTCCCTCTTGTGGAATGGGCCGGCCTCAAATTCAACCAGTGGTTAGTCACTACTTTAACATTCATGCTGCCATTACACCAGAGGGCACATCTTGCTGGTGGGTCAGCGTTATCGAATTCACTGTTCACTGCTGGGCGATGTCATTGATGACTTCTCTTTGCCAACAGACTGCATAGCATCTTCCAGCACTCTGAACACTAGCTAGCAGGAGGGAAGCTTCTGCTATAGTTCCTACTTTAGGTCTGTCTCTAAGTCCTACAACCAGCAAGTGTAGCATTCAGCATTACCGTCTTTCCTCTCGGTTCTGGTGAGAGTCATAGTGACAGCCTACACTGATTCGGGAAGTATCCCTCCCTGACAACTCACAGGGAGATATTTGTGCCTGTCACTGATATTATTGTTTGATAACTCGTGGCTAGGAGGAACAGCATTATTCAATTGTGTAGGATGTCTCCATTCATTCTATGATTTGTTATATATTTAAAGAGTGTGTTTTTTCACATCTCCTTAGCTTTGGTAATCCTTTCCCAAACTCTTTTTGGCCATCTCCTCATCCTCATCTCTGCTTATCTCTTTCCAGCACTAGTACCCTCACCAGTTTTCATGTCACTTTTATTCTACTATCTCTTCCCCTTAAGCCTCTCCATCCTGTGCTTACTCCTTTTCTAACTTCTTAGTCTCCAGACACTCACGGGTCTGGAGAATTAGAACTAGATCCACATATGAGAGAGAACATCTGTCTTTCTGGGCCTGGGTTAGATCTCCCTCAATATAACATTTATTACTTTCATCCATTTTCCTGCAAACTTCATAGTTTCATTGACTAAAATCCCATTGTGAATGTAAACTACATTTTTATTAACCAATCATCAGTTGACAGACATCTAGGTTCCCTTTCCTAGCTATTATGAAAAGAACAGAAATGAATATGGAAACACAAGTATCTACATTAAAGAGGCCTTAGGTGTAAGTTCAGGAGTGACATAGTTGAATCATAGAGTAGGTCTGATTTCCATAGTGTATTCACCAGTGTGAGTTCTCACCAGCAATGCCCGTTACTCCACGTCTTCACCAAACATTATAAGTATTATTTGAAATTTATTGGGTACAATTTGATTTGGTTGGCTGAACTTACTTGGCTTGCCATTGTCTTTCTTTTAAAATTTAAGTGCTAATTATGTACTTATTAAATAATTTCTTAGTTTTTTGTGTATACATTTTATTTTTTGTAATTTTTATTTCATCTAAAATTCCAAATTTAAAAAAAATTATTTTATTATTTTATTTATTTTTGGAGAGAGACACAGAGAGAAAGACAGAGAGGGAGAGGGAGACAGATAGAGATGGGTGAGCCAGCAGTCTCTCAGCTGCTGTGAACGAAATCCAAATGTGTGCTCCCCCTTGTGGTCAAGTGCGGCATTGTGCCCTTGCGTCACTTTGCATCTGGCTAAACGTGGGACCTGGAGATTGGAACTGGGTTTTTAGGCTTAGCAGGCAGGTGCCTTAACTGCTATGCCATCTCTCCAGCCCTAAAATTCCACATTTTTGATATAAGATTTCTTATTATGTGTTATATTTCTGTTTTTAATTTTTGCCATGTTTGTGGTTATAGTATATTATTATTTATTAAGTTTTCCAAAGGTATGCTAAATTTATCTTATTAAGTTAAAAGTTATTAGTTCTATTATTAACATTCATATGATTTCCTTCCTGTTTGTTTCTTGGTGCTTGTTGTGGCATGGTACATTTTATGTTGACTGTTCCCATTTTGCTCTGCAAATTAAATTTTTCTGTGTAGCTGGCTCTATGTGAAATTTCAGCAGTAAGTGGAGTTAGAGAGAGACTGTGAAACTGGAGAGGATGTTGCCTGCTTGTTTGCTTTTCCATAGTGGCAGACTGTCTAGCCCATGCCTGGTCCCGAGAGCACCTCCAAGAATGGTGATACCTTCAATGATTTCTTCAACATATTTTTCATCATTGGCAGACTCTGTCCTCCTGGTTCTGGTGTGCACCCTCAAGCAGCAGCCGCCAACATTAATGGCATTGTTTTGAAAGCCTCTACCATGGCTCAGAGGTCTAAATGGCATTTTTACAGAGCATCTTCTCTAAGCCTTTAATTATTTTTTTCTTTGATTGTTTTTCAGTTAGCATCAGAAGAGGCAGCTGCTAGCTGTAGTATCACTGCAGTTGGTTAGAGCATTCTTTTGTGTTTCCATCTTTCTATTAATGATACTTTATATTAAACTTTATCATATTTGTGTTACCTAATAGAAGCATATTTCATAATTGACTATGACTACTGTTTTTCTTTTTAAACATATTGGAAAATTTAAAGCAGTAATATTATCTTCACTTTCATGTATTTATAAACTGTGCCATGCCAATTTGTGGAATAGTATTTTATTTTAGCTATTATAAAAAGTGTGTGTATGTATATAGCAAGTGTGGAGTGGAGTGTGTATAATGTATGCATGTGTACGTGTACATGCACATGATTTGTTGGCAAGCATGTGGAGGGCAGAGGAAAATGTTGGTGCCTTCCTATATTGCTCATCCACATGTGTTGCCTTGATATGAGTGAATCAGGATCTGTCACTTTTATCAGACTGGCTGACCAGTGGGCCCCAGAGATTCTCCACTCTCTGTCTCACAAAGGGCTTACAGGCATGTATGGCCATTTCCATCTATTTACATGGGTTCTAGAAATTGAAACCAGTGTTACTCAGGCCCTCTCTGGCTGTTTTCCATGCTGAGCCATCTCCTGGTTATAAAAACTTTAATTTTACATCTTGATTTCCTCTCTGTTCCAGATGTACTTTTGATTTTCTTCTTGAAATGTATCATTTTTTAAATTTACTCTAGTTATGTTTATGTATGTATATGTTCACAAAACATGCTCTGAAATACACTAACTTGTAGAAGGTGATGGTAATGGCCATTTGATCTGTTTGTAATGATTAATTCATCTCCAGTGATAAGGCTGTTTCAGTTATTTCCTGCTGAATAACAAAGTCCCCTAAAATGCAATGACTGAAAATATTAATTTATGTTTACTCTCACAACTTTACAGTTAAGTTTAGACCAGAGATTGGAACTGAATTGAATTGAATTGAATTGGTTTGAATTGAATTGAAAACCAGTAGGGTAGCCTTAAAAAGGCAGGTGTCCAAGAAAGTATTATTGACACAAAAGACAAAAATCTCTCAAAGCAGGTAAAAGATATTTAATTCTTGAGCCAAATATGAGTGACCATGGCTTAGGAACACAGATTTAGCTTACCTCAATTCCATGTTACATCATGTTAATAATGCCATGAAGGTTTTATAGTTACAGAACAAAAGAAAGTCATAAATCAAGGGACTTTTCAAATACACTGGCTATCAGGTAGGCAGGTCATAGCAAAGCAGAGAAATCTCCATCATAGGCCTCAAGTGCTATTCTTAGCCCTTGGGTTGGTGGAATCTGGGGGAGGGTCTGTTCTTATATTCTAAAAGCATAACATCTGGTCCATCGATAGTCACCAGGATGTTATGTCAGGCACAGAGGTGGGCAATAATAGCTCTTGAGGGGCTAAAGATAGCTCAAGGTAATTTGGCTCTGATCCTGCAATTTGTCAACTCTACAAGAGATCTATCCATCAATTCAGCCTTATCTGAGAAAGATGCAGCACTTTCGGGCACTTCAGTTCACAGTATCTACAACCATATGTGCCTGCAACCTTGGGAATATACCAGATCTTCTGGGGTCTGGCAGAGGCCATTAGGTATGACACACACACTCTCTCTCTCTTTTTGTCTCTCTATTTATCCTTCCCTTCCTCCTTCCCTATCTTACTCGTCTTCCACATGAATAACATGGGCTTCCTCACAACTTGGTGTATTCCAGGTGATTGGACTTCTTACACCTTACTGAGGTGGAAGCTACAAAATTTCTTAGATTCTAACCTTGGAAGTCACATGGCTTCTATCTTTTGAGTGTCACAGAAATTTCCCAAGTTTAGTGTATCTAGGACTACATAGATTTGGTTAATTGAAGGACATATTCAAGAAAATTCCCATATGGAACTCCTATATAGAAAAAATGAACAAAAGGCAAAAATGTGTGCCTCCCATTATCAATATTATCACTATTTAATTGTTGTCCATTTTGACTTCCTTTTTTTTATAATATATATATATATATATATATATATATAATTAATTAATTTGAGAGGGAGACAGAGAGAGAGAGAGGGAGGAAGAGGCAGAAAGGAAGACAGGAAGAAGCAGAGAGAGAATGGGCACTCCAGGGCTTCTCAGCCACTGTGAATGAAATCCAGACATGTGTGCCCCTTGTGTGCATGTGCAACATTGTGTGCTTGCATAACTTTTTGCATCTGGCTAAACGTGGGACCTGGAGATTCAAACGTGTGTTCTTAGGCTTCTCAGGCAGGCACCTTAACTGTTAAGCCATCTGTCCAGCCCTTTTCTAAGTATATTTTTATTGTTTTCTAACTGTACGAATCTATATTTATGTGCTCTAAATGATGCCAGACTTTTTTCTAAAGTGTGCCATTACTCAGATAGCCTAACAATCTACTATGAGGCTGTGTTCCTTAATTCATGCTTTAGCAATATTTAACGTTCTAATTTGTAGCTATTAATACATATATATTTAGAAAATTTAATCTTCTTTATGAATTAAATATTTTAGCATTATTCTTAATTATTTTATCTTATTAATTATATTTTTGCTTTTTTTTTTTTTTTTTTTTTTTACCAGCCTAACTCTGGTTGTGATTTGACTGCTAGATCTATCCATTTTTTATTTTCAACATTTTGGTCTTCTTAAGTTTTAGGTCTTATTTCCTCTAACAAAGCAGAAATTGAAGTACAAACTAAAATTATATTTCTCCAGGGGCCATTGTATTAAATAAATTATGCTAGTTACTTGTGTTATTACTGTGGAATTATCTGGTGGAGATGACTTAAATTATACAAGGTAACAGGGACTGGGGCTCTCAACCTCAATAAGGATAGTTGACTATTTGTTAATTCAGAAAGATATCTTATTTTTACCTCCCACTAGCACTAAGATATGTTCTCAAGTTTTGTTCTTACAGGATGTTTTACTTGAAGGACCTACTTTGTGGTCCTTTGAATTTCCAGATCAACACTAGGATTGCCTTCTGTGTTTCTACTTTGTATTGGCACCGATATTTATTTTTATCCTCTCACATTCCATATATCTATTAAAATTCAATATGAAATTCACCAAGTTTCAACAAATACTTTCAAGGCAAAATTTCATTTTAAATGCCAGCTTATCTCCTATGATTCAGTGTGTGCAGGTACTTTGTATTCTTGCCATATCAGTGGTACATTTTCAGCAAAATATTATTTTTCATTCTTCTCAAGGGTAATAAATCCTTCAGAGGTCCAGAAACAAAAGTCTTTGTATTCTCAAAACATAATAGTTTCAAATACCTCTGACTTCATGAATTCTGGATCAAAGTAGCTGACTCAGTGGGTAAAAGTATTTACTGCATAAGCATGAGGACTGAAGTTGTGTCCCTGGCAACCATGTCAAAAGCTGGGGATAGCCCTGTACTCTTATAATCCCAGTGTGGAGGGCTGGAGAAAAGAAGGTTGTAGAGGATCATTAACCAGCCAATATAAGCAAACATAAACTAGTACATACACACCCTCCAAGTGGCAGCTTATTGAGAGACTCTCACTTAAATAAGGTCAAAGAGCAATAGAGGAGGACACTTGACCATCTCTGGCCTCCATATGTGTCCACATGGTGCATATATAGCTATATACATGCATGCACACACCATACACATACTACACATGCACACACACAAGCACACACACACACACACACATGTGTTGGATTCTATATATGTGACAAAAAGGAATGGCTGAATTGGGGACCTAATATCTTACTACCTGTAATATACTCATATATTTAGACTCTACTTGGGAAGTGAAAGTATTATGGTTCTGGAAAACAGTAATACTGCCTCCGTCATGGGAAGTACCTCAAATAGTGTGCACTGCATTACTGAAGTGGGTTGAGCTGAACAACTCTTTTTCTAAAATGTTTTCTGTGGGTTTCTTGGAATACACAATATGTGAAAATGAACCTCCAGCCTATTTTGATAATCAATCATAGAGCCTCTCTGAATTCTCAATTTTTTGAAATTCCCCATGTGCTAGTATTTTTCCTACACCAATAATCTGAAATGTGGAAATGGCTGAACTATAGAATGAAATATATCATTTTTAAAGTTACTTTGTCTTTGAAATGCTACAGAAGCCATTTTGACTTGTAGGTGAAAACAAGTTGTGCTTGTAACCTGAGGAGAGTGTAAAAAAAAAAAAAAGATACACTTTAAATATTCCATGGAGTTGGAACTTTCAAAAATCTCCAGACTAACTTCACATTCCATATATGACAGAAGTTTTTGAAAGGAGCAGGTAAAGGGAAGGAGAAATAGACTCAATGCCTCATGCCTGTCTCCATTCTTGGGATTCAAGTATTATTTTTAAATTTGTGAGAAAAAGAACATCAAAAGATAGCAGCTAAATATATTCAGGTGGAGTGAAAATTTTGAGATAGTCCTCTTCTTCTTCCTTAAGAGATGAGTGCATGTTTTGCAAGCTGTATCTTAGGACTCAATTAACATGGGGACTCTTGACTTAGGAAAGAGTCATTAGACAGGAGACCAAAGAAGAGCATCCCTCCCTTCAGATGTTTTGGGACAGGGGGATTGAGTCTGGCCCTAGGCTCTCAGAGCATAGCTGGACCTCAAAGGGCACCACGGAGGGAGACTGTGAACTTGCATGAGAGACTTAGAATTATAAAACTGCTGAAGGTTTAACAAATCTGTAACTTATATTGGGTTGTCTGAAAGACCTGTAAAACATTAGCTTGAAAACCTCAATATGAGGATCCTAACTGATCCTCATTCAGAAAGGGTATAAATGCAAAGTGGATCTTTTGTTGTATAGGAAACACCATGGAACAGATAAATGATCATATAGATTATAGATGTACATAAGATCCATGTACACCACTGTGGTTAAATCCCCCACCCTCAGTCTGACTAACATTATTTGGTGCCTCACCGGACTCAGAGAAGCAAGTACACTTGCCTGGTTAATGGGCACAGTGTGGGAGAAGGTGCCCAGAGCAACCATGGCTTCTCAGGGTTTTACCATTCAGGAACTTCCAACTGTTCAACTCTCCTGAGAACTTAACAAACTTTGAGCTTTAGGGCTTATGTGGAAATTTTATGGTATAAGCATGATGGAAGATGGGATAATATTATAGAAAAGTGATTGAACAGTAGGATATGATATAATAATATACTGGATAAACAAAGCCAGCAAACCCTGCCTTCAAATTTTTCTTGGACCCTCTGTACATCATTCCAGGTATGGGGTAGGATACCTCAGGAATAAAGATGGTCTTGTGAGTTACTATCAGATAAGATAGGCCTGTCTCAAATATAGGCACTATTCCAGATGTGGTGGTGCACATCTTTAATTTTAGCACTTCAGAGGCAGAGATAGGAGGATTGCTGTGAGTTAGAGGCCAGTCTGAGACTACATTGTGAATTCAAGGTCATCCTGAGCTAGAGTGAGACACTACCTCAAAACAAAAAGAAAAGCAATAGGCAGTAGAGTTACAGTTAGTGAAGATTAAACAAGTCACTGAATCTTCATTAATTGTAAGTTTAGAGCCTATAATCAAGCTCCAACCTTAGCAGGTATTCTGTGCTGTTATGAAATAATGAATTTCATTTCATTGCACTCTCTTCACTCTCTTCCTGTGATTTGATGACATAAATGTGGCACCAAAATTTATCAAGCCTGGAATAGTTTTAAATTTATCATTCTCTAAAATAAATACTTTTACTAAACATTCTACTTACTAACACTAATTCCTAATATAAACATTTTATTAAATTATATTGTTCATTATGCTTAAATTTAATATTTTATTTCTACTGTTGTGCTATATATAATTTTATAATATTTATTTATTTATTTTTGAGAGATATATAGAGGCATATATAGAGAGAGAGAAAAGAGAGAGAGAGAGAATGGGTGCATCAGGGCCTCTATCCATTGCAATTGAACTCCAGATGCATACACTACCTTGTGCAACTAGCTTACTTGTGTCCTGAGGAACTGAACCTGGGTCCTTTGACTTTGTAGGGAAGCACCTTTACTATTAATTCATCTACACAGCCTATTTTTACATTTCTTAAAAATATTTTTATTAATTTATTTGCAAGAAGACAGATGGAGAGAGAGAGAGAGAGGAAAGACACAGAGAATGGGTGTACCAGGGCCTCCAGCTGCTGCAAATGAACTCCAGACACATGCACCACCTGGTGCATCCAGCTTCACTTGGTGCATTAGTCAGGGTTCTCTAGAGGAACAGAACAGACAGAATGAATTGTATTAAAAGGGAATTTATTGGATTAGCTTACAACAGTCCAGCAATAGCAGGTTGCAGGCCCGAGAGTCAAGGAACCTGGTAGCTGCTCAGTCCATGAGGCTGGATGCCTCAGCAGTCCCAATCTGGCACTGAAGGCCTGAAGGTGTCCTGGAGAGATGCTGCTCTTCAGTCCACACTGGAAAGCAGCAACACCAAGCACCAAGCAGAGAACAATGAGCAGCACTGGCAGAAAGTTGGGAGGAGAGGATGCCTTTCTTCCCAGAGCTTCTTTTTATAAGTCAGCCTCCTCTCCAAGAGGGGCTGCCCAATCTGGGGGAAGGGCTCACCCTGGGGGAAGGATTCTTCCTTTAGTTAATACTTCCTAGAGACAACCTCAGAGACACACTTATGAGAAATGTCTGTGGATTCCTAAACAAATCAAGTTGACACAAACTTAACCATCTGTTGCAGACAGCTTCAGGTTATATGAGATGAACTTCCAGACCAGGCACAGTTATGGAGGAAGGGATATTAGTTTATTGTTACAGATCCTGTGGGAAGTTCCATAAAGGCAGGAGAAACAGCCTGTCTTACAGGACCAAACAGAGAGAGCAAAGCCAACCAGCCACCACAGCACACAGAGCAAAACTAAAAGGTCACACAACACACTTCAGGAACTCTTAAAGGCACATTTGCATATCTTTACAATGGAATCTCAAACCCACCATTAACAGCTTAAGACCTGCCTTCAGTGACATTGCCTCTAGCAAGGTGATTGCAGAT
Organism: Orientallactaga sibirica; assembly: GCA_036365145.1. Classification (NCBI taxonomy): domain Eukaryota; kingdom Metazoa; phylum Chordata; class Mammalia; order Rodentia; family Dipodidae; genus Orientallactaga; species Orientallactaga sibirica. The sequence goes on from JAEOAD010000005.1 coordinate 52,346,645, forward strand.
GCAAACTATAACTAATAAAATACTGAATATATTGGGGGACATATATTCAAACTATCACACCATCACAAGTCCACCCTTTGTCAATTTGACACCAAACCATATCTCTTTACATCATACTTAATTTCCAAATGAAGACAGTAACAAGGTCATAATTCTGCCTAAAATGATATAAGTATCCCTCATACAACTGGAAATGCACAATCGTCCCCGTCCCCCCACAAAGCAAGTTCCTTGAGGAATGCTTAGTCTCTAATATAATAAGTCAAATATAAATTCAACAGTGGTTAACTAGTGATATGATCTTAATCAGTATTAATTACCTAATAGAGAAATAGAGGAAGAACAAAACATCTTAATATTGGTATAGATATGTACGAACACCCTTAACAAGGCAAGACAGAAACACTCATGCCAATTACAGTCCACGTTTTTGTAACTGGTCCCATGGCCTTAGCTGGTATTTGTTACTGCCTTCTTCTACTATCCATTCTATATTTCCTCCACCTTCAGCAAGCACCTCAGCAAGTCTTGATTCTTTACCTGGAGGGGTGACCCATACCTTCATTCCTGAAGGATCTGGGCCATTTATCACATTGCCTTGATTGGGTTGTTGCAGTTGTCCATTGGCTTGGATAACAGGGCATGGTAACACCAAGAGACGCCCTAGAGAATCTCCAGCACTCCAGACATACTCTTCCTTACCTTCATTGTGAAGGAGCACTCCAATTTCCCCCTAGTAGTCTGGATCAATCACCCCTGCTAACACTGTAACTCCTTTATCAGCCTGTGCACTCAAGGGCATCAGGAGCCCAAAGTGGCTAGGGGGAAATCTTAGCTTCCAGTTCAATGGAATGTTCTTTGTGCCTCCTGGCGAAAGCACTCCCCCCTCTGGAACCAAGACCTCTAGGCCAGCAGAGTGTAAGGTTGTGGGTACAGGAAGCAAAAATTTGGCTAGTGGGTCACTTGGGGTGATGGTAAGTGGTACCATTCCCACTTCCACCCCTTGATTCCTGGACCTGTGCATCTGGGTTATAGGAGAAACAACAACATCTATAGGACGCTGATTCAGAGCATATACAACCTGCTGTAGGACACTCCCCCAGCCCTCCAAGCTATTGCCACCTAGTTGGCACTGCAGCTGTTTCTTTAAAAGGCCATTCCACCATTCTATCAAGCCAGCTGCTTCAGGGTGGTGGGGCACCCTAGCAAAAGGCCGCAGGTCCCTCTGAGGAAGGATAGGACTAAGCTTAATACTGAAATGTTTGGGGATTATGGGAGGGTCCTTCCTCAAAGGGACCTGGCCACCCCTTCAATCAAGATGCTCAGAATCTATAAATTGGCTCAAGTCTGGAAACTGGTTAAGAGGCCTTGATTCTCTGTTGCTATGATTCAAAGTGGCCTTTAGGTCCTTTACTCTGGAACTTTTCTGCTTATACAGATCAAACAGGAACTTAGTAGGTTTTTTTTTAATCTGTTTCACTTCTGGGAACACCATGATTAATCAGCCAGTACCAAAGGTCATACTGTTACAAGCATTGTTTTGCCTGCGCTGTCCATTACGGTAAACATGCTCATCTTGCCTTTGGTGATTCAGTGCTGATACTTGGCCCTTGTTACCCTGAGATCCAATTAGACCCATTGCATTTAAGTCACCTAATGCAGCAACTGTGGCTCCCACTGTTATGTCTTCTTTACATAAAAGACCAATGATTGGGGACTTTAAGTATGCTGGGGCTCCCCTCACAAATCTGTTTCTTATAGTCTTAGTGAAGGGCACATCTTCTGGATGCTCCCATTGTGGGCTTAAAGATGAGTTTATATGGCAAATCCACTCCAGCATTCCAAGTTCTCTGAGCCTTTTAATCCCTTCATCAACATTAAGCCAAGGGATATCAGGCAGCTCAAGCTCATTCACGTTAAGCCATCTTTGGATCCATACTTCAGCCAACCAATCAAATAAACCCTTGGCACCTCTTTCAACTGCATGAGCTGCAGTGTTAAATCTAAAATCTCTTCTCAGTGGCCCCATTTCAATAAATTCAGCCTGATCTAACTTTATATTACTTCCACCATCATCCCACACCCTTAAAATCCATTCCCACACATATTCCCCATGTTTCTGCCTGTACAAGTTAGAAAGCTCCTGAAGTTCTTTAGGGGTGTACCTCACTTCCTCTTGAGTCATGCTTTCTAATTCACCTTTAGGGGCATGCCTAGCCTTACACCTTGTTATAGGCCTAGAGGCAAAGATGGGTGGGCACTGAGAAGCATCAGCACCTCCTTCAGGGAGTGTCATTGCTGGTTCCTCAGACAAAAAAGGAGTGATTCTCTCAGGCAAGAGTGGAGAGGGCAATACTTTAGGGTGTAGGGGTGGGGATGCAACTGCTGCAAAAGGAGGGGAAGCCACATTCTCAAAAAAAAAAAAAAAAAAAAAAAACTTTTTCAGAATCGGAGAGCTCAATGTCCCCAGATTCTTCAGGTTCTTCCCATACATCCCCATCCCAAGTCATAGGATCCCACTCTTTTCCAATCAGTGCCCTCACTTTAACTTCTGATAGCTTGTGAGGCTGGGGATTGAGCTTGTGTTGTAAGTTAGCCAGTCTTACAATGAGAGCTTGGGTTTGGTTTCCTGTAGTTTGAGCCCTGTTCTGACTAGAGAGGAGATTCTCCTCCAGGGCACCCTTAGGAACCTTCAGATCATGTATGTGGGTCTTAAGCTTGGAAACTTCCTTTTTGAGCTTCTGCTTTTCTCCCAACAGTTATCTAGAGATGCCAGAAGAAACCATCCAGCATCATCATTTGTCTTACTTTTCCACAAATATTAAAAAGTTCTAGATACAGAGTCACTAAATTCCTTGCTCTTCACAAGATATGACTCAGAATTACCAAATAAATCTTTCTCATGGAGTTCTTTAAATAGTACACACCATGGATTATTAGTGCCCTCCTTATTACCAGTTAAAGTGCTCTCCTTATTACCAGTAGAGCCTTTAGTGGCACTGAAGTTAGAGAACCAACTTCACAGAGCACCAAGCCCACTAGGGAAATACATCCTTACAATTCTGTTTCTTTAGAACCACTCCTGGTACCACAATCTGTATTAGTCAGGCTTCTCTAGAGGAACAGAATGGATAGAATGAATTGTATCAAAAGGGAATTTATTGGATTAGCTTACACAGTCCAGCAATAGCAGGTTGTAGGCCTGAGAGTCAAGGAACCTGGTAGCTGCTCAGTCCATGAGGCTGGATGCCTCAGTAGTCCCGATCCGGCACTGAAGGCCTAAAGGAATCCTGGAAAGATGCTGCTCTTCAGTTCACAGTGGAAAGCAGCAAGTGCCAAGCACCAAGCACCAAGAAGCAAGCACCAAGCACCAAACAGAGAACAGTGAGCAGCACCGGCAGCCACGTGGGAGGACAGGATGCCTTTCTTCCCAGAGCTTCTTTTTATAAACTAGCCCCCTCCTCTGAGAGGGGCCATCTACTCTGGGGGAAGGGCTCACCCTGGGGGAAGGATTCTTCCTTTAGTTAATCCTTCCTAGTGGCAACCTCAGAGACACACTTATGAGAAATGTCTGTGGATTCCTAAACAAATCAAATTGAAACAAACTTAACCATTACACATGGGTACTGAGGAATCAAACCTGGAGTATCAGACTTTGCAGGCAAGAACCTTATCTGCTAAGCTATCTCTCCAGTCCCTCCACTTACACATTTTTATTTATAACTTTAACATCTATATACAATGTATTTTGATTATATTTGTATATGATGTATTTTGATCATAATCTCCTCCCATCAGAGGGAATTCTGTCTGGTTCCCAACCCCTATACTTCATCCATTGAACCCCTTCCTACCTCCAACCCACTCCTTCTAATATTTTGATTTCTTTCTTTCTTTCTTTCTTTCTTTCTTTCTTTCTTTCTTTTTTTCTCTCTCATGCATGAAATCCATTGTTCCAAAGCACTCCTCTCTATCCTCTCTCTGGCTCTGACTTTCTTCCTGCCACCTCTTCCACAATGTTGCCTGAGCCTTGGTAGGTGTGATAGAGATGCGTCATTGAATATTGAGTGTACCACTTTGGCCTCTTCTTAGCACCTTGATGAGCTTTCCCAGTAGTCATCACAATCTGCAGAAAGCAACTTCTCTGATCAAAAGTGAAAATAGCTTTACTATATGAGCATAAACATGAGCATTTAGAGGTCAATTTGATGGACACACCATATTTATTTCAACATCTTAGGTCTGTGACCCTCCAGACCTTATACTTTTGACTAGATTTTCAGCTGGGCATAAAATCCCTCCTGGGGAGTAGGATTTAAATTTAATCTGAGAGCAGTTGGCTACCCCCATAACAGCCATGCCACTATTGCACTGGTGAACTCATCTTGCCTGGTTGGCTAGTTATATAGTTCATAGGGCCCACCTTGTTAATGCTATTGATGGCTTTTCTCCCCCAGAAGCCTCTAAAGCACTTTCTAGCACTATGGCAGCTTGTCCTATGTATCAAAGTATTGTCAATTAGATAAGTTATTACTAATATTATGGCAATATATCTCAATGACAAATTCTTCTTCTTCTTCTTTTTTTTTTTTTTTTTTTTTTTTTGAGGTAGGGTTTCACTCTGGTCCAGGCTGACCTGGAAGTCACTCTATAATCTCAGGGTGGCATTGAACTCACGGCGATCCTCCTACCTCTGCCTCCCAAGTGCTAGGATTAAAGGCATGCACCACCATCCCTGGCTCTTTTTTTTTTTTTTTTTTGACAAATTCTTAGGAGTAGATAAATTATCTAAATGCTTCAAAGACCTGAGTTTCTGGGGTACAATGATAAGGATAATTATTTTTCAACAATAAGGACATATAATTAGTGAAAAATATTAGTCTGATGCAATAACAATAAAAATCAATTCCCAAGAAATAATTTAATAATAATTGAACATCAGATGTAGTTTTATATTTATTTATTGTTTATAGATAGCATTATTTCTTTAAATTTATATCAGGACTGACTGAAATAAAAAATATACTTGAGTCCCATCATTATTCATCATTCCATCATGGAAATGCTTTAGGAGTTAACTGGCCAGATGGATATTATTGCTTCCCACTTTCAACTGGTAAATAGTTGCCATTGATAAACAGCCCAGAGAATCTGTCCAGAATGCTCAAGATTTGTTATATTATTATACACAATATTATACAATATGCCTGTTCAAAAGAGGAATATCTTGGAAAATAATTATTTGAACTTCTTGACTTCATCATACAAGACAAGCACAAACGCACACCCATGCCTCTGAGGACATTGGACCATGCATCTTTGAAAAAAGCTTTGCCTCCTTCCTCACAAGCAATCTTCCTCTAGCAGTCAAGTGTTCCTGTGTACATATCATTTCCTTTGCATCTGGACTGCAACATCATGCACCTGCAAACTGTGTCAAAAAGATAGGAAGTCAAGCCAGCAATGGCAGTGACAGACTGCACAACCATCCAGCTGATAAACATGTGAGTATTCTTGGGATCTGTAAGCATTCCCTTTGTACTGTCATAGACCCCAAAGCAGGCACTCAGTTGATGATAATACCCTGCACAGACACATTAAAGCCTTGGTACAGGCCCTTAAGCCTATCAGATTTGTAGATCTTAGCCAGGCAGTCACCAAGGCCCTTTCAGCTCTGGCTTTGCACACATCAGCTGCTAGACGAATATGGGCAAAATAAAGAGGAAACACAAAACACAAGGCTATGGCCCCAGCAGCATGACCTGAGGCTAGATTCCCTGCAAAATAGCACCAATACTGGGTTCTCTTGTCCACACCACCCAGGAAGATCTGCTCATATTTATCTTTGAAGGCAAAGTTGAGAACCTGGGTGGGGAAATATCTGATGACATTGGCCAGGTTACCATGCCAGGACAAGACTCCCTGCTCCTTGGGGATATGAACCACATGTTCTACAATGCCCTTGTATTGCTTATCTGCTGTGATTTGCTTGCTGGCATACTTCACCTGTGCCAGCAGCTTGACTGCTTGATGGGTGCTACCACAGTCTTGGAGATGGTTGCAGCCACCCCACCTGCCAGGAAGTCCTCGGTGAAGGACACAGCAGCATCTGTCATGTTGAAAGAAAAGAAGAGGCCAAGTAGTGTGGGGCAGCAGGACAAGGCTGAGAACAAGCTTTGAATTGGGGAATCTGGGCATAGTTTTTATTTTTGTCTAAGGGAAAAATAGAAGAATACATACTATGTAAACAAAAAGACGCTTATCCCTACTCTCCAATTCCACTTTCTCACAAAATTACTATTAAGTAGGGTAACTTTTCTAGTAATTAAGTTACACCTCAAAAAATAAAATGAATGTGAAAATCATAGCAAAAGAACTGTGAACAAGGAGATTGACTCATGTCTGAAAAGTTATTGCAAGTGAAATATGGATCAGAAGAAAATGGACAGTAGTGTCTCAGATGACAGAATCTATTTTTATTCTCCCTCCAAGAAGTAAGAAAAAAAAGGAAAAAGAAAAATAGAAAGATGTCTGTCTCCAAGAAGTAAGACAGAAAATTGAAAGGACAGAAACAGCTGGGCAAGAGTAATTTATCTTCCATGTCATCTATGAGTATGAAACAAGTGGGTGGAGGGTAAAGACGTTGGTACCTATTGATGGAAAGAAGACTTGGAGACAGCAGACACTCAGTCATGCTGCAGCTGCATCTAGATCAATACAGAAGTATTAGGGTGGCATTACCTATGGAGCCACAGAAGCTGAGAAGAAGGCAGGAGAACCAGGAAAGTGATTCCCAATAAGGCAAAGAGGAACTGGGAGATGACTAGAGACAGATTTCATGAGGCCCATCAATGGAGCAGGTCCAACAAAATAAATAAAGGATTCAATAAAAGTAAAATATTTAATAGTTCTCTAAGACAATTATCAGTCAAAGGAAATGTTCCTTACAATTGTAAGAAATTGTTCTGCACTCCCTGAAACCATCCTCCAAAGCTCTCTGTAAATGAAAGTGCTACAAAACAAGAAAAAAAAAGAACCAAAGTACACAATGTAAAGCATTTACTTGGTGACAGTCAGAGCAGGTCCAGACTTCCTCAGCAGGGGACACAGGATTCCAAACCGCATCAGGAATCATGTACAATTTCCTGGAAACAAACCTTCAAGTACACTGCAGTGCAGATGGCATGGGTTTCATGTTGAAAAGGTCCCATGTGTGGACAAGTACTTCTTTTGAATTATTCTTACTTTGCTGAGAAGGAAAAAGAGATTTGCTAACTCTCAACTGGCAGTGAAGGTCTGAGAATTGAACATTAATTACATTTGGCACTATTTACAGTTTGAATGACACAGTAGTGGAATCCATGTGTAAAAAGAGAAATGAAGCTTTGATCTGAATTTTGGTAACTTTTATTATAACCAAAATTAATAAATACATTTTTGCCATTATGTTGATCCAGTAGAATTTTACTATCATTTACTATGTTTGTTAAACAACTACAATATCTCCCAATGACTATAATAACTGCTATGCAATAAAGAGTAATAACAATAGAGATGGTTAATAATTGTAACATTATATCATGTAACAGTTATAATGCTGGGTTCTTAGATAAATTATTTTATGCTATCCTTAGAAGAAAAGACAACATTTGCCCTCTCTTTATAGGTGGAGGACATTAGAGCTTTGGGTGACTGAGGAGCCTAAGTAAAAACTGGTATTCAAGTCTTAGCTCCAGTAGGCTCCATAGTCCATGTCCTCATTTTACATTTTGCTTTGCAAAGAATCAGATTTGAAAATTTGCACACACCATCATATATATATGTGGTGGAATTTTGAATGGATGCCCCTGAATTGATTCAGGAGTGTATTAAAGCTTATAAATTAGATCTCCAGCCACCTGACTGGAGGAGGTGTCACTGTGAGTGGATCCTAGGTTCAGCCCTAAGGTGTGTTAGGAGTGGATCTAGAATTTTCACCTAAAGATATGCAAAGTGCCTGAGTTCTGCCTGTGTTCCTGGAATGTGCTGGCTTATGGTGTTGGTGGTGAAAGGGGCCCAGCTTCTGCCATTATGGAACTTCACCTGTATCTGTAAGCTTCAAGTAAATTCCCTGCCTCCATAACTATGCCTGGTCTAGAGGTTCATCCAGCGACTTGAAGCTGATTTTGAGTGTGTGTGTGTGTGTGTGTGTGTGTGTAATTTTATACAATACAGTGTTTTATTGATTTCTTTTTTTTTATCAAGGTATAGTCTCACTCTAGCTCAGGCTGACCTGGAATTTACTCTGTAGTCTAAGGGTGGCCTCAAACTCATGGTGACCCTCCTACCTCTGCCTCCTGAGTGCTGGGATTAAAGGTGTGTACCACCTTTCTATGTATACAGGCAAATATGACTCACATGATGAAAGAACATTCAGCAAGTGTTACAGAAGTTCAGAAAACTAAGAAACTTGGGCTGGAGAGATGGCTCAGTGGTTGAGGCACTTGCCTACAAAGCCTAACAACCTGGGTTTGATTCCTCAGTATCCATATAAAATCTGAAGTTTGTGATTAGAGGCCCTAGCTTGTCCATTCTCTCTGTCTCTATCTACCTGTTCTCTCTCTCTCTCTTTCAAATGAATAAATAAAATAAAATTAAAAACTCAGGACCTAGTAGTACTGTAGAATAAAAATGAAACAATTAAAGTCTACGTTTAAAGCTGAAGAAAGGTTAGGGTTGGAGATTTAGCTCAGTTGTAAAGCCTTTGCCTAGGATGTGAAAGATCCTGGGTTTAGGCTCCAGCCCTGAAAGAAATAAAAAAAAAAAAAAAGCCACAAAACATGTCTTTCACAAGAAACAAAAAAATGCATAATTAAATGTAGGAAATAATGTTACAGACCATTTATCAAATGACAATTCATACTCAATGCCACCAGCATTTGTTTAGTTCTAAAACTTCTGTGCTCTAAAATATGTTTAGACTAAGATTTTAGTATATAAAGACATAAGAATTCATCACCTGCTAAGAGAGTAATAATTGCCTTTGCCTCTGGAAACAGGGGCAAACTGTCATTCTTGTATGAAACAATACTATCAAAAATGATTGTACCATTTTTACCATTAACTTAACTTCTAATTACATATGTAAAGGATGTACAAATATAATTTGGCACAGATATAAAGTTTTGCTTATAAAGATATTAATTACAGAGTTTATTTAAAAATGGAAGTTTGGAAAATTGTGTGTTCAACAAAAATATAGAAAACTTAAATACAGGCTCCCATAAATGGACTATTCTATGGATATTAAAGTGATTACTTGTGAAAAATACTTTTAAAAATAGGTAAAAATACATTTTTTTTTTCGAGGTAGGGTCTCACTCTAGTCCAGGCTGACCTGGAATTTACTATGTAGTCTGAGGGTGGCCTTGAACTCACAGCAATCCTCCTACCTCTGCCTCCTGAGTGCTGGGATTTAAGAAGTGTGCCACCACAACTGGCTACATATTTTAAATAAAAAGCTATGTATAAAATGAATGTGCCTCCTGGTCCTAATATATATTCATCTTTCTGCATTAAAATATTCATATATATTCATAAGTATGCATACACTATGAATTTATCAATATAGACATTAAAATGTCAGGCACTTCATACAATAAAATGTCAACAGTGTTTAAATAATAAGATTATGAAAAAAATTGCGACTCCAGGTAAGATGGCCTCCACATGACCCAATGAAAGAGAAGATTTTGAATAAGAAAAATGCACTCTATGTCACAGAGAGAAAGACGGGAAAAGCTTTGGAAATTCACAAAGTCAGCAATAAGACAGTGAAAAGTGTGGAGGTGAGTAATGTGCCAAAAAGCAATAAGCCAAACACCCAAGAGAAGTAAATAAGTGAAAGACCAGCCATTTGGCCCCTGGATGGGGAAAGGAAAGCAAAAGCCTCATCCAGAATTCAGCCAGTAGCTCTGGTAAGTCGAGACTTCAGACGGTCCTTATAAGCCTCAGTACAAGAGTGGATTTGGGGGAGACAGGGATTCCTCTAGAAGATGGGTCACCAGTAGAAAGAAATTCTGCTTTGTCACTATTCATGGCCCAAAGAGCAATGTCTGCACATCATCTTGAGAGCAAACCTCAAGTTCAAGGCCCTGGGGCCTTTGAACAGGGAACAATCACAAGTCAGGGAGGCATAACTTAACCTTCACACGTCCAGAGTGAGAGACAACACAGACAGGCAGATATGGAGTGTGGAAATTGGCACAGGGACCACCAGAAGTGTGCAAGCAGGAGAAGCCCAGCTCCTGCAGGGAAGTGCATAGAGAGAGACAGTCTTACCTTCAGTCTGAGAAAGATCTCAATTGAGGGTGAGGCTGAAGTTTGATTGTTCTGGCCTGAGGTCAGCAGGTAGAACCTCTTCTGAAGCCATCTATGTTCTTTGCACTGCTGAGGAACTAGAATGCTGAAGATACAGTGGTCTACGTAACACCCACTGCTTCATCTGTCCTTCCTGCAGGACAGTTAATACTTCAGAGGTCTATAAGTACAGGTTTAAGTGTTGAGATGGCTTCCCACGTTTCAACACACTTGGGAGACACCTTGACCTAAAACATTAGACACCCTGGTGGTAAGATCTGGGGTCTCAAGAGGGGGAGGCAACCTGCCCAGAAAACAGACTGGAAAGCCAAATAAAGCTAGCAGAGGCCTTTGATTTCCAAAGCAGGGAAGCTACTAATGTGAAGACAGATCTGGCAGACATGAGACTTTTCTCTGATCCAAGCTCAACATCAGAAGAAATCACCAGAAGACAAAAGTTCACACGTCCAACTGAGGCATCTCTTTCTGTGCATGTTGCTATCAGTGTCCAGTATTTAAAGATCCAGAAATAGTTGCTGCAGAGATAGCTTAGCAGTTAAGGTACTTGCCTGTGAAGCCTAAGAGCTCATGTTCAACTCTCCAGGTACCACACAACCCAGATGCATAATGTGATGCAAGCATGCAAGGTTGCAAGTGCACATAAGGTGGTACACCCATCTTGAGTTTGATTACAGAAGGTGGAGACTCTGGCATGTCAATTTTCTCTCTTTTATTCATTACAAAAGGACAGTTTGTTGGGCTTGTCTAAAAAAGAAAGAAAGAAAGAAAGAAAAAAAAGAAAGAAAGAAAAAAAGAAAGAGAGAGAAAATAAGAAAGAAAGAAAGAAAGAAAGAAAGGAAGGAAGGAAAGAAAGAAAGAAAGAAAGAAAGAAAGAAAGAAAGAAAGAAAGAAAAATAAAAAGATCCAGAAATAACCTGCTCCATTAATTCACCTTTTTCTTCCCTTCCCTCTTTATTTTCTATGCCTTTGTGCTTACCCCTTTTCTTTTTATTACTTTTAGTAATATTACTTTTAGTAATTGTGGTGGTTTGAATATGTAGAACCCCTTATAGCCTCACATGTTTGTGATTAAGTCTCATACTTGACCCTCAGCTGGTGATAATTTGGGAAGGTTGTTGGTCCTTTGGGAAGTGGAGGCTTGCTGGAGAGGGAAGGTTTGGGCAGGGTTTTAGGTGATATAATCCAGCTCCATGTCAGTACGTTGCCTACTTCCTTCCTGCTGCTGTGGAGATGTGATGCCAACCTGGCTTTTTGCCCTGCTGTGCTTTCCCCACCATGATGAGCTTCCCCCAAAAAACTGTAAGCAAATTAACCCTTTCCTTCCATCAGTTTCTTCTGGTCAGTTGTTTTTTTTTTTCCTAACAAGAAGGCAACTGCTATAGCAGTAATTTTAGCATTATCATATTTTAAAGATAGTTGTATTTTTATTTTACTTCATATATTCATCTATTTTTTCTTAATGTGTTCATTACCCTCTTTTATCCCACCTCTCTTCCAATAAATCTCTTCTTCCCAGTTAATCCCCAGCCTACTTTCAGGCCTTTCTTTCTTCCTTCCCTCCTTTTTTTTCTTTTGACCTTCTGGATTATGTGCTTGCATGAGCATGGGTGGGAAACCTTGTAGTAGATGGAATGGAAAGAATATAAGAACAGTAGGGTCAGAAGGAGGGCTTCAGAATGCTATCTTCTGGAAAAAAACCAAACAAACATGGCTGTTATACTCAGGAATGCATAGCAACTATAGTTTCATGTACAGGATTGAGCCTGCCAATCCTCATCTAATTTTGTTTGTATATATATATTTTTATTATTGGGCATTTTTTCTTTCCCTTTCTTTTTGTATCATCATTTTTTTCCTTTTGGCCCCATGTGCTATCTTCCTTTATCATTTTACTATATATCTAGTAGTGCTATTTCTTTATCTTATTAAGTTAAAATGCCTTCATCAATTTATTTCCCTTCTTACATTTATCCAATTTTGTTTCTGAAGATTTCAATTGTGATTTATTTATTCTTTTTCTTTTTATAACCTCTTGATCTTTTCTGATCCTCTACATAATTTTTTTTCTATTTGTTCTTTTACTTAACCTTGCATCTCCTCAAATCTGCCTTTTTCTCTGCTTCCTTTCTGTTATTGTGTTGTCCAAATGGGATAAGGACACAGCATATGCAAAAAGGAACAGTTGACCAATTTCCCTTATTAGCATAGTCACAAATATTCTCAACAAAACACTTAGAATTTGACTTAAAGAGCACATTATGAAGATTATACACCAAGAACAAGTTGGTTTTATTTGAAGGGTGAAAGACTGATTTAACATACACATGTCAATAAATGTAGTGGGGCTCATAAATAGACTTAACAGATACCACATGATCATCACCATAGACACGGTAAAAGCCTTTGACAAAGTTCAACAACCCTTCATGACAAATACCTTAAAAAATAGAAACAGAAGGAAAATATCTTACCAAAATAAAGGCAATAAATGATGAACATATGGCCCCCACCATGCACAAACTCAATTCAAATGGATCAAGATATGCGATAAGATCTGAAACTTTAATGTTGCTAGAGGAAAACATATATAAAGCACTTCATTACAGAGGCATAAGGAAATATTTCTGAAGAGAACTATAATAGCACAGGAAATAGTCCCAAGAATTGACAAATTAATTACATTAAATTAAAAAGCTCCTACACAGCCACTATGGAAATCGGAATAGAAGTTTATCAAAAAAGTAAAAATAGAATTACCATATTACTCTTGAGTATATACCAAGGCACTCCAAGTTTTACTGTGGTAAAACTCTGTGGAGATAACTGCACATCTATGTTTATTGAAGCACCATTCACAATCGCTATGAAAGATAATGACCCTAGAGATGCATCAATAAATGACAATATGGCTGGCATATATAGACAATGAAATCTTTTCCATTCATAATGAAAAGCAAGATTATGATATTTGAAGGTAAATAGATGGATATGTGGATAATCATTATGTTAATTTAAATAATTAATTCAGAAAGATAAATTTGTTTTTTTCACATATGCAGAATTCCCCCACCTCTCTGTGTCTTGAAAGTAAAAATGGGGGCTGGAGAGATGGCTTAGCAGTTAAGGTGCCTGCCTCCTAAGCCTAAGAACACCAGTTCCAATCTCCAGCGATTCCAATCTCCAGGTCCCACGTTTAGCCAGATGCAAAGTGATGCAGGGGCACAATGCCGCACTTGACCACAACGGGGCACACGCATCTGGATGTCATTTGCAGCAGCTGAGAGGCTGCTGGCACACCCATCTCTATCTGTCTTCCTCTCCATCTCTCTCTGTCTCTCTCTCAAAAAAAATGGGATCATGAAAAGAGTTCTTAAGAGAGAGAAGATAGGTGAAGAGTAATGAAATACATATGACATGAAAGAAGAGAGGACTATTTGTGGGGAAGAATAGGACCAACAACAGGGACAGAGGAGGGCAGAGGGGAATGTTGACAAATAAAACAATGTGTAATGACACTTACATATGGAAATGCTATAATGAAACTTGCATATGGAAATGGTATAATGAAATCTGTTGCTTTGTATACTAATTTAAAAATTAGTAATATAAAAGTACTATAACTAATTTTGTTCCAGGGCTGGGCATATAGCTGAGTAGGTTAGAGTGTTTGCTATGCAAGCATGAGGAACTGAGTTCCAATCCTAGAAATCACACAAGAAGATAGGTGTGGCCTTTCATAACTTTGACCCCAGTGCTGAAGATGGTGGAGACAGCAGGATCACAGCAGTTCCATGGTCAGCCAGTCTAGTCAAAAAACAGGGAGCTCCAGGATCAGTGAGAGACCCTGTCTCAGGGAAAAAGGCAAAAGAGATTTGGAGGAGAATAACCAATGTCTTCATTTGTCCACCATCCATGCGAGCACAAGGTGTGTACATCTGCATCCACACATGCATACACCACTCATGCACACATGTTTGTGTCACACATACGACTTACACATCAATAATAATAATTTTGTTCATATAGTATGCATATTTATTTCCTTATTATTCAAAATCTATATGGGTGCTGATTGATAAATATAATGCATATTTATTTATTTTGTAATATAAAATTCAATTAGAAGAGAATCCAAGGCACCAACCAAGCTACTATACCTCCATATAAGACTTTATGGAGAAATTAAGATTTCATTGGAAATAACAAGAATGTTGATTAAGACACATAAGAACAATGTGGAGGGAAATGATGGTATAATATAAAAGCATCTACAAAAGTAGAATATTATAGAGAGTACTGATGGAATGCAGAGTAGATCATCCAGGGGAAAGAAAGCAGGAGAGACTGGATTTGAAGGTCACAAGAATGAGAATCTATGCACTCTTTCCAAACATTAGTGGACAAAGAATGTTGGGTAAGCACAATCCATTGGATAGCATTGCTAATGTAGGCTGTGCTCACCTTCAACTGCCCTGTCATTGACTTAGCCATTTATAAAATAGCTCATGCACCTGCTCTTCATAGGTCAGTTTTAGTGAATCAAGCTGATGTCCCTGTCTTTATAGACTTTGCAGTCTAGAATAGACATATCCTTTTAGGTATTATTCTACAATCCCATTCCTGAATTTCTTTCAAACTTATAAAGTACTGGAATCCTATTCTATAAAATAGGACATAAATTGTCCATTTGCTTAATGAAAGACAACTTCTAGTCTACTAACCAACCTCTAAGTTGACCAAGACTTCTCCTAATTCTTCTTACACTTAGGAAAAACCTACTTCCTACTGGTCTTCTAACCAAACCAGTGTCTTTCCAGTTCAAATTGCCTGTTTCCTCTCTCAACTTGTGAAACACTGCTGATCTTCTAAATTCATATAAAATGTTATATTTGGGCTGGAGAAATGACTTAGTGGTTAAGGTGCTTGCCTGCAAAGCCAAAGGACCCTGTTTCGATTCCCCAGGACCCACATAAGCCAGGTGCACAAGAGGGCACTTGCATGTGGAGTTCATTTGCAATGGCTGGAGGCCCATTCTCTCTCTCTTTCTCCCCCTGCCTATTTCACTCTCTCTCTATCAAATAAATAAAAAAATAAAATATAAACAAAGTTACATTTCTCATATACAACCCTCCACTCATCAGCACCCTTCACAGATTTTATTTACAGGGTTGTAAATAAAATTTACAGGGCTGTAAATTTACAGGTTACTGTTTCTCCTAAGACCTGTGCACACTTGTGTATTCTCAACTGTTACTCTATCATATAATTCCTACCATTAAGTTCAGTAGAGAATAAAAGAAGAAAACTTAAGTGACACCATAAGACCTTCAATGATTCCATAAATATAAAAGTGGTTTGTAGTACTATTAAATTAAACTCTGACTGACCCACTGGCTGAAGCAGCTTCACCAACTGACTTGTTCACTTGCTTATTCATTCATGTGCTATGTATAAAGTATTTTTTCAAAACAGAGGCTCCAACCACTGGTTGGTCCTCAAGTCATTTTAGTAGAGCTTCCTTGGCATTTTACCAATAAAATGGAAATAGAAAAATTTTAAGAACTATATTGAAGTATATGGTACACAGTGTCGTATTTTTGAAGTGTGTGTTCTTATTAGATTGTAAAGAGGAGCAGTTTCTTACATGTGTCCTGGACTCAAAACATTTGAAAGTCATTTACATAAAGCTTGTGGCACATTCCTTTCATATAGACAAGCTCATAAATGAATGTGATAAGCTATGTCTTAAATGATCCAGTGTTTCTACATCCTATAGAGAGGCAGTATTTTTAGAGTGCACATTCCTCACAAATAGTGCACTTGGATTTCTTCTCAAATGCAGTTTTTGTACTTGAAGTGGGTGGTGAGCACAAGAGCCATGGTGAGATATAAATGCTTGGATGTCAGTTTTGTCCATCCATTAGACCAATGATCTGCTCCTTTTCCATTCAGCCCCAAAGCTGGAGCTTTGTATTACATACTGATGCAAAATAATGTTCTGGTCTCAGGATCTTCACTGCTATGTCTGGGCATGGTTGCAACTAAAATATTGAATCTGGTGAAATAGTTTATGCAACTTTCAATTTATATTCATAGTATGGCTACATGGGCTGGCAAATTAACTTATTCAATATAAGAAGTCATGGCTTTTTAACGTTTGTATTCCTTACCCTGACCAGCAGTGGATCATAATGAGTGCTGAATAAGGGGCTGAAAGAATGCATTTGTTTGAAAGAGACTCTAATGGAATTATACTGAATATATAGGTGTAGAATTTTCTAAAATAAAAAAAAAAAGGCTAGAAATCAATTCCTAAAACATTAGCACAGTTAGTGAGATTATGGATGTTTTGGTTCTGTCCTTAAAAAAAAAGAACATTTTCTTAAAAATAATGACACTTTCCAGAAACATGCTTCATTCATAATTATCAAAGCTTATTCTTTTTTTCTAATTAATTGATTAATTTATTTGACAGCAACAGACAGACAGAGAGAGAAAGGGGCAGATCGATAGAGAGAATGGGCACACTAGGGCTTCCACGCACTGCAGGCAAACTCCAGATGCATGTGCCATCTTGTGCATCTGGCTTGCATGGGTCCTGGGGAATTGAGCCTCAAAGTGGGCTTCACAGGCAAGTGCTTAATTGCTAAGCCATCTCTCCAGGCCCTCAAAGCTTATTCTTAAAAGACCAAAATAAGAGACTCTAATAAAAAATTATTTAAAACAATTTTATGTCTATTTTCAACTTTCTATCATCATCCTGACTACTTAAAGGATTTCTATTAAATTACCACAAGCACCCTCTTGACTGATGACATCTAAAAAGTATAAATCAAATTTTAAAATCTTAAATGAATAAATTTCTTCATATTATCCACTATCTCTTTAATTTCATTACTGTCCATCAAATCCTTCTTCCCCTCAAATCCTCCCAGTCTTAACAAAATAAGTAGAAATGACCTCTAAAGTACTTCCTTCTGTAAATTGAAGTTCTATAAGTACAAATCAAACTTTTCAGCAAATAAACTGCACCTAATTTAGTTAGGGAAAAAAAGAAAGGCACTATTACAACAACACAAGAGCTAGTTCAAGGCATTATAATGCCTCAGTCTTAGAGCCATTCAATGCAGTCACAATGAACTGCAGAGTCAGATAAGCCAGTTCTTACACCTTGCCTGACTGTACCACTGCACACCATTTGATCCCTGGGATAATTACTGCAGGCACACAGGGAAATCTTGAAAGGATGAAACAAAATACAAATGTAAATTATTTAGCATATTAACCAGCATGAAGAAAATGTTTAACATAGGTAGCTATATTTTATTGTAATTACTATTATTACTGGGCTAGGAATTTTACAATATCCCAGTAGATTTAGTCTTTAGTCTGCCTTAAACAAGAACAGAATGAAGATCGTGTACATAAACACTTACAAAATTAACGTTTTGAATGATTCTTTTCAGTTAATTGTGGCTTATATTTGAGGAGTATATGTACAAGAATACACAAAATAGACTCAGAAGAGGAATCCAGTGAAACAGGAACTAATTTGAAAATTAGAAACAAAGGAAGAAAGAAAAAACAAGGAAAACTAACAAAAAGAAGCAATCACCTTAAGGGAATGGGCATCTGGACATTGTTTCCAAGTATTTAATCTGTTGTATTTTCTCTACTGCGGGGGTTTACAGTGAACTGGAGAATGGAAGAGAAGCTATTCCATTTCATCTCACCTCAACAAGGTAAAACAAAGCAAAACCTCAAATTGGATCAATTTTCTAAACACCCATTGCAGTTTAAGGTCCTTCTCCTCTTTTAATGGGGTGATATAGTATTGAAAATCTTGGGAGTATTTTACAATATAGATTTAGTATTGTACTATATTGATTTAGTCCTTACAAAGTCAGTGAGCTCCCAAAGGAACCCACCGTGTTATCGTAGTGTAGGACTTAGAATGGCTACCTGGGAGAGGACTTTGAGACAAGACAGTCACATCTTGCCTCTTAGACAACAAAAGGGATAGTTTCAGCATAAGAATTCCTGGAGGGAAATTAGAGTTTTTTGAGGACTTTCTTAACTGTAGAAGGTGAATGTCCAAAGAAAGTGATACAGTGTATCATGTTACATTCTCAATATCAATGAAAGCCAAGAAGATGAGACTGGGTATAAATGGAAATCATCTGTCATTATTTGGTTTATGCCTTTTATATAATCTGTATGCACTTTGACTTGCTCAGAGCATTCTGACGATACCAGTAGGAGTAAGAATGTGTAGCCTACTAAGAAATAACACTGAGATAAAAACCAACTTATCAAGAAATAAAATTTTCTAGCAAGAAAGCTTTATTAGGCTGAATCATCTTTGGAAGCAAATGCAAAAGTAAATTTCATAGATAGATTATTCATGAGTGTTGTTGGGACTAAAGAAAAGAGAAATTTAAAGTGGCCAGGTAGTGGTCCCAGTGATAATCATTATCTCTAAGAGGAGTAATGCTTCATCTGGGAAAAAGGAAATAAGGATTTTTTTTTGAGAGAGAGAGAGAGAGAATGGGTATGACAGCAGCCTCTCAGCCACTGTGAACGAACTCCAGACGTGTGTGCCCCCTTGTGGGCAAGTGCAGCATTGCACCCTTGCATCATTATGTGTGGCTAAAGGTGGAACCTGGAGAATCCAGTGGGCATTCTTAGGCTTAGCAGGCAGGTGCCTTAACTGCTAAGCTATTTCTTCAGCCCAGAAATAAAGATTTTTCTCTCTCTCTCTTCCCACTTTCCAGTCTTCTGTTAGTGTCCATTCAACCACAGACTAGAGGGCAAAAGAGTCTGGGACCAGCAATTTTGGGGCAAAAATCACAGGGAAAGGCAAGATACACCTGTTTCCAAACTAAGAAAACACAAAGGCACAGCATTAGAAAGCTTTCTACTGCAATAATGACTGAGATAAATCAACTCATATAGAGGAAAGGTCTGTTCCAGCCCCAGCTTTGGAGGATTCAGTACTGGATTAGTTAGCCCTATTGCTTTGAGCATGTGATGCTGGAGGAGTGTGAGGGGGCAATCTAGTCACCTCATAGTGGTCAAGGACCAACAGAAACAAAGAAGTTGCTGACTAACAACCCAATATGCTCTTAAAGGGCAATGCCTACTGACTAGAACACCTCTAGTATTCTCTGTCAAAGGTTTCATCACCTTCTGATAGCACAATTAAGTGGGAACAAGATTTTTATCCATGGGCCTTTGCAGGAAGTCTTCTGAACCACAGCAGCCTAACAGCCATCAAACATTCTCTTACGTTCCATAAGAACTAGATTGATCTAAATGATCTTGGTTCCTCCAATAAATGAACAGGATATTCTGTCAAATAAAGATAGCCTGAGGGGCCAGGGAAATTGCTCAGAGGGCAAAGCGCTTGCCACACAAACATAAGGATCTAGTACAGATTCCAGCACCCACATAAAGACAATTATGGTAGTGTGTGTCTGTAATCCCAGCTATGAAGAGGCAGGGACATGGGATCTATGGGGCTTGATGGCTAGCTAGTCTAAAAAAAAATCAGTGAGTTCCAAGTTCAGTGAGACATGTCACTTCAAAAAATAAAGTGAAGCATGTTAATCCCTGGCCTTGACACTCACACACACATACATGTGCCCACACTATATATGAACATTCATGTATATATATATATATTAGCCACACATAAATGCCCTCCCCCACCAAAAGAAAAGATAGCTTTACATGTTGAGGGATAGATCAGGTGATAGTGCTTTCCTTGTAAGCATGAGATCAATTTCCAGCAGCGACATAAATGCCCAGTGTAGTTGTGCCTGCCTGTAATCCCAGCACTGGGAACTAGAACTAGAAACAGATTCCTGAAGCTCAGGCCAGTCAGTCTAGCCTAATTATTGACCCATAGACCAATGAGAGACTCTATCTCAAAAAGAGATGGAATGCTCACCTGTGGATGACAACTGAGCTTGTCAATTGGTCTCTGTACAAATGTACACACATGTATCCATGCCCTCACACACATGTGCACTCACACACATACAAACATGCACATACACATACCATGCACACACACACACAAGCAAAGAATAGAATAAATAAATGAATAATGATATAAGACATTCCTAAAGGTTTACATTGCATTAGGTCTACATTTTGGTGAACTTTAACATTGGCTTTTTCAAACAGATGTTTGGCTATATCAACACAACTGTCTTCCTGATGGTTTAGTGATTACTTTTTTGTTATTTCCTCTGATGTTTTCATTTCCTCATATCTCCCAGATGCTGTGAGATTTACAATTCAGTCATCCATCTTAACTCCTGTGCATTTCTTCTGAAGATGCATAATACTTTCTAAATAGAATTCAGCAGATAAAGGCCCCTATACAACTGTAGAACTGTAGAGATATTTTTTCTGTTTCTTGAATGGGAAGCCAAAGCAGGTGTGTGTGTGTGTGTGTGTGTGTGTGTGTGTGTGTGTGTGTGTGTGTGTGAG
Source organism: Orientallactaga sibirica (assembly GCA_036365145.1). NCBI lineage: Eukaryota > Metazoa > Chordata > Mammalia > Rodentia > Dipodidae > Orientallactaga > Orientallactaga sibirica. The sequence continues at coordinate 52,367,504 of JAEOAD010000005.1, forward strand.
AGAGAGAGAGAGAGAGAGGGAGGGGGGAGAGGAAGAGAAAGGGAGAAAGAGAGAGGGGCATAGATACCAACAGATAGACAGGCAAACAGAAAACATGGGGGTTAAAGACTGACATGGAAAATAAAAAAATAAAAATCTTAAGCTAGCTGGCTCACAGCTTCATCCTCAGAAAGATAGATAGTTGTAGAAAACATGATGTCTGCAACAGAAGTTTGCTCAAATTAAAGTGGGGCATAAAAATAGAGAGGAAGGGATTCTAATTTCCATTTAAAGTTGGCTTAGGGGTAGTTGTACAGCACTCCTTGTCACACCTTCAGGTGATAGAACTGCAATGCTGTAAAACTATGGTAATTCAAAGGAGGCCAGGCACAAGAGAAATATAAAACTTAAACTTCCAAAATATGAGTCAGCAGAGTTTGCCAGAGAACCCAGAGCAGGAGAGCAACAGGATGCAGTTATGGTGAAGTACATGCCTGTGTGATTGGAAACGGGGGCCAAAGGGTTTCCTTGTTTTTATTTTTTTCTGTTTTTTTATCTTTTGTTTTTCCTGAGGAGAGTTCTGGAAGGATGATGCAGAGCAGTGGCTATTCAATAATTGTGTTAATTCTTGTGAAGTCAGGAAAAGTACTTTGTCATTTGTATTTCAAAAGAACATTCAATTGAATCCTAAGAAGAAAATATACAGTTTCGTTACACTACTTAGGCTACATGTAGATTGTTTTTATTATCATTTTAAAATATTTACTTATTTGCACATGTGTGTCAGGGAGGGGCTGTAGCAGGGCCTCTTGCCCCTGCAGATTAATGCCAGACACTCGTGCCACTTTTTGAATCTGCAGGTAGCTTGGGAATTGAACCCCAGATGAGCAGGGTTTGCAAGGAAGCACCTTTAACTGCTGAACCATTTTACCAGCACCCGTGCTCCTGTTGTTGTTTCTCTTCTTTTCTTTTCTTTTCTTTTCTTTTCTTTTCTTTTCTTTTCTTTCTTTTCTTTTCTTTTCTTTTCTTTCTTTTCTTTCTCTTCTTTTCTTTTCTTTTCAAGTCAGAGTGTGTCAGAGAGCATACCACACCAAGATTTTTAAATTAATTAAGTAATTAATTTGAGAAAGAGATAAAGAATGGGCATACCAGGGCCTCCAGCCACTGCAAAAGAACTCCAGATGCATGTGCCCCCTTGTGCATCTGCCTTACATAGGTTCTAGAGAATCAAACGGGATCCTTTGGCTTTTCAGGCAAATGCCTTAACCACTAAGCCATCTCTCCAGCACCCTGTTGTCATTTCTTGTTGTTTGTTTATTTGTTTTATTTTGTCTGGAGGCAACTGCCCATTTGGGCCCAGGCTGACCAGGAACTCACAGTAATCCTCCTACCTTAGCATCCTGAGCCCTAGAATTAGAGCAGCCACACCAAGATGCCATGTGTGTGTGTGTGTGTGTGTGTGTGTGTGTGTGTGTGTGTGTGTACGCATGCGCTGGTGCATGTGCATGTGTGTTTCTTTTGAACTCCTATTTTTTTATTTATTCAATAGCTGTGACTAGAATTTTGTCCCAGGATAGGGCAGATCACTGTACTGCAAAGCAAGGAGACCTGCTGTCTACCTTGGTTCTTATCTTTATAAATGGGACAAGAGGCATAGAATACAGGGTCTTCCACCCCAGAAAGAGCTTCATCTGGAGGAGAGGCTGATGGATCCTATTCTCAAGTTCCCTTCAGGAAATGAATCACCATCCCAGAGATGCTAACTTCTGCCTGTCACATTACCAACACACACTTCTGTGGTGTGGGTGCTATGTGACTTCTGACTCCCTTCACTACTTCAGTGACTGGAATACAGCATTCTCATGGGCATGTCATATTCTCAACTCACATAATATCTGGGACATATAGATGATTATAAGCTGATATAAGGCTGATGAGAAACTTAAATGTACTAATGTCAATAAAGTGACTCAAGCCATAAAAATGAATAAAGTGAATATCAAAATTAGAAATTTTATTCTTTAGTAGGTGGATAAAGCTATTATTCCAAGTCATATTAATTAAAAATGCCATTGCCAGGGATAAAAGTTGTTGGTCAGGGAGTCCACAGAGACTCCTAAAACAATATTACTATGGCTATTGGTATTGGTTGCTCTCCAAAACAAAATGATATATACCTGTAACTGAAGACACCACACATGTTGGTTGCTGGCCAAAGAGAAACCAAATTGGATCTTAAAAACTGGAAGCTTCCTCCCTTTCAGCTAGCTTTTGCCATGTTGGAAGGTGCTGTGCAAGCTGTTTGGGATGTGAGGGGGAAGTCATTAACAATCCCTACCCTGCTATGGATCCTGTATACTTCACAAATGACCTGTAGGGCAAGATGTGTCTACTAGTGCAGAAAAAATATGGGAGAAACCAGCTACTCTCTGACTGGATTTGAGGCCCATTGTGTAGGAGGGAAATCATACCTGCTATTGTGAATCTGGCCAAAATGCTTTAGCTTGGGACTTGGGCCCTACAAAGGAACCTAATGTCATGGTTATGCTAATCAGAGCACATATCAAACTGCCTTCTTAATATCTAAGTCTGTTTCCATAGGTTGGCAATATTCACAGCCTATAACACAGAAGTGGCTAATAGAGAGCTGCATAGCTGGTGATGTTCCCAAGAATAAGCAACTAGTGAGCGCTCAACTTTCCAAGGCCCAGAAAACCTGCCATAAATGAATGCTGAATGGATATAATAACAGGAGGATGGGAAGTGGGACTATCGACTGCATTATTTTGGTTATGACAAGTCCATTACACTGATGAACTCATAGCAGATGTGGTTTCCTGCAAAAGACAGAGCTTATCAATATTTCATCATGGATGAAGGAGGGGCCCATGGAGCCCTAGTGTAGCTAGTGGCAACTGATGATTGCTGGGAGATGGGGACTCCTGACCATTAATAGTTAGCTACTGGAGGGCTGTCCATTCCCCAGCAAATAACCTTCCACCCATGATCATGCTAGTGATACTAATTTAACTCAGTGAGTTAGAAGAAAATAATAGGCATTAAAGTAGGATGGAGATTAAATGGGGAAAAGAAGTGTTTTAGTGGGAAGGGTATGAAAAGAAAGTAATTGAGGGAAGTTGTATCAAAATGCATTGTGTACATATATGAAAGTGTCAAAAATTAAAAACTGTAAAAAGACATTAAGAAAATAAAAGGCACAAAATGATAAAGTATTTTAAATGTTTTAGCTGACAGCAAAATTGTATACAGAAGACACAATATATTCTTACAAGTTGACAAAAGAAGTAGTTTAATAGAAATTGATTTTTTTAACCAAACAATATATGAATTGCTAAGATTCATCTGAAAAGATACTTGGCAAACTAGTCACAAAGTATGCAGTTTAAAACCACAGTGAGATGCATTTTACAACCACCAGAAAGTCTGTAATCAAAAGACAAGAAAGGAGAAACATCCATGAGGCTATGGAATATCAGCAGTTCCCATAGGTGGCCACTGGGACTGCAATGTTACAGTCACTTCAAAAAGACAACAGGTCTTTTCCTGAGAAGGTAAATTTAAACCTACTACGGTGTCAGCCACTCCACTCCTCAGTATTCATCACAAGGGAAGGGAAAACAAATACCATGTATATGGATGTTCACTGAGGCTTCATTCAGTGAAACCAAAAAGGTAGAAAAAACCCAAATAGCCATCAATAGGTGAATAACAGAGAGCTAAAATATGGGATTTCCATGAGATGGAAGATGTACTTATCTGTAAAAAGAAATATTCTGATATGTATAAAATCATAATTCTGACAGAAGAAAGTCAAATATAAAGGAATGCATAGCATAGTACTTCATTTACATAAAATTCTTCAAAGAAGAGAGGGCTGAGGTTAGAATGGGTCTTTCTTGAGAGGAAGTAAATACTCTCTTTTGATCAAGGCAGTGAACGTAGCATCTCTCACAATTTGATGCATGGTGCAGTATAGATGGGTACAGTTCATTGCACTCATCTGATACCTCAGCAGTGTTAACATGATACAAGAAGTGAAATGCTGACATCTCAGCTTTGCTCAAAGTGCAAGATCCCAGATGAATGTTATTAATACCATTGTTTTAATATAGTTATTATTAATGTCACAACATTGGCACTTGACTCAGTCTTATGGATATTTTATAGCATGTCTTAGATCCTTATCAAACAATTAGGTCAAAAGTAGCCCTTTCCAAATCACTTACTAAAACTCCTTCTCTGAGAGCATAAGGGACAGTATCAAGTGACATTACATGGGAAGGTAAACTATGGGTATTAAGTAAGGTAGTTTTGATGGGCATGGTGGTGCACAGCTTTAATCCCAGAATTTGGGAAGCTGATGAAGAAGGACTGATGTGCATTCGAGGCCAGCCTGAGACTACACAGTGAATTCCAGGTCAGCCTGGGCATGATATAAAAGTAAGGTAGTTTTCTTCTTAGTCATTTCCTGATCTAACAGCTCCTCATTAGTGTTATTGCTGACGGAAGTAAATTTTTCCAAAGGAACTATAGAACTCAAGCATTTTCTACATTCCTCTTATGGTTTCATCTGCCAGTTCCATCTTAAAATTGGCAGAACTTAGTGACATTAAGTGGACTTAGATTCTAAGTTTGAATCTACCACACTGAATCGCCAATGGTGTCACCTTCAGCCAGAGACACAAAATCTTTTAGACTCTTTCACCTACTACATAGAACATTCATCATGAACATGGTTGTTATAAAATTGAAAGTAAAGTATGTTGTAGGATGTATTTCAGTATACTTCAGATCTAGAACTCACAGCAGATGACAGCCTTTCTTATCTGGGTCCCAGTGGTTAGGGATGATGTTTGGCCACAGGGAGGAGCCAACTCTGGAGCTGTGGATCCATTTAAAGTGCAGAGGTCATTTCTTTGTATCTGTGTGTCACTCTTTCCTTGAGGTGTCATATGCTAAGGTCATTGTAGTTATATTCACCATGAAACCCTTTGGCTTCATGTACTTTTTCTGTGCATATTCTGTTAATGATGTGATTATCAGTGCCGATGGCCAATCATACAGCATAATCATAGCACCAAATCACTCTCAGTTCACCTCTCTCATTCATCCCAATACTCATGGGTAATAAACACATGGAATTTTTTTAATTCTAAAACTTAAAAATGACTTCCATAATCAACATGGGTAATTATCACAAAAATGATAATTCCCAACCCTCTTCATATCCATATGTAAAGCTCTAGGATCATGAAGAAAAAGAGATGCTAATAAGGTATTTTCATTTGCCTAGAAAGGATTGAAGACATTCAGTCAGGAAACTTGAAACCAAATCTTCAAAAACAAGTTTAACTATGAGGTACTCATTCAAGGTCACACTATACATTATCTGGGACTGTGACAAATTAATGCAAAAAATAGGCCAATCTGGTGACTAAAAATCATCTTAAATGTAGGAAAACCAAAGGGGACATTGTTTACTTCCTGTATGTGACAACCTCACAGTAACAACCATGTTTTGCTTTCAGACATAGGCAAGAATTTCATCAAGTCAAAACTATAATGAGGGATTTTAAAAAAAATTTAAAAACTCCAACTTGCCCTTTATATTGCTTAATCTTCACAAATGTCAACATTTCATCTGGAATGCTCAGCCCTTCAATTAGTGATGGCAACAAAAACGGCCCTGTTGCTCCAAGAGCACTGAACTGAATGGTGATGGACCCCATTCACCTGCATAGCCCAGGCCTTGATGGATGTCCTGCAGAGTTTTAGATGCTCCTACCTGAAAATGCTCTTGCCTTCCATGTAGACACATTAATGAAGCAAAGAATAATGGATTCCTTTTAGGAGCAGAAAAGCTCATGAGAAATTGACATTGGGGCTAAACAGTTTGGATTTATTAGGCTCTTGTTTTTCCCAAATCAGAACTACATCATTCCTACAAAAATGTTATCAATGTGGCTTAGAAGAACAAAGTAATTATTTCATCATTGCACAGCCCCAGTCTTTAGAGAAAATTTCCCATTGTGAAAACTTACAGATGTTCTCACAGGAATATCATAGTGTATACCTTAAATCACAGTAGTTCTGAGACCTCAAAAATATAGCAGTGTGACTATAAGACTATCATGTTTGTGAAATGAAACTGTGGTTTCATTGTACTTTAGGTCTCAGAAATCCTAAAACTCCTTTTTTTTTTTTTTTTTTTGGTTTTTTGAGGTAGGGTCTCACTCTGGTCCAGGCTGACCTGGAATTCACTATGTAGTCTCAGGGTGGTCTTGAACTCCTACCTCTGCCTCCCAAGTGCTGGGATTAAAGGCGTGCACCACCACGCCCGGCTCTAAAACTCCTTTTAAAAGTGATTGTATAGGGCTTGGTATGGTGACGCATACCTCTAATCTCAGTGTTCAGGAGGCTGAAGCAGGAGGATTGTTGTGAATTCAAGGGTGGCCTGGACTAAATAGTGAATTGTAGGCTAGCTTGTCTCAAAACAGTAACATTGGTTGTGCAGGAAAATTTATCATCTTTTTTTTTTTTTTTTTTGCTTATCTTTCTTTACTCTGGTAACAAAACCTGAGGTTTCTGTGAAATCACCACGGCTCCATTCTTAGTCTGTGATTTCCATGGAACTCAACCCTATCCTTCCATAGCCTATGGCTGGCAGTCAGAACACTGCATCCTTTGACCACAGAGGAGCCACCATGTAGAAAGAACTTGTGCCAATTGAAGCAAATTTAGAAAGAGGCTCTAAGGCTTGGAGCCAGAGCACCCCTGGATTCTTACTTCAGGAATAAATAAAGCTTTCATCTTATTCTATTATTTTATTGTTTGTTTCCTCATTTTCTTGTTTTTTTTCCTTTGTCTATTGTCTTCCTAGTCAAGCTAAATTCTGGTAATTGAAATGAAAAGATTCCTAGATAATAGAGGGATGCATTCCTCATACTTAAAATCAGATATAACTGATGCTGAGTAAAGAATGTCCTCTTTGCAGCTGGCTACGGTGGTTCACACCTTTGAAGCAGAAGGATTCATGACTGAGAGACTAGCTTGCACTAGAGGAAGACCTGTCACAACACAAAAAATAGGGTTCAGTTTGCTATACTTGGAAACTAATATGAAAACACATCCTGGCCTGATACCAAGAGTGCTAATCATGAGAGCAAAAAAGGAGGTATGAGGATGTGAGGAAAGTGCTGTTAAAGAGCTAGCAGTGACTGAGAACTAGAAATTTCAAGAAGATGGATCCTTTTAAAGCCTTAGAAATACATTTAGACCTCTAGGAAATACATTAGACCCAGAAGGAGGATAACTTCAAAAAATTTTTATTACTAATAAAGTCCTGCTCATTTCCATAGATGCAACCAGCAAAAGAAAAATTGCCTGCACTAGCAGGAATAAAACCTGCATACAGAAAAAATAAAAATATGATATTTATGTGTGTCTTAATGATACCACTATGCCCCCTCCCACATACTTCCCTATCTACCGATACTTAGAAAAAGAGGGTAATTAACTGGGTTCTAAAAAATGCAAGTATATTTGATGAAAGGTCCTACAAACACTAAAATGTTTCTCCAAAAATATGTTTGAGACAGAAAAGAGGTTGACTAGCAATTCTCAGAATCATTTGAGTATCCTTTTTATAAGTTTTAATGACTCCAGTGATACTCGTTTCCCTTAAGCACATGTAAGAAATATACAGCAAGGTGAGGAAAGTTGAGAAGTATTGTTTTTGATATCCATCATTGCTTTATATGCTGTCAGAGGGAGTCCTGCAAGTAAAAGCAATTCACAAGTGCACACTACCTGCTTTCTGCATTGGGCAGATCAGAAGAGAAGGTCTGTTCAGGTCCCTAGTCTATTGCTTAACTGCCTACTTCTGCCACCCCAACCTCTCACACTTAACTCTAGCCATATTGAACTGCAAGTAGGACTTCACAGGGACCTTGCTGCCTCTCTCCTCTATACTTTCCTATCTCTTTTGTGAAACTCCATCAAATGCAGTACTCTTTTATCTGGTTACCCTCTTTACATTTCTTCCCCTGAGAAGCCGTTCATGTCTTGGCTTAGGTTAGGGGCCACTCATTAGATCTAGAAGCATCCCCACATGTCCCAGTGATTCTCACCACCATGCTTTATAGTATCGTTACTTTGTCTGTATTCAATGTTAAATGATAAATTCCCTGGCTCTGAACACCTCTCTCTCTCTCTCTGTCAATATTACACCCTTACCTTAGTCCTTGGAAAACAGTAGATGTTCAATAATGCATCGTACATATTCACCACATGTATAGATGCTTACCTCATTTCCAAGGTCATTTAATGTTGTGAAATAATTTTGGAATTCAGAACAAATATGACCCAAGTTCTGATTCAGCCTCTTAACAGCTTGAGAGCTTTGAGTACATTACCCAACTGTTCTGAACTTACTTCCTTACCTTTGAACTTCTGCAATGTTCCCTAAACCCTCATGGATGTGATAGAGATGACTTATCCAGTGTAAGACACTAGGTTTTCTTTTCTTGTTATTTTGATGAGTCTTGGATCTCATCTGTTAAAAAAAAAAAAAGTTCTCTAGAAAAAAGTGAGAATAGCATGAATTAAAGGCTTAAATATGAATATTTAGATGGGTGCTTGATAGGCATGATGTCCCTGTTTAGCCAAAAGACAGAAAGCTTGGGGTCTATGACCTTCCAAGCCAGATGTTTTTGCCTTGATTCTGATTATCAAGTGAGAATTCCTACCCACTGAGCAGGGCCTCTTATCCAATCAGAGAACAACTGATTACTCTAAAACTAAAACTAACAAATGCCTTTCCTTTTGCCTTTCTATGATCTTTCTTTCCTCATCCTCTGATGGGCACTTACCTCCTCCATGTGCCCAACCTTCACCATGCTGGTTTTCTCACACCATTATATCTTTGTTTCTTTCTCAAAATATATGTAGTAACTTGTACAAATCCCACATTATAGCTTTTCATTTCTAGAGCACCTCTAGGGTAAAAATGAAAAAAAAAAAGTTATTTGTCCAGAAAGCATTTCTCTTATTCTTAAAAGGATAAATTCTTTTAAATTTTTTTGTTTATTTTTTATTTATTTATTTGAGAATGACAGACAGACAGAGAGAGAAAGAGGCAGATAGATAGGGAATTGGCACGCCAGGACCTCCAGCCACTGCAAATGAACTCCAGATGCATGTGCCACCTTGTGCATCTAGCTTACGTGGGGTCCTGGGGAATTGAGCCTCAAACTGGGGTCCTTAGGCTTCACAGGCAAGCACTTAACTGCTAAGTCATCTCTCCAGGTCCAGAATAAATTATTTATTATCATTTAGGGTCTTCCTATATGTTAGTATTAAATCTACTTTTTCTCATTTTTTCATTAATGAAAATGACACTTGCAAAATTAAAAAGTGATAGTGTAGATATATAGTCATTTTATTTTTTGGCATATAAAATTCTAAATCTGAGACACATTATTATTGATTCCCAACACAAGATATGAATGAGATGAATTAAGGCTATTTGTTGGTAAGAAAGAAAACTCAATATTCCCAAGGAATTTATTATCATGTTAGCTAATCTCCAAAGACACCTGAGAAGGAAACACATATCACACACATATGTATGGTTACTTTCTCTTTAATCTGGATTTACTCTTTGAGATATATGTATCTGTTAGAATTCAAGAGAACAATGGATATGCTGTCACATGAACAGATGAAATGTGAGCCTGCTCCAGTTAGCCCAGCCATGCTTTCCAGGCACCAGAGAAATGAGTAAAGAAACTCATATTTTCTTGCATTCCCTATCGCTTCCATGAAACCCTTCCTACAAAGCCCATATCTCCATCAAATGCATAACTCTTTTATCTGACCACATTGTTTATATTTCTTCCTCTGAGTAGCCTTTCTTGACTTCTTTAAATTAGATAAAGGCCCATTTATTGGATCCAGAAGCAACCCCACAGGCTCTAGTGATTCTCACCACAATGCTCTGTAATGTCTCCATTTTGTCTGTTCACTGTGAAATGGTAAATTCCCTCTCTCAGCACTGTAACCCCATTGCTGGGAACACAGTACATGTTCAATAATGCATCTTATTCACTGTCTGCATAAATGCTTAACTCACTCCTAAGGTCATTTGATGCTATGTAATAATCCTGGTACCAAGAACAATTGTGATCCAAATCCTGGTTCAACCATTCCATATAGAGAATAATTGAAAAATCAAATTGACAGCAAGAATTGATATATGAAACCACAAACCATCTATATATTTTTCTTCTTTAGGTTCACATGAGCTGGAGACATTAAAGGAAAGCAGAGGTTAGTCTTTGTGTGTGCCCTGTCCTAGTCTATGATATGCAGAATTTAGTGTTCATTAAAATCATTGTCATTTAAGTTCTGGAATGGAATGAGATGCATTATAGATGAGCATAACAATTTAATAAAATGGAATAGTTTAAACAACAGAAAGCTAAGAACTAGTTTGTGAATGCATCAGGGACCAGGTGCCCTGGGAACCTCAGGGACAGAAGCCAATGGAAACCTCTTCTGGACCCTCCATCATATATCATGAACCATTGTAAATCTTTCAATTACTCTCAGAAAGAAAATTCCAGGGAGAGACATCCTGATTGATGCAGCTTATAAATTGTTTCCATTCTTATATCCATAGTAGATACTGCCCAGAAAATCAGATAGGACATGTTTCATTACAATAAGTAAATAATCACGATATATTACCAGATTACATAAAAATATATAAAAGACATGGAAACATAAAACAAAAGCTGTGTAAACACAAAGAAGACTCTCCATCACTCCTTTTTTACTTATTTTCTTTTGCTTATAGTAGAACATGCTTAACTGCCTTAAAATGTAATGTGGTAGACATAAGAGATTTATAGTTCATCAAATGCATAATTGTAAGCTCTTGGGGGAAAATCTAGCATTTTATCATTTGAAAGAATTTGAAATTTATGTATATCTAACACTTAAACAAAGAGAATTCCCTTCATGCAGTGTTTGAAGAAATCCACTGGTGTTTCATCTGTCACACCACCCAAAGTATATTTCTATTCCAGGAAGATTTGTAAGCAAGTAGAAGATGGGCACCTACAAGGTATAAGAGGGCATGAATCTGTCTATCATGATTGATTCTGTAATTCCTTTGAACAGAGTATCTTCCACAATGTTCAGTGGACGCTGTACTGCCATGCTAGAGGACTGTCATGTACACATTAGGCTAGGATATAGGCTAGAAAACATCTGGCTTTTGTCTGGACTGAAGAGAGCCAGTAAATAGGAAACATACTTCTTTCAGGAACAATCAACATGAATGGAACAGTGTAGATAAGTCTCCTGATTTCAAAGATTCTGCTATGTGGGACTTGAAAGGACAAAGAAAATATACTACTCACAGATCTACTTATTTCATTTTTTAGATGACTTGTACTTTCCAGATTTTTATGTCTCTATCTACTTTATTCATTTTGAAAATTTTGCAAAAAAAGGAAGTATTCAAATGACTTGTTAGCCTCTGATTTAAAGGCACCCAATATTTCTATGACATTTTCTCAGTGCCACATGAACAATGTAGATGAAGTTGCTAACTCTATGGAGATTACAGTCTATTGGGAGAAGCAGGCAGCAAATAAATAAATAATTTTAGGTTGTGATAAATGCTATGAGGGAACACAAATAGCTGTGTGGAAGAGATTAATGAGGTAGGAGGCATCTGGAGAAGCCAGGGTCCACCTTTCTAATGTGGTAACAATTCACAGGAGAGGCAAAGGAATAGAAGGAGTGATTCTAAGGGAAAACTTTGCAGGCAGATTGACATCGTGAGCATAAGAGTTCAGGCATGGGGGGAGGACCTCAAGGAACAACTACACAGAAGGCTGATACATCTGCAACCAGGCAGAGACTAAGCATGCAGAGACTTGCAGGCAGTGATAAGGACTATGAATTTTGTTCTATTTACAATGCAAGGCCATGAGAGTGTTTCAAATTGGACAAATGTAGTCTGAGTAAGGCACTTCAGCAACCACTGGCTGCTATGTGGAAAATTAATTGCGTCTGATCAGAAGCAGGAGGGCCAATGAGAAGACTGCTCCAGAAAACCAGGCAAAATATGATGTTAGCTTTGAATAAGATGGCAATGGTGATAGAGAAAAACAAATAAGTGGAATCTATATTATAAAGGGAAGAGTTTTCCTAAAAGAATTATAGGAAAGGATGGAATATGGGAAAGGGAACTTGTGAGCAAAGGAAAATGGGACATGAACAACTCTATAACTTTTGTTTTCATAATGAGTTGACAAACAATATAATTATTTGGAATGAGAAAGGACATGAAAACAACAATGGCCAGGTGGTAGCTAGACAGAAATGTAAAGAAAAAATAAGGGCACCTCACCTTTCAATTTGGAGTTAAAAGGGTAAGAAGGGAGACCTCAAAGACCACATGGGATATTTTTAGGATAATTGCTATGCTTTGAGAACCTTAACCTTGTAGATAAGTTTTAAGATAGTTGTGTTTTTTTTTTTTTTTAATATGATCAAGTTGCATCAAAATCAGCCCGAAAGCCAGGTAAAATTTCAGATGCTCAAGTTGCTAAGACAGGACCCATGAATACATACATTTAAGAATACCTCGTGGGAATCACCTGCTTGCCAAGGAGGGAAAGCTATGTTCTTTTTTTTTTTTTTTTTTGGTCAGGATATTTTACTTACGATTCTTACTTGAACTTTTATTCAGCTGTAAAAATCAAATTTTGAATTTGCAGGAAAATAAATGGAAATAGAAAATATCATACTATTTAAGGTAACCCAGACTCAGAAGTACAGACATTGCATGGTCTCTCTCATATGCGTATCATAGCTTCAAATTTCTAGAACGATGGCTATTTGTAATCAGTGTCTATAGTGGCTGAGAGAGGTTATTCAGAGTGATAGCAGAATACATGTGACATGAAAGTACAGGGTAATTGTGGGAGGGAAAGGGTTAACCTGGGGTAGCAGTGGAACATAAAGTATAGGATGGTGGGGAAATTAATACAAACTAGACATGTGAATAAGCCAAATGGAAACTTACTACTTGGTAAGCCAACTTAAATTTTTTTTTTTTTAAAAAAGGGGTTTTTCTAAACAGGTACCCTACATGGATGGATACAACTTCTTCCAGAAGCCATAGGGTATTAATTGAAAATTCCCGTGTTAAGGATGAGATACATATATTGGCTATTGCCATTGTTCTTGGTTACCCACAGAAACAAGATGAAGAAACCTACTGCTGAAGAACCACATGATTTGGTTGCAGGGCATAAAGAAAATAAACTGGAACTGAACTGGAAGCTTGCTCTGTACCAGCTAGCATTCTTCATGCCAGAAGGTGCTTGCTATGCAAGCTGCTTGGGAACAAAGTCAACAAGCCTACCAAGTTGTGGATCTTGTATATTTTACAACCATCCTACAAGATATGATGTGTCAACTGGTGAAACCGTAGTATGAACACGTGGGAGTAATCAACTGCTCTTATTTGGATTTGAGGTCTACTCCACAGGAATGAGATCATACCTACTTATAAATATGACCAAAAGTCTGTGGCTAGAATCTTAGGCCCTGGTGGGAGGGGAGTACTGTTGTTATGCTAAGTAGATAGCGTATCAAACTACCTTCTATATGTCTGTTTGTTCCCATAGATTGGTATTGCTCACAGACTCATATATAGAAATTACTTTATGGAAAAAGCAAAGGTTAATCCAGAGATGCATAGCTTGCAAAGTTACCATGAAGAAGCAACTTGTGTCTGCTCAGCCTTGAATATGACATTTAAAGCATGCCTCATAGAAAATATAAAAGCAGGAAAATGAGAATGATGGGTATGATGAGTCTGTAATGTTCATGACATTACAGCACATGTGGCTTCCTGCACAACTTTGAGCCTGTCAATATTTAATCATGGATGAGAGAGGGAATCATGGGTTGCCATACCTCCCAGAGAAGCTTGTGGCAACTAAAGATTGCTGGGAGTGGGGGAGTCATGTTTTTTTATTGGTGAAGGCACCGGTGGGTTGCATATTCTCTAACAAACAGCCTTATACACGTGATCATACAAGTGACCAAGTTTAATTCAGCAAGTCAAAAACCAAAAGCAAACAAATGTGTAAGTAAATAAATAATAAGGCATGAAAGTAGAATGGGGATCTAATGGGAAGAAAAGCATTTTAGTGGGTAGAACAAGGAGAAGAGAGAAGATAATTGGGGGAGTGGGATCAAAATGCATTCTATGAAAATGTTTAAAATTAAAAAGGAGATAAAAGAAACTTAAAAAATGTTATTTGTGTGTTATGTGTTTATATGTGCTATACACACATGCATGTGTCCTTGTAGTGTCCTATACTCTCACCTACCACAAAGTTTGGTTGCCTGTGGAGGCCAGAGTGGAACTTGAGGTGAACCTCTCCATCTTTCTTCTGCTTTTCTACTTTTGAGCCAGAGTGCCCTTCACTAATTTCAGAGCTTGCAGGCCTTCAAAGATTCTCAGGTCTCTGCTTTCCCGTGGGATGGGTTGTAAGTGCATGTAGCCATATTCAGCTGTTTTTACATGAGATCTGGAGATATGAACTCAGGCACTCTCGGGCCACCTTAAGCCCCCATGCTTGTGCAGGAAGCACATTTAACCACTGAGCCATCTCTCCAACCCAAAATTTCAAAAAGATTGAAAAGACATAAAGAATAAAAAGTTAATTATGGAAATTTTTATAAATAATATCAGTTCCTCCCTTTCCCATTTTAGCTCTTTGCTATTTAAAGACAAGAAGCCCAGGGGATAAATGAGAGGTCTTGTGGCCCCTGGCTTTATACCACTGCCACTGGCTACATGGACAGCAGCAGTTGAAGGAAGAAGAGGATAATGTCCCTTATGGTTTTGCTAAAATTCCCTCTGACAAGGCAATAATTTAAAGAAAAATTGCAATTCATTGCCTCAAAAATTCGAACCTTTCAATTATAGATCGCTACAGGTAGAAAGGGTTTTTAAAAAGAGCAATCATGGTTAAACTAGCACAGTGTGGCATCTGCAGCTTGTTAGCTCTTGCTTTCACATTTAACTAGTGCCCTTGGAAAAGTGACTCCACACCTCTTCATCAGTTTGCTCCTGTGTGAATCAGTAAAATCACCATGACAAATACACGCTCCATTAATGAGCACATGGGAGTGTAAATTCCTCCAGGAAGACTGTCCTGTGCTTAGGTCACCCTTATACCCCAAGTGCTTAGAACAGTTTGGTACAGAGAATATACTTAATACATATTTGGTGAATAGGATGAAAGTAAAAAATCATAAGAAAAAGGGTTATAATAAGACTTAAGTAAAACCATAACAATTAGAAATAACAACACTGGTTCAAACTACTCACAACCATAGAGAAATATAACCTTAAAGCAAGAAGTGATTGTACATTATATCTAATATGTTCACATTGCAGGTTAGGAATCAGCTTTACTGAGATTCTTGATGGAGATCAGAGTAAGAACCCAGGATTTAAAGGATGCCACCATTTGTACTTCATAAAATTTTTGCTTTCCCTTGGCATTCATTTCTTTATATAAACCAGATCAATTAGGAGAAAGACCATTTGCTGATATTTATTCATAAGCTTTTAAAATGTAAGAAACCATGCCACACATGCTTGAAGGCAGGAAGACATGAGGAGTATTGCTGGGCTCACTGCACTGAGGTCTTCTTGCAAGTGAAACATCTGTCTTATGTGGGGTCTGGCCAAATTCTCATTTAGGGCACTTGTCTGGAAGCATTTTAGGACACTCAGGGTAAACAGACAGACAGGCATATTGTGATCAGTTCAGCAAACCAATGTGGATTTCTAAGGGGTTAGATTCAGACCATCAGACAAACAGTTTGATTCTCATTTACATTGTGAAATTATGGAAAATCTCCAGAACAGCAGTTCTCCTAAAACCATGTGAATTGCACTCAGCTCAGCTACCTTCAAGGAAAAGATTTGGACTGTGTGTGCCACCTGTATTTCTGCTTCCACTGAGTTCAGGGCTGGTTTTCTGCTATCCTTATCTAAGGCAATTTTTCTTTTCTTTCTTTTTTTCTTTCCATGGCATTTTGATCTGGTTTGCTTATGCATCCCAGAGAACTCCCATTTTAGGAACAGAACCTATAAGAATGGAAATTGGTTTCTAAGCAGCCTCTGAACACTAGCCCTGTAATAAAAGTCAGTGGCATCACTGTTCTTTCCTGATCGACTGCTTGTGCTTTATATCTGACAGCTAATGAGCTCCACTAAGCAAATGCTGCAGCCAATGCTAGTTCCTGCCCTCCCTCCTACCTGAGAAGGTGAGGAGTTCTAACCCTCAACCAGGCCAACTGACAGCTCTGAATGGGAGCAAAATAGGATGGAAAGCTGGAAGGTTAATTAAGGTAGTGCCAGAAAGTTGTTTTTAAATCAATTTAATTAACCTGTGATCTCTGAAAATTAGAATATGTTACAACTGGAATGGAGGCAAATTTTATTCTGTTTTTTTAACTCTCATCTGAAAAAGTCCAAAGTGAGTGATTCTCTGGATAAAATCATAAGGAGGAGTGTTAATTACCACCTGGACTTTTCACATTTATTTTTGTTCCCCATGTAACTCAGAAGAGATGGTTTCCATTCTTAGAGGAAAAGTCTGTAGCACTAACAGCTGGTTCTCTTGTCAATCACCCACACTCTTTCACCCTATATCATGGTTGAAGATGAGTAATACAGCAAAGAAAGAATAGTGTGGGCAAGAGAATACCAGAGTCCAAAACCAATCCCCCTCCCCATTTCTCTTGTATGTGTGTGTGGTGTGTCTGTGTTTATGTATATACCCATGTTCATATTGTGTGAGATCACATGTGTGAAGGGTGTGTGCACATGTGTGCATGTGTATATGAAGAAGGCCAGAACACAACCTTATGTGCTATCCTCAGGCACACTGACAACAGGTTGTGAAGCAGTGTCTCACTGATTTGGCCAATGTGCTCCAGGAATTGTCCTGTCTTTACATTCTAGCACTGGGATTATAAACAAGTGTGACCTTGTCTGATATTTTCATGAGTGCTACAGAATCAGGTCTTATGTTTGCAAGCAGTTTAACCTATTATCTATCTCTCCAGTCAAAAAAGCAATCTATACCTTTCTACCACCCTGACCTTCATCAAATCTTTGAACCTCTCTCTCTCTCTCATCTTTCCCCTTCTATAAAAGTGTTAATAATAGTACGCATACATGGGACTGGGAGAAGAACTGAAAAACCCAGTGCATGAGACTGAAGAACCTATAAGATAGTAAGTTCTCAATAAAAACAGTTATTTTGCAGAGTTTTTGAATGTTTTAGATATAGTTTTTATTATTTTAATATGAAATCTACTTATACTTGAAAATGGAGTTCCAATGTCAGGATTAATAGTTTCAGTTAACCCCCTAAAAGTGCATGCTAATATTTACACTACATACACATTGTTTCTGGGGGAGAAATAAGTTTTAAAGACCTTCTAAAAATGTCTGCAGCTGTGCTATGGTAAAGAAGGACTCTTACAAGGCATCCCTTTGACAGATCTGATCATACTGGTTTCAACACTAGCCTAAAACAGTGTAATCCCAATTGGCCTGTTACTGATTTGTGAAGTAAATGCTCCTGCCTCAATCTTTCAGTTGCTGGTGTACATCTTCTCCCAGCCCAGCTGAATATTAGGGGCAAGAACTCAACCTGAAACTGGAAAATCTCCAACAGCAAGATCCAGAGTGTGGAAGGAAGGCTTCCAATGCAAGGGAATCCTTGAAGAGAAACAGGTAGGAAGCCCTAAATTTGTAAATAAAATGGTTTGTGATAAGAGATTGCTTTCATAGGTAGTCTTTGATAGTAGAGGATATAACTTTAAGTTAAAATGAAGATGGTCACCATAACAATAGTTCTACACTTCCATGTATATTAGAACAATAAGAATATTGAATGAATATAATCTTAAATATATGATTGCATAGTTTCTGTCTGTGGAGATATTTAAGTTTGTATAAGTATGTTGGTCATCTCACATATGTATATATACTTGAGATCACTACAGCTATAATTCAAATATAAGTTAAGGAAATGGAATACTCCTAGTTGAAGGTTTATCATCACAGAAATATATGAGCTTGGTAAATTCTGGTAGCACTTGGCCCTGAGGTACTCACCAACTTTTGGGAACAGAAACAGATGACATCATAGCTGACACCATTTTAGTTCTGTAAAAATACTAAGCACTCAGATGATATCTTTGTCCTCCTGAGGTATCTTGTCTCCATACTTTACATGTCTAACTCTCTGTGTCTTAGGTTTCAGCAAAGACCCTCAAAGAAGCTCTTCTAGCCATGACACTTAGGTAGGAAACCCCTTTATTCATATCCTTGTCATAAATTCTGATTATTTGACTTATTGGATTCTTCAGTATTTTTTTCTTATCCTTATTGAATATTGGCCTTATAAACACAAAAATTGTTAGTCATAATTAGACTTGTGTTCCCTGGATCTAATACAAGAGGGATCTCTGTGAAGAAGTCTTGGATCATGAAGTATGAGAGAAAGGCAACCCAAATCAGTTATGGATGGGTTATAGATGGGTTGGAGAAATGGCTCAGCTGTTAAGGTATTTGCCTGCAAAACCTGAGACCCAGGTTTAACTCCCCCAATACCCACATAAAGCCAGATGAACAAAGTGGCACATGCATCTGGAGTTAGCTTGCAGTGGCTAAAGGCCCTGGCATGTCCTTTCTCTTTCTGTCTCTCTCTGCTTGCTTGCAAATAAACACTATTTTAAAAAAGAATGCTTACAAGATAAGAGAAGTAACTGTAATAAAAGATACTCTTTGGGAAAATTCTATTTGTACATACAGCATTTTGGCATGGATTAGTAAAAGAAACAGGGTTTAGTTTAATGTACACACTAAAACTCTAATCTAATGTCAGATACTATTTTATCTGGTTTCATTAAAACTACAAATTAAGACTTGAGATAATATTAATGACACAATAAATTTTGCTAATTCAAGGTGAAAAAAAATATCAAAGATCTGAATATAAAGACCTTGATATTTTCCCAATCTACACATCCTCCACAGCAGATTTGTGTGTTCCCAGTTTAGAAAATGGATTATGAAAACATTCCAAGCATTGCATTCAGTGCATTCTCTTTTAGCACACAGATAAGTAGAGGATTCAGCAAGGTTCTCCTAAGGAACAAAATTGTTGGGGTGTATTTGTATGCAGACACACATTATTAAAGGGGATACACTAGAATGGCTTTCACAATAAATGGATAGTCCAACAGTGGCAATCAACAGGCTTGAGTGTCTAAGAGCCCAGTAGATGCTCAGTCCACTAAGCTAGATGACACAGCAGTACTAAATTGGTGTTGAAGACCTGGAGGATTCTTGGAGAGATGCTTGTCTTGGGTTCAGGTTGGAAGGCCAAAGAAGCTGGGTTCTGATGTCAGTCAGTGATGGATGGTAGCAGCAGTGGCAAGAGGAAATATATGTGTGTTCACCAGAAAAAAGCAAAGGCAAGCAGAAAAAAAAACACTGCTTTTCCTCAGACTAATTTGTGTCTTGGCCACTTATTGGGATAAACCATACCCATTCCTTTTTGGAAACAGCTTCACAGGCCCACTAAGCACTTAGTTGGTTCCAAATTCTATCAAGTTGACAGCCAAAATTAACTATCACAGATGTACTACCTACTCAAGTATCTGTCAAACCTAATCAATGTATCTCTATTAATTTTGCTACAATTTCTCTAGGTAAGGCCTTAGGTGGGCTAGGTATCCAAATACCCTAATAAAGGCAAGATTATACACAATATGAGTCATGTCAGTTGTTTTGAATAGAATAAATAAAACTGGATGGAATAGCAGAAAATTTATCCTCACAGGAGTTATACATGCAAAGAGAAAACTGTTTATTTTCATTTTAATTGTGGCATAAAAGTCCCCTTCAACTATAGTTATTCTTTGCTGTTTTGAAAATGAGGAAGAGAGCAAGCTGAAGACATCTCTGATTCTGAAATGTTCCCCAAACTTCTATAGGCCAGTGGTGTCATTAGTAAAGAATTCCATGACACAAGCAACACACACTCATACCTAGTGCACTCAGAGAACATAAGTGCCCTTCATTTCCTGCTTTGGAGTGTGAATGGATGTAGGTTGAATGATACCTTCCTTGGAATGTCAGCTCTGAATACTTTCATCCTGACAATGGACAGTGTTGACAATGGACCAAGAATCTTAAAAAGTTGAGCCCAGTAATCTGGTTATAGATTTTTTTTTTTCCTGTAGAAATAACCATACCATGAATGCTCACAAGGATGTGAGCTATGTATGAGTCAAAAGTTGGAAACAATATTTATTGTCTTTTAAATATAAAAGTAGGTATGAAAATGTGATAAAATCTACTGTTCCTAAAAGCGAATGATATTCAACTCTAAAAGATCATAAATTTAGTAATTTTTAAGCATTTTGTTCAAGTTATACCAGTCATCAGAACTAGAAAGTAAAATTTTGCAGTGATATGGACTAGATAGTTCGCCAAACCTCTAGTATTTACACAGGTACGTAGAACAAAGTGTGTCTTCTTTCTCTCCCTCCCTCCTTTCCTTCTATTTTTCTATCATAATAATTATAATATAATGAATAAATAAAACTTTGTATAAATATATGTGTGTTTATTGTTATAGAAATAGGCTTCTTGAAGGAAATGTATATGTCACAGAATAAAACAAGTGTAATTATCCTTTTCTGAAGTTTGTAACCATCCAACTTTTCTATTGCCTTTATACTTGTGCTATTAACTTGTTCTCAAAAAAAAAATCTAAATGTTGTTGTTTTACTTGATTACTATTCTAATTAGCCTGATTTAATCATTCCATAAATACACATGTATAGAAAAAAAACTTTGGCCGGGTATGGTGGTCCATGCCTTTGACCTCAGCACCAGGAGGCTGAGGTAGGAGGATTGCTGTGAGTTGGAGGGCCTTTTTGACACTATATAGTAAATTCTAGGTCAGCCTGGGCTAGAGCAAGACCCTACCTTGAAAAAAAAAAAAAAAAAAAAAAAAGAAAGAAAGAAAGAAAGAAAATACTTTATACCTCATAAATGTATAAAATTAAAGATAAAATTCAGTAAATTATTAAAAACAGGGTAAGACTAATACATTGGATTCTCCTCCTAATAAGATGAAAATTTGAAGAAAATATTAAGTTATACTTAGAGACAACATGTTCCAGGATACCATCTTATTCCAAGCACTATGTCATCATTGTGTTGCTTTTAGTAATGACTACTGATATTTACTGTCCTATTTTCTCAAAAGCAAATGCTTTGCTTTCTTTTCTCTTGCTTCTCCTAATGCCCATGATAATCACTATATAATAAAGCATAAATCAGTGTTGAATTCTTTTTAGTTACAGCCCTTCAGCAAACACCCACTGTGAACAGAAAATCCTATATATATAGTGACTGTCTTGATTTGTGTTTTTTTTTTTTTTCATGGAAACTATCTATCTACACGTTTCTTTAAATTTTCCTGTAACAGCTTGGAAACATAGAAGAGCATAGCTCAGAAAACTAACTAACTAGTCTTGATTTTAATAAAACAAATACAACTTCCCAGTTGAAATTATTGTTGTTATTCTACTGGCTATAGCTAAAGCTTAGTAATGCTACCCTGGAAATTCTAAATGGACAGTACATATGAAAAGATGACTTTTTACAAAGAAAACAAAAATCAGAGATGTAACTAAGGGGCAGAGGTGTTGGGCAGGGGTGGAGACTGTGTGATGGGCAGTGAAGAAGTTGGGTATACGTTCTGTATACTACATGAGGCCTTTATGAGGCTGTTGAAGAGCTAATGAACAAGCAGCCTCACAGTGATTGAAGAGGCTTTCTCTTCTCAAAGGCATACTAGTTTGGATTTAAACCATATTGCTTTACAAAAAAAAAAAAAAAAAAAAAAAAAAAAAAAAACCTACTTTAATACTAGAGCACACTGCTCCTAAGATAAACCTTTTCCATCCCACCATGCGTTTACTAATGACTGACCCACTTATTGGCTGGCTGAGGCCTTTCCATTTATAAATATCCCATACAAATTCTGTTTTGTCTAAAAATACCTTTTGAAAACCTCTGTCCTCTGTGGTTGTTTTTCTAAAATCATTTATTAACAGTGCATCTCATTTGATATTCATCTCTACTCAGCTGTGTTACTTATTTGACGGTGTTTGTTCAAGCATCTTTCTCTCCTAGTGAATTTGAAACGTGTACAAATTCTTCTTATTTCGTATATTGAAAGAATTTTATTACTTGTTAGCATGTCTGTCCTCCACCCTACTCTATCTGATTTGTTAAAGAAGGAATGAGAACGTCTGATGCATTCATCTCTTTTTATAATGTTTCCAAGGCACATGCCGACAGTTAAAATACTTGTATATTGCTGCATGAATAAATGTTTCTTTCTGAGGACTGCAGTATCTGTCTGTGTATGTTCATAGAATATACTCTATATGTGTGTTCTATTAGAGGTTTTTTTTGTTTGTTTGTTTGTTTGTTTGTTTTGGTTTTTAGAGGTAGGGTCTCACTCTGGCTCAGGCTGACCTGGAATTCACTATGTAGTCTCAGGGTGGCCTCAAACTCTCAGCAATCCTCCTACCTCTGCCTCCCGACTGCTGGGATTAAAGGCATGTGCCACCATGCCCAGCTCTATTAGGGCTTTTATTTGACTACACATGGACCTTTCTCCTATCATCAATGCCAAGTGAAAGTATAGCTTCTTGATAGTACTGAGAGAGCATAGAGAACAGGAGCATGCCCAGCCACAAGAATGTTATGACATTCTGCCTTGCATTTAAAGGCATTAAGAAAGTAAATAATGCAGTATGTGAATATCAGTAGTAAGGGTAAATTTTTAAGAAGTGTAGATTAAGGGGTCATTATGGTATTTTCACAATATTCTGCCAATTCTGTCTTTTACTATCATGATCATAACATCTACTTTAAAAAGAAGCAGCAGTGCAGCCTGACACTGAGGGGTCTGTTTCTAATGTACAGATTCTTTCTTTGTCCATTCAAGAGTCTAATCTTTATACCATATGATAGATGCATATATATTACTGCTGACAAATAGAGAATTACAGTGGTAGATAGGTAATGGCAACATTTTCTAAGACAAAGATTGAAAAGTAATGAATGGTCTGTAACCCCATTGATGTTCTAGAGAACAGAGATGCAATCAAGGCAGATTTCAGGTTCCTTGCTCCCTCTATGTTCATAAACAACATTGCCCACCATCACTTAATACCATCTTTGAAGTAGTGGAAATGGAATAGGAAATTGAAACAGGAAATTAGTTAAACAAGAAATATAACAACTCTTTTCATTCAACATAGACAATGTACAATTTCACTGAATCTTCACTATTTACTAGGTGTTTAGACAAAGTAAGCAAGTGATTAAGAAGCTTTGAACTTGAAACTTATTAATAAGAGTTCAAAGCAACATAACCACACTGAGTCCCAATGTTCTTAATCATAAGATGGAAATAATATGATATAAACTGTGCACCTCAAGAGTTCTTCTGAAAATCAAATAACAAAGTAGACATGAAGTATTCAATGTGGGACATGTTGAAAGTGAAGGTCAATGTACCTACACTGAAACATAATTGATTCCCTCATATCTATTCCATCCTTCCTTAGCTGTGCAATTAGGGTTAGGATTTACCCATCTCTAGCAACAGGGGTAGGCTCTAATTGTCACAAATCAAGTTGTACTTGGCATTCCCATGGCTAAACAAATGGATTAAAAGGCTAATACATAACCCAAATTATATTAGCATGTTTCTAATATACATTATCCCCATCTGTAAAATAATTTGTTAGATGGCTGGAACTTCTCTTTACTATCTCTCCCTCTCTCTCCTTCTCTCTCCTACCCACCCCCACACAGATACACACTCACACTTTTAGAGCCATCGTATGGCTGTAATGAACTAGTCTTAAGATCAGATTGATTCTGTAGGAGATAGAAAGATGAAAAGAATGGAAATGGAGCTAACCTCTTTGAGCCACATTTCAAACTCCTTTACAGAACTTCTAGCTTTGAACACCATGGTTACTGAATATGTATAAGTAAGAGGCAATGTGGCTTCCATTTCACTACTCAAAAAAATATATCCCACAGAAAGAATATTGATTTGTTTGATAGCAGCACTAACAATCTTCCATAATGTAGAAAGTTCTCTTAACTACTTAATTGTGAAAAAATACTATTTGAGGAAAATATCTAAGTCTGAGGGACCAATCTTTGTTAGCTTTGAGTGTAGACAAAGGCCACTTGATAGACTTGATTTACAAAATAAATAATTAAGTAAGTAAAATAGGAAAAAAGTTTCACATGAATTCAGTAAATATTATAGGAGAATATGATTTGGTCACTTTCATTGTTGGAAATTGCCTTTAATCCCAGCACTTGGGAAGCAGAGTTCAAGGCCAAGTGAATTCCAGGTCAGCCTGAGCTAGAGTGAAACCTTACCTCGAAAAAAAAAAATTGTTGGAAATCATGATATTTGGGGGATCCACAATTTACATTGTATAATATAAATGCTTAAAAATCCATCAAAACCCTACTATTAAATATGGCTTGGGATAATATTATCATAATAACATTAGACACAAATAACATGAGCAGCCAACACCTCATACAGAAGTGAAAATTATTTGTTCTGAAGATTACTAGAAAATACTGTTCTAAAGAGGGCAAAGACAATACATGCTTGCAGTTCAAGTCATGATACAGTGGCACATGCCTACAACCCCAGCTAATTGAAAACTTAAGTAGGGGGAATCTCAGATTTCAGGCCAGTCAAGGGCTACATAGTGAGAACCTATTACAAAATAATAGTTCATGCTGGAGCAATGAATCTCTGGTTAAGGCGCTTGCCTACAAAGCCTAATGACCCAGGTTCAATGCCCCTGAACCCACATAAATCCAGATGCATAGTTGTGTATGCTGCTGGAGTTCATCTGTCGTGGCTGGGGGCCCTGGTATGCCCATTTTCCCTATATCTCCCTGTGCTTGCAAATAAATAAAAACATTTTTAAATAGTTCAAATAAAATAGTCTCATGAAAAATAAGACTGTGAATTTTTATATTCCAAGATAAGATTATTTTTACTAACCCATGACTTAATATGCATATGTAACTAAATTAACAAATTAACAGAGGAAAACTTTCAGAATTTAGACATAAAATCATTTATGTAGTTACATTCCCATGGGCATGTTCAGGGCTCTCTTGGCTGCTCTGGCAGCCTCAGCTCTGTGAAGATCATGTGATTGAGAGCCATGAAATGGCACTGCAGTGGAACATTCTATAATATTCTATCCGTCCTTTCCTATCAAAAGCTGAAGTATAAGTACTCAGCACTTCAGTTAAAAGGTGATTCTAGAGCTGGAGAGGTGGCTTAGCAGTTAAGTGCTTGCCTGTGAAGCCTAAGGACCCTGGTTCAAGGCTCGATTCCCCAGTACCCATGTAAGCCAGATGCACATGGTGGTGCATGCGTCTGGAGTTCGTTTGCAGTGGCTACAGGTCCTGGCATGCCCATTCTCTCTCTCTCTCTTTCTCTCTCTCTCTCTCCCTTTCTCTGTCTCTAATAAGTAAATAAATAATTTTTTTAAAAAAGGTGATTCCAGCAATCATTTTTTTTTTTGGGGGGGGTTGCTTTCTGGCTTTCCAGGCTGACCTGGAATTCACTATGTAGTCTCAGGATGGCCTTGAACTCAGGTGATATTCCTATCTCTGCATCCTGAGTGCTAGTGTTAAAGGCATGGGCTACCATACCCAGCTCCAGCAAGTTTTTTTAAGCACTACAAGCTTCTATGTAGTTACACTACATAGAACTGGAGACAGTGTATTAGCTTCATAAAGGGGATAAACATTAAATGAAACAATAGTATGATTGTCAAAGCCTGGAAGAATTAATACATTCTAAATAATAAATAGCCAATGAGTGGAAAATGCACAGTTAGAAGGAGGAACACAGTTCAGAAGCCTAGAAATGACTTCCCCTATAGTCTTGACCTTCCACAGGTCATGTTCACAGAAGGCCGAAGAATGTCTCTTCAGTACAGTCGGGATTGTCTTCTTTCCCTTGTATCTGACGTTTTGTCCAGGCCTTCTAAGAGGAGCACCAGAATGCTGCTTCTGAAAGTTTGCTGTCCATTTTCTATTGATGAATTTGTTATTATGCAGGTTAATAATACTTCAGAGCGATATTTAGTCTATCACTGAAATCTTTTGAGATCTTTAGATAAAACTATCTCTAACCACAAGTCTTTTTAATAGGAATGTTCCATTAGTAGATCAGTACTTTGGAAGATTTTCCATTTTACAATATGAATTTTAAAAATAAATTATTTTTCAGTAAAAATCTACAATTTATTTAAAAATCCAAAGTCAGTTTCTTTCTGATGATATCGTTCATCTCAACAACAGTCATCTGAATTAAACATTATTAAATATTTAAAATAATCAAAATACTGTGTAGGGCAAAAATGTCTGAGTTATAAGGAAGTTCACATTCATCATTTGTTCATTTCTATTAACTTGCTAAACTCCCATTATTTTGTAAATAAGCACTTTAAAAGAACAGATCATAAAATGGTAATTAACATTTACTGAGTGCTTTATGATATGAAAATCACTTCACATGTACTGCCTCAGTTAAACATGAGAACAACTTCATTAAGTAGCATTTTTATTATTCTCATTTTATGAGTGAAGAAAAAATTTTAGTGGGTAGTAAGTAACAGACCTAGCATTACACAGTGAAACTTTAAACCACACTTGTAGGCCCTACACTGCATGGGTTTTGCTATATTTAATATAATTCACCAACTTAGTGGAATAATAGTGGTTCATGCTTAACTACAAAACAATGATCTATGAATGTATTTGGTAAACCTCTACTTCTAATTCTGTCTTCTGGTCTTTGCTCAAACTATAAGTAACTTTTTATTAATTTTCCCCCTTTTCCTACCTCCTATTATCACCTAATATGTGCCAGGCATAGTGTCAAGTGCAATGCTACAGAAATGAATAAGACATCAACTTTCCAATGAATACACCCTGAGGGGAAGAAGCCAGCAAATCACTTCCCTGCAAGCTGTATAAAGTGCTACGATAAAGTACACTGCGGATGGCTTTGTCCAGATCTGTAATTCTCTAGGGTTTCCTGCACCAGTAACATTAGCACCACTGGAAAACTTAATTAAACATGCAAGTTCCTGAGCCCCATCTCAGGCTCACTGCATTGAGCCATGGTGGTAAGACCCTGCCAAAGGCACTTCCACAGTCCTTGCACATAATCTGATGCACTGAGGGTCAGGAACCACTGGCCTAAAGCAGAGATTTCAGGGAAGGTTCAAGAAAATTCAAAAACTACTCTGAGTTTTGAAAGATAAAGAGAACTGTATGGGAACTGACCAATATTCCAAGTAAAGGGAGTAATATTGCCATTTCTTACTGCCTGACACCCTCTGTGTCTCCTGTTCTCAAACCATCACCACTTACTCTCAACTGTCTTCCATGGGGAGGCTCAAGGCAGATGCTGTGCTTTCTACATGAGTGTGGGTTTCTTCTAAATCTCCCTAAGCTGTTATGTTCTATCTTCCATGTGCTTGTGGCTCTGCCCCATTCTCTTCTTTAAAAAAAAAAATTAAGTTTATTGGGCTGGAGCAATGGCTTAGTGATTAAACACTTGCCTGTGAAGCCTAAGGACCCTGATTCAAGGCTCGATTCTCCAGGTCCCATGTAAGCCAGATGCACAAGGGGCTGCATGCATCTGGAGTTTGTTTGCAGTGGCTGGAGGCCCTGGTGCACCCATTCTTTCTCTCTACCTGCCTATTTCTCTCTCTCTCTCTCTCTTTCTCTCTGTCTCTAATAAGTAAATAGAATAAAAAGGGCTTCACCTTGGAAACAGATTTTTTTTTTAAATTTAATGTATTAATTTATTTGACAGAGAGTGAGAGATAGAGAGAGAGAGATGGAGGGAGAGAAGGAAGAGAGAGAGAGAGCTCAGAAGCACCAGGCTCTTTAGTCACTGCAAATGAACTCCAGACACATGTGCAACCTTGTGCATCTGGCCTACTTGGGTACTGGGGAATTCAACCTAGGTCCTTTGGCTTCGCAGGCAAGCACCTTAAACTCTAAGCCATCTCGCCAGCCCTCTGGCCTCGTCTTAGACTCCATTTCTCTTAAATAAACCTCGTGCACTATGCTGTGCCTTCCACATGAGTGTTTACTATCTTCCATGTGCTTATGACTCTGCTCCAACCTTTTCCTAGGCCCCAATTTCCCTTAAATAAACCCCACAAATTGTGACTTCTCCTAAAATAATAATTCACAATTTATCTTTTTTGTATCTGTCTTTATCAATTCCTTGCTATAGGATAAGAACCCAAAATTGGGGTTCATAAGTTTGGGAAACCCTGCCTGTACCCCAAAGTCCTGCATTATTGGTAGAGCCTCAGAGGCATCTTATATAGTTATTGGTCCTGTCCCTACTAATATGACATGAGCCATTGTCACATTTCTCTGACTTTCAGAACCTTTGCTACTCCATCTCTCACAAAAAATATTATTGCTTGGATAATTATCATAAGGTTTTTTTTCTCTTCCCCAGCATTTTTTTCTATTCCATATCAGTAATATTTCAGCTTACAGATTGACAAACTGTAAGAGGTTAGGCAAAATGTATCATATTTTCAATTTATACTCTATAAAACACTCTCTTACATTTTTGTTTCTACATGCAAAATAAAACTAAAATAGACTTGCCTTCATTTGGGTCCCAGATGGAAGGCATGCACCATAATGTAAAAGATAAGTCTTCCTATTAGAACGTTCTTCTCTCCACATGGGAAAATAGACCCAACACAGCAAAACAGATTCTGCAGTAGCAGAAGAAAGCAAAACATCCTGACTTCCTGATTCTCAGGGTTTTAGCAGTGCACATTCTCTTCCCAGTCAGGAGAAGAAGCTTTGCATAATAGTGCCAAGCAGTGGTTGCTCAACTCTCCAGAGCCTTTCTCAAAGTGCAAGGCCAAGTCTCTGCTGAGTCACAAAGCATCATAGCCTGGAAAGCTACTTTCTTTACACTCGGGCAGTTCCAGAGACCAGAAGCCAGATTGAACATGCTACTGTGTCCTAGCACAGTCAACCAGTCTTATCCTGTAAGCTTCCTTCACTCTGGTGGGAGGTCAAGGGGCAGCAAACACTGAATTAAGACCAAAGGCCTCATTAAAACCCACAAAATGAGCTCATATAAAGCAGTGGTTTAGACCAGTGCTTCTCAAATACCTGAAGTGCCCAAGGAACTTGCTGCAATGAAGATCCCAATCCTGTAGGACTGAGGTGTAGTCCACAGAGCCAATTGTTATCATCTCTGCCGGAGCCCAGGATCAGTGGTCTGTCACATGGAAGCTGCCACATTGACAGTATTTAAAAAGACATTTAAAATTTTTATTTTTATTTATTTATTTCCTTATTAGAGATAAAGGGGGGAGAGAGAGAGAAAGAGAGAGAATGGGCACGCCAGGGCCTCTAGCCACTACAAATGAATTCCAGACACATGCACCACCAAGTGCATCTGGCTTACGTGGGTTCTGGGGAATCAGGCCTCAAATCCGAGTCCTTAGGCTTCACAGGCAAGCACTTAACTGCTAAACCATCTCTCCATTTCCTAAATTTTTTTAAAATTTATTTGAGAGAGGGAGGAGATAGAGAGAGAATGGGCATGCCAGGGCCTCTAGCCACTACATGTGTCTCCTTGTACATATGGCTTTATGTGGGTATTGGGGAATTAAACCTGGACCATTTGGCTTTACTGGCAAGTGCCTTAACCACTGAGCTCTCTCTCCAGCCCTTGTGGGAGTATTTAAAATCTAGAAGTGAATGATCACTACCAAGTACCTTTTGCACATACACACCCCAAAAGTTGGTTATAAAACATTTACCAGCACATCACTGGAGATGAGGCCTGTATCAAAACTTTCATTAACATGTTTTTTTCTCTCTCTTTTTTTATTGATAACTTCCTTAATTATAGACAATATCCCATGGTACTTCCCTCCCTCCCCCACTTTTCCCTTTGAAACTCCACTCTCTATCATAGCCCCTCCCCCTCAGTCAGTGTCTTTTCATTCTGATGACATGATCTTTTCCTCCTATTATGATGGTCTTGTGTAGGCAGTAAGCTCTTTCATGGTGGGATGCTCTAGATCTCTGGATAATACTTTGAAAATAAATGATTTAGATTACTGGCTCTAGAATTAAATGGGGCATTAACAGGAATACATTATGATTCTATCTTTTAAACAACTGTTACCTACATAATTTCCACATGTCATCTGTGGAGTTACTGCATCTCACCACACTTGGTGGCCTAAAGTAATCTTCCATGTTCTCCTCTACTTCAGCATGCTCAGTTTTGTATCTGCAAAATGAGGAACAGGGGTTGGTCCCTACATTCTAATATTCTTCCAAGCAGTAGATTAAACAATGTGTTTAGAACACAGTGCCTTGCACAGGGTAAACATGAATAAATATCAAGTTTTGAAATTTTGCTCCCTTAAATATAATTCTATAAAATTATACCAATGACAAAGAAAACCAAATAAAATGAAAGGCAAACATTCTGTTATAGTGAGCAGGTAAATAGCATGAAATGTTATTATGTGCATTTTATTTATTTATTTTACTTTTTTTTCATATAGAATCTTGCTAAGTCACCCAGGCTGGCATAGTAACTTGCTATGTAGGTCAGGTTGGCCTCAAACTCCTGTTTCTCCTGCCTCAGCCTCCCAAGTGATGCGACCCCCATTGTGATTTATCATGTCTGACTACTATGTACACTTTAAACATTTTTGTATTCTATTTGATTCCTTCTTTTTTAAAGCCTAATTCCAAAATATCAGGATTCAAGGCTGTTTGAAGGTTAGGGGGAGGAAGAAAGAAGAAAACTAATTTTGTATTATGTGTGTCACAGAAATACAAATTTGCTTTTTTAGAGAAAGCATTCTCTCTGTGTTCTCTCTTTCATGAAGATAAAAGTGTTTCTCCTTGACATAGAGACAACATGCAGCACTTTATATTTCTGAAGCCCATCATATTCCTTTCATCCCCAAGCTTATGAATAACTTATTCTCCAGAGGGGAGGGGTCCTCATGACTTCCTATGGAGCAAAGTTTTCAGTTGCATGAACAACTTTTCCCCAAATAACCTATATGTCTCCAGCACACCTGGGCAATGAATGCCTCCTTCAAAAGATAATCAAGTGTTTGTATTACCTGCTGTTCCCAGCTACTGTAACAAGTCCTGACCTTACAACTCCAGGAAAGAGCTAAATAGCACATGAGTCATAACATACAGGAAGGTAAACTTTTCATTTTTCATCATATAGGATATGACAAAACAGTCAAAAAATGCATTTCATGGTCTTTTAAGTAGAAATTAAAAAGAGAAAAAGATTGCTGTAGAAGTTTGTAAGAAACAAAATTATATAAGACCTATGTGGTAGTTTGAATAGATGTCCCCCAATATATTCAGTGTTTTATTAGTTTATAGTTTGCATCTGCAGCCATCTTGCTGGAGGCAATGTCACTGGGTGGATCTTAAGGTATAGTGGTGGGTTTAGGATTTCAATCTAAAGATATGCAAACTATGCCTAGCTGGGAGTTCCTGAGGTGTGCTGTGCTGTGTGGCTTTTTGCTTATGGCTTTTGCTCTCTGTGTTTGGTCCTGTGAAGGCAGGCCAGCTTCTTCTGCCATTATGGAACCTCCCCTGGATTTGTAAGCTTCAATAAATAATATCCCTTCCTCCATAACTGTGCCTGGTATGGAAGTTCATCTCAGAGAATCTGAAGCTGTCAGTTACAGCCTATTTTCTCCCCAGTTTCTGCAGTGGATAGTAACCAAGAACTTGAAAGTATGAGATACTTATTAAAGTAAATAATGTTAGCAGATAATATTTATTTAGCCAAATATTTTATTGTTATGGTAGTAATTTTCAGTATTTTGGTTTCAATTTTCAGCACCAGTGTATGAAAAGGAAGACAGACATATCTCTGTCTAAGTAAAAAAAGCCCTGGCAGCATCCATTTCCAGGAAGATTTGGGGTGTATCTGTCAGTGGAGGCCAGCAGGGCCCACTCACACCATCCCTCCCATATCATTCCTTCTGGGAATTGCTTTTGTTAGGATATGAGTACACATATCCCAAAATCTGTCTGTCTAGCCATCTATCATCTCCTACTTATATTACCTGTCATCTCTTTCAGGTATAGATCATCTATCTGCATGAAGTCCTACTTTTTTCTTGTTATAAAAGACAATACAATTAAAGGGAGTCAAACACAGATCATATTCCCTCCACCCTCATCTTTTTTGCATATCATTTTTCTATTCCTAACATCTGTCTTTCATGTGGTCCCCCAGAAGTCAATATCTCCTAATTATCCTGCTCTCATGGAAATAATGTGGTATTAAGTCATAAAGATCCCATTTGAATTTGTGTCTACCATATAACAATGCTGAAAACTTCCATTTATTCCACTTATTATTCTCTGAAATTCCTGCTTCCCTCTCATATGTAAATTTGGAATTATACTATACTAACTTGCAAAATTGTTCTAAAAGTATAAAAAAGTATAAGAAAATAAGCAGCAGAATTCCTGGACTGATAAAACCATTAGTACATGTCAGGTCCTTGACATTGAGGCCCAGATACTCGACTAAAATAAGGGAGAAATGTGGCATGTCTTTTCTTTAGGATAAGAGAACATACAATATTTCACAAT
Organism: Orientallactaga sibirica; assembly: GCA_036365145.1. Taxonomy (NCBI): domain Eukaryota; kingdom Metazoa; phylum Chordata; class Mammalia; order Rodentia; family Dipodidae; genus Orientallactaga; species Orientallactaga sibirica. Next base: position 52,400,448 of record JAEOAD010000005.1, read on the forward strand.
TGTTTAGTTACTACTGGTCCTCATTAGTCACCAAGAGTCCCCCATGGTCCTCTCATTGTAATTCTAATAGTAATTCTGTCAAATATCTAGCTACCTTCTCATTTGCTATATTTCTGTATGACACTCTCTGGCTGCCCCCAAAGTTCCGATGTGAATGGCATGAATGTGGTCCTTAGAATCACTCAGCTGAGCTGATGTCCTCCTTGCTTTCTTTCTTTCCAAGCAGTGTTGGGTTTTTTTCTTTTTCTTTTTCTTTACACGCTTAAAATTTTCCCACAGGACAGAAAAGGATTAGTACTGCTCTTTGGCTTTATTCACAGAAGCAGGGAAGTTTGGAACTAGAAGAGAGAGTCCTGGAAGCTGGAAGGGTAGTAAAATCACCAAGCTGCAGAGCTGAGGGCCAAAGTAGCCTTAAACCACAGCTCTCAGGGGCCTGAGAGTGATAACTGCCAACCCACTGAGCAAACTGAGAAATCAACCAGACCAGGCAGGGATATAAGATGTATCAAGGGAAAGAAATCTAGCAACAGTAGCAATAGAAGTGATGCCTGGGAATCTTTCCAGGCACAGTGATGCTGATTTCAGACAAGCAATGTAATTAACTTGCCAACCACATGAAAGTGAGAACAGATTACCAGGCCTAGATGAGAAGAATGAACCCAACCATGAACCACCAAAGAAGAGTATTCTGAACAATGTGGACAGAGAAAAGGACACATGATTTTATAGTCCAGGGTTCCAGCACAGATAGATTCTCAGACCATCCTTTATCTAAGGAGTTTATATTCCTATCAGAAATCTTGTAATTCACAGACATACTCCTTAGAGAAATGGAAGGCTCTAAGGACCCACCCTATTCCACCACTAGCCACATGCTAACAAAAAAGTATGTTTTATCTGATACTTGATCACGAAGCCCTTTTTCTTTGACCACTTTAAAGAAACATACTTTGGAGATTAATATTCAAATACAAGTAAATCTAAGGTCAAAATTCAAATCTAAATCTTAAACCCAAAATGTAAATCAAAATCCAAAGATATGCACATATATATTCATATATTTTATTATTTATTTATTAGAGAGAGAGAGAGAGAGAGAATGGGTACATCAGGGCTTCTAGCCACTGCAAACAATGTCCAGATGCATGCGCCACCATGTGCATCTGACTTATATGGAACTTGGAGAATAGAACTGGAGTCCTTAGGCTTCGCAGGCCTGTGCCTTAACTACTAACCCATCTCTCCAACCTTATATTCATGTATTTCATATATAATCAACATAAATTAGCTCATGTTAGCCCATAACCACATGGTAAATACCAGCAATCCCACTAAGAAGGGTCCTCAGTGGAGTGGGGGCAATGAGGAGGGAAATGATGGTACCAACACATGATGTATCAATACAAAGTTTATATTAATAAAAAAAAGAAATAAAGAAAAGAAAATACCAATTAAGAGAAATGAATTCAAGAGAACTATTCTACAATGTGATTACTATAGTTAATAAAAACATACTTCATTCTTTTTTTTTTATTTGAAAGAGACAGAGAGAGAGAGAATGGGCACACCAGAAGCCTCTCACTGCTGTGAACGAACTCCAGACACATGATCCCCCTTGTGTGAATGTGCGACATTGTGCGCTTGTGTCACTTTTGTGTCTGGCTAAATGTGGGATCTGGAGATTTGAACAGGTGTTCTTAGGCTGTGTAGGCAGGTGCCTTAACCACTAAGCCATCTCTCTAGCCCAATACTTTATTCTTGAAAGTATTGCACATGTAAATTTTAACAGCTCTCACCACAAGAAATTATAATAAATACTAGAGGTACATATGTTGTTTAGCTCAGTCTAGCCATTCCACATTATTGGCATATTTCAAAATGTCATATTGTTTGGGGTAACTATGTTCAACTTTTATTTGTCAATTAAACATTAAATTCTTTTAAAAATTATAATAGATATACTTTAAAATTTCCTTTCTCTTCATGAAGTTTAGTAGCATCTAACATTACATGCATGCTTCCTCTCCCCACAGTTCTGTACACATAGCAGCAGTCAGACACATGTTTTACACTTACTTGTTTTCACAGCAGCTTCCATATTAAACTAAGATCTTAAGGTCAGGAATGCTTTCATGGTCATCTTCATATCACTGACTCACCAAATGCACTATTGCATAGATTAATGAGACATTATATAACTCAAGGCAAATTAGATTCTTAGAAGAGACAGACGACTAGATCAAATCCAGAATGCTTTGGAAAGAATGTGTTTTTTTAACTTTTATTTTTGATACTTTTGTACATTTATAAAATATGTTTTTATTTTAATCCTCCCCAATTACTCTTTCTTATCTCCTCACCTTCCCACTAACATCCTAAACCCTTTGTTCCTCTCAATCATTTTCCATCATACTTTTTCATGCTTTTTTTGAACCAGTGAATATTTTTTTTAAAAAAAAAAAAGAAGAATAACAAAGAGTTTTGGACTTACAAAGTACTCATAGTTGAATCAAATTAGCCCTGTAAAAGTCCTAGAGGAAAATGAAACTGACAGGGCAGGTCTTCCAAATTAGGTGTAAAACTTCTCTTGAGCCAAGTTTGTATTAAAACGTAATGAAAATATTCGAAGCAGGGCAGACAGTTGTAACTTTGGGAGATGTGTATTTTAGGACATAGTGAAATAGTCAGTCCATGAGCATGAAAAGAGCTGAAGGCACAAGAGCACGGGGACATTAAGGCTATTGAGGATGGCATGGGGACTGCTTTCTGAATTCCTAATTGCTCTATTTCTTGCATATTATGCCCTGCAAATTCTCTTTGGGAAAAAATTCATACTGAAATTCATTGTGATTACATTGTGAAGAAACTTGAATACATTACTGCAAATAGGTGTTTCGCCAGTGGCTGATTTCACTGCTCTGTTTTGGGTATCAAAAAATACATATAAAATTTGGGGATAAAATTGGGGATCAATGAACCTTCTACTTGTTTTAAATCTGTTTTAGTCATCTCAGAAGATTTATCAACCCATCTACTTTCTTTGTTGCTGTAGACAGCTCTCTGTCCATGGCATAGCTGATATGAACTCTACATGCACTGACAAAGAGAAAACATTTCCCAAGTGAACACAAGCTGTCTCTGTGTTGTGTCTCACTTTGCACTGCTTTTGCATGCCACTGAATAAAATCTATCATGGGATGGAATCACAAGCAGTGCTTTCATTTCAAAAGTATGATACCCATAGCTTTTACAATTGGTTGTAGATTAAAAATCTCAGTGAGCAACATATTATCCAGATATATTTTTCATATGACAGAAAAATTACAACTTACCATTACTTCATACCTTATTTGTATGACTTCTAAATGTCCATACCAACAATGTATATTCATTGCATATTTCCATTTATAGCTGAAAATTGTGATCCAAGTTGTCAATTTGCCCATAGTCAAGTAAGTAGTTGCAACACAGGGAGATGCATCATGCCTATTGACAAAAGTCAGGCTTTTTCTGCCCCTCCAGTTGCCCCAAATGGCCCAAGTTCATTAGTGTGCTATTATTTAGCATTCAGGGTTTTTTTTTTTTAATTTTGTTTGTTTGTTAATCAAAAAAGAAAACATCAGTTTATGTGATTATATGCATGTAATCCTAGTCCTCACTGAAAGGAGAGATGATCAATAATAATTATACATTCCAGGTTAGTCTGAGTTGCACAGAGACTTGTCTCAACCAACCAACCAACCAACAAACAAACAAAAAAATAAGCAACAACAAATTGGTCCCATATAACTCAGACAACCTTAAATTAGTTCCACGGACCTAGAGTTAACTTCAGTTTGTAGGTTATAGTGTTTCTCACCTTTGAGTTTCCAAAATGTCACTCTTTGAGTTTACAATGACCTCTATTGTTCAGGCTCCTACCTACTATAAAGCCCTGTCAATTTTCTATTTTTGTCTTCCTGGCTGAGTCCCTTTTCATTTTTTGCGACATGCCTGTGTCTGCTAGACATCTACCACTGTCCAGAATGTTGTCACCTGAGGCTCTTTGACTATCCTGAGCATCACTGATTTGTCTTACCTGCCCAAAGGGAATAGTTAAGCAATATGAAGTCTTTCTTTTTCCCCTTAGGAAATAATGTTGCACTAATATTCAGTGGTTCAAAATAGATACCAAATTAATGTTGTTCAAATGGATATATAGAGGGAAGTTGTTCTGTATTTTGTTGTTCACTTCCTTTACATGATAATCAAAATAAAGTATTTTAATGTTGTGGTTCTTCTAAGCAACAGGAAATTCACTTTGAAAACTATAGGAAGTAATGTGGTGAAAAGTTAAGCTTATGGGTTTCAGAACAGATAAAAACTACTCTGAACATGAGATCTGTGTGCTTCAGTAAGATACTTCCCTGCTGTTCTCCTTGACTTCCCCTTTGGTAAAATGGGGTTAAAATTAGCACAGTGTTATTGTCAGAATTAAGTGCTGATATTAGTTTCCTAAAACTATTGCAATAGATTGCCACATACTTGATGGTTTAACACAATAGAAATTTATACTCTCAGTTGTGGGGAGCCAAAGCCCTTAGTCAAAGCATTGGCAGAGTATTTCCCTCCTGGAGGTTTTGTGAGAGATTCATTATCCTTTTTCCTCAGAATTTTGTTGTTGCCCATAAATCGTGGTATTCTTTGTAATGTTGACGGACATATCACTCCAATCTCTGCCTCCATGTGGTCTTCCCCTCTGGGTTTATGTGTCTCAGATCTTCCTCTTTCTTCTCTTATGAAGATGGATTTAGGGTCGAATCTACATCCAGGATGATCTCATCTAAAGATCTTAACTTACATCTTGTGTTAGTTTCCAAGGCTTACTATTACAAAGTATGACTAAGTAGGCACTTAAAACAGCATACATTTATTCTCACAGAGCTTTCAAGGACAGAGGCTTGAAATGAAGATGCCTTTGGGGGCCATGATTCTCCCTGGAGCTGCTAGGAAAAATTGTTTCCTCACCTCATGTAGTATCAGGTGATTCCTGCTTGGGACAGGCCACCCATCTTCACATGGCCTGCATATTTTATGGGTTTGTGTCTCTGTATCTTTACTCTTATGAAATAATCAGTTCTTGGCTTAGGATCTAATCTTACCACTATGAGCTCTTTTTTTTTTTAATTAATGAATTACATTTTCAGTGACTCCTTTCCAATTAAGTTACATTCTGAGATCTCTAGTGGACACAAATTTTAGAGGGACTTTTAAAAACTATTACACACTTGAGAGGCCTTTATTTCTAAATAAGGACACATTCATAAAATCCAGGAATTAGAATTTAGTCATACTAATTTTTGTAGACATAGTTTCAGAGGAAAGCAGCCTACTACATGAATAAAAGTTATGTTTAGTAATGGACACAAAGTCTGGCACAAGAGTCAGTACTGAATTAGAGGTGGTTAATGTTTAGTTAAGTGCCCTATTACTGGTAAATGACTATTTTAGTGGATGCTAAAGCATAGTAAAAGAGGTAGGGAAATGAAATGGGGCCCAGGCACTAATACAGATTATAATTAACCTACTAAATCAAATTTTTAATGCACTGTAGTAAGCCACTCATTTTGTGTTCCCAAAGGGCTAAATACCTTTTCTAAACTCTTGTTTGTCTCTACCTGGTCAGAAATAACTCATGTGTCCTGACAAGAAACATTCAAGACTATTAGGACTTGATAAAGCTTAATCAAACACTCAGTGATCCATGCTGGCTCACTAGGCCTTTCCAAAGCAGCAATATACCATGGAGTGACCAAAACATGAAACATAACCACAAGAGAGCAGCCTCTGGTAGCAGGGTAGATACGACCCCCTCCTAGCTAGGTACTATTCTACCAGAAGAGCCTGTCATTCAAAGCTTTAATACACCATGGAGAAACCAAAACATGAGACATAACCAAAAGAGAGCAACCTCTGTGAGCAGGGTAGACACACCCACTTCCTGGCAAGGAACTATTATACAAGAGGATCCTTTCATTTGAGAACAAATTCTAGTGACACAGCCTAACCCATGTTTTGGAGAGTCTGTATATTAAATGCCCTTTGACTAGATCATTTATTAATGTATGAATTTGTATTGTTTGTCACAAAGATACGAATAATTTATATTTCATCTTCCTCATTTTCTGAGCAAGAAGCCTGGCCCTTTGTATTTTCTGCCCCTTCCTCTGCCTCAGGTTAATTTTGAAAGGTGGAACACAAAGAAAAAGTTGTTTGAGATCAATAGATCTTTCTGTTATGTCAAAACCTTCAGAATATGAAAAAATATGTTGTGTGTGCTATTCTAGAGAAGAGAGAAAGAAAGGGAGCAGAGGAGGGAGGAAGGGTGGAAAGGAGAAAGGAAAGAAGGGAGAGAGGGAGGGAGGAAGGAAGGAAAGAAGGAAGGAAGGATACCACCCTCACTGAGAGGTGGCAGGTAAGTGTGTCAGGATAGATGATGACATTCACCAAGGGATGCTGGACCCTCTGCATATGGATTAGCTTTGGCTACATCCCTAGTGAGGCATGCAAGCAAGGTGAGTAGGGTCTATGGATACATATTGTTATGAATAGACCAGATAGCCTGAAGGGTATTCCTGAAACAGTGGTGCTGACAATACCTGATACCACTATCCAGAGGGGAGAGCCATAAAACAACCAAGAAACACTTTTCTGCCAGTCCACTGGGATGAGGAAATGGATTCAAATTTCATTGAACTCGATTTAAATACATATACTTTACACTTTTTGACATCTGAGTTGATGAACAAAAAAATCCTCAAATGTGCACATACGTGTTTTTACATTAATACTTGAAAGTGTGCCATCAGATATTATTTTACCCTTCAACCAATGTAAAAGCTAGAGAACAAAGATGAGTTAGCTAAGCCCACACAGCCAGTATGTAGCAAAACAGAGCACAGAAACTGACCCATACTTCAGTGTGTTTCCACAACACTTGAATATCAGGTGCAACAGTAGAGAGAAGGGGGCTGTGTTCATCAGTCAAGGTTGTAAGCATTGTTAAGCATATGATATTATTTTTCATATAACAAGTTCAAAGTGAGTTATTGTGCATATTTAAATATCTGTTACTGCTAGGAAATTGCCAGGATACTTTGCTGTTTATAAAAATATAATGATTCTAGTTCTGCAACACCACTCCCTCTGTGACATGGCAGAAGTGACTAAGGAGTAATTGTTAGCATTGCTGCAATTATCGCCCTGTGTATCAGGCTCATGTCCAGGACAAGAACTGTGTCTAAGAGGCTCCTCTTCATATCCTCAAGTTCTAGTGCAATATTGGATCCACTGAAAGACTTGGTAGATATTTATTGGAAAATGAAAAGATAAGCAAACAATTCCAACAGTTGAGCACAGAAGTCTAAAGTGAGACTGACCCCAAGTCTAGAATACACATGGATGCAAAGCAGAATCTTTTGACTAGAATTAGAAAACTGTTCAAAAGGAGCATCTGTTCCACTGAGTAAATTGGGGACAGGTTTTGGGTCCGGGTAAGCATTTCAGACATCACACAGTGGTAAGTGGTGGGACACAGAAACACCCTTGAGACTAGGAGGGCAGTTCAGGGAGGGGAGTGATGCTTGAAGGAAGGGGCCCCAGAGAATTTCTTGAAATCTTTCAACTTCTGCTACCTCTGCTGACATTTCTATTGCTTGCTGGAAATCTGTCTCATTTATGATCTATTCTACTAGTTATAATCCTTCCATTCCTAATCCCCCTTCATCTCAAAATATCAAAGGAGAATTTTATGAGATTTAGAGAGTAATGAAAGGTAGTGTACTGGGTTTTGTCCCTCAGGAATGTCATCTACCTTTCTTTGAAACAGGGCCTCTCATTGGCCTGGAGCTCTACAATGCTAGACTGGCTTGCTAGCCAGCCCTAGAGAACATCTCGTCTTTACCTCCCCAGCACTGGGATTACAAGTGTGCACCACCATGCTCTGCTTTTTTATGTGGGTTCTGCAGATTAAACTCAGGTCCTCATGCTTGCTATGCAAGTACTTTACCAATGGAACAACTCCCTTCTCTTTCTATTATTAAAAATCTTCACAATATTGAGTAGTTTATTTTCCCAACCACAGTTTTGAGGCTCTCTGTACCTATGGTTGTATCAACCAGCCACCTGCCATCAATGTCCCATTGAACCCACCTAATTCTCAGAGCAGTTCCCACTCTTCCCACTCACACCACCCTCTACTTGCTCATCAGATTATCTGTGAATCTTCAATGGGCTCAGGCATCAGAACCCAGAGCTTTGGAACTGATTCTAATAATGGCAAGTTTGCATGACTCCTCTTCATGGAAAATGTCATCAATTCCACACAGCAACCCTATCACGTAAGCTTCTGTGTACCGGTGAGGATGGAGACTCGTTCTCAAGTGACAGAGCTGGAGAGCGACAGAGCTGCGATCAGGATCCAGAGTATAATCTAGCTTCCTTTCAAATCCTCCATAATCTTAGATATATCTAGACTGGTAATCTTTGCATACTGGACTGTCTCCCATTAAAGAAAGAAATTATTCTGAGAAGAGAAGGAAATAGTCCCCAGTAGAAAATGGGGTGGTGGTCTCCCAGAAGATGCCATGCTGGAATGAATAGAGCATCCTGAAAATATGACTGCTCCAGTGTCTGTCATACCCTGAGGGGCATGACAGTCATTACTGGCTTTCCAATATTACTGTACTCTATGCTTATGCTCTTTGTATTTGGGTTTATTGTCATATTTGGTTAATTTTGTCATTTTGTTTAGCAAATTTTGCTCAAGTGCTCAGGGGCCCCGAAACACACAGTGTAAGAAATTAAATACTGTTAAAATTATATTCAGTAATGTAAACATTGCCAAGAGATAATGTGTGAAGGTTGAAGTAAAGCAAAATAATAAAAGTATGGTTGCCAAAGACAGGTCATTCCTTCTTACTTTACGTCTCTCTCCTCTGTTCCTGAAGAAAGCAGGGAGGAGATCATTCTAAGCGAGTTTTAGAAAAGTAAATACCACATCAAGACCTTACAAATGGCTAGAGACACAAAAATGTAGCTGATTGCGATTATAGCAGTCTGTTTAGAATTTCAGAGGCAGACTTATGAATTAATATGCACCACAGTTATTTTAAGACATTTTAATTATTTTCTCAGAGTAAAAGAACTCAATTGCCAAACAAACTTTAAAAAATGTTCACAGTCATTATCAGTAAAGATGAGACAATGGATGCAAGCATACACGTGACAGTACAATGTTTACAACACCAGTAGCTACACACAAAGTAGGAAACACACAAAATTGCCTCAAAGATGCATGAAGGACTCTCTATTTCTTCCAAGAACCACAGCTCAGGTAGGATAGGACAAAAATGAAATACAAATGTCTATTCTTACCAACTCTATGTCGTTTCACATTTGAAAAAATAATGACTTGCCAGGTCTGATGGCACATGCCTTGCCTTTAATCCTAGCACTAGGGAGGCAGAGGTAGGAGGATCCTGTGAGATTAAAACTCCCCTGAGACTACATAGTGAATTCCAGGTCAGCCTGAGCTAGCGTGAAACCTTACCTCAAAAAACAAACAAACAAAAAAGTTAGTAATAATAAGAATGACTAAATGTGCAAGGATAAAGCTTGCAATAAGAGAATCTAAGAAGGGAAGGGACAATGCTATTGGAAAAAGGTTAGATATCCTTAAACTCAGAGCAGAAATTAAAGTGATAGCACAGGAAGTTTCATGACTGTCATTTTAAATTTAACTTATTGGATGTTCCTCAACTTTTAAAAAGATGTTTCTTTATTCCTGACCTGACCTCTTTTATATGCTAGAAAACCCCAAATGCTGAAGCAGAAACTAACTCTGGATTAATACCAAAAGACCTTATGGAGTTTAGCAAGCCTGTGGATACCACCAAATGACCTGAAATATGTGCAGTAGGGCTGGCAGAGTGACTGAGCTCTGATACACATGCCCATCGGGTAGAGACTAGTCAAGTGCAGATCATAGCCTGGGATAGTGTCTAAAGTTGAGTTTGTTCAGGTCTGTGCTGTAGATACTGTTGCTACTCTCTGGGCCACAGTCCAAGTGGTAAAGATTTACCAACTCCACTTTTAAATATGCAGTCATTGTTAACAATGCCAGTTGATTTCTCCCCTATAGTGTTGGCCCTTTGGACCTGGCCAGTGCCAACCAAGAGGGTTTTGTTAGGTTTTGTTAGTGGAAACAGAAGAGCTGTATAGTGTTGTCTATGTTTTGAGCATCATTATGGTGTTGTGTTAGGAGAAATATACCAAATTTTAAATAACTTTATAAAGATTCTGTTTGCTACAAAATAATAAATATTCAATTTCTTCTACTAATTATGCCACTTTTCCTGATCAATAGTATCACATCCAGATTATTTTATAGACTGGTTCAGGAAGGATAGGGAAACTCATTTGAAGATAGGTGATGCTACTAGAATCTTCTTTCCCAAAAGAAGTCACTGAATTCAACTGAGAACTTTTACAAAAAGGCTGAATTTCCTTATAAACAAAATAAAAATGCATTGGTGTCACTTGAGTTAATCAAATCATTAATGTAAGACATTTACCTCAAGATCTAGCATATAGTGATAGCTCAATAAATGGTTTATTGTAACAACCTACTCTTTATTGCCAAATTTAGGTAGAAAGTCAGTTATAACTTAATCAGATGGCTTGAACAGAACCATGTTTTTTTCTGGTTTAAAAGGATTAACCAAGTCTAATACAGCTCCACTCCTGTCCCTAGGCTGTCCCAGCTCTCAAGAAGTTCCTGGAAGACCTCCCTGATTGTTTTGCCAGGCAGACTAGAGAAAGAGCAGAAACCATCGTAATCCAGTCAGCATGGATAAATGCTGGCAGTTTACTTACTGTGAGTGAGAGGTTCTTCTAGAAATAATGATGCAAAATTTCTTTAAGAAAGAAACAAGATTGGGGGAGTTGAGCTTATAATACAGCCTGAAGGAGTAGAACTTTTTTTTTGCCACCTCAGACTTGAGCTAGGAATCAAACAATCTATAAAACATTCAGTTTTTCATGGGTGCGATTAAAGCTGTGGATATGCAAATGCACAGACCATTCTGCTTTGTGTAGTGATTAAATTGCTCTTGCTCAAGTGTAATCTGTTTTTACTTCATTTTTCAACACTCAGCCAAATTCTTTACTTGTGTTCAAAAGGCCAGGATTAAATTGATATCCATGCTGCCCATATGTCCTCCTAAGTTTCCTTAGCTAATAATCTTTGCAGAAGGGGAGATTAATGGAAAAGGGATAGTGAAACATTTTATTGATATTAGGTACTTGTTGTTCTTCATTAGGTGCTGTCAAGTCACCTTTATCAAGTCTTGTAAACAGGGTAGAATGGGCAATCACAAAAGTCCCCCTAGCATATTAACAAGAAGAAATGTCCGTGGGAGAAGACTTTACTTTTGCCATATGTGTATCTCCTTCTCGCAGCTCTTTGTATTTTCTCCAGAGGCTCAGTCAAATCAAGTAGCTCATATTAATCACTATGTATGCATTTGATTCTTACAGTGCAGCTTTCCTTTTTCAAGTTGCCTAGAAGACTGAAAGACATTTATACATTCTTGGATACTTTAAAGGATCCAAGGAAAATAAGTTTCATGTGCATATTGCACCTAATTCTTTCCAAAGTCATTTCACATCTCAGTGGATTTGACCCTCAGGAAAACCCTGAAATATTCTAGCCATGGGCGCACCTCAGTAATTAGCACCGTACTTTGCACCTAGCAGGTATTAAATGATATAAAATGAAGCAGCATAATTCTGGATGAAAATAGCCAGAAATGTTTGATGATAATTTAAATGAGATACTTTTTTCTGACTGTTAAGTACTAGTAGACAAAGAAGTTTCTATGGTTCATAAAAGACCTAATGGAATCCCTCTGATCCAATGGACTACAAGGATAGGTATACAATAAAAGACCTCACCAATTTTAATTTAAAAATATGTGTGATGCCTATATTTTTAGACATTCCTGCCCTGAGATATTTTTTGGAAAAAAGTCAAATAACTAAAGTTAATTTAAGAACTATTTTTCCTCATTGCTCAGTGAACTATGCTTTGGTTGTGTTTATTGTTTTGTGTTTTGTTTTGGAGACAAGTTCTTGTGATATTGGCCAGGCTGTCTTAGCCTCCATGTAGCTGTATTATAGGTACTCACTATCATGCCCAATTCTGAGGACTGTTTATATCAACCTATCTTCAATCTATAATTTTAAAACTAAATTAAAAGGATAGTATCTATTGGATTTTGGTCAGTTTTATTCATTAACTTAATACTTCAGTGAAAGAAATTTGCTTTTGAAGTTGATAATTTAGGTTCACAATCCCTTGAAGTGAATATGTCTGAAATTCTGACCTTCCTTTCATAACTTTTTAACTAATGCTACCATTCACATTGTATTTTTAGAAGAGCTAGACTATCATAATAGAGGTTCCAGCCTTTTTCTCCAGGACTAAACATCCTTCTTAAAAACTCTATTCTTGTTGTTAAGTCCACGTGCAACATGAACAATGAACCCAGCTCCCTGGTCACAGGTGATTAGCTAGAGTAGACCCTTGATGAGATTGTCTTTCCCATGATGTCTTAATAAGCTACTTTAGGGAAAACAGGTTTAAGGAGCTAAGGTTATCCTTCTGAGCCGCCACAGTTGGTTTTCTGTAAGGGGCTGCTGCAGTGAGGTTTGCATTACTGGCAGAAACCACCTGACCAAGAGCAGCTTTTGGTGGAAAAAAAAAAAAAAAGGATTTATTTTGGCTTACAGACCCAAGGGGAAGCTCCATGATGACAGGGGAAAATTACAGCATGAGCAGAGGGTGGACATCACCCCCAGGCCAGCATAAGGTGGACAATAGCAACAGGAGAGTGTGCCAAAAACTGGCAAGGGAAAACTGGCTATAACACTCATAAGACCATCCCCAACAATGCACAACATCCAGGAAGCTTTAATTTCCAATTGCCATCAGCTGGGAACCTAACATCCAGAACGCCTAAGTTTATAGGGGACACTTGAATCAAACCATCATAGGTGCTGAAATGGATCAAAAGAGAACAGGGAGGAAGGAGAGGGAAGTGGATTAAAGGATTAAGGAAAACAGAAGGGGAGTTAAAGTGGGTATATCAGCTACTTTCTTTTTGCTGGAACAAAACACCACACCAGACACAAATTTTGGAAGGTTTCATTTGGCTGATAGTTCAAAATAGTAGAGTCCATCATGATGGGGAAGACATGGCAGGAGCAGGAAAGCTATGTCACCCTGTCAGTCACACTGTCACACCAGCAGAGAGGAATAAAAGAGAGAAGAGAAAGCATGATTGAGTTATAAAACCTGAAGGCTACCTTCCAGTGAATACTTCCTCCAGCAAGGCTCCACCTGCTGCTGGGACCAAGTGTTCAAGTACATTAGGCTTTGGGGGAACATTTTATACTCAAACCATAGCTGTGGGTGAAAAGGGAGTAATTGTGACAAAAATTATTCATGACTTGACCCCTATTTTTATAATTTTCCCTGTTCCTTAGCTTGAACTACTTTAAGCTTTCTTTCTGAGGCCTTTAGGCATTATTAATATTTTTTTTCATTTCTCTTCTAATATCGTAGTTTTAAGTTCTAATAACATCAAAAATATATCAAATAATTGCATATAGAAAAAACTGTCATCTTTTATAGAAGCATGCTGGTCATTTTAGGAGAAATTTTTGTTTCTCAAATAAAAAGTAATAGATAAAAAGTGAAATAATTCATTAAAATTCATAGAAGTTCAGGTCTATGAATGAAAACTGATCTTTCCACATTGATTTTTATGTAGATAAATTAATAAATGTAGTACTTAGAGGAACTTTATTAATACAGTTTTAGGTTGAGTTTTGAAAAGATACCTACTGAATTAAATATGATGGCTGAGTTAACTCAGTAGTTCTGCTTAGTTCCATTACTAAACTCTACTCATTCAGGAAGATCTGATAGTTTAAGATTTGGTTAAAAAAACAAAAACACAACCAGGTGTGGTGGCACACACCTTTAATCCCAGCACTTTGGGAGGCAGAGATAGAAGGATTGTGGTGAGTTCAAGGCCACCCTGAGACTACATAGTGAATTCCAGGTCAGCCTGGACCAGAGTGAAACCCTACCTCAAAAAACCCAAAAAACGAAACAAAACAGACCAAAACAAAAACACTACAATGTGCTTGAGAATGAAAAGTTGAGATTTGCAGGACAGAGAAGAACAGACTCATGCAGAGCTGGTTTGAGGTCACCATTCATTGCTGTGTTGTGCCAGAGAATTTATGCACCTGCCTCAGACTGGATCTCCTTACCGATAAATTAGGCTAATGATGGTAACTGTTCCTTAAGATTGTCATGTACATGTACATTGTCAGTACATGTAAAATGAAATGGAAGTGAACAAATAGTGAAACAGTTGGCTTAATTGTTGTTCTTGTATTTTAATTTTATTAATTTTAAGACAGGGTCTCATGAGGTTGGCCTTGAACTCTCTCTGTTGCAGGCCTGAAAAGTGATCTTCCTGCCACAGCTTCCCAATTAGCTAGGATTATAGACCTTCCCTACCTGCCGGATGCTTTTTGATGTGAGGGGTAAGTGCTTATTAATCTTTTATATTTGGGGTACTTTTGATATGCAGTGATGTTGATTTTGTTAACATTGATATGCAGTGATGTTGATTTTGTTAACATTTAGAATGTGAAAGAGCATGACATCCTCTTACCCACAACCCTCTGGCTCACGAAGCATCTCACTAGGTATTATGTCACTCCGTTCTTCTCACTTACGTGTCCATACTTACTTGTCCATTCCTCAAGCACCTGCTAGCCCACCAACCTGTGTCCTGTTCGGATTAAATGCTGCTCAGTAGGAACTCAATCCAGCAGGGTATAGACATTACTGACAGGCTGGAGTTTATAAAAGACTTTGGAGGGTGATTTGTCCACTTTTACTTTTTAATTTCTTTCTTTCTCAGATGAAGAAAATGACAACTAGAGCACATAAGTGGGCTGTCTAAAATCACAGAGTTGGAGACAGTGAAGTGGTCTCAGGATTTGCAGCCTGATTCTAAATTCTCTATAGGCCTTACAAGGGAGCTCTGCTTCTAGCACTAAGAGGCCTTAAATAGTGTTAGAATGGATCATGATTCTATGAGCATATTTTTACTGATTTAGCTTTATTTGCCTCAGGGCTAAGGCTAACCTTGTGCCAGATTTATAAACCTCATTTTAAACTATTTTTTGACTTGGGATTCTTGCTAGACAATAGTTGAATGGCTATTCTGAGTTTTATCTCACTGATAATAAATTGACCTGATTTTAATAGATATGCATCAGCTCCAAGGTCACTGGTTAAAAGAAGACAAAACAAAACAAAACAAAACAAAACAAAACAAAAAACCAGAAATCCATAGAGACCCCAGTGCAACCAGACCTTCTATGCTTACCCAACCTACCATCTCCACAAACCAAACTTATCCCAGTGCTACAGGGCTGTGTTAGAAGTGAGCCTTCTAGTCCTTCAGCAATGTCCAAAGCACATAGGTCCAAAGAAGAAGGAGGAATTTCCACCCCCATACTGCTAAAGGCCTAATGATGTGAAGCTCTGGAGTATAGCTTTGTTAAGTAAGTCCAGAAGAATTGTCTAGTTCATTTCTCTAGTTCAAGTCATTCAGAAAATCTTCACTACAGGATGAACTCAAGCTTCCATAGCTCAGATCTGTCCTTTCGTGGCCTGATCACATACTTTTAGAGTCTCATTTTCACTAATATTTCTCACGTTGCCCACCAAAATTCCTATGGCCCTGAATTTTCAGATATGACACATGGTCCTACACATCTACACCTAAACATGTAGTGTCTATAAACATTGACTTACCAATATTTTATGCTAAGAACTTGGACTTGCTATGGTTTTCTTCTATGCAATCCTCATGACACATGAAGAATTTATTTAGGAAGAGTTTCAATAGATTCAAATGTTATAAATTCTTCCCCTACTTTCATCTCATCTAACTAAAACATATATGTTTTATTTTCTGATAATGCTGAGGACTGAACCCAGGACCTTGAGCATTGAGCATGTTTGGCAAGTACTCTACCACTGACCTATGTGCCCAGTACTTTCATATGCTTGTTTTAATGCAAACTAATATAATTCTATTTATAGTGAAGATAAATAAGAGATTAGACAGGTAAGATAAGTTAATATGAGGTCAATTAGAGTGGGAAAATAAGAAGTTAACAAGGTTGGACCTACCAGCATATTGTATTCCAGTGAGTGCCACCAAACATTGCTCTGAGGGAATTCTGCAGGACATGTGGGCAACCAGAGTTTGTGAGTGAAGGCATAGTGGGGGTTATTAGATATCAAAGCTGGAAGCTAAATACCTGTCAGGTTTTGGAGACATCAGACAACTCCTTACCACTAACAAAACTATACTCTGTGCAAAACATATTTGAAAGGGAAGAGCCTATCCCAAGTTATTTTTGTGATTATTCTAAGAACAATAAAATTTCTCTTAAAATAGTGTAATTTCAGAACTCTCTTCCTTATGGCATCTCTAAATTCCATTTCTTGGAATATATGTTTAAAGCAATTATAAAGTAAATAAATGGCATTAAATTCCATGTTGCAATGGGTAACCTTTTTTAAGTAGGGAAATCTGGTTCTTTTATTTTTTTACTTATTTTTGTTTGCATATATATGATATACAATGGCAAGCAGGTGGCCATTGATTTTGATATGAGCGGCTGGGGAACTGAACCTAGGCTGGAAGGCTTTGTCAGCAAGTCCTTTAACTGTGAGCCATCTCCCCAGCACCTGTGATAGATAATCTTAAGATAAGTCTTATGAACTAAGATTCCAATTAGGCTGTAAATATTCATCAAGAATCCAGAACATACATATTTTAGTGCTTATTATAATAATCTAATCTATTTAAAAGGATACTTTCCAAACCTGTCAACCATGTCCTCTTAAAAATCTCTTTAATTATATTCCACACTCAAAACTATTCATATTGAAATATTTAAACTGAAGAGTATTTTCATTAATAAGAATAATATGAAGGCAATTACAGCACATTGAATAATCTACTTGGACAACTTAATATGATATAATTTTAGATGCACTGACATTTATTTATTTCCATCATTCTTGAAATGACCATCCTTTTCTAAGTTCTATGAGAGATTTTTTAAGTCTACTCTGTGTTAATCTTATCTCCAAGATATCTCAGTGCTCAAAAGTGGAAGGACAGACAACTTCACCAAAAAGTAGTGGCTATTAGTTTAAGTGATTTTACAAAAGAGAGTAGAACTTTGTGAGTCTGTTCTAGTAGCAAATTGCCAGGATTAAAATCATACTCTAACTTATTTTTACTTAGTACAATTACTCAAACTCTCCTTCATCTATTATTTGAAAGGAAAGGTATATTAAACGATAAAGTTCCACAGGAAGGTAGTGAGGAAATATGAATTAATCCATAGCATAGAACAGTATAAAAGACTGACTGGCACACGATGATTACTTGCTAAATAACAGCTATTATTATTATGACCCAGAAATATATACTTGTCTTATTTTTCAGGAAAATGGAAATAAGCTTTTGAAAGTAGACAGTAATCATAATAAACTTTTAAAGCTAAATGAAATACTTTTATATATACCTAGTATTAGTATCACACTTAGTTTTATGTTTTTAAATGATCTGCAAATGGTGATGTTACACAAGTATAAAAAGTCATAGAGTAGGCTGGGCGTGGTGTCGCATGCCTTTTATCCCAGCACTCCGTAGGCAGAGGTAGGAGGATCGCCATGAGTTCGAGGCCACCCTGAGACAACATAGTGAATTCCAGGTCAGCCTGGGCTAGAGTGAGACCCTACCTCAAAAAACAAAATAAAACAAAAGAGTCAGAGAGTAGGGGCATGGGACATCTCATCAACATGTAGCCGCATTCAGCATCCCCCACCTCCAATCATTTTCAAAACACCTGCCTTGATCATTATGACTGAACCAGAATTATTTTGATGCTGTGTTCTGAATTTATCTTTTATTCCATGTATCATTCTCTCAACATTTATCTAAGCCATTGTTTTGACCAGAAGGGACTTTCCATAGCTCTTTTCCTAATGAAGAACAACTCATCCCCAAGTTAGCTTGCACACACCTTACCTAGACTTACCTAAGAGCTTATCAACCTCTATCCAGAAATATTGTTTGGGCTTCCTGTCAAAGTTAGTAGGAGAAGCCAGTAACTACTGGTCACATGTGACTATATGAATTTATTTAATTAAAATTAAAGAAAATTTAAGATTGAATTGCTCAATCACAAGGACAGCACTGTCAATACACAGTAATTAGCTGTGACTAGCGCCTACCACAGTGCACAATGGAAAATATTTTCATCAAGTTCTACTGGATTACATGGTCTGCCTAGTACGCTGTTATGTAATAGGCATTGAACAAAAAGCTTATAACTACATGAATTATGTTTCCATTATAGCCCTCATGTCTGTCAGAGTAATGGAAGAAAATACACTTCAACTCACTTGTTTCAGTGTGGATAATTTAAATAAAGGCTCTACTTTTGGAATGTTTCACAATTAAGCAAAAAACATGATATGTTAAGGCATACAGATAACAGCAGTGATGGACCTGCTACCTCAAAGAGAGATGAAGGGAGTGGGAGGAGGAGACAGTGCTTCCCAGAACCCACTGAGATCAAGGCTGGCAGGAGCAGTGGTCATGGACATTCAGGGCTGCTACCAAAACTTAGATGTGGAAACAAGGAGGGAGTGAGGGAGAAAATCCATGACTTCAATGATCTGCCAGGCTCTGCTCACTGAACTGAGGTTGAAACCAGCTAGGAAAAGGATAGTTCATTGAGGTCAGCTTTCCAGAAAGGAGAAGGGAAGGGTAGGTTACAGAATGAATATATAGGGTAGGGAGGTAAAAACATGTACATTCTCTTGATACAGCTTAATTTATCTGTTTTTACTATCATTTCTCTTCCATGAGAGTTGTTCTAAACCTGGAAGTCAGGCTAGGGTATTTTAACTTAGGCAGTGTGTCATATTCATCTCCAATGTCTACCACAATGAGGGTCACCTAGTGAAATTCAAAGTGGTCTGCTGTATTTTTTAAAGTAGTCTTAATGCTTCTCAAGTTAGGGAGGTCTTTTCAGAATTTGGATACACTGTTTATGTGAATTGCTTGCATTCATGTTATTATCACACACACACATACACACACACACCCTTCAATTCTTAGGTTATTTGATGAAGCAAAAAAAAAAAAAAAAAAAAAAAACCTTACACATGTCTTAATAATTAAAGCCATACTTTCATGTTTTGATACAACTGTCAATAGATTCTCTGACAGGCTTAGCAAATATGCCTTTTTCATTTCCTTGGCATACATCTTATCCTAATAGCACAAGTAACTGACAATCCTGTCCTTGATAACAGCAACAACAAAATAGTGTGATCAAATACACAACTAAAGTACCACCTTCATGGATAACAAGACATCATTGGCTGTCAGATGTCCTGGCAGAATTTCAGAGAAAAAATTGGGTCAAAAGGAAGACTATAATATTAAATGGTTTTCAAACATACCAGGTAGCCTGGATGACAAGTAGGAAGGCAGGTAGCATTTTGTGGATCAATAGGGACATGTGCCATTCATTTCAGTTTTATTTTCTGTTTCTAGGTATGTCGGACATGAAGTGAAATTCCACATGATTATCCAGACTATGTCATTACAGTGATGTCAGTTTTATATAATTTAAAGGTTCTGCCATTTTTTGCTTTGGGTTTACATAATATCTCACACAACTAATACATAACCAGACTCCTTTCTGCAACCTAAGACAAACTGAAATAGCATGTGGCTTTACTACATAACCAGACTCCTTTCTGCAACCTAAGACAAACTGAAATAGCATGTGGCTTTACACACCAGATTAATGAACAGGAATTCTCTACCATTCTTGTTGAGAATGGACAGCAGACTCACCAGCCTGAAGATGCTCGACTCAGTTCCCATGTCCCAAAATGAATGTTCTGCAATGCTGTGGGTGAGAGTGGCAAATAAGGACTCTCCTGAGAGTCTTCTGTTATCCTCTTAACCACCCTATTCTATTTGTGTGTCATGCAATGACATATTCCTCCACAGTAACTTTGGAATACTTTGGGGTTCTTGGGGAAGAGTTCTTGGGTTAAAATCCTACTTTCCCCCTTACTATTGGAGAACACTGGATGATATCCTAGACTGCCTGAACCTTATTGTCCTTGGCAATCAAATGGGGCAATACTGGTGCCTCTATGTATCTCAAGTTGGAGCCCATCTCAATAAGAATAATAGCTCTATTGATAGTAGCTATTTTATTAGTATTATTTTTAATCTATAATTTCTGGGGAAACAAACAAAAAGGCAATAATAATTTTAAAGTTTTTCTTTCTGCTCATCCATTTTCAGCTCAGCTGTCAGATGTGCCCAAAGGAAGCATTGCACACTTTGCATAAAATCGTCTGGTACCTCTTTAAACTTGCACAGATATTTAGTTGGGTTCCATGCTCACTTCAAGATCAGCCTCCTGAAAACTTTATGTTATCAAAATAGTCTTGTTCTGGACTGGAGAGATGGCGTAGTGGTTAAGGCACATGCCTGTGAAGCCTAAGGACCCTGGTTCATTTCTCCAGGTCCCACATAAGCCAGATGCACATGGTGGTACATGTGTCTGGAGTTCGTTTACAGTGGCTAGAAGCCCTGGTGTGCCCATTCTCACTCTTTCTTCTCCTTTCTCTGTCATAAATAAATAAGTTTTAAAAAATAGGCTTGCTCATTTCAGTTAGAAGCTTCATAGAATATTCTGTCACTTAAAGATTGCTCACTATACCAAGGAGGTATCAAAACTTCATCACAAATCAAAGATACATAAATTGATTTCATCCTGCACTTGAAATAGTCTTAGTAAGGAAGGCAGCCCCAAATATGCCATATCTCAGCTGGGGGTGGCAGAAGTAGACAGAACACTTATCCTGTCACTGACTTGCCTTCTCAGATATCAACGCAGAAGAAGGAATGAAAGCTCCACATCACTCAGCTTCCTGGGATCCAAGTAAGAGCAGGTGCTCGTCACTGAGTTGCTCTGGAATGCAGCTTGCCAGCTTTACCATCTCCATTCATTTCTGCCATGCATTGAAATTCTGATTTGAACTGAAACCATGATATATACAAGAGTGACTGTTTTGTTCCTTTTCACTGACGTGAAAGTGGTTCATTATGAGGAAGATGGAAACCTACTCTGGGAGCTACTTACTCTTTGGTTCTATGGCTCTGTAGTGTTGCAGTCCCTCTTCTCCTTCCCAAAGAGAGGGAGACATGACCTGAAACCTGAGGAAAATGTCACAATAATATTAAGATGATAAAAATAGATACAGACTAATAGTAACATAACAGAAGCTGAAAGACTTTTTTTTTAAACTATAATCAGGGTTTTTTAATTTCACAATTTAACCAAATATAATATATATATATATATATATAAAATCACAGTGGATATTACTTGGAATATTTTATTTGTATTTTTTTATTTTATGTACCTTTTGAAGTCTTTAGAATTTTCATGGCTTTTGTTATGAAAGGCATACAATTCTAAAAGACTCTGTGGTCTGTTTTATAGTGAATAAAAGCCAAAAAAGCAAAATAATGAGAATAAAAATCTCAAAATAAAAGCTAAGAAACTGTGGCAGGTTGAAAGAAATAAAATGTATTGTTATCTATGGAATTGTTCTCAATGTATTTCTTGGCATTCTTTGTCTTCAGGCAAATTTTAAAATATGTTATTGCATATGGTTTGAGGCATATAAAATATTGAGTACTGTAATAAAGATGGAAATTTTCCTATCGGTTGATAACAACTTAATAAAAATGAACCTTATCAAGAAAGGTTGTATATTTTTTAATGACATAGAAGTACATAGGACTAGAAATTCCAAAGGATGAATCCAAATCCCAGAGGTTCTATGACCTTAAGAAAGTCTCTCAATGTCCTTTCAATCAGATAATAAGCATGAAACAACTCTTTAGTATTAAACATTGGCCTTTAAGGGTTGAGGGGAAGGATGAGTGAGACATGAAAACTGCTATCACAATTCACTAAGAAGAACCAGCAAGCATGATAACTTTGTTGTGATGTGGTAAACCCTGAAAATGGGCATTCTCAGAGCTGGCCACAACTTGTTCAGGAAGATTGTACTTCTCACCAGTAGAAAAAAAAATACATCCATGTAGCTAACTTTAAACAAGAAAGGATGAGCAGAAGTGAATTGGGTCATTACTGACAGGAAGACTTAAGCTTCAATATTTCCCATGCACCTATCTCTGAGATGGAATTATGGACCTATATGTCCAAGTACAGTTTCTTCACTTTTAGTCTGAATAACCGCAACAAGCAGAGTGTACCTGCCAATCTTCCCTGGACACTTGGCTTTAACAAGCTTTGTTTCTACAATACAATCTACCTTACTCTAATTGATATATTGTATTAGCAGCACAGAACAGACACTGTGGTCCAATAAAGCAAGGGTCAATTATATCGGAGTAAGGCTTTATAACCCACTAGGAGGATGCTAGCAGTTTTACAAAAGCACTGACCAGTGTCCTAGGTGTTATTGAACATGTAAACAGATTATTGTCAAAGCTGAAACACACATATCAGGGAGAACATGCGATTTTGTTCTTTCTGAACTTGACACACATCATTTAGTGTGATTTATCCCAGATATGTCCATTTTCCTGTAAATTTTATTTGTGTTCATACTGCTGAATAGAATTCCATTGTATAAATGTACCACATTTTCATTATCTATTCATTGGTCACTGGCTTTTAAGCCATTTTTGATTCTTAGCTATTGTAAATAGAGCTTCATTACATAAGGATGTATAAATATCTTAGTAGTAGAGTATGGAGTCCTAAGAGTATATGCCCAGGGTCAGTAGGACTGGTTCATAAGGGAAGTGTATTTCTAACTTTTTAAGAAATCTCCATAGGGATTTCCATAAGGGCTGCACTAGCTTGCACTCTGACCAACAGTGGATGAGAGTACCTCTTTCCCTGCCTCCTCAGCAGCATTTATGGTCTGTTTTCTTGAGCATATACCATCTCACATCAGACTGGCTATAGTAAAGTTATGATGCACATTTCTCTGATGGCTAGCAATGTTGAATATTTTCTTAAATAATTGTTGACCATTTGAGTTCCTTCTTCTGTGAACTCTTTGTTAAGTTTACTAGCCCATTTGGTGATTGTCAGATTTATTACTTTGGTATTAAATTTTTGCAGTTTTTGTAAACTTCTTTATTAGCCCCTCTCTGAAGTATAGGTGACAAGGATTTTCTCCCATTATGTAGGCTATCTGTTCACTTCAGTTATGGCTTCTTTTTATTTATTTTTATTTATTCATTTATTTTAATTTTATGTTCATGTTGGTGCCTTCGGTAGCCTCCTCCCTGTCCTCCCTCCTCTGAAGGGACCCTCCTCATTGGGGAATGTGGGTCATGAATTATGGTGGGAGACAACAGTTATGGGGGAGAGGCAAAGTCTCTGTGCATAATGACCCAACTTGTGGCTTTAACACTCTTTCCGCCCCCTCTTCCACAAATTTCCCTGAGCCATATTGGGTTCATTTTAGTTCTACTTCAATGCTGAGGTCTTGGGAGCCTCTGTGTCTCTAGATATCTGTTTAGTAGGAGTTGAGCATTCTCTGTGTTTATCTCCTTCAGCCTTGTGCTGGTGTTATGTTCAACAAGAAAGCTGCACTCTTGCCCATTTACCCCATTACTCTATGGTTTCAGCTAGGGCACTGGTGAGGTGTGACAGGCTAATCCTCCCCTCAGGTTTGGTGTTGACCTTAAAAAGAGAAGCAAATTCTCCAACGGAGAGAGAATTCAGCACCAGATACATGAGATGGCCATTGTTATTTTAGAGAGAATTTTATTTTTTTAAATTATTATTTTTTATTGACAACTTTTATACTTACATACAAAAAAACCCACCTGATATTTCCCTCCCTTCCCCCATTCCACTTTAGAACTCCAGTCTCCATCATATCCCCTCCCTCTCTCCATTAGTCTCTCTTTTAATTTGATGTCATCATCTTTTTCTTCTATTTTGAGGGTCTTGTGGAGGTATTGCTAGGCACTGCATGCATAGGCCCTCTTATAGCCCACAATTGGTGGGAGCTTGATATTGGAGAATGTGTTCATTTTTTGGACATAGATTTGACATGTTTCCCATTTCCAGCTATGAATTCCATTCCACTGAGTGGATCTGTTAGCTAAATCAAGAGAAGTTGGTTACCAACCATGGCTGTGTGCCACTATTGCACTTGTTTGAGCATCATGTCAGGTTGTTTACTGCTGACTAGCTTAGTCTATGAGTTGTTTGGACAGATGCTGGTCATTTCCCCCAGTTGCTCATGTAGCACCCTCTGGCACTATACAAG
Organism: Orientallactaga sibirica; assembly: GCA_036365145.1. Taxonomy (NCBI): domain Eukaryota; kingdom Metazoa; phylum Chordata; class Mammalia; order Rodentia; family Dipodidae; genus Orientallactaga; species Orientallactaga sibirica. Next base: position 52,425,031 of record JAEOAD010000005.1, read on the forward strand.
CTAACTGTCTGGGGACTGGTCCTCTTCCAGATTCTAGCCAGGTCACTCCATGTTCCATCCCAGCAGCATATGGTGTTTTTGGCAGTAGGGTCTTACCATTAACCTTTAGTGGGTCATTAAGAATTCTGACAGAAATCTGTCTTCTTTTGGGAAGCCTTGTAGGTCTCTCTGACCAACAGTTCATTGTGAAAGTTAATTGCATGCTGGTACTGGGAGTTACAAGTCAGCACCAAGGAAGATGAAAGAAGAAAAAGATAGGTAATATAAAAGAGAAAGAGGGCATAGAGAGGAGAGGTGGAGAAAGAGAGAAAACCAGGAAAAGATTAAGGTTAGTCTTCATGATGTTCTCTCCAGGGTCCTGTGGTTCACGTGTTTCCTCTATGGGCTTGTTAAAGGATTGATGTTTTAAACTGTTATTCAGGATATAGGATTTTATGGTACTATTTCCATTTGGGTTCCTGTTTGTGTCCCCCAACCTTTAACCTCCCTAACACCCCTACCTTCCCCCCACACTTACCCTGCCCTCCTACCCCACCATCCCTATTGTCTGGTCCTCAAGGTGCTTATTAGGTATGATAGCATCTTGGGCAGATTCAGGTTAGGAGCCACAGATGAATGAGACCATGCAACAATTGTCTTTCTGTGATTGGGTGAGCTCACTGAGAATGATCTGTCCCATGTTCAACCATTTTTCTTCAAATTTCATTGTGTCATTTTTCCTTAATGAAGTGTAGAATTCCATAGTGTAGATATACCACATCTTTGTAATCCATTCATCTAATGGTGGACATCTGGGTTTATTCCAGCTCTTAGCTATTATGAATTGAGCAGCTATAAACATGGTTGAGCACATCTCTCTGATCTGAGGCTTGGAGCTTTTAGGGTAAATGCCCAGTGAGGGAATAACTGGGTCTGTTGGTAGCTCTATAGTCATCCTTTTCAGGAGTCTACATATTGCTTTCCATAGTGGTTGAACCATTTTACATTCCTACCAACAGTGAAAGAGGCTTCCTATTTCTCCACAGCCTCTCCAGCATTTGTTTTCATTAGTTTTTTTAATGTTAGCTATCCTTACTGGGGTAAGGTGGAATCTCATAGTTGTTTTAATTTGCATTTCCCTGATGATTAGGGATGTTGAACATTTTCTTAAGTGTGTGTTTGCCATTTGTATTTCTTCCTCTGAGAACTCCCTGTACAGTTGTCTGTGAGTGGGTTGTTTGACTTTTTATTGCTTAGGTTTTGGAGTTCTTTGTAAATTCTAGAATTTAGGCCTATGTCAGTTGTACAGCTGGCAAAAATTTTCTTCCATTCTGTGGGTAATATGTTGGCTCTGATTATAGCATATTTGTCTGGGAAAATAAAACAAACTTTAAAGCTTCATGAGATCCCAATGGTTGAGTGACTGTTTAATTTCGTGAGCTGCTGGGGTTTTGTTCAGGGAGTCTTTTCCCACTCCTATATCATGGAAAGTTCCTCCTATTTTTTCTTTCAGTAGTGGAGCATTTCCAGTTTTATATTGAGGTCTTTGATCCATTTGGACTTGATTTTTGTGCATGGTGAGATGTGTGGATCGAGTTTCATTTTCCTACATATGGTTGTCCAGTTTGTCCCTCACCATTTGTGATACTAGCTTCATAGAAGGAGTTGGAGATCTCTCCCTGTTCTCCAATTGTGTGGCACAGATGGAGAAAAAATAGTTTCAGTTCTTCCATGAAGGTTTGATAGAATTAAGCTGAGAAGCCATCTGGTCCTGGACTCTTCTTTTTGGAGAGGTGTTTGATTACAATCTTGATGGGTGTGATAGGTTTGTTTAGGAGATTAATCTGCTCTGGGTTTAGCTTTGGTAGGTGGTATGTCCAGGAATTCACCCATTTCCTCCTGTTTTGTGGAGTAGAGGTTTTTTTTTTTTTTTTTTTTTTTTTTTTCAATAAGTCCTAATGATTTTCCCAATTTCACTTATGCCTATTGTGATCTCTCCTTTTTAATTTCTAATTTTTTTGGTTGATCAAATTGGCCAGGGGTTTATCAATCTTGATAATTTTTTCAATGAACCAACTCCTTGTTCATCAATTTTCTTAACTGTCTTCTTAGTTTCCAATTCATTAATTTCTGCTCTGATCATAATTATTTCTTTCCATCTGGATCTTATTGGGTTGGCTTCTTCTTGTTTTTCCAATGCCTTTAGGTGGGAGGGTAGGTTATTGATTTGGGATCCCTCTGTCTTTGTTATGAAGGCATTTAGTGCTATGATTTTCCCCCTAAGGACTGCCTTCATTGTGTCCCATAAGTTTTGGTATGATGTGTTCTCATTGTTGTTCAATTCTAGAAATTTTTCAATTTCATTTTTTATATCATCCACAACCCATTTATTGTTTAAAAGTGTGTTGTTCAATTTCCAGAAGCTGAAAAGATTCCTGGCATACTTTTTTGTTGTTAATTTCTAGCATTACAGCATTGTGGTCTGAGATTATGCAGGAAATTATGTTGATTTTCCTAAGAATATGGAGGCAGGCTTTGTGGCCCAATATATGATCTATTTTAGAAAAGGTTACATGGGCTGCTGAGAAGAATGTGTAATCTGTACATTTGGGGTAGAATGTTCTGTAGATGTTTGTTAGGTTTAATTTCTCTATGGTGTTGTTGAGCTCTCTTACTTCCCTATTAATTTTCTGTTTGGATGATCTATCTATTTTTGATAGTGGAGTATTGAAGTCCCTGACTATGATGGTATTGGTGGTTATTTCTGCCTTGTTGTCAAGTAAGTTTTGTTTTATAAATTGTGGTGCACCTGTGTTTGGTGCATAAAGATTGATGTTTGTGATATCCTCTTGTTGGATTGTTCCCAGTTCTAGCAATGAGTTCCATTCCACTGAGTGGATCGATTAGCCAAATCAAGAGCTGTTGGTTGCCCACCATGGCTGTGTGCCACTACTGCACTTGTTTGAGCATTACTTGTTTGAGACATCCATTGTGGGACTGGGCAGTCTTGTTGGATTTACTTGCATTTGATTTTTCATGTTATTATTTATTTATTTATTTTTGCACTGTGGTCTGCCCATCACAGTGAAGGAATCTTGTTAACTGTAGCAGAAAGCTGTAGATTACCTTCAAGTGTCTTCAGTGATTATTCCCTTTTATATTTATTTCAGTTAGGTTTCTGATGGCAGTGGGGCCTGCCTGCTCAGAGAGCGGGAGTTCATGAGGGTCTGGTGAGAGTCTGAGGGTCTGATGAAGGGGCTTGTTCTTTCGTGCTTCAGGGTAGTCATGTGGCCCAAGGGGCAGGGTTGGGGGGCAATGGGTCAAAGCAGACTGGTGTTGTGTCTGGGCTGCATGGGTGGGGATTTTGGGAATGCATAGTATTTCTGTGATGCTGAGAGTTGAGGGGATGGGTCAGTGGGGTGTTGGGACTATGTTGCAGGGAGTGGCTGGGATTGCAGGGTCCTGTGACAAGGCAGAGAAGGGATATGGGATTGGTACAGGTCAGGTGAAGCACATGGGGGGTATTGGTGGTGGTCCAGCTTGGGTGGCAGGAAAGGGGAGGGAATGGTGAAGAATAACTTTTTGGCCTGGGTCTGGGTCAGGAAAGGAGGGAGGGTGGGTGGAGCAGCAGGGAGTGATGGGGTTTGGCTTTTGCATTGGTAATTCCCATGCCCCTGGATGGGATGGGGTTCCTGTGCTGGGTGTGGGGGCTGGCAGCGGTGATGGGGATGGAGCTGGCATGTGGGGGTCCTGTATGGGGGATGTGAGTTCACGAGTGGAGTACCTGCAGGCACAGAGGGTAGGGGTGGGATGGCTGGGGACTAAGCAAGTGGAGGTCCCAAAAGCAGGGAGGGTGGAGGTGGGGCGGTGCAGGGACTGAGGAAAAGCAGGCCCAGAGGGTGGGGGTGGGGCCTCATGGTACCAAGTGAGTAAATTCCCACAGGCAGGGAGGTGGGGGTGGGATGAGTGAAGTTTCTGAGCACACATGGCGGGTGGGGGTCAGATGTCACAGGGACTGAGTGAGTGAAGTTTTCTGGGGACCAAGTGAGAAGTTCCCAAGCAGGCCAGGCACAGTGGGTGTGGGACAGAGCAGGGACTGTGTAAGTGAAGTTCCCCCAGGGATTGAGGGTAGGGGTAGGGTGCCATGGGTGATGGAGCTTGCTTGTGCAGCTCCACAATGGAGGAAACCTAGGGCAGAGGAACACTAGCCTGTTGGCTTGTGTCTGCTAAGCTAATGCAGGAGGAACCTGCAGCTGGGACCAAGGCTAAGGCACCTGTTTGAGGGGAAATCGGGGGACTGGTGGGTCCCCTGAGAGCAAGGGAATCTGAGGATTCCCTGCTTTGGTCCTGTGCCCTCCTACCAAACCCTAATGAACCCTAAAGGGCTTGCCTTTCCTTCCGTGCCAGGTGAGGCGTGTTTACACGGTGAGGGGGTTTACACAACCCACATTTATGGCTTCTTTTGTTGATTTGTAGACTCCAGGAGCTATTTCCTCTGCTATCTGAGTCCTCTTCAGAAAGTTCTTTCCCATCTCTTTATCCTGGAGTATATTCTCTATCTTTTTCCTGTAGCATTTTCTGTGCTTCTGGTTTTAGATTTAGAGGATATCTCTCACATACAAGAGACTTATAAAAATCAAAGAATTTTAAACTAGCCCAAACAATATCTTTTCTTTTTCATGAATCATATTCAAAGTCATTTCTATTGTTTCTACAATGACCATAGCCTCTTTCATACTGGTACAGGAACAAATTTCCACCACATATCACACATTACATTTAGTTCTTGTGCTGCTGTTTTTAAGCCTAGAAGAGTTTTGTAACTTTTCTCTCTCTCTTCCTCAGCTTTGACATTTTTAAGGGAATGTATAAGTAAGTGGTCTTGTAATCTGTCTCTCAATTTGAGTTTGCCTGATCTGTTCTCACAGTTGTATTTACTTTGTCCATTTTCATTAGGCATGCCTGGAAGTAAAATAGTATCCTTCCAAATATATCATATCAAGAATGACATGATGTTGGTTTCCAATGCTGGCAATCTTAGCTTTGATCATTTGCTTAAGATGATATCTTGCAGGCTTTGGCACAATGGAGAAATAGTAACTAATTAAGAAAATATTTTGCTCCCTGACAAGCTTTTTGCCATGATTTTTAGAAGGTACAAATGAAGACCCAACTCTGTCTGTCTATGCTTGTTAGTTGGTAATCAACTATAAGTGAGAACCTTATCTTCTTGCCTTTCGATAGACATGATTTACTTATCTTGTCCTTCTGTATGTACTCCTAGGCTCTATCTTATTTGATGGGTTATAATCTATTGTCATTCATTTTGATTTTTAAATCATCTCATACTTGCTATGTGACACTTCCTACCAGTTGACCTTGTGATCTTCATATGTGTCTCTTTCATGTTTTCTAGCATGATATCTAAAGAACATTACTTCTAAGGTAAGATCATTGCATCCTTACTTATACTGTCCTTACTCTGGAGTTAGTTTTCAGGACACACTGCCTCATTTAGGCAGAGACATACTTAGAGACCATGATCTATGTGTCTCGTAGCCTGATTGCTGCTGGGATGTTATGAAAACATACCCTGTAAAAATTTAATCTTCTAAAATTTATTGAGATCTAATCTTCAGAAAATGATGAAATAATTGGGTTTTACATATCTTACCTCAACAAGTAGTAGCAACAAACCAATCAAGACTCAGATAACTTAGAGATGAAAACCATGAAATGAGTCCTTAATTATCTTGGCTTCTTTGGAGATTTTTTTTTTTTTTTTTATCAAATCTTGGAGTGGACAGAGAATCAAAGCCCAGTAGATCTGCTAAGTCAAGAAGACTGAGGCAAAAGTTCATGGAAGCTGATGTGGCAGAAATGGTAGATCAAAGTGACAGAAACAAGTGTGAAACTTACACTGGAGTCTTGGAGCTGCCACAGAGTCAAGAAAGTCAACAAGCTCCCATTGGGATAAACACATGCACATAAAATAACTACTCCAGGATTCTTCACAAGCAATTTTCGTATTGATAATTTCTTAATCATTTGGGGGGGGTACACATTGCCTACAGAATAATGAAAATAAGAAAATATCAGACACTCGTAGAAAAGAGCTTGAGCCAGAAGACAATGAAACAACATCATAGAAAAAAAAAAAAAAACAATTCTTCTTAAACTGTGCCACACAATAGGAGAACAGGGAGAGATCCCTAGCTCCTTTTATGAAGTTAGTATCACCCTAATTCTAAAACCAGGCAGGGATGCCACAAGAAAGGAAAATTATAGGCCCATTTCTCTGATGAACATAGACGCAAAGATCCTGAACAAAATTCTTGCAAACCAAATTAAACAGAACATCAAAAGCATTATCCACCTTGATCAAGTAGGCTTCATCCCTGGAACGCAGGAGTGGTTCAACATACAAAAATCTGTCAACACCACATAAACAAGCTGAAACACAAAAACCACATGATCATTTCAATAGATGCAGAAAAGGCTTTTGACAAAATACAACATCACTTCATGATCAAAACTTTGGAGAGAATAGGCATGGATGGCCCATATCTCAACATAATAAAGGCTATATATAAAGCACCTAAAGCCCAAGTAATTCTTAATGGGGAGAGACTGAAGGAATTCCCATTGAGGTCAGAAACAAAGCAGGGGTGTCCACTCTCACCTCTGCTCTTCAACATAGTGCTAGAAGTATTAGCTCAAGCAATAAGACAGGAGAAAGAAATCAAAGGGATACAAATTGGAAAGGAAGAAGTTAAGTTAGTCCTATTTGCAGATGACATGATTCTATACATAAGTGACCCGAGAACTTCCATCTCAAAACTCTTAAAGGTGATTAGCGCCTTCAGCAACGTAGCAGGATACAAAATCAATGCACAGAAATCAGTAGCCTTTCTGTATGCAAAGGACAAAGAGACAGAAAAAGAAATAACTAACATTGTCCCATCTTCAATTGCAATAAAGAAAATAAAATACCTTGGAATAACATTAACTAAGGAAGTGAAAGACCTATACAATGAAAACATAAAAACTCCCAAAAAAGAAATTGAGGAGGTCTTACAAAAATGGAAAGACCTCCCATGTTCCTGGATTGGTAGAATTAACATTGTGAAAATGCAATTTTACCAAAAGCACTTTATAGATTCAATGCAATGCCCAACTTCCTTCTTCAATGAGATAGAAAAAAATATCTCAAAATTCATATGGAAAGGCAGAAGGCCTCAGATATCCAAGCTCATCCTCAGCAAAAGAAACACCTCTGGAGGCATCACCATACCTGATCTAAAGCTATACTACAAAGCCACTGTAATAAAAACAACATGGTACTGGCATAAAAACAGGATTATAGGCCAATGGAACAGAATTGAAAACCCAGACTTTGGGTCAAGTAACTACAGCTACTTGATATTTGACAAAGGCCCTACCAATGCAGAATGGAGAAAAGACAGCATCTTCAACAAATGGTGCTGGACAAACTGGACAACCATATGTAGGAAAATGAAACTTGACCCACACATCTCTCCATGCACAAAAATTAAGTCCAAATGGATCAAAGACCTTAATCTAAAATCAGAAACTCTGCTACTACTGGAAGAAAAAATAGGAGGAACCTTCCATGATGTAGGAGTGGGAAAAGATTTCCTGAACAAAACCCCAGCAGCTCAGGAAATTAAACAATCACTCAACCATTGGGATCTCATGAAGCTGAAAAGCTTTTTCACTGACAAAAATACTATAACCAAAGCCAGCAGATTACCCACAGAATGGGAGAAAATTTTCACCAGCTATACAACTGACAGAGGCCTAATTTCTAGAATCTACAAAGAACTCCAAAACCTAAACAATAAATCACCAAACAACCCACTCACAAAGTGGGGCAGAGAACTGCACAGGGAGTTCTCAGAGGAAGAAATACAAATAGCAAACACACATTTAAGAAAATGTTCAACATCCCTAATCATCAGAGGAATGCAAATTAAAACAACTATGAGATTCCACCTTACCCCAGTAAGGATGGCTAACATCAAAAAAAAAAAAAAAAAAAAAAAAAAAAAAAAAAAAGAAAAGAAAAGAAATGCTGGCGAGGCTATGGAGAAATAGGAACAAGTTTTCACTGCTGGTGGGATTGTAAAATAGTTCAACCACTATGGACAGCTATATGGAGACTCCTGAAAAGGATGACCATAGACCTACCAATGGATCCAGTTATTCCCTTATTGGGCATTTACCCTAAAGGCTCCAAGCCTCAGAACAGAGACATTTGCTCAACCATGTTTATAGCTGCTCAATTCATAATAGCAAAGAGCTGGAATCAACCCAGGTGTCCATCACTAGATGAATGGATAACAAAGATGTGGTATATCTATACTATGGAATTCTACGTAGCAGTAAGGAAAGATGAAATAAGGAAATTTGAAAAAAAAAAAATGGCCAGACATGGAACAGATCATCCTCAGTGAGCTCACCCAAGCACAAAAAGATAATCGTTGCATGGTCTCGTTTATCTGTCACTCCTAACCTGAATTCATGTGACATGCAGCCAAACCTAATAAAGACTCTGAGGCCCAGACAAGAGGGAGGGTGGGATAGAGGGAGGGTAAGGGTGGGAGGGAATGAGAGGGTGGAAGGGAGGACAAGGGGGGATACAAATTGGGACCTAAAAGGAAAAGATACTATAAAACCCTTTACTCTGAACAATAGGCTAAAACATTGATCCTTCAGCAGGCCCGCAGAGGGAACACCCAAACCACAGGAACCTGGAGAGAACATCATGAAGGCCAACTTTAATCTTGTCCTGCTTCTCTTTCTCTTCTCTTCTCTCTCTCACTCTCCCTCTCTTCTCTATACTCACTTTCTCTTTTATATTATCTATCTTTTTCCTCCATCACCTTCCTAGGTGCAGACTTATAACACCCAGTGCCAGCACGGGGTTAACTTCCACAATGAGCTATTGATCTGAAACACCTACAAGACTTCCCAAAAAAGACAGACTTCTGTCAGAGTTCTTGGTGACCCACCAAAGGTTAATGGGAAGACCCTACTGTCGAAGACAGCATACGTGTGTGAGACCAAACACAGAGAGACCTGGCCAGAATCTGGAAGAAGGTCAGTCCCAAGACAGTTAGCTAGTCTAGTACCAGAGGGTGCTACACGAGTAACTGGGGGAAAATGTCCGACATTGGTCCAAACAACTTGCAGTCTAAGATACCCAGCAGGAAACAACTTGACATAATGTTCATACAAGTGCAGTAGTGGCAAACAGTTATGGTGGGTAACCAACTGCTCTTGATGTGGCTAATAGATCCACTCAGTGGAATGGAACTCATTGCTGGAACTGGGAAAGAAGTCAAAACCATGTACAAAAAATGAGCTCAGTCTCCAAGAGCAAGATACCACCAAATGTGGGCTAGAAGAGAGCCAACGCATGTAAAATTCCCTCCAAAACATGTATGGTCATCCCTTCTATCTACTACTAACTTCTCTCTCCATTGGAGAATTTGCTTATCTTTTTTCAGGTGGACAATGAACCTGAAGGGAGGATCAGCCAATCACACCTCACCAGGGCCCCAGCTGAAACCATAGAGTAATGCGGGGAAGTGCAAGAATACAGCATTCATGGTGATCAGGACACCAGAAAAAGGCTGAAGGAGATAAACACAGAGAACATCCAACTCCAACTAAGCCAGATATCCAGAGACACAGAGGCTCCCAAAACCTCACCACTGAAGCAGAACTAAAATGACCCCAATGTGGCTTGGGGAAACTGGCAGAAGAAGGGGTGGAAAGATTGTTAGAGTCACAAGTTGGGGCTTTATGCACAGAGACTGGGGCATACCCCCCAGAACTCTTGACTAACCTCACAATGCATGACCCACATTCCCCATTGATGAGGGTCCCTTTGAAAGTGGGAGGACAGGGAGGAGGACAATGGAACCAATACTATGAATGTAAAATCAGAATAATATAAATAAAATATATATATATTAAAAAAGAAAAATGAAATAAAACAGAATCTTCAATGACAATAATGTCTTTAAAATAATAATAGTGAAATAAATATTTTTTCAAGGCAAAAGTGAATATACCTTTTCTTGCTTTGTGTGTGTGTATGATGTTCATGCATATAAATATACATTTTTGTGTGGGATCACATATATATGTAAGGATGCATGTGTGTGTGTGAAGGCCAGAAGACAACCTAGGGTGTTATCCTCAGGTATGTCATCCAGCTCTTTTGATTCAGGGCCTCTCGTTGGCCTATAGCTCACCAATTAAACTAGATTGGCTGGCCAGCAAGCTCTAGGAATCTGCCCATTTTAACCACCACTCCAGTGCTGGGATTGTAGCCTGACTCCATGCCCGGAATTTACTTTGGTTTTGAGGCTTGAAATCAGGTCCTCACTTTACTGGATGAGCAATCCCCCCAGACCCTAAGACATTATTACAATCTTATCTACACTTAATTCTAGTGAAAATAATAACAAATGGGAACTTGCATGTATATAAATGAATATATTTGAACAAGTATATTTAAACAAATTTATATGCATTTGAAAATTACAAAAACTATAAAACAGATAATAAATGTTACCCTTTATTCCCCCACCCTAAGAAAACCTTTCATAACATTTCAAGTACTTTTGTGCATATTTGAAGAACCAGGATCATGTTTCATAGGAGGCAACAATTGAAATGCTAGGGAGGTAATCCCAGTGAATCCACAAGGGGCCACATTCAGAAGTGCTGGGGAACATCTAACATGAAAAAATATTCATGCCATGTTTTATGCATTTTCCCCTTGTGTTTCTATTTCTTTAACATGTATTTTGAGTGAATTGACTATGCAAACCTAAAACAGTATCAGTGAATGTTACAGTTATAATACTGGAGAAAATAATACATAGAGTAAAGCTATCACAAATGATGTGAATGGATAAATGAAAGTTTCCTATTGAAAAGTATTTGCATAATACTTATATTAATATTGAAAAGTAAAAGATATGTAAGTGATAATATTTAAAAGTTAAACTATTGTCAGGTTTTGGTGGCACACTCCTTTAATCCCAGCACTTAGGAGGCAGAGATAGGTGGAGCCCTGAGAGCACATAATAAATTTCAGATCAATTTGGCTAGAGAGAGACCCTACCTCGAAAAACACAAACAAAAATTTAAAATATTTATAATGTTCTTTGAAGGTAAAATAATAAGTATGCATATTTTAACCACTTAAAAAATCCTTAACAAGTACCTTAAAAGAATGGATAATAATGTGATGGCAAAAGTAAGGTATGATATTGAAAACTGGTCAATTAATGCAAAAATAGCAGGGAGAAACACAGGTTTTAAAAGAGCACATAAGACAAGCAGAAAACAAAGGACAAAATGGAGGATTTAAACCTAACTGTGTAACTGTATTAAAAGCAATTTTTATTGCGAACTTAATATATGAATATAATATAAATTGGTCATATTCCCATATACTCCTATGTTCCCTCTCCTTCATCCCCATTCTCCTGACGACCATCCCCAGTAGGTTTATCCATAGTCATTGCAGGGTCATGAGTGCACCAGTCAGTCTCTATGGGGAGGACAATGCCTCATAGTACACCTTCACATCCTGTGGCTCCTAAATTCTTTCCACCCCCTTTTCCCCAATGTTCTCTGAGACTTGAGGGGGCGTTGTAAATCTCCTGTAGTGTTGAGCTTTCAGGAGCCTCTGATTTATGCTTTGATGAGTTTTGAGCCTCCTCAGTATCAACTGCCTTCTCCCTAAAAGAGGTTCTCAGGCTAGCATTGAAAGTAGCACTCATATTTAGTCCCTCCACTTACTTTGTAATGTCTCCTGGGACTTGGAAGATGTCATAGAGAAGACTCCCCTCTTTCTAGGCAGTTAACATTTCTTTTCTTGTCACTCTGATGGGTTGTCCCGGGTCTCCTGGTATTCTCTGCCATTTGTAAAAAGCAGATTCTCTAGCCAAGAGAAAGAGCAGCATGATCAAAGGGGACAAAGAGACATTTAGAAGACTTTGATAGGCATAACTTCTCCTTTTAGCCAAAGAATAGTGAAACTTTCCCTTTAGGATCTATAGTCTTCTAAGCTATAGTCTTCTGATTTGGCTGTCAGTACTGGCATGAACTCCCTTCCACTGAGGGGGTCTTACATCCAATCAGAGAGCAGCTGACACCCCTATAACCTATATGCCCCTATTCTACCACAATGTACATCTTGCCTAGCTGGTTGATTTTGTAGCTTCAAGGATCCACTGATTTTTCACCTGGTTGGTGACCATTGTCCCCTAGCAGCATGCCCAGCATTTTCCAGCCCTGTGAGAGCTACAGCAGAGAGTTGGCTTCTATCTCACTTCCATCATGCTGTCTCAATGCCCTGTGATTGCAGCCTCTAATGTCTTCAGCAATAGGGTATTACCATTTAGTTTTGGTGGGCAACCAAGTGCTTTGGAAGTGGCCTGCATTGTTTTCAGCAACTTAGGGTCCTACCTGACCAACAGTTCAGTGGTTGGGATAACCCAGTTTTGGCACTGGAATTTACCAGCAGCAGCTTAAGATATTAGGGTATCATTTGACCCAGCTATATCAAATCCAAGCATATATTCTAAATGCTCTGCTCTTTATAGTACTGTAATGAAAATCACTCAGCCATATTTGTTGCTGCTTTATTCACAATAGCTCAGAAATAGAACCAGCCCAGATACCCATAAATAGAAGAATGGTTAATGAAGATGTGGCACATATATACAATAGAATTCTACATCATGTAAAGGAAAACTGAAATCATGAAATTTGCAGGAAAATGGATGGACGTAAAAAAAATACTTAAGGAGGTTACAAGGGCTCAGAAAGATAAATGTTGCATATTCTGTCTCATACACAGTTCCTAACATGAAATAGTTTCATTTGTTGTTAACTTATAGTACGCATCAGTAGTACTGGTCAGGAAGCTAGAATGAGAGAGAGGACCAGCATGTAAAGCAGTTAACAGAGAAGTGGGGATACTTGTTAGGCAAGTGGAGGGACAGAATATAGGGGGTGGAAGGGTCTAGGGGAGACTGGAATAAAGGAGGGAGAATGGGGCAGAATACACAAAACTAATGATAGCATGAATCAGTACCACAGAAACCTTCCTCTAGGCTAGCTAAAACTCATTGAGAGAGAGAGGGATAGTTTTGGTAGAAGCACCTTACAGAGGTGGACAAAAGGAATTTCTTTTAGGCATAGTTTGCTATGTAGCCTAGGCTGGCCCTGAACTCATGAGTCTCTCACATCAATCTCATGAGTGCTTGGATTACAGGCTTGTGCCACTGTGCTCAGCTAAAAGCAAAAGCATTGTTTTTCCCATTTTTTTTTTTTTTTTTTGCCTCCATGGCTGAGTGATCCTGTAACTGTGAGCACTTATGTGATGTCATCCTTGCCTGTGGTCTAAGCCCTCTCTTAAGTTCAGATACCCAGATTCTGAGCACCATCTCTAAAATACAGAGTTGATTACATCACTGTCCTATTCAAAAGCCTTGTACATGTTCTGTACATGTTACTGTACAGACAGTAAAGTACATTTTACATTTACAATAACATAATGTTATTTGTTTCCACACTACCAAGGCTTAATACAAAATTAGAAATGAACTGAACTCAGAGAATGTCTGTATGATTGTATGTCTATAATAAATATTTGTTGATTATTGTATCTATGAGTACATGCTGTAAACTACCAAGGTAGAAAAACTGTAGGTACACAGATATGTCTTTTTTCATTCCCAAATTCCTGCAAAACTAGAAAGAAAAATGAAAAACAAAAAAATCTGACCCATAATCATCTCTTTTGGTAAAAGTGAAAATAAACATATTAGACATGGCTGACTACTTCCATAAAATGAAAATAAAAATGAATTCACTCCCATAAACTCATTAATCATAATAAAAAGTTTAAATTTGTGTCACCAGAGCAGAGATTCTATATATTCCTTTCTACATAGTTAGTTTATCTAGCACATTGGTATATTTAAAAAAATGTATTTAGTCTGTTCTTTGTGAAATCACATATCTTCAGTAAATTTTACCTCATTGCTACATGTTATCAGAATTATTTCATATTTGAATATGAAACAGAATGGTTTTCTGAAAGGGAAGACAACGATTCATTTTGAATTGAGGTGGAAGGTACAATACTTTGCTAGAAAACACAATTTAGTCAGTTAAGACTGTGTCACCTCATTCAGATTTCAATAATGTATTTTTATTAAAAATGGAAAAACACTGTGAATTAAAACAGAATCAATGATATAGCCCACTATTTTGGTGAAAGGGATTCAGAAATGTAGTTTCCCCCCAAGATTAATGTTAGCATCTGTTTTTCATAACCTCTTAACTAGAAGCTCCATGGTGCTTAGTAATTTCACATTTTAAAACTAGTAGTTACTTATTTCTAGTCAGAAAAGCAGTACATATATTTGTTATACAAAAACATAAACAAAAAATGAAAATCAGTCTTTGTCCTAAGAAAAACACCCTTTATCTGAAGAAAAGTTTTTGTAACATTTTATGCACATTAATGCATATTTTACAAAGCTGGTCATTCTGCACAGGCATCAAGAACTCAGTGCTAGGAATGTGACATCAATGAGTCAACAGGTCAGGGGTCACAAGGCACACAACAGTTCTAAGGGGCCCATTGCCTGATTCCCCCACCTCTCTAGAGCACTGTTCCTCCATGGGTGTGCCGTGAATGTTAGCTGCTATTTGGGACTTTAGGTAATCCTGAAGATATAGGCACTTAAGGTGAAATGTTCAAGTGTTAAATCTTGATCACCAAAAACTGAACATATTAGCCAAATTAAACAAGTCCAGAGAGACCACCAAAGATAGCATTTCACCTGTCTTAGCATTGCTCACATTTCCTATCATTTTTCATTTAATTTTACTGAGCATTTCTTCCATATCATTTAATAGTTTTTGTGACTGTGAATATATGTCAATATTCTGATATTTATGTTAACACTATGATAAAAAGTAGTATGTATAGACTATCTTTTCTGTATAATGAAATTACACTATTTGTTTAAAATACTATAACTTTTTTATTTTTTATTTTTGGAGAGAGACACAGAGAGAGACAGACAGAGAGAGAGGGAGAGGGAGACAGACAGAGAATGTGCGCACCAGCAGTCTCTCAGCTGCTGTGAATGAAATCCAGATGTGTGCGCCCCCTTGTGGTCAAGTGCGGCATTGTGCCCTTGTGTCACTTTGCATTTGGCTAAACGTGGGACCTGGAGATTGGAACCGGGTTCTTAGGCTTAGCAGGCAGGCGCCTTAACCTCTAAGCCATCTCTCCAGCCCTACTGTAATATTTTAAAGTACATATACCTACACTACTTCCAAAATAATCACACCTGTCTCTACTCTCACCACCAGTGTTTATAGATATTTTGTCAATGGCAATATATTATTATTTTGTATTATAGTTGTTTTAATTTTAATAACTTAGGTTAAAATGATGTTTTAGTATCATTTTTTAAGCTAATAATGCTTAGGATTAGACGTTAGGCTGGGAACATTAGAAGAATTTTTCTTGGAATTACATATTTCATAGACCAATAATAATTTATGAGGAAAATAATTATCTACACAAAACAGTGGTTCGTTAATAATTGCACTACATGAACTAAGGAAAGTCACCTTGCTAGAATGTAGTTTAATGCTCACATGCTATCCAGTTCTTTCATTTATTTAGCTTAGGGGACAGATTAAACCAAGAAACAGCTGAGGAAAACGATTGTTTTCGAAGGCTAAATGACAATGCATATTTCAAAGTGTAAATGTCTCCTGCTTTGCAGGGCCAATACATTTCAGCAAAATTGGCTATAAACTGAATCTTGTTTCCCTATAGACTTTTGGTATAGAATTAGCAATACATTGTTTGAGTAAGAAAAAAAATGACTAACTTGACTGATAAAAATATCTTATGTATAAAGTTTTCCAGGTTGTGACATGTTGCATGGATTCATACTTTCATTTATAAATATTTAAGAACATTACCTGTCAGGCATAATGACAGGGTCTGAGGATTAAACCAGCAGACAATAACACAATATGTCATCTCCCATAGCTTACATTCATACCTCACTTGGGAAGCTCACATCCCTTGAAATGGGCCGTGTTTGATATCATTTTGTCCCTAGCCTCCAGGGTCAGTTGTCCTTCCTGTCCTGTTCCAGTTTTCTATGAAGTACAATATGACTATCTTTGATGAATAAGTTGATTTCATTAGGCACTTATCTCTTTTATAAATTTGATTTCTGGTTAAATAAATATTCTTCAATGAGCAATACTTTATATTAAATACAAAATGCTTCCCATATTCCCATATTTATCTTTTACTATATGGCACTGCAGCTGCTGGAGTATGTTGACAGTGAAGCACATATGGGCCTTGCCTCTCTAGGACTTTCATTTTATTAGGAGAATGGACAAAGAAATTTGATAACAAAAATGATTAATTACATTCAAACAAAGAAAATTTAAAAAGAAAAAAAATCCATACACCATTTTAAATACTCTGAAAAAATAAGCTTACTTAAGTCAATATGGCTGGTAAAAACATTCATGAGAATAATACATTTTGTTGGGGAGTCTCGTATAAGAAGGTTGGGGAGTAACAGTGTTCCAAGCAGAGAGAAACAGAAGTACCAAGAACTGAATCTGGAAAAAGGAGGAGGAGGAGGAAAAGGGATAGAATTATTCTAAGATCTGAGGAGGAAAAATGACCAGCATCACTAGAGTGCAGTAAGAAAAAGAAATAAGGGAAGAAGTATACCAAGAGCACTAGAGAGAGGCATGAGCCTCTGCAGCCTCTACATTGTGGAAAGGAATTTATATTTAATCTAGGTAGAATGGAATGCTGTGGAAAAAAAACATAAGAGGTATACACAAAAAATAGATGGTGTTTTTTTGTTTGGGAGGAGATGACCTATGACTTCCCAGACCAAAATTTATAACAGAGCCAAAAATGGGACTAGCCAGATTTGCACACTGGCAATATGACATAGGTAGGTTAAAGATGGAAGGGATGGCTGGCTACACTCCAGATTGAAAGAAGTTATGTTGTGATTGTACAAAAGAGTCATATCTTTTAGTTATCTCAGCAGAAGGAAGGTATCTGTAGTACTGATTCATGCTTTCATTAGTTTTGTGTAATACCCTGGCCTCCCTAATCCCCATCACCCCCAGGATTCTTGTACCCCTTGCATTCCGTCCATCCACAAAATAGCCCTTGCAATGTGAGCAGGCACTCATGACTAAGTGAGGAAGATTTGCATCTGTAACTTGTCTAGAGAGGTGAAGGATGCAACAGGAATGCATGGCAGCTGACCAGAATGAGTCTGCATTGCAATAATACCCTATGGAGGGAATTCAGTCTGCTGTGAGACTGAGAGTAAGAGTGGGTCAGCCAAAGTCATACCAAATGCTGGTGCAACCCAAGGGAACACACACACATAATCTTTAATGTGTGGTCAGAAGTAAGTAACTAGTTACAAAGTTATTGTTCAAGTCTTATGACTTGTGGCATAAATATTTTGGAAGGTTCCATTGAGTACCTGTAATCATAAACAACTGCCTGTGGTTTGTTCAAACACACACATATTAGATAACTTATTAATAAATAATAATCCTTAAGTGATCATTAACTTTGCATGGGTTTTTCTTTATTTCCATCCTCCACTTGTCGCCAATGTTGCTGGTGCCAGCTCTTATAAATTAGTAAGTGTTGTGTCCATCTTCTTCCAGGGAGTGCATTTAATGAGTGTTGTTTTTTTTGTCACAAATGGGGTTAGATTTCTTCATTTCAAGTGGTGTTGGAAAGACATGGAACTATGCTCCCATCATAATAATGGAGTCAATATTTGGATCACTGAAAAGCACATAAGATGCCTCAGAAAATACAAGTGTTCACATTTATATCCAGACTCAAAACATATTTTCAGAAATATGTCATCTTATCTTTCACTGACACTGTGTAAGACTTGATGCTTAATCATTTAAAGAAATAACGAGAAGCCTAAGGAAAAACACATACCTAAGAATAACCACTATATTCCTCCAAAATGGCCAAGTCATGCGTCCTCACCTGAAGAGGAATTCCAAAGCTTAGTCTTCAGGGGCATTTCCTGTGGTATTTTCTATATTTCCTTGCCATTGGAAATGGCCAATTTTTGCCTGCAAAGTTTGTTTATTTCAATCTCATCTTCGCCAACTTTGACTATTTATACCTGGGTATCAGACATTTGGGCCTTGTTGAAATTTTTCCCTGATCCCACCTCATGAGACCAGAGTAGCACATGCTTAATCATCCAGTTATTTCCAAAAAGAGCAGAGCAGAAGATTCACCAGGATTTAGGATGAGATCATGTCAATCCTTGAAGCCACTATCGGGAGTTTGGGAATTTTCTTAAAGATGTTAAGAGGGGAAAAAAGTAAAGTGCTTTACATGTTTTAGATAGTTTCTCTGCCTAGGTAGCATCATAACTCTTTCATGGCTTCTTACTATTTTGAAATATGCTATTCATATCTAATGCCTTAATGGAGGGGAAACAGTTGAAAATAATTAATTCTCTGTGGCTTCCTAGCCATTAGCTATCATCTAAATATCATGTGTAAGTTCCCTACTCTTGTTTCAGATTCATTATTATATTTCTTAATTTTATATAAAATATAACAGGTTATAATCTTCCATCACCTCACCTGGTCCCAACACTCTGTGGGCCCTCCCCTGTGGTATCATGGTATCCACAGTGGAGCGTGAAGGTCTAAGTCTTTGTGGGGTATCAGGGTGGAGGAGACCATGTCTCAGGATATGCCTTCCCACTCTGTGACTCTTAAAATCTTTCCACCTCCTCTTATGCAATGTTCACTGAGCCATAGCAGGACTGTTGGCAGTCTGATTTAGTGTTGAGTTGTCTGTAGTCTCTAGATTTCTGCTTTGATAGGTTTTGATTTATCACTGTGTCTTTCACCATCACCTGGAGCTGTTTGTCAGGCTAGCAGTAAGAGCAGTATTCATGTTGCCTCTTCCTCTGCAATTTCTCTTGAGCCTTGGCTGATATGAAAGAGGTGGGAAGTCCTATGGTGGGCAGTCAGCCATCTTCTTGTTTTATTTATGAATCTTGGTTCTCCTCCATTTTCTCCTCTATCTGTAAAATAAAACAGATTCTCCAACCAAGAGTGAAAGCAGCTTAGGTTAAAGAGGGTATGCAAAGTTATTTCAGAAATCTTTTGGTATTCCAGCTTATTTTAAAAATGTGTGTGTGTGTGTGTGTGTGTGTGTGTGTATGTCAGAGACTCTTACCACTGCAAATGAACAACAGATGCTTGCACCACTTTTTGTTTCCAACTTAAATGGCTGGTTGGGAATTGAACCCTACTTGGCAGGCTTTGCAACTAAGTCCCTTTAATTGCTGAGTCATTTTTCTAGATCTTTATTATATTCTTATTATATTTTTAAATGGTGCATTTCACTGATATAACCCCAATTGTTGCATGGTTGCTGGCCCTGATCAAACTGTCAACAATACTCTCCTCTATCCTAATTTCTGTAGCTCTTGCCCTGTCATACAACACTGGCAATAAATTTGGAATTCATTGAACACACTAGTTTTTAGTCAAAGAAAAAAGTACATATCCATTTGCTTCAACAATTTTCTTTTTTTTTTTTTTTTTTTTTTTTTTTTTGAGACAGGGTTTCACTCTAGCCCAGGCTGACCTGGAACTCAAGGCAATCCTCCTACCTCTGCCTCCCAAGTGCTGGGATTAAAGGTGTGCGCCACCACGCCCAGCCAATTTTCTTTTTATATTAGCAAATCTAAGTCTCAACTGGAAAATAAGATTTTTTTTTAATTTGAGAGAGAGAGACAGAGAATGGGTGTGCCAGTGGCCTGCCAGCCACTGTGAACGAAATCCAGATGTGTGCACCCCCTTGTCTGTATATGCTACATTGTGTGCATGCATCACTTTTGCATCTGGCTTCATGTCAGACCTGGAAAATCGAACAGGCCTTCTTAGGCTTTGCAGGCAGGCACCTTAACCACTAAGCCATCTCTCCAGACCTAGGGTTTTAAACTTTAGAAAAATGCTGTACTTCAGTCATAACTATCTCATGGAAATCCGAGCCTGGCTAATATTGCTATACACCAATTATGCCTAAAAGCTCCACTGAGAGTCTAGTAAAAATGCAATCAGCCCAGAGCAGGCCACCCTGACTCTGAGGGCAACTGAGCATGTGTCAGCAAGAGCCATGAAACAATACACAATCACAGTTCAGAAATGTGCATTGCAGTACTGAAATCTGTGAATGCATAAGTTTGACATTTCTTTGTTCAATCATGAAAACCCCTAAAGAAGTGTATGTGCTAAAGAAATAGCAACTGAACTGTGTGTAAGTTCCAGTCATTTACATAAATCTTACCAAGAAAAGTGGGTCCTATGAACTGTGAACCTCTCCTTACATTTCCTCAAATAGTCATACTTCTGAATGCCTGGATTCCTTAAATTCTACCTTTGAGAAGAAAGAATATGAGCAAGTGACCTTCATTTGTGGAAAGCCAATAGAATGTGTCTTCCCACCTTGATTTAAAATTCTGTATTCTATAACCTTTGATGGCTCTAATTAGCTTAAGAGAATGTTTTGAAGTTATTCTTTCTTAGCCTCATGAGTTCAAGGACTCTACTTCTAAGACCAGATAATAGCTGTGTCTTTTTAGTAGCTTGAATCGCTCTATCACAAATGGTCACTCATGAGCATTCTCCTACTTCCAATAAACAGGACAAAAAGTATTTGATATGTAGTTTATAGAACTTAGTGCTTATGGGAATTGACTGTGTGGATATTTTTATAAAAAAATTTTAAAGTATTTATTTTAATTATTGTTAAGATATTTAGGGGGCCAAGTTAGGCATATTTCAAGACTTAGAACAATGCAGCACTTAGCCAAGTATCTAAAGTTTTGACAAACTCTGAAAGCAGATGAGGCCTTGATCATGGATGATGTCAGCTCATTTCCTAGACATATATCAATGGGGACAGATGGGATTCAGCATTTCCACTCTCCACCTAACCCCAAGAGGAAGTTGACAAGAATGTTAATGCATAAGTCTATTAGCCTCTCTGGACACAACATTCAGATAGCTCAAATAAATTAAACATTGGCATCTGGCATTCTGCCATTGGCCTTGACTTAGAGATGAACTCCATTGCAGTGTAGCCATAATCTGGCCCATGTATGTGGGGAGCCAATGGTAAATCTTGAATCTTTCTTTAAAAACCTATTCTTCAACACTGTGGCTTTCTTAGAAGTACAGACTTACCAGTCTGCCCATCTTACTTCAATGTGAATTGCTGAACCCAGATAGTTTCAAGAGTGACATATTCAAGGCAACAGCATCAAGATTATCTGGATGCTAAGACTATATGCTAGTTAATATATACAACCTATTTGTTGTTGTTACTTTCTTGTTGGTGGGACAAAACACCTTTACAAAAGCATCTGGAAATGGTGTATTTTGGCTTACAGTTTTGAGAAGAAGTTTCATCATGGCAAGGAAAGCATGGAAGAACAGATAACCAGGACATCAGGATCCAGAGCTGCAAGAAAGAAGTAATCCAAGTAGCTAGTGAGCACTCAGTAGAGCTATACCAGGAAGCCTTAAGATCATCCTCCAGCAAGGCCCCACCTCCCCAAAGCTCTACCAGCTGGGGATTGAGTATGAAGCTTAATCACAACCCAGGAAGCTAAATGGGACTTCAAATTCAAACCACTACAAGTGAAAAAGGTAACAGATATGTGGTCTCTCTCTCTCTCTCTCTCTCACACACACACACACACACACACGCACACACACACACACACAGTCTTCTAAACTAAATTCCTCACTTAATCTTTTCTGCACTGATTTCCCTGGCCAGACTAAGATTTAGGAATGTTTCTAGAGATCAAATAATATAAACTGAAGCAGAAAATGACAACAGATTCTGCAGAATGATGAATATTCATTCTTAATCAGCAGAGCTAGCTTCAAGGTTGAGTTGAGGCTAAACTTCAAAAGACTGGGGCTAGACCTGGGCACATGTCTCCTTCCTCAGGAGGGAAACTGAGAAAAGATATAGCTTGAAAATATTAGGTTCTCTGGCCATAAGGAGAGAAACTTTAGGAATAGCGATTTTAGAGGAAAGGGGAGAACATTGCTTGACTGCCTGTTCATGATTTTAAGAGCATACCAATATGATGTGGTGTTTCTAGCTTTAAGCAGACTTCCAAAAGAATGCCCTACATAGTACCTCATAAGTAAGCTCTGCATCAGATCCACCTGGGGAACTTGATAAACTTAAAGATGTGTTGGCATCAGACCATACCTACACCTCAGAGTCCTGAGGGACCCAGGAATCTGTATTTATAACAAATTCTCTTGGTGGTACTTATACATGGCTAGAGGGAGGAAAGTCACACAGAACTTGTAAAGAATAAAAAAAAAATTCTTGAAGTCAGAAACATTACCTCCTTGTTGTATATAATCTGACATACCATGAGGTCCCAAGTTTCATTCTACCTATTTTTCTAAGGCAAAAACACACACACACACACACACACACACACACACACACACGCTGCCTTATTTGTTCTTTAAAGTAAGTTTCCCACTTAATCTTTTCATCACTGGTCTGTTAAATATTTGAACTCAATTGTTCAAATGATTATTTGAAATTTGCATCTGGTATTTAGATTCTCAACTGAACAAATACTGTGCTGTTACTCAAAAATTTAATTTCAAAAAGGTAAAAACATGTTCTGCATTAATTTAATTTACTATTTCAAGCATCTACTAAGAAATAAGTACCCAGTGTATGTTAATTATCTAATCAAAAATCCCCCCCAAAATCACAGTCAAATAAACCAAAACCCCAACAATAATAGATTCTTGTAATTATCTGTATCAAGTTAATGTCTGTGTATAATTACCGACAATATAAGATTATGTGTAAATAGTGAGCTTTGGGACTAATTCCCAAAACAACAAGTGCTTTATCTTGTAAATTAATAACAACAATTTGCACATGACAGACCTTTCATCCTTTGGTCACATTACAAAGATGGATTTACTTAACTGTAACTTCCTAGAACAAAAGCTCCATCCCTGAGATCAGAGATGCGTTTAAATCATCAGCATGATGAAAGTTTTTTTTTTTTTGTACAGTTTCCTTGAAAATACATGTTTCAGTTCTAATGCTACTTTCACGGTGTGTTCGAGTAGGAGAAAGCGTTGGGGGTTTAGTACAGTTTATACAATGCTTACCTAGAATACATGGAGCCCTAGGTTCCTTCGTTCACCAGCATTGCATGTACCCAGTGTGGTGCACAGCCTGTTATCTCAACATTGAGGAGGTGGAAGCAGGATGATCAGGAGTTCAAGGTCAACTTTAACCATATAGTAATTTGGGGAGTACAGACTAGGCTGTATCAGGCCATTTCCAATGAAATAACATAAGGGAGGAAGGAAGGAATGAAAGGAGGGAAAGAAGAAAGGATGAAGGAAAAAAGAAAAAGAAGAAAAGAAGGTGTGGGGAAAGTTTTTGGAGAAAAAAATTATTTTACAATCAATTCTAAACATTATCTCTTGTTGAATAAGATTGCTAGTCAAAAGCTGGGTATGGTGGCGCATGCCTTTAATCCCAGCACTTAGGAGGCAGAGGTAGGAGGATCACTGTGAGTTCGATGCCACCCTGAGAATACATAGTGAATTCCAGGTCAGCGTGGGCTAGGCCAAAACCCTACCTTGAAAACAAAAGCAAAAATGTAACAAGACTACAAGTCAAGCCTCTTCTCAGCAATGTCACGGTTCTGTTCATAATATCACTCAACCATGAGAACAATGAAGAGGCTGTTTCAGAGATCATAGAAGTGACAGCTACTATATCTGTCTAGGAACTGATTCTCTTTATCCACCTACTCCTCATTCAAAGTGTCCCTTTTGTCATTGATAGAAAATTATATACTCAAAACCAGCCTCTTCTCCTAAATCTATCACCTGTCTAAGATTAGGTCCCTAATTTAGTATTTGACTTATTCCTCTTAAAACCATATAGTTTGACTTTTTATGAAAGTTAAAAAGAGTATGTATTGACTTCCCAATAAGAGATATAGGTTATTTCACCTCAGGAATTCTTGTTAAAACAAAGATGTTACATTCACCTGCTAAAGATAAGATCTAACGTGTTGTCTAGCAACCAGTTTCCCCCACATTCCTAGTCTTTAACAATGTCACAAAATGATCTTGCAACAAGCACTTTACCTCACAGGTATCATGGCAAAATTAATTAGAATTTTTGGGCACTAGAAAAGAGACACAGTCACTATATTTGGCAACTCCTTTATTTTTTCTTAATTCATGTAATGTTTACTACACTGTGTTTTTATAATTGTTATTTTAATCACTAAAGTTTCTGTTATTAACCTCTTATTGTGCCAAATTTTTATTATTTATATACTTTGTATAGATACATCATGTGTTGGTACCATCTTTCCCTCCTCCCTGCTCCTATTTCGCAGAGGGCCCTCCTCAATGGGATTGCTGGTATTCACCATGGAGTTGTGAGTTATGAGTTGTGAGAGCAGCAGTCAGTCATTGTGTGTGGGTGGGGGCAGGGAGGGGCAATGCCTCTGGATATGCCCTTCCAACCTCTGGGTACTTACAATCTTTCCATCCCCTCTTCCACAAAATTCCCTGAGCCATGGTGGGTGTGTTTTAAGTCTACTTCATTGTTGAAATCTCAGAAGCATGTAGGTTTCTGCTTTGATCTGTGTTTAATAACTTCAGTGTCTATCTCCATCACCCTGGTGAAGGTTGTCAGGCTCACCATGGAAGCAGCACTTGCTCATCTCACCAATTCCTCTGTGCTTTCACCTGGGCCCTGGCTACTGTGATAGGGGTGGTTTATCTCCTCCGTTCTTGCTGCCTTCTGAAAAAGAAAAACAGATTCTCCAACAGAGAATGAGGTCAGCATAGGTTAAATCATTTTTGAAAGGCTATTTAAATTATGTTTTGACAATGTTTGGCAAAGTGGATTAATATTTATTTTTTTATTATTGTTTGAATAAAATATCACAAAATTGAGCATGTTAATACAAAATATTTATTACATCACAGAATCTGAGGATCAAGAATTTGCAGGTAGGATAGGTGGGAGGTTCAGGCCCATGATATTCAGTATTCCAGGAGGCTGCATCCATGAGACTGACCCAACTTTCCCCCATTGGAAGGCTTGAATATAGCTGTTACATACATGACCAAGAAGGTTCACTCACATGTCTGTGGCAGAGAGCTCCTCTGCTCAACCACATGGACGTTTGTATAGGCTCCTTGAATGTTTTATCACATCACAGCTGTTTTTTTCTCTAGAGACAGAGTAAGGTAAAGCCACATAAATGTTAATATCAAGAATATATATCTTCAACTGCACCACTGAATGTTAGAAGCAGGTTCACTAATACAACACAGTTAAGACCATCACCAAGTATGTTCCAAGACAGCCACATGCTACCATGCCCTCACTACAAGTCAGAGCAGCATCAAAGATGATCTATTCGGGCCTGGAGAGATGGCTTAGTGGTTAAGTGCTTGCCTGTGAAGCCTAAGGACCCCGGTTCGAGGCTCGATTCACCAGGACCCACATAAGCCAGATGCACAAGGTGGCTCATGCATCTGGAATTCGTTTGTGGTGGCTGGAGGCCCTGGCACACCCATTGTCTCTCCCTCTCCCTATTCCTCTCTCTAATAAATAAACAAATAATTTTTAAAAATTAAAAAAAAAAAAAAAAGATGATCTATTCCTTTAAGTGCAGCAAAGTCTCCTGCCATGCAAGATATTATGATTGGCCTTCACCGGGGAACTCAGGAAAGAAGGGTCATTGTAGGCATTACCATTATTGGTAAGGCTTTATAAGTGTTTTGAAATCAAGCAATTTCAAGGTAGTCTGTAAAAGTCAGTGCATACCTTGAACAGTTGCACCTCTTGAGGACAGTTTGGCCACCCACTAGACTCCTGTCGGAAGAGCCTCAGAAGATTCGGTAGCAGTCAGCCTTCTATTTCCTCACATTTCATTTGAACCTGTTCAATTTTACAGTCTTCTCCTCTGCTAAGCTGAAATCAATGTATTGACTTTTTTTAGAAGTGGAACAAGAGCTAGCTAAGCCATTCCCTGGAGGGAAAACTAAAGATAAAAGGAGTCATCTTGCATCTGTGGGTCATGACAGTTGATGTCAGACACTTCTAATTTTTTTCCTCTGCTATGGGGGAATGGGCCCCAAAATGAATTGAATATTCTACCTGTCTACCTGTTCACTTGTCCTCTCTTTTTGTAGCATACTTCAGTTGGACAATTGGAGAATAAGCCAGGTTCTCTCTAAAAGATATTCTGAATTGCTGCATGGAACTGCAACCCTGGGTGATATCTAACACTGTGTGAGATGTCTAGTTTCACCAGAATAGAGAAAATGCATTTTTCCAAAGAAATGATGCTTTTGTTACCTTTCTACTTACTGTGATAAAATACCAGAGTGGACTAGGACACTAAACAGCTAAATAAAGGAAAATGTTTATTTTAGCTTACTATTTTGGAGGTTTCAGCTGATGGTTGTTCAGCCCATTGCTTTTGGCCCATGATGAAGCAGTAGATGGAGTAGAAACATGTGATAAACCAAAGAAGCTAACGTCTTGGTGCCTAGGAAGCAATAATGAGAAAACAAAAGAGGTTGCAGTCCAAGTATCACCTTCAAGGGCATGCCTTAGTCCCTCCCATCAGGTCAAACACCCTAACGTTCTGCCACCATTCCACAGTGCCACAGATTGAGGATGAAGTCTTTAACACATGGGCCTTTGGGCAATGCTTCTCCAAACCACAACAATGATGAGGATGAGAAAGTCTATTAAGTAACAGAAATGACAGTAGGAGCTTGAAAGACTTTATCTCATTTATTTCTCAGAACAATCTTAGAAAAGGTGAATAACATTATTTTTCCCTTGATTAGTGAAGAAGCTGAGCCCTAAGAAATTCAGCTAGTTGATAATGGGGAAGCAGAAGACAGCATCAAGGAAACTTGAGGCCAGATTCTATGCTGTACCTGAGATAAACCAGAATCAGTGTCCAAAACAGTTACTTAGGGTAGCAAACACACAAAAAAGCAGAATACTAACACATTTCCCACGGCCTTATAATTTTGAGGTCTTTTTTTATTTTTGCAAATTTCATATGCCCATACAATGTATTTTTTATTATATTCAACTTTCTCTCCTTATTTTGACCCCTCTCCTTCCCAGCAAATGCCTTCTCCCTTCTCTTTCCAAAGTAGTCTCCCTTCTACTTTCATGTCTTTGTGTGTTAGTTTGAATTAGATGTCCTCCATAAACCCTTGTGTGTTGAAAGCTTGATCCCCAAATGATGGCAGTTTAGGAGGTGGAGGCTTGCTGAAGGAGGTGTGCTGCTGGAAGTGGGCTTACATTTATCATATCCAGATCCCCTTTGCTAGAGTTTGGTTCACTTTCCAGCTGCTTTTGTCCACCTGATGTTGGCAAGGAGGTGATGCCCAGCCTTTGCTCTACCATCATTCCCCTGCCATCATTGAACTTCCCTCAAAACTGTAAGCTAAAATAAATACTTTCCTTCCATCAGCTGCTTTGGGCCAGGTGTTTTATCTCATCAATGAGAAGGTAAATACAATAGTGTATCTGAGTTTGACCCACTGAGTTTACTTAGGCTTACATGCATGAACATGCCTGGGAGTTATTTACTAGAGAATGAGCTACTTACCAGTGCCTACAACACTGAAGAAAATGTCTTCCCTTCCCAGCAACCAGTAATGGCCAAAAGATCCTCAGCAAAGATCCTGATAAGTCCCTCCCCCATCTACAATGGAATATTGATTGACTAGGTCATGTGAAAGGCTCTGTGCAGTAAACACAGCTGCTGAGAGTTCAAAAATGCTGACTGCTGTTCTCACGTCTCATAACCCACAATCCCATGGTGAATACCAGCAATCCCACTAAGGAGGGCTTTCAACAAAATGGGGACAGAGAGGAGGGAAATGATAGTACCAAGACATGATATATCCATGCAACATTTCTACTTAATAAAATAAAAAGTGAAACAGACATGTTATATCCAGAAGATAGATCATAGCATTCACTCCTCCCCATCTTTGTCTTATATATTCTTCTGGTACCCTCTTCCATATTTTTTGGGC
Organism: Orientallactaga sibirica; assembly: GCA_036365145.1. Lineage (NCBI taxonomy): Eukaryota > Metazoa > Chordata > Mammalia > Rodentia > Dipodidae > Orientallactaga > Orientallactaga sibirica. The sequence goes on from JAEOAD010000005.1 coordinate 52,453,327, forward strand.
TTGGGGTAGGGGTTGATGTAGACTTAGAGCTGAGAACTCAACAGTTTCTTAATCTTAGCATTTTGACAAGTTATAAAAGTCTACCTACATTAACGACTCCCCATTGCAGAAAGTGGCTTTTCTCTGTCCAACGCTGAGGGGAGCACTTGTCTATGGGTATAAACATAAGTATTTACAAGGTAGTTTGATTACATGTCCATTAGTATTTATGACACCCCCTACCATGAGTTATTGATCAGGTTAATGGTACCAGGCATGAATTTCTTCCTATGGAATGGGCCTCAGATCCAAACAGAAAGTGATTGGTTACCCACAAAAAGGGTCAAGCCACTATTGTACAGGGGACACATTGTGCTTAGCAGATCAATTGTATAATACAAAGCAGGGTGAGGCTGTTATGACTCCCCACACACACCCCCAGAAGATTCTATGTCCTTTAATCACTATGATTAACAGCATCATGACCACAAATTACAGGGCTTGGCAACTCATTATTTGGGTATGCATTTTTGTCTCTGAACTGAAGTCTGACAGTTTAGTAAATAGAGCACTCTACTTTCTTTTGAATACATACAAAATTCTGGATAAATAATCTCTATATTAGAACAAAAACTACACAAGACACAAAAGTCTTAGGAAATTAGTAGTTCAATAATTTACCTTTCATTTCTTCAGTTGCTGATTTGTCAAACAGTTTATATTCCACAAAGCTTCATTAGCATAAATTAAATGAGATAATATATATAAAGAAACCAGTATAATTTATCAAACAATAGACACTCACATTTATTATTATTTACATTATTATAATGCACAAGTTTTCTTGGGCTCAAAATGAAATTTCTATGCACATATATTAATTTTATTATATACAGCTATTTCTGATATTTAATGTAATAATAGTTTTATATTTTAGTTTTATGTTTTCTTTTTGATATAAGGCCTTGCTATGTAGTTAAGGCTTGCTTTGACATTGTTATCTTCCTGACTCAGTTCTGTGAGCTCAGAGCACAGAGCCTAACAAGTTATACCACCATTCATGGCTTAGTCATTTAAATTTTTTCTTGTAATTTAGAAGATGACTATTATATATTATTAATTTTAACAAGGGAATTCTAAAGCTCAGAGAGGATGATGTAGTCAGGTTCACATTGCTGGGATAAACATCCAAACAAGACACAGTTTAGGGGAGGAAGGGAGACGGTTCATCTATGGCAAAAGAAGCTGACTCCCATTCATAAATCCAAGCAGAGAGAAAACTGCATCAAGCAAAGCATTATCACCAGCAGACACAACAAAAAAGCAGCAAGCAGCAGGGACCCAGGCAGAGCTCAGATCTCTCTGCCTACCTTTGGGCTGGAAATCAGATCTGCTCCCAAACACACCTTAGGGCTGGACTCCAGGATCTGATCCACCCCCAGTGAAACCTCCTCCAGCCAAGGGGCTGGAGACCCACGTTGCAAGCTTTAATTAAAACCCTGAGTCTATGGGATACATATATTCAAAGTACGATGGAGTGCAATTCATTTTTCTATGATTACATGGTTCAAACATGCAAAAGATATAGTATAAATTCCAAAGTCAATGTTATTTCTTCTAAAAGAGAGGATTTAATCAGAACCAAGTTCTCATCCTCTGCCCTTCCCAAGATAGGAAGTGTATATTTTCTCATATATACATAATATTATTGGTGAGAATTCCTCTTATTTTTCAGTGCACAAGCATGTCTCTATTTCCTATCTTGAGAACATTTCTTTCAAAGACGATACTCCACTTTTTAAATAAGACTTGATATTACCACACTGACACTTGAAAAATGACAGACTAGGGAAAGGCTGTCATCACAATCCTCTTGAACACTGGAATTCATCACTGATAGGGAACCCAAACAATAGAAGCGTGATCTATTCTTCCTGACCTCCAGCTCATAAGCTAGAAGAGTTTCACTTGGCAAGAAAGCAGCCAAAGTGCCAGCATATTCCAGGACTCATCCACTCATTCACAGAGAGGGGACATTCTGCCAGACCCTGGTTAATGTCTCTTCACACATTACTCAGTATCTTCTCAGTGTAACAAAAGCCACTTCTGGGAAATCATTAAGAAAGAAAATTGATTAAACAAATGACAAATGTCAGTTTCTTACATGCTAGCCCAGGTATAATACTCAACTCCCATCTTTTCTTAAGTCAGATTAATGAGCAAGTGTACATTTAAAATATAATGAGTCTTATGATTTGAATCTCATGGGAGATGGGAACGTATGACGCTTACTATCTACACTACTTCCAGAGTCCATGTAGTTGCATCTATTCCAGTTTCCACAAGGTAAATAGCAAAGAGTCCTGTTTGAATGGTGATTGTAGTCATCTCAATTATCCTTAATCTATTGTGGGACATGGAAGGCTATATGGAATACAGTATAGTTATTAACAATTCTAATCATATAGCCTATTTAAAATTTTCACATAAACATTATCAATCTCATTCATTTTGTTATTTTTAAGGCAAATCAGAAAAATACTATTATTTAGTATCAAATTGTTGTAGTCATATTTATGTTGCTGAAACAAAATGCCCAACCAAAAATAGATGATGGGAGTAAAGGGTTTATTTTTGCTTACAGTCTTGAAGGGAAGCTTTATGAAGCAGGAAGAAGTAATGCAGAGGCTGGACATCACCTCCTGCCATGGTGAGTGGCAGATGGCAACAAGAGAGTGAGCTGAGCTCTGAAAAAGGAAAAGTTGGGCTATAACATGCCTAATCCCACCATCAACAACACACCTTCTCCAGCAAGACTCCACCTCTCAAATTGCCACCAGCTAGGGACCAAGCATTCAAATCATATGAGGATATTGAGAGGATATCTCATTCAAACCACCATACAAGTATAAACAATTGCTGACTGATTAAGGGAGAACTCAGAGCATGACAATCCCACTTCTTCCAATTTTGTAAGGTAGGCATTATTATTTCCTTTATTTTTCAGTTGACAAAACTGGTGCTGTGAGCATTTAAATTGAAGAGGGCCCTTCATACCAATGTGCCTCTCATTAGACTCAGCTCCTGACTTGCACTGATTGGCTTCCTCATAGAGATGAGAGTGTTGTATATGAAACATGTCTGCCTTGACTAGAGGACTCCTAAGAAGTGTGCCAACACAATCACTATTTTCTTTAAAGTTTCACCCAAGACAAAACCTTTCAGTGGCCTCAAATACAGGTCAAGAAGCTGCATTAATTAGGTATTCATTTCATCCACCCCACACTCACTGAGAACCAACTGTCAATCAGACCCATGTCAAACACAGAAGAAATATTCCCTCCAGAAGCACAGTCTACCCATGAGTACACGTGATGCACATAGAACAAAGGGCATTGGAGCTTCCCTCTCAGCTTCAGAAGACAGAGATTGGTCCTCCATTTGGATTCACCAACATTCAGTGTAGCACTTCCAACCATCTATCTCTTAAACAAACAAGAAATGTTTTACATCAAAAGGAAGCTGAACAGAACAAGAATGTTATCCAAAGGCAATGAAGGCATAGTCACAGCTTACAGGGGCCTTGGAAGGCTATACATACATACATACACACATATACATACATACATACATAGATACATACATACATACATATTACACACACACATATATACAGTGTAACATACTAACTTTGCATACATAGTAACTCTCTCTATATATGTTAACTGCATATACATACTAACTGCATATACAGGCTAACTGCATACATATGAACTGGGCCAAATTGTAGTACAGAACGAGGGTCCTAGGCTGGTACTATGACTACAGTGTGATACTGCCTTAATCCTGTGACTCTACTATGTTAGTTTCTTTGGGTAGGCTACTCAAAATGGTATACCTTGCTCATTATTCTGCCCAAGTACAGGATACATTTGTCTGTCTGGTTGCTGTGAAATTCAGAGGAGGGAAGTCAGCTACTATTTAACCTAAAAGAATTAGGGAAAATATATAATTGGTAGTTTCTTGGCATCATCAACTGGCACTCAAACTGATACTGTGGAGAATGGGAAAATAGGATTAATGAGAACAAAGTGATTTTGGTCAAACATTTATTCATTTCTCTTTTGATTGAAACCCATGATTATTTCTTACTATGATGACAATTTATTAAGGAACAAGTAGATTTGACATCTTAAAGGCTGTTATGTGGCAAATGCACATTTGTATGTGTACATTAGATAATATAGAAAACTTGGTAAACATTTAATAGAAGAAAGTGTATTTCAGGCAAAGAGGGTACCATACATGAAGAAAAATGTGATGTTTCCGATGTCAAGTCATGTTTATTTTTGTCTGTGTCAAAACATCTTGACAGAGTTTCAAAATATGAGATTAGTGTGAGCAAACAAGGCAAATGCATAAATGATTTTCACAAATTTAATTGAACTCAGCTGGCTTAAAATGATCCTGAATTAAGAATGTAGAAGTTACCAAAGAGAAGAAACTACCATAGTATCTCAGGCCTGGACTAAGCTGCTGAAAATACTTGACCTCAGCTTTCAGTAGGATTTTTCTTTGTTTCACTGCCATTGAAGAACTCTGAAAGGCTCTCATTACCAACTATGGCCCACAAGAGCTTTATTCTGCCATAGTAATACCATAGAAAAGGAGTCTGTGCTCAATTGCACTACTGTTTCCTCTCTCTCATATAAGAGGACTACAGGGCCTCAACCATTGCTGTGTCTTTTGCAGCATCCCTGCCCTGGAAGCAGTATACAACCCTACCACATTGTTACTTGGTCTTGGCCTTGTGATACATGCTTTGAACATAGGATGTTAGTGATTTTGATGCACCCCAAAACAGGACAAAGGCATTAGGAGACATCAATTTTTACTTTGAACTTGCTTGCTCTGCCCAAAACTGGGCATGTCCCAAACCGAGTTTGATAATTCAGACTAGATCCTAGGATTCAGAACTGAAGAATTGAGTATCAAGAGCCATTACTTCTCATTTAGTCACCAACATGGAATTCAGGTGAGAAATATATTATTATTTTCAATTCACTGAGATGATGGGGTGGTTTATTTTTGTAGCAGTTCTGAATAGCATAACTTCAAAAAGAACACTTTATATTTCATTTCTAGCCATGGAGAAGAAAAACAAACAAAACAAAATAAAAACCTTTGGGTTCAATGACTGTGTATGCCAAGGGCTGAGTTTTGATCCCATGCATCAATTCCTATGATTTGGGAGTAGCTATATCTGAAGGGTCATGACAAGAGTGTTTGTGTAGTTACCACAATCTTTACATGGGAAAGTGGTGCAATCAATTAGTAATGTCTGCCATGGGCGTGGAATTGACAAGTAGTGACATAGTTGAGATGCCTACAGATATGCAGCCAACTTCTTCCACCATTCCAGACATTGAAAATAAGAAACACTGTTCTGCTGTTCATTGTCTTCATCAGAACCCTTCTCAGTACTCTTTCCCTTCATGGGATTCTTGTTTTTGGTTGAAGTACCTGGGAGACGAATGGTAAATAAGGCTGCCTTTGTCTACCTCTAGTAACAAAGTAGAAGGGCAGCATAAACATATATTTTCTTCTGTCGATGGTCTGCCCATGCAAATCCACCCCTGATGACTCATTCCTTCTTCTGAAAGAAGTGGAGAGTTTGCCTCACCCTCTTCCCAGCCTCACATAAAATACAAACAACTCTGCACAGAGCTGTTAAGTGTGAGTTCCCATGCCAAACTCCATTGCTACTAATTCTATAACCAGCTCAGTCCGGCTTAGTATGAGACATAAAGCTGTGGACCTGAGAGAGAATTCATGGTGTAATTCGACACCTCTTGCATGCAACATTCCTTCTCACAAACCAACACCCTCCAACAACCCCTCTTACATTGTTAAAGCGCCATCTAGGGATCAGTATGAGAAATACAGCCCCCAACACAGCCATGAAGCGAGCAACAGTAGAAATTAAAGGAGAAAAAAAGTAATTTTTACTGTGCATCTTTAGGTTCCAATATGCTATTCTAGAAAATTAAATGCTTAATTACATAATGTAGTTATTATTACTCCCATCGACAAGGTGGGAAATCTGGGCTTAAAGTGTTAGTGTCTGGCTCAATGAAGTAGACCCATGATTCAAAATCCACACTTTCTGATGTCAACACAGTGCCCCTTTCATTATTCAACACTGCCAACTCATGCTTTAATTTAATTACCTTATGCTTCAACAGAATAGGTTGACTTCAATGAAGAAAACCTGTATGTGTAAAACCCAAATGAATTTATTCTTCCCCTATGGGACATATGTACTAAAATATTTGAGAAAAAAAATCACTGAATGAACTGTTTTCTTTGATTCCTTTCTATCATTTTTCAGCATTTGCATAAACAGAATAGCTAGGCCACATCTGACTGAATGTGAATCCACATTTCCATCCTGTGGAAAGTCTCCCACCATGCTCCACCAACAGGAAAATTCTATGCTGCCACGGCCAGCACATTCTGAAGGTGAAATAGTTTGAATTGAATTATTTAAGACACTCCCTCTGTAAATGAAAGCCTGTGCAAAGCTGTTTTCCAGAATAAAAAATGTCATTAAGTTGTCTTGTAATCACTATCCTATTTGTTTCTTGGATCTTGCGTTCCTAAAACAAATGTATATGACTAATGACTAATGTACTATGGCTATCTAATACACACACACACACACACACACACACACTTCTGAAGTATATAGAGACTCAATGTATTGTCTCAGTAAGAATGTATACTCTATGAGGGAAAGTGCTAATTGTTAAATTGTTTTATCATCCTCTAAATCACACTGCTATCTTCTATCTTACTAAAAGTTTATAAATAAGTAATTATTACTCATCAATTTTCATAACAAGAGTTTTGAAGGTAATAATATTGAGCAAATGAAATGTTAAGTGGTGGCAAGGACTAAGGAGTACATTGTACCAGAAGGTAACTATTATTGAATGTTGACCATACTCTAAGAACCACATTTGGTGATGGTGCACATGGTCTCTGGCCTGGAGTATATAGCCCTTGAGATAAACAGACAAGTACAGTGCAGTATTTGGGGTTGGCAGAAACCTGGTGTGTTTTGCACCTGCAAGGGAAGGCAAACATGGCTGATGGTTGAGGTGCCTAACTACTGAGATTTCATCTCATGATAGTACATACTATAAAGCAACTATAATTAATACTATAATACAAGTATAGTGGGATTTAAATTGAATTAAATAGAATTGCTTCCTTATTCTCTGGAAACTCAATTATGAAAAATAGAAATTACAAAAAATAGAATTTTTTCTGTAACTTTTCCTGGTAAATTACCCATGGAGATATTGTAGAAGATGTTAACCTCTAAGAATCTTAAGAAATCCTAACAGAATTTTTGTTCTATCTAAGTAGCACATTGATCTTCTGAATGGATCTATCTGGAAGCTTGTTTAAAATATTTTAGACATTTGAGGTAAAGGAACCTAAAGATCTAACAAAATTAAAGTCTAGGTTTTTTTTCTTCTTCCACTGGGTGATTGAACGTTGAGTACCACCAAATATGACCAACAGCATCTACACTTTGTGCTAAATTATGACACATAAAACTTTGCCCCTCATGAGGCCCACTCACTGGCAGATAACTCACACCTGGCACTGGGAACCAAGTCAGAATCCCCTGGCCACGAAGCTCACAAATCCCAGATGGATGCCCCACTGCTCTCTGGATAAGAAGAGTGGGCATACACATCAAAAAGTCTTTCAACTCCCAGTACCAGAGATCGGTTAGAATCCATATTGAGCTGTTGATCAGAGGCACCTATGAGGTTCCCAAAACAAGACAGGCTTCTTTCAAAGCAATTTATTACCCACTTGAGGTAAAAGTTAAGACCCTCTTGCTGAAGACATCACATGATGCCAACACAGAACATCAAGAGCTAATAGATCTGGCTGGAATCTGAAAGGAAGCCTGTTCCCAGATGGTCTTCCCATATAGTGCTGGAAAGTGCTACATGAGCTGCTGGGGGAAAATGACCAACAACCTTGTGTGCTAACAGGGGACACTGCTATACAAAAGTAACCAGCCTGACAAGATGGGCATGCCTGTGCAATTGTGGCTCCCCGCCTAGGTGGGTAACCAATGACTCTCTGATTGGCTAAGAGATCCACTCAGTGGAAAGGAACCCTTAGCTGGAACCAAGTCAGAATCCTACGCCAACAAAAAGCTTCCACTAGTATTTAGCTAAAAGAGAAGGTACACTCACCAAAACCTCTCTTAATTAACAACGCTTATCCCATTGAACCTATGTTGACCTCATTCTCCATTGTTTTTATTTTTCGGTAGGCAGTGAGAACAGAGGAGATAAACCACACCTTGCACATCAGCCAGGGCCCAAACCACAGAGGAACTGGTGAGATGAACAAGAGTGTGCTTCAATGGTGAGCCTATCAACCAGCACAGGGTCATGGAGACAGACACCAAGAATACTCAAAATGCACCAAAGCAGAAATCCAGAACCTGCTGAGAGCACAAAACTAAAGTAGAATTAAAACACACCCACCATGGCTTAGGGAATTTTGTGAAAGAGGGGGCAGAGAATGTAAGAGCCGTAGAGTGGAAGGGAATGGCCAGAGACACTGCTCCTCCCCCCAACCATAAAATGACTGACTACTGCTCTCACATTTCAGAACCCACAAACCCAGGCGGACTACCATCATTCCCACTGAGGAGGACCCTCAGTGGAATGGGGGCAGGGAGGAGGGAAATGAGGGCACCAACATATGATGTGTTCAAACAAGTTTCTACTTAAAAAAAGTTTCTCCAATAATTATGCATATCCCCCTAATCAAAACTGTTCTCACCCTTGGTTGGAGAATCTGTTTTGTTTTAAAGATAGAAGAGAATACTGAGGAAATCCAAGATCCACCAATACAACAACAAAAGATAGCTGACTGCCCACCAGGAGATGTGCCACCTATTCCACAGCTACTGAGTCCCACGAGAAATTGCAGAGGAGGCAGAGTCAAAAGCACTGCTCTCACTGCTAGCCTCACTACCAGCTTCAGGGAAAAGGTGAAGGACACCAATGGGTTAATCAAAACCCACTGAAGCAGACCCAGAGGCTCCAGAGAACTCTACACTCAATCAGACTGCTATCAGGCCAGCCAAGGCTAAGGGATCATTGTAGAAGAGGAGGAGGAGAGAATATAAGAGCCACACCCGAAGCACACCTCTCACCCCACCCACCCCTGGAAACACACAGACTGACTGAGGCCTTCATTACCTAACTGTGCATACCAATAACCTCACTGAGGAAGGGCCTTAGGGAAACTGAGAGATGGGAGGAGAGGATAAAAGATTACAGACTTTGTGAAAATAAATAAGTAAGATAAAATAATAGAAGACTATGTCCCATTCAAGATGCCCTCTTAGAAGCAAAGAATCACCTTCCCACACAAGAAACCTATGTATGTCTTAATTCTGGATTTCTCAGCCTCTAGAACTGTGACAAATAAATTTCCATTTTATACAATTTATTTACAAAGTAATATGGTTGTGTGTGCAGACTGCCTGCATTATTCCACCACCAGTCCGTACTATGAACTTGAACTGAGTCTGGAAGAGGGAGCCATGTACAGAAGGAAGACAGAGGTAGCCCTTGGAATCTCTGAGATGAGAGGAATCTAAATTAACCTGCCACCAATATCCTATGAGAGGGTAAGGTTGAAGCTGTGGTGCTGAAGAGAGTACAAACACTTCCTAAAGGTGTTTTTAGAATGACATCAATGTATCAGGTAAATGATAATTGCTTAGAAAATGCTAACTATTGCTTTAAAAAACATTGTGTCCACCAGAAGAATCTCTTTCAATCCTACTTCTCAGATTTAGGGATATCAGTAGTTTCTTTCTTCCTCTGTTACATATTCTTGAAAAAAAAACAAGGGGAATAGCTGCAACCCCACTGAGGAGGGCAGGGACAAGGGACAGGATAGTACCAACTCATGATGTATCCATACTAAGTATGTCCATGATTAATTAAATATAATTTTTAAAATAGCGTATATCTTTTCTATTGCTTACTGTACACATGGTTGGGTGAGTATATAATATGTATGCAAGAGGATGTGTGCCTATATAATAATTGATGCATGAAAATTAACATAATAGGTAATCCTTTGGACTGGCCTGAGGATTCTGATGTTAATAAATTAGTTCATTTCTCTATCACTGTGTTGAGTAAATGTGTCTACTTTTTGGTTGAGACTTACTGTTTAAATGTTTCCTCTTTATATCACATAAGGAGAATATTTTTATAGACATATTAGAAAAATATGCAACATTTTAAAATTAATACTGCCAAATAGATTAATCTATATTAACATTTTCTCTTTTTTGAGATTTTTAATGAAAATATGTACTATTAAAAATAAAAATATTTTTCTGATATTTGTTATTTTACAATTTGCCTATTCATAAACACATGTACTTTATGTTATTTTATAAGTATGTATCTTATCTTTAGTGATTATAGAATAAACTATCACATATACATCAAAGTTTATTTAACATATACTTATCACACAGCTATGCTGTTTCCAAAGTTTTGCTATTTAAAATAACATCAGGATGAATGTCTTTCACTTCTCCTTCTTTTCATTCATTACAGAGTTTTCTTTAACAAAGTAATATGTAGAGTTACCAAGCCAACAGGACTGATCGTGTCAGAAGCTTCTACATGTTTCTGCTTAAATGTCACAATGCAACTGCTTTATGTAATCATGTGTCAATCCTATTCATCATGATAGGCCTGGTTGAGGAAGAAAATCATGTTTAAAAAAAACATTTTTGGCTGGAGGAATGGCTTAGCAGTTAAGGTGTTTGCCTGCAAACCCAAGGACCCATGTTTGACTCCCCAGGACCCACATAAGCTAGATGCACAAGATGGCACATGTGTCTGGAAGCCCTGGCATACCTCTCTCTCTCAAATAAATCAATAAAAATAAAAAGTATTTAAAAAAAAAACATTTGTTTCTGATGCAGTTCTGTAGAAGTTGTCTCAGTATAGAAACAGAATGTATAATAGTCAAGAAGGGGAATTTCAAATCAGATTACTTGATCTTGTATCCTGGCCCCATCACTTTTGAGTTCTAAGCCTTACCCAAACAAAATAGCCTAGTTGTTGTCCAGTTAACTATTTCAGGTTATTCTGAGGATTAAATTACTAGATCTGAAAAGGACTCAGAACAGAACGGGGCACAAATAAATATTTAGCAAACACTCACATAATCATCTTTTCTGAGAATGTAGCTGCATTGTTCATATGCCCTTGCAGTTGCATACTTATGTTCACGAGATCAAAATGTTAGGTAAATTGATTTGTGCATTTTTTTTTGTCTGACTCAAAAACACCTTTAAGATACATGTCTGTCCCTTTTTTACCATCAACTGGACAGAGGCTACTGCAGGCATCTGGAGCAGGTGGAAAAACAGCTAGAAAGAGCACTATGAATGATTATAAATGGCAGAGGACTACATTTCAACTATTCCCACTTGAAGCTGTAGAAAAGAACACCCAAATCACTTCATGAAAATAAAAGCCCTGTCCTCCAACAACCATACTCAATGATCATAATGGAGAGAAATAAATGAATTTTGTAGTACATTTGACATTTTTGTTGTTACTATAACAGCTTTTGGGGACTGATCAAGATACCAAATTATCATTTTCTTATCATATACTATTTTATAAAAAGAAAATTTCATTTTAGAATATAAAGGTTGGGTAGATATAACAAGTCCAGGACCCAAAATTCATGGCAGATAATCTACAACCCAGTAAGACATGAGTCCAAGAGTCATTTGTCTAACTGAGTTGTACTTACCCACCTTTTTATTTTCTTCAATGTCCCATTTTGGCTCTAAGCTACAGTGGTTAATCTTAACATAGCTTAATATGTTTATTCAACTTAAAACTACAAATTCTTCATGGTCTTTCTTAACTTCAGCAGCAAACATTGTTTTTTTTTTTTACATTTACTGAAAATATTTACACCATAAATATCAAATTACTAGCTAAGAAAATCCAAGAGGAAACATTTTTCAAGAAAAAGAAATATTCCAAAGAAAGAGTATTACATTAAAAAATTCCCCATAATGGTACTATGGTTCTGAAATGTCTAGCAGAAAGTTATATGCAACAGGAGTGTATTTCCAAAGCTTCCTCTTGAGTATCATATATGTAAAAGAAAAATGCTCAATTTTGAGCACTGTCCATTTTGCAAAAATAGTATTTGCTGCCAAAGGAATGGAATGAAAAGTTACCAAGCATAAAGATGACTATATATTATGTATTCTAATGTATCAAAATTAAAGTTATATTTCAAGTGACATATTAGAATAAAAAGAATAAATTTATAATAACTATTCTGGCACAAATTTCTTCAAATATAAACCATAAAGCATTTTCCACACGGTTTATTTTGTGAGGCTAGAGTATCCATTGAAAGTGGCTGACATTTTCTTCACAGTACTTGTTCCTCAACCATAACACCTTCTATAATACTATCAAGTGGGTCTCACTGGACATGCTCCCTAATGCTTCCTTGTTATACTTGCAGTCAGTTCCATGTGTCTTGACATAGGACACCACTATCTGCCTACACCATAGAAGAAAACACTGAGAGGTTATAGATCTTGTCCAAGGTCACCCAGGCAGTCATATAGTGCAGTGCAAGCAATTATCCACTACATGATCCGTACCTTCCATTTTCATATATATTCCAAAAATGATCAAAATGACCTATGATCAAGGTCATTAATATAACCATTCAGACATGCCTATGAGAGGAAAATGTGACAAGAGAGATACATATGAATTATTCCCACTATAAGTTATGGAAAAGAACAACTGAATCCTTTATAAAAATAAGTTAGACCCTATTTTGGTAGTTTCAGTGAAAATTCTAGAAAATCAAAATGTGCCTTCCCAGAGAGTATATTGTTTCAGAGTTAAATAAATGAAATAAATTTCAGATATATAAAGTGATTTAGACTTTTGTGCTATGTTTTAACTTCTGAGTGTATTCCCAAGAAACAACTCTAACAAATGTGGTTATATTTACATATAATTTCCCATTTGTTTTCTTCATTCTACTTGATATGCAACTCTGTAAGGAGAAAAAGTGGCTAAAAGTTGATTTAAAAAATCACATAAATATAACAAAAAGTAAACAGTGGTACATTTAAAATTATACCTTGCCGGGCGTGGTGGCGCACGCCTTTAATCCCAGCACTTGGGAGGCAGAGGTAGGAGGATCGCCGTGAGTTTGAGTTCAAGGCCACCCTGAGACTACATAGTTAATTCCAGGTCTGGACCAGAGTGAAACCCTACCTCGAAAAACCAAAAAAAAAAAAAAAAAACAGAAACAATATAAAATTATACCTTGTTGAAAATGAATGGTCCAAACAAGCCGGGCATGGTGGCAATGTCTTTAATCCCAGCACTTGGGAGGCAGAGGTAGGAGGATTGCCATAAGTTCAAGGCCACCCTGAGACTACATAGTGAATTCCAGGTTAGCCTGAGTTAGAGTGAGACCCTACCTCTAAATAAATAAATAAATAAATAAAATTAAAATTAAAAAAAGAAAGAAAAATAGGCCAAACAAAATACTAAGAATTCAGAGAAAGAACTGAAAGGCATTTCAACCTATTTTGTTGTGTGATTTTTCTGTTTGTTTGTTTATGCTTAATTGAACAAATACATAATAACAAAGGAGACAGAAACACTTTCTGTTTTAAAAAAGTTCAACAAATGTGCAGGTGGATATTTTCTTTAATATAAAACATGCCCATAGGAAATAGAAACAAATGAAGAAAGAACTGTAAATATGAGAAATGCTTAAGGGACTGTGGACAGGATTAAGAGAATGAAAAGGATGATAAACCCAACTAAACCATTCTCTTATTAGGATAAAGGGAAGCTCAGATACCCAAAGAGTAAAGACCACCATAGTCATTGAGATTCACACCCTTGCCATGAGTGGCAGTGCATAACTATAGTCCCACCTACTCAAGGGGTGAGGAAAGGGTTCATTTGGGCCAGGAGTTAAAGACCAGCCTAGGCAATATACCAAGACTTTCATCTTGAAAAAAATAATAAAAAAAATTGAAACCCAAAATTTGCATTGAGGTTTTGGCAGTTAAAGTTAAAGAAAGATATAGCTGGCTATGGCATCTTCCCAGATATCACATATGTGTTATTAATTGACTTAAATGGTATGGCACTAAGGAATGGTTAGAAATAACATTCTGAAGTTAGCAAGAGAGAAATGGTGGAGAGAAATGATGAGCCATCAACCCTGAAGCTGCGAAGTACCTAAGCAGCAATCAATTGAAAATGGGAGAGAACTAAGGACCACGCAGAGTTGTGGACTAAAGCAGAAATAGAAAGAAAGGTAAGATTGGGGTTTAGACATTCTGTGAAAGGAGGATCCATCCACTGTGATGAATGTCACAGGTATAGGGTTAAGAGAGAAAGAAAAGAGACAAATATATTTCTGAGACCTAATCCCAGATCCCTCCAGGAGAAATGAGATCATTAGCAGCTAAAGAGGGAGGTTAGAGAACAAGTTAGAAATGGGAGTGAGAAATGATGAGGTCATTTCTGGTCTGCCTGAATAAGAATAGGTCAGACAAACTTGGATTCAAATTCTGATTTAGTATCTTACCGATAGGGAGAAATTAAGCATGGTGTTATTGTCTTTATTTTCGACTCTGAAAAACTGGACTGAATTTAGTCCCTTTTTCATAGCTTTCTTAATGAAATATTTTTTTGCAGTAGTTTTGGGTTTACAGAAAGATTGATGGACTTTACATGGTTGCATCTTACATTTTTATGTACTCTGTACAAATTTCCTCTGTTATAATTCATATATTAGTATGAAAACTTTGTTACAGTTGATGATCCACTATTGATACACAATTACTTACATAGTTGATATCAGCTTCACTCCTTGTATTGTACATTCTATGGGTTTTAATAACTATATAACATGTATAGTGGATAACTATATCATTACCCAGAAATACCCTTATATTCCAATAACACACCCTCTCCCTCCCTTACTGCCACCCCCTGGTGAACACTGACCTTTTTGAGGCAAAGTCTTACTCTAGGCCAGGCTGACCTGAAACTCAGTCTGTAGTCCAGGCTGGCTTTGAACTCATGGTGATCCTCCTACGTCAGCATCCCTCCTAAATGCTGGGATTAAAGCCATGAGCCACCATGTCTGGCTTTTGTTGTTGCTGTTTTTTTGTTTGTTTTTCTTTCTTTCCTTCTTCTTTCTTTTTTCTTTCTTCTTTTTGCCACTAATCTACTTTGGTTTACCTTTTCCAGAATGTCAAATACTTGGAATTACACTATAATTGGCTTCTTTCTCTTAGCATTTAGTTTCCTGGAGTTATTTTATTGTCTTATCAACCAGGAAGGTGGAACAAATGCTAATTGTTATTCTTGGGCAGTAATTGTGGATGAGTGTTCATTTTCTAGGATTTCAGAAAGGAAGTCTCCTATTTCACAGAGTCCTTACTACCTAAACTTGCCACCTCTAACTGGCTTCCTCAGTGTTCTCCCCTGTAAACTGAGAGAGATCTGTGAAAACCTACACCACTTCCACAAGGTCCATTGCAGATGGCAGTCGCTCCATAGGTATTGGTGAGCAAAATGAACACAATGTTGGCATGATGGTCTGGACTGACAGGGCAAAAGGTACTTTAGGTAATGAAGAAGAGGAGAAGGCAATCATGAGGTCAACATTCCTGCCAGAGGAACAACTGGGCAAACTGAGTTAAGCCCCCCTACTTACAGACAGGGACTCAAGCACTTAAAAAAATATTAGTATGTAAAGAATTATATTTCATTAGTGTTTTCAAACAAATCTTTGTTGCCCTTCTCCCCTCCCCTTCTCCATCCTCCTTACCCTTCCTAACTTAGCCTCCTTTCTGCTGTCATGCTCCATGTCTCCTGATGTCCTTTCCCCACTTTTCACCTCTTATCCCCTTCTTGAGGTCTCCTATTTGGACTCACAGCCCATACCCAGTCTATATTCCTATATTTATGTACATACAAACATGAAAATTTAGGACTCAGCACTTTCTAAAGGAAGTTTTCATTTAAAATATTCCCTAGTTTCAACACATTGTAAATTAAGTTTTTGCATATCAGGAAAAGTCTCAAATGAGTTTAAGCAATATATTGAGTATGTTATTCAAATATGTAAAATTTAATATCTAATCATAAGTTTGGGGGACGGTTGTAACTTACTGAAGCCCAATTCAGATCAAAGTTTACTTTACTTTTCCTTTGTATGCAAAACAAATTTTGCCTATCCACACTTCCATCTGGAATAAAATCAACCTTGCAGCTTATGAGTTTTCCTTGAATTTATTTCAAGTAAAGGAGAATTTTTATTAGAAAACTATTGATTTCTCTTTTCCAGCTCATCTCCAAAATATTCAGATCATCCATTTTCATTCCAGTACATTTTCTTGTTGTTTCATTGTTATTTAAACTAATGATAATAACTTCATTGATATTATTATAGCAAAAAAAATAGGAGGAAACTTTCTTTTAAACCAAAACATTTCCTTTATTCATTGCAGACTTTTAAAAGAAGATACTAATATGTCTTGTAATTAAAAACTAATGAACTTTTCACCATGATTTATTTCCATAAATTTAGATTCAGTGGCAAGAAGTTTACACTATTACAGTGCCCAATAGAAGAAGTTTGTATTAAGCCTCAGAAAATGAAAATAAACTCATATTTCAGCAAAGAGGGAAGTTAAATTAAATTCTTGTATTCCTTTTATCTGGAAAGAGAGAGAGGGAGATGGGGAGGGAGGGAGAGGAGGAGGGAGAGAGTAGGGAAGGAAGGGAGGGAGGGAAAGAGGGAGGAAGGGAGAAGGAAAAGAAGGGAGGGAGAGAAGAACCAGATTGCAATGAGGAGTGTCCTCTGTGAGAACAGAGGGCAGATTCTTCCATGGAGCTGCTTTTCTGAAGTCCAAAGCAGTTACAGTCCCATTCCTTGGGGTGCTCACAGCTAAATGAACAGTGAGAAAATAAATAAATAAACAACAAAGTCAGTGGCTCTGATTAATATACTTCTAAACTGCCCTGAAGGATTAAAGATGACTGAACAAAGTAGGAAGAAGAAAAAATAAAGCAGCATTATGAATTGAAAAGAAATAGAAATTCAGCAGATTTAAATAGCTCTTAAATGCAATAGTTAACAGCATAGACTTTGGAATGAGACCACTTAAGAGCTGTGTGAATTAGGAGAATTTATTAAATCTCTATCAAGACCCCCCCTTTTTTTTTTCTAGTTTAAAATATAGCTAGCAGGTTCTAAATTGGACGGAGTTCATACAATATCGCAGTGGCACACAATGAAGGTTTGCTCTTCTCTCTCTCTCTCTCTCTCTCTCTCTCTCTCTTTCTCATATTGGCTTCACCTAATCTTCAAAGACGCCTCTAGAAAGAGGAATAGGGGAAGTAGCAAAAACCTTGTCTTA
The DNA here is from genome assembly GCA_036365145.1 of Orientallactaga sibirica. NCBI lineage: Eukaryota > Metazoa > Chordata > Mammalia > Rodentia > Dipodidae > Orientallactaga > Orientallactaga sibirica. Next base: position 52,470,899 of record JAEOAD010000005.1, read on the forward strand.
ATTTTGGCTACAATGAAACGGAACATAATCTGCAGAATGTGAATCTTTTTTTTTTCACTATTAAAATTCTTTAATGATGATATCTGCACAAGTGATGTCAGGACAGGACAGGACAGTAAACGCAGTGGACACGGCTAGCAGAGAGGCTGTGAGTGAATAAAAAGTTCACACCGCTCCCAGGCTTTAGCTGCTAAGACAGCGCTAGGCCACCTCTTCTGCCTTGTACTCGAACTCTCCCTCCTCCTTCCTCTGCAGTAGCATCCTTGTTCTGCTGGTACTCAGACACCAGGTCATTCGTGTTGCTCTCTGTCTCAATGAACTCCATCTCGTCCATGCCTTCACCCGTGTACCAGTGCAGAAAGGCCTTGCGCCGGAACATGGCTGTGAACTGCTCTGAGACGGGCTTGAACAGCTCCTGGATGGCCGTGCTGTTGCCTGCCGATGAAGGTAATGAAGGTGGCAGACATTTTTAGCTCCCGAGATGGAATGTTGCACACAGCCATTTTCACGTTGTTGGGGATCCATTCAACAAAACAGCTGCTGTTCTTGTGTTGGACATTAAGCATCTGTTCACCCACCTCCTTCATGGGCACGCTGCCCCTGAACACTGCAGACACCGTCAAGTAGGGCCCGTGGCGGGGGTCGAGGGCAGCTATCCTGTTCTTGGCGTCGGACGTCGGCTGGGTGAGGTCAGGCACGGTCAGGGCATGGTACTGCTGGCTGCCCCGGCTGGTCAAGGGAGCAAAACCAGGCATGAAGAAGTGCAAGCGAGGTAAGGGCACCTTGTTCACCACCAGCTTTCACAGGTCAGCATTTAGCCAGCCAGGAAATCACAGACGGGTGGTTACTCCACTCATGGTGGCAAACACCAGGTGGTTCAGGTCAAGTGGATGTGGTCAGCTTGAGGGTTCTGAAGCAGATGTCATAGAGAGCTTCATTATCAATGCAGTAGTTCTCATCTGTGTTTTCAACAAGCTGGTGAACTGAAAGGGTGGCATTGTAGGCGCGACCCTTGTGTCCGGGACCTTGTGGGAGGGTACCACGCTAAAGGTGTTCATGATCCTGTCTCTTCCCTGATCTTGCTGATGAGGAGGGTACCCAGTCCCTCCACCCAGGGAGTGAGTTGGAAGTCTTGCAGGCACTCACAGCTCTCTGCCTCCCTCCTCATAAAGTCTAGAAGCGAGTCAAACAGCTCCACACCTTCTGTGTAGTGCCTCCTGGCCCAGTTGTTCCCAGCCCCACTCTGACAGAAGACGAAGCTGTCTGGCTGAAGATCTGCCCCAAGGTCCCTGAGCGCATGGAATCCATAGTACCAGGCTCAAGGTCCACAAGCATGTGCGGGTACATACTTGCCACCGGTCCCCTCGTTGTAGTACACGTTGATGCGCTCCAGTTGCAGATCGCTATCGGAGTGGTATGTACTGGTGGGATCATTGCCATGCTTGTCGCTGACCACCTCCCAGAACTTAGCACCAACCTGGGTACCGCACTGTCGGGTCTGCAGGTGCACAATCTCCCTTAAGGTGGCGGCTGTGAAACGACTACAGGACGGAAGTAGATACTGAGAAGCAGGCATGCGGAGGGCTGTATGAGAATCTAGACTGGAAAAAAATAACATTACTTAGAATACACAAAATTGAAGTGACAAAATCAGATTAGAAAACATTAAATCTGATAAATAGAATGAAGAGTTAAAATCTTATGTCTTATTCTAATTAATGTCAATTTTTCTGCCATCCCATAATTAAAAAAAAAAAAAACAGAGAGGGTTGGAGAGATGGCTTAGGAGTTAAGGTGCTTGCCTGTAAAGTCTAAGAACCCAGGTTTGATTCCCTATTATCCACAGAAGACAGACGCACAAGATGACATATGTATCTGGAATTTGTTTGCAGTGGTTGGAGGCCCTAGTATGCCAATTCTCTGCCTCTCTCAAATAACATAAATAAATAAATATGTTGAAAACACAGAGAATTCTAAACATAAACAAAAACAAAAAACACCCGCCCTCAACAAAGATAGGGTATGTGACAGAAAGTTCCTCAAAAATGTAGAACTTGGATAAAAAGGTTTTTTATTATTATTATTATTATTATTATTAACAACTTCTATACTTACATACAAAAAAAAACCCACCTGATATTTCCCTCCCCTCCCCCCATTCCACTTTAGAACTCCAATCTCCATCATATCCCCTCCCTCTCTCCATTAGTCTCTCTTTCAATTTGATGTCATCATCTTTTTCTTCTATTTTTAGGGTCTTGAGGAGGTATTGCTAGGCACTGCAAGGTCATGTATATCGATGCCAATTTCTATCTGGGCAGTTGCATTGTAAGAAGTCGTACCCTTCCTTTGGCTCTTCCATTCTATCCGCCCCCTCTTCCGCAATGGTCCCTGAGCCTTGGAGGGTGTGACAGAAGTGTTTCAGTGCTGGGCACTCCTCCATGCCTTCTTCTCAGCACTATGTTGCCTTTTGGGTGATCCCAGTGGTCATCACCATCTGAAAAGAGAAGCTTCTCTAACCAGAAGTGAGAGTAGCGTTAATATGTGAATATGAACATTAAGTGTAGTGCTTTCAGGGCAGCTTGGTGGGAATAATATATACATTTAGTCAGACAAGCACAGGCTTTATACCCCTAAGGCTCATGACCTCCCCTACCATAGACTTTTGCTTAGGTTTTTCAGTACCAAGTATGTATTCCCTCCCATAGAGAGGGCCTTCAGTCCAGTTATGGAGCAGTTGATTACCCCAAGAGTAGACATGCCACTATTGCACCCATTCAGTCATTGGGCCTGTCTGGCCAAACTTGAATATTTAGCGTCCACTGTTTTCACTGCTGTCTCCCATACGCTGCATTCAGTGCAGCTTTTTCCAGCTTTCAGTTGGCTGGTCTACAGGGAGAAGGTTTTCTTCTCCACACCAGCTTGCTTTCTCAGTGACATTGCCTCTCAGGCAAGAGATGTCTTCAGCAATAGGGTCTTACTATCTGTTTCTCAATGGAAACCAAGGGCTTTGGTAAAAGCCTTTAATGTTTTGGAGGCTACCGGGACCTCCTTGGCCAACAACTCACTGGAAGGTATCCCATCCCAGGTACTGAAAATTTTCTAGTAACAGTCTATAGCTTCTAGATGTGCCATTATTCAAAAAAGCAATTTTACATAAGTCTTATTCACAATATCTTGAATTTAGATTGACCCTCCCCTGCCCTTCTTTTATGCATTCTCTTCCCATGGCCTCGCTTAGGCCATTCCCCTCCCTGTAATCAGTTCTTCTACTTACTACATTTGTTGTTTTATCTACTACACTTTCATTAATTTCTAAAACAGACTAATGAATTAAAATTGTGTAATATTTTCTTCATGTATGGGGAAAGATAGTCATAAATGTAGTCACACAAATTTAAAAAACATTATCACTCCAAGGGATATTGTAGTATATTAATATATATTCTAAGTTAAAATAAGAAAGTCTATCTGGGGAAATTCCATTAAATTCCCTGCTTAGCATAGGCTGTCCCAAAGCTGACCCTGGGATAAAGAACTATGCAGAAGTTGATTTAGGAAGGAAAAAGAGAATACAGCCATTTGATCAGATTTTCCAATTCAGGACAGTGCTCAGTTAAGTGTCAGCTGAAAAATAGGTCAGACCTCTTTGCACCATCTCCTCAGCAAACAGAGAAAGCATTTGTCTATGGGCTTCTGTCCTACCTCAAGCCAAGGCCATATTGTGGTAAGCTAGCTTACCTAAATCTTGGGTTGCACATGCATGAATAATTAACAATATATGTCAATCAGGCAAGGCTGTAGCTACAATAGAGAAGACTATAGGCAAAGCAAGAGTTGTGGGGTATGAGCCCCTGAGAAGCCATTGTCATTTGCTCATACATAAGTCCCCTCTCTGAAATGAGCTAGAATTAGAAATGCCAAAGAATCTGCCGTGGAGCACAGGAGAGTTCTGACACATCCCTCTCCAAGCCATGCTGCACACCATTCCATACTCACTTTTGAGACAGCTTTCATTGTGTCTCTTTACTATTTTGAACTCAGCTGATCTGAGGCTAAAACCTGCTAGTGGCTTACTATTACCTACCAAACAAGACCAAACTCTTCCATATGGCAGTCATGGCCCCTCTCACTGTCATCATTTCCTCACATGAAGAAATAATATATCTACATATGTAATATGTATATATATATATATATATATATATATATATATATATATATATATATGCATTTTTACTAGTATCAATACTTCCTGAGATTAGAACCTATGATATGGCTAAGTCTGCAACATCACATAGCATATTTATAAAAGGTTTGGGAGCCACATATTGGCACTGCTACATATACTGAATAGAAATGAGTATGTTATTACTAATATATAAATTAGCATACATATCTTTGAGCAACATATATCATTACTACAGTTAACTGCTTGCTAAAGTATTTTTTAGAACTGCATTAGACATGTCAACTAGGACCTGTACCACACTCACAATCACTTCTGAGTAAACTGTCCAGTCAACTTGCTGGTCATATTGTACTGTGTATTGTCTGGGTTAGTGAGACAGACAAACCCACTGTACATGCAAGGTCAACAAGGGTTAGGAATTTAAGATGGTACTCGTTGTTCTGACTTGGCCAATCAGATGTAACATGTCACACACAGTCCAATGCAGAGGGAGCAAGTTTAAGGACTACTCTCAGTTGCTGTTACCCATAGACACCCAGGCAATGATATGCAAAAGTCAGAGGATTAGAACTTAGATGCAGGAAAGGGATAGGAGCATATTGTTATTGGCATATCAAAGAGGCTTGGAAAATGGGGATCAACATTGAAGAGGTAAGAAAGAAGAGAGGCCAAAGTTGGGATCTGAGGAATACTGATATTTGGGTGGATAGATAGTCAAGGGAGTCCTTGCAGAGAATCATGGTCAGTATATATTTTGTGAAATATTTAAATGTTTCAAACAGCAGAGAACCAGTCAGACAATTTAAAATAACACATACTGAAGAACTTAGGGCATAATAGTAAATAACAAAGAAACATCTCTTTATTTTTACCTCTGTTTCTGACACTCCTGTATGAAGGTATGAAGGAGACTTGGAGAGGACATCCTTGAATAAAGAGACCAAAGATGCTTTGCTCGTTTTTCTAAGCTCTTCTCCTTAAGATTAATACAATAAGTAGACTTTTCTCATAGTTAAAAGTTGAATTATAATTAACAATAAATTGCATAGTATATTTGAACATAACAAGAAATCAGCTCTGTATTAATATGGGAAAATAATCTGGGTATCAGGAATATCACTACTCTAAAGTTATTCTGGGCCATTTGTGTGTGTGTGTGTGTGTGTGTGTGTGTGAAATCAAAAGTCTGTGTGCATTCTAGCATCCTGTCCTCATCTTTACCCCAGAAAAACAAGCCCACTGGAGCAATAATCAGATGTAAACAACTAACTTCAAGAAGGAATGTTACAGAGGCCACAGTAAAAAATTTTGATGCTAGCTTATTATTTCAGACCACATGTGTTTTAGTTACATGAGTTTGGAAGACATTCTGATGATGTTTCTTCAGATTTAGAAGTCTTTTCTCCCCTCCTATTGCTGTCAGTATACTTTCTGCATGTTAATAAGCATCTTCCTATCTCATATGAGCCTCAATTTTAGACAAATTACAAAGCCACCAATTAGCAATTTGCTGAAGAATGGAGAATCTTCTAATTCTCGTGTTTCTGCCCTTGCACCAAGCTCAAAAGAGATGAATCTGATGAAAATGAGTATGTCCCTCCCCAATGCACAAGTTCCATAAGCATGCCCTGCCATTTTCCCCATGCTTTCTATTTAGAACAATGCATGCCTCCATTTCTATTAGAGAATATATACTTTCATTCAGTAGTACCTAGAAAGACTAAGTTTTACACTCATTTCAGATACTTTGAATATATTATGGTGCTCTATAATTACCTTCCAAAATTTTCAGAGTGGACAATGGGATGCTATATTTCCATAATCTATTTTCTTTTAACAGTGAAAGCCAAAAATTGTTTTTTTTCTTCTATAGTTTTGTCCATTTTAAATAAAGGCCTTTTTTCTCCTCTACATAAATCTAGGGACATTGTAACTGTTGCCAGGAGAAATAAATTACAGTGTTAAGCTACAAATCTCTAGGTTTAAAGGTTCACCTTCCTTCAACATTATTTGAAAGAAAAAATGCTACATTTCAGCCAGCAGAGAAGGCAGGTTCTTGGGTATGCTCTCCATTATTAAGCTCACTTCTCTGTTTATGAATGCCTAAAGGGGTCTCATGACTCTTTACAAAAGAGGTCTCGTGACTCTTTACAAAAGAGGTGTAGCTTGAAATCTTTGGGCATTGACCTCAATGAACAGCAAAGGGATTAAAACTGGGGGATTTCATATTTTCTCACCATTATTTGCATATGTTTTCCCCACTTCATGCATAGTAATTTCAATGTGCATATAATTTTACTGTACATGTTCAATTGAAAATCCAAAACCTTGTCTTTTTTTGGAACTAGAGTATTTTCAAATGTGTTGAGTCTATAAATAGTTTGGAAAAGGCAATAATTTTATATTGGTTTTGCATCCTTTCCAAAATGAACCCATTACTCATTTATATTATAGTGATCAAAGCTGAAATATATTCACAAATGTGCACATACTTTTAGCACAAACTCTGTGGGGCAAAATTCAGGTGTATAGTAGGCAGTTCTTTACTTGAACAGCCTCTGTTTAACATACCTGACTTAAAGAGTATGTTCTAATCTGCAGTACATTAAACATGTTTGTAGACATCTTATTTTGTGGCAGAAGTTGATTCAGGCTCTCTCCATCCAATGTATAGGCAACTGAACCAAGCATTTAGCTTCAGAGACAACCAATGTTAGCATAAAACATGGACTTAAAGAAGACTGACTTACCAGCAATCAAGTCATTGACATGCAAATGATGAATTGGAGAATGTTGATTTTAAAAAAAGGACCTGAAGTTTACAGTTATGAGATACTGAAATAGATTGAAGGTAGGTACTGAGAGACTCATATGAACGATTTATGTGAGAAGTGGCAAGACAGCAGTTAGTAAATGGAACAAAGCAAAGGCACTCCATTTACTAAATGTGTAGCCATAAACTAATGAGGTAATGGTGATGGGATATATTCATGAAACACTGATTAAACAATATATAATAATATGGAGGTTATGATCCTGATAAACCCAACCAAGATAAAACAATGAAATAAAAACAAAATATATAACAACCATAGAAGAGAGATTATGAGAAACTTGAATAGTAATTACTCTCTATATCTTCCAAGTGCATAGTATTTAATAAGTGTTTACTAGGTGTGCAAATAAATACATAGTGGCTTTATGATTACATAAACCAAAAAATTATCCTAAAATATTTGTAAGATCATTGTGGGAGATAATATAAAAAGATTGCAGGATCACCGATAGCTAATAGATAGATCTTACTTCACACAGATGGTTATCTACCTGATATGATCAAGGATCCATTCTCTAGTGTTTTGCCTTGAAGATTCTATGAGCAGATCTCCATTAGCTCAGCAGAAGAAAGCAAAGGGTGGTGTAGTCCATCCTGGGATCATACAGATAACAGCATTAAAATTATTTTCCTTTAAGTCAACAAATCAGCTATTTTGCATTTGTAGAACATACTGGAGTTAATGCCACTGGCTGAGCAAACTTTTCAAGTCAGTAAAGGTCTCAAGCTGCTGTTAAATATTCTACAAAAACCTTAATGTATATAGTTGTCACTCATGAGTTAGAAGTTCTCATGGGGTATCTCTCTGCCTATGTAATACTTTCCAGCTAAAATAATTTTGCAAGAAGGTCACTCATTCTACAAGAGAGTACCAGATCTTATCATCTCACTGAGACTGATGAAGTATATATATCTGAACTGACTAGATTAGACTACCACCAACATCTGTATTTGGGATTAATACTTCTTGTGGTCTTGTGCCTTGTAGAATAGCTGGAACTCCTCACTATCTATGTCTAGACCCTGGTTTGTCCTTGGACTTTGCATCTTCATTGATGCCCATACTTGTCATGACAATCTGACTAATCCTTCCAGTTTGTCATACTTGGTCCATGGTACACTTGGCTCTTAGTATCTACACACTCTGCATATTACATTTAACCAAGTACTGGTTGAATATATTTGAAAAAAATACAGTAATACTGAATATCCATACTCTTCTTATATATTAATATTATAAAGTATATAAATTATATTATAAATTATATATTATAAATTATAAATTATATAAATTAATATCATAAACAATATAACATAACCAGTATCTGCATAGCATTTACATTGTATTAGGTTTTACAAGTAATTTTGAGATGATTTAAAGAATCAAGAGGATATGTAATCAATAAGACATATGTAAAACTACTTTTTTGATTAAGGTCACGTCTAGAAGATGTAGACTGTTACTAGAAAATTTTCAGTACCTGGGATGGAACTCCTTCCAGTGAGATGTTGGCCAAGGAGGTCCCGGTAGCCTCCAAAACATTAAGGCTTTTGCCAAAGCCCTTGGTTTCCCTAGAGAAATAGATAGTAAGACCCTATTGCTGAAGACATCTCATGCCTGAGAGGCAAGGACACTGAGAAAGCAAGCTGGTGCTGAGCAGAAAACCTTCTCCCTGTAGACCAGCCAACTGAAAGCTGGAAAAAGCTGCACTGCACGCAGCGTATGGGAGACAGAAGCCATCAACAGTGAAAATAGTGGATGCTGAATATTCAAGCTTGGCCAGACAGGCCCAATGACTGAACAGGTGCAATAGTGGCGTGTCTACTCTTGGGGTAACCAACTGCTCCATAATTGGACTGAAGGCCCTCTCACGGGAGGGAATACATACCCGGTACTGAAAACCTAAGTAAAAGTCTATGGTAGGTGAGGTCATGAGCCTTGGGGGTATAAGCCTGCTCATGTCTGACTAAATGTATATATTATTCCCACCAAGCTGCCCTGGGGACACTACACTAAATGTTCATGTCCACATATTAACGCTATTCTCACTTCTGGCTAGAGAAGCTTCTCTTTTCAGATGGTGATGACCACTGGGACGACACAAAAGGCAACATAGTGCTGAGAAGAAGGGATGGAGGAGTGCCTAGCACTGAAACACCTCTGTCACATCCTCCAGTGGCTCAGGGACCATTGCAGAAGAGGGGGCAGATAGAATGGAAGAGCCAAAGGAAGGATATGACCTCTTACTATGCAGCTGCCCAGACAGAAATTGGCCTCGATATCCATGATCTTGCAGTGCATAGCAATACCTTTGCAAGACCCTCAAAATAGAAGAGAAAGATGATGTCATCAAATTAGGAGAGAGACTAATGGAGAAAGGGAGGGGATATGATGGAGACTGGAGTTCTAAAGTGGAATGGGGGAGGGGAGGGAAATATCAGGTGGGGTTTTTTTTTGGTATGTAAGATTAAAAATCAATAAAAATTAAAAAAAAAAGAGGATATGTATAGCTTACATGAATATTTCAAATCATCTTATATGAGTCTTAATTAGTGTCATATTTTAGTGTCCATGGAAAGTCCTGAAACAAGTGCCCCTCAGTTACTCATAGACCCTGTACTTGCTTCCCAGTTTAAATCAACTAACTGTTAGAACAGAAGTCTATTCTCTACCCTGATACTCCAGCCAAATTTTCAGCTGACTTTTCTTGTCCTTACATCTCAGAGATCCATGACTTCCTACCCATCATTGAATAATTTCCAGTCTTTTCCCTCATGTCTAAAAACTTTTCTGATCTTTGACCAAACCCTACAGCAACTTTTCCTGGCAGATAACTCTCAGTTCACCAATCAAGCTTGCATACAATATGAGAGAGTGTTCTATTTTTTTTTTAAGTAATCCATACCATGTGAGTCAGAAATGTCTGGAAGTTTTTTATTCAAAATACAGCCAAGCACATTAGCATCATCTGGGACCCTGTTATCTATGCTGCATCTCAGGTCTTAGTCTATCCTTTCTGAGCCAACCTCTCCAGAGTGGTGTACAGGAACTTATGCTTAAATTAGCCCTCCTGTTGCTCCTTCTGTTGATAAAGTTGAAAGAACACCATCAATTGTACTTTGTAAAAGTGTACATTCTCTTGCCCTATCTTGTCTGCACCAATAGCATAGATTCCATGTGACGCTTCCCCATAGAAGATACAGGCTGCCTAGTCTCAAATGCCAGCTCTGACCCAAACATCTGTATAGCCTTCGACAAAGCTACTTAACTGCTCTGTACTTTGATTTTTTACAGTTTATCAACTTAAAAAAAAAAACTCTCTTTCTGGGTTTATTAAGAGTATTAAATTAAAGCTAGACATGGTGGTACACACTGTTAATCCCAGCACTCGGGAGGCAGAGGTAGGAGGATCACTGTGAGTTCAAGGCCACCCTGAGATTACATAGTGAATTCAAGGTTAGCCTGGGCTAGAGCATGACCCTATGTAGAAAAGCAAAAAAAAAAAAAAAAAAAAAGTATAAATTAGGTAGTACCTGCAAAGTGCTTAGCCTATTTCCTAGTACAAAGTAAATTACTCAGTAAATGTTTACCTTTGTATTTCATTAATATTGTTGACTATAATGACTAATAATGAGTAATTATGTTACTTTTCTCCATAGACAGGAAAATATGCATATTTGAGAGATATTTTCTGGTAATAATACCTTATATCAAAGGAATAACTCCAGGAGGGATGAGAAAATGAGTTATTATTTAATACATACAGAGTTTTAGTTTGGGAAGACCTGAACTACACACTTGAAAATGGACAAGGATAAATAAAGCATGCACAGAAAAATGATAAATTTGTGTCATATATTTTGGACCATGAGTTCATAAAGTTGCAGAAATAACTCTAAAGGATCATATCAAGATGTTGACTGGGGTTATGGCATTAACTTTTCTTGTGAGACATAAACAAATGTCTATTCCTCCCCAGATAAGGTATCAAGGACTAACTAGTTTGGTGAACCAATGAATTTAACTGGGGATACTTACAGAAGCATGGGTGAGGGGTTACTTACAGGAGCATGGGAAACTTACAGGGAGCTACACCACCAACCTCTCCACCCCCAGCAATCATGAAGTGCTTATATACCTTCTAGCAAAATGGGGTCATGTGTCTCCTATGAAGGAATGTTAGTAGGTCAAATATTGTGAGAGTGTCATGCAGCTAATCACAGTTGTTCTGCTTTTGAGATGACAATGGCCATACCATTCTTGGAACACAGTGTTCTACAGTACAAATATATGTGGACCAATGAAAACAATGAGCATGCAACTGAAAAATATATATATACTGTTGAAGCTTTGTATAACACTTAATTTCTTCTAGGCTTAAAAAGAAATATCAAGTTGACAACCAAGTGCACATTGTTTATGAAGCTCAGCCCCAGAACTCATTTTCTGTCTGGACTGCTAAGACATCAATTGGAAGATTTACTAGAAGATAAACTGAAAGCAAATATTTAGGAACTCTAAAAGAGGAGCCTGTGGTTAACTATCTACTTATATATAAGGACTTATAATAGAGAAGTTATCATGGAATGCTTTTGATTGCCAGGGCTCTTTAGTATTATCTTAGTTTTCATTATCACACAAGGATATCAGGTCCCTTTTATAAACAAAACACTTAGCATAAAAAAACTAGGTAATGGTCCTGGAGATGGGGGCTAGACAGACAGTTAAGTAGCACTCAGGGTTTAGGTGATTCATCTCACTTGCTAGCCTTTTGCTTTTCAATGTATCAGAGCTTGCCAACCCAAGGACATCAAATTAATAAGAGGCTCTGTAATTCAGAGCCTCAAAATTGAACCTGGCAACCATCCTCTAATGAAAATAGGTAACTGAACAATTAGCAGGGAGAGATATGCCACAAAGTAATCCAAATTAGTGTTCCCACATTTGGACAGTTCCAAACACAAGACATGCCAACTAGATGTGTGATAGACTATATTTTACTTGCTATGAGTACAAGATCTAGAGAATGCACCGCTCATTTGAGTCCAAGTCTGTACAATCTTACTATATGGCTGTCTGTATGTCTCTATTTCTTAAATTTTAGAAATTTAAAGAAAATTTAAATTTAATATAAATGTAAAGAAAGACTTACAAAGTATCAGAAGTATTTGGCTTCAAGATGCTACTCCCAGTACGGAAAGCAGTTGCTTCCCACAATGATCTGTTGATCAGAGAGACCTACAAAGTCCCCAAAACAAGACAGGCTTCTGTCAAAGTACTTGGTTACCCACCTGAAGACACCATATGCTGCCAGCACAGAACACTGAGAGATGTGGCTGGAATCCCCAGACAGTTAGCTCATGTAGTGCTGGAAACTATGCACTACATGAGCTACTGGGCAAATGTGGCCAAGACCTGGGGTCTAAGCTACTCAGAAGTAAACACCCTGACAAGATGACACACAGTGCAATAGTGTCACACAGCCTTGGTAGGAAACCAATAGCTTTCTAATTGGCTAAGCGATCCACTCAGTGGAAAGGAACTCATATCTGAAGTGGGGAACCAGGTCAGAATCCTATGTAGACAAAAATTATGCTCTCTAATGTCAAGCTCCCAGTAACCTTTGTCTAATAGAAGGACTACCTCCATCAAATTCTGCCTAAATAATGCTTATCCTACATAACCTAAGCTGACTTCGCTCTCCATTGGAGAATATGATTTTCTTTTTCAGAAGGTAGCAAGACCTGAGTAGATAAACTACCCCCCACACTTCTGCCAAGCACCAGCTGAAACCACAGAGGAACTGGGGAGACGAGTAAGGGTGCTACTTCTATGGTGAAGAAGACAGACCCTGAGGATACTCAACACCTAAAAAAGCAGAAATCCAGAGGCTCCTAAGAGCTCATCACTGAAGTATACTTAAAACACACCCACCAAGGCTCAGGGAATTTTGCAGAAGAGGAGGTAGAAAGATTGTAAGAGCCACACGTTGGGAAATCATGCTCAGAGGCATTGTCTCTACCCAATAACTGACTGCTGCTCCCACAATACATATCCACAATCCCATGTGAAATACCAGCAACCCCACTGATGAGGGCCCCCAGTGAAATGCTGGCAGACACAAAGGAAAAGATGGTACCAACATATGATGTATCCCTATTGAGTATGACCATAATTAATAAATTTTAAAATCAGAAGTGTAGGTCTTGCTAATAGCTGATGAAATGAGAGATACCTCTTAGGTTCTCAAAAGCCAAATCATAAATGAAAAAAAAATATTTCTATCCTTGATTAACTAATTTTATGCTTATAATTAAAAATAAACCCTAGGGCCAACTCAATTATAGACTTCAACTAGACTTTTTCAATTCTCCCTGCCAGAACTTACATGCTAACAGTTTGATAAAGGAAGAGGAATGCTGATTTTTAGACATTACTAACGATTACTTCAGTCACTACTGTTCATTTATACCAAATTTGACATTCAACCAGTAAGGCAGGAGACACTCATAAAAGGTATACAAATTGGAAGGGAAGAGATCAAATTATCATTATTTGCAGATGTATGTATGGTTCTATACATAAAAGACCCTACGCACTCTACCAGGAAACTGTTAGAGCTGATAAATACTTTTAGCAATGTAGCAGGATACAAAATAATCACATAGAAATCAGTAGCTTTTCTATATACTAACAACAAACATGGAGAGGATGAAATCAGGAAATCTCTCCCATTCACAATTGCCTCAAAAAAAAAGTACCTTGGAATAAACTTAAACAAGGAAGTGAAGGATCTCTACAATGAGAACTTTAAAACACTCAAGTGAGAGATTACAGAAGACACAAGGAAATGGAAAGACATCCCATGGTCTTGGATTGGAAGAATCAATATTTTGTGAAAATGTCAGTCTTACTAAAAGCAATCTACACATGTAATATAATCCCCATTAAAATTCTAATAGCATTCTTCACAGAAATAGTAAAAACAATCCTAAAATTCATCTGGAAACACAAAACACCTCAAATATCCCAAAAAAGTGTCCAAAACAATTTTGGGCAACAAAATCAGGCTGGTGGTATCACCATACCCAATTTTAAGTTATATTACAAAGCCATAGTAACAAAAACAGCATGGTACTAGCACATGGACAGACATGTAGAACAATGGAATAGAATAGAAGACCCAAATATTAATCCAGGCAGGTACAGCCACCAGATTTTTGACAAAAATGCCAAAAATATTCATTGGAGCAAAGATAGCCTCTTTAACAAGTGGTGCTGGGAAAACTGGACATCTGTATGTAAAAGGATAAACATAGATCCTTGTCTCTCTCCATGCACAAGAATCAAGTCCAAGTGGATCAGAGACCTTAAATCAGATCTGAAACTCTGAAACTGCTAGAGGAAAAGACAGGGGGAAACCCTTCAACATATTGGCATAAACAATGACTTTCTGAATAAAACCCCAATTTCTCAGGAAATAAAACCACTAATCAACTACTGGGATCTCAGGAAATTACAAAGCTTTTGTGCAGCAAAGGACACTGTGAATAGAGCAAAGAGACAACCTACAGAATGGGAGGAAATCTTTGCCAGCTATACATCTGACAGAGGATTAATATCCAGAATATACAAAGAACTCAAAAAAACATAATAATAAGAAATCAAACAACCCAGTTAAAAAATGGGCTATGGAACTAAATAGAGAGTTCTCAGAAGAAGAAATACAGATAGCATATAAATATCTAAAAAAGTGTTCTACATCCTTAGCTATCAGGGAAATGCAAATTAAAACTACTTTGAGATTCCATCTCACTCCTGTCAGAATGGCTACCATCAAGAAAACAAATGACAATAAGTATTGGTGAGGATGCAGAAAAAGAGGAACATTTCTACACTGTTGGTGGGAATGTAATCTGTTTCATCCATTGTGGAAATCAGTGTGGAGGTTCTTGAGACAGCTTAAAATATATTTACCATATGATCCAGCTATAGCACTCTTAGGCATATATCTGAAGGACTCTTCTCACTACCTTAGAGATACTTGCACAACCATGTTTATTGATGCTCTATTCACATTAGCTCGGAAACAGAACCAGCCTAAATGTCCCTCCACAGATGAATGGATAATAAAGATGTGGTACATTTATGCAATGGAGTTCTATTCAGCAGTAAAGAAAAATGAAATTATGAAATTTGCAGGGAAATGGATGGATCTGGAAAGGATTATTCTAAGTGACGTAACCCAGACCCAGAAGCCAAACCTTGCATGTTCTCTCTCATGTGTGGATCTTAGCTACAAATGTATAGACTTGTAGCAGAAGCCAGTAAGCTGGAAAAAGGCTATGAGGGAGGAAAGGGAAGGACTTAAGGGGATGGTATTGTATATATGTAAGTAGAAGAAC
Organism: Orientallactaga sibirica; assembly: GCA_036365145.1. NCBI lineage: Eukaryota > Metazoa > Chordata > Mammalia > Rodentia > Dipodidae > Orientallactaga > Orientallactaga sibirica. The sequence goes on from JAEOAD010000005.1 coordinate 52,486,333, forward strand.
AGATTACAGGGAGGGGAAAGGCCTAAGCGAGGCCAAGGGAAGAGAATGTGTAAAAGAAGGGTAGGGCGACGGTCAATCAAAATTCAAGATATTCTGAATAAGATTCATGTAAACCTATTTTTTGAATCATGGCACATCCAGAAGCTATAGATTGTTACTAGAAAATTTTCAGTGCCTTGGATGGGTTACCTTCCAGTGAGTTGTTGGCCAGGGAGGTCCCTGTAGCCTATAAAACATTAAAGGTTATTGCCAAGGCCCTTGGTTTACATTGAGAAACAGATGGTAAGACCCTATTGCTGAAGACCTTTCTTGCCTGAGTGTCAAGGTCACTGAGAAATCAAGCTGGTGCTGAGCAGAAAACCTCCTCCCTGTAAACCAGCCAACTGAAAGCTGGAAAAAGCTGCACTTCATGCAGCCATATGGGAGTCAGAAATCATCAGCAATGAAAACAGTGGACACTGGAAACCTCAGGTTTGGCCACACAGATCTAATGTGTGCTCTTGGGGAAACCAACTGCTCCCTAATTGGACTGAAGGCCCTCTCTATGGGAGGGAATACATGCCTGGTACTGAAAAAACTAATGAAAAGTCTATGGAGAAGGAGGTCATGAGCCTTAGGTGTATAAAGCCTGCTCATGTCTGGCTAAATATGTATACTATTCCCACCAAACTGCCCTGAAAGCACTACATTAAATGTTCATATTCACATATTAATGCTACTCTGACTTCTGGTTAGAGAAGCTTCTCTTTTCAGATGGAGATGACCACTGGGATGACCCAAAAGGTAACAACGTGTTGAGAAGAGGGGATGGAGGAGTGTCCAGCACTGAGAAATCTCTGTCATACCCTCTAAGGCTCAGGGTCCATTGTGGAAGAGGGGGCGGAAAGAATGTAAGAGCCAAAGGAAGGATACGACTCCTTACAATGCAACTGTCCAGACAGAAATTGGCCTAGATATCCATGACCTCACAGTGCCTAGCAATACCTTCACAAAACCCTCATAATAGGAGAAAAAGATGATGACATCAAATTGAAAGGGAGATTAATGGAGAGAGGGAGGGGATATGATGGAGAGAGGAGTTCTGAAGGGGAATGGGGGGAGGGGAGGGAAATATCATGCGTTTTTTGTATGTAAGTATAGAAGTTGTCAATAAAAAAATAGAATATTCAAGATCTATGGGACAAAAGTCAAACTGAAAAATATACATAACTAGAGTCACAGAACAAGAGACTTCCAAAATCAGTGAGAGATATTACACTAATTTTCTATTTTTGCTGTAACAAATAGCAAAAACAAATGCTTAAACAATGTAGAGTTATTACACAGTTTGGAGACCAACTCAAAAGAGTTTTCATTGGACTAAAATCAAAGTTACACTAAGATAGTGTCATATCCTGGAGATCTTAAGATACCATTTTTCTTCCTGCCTTTCCTAGTTCCCAGCAGCTGCCACATTTCATCACATGTTATCACTTCCATCTTCAATTGTAATAATGAGATCCTTGCCCAAGTCTTAACACTGGCATAACACTGACCTCTCTGCATCCCTGTTTAACATTTAAGGATGGCTGTGATTTTACTGGTCTCAGAGAGTTAAAACAGAAAATCTCTCCATATTAAAGTCAGCTGGGTAATAACCTTAATTTCATGAGGACTCTTAGTTGCCACTTGCCATATACAAATCATAATTAAAATTCCAACATAATCTTTTAGAATTTAAAATCTAGACTTGATATGAAACATCTATAATAGCCCAAATAATTTTGAAAGCAGAAAATGTAGGAAAGTTTCTTCAATACGATTTTTCTTTAAGATTTGCTAAACAAAGCTAAAACTTCTCTTTTATACTTATATTTGTTCCAATTGAACTTCTCACTCCCAAAGGAAGAGGTTTGTAATAAAAAAAATGGCTAGAGGTACATCTCAATGGTAGAGCAATGCTTAACATGCTTAAGATCCTAGTTTAAATCCCTTATGCTAAATACATGCACACACACACACACAGTAGGAGAAAAATATTTTTCTTCCACTGTTATAGACTGAGTGATGCATATGATTTTATCTTCTGCCTGTATTTCTCTTCATAATTCTTAGCACTACCACCTAGAAAGCAAAGACAGAAACCTTGCCCTCTCCCCACCCCTTTAGCATTCAATCCCTTCCTAAAACTTAGTGATACTACCTTATAATAATATATAATAACTAGCTAAGGTGTCAAATTTTGTCAATTCACAGAGCACATTATTGGTTCATTTGAAAGACTCATGGTGATGAACAAGGTTTACTCAATACCCAATGAACTCCCTGTGAATTACTTCTCTGGTCACATTGTTTCCCTGATGGTCTTTTGCCATGTTGGATTCCCTGTGTACTGGGTATGAAAGTCTTGGAATCAAGGATCAGGACCTTTTCTATTCTGGAAGCATCACATAACCAATCATAAATTTACTATGTTTATTTATTACTTTCCATTATTGAGAACACACACTCTTCACTTCTGGACATGAACTCTAACTGTGATAATTACATTTGATTATGATAAGAAAATCAACATTTCAGTCCTTAGCTAGGAGATCACATAGAAGTCATGGTATGGGACCTGGTAAGGTAAAGAAGTGAGCTTCTGAAATTCACACACCTGCACTGAATATTTAGAAAATATTATTATGTGGTAAGCATTGTGCTAATACACCAATCTATGCAAATTAAGCACAATAGCTTTTGGACTGGGGTAATAACTGAATTTGCCAAAGAGGAAAAGGGAAGAAACAGTTTTTGTAGCAAGCTCTTGACACTTGTTAGACTGATAATGTGAAAGCAGTAGCTTGTTTATGCCCTTCTAAATATTAAGGACAGAGCTAATAAGTCATCAATTACAAACATAAATACTTAAAGTCATTGTGATCAGTGCTCTGAAGAAAAATGCTATACATATTTAGGGACCTAATAGAGGATCTATCTTGCCCTCTTCCCCCACCCCCATCCCGGGTAACCTAGTGAAAGCTTCCTCTGGAAAGACCACTGAAAGAAGCCCTAAAAGCCAGAGTTACAAGACAAAGGACATGGTCAAGGGAGAGAACCAACTGCACGCAGGCACCAAACCCTGAGGTGGGAAGAAGCTGGAGTTATCAATGAAGCAGAAGACTGGGGTGACTAGAGCAGGGTGAGCTGGGACAGTGAGGAGTGGTAAGGACAGAGAGACAGACTGGCAGGATGAGGAACCCCCTGCTTTTAAGGCATGTTAACATGATGCAAGCATCTTTGCAGATTATCAAATCAAATGAATCATTTCCTTACTTGACCACTTTTCTGGAAGAATCAAAATTAGTACATCACAGATAATACAATAGCTGTTTTGTTTCTGTGAAGACCAAAGCAACCAGTATAGGATAGAGGGAAATGGTAAGCTCCCTTCTTTCTCCACAGCTCTATTTCTATGCTAACATTGTGTTTGCATTGCTAAACACTTCCTCTTTATAGGAGGTAGGGAAATTAACAAGCGCTGCAGCAGAAATATGAGAGTCATTACTGCTGATTAAATGATAATTTTCTGGAGCAACATTATGCATCAGAAAAGAAAATAATGAGGTCACTTGAATTTATGGAGCCCGCAGCAGCTGGGAGAATTTCTCTTACTTGCTATTCAACAGATTCCATGCCAAGTATTGAGATGGATCATATGGATGTTGAGACAGGCACAGGTTAAAACATGGGCACCTTGGCAAAGACCCTTATGTCATTGTAATCAGCCTGATGGAAGAAATAAATAACACTAGTAAAAACAACAAAAAGTGTTTGCACATATTTTCTAGTCTACCCATTACTAGAAGCCAAAAAAAGAGATATAAAAAGAAAGGAGAAGAGAACACATGCAATTTTGGTCTTTCTGAGTTTGAGTCACTTCTGTTAATATGATTCTTTCCAGACCCATTCATTTCCTTACAAATTTTTAAATTTAATTTTCCTGTACTGTTGAATAGAATTCCATGCTGTATATGAACCACCATGGTGTCACTATCTATTCATTTCTCCTGGGCATCTAGGCCATCCAGTTCTTAGCTATTATAAATGGAGTGGTAATAAACATAAATGTGACATGTAAACAGAAGGAGGGAAAATACAGAGGGGGCAAGAAATTTAGGGAGTAAAGGGGAGGGGAGCAAGATGGGAAAAGGACTCAACAAAAAATAAATTGTGTTTGAAAGTGCCAAAAAAATTAAGAAAAAAAGAGACATAGAAAAGAAATGAAATAAGATTATCTATTGGGTAAAATGCAGAGTAAAAGAAGTTGTAGTATAACACGTAAAAGACAATAGAAATAGGAGTTGAAGAAAAGCCAGTTTGACAGAGAATCATTCATTTATCCAATGTGTGATTTTGCTATGGCTGACCTTGCAGTTCTGCAGGCTACACCTCCAAAATCAAGTTATCACCTGGTTTATTCTGAGGCCTCTTTCCTTGGTTTGCAGATTGTCACCTTCTCCCATAATCACAGATAGCTGGCTTATGTATTTTCACCCGTGTCCTATCTTCTCTTCTTCTAAGGACACCTTCTCAGTTTCCACGCTCTCTAAGTTACTCCAGACACAACCTGCAAGGCAGCATGGTGGATGCTCAGATTCCCTTTACTTCTGATAGTCTTATACCTCCAGCTACCAAGAGTGCTGTGAGTTAATAAACCTTAGCTCTCACTTCTCTCTAGGAGTTGTTCTCAACTGAAATTTACTACTTACCTGAGATCACACTTTTTTTATTAGTTATCTATATAATGTGCCATCATGGTACCATTGTTAGCCTTCTCCCTGCCCTCCCCCCTTGGGGACTGTGGGTCTCGCATTGTGGGGATATCCATCAGTTATGGGGGTGAGGCAATGTCTCTGTACATAAAGACCCAACTTATGGCTCTAACAATCTTTCTGCCCCCTCTTCTGCAAATTTCCCTAAGCTGTGTTGGGTTCATTTTAGGTCTCTTTCAGTGACGAGGTCATGGGAATCTCTGTCTCTGGATCTCTGGTTTGGTAGGAGTTGAGTGTTCTCTGTGTCTATGAGATCACACTTTCTAAGCCTGGACAAACCTCAGGGCTGTCCTAGAGTCAGTTGAAGCCAGGACTGAGTCTTCATTGTGCACACACTCTCCATCTCACCCTATGATCTTCTCTCACACAGTTGCTGATCTCAGAGCAAAATCCCTGCTTATAAATTTCACCTGAGAATTTGCTTCCAGGAAATCAAACCTGTAAGGACAAAGGATCCCCAGATCTCTGTTTATATCTGTCCCCTTTTGTGCCCCAATTTACACATATTCCACTTGTACATTCTCAGCCGCTTCAGACCAGCATGTACAAACTGAATTCATCTTCTTTTCCACATCCTTAGACTCCTGGCCTTTCCTTGTATTCTTCTAGTGACAAAGAATGTTGCTAGGCCTTGAAGCCAAATACCAGTATATTTGTTACATATTGCTGCATAACAATCATGCAGAAGCTTAAAACAGCATGTCCTTGGTTATCTGACAGATCTTGTGGGTAGGTCATCCATGCACAGTTGGGCCAGTACCTCATCAGAATCAAAGGCCCTGTTTCCAAGCTCATTTTATTACTGGCAGAACGCACTTCCTTGAAGGCTGCAGGAATGAGCTGATTTTTTTCCTGGCTATAGGCTGGACTACACTTTCAGACCCTCACTATGTGGTCCTTACCATAGGCAGCTCACTACATGTCAGTTTGCCTCCAAAGGCTAGGATGGGAGAGAGGATTCTACCAAGACAAATGTCTGAATCCTGGTATCGTACTATCTTGCTATCTATACTCATGTGGCCAGGAGCCAATAACGGTTGCTACTTGTACTCAAAAAGAGAACCTGGGCTGGAGAGATGGCTTAGCGGTTAAGGCGCCTGCCTGCTAAGCCTAAGAACCCGGTTCCAATCTCCAGGTCCCATGTGTAGCCAGATGCAAAGTGACACAAGGGCACAATGCTGCACTTGACCACAAGGGGGTGCACACATCTGGATTTCCTTCACAGCAGCTGAGAGACTGCTGGCGCGCTCATGTCTATCTGTCTTCCTCTCCCTCTTTCTCTGTCTCGCTCTGTGTCTCTCTCCAAAAATAAATAAAATAATAATAAAATTTAAAAAAAAGAGAACCCACTTAAGGGCATGAATATGAGGAGGGATCCTGGGGGTGGGTCACATTGAAATCTTTCCACTACTCTGAGCTGTATTTTGTGTATCTTAGCCCTATTGTCTTGGTCTAATGTGGGCTACAGTAATAGAATGCCACAGAATTGGTAATTTATAATGAACATAAATTAATTTGGCAAATAGGTCTGAAAGCTGGAAAGTCTATAATTAAGAATCCAGTATCTGAAAATGCCTTCTAATTGCATCATCTCATTATATAAATAAGAAGGAGAGGGAGGGAGTGAAAAAAGAGGAAAGAGGAGAGGGGGTGGGGAGGCAAGAGAGGGAAAAACAAACCTCTCACAATCTAAACACCCCTTATTAGGCTGCACATTGGAATCACATTTCCAATATAGGAATTTGGAGAACATGTACCAACTAACGGCAGTCACTCTGCCTTGTCCTTAGTAGTAGAATAAACCCCTCTTGTGATGCCTTTCTGGGATATTTGGCCTAAAAGTTGAAGGAGAACAAGAGATTTAAGATTTTCTGGAGTTGAGAAAATGCATCCAAGACGGTTTTTCCAAGAAAGAAGGAAAATTTGAGGTGAAATAGCTCTGATCATTCTTAAATAAATCAAAAATACTGCAGCAGTATAGCACAGTAGCAGGGACACAGCGTGAGAAGCTTGATGACCTGTCACATAGAAAGTTATCACCTGTAATATTGGAAATGACTTCTCAGTTTCTGTAGCCCTTTCTATTTCAGCCAGTCTCTGTGTTGCCATATCAAAAACTTGCCAGCATTATCTACCAGCTCTTATTCTCAGTCTTCATTTTCAAGCAAGCACCTATAACCACTGAGCAATCTCTCTAGACCTTAGGTTTCAGTTTCGACTTGGTACTTGCCCTGATCTAGCAGACTTGCAGCCTGAATGACAGGTGTGGTGATGTTCTGAAGGAAAAGACCTTTTTGTTCAGAAAACTTTGGGCTTCCAGCAGGGCGTGGTGGCACATGCCTTTAATCCCAGCACTCCAGAGGCAGAAGTAGGAGGATTGCTGTGAGTTCAAGGCCACCCTGAGACTACAGAGTGAATTCCAGCTTAACCTGACTTAGAGTGAGACCCTACCTCGAAAAAGCAAAAAAAAAAAAAAAATTTTTTTTTAATTGGGCTTCCTTTTTATGACATTATGCTCCTAAATATGTTTCTTGACTCCAATAGACTCTTTGACTTCAGCCATAAAACACAGATAATAGTGTCCCAGTGCAGGAGTGTTGAAGTGAAGCTGAAATATACCAACCATTTAGCATAGTGCTATGTACATGGATAGCTTCCACAAATGGCAGTGCCTAAAATCAATGTTGTCATTAATATCAACAACACTGATTGTTGCCAGAACAGTATAAAGTTAAGAAATATGGGGCTGAGAAGATTACTTTTTCAATTAAATTCATTTTTAAAACCATTCTTCAATAGCTTTGCTATTTTATTAAAGTAAACATATTGCAAACCACAATATTGGTAGAAAATATATTTGAATTAATAAGCAATCTTTTAAATAAGAAGATAGGTTTCTTTATTTATTTTGTTTCGTTTTGGCTTTTTGAGGTAGGGTCTCACTCTAGACCAGGCTAATGTGAAATTCACTATGCACTCTCAGAGTAGCCTTGGACTCATGGTGATCCTCCATCCTCTGCCTCCTGAGTACCTGGATTAGGTTTCTAAGGAGCAAAGAAACTTGGTATCCAGCATTGATTTTTCTTATTTTAACATTGCATGGTGAAAACTTTGTCATAGATTTCCACTATCTGTAGTCCAGAATGTGACAACTGCTGGATTTGTGGTCCAGGGTCCTTTCAGACCACAGTCATAGAGCTCTGATACTGCCTTTTTGCATCTTCATCACTACATGAATGATTGATTCATCCTGCATCAAAGCACTTTTATTTTTGTTGTTGTTTAGACACCTGAAATCAAATATGGCCTCAAACTTCAAAGCCATTTCAAGTGATTTGCTGTGAGGTAATGAGTGAAACTTCTCAGCAACTGGCCATCTTATTCTGGTGGTACATTGGGTTCAAGGGAGCCATTATAAATTGAGGAGTTTAAGACTTGCTAGCCTCACACCTCCTTAGAAGAGAAATTCAGTGTTCTGAGGCTTGTTACAAAAACCTCAACATTTTAAATACAGAAATATTGTCTGCAATCTTTCTGGTAAATTACACTTGATTAGAATGAAAGATAAATGTCACAATTGAGAGCAATTTGTAAAGATGAAACTGGAAACAATTTTTTTGTTCATGTTGTTTAAAAGAAGCACACTCTTAATCATAGATTTAAACAGAGTTGTGATATGTGGTATGCATGAACTGAATGATCAGGAAGTCTTTATCATAACTTATGTACATACATATGCATATGTGGTGTGTATGTGTTTGTATGTATTTGTGTGCTGACAGGAAATGTGTGTGTTTGAACGTACTATTTTTTTGTCTGGATGAGGAAAGCAAGAAAAAAGATATGTTTTCTGGATTTCAAGTTACTTTAGAACCTCTTAGGAATGATATACAACCTGATTTGTGAATAAATGGAGAGAGAGAAATAGTATATTTTCTGGCATATCTTTGAAAATTTGCTGTATTACTTAGAATAATTTCAGTTGCAAATGACAGCAATTCAACCAGAACTGTCACTGGAGGGAGGGAGGAAAAGCATTATTTCACATAATGGAAGATTCTGAGAGTATTTACCTATAGGAATAGACAGATCAGATTCTCAAATGAAGAAATTAGAGTATCCTTTCATTTCTCTTGTCCACAGATCTTTATTGTTGGCTTCATTCTTGTGATCCCTCCAAGAAATACCAAACTTGGAAACCAGAAAGTTTATAGTATACCGTATCAGCTTAACAATTCCAGTCAAAAATGTATACCTTTATCTCAGTATTCAATGGTTTGCAGACTGCAGCTAAGTCTTAAAATCCAAGTTAAAATAAATCTCCAAGCAGAGAGATGTGCTGGTTTTAGTCACTACAACTGGATCAAATACTCATCTTTTTTACCTAGATGTGAAGTCAGTTCCATTATCAGACCCATGTGGTCTATCAGTGGGGTTGTACAAAGGAACAGTGGGCAGTTAGAAGTACACGTTCCCCACCCTCTGGTGTCTACTATGTTCATTCTTTTCATAGACTTTAAATAATGCACACTGGAACATCTACCCTGTCAATAATTGACCCAGTAGCACTGAGATGAAGCCTGAGTCAATGCTGGAAACTTGTCTTGCTACATCTATGATGAAATGCTGTGGTAATGGCAGCACCTTTAAAAGAAATACATTATGGGTACCTATGAATGTTTCACAACATTCTCATATAGAATGATCAGAGATCACATGTCTTACTCATGAATAGAAAGGCTTATGTATATATTTCCTTTGTTGGAAAACCTGACTTATAATTGCAGCTTCCAGACTCTGGTTGGGAAAAGTCATCAATACAGTCAAATCAGCAACCAGTGTAGAGTTACACCACATTGTGGTGAAATACTGCCTCAGACCTTCGGTAAGTACTAGGTATTCCCCCTCTTAAGTCAATTGGCTATGTCATATTAGATAAAATGTTTAATATCTCTAAACCTAAGTATTTTCATTACTAAAACAGAGATAATGATATTTACCTTACATATTTGTAATGAGGATTAGGCATAGCAGAAATTAAGTGAAAGAGTCATATCTACATGTAATAAATAATCCAACGTTCAGTAAAGAAGAGCAGAATTTTAGTGTTGATATAAAATGCTACAGAGCAGGTCAGCCTGGGCCAGAGTGAGACCCTACCTCGAAAAACCAAAAAAAAAAAAAAAAAAAAAAAAAAAAAGCTACAGAGGAAAATATTGATACTTTGGAAAATCAACTCTCAAAAAGAAAAGGATGCATAAGAAAAAAAATCAGTTCTACAGATTGTTTTAAACTTTTTTATTGACAACTTCCATAATTATAGACAATAAACTATGATAATTCCCTCCCCTCTCCCACTTTCCTCTTCACAAATCTACCATCCATCATATCCCCTCCTTCTCTCAATTAGTCTGTCTTTTATTTTGATGTCATCATCTTTTCCTCCTATTATGAGGGTCTTGTAAAGCTAGTACTAGGCACTGAGAGGTCATGGAGAAGCAGTTTGGTGAGCATAATGCGTGCATTTAGCCAGCAAAGAACAGGTGTTACAGTCCTAGGGTACATGACATCCCCTGTCATAGGCTTTTGATTAGGTTTTCTGTACCAGGCATGTATTCCCTCCCATGGAGCAGGGCCTCCAGGCAAATAACAGAGTGGCTAGTTTTGCCCATAACAGACATGCCACTACTGTACTCATTGTGTCATTTGGCCTGGCTGGCCAAACTTAAGGCTTGCAGTGTCCACTGTTTTCACCATTGATGACTTCTCTCTTCCATAGGGCTGCATGCACCATATTTTTTTCCAGCTTTCTGTAAGCTGGTCCACATGGAGGAAGTTTTCAGCTTAGCTGCAGCTTTATTTCTCAGTGACCATGCAGCCAAAGCATGTGGAGCCTTCAGCACTAAGGTCTTACCAACTATTTATGGAGGGAAACCAAAAGCCTCAGCAATGGCCTGCAATGATTTTTGGGCATAAGGGACCTCTCTGTACAACAACTCACTGGCAGGTGTATCTCATCCCTGGGACTGAAATTTTGCTACAAACAGTTTATGGCTTCTGGGTGCCATAATCCCAAAACATAAGTGTCCAAATGGCTTATTTATAACATCTTGAATGTTGACTAATCCTTCCCCACCCTTCTTTTACTCAATCTCTTCCTGTGACCTCACTTAGGCCATTCCACCTCCAGTAATCTGTTCATCTCCTTAAATATATGGAATACCATTTCCTTAAGTACTACCCTCTCCTCTCTCCCTTATAGCCCCTTTGTATCTTACTGGCCTCTGCTACTGATTTTTACTCAAACTCATGTATATGTCTAAACATTTATAGATAGGATCCACTTATGAGAGAGAACATGTGATGTTTGGCTTTCTGGGATTGGGTTAACTCACTTAGTATAATCCTTTCCAGATCCATCCATTCCTTGCAAATTTCAAATTTTCATTTTTCTTTACCATTGACTAGAACTTCATTGTGTAAATGTACCACATCTTCATTATCCATTGGGGGATTATCAATTGGGGGACATCTAGGTTGGTTCCATATCATAGCTATGGTAAATAGAGCAGCAATAAACATGATTAAGCATGTATCTCCAAGGAATCTCTCAGGTACTGAGGAAAGTCCTTAGTATATATGCCTAGGAGTGGTATAGCTGGGTCATATGCTAAATCGATTTTCAGCTGGTTCAGGAACCTACACACTTATTTCCACGATAGCTGTAACAGATTACATTCTCACCACCTGTGTAGAAGGCTTTCTCTCTTTCTATATCCTCACCAGCATTTATTACCTTTTTTTTTTTTCATGACGATAGACATTCTGACATCAGGGAGGTGGAATCTCAAAGTAGTTTTAATTTAAATTTCCTTGATGGCTAAGGATGTAGAACAATTTTTTACATGTTTATATGCCATCTACATTTCTGCTTTTGAGGATTCTATTTGGTTCCATAGCCTATTTTTAATTGGGTTGTTTGATTTCTTATTATTTAGTTTTTCAAGTTCTTTGTATATCATGGATATTAAACCTTTGTCAGATATATAGTTGGAAACGATTTGATCCCATTCTGTATCTATTTGCTCTATTCACAGTGTCCTTTGCTATACTAACACTTTTTAATTTCATGAGGTCCTAGTGGTTGATTGGTGGTTTTATTTACTGAGCAGATGGGGTCATTTTCAGAAGGTCATTGTGTATGCCAATATGTTAAAGTATTTCCCTAATTTTTCCTCTAGCAGTTTGAGAGTTTCAGGTCAGATATTAAGGTATTTGATTCATTTGAACTTGATTCTTGTACATGGAGAGAGAATAGGATCTATTTTCATGCTTCTATATGCAGATCCATTTTTCCAAGCACCATTATGTTAAAGAGGATGTCTTTTTTTCCAATGAATATTTTTTGCATTTTTGTTGCAAATCAGATGGCTGTAGCTGCCTGGATTTACATATGGGCCATCTGTTCCATTCCATTGATCTACATGTCTGGCTTTATGCCAGTACCATGCTGTTTTTGTTAATATGGCTCTGTAGTATAGCTTAAAATCAGGTATTGTGATACTGCCAGCCTTTCTTTTTCATTTTTTATTAGTTATGGACATACTCAATATGTAAACAGCACATGTTGGTACTAACCTTGCCTTTATCCCTGCTCCCCCTCCAAAGGGGCCCTCCTTATTAAGGATGCTGGTTATTCCTATGGGGATTGTAGGTCAGATATTTGTTGCTTAAATTAGTTTTGGCTATTTGAGGTTTTTTGTGCTTCCAAATGAACTTTAGGATTGTGTTTTCTATTTCCATGAAGAATGCCATTGGAATTTTGATAGGGATTGCATTAAATGTGTAGATTGCTTTTGGTAAGACTGACATTTTTATAATATTAGTTCTTTCAATCCAAGAAAATTGGATGTCTTTCTATTTCCTAGTGTCTAATGCAATTTCTGTCTTGAGTGTTTTGAAGTTTTCATTGTAGATATCCTTCACTTCCTTGGTTAGGTTTATTCCAAGATACTTTATTTTGGGGGCAATAGTGAATAGGAGTTATTCCTGATTTCCTTCTCAGCATGTTTGTCAGTATATAGGAAGGCTACTGATGTATGCATGTTTATTTTGTACCCTTCTACATGCTAAAAGTGTTTATCAGCTCTAACATTTGCTGGTAGGGTCCTCAGGGTCCTTTATGTATGGAATCATATCATTTGCAAATAATGATGATTTGATCTCTTCCTTTCCAATTTGAATCCCTTTTATGTGTGTCTTTTGCCTTATTGTTATAGCTAATACTTCTACTCCTATATTAAATAAAAGTGGGGACAGTGGGCACCTCTACATTGTTCCTGATTTTAGTGGAAAAGCTTCAAGTTTTTCCCCATTTAGTATTATGTTGGTTGTAGGCTTGTGATAAATAGCCTTTACTATGTTGACATATGTTTCTTCTATTCCCAGTTTCTTTACCATGAAGGGGTGTTGGATTTTGTCAAATAGTTTTCCTGCATCTATTGAGATGATCATGTGATTTTTTTCCTTCAGTCCATATGTATATTGTATTACATTGATCAATTCACATATGTTGAACCATCTCTGCATCGCTAGAATAAAGCTTACTTGGTTGGGGTTAGTGATCTTTTTCACAAATTCTTGTATGCTGTTTGCCAATGTTTGATTGAGAATTTTGTATCTATGTTCATAAGGGAATTTGGTCTATAATTTTCTTCTTTTGTTCTGTCTTTGTCTGGTTTAGGTATCAGGGTAATGCTGACAGTTCAGGAGGGGTTTGGTAATATTCTTTTTTTTTTTTTTCTATTTTATGGAAAAATTTGAGAAGCATTACAGTTAGTTCTTCCATGAAGGTCTGGTAGAATTTATCAGTGAATCCATCTGGTATTGGACATTTTCACATTTGAGATTCTTTTTTTTTATAATAGCTTGGATGTCTGTATTTGTTATAGGTTATTTATGTGGTTCATCTCCTCTTGATTTAATATTGGTAAGTCATATAAATACAGGAAATAATCCATTTCTTTCAGATTTTCAAACTTAGTACAGTATATGTTCTTAATGTATATCCTTACAATTTTCTGAATTTCTTTGGTATATGTTGTAATGAGGCCTTTTTCATCTCTAATTTTATTAATTTGTATCTCTTCTTTCTCTTTTTTAATATATTTTATTAGTTATGTATATAGTATATATACAGCCATGATGGTACCATCGTTAGCTTTCTCCCTGTCCTCCCCCCATGGATAACGTGGGTTTTGCCCTATGTGGGTAGCCATCAGTTATGCGGGAGAGGCAATGACTCTGTGTATAATGACCCAACTCATGGATCTAACAATCTTTCCACCCCCTCTTCCACGAGTTTCCCTGAGCCATGCTGGGTTCATTTTAGGTCTATTTTAGTGATGAGGTTTTGTGAGTCTCTATGTCTCTGGATATCTGCTTTGGTAGGGGTTGAGAGTGCTTTGTGTCTATCCCCTTCGCCCTTGTGCTGGGTCTAGATTCACCAATAAAGCAGCACTCTTGCTCATCCCCTCTATAACTCAATGGCTTCATCTGGTGCCATATTGTGGTACGATGGGCTGATTGTCTCCTCAGGATATGCATCCATCTGAAATAGAGAAGCAGATTCTCCAACAGAGAGTGGGGTCAGTGCATGATACATGGATAGCCATTATTATTTTAGAGAATTTTATAGGTGTAGGCCCTCTTGTATCCCACTATCAGTGGGAGCTTGATATTGGAGAGCGGGCTCATTTTTGGATATGGTTCTGACTTGTTTCCCCTTTCCAGATATGGATTCCATTCCACTGAGCAGATCTGTTAGCCAAATCTAGAACATGGTAACCCACCATAGGTGTGTTCCACTACTGCACTTGTGTGAGTATCATGTCAGGTTGTTTGCGTATGGGTAGCTTAGACCACGAGTTGCTTAGACAGATGTTGGTCATTTTCCCCCAGTCACTTATTTAGTGCCTTCGAGCACAAGACAAGCTAACTGTCTGGAGACTGACTCTCTTCCAGATTGCATCCAGGTCTCTCCATGTTCCATCCCAACAGCATATGGTGTCTTCAGCAGTAAGTTTTTGTGAGTCATCAAGTACTCTGACGGAAATCTGTCTTCTTTTGGGAAATCCTGTAGGTCTCACTGATCAACAGCTCCTTGTGGATGTTAACAACATGCTGGTATTGGGAGTTACAGGTCAGTGCCAAGGGAAAAGAAGGAAGAAAAATATAGGTGATAGAAAGAGAGAAGAGAGAGAAGAGGGAGTGGTACAGAAAGAAACTGGAGAAGATTGAAGTTAGTCTTCTTCCTACCCTCTCCCGGCCCTGATGATTCTATTGGCATATTTGCTAACAGTTTATTAATCTTGTGTAGCCGTTCAAAGAACCAACTCTTTGTTCCATTGATTCTTTGTAATTTTTGGAGGGTTTCTATTTCATTATTTCTGTTCTAATCTTTATTATTTATTCCCATCTACTGATTTTGGTTTGCTTTGTTATCCTTTTTCCAGAGCCTCAAGGTGAAGCATTAAGTTGCTTGCTTGCTACCTTTCTAATTTCTTAATATAGGCACTTAAACCTATTAATTTTCCTCTCAGGACTGCCTTAATTTTGTCCCAAAGGTTTTGGTATATTTTGTTACCATTGTCATTTGATTCTGTGATATTTCTTATTTCCTTTTAATTTCTTCAATTACCAATTCATCATTCAGTATTGTACTATTTTCCATGATTTTGTGTATGCTCTATAGTTTTTCTTGTTGTTGATTTGTAGTTTAATCCCATTGTGATCAGACAGAGTACAAGGAATTATTTCAATTTTCCTGTATTTGCTAAAATTTGCTTTGTGTCCTATTATATGGTCTATTTTAGAGAATATGCCATGTTCTGCTGAAACAAATGTGTATTCTGTAGCATTTGGATGGAATGTTCTGTAGATATCTGTTAGATCCACTTGTTCTATGACATCATTTAATCCAGATATGTCTCTGTTTATTTTTTGCAGGGATGGATTGTCAGTTGATGAGAGTGGAGTAATGAAATCACCCACTACAATTGTGCTTGATGTTATCTGTGACCTTAAGTCTAATAGGCATGCCCATGTTAGGTACATATACATTTAAAATTGTAATATCTCCCTATTGAATTGTTCTTTTAATCAATATAAAGTAACCTTATTTACCTTTCCTAACTAATATTTGTTTGAAGTCTATCCTGTCAGACATTAGGATAGCAGAACTTGCTTGTTTTCTAGGCCCATTGGCTTGAAATACTACTATCCATTCTTTCACCCTAACATAATGTCTGTCTTTTATGGAGTGGTTTCTTGGAGACAAAAAACAGAAGGATCCTGGCTTTTAAACCAATCTACAAACCCGTGTCTTTTGATTGGGACACTGAGGCCATTGATAATAAGAGTTATCATTTAAAAATATGTATTGATTCTTGCCATTCTTGTTTTGTAGTGCTTCCTGTTTTTCATTTACTCTCTTTTATTAACTGTTATTTGAGTATGGTTTATTATTTCCTGTTTCCCCATGTCTATGCTTTCCTTCTCTTCAGCATGAAAGGATCCCTTCAAGTGTTACCTGCAGAGCTGGCTTAATGGTTCTATATTCCTTCAGCCTACTTTTGTTGTAGAATTCCTAATTTCTCTATCAATTTGGATGGATAGCTTTGCTGGATAAAATAATGTTGGTTAACAGTTGTTATCTTCCACAACTTGGAATTCATCATTCTAAACCTTTTTGGCTTTTAAAGTTTGTGTTGAGTAATCTGCTGTTATCCTGATGAGCTTGCCTTTATATGTGACTTGATATTTCTCTCTAACTGCTTTCAATTTTTAAAAAATTTTTGGGAGGGTTTGTGTGTGCAGTAGTTTATAATATGGAGAAGAGAGGTTCTTTCCTGGTTTTGTCTGTTTGGTGTTCTATAGGCTCCCTATATCTGTATTGGCCCCTATTTCCCTGTGTGGGGGAAATTTTTTCTATAATTTTTTAGAAAAACTACTATGCCTTTGGAATGTAATTCTTCTCCTTCTACTATATCCTGAATTCTTACGTTTTCTCTCTCCATAGTGTCCCAAATATCTTGAAATTCCCATTCATACTTCCCTATTACTTTGTCTTTTGCTTTGTTGGGCTATATGAGATCTACCACCTGGTCTTCTAGTTTACATATTCTGTTCTCTCCTTCATTGATTCTATTGGTGAGATTTCCTACAGAGTTTTTTTTTTTTTTTTTTTTTTTTGTTTTTTTGAGGTAGAGTCTCACTCTAGTCCAGGCTGACCCGGAATTCATTATGTAGTCTCAGGGTGGCCTTGAACTCACAGAGGTGCCACTACCTCTGCCTCCTGAGTCATGACCAGCTCAGAGATTTTTATTTGACTTACTGTGTTGCTCATTGCTCATATTTCTGATTAGATTTTTTTTTTGCAGTATTTTGCAGTATTTTTTCAGTATTTCCTTAGTAATGTCTTGACCTCATTATTTCATTAAGTTGGTTTTCTGCGTTTTCCTTAGGAGTTTGTTTTCTTCTTTGAGTTTTTTGAACATAGCTATAATCATTCTTTTGAAATCTTTGTCAGGCATTTCACCTAAAGTGGTCTCTCTGGAGGTAATTTCTGATGGATTCATAATTTTTGGTAGAATTATATTGTCTTGACTTTTTTGTGTTTTCTTGTATCATAATGTAGAGACTTTTGCATCTTGGACTAATTTGATGCTTGGGTTTTCTAATTACCTGCAGTATTCTTAGTGTGTAACTCTGATATTATGTATCTTTAGGATAGATGCTTAAGGTGCCAGGTGTGGCTCCTATATTACTCCCAAAGTAATAGCAGAAGTGACCTTAGTTATTGGGTTTGCCTGCTATGCAGTATTCTAGTAGGCTGGGTGGAACAAAATTCAGAGTATATTGTGTATAATATATTCAACTGATCAACATACACATTCAGTCAAAACCAGCACAGAGTGTTTATGTAAGATTGGGCATCAATACAAACAGCAAATCTAACAAAGTCAAAATGTCTAAGGGTGAGTGTTGTCCCACAGCCTTAATTCTGTCAACCTGGAGGCTGAGATTTCTGGTCTGTAAAGGGTTCCAGGTTAGCCTGGAGCCAAAAGAGACCCTTCATCGAGGAATGACAGAAGAAGGAGGAGGAGGAGGAGGAGAAGGATGAACAGGAGAAGGATGAGGAGGAGAAGGCACTATATATCAGGAAGCAACAAAATACAGTTTATTTAAGAATGACAATGCCAACCATCAATCAAATCTAACATAAAACCTGCCTTGACATGGAAGGTGCAATTAGCACTTCCAATGAAGGCCTATATTCCAGGCTTTGGGACAGGTACTGACCAAGTGTAAGTAGGTCCTATTACCTTTTGGGATGGCTTCAGTCTCCCCTATGTTGCATACCCACTTGGATACTTCTTTACACTGCTGTGGACTTGGCTAGGCTGGCTGGGTCAATGGGTTTGCTGCTCTGATCACATGTTCTTGGTGCTGTGTAGCGGAGTGCCCTTCTCCACGTCTCGAGTGGTTGCTGGTGCTGGTGTTTGTGGGAGGGGAGGCTGTGGAGGCTGCCTGAACTTGTACCAGAGCCGAGTTCATCAAGAACTGCTCAGCTTGTCCCTGCTGTCCTCTCCTTCAGGTTTTTGACTTTGCAAGGAGGCTGGTGTAATTGGAGAGTCCCCTCACCTGGGTTCTTCTCCTGTGGCTCAGGCATGTAACTCTTCCCAGAGACTGGGACAAGGAACAGTGCCATAGCAGGAGCTGCTTCTGGCTGCTTCTGTGGTCTCCAGAAACTCTTGTTCTCTCATGTTTCTCTATGCTGTGGTTGATAATTCCTAATACACTTTCACTTTTTTTGTTTTGTTTTTGTTTTTCAAGGTAGGGTCTCATTCTAGCTAAGGCTGACCTGGAATTCACTATGTAGTCTCAGGGTGGCCTCAAACTCGTGGTGATCCTCCTACCTCTGCCTCTCAAGTGCTGGATTAAAGGCATGCGCCACCATGCCTAACCACCTTCACTTTTTGATAGAAGAGTATATTGTGTTTTTCTGCCTATTTCTCCCCCTCAGCTGATTTGGCATAACTTCTACACCACTATCTTAACCAGAAGTCAGTGCTACAGATTTAAAACAACCATACAAAAGTTCATTCCACCTGTCTCCATAGCAAATGCATTATAAAGTTCAGTTCTTAGAGATTTATAAAGCATAGGTACGGATTTTATCCTCATAAAGTCAGATCCTGTAACTGCAGTCATCTTTGTGAGTATTCCACAGTTGGAGTGAAGGGGAATAAACCTTTTCTTGTGGTTCTATACATCACACAGTTCAGATACACACCATATTCCCAGCAACCTGGCAGCTGATATAACTGCTATTGTCATGCAATCTCTAGTTTTCCTCAGACAATTTAATAATTGATCCAGTGAGTGTGCCATGCAGAAAGCAAGCCAAGAAATATGGATTTGCTCCCCATACATATCATTTATACATATCTATGGCCTGCATTATGACACTCTTCACAAGCCAATAGAAAGAAAATAAGGGACAGTGTTGCATGTTTTCAGAAAGTGTAGACTATCTCTCAGGTTTTGAGTTTTTAAGCTGGAGGGATGTCTGGTCTGAGGTAAAACATCCATAAAGGTTAGTATTTGCTGATAGTCATAATATTTATTTTATGACTCCCTTGAAATCAAAATGATTATATTTACTATTATCTCAGCACCTTAGTATATAGTAAATGTTAAAATGATTCTAGGGGTTATTTTTATTATTATTAACATTCTTGTATCAGGTCTTTTGAATGCTAGAACAAACAGGTAGATACTACATGGATAGTGTTTAAATAAGGTAAATCATGTCCTTCTTAATTGTATATCTTCTCTGCATATGATCAGATACCTCTTAAGTTGGTTAGGATCTTTTCACTGAGTTTGACTAACCAAAGATGGAAAAGCTAGATTGCCATGGGGTGAGATGACTTTGAGAGTTACTCTTTAGTGTCATTTGCATAAATGGGATATGTATGCTGAAAATATCCCCCTTCCACCTTGCTTCAATTTCATACATATTTCATTAGTACTGAAGTAGTAAAAGTCCATCTTTTACTAGGTTTGCAAATACCTCGATTATTTACCAAATCACAGATGGAAGAGAGTTTTAAAAAGGCCAAGCTTTCATTTCCCTTGCTTCCTCTTAAGGCCATAGCTATCCGTCTTGTTCATTACAAGTTCATTTCAGCCACCCCCAACATCAGTCTTAAGAGGCTGCTTAACCTTAACTGGAATGAGGACTTCAAGACTCTCTCCAGTTTTTTAAAGGACAAAGCAATGCACCTTAGTGGTTTGCGGGCTTCTCCAAATCCATGCCACCATATTAGCAGTTTCATTCCAAAGCATAAATGTCTTCGAACAATTCTCTTTCAGTACCAGCAATTTGAGTGACAAATGCAAAATTACACAACCAGGGGGGAAAGACTGTCAAGCCAAAACATAGAAAGTAATGATTCATTTTAGAAAATAAAATGCTCAAAGAAACATCAGGGAACTTGTTTTCAGCTGCAGTTAGCTTAATGAAATGGTTCTCTAAGTGGATGTTTATTGGAAATCTGTGTTTAGAAGTCTGGAAATAAATTCCATTTTTAAGTTATGCATTCTTCCCCTCTCCCTCTGCATTTGCTGGCCCATTTTATTCAAAGCTGAGCACCAGATATAAATAAGGATTTTTGAACTGCTTTTAAACTGCTGGCATCTGTTAGATTAGAAGGGAGTCTGATTTAGTAAAACTCAGAACAGTTCAGAACAATTGCCAAAACAAGAGGATCTTTTATTTATGTTGTACAACAGTGTTATGTAACCAGGCAAGTTGTTCATCTCCATTCTTTAGGGTGACTATATGGGGCAATATATCTCTTAATGTTTGGCCAGCCAAGAGCCCATTAGCTGGTGCTGCATTATTTAGATGTTAAATTGATTTAAGAGAAAATTAATTATGTATGTTCAGTTAAAAACCATCACTACATTTAGTAAGCTCTTATTACAATGAGTTCCTTTTGTGTCTGGATTTTTGTGTGTGAGAGAGAAAGTGGAGGTTACTTACTGCCTTGCCTTTTCTAGTTTCCAGAGTCTCCAGACACAAAGCAGTTCAAAGTAACCCTGTGCTACAACTGGAGATGAAGGTATGAAACATTGCTTACC
Organism: Orientallactaga sibirica; assembly: GCA_036365145.1. Taxonomy (NCBI): domain Eukaryota; kingdom Metazoa; phylum Chordata; class Mammalia; order Rodentia; family Dipodidae; genus Orientallactaga; species Orientallactaga sibirica. The sequence goes on from JAEOAD010000005.1 coordinate 52,507,341, forward strand.
ATTTCTCTATGTCTGCATTTGAAAACAAGCATGTTGCCCCTCCATAAAATGGAAGTAATAAGAGTATCTCCCTCAAACAATGATTCTGAGGACTAAGGCATATATGAGACACATAGTATGTTGTTTGGTACATATTATACATGCAATACATTCTGAAAGCTTTAAAAATTATCATTACACACTCATGAATACAAGGTTAAGTTCTATAAAATCCATCAGGAGTAGATGAGAAGCAATTCTATTTGTTTTCAACTCTCTAGATTCAGTAGGAGAAATGTTAGTTAAATCATTTTACATACTGCAGGACATACTCTGTACCCTGACAGATATTAAGTAAGCCCAGTAGGAGGGGAGATGCTCTATACATGCAATCAACCTGACCAATTTATACTACAGGTTGGAAATGAGACAAGAGAAACTGATAAAGTAAAAAATCAGTTTGCTTCTATTTTATGTAAGGGAAGAACTATGGTTAGGTCTAATGAAACTATGTCCTGAGATCATGAGGAGAAACACATCTTAGAAGTAAAGAAAATAAAATTCAAGAGTAAACTGATTTGTCCAAAGGAAAATGGTGAATTGGTGGTAGAACTGTTTCTCCTGGCCCAATCATCAGGTAAAACCAGCCCCTCATTAGGTAAATATGAAATGGATGCTTAGGATTCTCCTAAAACTATTTGCTATGTTGGAAACTTTTTTAAAATCCTCAAAGGAAGTCATTTCAGGTTGTAAAGAATGAATTCCATATATTTACTAGCAGTATTTTAAAAATGATATCTCAGCTCAGGAAATTTGGCAGAAGGGAAGAACAAAGACTGTAAGAGATATATGATGGGAGGGAATATCTAGAAGCATTGTCCCCCCTCCCCCCATCCCCCACAATGACTGACTGATGCTCTAATAACTCATAACCCACAACCCCATGGTGAATGGGAAGAAGGTTCTCAGTGGAGTAGGGGCAGGGAAGAGGGAAATGGTAGTACCAATACATGATGTGTCCACACAAAGATTCTATCTAATTTTAAAAAATAGAAAAATATTACAAATGACATTAAAAAATACCATCTGACTTTAATCAAAGCCTACTATTTACTTGGCTTCAGGAAAAGCACTTCACTGGTTTTGGTTTTCATCCTCAGTACCTTATTTTGTCATGGGCTCTTACTGGAGTTTAAGGGAAGATCTCAGCCATTGCAAAGGGATTAAGAAACCTGGGGCTTAAAATGCATTCTGATGATCAGCAATAGGATTCAATCAGAGTTTATACAATTAAAATAGGTGACCTTGGGTCTACAAAGCCTAACAACCCAGGTTTGATTCCCTAATACCCTCATAAAGCCAGAAGCACAAAGTAGCACATGCATCTGGGGTTTGTTTGTAGTAGCAGCTGGAAGCCCTGGCATGCCCATTCTCTCCAGCTGTCTCTCTTTTCTCTCTCTCTGTGCTTGCAAATAAATAAACAAATAATAGGTGGTCTTAATTCTTCTGCAAATCTGTTTCAATGTTTTGCTTTCTATCCTGACTTTAGGAACCACATGACAGTACACAGAGAAAAATAAGTTCCCAACATTCATCGTATAGATATGAAGCAAAATGAAAGGGTGGCATAACTTGACCTGACTACAAAGTGCAGATAACTGGAGACTAAGATGCTGAAAAAAGAGAAGCTTTTCTAATCAGAAGTGAGAGTAGCATTAATATGTGAATATGAACATTAAGTGTAATGCTTTCAGGGCAGCTTGGTGGGAATAAAATATACATTTAGTCAGACAAGAGCAGGCTTTATACCCCTAAGGCTCATGACCTCCCCTGCCATAGACTTTTGCTTAGGTTTTTTTCAGTACCAGCTATGTATTCCCTCCCATAGAGAGGGCCATCAGTCCAATTATGAAGCAGTTGGTTACCCCATGAGTAGACATGCCACTATTGCACCTGTTCAGTCATTGGGCCTGTATGGCCAAACTTGAATAATCAGTGTCCACTGTTTTGATTACTGATGACTTCTGTCTCCCATATGGCTGCATGCAGGGCAGCTTTTTCCAGCTTTCAGTTGGCTGGTCTACAGGGAGAAGGTTTTCTGCTCAGCACCAGCTTGCTTTCTCAGTGACCTTGCCTCTCAGGCAAGAGATGGTGATGACCACTGGGATGACCCAAAAGGCAACATAGTGCTGAGAACAAGGGATGGAGGAGTGCCCAGCACTGAAACATCTCTGTCACACCCTCCAAGGCTCAGGACCCATTGCGGAAGAGGGGGCGGATAGAATGGCAGAGCCAAAGGAAGGGTACGACTCCTTACAATGCAACTGTCCAGACAGAAATTGGCCTTGATATCCATGACCTTGCAGCGCCTAGCAATACCTTTGCAAGACCCTCATAATAGAAGTAAAAGATGATGACATCAAATTAAAAGAGAGACTAATGGAGAGAGGGAGGGGATATGATGGAGATTGGAGTTCTAAAGGGGAATGGGGGGAGGGGAGGGAAATATCATGCACTTTTTGTATGTAAGTATAGAAGTTGTCAATTAACAAATTAATAAAAAATAATAATAATTTTAAAAAGATGCTGAAAAAAGTATTCAGAGAAGGAGCTTGGTTAGATGTTGTTTTATGAAGGCATCATAAAGACAGCATCAAGAATTGAGAAACTCCCCCAGGATACCCCATCACTGAAGTTCTCCCCACTTTCTGTAGAATATCCACAAAGAGAATAATAACTTTGCATTATCTGGGTCAAAAGTGGGAAATCAACAGATTATAGAAAATATAAAGATTATTTTCAATGAATTATTGCCAAACATTTTGTAAGTAAATGTATTTAAATTTGACATCATTAATCAAAATTATTTTAAGTGAAAATGGCCCAGAGTCCTAGCATAAGAATGTCTTTCATAGCTCCCTGGAAAACTGCATTCAGTAGAGGTAGAAACTGCTGCTAGCACTCAGGTTTTCCCTCTAAATATTTTTCCAGGCTTCAGGTTTCAGCCAACAAGGAAGTGAGGGTCATCCCATCTTTCAAATAGCAGAGAACCTCAGGTCCTGTAACAGTCCATGAAAATATTAAGCAGGTTCCAGTAGAAATCTGAAAATGGATCCACTTCATAGATCCTAAGATGATTGCCAACTTCCAAGATGGTTCACATACCCTTCTTGTTTGCTGATGGCCAGCCCTGAACACACAGACTCCTTGACTTCTTGTTCCTCATGAAGCCTATCAGCCCTTAGTGTGAGGGACTTTGATACAAGTCCTTTGTATCAAAAAGGTCCTTTGCAAGATAGCACTTTTCTTTCCACTTTTAAATGTTTTTATTTATGTATGTATGTATGTATTTATTTATTTATTTATTTATTTATTTTATTTATTTATTTATGTGTGTGTGTGTGTGTGTGTGAGAGAGAGAGAGAGAGAGAGAGAGAGAGAGAGAGAGAGAGAGAGAGAGAGAGAGAGAGAGGAGAATATGGGCATGCCATAGCATCTTGCCAAGTGAACTCCAGACACATGCACCATGTTGGGCAACTGGCTTTATGTGGGTAGTGGGGAATCAAACCTAGAGTGACAAGCTTTGCAAGTAAGTGTCTTTAACCACTGAGCCATCTCCAAAGCCCTAGTCATCACTTCCACATGATTTACATTTGGTAATACATCCCATCAGAACTCAACAAAGAAAGAACTGTTATTAGTACAGTATTAAGGTACAAAGATGAAACATCAAAAAATTAGAAAGATTCCAAGGTTGTGATGTTAAGAAAGGGTGGAATTAGAGTTCAAGACTAGGTAGTAATCAGAGTCTGTACTCTAGGTGAAAATGCTTGCCCAGTCATGGACTTTGATTCCAGTTGCCAGTTTGTTAGATATATATGTACCACTATGAACAGTGTGCCCATGAAAATATGTGGTCACAGATATAGAGATATAATGTGGTCTTCTTTCCAGTCCTACTGAACCAGAAAGAATCTCAAACACAGAACATTTCAGACTATGCGCTTAGCCCATTTCCCATCTCATCACAAGATGGGCTGTTTTCTTTGTCAGACAGTAAGTGCTCTAAACCACAGGACATAAAAAAGAAAAGAAAAATAGCAAATGAGATTATATTTCCATCACACATCTTGCCAGTTGTACACTTAAACTCTACTTTTCTCATAAGAATGTTTGCAATACATTTAGGAAGTTATACTTCATTTTAGAATAGAATTAGATTTCCTAAAAACTGTGAAAAGGCTTTTATATCCTCTATATCTAATTTCTCTTAATACTAACATCTTACAACATATGGAACATTCCTCATAATTTAATGAACTAATTTTAATATATTATCATGAATTGAAACCCATACTTCATCTTGATTTCCTTAGCTGTAGTAATATTTTTTATACTAATTTTCCTATTCTCAACTCCCATCTAGTGTAGCCATTCCATTTATTCATGTCAGTTAAGTTCCTCTCACCTGTAACAATTTTCGAACATTTCTTGCTTTTGATATCGTGGACAATTTTGAAGAATAATTATTCCAGCATTTTGAGGATGTTCTTCTTAGAACTTGTCAGAGTTTTAATCTTAACTAGATTGAAGTTGGAAGTTTGAGGAGGTATATCACAAAGGTAAAATGTCCCACTAATCACTTTGTACCAAGAGTAAATACCACTAACATGACTTAAAAAAAATAAACATTAGCAAGGAGAGAGAGAGGAGAATGGATGTGTCTGGGCCTCTTGCCATTGCAAAGGAACTCCAGATGCTTGCATCACTTTTTGTATCTGGCTTTATGTGGGTACTAGGGAATCAAGCCCTGGCCATCAGGCTTTGCAAGCAAGTACCTTCAATTGCTGAGCCATCTCTCCAGGCCCTAACATTAATTTGGCTACAGTTTTTAACTTTGGTGCATCAGTTACTTTCTCATTAAGGGGACAAAATACCTGACCAGCTCATGGAAGGAAATGATTTAATTCAGCTTATAGTTTAGAGGGTAGGATCCAGAAAGAATGCCTGGGTGCTCAGGGAGTGTCCTGTTCTTTAAAGGCTGCTTTATTACCCCCTGGATTAACAATTTGGCACTCTACCTGGTATTATGGAGTGTAAGAAATGCAGGAGAGAAGATCATTGAGTTTGCAATGTGGTCTTGTGTTTTGGAAATGGGTGTGGGCAGTGTGAAGCAGGTTTGCTGGATGCATGCATGGAGACCCCATGGAATCCTAAGGATGAACCATGGGTTGCAGTGGAGACCCAGTGAGATGCTGGGACCACACGATGGCTACCAAAAAAAGCTGCCAGACCCGGGTGAAGTTTTCCATGACTATGAGTAGCCTAGGTGTGTGTGTGGCGGGGAGGGGAATTGGAACTCCAGAGACTTGTTACTGGTTAGAATTACTGGACTTAAGCTACAGAATTTGATGTTTACCCTGTTTAAAGTTGTGCTGGCTGAATAGGTCTTTGCAATTCCCAGTGCTATCTTTTGCAGTGTGAGTGTTTATTTTGTGCCATTATGAGTTTTTGGGGTGGGATTTTTTGGTATTATGGCTCAGTTAAAAGACCTTGGATTATGGGGATGTTTGAACATCATTGAATTGATAAAAATTATGGGGACTTTAAATTTGGATGAATGTATTGCATTTTAAATCATGTATGGTTATCAGTTTATGGGGGCCAGGGGCAAAATGTGATGCTTTGATTCAGGTGTCCCCCATAAACTTAGATTTTCTGAATGCTACATTCCCAGCTGATGGAAATTTGGGAATTAATGCCTCTTGGAGGCAGTGCATTGTTGGGGGTGGGCTTATGGAAATTATAGCCAGTTTCTCCTTGCCAGTGTTTGGCACACTCTCCTGTTGCTATTGACCACCTCATGTTAGACAGGGGGTGATGTGTCCATGCCATTGTTTTCCCCCTGCCATCATGGAGCTTCCCTCAGAGTCTGTAAGCCAAAATAAATATTTTTTCCCAAAAGCTGCTCTTGATAGGGTGATTTCTGCCAACAATGCGAACTTGACTGAAACACACCCCATAAATAACACCTTTATCAATTAGATAAGTTGATGAATTGTTTTACATATTTGTAATGGTAATGTAGCTCAATTATTTTTTTTCTTTTTTTTTTTTTTAAGTACAGACATACTTAGTATGGATACATCATATGTTGGTACCATCCTTTACATCCTCACTTCCCACATTCCACTGGAGTCCCTGCTCAGTGGGGTTGCTGGTATTCCCCATAGGTTGAAGGGTTATGCATTGTGGGAAGAGCAGTCAGTTGTTGCGGGAGACAATGCCTCTGGGCATGATGTCCCAACCTGTGGCTCTTACAATCTTTCTGCCCAATTCTTCCACAAAATTCCCTGAATTTTGATGGGTATATTTTAAGACTACTTCAGGGATGATCTCTTAGAAGCCTCTGGATCTATGCTTTGGTAGGTGTTAAGTATCCTCAGTGTCTATCTCCTTCACCCTGGTGATGATTGTCAGGCTCACCATGGAAGCTATTTTCTTGCTCATTTCCCCAATTCCTCTGTGGTTTCACCTGGAGCTTGGCTGAAGTGAGAGGGGTAGTTTATCTTCCCAGGTATCACTACTGAAAATGGAAAACAAACAAACAAACAAACAAACCATATTATCCAATGGAGAATGAAGTCAGCACAGATAAAATAGGATGAGTATTATTAATTTAAGAGTTTCAGGTATTATATGGAGACTTTAATCCATTTGGGGCTGATTTTTGTGTATGGTATGGTGAGTGAGTCTACTTTCATTTTTCTACATATGGTTATCCAATCTGTCCAGCACCATTTGTTGAAGATGCTGTCTTTTCTCCAGTCTACATTATTGGCACCTTTGTCAAAGATTAAGTAGCTGTAGGTCCTTGACCTAAAGTTTGGGTCTTCAGTTCTGTTCTATTGGTCTGTAATTCTGTTTTTATGCCAGTACCATGCAGCTTTTGTTGCTATGGCTTTGTAATATAGCTTTAGATAGGGTAAGGTGATACCTCCAGAGGTGTTTCTTTCCTGATGATCTGATTGGATATCCATGGCCTGCTGCCATTCCATGTGAATTTTGAGAACATTTTTTTTCTTTTCTTTTTCTTTCATTTAATTTACTATTATTGGGGGTTGTTGTTTTTTTTTTTTTTAAACATCTCTATGTTCCATTAATTTTATTTGAGACATAGTGGGGAAGAGAGAAAGTGAGAGAAGAGAAAAAATTTCCAGGGCCTTTAGCCACTATAAATGAACTCCAGATGCATGTGCCACCTAGTGAATATGGTTTACATGGGACCTGGAGAATCAGACCTGGATCTTTAGTCTTCACAGGCACATGTCTTAACTGCTAAGCCATCTCTCCATATTTAGATCATTTTTTCTATCTTTGTAAAGAATGATGCTGGAATTTTTATTTGTATTGCATTAAGTCTGTATGTTGCTTTTGGTAGAATTGCCATTTTCACAATATTAATTCTACCTATCCAGGAGTAAGGGAAGTCTTTCCATCTTCTCAAGTCCTCCTCAGTTATTTTTTATATTTTTATCATATAGGTCTTTCATTTCTTTGGTTCTGTAATTTCAATATATTTAAGGTGTTTTTTGTTGTTGTTTGGTGGTGGTGGTGGCATTGAAAATGGGATAGCCTTGCTGATTTCTTTCTCTGTACATTTGTCCTTTGCATATAGAGAGGCTATGGATTTCTGTGTGTTGATTTTGTGTCCTGCCACTTTACTGAAGGAATTAATCACCTTCAGAAGTTATGAGATGGAGACTTTTGGGTCACTTATGTATAGGATCATGTCATCTGAAAATAAGGCTAACTTGATTTCTTCCTTTCCAATTTGTATCCCTTTTATTTTTTTCTACTGTCTTATTGCTTGTTCTAGGATTACTAGTACTATGTTGAAGAGCAGAGGTGAGTGTTGGCAACCCTGTCTTGTTCACGATCTCAGTATAAATGCCTTGATTCTTTCCCCATTAATTATTGTTTAGGCTTTAGGTGTTTTATATATAGCCTTTATTGTGTTGAGATGTAAATCACCCATACCTATTTTTTCCAACATTTTGATCATGAAGTGGTGTTTTATTTTGTCAAAGGTCTTCTCTGTCTATTGACATGATCATGTGGTTCTTGTGATTAAGTTTATTATGTAGTGTATTCCATTGACCGATTTCCATATGTTGAACCATCCCTGGATCCCTAGGATGAAGCCTATTTGAATAATGTGTCTGTCTTTAGTGGCAAGGTGAGTTTCTTGAAGATAGCAAATTGATGGTTCCATTTTTCTGATCCAGCCTGTTTACTTGTGTCTTTTGATGGGTGAGTTAAGACCATTAATATTTGATGTTATAACTGTGAGGGATGATTTAATACCTGCCATTTGGGGCGGCTTTGTGGGATTTAGTATTTTCTTGGACTTTGTTCTTTTTTTGAGCATGCTCTCATTTTGGTTATTGTGAATTTCTTGTAGGCTCTTGAGATTGGTGGTTTGACTTATCTGTGCAGAGGATTCCCTAGAGATTTGACTTTATATTCATAAAATCATAGAGCTGGCATTTATCATGGAAAGTTTTCCTTTCACTGTCTATTATGGGAGATACTTTTCTTGGGTACAGTAGTTTGGGTTGGAAGCCACAATTTTTTAGACTTTGAAGTACTCCATTCCAGGCCTTTCTGGCCTTCAGGGTAGCCATTGAGAAATCTGAGTTAATTCCTTTGATGTAATGTGTTATTTCTCTCTTGATGCTTTTAGGACTCTCTCTTTGTTTTCATTGTTTAGAGTTTTAATGATAGTGTGCCTTGGAGAGTTTCTTCTTTGGTCCACTCTGGTGCTCTGTTAACTTCTTTTATGAAGAAAGTCTTGATGGGACTCTATTTTGAGAGGGAGGTAAAGTTTTCTTTAATAATTTTGTTGAATAAGCTCTCCATGCCTTTGGTATGAATCCCCTTCTGGTATACACATGATCCAAATGTTAGGTCATTTTATGGTATCCCACAGTTCCCTCATGTTCTGTTCACAAGATTTTTTTAGACTCCCAAACTGTTTCTTCGGCTTTTTCATCTAGCTTTGAGGTTCTGTCCTCCACATGTTCTTGAGAGTTTCCAGAAGGTTTTTTCACTAGTTCAGTTTAGTTTTTTTTTTTTTTTTTTCTGATGCCTTTTTCTATATACTATTCATTCCTTTCTCAAGTTCCAGTTTCAGGTCATGTTCTTATTTTATTACTACTTCTTGAAATTCATTCTTCATTTACTTATGTCTTCATTAAGCTTAACTAGTTGGTTATAGAAATCCTCCACTTTTTGCTTACTTTTAATTCATTTAACTATCTTTTGAGGTCTCTCTGTTTTTTGTCTCTTAGGTCAAGCCTGGTAAAGACAGCTGTTTGGACTTTGTTTATCCAATTGTAGGGTTCTTGTTGATTTGCTGCTGGTTCTGCTATTTGCTTGGTCAGGGTCACATATTTTTGGTCTTCATTTCAGGGTCCTTCTCCTGTTGTCTCCTCTATGTTTTCATTGGAGACTTCTGTTGTGAGATTAGGCAACCTTGTTATAGCTCCCTCCATTTCCTCTTTTGTCTTGTGGTCTGCTCATCACAGTGTACAAATCTTTTTTGGGGGGGGGGTTCCTTTTTTAAGTTTTTTATTAACAACTTCCATAATTATAGACAACAAACCATGGCAATTCTCCCCAAAACTTTCCCCCTTTAAACTCCATTCTCCATCATACCTTTCCCCATATCAATCAGTCTCTCTTTTATTTTGATGTCATCATCTTTTCCTCCTATTATGATGGCCTTGTGTAGGTAGTGTCAGGCATTGTGAGGTTTTGGATATCCAGGTCATTTTGTGTCTGGAGGAGTGCATTGTAGTACTACCCTTCCTTTGGCTCTCACATTGTTTCTGCCACCTCTTTCACCATGGACCCTAAGCCTTGTAATGTGTGATAGAGGTATTTCAGTGCTGAGTACTCCTCTGTCATTTCTTCTTAGCACTATGGTGCTTTCTGAGTCATCCCAAGGTCACTGCCATCTGCAAAGAGAAGCTTCCCTAACCAAAAGTGAGAGTAGCATTAATATATGGGTATTAACATTAAGAGAAGTTCTTACCGGGCAATTTGGTGACCATAGTATATACATTTAGTCAAACATCAGCACAAATTATACCCCTAGGACTCATGACTTCCCCTGTCATAGGTTTTCAGTATCAGTCATGTATTCTCTTCTGTGGAGTGAACCTCCAGTCCAATTAGAGAGTAGTTGGTTTCCCCCATAATATATATGACACTAGTGCACCTGTTGGCCAAATTTAAGGTTTGCAGTGTCCACTTTAGTTTATCTCCACTGGTGATTTCTCTTTCTCCCATGGAACTGCATGCAGCATAGCTTTTTCCAACTTTCTGTCAGCTGGTCTACATGAAAGAAATTTTAAGCTCAGCTCCAGCAGGATTTCTCAGTGACCTTGCAGCCTAAATATGTGGATTCTTCAGCAATAGGGTCTTACCATCCATTCCTGGTGGGACACCAAGAGCTTCGGCAATGGCCTGTACCATTTGGGGGAGTATCAGGAACCTCCTGGCCAACAACTCTTTGGAAGGTATCCCATCCCTAGCACTGAACATTTTCTAGTTACAATCTATGGCTTCTGGTTGTACCAATGTCCAAAAAAGTAGGTTTCCAGATGTCTTATAAATCCCATCTTGGATTTTGATTAGCCCTCCCCCCCACTTTCCTTTACACAATTGCTTCCCCTGACCTCACTTAGGCCTTTCTACCCTCAGTAATCTGTTCTTCTACACACACACACACACACACACACACACATATACACACAATATCAGCCTCTTAAGTTTCCCCTCCCTTTCTATTCCCTTTATGTCCCCTTTATAGCTTACTGGCCTCTGCTACTGAGTTTTATTCCAACTCACATAGAAGCCCAAACTATTTTATCTTTACAACAGTATATTCTTACTGTGCTTACTTTTCATTGGCTCATTCATCAAGAAAAAAAGAATATCATCATTTTCTGGAGGCACTGCACAAAACTGGTGATATAAATTTCTCATATCAACAGAAAATGATTCATAATCATTTTCTTATTTGTACCTCTAGGTACTAAAAAAGATAAACTTCACTTTGGAGTCACAGATTTAGAAAAATATATATTATAAAATTTTGAGTGTTGTGAGTTCTGTGTTCTATATGAACTGTAGAAGAATTTTGTACTACAGCTAAACAAGACAAGAGAGGGATTTATTATGAAATATGAGGTTCTGCTTCACACTGATGACTTATTTTATGACTTGGTGAAAATTCAATCGTAACAAGACACTCCTTCACACCTCCAGCTCCACAAAAACTGCTATGAGACACACGCATGTTATAAAACACCAAGAAGACATAAAGACTTAATCTTTCTTAGTGACTGTTATATCCCACTATTCATGCACTGGATCATACACAGTCATAACTTAGCAAATAAGTATTCAGTGAAAGATGATGGTATAAGCTTAAACCAACTAAATTAAATCTGTATGATACTTGTGAACCAAAGGTATTGAATCTGGATTACAGGTATGTTTTAAGTGTCTCACACTTAGCACTTTTAAAATCTTCTCTTAATCTTTTAATAGCTTGTGTTAGTTTTCAACCATTTTAAATATTAAAAGATCTCATAAAAACCAGATTTCAGTATGAGTTTTGCTAATTCAAAAGATCCAGAATTGTGGAGCCTTTCCCCCAATAACTGAGCACCGTATCCATTTAGAGAATGAAGGGTTTTTTTGTTTTTTTTTAATAGGAATGCCACATTGAATACCCATAATCCCATCTGAGCTTAGAAGCTGAACATGGTCAGGCATGTCTAGTATTGGATGAGAGAGAAAGCATGTGAACCATAGTTAGTCACAGCACTGCTTGTCACACATGAGGCCAGTTTTTCTCATATACCTTATGTACCTGTCCTTCTATACATACTTAAATTTACAACCCTTGTTATACAGACTTGGGGATCCAAATTTGCTTAGATTTGTAGGATATTCAGGAAGAAAAATTATCTCATCATAATAATTTTCATAATAAGAAAATATCATTTGTTGAGAATTAGACCTATGCCATGCATAATGTTAACTGCTTGGCATAAAATGCATCTTTTATTCCTTACAATAATCTAAGTGGCTGCCACACTCACAGTTCCTCTTTCTAGCTGAAGAGTAACTGGCTCAAAGACAGAACAATGTAAGAAGGCATAGTAACAAAAGCTCACATATGAACTCACAATCATTTTACTATGATTGGATCTTCATTGTCATTACCTTGAGAAACAGAAGAATTGATTCCTGATGACCTGTTATTCAACTCAGTGTTCTGATGGGATTGTAATGAAAAGAATAGACAGAGAGGTTCAGAATTATATGACTACTTATTAGCTCTCTGACCTTGAGCATGATGCTTAATATCTTGTTGACTTATATGTAAAATTTTGATAGTAATAAAAACTTGTTATCAGGATTCAACACAGTTTAGGTGAAGTCCATAGACAATGCTTTCTACATAGTCAATGTTCACTCTATGCTCTCTATTGTTTCCAAATATAAGTCAGAATGTAGAATATTTTAGAGTGAGAGTAAACAAAGGACATAGTATCCCTATGACTGAACTGAAACATGGGCATCTTCCCCAGATGAAATGGATGGGGAAGGGAAGAATTGGGAGTCATAGGAAGTAAGGAAGTACCATGTTTTTGTTTACCTGTGAAGGCTTCAAATATGCTTGCACATTCCAAATAAAAGACCCATGGACAATAACATAAGGTTACAAATAGTTGTTAAATGTCAAGAAATCCAAATGTTTATAACTTTTCAATTTATTATTTATCCAAATGCAAAAAAAGGTTCTCTGCATGACATTCTGCATTTTATCACATAAATCACTCTGCTTCCAGTCTTTCATGTCCGTTAATTATTTACATATATTCTATATGAGGCAATGGACAAAACATGAACAATACAATTGTAATTAGTACACAGCCCTTGCCCTCCTTCAGATTTCACATTTTGAGAAGTCAGGAGAGGAGATGAAGGCAACTACCAGTCAGTTATGACACAGTAAGTAAAGAATAGGAGCAAGGGCTAGAGCTATGGCTTAGCAGTTATAGGCACTTGCTTGTGAAGCCTATGGACCCAGGCTCCATTCCCCAGGATCCATGTAACCAGATGCACCAAGTTGTGCACTCATCTGGAGTTAGTTTGCAGTGCCTAGAGGCCCTGATGTATCCATTCTCTCTCTGTATAGGCCTCTCTCGCTCTCTCTCACTTTCTCTCTCCCTCTCGCATCTCTTTCAAATAAATAAGTAAATTTAAAATTTAATAAAGAATAGGAGCAAAACTTCAAAGGTTGTGGAGGCTTCTGGCAATAAGATATGTAAAGGAGGAGAAAGAGACAATGAGAAATGACCCAACAGTAGGTTTCATTTATCTGTGGGATACATAGTGGACAGAATGGTCCAAAAGAGGGAAGACTGCTACTTTCATGTATACAGAGACAATAGAACATACAAGATCCTGAAGGTAGGGGAGATTGTGATTTGGTTTGGTTGTGGTATATAAAATATAAATATATTTATATTTTATTTATTTATTTAAGAGAGAAAGAGAGAAAGAATTGAATCTGGATCCTTTGGCTTTTCAGGCAAGTGCCTTAACCACTAAACCATCTATCCAGCCCTGGTTGTGGTATTTTAAGCAACTCAGAATGTCTTGAGTTTAAGGAATGAAAATATAAGAATGAGTAAAAAAGAGTCTAAGGAAATAAACAAGATATAGCTCAAGAAAGACTTTGTGAACTACACTGTATTCAAGTGTTTGATATGTGCTCTTAAGACTGGAGAATCATTGACATCTTTAGCCATGTGTGCACATGAAGAGCAATGCTTTCACTTTGATGTGACAAAGGAATTGAAATGTGACTAGAAGACAAGACCAAAGACAAATGATAAACTTAAAAGTGCCCACTATAACCTGTATTAATTCTAATTATTCATTTCACTTTAGAATTTCTATAGCAGTTATTGCAATATACTATCTAGATATTCTGCTTGTTTTGAAATTTAATTTTTAAAATGTATTACATGAGAGAATGATGTCACAGACATATCCCCAAACATTATAGAGAGCAGCTTTGCCCAAGGTCAAGCCCTTCCGTGATATCCAGTGGCCCATTTACTATCACCAATGCTGTGGCAAGATAAATAGACTAGAGAGATGGCTTATTGTTTAAGGTGCTTGCGTGCAAAGCAAAAGGACCTAAGTTCAGTTCCCCAGGGCCCACATAAACCAGATACACAAGGTGGCACATGTGTCTGCAGTTCGTTTGCAGTGGCTAGAAGCCCTGGTGCACCCATTCTCTCTCTCTCTTTCCCTTTTTTCCCTCTCTCTCTTCCTTTTTCTCTCTCCTTCTCGAATAAATAAATAAAATAAATAAAATGTGAAAAAAGATAAAAGCCTGGACATCAACCCAACAGTTGACCACTCTGTAGCTCTGGAGTTCAATGTTGGATAGCCAAACAATTATAATCCAGTATCATGATTAAACTCTTTTCCCTACTAAATTATGCATCCTTTTCATCTTTCCCAGGTTTTATTCCAAGAGCATGACTTTAAAAATAACATTTGGATTATAGATGCTCAATTCATAATAGCTAAGATCTGGAATCAACCCAGAAGTCCCTCATTAGATGAATGGATAACGAAGATGTGTATATTTACACAATGGAATTCTACACAGCAGTAAGGAAAAATGACACAAAGCAATTTGAAGAAAAATGGTCAAACTTGGAACAGATCATTCTCAGTGAACTCACCCAATCACAGAAAGATAAGTGTTGCATGGTCTCACTCATATGTGTGTCTTCTACTCTGTATTTGCCTGAGATACTGACATACCTAATAAATATCTCAAAGACTGGACAATAGGGATGGTTGGGTGGAAGGACAGGGTTGGGGGAGAGCAAAAAACAGGACCCAAATGGAAATGGTACCATAAAATCCTATATCCTGAAAGACATACTAAAAGGTCAAACCTGCATCAGGTGCTTAGAGAGAACATCTGAATCACAGGGTCCTGAAGAGGGTATGATGAAGACTAACCTCAATCTTCTGTTTCTCTCTCTCTTATGCCCTCTTCTTTCGCTTCTCTCTTTCTCTTTAATATTACCTATATTTTTCTTCCTTCTTTTCCCTTGGCACTGACCTGTAACTCACAGTACCAGCATGTGGTTAACATCCACAATGAGTTGTTGATCAGTGAGACCTGCAAGGTTTCCCAAAAGAAGACAGATTTCTGTCAGAGGACTTGATGACCCACCAGAGGTTAATAGTAAGAACCTACTGCTGAAGACACCATATGCTGTTGGGACAGAACATGGAGAGACCTGGATGGAATCTGGATGAGAGTCAGTCCCCAGACAGTTAGCTTGTCTAGTGCCAGAAGATGCTACATGAGTGACTTGGGGAGAAGACCAACATCTGTCTAAGCAACTCGTGGTCTAAGCTACAAAACAGCAAACATGATGCTCACACAAGTGCAATAGTGGCACATAGCCATGGTGGGTTACCAACTGCTCTTGATTTGGCTAACAGATCTGCTCAGTGGAACAGAACCCATACCTGGAACTAGCAAACAAGTCAGAACCATATCCAAAAATGAGTTCACTCTCCAATATCAAGGTTCCACCAATAGTGGGATACAAGAGGGCCTACACCTATTAAATTCTCTCTAAAACAATAATGGCTATCCATGTATCTTGCACTGACCTCACTCTCCATTGGAGAATCTGCTTCCCTTTTTCAGATGGAAGCAGAACCTGAGGAGAGAATCAGCCCTTCGCATCTCACCAGGACACCAGCTGAAGCCATAGAGTTATAGGGAAAATGAGCAAGAGTGCTGCTTTCTCAGTGAACCTGGTACCAGCCAGCACAAGGGTGAAAGACATAGACACAAAGAACTCTCAACCCCTACCAAATCAGGTATCTAGAGACACAGAGACTCCCAAGACCTTGTCACTGAAATAGATCTAAAATGAACCCAACATGGCTCACGGAAATTTGAAGAAGAGGGGGTGGAAAGATTTTTAGAACCATGAGTTGGGTCATTATGCACAGAGTCATTGCCTCTCCTGCATAACTTATGGCTATCCCCAGAAGGCAAGACCCACATTACCCATGGGGGAGGACAGGGAGAAGGCTAACGATGGTACCATCATGGCTGGATATAGATTATATACATAACTAATAAAAATAAATAAATAAATAAAAATAATAAAAAAATTACATTTGAAAGTTCAAGTCTGAGTCTATGTTTTGGAAAACTCTACCTGTGTCAGCTTCCCTCCATGTAGGAATGTAGGAATGAAAAGCAGTGTCTCTGATCTCCCCTTTTAAAAATTTTACACTAATAATGATTAACATCAGTAGAAAAGGCAAAAGGTCTCAGGTAATAGCAAATCATTTTTCTGTAAATTGTCAAATCTATTCATTGAATAATTCTAAACATTTTATGAGAAGCTATACTGGCAAAAATGGGTTACATTAGTCATTGACTACAATGGATAAGACTAACTTATTGGGAATTTTAAAATTATTCAAAACTAGAAATTGCATACACACTTTGTACACAGTCACATAAACACATCTACGATTCTATTGCTAACTCTATGTGAGAGATATTATATCACTGTGACACCCTTATCACATTAACGCCTTTGTTTTCCATATCAGCATCATTAACACAGCTTTTATTTGGGTAGCTGCTAGAGCTTGTCATTGTTACAAATACTGTGGAGTATATTACAGTCATTTTGTGATTAGCCATATATTTTTAATTTGTGTAAGCAACTTGAACTTGCCCTGATTAGTATAGTTTAGGTGACAAAGCCATGAATCTCCACAGCGATGTTCTATCGTTGCATTAAATGGCACGTTTTTCTGGAGCACTCATAAGTTAGGAGTGAGTCTCTGCTTGGAGTTGCTATTAACTGTACTGTCCTCAAATGAATGCTCCTGGATGTATGAGTTTTCTTCTGACAGATTCATTGAGAAATCTCTTGCTCAAACAGCAAAAATGTTTTTCATTCCAGCAGAGTAGAGAACACATCAGAGTTTCCCAGCCTTTTCTCTGTGAATAAGTTAGTGGAGAGACTGGCAGAGTGGAGGTACTTAGGTCCCTCATGCTAGGGCTACTTAACAGCTCCGGGCCTGTCCTACTCTTGTTGCTTTGGGCTCTCAGCAGACACATGTATTTCTTGTGTGCTAAATTCAAGTGAAACATTTTCTGTGTTGGTAAACAGTATAAAACAGTCTTTATAGTTATAAAAGAATACTCATTTGAAATTTCTATATAGCTATATCCCTTAAAAGTATGATTTCTAAACTACCTTATAGGGCAAATGTATTTTAAACTTATTTTATTTTAAAGATACAATTTTATTTATTTATTCAAAATAAAAAAAATAAAAGCTATCCCAGATTCTTATCAATAATAATAAAATAATAATAAATATTAAGATGAAAACTATATTTGTTGATATCCTTGATATCATTGTCTCTATCAGCACTACATGAGCTTTACCAAAATATTGGGAGAAAGATGCTGACCACTCAGTTGCTAATCGCCAAACTGAATTCTGAGGTCCTGAAGAATCGTTGCTGAACTTTGTACCTATTCCACTGCCTTGAGTTCTATAGGACATGAAGCTACACTTTTATTCAGAAAGGAGCTTTGAAATTTCACAAGGAAAAGTTAGTCATGGGCATTTTATATTTTACAAGAAAGTAGGGTGTATCTTTTGAAAATTTTTAAATGTTGCCTTGGAATCTTTAGATATTCTGAGTGTTCTATGCATCCGAACTCAAACTTCATTAATCACAAGTATTAGCAATAAAGTAACTTTATAAAATGCAAGTTGTTACTGTGCAATTGATTTCATGAAAATAATCATGTAGCCAATGACTTCAAAAACAGTGGATTTCCAGAAATAAGTATCTGGAGCATTGTCAACACAAAGTGACATTTCATTCTTAGACTGGAGCATTTACACAAACATTTTCAGACAAGTAATTGACTTAATCCTTAAGTTAAAATTTTAGAATCATTAATCTTTTTTCAATATGGTAGCAGATTAGGGTCCAGTTTAGTTTTAGTATAGGCATAGTATGAATCAAAGCCCTGAATTTGGTCTTTAACACTATAACAAAATAAATACAAATAAAATAAACCAAAATAAACACTACAGGTTTCATGGAACTATGAGTACAGAATTTGTGGAAATAAAAATTTTGCTTTATTTGTATGAACTTAACTATATGTAAGATTTAGTATATGGTGGAGATTTGAGATTAATTGTTTAAAATGTTTTTATTCCCCATTTACACTGATGAGGTATTATGAAGAATTTAGAAATGTGATTTTAGTTAGCTTATAGAATAAATGTTTTAACATCATTGGATAGCATGTGTTATTAAATGTTTTCATATGTATATCATGTGAACAAAAAATTGGAAAAAAATGTGAAATAATGGGCTGGGGCTTTATCTTTATGGTATGTGCTTTCCTAGCATGTGTGAAGTCCTTGGTTCAATTCCCAGCACAGCCAAAAAAAAAAAAAAGTTCTTTGGCTTGGAAATTGGTTCAGTAGATAAAGTCAACTCAGATGCAGTAACATAGCACTTATAGCAAGATGGAAAGTAGAGAGAGGAGAATCCCCAACCCAGAAGCTTGCAGGCTACCTAGTCTGGTTAATACAAGAAGAAACCCTGTCTCAAACAAGGTAAAAGACAGGACCAATCAGGTTGTCCTCTGACCTTCATATAAGCACCACAGCATTTGCATGACCACACTCACAAGCATGCACACACCCACAAAATCTAATAAAATAACTATGTAATAACATTGATTGTCACTGGAAGAGTTTCAAGCCAGGTATTTTCAAATTGAATTATTTACTATACATTAATACCTATCTATGAAATTATTATATAATCCATATATCATTTATGTCATTATAAAGTTTATATTGATAAATATATGTAAGTTTTTAAATGTTACATGTTGTCTGTATATAACAGCCACAAAACTGTGCATGAATCCTCAAATACAAAGCCACACACTTAATTAAGCAGTTTCTTGTCTGAAAAAGTTTCACCATTTGATTTTATTGACATTAAAATACACATTTCAGAAACAAAAATTTATTTTTATTTATTTATTTATTCATTTATTTATTTGAGAGCAACAGACAGAGAGAAAAAGAGAGAGAGGGTCGCAGAGAGAATGGGTGTACTAGGGACTCCAGACACTGCAAATGAACTCCAGATACATGTGCCACCTTGTGCATCTGGTTTACATGAGTACTAGGGACTCAAGCCTCGAACCAGGGTCCTTAGGCTTCACAGGCAAGTACTAAACTGCTAAGTAATCTCTCCAGCCCCAAAATACAATTTTATAACATAGTAATTAGGTAAAGAAAGGGAAAACATTATAATATAATTGTTTAAGTCAATGTTATACACAATCTTTCAGAACAATTGAATTTTTAAAAGAATATTTTTATTTATTTTATTGAGAGAGAGAGATAGAGAGAGAGAGATGAAAGAGAGAGAGAAGCATACAGAGAAATAGACACACATAGAGAGAAAGAGAGCATTTAGGCTTTCTAGGGCTTCCTGTCACAAAAAATGAACTCCAGATACATGTGCCCCTTACATGGCATGTGGCTTTACATGGGTATAAGGGAATTAAACTTGGGCCATCAGGCATTGCAAGCAAATGCCTTTAATTGCTGGGCCATCTCCCCAGCCCATCAAATAAACAATTATTATAAGGATTACTAGAAGTCTTTCCCCTAATCTGTTGGGAAGATCTGGTTGATGTCTGGTTTATTGCAATTAATAACATGTTTATAGCTGCTCAATTCATAATAGCTAAGAACTAGCATCAACCAGGTGCCCATTATTGGACAAGTAGATAACGAAGATGTGATATATCTACACGATGGTATTCTACTCAGCAGTAAGAAAAAATGACACAATGAAATTTGTAGAATAATGGTCAAACTTGGCATAGATCATACTAACTAAACTCATATAATCACAGAAAGACAATCATCACATGGTCTCACTCATCTGCAGTTCCTAACCTGGATCAGCCTGAGTTGCTGACATACCTGAATGGCATCTCAAGGCTTGGACAATAGAGGGGGTGGGGCTTTGGGAAAGGGGAAGGAATACAACACTGAACCCAAATTGAACTGGTACCATAGAAACCTATGTCCTTGATGTTATACTAAAAGGTTTCAACAGGACCTTAAGGGGAGCACCTGAATCAAAAGGTCCTGGAGAGGGTGAGATGAAGCCTAACCTTAAATTTCTCCTGTTTCTTTTTTCTTTTTTTTTTTTCTGTCTTTTTCTTTTCTCTTTTCCCTTGGCACTGGCCTGTAATCCCTGTACCAGGATGCGGTTAAACACCCACAATGAGCTGTTGATTGGAGAGACCTACACATTCTCCCAAAACAAACAAGACAGACTTTTGTCAGAGCACTTGATTCCCCATCAGAGGTTAATGGTAAGACCCCTCCGCTGGAGACACCATACACTGTGAGCATGGACTATGGAGAGACCTGGCTGGAATCCAGAAGAGAGTCAGTTCCCAGACAGTTACCCCAGCTAGTGCTGGAAGATGCTACAAGAGCTACAGCATCTGTCTGAGCAAGTCAAAGTCTAAGCTACTTAGAAGCAAACAACCTAACATGATGCTCATACAAGTGCAATAGTGGCACACAGCTATGGTGGATAACCAACTGCTCTTGGATTGGCTAAAAGATCTGCTCAGTGGAAAGGAACTGAAAAATAAGTCAGAATCATATCCAGATAGCAATTTTGTTTTCCAATGTCAAAGCTCTGCTAATCTTGGACTATAAGAGAGTCTATACCCTTTAAATTCTCTCTAAATTAATAGTGGTTATCTCATTTAACCAATGCTGACTCCACTCTCCATTGGAAAATCTGCTTCTCTTTTTCAGATGGGAGCAGGACCTGAGGAGATAAATGACCCAGAGCACATCACCCACACCCCAGCTGAAACCATAGAGGAACTATGGAATGAGCAAGAGTGCTGCTTTCTTAGTGAACTTGATATCAGCACAAAGGTGAAGGAGACAGACACTGACGACACTCAACACCTACCAAAGCAGAGATCCAGAGGTTCCTAAGAGCCTAAAGAGTTAAAGAGTCTAAGAGTTAAAACCCAGCATGGCTCAGGAAATTTTGTGGAAGAGGGGGTGGATAGATTGTTAGAGCCACAAGTTGGACCATCATACACAGAGACATTGCCTCTCCTTCATAACTGACTGCTGCCCTCACAATGCACAACTCACAATGCATGACCCACAATGCCCATGGGATTTATCTGCATCCCCATTGAGGAGGGCTTCTTCAGAAAAGTGGCAGAGATGAGGGAAAGGATGGTACCAACATGTGTTGTTTACATACTATGACCATATCTACTTAAGTGTATGGTAATACACATATGTAAGTAGAAGAACTGATTACAGGGAGGGGGAATGGCCTAAGGGAGGCCATGGGCAAGAAGGGCAGGGGGAGGGTCAATCTAAACTCAAGATATTATGAATAAGACATATGTAAAATTACTTTTTTGTATAAGGGCACGTCTAGAAGCTGTAGACTGTTACTAGAAAATTTTCAGTACCTGGGATGGGATACCTTCCAGTGAGTTGTTGGCCAAGGAGTTCCCGGTAACCTCGAAAACATTAAAGGCTCTTGCCAAAGCCCTTGGTTTCCCTAGAGAAACAGATAGTAAGACCCTATTGCTGAAGACATCTCATGCCTGAGAAGCAAGGTCACTGAGAAAGCAAGCTGGTGTGGAGCAGAAAACCTTCTCCCTGTAGACCAGCCAACTGAAACTGGACAAAGCTGCATTGCACACAGCGTATGGGAGACAGAAGCCATCAACAGTGAAAACAGTGGAAGCTGAATATTCAAGCTTGGCCAGACAGGCCCAATGACTGAACAGGTGCAATAGTGGCATGTCTACTCTTGGGGTAACCAACTGCTCCATAATTGGACTGAAGGCCCTCTCTACGGGAGGGAATACATACCTGGTACTGAAAAACCTAAGTAAAAGTCTTTGGTAGGTGAGGTCATGAGCCTTAGGGGTATAAGCCTGCTCTTCTCTGACTAAATGTATATATTATTCCCACCAAACTGCACTGAAAGCACTACACTTAATGTTCATATTCACATATTAACGCTACTCTCACTTCTGGTTAGAGAAGCTTCTCTTTTCAGATGGCGATGACCACTGGGATCACCCAAAAGGCAACATAGTGCTGAGAAGAAGGGATGGAGGAGTGCCCAGCACTGAAACACCTCTGTCACACCCTCCAAGGCCCAGGGACCATTGCAGAAGAGGGGGCGGATAGAAGAGCCAAAGGAAGGGTATGACTTCTTACAATGCAACTACCCAGACAGAAATTGGCCTCAATATCCATGACCTTGCAGTGCCTAGCAATACCTTCACAAGACCCTCAAAACAGAAGAAAAAGATGATGTCATCAAATTAAAAGAGAGACTAATGGAGAGGGGAGGGGACATGATGGAGACTGGAGTTCTAAAGTGGAATGGGGGGAGGGGAGGGAAATATCAGGTGGGTTTTTTTTTGTATGTAAGTACAAAAGTCAATAAAAAACAATACTTAAAAAAATAATAATTTTTTTAAAAAGAAATAACTAAAGTAAACAGAATGTTTAACTAAATTAATTCGATTGTTTATTTCACAATGGTCCTACTGCTGATATGGTGCACAAAAAAAACATAAAAGTAATGCATGTCAGAAGAAATCAATGGCTGGATCATTATTTTATAGACTTATAAAGCAAGAAGAATTCTTTGGAGATCTTCGGGAGATCTTCGGACTCCAGCACATTTTTCAGATGTGAAAACTGAGGTTCAAAAGAAACTAGACTTTTCTATGTTCATTTAGCAAACTAATGTACCACCTATGAAGACAGAGTCCTTATTGATCTCTACTATAGTTAAATCAACAAACAAATACATGAATGAATAAATAAAATATTTAATGTATTTAAAAGTCACATTTTTTCTATTGAAAACTAGAGGATAGAATAATGAGAATTTGAGAAAAGTACATTAGGATTTATGAATTGTTTATACTAGGAAAATATATCTAGTAGGAAAAAGTCTTTGTGGCCAAACCTGGTAGCACAGGTATGTAAGACATGTATGTAGTTTTTGAGACTTATGTGATATAACTCTAAAGATATATATATATATATATATATATATATATATAAAATATTTTTTGTGGTAGGGTCTCACCCTCACCCAGGGTGGCCTCAAACTCCTACCTCTAGTTCCCAAGTGCTGGGATTAAAAAGGAGTGTGCCACCATGCCCGGCCTCTAAGGTCATATTTGATGGATATTTCCTTTATTTATTTCAGTATTTCTTTCTTTTGTACTGAGTTCATTGAACAAGCGGATGGTGGAGTTTCCCTTGGTTTTGATCTTGCTGACTGGATTCTCAATGTGTGTTCAATGTGCTCTGTATGTTCTGCCTCCAGATAGTTGCATCATAAAGACTCCTCCTCTTCTTGCTCTCTCTGTCTGTCTGCTTGCCAACCAGGACTTCATTGTACATGTTACCAGGTTTTGAGTGACTCCTATTTTGTAATATTAGCAGCTGTTGGTTGTCAATGGTTGGGCATGTTTCACTGGGAACTGTGAAATGCTAATCCTTTAATCATCCACTTTATATTGAGTGACTTGTATAAGGAAAATCCTGCTCCCATTCACAGTGAACTGGACACAATAATGCAGCTTTATAAGATAGAATGGAAAGATATTTGATGCTTTACTTTTATTTAGTTGCTTTTAATTAATGACTTTTTTTCCTGAGGTCCTCCAATGATGACCAGGTGTTTTGTTTGTTTGAACTCAAGATTCACATACATGTAAGATATTGTAATAAGTTTCAGACATTGTCCTTATTGATTTCCAATTATTTTACTTTACTTATCTGTATATTTTACTACATATATAGGTTTTATTTTCAGTTAAAATGAATTTTCCAGGATGAGGAGATAGGTCAGTGGTAAAGTGCCTGCTGTGCAATCATGAGGAGCTGAGTTGTGATAACTCAGGCTAAAGAATGGAATTCAGAAAATCATTAAGGGATACTTTAAATCTGTATAAAAGTTCCTCTAAAAACTTGGAATATATATACTACATGACCAAGTTCTACTACTTCTTGGTATTTACCCAAAAGATTCCAATGAAGGAATCAAAAGATGCTTTCACATCAGTGCTTATCACAATAGCTAATTTAGAGAACTGATCTAGATTTCTGACAACAGAGGAATATGTAAGAAAATATAATGTAAACAACAAAAATTTTTCTTCCATAAAGAAAATGAAGTTTCATTTGCATGAAAGCAGATGCAACTGTTGATAATAATCACATTAAGTGGATTGTGTCAATCATAGACACACACATGCCACATGCCTTCTCTCATTTGTGGGTCCTAGACTTGATATATACATAAAATCATACATGTACTGATAACATGAAAGCAGAAGAGAAACTGTGGACTAATGGGACTCATGGGAAGGGGAAGAGGAAAGGAGTACAGTATGGTATGGAGGTAAATATGCTAATAGTATATTACATACCTGCTTTAAATGGGCTATGTTAAGTAACACTATATAATTGAAAAATATATGTAACAAAAAAGAAATATATTTTAACATGATAAAAATAGTTCAACCTTGGCAATAAACACCAGTGAATATGACTTTGAATGTTATCAAATCTGTTTTCACCATTTCAGGGTATTAACAGAAGAGTTATCTTCCCCTTTCTCATCTAGTGAAGCATTCGCTGATGCTGGTGGTTGCAACTGTACCTCTGCCTTTTCTCTGTTCTGGCACCAGATGGGTTGAGGTGGCTTTGGTGAGGAGCACACATATCAGCACTATTCCTTACTCAGTCAGCATGAAGTCTAAGGGCAAGAAAAACTTAAATGCCCCCTAACATGACAGTCATCAAAATCCATACCAATACAGCATTATTCAATGCCAGAAATAGAAAAAAGATTTGAGATTCAACCCACAAACTACTCTAAAATAAATGAGAGAACAGAAGAAAATGCAATGCCACAGATTACTGAATATTTAAAAATGTAACCTCCTGTGGCTATTTAGAAAAAAAAATAGCCTTGATATAGCATAGTGACACAGAGTTCTTAACTAACATGCATGAAGCCTTGGGTTGGACCCCTAGCAAGCAACCCTCATATAACTCAATTGATTAAAAAAAAAATAGGCATGAGAGTAGTGAGCAGTTTAGGGTGACAGGGGCTCAAAGTGAATAGCTTTCTCCTATACTAAACTCAGGAATTGTCCTTAGACTTGTAGGGGAAAATCTAGGTCATTATCCTTTCCTGTAGATCAGAAACATCAGAATGATCTGACCTTTCCTTATCTCTGCTCACTTAGAGAATCCTCCCACTCCCTTCTGAGAAGGCCCTTCCCTGAAATTTAATATTCTGAGAATATTACTGCCCTATCCCAGAAATCTTGACCACAGATACCCCGTGTAAGGACTAACTGGCTAGACTAGATGTCCATCCTTGGGGCTCACTTAAAATTTCCTAACCTAAGTCTCAAGGTGGGCTTCTTGAACCTATTCTTGTCTCCCTGAGTAAGAGCTCTACCTTGCTTCCTTCCTTTCACCTCCCCTTCTCTTAAAGCTCTAAGCTATAATAAAATATTTCTGAACCTTATGCTTGGTTATGTAGATTTTATTTGTTGAATTCATAAGACAAGAATCCAATGACACCCCAAAATTATTTGTGAGTTGGTGTATTTTGCTACATTGGCAGAAAATGCCCCAGAATTCCAGAATCAGTAAAATGGGAATTCATGGGGAAGAATGGTATTAATGTGAAGAAAGGGGGATAAGAGAGGATGATTGGAGGTAATAAGATTAAAAATAGGTTATATACAAACATGAAAATGCCAAAAATAGAAAAAAATAATATAAAGCTAGAGGAGAAGGTTCCAGGAAGAGGTGGAAAGAATAAAGAATAGGTGAAAATGTATTCATTGTTGCTTTGTCTTTATTGTGTGTGAGAGAGTGATTATATATATGTGTGTGTGTACGTGTTCATATGTGTGAGAGAGGGCATGCAAGTATCATGGAACATGTGTGGGGTGAGAAGAAACTTTGAATATGGCTCCTTGCTTTTCATCTGCTGTTTCTTTGGTGGTAGGATCTCTATTACTCTCCACTGCTTTCACCATATGACCTGGCCTGTGAGCTACTGAGGAGTCTCCTGCTCCCTGCTCATCATAGATGCTCTGGGATTCCACACGCTTGTGTATGACTATGGCATCCTGCTTAACATGCATTTTGGGGTCCAAAGACTTGTACAGCCAGCACTTTATCCCTTGTGCCCTATGTTATTGGTAAGGAGATGGAGGTTCCCTGAAGCTATAGCTCCTGGTAGAACCAGGAAGCAAATGTAGATTTGTGTAATTACAAAGCACATATGAATTGAAACAAAAAGAAAATATCCATACTTCCTTCTTATATGGCTTCCAAGTCATTCTGATATCATCTATTAAAAAGACCACTTGGGAGATTGAAAAGATAGCTCAGTCGGTATGAGTGCTTGCATGCAAGCTTGAGGGATTGAGAAGGTCTGAGAATAGCAGAGTTTGAGCACCAGAACCCCAAGTAAAAAAATCTGGTGTACCCAGGCATACCTGTAACCCCAGTCCTGTGGGTAGCAAAGACTGCTGAAACTGGTCTGACCAAAAACCACAACACAACATTCACTGAAAGACTCCATCTCAAGGAAATAAAGTGGAAAAACAATAAAGGTGTACATGCTATTCTGGCCTCTGCATCTGTGAACATGTGGCATGTGCATCTGCACACACATTTGCATACACTTTACACATAACGCAACACACATTCTTTGGACACACACAGAGTCCATTTTTATCACGAATTTTGAGATGTTGCCTGTATTGGGAACCACATTTGCATAAATAATAGCTATTATTTCTGGATTTATACTGTTCTATTAGTCTTTTGAAGTATTTCTATGTTAATAGCATGTTATTTTAATTACAGAGTTCTTAAACTTAGTTTTAAATATCTGGAAGTAGCATTGCTTGGCATTTGATTTCAAATTAATTTCTGCTCTTTTTGTGGTTGCTCTTGCAGTTTACCTGGAGTAAAGTTTCAATATAATAAAATTCATAGAATTTAAGTGATGAGCACAATGAATGTTGACAAATGTACCCTTCTCATTACACAATACACTTATCAAAATGTGGGAATTTTCTAACACCGAGAAGTTTTCCTTTTTTACCTTTTTGGTCAATTTTCCCCCAAGCTAATCATTCTTTGTCTTTTATTCCATAGATTAGCTTGGGCCGACCTCACAAATCTATAGCATTTAGTCCTCTGTATCTGTATTATTTTGAAATTTATACAGCTTGTGTAAGTGTATGGTGGTGGGTGTGGTGTATTCACATGCTTGTGTCCATGTGGCCCCTCACACACTAACCTGCAATAGCAAGAGCAGAATCTCGAGTGTACTCCTCCATCATTCTTCCTCCATCTTGCTTAAGCCACAGTCTCTTACTAATCCCACAGCTTGCCAATTTTGGTGAGATCCAGTGATTCTGAGGCTTCTGCTCCTCACAAGACTGGGATTACAGAAACATGTGGTCACACCAGCACAATATATTTTATACATCAAAATTTATTATGTACATATAACATATTTATTGTTGTGCAGTGTTCATTAAGTGACTAAAACTCAATTTTGCATTGGAATAGTATCTGTTAGTGAAAATTGAGCTGCTGTTTTCAGTTCTTGGCTATTATGAACAAACTTTCTGAAGCATTCTTATTCAAGCTGTCATATGAAAATATGATTTTCATTTTAACGAAATGAATAATCATGAGTGGAGTGATAATATCATATACTAGATATAGATGTAAGTATATGAAGCCAACAAGCACTTTCCCAATGTGGTCTCTATCATTTTACATTTACATACATAGGTTCAGTTGACCTACATCTTGGCCAATATTTAATGATGTCAAAAATTTAACTATATTTTTTGTGATTATAAGGTATATATAGTATTTCAATGTTAATTTTTATTTCTTGAATCTTAATGATCCTGACCATACTTTGATATATTTATTAAATATTTAAATATTTTGAGAGTCTATACTTTCATTCATTTTTGTTAGTTTATGATTTTCTGACAGATTTATAGTAATCCTTCACTTATTTTGAAGTCAGGCAAAAATAATGCATTTTTTATGTACTTGTGACTTACTTATGCCTAGTGATATCTTTCAGAGAGTTGAAAATTGAAGTTGTGATTAAATTAAATGGGTCATTTTTCTTTGTTCATAGTTCAGGCTTTTAAGTCCTTTCAAAAAGTTTGACCCAAGGGCCTCGAGCATATCACATAAGAACTATGCTACTGAGATTCATCCCCAGCCCAACAGTAGCTTTGAATATAGAGTTGGATTTGGTATTGTTAAGTAAGACATTTTGATTTTAATAGACTAATCATGTCCATTTATATTTACTCACATATTAAAAATATTTGTCCAAAACTCTATCCATTGGAAATACTATGATAAACATGTAAGTCTTCAATATAATTATCTTTTGAATCTTTGTTACACTTCACTCAACACTTTTCTATTTCACTTATATGGGGTGATTATATTTTTATTCTAATAGTGTGTTAGTAATACCTATTAATAGTAATATTTACATTGATATCTTTACATAATACTATTATTAACTCCTTTGGGAAAAGTTCTTATTGAGACATGATCTGATTTGAATGAATAATAGAAAGATTATTTAAGACATTTAAGCTAATCAACAGATTTTTTTTATAATAATCCTTTATCAATAACTTCTGAACATACAGCCATTCTATCATTAAGGTTTAGCTTTAAACAGTAAAATATATTATGGTTTATCTCTAGACAATATTCAATCATTAATGATATTAGAAATATGTCTAACCTATTTTGTTTTGCTTTTATTTAACATTGTACTGTGATAATTTTTCTACTTACAAACATTATAAAAATAAAATTGTGGGACTTCATGGTTGTTAGATCATTATATCATTTTGTAACCTGACATTATTGATCCTTTGGAATCATGACATATAAATGCACATCTCCAGCATTTGGAAAGCAAATGGGGGTGACAGAACTGGTAAGGTACCAACTGTCTATTTTGACTGTGCCACTTACTAGGTGAATAACCATAAGCCAATGACCTAAACTCTTTGAGCTATCTGCAATATGAATTAGCAACCCCACCTAATAGAACTGATGCAATGATTATGAATTATTAGTATTAAATATCTAAAATATACATAAATAAGCTTGACAATACTGTTTGTGAATGAATGGAAAACCATTAAAATAAGATGAAATGGGCAAACTGGATTCAAGACTCAATGACTACAAATATAACACAAAAGTATTTTTGTGAGTATATTCAGGAATTGTATGAATATATTAAAAACTCTAAATATCCAGATATCTCCCATTACACTACTAGTGCCAAAGGTTAGCAATACGTCCTCAATATTTCAAACAAATATTGATTTGTTTTTTGTTTACTTGAATCTAGTACAAAGCAACTGATAGAAACTGCATCTTTATCACTATTAGCACTGTGGGATTTTCTGAACACAATATACAATACACATATACACACAAACACACATGCACAGACACACCCCATAATCACAGGTACCATTAGGAACAGTTCAGTCTTACAGTCAAATGGTTTTAGATTCAAATCCCAGTTCTACTACTATCCAGCTATGTGAACTAAAAACATTCTTAATCTGACAATATCTAAGTATTTACAATGTTTTGTGAATTCAATCACCTGTAAAGCATCTGAAAGATGCTATTTATAGACTGTTATTTATGATGCTTGCATCCATATTACTGACAGTGACACAAATAGTGAAGGCATTACTCTATCCTATCAATTACAGCCCTGACAATACTGTAAGCACAAAAAGAAATGCAGACTGTAAAATGTTGGTTTGATGTGCAGCTGCCACCCGGAATATTCTGAATCTTGCCTTACTTTCATGATTACTATCAAAATGGAAACTGTTATAAACTATTCCAGTGAATTCATGGTGTCTTGAGATCACATCCATAGGTGCTGAGCTGGGAAACATGGGCTTGCTATGCCTTTCTCTCTGTCTCTTTCCCACAGCAGTAACATGGAAATGTGACAGCTACAATTGGGCAGCCATCTGTGAGCTTTGATGAAAGCATTGTGTGGTCTGGTATGTCTTTATACTGAAACATTAATTAATAGAATTCACTGTGGGTTCACCAACATTTAATTAACTGGATTAATTGAATTTCCACTGATTACAAAAGTATGACAGCACCAAGTTGAAGGGACTACTTTATTGTTACAATTATAAATACTTCATTTTGTGAGGGTGGCTGTCCTCTAACACCCCAGGGATTATAAATGCTGCATTCTATGATGGTGGTTATCTTGTCCTCCAGCACCCACATGACAAGTACATTTATTGAAAATGACCATCTATGTTGTATATCTCTTTACTCATCACCTGCTGTTCATGATGTCTATGTGGGGCTATACAATTGCATGCAGTGACTATCACTGTGATGGGGAAAAAAAAAAAAACTGGTGTACCTGATAGGCTGCTACATTTTTTCCTTCCCTACTGGATATGTGTTTAAAAATATGAAGATTAAGGTCTACTGGTTTTTAAAAATTATAAGATTGACTTTTTCTGATTATGAAACAAAACAGACTCTTTATAAAAGCTTTGCTAAATAGAGCAAAACAAATAAAAAGCAAACATAATGGATAGCATATATTGAGCCTTAATATATGCCATCTGGTGTCTTCAGGCCTATCCCCAAAATCTTATGAACCAAATTTTCACATAAAATTCATCAAAGTGGGCTGGAGAGATGCCTTAGCGGTTAAGGCACCTGCCTCCTAAGCCTAAGAACGCTGGTTCCAATCTCCAGTGGTTCCAATCTCCAGTGGTTCCAATCTCCAGGTCCCACATTTAGCCAGATGCAAAGGGACACAAGGGCGCAATGCCGCACTTGACCACAAGGGGGCGCATGCATCTGGATTTCGTTCGCAGCAGCTGAGAGGCTGCTGGTGAGCCCATCTCTGTCTTCCTCTCTCCCTCTCTCTCTCTCTCTCTCTCTCTCTCTCTCTCTCAAAAAAATTCATCAAAGTATTATTATTAGTTATTGTGATTTATGTTAATTTTATGCAGTAATGAAAATCGAGTTTGGAGAGGTGAAATAATATATAGTTTGGATCACAATTGTGATAGGAATACTAAACACTTTATATTTGTCTATCATTATGGTAAAATTATGAGTGTAATCATCTTCAGCATAGAGGAGCTGAGATCCAGGTCATTAATTTGTTCAATGATGTACAACTAGTACCAAAGCCTTGATCTGAACATTATGACATCAAAGCACAGATTCTTTCCAATGAATATGCCTGTTTCATTTCTTCAATAATATTAAAATCCTATCATTGAAGAGACTCAAGCCTTACATGTCTAAAGACCAAAACCATGATCTGTTCCTTGGGACACTCTGCTATATAAAGACTCACATTCTGTAGGGACACAATTCACCCTACATGATGTAGAAAAAGAAAATCAAAAGTGTTGTAAAGAAAGCATTCATTGTATTTAAGTTATATAAATAATACAGTGCAACACCAGGCATGGAAAAGCACAGCAGACGCATGAGGATGTTTGTTGAATGAATAAGTGTGTGTAGAAGTTCTCAGCTGTCCCACTGTGGATGTGTAGGATCTTTCTAATTTATTATTATTATTAGTCGTACTTTCATGCATACAACTATTTCCACTGTCTCTTGAAAGGTCACAGTGAAGAGATTTTTAAATTATAGAGGAGGCACCAGAGATGAGGAGGATAATACAGAAGTTGATTGGAAATTGGGAAGTGAAAGTTTGAGTAGCAACTGACTTAGTAGATGTGAGAGTGTGAGGCTGTAAGCTGACAGTGGAAAAAGTGGAAAAGCAAACCCATTTG
The DNA here is from genome assembly GCA_036365145.1 of Orientallactaga sibirica. Taxonomy (NCBI): domain Eukaryota; kingdom Metazoa; phylum Chordata; class Mammalia; order Rodentia; family Dipodidae; genus Orientallactaga; species Orientallactaga sibirica. Next base: position 52,539,559 of record JAEOAD010000005.1, read on the forward strand.
CACTACCGAACTACCAGAGATTAAAAAGCCGCTGACATTGGGCACCTCTGCAAGCATAAGTGAAGATACGCTATAGCATGACTGCTCAAAGCTCCAGCTCCATTTCTCCACACCTGCTCTTCTTCAATGAAGGAGAACATTTTCGGTTATTTCTCTGAAGCAGAAAAATAGGATCTTTAGATAAAGGGCACATCATGACAAAGTGACAATGAACATACTCTGGTGACTACCAGGCAGGCTGTGTATAACCACTATTCATCACAAGAGTTCACGAGTGGAAAAGAGAAAAGGAATCTGTGTGGGATCTCTTCTAGCTCCAGCCTGTTATTTCAATGGTCAAGGCTAAAGAAGCCACTGACAAGGTCAAAACAGAGGGGCACTTAAGTTATTCAGGATCTAGTACTCCTCTCTGGACAACATCATAAAGCAGAAGCCTTTGGTGAGCCCCTGATGATACAAAGATGAATGTTCTCGCAGGGAGGCATGACTCAGGAGGAGAAAAAAGATGAAGAACTTCTTAAACCCTCCCAAGATAAGAGGTATATGAGAAAGCATGACAACCTCTTTCCAGAATAGTTAAGCACCCATTTAATTTGGATACCCATTCTATTTCTGTGTCCAAAAGTAATCCCAAATTAATGAATATTTATAACCATAACATATAATAGTTGAGTGATAGTCTGCAATATTAGACAAGTTATTACAATTAGGCTTGTACAAACATTGTGTAGGGCTGGACACAAAATAAATAATGTGTATGGTTATTTTCGTTAGCAGCTAGGTGAAGTCTGAAGCCTTGCTCTGATATTAGTTTGCTTTATGAAATACTTAATGAATTGATTCTATATTTTTAAATCAGTATTATAAGTTTGAGTCGATTTGACTTAACACATGACATTAATTTACATTTGGCTTTTTATAAGAAAATAGGAAAACAATTTTATATTTGTTATATTAGTTATTTAAAAAATGAAAATGGGGCTGGAGAGATGGCTTAGTGGTTAAGGCGCCTGCCTCCTAAGCCTAAGAACACTGGTTCCAATCTCCAGGTCCCACGTTTAGCCAGATGCAAAAGTGACGCAAGGGCGCAAAGCTGCACTTGACCACAAGGGGCCGCACACTTCTGGATTTCGTTTACAGCAGCTGAGAGGCTGCTGGCGTGCCCATCTGTATCTGTCTCCCTCTCCTTCTATCTCTCTCTGTGTCTCTCTCTAAAAAAAAAAAGTCAGTAAAATGTTATCCCTTTTAAATACTATTTTATTTATTTATTTGAGAATGAGAGAAAGAGAAATAGAGGCACAGAGAGAGGTGGGGGAGAGATTAGGCATGCCAAAACATCTAACCACTGCAAAAGAACTCCAAATGCATGTGCCACCTTGTGCATCTAGTTTATATAGGTACTGGAGAATCAAACCTGGGTCCTTAGGCTTTGCAGGCAAGCACCTCATCCACTAAGCCTTCTCTCCATCGATTAATATTTTTGTTACATTAAATTTACTTTAAATTAATGGAAATACACTCAAGTCTTATACCCTTGAGCAAATTATATTGTACTTTCACCATTTTGTGTGTGTATGTGTGTGTGGTATGTGTACAGTTATATGCATGTTTATACATGCATATGTTTGTGTGTGTGTGTGTGTGTGTGTGTGTGTGTGTGTGTGTGTGTAGGAGCCAGAGGTTCAGACCAGGTGTCTTGCTAGCCACTCTCCATTTTTATTTACTAAGGCAGAGTCTCTTACTTGACCCCAAAGCTCAGCTATCCAGCTAGTCTTGCTAGCCAGCTTGTCCCACCATGCCACCACAGCATTTATGTAGGTGCCAGGGATCTGAACTTTAATCCTCATGCTTGTTCAGCAAGTACTTTATCCACTGAGCAGTCCCATCAGCCCCTGTACATGTCAATCTCTTATAACACTATCACCAATTCAAACCATATTAAATGAAAATTTTGATTATAATAATTAGTGATGTTGTTGAAATAAGGCAACCTAAGTATTGTACTGTGATGATTTCGTTTTTCCTTTGTTTTTCAAGGAAGGGTCTTGCTCTAGCCCAGACTGACCTGTAATTCATTAAGTAGTCTCAGGTTGTCCTCAAACTCATGGTGATCCTCCCACGTCTGCCTGCCAAGTGCTGGGATTAAATGTGTGCACCACCATGCCTGGCTTGATTTGTTTACTTTGTTAGTTATAGAAGCATCACTAAGTATCTGCAGAACACCTAGACACATCCATATTTAAGTCAGTAATAAGTACCCATTCATATAATGACAAAGCTTGTCTCATATTTTTCACTATTGTCATTATGGAGGTATACTTGTCAACATAGCAAAAATAACTTATTTTTCATTTTACAGTTGGCTAACTTGATATATACCTTTTATATATTTAAGCATAATAGTCTTTTCATGTCTTGCTAGGCTCTGCAATTTTTTACCGCTGAATTGGCTAAAAATTGCCACATAGGGCATTACTTTTCCATTATGTGTGGATGTTTTGTTTATCCCTTCCAAGCAGCCACCAAGGAGGTCAGACCACATGGTCTGAGGCATAATGCTTCACCTTGGGCTTAAGCAGTGGCCTCTGAGTTCACTTCGGGCAGTGCTGGATGCTAGAATTTCTGAGGCTCTTTCTGCTGCAGGTGTACTGAAGGTCCAGAATTCACCCTCCCACAACATATGGTAGCTGAGGTCTATGGACAAGAGGAGCCACGTCAAACCACGATAATAAGCATAACGGTTCTGTTATACTTTTATGATAACCTCTGCTACTCAGTGCAAAACTAAGAACACCACCTCTCCTCCAACGTGACTCAACCCTGAGTCTAATCCAGAAGCCTCATGAAATAGAATGTGGTACCTATCCCCCATCCTCTGTGTCTTGCCTACTTAACTGATGTCCACCCAGACAGGAATGAAAGCAAACACTGGTACCATTTCAGATGTGGTCATTTCAATTTAGAGTAAAACCTTCTCTTTTTAAAAACGTTTTTGTAATTATTTTTATGAAAGAGAGGGGGGACAAGAGAGAGAGAAAGAGAATTGGCATGCCAGGGCCTCTAGCCACTGCAATCAAACTCCAGACACATGTTCCACCTTGTGTGCATGTGCAACCTTGTGCACTTGCATCACCATGTGTGTCTGGCTTATGTGGAACCTGGAAAGCCGAACACAGGTCCTTAGGCTGTTATGCCCAAACAGATGCAGAGACCACCCAAAATAGGCAGTGTCCAAATTCAAGAGTCCTTATTAGCTTGCCAGCTACTGCACCAAGCACAGAATGGCTTCTGAGTGCAGCCCTGACCAATAAGTTGCACAGTATTTTAAAAGCAAAAACCACATCCTGGTTGGCATAGTAACATATCTAATTTTTGCAAAAGCTGGCTTACAGAAGCTAAGATAAGGAAATGGTTAGAACATTTGGGCCATTGGTTGTTATAAGTTCCTGGAACTGTTGTTCACCTGCAAGTCTTTCTAGGTCAAACTGTTTTGGTCTAGAAATTCCCTCGGCTGTAAGATGGGAAGAGCATACAAAATGGAGTCACTCTGGCTTTAAGTCCTTCATTTCCCACTGGTTTGAAGAACATGAGTCAAGGGGCTATAGAGATTGCTTACCAGTTTAAGACGCTTGCCTGCAAAGCCTAAGGATCCAGGTTCAATTCTCCAGGTCCCACGTAAGCCAGATGTCCATGGTGGTGCATGCATCTGGAGTTTGTTTGCAGTGGCTAGAGCCCTGGCATGCCTATTCTCTCCCACTTTCTCTCTCTCTCTCTCTCTAATAAATAAATAAATAAAAATAAATTTAAAAAAAGAACATGAGTCAAACCATGGACATGGACTCATCCATGGGAAGGGGATCATATCATTCTCTGAGCACCTATCTATTTCCTAATATATTTACTAAGTAAATTTAAGATGCATGGCCTATGGCAAGGGCAAGGAATAGTAAAACTAGGGATCCAGCTAGGGCAGATAATAAGTTGTAAGCCAAGGGGACCATAACACAAGATTGGTACCAATTGTTGGACTCATGGCAGATCTGTTCTCTTTCCTGAATATCCTTCTTGAGTTTTGTTAGACTCTCTCTAATTAATCCTGATTTGTTAGCATAAAAACAGCAATTTTCTAGTAAGGAGGCACAAGACCTCCTTGTTTTAAGAAGAGGAGATCAAGTCCTTGACAGTTCTGTAAGACCATTTCAGCTAGAGAGTCCCTGTGTCTCTGATTGTGTTAGGGTCCCTTCTAGGATGAGTAGGTCTTAATCTATGGTTTTACTAAGACTTTGAAAGTTTTGGTCCTATATAAGAAGGGACATAATGCCTAATGCTGAAGATCCCACTATTCCAGTGCCTACTAACAGTAGTATCAGGATGAGAGTGGCTCTCTTCATTCTACCTGGCTCTGTGAGCAGATCAAAGCGTTTCCCACCAACGTCCTCACTGAACAGGTACACCTGAGGCAATATGTGGCCCAGGATACAGAGGGCAGGGTCTTTGCTCCCTTCCCAGAAAACACAGCAGAAACAACACATTTTGTTAACCCCAAGGTGAACCAGATAGTTTCTGGAGCCTTATAGACACCTCAAGTGGGTAATTTCTGGTAAGTTTCCTCAATTTATAGATGAACAGGAAGAAGTATAGGGTGACCCTGCCAAGTCAAACCTGACAGTCATCAGACAGAGTCCTCTACCCTTAATTTCCCCTAGTGTCAGTTTAGGTTGGTGCTGTTTATAGGCAGTTTCATTCACTAAAGTGATCTGGGCTTGGTCAGTACTCTTCTGTAAAGGGCATTTATTCTTATCCTAACATAGTAAGGGGGGGATAGAGTCAAGGCATACCCAACAATCTTGTCTGAGGTTGGGGTTAGTAGAGTTTGTAAACCTGTGGGCTTCCTGCAACAGGCTTATTGGGGGCTGGTTCTGACTTAAGTGGAAAGGATTTCTCCAGCTGTCAAGCTTTCCCCAGGGAAAGGGCTATTTGTATCATGAAGAGGTCTCTGGGTGGACTGAATCTCAGGGGGAAGGCAAAGGCCTAGGTACTGGAAGGAGCCTTTACTTAGCTCCAATAGGCTTTATGGGCTCTGGGGTCATGCTCCATTGGATGGTGATACTAGTCCCTGTGTCCTCACCTGAAATGGAGAGCCTTAGCTCCCAGGATTTTCCTGTATCCCCAGTCCACATGAGGGGGAGGGTTCAGACCATTGTTTTACAGTGATCAGTAGAGGATTTCAGGAGTAGGATGGGCAGGAAATGGGTGCTTTGTTCCTTCTGATATCAATGTAAGGATCTGCATGCTTCCAGCTCACCTCAGTTTTACATCCCCATTCTTCACAATAGTATTGAGAGCTTCCCTGATGCGACTTGGGTCCATCTGATGAATAAGCATAGAGTTGGGTGTTTTGGTGAATTTCTGTATTTCCACTTTCACTAAGGGATAACATTAGTTGGGGTATAAAGATTTTGAAGAGGTCTATTTGGATGATTGGTTGGTGAAGGGTAGCATTTTTGTTCAAGATTTCCCCTCTACTAGAGTGTCTAATGGCCCAGGTCCACCGTACAGGTCCCAAGAGTTTTGTCTTCCACTGCCCATGGAGAGGGGGCACCCTTAACATAATCAAATCCAATCAAGAAAGTCTTATCTTTAGTGGGTCACTTTGAGAGCATTGGACTGTCCATCACTGGTCTGGCCCATCTGGGTTGGCTTGCTTCAGTCGGGAGGGTAGATCCAGGGGGCCTGTCCTCTGACTTTGGCTGCTGTTGGGGTGGTGAAGACCCATCCAGGATGGGTCAAGTCCCTTTGTTGTATGCTGTTTCACCCAGATGATGTTGCTAGGCTGGAACAGGTGCTGGGAGCCCTTGTTGTCTGGCTGGGGTGAAGCTACCTGGATTAAGTGGTGGGTGTCTTTCTGGACCTGTTGTAGAACCTGTAAGAACTGGCATAGATTACAATTTGTTATCTCAGTCATCTGGTCAGACCCCACCTTGGACAAAATTGGAGGAGGTCTGCCAAACATGATTTCATAAGGAGTAAACCTTTCCTTGTAGGGAATACGTTCTACCCTAAGGGGAGCAAAAGGTAGGAGTTCTGTCCAACTAGCACTGGTTTCTAATTTCATTTTGGGTAAGGTTTCCTTTCGAGTCCTATTCATCCTCTCCACCTGTCCTGAACTTTATGGAGCTTCCACTCTGTGTTGAGACTGGCTGGCAAGTTTTGATATCTGGGCCGTGGAAGCCAGGCCGTTGTTGGACCTCGGTGAAAAGGGAAAGCCAAACTGGGGACCAACTCATCGGGCAGCTTCTTGATAGTTTCTTGAGCAGTCTCATTCCAGGAGGGGAAGGCCTCGGCCCTCCTGAGAAAGTGTCTGCAAAGACTAGCCGATACCAGCAACCTGCTGAGGTAGATTTTACCTCAGTGAAGTCAAGTTCCCAGTGTTCCCCAGTATTCCTGGAGGTGGTTGAGGTCCTCCTTTCTGCTTTACCTGGGCGCAGGTGGGGCATCGGGTAAGACAGTCTATGATCATCTGCTCCAGACATGGGATACAGTAATGCTGTCACAGAAGATCTGCCGATTTCCGTTCCCCAGGTGCGTGCTCTGATAAATTTGGTAAAGCAGGGTTCTTCCTAAGGCCTGTGGAAGACTCATCCATTTCTCTGGCAGGTGTCACCAGCCACGGGTGTCCTGGCATCCTAAAATCCTCCCTTCTGTTGGTTCTTGTCATTTTTCTCCTTTGAATAGTATGGCCATTCTGGAATGGGCCAGGACTGGCAGGGCTACAAGGACCTCTAGGAGCCCCACTGATTTTAGAGCCACATCTCTTTCCACTTCATTAGCCCTCCAGTTGCCGATGGCCTAGGCTGAGTGGCCTGTACAGTGTATGATGGCCACCTGGGCTGGCAAACAGAAAGCTTCAAGCAATGTGAGAATTTCTTCCTTGTTTTTAATATCTTCTGAGATCAAAAGGCCTCTCTCCTTGTAAAGGGGCCCATGCACATGAGCCATTGCAAATGCATAATGGCTGTCAGTGTAAATGTTAACAGCTTTAGCCTTTGCATGCCTCAGGGCCTGAGCTAGAGCAACTAATTCAGCCCTCTGAGCTGAGTTTCCTTTGCTCAGGGCTTGGGCCCATATGATGTGGCCCTTTTTGTTGACCACTGCTGCTCCTGTCCTGGATGAAGCTACTCCAGTCAGTGAAAAAGACCTTCTGGTACAGATAAAGGGGTGTCACTGAGATCAGGTCATAACCCCTGGAGTGAAGTCACAGTCTCCTCATAATCATGGAGTGGCTGTTAGGGGTCATCATCAGGCAGGAGGGTGGCAGGGTTTTAAACTGGCTGGTCTAGTAGCAAGGCCTGGTATTGAGTAAGCCATGCATTTAACAGCCACTGCTCAGGGGACCCTTTTAGGAGGGTCTCTACAGCATGGGGGCTAGAAGATACAAGTCTTATCCCAAAGTTAGCTTGTCAGCCTCTCTGACTAAGATAGCTTGTGGCTGCAATCACCCTTAAACAGGCTGGCCCTCCTGTTGCCACTGGGTCTAGTCTCTTGGAAAGGTAGGCCACAGGGCATTTACATGGGCCTAGAGTCCGTGTTAGGACTGCCTTTTCTATACCCTTCTATTCATCCACATACAGTGCTGGTGCTAAAGCTAGAGCTGATTTTAGTGATTCAAAGGCCTCTTGTTCTACCTCTGCCCAGGCTACGGGGTAGTCCCTACCATAGAACATGCACACAAAGGCTTTGCTATTTCTGAAAACTTAGGAATCCACAGCTGGCCAACAATAGCTGACTCTTCCCCAAAATTCTCTTACTCGCTGCTTAGTGGTTGGTCTGGGTATCTGCAGAATGGCTATAATGCATGCAGAAAATAAGGTGCATTTACCTCCTCCCAGGTTATACCCAAAGTAAGTGGTTTTGGGGGTACAGAGTTGGACCTTCTTTGAAGATACTTGGTATCCCAATTTTTTCCAGCTCCTCTAACAGTCCCTGTGTTGCTGTCCAGCATAGCATGTTGGTTCATCAGGAGCAGCAATCAGGAGATCGTCTACATGCTGTAAGAGAGTCACTTGCGGTGTGTGCTCAGGGCTTCATCAGTCGGGTAGGGGAGTTCGTGAATCCCTGTGGGAGTCTAGTCCCTGTTAGTTGTCCCTGAAATCTGCTCTCAGGGTCTGACCATTCAAAACCAAAGGCAGGCTGACTGATTTTTGCAAGGAGGATACTGAAAGAAAACAACTTTCAGGTCCAAAACTGAGTACATCTGCCTGTCAGGAGGGAGGAAGCTCAAGAAAGGTGTATGGGTTTGGCACCACTGGATGTATGGTTTCAACCTGCCTGTTGCCCTCCCGCAAGTCCTGCACCAGCCTTAGTACCTGGATTCTAGAGAGGTGATAATGGAGTATTCCAGGGGGATTGGCACATAACCAGAATCCTTATGGCCTGCAAACTGTTGATGTGTTTTGTAATCTCAATTCTTGCTTCCTGGCTCATACTGTAATGTCTAATTCTGACTGAAGTGGTTTGAATATTCAGTTGGACCACTATGTGGGGGCCGATGTTTTGCCAGACCTGGGCCATTTGTTTCTGTCCAGACACCTGGGTGTCTTTGCAGGAGCTCCTGTAGGTAGAATTTCACCTGAGGTCTCCTAGGGGGTCAGAAGTCAGGAGATATTCTTCAGACAAGGGAAATTTCTTCAGACAAGAATTTTAGATGGCCACTGCAAATTTAATCAGGCTCTTCTTTGCTGGAAAGAGATTGTGGTTCTCAACTTTTGTAGGAGGTCCCTTCCTAACAAGGGGTAGGGACAGTCTGGCATCACCAGGAAGGTTAAGTAACCATACCTTGTCCCAAGTTGACAATTGGGTCTGTGATCCAGGGAAAAGACTCAGTCTTGCCTGTGGCCCCTTGAACTGATGTATGTGTTCTGAGTTCCCCTATAGGCAGTTAAAGAACTGAGTGGGCTACTTCAATATCCACCAGAAAGTCCACAGCAGTACCCCCCACATTTAAAGAAACCATGGGTTCCTGCGGGCTGAGTGGAATGGAGGCCTGGCCCCATCAGTCTACCTCTTCTATGGTGAGGACTCTCTTTGGCTTTTCCTTTTGCTTAGGGCACTCATTTTTCCAGTGTCCCATTTCTTTACAGAATGCACATTGGTCTTTGGCCAGAGGGTGCCTCTCAGGTTTCCCCTGTGGCATCTGGTTTGTAGCCCATCCCTTGGTTCACTCACTTCTCTTAAGGCCACTACTACCATGCAGACTTCTCTTTTTGCTTTCTTGGCTCCCTTGGAGTCTCTATTATTGAATACTTTATAAGCTATCTCCACTAACTGGGACCTATTCATACCCTCGAATCCTCCCAATTTCTGTAATCTTCTCTTAATGTCTGGGGCCTACTGGCTAATGAAGTCTATGTTTACAGCCCACTGGTTTTTAGCAGCACTGGGGTCGACTGGAGTGAATGTGTGGAAGGCCTCCAAGAGGTACTCCAAGAACTTGGCTGGTGACTCCTGCAGACCCTGCATGACCTCTCTTACCTTATACAGATTGGTGAATTTCCTTGCAACTGCTCGGGTGCCCACCAGAAAGAACCAGTGGTAATCATCTAGACCTCTCCTACCTGCAAGAGTGTTAGAGTTCCATCCTCTGGGGTAAGAGGTTGAGATGAAAAAGGCATTCAATATTCACCAGTTCCTGGCCCTGTTCATCTGCCTGGCCTGTTCACAGCTTTTGGGGCCTCAGCCTGGATGCAGTCGCATTCCTCAACCTGAACAGGCTCTGTAATAGCTGCTGGCAGTCCTCCCAAGTGGTCTTATGAGTATGAAACACAGTTTTTAAGAGAGATGTTAGATTCTGTGGTTACTCCAAGAAAGGGGATTCTGAAGTTTCCAGGTGTATAAGTCACTCATGGATAATGGGACATAAACCACAAAGGGCACTTCTTCTTCCAGTAAGCCCCTTGGTGCTGCCTCACAGAGACACAAAATGGACAAAGAGCAAGAGTCAGGGGAGTTGACCACACCTCCAAGGGTATGAGGGGGACTACTATGTGGTTAGTGAGTTTGGGGAAGAACTTGGGGGTCCCAGCCCAGGAGCAGGCTGATAAGGGAAAGGAACTTCTTGTTCCTCTGGATGTGAGCCCTTGGGACCTTGGTGACTCATGTGCCGGGAGCAAGCCTTTAGTCAGTGTGGAGAATTCTTAACCAAAAATAACTACTCATCAATGTATGGAAATAGGTCAAGGTGACCAGGTTTCTCAGTTACCACATTACAGACTGCCTGAATGACAATGGGATCTAAGGAACCTTCTGGGGGCCATCCTAAAATTAAAATCTGGCCAATCTAGTCCACAAAAGGTTTGGAGTCCACCCTTACTTGGGTGGACTCCATATCCCTCCCCAGGAATCTGGAAAGCTTCCTGAAAATGATCTAACATACAGGATAAAAGACTTGAAGTCTTTGGGCAAAAGAAGCCCATAATGGACTTAAAGTGGGCTGGTGAGGTTCCCATGAGAGGGGTTGTAATAAGGATGATACCAGAGAAGGCTCACTACCGCTGGGTACAGGCTGAGGGAACCAGCGAGGGAGACACACTCCAAGAGTGTCCAGGTCTGGGGAGCCACTGAAGCAAGACCAAGGATTAGGACTAGAGCTAGAACTAGAATTAGAACTAGAACTAATGGGAGGCAAAACATCTGACCCTGTAGGAAGGAAAGATACCACAATGTTAAGGTAGAACCAAACACAACAAATATGAATGAAACAGAGGGCATGTCACAACACTACAAACAAAAACAGACAAGGCGATGCAAATCAGACTGGTCTAGAAGAGCCAAAGGACGTCTCAAGTAGACTCCAGGGCCAGGGGGTTATGCCATGCGCAGCCTCCCAAAAACCTCAACAGAAGTCCATGTACTACAGACTTACCTCCTGAGGCTTTTTCAAACAGGCAGCTCCAAGTTCAAATCCAATTTGGATAAAGTCAGTCAGCCTTTTTGGGTGTCAATTAAGGGACCTAGAGTTTCTCCTGGGGCCCTGGAACTTCCTCAGGGTGCACCTCCCTAATAGGCAGTCCTAGTCTCCCCAGATGCCCTGGAGAGAGTGCAGTTCCAGGTGGAGGTCTCTATGGCTCTTGGGTAGAAAGTATCCCAGATGAGCACCCTAATGTTATGCCTAAATGGATGCAGAGACTACCCAAGACAGGCAGTATCCAAATTCCGGAGTCTTTATTAGCTGGCCAGTGAATGCACCCAGCACGGAACAGCTTCTGAGTGCAACTCCAACCATTAAGTTGCACGGCATTCTAAAGACAAAAACCACATCCTGGTTGGCATAGTAACATATCTAACTTTTGCAAAAGCTGGCTTACAGAAGGTAAGATAATCAAATGGTTAGAATATTTGGGCCATTGGTGGTTATAAGTTCCTGGAATTGTTGAACACCTGCAAGTCTTACTAGGTCAAGCTGTTTTGGTCTGGAAATTCCCTGGTCTGTAAGATGGGGCAGAGCATACAAAATGGAGTCACTCTGGATTTTAAGTCCTTCAAGGCTTCGCTGGCAAGCACCTTAACCACTAAATTATCTCTCCGGCCCTAGAGTAAAACCTTCTTGTTTGTCTGTGAGGAGAACCACAAGGTATACCCAACCATGTTTCCTGTTTCCTCAACAAGGAACAAGAACCATAGAAGGAAAATAAGGTTGTCACAACTTGGACCACCAGAGAAGGAAAAAAGGCAGATCTGCTTAGAGCCCATTGGTCTTTGGCATTTTGCCCCAACTGCCAGAAAGACCTTTACCCTGGATGGTTAATTACCAGACAGCCTGGCAAGGTGATCTGATGACTATGCTCCTAGGTCTGTGTACCCAGTAGTCAATGTTCCTTAACCACTCGTTGCTGAAACACTCTTTCTGTGTGGTCAGTATAACAAAGTGAGAGGGGCAGTACTTCCTTTTGAAGGAAGGAAACTGTAATAAACACTTCTAAAAGCCACCACTGAGTACCAGGAAGGAATGAGCCATTATCAAACTGAGAGGACACTGGCTGCCTCAAGGTGACTGATGGCCCCAGCCCACGTTAGGCATTACTCTTCAAGACAAGCATAGAACCGAATAGCCCACAGTGCTAGGATATATACATATATATCCTGTCTGTATGGATGAGCCTGTGATTTAGTACTAACAAACATATTGCTAGGAGAAAAATAGATGTGCTAATCGACAAAGATTTAAGCTGAGGAAAGGGTCATCAATCTCCTCTACTGTAATGGTCATTTTGCCTTCCTTTCTTGGGATGTGATAGTTTTAAAACATTTTTACTGCACATGCTTACTTTTCAGTTTTTGCACATTATAATTCCCAGTTGAATTCCTTCTAAGTTTCTGTATGTGCATTGATTACCTGCAGCATTTTTTATTACACACTACTGTTAACTACTCTATTACCATATAGCTCTATCTATAAATCTATCTGTTTCTATATCTAGCTATGTAGCTACATATTTTTCTTTGAGCTATATTCCAGCCTGAGATTTTTGATTAGGAAATTGAAGGGTATTATTTTGTCTAGGATGATGCATTTTCTCAGTAAGCATTTATTAATTATTTGATAGCTCAGAAACTTTATCTCAGCTTTAATATATAGTGGAAACTAAAACACAGCTGTTTTAGTTTTATTGTTTTATTCTTAATTGGTAGGTAATACTGAACAGATTTATGGAATACTGTGTGATGTTGCTTTACAAACTACTACAGTTTAGAGGAAAAAAACAAAAAGTTCCGTGATTTCTCTGAATTACACAAGATTAAGATGATAGAGCAAGGCATGATCTCAATATAAATGTCACTCAGCACTGATATCCTTAACCATGAAGCTATCTTGCCTTTCTAAACAGCTTTGCAATACAATGGCTTGCCCAGAAGAATGTGCCAAACTGGCTGACTGACTCCTTCTCTTAGACCCTGACACCAAACCATGGACAAACTGTCCCAATTCCAGATTGCTTATGGGACTTTGAACACCTCATTTTTGTCTGCCTCACTCTATTGATATGAAATAAAGAAAAAGAAGTTGTAAGAATCTCTCACTTTTTTTGTTTGTGATAATTACAGACATACATGTGAAGAATTTTGAAGAGCAGTCACACATGAGGCTTAATAATTGTTTGCAATCAGCTCTTTTTCTTTGGGGAAAATTTAATCAATTAGCAGTTCAGGTTTAAATTGGCTTCCCGTGTAGTTTGGGGCAGGGCAGAGAATGTCAACACTTTATCATCATCTGCTTGACATTTCTGTATAAGGTAGGGCTTCTGAGTTTCCTGAGATGAACGTTATTATCGCAGTGTGTGTGTGTGTGTGTGTGTGTGTGTGTGTGTGTGTGTGTGTGTTTACAAAAGAAAATGCTACTTAGAAACCATTCTAAGTGGCCAAATTAGCTTTCTCAAATGACAATCACAATGTGGGATTCTTTAAGTTTATGTGAAACTCAAAATGGTGATGATCTCCATTGATAAAGTGTGGGGGGGTTGTTTTTGTTTTTATTTGTTTGTGTGTTTATTTATTTATTTATTTATTTTGGCTTTTCAAGGTAGGATCTCACTCTGGCCCAGCTGACCTGGAATTAACTATGTAGTCTCAGGGTGGCCTCAAACTCATGGTGATCCTCCTACCTCTGCCTACCTCAAGTTCTGGGATTAAAGGCGTGAGCCACCACACCCACCATGATAAAGCGGTTTTTAATCGCAAAGCTGATAGGTGTGCTAGAAATTTAACTTGGGCTACCTTTTATGTTCATGACATTGGGCAAGTTCTTCCTCTCATTACTTTCAGTCAGTTATTTGACCCCACTGCAAAGCTATATCCATCTTGTCCTTATATATCCTCCCACTCATCTCTTGATTTTTTTTTCCCAGACTACTAGAGCAATTATTGAAAGATGCCTGTTCACAAACATAGAGTCTCACTTTCCACAAGTTTTGGGTGTCTCTTCCCTCATATTACAAGAAAGTGAAGTCAGGTGACTTGATCCTCCCTTCCTTGCTTTTTGTTTCCTTCATGCTTTTGACCTCAAATTCACTCTAAATAAATGCATCTCAGTGTCCTAATTAAGTTTTAACATTTTTTTTCTAGATTGGATTCTACTGTGATTGACAACCCTTTCAATGTATACATCAAAATGTGCCAGATATGAGACAGTAACAGATGAATATGAAATTTGTTGAATGGTTTATAGCTGCAAAAAATTTTTTTTCTTAATTGTTGAATGTTGAAATAGCGTTGTCAGGGGCTCTGCTAGCACAGACACTCAGGGAGGCTGACAGATCTATAGAATTTTATACTGTCATAATCTCACATGAGATTCCAGGAGTGGCCAGGCCAGGGCAGAGAAAGGTGTCAGGGTTGGTTCGTAGGTATCAGCACAGCAAGTCCTCTCCACTATTCCTTGCTGAGGAGAGCTGTCTTGGTTTGCTGCCACATTGAAGGAAGTTGTTATATCTTACTTTTCCTTGGACCCCATAAATTATGTTAATAAATCCACAGAATTGTATGTGATCTCCTGTGCCTTTATATTCTCTACATATCCCATTGGCCTTAAATTTGGCAGGTATAACTGAGAAATATTTTAATGAACTGTTGCCTGGAAAACACATACTGTATTTTGTGCTATATGAATTTCATTAAGCAGTAACACAAATTTGATGGAGAGGCATCGTACTTAAACTACACAGAGGACTGATCCACCCGCACGTCATGCAGCCTCTGTGTGGAGCCTGTCAGGTGGTATAGAAGAACGCAGACAGAAGTGATGTGCCTGTTCCCCAGAAGCTCATGCTCTGGTGTCACTCTTCTCTCATGTCATGTGCGCACAAATCTGCAAAGTGAGAAAAGCACAGACTCCTACTACTCAACAGAGTAGAGAAAGTAATTGAAATAATGTATTTTTGTTTTTTCTAATTAGCAGGAGAAAAATTATGTATTTATTTATGATGTACAATGTGAAATTTATATTTTTTCAATGTGAAATTAATACATATATATAGGGATGACTTACTACATGTATCATCTTAACTGATTTTTGTGTATAAATTTGACATCTCTTCTTAGAAGTATGTAAATATGAACAGGGGAGATGGCTCAGTAGATAAAGTTCTTACAATGTAACTCTTGAGTACCTGAGTTTTGATTCTCAGACCCCATATAAAGCTGGACACTGTGGCAGGCTTTTTTTTTTAAATTTTATTTATTTATTTGCAAGCAGAGAGAGAGAGGAGAGACAGAGAGAATGGGCATGCCAGGGCCTCTAGTCATTGCAAGCGAACTCCAGATGCATGTGCCCCTTGTACATCTGGCTTACGTGGGTCCTGGAGGAATTGATCCTGGGTCCTTTGGCTTCACAGGAAAACGCCTTACCCGCTAAGCCATCTCTCCAGTCCATGTGGCAGGCTTTTGTAATCCCACTGTGCCTGTGGCAAGAAAGGAAGGTGAGACATGAGAATTTCCTGGAAGTCTGTAGAGCAGTGAATCACAAGAGAACTCTCCTCAAACCAGGTGGAAAATGTGGACTGACTTGAGAGTCATTTTCTGACCTCCACATTCACACCATGGCACACAGGCATGCATACCCATACACACAAGCATATACTCCTACAAAATCAGTCAATAAATAAATAAGAAAAAAGGAAATGTCCAAATATACAATAAGTATTAACTACAGTTACCATGCTTCACAATAAGCCTCCAAGACTTGCGCTCAGGTTGATCTCTACCTTTGTGCCTTGTGGTCAACATCTCTCCATTTCCCTCCTGTTGTCCCACCCCTAGAAACCTCTACTTTCTTCTCTGCTCCTGTGATTTTGGTGATTTTTTTTAGATTTTTCATATAGCTGTATATTTTATTTAACATTTTCTTCCACTTTCATCTACAGTATCAGAAATGACAGGATAACTTTTTAAGGCTGAATAATATATATTTTATATATTTTATATATATATATATATATATATATATATATATATACAATGTATATGTTGGGTATTGTTGAATATATACAACACTTTTCTCTATCCCTTCATTCATTGGTGGGAACTAAGCTATATGAGTGCAATGAATATGTGAGTGCAGATGTCTCCTTAACACTGGATTTCATTTCCCTTGTCAATGTACTCAAAAGTGGAATTACTAGATTCTACAGCAGCTCTGTTTTAATTTTTCCGAAGCAATATTAGTAGAATGTCTATACAACTCCAAGCAATTAACAGATTAAACTCAGCTCATATTAAAATTCCAATGATATTTCTCAGATAAAAATTTGCCATCTCTCAGTTAGCAATCCTGAAATTCATATGAAATCACAAAATACCCAAAATAGTCAAATCAATCTTGAGGAAGACTCCATTTTTCACAAGCTTCCAAGCAATGGTTTCACGGAATAAGACTTTAGGTAGTCAGGTTCTAGGTAATGCCATGAAATGAAACTATGAAAAGTAAGAAGAAATTGATATCATACACCTTTGAAAGTGGAGGTGAAGCAGAGAGCATGTGTTTTCACAGCTACTGAAGGCTGCAAAGTTACTCCACTGAGTCTGGTATTTAGAGGAAACTTTACCTTCTCCCTCATGCCTCAGGTCCCAGGCCAAATGGCAGCATTTCATTACTTAATTAGTTTCTATATTTAAAAAGAAATAGGGGTCAAATAATTTTGTCTTAAAAGCTATGGTATAATATTATTATTAAAATTAGGACTGGACAGTTGGCTTAGTGGTTAAGGCATGTGCCTACAAAGGACCCAGGTTTGGTTCCCCAGGACCCATATAAGCCAGATGCATAAGGTGGTACATGTGTCGAGTTCGTTTGTAGAAGCTGTGCCCATTCCTCCCCCCATCCCCACCTGTTTCTCTCTTTGTCTCTCAAATCAATAAAATCAAATTAAAATAACTAAATTAAATTAAGCCAACCTTAGAGAAATTCTCTTGGGCAAGTCCCATGAGTAGGCATATAATGAATGTGATAAACATGAATGGGCATGAAACCAGCATTGCCCTATTCTTTTTTTCTTTCAGATGGCCATTTAAAATGTTTATTTATTTATTTATTTGGCCAACATGGTTGTGAGCAAGCATGGGACACTGCTATATGAAATCAACCAGCCTGACAAGATGTAGAGACCCATGCAATAGTGGCACTCAGCCTAGGTAGGTAACCAATGGCTCTCTGATTGGCTATGAGATCCACTCAATGGAAAAGAACCCATATATGAAATTTGAAACCAAGTCAAAATCCTATAGAGATCAAGATTATGGCCTCCAGTGTAAAGTTCCCAATAGTCTTTATTTAGGCTACAGCCATAAAAATGTCTTTAAATTAAATTAACATTGTTTATCCCTTTCAACCTATCTTGATCTTACTCTCCATTGGAGAATCTGTTTTTCTTTTTCAGAAAGCAGTGAGAATTGAGGACAAGAAAAATCTATCAACAAGACAAGAATAGAAAGCTTACTCCCTGGCAGATGAACCACCCCTCTCACAGCAGCTAGGGTCCAGGTGAAACCACAGAGGAACTGGCAAGATGAGCAAAAGTGATGTTTTCATGGTGAGCCTGACAACCCGGGCCAGAGTGTTGGAAACAGACACTGAGGTTACTCAAAATGTACCGAAGCAGAAATCCAGAAGCACCTAAAGCTGAACACTAGAGTAGAATTAAAGCACATCCACCAAGGCTCAGGGAATTGTGCCAAAGAGTGAGTCGAAAGAATTTAAGAGTTACAACGGCATATCCCGAGGCATTGCACTCCCAACGACAGACTGCTGCTCTCACCACTCACCCCACAACTCCATGGTGAATACCAGCAGTCCCTCTAAGAAGGGCTCTCAGTTGAGGGGATCAGGGAGGAGGTAATCATGGTACCAACACATGATGTGTCCATACAAAGTTTCTACTTAATAAAAATTAAAAAAACTTAATAGAAATGTCTATTTTCCAATTGAGGGTTTTAATTCCCCTGGCTGTCAGCAAATATTATGCTATAGAGCATTACACAGTCTGTGAGGGCATTTTAAACAAGAATATATCCCTGGATAGTTGGGGAAACATTTCAAATAGGAACCATGAGAGCTTCAGCATGGATGAATAAATGAGAGTGCCAAGGAGGACATGCTCTTTTTAGCTGTGGTGCTGGGCCTGGCCCAGGTTTTATCCCTAATCCTGATACTTTCCATGGGAAGAAAACTTGCTTTGCTTATCTCTGTCTAGACTTTCATTTTTAGCCTTCCTCTGGTTTTCATTTTATGTATGTTTCATGTAAGTAGCTTTATTTATTTGCTTAAAACTAAGTGGCTAAGTGAACCAATGGTTATTTTTTTTCCCTTACATGAGAGAAAAAAAAAGGAAAAAGAAAAAAAGCTTTTCATGTTCCAGAAAGATACAGTTATTTGTTCACATTGGGAAGGCAATGCTGTGAATTACAAATTGAATAGTGTGGAAAGTTTTCAAGAAAGTACCCAGATGGACTTAAATAAGGTTTTTAGGAACTTTTTTTTTTTTAATTTTTCAACAGTTTCATTATTAAAATTGTCTCAGTGACCTGCACCTGATGCCTGTGGTGTCTTCAGCAATAGGGTCTTACCATGTAGTTCTGTTTGGCAATCAAGAGCACTGGGAGTAGCCTTTGTTGCTTTGGGGAGCTCATGGGCCTCCCCTATAACCAACAGCTCACTGGAAGGTATTCCCCAGGCACTGGGGTTTTCTTGGATCAAACATTGGCTTCAGAAAGCACATTATGTATTCTCACTTGGAGTTTTTGCCTGAATTCTCTCATATTTAATCTACATAATACATTTTAATTAGCCAACAAAGAATTAGGTTTCCATTTGGCTTTTTCATGTTTTTCATTTTGATTAACCCTCCTTTCACCTACTCCTCTCTTCCATTTCCTTTCCCCTGATCCCACCTCAACCTTTCCATTCCCAGTATTCTACCTATCTACTAACATATGTATTATTTCTACCCATAAGAACTTTCCACACCTCCCCAATGATGGTCTCTTTCAGGATTCCTGATCTCTACACTTACTTCAACTCACATACAAATCTAGATATTTGGAGCTAGGATCCACATATAAAGAAATCATGTGGTGTTTATCATTCTGAGCCTGGATTACATCACTTAATATAACATTATCTAGATATATCTATTTTCCCTGCAATTTTTGTAATTTTATTTTTCTTACAGCTGAACAAAATTTGATTATATAAATGTACCACATCTTCATTGCCCATTCATCAGTTGATGGATGTTTATGCTAATTCCATTTCCTAGCTAATGTGAATAGAGCAGCAATAAACATGAATGAGCAAGTATCTCTACAGTAAAGTACAAAGTCCTTTGAGTATATGACCAAGAGTGGTATAGCTGACTCATATGACAGATTTAGTTTTAGGGTTTTGAGAAATATCCACACTGATTTTCCATAGTATCCACACAAGTTTATACTTACACCAACAGTAAATAAGGGTTCCTCTTTCCTCACACCCTTGTCAACATCCATTATCACTTGATATATTTAATGATAGCCATTCTGACCCGAGTAAGAGGGTATCTCAAAGTAGTTTTAATTTGCATTGCCCTGATGTCTAATAAATATTGAACATCTTTTAAAATATACTTATTGGCCTTTTGCATCTTTTTGGGGAACTCTGTTCAGTTCTATATCCAACTTGTTCTGAGTGAGTTGTTTGGTCTCATATGGTTTGAGTTTTTCCTGGATATTAATATTATGTCAGATGTGTAGCTGGCAAAGATGTTCTGCCCATTCAATAGTTGCCTCTTGACTCAGTTGACAGTTGTTTGTTTGTTTGTTTGTTTGTTTGTTTTTTCAGTTGTACAATAGCTGTTTTATTTCATGACATCATATTTGTCTATTGATTGTATTTCCCAGGCAACAAGGATTCTATAAAGAAAGTCCTTCCCTATGTCTATATCTTAAAGTGCTTTCCCTACTTCTTCCTATAGACATTTCAGGGTCTCAGCTTTTATGTTAAAGTCCTTGATCCGTTTGGAGTTGTTCATGCAGAGATACGGTCTAATTTGATTCTTCTACATGTTGACCTCCACTTTCTTTGCTCCAGTGTGTATTCTTTTGGCCTCTTTGTCAAATATCAAGTGGCTGAAGTTGCATGGACTCATATATTGATCCTCTATTCTATTTCATTCATCTATTTATCTGTTCTTGTGCCAGACTATGCTAGTTTGATTACTACAACTCTGCAATATAACTTGAAATCAGGCACAGTGATACCTCCAGTAGTATCCTTTTTGATGAGTATAGTTTTGGCTAGCCAGGTTCTTTGGTACTTCCACATAAATTTGAAGAGTTTTCTATTTCTGTGAAGAATATTGGGGGATTTTGATTGGAATTGCATGGAATTTCTTCATTGCTTTGTAGCACAGCCATTTTATGATCTTAATTATTTTAATAATGAACATGGGAGATATTTCCATGTTCTGGTATCTTCTTCAGTATCTCAGTATTTTAAAATTTTTATTGTAGAAATCTTTAACTTCCCTGGCTGTAGATATTCAGAGATATTTAATTTTTGTAGCTACTCTAATGGGACTATTTCTCTGATTTATTTCTCAGTATGTTTGTTACTGGTATATAACAAGGCGACCAAGTTTTGTGTTTTTTGTACCCTGCCCCTTTGCTGAAAATATTTAACAGATCTAGGAGTTTTCCAAAGGAACATTTTGAGGTCTATTATATATAGAATTAAATCATTTGAAAATAAAGATAAATTGACATCTTCCTTTCCTATTTGTATCCCATTTATTTCTTCTTATTATCATATTGCTCTAGCTAAGACATCAAGCACTACCTTAAATAGTGCCCACTATGGGGAAAAGGGAGAGGTTCTAGGTTTTACATTCATTCTTAAATTTAAATTTATGTCTGTAGATGTATTTATTCAAAAATACTTTTTTGTTTATTGTTTTCTTTTATTTTTATTTATTTGAGAGAAAGAGAAAGAGTAAGGAAGAGAGAGTGAGAGAGAAGAAATGGGCATGCCATAGCCTTCAGCCTTTGCAAACAAACTCCAGACGCATGTGCCACCTTATGCATCTGGCTTACGTGGGTCCTGGGGAATCAAACCTGGGTCCTTTGGCTTTGTAGGCAAGTGCTTTAACCACAAAGCCATCTCTCTACATATTTTCCTACCCATGACTAATTTACATGGATGCCTCAAAGATTGCTTACTCTTGGTTTTCTTTTTCTTTCTTTCCTTCCATCCTTTATCCATTCCTTTGTTTATTTCTCCTTTTAGAGAGCAGCAATCATACTAGTCATATAAACATTTCAGAAACTGCCCATCCTCACCCATTGTACCAAGTTGCATTTTTAAATATGGTTGGCAAAATTTGAATTCTGAAAGCAGAATTGTAAATAAAGCAACGTGATTCCACAGGATGGAAAGCTGGAACATCAACACAATGTGTGGAGTGCATTGATGTGGCGGCTATAGAGAGGTGACAGATGAACCAGCTAGGTTTAGTTGTGGTGATCATTTCATCACGTATGTCAAAGTACCAAGTTTTCTACCTTCAAATCAAATCAATGATTTTATATGTCACATATGTTACAGTAAAGTTGTTTTAAAGATACTGTTGAAAATGCATAATTACCTAATTATTTTCTATCCTTACTATTGTCTATACTTTGGGGGGGGTTACCTCTCTTATACCTATATGATGGAGATACTTGATAATGGACTATTCTGTCTTCCTTCCCTACTCCACATTCAGTGATGTCTCATCTGTAGCCTGAAGTTGGCCATGGTAAGCATATTCACACTACACTAACTAAGCAAACTATACAAATCAGGACTTGTTATATTGGTTTTGATTTTAAAAATTTTTCCATCTAAACAAAATGATTAAAATGTTAATAATGAAGATTATAAATAAGGATGTGCTACAATTGTCACATTATGAAGTTATCCAGAATTTAAAACTGTTAACAGAATCATCAAAAATGTTTTTGACAAACCAATGATATTTTGACATATATCTTCCTTGTTTCATTTGCATGACACTCAATAATACAAGCGGAAATATGAGTTAACATTTGTATTAGAACTTGGGGACCTGACTGTTAAACATTTACCAACATATCACTGTACCACCCCTTGCTATGTCACGCACACACACACACACACACACACACACACACACACACACACCGGTCATACACTATGTAGCTACAAATTCTACCTCTTTGGTGCACTCCCAATATGCAAAGAAAGGAAACTTGACATAGAACTAACTTAACAAGTTTTTTACACAGAGCTATAAAATATAGTGAGAACCAAAGAAAAAAAAAAAAAAAAAAAAAAATCCCATGGTGGGCTACAGAGATGGCTTAGCAGTTAAGGCATTTGCCTATGAAGCCAAAGGGCCCAGGTTCAATTCCCCAGGATGCACATAAGCCAGAAGCACAAGGGGCACATGCATCTGGAGTTCATTTGCAGTGGCTAGAGGCCGTGGTATGCCCATTCTCTCTCTGTCTGTCTCTTTTTTTATCTTTATCTCTGCTTGCAAATAAAAAAAAATATGTGGGGAAAATCCCATGGTAATGCCACTTCTTGAAGTTTTCACAATGGTGAATTCTATATTTAGTAGAGCTTGAACCTAGGCTTAAAAGAGGCAGTCCTTGAAGTATACTGCATTGCTAGACTAAGAAAGCACCATGTCCCGCAGCTTAGATGGATAAACTGCACTGATATCAGTTTCTCGGGCCATTTAATATAAAAGGGAAACTTGTGCCAAAAAGTTACCAACGAAGTTTTCTCCCTCATTGAAAATGTATATCTTATTTAATTCTATCCCCCGATTTACCACAATTCATTTTAACTTTGAAAGATTTAGTCTTTCTTTCTTTAATCATCAAAATTCTACAATGCCATTCTATCCTTTAGTAAACCAAATCTTACCAGAATATTTCCTATCCTTTTAATATCTACTCTATGGCTGAGTGATAGAAGAAGACTTCCACTTTGAAAACATGTACTTTAAATGTCAGCCTAGCAGCCTCACAATGTCAGAATGCTTTCATGAGATAACTTGAGTATGGAAATGACTCAGAGCAATTCTTTGTGCTTGTGTCTTAGTTTAAAATGTGTTTACATGTACATCATCCCATTGGGTCCTACCACAGTGCACTCTAAGGGTTCCTGACTTTCAGAATTCCTAGGACCAGAGGTCCTGTATAAGACATTGCCAAGCTACAAAAAAGAAAATACCCCTGTGGAACATGTTAAAATGTTTCCTAAAATGAAGGTACTGGTTATTCAGAACAGTGTTTGGCCACTGAGAACATGCCCTGTAAGGTAAGCTGGCTTACGTTTTTCCTAGACCTTCTTTTCCTAAGACTGTTCCTCAACCTGTAGACTGACATGCTTTGTAATGGAAGTAATGGAAAAAGGAGAGGGCAAGTAAGGATTTTGTTTACCAGGCTACATATTATTTGGCTTCTGATTGGATTAAAGAGTAGGGGAAATGTTGAGACATGGAAGGATGGGGAAAAGGACAGATCTGGGTACCCCTTTCTCTTCTTTGTTCCATGGTTATTGAAGGGTTAATAGACTTCCCTGAAAACTAGAGGGATCTAAAAAGTGAATAAGTATCCCTAAGACCAACAAGCAATAAAAAGCTTCAGAAGCATGGCTTTGACAGGCCTGTCTACTCCCGAATGATAAACTAAACTTCCCTTAGCTCAGAAAACCTTGAGGGAACAGAAACTGTCTGGTGGGTTATCCTCCCTAGACAATTGGGCTAAAAAAGCTTATTCTGAGCAAGGACACAAATAACTAGAGTTCCTTATCTACTTCCCTTGGACCTGCAGCTGGTACAGTCTGTTTTTCCTAGGATCCCTTTATAAGCTTGCACCCCAGCCTGGCCCAGTGCTTCTGCCTTCATCCCATGGAAAAGCTGAAGCCCCTCACTGTTTCAATAAACAGTCTGTCTATACATATCAAGGCTGGTGTTCTCTTTTGTTTTCTCTTACATTTTCCTTATAGTTATCATGCCCACCATGACTAACTCCCTTTCTGTGACTCCATCCCAGAAAGCCCTGCACAGGTTCACAGGTCTGTCTGATTACTTCATCCCTAACTCTAGTAACAACACTGCTCCCTATGTTTCTCTGGGCTAAGACTTCATGTTTACATGTAAGTTACTTCACATGAACTGCTTGATTCTCCTTCAAATCCTCATTTGAATATGCAATGTATTTTAGCCCCCAGAGGAATAGAACCAAGAGAATAAAGATATATTGTAAAGAGAATTTATTAGACTGGTTTACACAATGTAAGATGAACAAGGTCATTTGCAGGATGAAAAGTATGAGAATTCTCATTAGGGCCCCAGCCCTGGAAGTGTCTACCACCTCCCAAAGGTTCTGTGGACCAAGTCTTCAACACAGAAGCCTTTTGCTCTTCTACTGAGAGAGCTGGAGTGTTCAACAGGAGCAAGTGGTATTTCCTCTTTCTGAGGCTTATCTCAAGGAATACATGGTTGTGTTGAGTTGGAAACCAACCCCACCAAGGATTAACAGTGTTTACTCATGAAATCACTCTGGTTTCTCAAAGCTGAGCATGCCCCTGGATGCTAAGCTGGCCACAAGAGTCCAGGTATCAGAAGATAAAGTGTCTCAGCTTTGTACTGGAGCAGCACTTTATGTTTATTACCCAGTAAATGTGCGTGAAATATATATACCTCTGCCTTTTCATCAATACTATTTCCATCACCACCAAAAGCCAACTTAATAAGCTCAGTTCATCAGCCCTGTCCTTTTGACTACTAACTTTCCCAAAGGGAAATGTAATCTATCTTTAGCCATTTGGATATTTAAAAGATTCCTTTATGTGCACTCTCAGTTCATTATGAATAGAATATGTTTCACTCTTCTGTTCCATTTACTCTGGTTACACACTGGATTGGATTTAGGATGTAATATCTCATCGTAATTTTAGTCAGGAAATAGTTTTCCTGAGTGCTTTTTAAGATATCTGAACTTGGCAGTTCTTGATCTGGTTTCCTCATATGAAAATATATCAAAACCTTTAGCAATATAGTGATGTGTGAATCAGTTTTGATTTGTGTAGATAATGAATGCCTTCAAATAGATGCCTTTGTAAAAAGGTTTTAAAAAAAACCTTTAGGATTAAACATCTTGGTCTATATCCAGTGAAACATGGTGCTAAACAATGATGACAATGTCAATTTCCATTTGATATTGACAATATTGCTGTGAGTAAGTTGGGAAAGAGTGATGTTAGAAAAAGCATCACTTTCTTTTTTGTTATTGTAAAAGAGAAACAAAAAAATAGTGAAATGTAGAGCAACTGTACCAACACAAACACACACACAAAAAACCTGAAAATGATATTTATGGTGCTATTTTTGTTTATTGTTTCCTCGCCAATGTTAAGAGTGTATTCTCATGTCAGACTCAATTTTATGTTTTTTTAAAAAATATTTTAGCTATTTATTTGAAAGAGACAGGGAGGGAAAGAGAACCAGAGAGAGGAAGAGGTAGACTGGGCACTCGAGGGCATCTAGCCACTACATGTGCCATCTTGTGCATCTGGCTTATGTGGGGGCTGGGGAATCAAACCTGGGTCCTTAGACTTTTCAAACAAGTGCCTTAACCACTAAGTCACATCTCTGGCCAATTTTATGTTTTTGATGTGATTGAAAATGGTATGTCAGGAAAGGTGTCACTGAAATTCCAAGTCCTGCTTCAGTGTTGACTCTACGTATGCATTAACTTAGCTAATTTCTACCTCACATCCAAAATGAGGAGTTATTAGCTTCATTTTGTAGGTATAAAAGAAATTGAGGTCCAGGAAGTTTAAATAAATTTACAGTGGCCCCACTACTGTTTAAAAAATGAGAATTAGAAGGAAGCCCTCCTATTTCAAGACCTAGGTTGCACACTATTCTTCTCTCATTATAATGTATCAATATAGCAAAGGAGTTGCCTTAGTAATAGACAATGATTAGGAGCTTACCTACTAGTGACCATAAGATGTAAGAAGACATTCCAATTCTCTTGTCATGCCCATGCTTTTTCGAAGTTACAGAGGAAGGAAAGAAATTGCATATTAATGTGGTTGCAGCATTTTCTAGGCATAGAGAAGCTAATTTCAACAGCACTCTTCCTTGAAATTCTTTCCTGGATAGTTGTTTATGCTCTAAAGCCAATTGACATTGCCTGTTTCACCTGCAGTAAGACTGCAGACACACATGTGCCCCCATAATGTTTAGTATTCAGCTCATGTTATGTAAGTACCGGGCCAGATAACTTTTTGGCACGAACAAAAGCATAAAAACAGAAAGCAGTTTGTTGCTCCACTGGCAGAAATGCCTTAAAAAATCTTTGGTTTCTTTCTCATGTAGCCTCAAGGACCCTATTTTATTATATTGGACAGAAGACAGAAGGGAAAGCACAGAGGTTTGGATATTAATTTAAACCCATCAAGCTAAAACAATTATTCCACTGGTAAAACTAAGCTTTTCAAAGATATAATTTGCCAAGTTTTTGTCTAAAGGGAAAAATACAAAACTATCTCTGTGATGAGAAGAACTCTCACTGGTATGAGATGATATGGGCTGTGCTCTCTTCCTTGTGCAAATAAATTAAAACACTGAAATTCAATCTTGAAAGGCATTGCTCTGTGTAATGAAGACATAACTTGCCCAAAGCCCAATCAATTGGGAGACACCATCATGACATAGTTTAAGCCCCACCTTCCTCACCAGGGCAAAATTTACATTGAGCATGAGATTCATTTTGATTTATCCCTGTGTACAGATCATTTTTATAGTCTTGGGTCTGCTGAGAAGAGGTTTTTATTATAATTTCTCAGCGTGTGATTTTCCACTCAGTAAATATTAACAGCCACTAGCACTTCTTTGTGAATTCTTGAATTGATTAAGATGTGACCAAATATTTCCAAAGGATCAGAAGTCTTATCAGAAAACAATGTCAACCTTAATAAATTTACATGCCCTTCTACAGTCTGTTTGAAAGCATTCAGCACAATGGTTTACGTGTCATTATGCAAAAACACCTCTCTTGCAGCCTTATTCCTAGCTATTCTTCCCATGATGTGAGGACCTATTAGAACAGGGGTAAAGACTGCAGGACTTAAACCCTCCGTACTGTTCAGTCTGGAAAATCTGGTGAACCATTGCTTTATAACTTCATTTGTAACGGATGTTTTCCTTCATGTTCGACACAATGTCCTCAGGGTTAAGCCAAAATGAAAAGTCCACTTAATGTGGTGAGTCAACATATTTGAACAGTCATTTATATACACTAACACTTTCATAGTTGTATATATCTCCTCTAACTGTTGATATTGAAAAAGGAAACAAATGACAGTTTGTCATCATTATACAACTGGTGCATAATGATCTCAACAAGCATTTATGGGGAACCAGCACTGTGGCACCAGGAATATAACAGAGACACAATGTATTCTTAATTTCATAAGAGTCATGTTGCCAGCATAAAATAAACCCAAAGTACCTCATAATTAAGGACATAATTAACAAGTAATTGTATGTGCTAGGAAGCATGTGAACAGGATACTAAATGCCACTTAAAAGGGGGCTTCTACTATAAAGTGGTTCTCAGGGAGGACCTGAGAAGAAGAAACAGCAGCATGTGAAACCATGGGGAAGACAGCACCAGTAGAGGAAAAAAAAATTAAAAACATGTGTAAAAGATTTCAAGCTAGAAAAGGCATGGTTGAGAACACAACAGAAAGGAATCATGGCCAGAGCACAGAAAATGAGTTGGAGAGTGGTTTCACATACAAGTGTAAGGTCATGGGATGTGGACTGACTTTAAGCCTGCAGGAAGCCTTTAAAGATGTGAAGTTAAAGAGTTTTAAGCAGGTAAGATGTATAGATACACTTCCATTTTAAAAAAAAAGTTTCTTAGCACTATGTAGGGAATATATTTAGAGTGTTTGTAAAAGTTACAGCTATATGTAATAAAATATGCTTTCTTCTCCTTGTGTCTGCATGGATTTCAACTCCCCAGGAAGCAAACACTGTAGTGCTCTTATAAAGCACTAAAGGACTTCAGTTTACAAACAGCAAACTAGAATTGACCATCTGTTTATTTTTTGTTTTTGCTTGTTTTTTCTTTTTTTAAAAAAAAAATTTATACATTTATTTGAGAGAGAGGGCACAGAGAGAGAGAGAGAGAGAGAGAGAATGAGCACACCATGGCCTCAAGTCACTGCAAATGAACTCCAGAAGCATGCACCATCTTGTGCATCTGGCTTAGGTGGGTACTAGGGAATTAAACCTGGGTCATTATGCTTAGTAGGCAAGTGCTCTTAATGGCTGAGCCATCTCTCCAGCCCCCATCTGTTTTTTTTTTTTAATTTTTTTTCCTTTTTTTATTACTGACAACTTCCATAATTATAGACAATTAACCATGATAATCCCCCCCATGCTTTTCCCTTCACACATCCACTTTTCATCATATCCACCCCCCTCAATCAGATTCTCTTTTATATTGATGTCATCATCTTTTCCTCTGATTATACTGGCTCATTTGGCCTGGCTGCCCCAACTTAAGGCTTGAAGTGTCCACAGTTGTTTATCTACGCTGATGACTTCTCTCTCTCCCATGGAGTTGCATGCAGCATAGCTTTTTCCAGTTTTATGTCTCCTTTTTTTGATACTATTTTAAATAACCAACTAACATGGAAAGGTCATAAGAATAGGATTTTGATAAAAGAAATGATTTAACATTTACTAAACATCTGCTAAGTGGCAGGCACTTTGCTTAGGTGCTAAGTGACTTTTTCCACAAAGAATTCATACTAAAAAAGAAGTCAGACCTTATATAGCAACCAGTTGAAACTGGGAGAGTTACAGTCATTGAAGGTAAGAGTAAGATGGTTGGGGCTCACTTGCAGACTTGGGATAGCATAGTTTATAGGAAAAGTATCTATTCTTTCAAACCCCATCTATTGGTAGGATGTAACATACATGTCCCCAAATCACATGCATATCTATGATTCAATCTACAAAGTGATTTCAATGCCCAAAACCAAAGAGGTAATTTTCCACATTAAATCCAGGCTTCAAATAGTAAAATGCATAAATGTAAATACTCCTGCAAACAACTGACTCCATTCACTTTTGTGTATGGTGAGTTTGAGGTGTTCTTTGATTCTAGAATAAACTGACTTATGGATATCAGTATTCCTGTACATCCCAAAAACAAGGCTGACCCTTATATGATAATAAATTTTGTACCACATAGACTTAAAAGAATTGCAAAACAAAGACAAGCAGAGTGTACTTCATAATGATGTTTATTGGGTGCCTATTCTAAGGCTGCCATTTTTAGAAGACTTGCTTTATACAAAGTACTTGCTTTATACAAAGTTACATTATTAATTCAGTGAACCCTAAATGAACCCAGTGTGTTCGTACTCATATTAGCTCATTCAACAGATAAGGAATTGGTGTCTAAAGAAGTAAAATAGCTGCTAAAACCAGGAGCAAGATTATAAGGCATTGGGTACTTAGGAGGCATAGAACTAATGAATGAAAGCAGAAAGTTGTATTTTCTCTGATTCCCTGATACAATGTTAGTCCTTTAAATCATGAGTAAGCATTATGAAAAGAAATAAGGTCCACATTTCCTGAAGATGATAATATCAAAGCAAGAATTATCGCCATCATCAATAAATTCAGACATGGCAAATATCTATAAGTAACAATCCTTTTAAAGATTAATTTTAAACTTTAAAAAATAGTGTAGGCTACCTGTCAAAGTGGCAGTGACCTAACCATGCTTTAGCTCCTGTGGTAATATTAGGCAAGATTTCAGGGTTCCAATACATGCTGGTCTTAGCAGATCACCACTGGGCAGTCATGAGGGAGGCACAGTTGGGAATCTGCTGATTTTCAACTTTCAGGTAGCCTATGAGACCCTCAAGTCTCCCTCAGCATTCGCTGCAACAAGCTGTACAACACAGTCTTGCTGAAAGCCTTCCTTGACTGTGCCCTATGGCCCATGCACATGCCTGCCTTGCTGCCTAGGTGCACTGGGCTGCAGGAGCCACAGAGTGTCCCACCATTGCCCCATGTGCACATCGCTGTCTTGCCGCCTTGGTGCACCAGCCCACAGGTGCTACTGAGTGGGTCCTTTGACACAAGCACCCTGTCTCACAGTACCGGCTCTCAGCTCCACACCCTGTACTGCCTGAAGGCACCCTTGTGTGTGCCCCTTGGCTTGCACCCCTGTCTCCCCCACAACAACCAGCTCCCTGATCCAGCTTGGTATGTGGAATCCAGAAAGTCCCAACCTCTCTTCACTGCCATGCCCCCTCCCAATGACTACTTGTGGCATCACTTCAGCCACAGAATGGGAGAACAGGCATATCTAACAACCACCTTCCAGGAAGAACCAGTGAGTCTTCCATAACCTTCCAATCTGGGTATAGAAGTGGATCAAAGGCAAGAGCTACAGACCCCTGAGCCATAGATAAGACACAGCTGAAACCAAGTGGAAGAGACCCTAGACCTCCAACCATACCTTTGGTATCAAACACCTGCCCAAAGCTGCTGGTGCACTTAAGACCTCCACAACCTGCACATCCCTAAATACAAAGCCATCATATATCTTTTCTATTCAAACATAAAACAGAACACTCACTGAAGACACTACAAGGGATAATTTTTCCTTCCTCATTAATTAATTAAGGCTCCTACACTGAGATGGGTAGACTTCCATGTAAAAATAAATAAATAAATAAATAAAATGACATGAAAAAACAAACTGAGAGATCTCCAACAAGGTTGCCTAGTCCCACAATGCAAGTCTCCAATGTAAACATAGAGGAGACAACAGGAATAGACCCCTATAATGAAAGCACAAAATCTGTGACCTTAACTAGCAAATTAAAGACTTGGTAGTAAAATAACAACAAAAAGAAAAAAAATCACATAAATGAAATACACATAGCTGTCTTCAATAGGCTTAACTTAATTGATGAAAACCAGAGAGACCTCAAAAGAGAGATAAATGAACAAAGATGAGCCACAAAACAGAGGATCTCAATAACCAGCTGGTTAAGCTTAATGAAGAAAATCAAAAGATGAATTGAAATTTGAACTTGACAAAGGGAGGATACTGTACAGAAAAAGGTGAAAGAAAATGCAGAACAAATTGAATTTGTGAAAACTTCTCTAAAAACCCTTATTAACAGAGTAAGGCAAGACAGAAGAAGCAGTTTAGGAGTCCAAGAGTTATGATAAATTTAATAAACTCTGTGAACAGAACATGAGGGAATTGTTGATTTCTCTAAAAAGACTTAATATCCATATCATGGGTATACCAGAAGGGGAAGAAAATTAGACAAAGGCATGGAGAACTTACTCAACCAAATTATTGAAGAAAATTTCCCCACCTTCTCAAAAAAGAGAATACCATCTAAATATAAGAAGCTAACAGGACTCCAAACTGGACAAAAAAAGAAACTCCCTAATGCACATCATCATTAAAACTCTAAACAACAAAAACAGAGAGTGCTAAGAGCAGCAAGAGAGAAACAACACACTACATACAAAGGCAATCCCTTCAGAATCACCTCAGATTTCTCAATGGAAACACTGAAAGCCAGACGAGCCTAGAATGGAGCACTTCAAAGTCTAAGAAATTATGGCTTTCAACCAAATGTACTGTGCACAGCAAAAGAATCCCTCACAATAAATGCTGAAAGAAAATTTTTCTGTGATAAAAGCCGGCTCTATGATTATATGAAGACAAAGCTGAATTTTCAGAGAACACTTCAGGGAATACTCCCCACAGAAAAGTCAAAGAACTAATCTCAAGAGTCTACAAGCAG
Source organism: Orientallactaga sibirica (assembly GCA_036365145.1). Classification (NCBI taxonomy): domain Eukaryota; kingdom Metazoa; phylum Chordata; class Mammalia; order Rodentia; family Dipodidae; genus Orientallactaga; species Orientallactaga sibirica. The sequence continues at coordinate 52,571,486 of JAEOAD010000005.1, forward strand.
AAGATCACAATCACCAAATATAGAGCAGGCTCAAAAAAGTACAAAGCCCAAGAAAACACCAAACCACATAAATCACCACAACATGGCAGGGATTAAATCAAGCCTCACAGTTATAACCTTAAATATTAATGGTCTTAACTCACCCATCAAATGACACAAGTTAACAGGTTGGGTCAGAAAAATGGACTCTTCTATCTGCTGTCTTTAAGAAATTCACCTCACCACTAAAGACAGATACCTCCTCAGGGTGAAAGGATAGAAAATGATATTTCAAGCAAATGGAAATAAGAAACAAGAGGTTTGGCTATATTAATATCTGATAAAATAGACCTCAATCCAAAAGTATTCAAAAAGGAAAAGAAGGCCACTACTTACTAATCAAGGGAAGGATCCAACATGAGGACATCATAATCATAAATCTTTATGCACCAATACATTTGCACCTAAGTTTATAGAACAAACCCTACTTGATAACAAATCAGAAACGAACATCAACACCATCATAGCTGGGGACTTCAATACTCCAATATCATCATTAGACAGATCATCCATGCAGAAAATCAACAGGGAAATAATAGAGTTCAACAACACCATAGATCAACTAGACCTAACAGACATTGACAAAATATTCCACCACAATTCTACAGAATACACATTTTTCTCAGCAGCCCATGGAACCTCTCCAAAATTGATCACATATTAAGATATAAAGCATGCCTCCAAAAATTCAGGAAAAGTGATATAACTTCTTGTACCATGTCAAATCACAATGCTTTAAAGTTAGAAATTAACAAGAGACACATCAGGAATTCCACCAGCTCCTGGAGATAGAACAACAATTTTTAAATAATGAATTGATTGTGGAAAATATCAAAAATAAATTGTAAAATTTATAGAAATGAATGATAATAAAAATGCAACATATCAAAGATTATGAGACACAATGAAGGCAGTCCTAAGGGGAAAATTCAAAGCACTAAATGCCTTCAAAACAAAGACATACAGATCTCAAACTAATAAGGTAACCATTAATGTAAAGGTGTGGGGAAAACAGAAACAATCCAATAGTAAAAGCTAAAGACAGAAAGAAATAATCAAGATCACAGCAGAAATTAATGAATTGGAAACTAAGAAAACAATTAAGAAAATTAATGAAATGAACAGCTGATTCTTTGCAAAATAAACAAGAATGATAAGCCTCTGGACAATTTGATCAAAATAAGCACATAGAAATCAGTAGCCTTTCTATATGCAAGAACAAATATACAGTGAAAGAAATAAGTGAGGCTGTCCCATTTTCAATAGTCACACACAAAAAACTCAGATATCTTGGAATGACACTAAGCAAGGATGTGAAAAACTTATAAGAAGAAAACATGAAAACACTCAAGAAAGAAACAGAGAAGACATGAGACAATGGAAAGATCTCCCCTATACCTGGAGAGGTAGAATTGATATTGTGATTATGGCAATTCTACCAAAATCAATATTCAGATTTAATACAATACCAACAAAATCCCCAGAATTATTCTTCACAGAGATATAAAAACATGTTAAAATTCATGTGGAATTGTAGCAGGCCTCATATATCTAAACATACCTCAACAAAAGAAACAGTTCTGGAGGTATCACCATACCCAATCTAAAGCTATATTACAAAGCCATAGTAAGAAAACAGCATGGTACTGGCACAAAATAGACATATATACCAATGGAATAGAATTGAAGAGCTGGACATTAGGTCAAGTAACTACAGCTACTTGATATTTGACAAAGGTGCCAACAAAATAGACTGGAGAAAAGATAGCATCTTAAATAAACAATGCTGGACAAATTGAACAACCACATATAGAAAACTGAAACTAAACCGACTCATCTCACCATATACAAAAGTCAACTCCAAATGGATTAAAGACCTCAATATAAGACCTGAAACTCTGCAATTATTAGAAGAAAAAAATAAGAGGAACTCTCCATGATATAGGAGTGGGAAAGGACTTCCTGAACAAAACCTCAGTAGCCCAGGAAATTAACAATCACTCAAACAGTGGAATCTCATGAAGCTAAAAAGCTTTTTCACAAACAAACATATCAGAATCAAAGCCAATAGACTGCCTGCAGAATGGCAAAAACCCTTCACTAGCTGTACCACTGAAAGAGGACTAATATCTAGAATCTACAAAGAACTCAAAAAACTAAACAATAAAGACACAAACAACCAACTCAAAATATGGGACAGAGAATTGAATAGGGAGTTCTCAGAGGAAGAATACATATGGCTAAAACACACTTAGGAAAATGTTTACTATCCATAACCATCAGGAAATACAAATTAAAAGAACTCTGAGATTCTACCTTACTTCAGTCAGGATGGAAATCATTAAAAATCAAACATCAATAAATGTTGGCAAGGATATAGGATTCCCACTGGTGGTGGGAATGCAAATTTTTACAACCACTATGAAAGTCAATATGGAGACTCCTAAAAAAGATGAAAATAGAACTACGAAGAGACCCAGTTACTCACCTAATTGGCATTTACCCTAAATTCTCCATGCTTCACTATAGAAATATTTCCTCAAACATGTTTATAGCTGCTTAAGTCATAATAGCTATGAAATTGAATCAACCCAGCTATACATCACTGGACAAATTAATAACAAGGTTGGAATTCTATATAGAAGTAAGAAAAAATGATGCAATGAAATTTGTAAAACAAAAAATAAATTAAAAGGGGGGACAGAGTTGCAGCAGATCATACTCGGTGAACATAATCACAGAAAGACAAATGTCACATGTTCTCATTCATCTGTGGTTCCTAACCTGTAACAACTTGAGTTGCTGGCATACCTGTCAGGCAACTCAAGGCCCAGACAATAAGAATGGAATAGTTTGGTGGGCGGGGAAGGGGATGTTGGGTGGAAATAAACACAGAAATAAACCAAAAATGAATTGGTATTGGTACCATAGAAACCTTTCTCCTAGAAGGTAGTCTTAAATATTTAACCCTCAAGAGGAGTATGGGGAAGGGGGAGATCATCTAGGAAGAAAGGCCCTGTAGAGAGTGGGATGAAGCCAAACTTTAACACATTTGGTTCTTGCCTTTCACTCCTAGTACCAGAAATCTGTTGCTATCCACATTGAGCTGCTGATCAGAGAAACATATGAAGCCCCCGAACAAAATATGCTTCTGTCAAAGCAATTTATTTCCCACCTTAGGTAAAAGCTAAGACCCAATTGCTGAAGACATCATATGAGGCTGATACAGAACACAGACAGACCTGGCTGGAATCTGGAAGAGAGCCAATCCCCAGATGGTTAGCCCGTTTAGTGGTGGAAAGTGCTACATGAGCTACTGGGAGAAACTGGCCTTCAAAGGTGTGAGTAACCAGCCTGACAATATATACACACCAGTGCAATGGTGGCATACATCCTTGGCAACTAACCAGAGGCTTTATGAGAGCTTCTCAGTGGAAAGGAATCCATAACTGAAACCGGAAACCAGGTCAGAATAGTATGCAGACAAATTCTATCAAATTCTCCCTAAAAGAATGACACTTATCCCATTTAACCTATGCTGACTTCATTCTCCATTACAGAATCTGTTTTGTTTTGTTTTTTTCAGAAGGTAGTGAGACCCAAGTTGATAAACCACCCCTCACACTTCAGCCAGGGCCCAGGTGAAACCACAGAGGTAGTGGGGAGTTGACCAAGACCGCAGATTCCATGGTGAACATGTCAGCTCCAGGGCAGAGACAGATGCTGAGGATGCTCAACACATACCAAACCAGAAATCTAAAGGCTCCTGAGAGCTCATCACTGAAGTAGACTTAAAATATACCCACCATGACTCAGGAAATTTTGCAGAAGAGGTGGTAGAAAGATTATAAGAGCCCAGAGTGGGAGGGAATATCCAGAGGCATTAACCCCCAGACCCAATAACTGACTGCTGCTTTCATAACACATAACCAACACACCCACGGAAAATACCAGCAACCCCACTCAGGTGGGCTCCAGTGGAATGGCAGGGAAGGAGGGAAAAGATGGTACCAACATATAATGTTTTTATACAAAGTGTGTTCTTAATAAAAAATTATTTTAAACAAGGAAATATGCAAAATCAAAAGCTACCTGTTTTGCTACTACTTCAAACTGGCTGAATGCCTAAAGTGTTTTATTTCTCTGGTTTAATTCCAAATGGAAGAGGGAAATTTCCCTACAGTGTAAATGCTTTGGAGAGGGTTTCTTTCCACCTGAGTGCTCAGAAAGTATCCTCTTACTGTAAACTACAAGCTAGCAGGAAAATAAAAGAAGCATGAAAGATTCCTGAGAGGAACACCCAACACTGGAAAAGGTTCAGAGCAAACAAGAGATATCATAAAGGAGAGGACTGCATGCTACTCCAAAATAATAAAAATTCTTAGTTGTGTTTGGTCTCTTAGAAATTACGTAATGTTATCAGATTCATACATTATTCTATAAGAGACCAAAAGTATTCCTATAGAAAACTCAGCATAGGGCTAGAGGATGGCTTAGTGATTAAGGAGCTTGCTGAGAAGCCCAGGGATCCAGCATTGATTTCTCAATAACCATGTAAGCCAGATGCACAAGGTGGCACATGTGTCTGGTGTTCATTTGCAGTGCTGAAGGCCCTGGCATGCCCATTCTCTCTCTGTCTCTGTCTCTGTCTCTGTCTCTGTCTCTCTATTTGTTTCTTTCTCTCTCTGTCTCTCAAATAAATGAAAATATTTTTTAAAAGAAAAAGTCAGCATAAAAATATGCACAATTTTCTAATAAAAATCTTTTTTCTTTTTGGAGAGAGACAGAGAGAGAAAGGGAGAGGAAGACAGATAGAGATGGGCACACAAACAACCTCTCAGCTGCTGCAAATGAAATCCAGATGCATGACCTCTTGTGGTCAGGTGTGGCATTGTGTCCATGTGTCACTTTGCATCTGGCTAAATGTGGGACCAGGAGATTGGAACCAGCATTCTAGGCTTAGGAGGCAGGTGCCTTAACTGCTAAGCCATCTCTCCAACCCTAATAAAAATCTTAAAGCTAGAAGTTAAGCAGTTTTCCTAATATCTTACCAGTTTGCATTAGAGTCCATATCCAGACTTTACCCTGCTAACATTACTTATTTCTTACTTGCCTTGCTTGCTTCTATAGTGATGAATTTTGGCTGTCTACCTTAATTACATTTTTCCTGGTGTTTTTGTTTTTTCTTAATTATCTAAGTCAAAGGAAAATGGAACAAGTATCAAAACTAATACTAAGAAAGTCTGATTTTCAGTTATAGAAAAATTACTTCCAATGGTTTGTTCAAAAAGCTGTTTGCTATTAGAAATATAAACCTTTCTATTCTGTTGTAATGTAACTTTATGTAACCTTCCCCAAAGGTGAATGTTCATTTTCTGACATGGCAGTTGGCATGTGTTTTAAAGACTGACTATTATTAATGTGTCAATAGTCCCCCAAAATGTCCAATACAATACCATTACAAATTTCTCCAGGCATCTTTGTGTAAAAAGTTGCTTCAGGAATTCATATGAAAATGATATAGAATATTCAAAGTAATTTTGAACCAAAAGGGAACAAAGATATAGGATCACACAACCTTATTACAACAATTACTATAAAGCTATATTTTTGTGTTTAGAGTTTATTTTATAGCAATAAAACAATATGTTGTTGTGTAAGTAAACACCAGACATATGTCCTTTTTGTGCATGACTTTATGTAGGGGGCTAAAGAATTGAACCTGGGCTGGCAGTCTTTGCAAGCAAACACCTTTAACCACTGAGCTATCTCCCCAGCTCCCAATAGAATATTGGAAATGGATGTGAAAATAGATCAACAGAACAGGGAGTTCAGAAAAAATACCTACATACATAGAATCAATTGATTCCTGACAGTGATATCAAAATGAATCAACAGGAAAATAATTTTCTTTTTAACAAGTGGTGATGGAACAATTGTATGTCTGTATGAGAAAAATATTAGCCTGAACCTCCTACCATGCACTATCATGGAAAAAATAACTAAAAATGCATCACAGATCTAAATATAATTGAAAGTTATGCAGTTTATTTCAGAAAATATGTGAGAAATTTTCCATAATATGTAGCAATGATATTTTTAGAGAAGAACAAAACAACACTAAACATTAAAGAAAATAGAACCTCATGAATTAAAGGTCACTGAAACGAAGGTAACTACTTTTCAAAATTCATGCATGAGAACTTAAAATGATAGCCAAGGGCTGGAGAAATGACCTAGCAGTTAAGGCATTTTCCTGTGAAGCCAAAGGACCCAGGTTCAATTCCACAAGTCCCACAAAAGCCAGATGCACAAGGGGCACACACCTCTGAAGTTGGTTTGCAGTGGCTAGAGGTCCTGGTGTGCCCATTCTTTCTCTGTCTTTCTTCTCTCTCTGTCTTTCTGATTGCAAATAAATAAATAATTTTTTTAATGATAGCCAACAAGTAGAAGAAAATATCTGCAATGCATACACTGAAATGGGCTTGTATTCAAACTATACAGAGAACACTCACACCTACATTAAGAATTGATATATTCCAATAAAATAGGCTAAAGATCAGACCTAAATAGTAATTTATACCAACCTACCTACTTAACTACATGAATGGAAAAAGGCAGCTGAGATGTTCAGCATCATTAGCAACCAGGGATATGCTTATCAAAATAATAATGCATGCTGAGTGGTGAAAACTTTGCCCTAAAACCATAGGTTGTTTCTGATAGATCCTAGTGCAAGTGTTGGGCCACTCCCCAGAGTGACATGTTGGTTAAGGAGGCCCATGAGACCCCCAAAACACTGAAGACAATTGCCAAAACATTTGGTTACCCACTGGAGATATATGGTAAGATCTGACCTATTGCTGAAAACATCACACACTGTGGTCATAAGACATGAAGAAATCAAGCCAGAAGTCATATGGAAAACATCTCCCTCCTGGCTGTCACAGTGCTGCTATGACAGCTAGTGGGGGATAAATTTCATCAACAGTGTGAACAGTAGATTCTGCAAGCTACAAAATCAACCAACCAGGCAAGATGTATCACAAGTGCAAGAGTGTCACATAAGTCATGGGATAATAAACTACTCTCTGATTGTATATTAATCTCACTCAATGGGAGGGAATTCATGCCTGGTACTGAGTACCAAGTCAAAAGCTCAGAAGGCCATAGATCCTGGAGGGAAACATCCACTGATCTTTAGCTAAATAGAGACCACATCAAAAACCATTCTAAATGTGTATGTTTATGTTTATGACCTTTGATTAGTGCTGTTCTCCCTTTCTAATTATTTTATTTTTGTTGTTTATATTATTCTAATTTTACATTCATATTGGTGACTCCATTATCCTCCTCCCTGTCCTCCCCCTTCCAAAGGGACCCTCATCAATGGGGAATGTGGGTCATGCATTGTGGGGTTAGTCAAGAATTATGGGGGATAGGCTAAGTCTCCGTGCATAATGACCCAACTTGTGGCTATAACACTCTTTCCACCCCCTCTTCCATGAATTTCCCTGAGCTATGTTGGAATCATTTAGTTCTACTTCAGTGGTGAGATTTTGGGAGCCTCTGTGTCTCTGGATATCTGGATTAGTAGGAGTTGGATGTTCTCTGTGTTTATCTCCTTCAGCCTTTTTCTGGTGTTGTGTTCACCCAGAAAGCTGTACTCTTGCCCTTTTCCCGCATTACTCTATGGTTTCAGCTGGGGCCCTGGTGAGGTGTGATAGGCTGATCCTCCCTTCAGGTTCGTCATCCATCTGAAAAAGATAAGCAAATGCTCCAACAGAGAGAGAAGTTAGTACTAGATAGATGGAATGGCTGTAGTTATTTTAGAGAGAATTTTATATGTGTAGGCCCTCTTCTACCCCACATTTGGTGGGAGCTTGATCTTGGAGACTTGGCTCATTTTTTGAACATGGTTTTGACTTACTTCTCAGTTTCAGCAATGAGTTCCATTCCACTGAGTGGATCTATTAGCTGAATCAAGATCAGTTGGTTACCCACCATGGCTGTGTGCCACTACTGCACTTGTTTGAGCATTGCATCAGGTTGTTTCCTGCTGGGTAGCTTAGACTGGGAGTTGTTTGGACAGATGTTGGTCATTTCCCCCCAGTTGCTCATGTAGCACCCTCTGGCACTAGACTAGCTAACTGTCTGGGGACTGACCCTCTTCCAGATTCCAACCAGGTGTCTCCATGTTTGGTCTCACACATGTATGTTATCTTCGACAGTAGGGTCTTACCATTAACCTTTGGTGGGTCATCAAGAACTCTGACAGAAATCTGTCTTTTTTGGGAAACCTTGTAGGTCTCTTGGATCAACAGCTCATCATGAAAGTTAACCCTGTGCTGGTACTGGGAATTATAAGTCAGTGCCAAGGAAGGTGAAGGAAGAAAATGATAGGTAATATAAAAGAGAAAGCGAATATAGAGAGGAGAGGGATCGAGAGAGAGAGGGAAAGAGAGAGAGAAAAACAGGAAAGATTAAGGTTGGTCTTCATGAAGTTCTCTCCAGTTCCCTGTGATTCAGGTGTTCCCTCTGTGGGCCTGCTGAAGGACCAATGTTTTAGCCTGTTGTTCAGAATATAGGGTTTTATAGTACCATTTCCTTTTGGGTCCCTATTTGTGTCCCCCCTTACCCTTCCTCCCACCCTTTTACTCCCTCCCATTCTTATACTCCCCCCATTCCCCCCCCATTGTCTGGTCCTCAGGGTACTTATTAGGTTTGGCAGCATCTCAGGCAGATTCAGGTTAGGAGCCACAAGTGAATGAGACCATGTGACGATTATCTATTTGTGATTGGGCGAGCTCACTGAGTATGATCTGTTCCATGTTTGACCATTTTTTAAAATTTCATTATTTCATCTTTCCTTACTGCTACGTAGAGTTCCATAGTATGGATATACTACATCTTTGTTACCCATTCAACTAATGATGGACATATGGGTTAATTCCAGCTCTTAGCTATTATGAATTGAGCAGCTATAAACATGATTGAGCAAATCTCTCTGATCTGAAGCTTGGAACCTTTAGGGTAAATGCTCAGTAAGGGAATAACTGGATCTGTTGGTAGGTTCATAGTAATCCTTTTTCAGGAGTCTCCATATAGCTTTCCATAATGGTTGAACCATTTTACATTCCCACCAACAGTGAAAGCTTGTTCATATTTCTCCACAGCCTCGCCAGCATTTTTTTTCATTGTTTTGTAATGTTAGCATCCTTACCGGGGTAAGGTGGAATCTCATAGCTGCTTTAGTTTGTATTTCCCTGATGATTAGGGATGTTGAACATTTTCTTTTTGCTTTTTTATTGTTTATGCCTATTTTTTATTAGTTACCTATATAATGTGCATAGAGCCATGATCATTAGCCTTCTCCCTGCCCTCCCCCCCCTCGAGGATTGTGGGCCTTGCATTGTGGGGATAGCCATCAGTTATGGGGGAGAGGCAATGTCTCTGTGCTTAATGACCCAACTTTTGGCTCTAACAATCTTTCCGCCCCCTCTTCCGAGAATTTCCCTAAGCCATGTTGGGTTCATTTTAGGTCTATTTCACTGATGAGGTCATGGGAGTCTCTGTGTCTCTAGATCTCTGGTTTGGTAGAGGTTGAGTGTTCTCTGTGTCTGTCTCCTTCACCCCTCTGCTGATACCAGGTTCGCTGAGAAATCAGCACTCTTGCTCATTTCCCCAATTATTCTTTGGGTTCACCTGGTGCCTGGTGAGGTGCGATGGGCTGATTCTCTCCTCAGGTTCTACATCCATCTGAAAAAGAGAAGCAAATTCTCCAACAGAGAGTGAGGTCAGTGCAAGGTACATGGATAGCCATTATTGTTTTACAATGAATTTAATGGGTATAAGCCCTCTTGTATACCACTATTGGTGGGAGCTTGATATTGGAGGGTGAACTCGTTTTTGGATATGGTTCTGACTTGTTTTGAATTCCAGGTATTGGTTCCATTCCACTGAGAGGACCCTTTAGCCAAATCAAGAGCAGTTGGTAATCCACCATGTCTGTGCACCACTATTGCATTTGTATGAGCATCATGTCAGGTTGATTGTTGCTGAATAGCTTAGATCATGAGTTGCTTATACAGATGTTGGTCATTTTCCCCAGTTGCTCATGTACTAACTTCTGGCACTAGAAAAGCTAACTGTCTGGGGACTGTGTCTTCCAGATTCCAGCCAGGTCACTCCATGTTCCATCCCAATAGCATATGGTGTCTTTGGCAAAAGGTTCTTTCCATTAACCTGTGGTGGGTCATCAAGTACTCTGACAGAAATCTGTCTTCTTTTGGGAAACTCTGTAGGTCTCACTGATCTACAGCTCATTGTGGATGTTGACCACATGCTGGTACTGGGAGTTACAGGTCAGTGCCATGGGAAAAGAAGGAAGAAAAATATAGGTAGTATGAAAGAGAAACAGAGAGAAGAGTAAGAAGATGAGATGAGAGACAAGAACAGGAGAAGGTTAAGGTTAGTCTTCATCCTACCTTCTTGAGGCCCCTGTGATTCAGGTGTTCTCTCTAAGCACCTGATGAAGGATCAGCCTTTTAATACAGATTATAGGATTTTTTGGTACCATTTCCAATTGGGTCCAGTTTTTTGTTCCCCCCTTTCCCTCCCTTCCATCACCACCATCCCTATTGTCCAGTCCTAAAAATGTTTCTTAGGTGTGTCAGCATTAAGGGCAAATTCATGTTAGGAGCCACAAATTAGTGAGACCATGCCATGCTTATCTTTCTGTGATTGGGTGAGTTAGCTGAGAATGATTTGTTCCAACTTTGAACATTTTCCTTCAAATTGCATTGTGTCATTTTTTCTTACTGCTATGTAGAATTTCATTGTGTAGATATACCACATCTTAGTTATCCAGTCATCTAATGATGGACATCTGGGTTGATTCCAGCTCTTAGCTATTATGATCTGAGCAGCTATAAAAATGGTTGAGCAAATATCTCTGAAATGAGGCTTGAAGTGCTTAGGGTAAATGCCCAGTAAGGGAATAACTGACTCTGTTGGTACCTCTATTGTCATCCTTTCAGGACTCTCCATATTGCTTTCCATAGTGGTTGTACCTGCTTTCATTCCCACCAACAGTGAATGAGGGTTCCTAGTTCTCCACAACCTCACCAGCATTTGTTGTCATTAGATTTTTTAATGTTTACTATCCTTACTGGGGTAAGGTGGAATCTCATAGTTGTTTTAATTTGCATTTCCCTGATGATTAGGGATGTTGAACATTTTCTTAAGTGTGTGTTTGCCATTTGCATTTCTTCCTGTGAGAACTCCCTGTGCAGTTCTCTTTCCCATTTTGTGAGTAGGTTGTTTGAGTTTTTGTTATTTAGGTTGTTGAGTTCTTTGTAGATTCTAGAAATTAGGCTTCTGTCTGATGTGTATCCAGCAAAAATTTTCTCCCATTCTGTGGGTAATCTATTGGTTCTGCTTATTGTGTGCCTGTCTGTGAAAAAGCTTTTCAGCTTCATGAGATCCCAATGGTTGCGTGATTGTTTAATCTCCTGATCTACTGGAGTTTTGTTCAGGAAGTCTTTTCCTAATCCTATAATGGAAAGTTCCTCCTATTTTTTTCTTCCAGTAGGAGCAGCATTTCTGGTCTTATATTGAGGTCTGATCCATTTTGACTTAATTTTTGTGCATAGTGAGATGTGTAGATCAAATTTCCTTTTCCTGCATATGGTTTTCCAGTTTGTCCAGCACCATTTGCTGAAGATGCTGTCTTTGTTGCAGTCTACATTCTTTGGGCCTTTGTCAAATATCAAGTAGCTGTAGTTACTTGTTCCAAAGTCTGGGTCCTCAATTCTGTTCCATACAAACAATCCTGTTTTTATGCCAGTACCATGTTGTTTTTATTACAATGGCTTTGTAGTATAGCTTTATATCAGGTATGGTGTTGCCTCCATAGGTGTTTGTTTTGCTGAGGATATGCTTGGATATCTGGGGCATTCTTCTTTTCCATATGAATTTTGAGATCATTTTTTCTATCTCTGTGAAGAAAGAAGTTGGTATTTTTATTGGTATTGCATTAAATCTATATATTGCTTTTGGTAAGATTGTCATTTTCACAATGTTAATTCTGCCTATCCAAGAGCATGGGAGGTCTTTCCATTTCCTCAAGTCCTCCTCAATTTCTTTCTTGAGTGTTTTTATGTTTTCATTGTAAAGGTCTTTCACCTCCTTGGTTAATGTTATTCCAAGGGTTTTTTTTTTTTTGATGCTATTAAAAATGGGACAATGTCACTTATTTCTTTCTCTGTGTGTTTTTCTCTTAAATATAGAAAGGCTACTGACTTTTGTACATTGATTTTGTATCCTGGTACTTTACTGAAGGAGTTAATCAACTTTAAGAGTTTTGACATGGAGGACCTTGGGTCACTTATGTATAGAATCATGTCATCTGCTAATAAGGCTAACTTAACTTCTTCATTTCCAACTTGTCTCCCTTTTCTTTCTTTCTCCTGTCTTATTCCTTGAGCTACTACTTCCAGTACTATGTTGAAAAGCAGAGGTGAGACTGGACACCCCTGTTTTGTTTCTGATCTCGATGAGAATTCCTTCAATCTCTCTCCATTAAGTATTATTTGGGCTTTAGGCTCTTTATATATATAGCCTTTATTATGTTGAGATATAGGCCATCCATGCCTATTTTCTCCAATGTTTTGATCATGAAGTGATGTTGTATTTTGTCAAAGGCCTTTTCTGCATCTATGGAAATAATCATGTGATTTTTCTGTTTAAGCTTATTTATGTGGTGTATTACATTGACAGATTTCCATATGTTGAACCAATCCTTCATTCCTACTTGGTCCAGTGCTTTTGATGTGTTGTTGAATTCTATTTGTGAGGATTTTGTTCAGGATATTTGTATCTAGGTTCATCAGGGAAATAGGCCTGTAGTTTTCTTTTCTTGGGCATCTCTGCCTGGTTTTAGTATTAGGGTGATACTAGCTTCATAGAAAGAGTTAGGGAGCTTTCCCTGTTCTCCAATTGTGTGGCACAATTTCAATTCTTCCATGAAGGTTTGATAGAATTCCACTGAGAAGCCATCTGGTCCCGGACTCTTCTTTTTAGGTCGATTTTTAATTACACTTTCAATCTTGGTGGTTGTGATGGGTTTGTTCAGGAAATTGATCTGCTTAGAGTTTAACTTTGGTAGGTGGTATGTGTCCAGGAATTCATCCATTTCCTCCATATTACCCAGGTTTGTGGAGTTGAGGTTTTTGAAGTAAGTCCTGATGATTCTCCCAATTTCACTTATGTCTGTTTTGATCTCTCCTTTTTCATTTCTAATTTTTTAATTTGAGTTGTCTCTTTTTTCTGATTGATCAAATTGGCTAGGGGTTTATAAATATTATTTATTTTTTTCAAAGAAACAGCTCTTTGTTTCATCAATTCTTTAAATTGTTTTCTTAGTTTCCAATTTATTAATTTCTGTTCTGATCTTAATCATTTCTTTCCATCTGAAGATTTTGGGTTGGATACTTCTTATTTTTCCAAAGCCATTAGGTGGATAGTTATGTTATTGATTTGGGACCTGTCTTTGTTATGAGGGCATTTAGCACAATGAATTTTCCCAAGGACCACCTTCATTGTGTCCCATAAGTTTTGGTACATTGTGTTCTCATTATCATTCATTTCTAGAAATTTTGCAATTTCATTTTTTATTTCATCCACTACCCATTTATTGATTAAGAATGTGTTGTTCAGTTTCCAGGAGCTGTTTGGGTTCCTGGTGCATCTTTTGTTGTTAATTTCTGGCAATAGAGCATTATGATCTGATATCATGCAGGAAATTATGTTGATCCTCCTAAATATTTGGAGGCTGGCTTTATGACCCAGTATATGATCTATTTTAGAGAAAGTTCCATGTGATGCTGAGGAGAATGTATAATCTGTGGAATTTGTGTAGAGTGTTCTATTTATGTCTGTTAGGTCTAATTGATCTATGGTGTTGTTGAGCTCTCTTACTTCCCTGTTAATTTTCTATTTGGGTGATCTGTCTATTGCTGATAGTGGAGTATTGAAGTGCCCAACTATGATGGTGTTGGTGGTTATTTCTGTTTTATTTTCAAGTAGGTTTTGTTTTATGAATTGTGGTGCACCTGTGTTTGGTGCATAAAGATTGATGACTATTATATCATCTTGTTGGATCATTCCCTTGATAAGTAAGAAGTGGCCTTCTTTGTCTTTTTTGATTACTTTTGATTTGAAGCCTATTTTATCAGATATAAGTATAGCTATGCCTGCTTGTTTCTTATTTGTGTTTGCTTAGAATATCATTTTCCACCCTTTTAATCTGAGGAGGTGTCTGTCTTTAGTGGTGACATGGGTTTCTTGAAAACAGCAGATTGAGGGGTCTAGTTTTCTGATCCACCCTGTTAGCTTATGTCTCTTCATGTGTGAATTAAGGCCATTAATTTAGGAAAATAACTGTGAGGTTTGATTTAATACCTGCCATGTTGTGGTGGATTATGTGGTTTCGTTTTTATTGTTTTTTTTTTTTTTTTTTGTTGTTGTTGTTGTTGTTCATTGTGGGGTTTTTTTTGTTGTTGTTGTTGTTGTTAATGTGGACTGCTTTTGGGGGCATTTGAGATTGGTTGTTTGATTCTTCTTTATGGAGAATTCCCTGAAGTACTTTCTGTAGGTTTGCCTTTGTGTTTGTCTAGTTGCAAAGATGAGTTTTATCCTGGAAAATTGAATAAGTTTTCCATTCCTTTGATCTGTGTTTCTTCCCCCTCTGGTATACCCATGATCCTAATGTTTGGAGGCTTAATGGTATCTCAAATTTCCCTCATGTTCTGTTCACAGAAATTTTTGAGCTTATTGAAATTTTTGGCCTCACAAACTGTTTCTTCTGTTTTTGCTTCCAGTTCTGAGTTTCTATCCTCCACTTGGCTGACTCTATTCTTTAGAATTTCTATAGAGTTTGGGGCTTATTTATTTTGGTTCATATTTTCTACTGATTTTTTATGAATAGTTTCCATCCCTCTGTCGACTTCCCTTTTCATGTCATTTTCTTGGAGTTCATCTTTGCATTTTTTATGTCTTCATTGAACTAACCCAGCTTGTTATTGAGGACCTCTTTTTTTTTTTTTCACTCTCCTTCAGATCATTTAACTGTCTTTGGTAACCCTTCCTAGTTCTTTTCTATCAAGTCTAATCTAGCAACGATAATGTTCATACAATTATTGGCTCTTTGTTGAGTTTATGAAAGTTGTGCTATTTGCTTGACCAGGGTTGCATAGCTCATCTCTTGATTTGGGGTTCTAATTCTATTGTCTCTTATATGATTTGATTTGACACATCCATTGTGGGACTGGACAGTCTAGCTGCACTTACTTGTATCTGGTTTTTCATGCTATTCCTTTTTCACTGTGGTCTGCCCATGACAATGGTTCAGAAAGCCTTTGGTGTGAAATGCTAGCCTGCTGCCCTGGGGTGGGGTGGGGCACAGTGGTGAGTGTCAGGGCAATGCCCCTGGAATTCTGAAAGGCTGGGGTGGGGGCACTGGCCTACTGGCCTGCTGGCCTGGGAAGTGGGAGGGGGAGAGGTCTGCAACTGCCCTAGTTGGGCTCAGAAAGGGTAGGGTAGGAACACTGGCCTACTTTCCTGGATCCTTGATCTGCCCTGGGAGGGGGAGTGGTGGCAGCTGACTGACGATGGGGCTCAAGAAGGCTAGGGAGGCACCTGACCAGTGATGGGACTCTGGCCTGCAAGGGAGGGACCTGACCTGTGATGGTTCTCAGGCAGGCCCAGCTGGACCTGACCTGTGATGACACATGGGGCTCTGGCTGGTGAGGGAGGGACCTGACCAGTAATGAGGCTCAAGCAGGTCCAGCAGGGCCTGACCTGCACTTCACACGGGCCTCTGGCTGGTGAGGGAGGGACCTGACTGGTGATGCAGCTCAGGCAGGTCTGGGGGATCTGACCTGTGATGGTGCATGGGGCTCTGGCCAGTGAGGGAGGGACCTGACCAGCGATGGGGCTCAGGCAGTTCTGGGGGACCTGGCCTGCAATGGTGTGGGATTCTGGCCAGTGATGGGGTTCAGGCAGGTCTGGGGAACCTGGCCTGCTATGGTGCGTGGGGCTGTGGCTGGCAATGGGGTTCAGGCAGGTCCAGGTGACCTGGCCTATGATGGCGCATGGGGCTCTGGCCAGTGAGGGAGGGACCTGACTGGTGACTGCTCATGCAAGAGCCAGCAAACCCTTTAAAAAAATCCCTTGAACCTTAAGGGTCTTGCCTTTACTTCCCTGTGAGGTGAGGTGGACACCATCTTGACCGGAAGCATCCTCAATTTTGATTTAAGAGCCATCTTTCACAGATAGTTCTGAATACCAGGGGACCCAAGACTCATCAAAATGATGAGAAGCACCTGAAAAAGCCTTGGAAACTTTGTGGAGTAAGTGCAGCATTAAATACAAGTACTTCTTTCATGGCTAGCCAGAGAATCTTCTCTACAGAGATGGTGATAGACTCTAAGGAGACTCAAAACTCATGAAAGCAGAAAGACTCCTAAGACCTCATCACTGAAGTAGACCTAAAATGAACCCAACATGGATCAGGGAAATTTGTGGAAGAGGGGGCAGAAGACGGTTTCAGCCACAAGTTGTGAGCTCCAAACAGGTAGAGATCAGGGCTGGAGAGATGGATTAGCAGTTAATGCCCATGCCTGCAAAGCCTAAGGAACCTGGTTTGATTCTACAAGTCCCATGTAAGCCAGATGCATGAGGGGGGTGCATGCATCTGGTGTTTGTTTGCCATGGGTAGAAGCCCTGGCATGCCATTTCTCCTCTCCCTCTCTCTCTTTCCCTCTCTGTCTCAAATAAATAAATAAATAATAAAATAAAAAAGAAATAATTGAGATCAGAGCAGAAATTAATGAACTGGAAACTAAGAAAACAATTTTAAAAATCAATGAAACAAGAAACGAGTTCTTTGGGGAAAAATCAGATTGATAAATCCCTGACCACTTTGATCAAGTGAAAAAGAGTGAGGTCTCAAATTAACAAAATTATAAATGAAATAGGAGAGGTCACAACAGACATCAATGAAATTGGAAAAATCATTAGGATATAATTCAAAACAGCTACTCCCCAAAGCTGGATAATCTGGAGAAATGGTTGAAATCCCAGCCACATACTGCCTATCAAAACTAAATTTACAGCAAAATAATCTTCTAAAAAACCCTATCAAATGCAAGGAGATTAAAAAGAAAATCAAAAACTTTCTCAAAAAGAAAAGGCCAGGACTGAATGCTTCTTGGACAAATTCTTGAAGAACTGAAGCCAATTTTTCTAAACATATTTAACTTAATCAGAGATCAGGGAATCATCCCCACCTCCTTTCATGAAGCTAGCATCACCCTAATACCAAAACCACACAGAGATATAGCAAGAAAAGAAAAACATAGCCATTTATCCCTGAGGAACTTAGATGCAAAAGATCCTAAACAAAATCCTCACAAACTGAATTCACCAACCCATGAAAAGCATTATCCACCTTGACCAAGCAGAACTCATCCCAGGGATACAAGGATGGTTCAACATATGGAAATCAGTCAAAATAATACACCACCTAAATCAACTTAATCTAAAGAATCACATGATCATTTCAATACATGAAGAGAAGGTCTTTGTAAACATACAACATCACTTCGTGATCAAAATGCTGCAGAAGGGCTGGAGAGAAGGCTTAGTGGTTGAGGCACCTGCCTCCTAAGCCTAAGAACACTGGTTCCAATCTCCAGTGGTTCCAATCTCCAGGTCCCATGTTTAGCCAGATGCAAAGTGACACAAGGGCGCAATGCCGCAATTGACCACAAGGGGGGGGGCATGCATCTGGATTTCATTCACAGAGCTGAGAGGCTGCTGGCGTGCCCATATCTATCTGTCTTCCTCTCCCCTCTCTCTCTGTCTCTCTCTGTCTCTCTCCAAAAAAAAAAAAAAATGCTGGAGAATCCCAGGCATGGTGGCACAAGCCTTTAATCCCAGCACTTGGGAGGCAGAGGTAGGAGGATCACAGTGAGTTCAAGGCTAGCCTGAGACTACATACTGAATTCCAGGTAAGCTTGAACTACAGTGAGACACTATCTCAGGGGGAAAAAAAAAATGCTGGAGAGAATAGGCTGGAGGGTTTAAAACTCAACACAATAAAAGTTATATATAAAGCACCCAAATACCCAAATAATATTTAATGTGGAAAAACTCGAGGAATTAGCATTGAGAACAAGACCCTGGCCTACTCTCACAACTGCTCTTCAACATAGTACTAGAACTCCTAGACCAAGCAATAGACAAGAGAAAGAAATAAAAAGGATACAAATTGGAAGGGAAGAAATCAAATTAGTCATATTTGAGATGACATGAACCTATACATAAATAACCCAAAAGTCTCCATTTCAATACTTCTAAATGTAATAAATTCCATCAGAAAAGTGGCAGGGTACAAAATCAAACACAGAAATCAGAAGCCATTTTGTGTGCAAAGAACAAATATACAGAGAAAGAAATCAGTGAGGCTGTCTCATTTTCAACAGCCACAAAAAAAATTAAGTACATTGGAATAATGCTAACCAAGGATGTGAAAGACCTATACAGATGAAAACATAAAAACACTCAAGAAAGAAATTGAAGAGGACTTGAGAAGATGGAAAAACCTCCCATACTCCTGGATAAGTAGAATTAATATTGTGAGAATGGAAATCCTACCAAAAACAATATACAGATTTAATGTAATACCAATAGAAAATACTAATAGAAAAAAATGATCTCAAAATTCTTATGGAATCACAATAGACCTCAGATAAACAAACATATCCTCATCAGAAGTACCAACTCTGGAGGTATCACTATACTCGATCTGTAGCTATATTACAAAGCCATAGTAATAAAAACAGCATGGTACTGGCATAAAACAGAAATCTAGTCCAATGGAACAGAATTGAGGACCTGGACCTTAGGTCAAGTAGCTACTACTACTTCATTTTTTTTTTTTTTTTTTTTTTTGGTTTTTTGAGGTAGGGTGTCACTCTGGCTCAGGCTGATGTGGAATTCACTATGTAGTCTCAGGGTGGCCTCGAACTCATGGTGATCCTCCTACCTCTGCCTCCCAAGTGCTGGGATTAAAGGCATGTGCCACCACGCCCGACCTTGCCACTTCATCTTTGACATAGGTACCAATAATGTAGACTAGAGAAAAAACAGCATCTTCAACAAATGTTACTGCACCCATTCTCTCTCTCTCTCTCTGATAAATAAAAAAACTAAAATATTAAAGAAAACTAAACAAAACAAATCAAACAACCCACTAAAAAGGGGGGTAGAGAACTGTGTAGGGAGTTCTCAGAGGAAGAAATGCTAATATACACTTAAGAAAACATTGAACACCCCTAACCATCAGACAACTTCCAGTTAAAACAACTATGAGATTTCACTTTACTCCAATCAGGATGTCTATCATTAAAAAACTCAAATGACAGGCTGGAGAGATGGCTTAGTGGTTAAGGCATTTGCCTTTAAAGCCTAAGAATATCTATATTTGAATCTCCAGGTCTCATGTGGCCAGATGCAGTGAAGCAAGTGTGCAATGTTGCACATGTGCACAAGGGGGTGCACGCTTCTGGAGTTTGTTCTCAGTGGCTGAAAATGCCCTGGTGCACCCATTCTCTCGCTCTCTCTCTCTCTCTCTCTCTCTCTGCCTCTTCCTTTCTCTGTCTCTCTCTTTCAAAAATAAAGTAATAAAAATTAAATGACAACAAATGTTGGTGAGGATTCGGGGAAAGAGGAACCCTCATTCACTGTTGGTGGAAATGCAAACTTGTACAAGCAACATGGAGATTTCTGAAAAAGATGAATACAGAATTACCAACAGACCCAGTTATATCCTTTCTGGCCCTTTACCCTAAATGCCCCATGCTTCGCTACAGAGATATTTGCTCAACCATGTTTATAGCTTCTTGAGTCATAGTAACTAGAACTGGGATAACCTCACATGCCCATCTTTGGATGAATGTATAACAAAATTGTGGTACATGTACAGAATGGAATTCTATTAAGCAGTAAAAAAATATGATACAATGATAAATGTAGGAAAATGGATGGAATTAGATCAGATCATACTCAGTAAACACACAGAATCACCGAAGATAAACACCACATGTTTTCACTCATATGTGGTTCCTAACCTGGATCAGCTTGAGTTGTTGGCATACTGCATCTTGAAACCAAGATAATAGGAATGGAAAGGTTTGGGGGAGAGGAAAGAGAGGATGATGGAAAATAAACACAAAACTAAACCCCAAACAAACACATATCATAGAAACCTTTCTCCTTGAAGGTAGACTAAATGTTATAACCCTCTACCGATGTATAGGGAGAAGCACCTGAAATGAAGGTCCCTGGAAAGAGTGGGATGAAGCATAACCTTAAAATTTTTTTACTCTAACCTGGAACTTGAAATACCAGAAAAAAGTGCTACCCACAATGGGCTATTGATCAGGGAGACCTACAAGGTCCCCAAAAGAAGATCAAAGCATTTAATTACCCACCTGAGGTAAAAGATAAGACTCTCTTACTGAAGATACCATATGCTACCAAGACAAAAAGACATGGCTGGAATCTGGAAGACAGCTAGCCTGCCTACTTCTGCAAAACACTACATGAGCTCCTGGGGGAAAGTGGCCAAAAATGGTGTGAACCAGGTGGGATCTAAACTACTCAGAAGCAACCAGCCTGACAAGAAGTATAAACCAGTGCAATGTTGGTGAACAGCCTTGGTGAGTAATCAATGACTTTCTGATTGGCTAAGAGATTCACTCAGTGGAAAGGAAACCTTATGTGGAACTGGGAACATGGTCTGAATCTTACAGAGACAAAGATTATGCTCTCCAATGTCAAGTTCCCACTAGTCTTTAGCTGAAAGAGGGGATATATCCATTAAACTATCCCTAAATTAATAATGCTTACTCAATTTAACCTATGCTGACTTCACTCTCTGTTTGAGAATCGATTTTTATTTTTCAGAAGGTAGTGTGACCTGAAGAGATAAATGAACCCTTGCATCTCATTCAAGACCCAGGTGAAACTACAGAGGTAGTGTAAGATGTGAAAGACTGCTGCTTCCATGGTAAGCCTGACAATCATTGCCATGGTGAAGGAGAGAGACTCTGAGGATACTCAACACATACCAAAGCAGAAATACAGATGTTACTAAGAGCTCATCACTGAAGTAGATTTAAAACACACCTAGCAAGGCTCTGGGAATTTTGTGGAAGAGTGGGCAAAAAGATTATAAGAGCCACAGGTTGTGATTTCATGCCCAGAGGCATTGCCTTTCCCCAATAAGTAACTTCTGCTCACACGATGCATAACCCACAATCCCATGGGGAATACCAGCAACCCCACTGAGGAGGCCCCGCTTCAGAATTTGTGCAGGGAGGAGTTAAATGATGGTACCAAAACATGATGTAGTCATACAAAGTGTGTTCTTAATAAAAGTAAAATAATAATAATAAATGTGAAATCAGAGTAAAGGAGCCAGATTTTGTTAATTAATGTCCCTGCCCCACAAGATCTAAATGTAATTTTATCATTCCCATAATGCAACATCATGGACAAATTTCAAAGAAAACATATGTGTTATATGAAAAATCCCAACAGGGATAGCTTAGTGGTTAAGGCACTTGCTTGCAAAGACAAAGGACCCAGGTTTGCTTCCCCAGGACCCACGTAAGCTAGATGCACAAGGTGGCACATGCATCTTGAGTTTGTTTGCAGCAGCTGTAAGCCCTGAGACACCCATTGTCTATCTCTCTCTCTCTCTGCCTCTTTCTCTCTGTCAAATAAATAAATAAAAATGAAAAATCCAGACAGAAGGAGAATATTGTGTAAAGTTCCTGGACTAGTTAGTTTCTCAATGCAATGATTAACTACTCTGTCTACTTAAGGGAGAACAGGATGATTTTGGCTCACAGTTTGAGGTATGCTCCATCATGGCACAGAAGACATGGTGGCAGAAGCTGGACACAACTCATTACACCCACAGTCAGGAATCAGAAAGTGATGAATGCCTGTGCTCAGCTCACTTTCTCCTTTCTATGCTGTATAGGATCCTAGCCCATAAAATGATGCTGCCCACAGTTAAAGTGGGTCTTCCCACCTCCATGAAACTAGTCAAGATAATCCCTCACAGACATACTTAGAGGCTTATTCCTGGGTGAGTATAAGTCCTATCAAGTTGAAAATAAATATAAACCATCAATTTCACTTATGTGGAAGTTGAGACTAGGCCAAACTAAAATTCAGTAGTTGAAGTAAGGTTACCCAGTACAAGAAATGAAGAGAAATGAGTGCACAATTGCCTGAAAAAAAAAAAAAAAACATTTAAGAGCGGGAAATCTCCTTCATCTTAGTTAGGCTAGTGGTTATAAGAATATAGACATTGTCAAAACATGTCCCACTGCTATCCTTAAAATGTACATATTTTTGTGCATGTAAAGTGTACCTTGGTGAAATTAATGGGAAAAGTTAATTTGCTTGCTTGCAATAATTACTTCTCTATCTGTCTGTCTATCTATCTATCTATCTATCTATCTATCTATCTATCTATTCTTTCTTTCTCATGTTCCACTTCTTTCTTACTCTGCCTAGAACAATGACAGCATGTCTGAATTGTCTGTGAAAACATAGACAATGTGGTGAGAACTCTCAATATTCCTTGTACAGAACACAAGAAAATCCTTCAGTTTCTACCAACTACTTGGCCAACTCCAAATGGCCATCCTGTTATTTTTGCAAGACACATCACTTGCAGACTCTGCGCAGATTGTTCACACGTGCTTCTGGAACTTCAGGCGTCTCTCTTGCCCTGTGTCTGGAGAACTCCACACAAACACCCCTTGGAGCAGAGAGCCTGCTCACCTCTGCTGAAGTTGGAAGAGGCACAAAACCTTGAATACTTTCAGGACACATACCTAAGGAAAATAAATAGAAAAATCTGAGCCCATTTCCTGGTTGTTCAGAATCAAGGGAAAACAACCAATGCAGGATTTATGACAGTATGAAAACTATAACAGGTACAGCCACAGATAAAGACTGAATGATATTCAAAACTCAGCCATTTTTAGAGCTAAAAGCCTGTAATTTCTGAAGACACTCAGTGAAGACCTTCAAAAAGGATCTGTTGTGGCAGGGCAGATGACTTAGTGGTTAAGGTACTTCCCTGCAAAGTCTAGGGACCTAGATTTGGTTCCCCAGTATCCATATAAGTTAGATACACAAGGTGGAACAAGCATCTGGAATTCATTTGTAGTGGCTAGAGGCCCTGGAACATCCATTACCACCACCC
The DNA here is from genome assembly GCA_036365145.1 of Orientallactaga sibirica. Classification (NCBI taxonomy): domain Eukaryota; kingdom Metazoa; phylum Chordata; class Mammalia; order Rodentia; family Dipodidae; genus Orientallactaga; species Orientallactaga sibirica. The sequence goes on from JAEOAD010000005.1 coordinate 52,594,881, forward strand.
CCTCCATACCTCTTTCTCTCTCCCTCCCTTTTTTCAAAAATAAATAAATAAGGGCTGGAGAGATGGCTTAGCTGTTAAGGTGCCTGCCTGATAAGCCTAAGAACCCCGTTCCAATCTCCAGGTCTCATGTTTAGCCAGATGCAAAGTGACGCAAGGGCGCAATGCCACACTTGCCCACAAGGGGGCTCACGCATCTGTATTTTGTTCACAACAGCTAAGAGATTGCTGGCGCGCCCCATTCTCTGTCTCCTTCTTCCTCTTTCTCTGTCTGTCTCTCTCTGTGTCTCTCTCCAAAAATAAAAAAAAAAATTAATTAATTTTAAAAAAATAAAATATTTTTATAATTTATTACAGACATATTTAGTATGGATACTTCATGTGTTAGTGCTATCCTTTCCCTCATCCCTGCATCCATTCCAGTGGAGGCCTTCCCCAGTGGGGTTGCAGGTATTACCCATGGGGTTGTGGGTTATGTGTTGTGGGAACAGCAGTCAGTGGTTGGGGGAGGCAATGTCCCTGGGCATAATGTCCCAACCTGTGGCTCTTATAATCTTTCTGGTCCCACTTCTGCAAAATTTTCTGAGCCTTAGTGGGTGTGTTTTACATCAACTTCAGTGATAAACTTTTAGGAGCCTCTGAATCTCTGCTTTGGTAAGGTGTTGTGTATCCTCAACATCTGTCTCCTTCACTCTGGTGCTAATTGTAAAGTTCACCATGGAAGCTGCATTCCTATTCATCTCCCCAATTCCTCTGTGCTTTCAGCAGGAACTTGTCTGAAGTGAGAGGGTACTTTATCTCCTCAGATCTCACTACTTTCTGAAAAAGAAAAAACTGATTCACCAACAGAAAGTGAAGTCAGTGTAGGTTAAATAGGATAAGTGTTATTAAGTTAGGGATAATTTGATGGATGTAAACCCTCTTTTAGCCAAACAGTAGTAGAAGCTTTACATTGCAGAGCATAATCTTTGTCTCCATAGAATTCTGGCCTCCTTCCCACTTCCAAATATGGGTTCCTTTCCACTGAATGGATCACTTAGCTACGCAGAAAGCAATTGGTTACTCAGCAAGGCTGTGCTATTGCACTTGTATGTATATCTTGTCAGGGTGTTTGCTTCTGAGTAGCTTAGACCCCTGGTTGGTTGGACATTTGTTGACCACTTTCCCCCAGTAAATCATGTAAGGCTTTCTAGCAGTAACTCTCTGGGGTCTGGCTTTCTTCAAAATTGCAACCAGTTCTCTCTGTTATGTACCATCAGCATATGGTATTTGCAGCAATAGGATCTTACCTTTTACCTCAGGTGGGTAATCAAGTGTTTTGACAGAAGCCTGTCTTGTTTGGGGGGCCTCATAGGGCTCTCTGATCAACAGATCATTGTGAGCAGCAAATGCTTTCTTGTAGAGGAAGTCACAGGTCAAAACCAAAATAATTGTTTAAGGTTAGGCTTCATCCTACCCTCTCCAGGGCCCTACTTTTCAGGTAATTCCCTAATATTCCTGTTGAGGGTTCAATCTCTTAGTATATCTTCAAAGATAAAAGTTTCTATGATGCCAGTTCATTTTGGATTTAGTTTTCTGTTTTTTTTTTTTTTTTTTTTTTTTTTTTTTGTCTGCCACACTCCCATTCCCCTTCCCCAAACCCTTCCATCCCCATTGTCTGGGTCTTGAATTGCCTATCAGGAATGTCAGCAACTCAAGATGATCCATGTTAGGAACCACAGATGAGTGAAACTATGCAGTGAATGTCTTTCTGTGTTGTGTGAGTTCACTCAGTATGATCTATTCCAATATATGTTCATTTTCCTATAAATTTCATTGTCCCATTTTTTTTCTTACTGCTGAGTAGAATTCCACTGTGTAAATGTACCACAGCTTCATTATCCATACATCCAATCATGGGCACCCAGGATGATTCTAGTTCTTAGCTATTATGACTTCAGCAGCTATAAACATGGTTGAGCAAATAACTCCACAAAGCATGGAGCATTTAAGGTAAATGACTAGTAAGAGAATAACTATGTCTATTGGTAGCTCCATGTTCATCATTTTCAGCAATCTCCATATTGATTCCCATAGTAGTTTTACAAGTTTACATTCCCAACGGGGAATGAGGGTTCTTCTTCCTTCATATCCTCACCAACATTTCTTGTCATTTCAATTTTTATTGATTGCTATCATTACTGGAATAAGGTGGAATCTCATAGTTGTTTTAGTTTGCATTTTCCTGATGGTTAGGGATGTTCAACATTTTCTTCAGTATGTATTAGCCATTTGCATTTCTTCCTCTGATAATTCTCTATTCAGTTTTCTGTCCCATATTATGAGTGGATTGTTTGTGTTTTTATTATTTAGCTTTTTGAGCTCCTTGTAGATTCAAGATATTAGGCCTTTGCCAGTGGTATAGCTGGCAAAAATTTTCTCACATTCTGTTAGTAATATATTTGCTCTGATTATGGTATGTTCGTGCAAAAGCCTTTACTTATGTATTGATTAAGATTAACCAGCTGTTTTTGAGATCCTCCATTTTTTGACTCACCTTCTGCTTACTTATTCTCTCTTGAGGTCACTCTGGGTTTTGTCTATTAGGTCAAGCCTAGTGGAGACAGCTGGGTGGATTTCATTTATGCAATTATATTTTTTTCTGCCAGTTCTGCCATTAACTTGGTCAGGATCATTTATCTTGTGTTTTCCTTTTCATTTTGGGATTCTGTTCTGGTTGTCTCTATGTTTTTATTGGAGACTTCCATCATAGGGCTAGGCAACCTTGTTGGAGCTCCCTACATTTGATGTTTCATGTTATTTCTTTTGTGTTGTAGTCTTCCCATCACAGTGTGGGAGTCTTATTTAATTAAGGAGGAAGCAAGAGGTTTCTCTTCAGTGAGTATTCCATTTTATGTTTGAATAGAATAAACTAATGATGGCTTTGTATTTTGGAATGCACAAGTTGTGAAGGGGTAAGTGCACCAACCCAGAACCATTCTGGGCTGGTGCTTATTATCAAAGGTGGGATTTGAGGTCTGGGATCCCTTTGACCTGGTCTCAGCTGTGTCTTGCCTGTGGCTTTGAGACTATAGCACTTGCCCTTGCTCCCTACTGAACCCCCATAAGCAGGTTATGGAGGACTCACCAGGCAAGTAATTGCTTGGTTTTCCTGTGTTCTCTTATGGGGCTGATGTGGTACTCCAAGTAGTCTCTGGGAGTGGTGCAGGGAGTTGGAAATATGGTGTGGGTTTCTGGGTTCCATAGCCCCATCTGGACCAGAGAGTTGGCTGGTATGTGTTATATAGGAGAATTGGCAAAGGGGCATACTCAATGGCACCTTTAGGCAGCACAGGATGGTGAGGGTCTGAAATATGTATACACAACCTTGCACATAGCAAGTAGCCAAAATTATGTGAACAAGAAGAAATACCAGAGGTATCACACTTTCCAATTTTACAGTCTATTCCAAAATAACAATAGGTAAAACAGTATGGTACTAGAGTACTGAAAGAAATATAGATCAATGGAATGAAATGGAGAGCCAAGAAATTAATGTGCATATTAAGACTCAAATACTATTCAACAAGAAGACTGCATCAGTCAGCCTTGCAACATTGTGACCAAAATACCTGACCAAAAAAAACAAAAAAACAAAAACTTAAGGGAGAAAGGACTTTGGGACTCAACATTTCAGAGGGTTCTGTCCATGCTTGCTTGGCTCCATGTACTTAGTCATATATTATGTTAAGAATAAGGTGGAGGGAGAGAGAGAAAAGCTAGGGACATAATATCCTCAAAGACTGCTCCTCATTGTCCTTCTACCAGGTTGTTCCACCTCCTAATATTTCTAGAACTTCCCCCAAAGTACCACCAACTGGGAACCAAATGCTCCATACATGAGCATTTTCTTTTTTAAATATTTTATTTATTTTTATTTATTTATTTGAGAGAGAGAGAGAGAGAGAGAGAATGAGAATGGGCATGCCAAGGTTTCCAGCCACTGCAAATGAACTCCAGATGCATGCACACCCTTGTGCATCTGGCTTATGTGGGTCCTGGAGAATCAAGCCAGGATCCTTTGGCTTTGCAGGCAAATACCTTAACCACTAAGACAACTCTCTAGCCCTCATGATCATTTTCAAGTAAAACTACATATCCAAGACATCACAATTCAATTGTCAAGAACACCAAGGGAAAAGGATAGTTGATGGTATTGGAAAAACTGAATATCCTTGGGCCAAAAAAAAAAAAAAAAAAAAAGTTTGTACTTGTATCTAAAAGTTCAAAATGGGCTTAACATAAGATGTGAATTTAGAAAACTACTAAAAGAGAATAAAGTAAAAATAGTATTTACATTGATCTTGAAAAATGCTATTTGTAAATGATCCCCAAACTGTTGGCAAACTAAGCAAAATAGAGAAATGTAATACACAAACCAAAATTTTTCTTCTCGGCAAAAGACATGATCAACAGAAGACAGTGACAACCTATGGAATGGGAAAAATATTTCCAGAATATTCATCTGTGGTGGTTTGATTCACATGTCCCCCATAAACTTACGCATTCTGAGTGCTAGGACCTCAGCTGGTGGCAATTTGGGAATTGGATTCTCCTGGAGGCAGTGAATTGTTGGGAGTGGGCATATGGGTGTTATAACCAGCTTCCCCTTGCCAGTGCTTGGCATACTCTCCTGCTGTTGTCTACCTGATGCTGGCCAGGAGGTGATGTTCACTCTCTGTTCGTACCATCATTTCCTCCTGCAATCATACACCTTCCCTTCAAGTATGTAAGCCAAAATAAACCCTCTCCTCTCTCCCTCCTGGTTGAATGTTTTCTGCCAGCAACATGAAGCTAACTGCAATAGTAGAATTGGTACTGAGAAGTGGTGTCATTGCTGCTAGAAACCTGCCTGTGTGGCTCTGATCAATTGGAACTGATTTGAGGGAGGAAGGTGGAATAATTTGAAACCTTGCTCTAAAAGATGCCTTGCAGTGCTGTAAATGCATGTGTGGTAGTTTGAATATATGTCCCCCAATATATTCAATGTTTTATTACTTTATAGTTTGCATCTTCAATCACCTTGCTAGAGGCAATGTCACTGAGGGCCAATCTTAAGGTGTGGTGATGGTTTGAGAGTCCATTGTAAAGATATGCAAATGTGCCTAGCAGGAGTTCCTGAAGTGTGCTGTGTGACCTTTTGGCTGTAGTTCTGCTGTGTGCTGTGGTGGCTGGTTGGCTTTGCTCTCTTGCCTGGTCCTGTGAAGAAAGGCCAGCTTCTTCTGCTGTTATGGAAATTCCTCTGGATCTGTAAGCTTCAATAAATAATATCCCTTCCTCCATAACTGTGCCTGGTCTGGAAGTTCATCCCAGCGAACCTGAAGCTGTCTGCTACAGTAAAGTGGTACTGAGGAGTGTGGGGTGAGATGAACCAGACCTTGTGGATATACGTCTTTTGGAACTTTTGTTTTGGAGGAATGGGCATGGACTTGGTGCTTGCAACTGAAGATGCCTTCTGGAGTGGTAAGCCAAGTTTTATGGACTATTCTGATGAGAGTTTGAGAATGCTAAGTGCAGATAGTATTGAACTTCGAGGCTTGGCTTATGAGCTTTCTAAGGGGAAGGAAAGAGTGCAGAGGACTTTGTTGGAACTGGGATACTGGCATAAGGGATGGCTACATTCCACTATCCAGGCCCAGAGTGTTTGATCAAGGTTAAATTTGTAATGGACTGATGTGCTTGGCTAAAGATATCAGACTGAGATTTTAAGATTTTAAGCTGGAAAACCTGAAGCAAGTTAAAAGTAGAGGCATTGAGGCTGGTTTAACTGCTATTGTCAAACACATTAGCAATCTTAAGGAAGGTGGAAGTAAGGTGGCCAGACTTGATTTACATTAAAACAATGGAGAGGATGCCTGAGGAAAGACTGTTAGAAATGCAAACTTTTGGAAAGAGTGTTTACTGGAGAAGGAACCTGCTTTTCAAGGCTATGATTTATTTTGTTCCTGGATTAAGAATATGGCTGTGTCCTGCACACCTGGTATTAGTTTGGGAAATATGAAAAATGCATAGAATGGTCATGAATTGCACACGGTTCCAGGAGCTACTGCTGAGATGTGGCATTAGGTAGGGCATGAAGACCCTCAGGAATAGGCTGGAAGAGCCTTTTGGAAGATGGACCTTGGTTTGCATGAAGACCTGAAGATGTTTTGGATATACCAGGACTGTGCAAAAGGGCTACCATGGAGTGCAGTGTTGGCATGGGATGAAAGTTTTCCCTGGTGACTCTGCCCAACTGGAGGGGCAGAATTGGAAAACCTGGAGACTGTTAGTCTCTGGTTATATTGAACTTGAACTGCAGAAGTTTGATGACTGCTGATGGTGGTTGAGTTTGCATTATTCTAGTCTCTCCTTGCCATGCCTTATACCAGTTAAAATGTTTACTCTGTGCCTTTACATGTTGAAAGTATTTAACTTGTTTGATTTTACAGGACTCACTATCTTAAGATGATCAAGACTGTGAGAACCTTTGAAATTGGACTGAATACAATTTACAATGTGTGATAGTTATAAATCTATTGGGGGCCAGGAGCTAAATATATTGGGGGCCAGGGGCGGAATGTGGTAGTTTGAATATATGTCCCCCAATATATTCAGTGTTTTATTAGTTTATAGTTTGCATCTTCAATCACCTTGCTAGAGGCAATGTCACTGAGGGCCAGTCTTAAGGTGTGGTGATGGTTTGAGAGTCCATTGTAAAGATATGCAAATGTGCCTAGCAGGAGTTCCTGAAGTGTGCTGTGTGACCTTTTGGCTGTAGTTCTGCTGTGTGCTGTGGTGGCTGGTTGGCTTTGCTCTCTTGCCTGGTCCTGTGAAGAAAGGCCAGCTTCTTCTGCTGTTATGGAAATTCCTCTGGATCTGTAAGCTTCAATAAATAATATCCCTTCCTCCATAACTGTGCCTGGTCTGGAAGTTCATCTCAGTGAACCTGAAGCTGTCTGCTACAGCATGTTGATGAACTATTCTGGTCAGAGTTAAAAGATCTGAATGCAGTAAGAACTATGGAATGTGAGGTTAAGTTATGGGGAAGAAAGAGCTTTGTAGAGACTGATCTAGAACAGTGTGTGTGTGTGAGGATTACTGCAGTCTGCTTGCCCGTGTACTGAAAACTTGTGCAGGCTTTCATTGCCTAGAAACAGATGTGTGAGCAGAGAGATATGGCACAGAAAAAAAAAATGAAATCTTTGGGCTGAAATTGCTGTACATCCAGCTGTAATTATTTAAGAGATTACAACCATTGAGATTGGGCAGCTGATCTTCATTTGGGACAACAGGAAGAATGCAGATTCTTTTGAAGGAGCCTGAATACTGTAGGAGTGTCCTGCTCTTCAAAGTCAGATTAATTTCCCCCCTGGATTAAGAAATGGGTAACCAACCTGATACTATGGAATGTAACAAATGCATTAGAGGATCATTGAATTTGCAACATGGTTTTGTTTTTTGGAAATGGCCATGGGCAATGTGAAGCAGGCTGGTTGGATTACCTGCATGGAGACCCAATGGGGCCATGAGGATGAACAGTGGGTTGCATTGGAGACCCAGTGTAAATGGCAGGATGATGGAATGGCTGCCAAGGAGAGCTGTCAGCACTAGATGAAGTTTTTCAGGAGTGTGAGTAGCTAGAGTAGTGGAATTGGAAGTCCAGCGACTTGTCACTGGTTAGAATTATCAGGGCTGGAGAGATGGCTTAGCAGTTAAGGTGTGCTAAGCCTAAGAATGCCGGTTCCAATCTCCAGGTCCTACCTTCAGCCAGACACAGTGATGCAAGGGTGCAATGCAACACTTGACCAGAAGGGGGTGCACACATCTAGAGTTCATTCACAGAGGCTGAGAGGCTGCTGGTGTGCCCATTCTCTATCTGTCTCTCTTCTCCCCTATCCCTCTCTCTCTATCTGTCTCTGTCTCCAAAAAAAAAGAAAAAGAAAAGAAAAAAGAAAAAGAATTATCAGACTTTGGGATTTGTCACTGGCTACAGTTGTCATAATTGGAGTTGCAGAGTTTGACGTCTTTCCTGGTTGTTTAATTCTCATATTGTTTCAATATTTCTTTGCTATGGCCAATGTCATCTTTTTGTGTAATGCTTATTCTGTACCGTTATGGCATTTATTGTTTATTTATTTTTTTTGGTATTACAGCTCAGTTAAAAGACCTTAGACTATGAGGATGTTTAAACATCATTGGGATTGATGAAAAAACTATGGGGACTTTCAAAGTTAGAATGAATGCACTGCATTTTATATAATTTATAGTTATCAGTTCATGGAGGCCAGGGGCAGAATATGGTAGTGTGATTCAGGTGCCATCCAAAAACTTCTGTGTTCTGAATGCTAGGTCCTCAGCTGGTGGCAATTTGGGAATTGGATCCTCCTGGAGGCAGTATATCATTGGGGGTGGCCTTATGGGTGTTATAACCAGCTTCACTTTCCAGTGTTTGGCACACTCTCCTGATGTTGTTGTCCACCTGACATTGGCTCAGAGGTTACGTCCACCCTCTGTTCATGCCATCATTTTTCCTTGCCATGATAGAGCTTCCCCTCAAGTCTGTAAGACAAATTAAACCCTGTCCTCCCACAAGCTGTTCTTGATTGGGTGTTTTCTGCCAGTAACATGAAATTAACCACAATACCCTCTGATAAGGAGTTAAAACTAAAAATAGATTTTTAAAAACCTGTGTTGCAAAAATACATGTATATTGATTTACAAATTGACAACAGAAAACTTCCTCCCCAACATTTTGAATCATCACAGAAGTAAAATCAAACCTACAATGAGATAGCACCTCACACCTGTTAAGCCATGATCATAATGAAAAGCAGTAACTAAAAAGAGAGAAAGAGAGAAAGAAATGGACTAGAGAGATTGCTTAGTGGTCAAGGTACTTGCTTATGAAACCTAAGGACTCATTTGACTCTCCAGGTCCCACATAAGTCAGATGCACAGTGATGCAAGTGCACAAGGTCTCACATGTGCACAAGGGAAGCGTGCATCTGGAGCTCAATTGCATTGGCTGGAGGCACTGGTGTCCCAATTCTCTCTCGCTCACTCACTCTGGCATAAAATAGACAGTCTGTGGGCTTCTTCCTCATATGAGATGAAACAGAGGTATACCTTTGGGAGTGTGGTTCATTTTTTCTGAAGATAATGTTATCCACTTCCAAACATTTTCTAACAAATGGCATAATTCCATCCTCCTTTATGACAGAGTAACTCTATTGTGCATATATATGCCATATTTTCTTTAGGAATCTGTTGAGGTATATGTTGGCTACTTCCATAACTTAGGTATTATGAATAGTGATTCAGTAAACACAGATGTGCAGATATCTAAGTAGCATGTTGACTTAGATTCCCAAGAGTTGAATTGGCAAATCATGTGGCATTTTTGCTTTTAATTTTTGAGGAGACTTTATATGGATTTCCACAGTGGTTGTACTAATTTTCATCCTCACCCGCTTTCTCAACAGTATTTTGTGCTGTGTGGTTTTTTGATAATATTCATTCTGAGTGGGGTGAGATGGAATATAAATGTAGTTTTATTCTGCATTTTCCCAATGGCTAAAGGTGTTGAATATTTTTCATATATTTATTGGGAATTTATAGTTTATTTTTTAAGACTGCTTGTTTCATTTATCTATTTATTGTTTGGATGATCTGGGATTTGGTGTTTAATTCTTTGAGTTAAAAGTTTGTAAACATTAATCCTCCTTTTAGTAAAGCATCTCTCATACTGTAGCTGCCTCTTCACTGTGCTGTTTCCTTTGTTCTGCAAAAGTGTTTTAAATTTAATGCGTTCTCAATTGTCAATATTTTCTGTTATTTTCCAAGCTGTTTTGAATCTTTCTCAGAACATCCTTGCATATCACAGCAATAATATTATAAAAGTTGTATATAAGGTCCATAAAAAATATTCCACCATTATTTCTTATAGTCCATTCCCATATCTCATTCTTATAGTTCATTCCCACATACACTTACACAGGGTGTGTACATCAGCACATACAGATGCTTATATACTATGTACAACACACCATTCATGCTATACACACACATGAAAAATTTTAAACTTAAGTGTGAAGTAAGATATTAAGGAATGGATACAAAACTAATAAAAGAATTTTTTTCATTGCTGCTTTGGGCCATGCTGACACTGCTGTGTTGCTCATCACTCTTGGGGATGACTTGGCTGAACCTGAATTTCCAGAATAGATACATCCTTATCCGGGACATGATGCTTGCATCACTAGCAATATCATGTGTGTCTGGACCTCTTGCCACATCCTTCCTTATAATAACTGATAGGGACATGCTTTAAAAATGAACTTGAAAATTAAAAAAAAGGATTTATAAATGCAAACACATATATACTAGCTATATGGAATCCATGAAGCTTTTCTATTCTCTGAAAAGGCAGACTTTTTTAACCAACTTACCAGTGTACTTGTTACCAAGTTAATACCTTTTTGGCACACGATTGAAATAAATTAGTCAAAGAAGCATTAATATTTAACAGCTTCATCACTTGTCATTACTGGAAATGATCCATTTTTAATCCATGGGCCTGTAAAGATTAGCTAGCACTGTCTGAGCATTTATTATATGCCAGCTACAGTATCTAACACATGCGAACACAGCGAGCATTATACTCAAAGCAGTCGTGCACACTTTTTGCAGCAGTATCTGTGAATCAAAATGTTGATGTAAATAAAAAATTAAACCAAGCCCTAGTGCTTGAGATTGATATAAATACTTGTTTGGTCCACAAATGATCTGCATATTGCAAGTGGCTAGATTAAAGTATAAAGACAACTCACTTTTAGTCATTATTCCATGGCTTCTTACTTGCACCCCCCACAAAAAAAATTCTGACATGTAAAACAGGCATTTTTAAATGAGTGAAAAATGGTGTTGCCAGTTTAAAGAATTTCAAAGGAGTTATTTCTCACTCTTGTGTATCCATGAATTCTAATACATAAACTACTTACAAAGAAAAAAAGTGCATTTTAAAAATAAACCAGTTGTTTGAAAACAATTGCACCATTGTGTTTTGTTCCAAGAAAATCCACCACCCCACAGTTGGCATCATGCATTTTAATGTCATTCCTTCTGCAGATCGGGCTTCTTCTGAAAAACTAGTGTTGGCCTAAGACTCCTTAGGGTCCAATAATCATTCCATTTTTCTCTAGCTAAAAGACAGAAAAAATGATTTATTCATTCTTTTTTATTGGCATATATTCATGGCACACAATGTTGGGATTTATAAAGATAGCTATTTTGTGTGTTTGACAATATTCACCTTCTATAGCCTTCCTTTCTGCTTCCCCTCCTGCTAGTCTCCTTCATGTTTCTATACTGGGGCTTGCATAACTAGTATCAGGACATTGGCTACAGGGTTTATTACTGTTTGTTTGATTGATTGTTTCCTCTTGTAAACTTTTTTTAACATTTTATTTTTATTTATTTGACAGAGAAAGAGGGAGAGAGAGAAAATGGGAGCACCAGGGCTTCCAGCCACTGTAAACAAACTCCAGATGTGTGCACCCCCTTGTGCATCTGGCTGTTGTGGGTCCTGGGGAATTGAACCTGGGTCCTTTGACTTTGCAGGCAAACACCTTAACCACTAAGCCATCTCTCCAGCCCTCCACCTGTACACTTTTAGTGGATGTACTTGCAGTGTTCAAGTCAAACTAGGCTGTAGTAGGGTTGAGATATTGTTTCTTCCCATTGGACTAGAGTTTCAGCTAAACCCTCAACCCATGTGCTCAGGGCACCAAATTCAATTTCAAACTGTTGTCCACAATTAAGTGAAATGTTGACTACAGAAGCAATCATAACCAATGGCTATGCCCACTATAAGCAAATGGTTACAAACAGTTAAAGACAATTGTCTCTCCGATTCCAATGATTTAGGGTAATAAAGAAACACAAATACTATGGCATATACTAGCATACTAGTTAGAAGGGGGAAATGAAAAGTAAATAAACAGATGTGATTAGTATGAGAGCAGAAGAGAATAAAACAGCAGCAGGAAAAGTGATTAGGAGAGGAAACAGTAAGATGAAGGCGAGAGATATGGGAGGGCAGCACAAGGAAAGATGGAATGACAAAGATGTCAAGAGATGTAATTAGGGACGGAGACATGGCTCAGTGGTTTAAGGCACTTGCTTGCAAAGCCTAATGACCCACATTTTATTCCCCAGTACCCATGAAAATCCACAAAGTGGCACAGGCATCTGGAGTTCATTTTTAGTGACTGGATACCCCCGATTTGTTCATTCTCCTCTCTCTCTCTCTCTCTTTATCTGTTTTCTCTCTCTCTCTTTGCAAATAAATAAGAATATATTTAAAAAATAAATGTAATCAGGCAACCTAAAATACCTTCAAAACTGTGAGGCCAAACAGGGACACCCTCAAGACCAGACCAACCTGTGTTCTCCACCAGGCTCTAATCCCAGCACTTGGGAGGTAGATACAGGAAGATCAGGTATTCAAGGTAATCCTCAGATACATAACAAATTTGAGGCCAGCCTGGGCTATATACTATCCTGTCTCAAAAACGCATGGGAGGGCTGGATAGATGGCTTAGGGGTTAAGCACTTGCCTGTGAAGCCTAAGGACCCCGGTTCAAGGCTCAATTCCCCAGATACACAAGAGGGCACATGCATCTGGAGTTCCTTTGCAGTGGCTGGAGGCCCTGGAGTGCCCATTCTCTCTCTCTCTCTCTTTCTCTCTCTTTCTCTCTGCCTCTTTCTCTTTCTGAAATAAATAAATAAAATATATTTTTAAAAAAACGCATGGGATAGGGTAGGTGTTGCAGACAGCTTCAGGTTCGCTGAGATGAACTTCCAGACCAGGCACAGTTATGGAGGAAGGGATATTATTTATTGAAGCTTACAGATCCAGGGGAAGTTCCATAATGGCAAGAGAAGCGGCCTGCTCTCCACAGGACCAAGCAGAGAGAGAGAAAGCCAACCAGCCACCACAGCACACAGAGTAAAACTAACTACAGCCAAAAGGTCACACAGCAGACTTCAGGAACTCCTGCTAGACACATTTGCATATCTTTACAATGGAATCTCAAACCCATCACCACACCTTAAGACCGGGCCCCCAGTGACCTTGCCTCTAGCAAGGTGATTGCAGATGCAAACTATAAAATAGTAAAACACTGAATATATTGGGGGACATATATTCAAACTACCACATTCCGCCCCTGGCCCCCAATATATTTAGCTCCTGGCCCCCAATAGATTTATAACTATCACACATTGTAAATTGTACTCAGTCCAATTTCAAAGGTTCTTACAGTCTTGATCAACTTAAGATAGTGAGTCCTATAAAAGCAAACAAGTTAAATACTTTCAACATGAAAAGGCACAGAGTAAACATTTTAACTGGTATAAGGCATAGCAAGGAGAGACTAGAATAATGCAAACTTAACCACCATCAGCAGTCATCAAACTTCTGCAGTTCAAGTTCAATATAACCAGAGACTGACAGTCTCCAGGTTTTCCAATTCCGCCCCTCCAGCTGGGCAGAGTCGCCAGGGAAAACTTTCATCCCATGCCAACACTGCACTCCATGGTAGCCCTTTTGCACAGTCCTGGTATATCCAAAACATCTTCAGGTCTCCATGCAAACCACGGTCCTCTTCCAAAAGGCTCTTCCAGCCTATTCCTGAGGGTCTTCATGCCCTGCTTCATGCCGCATCTCAGCAGCGGCTCCTGGAACCGTGTGCAACTCATGACCATTCCATGCATTTTTCATGCTTCCAAAACTAATACCAGGTGTGAAGGACATAGCCATATTCTTAATCCAGGGACAAAATAAACCATAGCCTTGAAAAGCAGGTTCCTTCTCCAGTCAACTCTTTCCAAGAATTTGCATTTTTAACAGTCTTTCCTCAGGCATCCTCTCCATTGTTTTACTGTAAATCAAGTCAGGCCACCTTCCTTCCACCTTCCTTAAGATTGCTAATGTGGTTGACAATAGCAGCTAAACCAGTCTCCGTGCCTCTACTTTTAACTTGCTTCAGGTTTTCAAACTTAAAATCTTAAAATCTCAGTCCGATATCTTCAGCCAAGCACATCAGTCCATTACAAATTTAACCTTGATCAAACTTTCTGGGCCTGGATAGCAGAACGTAGCCATCCCTTATGCCAGTAGCCCAGTTCCAACAAAGTCCTCTGTAGTCTTTCTTTCCCCTTAGAAAGCTCATAAGCCAAGCCTCGAAGTTCAATACTGTCTGCACTTAGCATTCTCAAACTCTCATCAGAATAGTCCATAAAACTTGGCTTACCACTCCAGAAGGCATCTTCAGTTGCAAGCACCAAGTCCAAGCCCATTCCTCCAAAACAAAGGTTCCAAAAGACGAATATCCACACGGTCAGGTTCATCTCACCCCACTTCTGGTACCACTTTACTGTTGCAGACAGCTTCAGGTTCGCTGAGATGAACTTCCAGACCAGGCACAGTTATGGAGGAAGGGATATTATTTATTGAAGCTTACAGATCCAGGGGAAGTTCCATAATGGCAAGAGAAGCGGCCTGCTCTCCACAGGACCAAGCAGAGAGAGAGAAAGCCAACCAGCCACCACAGCACACAGAGTAAAACTAACTACAGCCAAAAGGTCACACAGCAGACTTCAGGAACTCCTGCTAGACACATTTGCATATCTTTACAATGGAATCTCAAACCCATCACCACACCTTAAGACCGGGCCCCCAGTGACCTTGCCTCTAGCAAGGTGATTGCAGATGCAAACTATAAAATAGTAAAACACTGAATATATTGGGGGACATATATTCAAACTACCACAGTAGGAAAGGGGAGAACGAGAAAGAACAGGACAAATAGGACTCACTAAACTCAAATTATATGTTAAAGAAGGAAAGTATTAAAGAAGAAACAAGAACTGGGCAAGTGTGCAGTCTGCATGTTTTCCATCATGTGGGCATGAGTGCAAGGCTTGCTTCTGTACATACCCTTGAATGGGCTCTGGTGAAAGGCCTGTGTCAGTGTCAAATACTGACAAGGGCTCAGTGCCATACCCACCTCAGTGTGGCCCCATGCATGGGTTCAGGTGCTGGGCCTGTCTTTAGGTGCCCCATTCCAGTCTATGACTGATCAAATTTCTACCCCACAGAACACTGCATGGTTCTGAACCCACCTTTTTCCTCTCTAGCAAGAGATACTCTTCAGGCCGGGACTAGGTACAGTCCTGTGATGCTCTGAGTAGCCAGAGTAAGGTGGGCAGAGAGGGACTTTTCCCTCCAGAGCCTCCCCACTACTAACTCAGCAGGGCTATTTTTCAAAAGGTGTCCCTGAAATACCCCAGAAAGTCCTCACATAACTGAGGTGTGAACTGCCCTTCCATGTTCTTGTATGTGTTGTATTCATTACCCTCGCAAATTTTCACTAGAAATTAAGGCTGCAATGCTAAAATTCAGTTAAAACATCTGGTCTTGTAACCACTATTAGATAGGAGAGTAGTTGGCAGAAGGTGTGAGACCACAAGCACCCTGTATTCCTCTATCTATCTATCTATCTATCTATCTATCTATCTATCTATCTACCTACCTATTTATCTACCTATTTATCTATCATCTATCTATCATCTATCTTGTTTGTTTGTTTGTTTGTTTGTTTGTTTGTTTAGTATGTGTGTGTGTGCATGCACACATGCCAAGGCATCTTGCTAGTGCAAATATATGCCAGACACCTGCACCACTATTTGCATCTGACTTACGTGGGTGGCTGGGGAATTGAGCTCTGGCTGTCAGAGTTTGTGAACACCTTTAACTGCTGAGCCATCTTCTCATATCTTTAACAGAGAGAGCTTAGCTGCTTGTCATACTTAGAAATGACTACAACAAAAGCAATCCTTATTATGACAGTCTGATAGTTCTGGATGGAAGTGAGCACTAATGTTTGGAATTGGCTGAGCTATTTCCTCTCACTTAGTGGAAGTGTTTTTTTTCATTCATGACCCTCAGTGTCTGTATTCATCGTGTCCGTGATATCAGAGAACCTGAGGCCTTGATATCACAGAGCCTGAACTGATTCAGTAAATGAAACACATGAAGCCCAGCAACTTCTAATAGTCCTCCTTCCTAGGATTAGATGGTCTGAGACTGAGTCAGGATGCCAGGCAGATAGAAAAGTTTAGGCCTTACACCTTTCTTGGCATTTTAGCTTATACTATGCAAGTCACAGAAAACTCTCTGTAGCTAGCATTGCCTACTTCCAAGCTCACAATAACCTTCTCGGGTTTTCAGATTTTTAGTTATTTGTTTGAAAGAAGCAGAGATAGAGAGAGAATGGACCCAGGGCCTCTTACCACTGCACACGAATTCCAAACACATGTGCCACTTTGTACATCTGTCTTTAAGTGCGTACTAAAGAATTAAACCTGGGCCTACAGACTTTGCAAGCAATCACCTTTAACTGCTGAGCAATCACCCTAACTTTCTCATTTTAGCATCATATATAAAAAGCTTGCAGTATCTATGAGAAACATGCTTAAAGAGGAAAATCAACATATTAATGTAATCTTAAAACTAATTGCTTGATATTGGGGTATTAGAGTGTTAGACTTGTGAGATACAAATGCTTTGGGAAGAACCACCCCTCCCACACACGCTTCTCACATGTCACAAACTTAATGTGAAGATTGAAGATTTTTATCCCACTCTTTGGCTATATTAACTGAGACTCAGCCACCAATCTGCTAATATGAAAATGACCAGTTTCAGAATAGCTGGGAGTCTGCTGCTCACTGTATTTATAAAGAAGGTGACATAACACAGAATGCAAAAGAACATTTCTTTGAGTTGACAAATATTCTCTCATCTTTTTGTCTCTAAACAGCTTTGTGACCTAGTTACCTAACCTCTCAAAACTTCTGTTTACTCTTCTCCAAAACATAGGTCTTGGGCTGGAGAGACGGCTTAGTGGTTAAGGCATTTGCCGGCAATGCCTAAGGATCCTGGTTCGATTCTCCAGGTCCCATGTAAGCCAGATGCACAAGGGGGCGCATGCATCTGGAGTTCACTTGCAGCAGCTAGAGGCCCTGCTGTGCCCATTCTCACTCTCCCTCTCTCTCTTTCCCTCTCTCTCTGTCATAAATAAATAAATAAATAAATAAATAAATAAATAAATATAAAATCTTTAAAAAAACATAGGGCTTGAGGTTGATATTGGCTAAAAAATAAAAAATAAAAAAAACCTAGCATCCTCTGAGTGAATTTTCCAGTGTTGAGATGTATCGTTCCTCTAGTGCTACAACTTAGGACTCTGAAAGACTCTGAGGAAGTCAAGCTTACATTGCAAATGTAAAGTCAGGGAGGGGCTTTTGGTATTAATCTCATATGTACCTGGTTACTGAGATGTGTAAGACTTATGGTGCCTATAGCTTCCTCTCAAATTAGTGTTGAGGAGCAAGTTCACTAACATTGCGAGTGACATTAGCAGCATCATTTAAAGGAAATACTAACTCTGTCTTCTCCTATTCAGGATAAAAGATAATGCACTAAATTGTTTCAGAATGGGAAGGAAATTATTGACTAGAGATCATCTAACAGGCCTGTTCCATTTTAGGAACTTTAACTAATAGCAGCTAAGAAAAAGAGTTACAGGGGATGTAATTGCAAAATGAACATCAGAAACCTGTACTTCTTTTCCTAGAGCCAAGCTATTTCTGTCCTGTCCAAGTAAATTATTGACAAAACCATCTGGCCTTTTTCAAGAGAATATTCTACTCCTTGTTTGGGACAGGTGATATGTGTTAGTCTAACAATGGAGAAAGCAGTTGATTTCAGTCTCAAAGCATCTATAATTTCTAGAGACTTGCATTTTCTGTATGCACAAATGCTTCTCTCTCCACAACAGACAAAAAACCATCAGTGTTAGGGCTGAGAAATGAAATGGGAAGCAAATAAGTTGATTGTGGGCACACCTGGACTGTGGTCTAATAGCTCCTTGACCTGAGCAAGAAATGTGTCTGCATTCTGGATGGATGAGCTCCACCCCCACCAAAGGTACACTGTTGGTGCTTCTAGTAGTGCATGGGCAGGGAAATGGCTGGCCCTGTGGAGGAAAGAGAAGCTTGCAGAGAAAATTTCCCTGGGTAGTTATGGCATCAGATCTTGAAGCGCTATGTCTCAGGAATCTTCTGCTTAGTTGGTCAGTGTTCATTTATTTCTGTTCAATTGATATGGCCCAGTAGCATGAGGATTAGATGTATGTTCCTGGTCATCCCGGCCACTAGATTGCCACTCCAATTTAGGAAGCTGTGTTAGAGAAGCTAAAATTGGCACAGCCATGTGGTCTTTTCATTCCCATGACACTTAAAGCTCTGTAGTGAGGAAATGAGGCTCAGGGGGACTGATTCTGCTCTCACTGGGCAGTCCATAGTCTCACAAGGGCAGCTCTTTTGTGGCCTTTCTGAGCCCTTCCCTGAGTGTGGCTGTCTTTGCAGACACCTGACAGATTCTGCTTGTCTGGACTTCCTCTATGCATCTGGATTAAATTTCATTGTGGTTCACAAATATTCGAGGGTTGCATTAGGTTTGTGGTTTCTGCTTTTTTACTTAGGGAGTTTTGTTCTATTTTTAGTTGTGCATGCTCATTTTTCTGTATGATATTGTAACAGTACATAATGTATGGTGTTAGGAGTAGAGGAAACCATGTGGGGATACAGGGAGATTCTCTTTACTAGCTATTCAGTAGTTCTTAAAACCTTAAACTTCTAAAACATAAAGTCTATGAAGCAAAAAAGAAAAGACAACCATTTTCTAAATATAGGTTTTCCTCTAACAGAATTAATGGGGGAAAGACATTTTACTATATTGATCCAAATGGTTGTGGTGTTGTAGGTCAGTGCCACTGTGTTTTGACCAAAAACAGAATCTGAGCAGGCAGGCTATAACATCTTTCAAAGAACAAGGTCTTAGAACATTAAGAGAGAAGAGACAGTTTATTCTTAGATCCTCCATGTCAGCAAGGAATCCAAAGTCAGTTAGAGATATCTGGAAAGTCAATGGAAACAAATAGAACAAATGAAAGTGTTGTCAGACATGATACAATGATTACAAGATGTGACTGAATGTTTTCTATCATGCTTACCATCTGTCAGCCATGATCCTTTATACATAAGGCCCATTCAGCTATCACCAGTGAATCTAACAGTGGATGCAGAATGTTCACTGCTTCTGAGCTCTTCCCAGCCTGGGAGAAAGGAATTTACCCAGGCAAGCAGGTAACTTTGAGTTTCATCCTGGTCAGTTCCTTTTCTATAGAACTCATATCCATGTTACCCATGGCTTTCCAACCCCCCTAGTATTACAACCATAAGCAACAGAACCACATCTTCTAACAAGCTACCATGATTTCTGTCTGAAATTAACTTCTTAATTATATAACTGCATTTATCCTGGTTTCCTGCTGACCCTTTTGCTATGAAGCAAGACTGCTCTTTTTGAAACACTAAAGTATTCATGACTGTCTTATTTAACCTCCTCAGCAGTTTTACACAGTGTTTTAGGTAATTATCAACAACTGTAAGATGGACAGACCTACCTCTCCTACACTCAGAATTTATGACAAAATTGAGCCTGTCCAGGGTGGCGTGGGCATAGATGAAACAGCATGCTCAGCGTGCTCCCTTATGGCTGCAGTCCTTTGTATGTTCTCTTCCTTCATCGATGAATGTTCTACTTTCCCCTTCTATGTCTAGCTAACACCCCTTGTGCTCAGTGAACTCACAGTGATCAGCTTACCCTCTTCATTACTCAAGTGCCATTGTTGCAAAAAGTATCTTCAAGCTTGCAGCATTCAAAGGCCAGATGTCTTTCTTATATGTTTTCTTAGACCTGTCATTCTTAATGTCATAGTACCCACCCTAACCTGTTATGATTATTTGACTTATTCTCACTTCTCTCACCATGAAACAATCTACATGAGAGAGAGTTTGCTTTGTTTTGCTGATGCTCAATAAATACTTGCTCAGTGGATAAATGGGCATAGAGACATTTACATGGAGTCACATGAAAAGTGATAATATTCAAACAAAAGTTAGCTGGCAGATTTTGTACAGTACCAATCTGCAGACATGCTTTCCTCAAAGTATGAAGTAATTTGCACATATGTACATTCTCTCTCAACCATAATCATGACCTAACTGACCAGGTTGCAGGAAAGGTCAGAAGTTAAGACAATTGATAATACTGTTTTCATTCCAGTCTTGATATAGTTCTTAGTCATAATCAAAATGCTCCTTTCTGATAATTGTGGACAGCTCATTTCCTCCATAACTATCCAAGTGCTCCTGGGGTTTTCCCACCAATGCTAGAAATTAACTTTTAGGTTGAAACTAGGAGAAAGCCTTATTAATTGTGGCTTTAAAAATTATTTTTCCTCAGGTACAGGGAAGCCATGCAAGCAACGTCCAACCCTAGTTCAGTTGACTATACAATCAAGAAACCGTGCTCCTCTTCCCGGTAAGATTTAAGCAAAACCCCAGTAAAATACACTCTTCTTCTGAAAAGCGAAGGAGTATAGGTTCTTCTTAGACACAGCAGAGAAGCAAGAGAGACCAACATCCACCACAAAGGAGGAAAACAGCCAGAATCCCACTGAGGCGCTTGTGGCCCCCATCTGTGTCA
The DNA here is from genome assembly GCA_036365145.1 of Orientallactaga sibirica. NCBI lineage: Eukaryota > Metazoa > Chordata > Mammalia > Rodentia > Dipodidae > Orientallactaga > Orientallactaga sibirica. Next base: position 52,615,579 of record JAEOAD010000005.1, read on the forward strand.
TCTGCACGCATGCCCGGCACTGTCCGCCAGTCTTGCTGAATGGCAGCAGCAGAGACCAAACAAGGGGATTATCCAACCTCATCAGCTTCAGTGTAAAGTCAAGAAATCTGAAGGAAAGACAGCTGAGATCAGCTAAGGAGTTACTGAAAGAGATACAGGTGGGACTGCATGAGCAACTCCAGGCTTCCTGCACTCTCCCATGCCCCAACCATCAGCGCATCCAGCACAGCTGAACTGAACTCCAACTCCACAGCACAACACAGAGGGATCAAGATGGGCATTCAGCATTGGTGAGATTGGATGCCACTACAGAAGGTAATGAGCCCGACTGACCAAAAAAATAAAAATAAAAATAACCCAGCTAATCTCTCTTTCCATGTCAGGGCAGGTTATGGGTACATATTTTTGGTTGGCTTTACCATTTTCAATTAAGCTGTATTTGGGGGTTAAATATTGTTGCCTTTGATGCTTTCAGATTTATAGGGCCTTTATCTTTTGCTTCTGTCATTATTGGGGGCAGGGTCTGGTTCAGATCCAGGCTGACCTGGAACCCAATTCAGAACAGAATTCTCTAACTCCGGCTGACAGGATTAAGGGTGTAGAGCAACACACACCCTTAGGGATTTTGGCTTTAATCTCCACACTCTGCTGGTTTTTATTGAATGTGTACTCAGTTGAAATTTAGAATTTGCCAGTAAATTGTTCCACCCAGTCCACTAGAATACTTGTTTATCAAGCAAACTCAACACCTAGGATTACTTCTGTGGTTGGATTGGGGTACAAGAGTTACACATGGCACCTTAAACTCATACCCTGATAGTATATAAAGGTGGATTGCTACAGATAATAGAAAACCCAAGCATCAAATCAAATGCAAAAGTCACTACATTATAATACAAGAAACACAAAGAATCAAGACAATATAATCCCCCCAAAATTATAAATCTATCAGAAATGATCATCAATGAGACTGTTTTAGATGAAATGCCTGACAAAGATTACAAAAAAATGATGTTATCTATACTCAAAGAAATGAAAGAAGAAATGAAAGGAATCAAAGAAGAAAACAAAGGAATTAAAGAAGAAAACAAACTCCTGAAAGAAACCATGCTCCTTCTCTAATCTGCTCTGGCATCCTTAAGGGGCTAACTTCTCTCTACATGCTTGGCATGTCTCAGCTTCCCACATCTGTGGACATTATACACAAGTTCCAGAAAGAAATAAGGGTATAAATAGCAGCAGCTGCATATCCACTTTCCTTTTTCTTTTTGAAAATATTTTAGGGCCAGATTGCTCAGTGGTTAAGGCACTTGCCTGCAAAGCCTAATGACCTGGGTTCACTTCCTCAGTATAAACATAAAGCCAGATGCACAAAAGTGACACAAGTATCTGGAGTTCCTTTGCAGTGGCTATAGTCCCTGGCATGTGCATTCATATCCCCTCCTCTCTGTCACTCTCTTTGCAAATAAATAAACTAAAAATTATATTTTTATTAATCTAGAAGAGGACAGGAGAATGGGTATGTCAGGGCTTATTGCCACCAAAAGTGAATTATAGATGCATGTGACATTTGTGCATCTGGCTTTATGTGGGTACTGAGAAATTGAACTCTTGATGGTAGGCTTTGCAAGCAAATGCCTTTAACCACCGAACCCTAGGCCTCTATCACTTTTTCAATCAGGAAGGAAAATGCTTTCCCCAAAGCCCTGAATACATTTCTCTATTTAGTTAGCAAGAATTTGGAAACATGGACATGCCTTGCTACAAAGAAAGGAGGGAAAGTGAGTATAATGGGAGGCAAACAAAAAAAGAAGGAAGCTGTGAAGGATGTTTGATTAGGCATTCTGGAAAACCTGCCATGTTAATAGGTTTTGTTTGGTTTTAACCAGTTAACCAGTAAATAGGGAGGGGATCTGATATAGTCCGACTTGGAAAGCAACTAACTACAAACTACCAGATGATTTCGATCAGTTTGCTTGTTTTACCTGGTTTAATCATTATAAAAGAAAAGTTGGTTTAAAATATAACCTTGTTAGAAATGAAGGCACCTCCATCTTTGCTCTGTTTTCTTTCCTGATAATGTGTCTGTCCATTTCTTTAATCTATCCTCTTAAAAAATGGAAAACAGTGTTAGATATGTCTTTGAATTTTGAAATTCTATATGGAGTTCTTGTGGCACAAAGTATATTAAACTGTGCTAAATCAATTAATTACAGTTATTTCAAAGAAAATTAACCAATCAACTTCATGGTATGTTTCTGGATATTCCACTCCATATTGAGATTTGAGCCAATGTCTAAATCAAACAATAAAATCTCAAATGTATCTAACAGCCCAGTACAAAGAGGAAGAAGTCAGTTTCATACTATGTGATTATAATGTGATTCTTTGTCACAAATCCTGTGTCAAGGATTGTTGCTTCTTGAAAGCACAGAGAGATGTTCAGTTAGCATGTCTCAGAGGTCAAAAATTTAACATCCCCCCTTCACTTATATAAATACCTTCAATTAATGTGGCAGAGAAAGTAAGAAGAAATCTCCGCAGCTAGAATATTACACATTACATAACAGCATGAATTAAATACTAAAACCCTTGGGACTTATAATTATTTCAGAGACATATTCTTTCTGCTAAGTGAATGCATAAAAAAGTAATGATTCAAACTGTGAAATTTAGTGCCATTAGTATACTTCAGTAATGAAAAGGAATTGTATGCTAAATCATCTAAAAGGAACTGATACTGCTCGATATTATTGTCTTGATAAATATTTATTTAGGATTCATTTCAACATTCATTCAGTAAACAATTACTAAGTTCCTAATATATACCAAGGAGTGTTCTCCAAAAAAAATCTCAACCAAGTAGAAGAGTTATCATGCCATATAAATAGAAGAAGCCTTAGAAATACATTTATGCCCTTGGATACATTAAATTCTCTAAGCTCTTCTTTTCTATAATGAGGGCTTAAATTTCAAACCTTCCTTCATACAATTGTATATGCATCAAAATACATAGTCTTTAATATTTTCAGTTTTTATTGTTTAATTGGTATCAAAAAGAAAGCATAGCCAAGAAACTTCATAACAGTGGCATCGTGTCATAAGGAATGCATAGAAATTCACCAAGCAAATAATTGCAAAGAGGCACTCTAAGCAGATGGCACAGTGAACTACATAGGCTCTAAGGGTCAAAATTTCACTAAGTTTAGGGACAACCAGGGACAGGGCACAGAAGGCAGTGTCAGTATGATGTTGAGCAAAAAGACAGCTGGCATCCAGTAAGACTAGGAAGATAGCTTGAGGGTTGATTGGGACAATTTGAAACCCAAACCTGGAGATTGGAAAGTAAGTTACCTCTTGTCCTCCTGTACTTCTCATTATTCACATTAATTTTCCACAAAAAGAATGTAAAATCAGAATAATATAAATAAAAAAATAAATTTAATAAAAAAATAAAATATAAAAAATAAATAAATAAATAAATAACCCCATCACATTCATATGTATGTTTACATAGGAATACACACAATGTTTCCATGTTTAAAAAGAATCAGAAGAGAGGAGGCAACTAGATGACTATGGGATTTGACTCTTGTATGTAGGTTCCTGTGCTCTAGGAAGAGAGGGAAAGTTTTGAATATGTGGCAGTAATCTAGACTCTCAGAGCTTTGTATTTTTATACATTCAAGCTAAGAATTTCGTCAAAGGGAACATCCTGGTTTATGAGATTTGAGTTCAGAGTGTACCCAATGGATCCACAATTACTGAGCACTTGATATGGGCCAGTCAATGGAATAAATGTCCAGGATGTTTAATTTGTGTAATTTAATTCTTATAATACAGTGAATACGTGCTATTAACCTCAATTTATAAGAGAAGAAATTGAAGCTAAATGATAAAATGATTTCCCTAAATTTATGCAGCTGCTATAAGGAAGGCAGAACTAGGACTCCAACTCAGGTCTGTTAAGTCACTCAGGTTCTCTAGAAGTCATTCCACACATGGTCAGATAGGATTTTCCAAGATTCATCTCTCCCAATTGTCTTTACCATTCCCAGAGGACTTCTTTTTCCTTCCCCAGAGCCAGAAATGGAGAATACTCCATTCCTTCAAGTCCCTGTCAAGACAGTCAAGTAATCTGGCTCCAGCATTCATCAAGCTTAGATGTGACCTTGTGACTTCAAACTTTTCAAAACACTCCCCCATCTTCCCAACACTTTGTGAGGCTGTATGAACCATTTCATCTTCCAGTATTTCAGTATCTTCAACTTTCTCAAGATGTCCTATGTGAGATTCAGGACAAATAAGCCTCTATACCAGGACTCAGAGTCCCTGCTTTATCCTGTGTTTATATTTTATTTGGATGGTGTTCATTATTTTTCACATTTCATTCTCAGTGGAGGAACTATGAAGAAAAAAAGATACTCAAGATTCATAGAAGGGGGAATAGGATGTGTGATTGAAAACAGATTTGGGTTTTTCCTGATTTAGGAGTTCTCACTAATGAGCATTCCCACTGCTCTCGACAACTTAACATGACAAGCACAAAAAATGTCCAGATAGAAGAGCGATACCTACTTGCTTTCTGCCTCCCTTCCTCTATAAAATTACTTTAAATTAGGTTTCAAACCTCAACAACAATAAGAACAACACACACTATATATATATATGTGTGTGTGTGTGTGTGTGTGTGTGTGTGTGTACTTAATATAATATTAAATATGTGTAGAGTTCCTTAGTGTCCTTGATGCAAGGCCAGTATGCTAGAGAAAGAGATGAGCTGCACCTATGTTATTGTTAGTAAAATCACAAGTAATTTTTGAAGTTTTTTATTATGTCACTTTAGGAAGAGGGAGTCGTGATGCCTAATCAACTAAGCAAATTAAATTATCAAACAACATCTACACTGTGCACATAAGCTGCTCAAATGATTAAATAAACCCTATTTAACCCTAACAAGGAAGCATATCTCATGCTCCTATTAAATACAAAACAAAATTTATGTTGGGATGAAAATTTTGTTCAGTAGCTAGAATCACTAACTAGTATATAATGAGCCTTTTGTTAAAGATAGTGTTTAGTATTTATTATTTGTAATAATTGGTAATATTTTTAAGATGGGCTACTTAGAGTTTTGTATTACATATTATGGCAATAAAATCTAATAATATCTTTCTCTAAAAAGGCAAACAACCTATAAATTATTTTTAAAAGCTGTTTTCCCTTATATGCAAGAAAAACTTTTAAAATAATATGAAAATAAAATGCCACTGAATTAGCCACACCAGAGACAGGGTGGATTTTGAGATCACATATAACAGTAAGTGCCTATATAATTAAGATATGTAAATATTAAATGTTAAATAATATGTTCATAAGATTTTTAATAATATTCTTTATCTGTGTGTATGAATTTTGTGGCAGTTTGAATCCCATGTCCCACACAAACTTATGTTTTTGAATGCTTGGTCCCTAGTGGGTAGCAATGTGGGAGACTGAGCCTTGTTGCAGGGGGTGTGTTTTGGTGGTGGGCTTTGGGGTGATACAGCCAGCTCCACTTTGCCAGAGCTCAGCTTACTTTTCTGCTGCTGTTTTGCAAATGCTGTGGCACAGAGGTAATGTCATGTCTGCCCATATGCTTTCCTCTACCTTCGTGAAGCTTCCCCTTGAGACTGTAAATCAAAGTAACTGTCTTCCCATAAGCTGCTTTTGGTCAGGTATTATGTCCCAGCAACTCAAATGAAGCTATAATTTAAAAAATGGGGCTGGAGAGATGGCTTAGTGGTTAAGGAACTTACCTTAAAAGCCAAAGGGCCCAGGTTTGATTCCCCAGGACCCACATAAGCCAGATGCACAATGTGGCACATGCATCTGGAGTTCATTTGCAGTGGCTGAAGGTCCTGGCACATCCATTCTCTCTCAAGCTGCCTCTTTATCTCTCTCTCTCTTTCAAATAAATTTTAAAAAAATTTAAAAAATGTACCAAGGAAGTGAAGTTGTTGCTGGTAGAAATCTAACTATGTGACTTTTGATATTTTGGAACTGATTTGTTGGAGTAACATGTAAGGATTTGAAATTTTGGACTAAGAAATGCTGCTTTGAAGTGCAGTAAGTAGGGCTTGATAGACCATTCTGGTCAGAGTTGAAAGGCATAAATGCAGAAAGAACTGTGAACTGTGAGGCTTGACTTATGAGGAGAAGAACTTTGTCAGTACTTGGCTAGAGGTGGTTTGTTTGGGATGCTAGATGTTTTGAATGTTTGGTTCCTAGTTCATCTGTAAAATCTGGATGTTACCTATAGCCTTCAGAATTGTTTTAAAAGCTACATGATGTGGGATGTACTTTATGTCTCACAGTATCACATAGTGGGTGTATAAAGCTAGCAATTATTATCATATTCTAAGTATAACTCACAATACCAAAAATATAACTTACACATACTTAATTCTAGACACTGTCACTTAACATTCAAACACAGCAACATTTTAGTGTATGTGCAGAAACCATGTAAGGTGCTACACCATGAAGCATTCACGTTTTGTTTTGTTTTCTTTTCTCTCTCTCTTTTGCTTTTTCAAGGCAGGGTTTCACTCTAGCCCAGCCTAACCTGGAATTCACTATGTAATCTTGGGGTGGCCTTGAATTCACAGAGATCATCTTACTTCTGCCTCTGTAGTACTGGGATTACAGGTGTGTGCCACCACGCCCGACACATTCATGTTTTCTAATGAACTTGACTGTGAGTCAAGAAAGAAGTTACAATTTGAATGTGAACAGATGCTCTACTATACACACTGAAATTACTTATAAATTCATATATACAATAATTGTAAGGTTTGCCACTCTGAGGCAAAGATGAAAGCTTTTATTCAGGAAAAGCATGAGCTGCCATGAGCTCACAAGAGAGGAGTTCCTCAGGTAGTGGGCTTTGTAGGATCAGTTGAGAGAAGGTGAGGAAAGGAAAAGAACTTCTTTGTTCTTTACATTAGCCATTTCAAAAAGCTAGGGTGTGAGAACTGAACAGTGACCAAGTGACTTGCGAGATAAAGGGGGCAGGAAACCATGACCTGGGGCATTGTTAGGCAAGGAGGGATAATGGCTGGGCGGTTTCTTGAGGAATGTGGATTATTCACTTCCTTATGTCTCTGTCACCATCCTGCCCTTCTTGATTCCATATTGATACCTGTCCAACCTAACAATAATAATTGTTTGAAAGTCTTAAAAGATCAAGTTTGTTCCTATTTCCTCACCTTTTTGTGCACAGGAATAATTAACACCAACTATAAATTTCATGATGTTGGAGATATTTTTCTCCATCACATTGTGTCATCTGTATATTTTATTTTTTTATACTTTACATTTATTTATTTATTACAGAGAGAGAGAGAGAGGAAGGGAGGGAAAGAGTGGGTGTGCCAGGGCCTCTAACCACTGCAAATGAACTCCAGATGCATCACCATCATGTGCATCTGGCTGACATGGGTTCTGGGGAGTCAAAGCTAGGTCCTTAGCCTTTACAGACAAGCACTTAATGCTAAGCTCTCATCTGTACTTTTCTTTCTTTCTTTCTTCCTTTCTTTCTTTCTTTCTTTCTTTCTTTTTTTTTGGAAAGGGTCAGAGGAGAGAGAGAGAGAGAGAGAGAGAGAGAGAGAGAGAGGGAGGGAGAATGGGTGCACCAGCAGCCTCTCAGCCACTGTGAACAAACTCTAGGTGCATGTGCCACCTTGTGGGCAAATGCGGCATTGCACCCTTGCTTCACTTTTTGCATCTGGCTAAATGTGGGACCCTGATAATCCAGCTGTTATTCTTAGGCTTAGCAGACAAGCACCTTAACCACTAAGTCATCTCTCCAGCCCTCATCTGCACCTTTTATATCATCTACTATAGACCAAAATGTTTAACAACCATTGAATGCATGCTTTAAGGGCCTTTGGCAATGCTATTGTCTTGCTCAATGAGGATGTGTATTTCTTTTTAATTATCACCATGTTTTCACTTTACATACTTATGAAATACATTGTAATATTTTATCACATGTGCACATATATTGATCAAATCATGGCACTGTGATCTTCTCTTTATTATGTCTTTATGTTTTGAGACTCTAAGCACCTCTCTTAACTTACCCCATTTTTCACAGCAGCTTATTCCTTTTATCCACCAGTGCCTAAGAACCTGTTCTCCAGCCTCCCTCTCAGTCTCTAGTAATCATATTCTACATTTAGATCAACTGTTTTTATAAAAATGTTGATGTATAATGTTCTGTGTAACCTTACAATTACTCAGAAGTTTAAATGTCTGTTCTCAATGAGTGTGTGTGTGGGGGGGTGGAATTTAAAAGCAGACCAGTGTCTATTGGCTTTATTAATTATGTGTTTAATAGGAAACTCATTTCACAATTGACAAATAAATTACATTAAGTGTGAAAGTAGTAATTACTCAGTAATACAAGGCCAAAAGCCAAGGAAATGCAGTGAAGTGGAGATTAAGAAGCCAAACAAGGGCTGGAGAAATGGCTTAGTGGTTAAGGCATTTGCCTGTGAGGCCAAAGGATCCTGGTTCAATTCTCCAGGACCCATGTAAGCCAGATGCACAAGTGGCACATGCATCTGGAGTTCATTTGCAGTGGCTAGAGGCCCTGGCGTGCCCATTTGCTCTCTGTCTGCCTCTCTTCTATCTCTCTCTGCTTGCAAATAAATAAATAAATAAATAAATAAATAAATAAATAAATAATTTAAAAAAGAGAAGCCAAAGGATATTTTTCTTTGTTCTTAAACTTGTTTTAATGACCATTGTTCAATAAAATTCTGTTGATATTTGATTGCAATAATTTTTAATGTATAATTTTATTATTAACAACTTCTCTACTTACAGACAATAAATCATGATATTCCCCTCCCCTCCCCCACTTTCCCCTTCACAACTCCACTCTCCATCGTATCTCCTCCCTCTCTCTGTTAGTCTCTCTTTTATTTTGATGTCATCATCTTTTTCTGTATCCCTTTCAGCAGCTCCTTAGCTCATCTCCATTGTCTTCCCCTTTAGGTTTGATGAGGTTTGAAAATCCCCTTGTTTGGTCTTTGATTCTACAGCAGGGCACCAGGCTGGGTAGGTGTGCTGATCCATGTGGGCTGCAAGTGCCTCCATGGGATTCTGGCTGTTTTTCTCCTTTCTGGTAGATCTTGGTCTCTCCTACTTCTCCACTGTGGCCAATAAAAATCTATACACCTTTACTTTTTGGAAGTAAAGTGTCTATTGCTATGGTTTTGCTTAAATCCCTCCCTAGGCTAGTTTGGTGTGACTCCTATGCAGCCATCTTACCCAGAAGTTCACCAAAGGACATTTGACATGTTATTGAACAACATTCCTGGCCAGTAGTCCTAAGAAAATTTACGTATTTGTGAAATGGAGATTTAAGAATATAAAGATTGTGATGAAGAGATGGCTTAGTGGTTAAGGCACTTGCCTATAAAGCCTAAGGAGCTAAGTTTGATTACCCAGGACCCACCTAAGACAGATGAACAAGGTGGCACATGCATCTAGAGTTTGCAGTGGCTGGATGCTATGCTGTGCCCATTCTCTCCCTTCTCCCCCCCCCTTCCTGTCTTCTTCACTCTCTTTCTTCTTCTCTCATATAAATAAATAAATAAAATATGAATAAAGAATATAAAGATTACAATGACATGTTTATTGAATATTCTCAGCTAATATTCACAAGAAACCTTGTGTGTTTTTGAGGTGGAGTATTAAGAATGGAAAGATTACAGCATACATAAGGTACAACACTGGAGAGTTTCAAGGAGTAAAGAGATCCACAGAGATTTCATCTGTGAAGATGTTTTCATATATTTGTGCTTTGGCCCACTTGTCCCTGTACAATGTATATGAAGTTAAGAGATGCCTTTGTGACAACCAGAAATGTGTAAAGCTGTCTTTCCTCTTGGCTTTAATCTGGTGTCTGGGCCCCTTTGAAGAAGGTGGAATGTGATACAGGGAAGGTGTTTTCTCTGTGATGTAGAAAGCTCAACGGTGTCCTCTCAGGACTATGGAGGGGAGTCAAAGACAGCCATAAAGAAAGACAAGACTGAGTTTTCTTCCAAGCCTCATGGATATGACAGTAACTAAGGAGAAAGAAGATGAAAACCAAAGAAGAGAGCTAATGCCTCTCCAGTAATGACATTAACACACAAACAATACCCACACCTGGAATCCCATTGACAATAAACAGCCCCTCCAATGTTTTGACATTGATCCGTGGATACAGAAGTATAGAAAGGTCTCATTTTCACATCCCAAGTAAGCATGTGAAATGTCTGCAAGCCATGCCTGACAAATTTATGTCTCTGGAATGAACTTTAAACTGACATTCTGCTTTTTTTTTTGGTAACATTTTAAAATTATCTCTTCAGTGGATTTCCCACAAGAGAAGATTAAGGGATAACTGTACCATGCCTTGCCAAAAGATCATCTACTCAGTCCAAACATATTTCCTGATGAATATGGGTACCTGCCCATCAAAAAAGAGAAAATATTCCTACAGCACCTTCCTTAACTTCTAGCACAGCTGTCAGCTTCCATTTTAGATGGTAATGACTGATGGACACACAAGCATGGGCCAATCTTTAACTTGTACTCCAATGAGGTTCTTGTACTGTGAACTCTTTAGTGCCAATTACAATCTTTGTTTAAGCTTGTGCTTGACAAATGAGCCTATTGTAACTCTTCATTCCAGGCATGAATTTCCAGTTACAGGTTAGTATAATCAATACTCTGGACAATGTATTGTCAGAAACAGCATTTGCTGGAATACTTAGTGGAATGCAGCCAGTGGCACTCAGTTTAACACATCTGCCCACTAAGAATGAACACAGCCATCTTCTGTCAGTCTTCTCTTGTTCTCAATCAGGTGTAAGGTTTCAGAAAATTAGACTCAGTAATAAGGAAGATGTGTTGTTTAAGATGTTTCAAGAAAAGATGCCTTAGGAATTTCAACAAGAAATCAAAAAGTTTTCTTTATTCTTTCATGATTGTCACAATATTACTTATGACCAGGTGGAAGATATAGCAGTCAAGTTTTATTAAAGTGAGCATGGTTTGGGGGCTGGAGAGATGGCTTAGTGGTTAGGGCATTTGCCTGCAAACCAAAGGAACCAGGTTCAACTTCACAGGACACACATAAGCCAGATGCACAAGGGGGCACATGCATCTGGAGTTCATTTGCAGTGCCTAGAGGCCTTGGCATGCCCATGCTTTCTCTCTATCTGCCTATTTCTGTATCTCTCTCTGTGTGTCTCTCAAATAAATAAATAAAAATAAAATATTAAAGTGAGCATGGTTTTGGAAGCATCCATTGGCACTATCAAGAAGTCACTTTGTGGTGGTTTGAATGTTAAGTGATCCTACAGACTTGTGTTTGAACAGCTCTTCAGCTGATGGCACTGTTTGGGAAGGTTGTCTAACCTTTAGGAGGTGGAGCCCTGCTGGAGGAAGAACAGGGAGTGGGGCTTGAGAATTTATAGCCAGCCCTGACTTCCTATTTACACTCTGCTTTCTGACTGAATAAAATGTGACCAGCCATCCTCCCACTCCTTGCTGGCATTCTTTCCCCAACATAATGGAAATTATCTCCTGGTACTGTAAGACAAAACAAACCCTTCCTTTTTTAACTTGCTTCCACTCAGGCATTTGGTAGCAAGGAGCAAAATCTTTATCATAATCAACACTATGGAAACAAAAACACACTCCTTGGATGGAGGTGAAAAGTTGGAAGGTAATGTACTTGTCACCACATTAGACTCATGGAACACCCTTTCTTGAGTTGCCTTAAAGACTATAAACAGAGGTTACTATAAGAAATAGACTTTTGAAATCCTGATCTGCTTCATTGCTATGAGATTCCAGTAGGGTCAGATCTGAGGCTCAAGTGTGCTGATATGTAGAGTAATAAAGCACTTGGCTATCAAACCACATGCCCCTCTATCCTTAGTGCAAAAGAGCCCTATGGGGATAGACCTTAAGAATGTTTACATTGAAGTTCAATTTTCTACAGACATATGGAATTGACTGCAAGGCATAAAGTAAAGAAAAGAGAATTCCTGTGAGAACAGCTAATTGTGAGAAAGAAGTCAAACATACCAAGGCAAAGGCAGCTAGGGGCTTAGGAAGATGCTAGGAGGACCAGTAAAGCTGAAGAAGCCAAGACCTCACATGGCCATTCAAGAAGGAAGAAAGTCCAATGTCCTACAGAATGGCACAAGGATGGTGTTTTGACCTAGAATCCAGAATGGAGAACCCCACAATACAGCTATTGAGGCTACTGTCTAGTTTATTATTCAGCACCCATTCCATTAATTGCTATCATGAGAAAGACTTAAAAATTTAGTTCCAAGAACATTTAAAATGTTTATGCCCTTCACCAATATCAACTTTTCCTGGCTACAAAACTAAGCAATGTATCATATTTCTATTCCCCACTTCACTTTTAGGAAGCCAGTAGCTGGACTATACATATAGATAGATGATATATGATAGATAGAGATATAGATTGATATAAATATCATAATCCTAATCATTTGAATCAGTATATCTGCACATCTCCTTATAGTTCATGTTTCTCTTTCTGATGATTTCATATTTTTCCATGTGTCTTTGTTTTAAAAGCTGGAGTATTAGTTAATAAATATATCATTTCTATGCTATACTTGCAGCAATCTAAATTTCATCAACACACTGTCACATCAGTATCTCTGTCCTACAAAAGAACCAGATGGTCTTACCTCACTCTTCTGTTTACCCAAGTCCAAGGAAATTGAAAAATTATCTAATAATATAATATTTTGTGAATTTGAAAACATTGCTCAGATATTTAAGGTTTCTCTCTGAAGTACTAGGGATTCAACTCAGCCTCATACATGCTAGGCAGGCACTCTACCACTGAGCTCTTTTTTTGCTTTTACATTGCCCAGGTTGACCCTAAGTTTGCACTCCTCTTTCAGTTGCAAGCACAAGTCTGTACCACCAGTAAAGGTTAGTGTTGTTCATGTAGGAAAGACACTTGGAGAAGCTCTTCAGATATGGACTATCTCCCTTAAGGTCATAATAGTAATGTCTGTTAAAATTATGGAAACTGGTACTTTAAAATGAGGATGTTTACAAAATGGTGGCATTATAAATTGTAATCAACCCTTAATCTATGTGAAAGTCACATTTTTTTATACCTTGGTAGATTGTAAAGAGCAAGAGAATTAGATACTGGACAAGAAAGTTTGAAGGAAAGAGAAAATAAAGGCAACATGTCATGATATCCATAACTGAAGATCCTTTGGTAATTGTCAGCAGGCAAATTACAAGGACCCTGTACCAGGTAGGAAGTGAGAAGAGGAAAGAAGGAGGGGAGAAGGAAGGGAGGGAGGAAGGAGGGAGGGAGGGAGGGAGGGAGGGAGGAAGAAAGGGAGGGAGGGAGGGAGGAAGGGAGGGAGGGAGGGAGGGAGGGAGGGAGAGAGGGAGGGAGGAGAGAGATAAAAAAGGGCACATCGATTTATTTGCACAGTTTGGTCCTGGCTGCTGAGGCTTACTTTGTGGAATGCATGGCAAGAGGTTGAAGCTAGAATCAGGAATACCAATTATCTTGCTCCAGTAATCAAGTTCAGACTGACTAATTGTTTGTTTAAGTAATGCCTTTTCCCATAATTAAAGCCTGTGTCATAAATTTGCATCCTCAAATATACCTTAGCTAAAGTTTGAAATTGCATTTGGCAATAGAAACAGCTAGAGTGAAAACAATACTGGGCAGAACAGAGAAACTTTTGGTGTTCCGTTACACTGTGCCCAATTATGCATCTATTGTCCAGAGAATGTCTGTAGAATTGGAGGCTGCATATGCCAGGAGAGAACACGTTTACAATTGCTTAAAGGGGAAAACAGGAACAAAGAAGTATTTTGGTTTTTCTGTTAGCAAAGCAGTTCTAAGTGCTTTCTAAATGAAAGCAGATAATAATAGCAAGGCTGGAGAATGAGTGGCCAAGTAGAAACAGTAGTTGGATAAAATAATTTCTTTGTTGCTTCCCAATATGCCTGTTTTAAAAATCTATCTTTTGCTTACTGTTGTGTCCCTTTAAATGGATAACAAGAGCCGGATCTCACAGGCAAAGTCTAGTCTCTTCTGAGATTTCTCTAGTGTCTTTTGAGATATTATCATTTAATTTTACCACATTAGTCATCTTTACATCACTGTAACAAGTATGTCGGATACATAAACCTATGACCAGGAAAGGTTTATTCAGTCCTACAGTTTTGAAGGATTCAGTCCACAACTGTTTGCCCTTCCACCTTGGACTTGTGTTGACATAGTACTTCATAGTGGGAGAGCATGGAGCAGGAGGTCTACTCATCTCATGGAAAAGAAGTAAAAAGAGAAAGGAATGGCAAGTCTCCACCACTTCCTTCAAGATACGCCAGTAATTATTACGACAGGACCTCCAACTAGGCTCTATTTCTCACAGTGTCTAGAAACTCAACAGTGTCAAGCTTGGTCCTAAACCTTGAACATATAGACCTTTATGGACTATATCAGATCCAAATATGGCCTTCTTATTCCAGTATTCTTTTAAGTACTAAAAATAGAATATAATGTACTCTAGAGGAGTTTTCATTTTGATTAAATCTGCACACAACAACCCAAGGGCAGGTTTTAAAATGCAGACTAGAGTCTTCCAGCTTCCATTACGCCTTTTACTCACCACTGGCTTTGGCCTGGAAGGCTTTTCATGACCTGAGCCTGCCATGGCTTCTTTCTGAGTCACACTGCACCTTTTCTCTTCCCTGGATTACACTAATGGCCCTTCATTCAACATCTGGAGATTCAACTCACACTCCTTTCCCTTTATGTGGAAAATTGCAAATCATGTCTCAGATTTAAATTGCAAGTTTTCAGAGAAATTTGTGATTCTATGATATAGGTACAGATTTCTTTGTGACACTTATACATGGAACTCAGCACAATCATGATTAAACATATATGGTTATGATATGTTTTTAAAATATTTTTATTTATCTATTTGCAAGAAGAGAGAAAAGAGAGAGACAGAGGGAATGCACATACCAGGGCCTCCAGCCACTGCAAGCAAACTCCAGAAGCATGCACCACTTTGTGCATGTGGCTTTATGTGGGTACTGGGGAATTGAACCCAGGCTGTTAGGCTATGCAGACAAGTGCCTTAACCCCTGAGCCCTCACTCCAGCCCTGGTTATAATATGTTGATGGCACACTCACTAGTATTTGTGGTCTATAAGAGAAAGATCTATGTCTGACTCTATTACCATTCTCCATTCCTAGTGTAGTGCTATACATGCCTTGGGGACATAATAAGTCACTGTTAAATGAAGAAAAGAAGGAAAACTAAGCTCTGAAATACTTCCCAGTCAAGGCAATATGTTAAAATATTGGTATGATAGGTCTGGAGAGATTACTCAATAGTTAAAGGCACTTGCTTGGAAAGCTTGCCAGCCTGGTTCAATTCCCTAATACCCACATGAAGTCAAATGCACAAAGTGATGTATGTGTCTGCAGTTTGTTTACAGTGACAAGGAACTCTGGCATTTTCTCTCCCTCCCTCTCTTTCTCTCTCTCTCTCTTTCACTCTCTCAAATAAAGAAAAATATTTTTAAAGTATTAGTATAATAGAACTACCATATTATCTAGCTATACCACTCTGTATACATATTCAAAAGAATCTGAGTGAGTAGTACCTACACATCCACATTGAATATTGCACTATTCATAATAGCCAAAATGTGGAACCAGCCTAAATGTCCATAAATAAATGAGTGGATAACAAAAGCTTTGTACATGAACACAGTAAATTTTAATTTATCTGCAAAGAATAATGATATTATGATGATATCATGTCTTTTACAGAAAAATGAATGGAACTAAAAATCACCAGTCTAACAAAAATAAACCAAACTCAGAAAGACAAACATCTTCAATCTTTCCAATATGCAGAATCTAGACTTCTTAATGTGCTGCATAACACATAAATATGACATGAGAGTAGAGGGGGGACTATTTTTTGAGGAAGAAGGAGACAGACATCAAGGAGGAGGAGACAGGGAAGGCTAATGGTAAGAAAAATATGAGCAAAGAATATATATCATCATGTTGTAGTTAATTTCTCCTTGCTGGACAAACACCAAACCAGAAGGAGCTTATGGCAGGAAAGAGTTTATTTCCGGCTTACAGATGGAAGCCTCATCATGATGGAATAAGATGGCTCGTTTCCATATATCTGTATCAGAGTAACAAAAGCCAACACCAGCAAGCAAGGCCCAACTCTGAACCCACACTTTAGGGCTGAACTCAAGATCCAACCCCAGTGATACGCTTCTTCCAGCAAGACTCTGCCTGATGGAGACTTCAGTAAAAAGATTAATCTTAATCAAAATACCTGAGGCTGTGGGTGATATTTACATCCAAACCACCACACAGCATAACAAAACACAGCATTTTGTGTAGTAATGATTTAATTTTACAAAGTAAAAGAGAGTTGGGGGAGTTAGAGAATCAGGAATCTGATTGTCTTTAGAATCACCAGGCCTGACCTTCGGGCTCCAGCTCACATAGCTGAGAAGCCTTCCCTGGCATCCTCAGACACACCTAAACACTTTCTGCTGTGTATATTCACAGAGCCATATTCATGCACTGTCACAGCTTCACTTGCTACTGGCATCACTCACTTTCTCCTGAACTCCCAGAAAGAAGACAATTTTTAAAAAAATCCTTAGAGTATGTCCCACAGTTTAGTATGTAATATGCATTGAATAAATGTTTCTAAATGGTCAGATGAGTAGATACTGGCATATATAATAGAATACCTATGAAAAAACAAAATATAACTGTTGTATGTCAAAGACCCAGTCAGTACCAATGGAAGAAAATGAGTCACATGATGAATTTAGACTTAGGAAAAAAATTTGTGGGGCTGGAGAGATGGCTTAGCAGTTAAGCACTTGCCTGTGAAGCCTAAGGACCCTGGTTTGAGGCTTGATTCCTCAGTATCCACGTAAGCCAGATGCACAAGGTGGTGCATGCATCTGGAGTTCATTTGCAGTAGCTGGAGACCCTGGTGTGCCCATTCTCTCTCTCTCTGCCTCTTTCTCTGTCTGTCTGTCACTCTCAACTAAGTAAATAAAAATAAACAAACAAACAAAAAAAACAGGAAAACCATGAGATAGATGTAGCTCTGCTTATTTCAGTAATACCTATGTGCTAATACTTAGCAAAATAACTTTGGGATGTGCCCTTTCCAGGTGCTGTTTTGATGATCATATAAAGAACAGATCTTTCTGTATCCATAGAAGGTGGATAAATAAAGAACACTACATCATGGACAACCCTTACTCAATTGCTTAATTTGAATGCTTCAACCATACACTTGTAGCATCCCACATGTAGGTCTGGTTTCCCCACTCCACCATAGAAATCAAGTTATTGGGCTGGAGAGATAGCTTAGTGGTTTTGGCGCCTGCCTCCTAAACCTAAGAACGCCAGTTCCAATCTCCAGCGGTTCCAATCTCCAGCAGTTCCAATCTCCAGGTCCCACATTTAGCCAGATGCAAAGTGACACAAGGGTGCAATGCTGCACTTGACCACAAGGGGGCTCACACATCTGGATTTCACTCACAGCAGCTAAGAGGCTGCTGGCACACCCATCTCTATCTGGCTTCCTCTCCCTCTCTCTCTCTCTAAAAAAAAAGAAGAAAGAAAGAAAGAAAGAAAGAAAGAAAGAAAGAAAGAAAGAAAGAAAGAAAGAAAGAAAGAAATCGAGTTATTGTTTGAATACAGAAGGTCTAATTCTTTATTTTATTCATACATAATGACCACTAGAACTAGGAAAGGGACATGACTATTTCAGCACAAACAGAACACCACCATAAGAAAGAATGGTGAGCATAATTACACACTAGCATTGATAGCTGGCTTCCATTGTCAATACCCAAGGGGTATCTAAATGAGAATCCTGGGAGTTGAATAACCTGAGATCCCAAACAGGTAGGTTGGCAGCCCTGGAAGATCAATTGTTATTCCAGCTCTGACTTGTTGTGGGGAATCAGTATGACATCCTCTTTGTACTCACAGTAGGATCCAGGTAGACCTCCTTACCAGGTGCTGAGAGAGCAGTCATTTAAAACAAACAGATACTGGCTGGAGAGATGACTTAGCAGTTAAGGCGTTTGTCTGAGAAGCACAGTTCAATTCTCCAGGTCCCAAGTAAGCCAGATTCACAAGGGGGTGCATGCATCTGGAGTTCGTTTGCAGTGGCCAGAGGCCCTGGTGCACCAATTCTCATTCTCTCTCTCTCTCTCTCTCTCTCTCTCTCTTTCCCTCTCTCTGTCCCTAATAAATAAATACATAAATAAAAAATAAAACAGGCAGATTCTGAATGTTATGATTCATTTATAGGGAAAAAATAAAAACCCAAGTCTTATGTAGGCTAACATTCTCTCACAGATCACTTAACAATTTCCCTTATACCCTCAATGTTTTTATGGCTCTGTCTGAATAGCCCTAGACTGAGAAAATCCTTAGTAATGGTAGTAAATATTGTGCATGTATCTTTACACCTACAATGTATTTGCCAAGTGAATTAGTCCTTTAGTACATGGTATAATAATTATAATTTGAATTGTATTCTTTCATTTAAACAGGGTTGCTTTCCAAATAATATTTGCCTTGAGTTGGGCATTTGACTGTGCTGATATTTAGAAAAGAGTCATGTTTACGGGGTTATATTTTCCAGATAGTATTTCTCTATCAGGGAACATTTTGAGGAACTGCACATACCTATTCCAAATCTAATGGAACATAAACTAGAAACATTTAAACTTTCAGTAGAATATCATTTGGAGAAAAACTCAATCTTGTTTTGCTGATTGTGTGCTATTGCTACATTTGCAAATAAATTATTCTTGGCTGCATAAAACTTCACACAACAAATTCTGCTTGGAAGATTAAATGACTTTGAAACAGATACTCGATAATGGAAAAGTCACTATTGCTTTATAAGAGATACTTCTAAGTTAATGGGTTATCAGAACAAAAGAAGAGCTTGATACATACACCAAATGTAAACAAACCTGGAAGGAAATGTATTAGGCTGGAAATAAATGCAGAGTGAAGTGGTCTGTCAATATCCAGAGTGAAATACTTTCCACAATCCCGTTAAGTTTCTGGATTATGGCGTGGACTTGATTAATTTGGAGGATGTGTTTCGGACGCATTATAGCTATTGTATTCCAATTCTAACAAATGGGTAATTTTTCATGTTCTAAAACACTCCATACCAGAAAATATATTGAAATAAGTCATGCATCTGTCCAATTAGTACACCCTTAAATGATTTATTATATTCTCTTGGTTTACTTTCCTGCCCAACTTCCCTGCCCCCCTCATGGAAGGTAAACTGCCCAAAGGGGGCAAGGAGTTTGTTTTCCCTGTGGTTGAGTTTTTAGCTTCTCAAACAGTATAGAATACTCAGAAGTACTCACTAAATGCTTATTCAGTGTTCAATCAGTGAAATGAAAATAAAAATAATTGGCATGGTGATCTGGCTCTTGGAAAGGAAACTTAACCTTTTAAATATTTTACTAAAGTTTATATTTTATGATATATGCAGACAATTAGTTTTACTATATTGTGTGTGCTAGCTTACATATAGTGATTTCTGTTGGTAAAATTTTTTAGTTCTTTAATTATCTGCATGTTTTGATCACCTTATTGCAGTCCATCTAAATTCAACATCCTATAATGAAGCATTTATGAAAACTCCCCAAAGGGAAAATTCATCTAAAGCGGCCATAGTAAATAAAAATAGGAAACGAAATATAAAATTGTGTTCTGCAAAACCAATCTGAAAGGATATTTATAGACTCTTGCTCTCTCTAAAGAAAATGGATTTGAGACTTCCACATCTTAGTGACTTACACAGACCTGCACACTGTTCCATTCTGACCACAGGCTAGATGGGGGCGGGAGCAAATACAGAAAATAGAGGTCCTGACCAAAAGTCACAGAAATTCAGTTAGAGAAGAGGAGTAAACCTCAGCAAATTATTTCACAGTGGAATAACTATAGTAAATAATATTTTAGCATATACTTCAAAGGTAGATTTTAAGTTTTTACTATCAAAATATGGTATGTACATGAGGTAACAGGTGTGTAATTAGTTTGATTTATTCCACCCTGTCAACATTACAAAATAACACTTTACCCAGTAAATATTTAATACATACAATTCTTGTTTTTTTGTGTTTTGTTTTGTTCTTTGTTTTTCAAGGGAGGGTCTCACTCTAGCTCAGGCTGACCTGGAATTCACTATGTAGTCTCAGGGAGGTCTTGAACTCATGGCAATCTTCCTACCTCTGCCTCCCAAATGCTGAAATTAATGGCATGTGCCACCACGCCTGGCTAATGCATACAATCCTTATTGGTCAGTTAAAAATAATATTTTAGGGCTGGAGATATGGCTCAGTGGTTAAGGCACTTGTTTGCAGTGCCTAACAACCTGAGTTTGACTCCACAGTACCCATGTAAAGCCAGGCACACAAAGTGCATGCATCTGGAGTTCATTTGCAGTGGCTGGAGTCCCTGGCATGCCCATCCCTGTGTCTCTCTTCTCTCTCTCTTTGCTTGCAAATAAAAAAAAATAATAATATTTTAAAAATTAGGACTCAGGAGATGGCTAAATGGGAAAGTGACTGCTGCGCAAGCACGGATACCTGAGTTCATAGTTCCAGAACCAACATAAAAAAGCCAGTTGCCTAGCCGGGCGTGGTGGCGCACGCCTTTAATCCCAGCACTCGGGAGGCAGAAGCAGGAGGATCACCATGTTGTCGAAGCCACCCTGAGACTACATAGTGAATTCCAGGTCAGCCTGAGCTAGAATGAGACCCTACCTAGGAAAAAAAACAAAACAAAACAAAACAAAAACAGATGCTATAGTGTGTGTAACTGCAATCCCAGGCCACCTATGGTGAGAAGGGAAGCAGAGATAAGAGGAATCACAGAGAAACTCCTCAGTCAGTTAGCCTGGCATTTGTAGACATGTGTGAGCTAGACCCTGCCTCAAACAAGGTAGGAGGTGAGGACTGATACCCAGAGTTGTCCACTCCCCTCCACATGGACACCATGGCTCATATACACCTGGACTCACACACATCAAAAATAATTGAAAGTAATTTTAAAAATTTCTTGGATTCCACAAGAAGCATGCTTTCCATTCATTTATATATGAGTGTTTAAAGAGAAATTCTTGGAATGGAAATTTAAGCTAATTTTGACCTAAAGCACATGCCAAAATGCCCATTGAACACAGGCTCATTCTGCAGCAGTGAGAGTGAAGTGAAATCACCACAGCTAAATTAGGCTGGAGGAAAACCTTCCATGGAGTTATTCTGGTCTGAGAGAGAGGATAGATCACCAGTTATAAATAATACCCTCCCTCTGCCACTAGCTGACAGAATGGCCTTCATCAAACATTTCAGAAATGGGGTCTAAACAGATCAGAGGACAAGCATATCTTTTTGGATTTTTTTCGAGGGTTAATTTTCTGAGACAACAATCCATTGGACAAAAGTGGTTTATATGGTGTTCCAAGTATTCAGCATATATAAAACATAAAGACCAAGACTGACAAATTGGAAAGTGGGTTCTCAGAAGCATATAAGTGGTATAAAGAAGACTTTCTAGACATCCTAGCCAAACTGGTATGGATCTTTAAAAAATAATAACTTTCTTTTTCTGAATAATTTCGCAGTGTCTCTTGTTCAATCTCCCTGGGCAGAATTCACTAAGTTAATATAAGTAGATGTGTTGGGACAGGATGGAGAGCAGGGGATTCTTGTGTAAAATGGAGAACTTAAGTGTTTCACACATGCTGTGCTCGACTTTTTGTGATGGTCTCTGTTGCAGTTACCTTCTCCTTGCTGGCGCAAAGCACCTGACCAAAAAACAGCTGGTGGGAGGAAAGTTGGTTATTTTTGGCTTACAGACTTGAGGGGAAGCCCCGTGATGTCAGGGAAATGGATGGTATGAGCAGAAGCTGAACATCAAAACTGGCAAGGAAAACCCATTATAATACCCCTAAGCCCACTCCCAACAACATACTTCCTCCAGTAAGTCTCCAGTTTCCAAAATGCTACCAGATGGAGACCTAACACCCAGAAGACCTGAGTTTATAGGGGATACCTAATTAAAACCACTACAGTCTCTACCCACAAGTTCCCTCATAGCTCATTCCTGCTCCCCAAAACTGACTTGGCACAACGCCCTGGGCAGCTCTCAAACAACACTGAGAGCTCTTCACGTCCATCTGAAGCTCTACTTGCCATGCGCATCTGCAGCTTCTGAACAGGCTGGTTCTTTCCCATAGAAGTTTCTGATGCTTGGAAAACTATGAGAGGAGAAAGAAAATGATAGGAACTTGGAGTATTGCTCAGCTGCCAAACATTATTTGTCAAATCCCACCTCCCCAAAATAAGATAAATGATAGTCCATATGGAAATTGTCACCAATCAGTGTAGACAGTATTTGATATCTGCTGATGGTAGGATGTTCCCAATAAAGTACATCAAGTAATATAATAGTGCAAATATTCTATCAATTTTTCTTGTCATTTTCCCCACATAGCTCGTAGACTGCTGAATAAACTATTCCTTTGAACGTTACCTCTGCTCCTGTCAACCAGTGCATGTCAGTCTGCTGCACAGAGCAGCACAACATGCTTAGAGCTATTAGTCTCATCAGTGTTTTGTCAAACAAATGAGGAGCCATGGACAATACAAGATGAGAAATGCCCACACATGTTCATTTCATGGAACTTACTACCATCTCAAAGAGATAGCTGGGGCACTCCATTCCTTGTTCTATGAAATATTTTTCTAATGTAGGTAAGTATAGCAATAAGGATTCAAATGTCTTCCAAATGCTATCACTTTTCTGGTCTTATAAGGATATTTTTATGATTCGTCGTACCTGAGGGCCTTGGTTTTCCTCTGTTTATGCTTTCTACCTTAAAAACATGCACTTTCTGGATATCTGGCTTAGTAGGAGTTGAATGTTCTCTGTGTTTATCTCCTTCAGCCTTGTTCTGGTGTAGGGTTTACCAAGAAAGCTGCACTCTTGCCCATTTCCCCCGTTACTCTATGGTTTCAATGAGGAGAGTCCCTTCGGAGGGGGGAGGACAGGGAGGGGCTACCAGAGGCACCAACATGAATGTAAAATTAAAATAAATTTAAAAATTTTAAAAGAAAAACCAAAACTGAAAAAAAAAAGCTGTTTCCTTTCATTTTTTGAGTCTCTATTAAGATGCCAGTTTGCCAGAAAAACCTCCCTAGACCACTGTGTAAACTGCACATTTTCACAGCTTAAAATACAATAGCTTTAACTTAATTTTCTCAAAACACTATAAATGTCTGAATTTTAATAGACTGTATCTTTGGAGCAGTTTCAGATTCACACTAAAATTGCATGGAAGATATAGCAAGCATCTGACATACCCCTTGCTTTCACACCTTCACCCACCATCCCACCATCAGCATTCCTCAAGTGCTCATTTTAATTATAAGTGCTCAACCTACAAGGACATGTTACATACAGCAAGCTGGAACTATTGAAAGTGGGGGGCTGAGGTGCCTAGGAATAATCCTGAAACCCCAACCCCTGAGTTCATGTCTGTTAATTAATCAAAGAATTGGCAATCCAGCCTAAAGAGAATGATTTTTTTTTAAAGGATTTATTCTTATTTATTTATTAGAGACACAGAGAGAGACAGACACAGAGAGAAAGTGAGAATGGCATGCCAGGCCCTCTAGCCACCACAAATGAATTCCAGACGCTTGTGCCACCATGTGCATATGGCTTACGTGGGACCTGGAGAATTGAACCAGGGTCCTTAAGCTTCACAGGCATGTGCCTTAACCACTAAGCCATTTCTCCCGCCCAAGAGAATTATTTTTAAATCACCATATTTTATTCAAATATAACAGGGATATGACAGAGAGAAGGGGCTGAGGAAAGGAAGATAAAGTGGAGAGAGGGGAAATAAACCACATGGTCCAGGACCCATGTAAATGAAGATGGACCTTGTCTAAAAAAAAAAGTGAAAAGGGCTTTTTTTCTTTTGCTTTTTAAAGTGTGTCTTTCCAAAGAGATTAAATACCAAGTCTAGGTGAGGTGGTATATACCTTTAATCCCAGCACATGGAAGGCAGAGGTAAGAGGATAGCCGTGACTTTGAGGTCAGCCTGAGACTACATAGTGAATTCCAGGTCAGCCTGAGCTACAGTGAGACCCTACCTTGAAGAAAATAAAAATAAAAACTGTAAAAAGAATGTCTCTTCCCACCAGGCAAGAGGACCCAGGTGTGCAGTTGTGTGCAGCTCAAGCGACAGAGAGGGAAAATCCAATAAAACATTTTGTCCATGGACTCAAGTTGGAGTCAGTGCTCTGGAAGTAACTGGCACACCTGTGGCAGGTGTGATGGCCATGGTCAATCACCCTGGGCTCAGAGGAGGAATCCACCCACACTTGCGCAGGGTGCCTGCGAAGAGAAATATTTGGTTGGGTGAGACGACCAACATTGTGATGTCATAAGTGGGCCAATGGTCCCTGTCTGGCTACCAAAAAATAAATAAATAACTTTCTAATCTCACCCCTCACAGACACATAACCCCTCAGAATCTACAGCTTACACTAGGGTTTACTCCAGTTCCCAAGCAAACCCTCGTGTAAGCTGTAGGAGGACTATATTTTGTGTAGAGTTGAACTTCCACAGATAATAATCACAAACTGGAGAAATTATTTTTTTAAAACAACAATAATTTAAAAGCCTTAGAAAATAATCAAGCATAGGTTTAAAAAAATGAAAAAGACTCAACTCTTGAAAGACCAGAACCAAACCAGTCGAGATCCACATGTGTGCATCAATTCCACAGGGGATTCACTCCATCAAGACACCTGCTACTAAAACAAGAATGCCCCTGGTACTGGACAAAGAGAACAGAAACCCTGGGAAAGAGACTGCCACACCAAGAGGAGCAACAAATCTACAAGGAAACTTTCCTCTATGCTTTAGCAGATGCCTGTACTGTCCATCCTGTGTGGTGACACTGTCTCTATCTAGCACATGCCTGTACTGTCCCCTGTGGGGAACACTGTGAGAAGCTAAGTGGAAAACAATAACTGGAAAATTTAAAAAGTTTAGGAAATGTTTTATGTTCTACTCACCAGAGAAGAGAGAGTTCCAAAATGAGAGAATACTTTTATTTGAAGCTTCAGTGCTTTCCAGTGACTTCACAAGAGGCATGTCAGTGGTGAAGTAAATCCTGTGATCCAGATCTAAGAAAGATTCCTAAGACCAAAACAGGAGGCCTCTTTATAGAGAGTAATGTGAAGACAGCACAAGCTCAAGAGGGTCTGTCTACTGTGACAAAAGTCAATGCTCTGCAGAGGAACATGTAGGAAGTGTTATCTCTGCCAGACACCATCTACAGTTCTCATTAATATTACTTGCACATTAAAAACAGACTTGGGATGTATGGTCATGAAAATGGTCCATGGAAACAGACCCCGAGACTACTCATGTGCAGGAATTAGCATAAAATGATTTTAAATATATTTATTGAATAACTTTAAAAGGAAGTAAAAATAATGAAAATAAAGGGACAAGTATGAAGTCTGAGGGAAGAAATAACGGTCTTAAGAAAAATGGTAGAAATTCTAAAACTTGAAAACTACATCAGAAATGCAGAAGTCACTGGACAAAATATCAACAAACTAAAGAGAGCAGAACAAAGGCACAGTTAACTGGAAGCAATCCAAAAGACTATCTGAGCTAAATAACAGAACTGGATTGAAACAAAGTTAAGTTTTTTGGCAACCTTTTTGAACAATGACAAGTAGTCTTTGTACATCAAACTGAAGTTTTAGAAGATGGCAGTGAAAATAGGATGAAAAAGTTATGATCAATTAATTGACATAAGCTTTGAAAAATTTGTTATATAATGTCACTTTCAAGACTCAAGATCTCAGCAAAAGGTCAATTACTCCATAGTCAAATTTCTTGGAAAGGTAAAAGAATATCTTGGAAGAACCTAAAGAAAAATGACACATTATACCCAAGATAAGAAGAATATGACAGTTAAACTTTCATCAGAAATAATGGAGTACAGAAGGCAATGAAATTATCTTTAAAGCTAAAGCACAAATATTACATATAACTCCATTTTAATTTTTTAAAGAGTAAGACAAAGATATGTTCTGATACACAAAAACTGTTTCCTACAGATCCACAATATGAAAAATGCTATTTGATGTGATTCCAGGTGACGAGAAATAAGACTAGAAAAATTCACATCTACAGAAAGACTGAAAAGTTCTAGAAAAAGAGAGGATCCTTGGTCTTTCTGGCAACTGATGAGTTCCAAGCCAATGAGAGTATCTGTCTCAAAAAATGTGTATGCTGTTCCTGAGAATGATACTCAAATTGTCCTCTGGCCTCCACAAGTTCATGCACACACATGCATGCACACATGCACATATAACACATATATACCTGCACAACACACACAGCTACACAGCTATGCATACACACTTTATTGCTTTAATTTCACTGGACAGTGATAGTTTAACTGAGATAGATAAATGATAGATAGATAGATAGATAGATGATAGATAGATAGATAGATAGATAGATAGATAGATAGATAGATAGATGGATGATAGTGTATATCAGTGGTCAAGATTAGAGCAGAAATTAATGAATTATAAACTAAGAAAAACAATTTTAAAAATTGATGAAATGAAGAGCTTGTTCTTTGAAACAATAAACAATTGACAAACCCCTGGCCAAATTGATCAAGCAAAAAGAGAGAGAGAGAAACAGAAGTCTCAAATTAACAAAACCAGAAATGAAAAAGGAGAGATCACCACAGACATCAATGAAATTGGAAGAACCATCAGACCATACTTCCAAAACTTCTACTCCACAAAATTAAATAATCTGGAACAAATGAATTCCTAGACACAAACCACCTGCCAAACTAAATTCAGAACAGATTAATCTCCTAAACAAACCTATCACATCCATAGAGATTCAAAAGTTAATAAAAAAAACCTCCTCAAAAAGAAAAGTCCAGGACCAGATGACTGCCCAGCTGAATTCTATAAAACCTTCATAGAAGAACTCAAATCAATTTTTCTGATACTGTTCCACATAATCAGAGACTGGGGAATCCTCCCCAACTCCTTTTATGAAGCTGGCATCACCCTAATACTAAAACCAGACAGAGATGCAACAAGGAAAGAAAATTATAGACCTATATCCCTAGTGAACTTAGATGCAAAGATCCCGAACAAAATCTTTGCAAACAAAATTCAACAACATATCAAAAGCATTATCCACCTTGACCAAGAAGGCTTCATCCCAGGGATGCAGGGATGGCCCTGGAGAGGGTAAGATGAAGCCTAACCTCAAATTTCTCCTGTTTCTCTTTCTTCTGTCTTTTTTCTTTTCCCTTGGTGATGGCCTATAATTCCCTGTACCAGGATGTGGTCTACATCCACAATGAGCTGTTGATCAGAAAGACCTACTAGATCTCCCAAAACAAATGAGACAGACTTCTGACAGAGCACTTGATCACCCACCAGAGGTTAATGTTAAGACCCTACTGCTGAAGATACCAAATGCTGTTGGCACAGACCATAGAGAGAACTGGTTGGAATCTGGAGGAGAGCCGGTTCCCAGATAATTAGCCTATCTAGTGCTGGAAGGCACTACATGAGCTTCCGGGGGGAAAGTGGCCAACATCTGTCCAAGCAACTCAAAGTCTAAGCAACTCAGAAGCAAACAACCTGACATGATGTTCGCACAGTGAATAGTGGCACACAGCCATGGTGTGCTAACATATACACTGAGTGGAAAGGAAACCATATCTTGAACTGGGAAACAAGAAAGAATCATAGCCAGATAATGATTTTGCTTTCCAATGTCAAGCTCCACTAATCTTAAACTATAAGAGGGACTACACCCTTTTAATTCTGCTAAATTATTAATGGTTATCCCATTTAACTGGAGCCTACTTCATTCTCCATTGGAGAATCTGTTTCTTTTCAGATGGGATCTGGACCTGAGGAGATAAACGACCTAGTGTACTCCACCCCGTCCCCAGCTGAAACGACACAGAAATTTGGGAAATGAGCTAGAGAGTGGCTTTCTTAGTGAATCTGATATCAGCACACGGGTGAAGGAGATAGACACTGAGGACATTTAACACCTGCCAAACCAGAGATCGAGAGGCTCCTGAGTGCCCATCACTGAAGTGACTTAAAATGCTCTCAGCATGGCTCAGGAAATTTTGCAGAAGAGTGGGCAGAAAGATTGTTAGAGTTAAAAGCTGGGACATTTTGCACGGAGATACTCCCTCTTTTCCCCATAATGCATGACCCACAATCCCTATTGGGTTGACCTGCATCCCCAATGAGGAAGGCCTCTTCAGAAAAGGGCCAGGGAGGAGGGAAAGGATAGTACTAACATATGTTGTTTACATACATACATACATACATACATACATACATACATACATACATACCATGTCCATATCTAATAAAAATTTTTTTAAAAGACAGATCATGTGTGGGCCACTAGGTAGTACACTAGGTCTCATTTTGTAAAAGATGAAAACAGACTATATGTGAATCATTACATTAGAAATCCATCACCATATGAGTGCAGATGCTCATCCATATTCCCCAATGCCTGGAGATTAAATTCTAAGCATTTTGTGGGTTAGAGAAGACAGTACAAGAAAATAAATTACTTTTCATTAAGTGATGATTAAAACCTCAAAACATTAAAATCTATGGGATGAAATGGTGAACATTTATATTAAATACTTTCATTAGGAAAGGAACTATATCAGCAATCAAATTATAATTTGAAGGAAGGTACAATAATAGCAGAAGTGAGTATAATAGAAAAGAAGAAGTAGAGCAAGAGTTGGTAAAAATCTAACACTAATCAAGAAAAAATAAAAATCACAAAGAACTATAAATAAAAATATGTAATACCAAAACAACCTACAAATGCTGAGAGAGATGGCTCAAGGGTTAACTGTGATTACTGTGATTACTCAAAAAGCCTGTCAAAACAAGTTTAATCCTCATCAGGACCCAAGTAATCAGGATGCAAAGTGGTGCATGCATTTGTGCTTTCAATGCCCTTACAACAATGGGAGGTAGAGGCAGGAAAATCTAAAACCCATTGGCCAGAGTAAGAGACCTTGTGTCCAAGAAGGCAGAAGATCACAGGCCCCTGAAAACTGTCCTCTGACACACACACACACACACACACACACACACAAGCGTGTACACACACACACACACAAATTAATTAAAAATACATGTTAAGGTATTATTACAAATTTGTGTCAATAAATGTAGTAATTTATAGGAAATGGAAAATATCTTGAAAACACAATTGACCAAATATGGATCAAAAAGAAAGAAAGATATGTTGCTTTTATTCAAGAAATTGAATTTATCCCAGAACAATTCCATAAAATAATCTTAGAACATGTGGTTTCATTCCTGAGCATGCATTATGACTCTGTAACTATACCTGGAAATTCTTCTATCTGAAAAATAACATCAATGAAAAGCCTATGATAAGCATAATAGTTAGTGGTGATTATTTCCTTCTAAAGTTCACATAGAAACTAACTTTTTTTTTAATTTTTTTAAAATTATTTTTTAATTTATTTTTGGAGAGAGAGACAGAGAGAGATAGACAGAGAGGGAGAGGGAGACAGAAATGGGCGCGCCAGCAGTCTCTCAGCTGCTGTGAACGAAATCCAGAAAAATAACATTGCGCCCTTGCCTCACTTTGCATCTGGCTAAACGTGGGACCTGGAGATTGGAACCGCTGGACATTGGAACCAGCGTTCTTGGGCTTAGCAGGCAGGCGCCTTAGCCACTGAGCCATCTCTCCAGCCAGAAACTAACTTTTTTTTTTTTTTTAATTTTTTTTTATATTTATTTATTTATTTGACAGAGAAAGAGGGAGAGAGAGGGAGAGAGAATTGGGCACGCCAGGGCCTCCAGCCACTGCAAATGAACTCCAGACCTGTGAGCCTCCCTTGTGCATCTTGCTAACGTGGGTCCTGGGGAATCGAAAACTAACTTTGCAGGCAAATGCCTTAACCACTAAGCCATTCCTCCAGCCCAGAAACTAACTTTTTATTGAAGAAAAATGCATTCAACTGGAAATAATCATAGTAGCCAAATTAAGCAGATTTTATAAAGATAAATATTATATATTTTTTATTATTTCTGGTTCATAACATCATGTATATATGACATGAAACTAGAAATAAAACTATTCAGGGGTCAAAGAAGACTAATGAGGTAAGGAGGTATAATGAATATGCTCAACATACAATATATACATACATATACAGTGAAAAAACCGTCAGACCTGTCATTAAAAAGCCACAATTATCTAAATAAATTAGGTGTGCCCACAGGTACAATAGTTGCACGTAAGTTATGGGGGTAATCAACTACTTTCTGATTGGATATGAGGCATGCTCAGTGGGCGGTAATTCATGCCTTGTTCTAAACCAGGTCAGAAGTCTATGGTCTGTTAAAAAGAACTAACTAAATACTACTCAGAAAGAAGAGGATACTCAGTGGAATGGGTTTGGGAAGAAAGGACATACAAGGAGAATGGGATGGGAATGCAATCAAATTGCAGTATAGTTCATGTGTTAAACTTCTCAATTTAAAAATACTACCTATATCCTGGTTTTACCAAATTTTCATGTATTAAATCATCTTGTCTTTAAAAATAAAAAGCTGTCAGGATTGTCATAGAAAGATAGTGGTATTAGCATAATTATCATCAAAATAAAATAGACTATATAAAAATAATGAATGGCCTAGTGGTTAAGGTGCTTGCTTGCCTGTGGAGCCTAAGAACTCATGTTTGAATCTCCAGGTCCCATGTAAACTAGACACACAGTGATGCAAGCACAAAATGTCACACATGTGCACAAGGGGGTGTACATATCTGGAGTTCATTTTCAGCAGGTGAAGGCCCTAGTGTACCCATTATCTCTCTCTGCTTCTTTCTCTCTTTCTTTCAAATAAATAAATAAATAAATAGCATTTTTTTGTGAAAGAAGCCAGCGTATTTCAAAAAAAGAAAGGGCAATCTCTTCAAAAATAATGTAAAAAACCTAACATGTGTAGAAAAATGGTCAAGTGGACCTTAATTAATAACTCACAGCACAGATACACACATACACACACACACACACACACACACACACATAATTCAAAGAAGATTACTGACCATATAATAGCTAAGTACACAAACCTTATAGGAGGAAATAATAAGGCAAATATAAAAAATTACCTAAAACATCATTGTGACTTTGGAGTATGAAAAATTTTCTTAGGGAGATTTCTTAGAGAAAATAACAGTCTGGCTACATGTGTATAATGTGACTCTATATATATATATATATATATATATATATATATATATATATATATATATATCATATGTGTGTGTATTTGAATCTAGAATATTCAAGAAATTATTCATATATATAATGAATACACAATAGTTCACAACTTAGAACACTTTTTGTAAGACATCTAACTGGCCAGATGCTCATGAGAAGACAATCAAGATGCTTGAAAAGCCCAAGAACAGCAGATGTGGGTGAGTGTGGATAAGCTAAGCTCTTCATACTTTCTTAGAGACTGTAGAGAGTGGCCATCTACTTAGTGACATCCACCAGAGTGGCTTATCCAAACATGAGTCCACAAAATGTCTACCAATAGTACTGAAAATTACTCTATGCAAAATATCCAAACCTGAAGACAATGCATACATGCACGAATAGGAGAATGAACACCAAACTGAGGTATTCTCATATAACTGGACACTTTGCTAAGAGTAAAAATGAATGATGTATAAATTCACAGAAGAGCATGAATAAATCTCCAAAACATGTATTGAAGAAAACAGTAACAAAAGACTTCATAGCATATGATCCCATTCATATAAATATATATGAATAACAAAGCAATCTGAAATCAGAATTTCAGCTCCCAACAGCCAGTAAGGATAATGCAAGGGGGAACTGGGAATTACTTGGGATCTTCTAACATCTTGATGTGGATGGTAAGTACACAAGTGTGTACATTTATTGACTTAATGAGCTATACACTTAATGTCTTTACATTGTAGTGCATGCAAATTTTTCTTCAATAAGAAAATTTTAAAAGTTGAAATATCCTTCATAAAAACTGTGGTTGAAAACACCAGATTTACCAAAGTGAAACAAGCTCCTTTCTAAAAGATTTGCAGGATTTCTAAGACAAACAAGCATTGTTAAGTGTCTGCAACAGCATCATCTCTGTCATTGTCCTGAATTATTTGCTTATGGATTTTCTCTTCTTCCAGAGCTCTAATGTTCTGCAGAGACAGAACTTGGAAATGCTGTTCTAATGGCATCTTCCATCAGAGGAGATAGTTGCCTGGGCAACACTGTATGAAGGGAAATGCAAAGTGACCACCCTGTCTGATAGGATCTAGTTGGGAAACCAATTCAACTTTAGTAGTGAGAAATCTTAGCCATCAAATTTTTGCAACTCATGCATTTTTTATTCCTGTAACACATGGTAGTAAATAATGTAGGGCTGTTTCCTCTTTTACCAAGAGCTCTTGGCCTGTAGTGCAGATCACACCAGAGAACGACTGCATTTTATATGTCCATTCGTGGAAATCCATCCAATTGTGGCTGCTCTCTAGAAGCAGAAGTATTTATAGTCAAAACATAAGTGACTTTGCATCCTTCAAGTCCCATTCAAATGCCACCTTCATGAATCCTTCAGAAAGCCTTTTCATATCCTCTGCAAACTGAAATCATTTTTCCTTTCTCTGAACAACTCTCTCTTTGTGGTCTTATTGGTATTTTTGGTATTATTTTCATAGTTCAGCCTTTCCACTAAAGGAAAGAATTGGGCTTTAATAATTGTTCTCTTTAACAAGCATCTCATAGGAAAAAAAAAAAAAACTCGAGACTTGTTGAGATAATGAGTGAGTACTTCAACAGAGGAGCTTACGTGTGGAATTGGAATGCCTCATTTCAAAGGATGACTTGTGCATCCCTGTAAGGCTAGTTCTTCTGGGACCAGCCCAGACTCAAATGAATGTCTGGTTTGTCTTTCTTACTAAACTCAGCAAGGCATTTTATTCAGAATGATAAACTCCCTGCTATTTCTAAACATCAGTGGCATATCTTGATAATCTGTGATCCCCCCCCCAAAAAAAAACTGGTTTCACATGAATTAATTGCCAATAATTTGACATTTACATTGCATCCACTTTGCAAGTAATACTCAACTAGGTGATGTGAATAGTCAAGTACACCCAATAAACGGTTCAATTTGTCTATCATCAAACCTGAATGGATATAACTCAACTGGTAAATACATGTTTTAAGCCACAAGTGTTTATGGGGTCTTATTTAAAACACTTTCTATGGAAATGTAGTTTTATAATTATGCTATACTAGTGAATTTCCATATCTGTGATAAAGAGCATTCTCATGGTGCAAGACTATTCTACTATAATCTGAATCTGGAAGATGGAAGGGACTACCTTTTTCCTTTAATAAGTGTGAAAAGTAGAACTGGATGAAGTTAAGTGATAAGGCAATATCATCACATTAAGGAGAAGTACATCTACAATTCACCAGATCCCAGGATATTTGAACTACTTCCCATCCTAGCTCAGTATAAAGAATTTATACTGACAAATCACCTAGCCTGTAAAATGTCTGTGCAGCTGGGGAGATGGTTCAGTGGTTAAAGGCGCTTGCTTGAAATGTCTGTGCACATAAAATTTAAAGATATTTTAGTTCTGAATGCACAATTCTTCCTGCATATAACTCCTAATCATATTAATGCTGGTAGGAAGATGACCTAAAATCATAAACTTAAGTGTGGAAAAACATCCTCCTAAAAAGAATTGAGGAGGATTGCTTTGATTTGATATGCAGATAAGAGAAAATGCTAAACTTAATGAAATTCAGAAGAGATGGATCTAGAAATTAAACAAAAGGATGAAACAACATTACAACAGAAACTCAAGGAGTGTTTGGAAATCTGGGGTGAAAGGAACACTTTTCACTGTGCTTCTTTGTACCATAAATTCTATTCCTTAGTATGGCCTATTCAAACTATAAAAATCAATGGGCATATTTCCCCTACTGCTTGTAGCAAGGGTCCCTGATGACTATCGATTGATTGATCAGAGATTGCAGCTGTTATTGAAGATGGCAAATAGCAGAGAAACACAATCAGTAATCTTAAAGGGACTGTGAATGATGTGATTTAACTGCATCCACTTATCCAGAATAGATGATGAGATAACATTGCTTGACATGGAGGTGATAAACACCTTTACAGTGCACCTATGAAAGCCTGAATGTCAACACTATTTAATGTCTGAGGTTGCACTGCTCCCCAGAGAGTTTTACTAAAAGGATAAAGTAATACATTAAAATGTAAATTCTCCTATCCTGCCTGTTTTGCATTTAGGGAACATCTTCCTTCCAAAGAACTCATGTAAATGGTAACTACTCTGTTTAATAGATCTTATGCAGTCCAAATGAATTGAAATTACAACATGTGGGAGTTGTTCTAAAAAATCTCTCTTGGCAGCATTCTATACAAACTTGAAAAAAATGAGAAAAAAAACAGGAAGGGAAGTCAGTTGTTCATTTAGAATCTGAAATATAGGTTCTCAGTCATTCAGGGGAAAGGTTGGGATGGTATGTGACTCCATTTCTACCTCAAGGATCTTAATTGAGAAAGTAAGAAACATACTTTGGACCATAATGGGTAATGCCTGTAGTAAACAGAAAGAGAAATTGAGTGTAAGAAAATGCTATGTAGTTATTTAAATACTCAACAAATATGTATTAGTACCTACTAGGAAATGTCAGGCTATCAGTGTTGAAGCTCTAGACAGAAGTCGACCTTCCTAGTTAGGTTGGGGAAATGGGCAAAACAGTATAATATATCCATGGTGGGGGTGAGGACTAAGGGGCATCGTAGGACCCCTAGTCCTCACCTGGAGCATCAGCTCTCCATGGAAGTCTTATCTCAGCTAAGGTCTGACGAATTAGGAGAAGCTCATCAAATGAAAAGCAGAGAGTAAACCTCCCACACCAAGGTACAGGATGTGCACTGGCCTCCATGCATGGAGAAATGAGGTGTCAGAGGACATTGAAGTAAGCAAAAGAACCAAATTGCAGAAAACTCGAAACACTTTGAAAACAGAGCCATAATTTGTCCTTTGCTTGTAATCAAGTTGAGGACACACCAAGAACAGATAATCTATCATTAAAAAGGAAAAACTTAAGTAACAGAAAACCTGCATGCTATAAAGCAATCAAATGACAGCGTTCATGAAAAGAAAGTAGGAATGTTTCACAAATAAGTTATTCATATATTCCCTTGACAAGAACACTGTTCACTGTGAACCCCAGTCAGACAGTCAAAGATGGCATGGATCCACATTACCTAATGACACGACCTAAGTTTGCTGTCATACACATTGCTTCTGTATTAAAGCTCATTTGCCTAAAACAGACCACATACCGTTGGGTCCCTTCTGCTATCAACCCTATTCCTTTATTTGAAGAAGTACTAAACTTCCCACCAAAATAGCTTCAGCTATTTTATTTCTACTATTATGCCAAGTTAATGTGTACAGAGATGTATATGTGTGGTAGTTTGAACGTAAAATGTTCCATATAGATTCATGTGTTTGTGATTAAGCCTCATACTTAATTTCCAGCTGGTGGAGGCTTTAGGATGTGAAGATTTACTGGAGGAGGTGTGCCACTGAGGGTATATCTTGATTTTTTTTTTTTTTTTTTTTTTTGGTTTCCAGGTAGGGTCTTACTCTGGCCCAGGCTGACCTGGAATTAACTATGTAGTCTCAGGGTGGCCTTGAACTCACGGTGATCCTCCTACCTCTGCCTCCCGAGTGCTGGCATTAAAGGCGTGCACCACCACACCTTGCTGCTTCTTGAGATTTATTAATCTAGTTCCTCAGTGGCTCATATTTCACTCTCCTTCCTTCTTGCTGCTGTGGAGGTGCAATGTCAGGCTGTCTGCTCTTGCCATGCTTTCCCCATCACGATGAATGACCCCATAGAATGTAATAAGCCCTTCCCTTCCATCAGCTGCTTCTGGTATGGTGTTGTGTCCCAGCAATGAGAAGGTTACTGCTACAATGTGTTATGTAAACCATCATGCCGTCAGATGCTGGCTTTGCTTTCATGAGTGAATTATGGACAATGGCATTATTTATTAGTCCCAATATACTAGGGCAAGTGTAGAGTGTAGGGAAGTCCAAAATCAAATGTAGCTATCTGTAGATCCTTACCTTTCAGAATTGCCACCCCATTGTCACCCTTCTCAGGGTAACAAAACTTGGTAAGGTCCACTCTGTCAGGACAATGATCACTGGAGCACCTCCATGTGGGAAAAGAGTAGCCTGGCTTTGAGGTAGGCCTGCTGTGCAGAGAATAAGATAAACTGGGAGAAAGCAGCATCCCATGGATGGTATTTGTGGGAGCATTTGTGGATGTACTTGAAACAACTACTAAGTTGAACGATTATGTCTAAATTACTTCAAACAAGGAAGGGAGAGAAAGAAAGAGCTCAGGGTGATTTGGAGATCAGGCTGTAGTTCCAGCTCAGCTAGTTAGTCATCTCCAAATTTGTGACCTGTGTTCCACACCCAAATAGTCACTGAGCTATCTTCTGGTGCCAAACTTCAGTCATTTTGCCCCATTACTACAATATGAATGTCCTCTATCTCTACCTTCTGAATTATGAGCCACCTCCAGCTACCCACTTTGGACATTATATTAGATAAGAATAACAACTAAGCCTGAAGATGTAGGGTAGTTTCTCAGCAGAACTTTGTCCTCAGTCTCAAGGAAGCCCTAACAAAATGTAAAGTTTTATCATCTCCAGTACTTGTAGAGTCCCAGAGATCAGCAAACTACAGGCTGAGAAACCAAAAGTGTACTGCAGTGTACAAGCTGACCAATATCTACTTTTTGTAAAAGAGTAAAAGCAAAGAAAATGAGACAGTATTGGACCTATAAATCCTCAAATATTTACTTTCTGGCCTTTACAACAAAGGTTTGCTAAACTAAATATGAGACCTCCATTACTTAAACCTTATCTCATGGACAAAAATCTAGGGATATCTATGCTTTATGCAAATTTTCAAGCAGATGATTAAAATGGCCCTTATAAGGTAAAGCTCTCTGAAAGTCTACCTTGAAACCAGAAAAGGATGGAAGCTATGGAAACAATGCACACATATAGAAATCATATCAGAGAACACACAGGGAGTCTGACTCCAAGCGGTTGGCTAAAGGTCAGAGTTCGAGGTGAGTAATGCTAAGATTTAAGGCAATATAAGGAATATAGGTTAGGAAGGAAAGGATTTATATACAAAAATTCTGGATGTTTGCGTAAGGCACATAAGAGCCATCGGAACCACAGTCCACTGCTATCCTGAATACTCACCACTAAGCTCTGAGATTCCCCAGACAAATGAAGCACACCCTGGTCTGAACATGAGGCTGTAATCATAGTTGTCAAGTGGAGACCAGGGGATGTTATTGGATCTCAGGCCCACAGGTTTTCTAGGATCTGTAAAACATCCATTTTTCTCTAACATGTTCCTAAGGTCCCAAGATGAGCTGAGACATTTCAGATAGAATTAGGGATATCAGCAAAAATACTCTGAAAAATAGAAATAGGAGACTCGGGAGAATTTCTTTGGGAAATATATTTTGACACAATACACACAACAAGAAATAGCATGCTGCTTGCTGTCAAGAAGTGGTTATAGTATTGTCCACCATGGGACCAGAAGGAAGAAGTTAGATCATTTATCATGTATCTAGGTATAGAGAAAAAATACTTTACTGAGCAAACTGCAATATCAAGGTGCATCCATCTTGAATCTTTGCACCTTCCCTCCAGACTGTAGAACCTTCACCAGTTTTCACAATTTTCTGCAAACCCTTCTGCAAAATTCATCATTCTGCTCTGATAGATAACTCATTATCAACAAATTTCTGTAGGAACCCCTAAAGAGGATGAGGGGGGTAGGATAATCACCTGAACTTTTGTGAAGGCCTTTAAGAAAACTTAACCTCATGTCTATGACAGGTGCCAAGAAATAATGGGTTCTGAGTTCAGCATTAAATGGAGATGTGGTAGGAAATGAGCTAAGACTTGAACTTAATCCCATCATATTAACAGTGAAATAGTAAGGGTGTGATAAAAACTGATAATGAGGCTGGAGAGTTAAGACACTTACCTGTAAAGCCTAAATACCCAGGTTTGATTCCCCAGGGCCCACATAATCCAGATGCACAAGGTGGCACATGCATCTGGAGTTCATTTGCAGTGGCTGAGGCCCTGTCATACCCATACTCTCTCTCTCTCTCTTTCTCACTCATAAATAAAAGTACTTTTAAAATGATAATGAATTCAACGAATCAATTACTTTTCAAAGGGGCTAGCATTCAAAGTGTTTGGGCATATCCTGTGAATTATTTAAATTCTCTTGATCTCATCTTTTTTGTTCTAGCCATGGTTGTGATAAACAACCTCATTCAAGCTTGAATGAGCTGCATAATGTCTCCTGACAATACCCATTTCTCCTTCCCACAATCCCTCAGGAACCTTTGGTTTCATTCACATGTCATCCATAATTACAGAAGAGTTAGTGCCCCGTGGGTAACTGTTGAACAAAGAATTGTCATAGTTGCTGATAAACCATGATTGCCCCTCCCCTCTTTTAGATTGGATACCCTGTCCAGTTCATTGGAAACTCTCTCTCTGAATCTCCCCAGTTGACTTGAACAGTAGTCACTTTAGCAACATAACTTCTCAATGGTCTTCCCCAACTTCTCTCTTTTCATGCCCCTGACTTTCATGACTAGAATCACATTCCTAAATAAACTATCATCACATCAATTTCCACCAGTCTCTGCCCAGAAACTACTTATTCCCTTCTAAAGCAGTTTTTAAAAGTTGTGATTCAAAACACTCTATGTTGATTCTTTAATCAATATGCACCTACTCTGTTCTCTGTACTTCTGGCCCTTTTCTGGGAGTCACAGAGGATATGATTCATTGCTGAGCTTGCATTCAAGTGTGGTGAATTAAGTGAAAACCAAATAAACAAATAAAATCATTTCAGAGAATGATGAAAAGTCTGAAAAAGATAAAACAAATGAATCTGATGGTTAAAATTATGAGTGAAGAAGATGTAGCTTTTCAGAATTAAGGAAGTCCTTCCTCATATGGTGACATGTGAGCTTATTCCTAAACCCAAGAAGAAACTGCTCATGTGAAGACCTTATAGAAATAAGCAGTGAATAGAGAAGGTTCACCAGATAAAAATATTTGATATGGTCGAGATACAGCCTATCTGGGGCCATCAAGCAATGGGGAGATGGAAAGCCTTTGAGATGCAGAGGGAGAAGGCTAATGTTAGTGGTCAACTCCTGATTGTGTCCAGAATTGCCCTTCTCTTTGACCTCCCCAAAATTCTCAACTGGGTCAAGTTCATCATTCTCAGACATTTCCATTGGTGGCTTTAGCCACAATCCCATGCTCTGTAGTGATGAAAAATAAGAGATTGGTTGGAGAGGGCTTACGAAATGAGTGTGAAAGGCACTCCTGTTTTAAAAAGTGAAGAGCAGGATAGGCTAATGAAAAATAAATTAATGTACATTAATCTCATAGCAGAAAAGAATTCTAAGAAGCTAAAGATTAATTCCTATATCCTGCTAAAATGATTTTGCCAAACTATAAAATCTCCCTGTTAAAACTATTGTGTGTGTGTGTGTGTGTGTGTGTGTCTGTATGTGTGTGAGAGAGAGTGAAAGAGAAAGAGAGGAGAGAGAAAAAGGGAGAGAAAGAGGGAAAAAGTGGGGGATACTTAAAATAGAACTCAGGGCCTTGTACACACCAGACCAGTACTATACCAATGAGCTGTATCCCCATCCTTTTTTATTATATTTCACTTTTATATATAATCTTCTTAAATTGTGTAGGCTGGGCTTGAAATTACTATATAGCTCAGCTAGCACTAAATTTGTTATCCTCCTGCTTCAGCCTCACAAGCATGTTCTATCACCCCAGATCCGTCCAGAATCCTTTGTAAT
The DNA here is from genome assembly GCA_036365145.1 of Orientallactaga sibirica. Classification (NCBI taxonomy): domain Eukaryota; kingdom Metazoa; phylum Chordata; class Mammalia; order Rodentia; family Dipodidae; genus Orientallactaga; species Orientallactaga sibirica. The sequence goes on from JAEOAD010000005.1 coordinate 52,655,925, forward strand.
GTGTGTGTTTGTGTGTACATTTCTGTAGGTGCAGGTGCACATGTGGGTGGGTGCACATGCACATGTGTGCACACACTGCATGAAGAGGCCAGAAGACAACCTCAGCTGCCATTCTCAGGAGTGCTGTCCACCTCCTTTGAGACAGGGTCTCACTGAGCCCCAGGAATTCTCCCATCTCTGCTTCCCTAGTGCTGGATTACACACAGGCTGCCATGCCTGCCATCTTGACATGAGTTCTGGGGAACAAACTTAGATCCTCGTGCTTGCAAGGCAAGCCCTTTACCAACTGAGCTATCTATCTGGCCTCCCAAATCTTAGTCCTCCCTTTTTCAAATGTTCCAGTTGAATTGTATTGTGAATATAAGCTACGTGATACAGGGAACCATTTGCTATCTCTGTCTATAGAATCCTTCATTCATGCTATTACAAACCTCACAGAGAGACTCTCCTTTCCAATACCTGTATCATTTAGGGCTCTTCCTCTTCTAGTGTACTCACCTCCTTTTCCCTGATTCTGTGCTTTCCCTTAAACAATAGACTCTGGTTGTAGCTAAAACTGTTAGTCATGACCAAATCCAGGCATCAGACATTAAACAAGTTACAATTATTTTTTGAGCTGCATGTATACAACTATGCCCTCTATAAATAAGTACAACTATTCCGGGCCTCAGAGAAAAGAAATATTTTAAATGAAACTTTCCTTCCTCAAGACCTCAGGGACTGTGAATGTGTAATAGTGTACTTCCAGTGAGGAATACGCAGGGCTCCTTATCAAACTTTCTTCCTTCCATCTTGTGAAAGAAACTTCCTCATTCCCATTTGAATTGTTAATCTTCTCCTTTTGCTGTTGGCAGAAACATATATCTTATGTCATTTTGATAAAGTTGTGCATTTAATGTTCCCACAGTTAAGTGAGAGGGAAAAATCCTAGCATTTTTAACATGAAGCCCTTGAAGCAGCCGAGAGAACACAGTGTTGAATGACTAATTCTGAGGTAGTAGGTTACACCCAGGAACATACATTATCCTCTACCCCGTAGAAAATCGGACATTTTTCATTTTTTTTTCTCCTCCACTCTGGAAAGGAGGGTGCCTGGTTTTGTTTATTTGGACAATCTGACCCAGAGAAGAGCCTCTACCAAAGAAAGGAAAACTCTGCAGGAAACCAAACCCACTGCTCTACCATCATTCATGAGCTATAACAGATTCGGAAGCATCCCCTCTGGGGAGAAAACATCAGGACAAAGCATGACCTAATGAGCCCATGTCAAATGCACATGTCATTTTCCCCAATAGGAAGGAAAGTGTCCGCAGAAGGTGACCTTTGTGATCTCACAACTGCCTGGAGTGCCTTGACCTCCACACGGGCCACTTTCCATTACCTGGGTTCTGACAAGAGATGGAAAATGAATGGGTACCCAGGAACACCTCCTTAGCTATCATGAACAGGGAGCATACTGTCCGTCACCTGACCCTGGCCTGGAGAAATGGACCCAAGAACTACAAACTGAGATCACATATTTGTAATCTCAAGGAGGTAAATACATTCATTGTGTTTTAAAGTGATATTTGGAGAATCACAGAATCGAAAGTTGCTTTTAGAGTCCTAGTTTATTAGCTTAGGCAAATATAGTAGAAGAGGGTAGAGCTCGGGATACACTCTTGCTACAGGAAAGTGTTTAAAAAGTGGGAAGAAGGTTGTTGAATCAAGGTCTGCCTCTGCCACCCATATTCACATAGAATCATCTATTTGTTGAGTTTTGAAGTCATAATTTCAATGGACAAGCTCTTGCTATATGCCAAGGCTGTGCTGCAGGCTTTGAAATGTGTTAAATTTTCACCACAGTCCCATGAGGCAGATCCACACTACAATATTATCTGTGAGCTCACTGATTTCCCCCAACCCCATCATCTCAGTGGAATGCCAGCTTGCCTGAGAGTCTGCTTTGCTCACTAGCTTCTCACTGGGTCTACCCTTGTAAGTGAGGTATTTTGTTCAATGGAACCCCAAAATATGTACATTTATCGAAGAAAACAGACATGCTTTGGATGTTACATGTCTCCTTTTTGCTAATGTCTCTTGAGGACTTGCTATGTCAATAGGACCCTGCTAAGCTTAGCGATGAATGACAGAGCTGTTCGTCCCAAGGAGAGAAGAGGACACTGGTGCTCTTCCTTTCCATACCTTAAATGCCATTAACCTGGGTGATACCTCCTGGTCACATGGTCCTGTCATGAAAAGTCATTCCTAACACGCTGCCCTTATCCTTCTCAGTCCTTTCAAGAAACTGACACATCATAATTGGCTATGCATAAAATCACTTTTTTTTGTTATCTGTTTCTGTCTTTTGAAGACAAGGACATCCCATTTGTCTGGGTTTCTATTTCATCCTGTTTTTAATAGTTATAATATCACTGCTGCCTGATGAGTCTGCTTATGCAATTACATGTGGCTGTGCACTGAAAGAGCTTATCATAATGTCTACCATCTATAAGTGGACACAAAGTCAAATACCCACTGGCTATGCATAGTCCAGGTGTGAAGAGGACTATACTCCAGAGGAATGTCTCGGGCTCCCTACCATTTCTAGAAAGGAATTCGGAGCACCCAGGCTGGGCAGTCCTGACATTATGAACCATAAAAAGGGATTTTCAGAAGTCCAGGATGAGCACACTCCATGGTATTCACCCCAGTGTGAAGACTCAGCAATGGGAATTGGGACGCACTTCCTTGTGCCCCAGACCCGCATGTGCTTTTTATACTAAAAAGTCCTCCCCCTGCATGACAAAGCTTTCCCTGGGTCTGAAATTGAGAAAAGACCCTAAAAGGTCCTAACACTGTGAAGACCAAGTTTTCTTAAGATACACGCAGAGTCTCTTCTCTTCAAATAATAAGGAAAGTGCCTCAGATCTAGAATGGTTTGAAAGGAGACATATGTTTAAGTGCATGCTGTTACTACCATAGCAGCAGATCTGAACAAGGGCTCTCCCCTGATGCTGGACAAATTATTTCAGACCTGATTCCACTCCCAAGAAGAGCAGACTGGAACAAAAGTCTTGCTCACAGAAGGATGCTCCAGTATCCACTTGCTGGGCACAGAAACCCCATAACTGAAATTTAGGGGGTCAATGTCACAAAGCTTTAAATCAAGGTTGATATGCATTGGAAGTGATGTCAACTCTACACATGCCCTACCTCATATCACCTTCTCAGGAGTACTATAATGAGGGGATGAGCATGTATTATCATTGATTCACAGATAGGGAACCTAGAAGCTAGCAAGGTTGTGTCCACCACCAGTGTCATATAGATGATGAATGGGCAATCCATACTTCAAACTCAGACCTGTCAGATGCAAATCCCATATGTAACAAAACACTCTCACCCTGAAGAAAACCCCTCAAGACACTGTGTTTTCAGAGAAGACAACATTAGCTCCCAGGAAAAACATACAGATCTAGATCCATTTAATTGAGACAATGCATCGTTTTCAGGAACAAGACTGGTATTTTAAAACTGCCATAGCACAATCACTGAGAAAAATGTGTGTACCAAGCTGTCTCACTTGTAGATGTCACCCACCTTGATTTGAAGGGGATTAAATATCAGCAATGGTGCCTGTGACTTCTGGGGTCTCTGAAGGCTTGGAGGGATAAATTAAATGTAGCATTCTCTGTAATCTCCTTTATGACTTTTGAGCAGGGGATTCATTCCCTCTGAGTAATAGAGCAAACACAGAACAGTGGCAATGTATGATATATTGGAAGCTTTGGCTTATGCAAGGAATATGTTTTATTATCCTCTTGCCACACTGTGTGTACCTCAGTAGCTCATCCTCCAGATGTGGAGATGTGGTTTTCTGAAGGAAAGCACCAGATGCTGGCCTCAGAGAGACAGGCATTCCATATCAGCTTTGCTTTGAACTCCAATACATAACATTGGGTACATTAATTTATCCATGCTATGAATATGTTGTGTAGCTATACCATTATGCTAGGCAAAATGGACACAAAATGGAGAAAATTTGTCCCTCCCCTAAAGAAATACATCAAGCAGTGTGGCAAAGACTGACAAAAGACTGGCCACACAAATCCAACACGAGTATTGCAGGAAGGAAAACACATGCAAGATCTTTTTCAGTCATTCTGTTTCTCTGAGTGGCTACACCCTCCTCTGTAAAATGGGAAGATCATAGAAACATATTTCACACAGTTAAGCCTTTACTTTGAGGCCCATTCTGTGGCCTAGTTCAAGTGAGAAACCTAATGACAGTGAATCAGGTGGGAATGTAGATGGGGCTGACGGCAGATGGTCCTAAGAGATGATGTGAAGGGTAGTGTCCTGTCCCATCTGATGCGTGCAGAGCCAGCCAGGCCTCCATGAATAGATGCAAAGTGAGGCGAAGGGGCAGGCAGACTTCAGACTGGAAAACCCATGGCTCCTGTTCTCCAAGGACATATTCTTACTCAATGCTGCAATGGGCTACATGCAAGATGTCCTCTAAAGGAAAAAATCAAATAACAACAACAAAAGCCCTCAAATCACTGTGTCAAACTTTCCAGAACTTCAGAAATGTTCTCTGGGAAAGAAGAATGTATATTTATATTCTGTTTCATAAATTTCCAGTAAGGGGGTATCTTTGTTACTACTGATAATTAAAAAGACATCTTTGGCTGGAGAGATGGCTTAGCAGTTAAGGCACTCGCCTGCAAAGCCTAAAGACTTAGATCCAATGCCCCAAAGCCCATATAAGCCAGATGTACATGGTATTTGCAGTAGCTAGAGGTCATGGTGCACCCAATTTCTCTCCCTTTCTCTGCCTCTATTTAAAATTAAATAAATAAATAGTTTTTTCTTTATTAGTTATGTACATAGTCAGTGTGTAAACAGCACATGTTGATACCATCCCTAGCCTCCACCCTGTCCTCCCCTCTCCAAAGGGACCCTCATCGTTGGGGATGCCAGTTATCCCCTTGTGGATTGTGGATTGTTCATAGTGGGGGTTATGGGGAAGAGGCAATGTCTCTGTGCATAATGTCCCAACTTGTGGCTCTAACATTCTTTCTGCCCCCTCTTCCATGAATTTCCCTGAGCCATGTTCGGTTTGTTTTGGGTCTACTTCAGTGGTGAGGTCTTGGGAGCCTCTGTGTCTCTGGATCTCTGATTTGGTAGGAGTTGAGTGTTCTCTGTGTCTATCTCCTTCACCCTTGTGTTAGTACCAGGTTCTTAAAAAAAAAAAAAAAAAAAAAAAAAAAAGATGGATGACTTAGCAGTTAAGTTCGATTCCCCAGGACCCACATTAGCAAGATGCACAAGGGGGTGCACGCATGTGGAGTTTTTGGTAGTGGCTGGAAGCCCTGACATGCCCATTCTCCCTCCCTCTCTTTCTTTCTCTCTCTCTCCATCTTTCTTTTTCTCTCTCTGTCAAATAAATAAATAAGAATAAAAATATTTTTTAAAAAAGATTTCCTATCCCAACAAGCAATCTCTCCAAAATGTTAGAAGAAAAGAAAGCTGTATTCTTACTGGACCAGCACTAAACCAGAATGTGTTGTGTGTTGTGGAAATCCACTAAGGGGTTGCAAAGATGGGAAGAAATCTTACGCTCTGACACAGCCAAGCAGATATAAACCACTCTCCGTGAGTGAGAGTATGCCATAGCATGATTTGTGACAGTCTTCCTAAAGTAACTTGGTAATTGGGGTCACCAGCCTGTTATGTAATTTGTTTTATAGACAGGAAATACAAACTTCTTATAGCTGCATGATAGATGGTAGTTTTCAAAATATTTTTATTTATTTATTTGAGAGAAACAGAGATATTGATTATGGGCATTCCAGGGCCTCTTGCCACTACAAATGAACTCAAGATATATGTGCCATATTGTTCATCTGGCTTTAAGTGGGTACTGGGGAATCAAACCTCCAGCGTGCAGGTTTTACAAGCAAGTACCTTTAACCACTGAGCGTTCTCCTCAGACTGAAGGTAGTGTTTTAATATGGCACATGGCACCTACTGAAGTTATCATACCCACTGATGTTAGGCTCCAGCCCTCCTACAGAAACTAGAAAGACAAAGTGCTAGCTCCCTCATGTTTACTTTACAAAGCAGGGCTTCTAGGCCTGGAGAAGGACATTTATGAGTTATAAAACTAGCAAGAGGCTTTTTTTTAATCTTTTTTTTTTTAGAATGAACCATATAATTTTATTTAGCACACTGAATAAATGGAACTACTATAATACAATATATAAATTAACTTCTAAAAGTAAAATGAATATTTTCCCCTAGTGAAGGTATATTGACTCAGGGGCAAGAGCTACGATTCCCAAACAGAGGCCTAAATCACTCAGATATCAACATCGGGAAGTGACCAAAGGTGATCTGGTTCAAATAATCCTGTTGTAGATTGATGGAGCTTCCCAGTGTTTTGTGTTTCTGAACCTATAGATGGAGCGGGGACTGATGTGGGTAAAAGGTTACTCTAGATCAGTGATCTCCAGAAGAGGTGCTGGTGTGCTTGCAACAAGATCTTTGGATGGTGCCATCTCTTCCTGGAGTCCTGCTGTTCTTCCATCCAGTGTTTCTGGCATCCTGTATTGTGGAGCCTCAAAGCACATGCCAGTTCTGGTGAGGCATTGGTGTTGTTTTGGCTTTCTATTGAGCATAGACAATGGAATTGCGTGAGTAGGTCTGAACCTGGCATGCTGAGATTCAGGTAGTCCATCAGCTTGTTCAGCATGGTCATATCTGGATTCTCAGTGAAAGCTTGTGGCAACTTTTCCATCCACACTGACAGGAAGTAAATGATGGCAATCTTTTGATTCTTGTCCATGTCATACTTGACTGAAAATGTGGGTACCTTTTCATTATCAGGTCCAACAAGTCCTAGGTGGTGGTATGTACTGGATAGACAGCCAAAAAAGTGAAGACAAACACATAATAATCAGCCAGAACTGCAAATGGAATTGACCACATTCTTCACATAGTCAGGATTTGTGTGATCTGACCCGAGTCTCCATTTGTTTCTCCAGGCTTGAGGGGGAAGCTCCATGATGGCAGGAAAAATGATGGCATGAGCAGAGGGTGCACATCACTCTCTGGTCAGCATAAGGTGGACAACAGCAACAGGAGAGTGTGCCCCAAGAGGCTTTTTAAGAGAGTTACAAGTCAAGGGAAAGAGAATTCAAAATGACCAGGAGGTTTTTTTTTTTTTTTTTTTTTTTTTTTTTTTTTTTTTTTTTTGGTTTATTTTTTCTTGTTTTGCTTTTAGCTGACAAATAATTGTGTGTGTTTACTATGTAACACATGGTGTTTTGAAAGAAGTGTACCTCATGGAATGACTAACTCAAGCATATTAACATATGCATTGCCTCACCTACTTATTTTTATCCTGAGAAGACTTAAGATATACTCTCTGATATTTTTAAGAATACAATGCATTACCTGTAGTCACATGTTATAAACATACCTCTTAAATCTACTTCCTCTTAAATGAAAGTGTATATGTGCAACATTTCCCCACCTATCCATCACTGCCCAAGCCACTGGTAACTACTAGTCTGCTGTCTACTTCACAGGGATCAGTTTGTTGCTGTTGTTATTTTTGTCAAGGTAAGGGATCTGGAATTCACTGGCTGGACTTGAACTCAAAACGATCCTCTGCCTAGCAAATGCTGGGATTAAAGGTGTGCACCACCCTGTGAAGCTCGTGGGGATCAATTTTTAAGATTTCATATAATTGAAGTTATGTGGTTTTTGCTTATGTGTGGCTCCTTTGATAATCTTCTCCAGGTTCTTTTTTCTTTTTGAGAGACAGAGAGAAACAGAGAGAGAGGAAGAGGCAGAGAAAGACAGAATGGGTGTGCCAGTGGCCTGTCAGCCACTGTGAATGAATTCCAGGTGCGTGTGCCCCCTTGTGGGCAAGCATGGCATTGCGTGCTTGCGTCACTCGCATCTGGCTAAAAGTGGGTCCTGGAGAATTGATGGGCATTCTTAGGCTTGGCAGGCGGGTGCCTTAACCGCTAAGCCATCTCTCCAGCCCTCTCCAGGTTCTTGTATGCTATCACCTATGACAAGATTTCTTTCTATCTTAAGACTAAAACGTATGTCATTGTGCATTGTCTTGATCCATTTCTCAGTTGATGGATGCATAAGGCAACTTCAGAACTTGCCGATTGTGAATAAACTACAAATAAATGCTCTAAATAAATGCGTACCATGAAAAAATTTACAAATACTCCAAGAAAAGAGAGAAGGAAACATCCATTTTTTAACTTGTCCTTGCACTGCCTGACCCTTCTTGAAATGTGAGTAATGGCTTGTGTCTGTTCTTCTACTGCAGCCTAACCAAAAAAAGAGAGACAGACAGACAGACAGACAGAGATGTCACATGAATTGACTGCTTGATAAAAAGAGAAAAGTTTCCACAACTGAAGACCCCTGGCTGCGTAAAATTGAGCTACCTAGAATAACATGGATTTTTTTAATGTGTTTCCTACTCAGACTTCAGAGAAAAGCCCCCACTGCTCTCTGGAGAAAAATGGGCTTGCACACCAAAAACCCCTCAGATAACTTTGCATACCTGTTTTAGTCCAAGTTGCTTTCAGTCTTGGAGAATCTGTTTTATTTTAAAGATGTCAGAATTGATAAAGAAGAGTCAAGAGCCATTGATAAGATAAGAAGATAACCCACTGCCCATCATGAGACTTTCCACTTCTTCCATATCTGCCAGGGTGATGGTGACAGACACAGTGATCAATCAAAACCTATCAAAGCAGAAATCCACAGGCTACAAGGAACTCAACACTAATTCAGACTGCTAACAGGCATGCCATGGTCAGGGATCATTGTGGAAGAAGGCACACAAAGATTGTAAGAGCCACCAAGTGGGTAGAAATACCCTGAGGCACAGTACCCCCCACTATCCCATAGGGACTGCCTGAGGCCTTGATGACCCCAAAGTGAATCCCTTAACCCCATGGAGGAGTATCCCAGGAAAATGGGACCAGAGCCAAGGGGATAAAAGAGTACAATCTATACTTCTATATTTTAAATGTGTTTCCTATAAGTCACGTTTAGCTTACATGGAATCATCTGTTCATTGTGTAGCTAACAACTGTGGTTTTCAATGACCATGCCAAAAGTAGGATTCTGTGTACTGACAATATATTGTCTGGCATATCTCTCTGAAAGAACCCAGTAGACTCTGTAGTGCCTCTGTGTTTACCATTATCATCCTGTCCTGCACTGTAATGACTGAAAATGTGCCTGTATTTTATTTTTAAATGGCAGATATATATTAAATTGTTTTTATCATCAATGTGACAAAAGACCTTACAGAAGCAACTTCAGGGAGAAAGTTATTTTGGCTCATAATTCAGGGGGTATGGTCCACCTGGCTGCAGAAGCTTGGAACTGGTTTGCTCACACCTTGAAAGTTCAGGAAGAAGAGAGCTCAAGCTATATTCAAATCCAGCATGAGCCTATGCAAGCTATGCCACAGGTCCCAAAGGGTCCATAATCTCCCCACACAGTACTACCAGTTGGGAACCAAGTATTCAAATGCATGAGCCTGTGAAGAATATTTCACATTCACACAAGAGATAAAACTGCCTTTTTATAATATTTTCAAATATTGAGCAGAGTAGCTGATAAATAGCACCTGTCAACAAGTATTTGTTTAATTAATGAATGAAAGAATGTATACTCAAGACATTCAAATTTCTGATCTATCAAACTTAAAATCAGGATAAATTTCTCTTGTGTTGCCTTAGATTTCTGTAGCAATAGCTCATCCTTCCAGCTCCTGCCTAGTTTACTCCTGGAGACCAGAGGAAGGGACACGAAGCCCCTGCTAGTCCCACCATCATTATCATTATTCCATCTTGGCCTCAGCTCAAATACCACCCACTCCTCCATTTCCAAGCTGGAAGCCAAACTTGCTGATTGTTTTCCCCAAACATCCCACTGGGAAAAGAAGGGGCCTCAGTTAGTTCCCCAAGAGCTGGCAGAAGAGAAAATAGAAATAAATGTCATCTTTAGAGCAATCCTGTGGTTTGCCTGGAGGCTTGTTGCCACTTTCCCTGAGTTTCCTGGTGATGTCCTGCTGAACGTCAATGTGCTCCCAAACAGAAACAAGCTATTCCTCAAGATCAATACAAAAATAACAGACGTGACTTTTGGACATTAAATTTTCATTTTGGCAAGAAGCAAATGGAGGGCAGGAAAGGGTGTAGAAGGAGACTTAGAATAAAATTGACATTTGCCACATCTTAAATGGCAATCATCCACATGAACTGATTGTCTCAATAGTTGCTGAATCTGAATCTGACTTCTGAGAGAAATCCTTCAGGAAGTTCCAATCATAAGGAAGGATCTGTGTTTCCACTTCTTTCTCAGGTGTAATATATACGTGGGCACTCCAGTTAATGGCCATGAGCAATGTTTATGATATGTTTGTTTTCTATATGTCAGTTACATTACAAAGCCATTTGCATCCATAATTCATTGAATTCTCACCCAATTGTATGTGGTCTTTACTATTATTGTGATTGCTATTTTACAGTCAATGAAGCAAGGATCCACACACAACCACATGGAAAAGAGGGATGTAGATTTACATCTATTGACTCCAGGGATCTGAGCTCACTGTCTAAGCTTCAATAGACAGCATATATAGAAAGAGCAGACTGAAAGGGAAGAAGATAAAATTAGCACTTCTTTCCTACCCTGGAATCCAGGATTCTTGCTGGCCTGGCTGCTTAGGATGTGATGCCTGGAGGCTTCCAAAGATGAATAGTCCACTCATCACAATTTTTTTTTTTCCTGAGCCAAATCACTGGGTAACTGAATTCACTTGCCTACAGATTGTAATTGGACTAGGTATAGAATAGATCTGGCCTACTTTAAAATCAATTTTCATGTACCCCCATGGACTCTTTCAAGCTACTTTACAAATACCACTCTGTTTTTGTTAAATAAATCTAATTGCTCCTGGGGTGTTAACAGATGACACTGTCTCCCAGGATGAATTTGCCAAGATTAGAAATGCTGCACAATATTGTTTTGTAAGAAAATCCCAAAGACTGTCAAAAATAGCCCCCAGGGATTGTTCCAAGAAGCACCCCAGAGTCTAGCTGTAAATTTTTGTTGTTGTTGTTGTTGTTATTTTGTTTTGTTTTTCAAATTGCTTTTTATAATTTTTGTTTATTTTTATTTGTTTATTTATTGGAGAGCCACAGACAGACAGAGAAAGAGGCAGGGAGAAAATGGGCACACCAAGGCCTCCAGACACTGCAAACAAACTCCAGACATATGCACCAACTTGTGCATTTGGCTTATGTGGCTACTGGAGAATTGAGCCTCAAATTGGGGTCCTTAGGCTTCACAAGCAAGCACTTAACCACTAAACCATCTCTCCATCCCCTCAAATTGCTGTTTTAAATTTTTTATTGACAACTTCTGTACTTACAGACAATAAACCATGATATTTCCCTACCATCCCCCACTTTCCCCTTCATAACTGGGCTCTTCATCATATCCCCTCCCTCTCTCCATTAGTCCCTCTTTTATTTTGATGTCATCATCTTTTCCTCCTATTATGAGGGTCTTGTGAAGGTATTGCTAAGCACTGTGAGGTCATGGATATCAAGGCCAATTTCTGTCTGGACAGTTGCATTGTAAGGAGTCATACCCTTCCTTTGGCTCTTACATTCTTTCTGCCACCTCTTCCACAATGAACCCTGAGCCTTGAAAGGTGTTATAGAGATGTTTCAGTGCTGGACACTCCTCCATCCCTTCTTCTCAGCACTATGTTGTTTTTTGGGTCATCCCAGTGGTCATCGCCAACTGAAAAAGAAGCATTCTAACCAGAAATGAGAGTAGCATTAATATATAGATATGAACATTAAGTGTAGTCCTTTAAGGGCAATTTGGCGAGAATAATATATACATTTAGCCAGACAAGAGCAGGTTTTATAACCCTAAGGCTCATGACGTTTCCCACTATAGGCTTTTGATTAGGTTTTTCAGTACCAGGCATGTATTCCCTCCCATAGAGCAGGCCTTCAGTCCAATTAGAGAGCAGTTATTATCCCCCAGAGCAGACATGCCACTATTGTACCAGTTCAGTCATTGGGCCTGTCTGGCCAATCTTGAGGCTTATAGTGTCCACTGTTTTCACTGATGATGACTTCTGTCTCCCATAGGGCTGCATGCAGTGCAGCTTTTTCCAGCTTTCAGTTGGCTGGTCTACAGGGAGAAGGTTTTCTGCTCAGCACCAGCTTGATTTCTCAGTGACCTTGCCATTCAGGCATGTGAAGTCTTCAGCAATAGGGTCTTACCATCTGTTTCTCAAGGGAAACCAAGAGCCTTGGCAATAGCCTGTAATGTTTTGGAGGCAACAGGACCTCCCTGGCCAACAACTCACTGGAAAGTATTCCATCCCTGACACTGAAAATCTTCCTTTATTTCTTGCTTCCTCTCTCCCTTCCTACCTCCCTCTATTCCCACATAGCCAGGTCTGGCCTCGAACCTGTCGTTTTCCTACCACAGACTCTAAAGTGGCTAAAGCACCTGACCAAAAGCAGCTGATTGGAGGAAAGGTAACCATGTCAGGTAATTTAAAGGCCTCCATGACACCATCTTTTTATTGCTCAGATGCAAAAGTCTCTTCTCCCTCTAACCCTGTAGCCCAGCCTTAATATGTTTTTGAGATCAGAATCAAAAAGAAGTTTCAAAGATGTTACCCATTTTTACATACTACGCTTAGAATTAGGTATCTTGCCAAGTAGCATCAGGGCTAAGGGCTCATTGAAATCTGGGTAAGATATAGCATTCTATCTTGTGTCCAATTCTCAGAAGCAATTTAGTCTCTGATGTGAACCAGCCCCTAATACTTGGGTATGAGGATGGAGGATGACCAGCCAGAGTCTCTGACTTCAAAGAGCTTATAGCCTATTTGGGGGAGAAACACATGAAAACAATCACAGTAATAAATATGAAATTTTGTGGTGATTTATATTCTGTAAGGGAATGGTGAATGGTGCTATGAGGTAGTGCAAAGAGAAACTGAGCATGTAGTTCAGTGACGTAACAAGAAACCTTAAGTCCAAGAAAGGAAAATTATTAATTAGGGGGAGAAAAGACATAGAAAAATCATCAGACTTGAGAACTACAGGAAAGACCTGATAGAAGGTACAAAAGGTGACACTAGATACCAGTGGGTTTGAAGTAGACTTGTTCTAGAATAGCTGGATTTCTGTTCCCACGAATGTCACAGGCTACCTGTGTTTCAGGAACCTTTAAGATGATCTTATGCCATCTCTTACCTAGTATAAGAATCTCAAGCTATATTTATTCACTGATTTAGAAAATATTTAGGAGCTTCCCTGGGCTCTGCATATATAGCAAGTAACAAAAGTCCATACCTGCCCAGGTCTTATAGACCAGAGAGAAGAAGCAAACAAAAACAAACTTAGTATACAAAGTATAGAGTTATGTCAAAAGCTGGAAGTACTATGAAAACAACCAAACAAGAACAAGGATGGGGTAGAAGATTCTGGAACATGCTGTTTATTTAAATGCAAAGTTCTAGAATGACCTCACTAGTATTCACCATATTTGATGGGCATAGCCCTGGTTTATGAAAGACTAACCTCTGGAACTTTCCTATTCAGAAGTGAGCAAACTGCTTTGAAGAGCAGAGCCTGGGAGGTGAGGGAGCTTACTCCTGACCCTTACCTCAGCAGTGGGAGAGCTACTTCTAGCAGCTGCCTGGAAATAAAGAAAATGGAAGAGAAGTTCAGTTTAACCCATTAGTAAACCTTCTGCATCTGCTGTCACCACTGCTCTGATGTTACTACAGCTGTGGCAAATAGGCACTCCTTGGCACTTTTAGTGAACAGCAAAAAAAAAAAAAAAAAAGATGATAATACATAAACAAGTAGCACATTGCTTGAGCAAAGAGTAAGAAACTTTTGACTTTGGATAATTCTGAAACTTTTGTTAAAGAAAGGGATCTAAAGCTAGAGAAATGGCATAGTGGTTAAGGCACATGCCTGCAAAGCCTAAGGACCCCAGTTTGACTCTCCAGGTCCCATGTATGCCAGATGCACATGGTGGTGTATGCGTCTGGAGTTTGTTTACAGTGGCTAGAGGCCCTGGCACTCCCATTCTCACTCTCTCTCTCCCTTTCTCTGTCTGAAAGAAAGAAAGAAAGGGAAGAAGAAGGAAGGAAGGAGGAAGAAAGCAAGGAAGGGATCTAAGGGCATGATCTGCTTGACCTGCTGATCTAGAACACATATATGCTCTGATCACATTAAGCCCACCTGTTGCCTTCAACAGATCTGTGCACCTATTATCACTGACCTGACTTCAGTGCTATGATCAGCAAGTCTTATGCATGTATGTTTGTTCTGAGTCAAGAGTTCAACCAGGCCTCTGAGGAAGGGAGCATATATTAAGATTAGTCAGCATCTCTGAACACTGCTTGTGAATGTTGGTCATCTGTGCTGTTCAAGCCAAAGGTACACAAAAACAGAGGAAACCTACTCACATTGCTTTAGGCAGGTGGATTATGCAGAAGATGAACTTTAGAGTAAGTTACAAGTAAAGAGTTTAGCATCAAACAGCACTAATATCACAAAAGCTATTAGTAAGATTCATAAGAAGTATTCCCAGTAGTTATTTCCCATAGTTCATTCCAACAGTTTTTTTTTTTTTTTTGGAGAGAGACAGAGAAAGAGAAGGAGAGGAAAACAGATAGAGATGGGTGCGCCAGCAGCCTCTTAGCTGCTGCGAATGAAATCCAGATGTGTGTGCCCCCTTGTGGTCAAGTGCAGCATTGCGCCCTTGCGTCACTTTGCATCTGGCTAAACGTGGGACCTGGAGATTGGAACCGGGTTCTTAGGTTTAGGAGGCAGATGCCTTAACCGCTAAGCCATCTCTCCAGTCCCACAGTTTATTCTTATAGTTCATTACCACAAGTATGAAGGTGACAGTTGGTAGAGACCTGAAACAAATAAGGGAGCAAGACATGTGGCTATCAGGAGGAAGAGTAGTCAAAGCAGAAGGAAGAACAAAAATAAAAACAGAGTTTTAGTGGTTGCTCAGCAGTGAAGGCATTTATCTGCAAAGCCTAACGACCTGAGTTCGATTCCCCACTAACAAATGGAAAGCCAGATGCACAAAGTGGTGCACACATCTGTAGAGTGCATTTGCATCAGCTTATTTTCTCTGTCTCTTCTCTCTCTCTCTCTACTTACCAATACATAAGTAAAAAAAATGGTAAAAGTAAAAACAAAAGCATTTGGACAGATGTCGGACATTTTCCCCCAGTTGCTCGTGTAGCACCCTCTGGCACTAGACTAGCTAACTGTCTGGGGACTGACCTTCTTTCCAGATTCTGGCCAGGTCTCTCCATGTTTGGTCTCACCCGTGTATGCTGTCTTCAACAGTAGGGTCTTACCATTAACCTTTGGTGGGTCATCAAGAACTCTGACAGAAGTCTGCTGTTTTGGGAAAACTTGTAGGTGCTCAAATCGACAGCTCATTGTAGAAGTTAACCCCGTGCTGGCATTGGGACTTATAAGTCTGCACCTAGGAAGGTGAGGGAGGAAAAAGATAGATAATATAAAAAAGAAAGTGAGTACAGAGAGGAGAGGGAAAGAGAGAGAGAGAGAAGAGAAAGAGAAGCAAGACAAGATTAAGGTTGGTCTTCATGTTGCTCTCTCCAGTTTCCTGTGTTCCCTTTGCGGGCCTGCTGGTTTAGCCTGTTGTTCAGAGTAAAGGGTTTTATAGTATCTTTTCCTTTTGGGTCCCAATTTGTATCCCCCCCCTTGTCCTCCCTCCCACCCTCTTGTTCCCTCCCACCCTTACCCTCCCTCCATCCCACCCTCCCTCTTGTTTGGGCCTCAGAGTGTTTATTAGGTTTGGCTAAATGTCAGGTGGATTCAGGTTAGGAGCGACAAATAAACGAGACCATGTGACGATTACCTTTGTGTGCTTGGGTGAGCTCACTGAGGATGATCTGTTCCATGTTTGACCATTTTTTTTTCAAATTTCCTTATTTCATCTTTCCTTACTGCTACATAGAATTCCATAGTATAGATATACCACATCTTTGTTATCCATTCATCAGTCCAAAAAACTTGCAGTCTAAGATACCCAGCAAGAAACAACCTGATGTAATGCTCAAACAAGTGCAGTAGTGGCAAACACCATGGTGGGTAACCAACTGCTCTTGATTTGGCTAATAGAACCACTCAGTGGAATGGAACTCATTGCTCGAACTGGGATATTAGTCAAAACCAGGTACAAAAAATGAGCTCAGTCTCCAAAATCAAGATACCACCAATTGTGGGCTAGAAGAGGGCCTACACATATAAAATTCCCTACAAAACATCTATGGTCATCCCTTCTATCTAGTACTAACTTCTCTCTCCATTGGAGAATTTGTTTATCTTTGTTCAGATGGATAACGAACCTGAAGGGAGAATCAGCTAATCACACGTCACCAGGGCCCCAGCTAAAACCATAGAACAATGCAGGGGAAGGGTAAGAAAACAGCATTCATGGTGATCACAGCACCAGAAAAAGGCTGAAGGAGATAAACACAGAGAACATCCAACTCCAACTAAGCCAGATATCCAGAGACACAGAGGCTCCCAAAACCTCATCACTGAAGCAGAACTAAAATGACCCCAATGTGGTTCGGGGAAATTCGCGGAAGAGGGGGCGGAAAGAATGTTAGAGTCACAAGTTGGGGCATTATGCACAGAGACTTGGCCTACCCCCCCAGAACTCTTGACTACCCCCACAATTCATGACCCACATTCCCCATTGATGAGGGTCCCTTTGGAAGAGGGAGGACAGGGAGGAGGACAATGGAGCCAATACTATGAATGTAAAATCAGAATAATATAAATAAAAATATATATTTTTAAAAAATTAAAATAAAATAAAAATAAAACAAAAACAGACCAGAAACAGATGGGTGTTGGTCATTCTAGGAGCAAAGGGGGATCAATGTGGTTGCTGCTGAGTAAAAAAAAAAAAAAAAGTGGGGCTAGAGAGATGGCTTAGTGGTTAAGGTACTTGCCTGCAAGCCTAAGGACCCAGGTTCAATTCTCCAGTACCCATGTTAGCCAGATGCACAAGATGGCACATGCAACTGGAGTTCGCTTGCAGTGGCTAGAGGCCCTTGTATGCCCATTCTCTCCCTCTCTGTTTTTTTTCTTTCCCTCTTTCTCAAAAAACTAAATATTTTCTTTTAGAAAAAAAAGGGAAAGGAGTAAGAAGAAACCAGAGCAGGAACAGGAAAGCAGTTGTGTTGTGTGCAGTCTTGTGAGACCTTTAAAAGACTTGGGCTTCTACTTTCAGAGAGAGAGGAAATTCACTGAGGGGATATACCCATGGAAGCCATAAAAGCAATGGCTTATATATACAATATAAGACACTAGAGATTGTATCTGGGAAAAAATGACTATCAAGGTAAGAAAAGAGATAGGAAGACCAGACAGAAGGCAAACAGTCTTCTCATGGTAACATGAGTAGAGGTGGTGAGAAGTAAGCATTCTAAACATGTCTGGAGGTACAGTTGATGACTCACTGACAGGCTGGATATGGGGTATGAGGTGAAGAAAAGAGACCATGAAGACTCCAAGGTTTAGGGCCCTAGCCACAGAACAATAGAAGTACCAGCTAGTGAAATGAAAACTGTGATGGAGAATATCTGTGGGAGACATAAATGAGTCTAGTTCTTCATCTTAAGGACAAGCTATCTCCCAGAAAGCTAGTTATAGACTGTGCATGTAGGTAGTGTTATGGGAGAAATTTCAGGGAAGAGACCTAAATGGGATATACATAATCAGGAATACAGGATGAAAATACCTAGGAAGATTAGGTACATAGGAAAGAAAAGACACCCAGGGGCTAAGCTCTAAAACAACTGTTGTTTAGGAAATCCAGTCCATTATGAATATACTTATTCCAAAAATGTTAGCCATCATTCATATTTCGGAAATGTGAGCTCAAGGAGTGAGACTATCTCATCACTCGAAGAATCTAGACCGATGTTGTGTTGTGCTTGAACTAGTAGCATATCATCCTAGTGACAATGGGCTACTTTTGAGCCTAAGTCTAGAGAGGCGCTGTGGGAATCCACCCTTGCTGGTAGGATCCTCCTGTAGGATGAAAGTCCATATAAAGGAAGCCAAGGCACAGAGCCTAGCAAGAGCCAGACAATTCCA
The DNA here is from genome assembly GCA_036365145.1 of Orientallactaga sibirica. Classification (NCBI taxonomy): domain Eukaryota; kingdom Metazoa; phylum Chordata; class Mammalia; order Rodentia; family Dipodidae; genus Orientallactaga; species Orientallactaga sibirica. The sequence continues at coordinate 52,674,173 of JAEOAD010000005.1, forward strand.
GGCATGAAAGGCCAGCCGAACCCAGCTAGCCACTGGCCATCTGAGGCTCTGACCATGCTTGTGTGAGGAATCCCGTCTGCATTGCCTGAACCCACCCAGCCCAGCACAGAACTAGCTACTTGATCCACAGTCTCATGAGAAATGGTACAATGGTAGGTGCTTCTAGCCACTAAGATTTGGAGTGATTTCCTATGTTTTAATAATTAACTGACTCAACCTTTCCCTCCAAACTCCATATTTCCAGGTCTCGTGATCTCATTGTAATTTACCCATGGTCATGTAAATAGCCCCAAAGTAAGAGCCATGGGGTGGGAAGGTATACTGGGAAGCATTGTCCTCCCACAAAGACTGATTGATGGATTCATGATCCCATAGTGATTACCCATACCCCACTAAAAAGAGCCCTCAGTAGAATGAGGGTAGTATAACCAATGGGAATATGACAAATTACAATATTTTCTGAATAAAAAAATTCTAGTGGTTCAGAGATGGCTAAGTGGATAAAGTACTTGCTGTAGAAGCCTGAGTTCCTGAGCTTAGATCTCCAGAACACACATAAAGGCAGAGGCTGTAGCACTTGTATCTGTAATCATAGCATGCCTAGGGTGAGAAGGGAGGAGGAGAATCACCTAGAAGCTTGTGGGCCAGGTAGCCTGGTGTTCACAGCGGTGAACAAAGAGATCTTGACTCAAAGATAACAAAAGGTGAAGAATGACATCCAAGTTATCCATTCCACACACATGCTGTGGCATACATACAGAAGTGTGCACATGCATGTGCATGCGCACGTGCACGCGCGCGCGCACACACACACACACACACACACACACTTCTGTGAATAAAAGGAAATACATATCACAGACTATTGGCCATTTAAGTCCACTTTTATTTTTCGCTATTTTTCAAATTATAAGCTTTCCTCTGATACTGACAACTTGACTTTTACCTTGGCCATTGTAGTTTAGTTAATCATTCATTATAACCCAGAATCCATGAAAGCTGTTAATTTTTTATTTTTATTTATTTAGTTGAGAGAGAGAGAGAAAGAGGCAGATAGAGAGAAGAAGAGTGCACCAGGGCCTTGGCCTGCTGCAAACGAACTCCAGACATATGTGCCACCTTGTACATCTGGCTTACATGGGTCCTTGGGAATCAAACCTGGTTCCTTTGGCTTTACAGGCAAGTTCCTTAACTGCTAAGCTATATCTCCAGCCTGAAAGCTATTAGTTTTAAGAGACTTCTCATCTGAGATATGTGAGTCAAGCAACATACACATAAATGTAAACTCTGACTTAGAAAATAAGCTCAAATTGTGTTATGAACCTAGAATAAAAGGAATAAAGCATGTACAAGTAACTTACATTTCCATAAAGAATCAATGTTCCTAATTTCAAGAAATCCAAAACATCTATCTAGTGCACTAATTGCCACACAACAAGTTCCTCCAGAGGCAGATCTAGTACATGTTTGGATGTATTTCTTCAGACACAAAACAGATAAATTGAAGGAGAAAGGGTGCATTCTCATAAGTTATCCTCCTCCTTTCTTACACACAGAAAAATCTGGGTGTGATTAGAATTGCTAAACAAAAAACAGGCTGTATAAGGATTCATGTCTTGAAGACCTAAGCATGAAAATCTATTTAGGCAACTACCTTTCTGAATGCCAAGATAAACAGGTTCTAAATACCCTATATAAATCTCAAAGCCATGAAAGAAAATAACCCCTAACTTTTTTTCTTTATTTGGCTCCAATTAAAGTTCAAGGCAGGGGATTTATAATCCTCATCTAAACAGAGCAGCTGCAATTTGTAGCCTGATATAAATAACCAGCTTCAGTGCTGTAAAAGGACAAGAAGGGTCAACTCCACATATTTATGGAGAAGGGAAGATGATACCAATATTCAATGTTCCAGCAAGATAATTTCTTGCAAAGAGGCCATAGTGGATCTTTGGCATTTTGCCTCCCCAGCATCCATTCCTGGTGCCTAATGTCACCGATATTTCCTCACTGAGAATTACTTCTCCCCCAATGTGTGCAGTGGCCATTTTCAATGATAGAAGGAAAAGGTCACACTCCCTATGGCTTCCCTGACAAAGCATAAGGCCTCAGCTCTGCTTGGTGGGCAGGTGAGGTGTTCCAGAAGTTACTAAGCCTCTTCTGCCTGCTGTATAAAGACGGACCTGGACACTCTAGACCATGTTTCAGGTGGCTTCTGAACAGGTTCCATCCAAAGGTAACTGTGAGGCAGGAGGAGGGATGAAGTGACTTGCTCCTTCTCCTGCCGACATCACCCAGCTGCTGCTCTCCACCATGGCATCCACAGCTCATTCCAAACACAACTAGTTTCTTTCTATCTTCTTTCCATAGCAGAACCATCCTTGTTTTACTCCCTCAGAGGTACAAACCAAGCACTACCCTCTCCTTAAAAGGTCTGAGACCCAGTCTTGCACAGTGACTTCCTGTCACTTCCTGAAACATCATCAGGGGCTTTGCTCCTAGCCTGCACATTCTGATCACACCACTGTCCTGTTTTCTGTCCCCAGGTGGCATAGCTTCCGCCCACAATTTCTGTATCTGTGGTGACCTCCATGTTTCATGTTCATTTTCACTGTTGCAGTTTCCAACTTATGTTTAACCTATCCGCATGTGAAAGTTCCTCTGTGAAAGTGACTGGCATGGTTCAATTTTTCTTACTGGCCCCTATCTGCTACAAATACTCTCACATAGGAAGTTGGCATCTGTATTGCTTAATAGGACAGGTATTGGTGGGAGGTTTTCAATGCAAGGTAAGCATGGCTGTAGTAAGGGTTTTCAGTAGGTGTTGGTATGAGAGAGCTACTACCATGCTTCCCCATCCAAAATCCTCCTTCTCTCTCTTAATTTTCTCCATTCTCATACCCAATCCCCCAGCTTCCTTTGAGATCTGTTAGCCCCCTGAAAAAAATACAAACCATGCTTGTGTTTAGTTTGTTTCTATTGCTTGTGAATAAGAAAACAAGCTAATAAATACTAAGGATTCACTCTACACCTATTAGTCTGTTCAGAAGACCTTGGGACAATTATACTCTGAGTACTTGAAGTTCAAGATATAAAAAAACCAACTAGAAAACCGCATCATAAGCTTCTGATGTTCTCCTATTCATACCACTCTGTCTCTCTCTCTCTCTCTCTCTCTCTCTCTCTCTCTCTCTCTCTCTCTCACACACACACACACACTCCTATCATTACCCACCTCATATTGTAAAAACCATCTATACATCACTTCTCATAGATGATTGCGCTCATTCTCCTTACTTATCAAGTTCAAAAACAGAGCGACAAGTCCAAGGTTTTTCATCAAGGAGTGAAAGCATCATAGTCATGACATAGGCCTCTGGCACTCAACCTTCTTTCCTACCACAGTCAGCTAGTTAGTCCACATCTCCAGCTTACAAAAGAAACTCTTCCCAAGCATCAAAGGAAGATGAAGATGTGGGATACAGTGGGCAATAAATGGAGGGATGTGTTATTCTGCTTATTACACAACTGTTTTGACCACAGGGAAATCCAGTCCCAAATGTGAACATCATAAAGAAAGGAAATCAGGCCACAACAAACATTTTTCTGAGACATCTAATAAAAAGCATGGAGTAGAGACAGGAGACATGGGTTCAATTCTCAGCTCTTCCATATTTATTATTTGACTTTGAACATATTACTATAAATAGTTACATTTCAATTTCTATAAACTAAAACAAAAACATATGCCCATTCTACTTTATAAAGTTATCTAAACCATCAAATATACTTGCACAAATGTGTGGACTAAGCACTGCTTTAGCAGCTGAGAACAGAGCAGTAAGCAAGACAAAATCTTCATATCTTAGTACTTGCATCTTAGTAGAGGGAGGTAGGCAGTATCCACATAAACTTATAAATAAATATGTAATTTCAGGAAATGGTAAGTGCCATAAGAAAATTAAGTGGAATGGTTTGATGGGGGGGGGTTGAAAGCCTTATTGAAGAGGTGGCATTTGAGCTGATTCTTTAGGGGCTTGAGAAAGGCACAAAGACCAGAAAGTGGGAGGAAATTTGTCTGGAAAAATAGAAGGATGTCCATGAAACTGGCCTGAGTGAACAATGGTGAGAGTGCTGCCAGGTAGAGACCAAACATGGCACTTCAGGCCATGAATGTGGGCATAGCTTCAGAATTGTTTTTCATTTTCTCTTCTGTAAGATAGTCTTAAGAAAACATAATGGGATTTTCTGTGACTGTGCATGCGTATATTGAAAGGTTCAGAGTGACCACTACCACACAAACCACTGTGAGGCAAAACGAAAGCTTTTATTCAGGAAAAGCATGAGCTGCCAGGACTGACTCAAGAGAGGAGCACAGTCAACCTGAGATTACAGATACTGGGTTTTATAGGGCTTTTCAGATGGGGGAAGGTGAGGAAGGGAAAAGGCTGAATAAGACAGGTTCCTTTAGGGGAGATGTAGGATAGCCAGGGTGTAACATCAGAAGAGTGACCAGGTGACTTAAGAGATAAGGGGACAGGAAACCATGATCTGAGGGCATTGTAGGCAAGAAAGAGATAATGGCTGGGCTGTTTCTTGAGGAATGTGGATAATCCTCTTCCTTATGTTTCTGTGGCCCTCCTGCTGTCCTTGGTGACCCCATTTTTGGGAGCCATCTGACCTAGCATTTCAGCCTTTTGTTACTGATAAGAGATGAAAGTCAATTTCTTTACACTGACCTTAGGAGTGATGAGTTCTCATGGGAGAGGCTGGATAATGCGGTTAATGGGTCTCCCTTCAGGGCAGGTGATGAGGAGGCAGTTCCGTGGTGGCTAGAGGTGGCAGAGTGGTGAGATCGATAGTGAGCACCCTCCATCAGTGCCAGTGTAGCATGTTGTTATGACTTGGTCCTGAACAAAACAGAGACTTCTCTTCTACCATCCCTGTATTGAGCTAGCTTTAGGGCAGTCACTGGTGATATCTGTTATAGAGAAGGTGATGGAGATGGGCTCTGTGCACCCCACGAGAGGACAAAAGAAAGAATTAAGAAGCTTGTTATCCTTGTCAATAGCTATGACACCAAAACGCCAGGCCCAAAGGGAGGATGAGCACTCAGAGGCGAGGGATAGAGGGCTTGGGGCAAGAGAGAAGAGGCAGAGGGGCATCAGTGTATTCAAGAGCAGCATTTGGGGATCAGGGGAAGAGTAGGAACATGAGAGAGTTTATGTTTGAGAGTACCCATTGGGGTGGCAGTGTACTTATCCCTGGATGAGGTAGGGTAAGGCCTAAGGAAGGAGGGGGCCTGAGGAATAGCTCTGATTCTGGCCAGGGCAAGTGGGAGGATCTGGGGTCAGAGTAGGTGAAGTTAATCAGGGACAGGCAGAGGCAGAAGGCATGAGTTAATGTTATAGTTTCGTATTGTAAGTCAGCATCAGATAGGGGAGCCCATTAGTCTTAATCATGGTTTATATTGTAGTTATATTTTTATTATTGGGTGATTAAGACCATTTAGGCTGCCAGAATTAACTGTATATTTTGGAAGTCAATAATGGTGCTGTAGGGGAGACTTTTAGGGACCTGTGAGGAGTTCTATGACTCTGAGCATTGTCATCTACTAGGATATGACAAGGTCATGCTGACCAAGTGGCCCTCCCTCTTTTGGGAAGCCTGGAGGACTGATTTTCCTCTGATGGGACTCTCCTGTTGCAGATACACTGACTTGGAGTTCATCTATGAGTCTCCATCTCCTCTCTGATCAAGAAGATAGGTAATTTACCAGAGGCTAGAAGTTAGCAAGTGTCCCATCATCTGTGGCCTTCTGATCTGGGAGTAGGAACCAAAATATTGGTTATCCTTTTAACTCCCATGTTTCCAGTTGATTTTAGCTTGTACATATGGTAATTAATCACTCAGAGAAACTGTACATAGCAAAACACATTAGTTAAAAAGCTGCAGAACATATCTGGTTAACAAAGCAGATCAGGTTAGATAATGGCACAATAGTTTAAAATCATTCTGATTAATATTTAAGTTTAACTGTCAGATGACAGTGTAAGCTATATCTGGGACATAGAAAGCATGCATGATCTACCTTTTAAATATCTGTCAGTTATAAGTATAGGCATCACATTTTAGTAGCCCTGAAAAAAATATGTTATCAATTATTTTTACCAATTACTTTAAACCAATTGATTTAATCTAGAAATTGTATGCCAGGAAAAGACAAGACACTATAAAAACTTAGCAGCTGTGTTTGAAAACAACTTTGGCTACTCTATATACCAATAAGTATCATTTATGCTCCAAACTGGAAGCTGAACAGCAATTTAAGATTATTTTTCTAGGGCAGGAAATGTGTCTTACATGCAATGAACTTAAGATATCAGAAATGAGACGGTTAATTAAGTGAAACCTTGACTGAGACTGATTATACATAACTTAAGAAGAAAATAAAACTTGGTTATTGTTGAGCTAAGCAAGCCCAATTTTAACATACATTAGAGATAATATAATAAACATAAAGTAATTTTTAATAAGTACCTTTTACCATTGAACAATTTTAAGGCTTAAATAAAGAAATATTTATGACTGTTATATGATGCTTAGACAAACTATATTAACATTGTTTGTATATAGTAGATTTCCCTAAGACATGGGAAGCTTTTTCAGTTTTTCTAAGAACAAGATTACAATAAGTCACCTTTTATAAGACTAAGATTATAACTTTAGTGATAATCACCCAGCAAGACCAGCATGAACAGGACAAGAACCATCTAAAAATTACATAGGTTTAGCCATGCATGATGATGTATGCTGACTGATTGCCAAAACATCATGTATTTTGTATAAACCAAATTACAATATTTTTAGATCTGGGAAAGTCTGATATTAACAAAAAAGTAGAGTTCACATATTTAAGGCACATGAAGCTACAGAGAGTAAACTATGAACAAAATATCTGCTAACAGAATTTAAAATAAACAAGAAATCTATATTATGTAGTAACATTTTGGAAGTAACACTTATGAAGACATGAAAAATTTTACAATTTTTAAAGCTCATCAGAATCAGGATACCGTTATATAACATTTATATATTTTTATGAGGAGAGTTAGTACTTTTAAAAGGTAAATAAGATGTCCATCCAATCTATAAGTCAGTTTCTGAAATTAATTCAGCTATATCTAATATACCCAAATAATAGAGGAATGGGACTAAACTGCCATGATCTAATGAAAAAAGGAGACAAGTCTCATGGAAAGAGAGGGAATGGGCATGCCGGGGTCATTTGCCACTGCAATCTCCAAATGCATGTTCCACTGTGTGCATCTGGCTTTGCAAACAATCACCTTTAAGTGCTGAACCAAAAAGAAATATTTTTAATCTACTCCAAATCAATTTTATAGAACTATAGCGAATTCCAAACATACACAGAATGTCATGACACAATCTATAACTACCCAAACCTTAACCAACTCTATAATTTTGTCTGTGGCACTTTGGTAAACTTGTTCAATAATGACATAAGTTAAATTTAAAGTATTAAAACCTATTGTTAGAGGAATTACATCTTCAATCACAATATAATTTTATTTTACTGCCCACCATGAAGAAAATAGTTTCTAAGAGTATGACAGATAAATACTGTTTAGTGTCTGAAAATGTGGTCTATTTAGTCTTATAAAATAGGCAAAGAGAGTAGATAATTCCTCTGAGATTTTTTTTTTTTTTTGAAGCAGGGTCTTGGAAATAATAACCATGACAGAATTAAATATTAATGAGTCAATTTTAACCTTAAGATTTAGTTAAAAGGTTGACAAATCGAGGAACTTATCTAACTAAATTCAATCTTTCATAACCATCATCATGACCAGATTAACATCAATGAGTTAAAGTGAAGTTTACAACCTGAATACCATAACAACCTGCTACCAGCCCGGACCACACTTTGTTAGTCTGACATAAGCCCTAGGCTAATAGTCATACTTTCACTTTACAATCTATATAATCACTCGTAACAATATTTAACATCCAACATTTAAAGTTTTCTCTCCAGTTTATCTTCTTTAGTCAGTTCATCTCATAACTACCAACAAAACTTTTATTGTCCTTACCATAAGACTTTTATTATGACCATTTTTTTCCTCAAAAGGCCTTTTGAAATAACTTTTTTATAAAAGAGTAGACCAGACTTGACTCATACTATCTATCTAGAATAAACATATAGACTTTATCATTTATTGATTTTGGAAGTTTGTTTCTTATAACTTTCCTGAAACACATTTTTAAAAAAAAACATGAAAGCAGATTCAAACATTATTAGAAATTTTCTTACAAATTCAGTTGCAAGCATGTCTAAATTTAAACATAAATCTTCAGACTGTTTTTCTGTCAGTAGTCCCGCAGAAGCATAGAGAGTTAAAGTAAACTTAAAACAGTTGCAAAGCCGGGCATAGTGGCACATGCCTTTAATACCAGCACTCAGGAAGCAGAGGTAGGAGGATCACCATGAGTTTGAGGCTACCCTGAGACTACATAGTTAATTCCAGGTCAGCCTGGACCAGAGTAAGACCTCAAAAAACCAAAATAATATATATATATATATATACTTATAAGAACTCCCCGTCTGCTCACAGCAACTTGGCATTCACCCATTATGCTGAGGCCAGGATCCTGAGATTTCCTGTGCCTGCAGCCCCCTGGCTCTGCAAGGCAGGGAAGCTAAGAAAGAGCCATTAGGGATTTTCCTGGGGCAGCATAAGCCAAAGAGAGATGTGTGTCTTGTCTCTCTGTCCCACAATGAGATTTGTGTGTTAGGTTCCCTCTTACTCTTAGGGACACCTGGCCATCTACAGATCAAGCCCTTCAGGGGAAGCACTAAGTAACACATTACAGGTACATCTGCCTGGACTGGCCCAGAACTTAAATTATTTTTGATCTACTTTTTGTCCCTGGGGATAACATAACAGGATAGCATAACTTCCCAATTATTTTTAGTGTTTCTTCTGGGGGACACTCAACAGGAAAAGTTGGCCATGCTGTCTAGTACAGTGGGCTTGGTGGAGAACATCCCCCACAATGAAATGGCACTGTTCAGAACAGAAATCATTCTACAGCCTTAGGGCTGTGAGCCACATATATACTCACACACACACATTCATTGCAAGTACAGTTTTCATATAGATTCCAGACAAGCATTGCCCCCTCATTCATTCATTCATTCATTCATTCAGAAGCTATGCATTCTCATTCTAAATTTCTATTCTATTTACAACTCCAGAGACAAATAACAAACCTTGTTAGTGGGAGCATGACAGAGCAGAGAGAAGGCCATGTATGCAGAGTACAAAATTTCAGACCATTTTCCTGTACGTTGGCAGAAGTTTCCTAAAGCAGTGAGAATTTGGACATCAAAATTACTATATTTAGGCCATTTGGACCCATTGTCTAGCTTATATTGTGGCCAGAGTTGTAGAGAAAGATCAGACAACAGGTTTGATGTCGTCCAAAAGTCATAGAGGCTTTAAGTTCTTCAGGAGACAGGGAAAGAGCAAAACATGGGTGAAAGGAACCAGGGCTTAAGCTGGGTTTACACAGAACACCAATATGACCCCCTGGCAGTTAGGGTGATCAGGGCCTGCACCTCCCACGTCAGCAGAGGCCGTACGGGTCACAACTGTCACCTTTGTAGCCTATTAGTGGACAAGATGGGCATTTGTGCTCCCAATGGCAAAAGCACCTGGCAGAGAAAGATGAAACCTCAGGAGGGAGGGGGAGAGGAGAGAGGAGGAGAGTGTCCCAAGATGGTGCAGCCGAACCAAAAGGCACCCCTTAGGGTGTGGTAGACCAGAGAGTGAAAGACCCAAGGTGTCGAGAGTGTGTCTTTCTTGAGACCTGGGGTTGGGGCACAGAAGCGGCTGAGGGCTGTAGCCTGGCATGCCGGCATGGCTTCCATGAGGAAGGATTAAACCTGAGGGCATGTCAACCCAAGAGGCATATTTACCAAAAGGGAGGAAGGAGATGAGAAGGGAAGAAGAGCGAGGCCAAATTGTGGTGGGTGTGAAGGCTGGCAGTGATGGTCCAAAGCCATCAGAGGGTAAATGGCAGCTCAGAGGTCTGTTCAGGGGAAAGGGGCTCTAGAAGCTTAAGAGGGCAGCTGGGAGCCTCCTATCTGAGTCAGGGCACCAGATATAAGGTTTGGGAGTGACCACAACCATGTAAACCACTCTGAGCAAAGATGAAAGCTTTTATTTGGGAAAAGCACAAGCTGCCAGGACTGCCTCTCAAGAGAGGAGCACAGCCAGCTTGAGTTTGCACATATTGGTCTTTATAGGGCTTTTCAGTTGGGGGAAGGTGAGGAAGGAAAAAAAAAAACTGAGTAAGAAAGGTTCCTTTAGGAAGGATCTAGGATAGCAAGGGTGTGACAACAAAACAGTGACCGGGTGACTTAGGAGATAAGGGAACAGAAAACCATGACCTGGGGGCATTGTAGGCAAGGAAGGGATAATGGCTGGGCAGTTTCTTGAGGAATGTGGATAATTCACTTCCTTATGTCTCTGTCAGCCTCCTGCTGTCCTTGGTGACTCCATTTTGGGGAGCCATCAGACCTAACATATATGTCACAAAGCCTTGGACAGAAAAGTATGGGTGACTGCTCACCAAAGGAGGCTCTTTGTGTATTGTGTCCACTCTTTCTGCCTATTCCCATCAGGGCTCTGTGGTCAGTGTCATCTTCCCAACAATCCTTTCCTAGCTTCCAAGCTGAGTTACAGTCCCCATTATTGTGTCCCTCACCACTTAGAACATAGCGTACCTTTTCCTGTTTTCAACCCTGCAAGCTTCAAAGCTGGCCAGCCAGGCAAAATATGCCAACTGATACAAGCGTGACATGTCTATTAGAAAGAAAACCAAATGCTCTCTGATTGTGTTCAAACCTACTCCCCAAGAAGGAATTCATCATCCCTGATACTGAAAACTTAGTCAAAAGTCTATGGCTAGGGCGGTCGTAATCTCTGGGGGGGAAGTTACTGCTGTTGTTTGGCTAAACAGATGTAGTATATGCCACCAAACTGCCCTCTAAATCTTTATGTTTAAGTTTATGTTTACCTTCATACATTCACTCCACCCTGGTTAGAGACACTTCTCTTCAGGTGGTGAAGACTACTGGGGAAACTCAAAACTCATCAAAGTGCTGAGGAAAAGTGATAGCGAAGTGTTCAGCACTGAAATGCATCTCTGCATCTCGATCACACCCTCCAAAGCTCAGAGACCATTGAGGAAGAGGTGGTAGAAACGCTGTTAGAGCCAAAGGATGGGACTGAGTGCTTTGGAATGCTGTCTTCCTGGCACAAAGTGACAGTTGCATTCATGTGGCTGATGCTACCTATACAAGACCTGCATAATATGAGGGCAAAAAAGTAATAATAATGACATCAAAATAGAAGAGGGACTATTTGTAAAGAAGAAGGGGTTCAAAGGAGGGAGGATATAGAAGAAGAATAAACCAAAGAGAGTGGTGAGAGGAGATTATGATCAGGATACATTGTGACTTTGCACAGAGGTGGTCAATAAATTTTTTTTTAATTAAAAGATTTTTTTTTTGTTTTCATATCTTCCCCTCTATTCTACTATGAGCTTTTTCACAGCAAATAATGTGTTTAACTCATGTTTACCCCTCAAGCACAGGGTCCAATATTGTTCACATAATAAATTCCCAGTGTGCTTGATAAATTCAACCATGAATTATTTCTGACTGTATACCAGCCTCTGATGGATGCTCTCTGGCTTGGGCACCTCATTAGCTATATGGGCAGAGTGGCCTTTGCTGGGGCTTCTTTTAGAAAGGTAGGAGAGAGTAAACATTACCATCCTGAGGACGAAATGGTTTTTATCTGGTATTGAAACTCAAAGCCTGCATATAATCTCACTGTTTTCAGATTTGTATGGCATTATCTGTCTGTGATAACCCAAAAAAAAAGGAATATGAAGGAAGAAAAGGAACCCTTTAAAGAGAAATTGAAAAGAAGTAATTCATGTTATCCCCAAAGAATGTTGGAAATGTGTTTAAAGTCAGACAGAAAGCAATTAAGTGCCATGACTAGTTGAGCCTTCTCAGTACTGATAGGTCTAACTACCAGATAATGTGTCCACAGATGTACAAGGAGAAGACATTGTCTGCTGGGAGGGACCTTACTTTACTTCTATAGACGTGTATGAGAACCAGGCTCACTGTATACTGCAGGACTCTGCATTCAGCTGACAGGCCTAGAAAGACCTCGGAGGACCTAAGTACTAGCAGCACATTGTGGCCCTCCTCCCCTTGGCCTTTCCCTTCTCTCTGCCCCCAGGCACAAGAGAACCCATGCCTTTGTTAGAGAAAAGCACTCTGATTTTTTTCACCCAAACATATGGAAATTGGTTGAAAAGGCAGGAAATGTATATCTCTACCTATTTACAGGAAACAATGTATCTTACTTCTGAAAAGGCATCACTCTCCAGGAGCCATTCATACACAAAGTAGAACACTTGGACAAGTGAATCAATTTAGAGTAAGTTGCCTTGCTCTGGTGCCCTCCCTTACAGAAGGGGAATGCAAAAATAGACTGTCATTCGCTCACCTGGGCCTGGGAGCAGCTTAGCTGTAATTCAACTGAGCTGATCAAATGTACTTCACAAATTGATTCTGTCTATCAGTAAGAAGCTCATTTAAATAAAGCAATTGATGCCAATTCAGGACAAAGACACTTGCTTTCTTTATTGCTCAACAAATACAACAGTCTTCATTACTAATGCTAAAGATTTTGAAAAAAAACAATAAAAAGAAGACAGACAAGGTATCAAGAAACAAACAGAGAATATCTTATGAGCATTTGACTTCCTGTGGCATCCCAAAGCCCAGTTATGTAGACATGACAAATCCTTCCTTTTTATTACCCTTCCCTATTCTGAGAACCGCACTGTTCTGGTACGCTCTTTTCATACTCCCTGGGAAATCCTAAATAAACCAACCCTGTATGATGGTCCATCTTTAGGGATTATCTGTGTTTGAGAGATGTATCATCTTTTAAAGTAGATGGCCAGCATTTGACTTATGTATTTATACTTATCTATAATTCTAAAGTTAGATTTGAATAACCTACTTATTGGAAGAAGGAAAACCTTTAAAAAAAATAAAATTGAATAAGTGCCCCAAACTGTTGTTAGTAATTACCGGTGTGGAACCAGTTTCCATATGTCACTTAGTCACTTCCACCTGCTCTCAGAAAACCTGTGCAATCATGGCTACTGACTTGAAAATTGACCTTGGAGAAATTCTCTTGATGCTCCCTCTTCCTCCTCTTTCAAGCTCTGCTTGCTCTATTTGAGACCCAGAGCTTTCATATCATTCCCCTACCCTTCTTTATTTGATGTTGATCAGCTCATGATCACACAATGAAATGTGTTCTTTGGCCCAGCAAGGCTGTCTGCTTATGCCACCTCCAGAGTCCAGCACTGAGTAGGACAGCTGCTCAAAAGTACTTGCCTGAGCCTCTCCTTTACCTATGTCCCTCTTCGGTACCATTCTATAATAAAGCAGGTCAGATCATCCAGTGTCAAACTTGAGGCCTTAGGATACTCTGAAGACTGTCCTGGAATTGGCTCACCCAGATTTCAAGAATAATAGAATTCATCACCAACATTGAGTAACCAGGATAGTTTTCCTTAACTTTTCTGATTTCTGGATTCTCTTTAGAGATTGGATAACATGGCAATCCTGCCACCCAATTCTTGCTCAGCATAAGTTTTTGGAGCTGGGTAGTACCTTCCCCCGTATATGGAAGATGCACTCTAACCCCAGTAGCCCTAAATTCCAGTGTGCTTCATTTATTTCCTTCTTGGTTAAAAACCTATATGAGTTTGGCCAGTGTCTACTTCACACATACAGAAAAAAATGGTATCTGAATTATAGATATTTAGAATATCTATCATCCTTAAGACTAGCATTTACTTTTTTGTCCAAAACCAAATTCAATGATGAATTTACTTTTGGAATCTCTCTAACTCAGTGGCTGGCTTGGCAATCCTAATTACCCAAGCTGGTTTCTCTAACTGTATCCCATCCCTTACTAAACTTCACATTTCCATCCCAGAAATATTTGAAATCTATATCCTCCTACCATTTCTGCAGTTCCTTTTTCTATTCCACTCCTCCTTTTCTTGACTTGTTCTCACTCTTTCTTCTTCAGATTCATCCTTCATTTTCTAATGAGTACATCAACTGTGTTTCTAGCATTCTTTTGTTCAAAACTTCCAAAATCTTCCCATTGCTACAGACATAATCTGAACTCCATTACTTCCACTGCTTTGCCCTGATAGTCATACAAGTTCTGTTCTTCCAGAGATCTCAATACAAACACACCAATCTTTGGTCTTCAACATAACCCTTAACTAGTTCACACTGAGTCTAATCTTTAAAGTAAATGAGCCCTTCCCTGACAATCAGAAGAAAGCACTACCCCACCTGCATGCATGCACTGTTAAAAAATAAAATAAAAATAAATAAAGCCCTGGAGAAAGAAGGAGCACTTCCACATGACTTTCCTGCTATCATGGTGGCACTGCAGCTATGGTGACTCAAGGAGGGTAAAGCAACTTCCTGAGGTAAAAGAGCCTTCCCCAGACCTTTTGAATCGTGCCAAGCAGGTGCTGATTTTGTCTGAGCAAAGCCAGCCATGTGTGAGCTTGAATATCATTAATTTCTCTGATCTCAGAATCCCTTGGGATTCAATTTGAAGATTTCCACTGAGAAAGAAAAATTGTAGTTTATTTTTTACTTTCAGAAAATAGAAAAGGCTAATGTGCATTTTAGAAGTCATACTAGTTATATCTTGATTTATAGGTATTGTGGTTAGTTTTAACAAATTATTAAGCACATAGAAAGCTTTTACAATTGACTGAGGAAAATGTTGTTTCATACCTCCCATCCCTTGCTAAGCTTTCTATTTCTGTTAATGGGCTTAAAACTAATTAGAGTAAATTAATTCCTCAGAATAATAACAATTGCCAGGGAGTCACATGCTAACACTTTATTCTTGGATACTCACACTTCCTGGGGGTTGGGAAGCAATTACAACTTCTTAATGATCTATGGAAAGAAAGGAGACTGGATCTGTCTCAATTATGTTTTATTTATTTGTTTCAGAAACTTTTAATGAATTAAGGGAAAACTTATGCATCTCAATAAAAAGTGATTACCCTTTCTGAACTATACTCCCTTGTTGGTCATAAGAGGCTCCTTGGGCTGGCTTTATGATATGTGGGACAGTGAGAAAGCACCAAAGGACATTATGATGAGTAATGTCTGTTATTTATTCATGAACGTTTTTCATTTATCTTTACCATTTGCAGAAGACTTGGGTTCTACCAGCATATGCAACTCTCAGACAGATGTCTGCCTCACCTATTTGCAAGGACACAAGTGGAGTAGGCTGAGCCACTCCAAACAGATGAGGGGACCCAGTCATGAGCTCTTCCACTTGTTGCTCTCTAACACAGTTTAAACCATGTATAGCTTATGTGTACTCCTTATAGCCCAAACATCTTTGGGAAGACAATGATAGGTGGAGCCAAAAGCAAAGCACTCCCAATGTCTAAAGACACTGTCATGCCAATTCACTCTCAATTTCTCTCCTGAGTATATTTTTTGCTTTTCCTTTTACATCTGGAGACATTGCCAACCACACCATCCCTTACCACCCCACATCACACTTAGTATATTAGCTACATACTAGTCTCAGCTTCCCATCTCACTTCTATGCCCTCTCATTATAAACTGAGTTATTTTCTTCTTATAACATCAAGTTCTTATCATCACCACTGTCATCATTAA
The DNA here is from genome assembly GCA_036365145.1 of Orientallactaga sibirica. Lineage (NCBI taxonomy): Eukaryota > Metazoa > Chordata > Mammalia > Rodentia > Dipodidae > Orientallactaga > Orientallactaga sibirica. The sequence continues at coordinate 52,690,041 of JAEOAD010000005.1, forward strand.
ACATATATTATCATAACTACAGTATCAGCCTGAATTTAATTGCAAGAAAGAGAAATGAAGTACCTAATTTAAGCAGAAAATGTTTATGGGTGATTTTGATAATCAGCATGAAATCCAGAGACTCACACCTAAAACTTTAGAGCTAGGAATCCCTCCTCAAGGAAGGACTGAGGTGTCCACATATCCTACTGCTGAGTTGAGACTGGTATGCATATTAGCATTTTTGAGACAAGATTATGGCTGCTTCTCCCAAAGTCCTGAGAACCACCACCTTCACTCACTCCAGAAGCATGTGCAGCTGCTGCCATCAGCACCATTCTGCCCAGAAAGGGCTACCTGGCTACCACTTACTTGTATGTGTGACTTAAAGTCTGCACCAGGTGTATTCAATTAACAATGCTGCAGGCAAGTAGCCATACATTTGCTTCATGGGGAGCTGGCCTTGCCAGCCTCTAAACTGGACTTTGACTCATAAAGCAGGAGAGTCTCAAACAATGGATAGAGGCTTGGATGAAAGGTAGCCAAAAACAATGACTCTTTGTTTATTAGAATTTACTTATCAACTACTGCACACCAGAATTTAAATTCATTATCTTCACAATATCTCTATAAAATAACATTTTGTCCATTATTTAAAATCCTGAATGTAGAAGATCAAGGTAAAAATCAAGTCAGCTCAACCTGGGGGTTTGGGGCTTATATAATTCAAACAAAAACTCCATGAGATTAAAAACTTTTTGTCACATGCAAAAACAATTCTCTAATGTCTTTGGTTATTGCTGTCTCTGATCAGGCATTCAGAGACAGAGCCAGCAGTCTGAATTCATGGGCTCAAAGGATGTTAAAACTCAGCATCACACTTTCTTTTGGCACCATGCTTTGTTCCCTGACAGATTATTATGCCTGAAATAAAAATATTCTCTCCTGTGCTGGAGAGATGGCTTAGCAGTTAAGGAGCTTGCCTGCAAAGCCTAAGTACCCAAGTTAAACTCCCTAGAATCCATGTAAGCCAGATGCACATGGTGACACATGTGTCTTGAATTTGTTTGAAGTGACTAGAGGCCCTGGCATGCCCATTCTTTCTCTCTCTCTCCCTCTCTTTCTCTCTAGTAAATAAACAAATAAATAATAAAATCTTCCCTTTTTCATCATAACTCTTCATACAAGCCAGACAAGTCACATACCATTATCTGAAGCAATTATTAAAGCCAAAGTGATTAAAATGTTCGTTTGGCCAAGACTATGTTACATGATCTATTGTGTGAACCTTTTATGAGGAGATGTGAACAAACATCTACTCACCCCCGATAGGTCACTAATGACAGAAACAAAGAAAGATCCTACACAAGTGTAGCTTGGTGATTCAATAAGCTTATTTGAGGTTACATACTGCAGCAGGAAAAACTTACAGGCACTTACACTGCTATAATGGTGTAATTTCCTCTTTCTCTGGCAAGGGTTAAGTGTTATTACATACTCAGAGGAAAGAGGGATCTCGTCAGCCCTCCTACCCCATAATGGAATGTTAATGAGCCCAATATTGTGCTGGTCTCCTATGGCAGTCATAGCTGCTGACAGTCAAGAAAGCAACTGCTCTGAGTCATAGTCAGAGGACAGCACTGTAGAACATGGTCATAGGGACTTTAAAGAAAAGGAAACTGAAAACATATTTCAGTTACCTTCTCAGTGATGGGAAAAAACACCCAACCAGAGCAGATTATGGGAGAGAAAGGTATATTTTAATTTACAGCCTCATCATTGTGAGAAAGCATGCCCAAAACAACCCAATGTCACATTTTGTCACATCAGCTGGGAAGCCGCAAGAGCAAGCTAACTCAGAACACCCAGTGGGCTAGACTAATAAACCTCCAAGTCCACTTCCAGTGACACACCTCCTCCAGCAAGGTTCCAACTCCCAAAGGATCCACCAGTTAGGGATCAAGTATGAGCCTTAATCACAAACTCTTGAGGCTGTGGGGTACATACTACATTCAAACCACCACAGCATGTAAGCCAAAACAGAGGAGTCCAAATCTGATTCTGAGGATCCTTCACCATTAATGACAAATGGCACTAGAAAGGTACAAATCAATACATAGCCACCATGCAGAGCACAGTTCTGCATTGCACAGGATTTTCAGCTTGGCAAGGCGCTTAAACACCAATTCCCATTCCCTTCTTTCAGTCTTCAAGGGTGCCATCTGAGCAACATGACCTCCTCTTTACATAACAGAGAGCTAACAATCAAAGAGGGTGAGTGGTTCTCCAGGCACACCTGCAGAAACAGTATCTATGGTAAGACTTAAAGCTGGAGATTGTTTGGTCCAGTGCACTTTCTCATGGGCCCTGTAAAGCTATGAAAACACAAGTGGGTGGGGGACAAACAGAGCTCACAAGAGCAAACAGTCTTTGAACTGAGGCACCTGTGTTCAGGTTACACTTGAATTATGAAATATTTTACTTTCCTCAAAATAACCTAAATAATTAACTTATATCACATTAACTAAAGCAACATCTTACTATGTTCAGCATTCTCTAACACAGTGCTGATTACTGCCTTTCGTATTCTATTTTGAAGATGATGCTGGGTGTATTACTATATCCTCTGTGTAATAAATTTGACATTTCAAATGCCAACAAATGGCTAGAAATTGGGCCCCTGAGACTAATAGCCTAGCAGCATTCACATGTAATTATTTCATTCAATTATTTAATTTTGTTGGCCATAAAAGTTATACTGAGTGAAAAGACGATGGTGAACCTGTGATTCAAAAAGTAGGCATTAGCATAAGCACTGGGTTCAGGAATTTTCTTTTCAATGGTGGCACAGAATTCCCCATGGCTGAAACAAATTTAGATGTTTTGCTCTGTGTGACATAAATTGCTGTATACATGTTTCAAGTGAGCCCCCACACTGTCACTGTTATCATTGTTCCATAGCTCTGATTGCCTGCCTCTTGAGTCATGGATTCTAAATGAATGATTTTCCCTGGTTATTTACATAATCCCTGCTCTTCACAATTAAAAGTGTGTGATCCTGCCAGTTAAAGTGGGCAAAGTGATCATTTTACACCCACCCCACACACACTCCTTTGACAGACTACGGGAATAAAACTCAAACACATGCAGTGATACATAACTAGACAATGTGAGAGGGTTATCTGAGTCATGCACCATACTCTTTCCATTTCCAAGTGTTCATTTCTCCATACATTTTATATTACTTCTGAGGGCCCTCGTGTGGCAAGAATTGCATTATGTGTAACAATCCCAGTGTTCTACCATAGAGATGAAGGATCCCTTTCAAGCAGTATATATTCTGATGAGAAACAGCAAAAAATAAATAAACAAATTCACAATATGAGAAGTTCCACTTTGAATGACTGGAAATATGGCTCAACCACTAAAGTGCTTACCACACAAGCCTGAGGACCTGGGTTTGGATCTCCAGCACCCACATGAAACCTGGGCATAGCCAAGCATGCAACACAGCACTAGGGAAATGGAGACAGGAGGATCCCTGGGGCTTCCTGGCCAGCTAGTCTAGACACCTAGATGAATTCCAGGTTTAGAAAGAGACCCTTTATCAAAAATATGGTGGAGAGAGTGCTGAGGAGATAACGCATGGATTAAAGGTTCTTGCTTGCAAAGCCTGTCAGCCCAGGTTTAATCTCCCAGCCACCAATGTAAAGCCTGTCACAAAAAGTGGCACAACATCTGGCATTCTGTTTGCAGTGGCAAGAGACCGTGGAGCAAACACACACACACACACACACACACACACACACACAAATAAATAAACAAACAAACATTAAAAATTAGAGAGGGGTTGAAAAGGACATTTGACTTTGAGCTCTGGCCTCCATACACACCCACCCACACAAATACACATGGATAGATCACAAACTAAATAAATAAATTTAAACAAAGGAGTTCTGCTTTGAGACAAAAGAACTAAAAAGAAGATGATACGACAGAACATGATCCATGTGGGAAAGCAAGGATGGTTCAGAGAAGGTAGTCCAGAAAGGAATCTTGGAAGACTAATGGTTAAGCTGGGAACTGGACCATGAGAAAGTTCTATCCTCAGAAAGTGTCAGGGTAAGGGTACTAGAAATTTCAAGAATAAATGTCCTGCCCATCAACATCCTATCATAGAGTAGGGAGGAGCTCATGAGGCCACATCCCTCCCAGATGATCCATTCACAAGAAATGGCTGGTGGAGGAGGGAGAGCCATTTTCTTCAGTGGTAGAGCCACTGGAAGGTGTTGCTCCTGTAAACTGTAAACACCTCACTGGATCATTAAAAAAGAAAAAGGAAGATGAAAGGGGAAGAGGGACTAGTTGGGATGAGGAAGAGGATCATTGAGAATGGGAGGGGAACATGCAAGAGTAATGGGAGAGAAATGTGCTCAAAATCATTATATATATGAATTAAAATATTATAATGAAATCCATTATGTATAATTAGTATATGATAGCAACATTGTTTAAAAAATAAAAATAAATGCCCTAGTATACATAATAGAGTGGGATACCTTAGGAACTATGAAAGTCCTGGTTGATGGTTTTCAGAATACAGCTTGAGGCGTTCAGGAGATGACTCAGTAGATAAGAACACTTGCTGCATAAGCATAAGAACCTGGGTTTAATTCTCAGCAGCCACATAAAAAGCAAGTTATGGTCATGCATGTCTGCAACTCTAGCACTGGAGGGCAAGTGGGCAGATCAACTAGCCTGACTGAAAACCACCCATCTTCAAGTTTGTTGGGAGCACCTGTCTCAAGGCAATAATGAGAAAGAGCACCCCTCTGGTCTTTGCGTGTGTGCACACAGGGCGCATGCACTTGCATACACGTGCATACACCATAACACACATTTACCCCAAATGCTATACCACACACATATACCAAATTATAGAAGATATAGTCTGATTATATCTTTTACTATACTGCAAGTTGCTGATGGATGAGCCATAGGAAAGAAAGGAAGGAAGAGATCTGTGACTCTAATATACAGCACATTATGAAGCCCATCCCTGTTGTTTCTGTCAATTGACATGGGAAAGTCAGCAACAGGAGTAAGTTGAGATCACATTGGGAACCAGGAACCTATTTTTAAAATATATATATATTTAGAGAGAGAGAGACAGAGAGGGAGAGGCAGAGAGAGAGAGAGAGAGAGAGAGAGAGAATGGGCGCACCAGCAACCTCTCAGCTGGTGTGAACGAACTCTAGGTGTGTGTGCCCCCTTGTGGTCAAGTGTGGCATTGCGCCCTTGCGTCACTTTGCATCTGGCTAAACATGGGACCTGGAGATTGGAACTGGCATTCTTAGGCTTAGTGGGCAGGCGCCTTAACCACTAAGCCATCTCTCCAGCCCTTAAAATATATTTTTATTATTTTATTTATTTGAAAAAAAGAGAGAAAGGACACATCAGGGGCTCTTGCCACTGCAAATGAACACCAGACACATGCACCACTTTTATGTGGATACTGAAGAACTGAACTCAGGCCAACAGGTGTGCAAGCAAGAACCTTTACCTGCTAGGCCATCTCTTCAGCCAGGAACCCACTTTTTGACATGCAAAGTTTGAGACTCCTAAAAGATAATCAAAAGATCAAAAAGGTAGTAGGTTGTACAGAGTGAAGCCAGAGAGAGATCTCACCCTTCTTGAGTTTTCACTGGTGGATGGGCTTTTTTGTTTTGTTTTGTTTTGTTTTGTTTTTTTTGTTTGTTTTGTTTTTTCTTTCTTTCTTTCTTTCTTTCTTTCTTTCTTTCTTTCTTTTTTTTTTTTTTTTTTTTTTTTTTGAGATAGGGTCTCACTCTGGACCAGGCTGACCTGGAATTAACCATGTAGTCTCAGGGTGGCCTTGAACTCATGGCGATCCTCCTACCTCTGCCTCCCGAGTGCTGGGATTAAAGGCGTGCACCACCACGCCCGGCTTGGATGGGCTTTTTGAGGCTATGAACGTGGGCTGTAACCCAGCTGCCTCTGATTTACTCCTAACTGTGTGACTTTATCATACCTCCTGAATCACAGTTTTCTCTTCTGTAAGTAGGAGAACATTGTACTGTGGCTATATGGTTGTTGGGAAGATTAAACTTAGACACAGTGTGTTGCTTGTCATGATGCCTAACACACATTAAAAGCTGAAGAAACATTCACCATCACCAGTCACCAATGCAGGCTGTTGCTCTCAGTTTCTTAGAGTGCTGTATTTGAAAGAGTTCACAGTTACAATTGACAAAAACCTAACTCAAACTCACTTACACAGAGTGGAATATATTGGATTGTGTAACTGATAAGGTCCAGGCCAGGGCAAGCGGGCAGCTGAGGAGTAGACGCACCAGGGGCATGCTAGAGATCACTGCGCCCTGCTTGCCTTCTCTGCTGCCTTCACCGTCAGGCTGACTCTGACTTGCAGCAACACAATGGCCATCAGCAGCTTCCAAATCCTACTGGTTCTGATAGTTCCAGTTAAAACTCTGTGGCTCAAATAAAAAATAAATAAATTTTATAAAAGAGAGAAAATCAAACATTGGGCTAGGAGCATCACAAAACAAACAACAACAACAACCAAAAAATCCAACTCTGTGTGCCTGAGCTTCATCACCTGATTCCTGTGGCCAGTGTGGCCACAGAGGAGGAAGAGAAGAATTTTCAGCCTCTCAAACTCAGAGTGTGGAATGGGTATTTTTCTAATGAAAATCAGTGATTTCTGAAGATGCTAAAAGGAAGACGGTGCTAAGTTTAATGAATGACCCACTGGAAGGTGCTAAAATAGATAATAAGTACTTTGGGATAACAGCTAAGCCACACATCCTTAGGAGGTTAGGGAAACTCACAAGATGCAACCAACTCAACTAAAATGAACACAGGAAATAATTTTATACAATTGAAGTTCAGAATCATTAAAGTAGCTGTCCTTGTCTTAGTTCTCCTACTTTTGGAGAGCCGTTTTGAAGACACTGTATTTATAAAGCCATTGGTAATTAGGAATTGAATGCTGGCTGTGAGATACTGATGATGGGGATATCTTCCTGTTGACCTGAAGACCATTTTGTATGCTACTTACACCTGATTGTTTTTCCTGCTTCTTTTAATGTGAAACACTAAGGGTCTTGAAACCATTTTTGCTACTTCCCTCTCCTTCATCTGTCACATGTACTCAACTGCAGAGTCCTGCCAAGGTTCCTCCTTAATTACCTATCACACACAAACACATCATTGCATCTTCACCATTGACTCCAGCCCAAGCCAACATCATTTCTCTCATACTACTGCAATAGAAATCTAGATCCAGGCATATATTTTAGAAAAACAAATTAGATATGTTAGTCTACTGTTTACCTCTGTCCAATGGCTTGGTCCACACTCTGAAGGCCCCATTAGCTCCCAGTATTTCCCCTTTACCACAGTGATCATTAGAATTCATCACGCCTTCACAAGCATGTAAATGCCCAAGTAAATTCAGTACCTGGAACGTGACCTGAGATGCTTTTCTAGTTGGATATGTTTGATTTGTGGAATGAATACATGGATTTTGACACTGTTCTGCTCCCCTCTGGATAGAGCCGATTGCTGTTTCAGGGTAGGCTCATTTGCAAATGCCTAAAAATAAAAATGAAATCCAAACAGAATGTTCCTTGTCAGAATGAAGCCACTGAGAAAGAGCAGTTTAAAAATCTGATCCTGAGCAAAAGAACATGGAAACCTAATACTCCTTAAATAGCTGCTTAAATACAGTCATCAATCAAAAGTCGTGTCTCTGTGGATCTTCATCACATTGGGACCTACAGAAAATGCACAACCCCTCCTTGCAAAGCTCACAGAGCAGTCCTTGCAAAGAGTATACAGGAACTGGGGATTTAGACACCATGAGCTCAGGAAATTATAGTCCTATTGTCAATGAGAGGCAATCACTGAGGCCACCCAGCTGAATGCCATTTCTGATAACATCTTGGCCATTGAAAAAATATTAGCCAAAGGCCATGATAGCAAAGCTGCTTAGCCAGCACTTTTCAGCACAAGGAGAAGCAACAGTCTACTTGCAGCAGTTCATCAGAAACTGTCTAAAAGAGCCATCAGTTACTGAGGCTATGCAGTGTCTTGCAGGGAACTCTGAACAACACAGAAAACTCAGAACATGACCTCAAAATCCAAACTCAGATCAAAGATTAAATATTAATGTGGCTCCAACTTCCCCGCTGCTTTAAATACTGAATTCAGTTCATTGTTTGTTTTGTTGGATGGTTTTATCAGACTGCATCCTGTCAAACAAGATGCATAAAAGATGTGATGCTAGAGATGAAAATATACTGAAGGACACAATCACAAACAGCTGGAAAGAGCGTTCTGCAAGTCAGTGTAATGAAGGGAGGTGCTGGCAGTAGCATGGGGAGACTCTCATCAGTCACGTGGGCCCAATTCTATAAAATGCACTAGGTCAAAAAGCACTCAAGGAGCTGGAGAGATGTCTCAATGGTTGGAAGAACTTGCTTGCAAAGCCTGCCATCCTAGGTTGGCCCAGGTTTGATTCCCCAGTACCCATGTAAAGACAGATTTATGCAGTCCAATTGCAGCCAGCCACACTCTTGTTATGCCCATTCTCAGTATTTTCTCTCTTCTCTCTCTCTCTCCATATATATGAATGTATGTATGTATATATGTGTGTGTGTGTGTGTGTGTATATATATATATATATATATATATATATATATATAGAGAGAGAGAGAGAGAGAGAGAGAGAGAGATCTATATATGCAAATAAAAATATTTTTAAAAAATTTACAATGCACTATGAGGGCAGCAGCAATGGTGGCAATAAATCCTGTGATCAGTAACCATCAACAAAGTACATTCACATCTCCCCTCTGATTTAACTTGTAGAGTGCATTAGGGAGAGGAGGAGGACTAGACATGCCTTGAATCACTTAATTTGGCCTCAGAGACTTAACTGGGTTTCCAATTCTCAAAATGTTATGTCTTGACTTCAAAGGTATTCATTATTTCTCATACCCCAGCTGACAGAACTTCTTTCCTATTGTTTCTTTGGTACTTCTCCACCGCTGTTCTAAGCCTCACACCAAAGTGCCATCCACATGACACAGAAACTCACACATCCATGACCTCAGCTCTTATGCCTTCTAATTCTGTCTCTCAAAGGCTCCAGTTCCACTTCTTCCAGAAATGTTTTTCTGGATAGTGGGCCTCACTTATTATTTGTTTTCTGAACAGTTAGATACTGTACTTGGAAGACTGTACCCATCACGTGTCCTTAAATATTGCTGTAAATGGCTTGATGCTGTCATATGTGTTGCTTTTGCTTTGTAAACTAGAAAACTTCAGGACAGAGGCAATATCTCACATTTCCTCATTATCCCCCTAAGGGCTTCATTTTTTACTGAGTTCACAATAATGCTGAACGTACTCACTCTTTGATTAATTCCTCTTCTTTCTATCATGGGTATGTGTGGAGAAACACCTTAGGGGGACAGATTTAAATCTGTGGGGGTTGATAACACACAATTTTAGGACTAAGTTCCAATCATTCCCTTGACAACTGCCTGCATAATATCCCCTTCATTATTCTTTAAAGTCAGTTTACATTTGAATGCAACTTTAGAACATTGGACAGCTCCCAAGAGTAAAATTATCAGCAAAAATAAGTCCCCACTTTAAGACTACAGGGAAGAAGCACACTATTTGGGGTAGGTAAGGGGACAGGCAAACAACGAGCAATGATTAGTCCTAAAACAGCTCCAGCTGGAAAAGCAATTCCCAGATTGGACTGCTAGCCTGTGTCCTGGCTATTCTGGATTCCCTACGACCATAACAAATTCATCAGCAGCTTTCTGAATGAATAAAGAAATGAATCTTGCCACCTGCATGCTTAGTGCTCTAATTTGTTCATCTACCTTGGCACTCTCAGACATTGTTCTGAGTGGTCTCCCAACACTAACTTTGCCCCAAGCAATCACATTCCCTTTTGTTGCAATTCCTTGGTTTCTCCTTCACTGTCAAGTCCACAGCCACCACTATGGTTTATATGAACATTCCTGATCTATACCTACTGACTTCTCCCACCTCTTCCCTCTCCAACCCCCTTTTACACTGATGCTTCAACCAGCTTAGATTCATTTATTTATTGCTACTTGCATTTCATCTAAGTTTTAACACATAAATTTTTACCCAGAATACTACCCATGTCAAAATCTTCAACATAATAACTTTTATTCTTTGGACCTCATTTTGGATTGCTTCTCTTCCTCTAGCTATTCTAACTCCACTTCCCAATGAGGTACCTGATTTTTGTTCTCTAATGTATATTGTAATGTTTCCCCTGTGGCACAGATCACATTAGGTATAATGTCATGATTTCTTGTGTGTATCCCCTCAAGACTGAGTCTCCTTTCAGTTAGAGTCGCTATTACTAAAATCCAAGCACTGGATTTTTAAAAGGCTATGTTTCTGTCTGTGGTGCTGCTAGAGCCTAGTATATTTCATAGCCCATAATATAGATGTTTAGTAAGCCATGGAAGAGGGAAGGAAGGATAGAAGAAAGGAAAGGGAAAAAAAACAAGCAGAGAAATCTGTTACCAGCTTCAGATGTGATCTGATGACAATCTTATCCTATGAGTTGGTGGAACCAAGGTGGTCTGTTAGTACATTCCAAAATTACTTACCTACTCATCAACAAACACAGAAGTGAGCAGTGAATGGCCCTTAAGGAGGCTAAAGATAGCCCAAGATCATTTGGCTCCAGATCTGCAACATGGCACAATCATGGCTCTAAGTAGTCAATCAGGTTTGTGGAATCTTTAGCATAGGCACTGTGAGGATTTTGTTTATGTTATTTCTTTCATTTGTTTGCTGGGAATTTCAGTTCTTAAAGTTCTTCATAATTTTATTGATTCTATATATTGCAATTATTTGACAATTACTCTGTAATAAGCATTTATTTCCTTTATTATCTGTTAATAAATGTAATCACAATTCAAATTGTACCTTTTGCTTATGAAATCCAATTAGCAAACAGATTACCTTAGAATCAAGTAAAGAAATTGGTCAGATCATCAAAGCAGGAGGAAGAATTCAATGGAGCATGCATGTGACTTGTTATGGGGTTGTATTTCAGCTCTGAAGGTCCTTGGGAAAGAGGCAGTAAATGCTATCATCCCTGGGGTGCTGGGAACAAAAGCAGTATATTCCATGTTCACAGTGGAAATGAAAAGCTGTGTGCTCCATGGGTCACACTGGGAACTAGAAGCATTGTGCTCCGTGTTCAAACTGGGAATGAGAAGCAGTGTTATATATGGCTTATGCTGGGAACAAGAAGTGGTGTGCTCTGTGGTTCACACTGGGAACTAGAAGCAGTGGAAATGAGGAACAGTGTGCTCAATGGTTAACACTGGGAACAAGAAGCACTGTTATCTATGGCTCATACTAAGAACAAGAAGTGGTGTGCTCTGTGGTTCACACTGGGAACTAGAAGCAGTGGAAATGAGGAACAGTGTGCTCAATGGTTAACACTGGGAACAAGAAGCACTGTTATCTATGGCTCATACTAAGAACAAGAAGTGGTGTGCTCTGTGGTTCACACTGGGAACAAAATGTGGTATGTTCCCAGCTTCACACTGGGAGCAAGAAACAGTGCTCCATGTTCACACTGGGAATGAGAACCAGTGTGTTTGTGGTACATACCAGGAATGAGAAGTGCGAACTCCATGGTTCACACTGATCTTCCCCTTGGGACAAGCAGAACAAGTCACAGGAGGTAAAGGAAGAAAGGGTACCAGGTGCTTATAAGGAGTATCTCAAACATAAGATCCTAGAATTCTTGAGGACTCAATTTGGACAAGATACAATTTCCAATTTACACATCTTTCATCTGTATTTCTCTAGATGACACACAACCACTACAATGTTGGAAGTACTAGAAATGCTATAACTGTCTAGTTAACTTTAAAAAAACAAGACGTTTATCTTCAACTGGTTTACTTCTTAAAATGAACCAGAAAAATTGTGTATAACGTTGTATTAGTGGAGTCATTTGAATGTATGTCCCCCATAGACTCAGGTGTTTTATTAAAGTTTGTAACTTGGATTTCCAACCACCTGGTTGAAAAGAGGTTCACTGAGGGCAGATCCTGGGGTGCCGCTCTGAGGTGTATTTCAGGGCATATCTTATTTCCAGCCTAAAGGGATGCAGAGTGGTCTGAACTTTGCTGGGTCCCACTATTTAGCTGCCAGGTTTGTACTAGATGCTTTTGGTTTAAATGGGCTGTTTGGTTGTTTTTCTCTGCTTGGATGTATGGAAGCAGCTTCTTCCACCACTGATGGAACTTCCCCCTGGATCTGTAAGCTTCACATAAATCCCTTCCTTTCCTAAACTGTGCCTGATTTGTAAGTTCATCCAAGCAATGTGGAGTTGTCTACAAGAAGTAGAAAAAGTTTTATATGCATATGTGTGGGTGTTTCCTTTCCCAATAAAATTTATTCTCCTACATAAATTTATCATTTACTATGTACTAATTACAATTGTTAACAATGTAAGACTATTTAATTAGCAATTTAAGTCGGAGGCACATATTATTTTAATACTTTTTTTCTTTTTTTTCCCATGGCCGGCTACAGAGGGCCAACGCCTCCCAGGCTGAGGAGCGGCCCCCCAGTCCCCGAGGCTTCCCCGCCCGGCCGCCAGCCCCCCAAGAAACCTTGTCCCCTGCTTGGGGGAGGGGAGGAGGGGGAGGGGGAGGGGGAGGGGGAGGGGAGGAGGGGGGGAGGGGAGGGGGAGGGGGGGGGGGAGGGGAGAGGGGGGAGAGGGGAGGGGGGAGGGCCGCTCACCGCAGGGGCCGGGCTCCGCTACTTCTCCGGGCCAGGAAGACAGAAGAGCCAGAAGACGACTGGGAGAAAGTGGGGGAAGACAGGGAGAGCGAGCAGCAGTCACCCCTCGAGGCGCCTTCTGTCAGGGGAAAGAGGAGAGCACCGAAAAGGCCGAGGACAAGAGCTGCGTCCACCCCGGGAAACTCTTCTTTAAAAATCAATATATTTTTTATATTTTATTATTTATTTATTTATTTATTTGAGAGAGAGATACAGAAATAGGCAGGCAGAGAGAGATAGAGAATGGGCGCGCCAGGGCCTCCAGCCACTGCAAACAAACTCCAGATGCTTGCGCCCCCTTGTGCTTCTGGCTTACATGGGTCCTAGAGAATCAAGCCTCGAACCCGGGTCCTTAGGCTTCACAGGCAAGCGCTTAACCGCTAAGCCATTTCTCTAGCCCCCAATATATTTATTTTTTATACAGAAAAATTTCTCCCTTCTCTTATTACCAATACATATTTCTGAATTTAAATATTTTTATTCTAAAATGTACCATGTATAACAGAAAATGTTCCACCTTCCCTAAAAATCTTCTAAATGCATGCTCTCTCTTTTTTATTATCTGTAACTTCCTAAGTGTAATTAGTAAAAACAATTAAGTAATGTATCTTGCGGTTCTAAAAAAATCTTAGTGTAGCAATCCAAAATGACCAAGAGTTATCACAGTTCAAGTTAGGCAGTGGGACCACCACAACCATATTGTAATCCCTCATGTTTTTCATGCCTCTTGGCTATTATCCATCAGGATGAACCAGCCATTTCAATGAAGAACTTACACATTTTGGCTTGCTCATACTGCCATGGTACACACCAGACCATCACTACAGATCACCCTCTGTTACTATAATGATATGGCTGAATATGGTGATGCATGCCCTTAATCCCAGTACTCGGGAGGCAAAAGTAGGGGGATTGCTGTGAGTTTGAGGCCAACCTGAGACTACATGGTAAATTCCAGGTCAGCCTGTCCTAGAGTGAGACCTTACCTCAAAAAAAAAAAATTAAAAAGATATAGAAATGTATTTTTAGTGGATTGATTCCAAATAAATTATCTTCGACCCTATCAGCATATAAATAAATCTCTGATACAAAAAAATTGATTTGTATTGGAACACAATCTTATTAGTTTTCACAGTTGGCTTCCTTTTCTGACTTTTCTTCCTCTGACACACCTGATCCTGGCCATAGATTTAACCTGACGTACCTGATCCTAGCCATTGATCCAACCTGTTGCACTCAAGCCTGTCATATATCCAACCTGACACAACAGAACCTGGCCATCAGTCTAACCTTTTATACTCAGTCCTGGCCATAGATCCAATCTGATAAATGTTTATTTTCCACCTTCTTTTCACTGAGACTCTGCTAGGCATTTTATGAAATCATTCATTTTTTCACTAAAATATTTTGTTCTAGCTTTTTAAATTAATTAATTTACTTTTAACAGATTATACTCTTTTTCCCTCTATCCTCTTCCTGTTTTCCCCCTCCTCAGTGGAGTTATGGGATTCACTGCAGGTTTCTGAAGGCCTCAGTCAATCCCAGTGGGATAGTGGGGGTATCAAGCCTCAAAGTATTTCCACCCATTTTGTGACTCTTAAAATCTTTCTGCCCCTCTTCTGCAATGTTCCCTGAGCCATGGCAGGGCTGTTGGAAGTCTGATTTAGTGTTGAGTTCTTTGTACCTCTGGTACATTTCTAATAGGTTTTGTTTCATCACCATGTTTACTGAAAATTTTTGAACACCTGTTCCATACCTCTTTAAATTCATAATCACATATAAAATAGCATTGTTTATTTTATATATGAGTAAATTGTGGTTATATCAAAACTAAAAGTATAACAAGAATTTATCATATGTTAAGTCCACAGCTAATGCTCTCTATCACAAGGTCCTGTCTTCTAAGTTTAGGCTGGTAGCAACTCTGCGGTATAATAGAAAAAATGAATAATGAATCTTTCTTCAAATAAACTCATGCAGAGATATGTTACTATCTCACAAGTAGAAATCTGCTATTTTAATTGTGCAATGATTAATTTTAATAAGTACATAACTCTTAAAACTGGAAAGTAAACTGTTAAGTTATTTTTATTGTAATATGAGTGACTTTCCCGATATTTTTAAGATAGAAATTGATAAGAAGAGATAACAAGAGTTTTGGGTACATGATTATCAGTAAAATAGCACATTCTAAGTCAGAGCACAAGAAAAGAATTTTTGGTAAGTGTGAAAAGTCAATTTTTAACATTTCAATCAGACCTCACATTACCCTCTCTTTTATTCCATACTTGGCAAGAGATTGGTATGTAGGTAGTAAAACACAATATGTGTTTGAGATTAATTGATCCAAAGCCTTTATATACTGATCGTTGACTGTACATCTTTGGAAAAGATATTTAACCTCCAAGGGAAGAATAGTACTGCTATGGTTTTAATCTTTAAGTGTCACCAACAGGCTCATGATTTGAGTATTCAGTCCTCACTAGTTTCGTGGCTATGGAGCCTTTAGGAGGTAGGTCCTGACTAGCAAAAGGTTTCCAGCCACAGACCTTTGAGAGCTGTGCCTGCCGTAGTTCAAGTCCCCTGGAGCTCTGTGCTTCTTGTCTGCTGCCATGTAAGTCAGTGATGTAGCCTCCCTCCACCATGGACTAAGCCAGTCCTTTCACACAGTGATGAACTGAAATCCCACTGAAACCATGAGCCAAAATATTTCTTCCCTTAAATGGTTTGCTAACAATGCAAATGTAACAAACACAGTACTTATCCCACTGGATGGTCTTGAAGATAATTAGAGTATTATTAAATACTTGCTACCCATAAATTACACAAAAGTGACAGCAGTTACTACAACATGTACAAATATAGTTAGGAGTACTGTGAGATGAATTCAGAATTGCTCAAAGGACTGCCTCCCACATTTTTAACTGCCTATGGTTAGATTATGTACATGACTGGTCCACCCAGTGATCTATGAGCAGAAGCTCAGAAATTAATTATACAGCCAGAGTAAGAAATAAACTTTAGTATGGAAAGCCAGTGAGATTTGGGGAGCTAATTAATTACCATAGCACAACTTGGTCAAACCTGACTTACACATAATGAATGACTGTTGCCTAGATTATCTTCTATAGCAGTATCCTTCAGACTCCATTCATAGCCATGCCCACTGTAGCATTACTACCAGTGACTGAATGATTACTAATGGACACCTGGTACTGCTTATGGGTGTCATTCATTCACTTTCTAAAAGTGAGTATCTACTCTATGCCATACAAAACTATATGACATAGCCTTACTTAATGTTATCACTTTACTGCAATAAACTCATTTTACTACAGAGCAGCTGATAAAATATCAGGCTCTACGAATATCCCAGAAGGCTGAAATAATAATCCAAACTGATATTGCAAAGCTTATTTTGTATAAATGTCAAGTCTTATACATAGCTTGAAAGAGTTAAATTTCCAAATATTGTAGTGTACATGAAAAATTCTAAATTTTACTACCATATCAGTAGTTATTGATACAAATAGTCATTTAGCCTTACATTAAAATGTGCCTTACATGAGCAATACCAATCTCATTTCACTATGCTGGCTAAAACACTTTTTGGTACAGGAATATACTTTATTTCCCTGAGAATAATTGGAATTTTCCTGAGAATAATTCAAACAATGTGCTAAAATGTCATTTGCCCTTTCAGCTCTGCTCTCTATCCTTGCCCACCTGCTCTGTGTCCAAGGATCCTGATGAATTTGCAAGCTGGTTTTGAGTGGCTTTGTGCACCAGGAGGCCCTAATCAGAGTGTAGATGGCAGGGAGAGAGCAAACCAGCAGCACTTACTTCCTGGCTCTTCCCTGTGACTTCACTGTGAGCTGGCCACATACCTTCCTCCCTACTAAAGATGGCATTCCACACAGAGTTTCTTTGATTTCCAGCAGCTTCCCTCCTCACCTGACTCCCAGATCACCCAAACAGGGAGGTTTCCCACTATGACAACCCTAGGAAATTTAACAGCCTTTGGTAGATCTTGAAAAGTTTCCCGGACCTTAGTAAATAGTGAGTTCCCCTCAGTTACAGTCTGTGCCTTCTGTTTCCTACCAAGCCACCAATGGATATAAATTTGGCAAAACTTCACAGTAGAAGGAAAGAAGAAAAGTATGGAGGAAGGAAGGGAAGGGGAAGAAGAAATGAAGGAAAGAACGTGACTTGAGATTTTTGTTGTGTTGTTTTGTTTTGATTTTTGTTTTTCAAGATAGGGTCTCACTCTAGCCCAGGCTGACCTGGAATTCACTCTGTATTCTCAGGGTGGCCTTGAACTCACAGCGATCCTCCTACCTCTGCCTTCCAAGTGCTGGGATTAAAGGCATGCGCCACCATGCCTTGCTTGACTTCGGATTTTTGTTGAGTAATTTTTGTTGAACAATTTTTGTTGAACAATTTTTGTTGAATAATGAATGTGAACATAAAAAAATTAACTTTTTTCTTGTTTGCAGTGGAATTTATGTTATAAATTCATTTCTAAGCCTTTCTTTATTTTAAATTAAAACTAGAATTCTTTTCGTGGAATTCATCAACAAAATTTTATGTTATTTCCATATAACAACCTTCATTTTGTTAAGCTTTTCTTCCACAACCACAAATACTTTGTTAAAAAAAAAAAAACAATTTTGATGACATTTTCAACTTTCAGAAGAATTTTTCCTATCAAATCATTCTATTTGAAGCTGATAATGACTGTGCTTTACCTTTCCTGATTTATGATTGATAAGATCCTGGCACATACTCCTTTTACAAGACATTCCCATGAGATAGTAGCAGTAACAGTCATCAACCTTAATTTTTAATTAACATCATAAGATTATATATCTCTCACATAATTTTCTGTTTAGTTTCACAATTAATTCACCATTTTATGGTATTAGATCTATGTCTAGCTGTTAGGCACATTGAATATGAGTAACAGTAAAAAGAAAATGTTAGGTCTTCTTCATGTCTATAACCTCAGCACTCAAAAGGCTAAGGCAGGAGGATTGCTCTAAGTTTGCTGCCAGTTTGGGCTATATAGTGAGTTTGAGAATAAGACTCTGTTTTAAATAAAGAAAAATAAAAGAAGAGAAAAGAAGAAAGAGAATAAATCATGATTTATAGAAAGAAATGAGATTCCGGAGTGGCAGTGAGGTGGGGGGACAAACCAGCTGAAGGTCAGCTGCCAGCAAGGCCATGGACCATACGAGACTGGGCTGATGGGGGAAGTAGGCACCCAGTCTAGAAACGATTCAAGAGTGGCTGCCTGGGAGGGAACAAACAAATGGAAGGTCAGCTGTGAGCAGGGCTATGCACCATTGTGAAATTGGGTTGAGTATGGTGTTATGCACCAAGGCTAGACACCACTACGGGGGAATGCTGGTGAGAGAGCAAGCCACAAGAACGTCAGTAGTGAGCAACCAACCAACTTGGGTTCTACTTCTCACATCTCCCTTGCAAAACCTCATCCTACAAAAAATAACTGAAGAATTGAATTTAAGCAAGAGATAGAAATGATGAAAAAAAATATAACAGAAAACAGAAATGTAATAACCCTCTTGGAAGGTTCCCAAGAAAGCGTCACCAACAGAATAGACCACATGGAGGACAGAATTTCAGAATGCAAGGATAAAACAGGAGGATTAGAACAGGACTCCAAGAACATTGTCATTAAAAAAAAAAATGTGTGAAGCCCTAACCACCCACCTAAAGACACTGGAGAAACAAGAATCCAACCTAAAAAGCTACAGATAGAAAGAAATAATTAATATTAGAGCAAAAATTGATAAATTGGAAACTAAAAAAAAAAACAATTAAGAAAATTAATGGAACAAAGAGCTGGTTCTTTGTAAAGATAAATAACATTGATAAACCCCTGGCCAATTTGATCATGTGGAAAAAAAAAAAGGATGCTTCAAATTAACAAAATTAGAAATGAAAAAGGAGAGATCACAACAGATTGAAGTGAAATTGGAAGAATCATCAGGACTTATTTCAAAAATCTCTACCCCACAAAACTGGATAACATGGAGGAAATATATGAATTTGTGGACACATACCACCTACCAAAGCTAAACTCAGAGCAGATTAATCCCCTAAACAAACCTAGCACACCCATAGAGCTTTAGAAGGTAATCAAACACTTCCCCAAACACAAGAGTCCAAAGTCAGATGGCTTCTCAGCTGAATTCTATCAAACCTTCATGGAAGAACTAAAACCAATTTTTCTCAAACTGTCCCACACAATTGGAGAATAGGGAATGATCCCCAACTCCTTCTATGAAGCTAGCATCACCCCAATTCCAAAACCAGGCAGAGATGCTGCAAAAAAAAAAAAAAAAAAAAAAAAAAACTATAGGCCTATTTCCCTGATGAACATAGATGCAAAGATCCTTAACAAAATCCTTGCAAACTGAATTCTACAGCACATCAAAAGCATTATCCACTTAGATCAAGTAGGCTTCATCCCTGGAATGCAGGGATGGGTCAACATATGGAAATCTGTCAATTTAATACACCACATAAATAAGCTTAAACACAAAAGCAACATGATCATTTCAATAGATGAAAAAAAGGCCTTTGACAAAATACAACATCACTTTGTGATCAAAACATTGGAGAGAATAGCCATGGATGGTTTATATCGCAACATAATAAAGGCTATATATAAAGCTCCTAAAGCCCAAGTAATACTTAATGGGGAGAGACTGAAGGAATTCCCACTGAGATCAGGAATAAGACAGCAGTATCCACTCTCTCATCTGCTCTTCAACATTGTACTGGAAGTCCTAGCTCAAGCAATACAACAGGAGAAAGAAACAAAAGGCATTAAAATTGGAAAGGAAGAAGTTAAGGTAGCCCTGTTCACACATGACAAGATTCTATACATAAGTGACCTGAGAACCTCCATCACAAAACTCTTAAAGGAGGGTAACTCCTTCATCAAAGTAGCAGGATACAAAATCAATTCACAGAAACCAGTAGCTTTTCTATATGCAAAAGACAAAGATACAGAAAAAGAAATAAGTGACATAGTCCCATTTTTGATAGCAAAAAAAATATCTTGGGATAACATTAACCAAGGAAGTGAAAGATCTTTACAAGAAAACATAGAATAGTCAAGGAAGAAATTGAGGAGGACTTGAGGAAATGGAAAGACCTCCCATGCTCTGGATAGGCAGAATTAACATTGTGAATATGGCAATCTTACCAAAAGCAATATATAGATTTAATGCAATACCAATAAAAATCTCAACATCTCTCTTCACAGAGATAGAAAAAATGATCTCAAAATTCATATGGAATGGCAGAAGGCCTCAGATATCCAAGCATATCCTCAGCAAAAGAAACATCTCTGGAGGCATCACCATACTTGATCTAAAGCTATACTACAAAGCCATAGTAATAAAAACAACATGGTACTGGAATAAAAACAGGATTATAGACCAATGGTACAGAATTAAGGACCCAGACTTTGGGTCAAGTAAGTATAGCTACTTGATATTTGACAAAATCCCTAACAATATAGACTGGAAAAAAGACAGTGTCTTCAACAAATGGTGCTGGACAAACTGGATATTTATATGCAGGAAAATGCAACTTGATCCACACATTTCTCCATGAACAAAAATCAAGTCCAAATGGATCAAAGACCTCCAATATAAGACCAGATACTCTGCTACTACTGGAAGAAAAAGTAGACGAAAGTTTCCATGATATAGGAGTGGGAAAAGACTTCCTGAACAAAATCCCAGTGCTCAGGATATTAATCACTGGGATCTCTATTAACCATTGGGATCTCAAGAACCTTAAAAGCTTTTTTCACAGAAAAACATACAATAAGCAGAGCCAATAGATTACCCACAGAATGGGAGAAAATTTTCACAGAATACACATCAGACAGAGGTCTAATTTCTAAAATCTACAAAGAACTCAAAAACCTAAGCAATAAAAACTCAAACAACCCACTCACAAAATGTGGTAGAGAACTACACAGGGAGTACTCAGAGGAAGAAATGTAAATGGAAAACACACTCTTAAGAAAATATTCAACATCCCTAATCATCAGGGAAATGCAAATTAAAACAACTCTGAGATTCCTCCTTATCCCAGTATGGATAGCAAACATTAAAAAAAATCCAATGACAACAAATGCTGGTGAAATTGTGGAGAAATAGGAACCCTCATTCACTGTTGGAGGGAATGTAAGCTGGTACAACCACTATGGAAAGCAATATGGAGACTCCTAAAAATGATGAGTATGGAGGTACCAACAGACCCAATTATTCCCTAACTGGGCATTTACCCTAAAAGCTCCAAACCTCAGATCAGAGAGCTTTGCTCAACCATGTTTATAGCTGCTCAATTCATCATAGCTAAGAGCTGGAATCAACCCAGATGTCCATCATTAGATGAATGGATAACTAAGATGTGGTATATCTATACGATGGAAATCTACACAGCAATAAGGAAACATGACACAATGCAATTTGAAGAAAAATGATCAAACTTGGAACAGATCATCCTCAGTGAACTCACCCAATCACAGAAAGATTGCCAATTGGTCTCACTCGTCTTTGGCTCCTAACCTAAATTAGCTCAAGATGCTGGCACACCTAATAAACATCTCAAGGATGGAACAATAGGGATGGTTGGGCAGGAGGGGAGAAAAAACTGGATCCAAATGGAAATGATACCGTAAAATCCTATATTCTGAAAGACATAATAAAAGGTCAAACCTGCATCAGGTCCTTAGAAGGAACACCTGAATCATAGGGACCTGGAGAGGGTATGATGAAGACTAACCTCAATCTTCTCATGTTTGTCTCTCACACAGTCCCTCTTCTTTCTCTTTCTCTTTCATATTACCTACATTTTTCTTCCTTCTTTTCCCTTGGCACTGACCTGTAACTCCCAGTAACAGCAAGTTGTTAACATCCACAATAACCTGTTGATCAGTAAGACCTACAAGGTTTCCCAAAAGAAGACAGATTTCTGTCAGAGTACTTGATGACCCACCAAAAGTTAATGGTAAGACCCTACTGTGGAGGACACAATATGCTGTTGGGATAGAACATGGAGTGACCTGGCTGTAATCTGGAGTAGAGTCAGTCCCCAGACAGTTAGCTTGTATAGAGTCAGAAGGTGTTACATGAGCAACTTGGGGCAAATGAACACTTCTGTTCAAGCAACTCGTGGTCTCAGCTACTCAGCAGCAATCAATCCGACATGATGCTCACACAAGTGCAATAGTGGCACACATCCATTGTGGGTTACCAACTGCTCTTTATTTGGCTAATGGATACACTCAGTGAAACAGAACCCATACGTGGAAAGGGGAAACAAGCAAGAACCATATCCAAAAACAAGCCCACTCTCCAATGTCAAAGTCCCACCAATACTGGGATAGAAGAGGACCTAAAACTATTAACTTGTCTCTAAAATAATAATGGTTATCCATGTATCGTGCACTGACCTCACTCTCTGGTGGAGAATTTGCTTCTCTTTTATAGATGGACACAGAACCTGAGGAGAAACTTAGCCCATCACACTTCACCAGGGCACCAGCTGAAGCCATACAGTTATTGGGGAAATGAGCAAGAGTGCCGCTTTCTTGGTGAACCTGGTATCAGCACAAGGGTGAAGGTGATAGACACAGAGAACATTCAACTCCTACCAAATCAGATATCCAGAGACACAGCCTTCCATGACCTCATCACTGAAATAGACCTAAAATGTATCCAACATGGTTCAGGGAAATTCACGGAAGTTGGGGCAGAAAGATTGTTAAAGCCATAAGTTGGGAGATTATGCACAGTGACATTGCCTGTCCCCTAACTGATGGCTACTCCCACAACACAAGACACACAAACTGAGGGGATATGATGGAGATTATTGGAGTTCTAAAGTGGAATGGGGGGAGGGGAAGGAAATATAATATGTTTTTTGTATGTAAGTATAGAAGGTGTCAATAAATTTTTTTTTTAAGACACACAAATCCCATGGGGGGAAGACAGTAAGAAAGCTAACGATGGTACCATCATGGTTGTATACACACTATATACATAACTAATGGGAAAAAAAAAAAACACTATGAGATTCCACCATGCCCCAGTAAGGATATCAAACATTAAAAAATCAAATTAAAACAAATACTGTGTGGATGTGGAGATATAGGAACCCTCATTCACTGTTGGTAGGAATGAAAGATGGTACAACCACTATAGAAAGCATTATGGAGACTCCTAAAAAGTTTGACTATAGGGTTACCAACAGACCCAGTTATTCCCTTACTTGGCATTTACCCTAAAAGCTCCAGGCATCAGTTCAGAGAGATTTTCTAAACCATGTTCATAGCTGCTCAATTCATAATAGCTAACAACTAGAATCAACCCAGATGCCCATCATTAGACGAATGGATCTACATGGTGGAATTCTACTCAGCATTAAGGAAAAATGTCACAATGAAATTTGAAGAAAAATAGTTGAACTTGGAATAGATCATTCTCATGAATTCACCCAATCACAAAAAGACAATCGTCACATGGTCTCACTCATCTGTGGCTCCTAACCTGGATTGGCCTGAAATGCTGACATACCTAATAGGCATCTTGAGGACCAGACAAAGGGAGGGTGGAGAAGGAGGGAAGGGTAAAGGGGGGGAGGCGACACATAACTGGACCCAAGTGGAACTAGTACCATAAAATTCTATATCGTGAAAGACAGACTAAAAAGTTGAAATTTCATCAGGTCCTTAGAGGGAATACCTGAATCAAAGGGCCTTGGAGAGGGTATGATGAAGACTAACCTTCATCTTCTGTTTCTGTCTCTCTTTCTCCCTCTTCTCTCCCTTCTCTCTTTCTCTTTTATATTACCTATCGTGTTCTTCTTTCTTTTCCCTTGGCACTGACCTATAATTCCCAATACTAGCATGTAGTTAATCATAAGACCCTCCTGCTGAGGACACCATACTCTGTTGGTACAGAACAGGGAAAGACCTGGCTGGAATCTGGAGGAGAGTCAGTCCCCAGACGGTTAGGTTGTCTAGTGCCACAAGGTGCTACATGAGCTACTGGGGGAAATGGCCAACATCTGTCCAAACAACTCATGGTCAGCAGGAAATAACTTGATGTGATGCTCACAAGTGCAATAGTGGCACACAGCCATGGAGGGTAACCAACTGATTTGGTATGGCTAACAGATCCACTCAGTAGAATGCAACTCAAAGCTGGAACTGGGAAACAAGTCAGAACCATACCCAAAAAATGAGCCTACTCTCCAATATCAGGCCCCCACATTTCATGGGCTACAAGAGGGCCTACACCTATTAAATTCTCTCTAAATAGTGGTTATCCCATTTACCTGGTGCTGACTTCACTCTCCATTGGAGAATTTGCTTCCCTTTTTCAGATGGATGCCAAATCTGAGGGCAAGATCAGCCTATAGCACCTTACCAGGGCCCCAGCTGAAACCATAGAGTAACAGGGAAATGGGCAAGAGTGCAGCTTTCTTGGTGAACCTGACACCAGCACAAGGCTGAAGGAGATACACACAGAAAACACCCAACTCCTACTAATCCAGATATCCAGAGACACAGAGGCTCCCAAGACCTCATCACTGAAGTAGAACGAAAAGGAACCCAACATGGCTCAGGGAAACTTGCAGAAGAGGGAGTAGAAAGATTGTTAGAGCCACAAGTTGGGTCATTATGGACAGAGGCATCGCCTCTTTTCCATAACACATGGATACCCCCACAATGCACAACCCACATTCCCCAATGAGGAGGGTTCCTACAGAAGAAGGAAGACAGGGAGGAGGCTAACAATGGTACCAACATGACTGTATTTATCTTATGTACATAACATAAAAAATCTAACATATAATATATGATTCTATGGAGTTTAAATACATGAGTAAGGCAATAAAAAATTCTCTGAAAAGTTAAAATGTGTAATTTAATTTCTATCTTATTTAAATACTGATTGGTAGTTAAACCACTCAGTAAAATAATCTAAGCCTACCTTTTCCCTTGACAGCATAAAGTAAAACATTCTGGTAGAAGAACTGGGGGGAGGGGGTGGTCCAGATAATATTTTCTTTTTTTACTATATATATTTTTTATTTATTTTAATTTTACATTCATGTTGGTGCCTTTGGTAGCCACTTCATTGTCCTCCCCCTCCAAAGGGACCCTCCTCATTAGGGAATGTGGGTTATGCATTATGGGGGAAGAGACAATGTCTCTGTGCATAATGACCCAACTTTTAGCTCTAACACTCTTTTCACCCCCTCTTCTGAGAATTTCCCTGAGCCATGTTGGGTTCATTTTAGTTCTACTTCAGTGATGAGGTCTTGGGAGCCTCTGTGTCTCTGGATATCTGGTTTAGTAGGAGTTGAGTGTTCTCTGTGTCTATCTTCTTCAGCCTTGTGCTGATGTCAGGTTCACCAAGAAAGCTGCACTCTTGCCCATTTCCCATTACTCTATGGATTCAGCTCAGGCCCTGGTGAGGTGCGATAGGCTGATCCTGCCCTCAGATTTGGCATCAATCTGAAAAAGAGAAGCAAATTCTCCAATGGAGATAGAAGTCACCATCAGATAAATGGGATGACCATGGTTATTTTAGAAATAATTTTATATGCTTAGGCCCTCTTATAGCCTGCAATCGGTAGGAGCATGATATTGGAGAATGGGCTAATTTTTTGGACATGGTTTTGACTTGTTTCCCAGTTCCAGCTATGAATTCCATTCCACTGAGTGGACCTGTTAGCCAAATCAAGAGCAGTTGGTTACCCACCATGGCTGGGTGCCACTATTGCACTTGTTTGAGCATCACATCAGGTTGTTTACTGCTGAGTAGCTTAGACAACGAGTTGTTTGGACAGATGTTGGTCATTTTCCCCCAGTCGCTCATGTAGCACCCTCTGACATTAGACAAGCTAACTGTCTGGGGACTGACCCTCTTCCAGATTCCAGCCAGGTCACTCCATGGTCTGTCCCAACAGCATATGGTGTCTTTGGCAGTAGGGTCTTACCATTAACCTTTGGTGGGTCATCAAGAACTCTGACAGAAATCTGTCTTCTTTTAGAAATACTTTTAGGTCTCTCTGATCAACAGTTCATTGTGAAAGTTAACCACATGCTAGTACTAGGCATTACAAGTCAGTGCCAAGGAAGATGAAGGAAGAAAAAAATAGGTAATATAAAAGAAAAGAGTGCATAGAGAGGAGAGGGAGAGAAAGAGAAAAACAAGAAAAGATTAAGGTTAGTTTTCATGATGTCCTCTCCAGGGCCTTGTGGTTCAGGTGTTCCCTGCTGAAGGATCAATCTTTTAGCCTGTCATACATTTGGGTCCCTATTTGTTTCTGCCCACCCTTACTCTCCCCCAACTTTTGCCCTTCCCCCACCCCAGCCTTGCCCTCCCCTCCTGTCCCACCCTCTGGTCCTCAAGGTGCTTATTAGGTATGACAGCATGTTGGGCAGATTCACGTTAGGAACCACAGATGAGTGAGACCATGCGACGATTATCTTTCTGTGATTGGGTGAGCTCACTGAGAATCATCTGTTCCATGTTCGACCATTCTTTTTCAAATTTTATTGTGGCATTTTTTCTTACTGCTGTGTAGAATTCCATAGTGCAGATATACCACATCTTTGTTATCCATTCATCTAATGATGGACATCTGGGTTAATTCCAGCTCTTAGCTATGATGAATTGAGCAGCTATAAACATGGTTGAGCAAATCTTTCTGATCTGAGGCTTGGAGTTTTTAGGGTAAATGCCCAGTAAGGGAATAACTGGATCTGTTGGTAGGTCTATAGTCATCCTTTTCAGGAGTCTCCATATTGCTTTCCATAATGGTTGCACCATTTTACATTCCCACCAGGAGTGAAAGAGGGTTCCTATTTCTCCACAGCCTTGCCAGCATTTGTTTTCATTAGGTTTTTTTTTTTTTTTTTTTTTAATGTTAGCTATCCTTACTGGGGTAAGGTGGAATCTCATAGTTGTTTTGATTTGCATTTCCCTGATGATTAGGGATGTTGAACATGTTCTTAAGTGTGTGTTTGCCATTTGTATTTCTTCCTCTGACAACTCCCTGTGCAATTCTCTGCCCTATTTTGTGAGTGGGTTACTTGAAATTTTATTGTTTATGTTTTGGAGTTATTTATAAGTTCTAGAAATTAGGCCTCTGTCAGTTGTATAGCTGGCAAAAATTTTCTCCCATTCTGTGGGGAGTCTGTTGTCTCTGGTCATTGTGTATTTCTCTGTGAAAAAAACTTTTCAGCTTCGTGGGATCCCAATGGTTGAGTGATTGTTTAATTTTCTGAGCTGCTGGGGTTTTGTTCAGGAAGTCTTTTCCCACTCCTATATCATGGAAGGTTCCTCCTAGTTTTTTTTTCTTCCAGTAGTAGCAATGTTTTTGGTTTTCTATTGTGGTCTTTGATCCATTTGGAGTTGTTTTTGTGCATGGCAAAATGTGTGTATCGAGTTTCATTTTCCTACATATGGTTGTCCAGTTTGTCTAGCACCATTTATTGAAGGTGCTGTCTTTTTTCAGTCTACATTGCTAGGGCCTTTCTCAAATATCAAGTAGCTGTAGTTACTTGACCCAAAGTCTGGGTCCTCGATTCTGTTTCATTGGTTTATATTCCTGTTTTTATGCCAGTACCATGTTGTTTTTATTACTATGGCTTTGCAGTATAGCTTTAGATAAGGTATGGTGCTGCCTTCAGAGATGCTTCTTTCACTGAGGATATGCTTGGATATCCAAGGCCTTCTGCCATTCCATATGAATTTTAAGATCATTTTTTCTTTCTCTGTGAAGAAAGAAGATGTGATTTTTATTGGTATTGCATTGGATCTATATAATTCTTTTGGTAAGATTGTCATTTTCACAATGTTAATTCTGCCTATCCAGGAGCATGGGAGGTCTTTCCATTTTCAGAGATCCTCCTCAATTCATTTCTTGAGTGTTTTTATGTTTTCATTGTATAGGTCTTTCTCTTCCTTGGTTAATGTCATTCCAAGGTATTTTATTTTATTTTTGTTGCAATTGAAAATGGGACAAAGTTGCTTATTTCTTTTTCTTTATCTTTGTCTTTTGCATATAAAAAGGATACTGATTTTTGTGCATTGATCTTGTATCCTGCTACTTTGCTGAAGGACTTAATCACCTTTAAGAGTTTTGAGATGGTGGTTCTCAGGTCACTTATGTACAGAATCATATCATCTGCAAATATGGCTAATTTAACTTCCTCCTTTCCAATTTGTATCCCTTTTACTTCTTTCTCCTGTTGTATTGCTTGAACTAGGACTTTCAGTACTATGTTGAAGAGCAGATGAGAGAGTGGACACTGCTGTCTTGTTCCTGATCAGAGTGGGAATTCCTTCAGTCTCTCCCCATTAAGTATTACTTGGGCTTTAGGAGCTTCATATATAGCCTTTATTATGTTGAGATATAAACCATCCATGGCTATTCTCTCCAATGTTTTGATCATGAAGTGATGTTGTATTTTGTCAAAGGCCTTTTTTTTTCATCTATTGAAATGATCATGTGGCTTTTGTGTTTAAGCTTATTTATGTGGTGTATTATAGTGACAGATTTCCATATGTTTAACCATCCCTGCATTCCAGGGATGAAGCCTACTTGATCCAAGTGGATAATGCTTTTGATGTGCTGTAGAATTCAGTTTGCAAGGATTTTGTTAAGGATCTTTGCATCTATGTTCATCAGGGAAATAGGCCTATAGTTTTCTTTTCTTGCAGCATCTCTTCTTTTCTTGCAGCATCTCTGTCTGGATTTGGAATCAGGGTGATGCTAGCTTCATAGAAGGAGTTGGGGATCATTCCCTGTTCTCTGATTGTGTGGCACAGTTTGAGAAAAATTGGTTTTAGTTCTTCCATGAAGGTTTGATAGAATTCAGCTGAGAAACCACCTGAGAAACCATCTAGTCCTAGACTCTTCTTTTTGGGGAGGTGTTTGATTACCTTTTCAATCTTGATGGCTGTGATAGTTTGTTTAGATTGCACTAGGTTTAGCTTTGGTAGGTGGTATGTGTCCATTTCCTCCATATTCCCCTGTTTTGTGGAGTAGAGGTTTTTGAAATAAGTCCTGATGATTCTCCCAGTTTCACTTATGTCTGTTGTGATCTGTCCTTTTTCATTTCTAATTTGTTAACTTGAAGCATCTCTTTTTTTCACTTGATCTAATTGGCCAGGGGTTTGTCAATCTTGTTAATTTTTTTTCAAAGAACCAGCTCTTAGTTTCATGAATTTTCTTAATTGATTTCTTAGTTTGCAATTCGTTAATTTCTGCTCTGACCTGAATTATTCATTTCCATCTGGAGCTTTTCAGGTTGGCTTCTTCTTATTTTTCCAGTTCTTTTAGGTGGATGGTTATGTTATTGATTTGTGATCGCTCTGTCTTTGTTATAAAGGCATTTAGTGCTATGATTTCTCCCCTAAGGACTGCCTTGTGTCCCATAAGTTTTGTTATGATGTGTTTTCATTGTCATTCAATTCTAGAAACTTTGCAGTTTCATTTTTTATTCCATCCATAACCCATTTATTGTTTAAAAATGTGTTGTTCAGTTTCCACATTTTGGAGGGATTCCTGGTGAAATTTTTTTTTTTGTTAATTTTTAGCATTACAGTATTGTGGTCTGATATCATGCAGGAAATTATGTCAATTATCCTAAATATATGGAGGCAGTCTTTGTGCCCATATATATGTTTTATTTTAGAGAAGGTTCCATGGGCTGCTGAGAAGAAGGTGTAATTGTAGATATTTGGTAGAATGTTCTGTAGATGTCTGTTAAGTCTAATTGTTCTATGGTGATTTTAAGGTCTCTTACTTCCAGATTAATTTTCTGTTTGGATGATATATCTATTGCTCATAGTGGAATATTGAAGTCCCCGACTTTGATGGTGTTGATGGCTATTTCTGTTTTGTTGTCAAATAGGTTTTGTTTTATGAATTGTGGTACACCTGTGTTTGGTGCATAAAGATTGATGATTGTGATATCTGCTTGTTGGATTCTTCCCTTGATAAGTAAGAAGTGGCCTTCTTTCTTCAAGTTCTGCTATTTTCTTGGCTAGGGTTGCATTGCTTATGTCTTCACTTTGGGGTTCTCATCCTATTATCTCTTCTATGTTTTGGTTAGAGTCATCCATTGTGGGACTGGGCAGTCTTGCTGGATTTACTTGCATTTGATTTTTCATGTTGTTCCTTTTGCACTGTGGTCTGCCCATCACAATGAAGGAATCTTGTTAACTGTAGCAGGAAGCTATAGTTTACCTTGAAGTATCTTCAGTGATTATTCCCTTTTATGTTTATTTCTAATAGGCTTCTGATGGCAGTGTTGCCTGCCTTTCCTTCTGTGCCAGGTGAGGCATGTTTACATGAATGCCATCTTGACCCCAGATAATATTTTCTAATCATGTCATCCATAAAAATAGTCCAGGCTGAAGAGATGCCTTGGCGGTTAAGGTGCTTCTCTGCAATGCTAAAGGACCCAGGTTTGATTCCCCAGGACCCACAAAAGCCAGATACACAGAGTGAATGCACAAGGTGGCACATGCATCTGGAGTTCATTTGCAGTGGCTAGAGACCTTAGCAAGTCCATTCTCTCTCTTTCTATCTGCCTCTTTTTCTCTCTCCCTCTCAAATAAATAAATGAAAATAAATATTAAAAAAAATAGTGAGGTCCAAGACTTAGACTATCTCTGGATAGATATCTAAAGTGTGCCCACCCACACCTCCTCGGTTTCTACCACTCCCAAAAACTAGCCACATTCAACTTGCAAGAAGCAAAGAATTTATACTTCCACCATCACAAACTGTCTCCTGCCACCTTTCTGAGTTCACTTTCTGGAAAAGAAAGAAATTAGCCTAATACTAAGACTAAAGAAATATATTATGTCACAAGCAGTGTGTCAACATTTTATTAGTCTCAACTTCCTAGGTGTTGCAGTCAGTTTCATGTTACTGGTATGAACTTCCAGACCATGCAAGTTTACAGGAGGAAGGCTTTTATATCAGGCTTACAGGTCAAGGGGAAGTTCAATAATGGCATTAGAAGCTGGTCCCTTTCACAGATCTACACAGAGAGAAAAACCACTACCAGCACCACCAAAAGCAAAGATGGACTGGGAACCCCATGCAGAGCTCAGGCACTCTGCATATCTTAGGCTGAAATTCAGATCCACCCCCAGTGACATGCCCTCCTTATATAGCAGGACTGTGCCTGCTAGGGACAGAAGCTGCAAACTCAATTTTAATAATACCCAAGTCTATGGGTAACATAGATTCAAACTATCACATTCCATCCCTGGTCATGAAGTATGTCCAAACAAAACAAATTGTCTTTTTATTTTACCTAAGGATAACACTTAACATTTCTACAATCATATCTTCTGACTGTGGCATGTTTCACAAAAAGTGAGTTTTAGGAATAATGCCACCTTACATAAAAGAATAGTGCTACCTTTCCTCTATCCAGAGTACATAAGGCTTTTTTAAGGATAACAGATGTTATGGTCCAGATGGAGAATTACAATTAAGCCCAATTACTCTATCCGTATAATCTACTCCACAGCCCAAAGATAGCAACACTGAACCAAAATGTAGTAGCAGTGACCAGCTGTAGGACTGCTTGTGATGGTTAGGAATCTTGATAGTTAAATTCATCTGACAAGTAGTCAATTCCTTGAGTTTCAGTGTTGTGATTGTTTTTTCTTTGGGGACTACAACCTCTGGCTAGATCAAAGAAGCTAATTAATGATAAACCTTGTTACAGGGAATTAGAACTGACAGCTTAATTCTGTGCTCAGTTCTGACAACTTAGGTGTTGAGAAATTTCAGTGTTCCATCAGTAAACCTGAGGTGTCCCAAATAATTGCCCCTGAATACTTCACATGTCAAAATCTATCCTACAGATATAGTCACTATGTGTTATACCATTTGTTATATAGTTATTTATAAATGAAAAAATGTGATCATCTATATATCTATTATCAGTTGAGGAAAAGTTAACTGAATTATAATGCAGTGAATCTGTTACTAAATGTAAATTACATGACACATAAAACTTCACTGTTTTCTTGATGAACACCAAGGATTACAAGAATTTTCATGGAAATATCCAGATAGTAAATATTATAGACTTACAGGTCATGGGATCCCCACTGGAAAAAAGCCATAGACAATGTATACAAAATTGAGTATGTCTGTGATCCCATACATTTTATTAACAAAAGCATAGAACAGCCAACATTTAAGTCCAGAACCATAATTTGCCAATGTTCTTCTGATAGAAATCACTAAAGACCTATTTAGCACCCATCCACAAGTATCTTTTTGCATTACTGAGCTGTGGCAGCTAACATTTATTGAATATGTACTCTGTCCTGTTATACTTGTCATAGACACGAGAATAATTATTATAATGATGATGATGAGGTAGGTGTTGTTATTCCCATTTTCCAAATGAGGAACAGAGATGTAAGAGTTACATAAGTGTCCTTATTTATGAACTGAGGAAGGAAGTGAGTGGAGATGCATCACCCCAGTGAGGCTACAGATGTGGTAAGCTGGGCAATGTGAAGGTACAGCTTTAAGCCAATTGCAATGAAATCTGAGTATTTTCTCTTTTTTTGGAAAACAAATACAAATGACATTTTAGAAAGTACACAGCAGGTAGGTTTGGGGTGACTAACAGATCCTACCTCTTGTTCCACCAGCAGTTCACTATCACAGTGTTTTCTAATTCAGTTGCTGACACCTTCAAGTCAAACAGTGACTTTGAAAATTGTTTCTCTCTGAATACTCACTCCTCCTGTGTCTGCTTTAGCAGTACCCTCAACCCCTCCCAACCCTGAAAGCCAATGCTCCATCCTTTTAGGTTAACTGTGAGGATCATTTCATGGGGAGCTGATATTATCTCTAAATCAAAGCTGCCAGCTAAGACATACGGGCATTAAAGCTAAGTGGTAAAAATACCTAAGAATGAAATGCTTAACAAAGTTGAGTTTGATAAGAAGCCCAATTGACAAGCTCCTCCTCCAACATCCTGGCTAATTTTTTTACCAACTCTAATAGGAAGCTATAAAAAAATCTCTCTGGAAGAAAGCAACCCATTAGCTGTATACCTAGAACAACTTCAGAGAGCCTCTCCTTACTGCTGCACCGCTATTCTCCTGCAAACCTCCCACTCACTGAAAACCAAAACTGCCTTCAACTTCTGGAAATAAGTTGGCAGCCAAACTACAAATTTCTATCACCAAATCATAAATAAATTCAAGAATTCTCAGGCAAGCAATCAAGAGAAATTTAAGGTTGACTCCTTTGGCATACATTTCTGCCTCCTTCTGAGCACTATGTACATAAAATTCTTTAGTTATCATATTATCCTGATATAGTTTACTAAGAATTATTATTATTTTCCTCAGTTATAGTACATTTTATTAATTTGTATGAGCATGGGTCCATGTGTGTGTGCATGTTCGTGTGAGTGTGATTATGTGCAGTGTGTGCCATGACATGCATGTGGAGATCAGGGCACAATTTTTCTGTTCAGTCTTCACCTTTGTACCTCATTTAAGGCAAGGTTTCATGCTCTGGATTCTCGGTCTTGTTATTTTTGCTATGATTGCCAGAAGGTGCCTTCTGGTAAATTCTATAGTCCCCTTTTCCCATCTCACATGGGTCTAGCATCCTGGGATTACAGAAGTCTGTCACAGCTTCAGGATTATTATATGGAGTCTGGGGATCAAACTCAGGTACTCCAGCTTGAGAAGCAAGCGCTTTATCCATTGAACCATCTCCTCAGCCTAGTGCTTTTTTTCTTACATTCCATTTTTCCTATTTTCTGCTTCTCAAATCAGCATATCTCTTACCAATTGGTATATTGAGTATCACCTCAGTGCTGCCTCCTTTGTTCCTGAAGAATGCAATGATGCATCTTGAAATAAAGAAAGTGTGGATTAAAACAAATGCAATAGGATTCTTACATCAAAATATCAAAATCAGCAGAATTCAACTTTTATAGAAGAGAAATCATTGGGAGAAAAAAATTGCCATTGAGTTACCTAGCAGGCCAGAGGATCCAGCTCCAGTTGGATGGCTAATAGGAAGAGAAACTCATTCTTGTGAAGGGGTAACTGTGGAGTTACACAAGCAACCTGTTTCTGCTGTCTTTGTTTCTTCTGTCTCTTTCACTCTGCTGAGGATTCCATTCAAGAAGGAAGAGCCTATTTGCTGAGTCAGATCCTCAGCCACCCTGTGCCTGTGCTGGCATGAGCAGTGAGGAAAGAAGTTGTGGAAGACACTGTAGTTGTCTCTAATGTATCTTTGAAGGCTTCTAAGAAGGCAGAAACATCCTGATTCACAACCCATAAAGGAGAGGCAATTCTCCAAAAGATTATTGTCTGGTTAAAAAAGATGTGCTGAGTGACCGGAGCTTGTGTGCAAGTTGGAGCAAGGGGCAGAATGACCTGCATGAACTA
Organism: Orientallactaga sibirica; assembly: GCA_036365145.1. Lineage (NCBI taxonomy): Eukaryota > Metazoa > Chordata > Mammalia > Rodentia > Dipodidae > Orientallactaga > Orientallactaga sibirica. The sequence continues at coordinate 52,724,459 of JAEOAD010000005.1, forward strand.
CCAAGCTAGTTTCTTAGCTGGCATATGACAGAGAAGGGCTAGCATCTTAGCTTCGGGACTTAATATTTCTTACTAATTAAATTGAAGAGTAATGTGAGTGGAGAAAATTTTCTTATTACAATTATTTGTGACGAGTAGGGGAGAATCTGCATTTTCATTACTAAGTATATCAGCCTGATAATTCTGAACTTGATGACTATGTAAGGAACAGACACACAGACACACACACACACACACACACACAGACACACACACACACACACACACACACACACACACTATTAGGAAAGAGGAAGCCTTCAGAATGGGAAAAAATCTAGACAAGCAATAGACAAGATTCATATCTAGTATATACAAAGAACTCAAGATTAAGCATCAGGGAAATGTGAGTTAAAACTACTTTAAGATTCCATCTTACGTCAATTAGGTTTCTCTCATCAAGAAATCAAATGAGGGCTAAAGAGATGGCTTACTGGTTAAGGCACCTGCCTGCTAAGCCTAAGAATGCCAGTTCCAATCTCCAGGTCCCACGTTTAGCCAGATGCAAAGTGATGCAAGGGTGCAATGCCACACTTGCCCACAAGGGGGCGCACACATCTAGAGTTCATTCACAGCAGCTGAGAGGCTGCTGGTGTGCCCATTCTCTATCTGTGTTCCTCTCCCTCTTTCCCTTTGTCTCTCCAAAAAAAAAAAAAAAATTAAAATTAAAAGAAATCAAATGGCAACAATTGCTGGTAAGGGTGTAGTGAAGGAAGAACTCTTCTCCATTGTTGGTAGAAATGTAAACTGGCACAGTCATTATGGAAATTAGTATGGAGATATTTCAAAAACCTAAAATAGATCTACCATATGACACAGCTATAGAACATCTGGGAATAAAGCCTAATGACTTTACAATTTATTTTAGACATACTTGCTTAATCATGTTTATTGTTGCTCTATTCATGGTAGCTAGAAAATTCAATCAGCCTAAAGGCCTATAAGCTGATGAATGGAGAATGAAGATGTGATACATACACACATGGATATTTATTGATCTATTTATTTATTGATGTGATGCATACACACATGGATATTTATTGATCTATGAAAATATGAAATTTTTAGGAAAATGGATAGATCTGGAAAATATTACACTGAGGTGACCCATACTCAGAAATACAAACATCACATGTTCTATTATATACAGATCTATCTTTGAATTTTTAGATTTGTATGTGAGTTGGAAAAAGTGTCATCAGAGTTCAGGAAGCTAGGAAGGGGTCGTGAGAGAAGCATTGGTGAGGGCTTAAAGAGAGGAGACAGGAGATATGTAAGTAAAGGACCAGAACACTGAGGATGAAAAAGTTCAAGTGGGTCGGAGAGGGGGATGAAAAACAGGAGGGATGGTTAACCAACACTAAAGACATTATGAAAAAGCCACATGGAAATCAACTTCTTTGTTAGCCAATTTTAAAAAGTAACATAACAAAAGAGAGAAACTTTGGGCAGAAATACTGTAAGAGGGTGGATAAGGCTGCTGTTAGAAGCCATAGGTTGTTATAAGAAAATTCCAGCATCAAGGGTTAGATACCTCCCAGTTAGTTGTTGGTCAGGGAGACACCAGAGGTCCCCCAAACAGTACAGACTACTGTCAAAACCCTTGGTTGCCTACCAGAACTAGATGATAAGTTCTTATTGCTGAAAGCACAACATGCTTCAGTAGTAGTAGGACACTGAGAAATCAAGCTGGAACTGAGTTGGAAGCTTCCTCCCTGTTAGCTAACTATCATAGTGCTGGAAAGTGCTGTGTAGTTTGCTAGGGAAGAAAAGTCATCAACAGTCTAGCCCAGCAGTGGATGGTGCAAACTACAAAACTGGCCAGCCAAGCAAGATGGACCCACCAGTGCAATAGTAGCATGAGAGTTATGGGGGTACCAACTGCCCTCTAATTGGATTTGAGGCCCATTCCACAGAAGGGAGTTCATGGCTGGTACTGAGAACCTAGTCAAAAGCCTATGGTGGGGAAGAGTGCTTTGAAATGCTATCTCTTCCAGACTTGAAGGTGGTTGTTGCATTCATGACCTCACAACAGCTATTATTACCTGCATACAACACGCATAATACTGTGTGCATCAACATCCCATTACATATGATGGAGGAGGACAAAAAATACAACCCCTTTTGGGGGTTAGTTGGAAAGAAGGGGTTCAGTGGGGAAGGAAGTAAAGCAGAGAGAAAAGAAGGTAATAGGAAGGTATTATGATTAAAATGTACATGAATGTAAATTATCAACAAAGAAGTCAAAAACAAGAAATTAAAAAAAAAACTGCCTGGCTGCAGGTCACTGAGAAATCAAGCTGGAGCAGTTAGACACCTCCTTCCTCCCTGCTGACTATCAGGATGCTGAAAAGAGATATGAGCTGTGGGGGGTCATCAATGGTCTGAAACAGCAGTGGACCCTGCAAGCTTTATGGCTGACCATCTAGGTCAAATATACATACTGGTGCCATGGTGGCATGTCTGTTTTGGGAGAAATTAATTGCTCTCTTATTGAACTTAAGGCCTGCTCCACAGGAGGGAATTCCTGCCTGATACTTAAAATATAATCAAAAGCCTATGGCCTGGAAGGTCATCAGCCTTAGAGTAAACTACTACTATTGTATGGCCAAATGCATATATTATGTCCACCAAACTGCCCTCAAAATACTTATGCTTGGGTTGGAGAGATGGCTTAGCAGTTAAGGCACTTGCCTGCAAAGCCAAAGGACTCAGGTTCGACTCTCCAGGACCCACGTAAGCCAGATGCACAAGGGGGTGCATGCATCTGGAGTTCATTTGCAGTGGCTGGAAGCTCTGATGTGCCCATTCTCTCTCTCTCTTTCTCTCTCTCTCTCTCTCTACCTGCCTATTTCTATCTCTCTGTCTCTCAAATAAATAAATAAAAATAGAATGTTAAAAATATTTTAAAAGTACTTATGTTTATGTCCATATATTAATGCTACCCTCATTTTTTTAGAGAAGCTTCTTTTCATATGATGGTGACCACTACAAAGACTCAAACCCCATAAAAGTGAGGAGAAATGACAATGGTGTGTATTCAGCACTAAATGAGACATCTCTGTTACACCCTCCAAGGCTCAGGGACCATTGCAGAAGAGGCAGTGGAAAGAACACAAGAGACAAAGGAAGGAGTTGAGTGCTTTCTGATACTGTCTTTCAGACACAAAGGGGCCATGGTATTAATGACCTCACAGTGGTTTATGCTACCTACATAAGACCAGAATAATAGGAGGGGGGAATGATGACATCCAAATAGAAGAGAGACTAGTAAGAAATAAGAAGGATTTAGTGGAGGAGGGAATAGGGAGCAAGAAAATTTAGTGTGCTGGGAGAGGATTACAATCATGCTGTACTGTCTATATGTATGAAGGCCGCCAATAAAATGTTAAACAAAAAGAAAATAAAGCTGCCTGGAAGGTAGACCCAAGTTCCCCTTGCTTTGCTATCCCTGATAGAAATTGTATCAGCTCTGAGCTTCACTCAGTTTCCTCAGTTGTAAAATCAGGGCACACTTTCCTTGTCACTGTTTCAGAAGAGACAACATATAAGAGGAAAGCTCAAAGACTCGTGGTTATGTACTTGCTTATTCGCTGGTCTGCTGAGAACAGAGTCACGATTTTCTGGGTCACAATTTAGCTTTTCAACTGGCTGGTTTTCAGAATACAGTTTCTTTGGTATTTGACCTACATTTTTTTTTGAGGTCCCAGGATTACACATGTGTGCTCATTAGTACAAAAAAAAGAAATATTTTGCCTTATACCAACAAACTGCTTGTGAAAACTGAAAACTGTAGATGTGAAAATTGTTTTGGCTGTGCATACCTTATGACACTAAATGGTACCAAGATTATAACACTGTCAAGGTCACAGCTAGCTGCAACAGGACAGGAACACATGTTGCTCAAAAAGTAAAAAACAGAAGAAATTACCTAGAGGTGTACAAAATGTAAGGTTTATTGGCACTTAATATTATATTACAATAGTTTTCTCTTCCCTATAATAATTTCATAAAACTAGAAAAAAGACTGAAAGGACTCTCTTAGGCATTGATTCTTTTTTTTTAATTTTTATTTATTTATTAACAATAGACAGACACAGAGAGAAAGAGGGAGGAAGAGAGAGAGAGAATGGGCCCACCAGGGCCTCCAGCCACTGCAAACAAACTCCAGATATATGCACCACCTTCTACATCTGGCTTACATGGGTCCTGGGGAATCAAGCCTCGAACCGGGGTCCTTAGGTTTCACAGGCAAGCGCTTAACTGCTAAGCCATCTCTCCAGCCTGGCACTGATTTTTGAAACCATATCTTCATGTCAGTGGAAATCTTATCACATAGAAATAAGGATAATTAGGGGAGATTTACCAGACCTTCATAAGTCAGGACAAAGCATGATGACAGTCATTTGGCAGGCCTCACGATTCACTGAATGGCCCTGTGTGCCCTTATTCCCTCAGCACTCATGCTCTACAGTGACGGGCAATTACTCACACCTGCTTGGCTTGGAACAATTATCTTCCTAAGCAGTACTGATCATAATGGCTCATTACCTGATGGAATCCAGTAAGTGGCTGAGGTCACAGCTGGCCCCTCAAGACAGATTTCCGGCTCCTAAAGTCATTCTGGGGGTCAATAAGAATATTTATAATTCTTTCTGATGAAGTAAATTGAGGTATGCATAATGCAGATTGGAGTAGTAACTGAATAGAAGACACAGTCATCTTATGCTGTTTATGACAGGATTCTCTGCAAGAACCTAGAGTCTAGTCAGAATAATGAGCATAACAACCCAGATATTTCTTATGTGGGGCATTTGAGATTCACAGAGCTGTTGTGAATAAACCATGCAATATTGGATGCACTATCTAGTAAACAAATGTCCCTGTAATTTATGAGAACTAAAATGTTCTTCTGGGAACTGAGAATGTTCTTAATCTCACATAGACTGAGGGACAGAAATGAGTACAGTCACTAAATGATAAGCTAAAAGAGGTCAAGGCTGGTCTGTTAGATCAGCAGTCAATAGTACAGTGCCTCGAAATTGTAAAACCTTTGTAAGATGAATTAGTAAATGCAGTCAATAAAAGTCAGCTAGCCAGCCAGAATAAGAGGTCAACAACTGAGTGATTTAGTAGTGTTTGAGAAAGAAAACTTTATCTGGTTGTGAATTGGGCTTTAGTTTTAATCTATGTATAAACACTGTGAAAACATTTATAGGACCCTGAGAACATTAGAGGCACACCCAAACATACCCATGGCTTATGACTTGGAGAATTATCTTAGGTAACAACTGTGATCTCAGCAGATTTTTTTCAGCCCCTTTCTCCAAAACACAAATTCAAGTGGCCACACTACATCACAAGATTTTATCTCATATCCATATTTTGCTATGTCTATCTATTTCAATCAAGTATTTTTACAGACAGAAGTAAAAATTTACAATAACCTTCAAAAATGCAAATTTAGACTTATGTTTAAAAAGAGATTGGACAAGATGGTTTAAGAGATCGATCAAAGACTTTTGTTGTTTCAAAATATAATAATAGTTCAGCTTTTCCAACTTCAATTGATGTTGGCCAGCCATTCCCTCAATAGACAAAGCTCACAGATTATAATTAAATTTAATAAACAGTCATTATAATCTATGGCATTTACCTATGATGAATAGTATTCTGTTCATACATTAATATGTGAATAATATTTAGAAAATATTTCCACCAAGTGAAATGTCTATGATAATTAAAAATAACTATTTTCTATCAATAGACAGGAACAGATAAATCACATGTAAATGCTGATGATCAAGGTCTCAAAGCCAATCCATGACTTCACTAAATCATGCAATGCTTATGGATTTTTGTTCCTACACAACCATAGAATTCTAAAACTTTAGTGCACATATAATTCTCCAATAGATATTGTTAAAATGTAAATTTTATACTACAAAAGACTCCAATTTGCTATGTGTGGAAAAAAAAAAAAGGAGCCCAGGAATTTTCATTTTAAATAACCATCCCAGTGGATTTTGAAGCAATAGGGTAAGGTCTAAATGTAAGTTTATTCTCCAGCTGCCTATTTATTCAGCCTAGTTATTTATTTGAGTTGCAATTTTGGGAGAGAATCAATTTAAAACTCTCTGAAATTATAGTCAGAAAATTATGGAGAAAATTAATATGAAACATATAATAAAGAGGATAGGACAAAAAGGAGTTTGGGAGAAGTAATTGTTTTTCTTAAAGAACATAAGACAAAATTTTATAAAGAATAAGAGCTTCTCAAACATAAAGATCTCACTTTGACTTTTTTTATTTCTAAAATCTCCATTGTGTTTGGGTTTTAGCAGAAATTTTCGACTCCAAAAGATCACAGAGGAAGGAGAAAGACAATAAAATAAAAAATTGGTACAATAGAATGTTTTTAACTTTTTATTTATAACTTCCATACATATAGACAATATATTATTATCATAGCCCCCTCCTACCACACTCTCATTCCACATCTCAAATTCCTCTTCTACTGAATCCCTTCTTTCCAACAAGTCTCTTCTGTATTTTGATGTCATTTCTTTCTTCTCATTTTATGGCAGGTATTGTGTAGGTAACATCAGCCACTGTGAGGCCATGAACACCATTGCCACTTTGTGTCTGGAAGACAGTATTGTAAGCACTCCTCCCCTTCCTTTGGCCCTTACATTCTGCCACGTCTTCCAAAATGGACACTGAGCCTTGGAGGATGTCATAGAGATGTCTGTTTAGTGCTGAACTCCACTGATGAGTTTTGAGTCTTCCCAGTGGTCATTGCCATCTAAAAAGAGAAGCTTCACAAACCAAAAGTGAGAGTAGCATGAGTATATGGGCATAAACATAAGTAATTAGAGGGAAGTTTGGTGTGCACAATATATCCATTTAGACATACAACAGTCACTACTCCCTTGGGCTTATAACCTCTCTAGCCATAGGCTTTTGACTACATTTTCAGTAACAGGCATGTATTCTCTCCCATGGAGGTAATTGTTAATAGGAGTGTTTTCATGACTTCATCCTCAGCATGTTTGTTATTGGAATATAGGAAGGCTACTGAATTCTGTGTATTAATTTTGCTGAAGGCATTTATCAGCTCTAACAGTTTTCTGGTAGTCACTAGAGTCCCTTCTGTATTGAATCATATAAGCAGAAAGTAATGATTATTTGACTTCTTTTCCTATTTGTATCCCTTTTATTTGTGTCTCTTGACATTGTTGGAGTTCATACTTCCAATAGTATATTAAGTAAAAGAAGGGAAAGTGAACACCCTTCTCTTATTCCTAATTTTAGTGAAAATATTTCAAGTTTTTCCCCATTTAGTATATGTTGGCTATAAGCTTGTCATAATTAGCCTTTAAATAGCCTTTATTATGTTGAGATATGATCCTTCTATTCCAACTTTCTTTACTACTTTTATCATGAAAGGATGTTGGCTTTTATCAAATGCCCTTTCCACATCTACTGAGATGATCATGTGATCATTTTTGTTTGGGGATCTATTTACATGGTGTATTGCATTTATTGATTTGTATATACTGAGCCATCCCTACATTTCTAGGATAAAACCCACTTGATCAGGTTGAATAATGTTTTTCAGGTGTTCCTGTTTTCTCTCTGCCAGTTTTTTTTTTTTTTTGCTGAAAAATTTTACATCTATGTTTATAAGAGAGATTGGTCTGTGATTTCCTGGTTTTATCATGTCTTTGTCTGGTTTTGGTATCATGGTAATGCTGGCTTCATAAAAGGATTTTGGTAGTGTCCCTTCCTTGTTTATGGAAAAGTTTGAGATGCATTTGCTGTTAGTATTTCTATGAAGGCATGATAGAATTCACCAATGAATCCATATGGACTTGGATTTTTTTTTTAGTTGGGAGATTTTTTTTATAACTGTTTTGATCTCATTGATTGTTACAAGTTTATTTAAATTAAATCCTGATTTAATTTTTTAAGGATATATATGTTTAGAAATTCATCAATTTCTTTCAAATTTTGCAATTTAGTAGATTAAGTATTCTTAACATATGTCCTCATGACTTCTGAATTTCATTGGCATCTGCTGTAATGGTGTCCTTGTCCTCTCTACTTATATTAATGAGCAGGCGTCTTCTCGCTTTCTTTTGGTCAATTTTGCTAAGGGTTTATCAACCCTGTTTGTCCTTTCAAAGAAGCAAATCTTTGTTTCAAGTGATCATTTGTATTTTTTGTTTCTATTTCATTAATTTCTTCCCTAATCTTTATTATTTCATTTCATCTACTAATTTTTGGTTTGCCTTGTTCTTTTTCCAAGACCTTAAGATGTAGCATTACATTTTTTTTGTGACCTCTCTAAATTCTTGATACAGGCACTTAAAGCTGTAAATTTTCCTCTTAGCCCTCTTAGGACTGTCTTAATTATATCCCACAGGTTTTTTTATGTTGTGCTTTTGTTAACATTTGATTGTAGGAATTTTTAAATTTCCTTCTTAGTTTCTTCAATGAACCATTCATCATTCAGTAGTGTATTATTTAATTTCTATGAGTTTGTATATGTCCCATAGTCGTTCTTACTGCTGATTTGTAATTTAATCTCATTTTGATCAGATAGAGTATAAGGAAGTGTTTCAATTTTCCTGTTTTGTTAAGGTTTACTTTGTCAAATAAAATAAAATAAAATAAAAAAAACAACAAAAAAGATTTACTTTGTGTCCTAATATATGATCTATTATAGAGAAAGTTCCATGCACTACTGAAAAGAATATGGATCCTGCAGCATTTGAGTGGAATGTTCTGTAGATGTCTGTGAGGTCCATTTGTTCTATGACTTCATTTAGTCCAGATGTTTCTCTGCTTATTTTTTTTTTTTTGCCAGGATGTCAATTGTGGGAGTTGGATATTTAAGACACCCACTAATAGCATGCTTGGGGTTATCTGTGACTTTACATCTAGTAGTGTTGGTTTAATGAAGTTGAGTGCACCCATATTCAGTGAATGTATGTTTCAAATTATAATGTCCTCTTGTTGGCTTGTTCCCTTAATCAGTATAAAGTGACCTTCTTTATATCTTCTAATTAAAGTTGGCTTGAAGCCTATCCTGTCAGATATTAGAACAGCTACACCCACTTGTTTTCTAGAAGTATGATAAAGTTATAGTTACTTAGAAGTGGGGGCTGGAGAGATAGCCTAGTGGTTAAGGCACTTGTTGGTGAATCCTAAGGTCCTGGATTCAATTCCCCAGTACCCATGTAAGTCATATGCACAAGGTGGCATATGTGGGTAGAGGCTGCAGTGGCTAGAGGCCCTCTCTCCCTCTCTAAAATAAATAAATAAAATTTTTAAAAAATTAAAGGGCCAGGCTGGAGAGATGGCTTAGCAGTTAAGGCACCTGCATCTAAGCCTAAGAATGCTGGTTCCAATCTCCAGCAGTTCCAATCTCCAGGTCCCACATTTAGCCAGATGCAAAGTAACGCAAGGGTGCAATGCCGCACTTGACCACAAGGGGGGCACACGCATCTGGATTTCGTTCGCAGCAGCTGAGTCGCTGCTAGTGTGTCCATCTCTATCTGTCCTCCTCTCCTTCTCTCTCTGTCTCTCTCTCTCTGTCTCTCTCCAAAAAAAAAAAAATTAAAGGGCTGGAGAGATGACTTAGCAGTTAGCATGCTTGCCTGCAAAGCCAAAGGACCCAGGTTTGATTCTTCAGGACCCACATAAGCCAGATGTACAAAGGTGGTACATGCATCAGTAGTTCATCTGCAGCAGCTAAAGGCCCTAGCTCATCCATTCTTCTGTCTCTCAAACAAAATAAATAAAATGAAAGAAAGAGAGAGAGAGAGAGAGGTGAGAGCAACAAAGGGTGAGTTGGTGGGAGGACTACTAACTTTTCTTTAAAAGGGAGGTGATACAAGTATCTGGGAGAACAAATTTAGGATATTGTTAGTTTCCACAAATTTTAAAGCTTGTTGAGGCTATGAATGGTTATAATCATGGAAAATAAAGAGGAGGTAATAAGTAGGAGAGAATATGGAGAAGTTAGAAAGAGGAAAAGTAAATGGGTTGTGCATGGGAAGAGTAATAGAGAGATTCCAATAGTAGGGTAGATGGAGAAAAATACAAAACTAACTTGGAATAGTTTTGCATGAGTGGGAATAAAAACAAACTAATAAAACCAAAGGCCCTTAATCCTGTCAACTGGAAAGCTGAGATTCCTGAGCTGAAACCATGCCAGCCTGGGCCAGAGCAGGACGCTGCCTCCAAAGAAAGAAAAACAAAACACTTCAGACCAATAAACACAAAAAGTGACAAAAGCCACCTCTAACACACAATCTGCTTGGCCTTGACAACATGGGCTAAATGCACATCATATTCAACAAATCAGCACCTTCATCCTGGTGGGCTAGGTTTTGAATTCTTTCCCTCCTGTAGGCTTCTTTTATTTAGCAGCCTACCCTGATATGGAAGGTGTGATTAGTCTTTCATAAGCATTGCCCAATGTTAAACAGACTGTTACCTTTTGGGGTGACTTTCTGTCTCACATATGTTGAGTGTAATGCTTGTTCCCTCTTTGATCCACTATGGGCCAGGCTCACCTGTGTAGGTCTGTCTGCTTTTTAAATCAGCTGTGCTAGATGTGTGGGGAAGGGTGGTGGTCACACAGTCCAGCAGTGCTTGGAAGAATGTGAAATGAACACATAACATGCAAAATATGATTTAAAGGAGAGTCAGGCAGATGCACTCAGGGGCTCATGAACTGACTATATTCATAGCTTTCATTCAATTTCAGGGAGTCAAAGCTATGGGGAGTCTGAACATAAGACAGATCCAGAGATTGCATCAGATCAGATCATGAGTTATTTGTTTATGTTTATCAGGAAATCTTTGAAGAAGCTGTGAGTTCCTTGACTTTAAGAAACACTACCCAAGGTGCATAGCCTTGTATATCCTCAGGCTTAGCCTGTGCAAAGATTACCCTGTTATCAATTAGCCTGATATCCACAGGATGGCTCAGATACCTTGGTGACCTGAGATCTCCAAAGGTTCTCAGTTCTGGCAGATAGGGATGGTGAGGTTGTGGAAAGCTGTCTGAAGTTGTTCTGGAGCTGCTAAGATGTTCCCTGTTGTCTTCTCCTTCAGGCCAGTGTGAATGGAGAATCCCCTCCCAGTCATGCTGCTCTTCCTACCTCAGGCAGAGCCACAGGCTGGAGCCTGATCCTCACTGATTGTGTGATTGCTGGAAGTTCTAGCTCCTTCCTGCTTCTCTGCAGAGTTAATAATTCCTTGCACACCTTAACTTGTCATAGAAGAGGGTATAGTGTATTATCTTGCCTTTTTCCCTCCTAGAATTATTTGGCTACACTCTTATTCCACTTTCTTAACTGGAAGTCTTGGTCTTTTTTCCACAATAGACTATTTAAGCAGAACTGTACCTAATAAGCAGTATATTTGCAAGAAACAATTGTAGAACAAATGAGCCAATGTCTCTTTTAATGAACAATTAAGAATAGTTCACAGGAAGAAATATATATTCAAATATATATTAGGATTTTCTATCTAGCAAAGTTTTCCTGTAATCAATTCTGGAAAGTATTCTGTGAAACTGTGTCTACAACATGCTACTTAGGACTTTAGCCACAGATATTTTCCTTGCATGTGACAGAAATCCTAGCTCAAAGAGGCTTTAGTTATAAAGAGACTTAAAAAAGCACAACACCCAAGAGTGTATGTTTTGACTTCAGGTATAGCTGGATCCAGGATTAAAAAAATTTTTGTTCAGAGCTTTCAAGTTTTAAAAACCTCTGAATTCATCGTTAGCCTTTCCCTATCCTCCCCCCATGGGTAATGTGGGTCTTGCCTTACCTGGGTAGCCATCAGTTATGCAGGAGAGGCAATGACTGTGTGTATAATGACCCAACTCATGGCTCTAACAATCTTTCCACCCCCTCTTCCATGAATTTCCCTGAGCCATGTTGGCTTCATTTTAGGTCTATTTCAGTGACAAGGTCTTGGGAGTCTCTGTGTCTTTGGATATCTGATTTGGTAGGGGTTGAGTGTTCTTTGTGTCTATCTCCTTCACCCTTGTGCTGGTACCAGATTCACCAAGAAAGCAGCACTCTTGTTCATTTCCCCTATGTATACTATATATATATAACTAATAAAAATATATTAAAAAAATTTTAATGTAAGAATAAAATTAGACAAGTGTACCTATTTCTTTGGGCATTCATTTCCTTTAAAGGTTCCCATGCCAGGAAAACTTGTACTAAATAAATTTGCATGTTTTTCTCAAAAAAAAAAAAAAAAAAAAAAAAAAACCTCTGAATTCAGGCATCATGCTTTTCTTATTCACCACTATGTCCTGAGCCCTGTGCCAGGCACACAGTAAGTGCTCAGTAAATATTTGCTAGGTTAATGCTGAATAATTGAAAGTAAATTACTCTCTCAAAGTTCCCAGAAAAGCACTTGTTTCCTCTGTCCTGCAGGCATGAGAACTGTATCTGTATTCAGATTTGGGGACATTTATGACAAAATAGTTATCAATAGACAAGGAAGGACACATTTCCCCAGATTCCAGATATGTGAGATTTTGAGTTTGACACCCTCTAGAACTGATAAATAAATTTCAGATATTTATTAAAAATTAAATTAAAAGCAACAAAAATTTCTGATGTTCAAATTTTCTGGAATTTATCCATCTCCAACCACCTTGATCCTAAATGGCAAGACTATTTCTTTGACACTTTCTTTCTTATAGAAGACAGTAGAAGGATTTCATCCTCAGAGGATTGACAGAACATCTCCTGATGAAAGCACCAGAGGTCTTTCATAGATAATGGATCTCTGCAATCAAAAAGCCTGTGATCTAAGCATCAAGATAAACAGATATCATGGCATTTAAAATACACACTGTATTTACTTTCCAGATTTTTAATTATAAAATCAATGGAGTGTTAATGATTTCAGCATTAGACTGCTCCCTGGGAATTCTAGAAGTTTTTTTTTTTCTTTTTTTTTTTTTTTTTTTAGGCATAAATTTGTAAGTTGTTCAATTTACCCAATTTGTGAGAACAGTTTCCATTAGTAAATATGAATATTTAATGGCAAGTAAAAGTGGCATAAGTCACTTTTTTAAACATCTAATGACTTACTGGAAGAAATGAAATACATTAGTGAATCATCTTGACTACTTTCCATCATGTAGCAGTCCTCTGCAGATATTTTAAATATTGTCTCTTTGTTTTTATCTTGGGCATGGATTCTTGTTGAGATGTGCTTATTTAGTTGTGGGATCATTCTCATTTATTGGACAATAAAAGAATATGGTAATATGCAGGATATTTCTCCCAATATATGAGCCACATGCAAAAATACCTTAAGGTTTTCTCAAAACCTCCATTATGCTGTTTGTTCTGAACAGACCCAATGTAAGTGAAATTAGATGTGTGTATAAATGTAAGAGATTAATTTCAATATAGTTATGTTGCCCTGTGTTTTATGTTTTTTAAAAGTACTCATACATTTTATATCATTGATTCTTGCTGAAAGGTATCAATACCCCTGTTTCACAAGGAAATATACTGAACATTGAAGATGCTAATGGTTTTTCCTATGTCAGAACAAAGACTGCTTGGTGATTTTTTTTTTCCTTTACCCAAAGCCTCCCAAGACGTATACACTTTAAAATAAAAGAGTTTGCTCCCACAAAATCCCTGATTTCAGCTTAATTTTATTATTACTCACTTTCTATCTCCACTCAGCTTGCTCAGTACAGAGTAAGTGTTCATTAAAGATTATCTACATTATTATTATTTCTTTCAAAGTGAGATTAGTGAATAGAAATGAAAATTATTGAGAGTTAAGTTTTATTTTTCTGAGATTTATTTATTTGTCAACAGAGAGAGGGAGGAAGAGAGAGAAGTGAAGAGGGATAAAGTATGGCTCAATAAAATCCACTGCCACTGCAAACAAACTTCAGATGCATACACCACCTTGAGCACCTGGTTTTATGTAGATACTGAGGATGGAACCCAGGCAAGCAGGATTTGCAAGCAGCCCCTTTAACTACTGAGCAATTTCCCTACTCTCTTTTTTTTTTTTTTTTTTTTTTTTTTTTTTTTCAAGGTAGGGTCTCACTCTGGCCCAGGCTGACCTGGAATTAACTATGTAGTCTCAGGGTGGCCTCGAACTCACGGCAATCCTCCTACCTCTGCCTCCCGAGTGCTGGGATTAAAGGCGTGCACCACCACGCCCGGCTCCTACTCTCTCCTTTTAAAGGATGGAACTAAACTTCATATATCAAGGCTCCAAATTTACACAGTCAGCCTCTCTATTATTCTGTGATCCTTTAAGGCAAAAGAAAATATTTGAAATATGGTGGCAGAGGTTTCATACAATAATCACAGAATAAAAGCTCTAATGTGCTCTCAGAGCTTCTCTAATGCTGCCAATTAGTATGGACTTTGCAATTTGGCCCACAGGAAGGTCATGTGAATTTCATGGCATTTGTTCTATTTCATGTTTGTACTAGTTTTTTTTTCTACCATTCTAAATTTCTTCACTTTTAATTTTAAACTCTTCTCTTTTCATGAAAAGTTGACTTAATGCTACTTTTCATAATCCTTTAATAATTTCCAGACTTAGAGATCCTACAACAAATATTTTCAACCTATAGAAAAGGCTATTTTCTCATATTGCTTGAAAATATGATTTGATTTTGTTCAATTAGATAAAGTAGATCCTGGAATGATGCTTTACAGAATTGATCTTCTTGCCCAAATTAGATGTATTTTGGCCCTCCAATCAGTCTGATTTGGCTCAAGAGAAACAAGTACCTTTAAATGACAAGAAAGTGAAGCAACCACAGGCAGACAGAGAAGATAAAGAGTACAAATGGTGCATGCTGTTGACAGAAAACTTATACTTAATTTTGGAACCTTAATTCATCAGCAAATAATAACTATTTAATTGTACAAATATTGCTACCAAAGTGTGAGTATGCTAAGTTGAGTAGCATAGTGTTTTAGAACTTGAACTCAGTATGGATTAGTTTATAGTGCCTAAGAACAGCTAACTATAATTACTGGGTATTACAGTTAGAATTAGCTTGAAAAGCTGGAACTAGTTTTTTTGTAGTGTTTTAATTGCTGTAGCAGACACCAGTACTTCATTGATGATTCAAATCACAAGTTTGGTTCTGGGTTACTAAAACCTGAAACCAGAACTGCTTAGATGCCAGAGTTTGCCTTGCATGCAGAGTTTTAGAAATCTGGCCTCCTTCAGGCATGTGGCCCTCTCATCTTCTATCACCTAACTTCCAAGGTCAGCCTGCTTGCGTACATGGAGCTGTGGAAAGGGCATGTATGTGTGAGCTCCTACACAGAAAGCTGCTAGCAGTTAGCATAGAAGTCCATGATGGTGACACTGTTCACTGTTTAGTTCCCAACACATAATCACACCCTGCAGCAAGGGAAACCAATACATTCAGTGTACAACAAAACAAGAAAACAAAAACGAAGCACACATATGTACACGTATATTACCATCCTTCCCACACAAAATCAAACAGAAAAAAAGCCACTAATACAAGCTTTGAAGTTAAACAAACTGGCTTAAATCCTGACACCGATAGTAATTAAAGCTCCACATAGTAATTAAAGCTCCACATTTCTGCATATGTGAGATGAGGATTATAATAGCATCTCCATATGGGTGATTGTGAGGATAAGCGATACAATCATGACAAACCTCCATCATTTACCAAGTTAATGTAATTTTCATGTTCCATCTATGAGCCAGGACTAGTAGTATAACATCTCTATTTTATAGACTACAAGTTTGTAGTAGATGAGTACAAAAATGGTCACCAAACTTTCATTCCCTGTACAATGTGATTTGCAGTGACTTCTATCATCATATGAATTCTATTTGCCACTCCAGGAATTTGGGTCAACCTTGTGATTTCATTCAATAGAATTCAAAAGTGACATTGTGGTCATTCTGAGCCTGAACTACAAGAGGCCTAAAATGCTTCTACTAGTCATTTTGGAGCACAGAACCATCATGTGAGGAATAGGATTGCCATGGAGAATGAGAGACAATATATAAGTGCCTTGTCCCCATTGAGGTTATCCTGGACCAATACATCCCTGAGGTAATTCACCAACAAGAAACAAAATCAAGAGCTAGCCAAAGGGAGAGTAGCCTAACCAGGTCCAGACTAGAAGAACCATCCAGTCAACTCAGGCCATGAGCAGAGTAAATTATGATTTAATCTACTTTGGTGTCCCAGACACAGGCTCCAGGAGCTTGCCTTGTAGCTTATAGACACATATTTAGTTAATGACAAGCCAAGAATGAACTCAATCTATGGACCTGGAAAACCTACTAAATTAGCTGATATAACAAAGCAAAGCCATTAATGCACTACTATTAAACTAAACTGTGTGTGTTTGTCTTGTCTAAGTTAGTTGGTCCCAAGTATTTCTTTAAAACTAGCACTGCACCTAACATGTGATAAAGATTTACAGAGTAAATTAACAGTGGTTGACTCCTCAGATAAAGCATTAATGAAGCCTACCCTGAAATAGCTGAGAGTCTAAAAGAGAAAACCAAACACAGACATAAATCATGGTAATTTAAAATGGGAAGGTTAAGTGCCACAGGCAGGGAATCAGTAGACACTGGAGAAGATAGTAGAATTAATTACTGAAAGGAAAGCAGTAAAAGATTCACTGAGGTGATGACATTTGATTTTATTACCAGTGCTTTGACTTTGAACATATGAAAACAATGGACATAGGGTATTGCAGGCACGGGATCTCATGAGAAGCCCATGGAGGTAAAAACAATAGCATTAACACAGTATTTTCCAATGGGTAAAGAATAAATCCCATCTACTTTAGCAGTCTAAGACTTCATGAAATCACTCATAACCCCCAGTAACCAGAATCTGATAGTTAGCTGTGTCTGGTCCTCATCCTTATCCTCCAATTCTTCCCTTCATTCACCCATTTATTACATTTATTCATTTAATCATCCTTTCATAAAACATTAGCATATATGAGAACACAGGTTGGTACCATTTCCCAAACTTAGAGAGGAGAAATCATTCCATTCACTCATTTTAAGTCAGATCGATCATATGATTTTAAAAGCCAAGGATCATGTGTATGATTCTCTTTCGCTTCCTTTTAAAAAACAGATTATTCTCTTTTATTCCCTCTACCCTGTTCCCTTTTCCCTGGGGCCCTCCTCTGTAGGGTTATGGGATTCACTGTGGGGTCATGAAGGTCTCAGTTAGTCCCAATGGGATAGTGGGGGTGGAAAGTGCCTCAGGGTATTCCCACCCAGTCTTTGGCTCTTATAATCTTTCTGCCTCCTCTTCTATAAGGTTCCCTGAGCCATGGCAGGACTGTAGGTTGTCTGATTTAGTGATGAGTTCTTCATAGCCTCTCAATTTCTGCTTTTATAGGTTTTGCTTGATCACTGTGCCTGCCACCATCACCCTGGAGCTGGTTGTCAGGCTAGCAGTAAGAGCAGTGTTCATGGTACCACTTCCACTGCAGGTTATCCTGGGCCCTGGCAGACGTGGAAGAGATGGCAAGTCTTGTAATGAGCAGTCAGTCACTGTCTTAGTGATGGATCTGAACTCCACTCCATTTTATCTTCCATCTGTAAAATAAATCAGATTCTCTAACCAATAGTGAGAGCAGCTCAAGTGTATGCAAAGCTATTTGAGAGATTTTTGGTGTGCAAGCCCACTCTTCTCCAAAGAGAAATGAGGGCTTCTTTCTGAAATATGTTTCCTGACTATGGAAGTCTGACTTGGTTTCCAGGACCAGGTATGAGTTATCTCCAATTGAGTGGGCCTCATTTCCAATCAGAAAATAGTTAGTTACCTGCAAAGGCTGTATGCCACTATTACACAAGTGTGTACTTCCTTTCTGGCTGGTTGATTTCATAGTGTGCAGGGTCCACTGTTTATTCATGCTGTTGGTGAACACTTGCTTCTAGTAGCTCCTATAGCTCCAACACTATGGGGGCTGGCCAGGAGGGAGCTAGTTTCCCTTTCATTTCCAGCATGGTAAACCAATGTTCTGTGATGGTAGCTTGTGATGTCTCTGGCAATAAGGTTTAACTTTTATCTCTAATTGGTAATCAAGTGTTTTGGCAATAGCCTACATTGTTTGGGGAACCTCATGGGTCTCCCTGGCCAACAACTCACTGTAGGGGGCAACCTAACTCTAGGTCTGAGAATTACTGGCCAGAGCCTGTGGTCTTAAGAAAGTTAAACTTTTTCCACCTTCTTTTCAGATTGTCACCCCTCTCCCTTAATTGGTGGTTATGGCTTGTAGAATGCTAGTCATAATAAAGGATTTCTGTGGGATTGAGTCATGTTGTCTTAACTATTATTTAATTCCCTCCCGCCCTCCCTACTCCTCCAACACCCCACCTCCAATATTCTACTCTCCCCTAACTTGTCAGATTACTCCTCTGTTCTTTCCTTAGTTCTTCTCTCTATTGCTCTCATTCTGGTTTTATGACCATATTTCTGCTGCAACTACCATTTGCACTCATCTCTCATTGATTGCAATTAGGAACCACACATTAGAGAGTACATGCAGTGTTTGTATTTCTGTGCCTGTGTGGCCTTGCTTAGAATGACTTTTTCCAACTCCATCCATTTACCTTTAAATTTTATTGTTTCATTTTCCTTACCACTTAGTAGATTCCCATTGTGTATATGTGCCACATCTTCATTATCCATTTATCAATTGATGAGCATTTGGGCCGATTCTAGTTTCTAGCTATTGTAAGTACAACAGCCACAGACATGGCTGAGCAAGTACTTCTGTAGTAAAGAGTGAAGTTTTTAGGGTATATGCATAGAAGTAATATTGCTGGATCAAATGGTAACTCTACTTTCATCTTTTTCAAGAGTGTGCATACTTTTTCCATAGTGATTGTACAAGTTTGCATTCCCACCAGCAGTGGGCAGGGTTCCTCTTTTCCCACATCCTTGTCAGCATTTATTGTCATTCAGTTTTTTTGATAACTACCATCCTGATTGGAGGGAGATGGAATCTCGGACTTGTTTTCATTTGCATTTGTCTGATAATTAAAGACATTGAACATCTCCTTAAGTTTGTAATGGTCATTTGTATTTTTTCATTTGAGAATTCTCTGTTCACAGCTCTATCCCATTTTTTGATTGGGTTTTTTGAGTTTTTTATTATTTAGTTTTTAGTTCATTTTAAATTTTAGAGATATTAGACCTTTGTTGGAGGTATAGCTGGTGAAGTTTTCTCCATTCTGTAGGTTGTCTTGACTCTTGGTGGTTTGTCCGTACAGTAGCTTTTTAGTTTCCAGAGGTCCCAGTGGATAAGTGTTGATCTAGTTTCCTGTGCTATAGGGTCTTACTCAGGAAGTCTCTCCCATGCCTATATCGTGGAGTGTACTCTCTGTTTTTTCTTCTAGTTGTTTTATAGTTTCAGGTCTTATATTGAAGTCCTTAATCCATTTAGATTTAACTTTTGTGCAGGATAACAAAAGTGAGTCTAATTTCATTGTTCTGCAAGTGGTTATGCAATTTCCCCAACACTATTTGTTGAAGGTGCTGTCATTTCTCCATGTGTATTTTTGGCCCCTTTGTCAAAAATGAGGCAGCTATATTTTCTTGGATTTACAAATGGGTCTTCTATTCAATTCCATTGGTCAATATGTCTGTTTTAGTTCCTATGGTTTTTTTTTTTTTTTTTTTTTTACTATATCTTCAAATCAGGTATGGAGATACCTCCAGATGTATTTTTTTGTGTGTGGTTGAGGATATTTTTGGCTATCCAAAGCCTTCTGTTCCTCCATATGAATTTTAGATTATTCTTTCTATCTCTGTGAAGAATATTGATAGAATTTTTATTGGAATTGCATTGAATCTATATAACAGTTTATGTAGGATACCATTTTCACAATATTAATTTTCCAATCCATGACCATAGGAGACCCTTCCATCTACTCATATCCTCCATAATTTCTTTTCTCAGTGTTTTTAATTTTTCACTTCCTTAGTTAGTAATATTCCAAGGTATTTAATTTTTGTGGTTATTGAAAATGGAACAGCATCACTTCCCTCTTTCTCCACATGTTTATCTTTGGCATATAGGAAGGCTACTAATTTTTGTGTATTGATTTTGTGTCCTTCCATTTTACTGAAAGAATTTATCACCTTTAGAAATTTTTTGGTGGAATCTTTTTGGACACTTATATATAAAATCATGTCATCTGCAACTAGAGCTACTTTGAGTTTTTCTTCCAATTTGTAATTTGTTTCTCTTGTCTTATTGACTGAGCAAAATATTTATGTACTATGTTGAAAAGCAATAGTGAGAATGGGTGTGGTAGTTTGACTTGGGTGCCCCTATAAACTGAGGTGTACTGAATGCTAGGTTCCAAGCTAATGGAGATTTGGTTATTAATGACTCTTGGAGGCAGTGTATTGTTGGGGGTGGGTACATGGGTATTATAGACAGTTTCCCCTTGTTAGTATTTGGCACACTTTCCTGTTGCTATTGTCCACCTGATGTTCATGAGGAGATGAGGTCCACCCTCTGCTCATGACACCATTTTCCCCTGCCATTATGGAGATTCTCCTCAAGTCTGTAAGCCAAAATAAACCTTTTTTTTTTTTCCCCACAAGCTGCTCTTGTTCAGGTGTGTTCCGCCAGCAATACAAACCTGATTACAACAGTAGACAACCCTGTCTTGTTCCAGACCTTAATGGGAAAGCTTCAAGCTTTTTCCTCATTTAGTGTAGTCTGGCCCTTAGGTGCTTTATAAATAGCCTTAATACAAGGAGTTTGGGATCATTACCTCTTTTTCAATTGTGCAAAATAAGTTGAGGAGAAGTTATTTTAGCTCTTGATTGAAGCTTTGGTAGAACTCAATGGTGAATCCATCAGGTCCTGGATTTTATGTTTGGGGGAGATTTTTAATTAGTTTTTAAATTTCATTAGAAGTAATTGGTTTGTTTAGGAAGTCTACCTGTTCTGGGTTAAGTTTTGGTAGGTTGTATGAGTCAAGGTACACATCTATTCCTTCTACATTTCCCAATTTTGTGGAACACAGGTTTTTGAAATATGTCCTGGCGATACTTCCAATTTCATTGGTGTCAGTTGTGATATCTCCACTTTCATTTCCTATCTTGCTTATTTGAGTCTTCTTTTTTTTTTCTTTTGATCAAATTCGTCAGCAGCTCATCAATCTTTATTACTTTTTTTTGAAGAACCAGCTCTTCATTTCATCAAACTTTTAATTGTTTACTTTATTTCCAATTCACTGATCTCTGCTTTGAGGTTAATAATTTCTTCCCATCTTGTACTTTTGGGCTTGGAATGTTCTTGCCTTTCCAGTGCCTTCAAGAGCATATTTAAGTGGTTTACTTGAGATCTCTGATTTGCAATGTTGACATTTAGTGCTCTGAACTTCTCTCCTAAGATCGCCTTCATTGTGTCCGATAAGGTTGGTATGTTGTATTTTCATTGTCATTCAGTTTAATATATGTATGGATTTCCTTTCTGATTTCTTCACAACCCTTTTTCAATGTTTAATAGTGAGATTTTTTTGTCTCTAGATGGTCTGTTTTCTGTTGTTACTGTTGTTATTGATTTCTAGTTTTTTTTATTAATTATCTATGTAATGTGTATACAGCCAGGATGGTACCATCATTAGCATTCTCCCTGCCTTCCCCCCTCAGGGACTGTGTGTCTTGTATTGTGGAGATAGCCATAGGTTATGGGGGTGAGGCAATGTCTCTGTGCATAATGGCCCAACTTATGGCTCTAATAATCTTTCAACCCCCCCTCTTCTGTGAATTTCCCTAAGCCATGTTGGGTTCATTTGGGGTCTCTTTCAGTGACGAGGTCATGGGAGTCTCCATGTCTCTTTGATATCTGGTATGGTAGGAGTTGAGTGTTCTCTGTGTCTATCTCCTTCACCCTGTGCTGATACCAGGTTCACCAAGAAAGCAGCACTCATGCTCATTTCCCCAATTATTCTATGACTTCAGCTAGTGCCCTGGTGAGGTGCAATGGGCTGATTCTCTCCTCAGGTTCTGTGTCCATCTGAAAAATGGAGAGTGAGGTCAGTGCAAGATATGTAGATAACCATTATTGTTTTAGCGAGAATTAAATAGGTGTAGGTTCTCTTGTATCCCACTATTTCAGCTATGGGTTCTGTTCCACTGAGCGAATATGTTAGCCAAATCAAGAGCTGTTGGTAACCCACCATGGCTGTGTGCCACTATTGCACTTGTGTGAGCATCAGGTCAGGTTGATTGCTGCTAAGTAGTTTAGACCACAAGTTTCTTAGACAGATGTTGGTCATTTTCCTCCAGTTGCTCATATAACACCTTCTGGCACTAGACAAGCTAACTGTCTGGGGACTGACTCTCTTCCCAATTCCAGCCAGTGCACTCCCTGCTCCATCCCAACAGCATATGGTGTCTTCGGCAGTAGGGTCTTACCATTAACCTTTGGTGGATCATCAAGTACTCTGACAGAAATCTTTCTTCTTTTGGGAAACCTTGTAGGTCTCTCTGATCATTGTGGATGTTAACACTTGCTGGTACTGGGAGTTACAGGTCAGTCCCAAGGAATAAAAAGATAGGTAATATAAAAGAGAAAGAAAGCAGAGAAGAGGAAGAGAGAGAAACAGGAGAAGAATACGGTTAGTCTTCATGATGTCCTTTCCAGGGCCCTGTGGTTCAGCTGTTCCCGCTAAGGGACTGCTGAAGGTTCAACCTTTTAGTCTCTTGTAGGATATAGGATTTTATGGTACCATTTCCATTTGGTTCCTGATTTGTGTCCCCTCCATCCCTACCCTTCCCTCCCCTCCAGTCTCACCCTCCCTTTTGTCCAGTCCTCAAGATGCTTATTAGGTATGTCATCATCTTGGGCAAATTCAAGTTAGAGCCACAGATGAGTGAGACCATGTGATGATTATCTTTCTGTGATTGGGTGAGCTCTCTGAGAATGATCTGTTCCAATTTTGACAATTATTCTTCAAATTTCATTGTGTCATTTTTCCTTACAGCTGTGCAGAATTACATACTGTAGAGATACTACATCTTGGTTATCAATTCATCTAATGATGGACATCTGGGTTGATTCTAGCTCTTAGTTATTATGAATTAAGCAGCTTTAAACATGGTTGAGCAAATCTCTCTGATCTGCGGCTTGGAGCTTTTAGGGTAAATGCCCAGTAAGGGAATAACTGGATCTGTTGGTAGGTCTATAGTCATCCTTTTTTGGAGTCTCCATATTGCTTTCCATAGTGGTTGTACCATTTTACATTCCCATAAACAGTGAATAAGGGTTCCTATTTCTCCACAGCCTCACCATCATTTGTTTCTATTAGGTTTTTTTTATTGTTAGTTATCCTTACTGGGGTAAGGTGGAAACTCATCGTTGTTTTAATTAACATTTCCTTGATAATTAGGGATGTTGAACATTTTTGTAAGTGTGTGTTTGCCATTTGTATTTCTTCCTCTGAGAACTCTCTGCCCCATTATGTGAGTGGGTTGTTTGACTTATTGTTTAGGTTTTTTAGTTCTTTGTATATTCTAGAAATTAGGCCTCTGTGAGTTGTATAGCTGGAAACTTTTCTCCCATTCTGTGGGTAATCTGTTGGCTCTGGTTGTTGTATGTCTGTGAAAAAACTTTTCAGCTTCATGAGGTCCCAATGGTTGAGTGATTGTTTAATTTCCTGATATTGGAGTTTTGTTCATGAAGTCCTGCTGAGGATATGCTTGGATATCTAAGGCCTTATGCCATTCCATATGACTTTTGATATTTTTTCTATCTCTGTGAAGAAAGAAGTTGGGATTTTTATTGGTATTGCATAAATCTGTATAATGCATTTTCACAATGTTAATTCTGCCTTTCCAGGAGCATGGGAAGTATTTCCATTTTCTCAGGGCCTCCTCAATTTCTTTCTTGAGTGTTTTTGTGTTTTCATCATATAAGTCTTTCACATCCTTGGCTAATGTTATTCCAAGGTATTTTATTATATTTTTTTGTTGCTATTGAAAATGTAACAATGTTGCTTGTTTCTTTTTCTGTATCTTTGTCTTTCTTATATAGAAAGGCTACTGATTTTTGTGCATTGATTGTGTATCCTGTTACTTTGATGAAGGAGTTAAACACCTTTAAGAATTTTGAGATGGGCATCCCAGAGTTTCCAGCTGCCAGCTGGGTCTGGTCTGTGGTCATCCTCTCCTGGACCCTCTAGTCCATCAGTCAGGGTGGGGGGAGCAGCCCCAATGGCAGGATGATGGCAGTAGCTTCCCAGTCATCTGTTGCTGCCAGCCAAGCGAAGTCGCCATCTTCTGCTCCAGGGACCCACACCTCCACAGGCTAGAAAACCCCTGCAGCACGGCATGGTGACAGTGACTATGCTTGCAGTGGGTCACTGTGTCCCTTGCCCTCGCCCTCCTGCTTGGCCTGTGTCCACACACCACCAGCGGGTCTGTCCCACCTCAGTGAACAATTGGAAGAGAAAATTCAATAAAATTTATTATGTGTGGAGTTCCTTCTTAAAGGAAGAATTGATTGTTAAAATGGATCGGAGCAAGTGGAATTCAGCTGCAGGATTTTCCCCTCGTGTAGAGCATCTGGAAGAATTTGAAGGAGGTGGTGGAGGGGATGGGAACATAATCCAGACTGGAAGAGTGTGGCCATCTTCATATTGACCTCTTATAAGTGCCTTTTCCAGGCTGACATGTATGGGGTGAGGGAGGGTTGGGCAGTGAGGGAGATGGCATTGGCGTTGGTAGTTCCTGTGCTCAGATATGGAGGTGTGCAGTGGCAAGGGGGATGAAGCTGGCATGTGGGGTTCCTGCACCTGGGGTGGGGGCAGGCCGTAGCAGCAATGATGGGGAGAGAGCTGTTGTGTGGGGTTTCCATACCCAGCGACTGGGGCTGCGACAATGGGGAGGGAGCTGGTGGGGGTGGGGTCCCGCACCTGGGGGTTGGGCCAGAGGCAAGGAGGGTGTCTTTGGGTGGAGTGCCTGTTCCTGGGGGTGGGATGGCGAGGGGAATGAAGTGATGTTCCCATGCTTATGGAGGGTGGGGTGGTGATAGGGGTGTTGCAAGCAGAGTTCTCATGCCCATTGTATGGTGGGGGTGGGGTGGCAGGGGAGGAGGAGTGGAGTTTTCTGGCTCGCGGAGGGTACAGGTGAGGAGGCAAGGCAGCACAGGAAGTGGAGTTCCTGCCTCCATGGAGGGTAGGGGTGAGGTGGCAAGGGGTCAGAGCAAGTGGAGTTCCCGTGCCAATGGAGGGTGGGGGAGAGGTGGGGGGGGGTGGACTGAGTGGAGCTCCCATGCCCATGGAGAGTGGGGGTGGGGTCAGGAGGGGGACAGAGCGAGTGGAGTTCCCACATGCACAGAGGGTGGGGAGGTGAGGGGGATGGAGCAAGTGGGGCTCCTGTGTGCGCAGAAGATGGGGATTGGCCAGCATGGGTGATGGAGCTTGCTGCGGAGCTCCATGGTGGAGCGAGCAGCATGGGTGATGGAGCTTGCTGCGGAGCTCCATGGTGGAGCGAGCCTAGGACAGCGGAATGCGAGCCTGTTGGCCTGGGTCGGCTTAGCTAGTGCAAGAGGAACCTGTGGCTGGGACTGAGGCTAAGGCAGCTGTTTTAGAGGACTGAGGAGCCTAGTGGGCTACCGGAGAGCTGGGAACCAGAGGATTCCCTACTTTGCTCCTCTGCACCCTCCCATTGAACCCTAATGAACAGTAAAGGTTTTGCCTTTCCTTCCCCACTAGGTGAGGTGTGTTTACATGGATGCCGTCTTGACCAGAAGCTGGCTTTGATTTCTTTAAGCCATCTGTGGAGTTACATTCCTTTATTGTCTTTGATTTCCATCAGCCATCTGTTGAGATGTTCTTGTTGATTACCTTCCATCTCTTTCTTCCATCCTTTGAATTTTTGGTGTTTATTCTATATTCATTGAATGAAACTTTGATTTATAATTTGAATTCTTTTTGATGGTTTTCTTCTATTTCCTTTAGCCATCCTTGCAGTTCCTGTTTGATTACTCTTTGTCCCATTTCTTCCCATTAAACAAGCTGTTTGTTCATAGTTTCATTAAATTTGTTTAAAATGCTTGCTGAGATTTCATTCTGGGCTTCTATCTTGGGTTTCCTCTAAGCTATTATTGGAGCCTTCCGTTGTGGGAGTAGGTGATTTTGGTGGGGATTCCTTTGCTGGATCTTGTTTGTTATTTGCTGTGCATTGGGGTCTGACCATCTTGAGTTCAGTTGTCTCAGCTCCAGATTTCTTCTACGGGCTGAGCCCTGTGCACAGTTGACCTCTACTTCAGCTTTTCTTCAGATTTTTGTTTTTGTTGAGTGGGCTTGGAAGGTGAAAGTGAGAAGTATGATCCAGGTTGGTTGGCTCCTTTCAGCTGTTCTTCTTCTGGTTTTGCCTCCCAGGCAGCTTCCCAGGGATTGCGCCACCCTTGGTGTGCAACCCCAAGCTCAGTCCTATCTCACAATTGCTTGGGGCATGGCCCTGCTCCCAGCATCTCGCACTGGCCTTAGCCTCCCATTCAGCTGCCCAGGGATGGTTGAACCCTTGGTGCGTGACCCAGAGCTCAGCCCCACCTCAAAATGGCATGCAGCAAGGCCCTATTCCCAGCCTCTCTTGCTCCGGCTTTGCCCTCCCAAGCAGCCACCCCTCTTTTACTTCTAAAAGCACCTTTCAGAGTGTGGTATTCAAATGGCTGCTCAATGCACAGATGCATTAAAAATATCCTCTTTTAAATTAATCTAAAAATTAAGAGAAAATAAACCATTTTATCCAACAAGAAGCTCTGTTAATGATCATTATTTGATACTTCTATAAAGCCTAATCTCATTAGTGAAGCCTACATGTTAATGGGAATTTTTAATGTTCATTTATTGTATTGGGCATTTGGCTTAGGAAATTTTCTAAATGATCTTTTCCTTCAAAGAACAGAGTCAGGTACTAATATAAGTATTAGGGAATATTCTGTGCTGAGTATCCAGTGATAATTGAGCCAAAAAAGATCCTTATTTGGGGGCATAGAGATGTCTTAGTGGCTAAAGCCACTTGCTTGCAAAGCCTGATGGCCTGGTTCAACTCCCCATTACCCATCTCAAGCCATAGAACCTTGGACTAAGAAACTCCTTGTAGTTCTGTAACCAGAAAGACCTAAATGCAGAAAGAACTATGGAGTCTTGGCTTATGCAGGAAAAGAACTTTGTCAGGACTGGGCTACAGGCAGTTTGTGTGAGAGACTGAATGTGTTCTTCCCTTGTCCTCAGAACTTAAGCAAAGTTAAATTTGAAAGTAATGGACAGGGGGCTGGAGAAGATGACTTAGCAGTTAAGGTATTTATCTGTAAAGCCAAAGGACCCAGGTATGATTCCCCAGGACCCACCTAAGCCAGATGCACAAGGGTGCATGCATCTGGAGTTCATTTGCAGTGGCTGGAGGCCCCGATGTGACCATTCTTTCTCTCTCTCTTCCAAATAAATAAATAAAATATATATATTTTTTAAAAGTAATGGACTGGTGTGTTTGGCAAAATATAGAACAAAAAGATATGAAAGATGTAAGTTGTCACAGAAAGAAAATAAAAGATTATGTCAGAGACTGCAGCCTGGCTCAGCTGCAATTGTTTGAGAGATTACCACCATTGAAATGTGGCCAGCTGTTGTGCATTGGGACTGTAGTAAGAATGCTAAGTCTTTTTATTTTATTTTATTTTATTTTATTTTATTTTATTTTATTTTATTTTATTTTATTTTATTTTTGAGGTAGGGTCTCACTCTGGCCCAGGCTGACCTGGAATTAACTATGTAGTCTCAGGGTGGCCTCAAACTCACGGTGATCCTCCTACCTCTGCCTCCCAAGTGCTGGGATTAAAGGCGTGAGCCACCACACCCAGCTCGAATGCTAAATCTTTTGAGAGGGGGCCTGAAGGAAGAATGCCGAGGCAATGTCCTCCTCAAACTCGGCTTTATTCTCCCATAGGCTACCTGATAATGCTTTTCATAGTATGATAAATGTAGGAAAGAGAGCACTTGACAAATAATGACAAATGCAGGAGAGATTTGTCAAGAAAGAAAACATCACATGTGGAGGGGTGAAATTTGGACCCCAAAGATTTTGTCACTGGTCCCAGATGCCAAACATGGAGTGGTTACATCTTGCTTTAGTTCAACTTCCCTTGCTATGCCCAATGCCTTCTTTTACAGTGAAATGTCTACTCAGTGTCATTATGGGCTGAAGGGATTTAGTTTGTTTTGGTTTTACAGGATCCCATTTAAGAGACTATCTCAGATGAAATTGGGAGTTTGAAAATTTAAACAATGTTGGGATTTAAAAAAATATGAGAGTTTAAAAACTAAACTGAATATATTTTACATGATGAGATGGTCATTAATCTATGGGGGCCAGAAGTGGAATGTGGTGGCTTGAATCAGATGACACCCATAGGCTCATATGTTTTGAATACTTGGTCACCAGCTGGTGACAGTTTGGGGGCTGGAAGAGATGTGTTGCTGGAGGTGGGCTTGCCCTTGCTACAGCTCAGCTCACTCTTGTTGTTTTCTGCCAGCTGCCACGGCAAGAACTAATGTCCAGCCTCTTCCCTGCCTTGCTAATACTTCCCCTCAAGACCTTAAGTCAAAATAACCTCTTTTCTCATACAAACTGCTTTTGGTTGGGTGTTTTGTGCCAGCAACATGAACATAATTGCAATACTCCCCACAATGAGTAGTTGGACAAGGAGGCCCATGAGGCCCCCAAAACAACACAGGCCATTGCTAAAGTACCAAGTTCACCATCAGAATGTTAATAGTACTACCTTATTTCTTAAGACACCACAGGTTGCAGTTGAAAGTCATTGAGAAATCAAGCAAGAACTGAGATGGAAGATGTCTCCCTGCCAGATAGCTTCTATAGTGCTGAAAGGTGCTATGTGAGCTGCTGGGGGAGAAAAGTCATCTACAGTCTGAATGAGCAGTGGATCCTACAAGCTACAAAATCAACCTGCCAGGCAAGATGTACCCAATGCTGCAATAGCTACATAACATAAGTTATGAAGGCAATCAACTGTTCTTGGATTGGATAAGAGGCCCTGCACAGTGAGAGAATATTTACATCTGGCATGAGAATAAAATAAAAATACCTATGGTTTGGAAGGTCATCGACCACAGAGGGAAGCTTCCACTGTCCTTTGACTAAACAAAGACATCATGCCAATCAAACACCCTTCTTAGTGTATGTATTTAAACCTTTTGATTAATGCTGTTCTCACTTTTGGTTAGAGAAACTTCTTTTTACAGATGATAGCATACAATGGGCAGATCCAAGATTCATCAAAATGATAATAATAGAAAGACCAGAGCTTACAACTGGAAAAGTCATCTCTATCATATCTGCCATGCCCAGAGAACATTGAAGAGTTAGTCACAGAAAGAATATGAGTGTTGTCCTCACGCTAGCCAGATAATCGTCTCTATGGAGATGGTAGTAGACAGGAAACGCAAAACTCATCAAAGTAGAAATTAAAAGACACTGAGAGGTCAACAACAAAGAAGATGTTTACCATGTCCTCCACAACTCAGGAATTTACAGAAGAGGGATTGAAAAGAAGGGAAGAGCCACATGGAGCATAGTATACTTTGTAGTGCTGTGTTCCCATCATGAACTGACTGCTGCATTCATAACCCCACAGTGGTTACCAATGCCCCCACAAGACCAGCACAGTTCTGAACCTATCAACATTTTGATAAAGAGGACAGAGGAGGGCTGGAGAGATGGCTTAGCGGTTAAGGTGCCTGCCAGCTAAGCCTAAGAACCCGGTTCCAATCTCCAGGTCCCACGTTTAGCCAATGCAGTGATGCAAGGGCGCAATGCTGCACTTGCCCAAAAGGGGGTGCACACATCTGGATTTCATTCCCAGCAGCTGAGACTGCTGGTGCGCCCATTCTCTGTCTCCTTCTCCCTCTCTGTCTCTCTCTCTCTGTGTCTCTCTCCAAAAAATAAATAAAATAATTTTTTTAAAAAAATTTTTAAAAAGAGGACAGAGGAGGTCAAAAATACCCTGTATGTGAGGCATATCCATGAATTTAGAAGATTAACTACTGAAATTTTCCTATCCAGAAGTGGGCAAACTGCTTCTAGAAGCAGAGCCCAAGAGTAGAGAAAACTAACTCCTGGAATACCCAGCCCAGGAGTTAGATAGCTACCTCCAGCTACTGCTTAGGAAAAAAGAAGCTAAAGATACATCTAGATCAAATCATAATATGTGAAAAATAGTACATGATAGGAACAAAGAGTAAGGAACTATGGATAATCTTAAATATGTGTTTAAGGAAAGGATTTAGGAGTAGGAGCTGTTGGGCTCTGCTGATCCAGAACACACATGCACTCAGATCACAAAAGTAATCACACTAAGCCCACCTGTTGACTTTTTCAGACCTGTGGGCCTTTAGTTACTGATCTTGTTGTCTTCAATGCTATGGTCAGC
The DNA here is from genome assembly GCA_036365145.1 of Orientallactaga sibirica. Lineage (NCBI taxonomy): Eukaryota > Metazoa > Chordata > Mammalia > Rodentia > Dipodidae > Orientallactaga > Orientallactaga sibirica. The sequence continues at coordinate 52,755,046 of JAEOAD010000005.1, forward strand.
ACTTCTTATGAATGTATGCTTGCTCTGAGTTGAGAGTCCATTCAGATCACTGCGAAAATTAGGCAAAGAGCGTAGCTTAAGATCAGGCAGCATCTCTGAACATTGCTTATCAATATTGGTCATCTGTGTCATTAATGGCAAAGGTACACCAAGGCAGAGGAAACCTCATCAAATTTCCTTCAGTGAGTGGATTATATAGTTGTAGGATTAACTTTAGGACAAGTTACAAGTAAGGAATTTATCATCTCACAGCAATAGTCTCAAAAAAATATTTGTAAAGGCCATAAGAAATATTTCCACAGTTCATTTCCATATTTCATTCTTACAGTTCATTCCCACAGGTCATTCCCAACAAAAGAAAGGAGACAGTGAAACAAAGGAAGGACTACCTTGAAACAAGAGGATTCTCAGGAAGTAAGGGGACAAAAAAGGATAGAATTTGAACATTATCAAATTATTATATGTTCATATATTAAAATTTTCAATAAACATATTCATCTATAAAAACTGTAAGGTGATTTCAAAAGCATTATCTGCTGCAAGATATTAAAATACAATGTGCCAGAAAGCTACTGTCAAACTTATTTAAATGGAGTCCAATAAAGACTTCCTTAAGAAGTGACATTTAAACTAAGAATAACTTGACAAAAAAGGGTCAGCTATAGGCCAATCTAAGGACAGAATGTTCTGGACAGTGCAAATAGCAAGTGCAGATAAACTTGACTATCACATATGTACTAACAATTTCATATTAGATGGGCTCTTTTTTAAAGAACTTACAAAAAGATACTGGCATACTGACCAGCCAGTGATTGAAATTCAAAGCTGGCCTGAACTCTGTCAAGGGCTCCTCACTTAGAGCACTTGCAGAGTGAGCATGTGTGCAGAGTGTGGAGTTTGCCTGCTCTGTTAACCACAAATTATTTTTGGCTGTCAACCATGAATCGAAGGCCACCTCTAACTAGCTTGGCTTCCTCCCTCACTATCTGTCATGCTGTCAAGCTCTTGGCATCCTGGATACTTGTTCTGAAAATGGCATTAGTAATCACCAAAATTCACACAACCATCCTACCACACATCTGTCCCTGGCCAAAGACCCCTCAGCACTTCAGTCATCAATAAGCATGCTTTTGTTCATAAGGTATGTGCTCATCCTCCTGCTTACGTAGTGTGTTGGTGGTCATCTTCCTGGGATGCATATCATTGATCAAGAAAAATGAAAAGACCTTCATGTACCATCTAAGTTCAGCATTAAATGCATACTGAGATCTTATTCCAACCAAAAGACTGATTTTTTTCAATAAGCACAGTAAATACCTATTGAAAGCCTTCAGATAGAAATGAAATGAAGCCAGTAATTACCCATAAAAACCCCAGGGGAAATGCCAGCAATCCCACCGAGGAGGGCCCTCAGTGGAATGGGGGAAGTAAGGAGGGAAATGATGCCACTAATATGGTGTGTCCATACAAGTTTATACTTAATTCAAAAGATTCGGGGCTGGAGAGATGACTTGGTGGTTAAGCGCTTGCCTGTGAAGCCTTAGGACCCCGGTTCAAGGCTCAATTCCCCAGTACTCACATAAACCAGATGCACAAGGTGGCATATGCATCTGGAGTTTGTTTACAGTGGCTGAAGGCCCTAGTGTGCCAATTCTCTCTCTCTTTCTCTCTCCCTTTCTCTCTCTTTCCCTCTTTCTCTTTCTGTCACTCTCAAATAAATAAATAAAAATTAAAAAATTCAAAATTCAGGAAATTTGCCCATTAGTTGGCATTCAGCACTATATCTCATATAGTAATGTATATTGTGCAATCTGCTTCTAGAGTTTAGAGCAAGTCCTGGATAAGCATCGAGAAAATATTATACACTAATAAATTTATTATTTTTAATTTTTCAAGGTATGGTTTTGATCTAGCCTAGGCTGACATCGAACCCACAATGATCCTCCTACCACAGCCTCCCTAGCTTTTTGTTTGTTTTTCTGAGGTAGGGTCTCACTGTAGCCCAGGCTGACCTGTAACTCACTCAGTAGTCCCAGGATGACTGGGACTCACAGTGATCATCATACCGCTGCGATATTATTATTTTTAATAAGAACTTTACATATTGCATTTGATAATATTCAATTGGGTTATATTTTTATGTTCCCTCTCTCCTGCCCCCATTCTACTGAAGGCCTTCCTTAGTGGAGTTTTTCATAATTACTTTGGGGTCATGAGTGCACCCGTCTTTGTAATGGGGACAATGCCTCAGAATACACCTTCCCACCCTATGGCTCTTACATTCTTTATGTCCCCTCTTCCACAATGATCCCTGAACCTTGGAGGGTAGCTGTAAGTTCCATTACTGTTGTGCTTTCAGCAGCTAATTTTCTGCTTTGATCAGTTTTGAGTCTCCTCGTTATCTACCTCCATCTCCCTGAAAGAGCTTCTCAGGTCAGCTGTGCAAGTAGTGCTCATATTGATACCACTACTTTCTCTGTGATGTTCCTTAGGCCCTGAAACACAGTTGGTTTTCTTTTCTTGTTATATTGACAGGCCTTTGATCTCCCTGGTTTTTCCAGGCATCTGTCAAAAGCAGATTCTCTAGCCAAAGAGGATAAACATAGACATTTAGATTTTTAAAAATATTTTTGTTGTTTGTTTGTTTGTTTGTTTGTTTGTTTATTTATTTATTTATTTATTTATTTATTTATTTATTTAAAAGAGAGAGAGAGTAAATGGGTGCATCAGGGCCTCCAGCCACTGTAAATGAACTCCGGACACATGTACCACCTTGTGCATCAGGCTCACATGGGTTCTGGGGAATCAAATGGAGTTCCTTTGGCTTTGCAGGCAAATGCCTTAACCACCAAGCTATCTCTCCAGCCCCAACATTTAGATTTTTTTTTTTTTGGACAAGTATAACTTCTCCTTCTATCCAAAGAACAGTGGAAGTTCCTTGTAGGTTCTATGATCCTCCAAGCTGTAGGTTTCTAACATGGTTTGCAATAGCAGGCATTATTTCCTCCCAAAGTAAAGGATTCCTATCTAATGACAGAGCAGTTGATTGCCTCCACTACTTATGGACCACTATTGCACAGTGGGTACATCTTCCTGCTTTGTTAATTCTGTAGCTTGCAGCATCCACTGCTTGTTCATGTCCTTGGTGACTTTTATTTCCCAGTAGCTCATATAGAGCTTTTCAGCACTCTGAGGGCTAGCTGTCAGAGAGCCGGCTTTCATCTTAGTTCTAGCATGATCTTTCAATGTCCTGCAACCACAGATTGTGATGTCATAAGCAATAGGGTCTTACCATTTAGTTCTGGTAGGTAACCAAATGCTTTGGCATTGGCCTGTATTGTTTGGGGTAGGAGCTTGATAGGCCTCCCTTACCCATACTTACTGTGTTGGGGGGGGCTGGATTTACCAGCAGGTGCCTATGGTTTTGGGATAAAGCTTTCTCCACCCATTCAAGGTGATTCTGCCCAACCTACCTATCTGTATGTCTATCTATCATATATCTAACTAGCTATTTATCTTTATATCTTTAACAGTGATATATTTTTTATTTAATTCATTTATTAGAGTGAGAGAAAGAGGCAGATAGAGATAGAGGGAGAATGGACATGCCAGGGCCTCCAGCCAGTGAAAACAAACTCCAGAGATATGTGCCACCTTGTACATCTAACTTACGTGGGTCCTAGAGAATCAAACCTGGGTCCTTGGGCTTCAGAGGCAAGTACCTCAACTTCTAAGCCATCTCTCCAGACCCAAAGTGATATTTTCTAACTAACTAACTAACTAACCAAGAGGTATCTTTCTATGGTACTGATTCATTTCAACTTATTTTTGAAAAAAATTATAAACCAGTACTTTAAGTTATTATATAATCAAACTCATTGCCCCATTATACCTAATTCAGTGTGTTTTATTTCACACAGTTATCACAGTTGACATAAAACTTTGTATTGATTGTTGGAGTTGGGAAATTTGGTTTTGTAATAAAATTTGGGCTATGTAGTATTCATTCATTATTATTAACTTTATTAATTTTTGTACATGCACATAGTATATTTTGATCATAATTCTCTATCATTTGTTTCTTTTCTCCCCATTTCCCTTCACTGAACCCCTTCTTTTCCCCCACTAGTCCCTCTTCTGTATTAAAATTTTCTGTTTTGCTTTTCCATCCTCCATAATTCATATATATATAACATGTTGAGGCTCAACTCTAACTAGAGAGCAGTTGATTACCCCCATAATACTCATGCCACTATTGTACCAATGGGCACATCTTGCCTAGCTGAGCAGTTGTGTAGCTTATAGGGTCCACTGTTGGTCAAGACAGTGGATAATTTTTCTCCATCAGCAGGTTGCATAGCACTTTCCAGCACCATGACAACTATCCATCAGGGAAGAAGTTTCCAACTCAGTTGTTGCTTAATTTCTCAGTGTCCTACAACCAAAGCATGTGGTAGATTCAGCAACAGGCTCTTCCCATCTAGTGCTGTTGGGCAGCTAAGAGATATGCCAATATCCTGTTGATTTGGGAGCCTTGGAGACCCTTCCCACCAATAACTCACTGGGAAGTATTCCAACTCTAGTACTGGGAATTTCCCATAACAATCTGTACCTTCTGGGTGAAGAATTAAGCACTCCCATGGGGTGCTTCTGCCCAAACTCTCGCTTTTTAAATTATACTTTTGAATTAGCTAACAAAGAAGTAGACATTACTAAGTTCCATTGTAAATTTGATTAGATTATAAATCAAGTAAGAGACATGTTTCTTGGGCAATTCTGTGAGAGTGTTTCCAGGAAGAAGTGATGAGGAGAGGAAGATCTTCCCCCAGAGTGAGTTGCCCTTCTAATGGTGGACCTAGCTTCATCAGCCTTGCAATGTGGACTGAAAACTAGCGGCCCTCCAGGCATCCTACAGGCCTTTAGTGCCAGAATCAGACTGCTGAGGCATCTAGCCTTGTGAACTAAACAGCTGCAGGGTTCCCCAAAATCTCTCATATACAGACAACTATTGTTAGACTGTCTGATCAGTAGTCTATAAGCTAATATAATTAGTTCCCTTTATAATACATATTCATTCTCTCAGTTCTGATCTTCAAAAACCCCATCTAATACAGTAGGTTTGCATATGGCATTTTAATAATATTTTTAGCTTAGATTAACCCTACCCTCACCCCTTCCCCTCCTCCAGCAAAATTTTTAACTCCCATTTATTTTATTTCTCTTATACAACTTTTAAAAGTAATTAAATCTAAAGGAAATAATTCAGGCTGGAGAGATGGCTTAGCGGTTAAGGCACCTGCCTCCTAAGCCTAAGAACGCTGGTTCCAATCTCCAGCGGGTCCAGTCTCCAGGTCCCACGTTTAGCCAGATGCAAAGTGACGCAAGGGTGCAATGCTGCACTTGACCACATGGGGGCGCATGTTAGTGTCTGTTTTGCAAACCAGGATGACTCTGAGGCTTGTGTTTTCATTGAATTTCAAAGTTTTCCAAGGGAATTACAGTCTAATCATCCACTTTGCTTCTGGACTAGTAAAGTCTTTTCTGCTCATCTTAATTTTCCTATCTCATTTCCATGATAATTGCCTATGCCCTCGCACCTTCTAATAAATAAACTTCTTTGTTTGGAAATTTCATCTATGAGGAAATCTATATTGAGGTAGTTATTATAATGAGAATAATTATTAATGTGTACAAAGTATTTTCAATTAGTAAGTTGTGAATTTACTGTCTAGGGGATTCCAGACAGGTAGAAATATCTACATATAGGTGAAAAGACATTGTTAAGAGCCCCTGACTTATGTGGACTTAAAGCTTCCTGTACTCACTCAGCCATTGTCCAAGATCGCCAGGTTCCCAGTCCCAAGAGGTATAGCACAACAGATGGCTGAAACAGTCTGGGTTTTATTTACATGCAGAGACTACACAGTTAGCGGAAAGAAGCTTAGCAAGTGAGCCAAATGCTGGCATGCACATCTGGATGGATGCTTTGGACAGCTGGGCATAGATCAGGGGGATCATTACTGCTGTCAAGAAGTGAGGATTGTTTTGTCTTTCATAGGCATTCATATCTATGCCCTGTCTCTAAAAGTTTTAGCTTTAGCTATGGCTCCTGTGTTCTCATTTGTCTACACTTGCCTTTTACTAATATTTCTAATCCCTGGTTAAATTACAGTAAGTCCCAAAAGCCTTCCTTCTTGGGTTCTACTGATAACTCCACAAGATCTTGAGTTTTAGTCAGCTCACTGCTATCTTCTCCATAGGAATAGAAAGTCCATAGAATAGGACTTTCTTTGGCTACCTGGATCTATCTTGAATTCCTTCTTAAATGAGAAAATAATTTAAAAGAAGGTCAAAGAACTTCGCTAAGAAACTTAATTTTCTCCAAGACCCAACAATTCTACTTCCAATAAAATATATAAAGGAAAAATATAACAGGAATGTTGCTTATATAGGATAAAAGAGCAGCATGAGTGCTTAATAGTATGTATTAACTGAATTGCGGTGTATCCACATGGTTAAAATACTGTGCAGTCATGGAAAACCATGAAAGGATATATTTTCTATATTGCTAAATGAAAGAAAAAATAAGATATAATTTAAAGAAAAAACATCTTTCAAGTATATCACAGAGATATATGCATCCATATATCTGCAAGTGCAGAAAAAAACCTACACTGTGAGTGGCAATTTCTAAGTTTAGAACTATTTATGATTTTCTTCTGTATACGTTTTGTCCACACTTATTTGGCTTTTACTACAATTTCTTTTTTTTAATTTATTTTTTCTTGACAACTTCCATAATTGTAGACAATAACCCATGGTAATTCCCTCCCTCCCTCCCCCCACTTTCCCCTTTGAAACTCCACTCTCCATCATATCCCCTCCTCCTCTCAATCAGTCTCTCTTTTATGTTGATGTCATGATCTTTTCCTCCTATTAGGATGGTCTTGTGTAGGTAGTGTCAGGCACTGTGAGGTCATGGATATTCAGGCCATTTTGTTTCTGCAGGAACACGTTGTAAGGAGTCCTACTCTTCCTTTGGCTCTTGTATTCTTTCTGCCCCCCTCTTCTGCAATGGACCCTGAGCCTTGGAAGGTGATAGAGATGTTTCAGTGCTGAGCACTCCTCTGTCACTTCTTCTCAGCACCATGGTGCATTCTGAGTCATCCCAACGTCACTGGCCATCTAAAAAGAGAAGCTTTTCTAACCTAAAGTGAGAGTAGCATTAATATATGGGTAAGAACATTAAGAGAAGCATTGACCAGGCAGTTTGCTGAGCATAGTGTATACATTTAGCCAGACACCAGCAGATGTTACACACCTAGGGCTCATGACTACCCCTGTTGTAAGTTTTCAGAATCAGGGATGTATTCCCTCCCATGGAGCAGGCCTCCAGTCCAGTTAGAGAGTGGTTGGTTTCCCCCATAACAGACATGCCACTATTGCACCCGTTGGCTCATTTTGCCTGGCTGGCCAAAATTAAGTCTTGCAGTGTCCACTGTTGAGTATCTTCCACTGGTGATTTCTCTCTCTCCCATTGAACTACATGCAGCATCCCTTTTTTCTGCTTTCTGTCAGCTGGTCTACAGGGAGGAGGTTTTCAGTTCAGCTCCAACAGAATTTCTCAGTGACCTTACAGCCCAAGTATGTGGAGTCTTCAGCAATAATGTCTTACCATCTACTCCTGGTGGGAAACCAAGAGCCTTGGCAGTGGCCTATATTGTTTGGGGGGTATCAGTGACCTCCCTGGCCAACAACTCACTAGAAGGTATCCCATCCCTGGCACTGAAAATTTTCTAGTAACAATCCATGGCTTCTGAATAGAAAGTAAGTATGGTTATTATTAACTGAATAGATGATGAAAAATATTCTTCATGTGCTCCAAGGATATCCTTGATTAGCACAGGGGTCAGGGCCTATATTTGGCAGCCAAAGGAAAGCATTTTCGTTTGTTTTTATTTTTTATTTTTGGTGTGTGTGTGTGTGTGTGTGTGTGTGTGTCCCCGAGGTCTGCAGGGCCTCAAAACCTGTGGTCATCTGGCCCAGAATTGCAAGAATTAATAACAGATATAAGGGATCATGAGGTGCCTTTTGGGTCATGAGGAAAAGCAAAGCTGCTGGAGGAAGCTTGTATAAATTCCTGACCCACAGCAAAAGGACATCAGAGAACAGTTCCAGCCAGCTCCCCTGTCATTTTCTTCAGAGTAAAAGGAGACAAATTCCTTTAAAGAAAGACAAACCAAAGGTTGTGTCTTTATGAATCTGAACTTTCTGCTCACACATACTGGTAAACCAGACATTTGACTTTAATCCTGCATTAAGAATTGATGGGCTCAGGTTCCTTGGACTAGTCACTTAACCTCCCAGGGCTTCCTACTGTGAGCTTTGGGAAAATATGCACAATATCCTGTCTTTGCTTTCAGAGAGGTTATGTGGCAAGGTGGGGGAACAAAACAGTTGCAAAGGTAAAACTCTCTGTCAACATTATGAGTCCTTTGCAATCATGATGCCTCAGAGCTGCAGTTTCTCTGATCACAGAATAATGCTGAGCTTTTGGTCCCAGGGTCAGCTAAGGATCTTGGTTGTAACAGACATTGATTTTGGTTCATTGAAAACAAACAGGATTGACTGGGGAATTTTCAGAGTAGGAGAGAAAGGGAAGAGTGGCTAGAGCATAAGGCATCTGAAGGAGCAGGAGCTATGCTAAATTTGGATGTACAAGAAAGGTGACAACTGCCTTGTACCTAGAATGAATACAAGGTGAGGCTAATTCCACTGCCTCCTCAGATGCCTCGCCACTGCAGCTGCAATAAATCCTCTAACATGACTCTTGTCCTTGAGTCATTCACTTAAGTCATCATGCTCCAGGTGGCAGGGGATAGATTGCCTGACTCATGATTTTATGAAGGCAAGGAGGACGATGTGGCCTCCTTGAATCTATGTGCAAGGTGGTTCCCTGGGACTATTTTACCAACAGGCTTATATGTGGTAAAGATAAAGGGAATTCCCCCCAATCTGAATATATCTCTTTCTCATAATCATAAAATGCCATACTATCAGCCCAGGCATCCTGAATAATTCATTGAAAGGGGGATATATAACAAAACTCATTGTGTTACTGGTTAGTTCACTGAATTTTGCCCTCAACTAGCTTTGGGGGTCATTTCTACACTATAAACCCCAAACTATTTACAACTATGTATTGTGAAGGCATTGCAACACTATGATCCTTTATTCAGAAGTAGCCCCTGCCCAAAACACAATGTCTTTCCTAAGTCTTTAATATATCAAGCTCTCTCTATTCTCTAGTGAACAATTTGAAAATATCAACCTGTGTAACATTTGCTCTGAAGCAGCTCTCTTCTTCCTCTAAATACTCATGAGTCTCCAGGTCCAAAACTTTCTGAAGGCTGAGACCCATATGGTTCCATCCCATAGTGATACTACATTTGAAAACATTCAGAACCCACAGGCAAGAAACTTTTGTGTGGACCCTACATTCAATGGAGTTTTCAGCCACCAAACACCCTCCATCATGAGGAGCCTCCTGCTTCTTTCTTCCCATCTTTATTGTGTGGTTGAGAATTAAACTCTTGCAGCCATATGCCCTTTGTTCTCTGTGAATTAGCTTGCTCATTCTGTGCCTCCTCCCCCCCACACACACATGCACACCTAGAAACTATCTGAAAGAGGCAGACTTTCAAGGGTACAGGAGGAGGGAAATTAGTCAAGGGAAGCTGTATGAGGAAACACTATAATTTCCAGGTTAATGAATAATATGTCACCACATACCCATTACTCTCCTGGAAAAATGTCTTCAATTAAAAGTATTTGTGCATCTGGGGCTGAAGAGATAGCTTAGTGGTTAAGGCACACACCTGCAAAGCTTAAGAACCCTGGTTTGATTCTCCAGGTCCCATGTAAGCCAGATGCACATTGTGGCACATGTGTCTGGAGTTCATTTGCAATGGCTAGAAGCCCTAACTAGCCCATTCTCCCTCTCCCTCTCTCTGTCTATAATAAATAAATAATAAATAATCTTAAAAATCTTTTAAAGTATTTGTGTATCTGTATTTTCTTCTCAACTAAATTTTGAGATTTCCTAAGAGCAGAAAACAAGTCATGTACATAGCTTTTGCCCTCATAGAGCTTAGCCTGGTACATGATACCCAGAAACCTCTCAATATTCAATAATGAATTAATAAGCACATTAATTAGTAAATAAATTAACAATACTCAGGAGACCTCCAGGAACCATGGTTATACTCTCCAATTAATTTGCATGGAAGCAGATATCTGATTTCTTAGATTCCCCAGGAATTTTATTTCTACAAAATGTGTTTAGATATCATTAGAAATACCTTCTAATATATATCTTTCTGATAGACAGGCTTACTACTAGGATCTCCAAATCTATTTGGATCTTTCTCTGAAAGACGGGTGGAAAAGACTCACAGAGCACATTTTTAAAAATGAGCTTTAATTTCCTTGCCTCAGGCAGTGGCTTTTAGAAGTGCAGAGACGACAGCTGAGGAGAGCTCACAGGGGTAAAGGCTGAAGGCTCATCAAAGCTGGGGGGTTAGTGACAGTCGGCCCCTTGCCAGAGGTGATCACAGAACCCCACCCTCTTATCACCCACAGCTTGCAAGTTCAGAGGGGAGTACTGATAACTATTTCATTGCTGCAGTACTTTCTACTTTCCAGGATGTGGCCTGGTTTAATCCTCTGAGCCATCGTGAGTGTCTTTCCAACCCACTTAATTCCAAAATTTAAAGCCACTATAATGAAAAGGTACATCTTTTTATGGAACAACAGTGATAAAATAAATCAGCAAACAAATACTTGTACCAAAGGAAAATACACAGAGGATGCTATTAGTGTTCAGGGTTTTAATAGAAAATGTATTATATAAGTTCATATTTAGTATGGTCCTACTAGATGCCAGTCATTCTCCAGGCATTTCTTCTTCCAGACTACCTTGTGAACAAATCACTATTATTGTCACCATTTATAGATGAGAAAAGTACAGCCTACGTAGGTTGAGACCTGACCAAGGTAAAAGCATAATTGGTCAAGGTTTTAGCTAAGAGTTTTCTGGTCCTGTACATGGAGCCTTCATATGAACATTTTTTCCATGATTAAATCAAATTAGAAAATATGAACTAAACAATCCTTTGTAACCACAGGACTTTTCCTAATTCCTATGATCATGAAATGTGTATGCTGCTTTGGGAAACATAATGCAAGCTTAGTTTCTACCTTGAACTCAAAGTCTAATATTTCTAAAAAAGCTGAGGCCTCAAAACACATTTAAAAAAATAGAAATCAGCATTGGATCAACAACTGTAGTTAATTGTTGCTCTGTTTAAAACTGAAAAAAAAAAAAAAACTGAGGCTTAGTGAGCCTTGTCCTATTAAGACAGGAGGTGGAGTCAGAATGAAAATCCAGGCAGACTAGCCTCTGAAATGATGCTGTGAACTTTTGGGCTATAATACGACTCAGAACAGTGAACAACCAAGAATCTTTGAGCAGAGTGTTACCATAGCAACAGCATATGACTGAGCCTGTGTGTGACCTTGGGCTAGATCAATTTACTGTGAGCAAACCTCAAATCTCCCATCTATAAAATGGAGGCAGGATTATTTATTTGCATTCCATAGATAGATAGGAAGATTAAGGTATATAAGGCATATAAAACACTTAGCATAATAATTGGCCCACAGCAAATGCTTAATAAATATGCGTTAACAACCCCCTTACTTGCAAATGGAGCACCAAGTATTTTCTAGAAGCATTTCATTCTTCATGGCAAGATCATATCTGATATCTGCTCTGAAATTTCTTTCAAAGCACAGATAACAATAGGCAGGACAGGAAAGTCAGCACAAAGTCATACTTGCTTCATATATGCCTGTTGTGATCATTGCTGTAAGGAGAGATATCTTAACATACTGCTGAATATACTTTTTTTTTTTTTTTTTTGGAATTGAACCCTTCCTCATCTGCTCTCTAGTTGTTCTCTAATCACCCTGCCAAAGTTCTTTTAGATCATCCCTCAAAAAGGAGCTGGCTTTCTTCATGCATATTTCACTCTTCTCTTGATAATTGCCTATCGCTTATGTACTATTAAGTAGGAGGGGTCCCATAACCTGGGCACCTTGCATATAGCACCAACTAGCTGGCAACCAGACTTTCAACAAATGGTTAAATCCCAATATATTCATGTTCATCTCGTGTTTTGAGCACAGGAATATAACTGTTCTGCAGGCCGTTTGGCACTAAGCAAGCACACCATATTCTCCCCAATTCACTGGTTTGATATTTTCTGTCCAGAACACAATAGACAGAATGTTTCTTAGCATGCATAGGAGCAGAAGTATGCCTTTCATCACACACTGGCTCCGGAATTCTCTACTTCATCCTATGCATTTTCTTCTCTGCTTCAGATTCCCTCATTGACCAACAGCACCAGTCAAGTAACCAGAAACGGGAAAGAAACCAAATTTTCTACCATCCAATGCAAGCCATGATCAGTGTCAAGGCTTTTACACAAACATGCTCTTGGAAAGCCACAGACTCATGACAAAAGTACAGCACAACAAGTCTGGTTGCCTTCAGCTCTCACTTCCCTGCCTTTCTGTTCACTCTCAGCAATGCAAGTCCCAAAAGTCTGTATGGTGACACTGAGCATCTTTTCATGATTACTGTAACAACTCCTTGTCTCTTCTCCCTTCTCTTCTTGACAACCTATGAGCTATTCCCAATATACCACTTAAATCAATCTTTTTAAAATCAGAGTCAAATTATATGACTCTCCTGTTTGAAATCCTTACATTTGAAGTAAAATTCAAGGACTAGTCTAGGAATCCCATCTCTGGATACTTATGCAAAAGAATTAAAATCAGGATGTGGAAGAGATCCCACACTCCTTACTCATCAGCATTATTTACAACAGCAAAGATATGAAAATGACATAAATGTCCCTTAATGGAAGAATGGATGAAGCATGCATGGTATTTCCGTACTACAGAATATTATTCAGCCTTAAAAAGGAGGGAAACAGCAAGGTGTAGTGGCACATGTCTTTAATCCTAGCACTCAGGAGGCAGAAGTAGGCTGATCACTGTGAGTTTGAGGCCAGTCTGACACTACATAGTGAATTTCAGGTCAGTCTAAGCTAGAGTGAGACCCTACTTCAAAAAACCAAAAAAAAAAAAAAAAGAGGAAATCTTGCAATATGGAATAACATGGATGAGCCTTGGGGATGTTATATTAATGACATAGTCACAGAATGACGAAGTTGCATAACACCACTTATATGAGGTATTTAAAAGTTGAATGCATAGAAACTGAAAGCATAATAGTTATTGGCAGATTCTGGAAAGGGGTTGAAATGGGGAACTTCTCACAGACTATAGGGCTCTACCATCCATTGTGCCTTTGTTTAACAAGAGTGTTGTATACACTCCAAATTTTTTTAGGGCTGGGGAGATGGCTCAGACATTAAAGGCACTTGCTTCCAAAGCCTACCTGCCAGGTTTGATTCCCCAGTACCCACAGTTCCATAAAGTGGTGCATGCACCTGAAGTTTGTTTGTAGTGTCAAGAGGTCCAGGTGCTCCCATTCATAGTCATTCATTCATCTCTCTCTCTCTCTCTCTCTCTCTCTCTCTGTCTGTCTTGCTTGGCTAGAACCACCTATGGTGATAGAATCTTGATGACATCTTCCGGCTGCCATTGCACCAAACTCTTCTTCAGGCATAAGACACTGCCTACAAATTAATTCTAGATGTTAAGGGGTCTGCTTCCTTGAAGAATTGTATCCATGTATTAATTTTTCCATGAAGTAAGTGAGAAAGAGACTTGGCAGCCCCACTGGAAGAAGAATTAGTCAAGAGAAAGATCAGGGACTTGTTCCAGAGGCATCTCTCCTGATATAACCAACATATAATTAATTCTTTTCTTTCAGAACTGATCTCCCATTAGTATTAGCTTCCTATCCAGTCAAATTTCCTGTTTTTATAAAGATCACCAAAATTTAGTAGTTTAATAATGTTTTTATGGCAAGGGTATAAGAAAATAGTCATTCTTATTTATTAATAGCAAAGCTGCAATCTCTCCCAAGAGTAATTTGGCATTTCCATCTGAGTTTAGAGTGCATATTTACTGTGAGTGAGAAATTCCATTTCTGAGACTGCAGTGTACAGTTACTCTTGCACAGACACATACACATGTATATACATGGGTAGAGATGGGTAAATAAAGGGATTGAGTGATAATTTTTTTCCTCAGAATTGTTTGAAATGGAAATCTAAAAAGGTGTAGACTTAAAGAATTGGAAGAGGCTGCACAAAGACCCAGCTTCGAGTAGGAGATGAAAGCAAGAAAGGTAAAGCCTCCGAGAACAGAAAAGCTCCATGTTGAAAGATGACACACTTATGTCTCCATTCTTGGGATGATGGTTAAATTTGTTAAACACAAATAGGTTTTAGTTTGATTCATAAATATCTAGTTAATAAAATAGAAATAAAGAAGTGTTGTATCTTTCCATCAGGACATACACACCTAAGGACACCAGTCTTTGCCTTTAGATCCTGTTCCTGCTTCATTTGCTTTTCTATCACAGGCAGGACACATTCTTCCAAAAAAAATGAAAGAACAGACATGGATATTTCAAGAGTTAACTATGCAGTGAGGCAAGATAACAAACAAGCCAGGAACCCCTGGATTGAGGAATGGGGACAGAAACATGTGCAGAAAATGATGGCTTGGCATGGGACAACGTCAGCTGATATGACCTGATGGGAAGAAATCAGGGCTGTCCCCTAGATTCTTCTTGCATGGGATTTCTCTCTCCTCATGGGGAGTATTTGTTCATAATTGCAATGTTGCCCTTGGTGAATCTAAACTGCAAGTTGCAGACAAGTCCAGGGAGAAGATGGAATGAAGATTACTCTGTCAAAGTCCAACATTAAAATTTAGTTGTTTGAATGCCAGAACCCATGCAAGAGAAAGAGATAGAGAAGACACCATCATCATCCACTGGAAACGTGATGAACACATTATCACAGGCTTGGCTCTGGGCATCTCTGAGGTGGATTAACCACACAATAAAGAAGTGGCAATGGCCGTGCATAGAGTATGTGCTTTGAGCCACTTATTATGCTAAGCATGCTACATGACTTTGCAACAGATTGATTCTGTTTATCTTATAGATAAATACTTATCCTACAGTTTATATGCAGCAGAGCCAGGAATAAAGATACACAGGCTTCGTTTCCCAAGCTCATGAGTTCAGCTACTCTAGGACAGGATGCTTTTATTTTGCCTTGACACTTTCAGAAAGGCACCATCACCTGGACTGCCCTCCATGACAGCTGAAAAGTTCATATGTCTGAACACTCACTATTGAGGCTGCCAGGGTCAAGGCTCCTGGCAGGGGCCATGTACCTTTTCTCTTTGCCATCCTGGGAAAAGACATTCCACCAGAACCACAAGTGATAACTACTATGCTCATCAATTCCCAGTTGCTCTGGTTTCCCCAGGCTGTCAGCACAGAAGCACAACTTTTGCTTTTCTTCATTCTATTTTGTTGTCTTCTTCAAGACACAAAACACTATAAATGAGTCAGTCTTTTTTCTTGTCATTGTTAAGGAAAGGGAAGCTGTGACTTGTCCTATACCTTATCTAGCATTAACTAATTGCTAATGCTCTCAGAATTGTTACCTCTCTCTTAACATGGTTGAAATAATGTCTGGAAAGTT
The DNA here is from genome assembly GCA_036365145.1 of Orientallactaga sibirica. NCBI lineage: Eukaryota > Metazoa > Chordata > Mammalia > Rodentia > Dipodidae > Orientallactaga > Orientallactaga sibirica. Next base: position 52,770,810 of record JAEOAD010000005.1, read on the forward strand.
CTAAGCACAAAAGCATTTGACAGATTTTTACCTGTTCTTATTAATATTCTCTCATACTTTGTAGAGCTGTTGAGCTTTATAAAACAAGCATGACCCTGAACAAGTTACATAACATCCCTACACATCATTTGTCCAATGGAAACATTATCCACCTGACTTGCAGAGATATTTTGAGGACTGGATGGAATAAATGTTTTACATGAAATAGCTATGCTAATCACTGTCTTATACTCAAATCTCAAAAAAAGAACTCCTTCAATGAAGAATGTTGTTAACATATATGTGCCCATCCATAGAGCTCCATGAACTTGATCTGTCATGTATTAAAGCAACATCCTCCTTCTCCTTGCCCTTCCCTTACCCCACTTTTTCTACCTTGGGAGAACAGAAATGTTTCCTCCCCCTTGACATTGCTTTAATAGAACTAGACACATTTGGCCAGGCCAAGTGAGCCAAAGGGTGCAATAGTGGCATGTCTGTTATGGGGGAAACCAACCACTCTCTAATTGGACTGGAGGCCCACTCCATGGGAGGGAATACATCCCTGACACTGAAAACTTATGACAGGAGTATCATGAGTCCTAGGGGTATAATGTCTGCTGGTATCTGGCTAAATGTATATACTATGCTCACCAAACTGCCAAGTAAGTACTTCTCTTAATGTCCACACCCATATATTAATGCTACTCTCACTTTTGGTTACAGAAGCTTCTCTTTTCAGATGGTGGCCACCTTGGGATGACTCAAAAGACACCAATGGTGCTGAGAAGAAGGGACAGAGGAGTGCTCAGCACTGAAATATCTCAAACACACTCTCCAAGGCTCAGGGTCCATTGCAGAAGAAGGGGTGGAAAGAATGTAAGAGCCAAAAGGAAGAGTAGGACTCCTTACAATGTGTTCCTCCAGACACAAAATGGCCTGGATATCCAGGACCTCACAATGCCTGACACTACCTACACAAGACCATCATAATAGGAGGAAAAGATCATGACATCAAAATGAGAAGAGAGACTAATTGAGAGAGGGAGGGGATATGATGGAGAGTGGAGTTTCAAAAGGGAAAGTGGGGGGAGGGAGGGAAGTACCATGGGATATTGTCTATAATTAAGGAAGTTGTCAATAAAAAAAATAGGACTAGACAGCCTTACAGTAGGCCTCAGCTTTTTCCACATCTTCCAGTCACAGAGGGCTTTTCCCAGAGGCCTGCAGCAAGATATGTCAGAGGAGGCTGAGTTTGGCCTGAATCTTATTCAGAAACACTGCCGATGCAATTCTTGACTCTACCACATGCTTGATCACTTTCCAGCAGAGCATTTGAAGTGAAAGGGAGGAAGAAAGAATCCCTCTCACCCAAAGCTAAAAATAATTTCAGAAGGCTGGAGGCAAAGCAAAGTGATGCCAGCTATCTCCCGAAACAGTTGATAACCTGCAGTCTCTTGCAAGCCAATTTCATGCATTTTCTTTCTATCATTTTGCTCCTTCTACATACTTTTCTGCTGGGCATGCTGGGGAAAGCCTCACAAATTAAACTAGAAAAACTCTGCATGTACGGCCTTCTAATCTTTAGCCCAAGGTTATAACTGCCCTTTGCGATGCCTCTTCTCTGAGTCAGCACAGCTGATTATAAGATCTGGTCCCTCACGAAAGCCTTCAGGTTCCCATTTTGGAGCCCAGCAGCTCCACATGAAATATTCCATATTGCTGAAGAAGCAAATGCTTCACGGACACCTGGAAGAAGAACCAAGTAGTCTGGTCAGAGTATGTGGTGCAAGATAAATGCAAGAACTGCCACCAGAAAGCTAAAAGCTGAAGGTGGCTCCAGCCATGTGGCCCTTAACTTAGAAGGACAACAGTTTCAGCCTTTCATTGCTTTCCTGAAAGCCAGTTAGGTAGAGGTCATTACTGACAATAGTGTGTGCCTGTCTTCATGAAAAAAAAACAGGCAACCATCTGGTATATGTGATGTGGTAATTTTCATTAAATGTATACACACAGCTCTGTCTGGGATGAAAGAGGCAAAGTCTTCAAATGTTCTAATAAAAAATTACTACCACTGCATATTTATTCATTGTCAGGCATTAACTTTTTAAAACCTCACATTATCATATCAAATATTAGAAAGTCATCTATTTATAGAGGTAAAAGTCTTCGTAAGTATGTGCTCGAGATCACAAAGCTATTGGGTGCACTGCAGCTACAAGGTAATGCTTTACTTTTAATTAGTGTTCTAGATGACCCATTTCAGAGCCTTCTTTGGGGCAATGATGAACTGTCAACCAGTGCTCCCAACTGAGACCACAAAGGATATTAGAGTTCCAGTGACCTGTGGGTCTCTTCTTCCAAAGGATGAACACCCACTAGTAACCCAGCCAGAGTTACAGATGCAACAAATTAGAAGAATCAAAATTCCAAACTCCCCTCCTCTCCATGCTGCTTCCTTCACCCATAAAATAAGAACAACGTCTCTCCTAGACTTACTGAGAAGAAACTGTCTGTCTTCCCTATCTGGATGTTTCCTTTGATGTTCCTCTCTCCCTGGTGATGCTAGGAAGCAGTCACTGCAAGCACACTACCCAGGGCATCTAGCAACACATCAACATGAAAGAGTGCATGGGCTCTGAGCCACACTGCCAGTCTAAATCTCAAGTGCACATGTGCCAGTATCAGAACTTAGCAGAAATTTCTTAACCAATCTGTACTTCACCTCATTGTAAAGCTTCCTCCGTGTAGAAACTGCAGTTTAAAGCATCCATTACATGTCAGCTATGATCATACTTACTAGTAGGACTCCCACACCTTCCCTGCTCTTGCCTCTTCTTGTACCACATCCACGGAATCAGGCTCTGGGGATAGGACTCTACCCCTAAAGGCCTGCCTAAAATAGTCCAGTTCCTCTGCTGGGTCTGGGTAGGTAAGTTTACAATGAGGAAAAAGAAATAAGAAACTCATTTTATCCCTGAATCTAGGAGGCATGTTCCTATGTCACTTTAGCAGCAGTATAGCCCACATTTAGAGCTCCCCAATGGAGAATTACAGAGCTCATGGAGTCTGTGGTTAGTTAGAAAGGTGACTGTATGGAAAATTCAGCTCGTCAGTGGCTTCTGCAGTCAGGATTGTGCTTTTGTTGTTGTTGTTTTGTTGTTGTTGTTGTTTGTTTTGTTTTGTTTTTTCAAGGTAGGGTCTCACTCTAGCCCAGGCTGACCTGGAACTCACTCTGTATTCTCAGGGTGGCCTTGAACTCATGGCAATCCTCCTACCTCTGCCTCCCAAGTGCTGGGATTAAAGGCGTGCAGAATTGTGCTTCTTATGTGCAGTAGGATGGGACATCAGCAGCTGTGACCGGTATCTCTGTGGATTCCACTGGCCTTTTCCTCATGGTTGCAAAATGGCTTTTCCAGCTCTAGGCATGACGTCTACATTTAAGGTGGCTAAAAGATATGAAGGGACATATCTTCAGCTTCTCTGCCTCCTGCTAGGAAAACAGTATTTTCTAAGAACTCACTGAAATGTCCTAGTAACATCTCACTAGTATGAAATAAGTTCCATGGTGTAGCAGACAGCTTCAGGTTCGCTGAGATGAACTTCCAGACCAGGCACAGTTATGGAGGAAGGGATATTATTTATTGAAGCTTACAGATCCAGGGGAAGTTCCATAACGGCAGAAGTAGCGGCCTGCTCTCACAAGGCCAGGCAGAGAGAGCAAAAGCCAACCAGCCACCACAGCACACAGAGCAAAACTACAGCCAAAAGGTCACACAGCACACTTCAGGAACTCCTGCTAGGCACATTTGCATATCTTTACAATGGAATCTCAAACCTACACCATTAACACCTTAAGACCGGCCCCCAGTGACATTGCCTCTAGCAAGGTGATTGCAGATGCAAACTATAACTAGTAAAACACTGAATATATTTGGGGACATATATTCAAACTACCACACATGGTCACCACCAGCTGCAAAGGAAGAGACAGGAATGATGGCATTGGTGCAAAGTAGTTGAACTTGGGAAATATTTGGAGATAAACACAATCAGGAAGATCTTTTTCTATAAACATTTTATTTGCTTATATTAGTTATACAAAGAAATGAGTTCCATCATGTCATCCCCATACATACACAAAATGTCCCTTGATTATACTCATCTCATCTATTACTGCTTCTTAACCTTCCCCTTTATTTTCTTTGTCCATCCTACAATAATACTCCTTTTGCTTTCATGTGCTTTTCTTTCAACCTAAATTCCACATATAAGAGAGACCATGTAGTATTTGTCTTTATGAGACTGGCTTATTTCATGTCACATGGATAATCTCCAGCTCTGTCCATCTTTCCTGAAAATGATATGATGTCATTCTTTATGGCTATGAGGCAGATCTTGCTGATTGACTGAATGTTGAAGAGGATAGAAAAGGAGTCAAAATGAGCCATTTTCTGACTTGGTACATTTGTTGTGATATAGAGAGGAATACATTTTGGAGATGGGAGGACATGAGTACAATGCAGTAATTAATAGTCAGAAAAGCTGTCTGGCCTGGTGGTATGCATAGGGCAATCATTAGCACCCTCCTCCTCCACACGCACAGTATGCAGCCAAGTTGTCAACAGTGCTGAAGCCATGAAATCTCTCTGGTAACACACTTCTGGCTTTCCATTTGTATGCAAGTCCCTGTGTGCTCCATTCCTTAAGTAACCCATAACCCCTCATACATCTGGCATTGCTGCTGTCTTCACATGACAGCTTTTTACAGTGGCTTTCCGGAACCAGTTCATAGCTCAAAGGATATATACAAGGACAAGTGCTGCTGTTTATCTCGACTAAAGCTATGTTTCAAATCATCCTTAGAATCAAGAAATTGTCTTGGGAGCTAGGCGTGGTGGCACACGCCTTTAATCCCAGCACTCGGGAGGCAGAGGTAGGAGATTCGCCATGAGTTCGAGGCCACCCTGAAGCTTCATAATGAATTCCAGGTCAGCCTGAGCTAGAGTGAGACCCTACTTCGAAAAACCAAAAAAAAAAAAAAAAAAAAAAAAAAAAAAAAAAAAAAAAAAATTGCCCTGGTTTATACTTTAGAATTTAATAATCTTCTCACATTGGAATCTTGCAGAATGTTCTTCTTATAAATATATTCAATCACTACCTATGAGATGCTGAATTTAAAAAGCATCTTGACTCTGTTATCACTAACTTTTAGGACATAAAAAAGGAATTAGTTTTCTAGGCACATTATGTTATCTCAAGAAGTCGCATAGGTCAAAACTATAAATAATTAATTTAGAGTAGGAAATTTGAAGAGAGTTGAGTCACATTGCTTTGTTTCTGAGGTGAACAGCATTATATCCCATTTACCACTACTTAGCTACTCCATCATGACCATGTACTTGCATGGGTTTGAATTGTTTGTAAAATGTTTGCTTTGTCTATAAAAGCTTCCAGTGAGTTCTTATTGCTTCCAGTGAAGCTTCATCCCCCACATTTATTTGAGAGATAAACTGTTGGGATAAACTGATTAAACACTATCAATTTTTAGTATGAATGTAGTCTTAGTATAATTCTGATGGACTTAATTAAAAAGTTCAAGAACATATCTGAATTCATAGGCTCAAATCAAATGATGTGGAGACCAGCAGACCATTAAAAATTAATTTAAAGTGTTGAATGATTTCAAGACTGATTTATTTTGTGTTTTTAAAAAGTGAAATAAGGTATGAGATACTAGGTTGACCTTCGCCTGGAAGAAATAGTCTAAACTTTAATTGAAATGTCTCAAATGAAATTACTGTAAAATTCATCAAGATATAAGTTAAGTCATATGTAATTTAAATACTTAGCTACTCTCATTTAGAGATAATGTGAATCTCAACTACCACCAAGTAGCAAGGATTCAAGCTCATGCAGAAAACCTGGAATAGCTCCCCTGTACAAAGCCATGTGATGTTTAATCTTTGCTATAACTTGACTGGATTTGGAATTACCTAGAAGACGCACCTTGGGGTGTGTTTATGAGGGTTTCCAGAGAGATTATATTGAGCAGAGAGGATCTACCCTGAATGTGAATTGCACCATCCCATGGGCTAGGGTCTTGTACTGAATGATGAAGGCAAAACGAAAACAAGCTGAGGACAAACATTCACCTCCATCTACTTCCTGATGACAGATATGCAACATGACCAGGTGCCTCGTGGTCCTACTGTCATGCCTTCTTGAATGATAGACTATATCCTTTCAAACCAGGAGCCAAAACAAACCCTCCCTTCTTGAAGTTGCTTCTGTCAGGAATTTTGTCACAGTGACAAGATCATGACGAACACAGCAATCTATAGTGTTACACTGTTTAACAATGATGGACAGCATACATGATGCCAGATTGTAGGCTCACTATCTAGGCTGGTGGAAGTTCACGTTGGTGCTCAAGCAAAGGAAAAATCACCTAAGGATGCATTTCTCAGAATGGGTCACCACTGCTAAGTGACACACAGCTATATTGAGGTAAGCTTTCAATTTTTTATTTTATGGGTAGAACATATTTAAATATAAAAAAAATTTTCAAAAACCGAAACTATAATACTTTTTATATTTTTATTTGCTATCTTTTTCACTGTTTTTGGCATATAGGGTAGAAATTTCCACAGGACAGTGGCTGGCCAGCCTACTCAGCAGAAAGACAATACATTCAGAGGCATTTCCTCTGAGGTAGGTAAGCAGTGTGACTTCAAAAATCAACCTTCCTGAGGCTGGAAAAATGGCTTAGCAGTTAAGTGCTTGCCTGTGAAGCCTAAGGACCCCAGTTCGAGGCTCGATTCCCCAGGACCCACATAAGCTAGATGCACAAAGTAGCATGTGCATCAGGAGTCCATTTGCTGTGGCTGGAGGCCCTGGCATGCCCATTCTCTATCTCTCTATCTGTCTCTTTCTCTCTCTGTCACTCTCAAATAAATAAATAAATAGACAAACAAACAAAAACTTAAATAAAAATCAGTCTTCCTGTGTCTTCTAAACTTTTGGTAAGTGCAGGGGGGATGGGAAATGTTCTATGAGTAAAAACACCAGCAACAAAGTGCTAAATAGCCAAGTTAGAATTTTTGCCCTTGCAAAGTCCACCGCAGTTTACCCTTTGACCTCCTTTCTACCTCTCTCCACTCACATTGTGCTACAGATGCACCAGCCTCCCTCAGTTTCCCTGAACACAATATTCCTCTGCCCCTGTTTACCTATCGTACTCCTCATCTGAATTCTGGGCTCACTTCTCTCCCTTCACGCAGATGGGATCACATTCAACTGTTATGTCCCCCTCTTGAGAACCTTTCTGGATATCTCATACTAGCTTAACTCTTAAAGATAAAACCCCTGTTAGCTTTCTTGCTGTCATAATAAAATGCAATTTAAGCAATTATTTAACTATATAAATATGTTTTAAGATATTTCTCCTACTAGAATTTAAATCTTGAACAGTCAGGATTATCTGTTTATATTATCAAGTTATTAGTAGAAGCTAATGTCATACATGGACATAGTACTTACTATGCATTGAATGAATTAATAAAGGTAAATTTGGGGACTGAGGATGTAGTTCAGTGGTACAGTGTTTTCCTAAGATGTACAAGGCCCTGCATTCATTCTCAGCAACACACAAAAAGGAAAAGGTACTGTAGCAGACAGCTTCAGGTTCGCTGAGATGAACTTCCAGACCAGGCACAGTTATGGAGGAAGGGATATTATTTATTGAAGCTTACAGATCCAGGGGAAGTTCCATGATGGCAGAAGAAACAGCCTGCTCTTCACAGAACCAGGCAAGAGAGAGCAAAAGCCAACCAGCCACCACAGCACACAGAGCAAAACTACAGCCAAAAGGTCACACAGCACACTTCAGGAACTCCTGCTAGGCACATTTGCATATCTTTACAATGGAATCTCAAACCCACACCATTAACACCTTAAGACCGGCCCCCAGTGACATTGCCTCTAGCAAGGTGATTGCAGATGCAAACTATAACTAGTAAAACACTGAATATATTGGGGGACATATATTCAAACTACCACAGGTACACTTTGTATTACTGTTAACCATATCCTTACTGTATTTGTATATTTATAATTGAACAGAGTTTGCATTAAAAGTGGTCCCATTCAACAGGAAGGCAAAAGAGCCATGCAGACATTTCCCATGGGGCATAATTTGGTAATGTATATATAGATCCTAAACCCATGGGAGTTATCAAATATAAAGCCTCCATGTATAAGGACAATGCTTAATTTATAGAAATTAAAGATAAGAAATGTCAGTTAGTTAATCCCAGGCCAGAGAGAGAATTGCCTACTGCTGAGATTCTAGCCATGCATTTGTGGTATGTTTAAATGTTCTAACAATTTATTTATAATTAGGCACAGTGGGGAATAAAAATGAAGTTTCTTGTGTAATGGTTTGCTGGCATTTCTGTAAAAGATGGTCACAGTCTGTTGCAAAGTCTTAGCCATTGTCTGTCACACAGTTATTCTACGTGACAGCAGCATGCTCAAATTCCTAGAAGGGCCAGTTAATGCCTGTGTGAAGTTGGTTGAGGAGGGGGATAATCCACATTGCAATAGGCAAAGCAGATGAGTGAGTTGCCATGGGTTGCTGCCCTGTAAAGCATGGGACTGAATGGGACTGTGGCATACCCCATTTTTATACAAGTTAATTTCTAAATTATGGTATAGGGCTAGGGTTTTATATGCATCATAATATATATATTTTTTTTCAAGATGGACATAACAACAGGTATCCCCATGTGCTAATCCTACTTTATAGTCCCTATTTTTGTTTGACAGTGGAATTGAGCACGTTGAGAAATGCCTGCGGCAGACCTAGGTATATGTAGGGCAGAGAGAAATCATCACAAGGTATCTTCTTGGCTCAAAGTTCAATACGACTGATTCACTTTCACACTGCCAGAAAAACCAATCTTCTATCTCTCCCTGAAAGTCTTTTGTAAGGTTTTGAAAGCCTTACAAAGAAAACTCTTAATTTATGATGTGAATGAAAAACCTTGTTCCAACTTGTACTTGATTAGACAGAAGTATCCTGTTGGAGAAAATTTCAACTTCATTTGTTTTTTGCCCTTTCTAATACAGCCCATCTCTTGACTAAAGAAAGAAAACTGGCATGTTGCTTTTCACTTTGGTTCTTTTATTCATTCATACATGTTGAGCCATTTAAAGAGATGGAATATTTTAAATATTTTAAAAAATCGAAGGACATTTGAATAAAACAGGTATGTACCATCAAAAATTAAGAAAGTGTTAAAATGTTGCTATATTTATTTCAAGTCTTTTCTTAGATAAATGAAATAAAATTCTATAAATGAAAATAAAATTTGTCTGTCCATGTTCCCAGTCCCCTCAAACTTCCCTTTCTTCAACCAAGTCTTTGCACTTTTTCAGTTGAATCCCTTTTACACATATATGCATCAGATGGCAGCTGAATCAAGTCAGAGGCTTTCCTGTATGGATACTGTCACAGTGCCTATAACATTCTACCATGTATCTTTCCAGACATAACCATGCACCTGAAGTGGACCCATATAGAAAGGAGCATGTGTTGCAGTAACCTTCCTATTGCTAGGACAAACAGTCCAGCTGAAAGCAGCTTATGTGAGGAAAGAGTTTAGTTTGGCTTACAGTCTTGAGAAGGAGGCTTCATTAAACATAGGAGGAAGTTCGGAAAGGATGGCAGAACAGAAGGTGGGCATCATGTCTTGTCACAGCAGCTCACAGAAAGCAGCAAGAGAAAGCTGACCTACTATTGGCAAGGGGAAATAGGCTATAAAACCCCTCTGTTTGCACCTAGCAACAGACTTCCTCCAGCAAGGCTCCACCTCCCAAACTGCATTCAAATGGCACGTGGCTATGAGGAACATATGCAAACCACCACAGCATGCATGCAAGTACACACAGAGAGACATGGAGACAAAGATGAGACAGAAAAAAGAATAGTTCACTTTTAACTGATCTAGTAATCCCATTATAAGCTACACCTCATTTTTTTTCACTTTCCAAATAATTATATGTGTACCTGGATATGGTGTAACATTTTCCTCAAAATTATCACTTAGGGAAAGAAGCACATGTGATACTTTGTGGTCTGTGGTATTATAGTGCAATCTTTCACAAGACATATTTTCCAGAAATCACTAGCAATAATTCTATAAAGCAACATTAGCTTCAGAAGCAGGAAGGGGAGGAGAGGAAGAAAAGACACAGAGGGACATAGATATGTTACATATAAACCAGGTAAACTCTGAGTGGCAGACATCATAACTGCAAGTGCTGTGCCATCTGAAAGCCCTTTAAAACTCACTTTGAATAGTACAGGGATTAGTCATGTTGCAGAGAGCAAGTGTATAATTACAGAACAAAGGTACAAGTCAGTCCTCTTAACGTGAAGCACATGGACCCTAGAATATCAGGTGAAAGTTCCCAAGGGAAATATCAAGACTAAAATGCTGAGGACAACATTAGTGTGCCTGCCCTACATCAAAGATATAACTTTCTCAAATAAGCAATGAGAGAAACAATACATATAATCTTATGTGATTTTAAATATACGTGTTGCGTTTTTTAATAGTTTTTTTTATAGTTGACTGTTTGACATTCCCAAAGGCTTATATATTCAGTTTCACCCCAAACCTTCTTTTCAAACTTCTCATTTTACTTTTTGAACTTTTTAAAAGTTATTTTCAAGGAGATAGAAAGAGAGGGAGACAATGAGTATGTCAGGGCCTCTTGCCACCACAAACAAGCTTTAGACACATGCACCACTTTGTGCATCTGGCTTTACATGGGTATGGAGGAATCAAACCCAGGCCATCAGGCTTTGCCAGCAAGTACCTTTAACTACTGAGCCTTCTCTCCAGCCTCAGTCTTCTCTTTCAATAGGAGGAATGTGTATTGGTCAGCTCAGATTGCATTAAAAAAATAATACCACCAGACTAGCTGAGTAACTTAGCAGTACAGGGACAGTGTCACATGCACAAGTCCCTGGAGTTGATCCCAAGCACTGAAAAACAGAACAAAGGAAAGCAAAATCAAACCAAACAGCCACCACAGACTGGGAAGCTTAAACAGACTATTTTTCTATGGCTCTGAATGCTGTGAAGTTCAAGACCAAGATGTTGGCAAGGTAAGTTTCATTTTGAACTTGTCTGGGAACTATCGCTCACAGCGATATCTTCTTTGTGAGTATGTGGGAGGGAGTGGGGAGCAGTTCTGTCAGATCAGAGTCCTCCCACTTAATGTTAGTACTTCTACAAAGGCCCTGTCGTGGCTTCTGTCAAAGCTCTTGATTACCAGCCTGAGGCAAAAGGTAAGATGCTATTGCTGAAGATACCATATGCTGCTAGTGCAGAATATGGAGAGATGTGGCTGAATCTGGAAGGAAGCCAGTTCCCAGATGGTTAGCCTGCATAATGCTTAAAAGCACTACAGAGCTGGAGGAAAATGGACAACAATGTTGTGAGCAAGCAGGGGACACTGCTATATGAAAGCAACCAGCCAGACAAGATGTACATACTTGTGCAATAGTGGTACCCAGCCCAGGTGGGTAACCAATGGCTCTCTGCCTGGCTAAGGAACCCATAGCTGGAACTGGGAACAAAGTCAGAATCCTATGAAGATCAAGGTTATGGATTCCAGAGAGAAGTTCCCATCAGTCTTTGGCTAAAATCTCTCTAAATTGCAATGCTTATCCCTTTTAACCTATGCTGATCTCACTCTCCATTGGAGAACCTTTTCTTTTTTCAGAAAGCAGAAGAACCAAGGAAAACCAAAATCTATCAATAAGAAAAGAATAGATAGCTGATTCTCAGGAGATAAACCACCTCTATCATAGCAACAAGGGCCCAGGTGAAACCACAGAGGAACTGCTGAGATGAGCAAGAGTGCTATTTCCATGGTGAGCCTGACAGCCTGTGCCAGAGTGATGGAGACAGACACTGAGGATCCTAAAAATGCACCAAAGCAGAAATACAGAAGCTGCTGAGAGCACAATATTTAAGTAGACTTAAAGCACACTCACCAAGGCTCATTTTGTGGAAGAGGTGACAGAATGAATGTAAGAGTCACAGGATGGAGGGAATATCCAAAGGCATTGCAGCCTCACACAATGATTGATTGCTGCTCTCACAACTCATAACTGACAACTCCATAGTGAATACCAAAAATCCCACTAAGGAAGGCCCTCAGTGGAGTGGGAGCAGAAAGGAAGGAAATGATGGTGCCAACACATGATGTGTCCATATGTTTCTACTTAATAAAAAAATGAAAAATCAGTCCTGACTGTAAATTCAGTCACATTGGGGCTTTAGCATATGAACTTAGGGAGGACAGGGACATTCATCTGTTGCTGGGTGCTCCTGTATATTTTAAGTTGCATTATATTCAGCAGGCTTATGACAGATTGTTTCCCATAGTTTTATTATAAACAGTATAGCAATGAGCATCCTTGCACTTAATCCCTCTGTGCATGGCCATGAGTGAGCATTTCTCTGATGTGTAGAGAACCATCCTCTTACAGCCTGTGCTGTTTAAAACGTGGTGCAGCCTTTGCCAGGACTTTTTGTTTTATAGCAGTCAAAGGGCGACTAAGTAGTAGGCTGAAATCCCAGGTCAGTTCCTCTCATAAATCTCTCTAACAACACATCCCTGCACACTACCACACTCTGTGCCAGGTGACATTACCCTCACCATGGCTCCCTTACCCACCACTATAAGGTGGCTTTAAGGGCAGATTCCACAGCATGGTCCAGTGATAGGTCTTGGCCATTGCCAGAGCACAGAGGACACTGGATGAAGGCAACCCTCAAGTAACTAAGTTATAAGGTAAGACCACCTGGGGAGCTGCCAAGGCAGCAGATCAGGAAGCTAAGTGAGAAGGAGCGCTCTATGGTCATGCCTAAAGCTGATCCCCTGTTAAAGTAGAAGCTCAGAAGTTGGCATGACAAGTTGCAGTTCTGGTGACTTCATTTAATGCAGTAGAAAGAGCATAAGCTCACTAAATTAGTGCACACACACACACACACACACACACACACACACACTGCACAGGAGTAATGCACAAGTCTAAGTTCTAAGTCTAATAACTCAGGGCCAACCAACCATTCTGGGTGACAGTCGTAGAATTTGAGTTCCAATACTACATCTTAGTACCTAGGACAAGCTACTTAAACTCTGACCCTGCTTCCCTCCTCTACAAAACAGAAGAGTAATATCCATCTCATGGGGCTACTTGGACTACTAACTGCTGGAAATCAGCAATGCTAGGAATGCTTATCATGGTCTCTAACAAATGCAGAATATTTTTTGTAAAAACTTCAAAAGGTTAATGAAGTTCCTAAAATTCTCTCTGAATTTCTTCCCTTTGCCATTATACAAATCCAGACAGAGACACCTGGAAAGTGGACACTTTGCACTTCCAAGGTTAGTGTGTATTAATAACATCTACTCTGAGTTCAAATCCTGCCTCTCCTACTTTCAGATCCCTGCCACTCCCCAAGTTGCTCACCCCTGCTGCGCCTCAGCTTCCCTGTTGGAAAATTAAATGTATAACTAAGTGTACATACTTCATACAGTTCCATAGTAATTAATCTACTTAAAGCACTTTCTCTGGCACATAATAAGCACTCAAAAGTATTTTACCTGTTACTATCTGTCAAGCCGCCCTGCAATCCCTCCAGCTTCCTCTTGCCCTGTGCTCCCATTCCCCTGTCACTTAACCCCAATTCCTCTCATTTCAGAAACTTCCTGTGTACCGCCCTTTCCCTGCCCCCTTCTCCTTACCCTCAGTTATGCCAAACCTTCAGTTCATCCACCCTTATTCCAACACAATACATAGTCCTCTTCCTTGGTAGGATTTCTCTGAGCTTCTGACATGGCCAGTGCTCTTTTTATAAGCTCCTACAGTGTAGCATCTCATGGTATTTGTCCTAGATGTAATTCTGTTGCAGCCTTTGAGAGGTATGTGATTGGCATAGGCCTCTTCTCCCCATTTTAAATTCTATGGCATGAAAGCTAGATCTGAGTTTGCTCTCCACTGTGTCCACAGCTTTTAACACACTCCTTGGCTTATAGATGCTCAGTATTTTGCTCAATGGTTGAATGCACAAATGAATAAATGAACCTATAATGGAACAATTGGAAGTCACACATACAAAGAAGCTGTTTACCCAACAAGGGCAGGTTTCTTTCCCTATTGTCAGCTCACAAGAGAGAGCTCTTATATTCAAACAGATTTTATACTGAATATTTTCATGTGTCTCATTTCCAGTATTTATTATAATGAAAGGGACTCCAATTCACTTACTTTGAAAGGCAATACATAAAATACATACATACTTCAAAATAAAAATGAATGAACCGCAGAGTTTCAAAATGCCATTCTTCACTGAGCCATGCCATTTTATTCTAAAACACAGAGAGAGGGATAGAGAGAGAGAAAGAGAGAGACAGAGAAATCAGTCACTCTCACACATAAGTGACTCAATAAGAAGATGACATTTCCCTGGGCCTTTTCAAGATGGTAATGCATATCCCATAAATGTTCACCCATTCTTCTACTATGCTGATTCTTGAGGAAGAAGATGATGTTGAATAAAATAAAAATAACAACTTGAAGCAAAAACACAGTTTATCATCAGGCTGTCTTCCATCCCTAATTATATCACTAATCTTTCCAGACATTTTCCCTAACATAACCTTCAGTTTTCCCTGCTAAGGCATATTAGCAGAAAAGTCCCACAGTTGGATTAATTAGATCAATGCTGAAGTTTTCATTTGCTATGTGAGCTTAATAAATTAATCTGGCATATAATGAAATATTGTGTAACAATTTCAGAGTGGATATTGCAAATGCTGCCTTGTTCAATTACTGTCAAAATGCACATACAAGAAAAATATGAGAATCTGAAACTATAATTGCAGACTTAATTACCACTTCATGCTAACAGAGGTACCAATGTTGAATTGTCAAAGTATTAAAACTATTTCTCTAAAATTTCTTTCTAATTCAAAGAAATGGGAGCATGTAGCCAAACACTAAGCTGACAACTAAGTCCATTCTCCTTATTTTTCTTGAGTTAATAAGGTAGAGCCAAACAAACAGCCCAGCAGCTCTGTATGGATTGCAACCATGACTCAACAAATGTGGCTTATAGGCACTTCAGTGAATATTGTCTCATCTGAATTATCTTACAAGTTATGACTATGTATGAAATTTAACAATGTTATCCCTTGTTATCAAAGATATACTATCGATTTTCTTAGCAAACGTTGACTGAGTGTGTAGAATGTTACATATAGTATTCTAAACATCAGACACACCCATGAACAGATCATGTTCCTTCTTTTAAAGAAGCAGACAGCAGCAACAATAAGCACATGTAACTTATAAGGAAAAATGTTATGGTACAAAATAACTGTGTGTCTATGGCAAACAAAGAACTTTCTGAAAAGACAATATTTTTGCACAAGCCCTACCATGTTTGTATGTCTGAGAAATGTCATATTAGTACATTAATTCAATCTTAACTAAACTCATGGTGGCATATGTCTTATACCATATATGGTTATCAGCATGCCCAAGTTACCATTTATTTTAGTCTTCTTCATGCTCATACCTTGATCTGAGCAAGTTCCACCTGCCCCAATGATCTGCTTTACTAAAAGTGATCATTTTCACTACACTAGTACTCTGCTCTCAAATATCTTCACTTCTATTTTTCCCTGATTCTGAGAAATGGGTATTGTTAGCTCTGGTGACAGGTAAGAAAGTTGGAGCTTGCCTCAGGACATAGAGCAAGTGACTAATTTACTGACTCAAATTCAAAGCTATTGACTCTTGGTACAATCCCTTTCCAGAATGAACTCCCAGTGTAGAGAATTTTATTCAACTTTAATGGACACGTGTAATATGGTTTTGATCATCGTGTTGATGGAGATTATTTGAGGTTAAGAACATAGTACTTTTGTCCCTATAAAGAGAAGCTTCCAGTCTAGTTTAGGATAATATGTAAATAATAAAAATCTTCCTAGGTGCTGGAAATTTCTTAAGGCTCAATTCAGGATTTTCCCCATAATGCATACATTTGTACCATCCCTCTAATCTTCTGTCTGCTCAGGTGGTCTATGTTGAACAAGTCTGCTTCCCACTTTAAGTTGTCATCTGGATCTCTGGCTTATCACTGTTCAGACATAACCTGTAAAGCATTGCTTCCTGTTACTTTGTCTGCCCTGAGAGAGACTTGTGACAAGCGACTGGTAATTGTTGTTTATTTCCTGCTGGTGTCAAGAGCTACTTTTGCTGTTCACATGAGGCTAAAGCCCCAAAGGATAAAAGTTCAGCGCTCTCACCTCAATAACTGAAAAAAGAGCTAGAAAGTGATTTGGAAAGTGATGACTTTGATGCTGTCACCCTGGCAGCATGACTCATTTCAAAGTACTCCTCACTTAACTCATGTGTGGTAAAAAGGAAAGACCAAATAATCTAGAAGCCATTGTTTGTGAATGTGTCAACTCCCTGCAGATGGAACATCAATGCAACCATTTCTTCCTGTTTAGCAAAGCCACTGGGTTCAGTCTGGAAACAGGAATTCCTTTCTCTGGTAAGATAATGCATCACTGCCAGTTAATTGTAAATACTGTCTTAACTCTTTATCCAACAACTACTATCAAAGATCTATTCTAGGGCTGGAGAGATGGCTTAGGGGTTAAGGCACCTGCCTCCTAAGCCTAAGAACACTGGTTCCAATCTCTAGCTGTTCCAATCTCCAGGTCCCACGTTTAGCCAGATGCAAAGTGACACAAGGGCGCAATGCCACACTTGACCACAAGGGGTTGCACACATCTGGATTTCATTCACAGCAGCTGAGACACTGCTGGCCCGCCCATCTCTGTCTTCCTCTCCCTCTCTCTCTCTGTCTCTCTCTGTGTCTCACCCCCAAAAAAAAATTAATAAATAAATAATTGTTTTAAAAAGATCTATTCTAATTTTTATACCATTAAAAATACCTCAATAGCTGTGTTATAATCCTATCACTCAAAAGGCAGAGGTAGGAAGATGATTGTAAGTTTGAGGCCAGACCTGAAACAGAGGGAGTGTCAGGTCATCCTGGGTTACAGTGAGATCCTACTTTGAAAAAGAAAAAGAAAAAGAAAAAAAAAAATGAGATGGTATGACACCAAACTCACTGCTGAATGTTCTAGAATTTTGAGGAGTGAAGAATTATGGAAGGAACATCAAGTAGAATAATGCTCTTTTAGTGGAGTAGAAATAGAACCTATACTCAGTGGGGACCATCTTGCTTGAAAGACCTAGAACTACTAATCCTGTAAGTGCCTGAGACATGGAGGTATAAAATGACTTATCCAAGATCTCCAGTTGCAAAGGACAGAATTTGCATATATATCATCTGTTTATGATAAAAATTTACTGATGCTATATGTTATTATTAATGATATAGTCACTGACAACAGTGGGAAGTTCAGTCAATTATGCTTCCTGGAAATTTGTATTTAGGAATCAAGTATTCTTATATTGAATGATACCCAAAGTTGGTATCACTACTCAAAGTAAGCAGTGAGGTGACTGGCTGAATGCTCTCCTTACATTTTCATGTCTTAGATGCACAAAAATCTACTTGGATCAACTTTTGCACACTGTCAGCCAAAGAGCTTACTAGCCACAGAAGTATCCCTGTAGCCATTAATGCATTCCAAGACTGAGGAATTTCTATATTAGAGAAGATGGGATCCTGAAAGAGAACAGAGAAAACTGGCTTAATGAAATAAAAAGGTCATTACAGGACATGAGTAAGGACACAGAAATACTGAAGAAAAACCAGGTTGAAATCCTAGCTCTGAAGAACAGTCAGTGAAATAAAAAATGCTGAGGAGGGCTGGAGAGATGGCTTGGTGGTTAAGACGCCTGCCTGCTAAGCCTAAGAACACCCATTAGATTCTTGTAACAGACAGCTTCAGGTTTGCTGAGATGAACTTCCAGACCAGGCACAGTTATGGAGGAAGGGATATTATTTATTGAAGCTTATAGATCCAGGGGAAGTTCCATAATGGCAGAAGAAGCAGCCTGCCTTCACAGATCCAAGCAAGAGAGAAAAACCAACCAGCCATACAGCACACAGAGCAAAAATACAGCCAAGCCACAGCACACTTCAGGAACTCCTATTAGGCACACTTTGCATATCTTTACAATGGAATCTCAAACCCATTACCACACCTTAAGACCGGCCCCCAGTGACATTGCCTCTAGCAAGGTGATTGCAGATGCAAACTATAACTAATAAAACACTGAATATATTGGGGGACATATATTCAAACTACCACATTCCGTCCCTGGCCCCCAATATATTTAGCTCCTGGCCCCCAATATATTTATAACTATCACACATTGTAAATTGTACTCAGTCCAATTTCAAAGGTTCTCACAGTCTTGACCAACTTAAGATAGTCCTGTAAAATCAAACAAGTTAAATACTTTAAACATGTAAAGGCACAGAGTAAACATTTTTAACTGGTATAAGGCATAGCAAGGAGAGACTAGAACAATCCAAACTCAACCACCATCAGCAGTCATCAAACTTCTGCAGTTCAAGTTCAATATAACCAGAGACTGACAGTATCCAGGTTTTCCAATTCTGCCCCTCCAGCTGGGCAGAGTTGCCAGGGAAAACTTCGATCCCAGGCCAACACTGCACTACATGGGAGTCCTTACATAGTCCTGGTATATCCAAAACATCTTCAGGTCTCCATGCAAACCACAGTCCATCTTCCAGAGGCTCTTCCAGCCTATTCCTGAGGGTTTTCCTGCCCTGCCTCATGCCGCATCTCAGCAGCGGCTCCTGGAACCATGTGCAATTCATGACCACTCCATGCATTTTTCATGCTTCCAAAACTAATACCAGGTGTGCAGGACACAGCCATATTCTTAATCCAGGGACAAAATAAATCATAGCCTTGAAAAGCAGGTTCCTTCTCCAGTCAACTCTTTCCAAGAGTTTGCATTTCTAATAGTCTTTCCTCAGGCATCCTCTCCATTTTTTTAATGTAAAGCAGTCAGACCACCTTCCTTAAGATTGCTAATGTGTTTGACAATAGCAGCTCTAGTAACCTAAAACCAGTCTCAGTGTCTCTATAATTTTAACTTGCTTGATGTTTTCCAACTTAAAATCTTAAAATCTCACTCCATTCTCTTTAGCCAAAAACATCAGTCCATTACAAATTTAACCCTGATCAAACTTTCTGGGCCTGGATAGTGGAACGTAGCCATCCCTTATGCCAGTAGTCCAGTTCCAACAAAGTCCTCTGCACTCTTTCTTTCCCCTTAGAAAGCTCATAAGCCAAGCCTTGAAGTTCAATACTGTCTGCACTTAGCATTCTCAAACTCTCATCAGAATAGTCCATAAAACTTGGCTTACCACTCCAGAAGGCATCTTCAGTTGCAAGCACCAAGTCCATGCCCATTCCTCCAAAACAAAGGTTCCAAAAGATGAACATCCACACGATCTGGTTCATCTCACCCCACACTCCTAGGTACCACTTTACTGTAGCAGACAGCTTCAGGTTCGCTGAGATGAACTTCCAGACCAGGCACAGTTATGGAGGAAGGGATATTATTTATTGAAGCTTATAGATCCAGGGGAAGTTCTATAATGGCAGAGGAAGTGGCCTGCTTTCACAGGGCCAAGCAAGAGAGAAAAACCAACCAGCCACACAGCACAAAGAGCAAAACTACAGCCAAGCCACAGCACACTTCAGGAACTCCTATTAGGCACACTTTGCATATCTTTACAATGGAATCTCAAACCCATTACCACACCTTAAGACCGGCCCCCAGTGAGATTGCCTCTAGCAAGGTGATTGCAGATGCAAACTATAACCAATAAAACACTGAATATATTGGGGACATATATTCAAACTACCACAATTCTCTAAGTCCCACATTTAGCCAGATGTAAAATGATGCAAGGGCACAATGCCACACTTGCCCACAAGGGGGCGCATGCATCTGGAATTAGTTCACAGTAGCTGAGATTTCCCTGGTGCACCCATTCTCTATATGTGTCTCTCTCTCTACCTGTCTCTCTTTCTCAAAAAAAAAAAAAAATACAAACGTGTGGAAAGTCTCATCAGTAGAATGGATGAAGGGGAGAACAGAATATCTAAACTAGAAGACAAGGTGGCAGACCTAATACAGTCCAACAAAGTGAAAGACAAGCTAATAGAAAGGTATGAATGGGAATTCCAAGATATCTGGGACGTATGAAAAGTTCAAACATAAGAATTCAGGGTATAGAAGATGGAGAAGAATTTCAATCCAGAGGCTTAGTAGGCATTTTCAACAAAATCATAGAAGAAAATTTCCTCAAAGTGGAAAAGAAATGCCAATGCAGATACAAGAAACTTTTAGAACACCAAACAGACAAAACCTAGAAAGAATGTCTCCTTGTCATGTTATAATTAAACTTCTAAACACGCAAACCAAACAAAATACATTGAAAGCAGCTAGAGAGAAAAAGCAAGTGACCTACAAAGGGCAAGCCCATCGTCATCACAGCAGATTACTCAACACAAACTTTAAAAGCCAGAAGGGCTTGGAATGATGTATTCCAAGTTCTGAAAGATAAAAACTGTCAACCAAGATTACTTTATCCTGCACAGCTATGTATCCAAATTGATGGAGAAATAAGGACATTCTACAACAAAAACAGGCTAAAGGAGACAACTAAACCAACTCTACAGAAAATACTTGAAGGAATCATTCACTGAAGAGAAAACAAAATACACAGAGGAGGAAATAGGAAAAAGTAAATCATACTCAATTAACAGTTAAAAAAGTGAGTAAAGAGAAAACAGGAAGCACTACAAAACAAGAAGAATGGCAAGAATAAACACATATCTTTCAATATTCAATGGCCTCAATACCCCAACCAAAAGACACAGGCTTGCAGACTGGATTAAAGGCAAGATCATGCCATTGGTTCCCTCCAGGAAACTCATCTCTCAATAAAAGATAGACACCATCTTAGGGTGAAAGGATGGAAAATGGTATTTCAAGCAAATGAGCCTAGGAAACAAGCAGGGGCTGTTATCCTAATATCTAACAGGATAGACCTCAACCCAACATTAGTGAGGAAAGATAAAGAAGGTCATTTTATACTGATTAAAGGAACACTCCAACAGGAGAATATTACAATCCTAAATATATATGCACCTAACATGGGGGCTCCCAATTCCATCAAACAAACACATTAAGTCTTAAGGTCAGAGCTAGCACCAAACACAGTTGGAGTGGGTGACTTCAATACTCCACTATCATCAATTGACAGGTCATCCCAGCAAAAAATAAACAGAGAGACATCTGGATTAAATGATGTCATGGAACAAATGGACCTAAGAGATATATACAGAATATTCCATCCAAATGCTGCAGAATATACATTTTTCTCAGCATCACATGGAACATTCTCTAAAATATACTATATATTAGGATACAAATCAAATCTTAATAAATACAGGAAAATTGAAATAATCCCTTGTATGCTATCTGACCACAATGGGATTAAACTGTAAATAAGCAACAAGAAAAACTACAGAGCCTACAGAAATTCATGGAGACTAAACAGTACAATGTTGAATGATGAATGGGTCATTGAAGAAATTAAAAAGAAAATCAATAAATTCAAAGAATCAAATGATGATGAGAATACAACATACCAAAACCTTTGGGACAAAATGAAGGCAATCCTATGAGGGAAATTTATATCTCTAAGTGCCTATATTAAGAAATTAGAAAGTTCACATGTAAACAATTTATTGCTTCACCTTAAGGACTTGGAAAAAAGAAGAACAAGGCAAACCAAAAATCAGCAGATGGGAAGAAATAATAAAGGTGAGGGCAGAAATTAATGAAATAGAAACCAAAAAACAATCCAAAGAATCAATGAAACAAAGATTTGGTTCTTTGAAGGGATAAACAAGATTGATAAACCCTTAGCAAATCTGACCAGAAAAAAGAGAGAGGAGACAAAAATTAAAGTAGAGATGAAAAAGGTACCATTAAAACAGATACCAAAGAAATTCAGAAAATCATAAGGACATACTTTAAGCATAAGTATGCCTCTAAGTTTGAAAATCTGAAAGAAATGGATGATTTTCTTGGTTCATATGACCCACCAAAATTAAATCAAGATGAGATAAATGATTTAAATAGACCTATAACTAGTTCAGAGATCCAAGCAGTTATAAAAAGTTTCCCAACTAAAAGAGTCCAGGCCCAGATGGTTTACTGGTGAATTTTACCAGATATTCATGGAAGAATTAACACCACTGCTTCTCAAACTTTTCCATAAAATAGAAAAGGAAAGAATTCTACCAAACACCTTCTATGTTGCTGAGAATGTAATCCGGTCCAGCCATTGTGGAAATCAGTGTGGAGGTTCTTGAGACAGCTAAAAATAGAGTTACCTATAGCATGCCTTGCACAACCATGTTTATTGCTGTTCTATTCACAATAGCTAGGAAATGGAACCAGCCTAGATGTCCCTCCACAGATGAATGGATAATAAAGATGTGGTACATTTACACAATGGAGTTCTATTCAGCAGTAATGAAAAATGAAATTATGAAATTCACAGGGAAATGGATGGATCTGGAAAGGATTATACTAAGTGAGGTGACCCAGGCCCAGAAAGCCAAACATCACATGTTCTCTCTCATATGTGGATCCTAGATACAAATGTATAGACTTATGTGTGTGAGCTGGAACCAAAAATCAGTAGCAGAAGCCAGTAAGCTGGAAAAAGGCTATGAGGGAGGGAGAAGAGGGAAGGACTTAAGGGGATGGTATTGTATATATGTAAGTATAAGAAGAGATTACAGGCAGGGGAAAGGCCTAAGTGAGGCCAGGGAAAGAGAATGTGTAAAAGAAAGGTGGGGGCATGGTCAATCAAAATTCAAGATATTCTGAATAAGACTTGCATAAGCCTACTTTTTTGAATAATGGTACATCCAGAAGCTATTGATTGTTACTAGAAAATTTTCAGTGCCTAGGATGGGATACTTTCCAGTGAGCTGTTGGCCAGGGAGGTCCCTGTTGCCTCCAAAACATGACAGGCCATTGCCCAGACTCTTGGTTTCCCTTGAGAAACAGATGGTCAGACCCTATTGCTGAAGACCTCACTTGCCTGAGCAGCAAGGTCACTGAGAAACCAAGCTGCTGCTGAATAGAAAACCTTCTCCCTGTAGACTGAAAGCTGGAAAAAGCTGCACTGCATGCAGCCCTATGGGACACAGAAATCATCAGCAGTGAAAACAGTGGACATTGGAAACCTCAAGTTTGGCCAGATTGGCCAAATGACTGAACGGGTGTCTGCTCTGGGGGAAACCAACTGCTTTCTAATAGGACTGAAGGCCCACTCTAGGGAGGTAATACATGCCTAGTACTGAAAAACCTAAAGAAAAGTCTATGGCAGGGAGGTCATGAGCCTTAGGTATATAAAGCCTGCTCTTGTCTGGCTAAATGTAAACTGCCCTTTCACTTCTGGTTAGAGAAGCTTTTCTTTTCAGATGGTGATCACTGGAATGACCCAAAAGGCAACATAGTGCTGAGAAGGTACGGAGGAGTGTCCAGCACTGACACATCTCTGTCATACCCTCCAAGGCTCAGGGTCCATTGCTGAAGAGGTGGCGGAAATAATGTAAGTGGCCAAAGGAAGGATACGACTCCTTACAAAGCAACTGTCCAGACAGAAATTGCCTCGATATCCATGACCTCGCAGTGCCCAGCAATACCTTCACAAGACCTCATAATAGGAGAAAAAGATGACGACATCAAATTAAAAGAGAGACTAATGGAGAGAGGGAGAGGATAGGATAGAGAGTTTAGTTCTGAAGGGGAATGGGGGAGGGGAGGGTTTATTGTCTGTAAGTATAGAAGTTTTCAATAAAAAGATTTTTTAAAAAGAAAATGACAGAGCTAATTGTCATGAATAAAGTTACATAATTATAAATCAATTATCCCTTTTTAGTTTCCTTGATTCATCAATTCACCGAACAATCAGATAGTGACATTAAACACATGTGCACCCAAGCAAGCATTTCTCACATTCTGCTCTGAGGTACAGAAGTCATGTTCTACTGATGTGTTTTATGAGTGTCAACATGTTTTGTGGGAAACACAAATATTTATTCATTATTATAAAAAATGAAAGTTATATATATATAATGTTTTAATAACATTTTAACTATATGAACTTGTCTTTTTGTCCTTTAATAGGTATTGCAATTTTCTAAGGAACTAAGAGAATGCACCATTTACTCAACTTAATTGTTAACAGAGCCCTTTAGCAGTTTGAAGAAACATATGTACCCTAAAAAGCACATAGGCCATGGGGATAGACACACCAAACCCACCTCTTCCTTTGCTAGCAACCACTGAACATAGGGCCCTATCTCCTCATTTGCAAGATGATGAATAATTCACCCAATTAATGATCCAGAATTTTTTTTAAAAAGCTAATGCATTCTATGGCTTGTTCATCATGAAAACTGCCTGCTAAATGCTACTATTTTTTCTTCTTTACTTTTTCTTTCTTTCCTTAAAATATTTTATTTTTATCTATTTGAGAGAGAAAGAAAGAGGCAGAAAGAGAAAGAAGGGAGGGAGGAAGGGAGGGAGGGAGGGAGGGAGGGAGGGAGGGAGGGGGAGGGAGGGAGGGAGGGAGGGAGGGAGGGAGGGAGAGAATGGATGTGCCACGGTCTCCAGCTTCTGAAAACAAACTCCAGATACATGTGCCACCTTGTGCATCTGGCTTAAGCAGATCCTGGGGAATTGAACCTGAGTCCTTTGTATTTGCAGACAAGCACCTTAACCACTAAGCAATATCTCCAACCCTTCTTTCCTTCCTTTCCTCCTTCCTTCCTCTTTCTTTCTAACTTTGTTTTCTTTCTTTTTCTTTCTTTCTTTCTTTTTCTTTCTTTCTTTCTTTCTTTCTTTCTTTCTTCTTTCGTGTATGTATATTAATAATAGTTGGGAAAACCAAGATGACTAGTATCACAGAAGCAGTTGACTATCCTCCACCCTATAATTTTACCTATAGAAAAAGTCTCTGCTGCGTGATAAAATATCTCCAGTCACTGGAGCCAGTTCATTATGTGAGCAGACTTTAAAACACTTTTTCCCCACAGGAAATGTCATTCCATTTGTATCTTGATATTTCCCTGATCTAAGACTAACATTTGTATTCTTCTAAGCTTTTACTTGTCTGACAGAATTTTCAAGCCCCTCTTTTGATATTAGACTTCTACTCCAGACAGAATTTAATAAGTTCATCTCTGCAACTCCACAGTTAAAGACCCTGCAAATCGTTAGGACTCCCAGAGGCCCCATTTGTAATACAGACATATATGTCCCTTTTCCTCCCATGTATTTCTGTGATGGTTTGAATGCACAATGACTCCCACAGGCTCATGTTTGTGAATGTTCTGGAACTTCTAGGAGGTGGAGCCTTCCTGGAGGAAGTGTGTCACAAGGGAGGCAGGCCTGGAGGTGTCATAGCATGGTCCTGCTTGCTGTTTGCTATCTCTGCACTTCTTCCTTATTTATGGGATGATACAATGCTGGTTTCCTGTTCCTGTCCTGCTTTTCCCACCATGATGAACTCTACCCTCAGACTGTAAGCTGAAATAAGTTCTTTTCTTCCCTTAGTTTCTGGTCAAGTATTTTGTCCTAGCAACCAGAAAGTAAATGATACAATCTGCATTAGAAGCAATTTACTCAGTCAAAATTAAACTTATTAAGTCTTCTTTTTGCTTTTTACTTAAATGTTCCACTAAGCATATCTGCTTCATCTTTTCACTTATATTTTATATTTTCAAAGAAAATGTCCTTGGACTGCCATGAGGTGGGTAATTTTAGCACTGGCATATTATTATACTGTACCTCAGAAAATTTAGGTGACTTTTCCAGAGTCACACAGCTAGTTCTTGTAAAGAACACAGTGGGACTTGAAGCAGTCTTCCCAATCTTATCCAGTCCTCTGTGGGGAAAAGAATATAATTCAATTGTAACTTATTTGGTATATAATATGGTAGGTGCATATCAGACTTTATTAGTCTCTCAAAAGGAGTTTTATTGTGTGTGTGCTTTTTTTTCCAAAAGGCAAACTGCCTGAACCCATTTTCAAAGAGCTGCATTCACAATTACTTCATTGCAGGAAAAAAATTCCTCTAGGGCATGGGAAGAATTGGGGTGTAAGAAACAATGAACTGTGAGCATTGTTTCACAGCCTCCATTGCCCCACACATCGTATGTTTGGCTGTGAATTTCCAATAAAAAAGGACCGTACTCCAAAGATGAACCAATCAGCATCATGCAGTCATCATATTTAATTCTTTCTTCCACTTTCTCTAGAACAATTGTTCACTCCCCCCCCCATTTCTTCCTTTAGTTCTAACATTTGATGCACTAGAATCTAAGAATGGGCAAAGTTGGATTTGCATCCATATGCCGTTATGATATTTAAAGGTTCGATATTTAAAGGGTCTGACATTTCCATTACAACCAATTCCTCTGAAGGCAATTTTAAGGGATAAAATCACAGACCAGACCTTGCTTTACATCTAATCAAGAGGAGTTAGATGTGCAGTGAAAAAACATGCCAAAGTGTGTGTTGGACTTGTTGCCACAGATATGTCTAATTGACCAAATCAAGGCTCTTTCAAAATGAAGACAATAAAAAGACCCATGGTTATCTCATGGCTCTGTTAAGGGAGGCTGAGAAATGCATCCACAAAAAGAAATGGGTTCAGAAATTGCTGATGCATCCTTTATCACTGCAATTTCCACAAGGTTATTAAAGTCATGCTTGAATAAAATCTTGAAAGTTCCAAAGCAATGATCTGGGAAACAAATGTAGACCCGCCTTCTCCATTGTAATTTATGAGCAGTGGAGCTAGAGTAGAAATGATGTCACCACTGAAGAATTTAAAATTAAGTATGTGAGTTTGCTCATTTGTATACAACAGTAAGTAAATCATCTCATGGCCTTCGTGCAATAGTTCAAAATGCAAGTGCCTAACTCATGTTGGAGGGTGCTAGAGAGTAAAGGTCTTTTGTGCCAAGATTTTGGAAATTGTTTTAAGACTTGCATTTATTTCCTATGTGAGCTATGGGAATCTGGTGTTGTGTTCTGCTTCTTTAAAAGATCAGGAAGAGGGGAGAAAATACATTGCTCCTCACTTTTAGAGCCTTTGGGAACCAAGATATTTCTGTGCAGTTCAAAGCAATTAACTTGGTCTTGGCCCCTTAGAGGCTGTAATGAAATATCTGCTTTAATGCCCATGTGAAAATAACGACACAGCTATTTTCCCAAGGCCTAAAAGATAATAAAGTGACTCAAAGGGTGAATAAAAGAAAATTTAATATACTTTGTATTTCTTTTTCAGTTTTTTCTGGTTTATATTTCAAGAGGATGTGAATCCACAGGGTGTTTTTAAAGAAAGAAGTTACCAGAACCTTTTTGTGGTGGCCAGAATTAAAAATCTAGTTTTACTTTAATTTTTACAAGTTATGAAATAACACCAGTATTATAAGGATTATATAAAGAAAAGTGAAATCAATTGTAATCTTACCTAGCAACATAATTTTCTGTCTGTAGTTGTTTCTCTAAATGAATGAGACAAAACACAATTTTATAAACTGTATGTTTCCCTTAATGATATGTTTTGAACCTGAGGAAATAGAGAGGCATAAAATTTCTGAAGTAATCCTGCAGGACACTGTAGACTAGTGGGTGACTATATAGAAAAGTTAAGAACAACTTAGAACCATCTTTTAGAGCAAAAATATGAATAATTGCAATTGTGGCAGTTTAGAGAAGAGGAGAAAGGAGTTATGTATTCAGTAAATAAGACCACATTTATTTATTTTTTGAGGGTGAAATTTTTCTAGTATAAATTATAGTTATGTAGTTCAACTAGTTCTCTTTTTTAGCACTGATGACAATTATTTTAAAGACACACTTTGACTTTTTCTCTAATAATTAAAATCTGTGGGGAGTTTCCATTGAAGAGTTTAAAAGGTACCTGGGCATATATAGTAGCTATTAACAATAAGTAGTTATTTAAACTAAAATCATAATTCCTAAGTCACACCAGCCACATTTTAAGCTCTCATTAGCTACATGTGATATGCAGATTATAGAACATTTCCATTCCCTAAGGTTCTGTTGGATAACATTAGCTTAAAGTATAGAGCTACCAAAATGGCTGTGATAGCAGAAGACACTGTCTAGCTGTGTATTGCCAATCTGCCATCATACATGAGGCTTTTTAATCTGGAAATAATAGGCATTGGATTATTCCTATGTTCATTTACCCTTGCTTATAATTTATAGAGTCACCTGGAGAAAGGTGAACACTCCTTTGCCTGGATGGATGAATTGTTCTGTGCTTAGTGCTACCCAAAGACACAGGCGTACTCCAAGCAGACAATCTTTCCTACACAAAGTTTCTTGATGTGAGGACATGCTTAGGATCATCAATGAATGAAACAAATCTTTGATGCCCTTGTTAAAGAAAGGATTTATAAGGGTCATTTCCTGCTCAAAAGCATCAGCAAACACTCCACTCAGCACACATGACAACAGCACTGCTGAGTAACTCAGTGCACATGATGGCAGTATTACAGCACCCAGTTAACATGATGGAAACAGTGGAAGACCTTTTCCATCAGCAAAAAAAACCTTGTGGCATAGCCCAGCTCCTGTGATGACATCACTACCACATAACAGCATGATGACCTCATCACTATAAATTCTCTTGGCCAATCCTGTAAGAACCTTCCTCTTGCAGTTACCTTCTCATTGCTGAGACAAAACAACTGACCAAAAGCTGCTAATGGAGGAGGAAAGGATTTATTTTGGCTTACAATCTCCAGGGGAAGCTTCATGGTGATAGGGAAAAGATGGGAGAGCAGAGGCTGGCATCACCTCTGAAATAGCATGTGGAAAACAGCAGCAAGAGTGAGCCAAACTCTGGGAGTTGGCCCTAACACCTCAAAGCCTGCTCTCAGAAACACACCTCCGCTAGAAATGATCAACCTCCAAAACTGCCAACAGATGGGGACCTAGCATTCAAAGCACATGAATTTAAAGAGAGACATTTGATCCAACCACCACATTCTGCACCTGGTCCCCATAGATTCATGACCATCTAAAGATTTAATAAAGCATTCAGTTTAACTTTAAAAGTCCCCATAGTTTATTTGTTTGTTTTTTTATAAATATTAACATTGTTCAAGGTCTCATCCGAGACTAAAAACAGTCTGTTAACTGCAAGCTTGTAAAATTAAAACATAAGTTAAATATATGTAATAGCACAGACTAAACATTCATAGTTCCAAAGGGCATAGCAAGGAAAGATTGAAACAGCTCAAGATCTAAAGGAAACAGGACAAACATCAAGTCCTGCGTCTCCAATTCCAATGTCTCTAGCCATTGATAATGTCTCTGGTTTCCAATTCCATTGCTCCAGCTAGGCTGGCTGTCCTCAGCCAAACAACATCTAGAAGCTGGCAGCTGTCCTTGGTAGCTAGCTGTTCCATAGTCCCGGCATTTCTAAATTCCCAGGGTCTCCACTGCAGTCCACAGTTCATCCATGCCATGGCTCCACTGGAGCCCCTTGCAGAGACTCAAACAACCCTGCCTCACAGCACCCATTGGCCACTTCCAAAAAATCATGTTGCAAATCAAAATGGCCTTCTCATCCCCAAATTTTTTATACTTCCAAAACCAGTACTAGGTGGGCTTTGCCTCCAACAACTTTTCAATCTAGGGGGTAATAAAGCCAACTTGAGGAATAGAAAAACAACTTCAACATTCTTACTTCACTCAGCTCCTTACTTTCAAAAGAATCCACATTATTCCTGCTGTCCCAATGCAGAATAGCTGGTCCTATCTCAATGGTAGTAATCTCTCAAACAATTGCAGCTAAAGTAGGCTGCTGTCTCTTGCCCAAAGCTTTCATTTCTTTCTGTGCCATATCCTTCTGCTCTATTCACTGCCATTACTTTTCAGTTTAGCTTTGCATAAGTTCTCAGGACACAGGAAGAGCCCAGCCAGCATCTCACACAACTGCCTCTAGCCCAGTCTGAATAAAGCTGTTTTTCATTCATAAGCCAATCCTCACAGTCCACAGTTCATACTGCATTTATGCCTTTCAAACTCTGACCAAAATGGTCCACCAAGCTCTACTTACAGCACCACAAGGCATCACTGAATTCCAGGGTTTTAAATTCTTCCACATTCCTCCTGCAAATCAGTTTCAAAAGATCAAAAGCTACAGGCTGGTTTCTGGCAGCAACAACCTTACCCTCCTGGTACCAATTTTCTGTTGCAGTTAACTTTGTGTTGCTAGGACAAAACACCTGACCAAAAGCAGCTGATGGGAGGAAAGGATTTACTTTGGCTTATACTCTTGAGGGGAAGTTTCATAGCAGAGGAAGCTGGCTCACTTTATCTCTCATTCCCAGCAAAGAGAGAACAAAAAACATGACCTTGCTCTCAATACACAGTAAGCCAGACTAAGCAACCTCCTAGGTCTGCCCCCAGCAATATGCCTCATACAGTAAGATTCCTCCTCCCAAACTGTCATCAGCTGGGGACAAACATTCAAAACACATGAAATTAAATTAAATTTTACATTTAAACCACTATATTCCAGACAGCCATATATAAACCTTTCCTGCAGGAATCTGAACTGTGAAAGCTGGTCTAGTAGGAGACTAGAGGAATGAGAGGAGAAAATCTAGGCAGTCCAGTAATCTCCAGAAACAAAAGTCGAGCCAGGCCAACTGCCACTGTGGAAGGGCAGAGTGGGGAGGGTGAATAGTGCCTGGTGAGTTGGTTCTGGGGCAATCATTTCTGATCCTAACCAGTCTCCATTTGAGGATGCACACATTCAAAGGTCACCAGATTACTAGTACCCAAAGAATTTATGTTGGCAATTTTTTTCCAAAGTGTGTGCCATAATCCATTTACATCAGAAGCATGTAAGAATTTCTTTAAATTCCAAGGCAACAGTCCTATTGCAAACTGACAGGAGCCTAGAATCTGTGACTTATAAATTCTCCTACACACAGGAAAATCTAAGGCCCACTAGAACAGTAGGCTAATTTACCTCTTTTGATCTCACCCACTCTACCTGTGATAGTTAATTTTAGTTATAACCTTGACAGGATAGACTCACCATGGAAACATATCTCTGAACAGGTCTGGGAGGAATGTTTCAGATTGGTTAAATGAGGTGAGAAGATCTACCCCAAGTGAGGGTGGTATCATTCCATGAGTGGGGGGTCCTGGACTGCACAGAAAGAAGGAAAGAGAGAAAAAAAGAAAGAAAGAAAGAAAGAAAGAAAGAAAGAAAGAAAGAAAGAAAGAAAGAAAGAAAGAAAAAAAGAAAAAGGAAGGAAGGAAGGAAGGAAGGAAGAAGAAGAAAGAAAGAAAGAAAGAAAGAAAGAAAGAAAGAAAGAAAGAAAGAAAGAAAACTAGTTGAGCAGCAGCTTTCATTACTCTCTGCTTTCTATCTGCAGATGCAATATAACCAGCTACTTCATGGTCCTGTCACCATGCCTTCCCCACCATGTGGACTATATCCCCTGAAACTGTAAACTGAAATCTACTCTTCCTTCCTTAAGCTGCTTTTGTCACATGAATGAAAAAGGTAACCATTCTTCCCCCTTTACTTCTCTCTATTCTTTTCTTCTCTTTGATTATGAAGAAAAGACTCAAAAGTACAGGAAAGTTTTACATCTGACACAAATACATTGTAATAATTAAAGCACTAATAAATATTTGTTATACTATAATTATATTTACAAATTCTTATAATGCTGATAGCAAATAGTAAATACAGACCTCAATAATAGAGTTAATTATGATAAACTCACTGTGACATTTTATGTATTTGTTGAGTACTGTATCTATAGAGAGTTCATAATAACTTTGGAGAAAAAAATTAAAAACATAAGGTATAACTATTAAAATGTTAATATTGGGGCAGGAGAGATTGTTCAGTGGTTAAGATGATTGTTTGCAAATCCTAAATACCTGGGTTTAGTTTCCCAGTATGCACATAAAGCTGGATCCACAAAGTGGCATATGCATCTGGAGTTTGTTTACAGGAACTGGAGGCTCTGGTGCACCCATTTTCTCTGTTTGTCTCACTTCTCTCTGTCTCTCACTCTGCTTGCAAATAAATAAATAAATACAAATATTTTTTAAAGTTAATATTACAGTACCAGAAATTGGTTGATCGAAGAGACCACAACCCCATGGTGAATACCAGCAACCCTACTGAGGAAGGCCTTCAGTGGAATGGGGGGCAGGGATGAGGGAAAAGGTGGTACTAGCACATGATATATCTATACAAAGTATGTTTTTGATTTAAAAAGTTAATTTTATATTTAAAACACTATAAAGAAATAAAATACTACTAAATGCAAATTTATTCAAATTATAAAATTTTATGATAGGGTTATATTTTTAGTCAGTTGACTAGCATATGAAATTATAATTTTTCTTTTTTTGGTTTTTGCAAAGTAGGGTCTCACTCTAGTTCAGGATGACCTGCAGTTCACTCTGTATTCTCAGGGTGGCCTCGAACTCCCGATGATCCTCCTACCTCTGCCTCCCAAGTGCTGGGATTAAAGGCGTGTGCCACCACGCCCGGCTATGAAATTATAATTTTTTTATTTGAGAGAGCTAGAGAGAGAGAGAGAATGGGCACGCCAGCAGCCTCTCTGCCACTGTGAACGAACTCCAGACACATGTACCCCCCTCGTGAGCAAGTATGGCATTGCACCCTTTCACCACTTTTTGTGTCTGGCTAAATGTGGGACCTGGAGATTGGAACTGGCATTCTTAGGATTGGCAGACAGGCGCCTTAGCCACCAAGCCATCTCTCCGGCCCTGAAATTATAATTTTTAAAACAGTAAACTAAAGTAATCAAGTAATACAACTTTGGTTGTCTATAATTCCTTTGCTTGGTTGCATTGTCATTTGGATCACACTAACAACATCTTGGAATTACCTTTTTAATTGATTTGTATGATCTCTATCTGGATTTTTTGGATATAGACTCCTAGCTTAAAATTATACATTTTGGGTTCTACCCATAGTATCTACCTGCATTGTCCTCCACCTATAAGTTATAAAAGGATCTAGAACATAATAAGAAGGGAGGATGACAGCCTTCAGATTTTATAAATCTTAAACACAATATATGGAGTCCACCGTTTGACACAGAATTTCTGCATCCAGTAATATATCAATGCCCAAAGATATATGTTCACAGCAGTTGTTTGTGGTTCTGTCCACAGAGGAACAAGCTCAACTGTTACACACCACTCAAAGGAACACCATATAATGCTGAGGAAAATTAGCCTTACCAATGGACAACAGAATGGCACGTGAAGGAAGCACACATTTGCATGGCTCTACATCTACTAGGTTTCAGGAAACATAAGAAATGGAAAAACACGTTAAATAATGACATAAGGAAGCAATTTTTACCCAACTACAAAATATGGGGCATCATTCAAGACTATTTCTTCAGGAAGCCAATGGCAAAAGGGAAGAGGGAGAAAAAAAGAAGAGGTGGAATGCATAGCAACCAGGTCCAATGTATGGGTGATATCTTAAACCCCATTCAAGCAAATCAATACAAAAAGACATATTTGATAAAGCTAGAAGAAATTGGATTAGATTTTAAAGATAATATTAAGAATTTAGATGCAATAATGAAATAAAGGCTCTATTTTTAAGTATTTGATTGTCAATGTGAAAGATATTTACATGTAAAATGAAATAATGCTTCAAATATGCTTTAAAATAATCTATCAAAAACAGAGGACAAGGGGCTTGTGGTGGTTTGATTGAGGTGTGCCCCATTAACTTGAGTGTT
The DNA here is from genome assembly GCA_036365145.1 of Orientallactaga sibirica. NCBI lineage: Eukaryota > Metazoa > Chordata > Mammalia > Rodentia > Dipodidae > Orientallactaga > Orientallactaga sibirica. The sequence continues at coordinate 52,804,816 of JAEOAD010000005.1, forward strand.
CTGAATGCTAGGTTCCCAGCTGCTGGAGATCTGGTCATTAACACCTTCTGGAGGCAGTGTATTGTTGGGGGTGAGCTTATGGGTATAATAGCCAGTTTCACCTTGCCAGGGTTTGGCACACTCTCCTGTTCCTGTTGTCCTGTTGTCCACCTGATGTGGCCAGGAGGTGATGTCCACTCTCTGCTCATGCCATCATTTTCCCTGACATCGCAGAGCATCCCCTCAAGTCTATAAGCCAAAATAAATGTTTTTTTTTCCCAAAAGCTGCTCTTGGTCAAGTGATTTCTGTCAGCAAAGTGAACCTGACTGCAACAGTAAAGTTGGTACTGAGGGGTACTGAGGAGTAGTATCATTTGCTGCCAGAACACCTGACTGTGCTACTTTGGCCTTTTGCAACTGATTTTCAAGCGGAATGTGGAAGGATTTGAAACCTTGGCTAAGAGATGCCTTGCAGGGCTGTAAGTATAGCTTGGTGGACTATTCTGGTCAGAGTTGAAAGACCTGAATGCAGTAAGAACTAGGGACTATGAGGTTTGTCTTATGAAGGTGAGAAAGAGCTTTCCTTGGACTGGACTAGAAGCAGTTTGTGTGAGAGGCTTGCTGTTATGGCTGTGTCCTGAGAGCTTGTGGAGGGTTGCAGTGTATAGAAATAGACTGGTGTGTGCAGAGGGATATGGCACTGAAAAAAATGAAATCTTTGGGCCAAAACTGCTGCCTGTTCAGCTGTAATTGTATGAGAGATTACAACCTTTGAGATTGGGGCAATAGGAAGAATTTAAACTCTTTTAAAGGGGCCTGAGTGCACAAGGAGTGTCCTGTTCTTCAAAGTCTGCTTTATGCCCCCTGGATTAACAAATTGGCACCCTACCTGGTATTGTGGAATATAAGAAATGCAAGAAAGAGAGGGTCGTTGAGTTTACAATGTGGTCTTGTGTTTTGGAAACAGCCATGGGCAGTGTGAAGCAGGTTTTCTGGATGCCTGCATGGAGACCCATTGGAGCCTTGAAGATGGACTGTGGGTTGCAGTGGAGACCCAGTGGAGATGCAGAGACCATGAGATAGCTGCTAAGGAAGGCTGCCAGACCCAGATGAAGTTTTCCAGGACTGTGATTAGCCTAGCTGGAGGGGCAGAATTGGAATTACAGAGACTTGTTGCTGATTAGAATTATCAAACTTGGAGATTTGTCATTGACTAGACTTGTTGGACTTGGAACTACAGAGTTTGATGTTTGCCCTATATTCAAATCTTGTATTGGTTGAATATTTCTTGGCTATGTCCAGTGCCATCTTTAGCAGTATGAGTGTTTATTCTGTGCCATTATGGGTTTGGGGGGTATTTTTTTTTGGTATTATGGTATTTTTTTGGATTATGGGGATGTTTGAACATCATTAAAATTGATAAAAATATGGATTTTAAAGTTGGACTGAATGCATTGCATTTTACACCATGTATGTTTAGCAGTTTATGGGGGCCAGGAGCAGAATGTGGTGGTTTGGTTCAGGTGACCCCCATAAACTTGGGTGGTAGTTTGAATATATGGCTCCCAATATATTCAGTGTTTTATTAGTTTGTTGCTTGCTGAATCCACCTGGCTGGAGGCAGTGTCTCTGGGTGGATCGTAAGGTGTGGTGGTAGGTTTAGGATTTCAATCTAAAGATATGCAAAGTGTTCTAGCTGGAGTTCCTGAGGTGTGATGTGCTGTGTGGCTTTTTTTGGTTTTTGCTCTCTTGCCTGGTCCTGTAAGAGCAGACCAGCTTCTTCTGCCATTGTGGAACTTCCTCTGAATCTATAAGCTTCAATAAATCCCTTCCTCCATAACTGTGCCTGGTCTGGAAGTTCATCTCAGCGAACCTGAAGCTGTCTGATACAGCTAGGTTCCCAACTGATGGAGACTTGGGAATTAATGCCTCTTGGAGGCAGTGTATTATTGGGGATGGGCTTATGGGTATAATAGCCAGTTTCCCTATGCCAGTGTTTGGCATACTCCTGTCCCTACTGTCTACGTGATGTTGGCCAGAAGGTGATGTCTGCTAATGCCATCGTTTTTCCTGCCATCATGGAGTGTCCCCTGTAGTCTATAAGCCAAAATAAACCTTTTTTCCCAAAATCTGCTCTTGGTCAGGTGATTTCTGCCAGCAGTGTGAACCTGACTGCAACAGGGCTGGAGAGATCACTCCATGATTAAAGGTGCTTGCTTGTAAAGCTTGAGTGCTTGGGTTTGATTCCCCAGAACCCACAGGACAGGAGGCCTTGGAGCATCCATAGCCCTTTTTCCTTCTCTCTCTCTCTGTCTCTCTCTCTCTCTCCCTTCAAATAAATTTTTTAAAAAAAAATATGGAGGACAAAATACAGACACTAAGGGACTCATATGTTAAATAAATTACTAATGGCCATAGAGATATGGAATTGTATGAATGCACTGAAACAGTGTTACCTTCACTCCTCCCAGGCTGCAGAATGTTCCCTTGATGCTTGGTGAAGATAAATACACAGGTGTAGACTCCAGAGTGTAGTATACTCCGTGTGGTTGTATATATACTGCACATAAATTGTGTAGTTGTATTTCTACAGTAGATATGAGAAACTACAAAGGCAGTTCAATTTGGGAAGAGAGACTAGGGGTGGCAGATATTTAATGTTTATGAATTCCTATCATTAGTGTGGGTTTTTTTCATTGCATTTATGGTCTTTTTAGGTTAAAAAGGGACAATAGGAGCTTTGAGATAATGGGCCTGAATTTGGCAGGCTTGCTAGAGAAAAATGTGTATGTTCATGCTATAAAGGGAACTTATTTAGAATAGCTTATAGCCAATAGAGTCAAAGGCCAAAGGCATGTTGGAGAGACTGAACTGATCAGTGGTCAGGCACTGAATGTGTAGCAGATACCTGGAGAGCCACTGGTCTTCAGTCCACATTGAAAGGCCAGAGAAGCTGAGTTCTGATGGCAGCAAGGATGGCAGCTATAGTGGGGGAGATACACTACATCCAGAAATTAAGGCAAGCAGACAAGGCACTACTGTCTCTCAAATATCTGGGTGGCCATTAGAAAGTGCTACAAATTCTGAGGGAGGGGTTTCCAGGATATGTCCTCACAGATCCACCCAGAGGTATGTCTGCTAGTTATTCCAGATCAAATCAAGCTGACAATCAAGATTAACCATCAGAGTGACATTTTTTCTTACTTTTAATTTTATAATTAAAAAATTCTAACATATTTATAAGCAAAATTTAAAAATGTATGTAAGTAGAAAAAATGAGATCTTTCTGTTATATATGAAAATTTTTGTGATAAGTAAAAACATACACACATATATATGTGTGTGTGTATGTATATATATGTAAAGAGAGAGAGAGAGAGAGAGATGAAATGGGCATTTTAAATGATTTGGGAAGAGACATACCACATGAATAACAGCATTTACACCTGAAATTAGTTATCCCTGGTTTAGAAGCCCAATCTGTCCCCTGCAGTCTTATCCCACAAAATTTGAGTCCTCTGCAGGCAGTCTCAACTCCTTTCTCAAAACAGCACCTCAGTGTGGCCACTCTGATTGCAATGTATTGCCAGCAGAAACATTCTCCCATGGACTGGTATTAAATGCTCCCCAGTGCCAGGTGTGTAAACCAGGGGAGTCTCCTTGTTACCAGTTTGAGAGTGCAAAGGTCAGTCAGGGCCAGGGGTGCATGCCTGAGGGCTCATGACTCAAGAGGCTGAGGGAAAAGAATCACTTGAGTCCTGAAGCCCAATATCTGTCTGGACAATGGACACAGCCCTCTGGCCTCTAAGTAAAGTAAAACCAGAAAGAAAAGAGCACAACAGTGGTGCAAACTGAAATGGGCAAACAGACTTGTTTCTCAGATCTATCTACCAGGCCCTCAGTATACAGGGGGCATTTTCAGTGTAGCCATGAAATCCCCATTGCTCTCAATACTACTGCTGGAAAAAGAAATTATTTCCCAAATGAGTAAAAAGATCTTAAAAGCTTTGTATTAGGGTCACAAGAAGAATTAAAATAAGCCTCTTACTGGAAAGAACTATGCTGGACATTTTGGCTTTGCTGAAGTTGATGTCTTGGCACAGTGTGTAACCATTCTTCCTCTCCTCCAGAAAAAACTGACAAGATATCAATATTCAATGTACATTGCAAGTTCTCCTTTTCTACCTTTTTTTCTTTCTTTCCCTTTTATATATGGCATGTTTTTGCTAAGGTATTTTTTATTATTATTCTTGTATGAGTGATATGAATCTTATCAGAAAAAACCAAGGTCCCCAGCTTCCATCTCTACTCAGCTCTTTTGGTCCCTCGAACTCATTCTATCCTTTTTTCCTGTAAGCTTTGTACAAACTGTTACCTGTTTCTTCCTGCTCCTCTCATAGTTCACTTCTACCCATGTGCCATTTATCCTCTCATTTCTTATTTCTCAGCGAGAGCTTTTCTTGCCCTTCTTCTGTAGACCAAATATTTCTACCAAATGTCCCCTCAACAAAGACTCACCTGAGATTTCACATTTGCTTGCGTGATCATTTGATGATTACCTGACTCTCTCACTAGCCTGTACTCCCCATGAGGACAAGTTTATTCTCATTCACAGTTGTATGTCCAGTGTTTACTTAGTATCTCTTCCATACATAGTTATTGAATATATTAGGATAAATAGTACACTTAATTTCATGTATAGTGTTCTTTGTAATCCGAAGAGAACTTAGCTAGTTAATACATTCCTTGTGAGTTTTGAATGATGGCTGTCTGTTCCTTACAGGCAAGTTCTGCTTTGACTCCTGCAAGTTCTGTTTTTCGCTTGTCAATGATTTTCATTACCTTATCCAAATCTGTTATCCACTAAGATAACCTAAGGAAACTGAGTATTTTTTTTTAACTTCCTTGAACTTTTTCTCAAAAAGAACAGTAGCCAGGAGAGCTTTACTCTAGAATGGCTCATACAGCATCTCTGGAAACATGAAGAGATTGATGAGGTCTTGAAAACAGTCACTGAGTTTAAATGGGCCTCCCCTTCTAACAGCCTTTTTCTATGAAACCTTGACCATCAGTAATTGTCACATTTGGAGGTCATCTAGAGAGAAGCGGGACAAGGAGGCATCACTTTTCTTCCAGAAGCTAAAACCATTCATAAAGTTGATCATTGAGTTCTTTTATGGGATGAGAATTTTCCTTCAGCCAACTTTCCTTTCTGAGAATCAGTAAAGCAGTGAAATTTCAATTTGAAGTTGAGTGGCTTCAAGGGAGTGACACTAAGACATACTCCAGAAACTAGGAAATAAAGAAGATTGGATTTTCTACTACAAGTTAAAGCCTATAAAAAGAATGGAACAGAGTAGAGCAGAATTTCACAGAAAAGGAAGGTGAGATCAGCAAGTGAGAAAGGTATCAAAATTCAGGGAGCAAGAAATCATAACGACTCTTGTGCCAGGAAGCCTACATGCAGAGTCCATGCCCAGAGTCACTGGGATGAGGACCTACTTCAGCATTCAAAGCCAGTTCACTGTCTCCCTCTGGCAGACATGGTCCATCATACCATCATGCTTTATTTATTTCCCTAAATCCCACCATAATCAACCAATGAAATGTGGTTCTCTAATTATATGCTCACCAAAGAAACTGATAACAAAACTTAGCTTTTGCTTATTTTTCCTTGATAAAATGCAGATGTACTGGTCCAGAGATCTACATGCCTAACCTTGTCAATAATATTTCTTAGTCAAGTTAACAGTTTGACAGTGTTATCCTATATATCAGTTTTGTTTTCCTTTTCTGAACTTAGTTCATAGAATTCATCCTGTAGTCTTAAAAGTCTCTCCAGAAACCGAGAACTCTTGCTGGTTACTGCCAGGCTTTGGGGAGTCTGAGGAAGAGCTGGCCTCATGAGGTTAATATGTGTTTCTTTGTGGTGGCTTGAATCTCTTTGGCTGCTCAAAATTAACTATGGTTCATTTTAAGTTCACAGGCTTCTACACTGGAGCCACGGTGTGGATTTCTATGGAAAATGACAGTATTCAAGTGGTTTAACATTTTTGTCAAATCATCTTCTTTTCTAAGGGCTGAGGGGTCAAGAAATGGCCAATTTGGAGGGGTTATTAAGTAGCCAAAGAGTTCACAGAGAGGTAAAGGGAGACACAGAAAGATCGATAAATTCATGAAGGTGACACAGTGCCCTCAACAAACTGTGTTGCACTAAATCCCAGTATAGGTGTTAATGTCAGGTTGATTTTTTTCCATGAAACCCATACTCTGATAACTATTTGCAAGTACAAGTTAAATTTGAGGCCAATGAATTCATACAGAGCTCAAAGAGAGTTGAGAGAACCACAAAATCTTTTAGGATTCAGGTCAATAAATTTAGCACTGGTTCGTTTACATCAAAATGGAAGTTACCTTTTAGGTGACTATTTTTCTTTCAGAACACCTTCTCAGTCCCTAGACATCAAAGAAACCTGATTCGGAAGTAGAGGTCAGTTCACCAAATGAAAAATTTACTTAGTTTTCCTAAATCATAAGCCAGAGGCTTAAAATGAATCTTTAGAAACATCTAATCTATTTCAAACTCCAACACAGAGATTCTTTGCATATGAGGCAGCAGGCATTAAAGCTCTGGGAGTTTCAGTTTTAATTGGTGGCATTTAATTTTAAACATTGTTTCTACACTGACGTCATCATGTGTGTATGATGGAATAGAAGGCAAAAATAAACCTAAATTTTCAAAGTAAAACATGATACTTTAAACATATTTAGCTATCAGAAGGCTATTTCCATCTGTCACCAAAATTCTCTAATGCCTTGTCCTCTTTCCTCCACTCTATTTGATGGAAGAGTTTAAGAGACATCACTTCCATTTTAAACAAAGAGAAGGAACGGGTCTTGACTAGAACTCATTCATTCAGTGTGTTTTCCCACAAAACAATGTAAGAGGCTGCTTCTGGTTTCTAGAGCTATTTGGCATTTTCTCAGTTCTCACACTAAGAGATAACTTCTCTCCAGGTAATTAATTATTTGCATATAAGGGAAATGAGTTTCAATTTCATCATTAAGAAATTTTATTATGGGACTTGGACAGGAGATATGGCTCAGTGGTTAAGGTGCTTGCCTGTGAAGCCTAAGGATACATGGTCAACTCCAGAGAACCCATGTAAGCCAGACACACAAGGTGACACATGTGCACAAGGTGGCACACATGTCTGTCATTCAACTGCAGTGGCCAGAGGCCCTAGCACACCAATTCTCTCTCTTTCTCTCTAATAAAAAAGGTTAAAAAGTAATAATAAAAATAAAGGGTAAAATCAATAATTATAAGAAATCATTCATCAAAATAAAGAAATTTTATTATAGAGCTGAAGAGATGGATTACTGGTTAAGGCACTAATGTGAGAAGCCTGAAGATCCAGGTTTGACTCTCCAGAACCCACATAAGTCAGGTGCACGTGGTGGCACACATATCTAGAGTTCATTTGCAGTGGCTGGAGGTCCTGACATGCTCATTCTCTTACTCTCTCTCATAAATAAATAAATATTTTTTAAAAAAATTAAATATTTTTATTTATTTATTTATGAGCTACAAAGAGAGAATGGGCATGCCAGAGCCTCTAGCCACTATCAATGAATTCCAGATGCATGTGCTGGCCATGTGCATCGGGCTTATGTGCGATCTGGGGAATTGAACCGGGGTCCTTAGGCTTCACAGGCAAGCACCTGAACCACTGAGCCATCTCTCTAAGCCTAATATTTTTTTAAAAAAAAGAAATTTTATTTTATATACTAGTGACTCACCTACTCCTTAAATATCTTCGAGATAATTCACACAATAAGTAAAAACATACAGATCTGTCTCAGTATAACAATACTTGGGTTCTAGATGATAGATAAGTTACCCATCTGTGAAATAAAAATAATGCCCCAGGCTGGAGAGATGGCTTAGTGGTTAAGGAGCCTGCCTGCTAAGCCTAAGAACCTGGTTCCAATCTCCAGGTCCCACGTTTAGCCAGATGCAAAGTGACGCAAGGGCACAATGCCGTACTTGCCCACAAGGGGCCGCACCCATCTGGATTTCATTCACAGCAGCTGAGAGACTGCTGGCACGCCCATTCTCTGTCTCCCTCTCCCTCTCTCTGTCTGTCTCTCTCTGTGTCTCTCTCCAAAAAAAAAAAAAATTAAAAATTAAAAAAAAATAATGCCCCCAAGACAGTGCTTCCCAATATATGGTTAAGTATGTTAAGTATGCAGATGACTGGTTATCTTAGTCCATTTTAATCACTACTGCATTTTATTACAGCAATCAAAATGCCTAATGATGAAAGATGAGTACTTTATAAAGAAATGTGTATAACCCCAATACTTGAGGTCCAAGACTGTGGTGATGTCAGCATTGTCTTCTGGTGAAACACTCACATTGGATAATATCATATGGCTAAATAAAGAGAGAGAAAGGGGGATCATCAAATGGCAAGGTAGAAAGTATGTGATGAGAGAGGAGATGGGACTGAATGTGTAGTAATAATCCACTTGGATGAGATTAGTTCTCTCAGAACTAATCCATTCCCTACAAAATAGGCTTCCATCCATTCCAAGGATTATACCAACATGACCTCATTGTATCCCACTAGGTTCTATCACTTCTCATTAGTGTAAATTGGGGACAACGCCTTCAGCTCTTTAACCTTCAGGGGACAAGCAATATCTCAATCACCGCATGGAGTCCCACTGTTCTTACTATTGAGAATCTCTATGGAACAGCCCCATGATTCTACATGTTTATTCAGTAACATGGAATCTTACCTGTTCTGAAGTTACAAAAGTGCCTCATTTCGTGTACTACAGACAGGGGAGGGAAAAACAAGATTACTAATGTTTGCATCATGAGGTCATGTGTCAAACCACACCTATATACAACTATAATTTCATTTTAAAATGATATGGAATAGAGAGAGAGTAAGAGAGAACCGAGCATGGTGGCACATACCTTTGATCCCAGCACTCAGGAGGCAGAGGGAGGAGGATCACCTTGAGTTCAAGGCCACCCTGAGACTACATGGTGAATTGCAGGTCAGCCTGGACTAAAGTGAAACCCTACCTCAAAAAAAAAAAAAAAAAAGTGAAATAGAGAAGGTGTTTTGATTTACTGAAGAATAAAATAAAGGTCAGCTGATCAAATTCATTTCAAACTAAATGTCAAAGTATAGGAAGAAAAAGCACCCAGACAAATACCCCTACTGCAACCACAGCAGACATAACCAGAAAGTGCGTGTGAGATGGGTGAAAGCTGGGAATGATTCGTCTTGCCTGCCAATCCTGCTCAGCCTCCTTCCCATATAAATGGAGATGATAATTGTATCAAGTTCTTAAAGACTGTTTCATAAAACCTAACACTATACAAAGCACAAAAGATAATTATTATCATTAGAGTTCCAACTGAGAAGCCATTCTTTAATTGTTATGTTAGAATGATATCAAGGATATAGCACTGGAACAAGAAAACATGATTTCTATAACATATAGGCTGACAAATGCAAAAATAATTACTCTTCAGAGAATGCATAAAATTTAAAACCAGGAAATTAAATATAATCTTTAAGAACTAAAATATATTTGGAGGAAGGGACCTGCATATAGGGATATAGAGAAAAAAAGCTATAGATTCCCCTTTGTAGATATAAAACTATGAACAGGAAAAGAAAGAAAAGCTATGTTTAAATTTAAGAACTTCAGCTAGAACCACACTGAGGGGTAAGTGAAAAGATAGGCAAGCAGAGAGGTTCATTATATAAGCATATCACAGACTACATGACCATTCCACCTCAGCAGAGCAAAGATAGAGTGCTCCATTCCCTTCCCTGCTGCCATGACTCCCTAAACAATGGGTTCTTCCTCTGTGGTGCCATGCAGCTGTTCAGGAAGTACATGTCTTTGAAATGGGACTGTTCTCATGCTGCAGGGAAGAGTAACACAAAGGAAGAGGAGAAAGAAAAAAGCACAGTTAAGAGGACAAGCTCTGCCATCTGGAGAAGGTCATCCTTTCTGTGGAAATCTTCCTTTTTATTAAAGAGGAAGAAATATCCCATGGGCATCCCATGAGGGTTAAACAAAATGCATGAGATATACTTACTGCTGTGGTTTGAATGTGAAATGTCCCCCAAAGTCTCAAGGGCTTGCAAACTTGGTCCTCAGCTGGTGGTGCTGTATATGAAGGCTCTGGAGACAATCGGAAGTAAAGCCTTGTTGGAGGAAATAGTTGAGTATTGGGAGCTAGCCTTCAAGTTCTTGTATTCTCTCTTCCTGACTCTAGATGCAATGTGACCAGGCAGTCTCCTGCTCATTTTAGGGGAAACTTTGTTTTCCTCTAATCCTTAAGAAAAAAAAATCCAGCCAAGGATAGGGAAAAAAACATTTCTGAAACAGATCACATAAACAACTGAGTATAAAATAGCCAGTCTGGTCAGCCATATCCCTTGTATGTCCAGTAGCTCTGCATTTGACAGCCCTCTGAGTAGAGGAGGGCTTGCCTAAAACTAAGATAAATTTGGATTTAAAAAATAGCTTTATGGGCTGGAAAGATGGCACTTGCCTGCAAATCCTAAGGACCCAGGTTCAATTCCCCAGGACCCACAGAAGGCAAATGCACAAGGTGGCACATGCACCTGGAGTTCATTTGCAGCAGCTGGAGGTCTGTCTCTGTCTCTTTCAAATAAATAAATAAAAATAAAAATAAAATTTAAAAGCTTTATTTTCTAATACTTCCATAAGAAACTTGCAAAGCACTGAAATGAGGGTTGATTTTAAAGTTAACATATGAAGCAAAATAAAATTAGCTTCAAATAAAAAGTACTTACTGCCTTTTGTGCTTGTTTCTACTGGAAAGATTGCTGAAACACATTTTAAAATTTTTAAATTTTAAAAATGGGTACAAGGTATGTCAGAAAAGATTTTCATACTTACTTGCAAGGCTGCAAGAGAGGAAAATGAGATCATATAACAAGGTGGATCTAATTATCTGCCCAAATCAATATCTACTCACAGCTGCAAATTCTGCTCAATCTTTTCCCCTTTGGTGCCTTGTGTGGTTTGGTTTTATCATTGCGTATAAAAATTTATCTGAATAAATTAAAGAAACCAGGCAGCATTTTCATCAGCTGCATGAAGATCATCTGCCAAGTGTAATGTTTCTTTCTTTTTCCAGGTCCTGGAAACACTTTCACCATTTGACATGAAAGAATCTTCGTTCTTTTAACAATCAGTGCAGAGAGAATGCATCGTAATCAAGGAAAATGCCTACCAAATTGACTCTCCTCTAAAAGCCATCTGTGTATAACGACTCCCCTGTAGCAACTGTAAAGTCATAAGCAACTGGGAGAGTTGCTCAAGCCCAGAGAAAACGCAAATCACACAGTTGAGAATTATAGGACAATAAAGTCAGCCTGGCCACAGAAGATCTAAAATAACCCAAGTTATAAAACTTGGAATAATAAATTTTGTGTTACTTCATGCTTGTGAAACATAACATATTTCCCAGATTATGCCAGCTCTGTTTCTTTTCTTTTGCTTCAATTTAAATACTAAAGAATACAAAAATTTTCTATTCCCTGAGCTTACTTACTAACTCAAGGCTTGATTAGGTAAGTGCCTGAATGTCAAGAGAAAAAAAAAAAGAAAACATTTAGAGAATTTCCCAATAATGTAAACATTTTTCTGTCTTTGATAACATGAAGACAAAACAAGAAAGTCATAGAATTTTATGGCTGAGCCTATCTCCCATTTTTTAAATAGAAACATTGTCTCATCCCCCCTGCATTACTGCTTCCCTCACCCCAATCAGCTTCAACCTATTTACAACACTATTTCAGTGATGTGCATTTGTCTTCACTGACCTGGGCATTATTTTGGTTGAATCTGCTTTAAATCCATTCAATGATCACTAGTTCCAACTATCCTTATGATCTCTGCCCAGGCCATACCTGTCCCCTGATGATTGTGATAATACCAGAGTTCTTGCATGGCTTCCAGTTTTGCCCTTCTGCTGGGGTATGCATGTGATCCTCAGTTAAGAGCTTCTAAAGAGCCAACTACACCATCATTCCTGTGATGCATTCTTCAATGATTTCCCATAAGACTCAATGCCCAAAGCTCATCACAGACTCACAGCTACATCTCTTCCACACCTCTGACTTATTTTGTGCCCATTACCTTCAATTTCACTTAATTTCTTGCATGCAGAATATTTTCTTTCACCTTCCTACCTTCTACCTCTTCTGCCCTGAATGCTTTTCTCCTGCCTCTTTGCCTTCTGAACTCCAGCTCAAGGTGAGATTACAAGCTCCCATCTACTTCACAAACACTTCCTGACCACCCCTTTAGGAACAGTGCAGGACTCCTATAAAACATAATTACATTTAATGTGCTCTCAAAATATTCTCTACACCTGAAAGAAATCACTTACCTTTGTTGCTATAGTTTGTTAGGTGTTTGCTTTTCACCTCAACCATGAGCATTATAACAGCAGAGACCATGGCTATCTTGCCAATATTTATCTCCCTAGCTCTTAGGATAGTCTCTGGAACATGAGTATTTAAATTATATTTCTTGAATAAATAATGAATGAACTTAAGTAACTCCTGAGGTGCCATAGTGGCATGTCTGTTATAGGGAAAACCAACCGCTCTCTATTTGGACTGGAGGCCCACTACATGGGAAGGAATACATTCCTGGTACTGAAAACCTAGTCAAAAGTCTATGGCTAGGGAGGTCATGAGCCCAATGGGAATAACACCTGCTGTTTTCTGGCTAAGTGCATAAATTATGACTGCCCTGTAAGCACTTTTTAAAATTTTCATTCTATGTATTAATGTTACTCTAACTTTTGGTTAGAGAAACTTCTCTTTTCAGATGGCAGTGACCTCGGGGTTACACAAAAGACACAATAGTGCTGAAAATAATTGACAGTGGAGTGTTCAGCACTGAGACATCTCTATCACACCTTTGAGGCTCAAGATCCATTGTGGAAGAGGTGGTGGAAAGAATGTAAGAATCAAAGGAAGGGTAGGACTGGTCATAATGCAATCTTCCAGATACAAAATGGCCTTGGCATTCATGACCTTGCAGTGCCTAACACTACCTACACAAGACCTTCATAATAGGAGGAAAAGATGACATCAAAATAAAAGAGAAACTAATTGAAAGGGGGAGGGGATTTGATGGAGGGTAGATTTGAGAGGGGGAGAAAAGGGATGAGAAGGGAATTGTCATGGTTTATTGTCTATAATTATGGAACCTGTCAGTATGTACTTTTTAAAACTTTTTACTGACAGGTTCCATAATTATAGGCAACAAACCCCAAGATATTAGCATAATTACTATTTGTAAACTTAATGACATCAGAAATATATACAAAGAGTAAACTACCAAACCAAGGGGACAAATTGAATCCACTCAGGATGATTCTTAAACATTGGTGTTCGTATTTCAAAAGTCATTATCAAAGGCATGATTCTCAACATAAAAGAAGTAAGATGTCCACTACTTTTTGAGAGAATATTAACATGCTTTTAAATAATATGTTCTTGCAATTACCATTTGTTATATTGTAAAGGTAGGAAAGTTTATAGCAAAAATTAGGATAATATCTACTATTTCCATAACTATAAAACTATATATATGTTCTTCCTTTGGTAATTAAAAATGGCACTAATGCTACTGAAAGTAAATGCTCCTGCTAAGATATCTTAAGGACACAGAGATACTAAGGTAAATTAATTTGAATACACTATTTGCAGCTCAAGTCATTATAATTTGCAAATGAATGTGAACACTGACAGAGGCACCTATGTAACCATCATTATAAAAACACTCTGCCCCCCTTGGTCACAGTTTCAGAATCCCTTCACATGGCACCTGAATCATAAATTACCTAAGACAACAGAAGAAAGCTGTGCTTTGTTTCAATTTAAGAAATTTACCTTTAGCTGGTATCATAATCACTCTATTTTGGACAAGTGCTATTGCTTTGATGGAAAATATGTTAGGAGAGAAATGATTACCCACTGTATCAGTAAGGGTCTTGGCAGAAAACAGATGGCACACTGCAACTGGCTGGTTTGAGATGAATTTAATAAAAGGAATCTAACAAAAGTGTGGGCAGAGATTTGAGAAACCAGCAATGCAGAACCCCAGGAAATGTGCTCTCAGCAAGACCTGAGAAGGAAAAGGGAGGGAGGAGTTTGGAACCCAGAGAAAGCAGGCATGAGGCTTCCGAGCAGAAGCAAAGACTTCATGGCCAGCCCACAGACCCAGCAGGAGGGCAGCCAATGGATACATACCCCAACCCAACTTCACGTGCTTTCTGCTCTTTCAAGTGGCTAAACCTAGCCCAGATCTGGAAAGTTCATGGATGCTCACCAGGCAGGTCAGTCTGCTGAGCAGAGAGCAAGAACATCCAACACAACTCTCTGTTCAAATATCAGAATGGTACAGAAAAGCAGTATGTTGCATTTATTTTCTGTATTTTTGGTCCATTACCATAGAGGTCACTCACAAGTCATAATACTGGTTTGCCTGCTTTGTGTATGAGCAACCAGATTTTGGCTAATGAATCCACCCTTCCTCCTGTATCCCATTTGTTTGAGAAAACTCACCAAACTTATGGGTGAGATGTGACACAGGACTACCTGATGCAGGTATTTACACCTTTCACCTCACCTCACCCCAAATGATCCACATAGATTGAATCTGTTGATTACTGAAGAAACACACACCCAATCCACACCGGCTCCACCAGCATGAAAGACCAAGTGTACAGCCTTGAGGCTGCAAGGGGGACATTGAGGACACCAAGAAATTAAGGCAAAAGGGGGAAGGGTGATTTATTTTTACCAGGTCAAATTCTATCCTGCCACCATTCCTTTTTTTAAATTTTTTTTATTTATTTATTTATTTGCAAGCAGAGAGAGAGAGAATGGGCATGCCAGGCCTCTAGCCACTGCAAATGAACTCCAGATACATGTGCCCTTCGTGCATCTGGCTTATGTGGGTCCTGGAGAATCAAGGCGGGATCCTTTGGCTTTGCAGGCAAACGCCTTAAACGCTAAGCCATCTCTCCAGCCCCACCATTCCTTTTTATTAAATGAAAGTGTAAATGCTTTTTAGTGTTTGAGTTTGGCTGTCTGTTGCTTACCAGTAACAAGTATCTAATCAACTGTCAAATTGACTATCATATCTTTATCAGGATCCCTCCACACTGCTAGTAAAAGGAACTGCATGCTAGGTACTTTCAATTAAAGCACTTGGAAACACCTACTGATGGCTTATCTTAAACTTTGAGCAGCCCACTGAGAAGTGTTAATGTTTATGTGCCATAGCCTAAAATTGTTTCAATTAAAAGAAATGTTTTAATTAGCAATACCAATTTATTAAAAATATGGAAATACTCTAGCCATTTTTTTATTACAGACATACTTAGTATGGATACATCCTGTGTTGGTAGCATCCTTTTCCTCATCCCTGCCTCTATTCTGCTAGGGACCCTCCTCAATGGGATTGCACGTATTCCTCATGGGGTTGTGAGTTATGCATTATGAGAGAAGCAGTCAGATATTGGGGTAGAGGGGAATGCCTCTGGGTATGATGTCTGAACCTGTGGCTCTTAAAATCTTTCCCCCCCCCTTCCACAAAATTCCCTGAGCCTTGGTGATGTGTATTAAGTCTACTTCAGTGATGAGCTCTCAGGAGCCTCTGGATTTCTGCTCTGGTATATGTTGAGAATCTTCAGTGTCTGTCTCTCTCACCCTGGTGATCATTGTCAGGCTTGCCATGGAAGTAGCACTCTTGTTCGTCTCCCCAATTCCTCTGCTGGTTCAGCTGGGCCTTGGCTGAAGTGAGAGGGATAGTCTATCTCCTCAGGTCTTCTGAAAAAGAAAAACAGATTCTACAATGGAGAATGAAGTCAGCACAGGGATAAGCATGATTTATTTAGGGAGAATATGATGGCTGTAGCCCCTCTTTTGGCCAAAGCCTAATGGGAGCTTGTCATTGGAGAGCATAATCTTTGTCTCCATAGGATTCTGACCTGGTTCCTAGTTCCAGATATGGGTTCCTTTCCAGTGAGTGGATCTCCTAGCCAATCAGAAAGCTATTGGTTACCCACCAAGGCTATGTGGCACCACTGCACTTGTGTGCACATCTTAACAGGGTGTTTGCTTCTGAGTAGCTTAGACCCCTGGTTGCTCAGACTATTGTTGGCAACTTTCCTCCAGTAGCTCATGTAGCACTTTCCAGCACTAGACAGGCTAACTGCTGGGGATTTCTAGTCAAACTTTTTATAATTCCCTGAGTACTTACTATGTACTAGACATTACAGACCTAAAATGATTAAGACACAGAGTCATCACAGAGCTCACACCTGAATTTAGCAGAAAGATATCAAGAAGTTTACCTACTATAAAGTGAGGTGTTATGAGTGCAGTATACACAGGATGGTGGGGAAGTGATAGATTGTTAATGAAATGTGCACAAGATGGTAGAGGAGCTCAAAATCGGGGACCCTTAATTCTGCTATAGTGCAAGAACTCTGATAAAGCTTAACAGACATGATACCTTTTTAATAAAGCCCTGAGGTACTCATTGGATGTTTGACAGGAAAGTAGGTCAGTGCAAGTGGAGATGTAGCACAAGTCAAGGCACACTCATAAGCCCAGGATCAGCATGGCTTCTGAGTGCTGAAGTAGTGTGGACCTCCCCTGGTGCCCCTTCTTCTGCCAGCTGCTTCTTTTGTTATTTTCATCATATGTAAAACAAGACTAACACTATCTTGTTCGTGTTTCTCCGTTTGTTGATGAAAGTTCCATTACTTATAAAGTATCACTCAAAGTTACCATGCGTGATCACTGCTTAAGGCTGGAAAAGCAGGCTAGTGCCAGACTGATAAGCTGTACGCTTAAATGTATTGGATATAATGCAGCTGATGTATATCTAACATCAAAAATCTTAAGCATATACATCAGATGCACTTGGCAAACAATTCATTCTTAGTCCAGAAAGAAGTTTCAGAGAGGTGAGAGAATCAGCACCCTCACAGTAGTAACCAAGAGCAAGAAGAAATAAGGACCTGGAGTCAGGCTAAAGGCCCAGTTCTTTCAAGGAGCTAGATGACAAACCTTACAGGCACTCCCATTTTGAGTGCCTTAGAGTAACCAAATAGTGTAATGGAACAATGTGTGCAATGGGGCTGCCTTGTTAGCATGCACTCCACAAAAAAAAAAAAAAAAAAAAAGGATCTTATTAAAAGATATGTGTGGTTTTTAAAAGCTAGGCAGTTATATACAGAATTTAATTTGACTTTCCAAAAACTTTCTTCTATTCTGTAAAACCTTTATGAAGTACAAGTACCAATGACTTAAGAGCTACATTTCCCAGTTCCTGAATACCGACAGTAAAGTATGAATGAGGTCTTACTCAGTGTTATGTCATCATCAGGAAAGAATGAATGCTAAGAATTGTTTGATGTAATTCAAGAAATATAGAAATGATACGTAGCCGAGCGTGGTGGCGCATGCCTTTAATCCCAGCACTTAGGAGGCAGAGGTGGGAGGATCATCGTGAGTTCAAGGCCACCCTGAGACTACATAGTTAATTCCAGGTCAGCCTGGACCAGAGTGAAACCCTACCTGAGAAAACCAGAAAGAAAGAAAGAAAGAAAGAAAGAAAGAAAGAAAGAAAGAAAGAAAGAAAGAAAGAAAGGAAGGAAGAAAGAAAGAGAGAAAGAAAAGAAAAGAGAGAGAGAGAGAAAGAAAGAAAGAAAGAAAGAAAGAAAGAAAGAAAGAAATGATATGTTATCTAGGAAAGAGAGGTTAAAGCTTATTTCCAAAATTATGTTATTAATCATAAAAGTTATCTTTGATTATAAGAAAGAGATAAATACTTGATCCATTATATAAGTTGAGAAAGATACACCTAAGATCCAAAAGGAGGTCAGGGTTGAGAGTTCACAACAGAGCTTTCTGGTTATGATTTAGTATGTTAGAGCACTATTCATATAAGTACGTGCTGACAATCACTTGTATCAAAGTTATGTTGGGTCATTTTTTTAGAAGTACATAGTCCTGGGGCCTGCTTCAAAGTTAGCTACTAAAATGGTTCTCTGAAGGTGGGCTTGATTTCTAAATGTTTAAAAATATCATCAACAATTCTGAAGAGTGAGTGGGACAGGTCTCTCTCTCCCTCTCTCTCTCTCTCTCTCTCTGTGTGTGTGTGTGTGTGTGTGTGTGTGTGTTTCTCTCTGTCTGTCTTTCTCCCTCTCTTATAGGATTCAGAAACCACTGGTGTGGGCCCCAGTTCGCACCATATAAGCAGAGCCAGTAGAAATATACAGTCATTAAAAACAGAGTGGAGGATAGAGGTTACTAGGCCTTGGCAACCAGGAAAGAAGAAGCCTTATTTCCAGATAATTTCCAGTCTCCCCTTGGCTTTTACGCTGTAGCTTACATGAGATTTGTTACATTCTTACATAAAACTTATTCAGGGCACTTTGAATAGGTTCTACTCCCACTTAGAGATTTAAAAGCCTTATTTGGAGTGATTCATTTAGAAATGAGCAAACTCAGTACATACAATTCCTTTCTCTCCACCTCTGTGAAGGAAGTCACCTTCTGGCCAGTTGTATGATTCAGGAATTTTAAAGACATTCCATTCCCCCATATGCTAAATTCAGTATCACTGAAAATTGATAAATCTATCCCTAACATCTTTGAATGGTGTGCACTAATTTCTATCTACAACTGTTACCCTCATCATAGCTACCAAATAACCTGTCTCTGGAATGTCCTAAATAGTCTATCTATAACCTACTGTGCCCAAGAAGAATGGATCTGAAAATCTGATATCTCCATTATCCTATTGCCATACCCATTACCATCCAGGGGTTTCCCACTACACATTGCATTAATCAGTTTCTTCTCCTTCTTCTTCTTGTTTCTTTTTTTTTTTGTTTGTTTTTTTTTTTTTTTTTTTTTTTTTTTTTTTTTTTTTTTTTTTTGAGGTAGGGTCTCTTCCTAGCCCAGGCTGACCTAGAATTCACTACGCAGTACCAGGCTGGCCTCAAACTCACAGCAATCTTCCTATTTTGCCCTCCTGAGTGCTGGGATTAAAGCCACATGCCACTATTCCAAGCCTATATTTGTCATTAACATCAAAGTCCTTAACAGTGCTAACAAGTCACAGGGTGGGTTCATCCTGACCTCATCCTCATCTTGCACCTCACATTCTTTTATCTCTGCTCAACTTTTGCTAACCTATTTTGGTAAATATTTATCATACTCCTTTTTCACCTCAGCACCCATGAAAATGCTTTTCTCTGTACTTAAGGTGCTCCTCTCTCCCTGTTTTTTTTTAGCTAATGCCAGCATGCTCTGGATTTCATTTCACGTATCATTCCCTCACAGAAGCCTGCCCTGACCTCCTAGATAAGGCTATTATGACTTCTGCTGTAGAGTTTCAACACCATGTGGTTCAGTTTACTTTGCAATATTTATCACAAGTGCAGCCTTAAATGTGTGTGATTATCTGCTCACCCAGTGATTATACTCTAGCCTATAAATGCTGTATCTAGTATGGCCATTGCTATACCCCAACACCCAGCATTCTACCTAACATGTTTATTGGATTAATGTTTAATATCTAGAATTAACATGAAAAAAATCAGAAAATAGATGAGAACCAAATTTTTTCATTGATCAGATTATAGGCTCATCCCATTCCCAGATGAAGAAGTAGAAGTTGAACAAGCTAGGTGTGATTATGAAAGGTACTGACAGACCACTTGAAGCAACAGAAAGCTTGAACTGTCTGGGACTGGCTTAGGTAGTAAACCAAAATCATGGATTACCTTGAGACAAAGCACTAATATGATAACAAGTAAATAATCCACATGACAGGATTCTGAGTGAAAAGCCACAGTGGGACTATAATGTATAACAAGACTTATGTCTGAGAGAAACAGTGGGATATAGATACAGATGAGAACCTGAAGGTGCTGAAGGTCAGCAAGAAGCCGAGCAGAGCACCAAGAGGAGAGGCTCCTGAGGAAGAAGAGAAACAGTAAAAATGAACAGCGACAGAGGAGTAACTCTTAATTAATGCTGACTATGTGCCAGATGACTTTCTAATGCTTTAATACATTTCATTTTACTACACAAAATAATTCAAGGAGGGCTGGAGTGATGGCTCAGCAGTTAAGTACACTTCCTGTGCCAGCCGGAGCATCTGTCAGTACCTGAGACCAAGACCACAGAGCTTGAATGAATCTCTAGATCCCCTGTAAACAGCTGGGTGTGGTCATGTGTGGCTATAACTCCAGTCCTGCAAGGGGAGCAGAGAGCCTAAAACCATCAGAGCATGCAAATTCTGGAATCAGTAAAAGAATTCTGGCTGAAAACAAAACCTGGCGCAAGAGTACTAGAACAGGACATCTATGTTCTGCTCTGGCCACTGCCACTGTAAACAAGAGGAATAAAATAAAATAAAAAATATTGCAATAATGCAAGGACATAAACAAGCTTGTTATAATATTTTTACAATAAAAAATGAGCTTGGCTAAGGTCAATATGTAATGTATGGCACAGAGAGAGAACACGAGGAGACTGAGTCTACATTTTTAACTAGCATAGCATATTATTTCTTTATGAAATTAGGGACACAGTGGCTTATTAATGAAGTTGGTGCTTATATACTAGTCATAAAATGACATCAGAAAAGGATGGTGAAGGTTTTTTACAAGATGGAATTAGATGTCCCAGAACATAACTTTATTTAATGCATTGATGTTTAATGAGCAGTAAGTCATAGTTGTTAACAATATCAAGTCAAGTAGATATGATTCCAAATAATGGCTCTGCCACAGACTGTCTGTATGGGTGTTATTTAACCTATCTGACATTGGTTTCTGCCTTTAATGGGAATACTAATGTCCAGCTCATATAGTTGTATAAAGGTTAAATAAAATAATGTATTTGTTTGTCCTTAGTATAGAACTAAATAAACTTGAACTGAATACTTAATCATAAAAGACATTTTACAGAGCTGAGCTATTAGAGTTGAAGGAAAGGGACCTTAGCACTTTTTGTTGTTATTATATCTATGGGCTGGATGGTTCATTACCAATGACTTGACAGATACATACATGTGCATGGATAGCCTTATTAGCTAGATGTCTCCGGAGGGAAAAGTAAAAATCTTGTGAAGGCTGTTGAATGAAGTTCATAACTCTGAAGATACATTTTGCTCTAAGAAATGCTGACAGCTAAAGTGAACACAACTTCTGTTCCACTCACAATTCTCCAAGCAGCTTTAGTGGTGGCTTTAGAAGTATTTCTGAGAGTCAAAAGCCTTAATGCTTCCATTTCCAAGGCATATCTCAGTGCAAGCCCGTAAGAGTTGTTTGTCCATAAAGCAGTGACACTGGATTTGCAAGATTATTATACCCATTCAGAAAAAAAGAATATGAGGATTTGTAGCAAATTCAGCAATGACATAACAATATTTGACTTTAAAGATTGAGTTTTATTGATGGGAAAAACATTCTCAAACCCTTTGGTAGAGAAATGACACATTTTTGGAAGGCCACTTGGCAATCTAGGAAGAAATACACATTAATTCTGACCCAGAAAACCAAAGTCTAAGACTCTAGTCCACAAAAATGTTTCCATAAATATGAAAAATATGCTTTAAAATGTTCTTCAAAATATTACAATTTTAAAATGTCTGTCATCAAAGATACAATTTTATGAATTAGTGTGTCTCCACTAAATAAAATGCTATATGATGAAATAAAAATGAGAACGATATATCTATTGGCCTAAAATATATGTTAAGTTTTTAAAAAGGAGAATATAAAAATATATAATATAGTCTCTAGTTTGTTAAGATATATGTTTATATATGCATATCTTAATAATTAGTATAATATTAGCATTTTGTGTATATGCTTATATAGAACACTAATATTGACAGCTTGAGGAAATGGAGAACTAGACACGTTTTACTTCCCATTGTATTTGAGCATTTATTTGATATTATTTAATTTTAACAATACACAAGTATCTTTTTCATAAAATTAACTTTTTTCTATAAACTATGAAAGATAAATAAAATCTACCTTAGCTCTTTGAAGTATAGTACCATAGCTACTATAACAAGTCATCTTGAAATCATTAACTTGCAAACAACAGAAACGTATTGTTCACAGTTCTGGAGGCTGCGCAGGCAGAGGTGAAAGCACCAGCAGGTGTTTAATAATGTCTCTTGACTATGTGCTTGAACAAGTCATGCTCTCAAGCCACTTATTCCCTGTTAGGGAGACTTTGATCAGAGATGTTAAGTAATGCCTCCTTAACATCACAAGTGCTGCTAACTCACTCTTATTGAGGGACAATAGTAGCTTTAATCAACCAACCAACCTCCAATAACCAAGGACTTACTTCTGCAAAGCCCTGCATGCTAATACAGGCTGTCAGCCAAGGAACCCAGCAGAGCTGTGCTTAGCAACCAGTCCCTTTGCTATCTATTTTGGTTAGCTATGTCAAAAGTTATTCTAACTTCCTTCAATCAATGGCTTCATGTGGTGAAGGAAAAATACTGCAAAGAGATGAGAAAACAGAATAAAAGATATGTATGTTCAACGCCTCTAAAAACTATTCCAAATACCTCTCTTCTCTGCCAGTGAAGCCAGGGTGCACTGCACACTTGTCTATAACCCATTTTGGAGGGATATGTTAAACAGGAGAAGATGTCTTTGACCTTCATCTCCTGGGAAGGAGAAATATAGAACAGCTGTCTGTTTACCATTCTGATCTCATTACCATGATGTTGAACCCCTCATTTGGTAAACATGAAAAATGGGGTTGACCCATCTTTTCTCTCAAATGACATTCTTGAAGACACCAGGCCCATGATGAATTAAAGGATGATCAAAATAATATGTCCCCAAATATTTTTATGCGGGGAATAAAAAGGTGCTCAGCTTGTAAGTACACTGTAAAATCCATACATTTTCTTTCCAAGTCATTGCTTTTATATATTTGGTTCACAATTTCCAGAAAGACTCTCCTGAATGGAAACATATATCAATTTCAAAACCAAACATACCCCTCAAGCTAGAGTTGATATCTCAATCAAGAACAGCACATCCATATTTCCTGTGTTGGCACACTCCATTCCACCTTGGTTCAACTGAATGCACACAGGCCTAATCCAGCCCAGATCACACTCCCAAAGCCTGGGGAGGTAAGCTTTATTACCTCACATATTCTATAAACCATAATGAAAGTGCAAAGAAGTCCTGGTGCTTTCATTCAATAAAAACTG
The DNA here is from genome assembly GCA_036365145.1 of Orientallactaga sibirica. NCBI lineage: Eukaryota > Metazoa > Chordata > Mammalia > Rodentia > Dipodidae > Orientallactaga > Orientallactaga sibirica. The sequence goes on from JAEOAD010000005.1 coordinate 52,828,168, forward strand.
CTTTACACTACAAACATTCGTTACCACAAGATTAGCAGGGCTGGTACCAGTTTTAACTGGTAGGCATTACAGAAGTCATTAAGTCTGTGCTCCTCATTTACAAAGAAGGAAAATTAGACCTAAATAGTGGCAGTTAGCCTAGGGTGCAGCTGATGTCAAAACAGAAAGAATCACCAAGACTTCTTCCCTACTCAGTCTTCTTCCATGGCAGCACATGGCCTCTTAGCCTTGATCCACATTGAAACAGCAATCAATATCATGAAATTTCAGTTCAACTCATTTCTATTAGTGCTCCTTATGGCCCCAAAGCTGAGCTAAGACTTCTGTGAGAGACAATTTAAAAGTACCAATCTCCGCCTCAGCCCTAAGGAGCAGCTGGCTTTAGAGTCAAAAGTCATGCATTTCTAGGGGGCAGATAGGAAGAAACTGCTATGGGTCCATATTTTGTAATGAAGAAGTTCTAGAATTAGATATTGGTAATGGTGGGGTAGCTTGACAATGTAGTAACAAATGCTGAGTTGTATGCTTTCAAAAATAAAATTTTACAGTATAGCTGTCCATTACTGTTACAAATACCTGAAATGATCAGCTTAGAAGTAAAGATGTATTTTGACTCATAGTTTGAGGTTTAAGTCTATGTCAATTGGTCTTATTCTTTTGGGCCTATGAGGAAGCATTAGGCAACAAGTGGCAGATAGCAGCCTGTTAACCCTATGACCAGGACATAAAAAAAAGAGAGAGAGACTGAAATTCCACAATCCCCTTCAAGACATGCCCCCAATGACCTAAAACCTATCACCAGGCCAACTTCATAAAAGTTTCCAACATCTTCAAATAGTACCAAGCTGAAAACCAAGCTTTTCACACATGTAGCTGTGGGGGATATTCCAGATGCAAACTGCAATAGAACTATACTTGATTTTTTTATTTTTATTTTATTTTATTTATGTATTAGAGAGATTGAGAGAGAGAGAGAGAGAATGGGTGTGCTAGGACCTCCAGCCACTGCAAACAAACTCCAGATGCATGCACCCCCTTGTGCATCTGGCTTACGTGGGTCCTGGAGAATTTAGCCTCGAACCGGGGTCCTTAGGCTTCATAGGCAAGTGTTTAACCGCTAAGCCATCTCTCCAGCCCTATACTTGATTTTTTTAAAGTTACACAAGGATAAACAAAAATAAAAAGGTGAGGCTGTAGAGATTGCTCAGCAGTTAAGGTACTTGCTTGCAAAGTCTAATGATCTGGGTTCTATTATCTAGTACCTACATAAAGCCAGATGCATGAAGTAGCACATGTGTCTGGAGTTCATTTTCAGTGGCTGGAGGTCCTTGTGCACCCATTCTCTTTCTCTCATTCTCCTCTTATAAATAAATAAGATAATAAATATTTAAAAAATAAGTGTCCTGTGGCACTAAGTAGAAATGAAAAAGCACAAATAATAGTTGCAAATATTTCATAGAAAAGAAAAGACTTAAAGAAATAAGACATTTTGGTCAGTGGGATAAACATACATGTACAAACATAACAGAGATACTTTGAGAAGATGGATTGTACTATAGTGCTTTCTATACATTTTTGTAGACCAAGATTCCATAACAAAAATATATGGATGGTTAGGTTTTGTTCTTTAACATTTTCAATTCCTATTAAAACTACTTCAGATCTGAACAATTCCCCATAGGCTCAAGTATTAAAGGATTGGCTCCTGGCCTTTGACAATATTGGGATGTGGTTGAACCTTGACCAGGAGTGACCTGGTAGGAGTTCTTACATCATAGGGACGTGTTTCCTCAAAGGGGATTTGGAAGCCCCTAGTCTCTGTCACTCTGTTTCGCAGTTGCCATGAACTAAGAACCCAGTTCCACTCCCTGCTGTCTACCTGCAGCCTCACCACAGGCCCACGCAACAGCCAATCAACCACAGACTGATACCAAAACCACAACTTAAAATGAATGTTTCTCCTTATAAGTTGATAATTCAGGTATTGTTATAGTTACAGCTGACTAACAATGCTGAAAAATAAGCCTATGATAACTTTTCTAGTGATTCACCACATGCCTTTAATCCCAGCACTCTAGGAGGCAGGGGTAGGAGGACTGCCAAGAGTTCGAGGCCAACCCAAAGCTACATAGTGAATTCCAGATCACCCTGGGCTAGAGCAAGACCTTACCTCGCAAAAACAATATATATATTGAACCACATTTGTTTCCACATTTGTGCATATATATACATATGTGTATATATATGCACAAATGTGGAAAAAAATTTTAGCTCTAGGCATTTGCATCAAGGAAGCCAGTAGGAGCACCAAGGCAAGACTCTTCAAATGTGTACACAAGTTTATGAATCTTAGAAAAGAAACATAGGTGACAGTCTGTTAACAAATTTAGATACACAGGGCCAAACTTGAAGGAGGGGTTTGTTATGACATCATACATTTATAAAATGTAAACACATAGTGCTGTTATTAAAATAACAATGATTAAAATAATTGCTTTTGTTGTTTGGTTGGATGACACCAACACACCCACTCTCCAAAACTCTTTCATGTAGAACTCTGTTGTGATCTCAGCTATGTCAGATTATTACTTATTCATGACAACATCTTCTTTGCATCCCTGCTGGACTCATGAGAGAAGCAGTACCTCTCTTCAGACCACTGTTAAGCCCCAGTGGCCACCACTTAGAATACATTGACTGAATATTCAAGTTGATGGGAGAAGAAATAAATAACATTGGCCCCCTTTCCTAGGTTAACCTCACAGCTGCCTCGCAAATAAGTCTTCATCATCTCTATATCCAACACCCAAAGGCTTCAATATGTTTCTATTACTTCTAGAAAAGCATTACATTAAAAAACACTGAATTCCCAAAGTTATGTTCTCATCCTAAATTCATTGGCAGGCAGTTGTCCCCAAACCTGTGTCTTGCAAAGGGGGCTCCGTTCCATTTGGCAATGGCAATAAGGCCTCAGTGGCTGAATTGCCCTTCCAGGAGATTTGCATTGCTAGTGCTTTAATGTGGATCCTTTACATCAATTCTGACACTGGCATCACTTATGCCCTTGTGTCAGCTTGAGTAGCTAAATATGATGTCTTAGTCAAAGTCTATTATAAATCTCCAATTTGAGCCATAAAAAGGTGGTGGCACACGCCTTTAATCCCAGCACTTAGGAAGCAGAGGTAGAAGGATGGCCATGAGTTCGAGGCCAGCCTGAGACTACATACTGAATTCCAGGTCAGCTTGAGCTAGAGTGAGACCCTACCTCAAAAAAACAAAACAAAACAAAACAACAAAAGGTGCATCTCACTTCCTGTATAGTGCAGACAACTGTGCCATCAGTGGTGCAGGCCACTATAAGCCATGGGACTCCATCATTCCTAAGCAGCTGCAGAGAAGCCAACTCTTCATCTCTTGTGAAAATCCAACATCTTTAGGATCTTTTGGGTTGTAAAATACAGAAAAAATACAATTTCTCAGGCAAAGATAGAAATTTATGGGATCACCAATTTACCCTATTGCTGCCCTGAAATGAACTCACATCCCATGTCCTGCAGGATGAATGCTGCACGATGATGGACTCAGGAATTGCTCATTACCTAGTGATTGTTCTCAATAGGCCACTATTGTCACTACATTTATATTTGTATCCTAGAAATCATGGATCATAATTGGGATAGAGCAAAAACTCAGTAAATCCTAATTTCTAGTTTGACAATTGACTCATTGTAGTTAACAAGATAATTTTGTGGTTCATTTTGCATATGTCCCTTCTGCAACCAAAAATAGTCTTTGAAACCATCATCCCTGGTGAAAGTGTCCCAACTAAGAATTATAACAACAACAAAACTAAAATACTTAAGCCAAGCATCGTGGCACACACCTTTAATTTCAACACTTGGGAGGCAGAGGTAGGAGGATTGCCATGAATTCAAGGTCACCCTGAGACTACATAGTGAATTCCAGGTCAGCCTGGGCTGGAGCAAAACCCTACCTTGTAAGACCAAAAAATTAAACTTAAAAATAAAAATACTTAAAAGCAAGCTATTTCTATGTCAAAATGTGGCTTAACACTTTCCTCCCTTTTGTCCAATTGTAAACTTGGACAAATTCTTCGGCCTCCTAATATCTTATTTTTTTGTCACAATGAGGAATAATAATAGTATCTATTTCTTTGTGTTATTAGAATTATCTGCCCTCCTTGAGAAGCTATTGACAGTTCATAGTTGATTGGGGAAGGGAGTCATTTTCTTTAGTGGTATGGCTACTAGTAAATTGTCCACAATTTTGTAAATAACCCACCCATGCTCATGTAAGGAACCCTGATTAAACTGTTTGGGTTCCAAAAAAGACATGGGAAAAGAAGGAGGGAAGCTGAGAAGAGAAAGGGGTTCAGAGGGAGTGGGACTAAAGAGGATAATGGTAGGACATGTATGAACTTTCAATAAATAAACTTTAAATAAAGAAATTGAAGTAATGTTTACAAAAAAAGAAATTTATGGGGCCACTTAATACAATCTCTAGAAATAAATCTGTGCCTGGATCCCCAGTTTCCAAAATATTATCCTCATCTCTGTTTACTGGCACACTTCATTCTCAGGATATTCATGGAGTCAGCACAGCTAACAGTAGCTCCATCCCACAGTGCTAACAGGTTTAAGCCTAAGCAAACCTAATTGTAAGTCCTATTGGATCCTAAAATCTCATGTGTCCTTTCCTAATACAATGGCTGTTTCTAGAAGAGTGTAATGTTTTGACTGTATAACCATATTCTCAAGGCTATTGTTGAGCACTGGAGTAGAGTCATCCCCACTTGAAGCTTGAAGATTAGAGAACAGATTATTTCTCTGGGGAAAATCATGTGCTGCTACAAGAAAAGTGTGTGGAAAGAGGGCAATGACAGCCACTGACTTCTGCTCTGTAGCTCACTCAAATATCCTGGCAATGTTGACAGCAACTGCCAGGAAGTCCAGTATTCCCCCCAAGCCTGGGTAAACTGAAGCAGAATAAGAGATAAGAGACAAGGATGTAAAGGGCAGTATAAATACTTTATGAACTCACAAATATTTGTACCTACCTCACTAAAGTGTGGGTGGCCTAGGTCTATGGGCCAGGGTCCTGGACTGTATAGAAAGGATAACGTCATCACTCTCAACCTCCTCCCTGCTGATGTGAAGTCTTGATGGTGAGGCTGGTTTCTTAATCCTTTCAGGCCTTCTCCACCATAATGGACGGTAATCTGGAACTGTAAGCTGAAATACACCTTTACCCCTTTAAACTTATTTTGTCAGGTACTTTGTCCCAGCAATGGTAAGGTTAACTGTTATACAAATAAAGACACTAGTATGGAGAGGAGAGGAAGGAAGAAAAGAAGTTACACAAAGGAGAGTTATTTGGGGTTGGAGATATGACTTAAGGGTTAAGGTGCTTGCCTGCAAAGCCAAAGGATGCAGGTTTGATTCTGCAGTACCCATGTAAAGCCAGATGCACAAAGTGATACATGCATCTGGAGTTCATTTATAGTAGCTAGTGGCCCTGGTGTGCCCATTCTCTCTCCCCCCCTCAAATAAATAAATATATATATTTGGAAAGTGATTTATATAAGCAAAACTAAAATGCAAAACATTTCTGGATGGTAAAGTTATGAATGGGCTTCTATTTATTTGTGTATGTGTGTTGTCTTATTTTTCCATGTGTTATTTATACTATGTGCTTAACAAATAAAATAATTTCTCCTAAGATGTCTCCCATGATCAGAATATATATATATTGTTGTAATTTCAGTAATGATAATAAATAACATCAATGTTTATTCCTTCAACCAAAATTCAGAGCCATTTGAGAAAAAAAAAAAATCCCATGAAAAATTAAAATCAGTTGTATTGTTAACTGAATAAATTGAAATTTTCAAGAAAACTGGACCTGTAGATACTTTAGCCCCTATTTTAGACATGCACAGTCAAGCTGACTGAGAAACTTTCTGTGACAGTGTGCCTTCCTTCCTCTGAGATCTGCTGCAAAGTTCCATGGTAGAAAGGATAGGCATGGAAAGAATGCTTGATGCAGGCAGAGTTGGAAGACAAAGGAGACAGGACCCTAGTAGTCCATGTGTGCTTAGGCACCTTCTCTAGGCTCACCAAATCATGCTTGGTAAAGTGTGAGAGAGAGAATGAGGAAAAGGCACCATATGTTCTAGTAACCCTAGCGATCAAACACTGACAAATGTTCTAAGCTATTGTGGCCATCCATCATATATATGAACTATTATCTTGTTAGTAGAATTGAGATAAACAAAAAAGTGTTATTTAAGACTTTGCTATCCATGCCTATTGTCCATGACTGAAAGTCCAGAAACCTTTTCCCTAAACCAGCCAACCAAACAGACCAGCAATCATGAAAGACAAACTTGCTTTAGGGGGAACTTGCAAGGCCAACGTTGTGATTATGATATTGTATTATTTACCGTCTACAAGACTTGGTGATAACATGAAAATGAATGGGATGCTGGCTCCATTTCTCTTAGAAGATCCACACACAGACACTTTCTTAGAGAAAGATAGCATTTACTATTGCACTTTCAGAGCCTTTCTCCCAGGCCTCTCATAAATAATGATGAGGCCTCAGCTACTTAGACTTATGATGTAGCCAGCTGCTTTTATTTATGAACAATGTGGGTAGCCAATCATTGTCTGCCTGTTAGCACAAGATTACTCGCAAAGAGGAGGTATCAGGTCACTGGGAAAACCTGGGGCAGGCGGTTACAGACTGTGCCTGCCACTCATCAGCATCTCAGAGCAGAGATTTATTCAACCCACCGGAATTGGCATATATTTTATTACTGCTATCATAAAGAAACATGGCAGGCAGCTCCTTCTGGTAGCTATTTGGAACTTTTCCCATTTGCATGTTTCCTTCAGGCAGTTTTAAAGAAACACTGTAAAGATTTTACAAAGGTTATCACTTACATCATCACCTAGAACATCAGGTTATCCTCACTAGTTATAACCCACTGAGTGATGAAAAGCACAGACCGAATAGCTGTCAAGAGTAGTTCGTTCCTAAGCAAAGACACAATAAGATGAGGTTCAGAATAACTTAGAGACAAGTTTTAAAAAATGAAGCTGCCAAAATGTTCATCTCATTCCTACAACTGGGTTAATAAAAAGGAAGTGTATTAATTAATTGTAGGTCAAAGGCTCTTCATCAGAAGTTTTCCGCTTAAACTCTTTTTAACACAATGTACCCAGGTAGAGCAGGGCCTTAATTATGATTTTTAAATGACTACAATTATGTTGCTAGGATTTGAATTCCCATTTATGTATTTTCTATTATTCTCATTATTGTGGTCCATAAAGATAGAGGCTTGACTTTGATTTCATAATAGCTATTTATATCATGCTAGATTATAGTGTCTTGAGACAGTGATATGATGTAAGAGAGAACCAAAGACTCTCTTGGCAACAGCTCTCTGGATTAGCTAACATTGCAATATGTGGTTTTCTCAGGAAGGTTTCAAAAATGTGATAATTTGTGCTATAATTTGGTCTGAAATGTCCGCTAAAGGCTCATGTACTAATGGCTTGATCCCCAGCTTGGTGCTATTGAGAGGAAGTTAAGGAAAAGAACTAGGGCCTAGCAGGAGGTCTTCTGGTCTTTGGAGTCATGCCCTTGAAGGGGATTATGGGAATCTAGCCTCTTCTTTGTTCTGCTTTCATTTTTTTATTTCCTGTCAATTAAGTGAAAGACTATGTTCTTCCATATGCTCCTGCCATGGCATGATGCTTCACAGTCAGTCTGAAGCACAAAGGGCCAATCAATCATGAAGAACCCCACATCAGGAGCTACAATAAACTTTTCCTCTTTATAACTTATTTCTGGTACTCTGCTATATTAACAAGAAAACTGGCTGTTTCCACTGCCCAACTCAAGGAGTAAAGTGGAACTTAGCATCAACTATGTATTAGATGTTTATATACAACACAGTTCTCCTAGGCAACAATGTTCATTGAGTATCTTCTGTGTACCTGAGCAGCAGGGAGAGGCCCATCATTCTTCACATAATTGTGGTCATGAGCAGTTCCCTGTTCTTTCTCCAGACCTCCCTGAGTTTAGTTTAGCTTTCAAAAGTCTTATCAGAAAGCTAACATCATTTTCTAGAGCTCAGCAATAGTGAGTGAGGGGCTCATCATTTTTTTCATTTCACAGTGTGAGAGCTTGGAGTCCAAGGTCAATGTGTCTGCAGAGTTAACCCATTCTGCACTGCACAAGCAGTGTCTGTTCTGTGCCTCTATCCATGCTTCTGTTGACGAGCCCTGCCATTCACAGGCACAGAGTCATCACCCAGATCTCCACCTTTATGTTCACATTGTATCCTCCCTGCACATATCTGGGTCCAAGTGTCCCAATTCCAATCATGCTGATTAGTGCCCACCTTAGCAAACTCATCTTAATTTTATTTTTTCTGTGAAGAACTATCTGCAAGTAAGGTTGCCATGTAGGGAACTGAGGGCAAAGACTCACCTCAAAGAAAGATGCCCATAAGTTTTTCACTAAGATGCCAGAATATGAAGATATTCATATGAGAAGGATAAAATATGGAATATTTTAATGCAGTCATTTGCACTCTGTCTTTGTCTGCTCCTTTATCAAAATATTTAACATAAGTATTTTTCAATCACAATAAAACTATACTTTATAGACATTATGATAATGAGTATAGCCCTGACTATTAAAGGCTCTGTTGCTAATGAGATGAGCTTCAGGTTACAAGAAATCCTTATAATTAGCAGTAATTTCATTCTGCTGTCTTTAATCTCAGAATCAACCCAATAAATCATGTTACTTCTAGCTGCAAAATATGTCCAGAATTTGCCCATCTCACACCTCCCCTCTGCTGCTCACAGGTCCGGCTATCACACTTTCATGGACTCTAGTCCATGTAACTAGCCATGCTTGCATCACTGTCCTTGCATACTCCCAGAGTATTTTAAGCACAACAGCTAAAAAAAAAGTCTCTTAAAAACATAAGTCAAGTCATATCACTCCTCTGCTAAATGCCCTCCCCCAATTCCCCAAATGTGAATAAGAGAAAATCCCAGAAACTTGCAGAAGTTCTAAGGCATTACATAATCTGGCCTGTTACTCCTCTAACTTTATCTCCCAAGGTTCTCTCTTGCTGACTCTACTCTAGACATTCCTTAAACACACTAAGCCTTTAGAGAAAATTTGCTAAATAAAAGAATCACAATAGAAGAACAGAATGCAAATGACTGGGCAAAGTATTTCATACCAATTATCCATAAATATACTCTGCTGAAAACAGTATTTCCACCTTAATTCTTAGACTCAGATTCCAGTTCTGCCATTTATGTCTGTATAATGCTAGACACATTATTTATTCTCTTCGTATCTTGAATTCCTCATCTAAAAAATGGATATAATGCTCACTCATATGATTCTTTGAAGGATTAACTGAATTAATACATGAAATCCTTTGAGTGTAGCATCTGAATGATATATAACTGCTAGCTATCATTTCCATAATTATTTTAGCTAGAAGAAATCTAACTTGTATGAGTTCTAATATTAAATGATTCTTCCCTAGAACTACCATCAACTCTATCAAAACCTTCTGCAAGCTCCTTTATCATTTCCAGTTCAAATAAGCATCCATGTCTCCTCCTGTTTGACAGTCAGGGAAGAGTGAAGTCTCCCTGGGCTCACCTCAATCCTGAGCCCTGTGGTATTGGACAGAAAATATATTTTGTCTCAAGCATAAGTGCTCCACATAAGGTCCCCCTACTGGCCTCTTGATGGTCTTCTTTGAGGCTACCCAGAGGTCAGCTTCTGCTCTATAGCAGGAGTTCATACTTCCAAGGAGCATACTGTATGATTATCCCACTAGCAGCCCAAAGCTTGCCTCTACTGGGCAAGAGGATATAGATGGAAACTCACGATTCCTTCTGAGATCTCTCTCAACCCACAGAAAATCTATATATTCCTGTCTCTCAATGGTAGGGATGGAATATGGCTACCACCTTCTTGTCCTCAGTATCATCCCATCTCTTTACTACTCTTTTATCCATATTCTAAACAGTCTCTGCCTTGTAGCAGCATTCAGACAATAATAACCAGCCCCCAACTAAGTGGATAAGAGACCATTTCAAGAATCCTCAGTCTTTCTGAAGGGGAGTAGAGAGTTTCATATCAAACTCTTTTTTATAATTTATTTTTATTTATATTATTCTAATTTTATATTCATAATGGTGACTCCATCCTCCTCCTCCTTGTCCTCCCACTTCCATAGGGACCCTCATCAATGGGGAATGTGGGTCATGCATTGTGGGGGTAGTCAAGAGTGATGGGATAGGCCAAGTGTCTGTGCATAATGCCCCAACTTGTGGCAAATTTCCCTGAACCACATTGGGGTCATTTTAGTTCTACTGCAGTGATGAGGTTTTGGGAGCCTCTGTGTCTCTGGATATCTGGCTTAGTAGGAGTTGGATGTTCTCTGTATTTGTCTCCTTCAACCTTTTTCTGGTGTCATGATCCCCAAGAACACTATACTCTTGCCCTTCCCCCCATATTACTCTATGGTTTCAGCTGGGGACCTGGTGAGGTGTGATTGGCTGATCCTTCCTTCAGGTTCCTTGTCCATCTGAAAAAGATAAGCAAAATCTCCAATGGAGAGAGAAGTTAGTACTAGATAGATGGGATGGCCATAGATATCTTGAAGGGAATTTTATATATGTAGGCCCTCTTCTAGCCCACATTTGGTGGTATCTTGATTGGAGACTGTGTTCATTTTTTGTACATGGTTTTGACTTATTTCCCAGTTCCAGCAATGAGTTCCTGAGTGGATCCACTGAGTGGATCTATTAGCCAAATCAAGAGTGGTTGGTTGCCCACCATGGCTGTGTGCCACTACTGCACTTTTTTGAGCATTACGTCAGGTTGTTTCCTGCTGGGTAGCTTAGACTGCCAGTTGTTTAGACAGATGTCAGCCATTTTCCCCCAGTTGCTCATGTAGCACTCTCTGGCACTAGACTAGCTAACTGTCTGGGGACTGACACTCTTCCAGATTCTGGCCAGGTCTCTCCATGTTTGGTCTCATATGTGTATGCTGTCTTCAACAATAAGGTCTTACCATTAACCTTTGGTGGGTCATCAAGAACTCTGACAGAAATCTGTCTTTTTTGGGAAACCTTGCAGGTGTCTCAGATCAACAGTTCATTGTGAAAGTTAACCCCATGGTGGTACTGGGAGTTATAAGTCAGCACTTAGGAAGGTGAGGGGAGAAAAAGATAGATAATATGAAAGAGAAAGTGAGAATAGCAAGGAGAGGGAGAGAAAGAGAGAGGGGGGAGAGAGAAGAGAGAGAAAAGCAGGAAAAAATTAAGGTTGGTCTTCATGATGTTTTCTCCAGTTTCCTGTGGTTCAGGTGTTCCCTCTGTGGGCCTGCTGAAGGATCAACATATTAGCCTATTGTTCAGAATAAAGAGTTTTATAGTATCATTTCCTATTTGTATCCCCCCACCCTTGTCCTCCCTCCCACCTTCTCGCTCCCTCCCACCATTACCCTCCCTCCATCCCACCCTAACCTATTGTCTGGTCTTCAGAGTGCTTATTAGGCTTGTCAGCATCTTAAGTGGGTTCAGGTTAGGAGCGACTGATAAATGAGACCATGTGACAATTATCTTTTCGTGATTGGGTGAGCTCACTGAGGATGATCTATTCCATGTTTGACCATTTTTTTCGAATTTCATTATTTCATCTTTCCTTACTGCTATGTAGAATTCCATAGTATAGATATACCACATCTTTATTATCCATTCATCTAATGGTGGACATCTGGGTAGATTCTAGCTCTTTGTTATTATGAATTGAGCAGCTATAAACATGGTTGAGCAAATGTCTCTGGTCTGAGGCTTGGAGCCTTTAGGGTAAATGCCCAGTAAGGGAATAACTGGATCTGTTGGTAGGTCTATGGTCATCCTTTTCATAGCTTTCCATAATGGTTGAACCATTTTACATTCCCACCAGCAGTGAAAGCTTGTTCCTATTTCTCCACAGCCTCACCAGCATTGGTTTTCATTGTTTTTTTTTTTTTAATGTTTCCCATCCTTACTGGGGTAAGGTGGAATCTCATAGTTGTTTTAATTTGCATTTCCATGATTATTAGGGATGTTGAACATTTTCTTAAATGTGTGTTTGCTATTTGTATTTCTTCCGCTGAGAACTCCCTGTGCAGTTCTCTGCCCCATTTTGTGAGTGAGTTGTTTGATGATTTATGGTTTAGGCTTTGGAGTTCTTTGTATATTCTAGAAATTAGGCCTCTGTCAGTTGTATAGCTGGTGAAAATTCTCTCCCATTCTGTGGGTAATTTGCTGGCTTTGGTTACAGTATTTGTCAGTGAAAAAGCTTTTCAGCTTCATGAGATCCCAATGATTGAGTGATTGTTTAATTTTCTGAGCTGCTGCGGTTTTGTTCAGGAAGTCTTTTCCCACTCCTATGTTGTGGAAGGTTCCTCCTATTTTTTCTTCTGGTAGTAGCAGAGTTTCTTGTTTTATATTAAGGTCTTTGATCCATCTGGACTTGATTTTTGTGCATGGTGAGATGTGTGGATCGAGTTTCATTTTCCTACATATGGTTGTCCAGTTTGTCCAGCACTATTTGTTGAAGATGTTGTCCTTTTTCCATTCTATGTTGGTAAGACCTTTGTCAAATATCAAGTACCTGTAGTTACTTGACCCAAAGTACAGGTCTTCTATTCTGTTCCATTGGTCTATATTCCTGTCTTTATGCCAGTACCATGTTGTTTTTATTACAATGGCTTCATAGTATAGCTTTAGATCAGGTATGGTGATGCCTCCAGAGATGTTTCTTTTGCTGAGGATATGCTTGGATATCCGAGGCCTTCTGCCTTTCCATATGAATTTTGAGATAGTTTTTTCTATCTCAGTGAAGAAAGAAGTTGGGATTTTTATCAGCATTACATTGAATCTATATAGTGCTTTTGGTAAGATTGCCATTTTCACAATGTTAAGTCTACCTATCCAGGAGGATGGGAGGTCTTTCCATTTTCATAGGACCTCCTCAATTTCTTTTTTGAGTGTTTTTATGTTTTAATTGTATAGGTCTTTCACTTCCTTGGTTAACATTATTCAAAGGTATTTTATTTTCTTTGTTGCTATTGAAAATGGAACACTGTTGGTTATTTCTTATTCTGTATCTTTGTCTTTTGCATATAGAAAGGATACTGATTTCTGTGCATTGATCTTATATCCTGCTACTTTGCTGAAGGCGATAATCACCTTTAAGAGTTTTGAGATGGAGGTTCTCGGGTCACTTACATATAGAATCATGTCATCTGCAAATAGGGTAACTTAACTTCTTCCTTTCCAATTTGTATCCCTTTGATTTATTTCTCCTGTCTTATTTCTTGAGCTAGTCCTTCTAGCACTATGTTGAAGAGCAGAGGAGAGAGTGGACAGTGCTGTCTTGTTCCTGATCTCAGTAGGAATTCCTTCAGTCTCTCCCCATTAAGTATTACTTGGGCTTTAGGAGCTTCATATATAGCCTTTATTATGTTGAGATATAAGCCATCCATGCCTATTCTCTCCAGTGTTTTGATCATGAAGTGATGTTGTATTTTGTCAAAGGCCTTTTCTGCATCTATTGAAATGATCATGTGGTTTTTGTGTTTTAGCTTGTTTATATGGTGTATTTCATTGACAGATTTCCATATGTTGAACCACCCCTGCATTCCAGGGATGAAGCCTACTTGATCAAGGTGGATAATGCTTTTGATGTACTGTTGAATTTGGTTTGCAAGGATTTTGTTGAGGATCTTTGTGTCTGTGTTCATCAGGGAAATGGGCCTATAATTTTCCTTTCTTGTGGCATCTCTTCCTGGTTTTGGAATTAGGGTGATACTAGCTTCATAGAAGGAGTTGGGGATCTCTCCTTGTTCTCCGATTGTATGGCACAGTTTGAGAAAAATTGGTTTCAAACTCTTAACTCCAAGAAGAGAGAGGGAAGGTAATACTATCATTCTGTAAGATCCATATTCCTTCTAAGGGTATAAAAATGTGCATGTATTTTTCCTCATAAACTTTGAATATGTTATGTGGCAAGGGGGATTAAAATTACAGATAAAATTAAGGCTCTCAATCAGTCACAGAAAACTGGCATGCCCTGCAAGCATAACCCTCTATCCATCCAGCTGTCCTCATCCAAGGTGAGACTAACAATGCTACTGAGATGGAGCTGTGGTAATTTGAATGTGAAACATCTTTGATAGGCTCATGTGTTAGAACACTTGGACCTCATTTAATGGTGCTGTTTGGGAATGTTTTGGGCCCTTTAGGAAATAGAGTCTTGTTGGAAGAAGTGTGCAATCATGTGGTATGTGGGACTTAAAGTTTTATAGCCTATGCTTCCTGATTATGGATATAATGTGACCAGCTCTTCTTTGTACTCCTTCTGTCATGCCTTCCCTGCTGCGACAGACTGTACCCCGGTACTGTAATCTGAAGTAAACCTTTTTCTTCCTTAAGCCACATCTTGTCACATTAACAACTAGAGTAACTAATACAGAGTTCTCTCCACAACATAGAAAAATGTGACCACCCTTCCCAGCAAGAAGTCCTCCAAACATAGAGTCAGTGCTAATTTTTGTTCTACACTGAGAGCCTCCTCCATCAATTCAAGCACTTTCTACCTGACACCATCAAGCTGTACTAACAATGAATGATGATGCATTTCATGCTTAATGGCAGAAATGCTATGGACTTTCCTGTGATGATGCTCTTAGCCACTCCTTAAGTTCCTTCCTCCTGGTAACTCATCAGGACAAATGCCTGTTCTATAATTCCAGAGCCAGAATCTGTCTGACTCCCATGCCCATGGCCTGAGCCCCTGCACTACCACTTCCTGGTCCCTAGATCACTAAAATCAAATGATTCAATTCTTTTCTCAAAAACCTGACATTTGAAGTGAGATGCCTGAGGAAATTCATGCCCTATCCACTGAAGACAGCTAATTTATCTATAGTTGATTGAATAGAGGAGCTACAGCTCATGCATCAGATGAATAGTTCTTAGATTATGTATAGTACACTGTGCCAGGCTTTCTGTATAAGTTTATTTCTCCATGCTGCCCATTCATTAATTTGGCAAAATTCTAATGATTATGCATAGAGGAAATTATTACCATATGAAGGTTTCTTTCTGTAGCATCCTTATACAAGGCTTAGAATGGTCCTTGAGCCATTTCAGAAAACAGCCAAATGGAACTTTAAAATATAGACTTGGTCACATGTTGCCCATGTTTTCTTTACTGCTCTTTAATTTCTCATAAGAAAAAGAAAAACTTTTTTTTACAGCATGGTGACTTTAATTACAATATGGTATTGTATAATGAATACATAATATTGTATAATGAATACATAATGAGTGATGAACTCTTAGGAGCCTCTGGGTCTCTGCTTTGGTAGGTGTTGAGTATCCTCAGGGTCTGACTCCTTTACCCTAGTGCTGATTATCAAGTTTACCATGGAAGCAGCACTCTTGCTGGTCTCCCCAACTCCTCTGTAGTTTCAGCTGTGGTTTGGTTGAAGTGTGAGGGGTGCTTTATCTCCTCAGGTCTTGCTACCTTATGAAAAAGAAGAACAGATTCTCCAACAGAGAGTGAAATCAGCATAGTTTAAATGGGATAAGCATTATTAACTTAGAGAGAATTTGATGTATGTAGCCCCTCTTTTAGCCAAAGACTAATGATAGCTTGACACTGGAGGACATAATCTTTGTCTCCATAACCAATAGCTTTCAGATTGGCAAAGAGAACTGCTCAGTGTAAAGAAAAATATTTTGAACACTGTAAAGCTCTACATTATTCTCCCCCACCTTTAACTTTTCTGACCTTATTAGATCATAGAGAAGACACCATTAAATGATACCTACATTGCATGTTTAACAGTGTCTGTCCACAGTCAGTGGTCACACTGATAACCTCTCCAGCCCATCTCGCATCACTCCCCTTGACATTAGAGCTTCAAGAGCAATGCCTTTCTTTCTTCCCCTTTTAACTTCACAGGTCATCTTCTGTTGGGAACATTCTTTGCCCAACCTCCCAATAACCCTGTACCTAGATAACTCCTGCCATCTTGACACTCTCCAGTTACTAGAGACAGCCTTCTCTGGCTCTACAGAACAATCAGCCTGCTCTATGTCCTTGCATAGGCAGTTCCTTATGTAATTATATAGCTTTACTACAATGTAATCCACATGCCATCCAATTCAACCACTGAAGATGCACAAGTCAACAGTCTTTAGTACATTCACAGAAATAGCAATCACCATATTCAATCTTACAACATTTTCATCACCCCATTAAAAAACCTGTTTGGGGCTGTAGAGATGGCTTAGCAGTTAAGACACTTGCCTACAAAGCCTAAGAATGCTTGTTGGAATCTCCAGGTCCCATGCATAGCTAGACGCAAAAGTGACGCAAGTGTGCAATGTTGCACATGGGCACAAGGGGCGCACACGTCTGGAGTTTGTTCACAGCAGCTGAAAGGCTCTAGCTCACCTATTCTCTCTCCTTCCCTCCCTCGCTCAATTCATCCCTCCCTCCCTCTTTCTCCCTCTCTTTCAAAGAAAAAATTAAGAAAATCCATTCCTATTACTCTCATCCATGAAATCTATTGATCTGCTTTCTGTTTCTATGGATTTGCCTATTTTAAGCAATTTATATACTTAGAATCATGCAGTATGTGGTCTTTTGTGCCTGGCCCCTCTCACTTAGCATTATGTTCTCAAGACTCACTCATGTTGCAGCATGTATCAATATTTTATTTCTTAATACCATCAATATTCAAGGCATGGTGTACCACATTTTACTTATCCATTCTTCACATTATAGAAATTAGGATTCTTTTTAATAGACCTATGAATTTAACCAATGATAAATTATATATTTATGTTACTAGTTCTTTAAAATCTTCTGACATTAGTTGGGAAGCCTCTCAAAAACAAGTATTATGCCTGCTCTTTGCTCCCATTGTGCTTCCGGAACCAGGAAATACTAGATGAGAAGGAAGAAAGGGAGGGAGGGAGGGAGGGAGGGAGGGAGGGAGGGAGGGAGGAAGGAAGGAAGGAAGGAAGGAAGGAAGGAAGGAAGGAAGGAAGGAAGGAAGGAAGGGGGAAGGTGAAAGGAAAAAGAGGGAGAGAGGAATGGCGAGAAGGAGGGGAGAGACATAAGAAGAAAGAAAGGAAGGGAGGGAGAAGGAAGAAAAAAGAGGGGGAGGGAGGAAAGAAAGAAGGGAGGGAAGGAAGGAGGAAGAAAAGAAGGCAGGGATGGAGTCTGGACAAAACAAAATGAGAGCAACCAAAGAGGGATGACTTCTCAGTGAGAGGATTTTCCTCTATATATCCAGGAACATTTTCTCATAGTTGCTCCAACATTCTGCAATTTTCCTTTTGGACATAACACTTTTGTGATATAACATCAGCTTAGACTATACATGGAAACCTAGATTTTGTGACCATTAGAAGCCTTGCTCAAGAAGAAGATCCTAAGGAAGATAGTCCCACCCTGCCACATGCTAAACTAGAGCATTTCTAGCTTATCCCTAGTAACTACAGATACCTGCAAGGATAGCATACAGCCCCCATCCACCTCCCACACAACACATGTGCTCCCCGGTGTCCCAACTCTCACTAAGGAAATGTGTGAGGGCTTTTAAATAACAGCCTGGTGGAGCTGCAAGTGGTGAGAGTGCACAGAAAGTACAACACAAGCCACAGACTGCCAGCTCTTCAGCCATGCTCAGACATGTCTAGCTCTCGGTTTTTCTCTGAGGTCAAGGGTAAATGTGGCCAACTTTAGAGAATCACCACAGCCTGCTGTGCTGAAAGACTTGTGAAGAGCAAAACCTTTGCCAGGAGAGAAGAGGAAACAGACTGTCCAGAGTAGTCCCTGCTGGGAAAAGCAGTTTGGGTGAATGACAGTTGCCTGCTGCTAAAAGCAGACACAGTTTTAAGAAAATGATGTTACACTATTTTGTTCATTTGCTGAAGTTCCACACTTCATGCTTACAATACAGACTGCAATTCAATGCAGTATGTAATACAGACTGGGAATTAGCCTTAATCATGTCTAAGCATTTGTGTGTGCTTACTCCATAACAGGGCCAACCACATCTATTTGCTGGATCCTATAGTGTTATGAAGGAGGTTAATAATTAACCCAATTTTATAAATGAAGAAATAGAGGAGTTTTGTATCCTTAGCAGTGCATAACTGGTAAAGGGAGAGCTGGGACTTGCTCCATGGATAAGTTCCATGGTCATGTTCTTGTTTTCTGTTCTGTTTTGTGGGTTATCTGGGGTTTTAAAGCCAGAGCCTTGGCTTGCTAGACAAATACCCCAACACTAAGCTACATTCCTGGCTCAATGGTCCATTTTCTTAATCACCGGGCTAAACAGGTACTTGTCAGAGCACTTTGGTACAGATCCTCACAAAGTAGTGTATGGCCCATGAGCAGTTCATGTAATTACTGTGTGCCTCTATTTTTTATTTGTAAACTGGGAGAATTATTGTTCAGTCTTATACAGTGTGAACATCAGGCTGATATACAATGCATTTAAGGCAGTCTAGAAAGTATTGAAAATACTGGGGGAAGTCATATAAATAACATAATTACTACCATGTATGTTTTCACTAATAATCTGGAAGGTTTCTAAGTGAAAAAAATCAGTATCACCATATATTATGCAGGGTAAATTATTAGCTTGTATGGGGAGGGTTTGCAGCTAAATTCTACCAGGAGAAAGGTAGTACTCATAGATACAGCATAATTCTGGTTATGTCATCCTAGCTAATTCTGATCAGTTCATCCATCAATTTTATTGCTCTTAGTCTGAGCAATATTGTGCAATTGTATTTTCTGGTCCATTGAAGTTTAAGGACACTATCAAGCTGTGACAAGAGAAGTCAAGTATGAGGTTTATTGAATATATACTATAACTTTGTGGTATGCATCCATTATCTTAAAAGAAAAAGAAGAAGCCAATAGCATTGTCTGTGGGTACTGCTCAGACTGAATCATTGGCTGACTTATACATCATCTTTTGAACTTAAATAAATAGTAACTTCTCAAAATCTCATTCATCATCACACAGAACAGAGCCTGAGCCATATTGTCCTTTGTCTCAGGAGGGTTGCTGAGCATATTTCATGATACCCATAAGTGATCAAATCTTACCTGATGGAAAGGAAAAGGAAATCACATTCACATCTTAGCAGCATGCCATCACTCTTTCATCACCGTCCTTCTCCCTCCTTGGCTTATTGATTGTATAATGGCCTTTCCTGGTGGATCATGAATGCTGCATCACACTGGAGAGCTCTGCACAGAACAGGGATCTATGGGAAGACATTAGTAATTAACCAAGTTGAGTGAATAACTTTCTCAATGAACAATTATCCTTATTCTTCCACACAGTTCAATCTACTGACTGTGATTAGTAATATTGATTGCCAACTTGTCAGAATCTAGAATCACTTAGGAGACCAGTATCTAAACAGATCTATGAGGGAGTTTCTACACTGATTAACTGAGATGCAGAAACACCATCCTATGGGCTGAGTCTCAGACTCAATGAAAAGGAGAAAATGAACTGAACACCAGCACCCATCTCTCTACTTCCTGACAATATGACCAGCTTCCTCACACTCCTGCAGCCCATCATGATAGATTGTACCCTCAAACTGCTTTATGCCAAAATAAGCCTTTTCTTTTAAAATTGCTTTTATTGCATATTTGGTCATAACATAAAGAAAGGTAACAAACACACTGCTACCCCCAGAATATGTTTAGGTAGGCTGAGTCACGGTGAAATCCTAGTAAGCTTTCTGACCATGAATATGACACTCCAAGAATATGTCACAGTACCTTAACTAATGCAGGCAGATGGTGATGTTCTACACTCTTGGTTAATA
Source organism: Orientallactaga sibirica (assembly GCA_036365145.1). Taxonomy (NCBI): domain Eukaryota; kingdom Metazoa; phylum Chordata; class Mammalia; order Rodentia; family Dipodidae; genus Orientallactaga; species Orientallactaga sibirica. The sequence continues at coordinate 52,848,171 of JAEOAD010000005.1, forward strand.
TCAAAATGGACTACAGTTAACCACCCTCAATCGGAGAACAAAAAGGCCAAGTTATAAAACACTGTCAAAAGAATTACAAGGTGAACTATAGCCACCCCTTTATCTGGAAGGGGGTACAGTTAGGGTGACTGGACCCCTGAAGGTAAAACAAAAAGGCAGGAAAGTTTTCACTTGCTCTACATCAAAGATGATCTGACTTGTTATCTCTTGCCTAGTTCCCTAGACCTGTTTTTCCACAAGCAACCAGGACCTGTCCTGGGAGAGAAGTCTTTCATAGAATTTAAACATTGTGGTTGATCAAGTTCAATCCCCAGAGCTTGGTGTCAGGGCTGGTCTCTTCCTGAGATAGCTCCTAGCCCTAACCAACCAGCTGTCCCTCTGGTTCACCTGAACCAAAAGACAACCCACCACTAGAAGGTTATAAAGACCTTTGCAAGGGGAGGGCAGGCTCTCTGACCACTTGTGAACTTTCAGCTGTGGGTGAGGTTTTCCCTCAGCTGGGAGGGCCCTCTAGCCCGTATTCCCCACATGAGCTTTTTACCTCCTCCAGTTCCCCACATGGCAGGAGCTCCTTGCATTTTCTTCTCTCTTTCCTTTCTGTGGTATTTTTCCAAGCCCTCTATGTGGGATCTCTAGCCATGTGGGTGTCTTTCCTTAGTGCTGTACTTCCCTCAATAAATATAATAATTTAATAATGATCCTTCTCAGTTTTCTTTTTTATTGAATTGTTTGATTAAAATTAGACAGGGCTGGAGAGATGGCTTAGCAGTTAAACACTTGCCTGTGAAGCCTAAGGACCCCAGTTCAAGGCTTGACTCCCCAGGACCAACATAAGCCAGATGCACAAAAAGTATATGGAGTTCATTTGCAATGGCTGGAGGCCCTGGCATGCCCATTCTCTCTATATATCTATCTGCCTCTTTCTCTCTGTGTCTGTGGCTCTCAAATAAATAAATAAATAAATAAATAAATAAATAAATAAACAAAATTAGAGACAAACCTAGGACTTGGGGTTCAAGGACTTTCCTTGACTGCTAACACCCCACAACAGTGTGGTATTAAATTACTTTATTTAATAACAAGAGTAACACTTCAGCTGGGCATGGTGGCACATGCCTTTAATCCCAGCATTCGGGAGGCAAAGGTAGGAGGATCTCCATGAGTTCGAGGCCACCCTGAGATTACATAGTGAATTCCAGGTCACCCTGGGCTAGAGTGAGACCCTACCTTGAAAAAATCAAAAAAACAAAAAAAAAAAAAAAAAAAAAAAAAAGTCACACTTCAAGAGTATGTGTATATAAATTAATCTGTGGCATTTAGACAAAAAGTCAGCCTGCCCCAGCTGGCATCTTCAATTACAGATTGTCCATGCTTATGCACAATTCCCAAATGTATGGCTTCACAGGCCCAAACTCACTTTCATAGGCTACAATATCAACTTAGGATTCTTTGTGGGGTGGAGGAATAGGCCATTCCACACCCATGCCTCTTCTGTGAGAAACAAGAAAACACATTTATAAAACTGTGACTTCAGTGATCAAAAGATAGTTGAAAATACCCAGGCCAAATGGTAACTAAGCCCTCAGTCTTACTTTTCTCATGTTCCAATCATCAACATTTGCCAAACACCATTGTTCAGAAATTTCCTGTGAACACAGGTGCCATCCTAAATATAGAGTTTTCTAAAGTTACTAAAGAAAGGCAGTGTAGGAAGATAATCCAGGAAATCCACTTATTGATAATTAATGTTGTACCTGAACTACTTGAGTTAGCTATTAGCTGGGTGAAATTTGCTTGGGAAATTACCTACTTGAAAGTTTTCAGTAACCTCCATTCCCATTAGAATAAAATCCCAATGTTCTTAGAAAGCTTGCAAAGACCTCTGTGATATGCCCTTGCATGTCTCACCTAGTCTACTTCTTGTCCTCCTTCTCCCCGTTTTCCACCTCCTCACCACCCACCTTCACCACCCAGACACCAGACTTTTGTCTCTACTGACTTTTTACACAGCTCTTTCCTCTGCCTGGCTTATAACCTCAACTCTCCTATTTGGCAAACATATATATATATATATAAAGGATATATATATATATCCTTTATGACACTGACTTGTAGCCACCCTCATCCATTTTCACCTAAGAGTGGCCATCATACCCTATCCCCTTTCTTTCACAGAAGCCAGCATACATTGTCAAGGTATTCACACTTTGTCCAGGCCACATCACAGACCTAAGCAGCCAAGAAGCTCTTTATATCTTCTTACCCCAGTTTTCCTAGTATCTAACATAAGATCCAATACTTTATATATACCCTAAATGACTGGATATCTAACTTACACATGCAGGTAAGTTCAACTCAAATTAGCATCAATTCTAGACAAGGAAATTGATAGGATGTTTGTATCTTTTTTCATAGTAATGTTGAATATCTGATTATTTAATGCAATTAAATGAGCCTCTTGCACCTTTAAAAAAATTTTTATTAGAGAGAATGAGAGAAAGAGGGAGAGAATTGGTGCACCAGGGCCTCCAACTACTTGCACCATCTTGTGCACACAGGCAACCTTGCCTTACATTGTGCGTCTGGCTTATGTGGGACTTGGAGAGTCAAACATGAGTCCTTAGGCTTCACAGGCAATAACCTGAACCACTAAGACATCTCTCCAGCTCCTTCTTTTAGGTTTTCAATCCTCCCTCCAAATCCATTCCATAACACCTTCACTGACAACTGAGTACATGGAGCCTTCCTTGTCATATCCTTTTTCTTTCCTAAATCTGTGTATCAGTAAGTTTTGAAAACCTTAATTGTATCCAGATGAACATCACACCTAACATTTAAGAGGAAAATGCTTAATCAAAGGATGTTTTAATTATTCTGCCTGAATGGCTCAGGGAACCTAACCAGCTGGTGGAGCCTGAGGGTCACTGGGAAATAATCCTCTTGTGATTTTTATATTAGCCTAAGTGTGTCCAGCAAACCTGAGTTCATCACCTGTGTTCTGCACAAGATAAATTGTGGGCTGGTCACACACAACATACTCAGGGAAAACATCATCATTCTAGTCATTATTTCAACAGCAAATGTTATTGCTCAGTAAGGCATGAGTGTCCTAGTGCTGCCAGTTATCTGTTCTCTCCCAAAATTGCCTGATACAAATTAGTCGTACTCAGTGGAACTTCAAAGAAACCACAGAAAATAATCTTGCACATCAGTTTTCTCAGCCCGAGGGACTAATCTACATTTGAGTCAGGATCAGTTGTGAAAATTGTTTTGGGGTAATTTTTTTATTCAGATCATTATAGCTAAGGACACTGTCTCTTGCATATAAAAATTGGTTTCAGATCCCAACTCTTCTACTTACTGGAAGGAAAAGATTTGCAGTCTCCCTGGCTCAGAGTATCTCCTCATCTATAGAATGGTTATAACAATGTAAACATTTCATACTTATATAGTTAAAATTAAAATGTTAGTCCATTCAAAAAAAGTGTGATAATTATTCCTACCTTGTGAGGTTACTGAGATGCTTAAATGAAAGTCTTCCTAAAGTGCTTGGTGACGTGGTACATACTAAACAAATAGTAAGTGAAATACAGCATCATTCTTAACTAAAATGGTTTGATTGTCCAGGTCTGAAGAAGAACCCTTTTTCTTTTATGGAATGAATTATGGCAATGCCTCTAACAACATCTCTCCTGATTATTTGCATCTTAGTATACATTTTTTCAGCAAAAATCCACCAAAGGAGCCAGGGATACTGACAAACCTTGGTACACCCCAGAGTGTATATTGAATGTCTGAACACTTTGCCTTGGGTGCCAGCACAGGTGAAAGGTGAGTGAATCACTGTTGTAGATCAAGCCATACATCTGTGTTCTTGGGACAGCCACATCTAGAGATTCCAAGTTTATCTTTCCATGCTCCTGATAACCCCTGCAGAGAACTCTGAAGTCATAAAGAAAATGTGATTTCTCCCAGAAAACTATATTTCTCATAAACCAGACTATATTGGGAAAAAAAATCAGAGGACAGATAGGTAGACAGAGGACAATCCCATAGGGCTCACCTTTGTTCTTGCTGAGTCCACTGTCAGGAAGACCCTCTGTCACTGTAGCTTGCATGTCCATCCTCAATATCTACCTACATAAATCATATTTTCTGTGAGAAATTTTCCCCATCAGTGTAGTTCACAATAGTTTGCCCTTCTCTGACAACTTCATTAATGATATTGCTTAAAGAACCTTTAGCTCATTGCCTAATGCATCATTTCATATCTGCTGCTATCTCATTAGCTGACCACTCATTTTAATCATACGGCAGCTCATTTTGCTAATTAGTCCTTCCAACCTTAAGAAGAATATAATCCTTGTAAGATTTTCCCTGTAAGTCCTCATAGATCCCACTTCTCAGAGCAGGTGGTAGGTCAGCAAACTACAATTTAGAAAAGGAAAGAAAGTCAGATACCATTGAATCCAAACTCTTAATGGTCTGATGAGAAATCTCAGGCCTAGAGAACTTTTGTGTCATATCCTTGTTACAAAGCCAAGATAGTGATCACAAGTTTCTGACCCAGTATCCATTGTCTCTAATAGTCCCTACTAACTCTAGTTTCAAGGGAAATGACTGTAACAAAGAAAGAGATGGAGTATGTTTTAGATTACACACCCCAATGAATACACTCCTCCATTTAAGGCACTGGTTACTGTAAAGGTTACATAATCCTTGGGTCCAATCTGGTTTAGCATTAGGCTAATATTGTGAATGAATGCTGAATGATTACCCAAGACTGCAGAATGTTATTTTTCTTTAATGACTGAATCATATCAATGTCATACACAGTTTGTGATGTTGGTCAATAAAACTATGGCATTGGGCCAAGCAACACTTAGACACATACAGATATAGTCACATCTTATTTGCAATCACCAGCAAACAGCTCTACCCTTGACTGGTTAAACTTGGCCACTCCCTGATGTTATGAAGCTGGAGTGAAAGGAGTGAAAAATTGACTACTATTTGGGATATGATGTCTTTGTGGAAACAGTTCTGCTCAGGATTGGGAGAATGCAAACACATAAGCTGTTCCTGTGACAGTGTAGTTACTTCTGGCCTCCTAGCACTGTAAATGGGATGTTTTATACATCAGCAAGCATTGGCAAGAGGATGATGTCAAGTTCACTTTCTCCTCTTCATGCATCTTCAGTTAGCATCTGCTGACAGAGCAAACACCCAATGGAAGGAGTCATAAAATTCAGCTCTAATTTTGTAGGAGATACTAAACTATATCTTTTGGAGCAATTTGAGTCTCATCTTAATGATGTCTGCATAGTATCATAAATAGTAAAATTTGGCTTTTCTATAGCACCTTGGAAAAGTGTAATACTTTATACTCAATTTTGTTACCTTATTTTATTGGTGTCTATTACATTATAATAAGGTGCACCAGGAGAACTTTACAAATAGCCCGATCATGTTCCCTTATTCAGATGCAACCTAACTATAAAATGTTCCATTGCCTTGACTTTCCAGTAATTAACTCAGATTTCTGCTAGATGATTCAGCTACTCCATGGATGAAAACACTCTTTAGACATTTTTTCAGGCCACTAAAGTACCACTGAGTAATTTACTTTGAAGTATGATAGAAAATGAGTAACATTTAAAAACTTTGTTTCTGTCATATTAGCAGCCACCAACTGAGAGAGTGAGAGAAAGAAAGAGAGAGAGAATTTTATGCTTGTTATATTTGTTTGATGTATAGGTATGCAAAACAGGAAGCCTTGAGCTGTCAGATGGAGAAATAAGAAAATTCCATTTCTTGTCCAGAAGCCCACTGATGTCAAGTGCCTTTCCATCTACTTGAAACTGCTCTCCTAGTCACCATCAATGTCACAAGAAACACCATTTCTATCACTACTACTTATTCAATGCTACAACTTGCCAGATATTACCTTATTTATTCTACAGGTTTATTTATCCTATAGGTGGATGATTTTCTCACAGCACAAGTAAGGAAATGCAACCATAGTAATGTTAAAAACACCCCTCCAGAATGTTCATGTTGTCCTAGGACTTCCTAGACAGCACATCTCCCACTAAACTCTCAATGGCAAAGAGCACTATAGGCCACAAGCCCTGACTTTCCTTTTTCATGAAGCAGCCTCCTACTCACTAACATGTATTCAATCTGATTGCTCGTCCTAGATCATATAATGATTGATTAGCTTCCTAGTCTACACAAAGATTTTGTTCTTATATGCATCCTATTATCTAAATATAGATTATTGCCGGGCGTGGTGGCTCACGCCTTTAATCCCAGCACCCGGGAGGCAGAGGTAGGAGGATCGCTGTGAGTTCAAGGCCACCCTGAGACTACATAGTTAATTCCAGGTCAGCCTGGACCAGAGTGAGACCCTACCTCGAAAAACCAAAAATACATACATACATACATACATACATACATACATACATACATACGTAAATATAGATTATTATCCCAAACTTATCATTAACTTACAGCATTTTAAGCAATGCAATACAATGGAATGAAGATAGTTTAATGAATGCTATTATGCATGTATTAAAAACAGACTTGTCAGGGCTGGGGACATAGCTTGGTGAAAAAAGTGCCTGCTATTCTAGCTGGAGTACCTGAGTTCAATCTCTCAGACCCTATATAAAAAGCAGATGCCATGCCGGGCTTCTGTAAACCAGCACACTGATGCTAACTGGGAGATGGGAGGAATAGACAGAAGAATTTCCTGGAAGCTTGCAATGAGCACAACAAAGAATAGCAGAGCAAGAATCCAGAGTGAGAAGTCAAATGAGGTGGCCAGACAAGGACCAACTCGAAAGTGCTCCTCTGACCTCCACACATGCACTGTCGTATATGTGTGCCCACATGAACATGAACATACATACACACACACACATGTAAATATTTTAAATTTTTATTTATTTACTTATTGCAAGCAGAGAGAGAGAGAGAAATAGGAGAGATGCAGACAGAGAGAGAATGGGCACACCAGGGCCTCTAGCCACTGCAAACGAACTCCAGATGCATGTGCCCCTCATGCATCTGGCTTACATGGGTCCTGGAGAATTGAACTGGGATCCTTTGGCTTTGCAGGCAAATGCCTTAACTGCTAAGCCATTTCTCCAGCCCACATAAATCTTTTTGAAAAAATGGACTGATTTGGCAAGTGACTGCATAGCAACCAGTCCTAACTTCAGCTTCCCCCAAACACTTCCTTTCATAGATTCCCTCTCTGCTTGACTCAATCTGGATCCTCTGGATTCTCTAAATATTAATAGATGGGTAGATGATTGATGACAGATAGAAAGATGATAGATAAGTGACAGACAGATGACAAGTAGAAGATAGACAGATGATAAATAGATATAGATTAATAGATAGATGATATATAATAAGACAGATAATGGATAAAAGATGATAAAACCAATGATACCTTCTCATCCTCCTTTGCAAGGCAGAAATCAGGTGTCAAAGGAAAGAGATGATAATTATACAAGGATTATTAGAATCTACAAAGTTGTTTTGCAAGATGCCTTTTATTAGTACGTAACAGTTACTTTCTCCTGACTCTAACACATGCTTATTGTAAAACATTCAGAAAGTAAGACAATAAAGTTATCTGTAAACTTAGGTCCAGTTTATTGCATGTCGACTGTTGGTTGTATTTGCTTCCAGACAGGAAGAGAGAGCTCGAGCAAATGAGTTGTGGCTGGCTGTAGAAACATGAAATTATTATTTTTTGCATAATATACCTACTACGTGAACCATTTAAAATTCTGTTTATGTCTACCATTGTTACAAGTACCTCCCCTTATCCTTTAACCATCTTCACAAGCTTAGTTTTCAGTGGTCACACATGCTTACCTCTGTCCCCCTCCCCCTTGCTGAGGATTTAGAATGTAGCACAGGCATTTGCACATCTCTAACTACTCACTTTAGGATGATTCCTTAAGGTAAAATTTCCCTACCTAAGGCATATTTTCACTTTACATTTTTAATACAGATTCCCTAAGGTTAGAAGAGTATGACTCATGAGAAGTACCTGATCCTATCCACACAGCCCTCCCTCAGCAGCATTGCATATTATCAGTTTTTCTTCACCATACCAGACAAAAATCAAACCACTTCCTTTATTTACATATGATATGTTTTATTTCTATTGTTTGAATATTTTTTCATAAGTCCAGAGGAACTTTATATATATTCTTATTCAAATTGCCTTCCCTTGTCTTTTGCCATCTTATTAATAAGATGTTAGAGCTTTCCTGGGTTATTTATGAGTTTTATATGGGTTGGAACAGTTATTGCAGACATTCTCCTGTTTTCCCTTTTGATTTCTTATATTGATTTCATATTCAGAAAAGTATTTTCTGCTCTAACATCATATATATTATTCATGTTTATTTCTAGTATTTTATGATTTTATGTTAAAATGTTAAATCTGTTTACAATTTGTTTTGTTGTACTATTTGATGTAAGGATGTGACATTTGTTGCACACATAACACATGTATCTAATATCACTTATTTGTATAGCCCATCAGTGCCTCATTGGTTTGAGATACAGTCTTTAATATGTATGAAATTCTTATATGTGCTACCAATGAATTCTACACTAGAATTATGGAGGGAGTTTTGAATTGATTCCCAAAGAGGTTTATTAAAATTTTTCCTGACCTTTAAAGAATAAAAAGTAGCAGACAGCTTCAGGTTCGCTGAGATGAACTTCCAGACCAGGCACAGTTATGGAGGAAGGGATATTATTTATTGAAGCTTACAGATCAAGGGGAAGAAGGGATTCCATGGAGGGGAATGAGAAGGTACAAAAAAGAGGTGTGGAACTCCTGGCACATTTGCAATCTTTACAATGTCAAAAACCTTAAGACCAGCCCCCAGTTTTCTCAAGGTGATTGACCTTTATTGATTTTTGCTTAATTAAAAATGTTTTATTTATTTGTTCAGAGAGAGTCCTGTAAAATCAAACAAGTTAAATACTTTCAACAGAGAGAGAGAGAATGGGCCTTGTTAGCAGACAGCTTCAGGGTTCGCTGAGATGAACTGAACCCAATGACCAGGCTCCAAACTTTGCAGGACACAGCCATATTCTTAATCCAGGGACAAAATAAATCACCAGACCAGGCACAGTTATGGAGGAAGGGATATTATTTATTGAAGCTTACAGATCCAGGGAAGTTCCATAATGCTCTTCCAGCCCTTTGCACAGTCCTGGTATATCCAAAACATCTTCATGTCTCCATGCAAAAGGCTCTTCCAAGAGACTTCATGCCCTGCCTGCATCTCCACAGGGCCAAACAGAAACAGAGAGAAACCAATTCCAGGGCCACCACAGCACACAGAGCAAAACTCCACAGCCAAAAGGTCAGTAACTAAAACCAGCAGTGCCTCTGCTTTTAACTTCTTGAGGGAACTCTTAAAATCTCAGTCCTAGGCACATTTGCATATCTTTACAATGGAATCAGTTCAAACTCCAGTCTTTCCTTCCCCTTAAGACCCAGCCAACCCCCTAGCATTCTCAAACTCTCATCAGAATGACATTGCACCTTCAGTTGCAAGCATCAAGTCCATGTCCATTCCTCCAAAACAAAGGTTCCAAAAGATGAATATCCAAGGTGATTAAAGATGCAAACTATAACTAATAAAACACTGAATATATTGCTTACAGACATATATTCAAACTACCAGAGACAGGCCACCACAGCTGCTATAGCCAAAATAAATTCAGGAACTCCCAGATGCATGCAAACTACCTTGTGCATCTGGCTATACTGAATATGTTGGGGGTACCGGATGACCTTGTGCATCTGGCTATATGGGTACTGGAGTATTGAACCTGGGACCTTAGGCTTCTCGGGAAAGTTCCTTAACCAGTAATTCATCTCTCCAGTCCAACTTTTTATTGAGGATTTTAATACATGAATATAATTTCATCATATTTTCCACCTAGAGCTCCTTTTTGTCTATCCTGCCCACTCCTATACCACGGAGGCCCCTCCTTTTTCCAAGTAGACCTTCTTTTTTGATGTCTCATTCTTTTTGTCCTTTTCCATCCCTCCATCTGAAATTGTTGATAGGCTCAAGACTGTGCAGGTCTTGTGGGGTGACATCTTCTATTGTGAGATTATGAATGCACACATCCGTTCATATCCAAAGGATAGTACCTAAAGTTTTCTTTCTCAACCTGTGGCTTTTACATCCTCGCTGCTCCCCTTTCTGTAATGTTTGCTAAGCCTTGGAGAGCATGAAAGAGATGTCTCCCAAAAACCTCTTATTGTCAGTTTTGATTCTCATTATCTACCACCATCACCACAGAGAAGCTTCTGGAGCTAACAATGATGGCAGCACTAATTTTCTTTCTGCAACCACCTCCACAGTGTTTTCTGTACCCTATGCTATGTGCCCTGGTGGGTGTGATAGGTATATCTTGTCTGGTGATAGGCATTGTATTATCTCTTCTTGTCACCTTGGTTAGTCTTGGGTCTCCCTGGGACTCACCACCATATGCAAAAATAAACTCCTCTAAACAAAAGTGAAAACAGCCCTAATTAACAGGCATAAACATAACCATATGAAGGGCAATTTGGTGGGCACAATGTATCCATTGAGCAAAGAACAGTGATAGTTACCCCTGGCCCTCAAATCCATAGAATGTTGACTCAGTTATCTGTAATAGTCATGGGTTCCTCCACCCCTAATGAAGCAGGCTTCAAATACAATGAGGAAAGAATTGGTTACCACCATAAGTGACCTGCCACTATTCCACTAGTGGGCATATTTTCTCTAACTTCCACATTGTGTAGGTTGCAGGATCCACTGCTGGTTCAAACTGTTTGTGACTTCACTCTCCAGTCACCTACAAAACACTTTCAAACATTATGCTGGCTATCCAGCAGGGAAGAGGCTTTCAACTCGTTCCAGCTTGATTTCTGTACCCTGGGACTGAAGCATATAATGTCTTCAGAAACAAGGTCTTACTATCTAGTTCTAGTGTGCACCAAGAAAATAGGTAATAACCTCCTGTATTATTTTGGGAAGTTCATAGGTCTCCCTGACCAATGATTCTTAGGAGAGAGGGTGACCCATCCTGACACTGCAACATACTAAATTTTCTGGGCACAGTATTTTCTACTCTAGTAAGATATTTCTGCAAAAATTTGCTCTTTTAAAAAATGAAATTTAATAAGCTACCAAAGAAATAGGTTTCCATGTAACTTTTTCATATAGCCCTTAGTTCAGTGCATCCCTCTCCCCAATCCCTCCATTTCTCCCTCCCCTCACTTGGATCTTTCCACTCCCTGTAATCTGTTCCTCGACTTACCTATCTACTATCTCTTCACTTAATCTTTACCCACTTCTTCTCCTTCCTGGCTTCATTTAAGCTTCCTGGCCTCTATAACTGACTCTTGTTCCATCTTATATGCAGATTTAAAATTTCAAAGCTAACATCGACATATGAAAAAGAACATTCAGTGTTTGTCTTTCTGAGCCTGTTATCTCACATAGTATAATTGCCTGCAGATCCATCCATTTTTCTTAACGTTTCACAATTCCATTTTCCTTTACAGCTGAATAAAACTCCATTATGTAAATGTATATCTTCATTATCCATTCATCAGTTGATGAGCATCCTGGCTGATTCCATTTCCTAGCTATTGTTACTAGAGCAGCAACAAACATGACTGAGCTAGTATCTCTAAAGTAAAGCATAGAGTCCTTAGGATATATGCCCAGGAGTAGTATAGCTGGGTCATGTGGTAAATCTGTTTTTAGGTTTTTGAGAAACCATGCTAATTTTACAGTGGTGCTAAGTGTGTACACCTCTACCAACAGTGAATAGGCTCCCCTTTTCCCCAGACCCTTGTCAGAATTTGTTAGCATTTATTTATTTTTCTTTTTAAAATTTAACTTATTTTATATAACAGGTTAGACTCTTTTATCCCCTCATCTTAGCTTCCATTACCCTGGGGGCCCTCCTCAGTGGAGTTACAGTATTCACTGTGGGGTCATGAAAGCCTCAGTCAGTCCAATGGGGTGGGTGAGGCAAGGACCATGTCTTGGGGTAACTTTACCCACTCTATGGCACTTACAATCTTTCTACCTCCTCATCCACAATATTCCCTGAGCCATGGCAGACCTGTTGGCAGTCTGATTTAGTATTGAGCTGCCTGTATTCTGCAGATTTCTGATGTGATAGTTTTGATTGATCACTGTGTCTGTCACTATTGGCTTAGAATTGGTTGTCAGGTTAGCAGTAAGAGCAATAGTCATGTCACCACTTCCTCTGCAATTTCTCCTGTGCCCTGGCAGAGGTGGCAGATGTGGCATGTCTCATGGTGGGCAGTTGGCTATCTTCTTGTCTTATCAATGTATCTTTGTTCTACTCCATTTTCTCTGCCATCTATAAAACAAAGATGATTCTCCAACCACAACTGAGAGCACCTTGGGTTAAAGGGGGTATGCAAATTTATTTAAGAGTTTTTTTGTTTGTTTGTTTGTTTGTTTGTTTGTTTGTTTGTTTGTTTTTATGTACAAGCCCACACCTCTTCTCCAGAGAGCAGAGGAGACTTCTGAACTTTCAGTTTCTAGACCATGGGATTCTGACTTGGTTTCTAGTACCAGATATAAGTTTTCTCCCACTGAGTGGATCTCATGTCCAATCAGAGAACAGTTGATGACCTGCAGAGTCTGCATGCAGCTATTGCACAAATGTGTACTTTTTAAAACATTTTTAAAAAATATGTGTATCATTTATTTGCAAGTACATAGAGAGAGAGAAGAGAGACAGACAGACTAGACACACTAGGGATTCCAGCCACTGTAATTGAACTCCAAATGCACATACCACTTTGTACATCTGACTTTATGTGGGAGCTGGAGACTCAACCTCAGGTCATTAGGTTTTGCAGGCAAGCCCCTGAACCATTAAGCCATCTCTCCAGCCTACAAATGTGTGCTTCTTGACTGGCTGGTTGATTTCTTAGTCTGTAGGGTTACTCATGCTATTGGTGACCATTGTCCTTCAGCAGCTCCCATCAGGCTTTCTAGGACTATGAGGGCTAGTCAGGTGGAATCTAGTTTCCCTTTTGGTTCAAGAATGATATTCTGATGTCCTGTGACCACAGCCTGTGGTGTCTTCAGCAAGTGGGTTTTACATTTTAGCACTGGCAGATAATCAAGTGTTTTGTCAATGGATACATGGTTTTAGATCAATATTCAACCATTAGGACTTTATGAAACTCAAAAAGTTACTGTATAGACAAACAAACCATCAACAGAGTCAATAAACATCCCACAGAATTGTAGGAAATCTTTTTTAAAATTTTTCGATTTATTTTAATTTTACATTCATGTTGGTGCCTCCGGCAGCCTCCTCTCTGTCCTCCCCCCTCCGAAGGGACCCTCCTCATTGGAGAATGTGGGTCATGCATTATGGGGGTAGCCAACATTTATGGGGGAGGGACAAAGTCTCTGTGCATAATGACCCAACTTGTGGCTCTAACACTCTTTCCGCCCCCTCTTCCATGAATTTCCCTGAACCACATTGGGTACATTTTAGTTCTACTTCAGTAATGAGGTCTTGGGAGCCTCTGTGTCTCTGGATATCTGGCTTAGTAGGAGCTGAATGTTCTCTGTGTTTATCTCCTTCAGCCTTCTTCTGGTGTTGTGATCACCAAGAAAGCTGCACTTTTGCCCATTTCCCCCATTACTCTATGTTTTCAGCTAGGGTCCTGGTGAGGTATGATAGGCTGATCTCCCTTCAGGTTCAGCATCCATCTGAAAAAGAGAAGCAAATTCTCCAACAGAGAGAGAGGTCAGCACCAGATAGATGGGATGGCCATTGTTATTTTAGAGAGCATTTTATATGTGTAGGCCCTCTTATAGCCCACAATTGGTGGGAGCTTGACATTGGAGAATGGGTTTATTTTTTTGGACATGGTTTTGACTTGTTTCCCAGTTCCAGCTACAAGTTCCATTCCACTAAGTATATCTGTTAGCCAAATCAAGGGCTGTTGGTTACCCACCATGGCTGTGCACCACTATCACACTTGTTTGAGCATCACATCAGGTTGTTTACTGCTGAGTAGCTTAGACTGTGAGTTGTTTGGACAGATTTCAGTCATTTTCCCCTAGTTGCTCATGCAGCACCCTCTGGCACAAGACAAGCTAACTGTCTGGGGACTGACCCTCTTCCAGATTCCAACCAGGTCACTCCATGTTCCATCTCAACAGCATATGGTGTCTTTAGCAGCAGGATCTTACCATTAGCCTTTGGTGGGTCCTCAAGAATCTACAAAGAACTCAAAAACCTAAACAATAAAAAGTCAAACAACCCACTCACAAAATAGGGCAGAGAACCATACAGGGCATTCTCAGAGGAATAAATACAAATGGCAAACACACTTAAGAAAATGCTCAGCATCCCTAATCATTAGGGAAATGCAAATTAAAACAACTATGAGATTCCACCTTATCCCTGTAAGGATAGAAAACATTTAAAAAATCTAGTAAAAACAAATGCTGGTGAAGTTGTGGGGAAATAGGAACCCTCATTCACAGTTGGTGGGAATGTAAGATGGTACAACCACTATGGGAAGCAATATGGAGACTCCTAGAAAAGATGACTATAGAGTTATCAACAGACCCAGTTATTCCCTTACTGGACATTTACTCTAAAAGCTCCATGCCTCAGTTCAGAAAGATTTGCTCAACCATGTTTCTAGCTGCTCAATTCATAACAGCTAAGAGCTAGAATCAACCCAGATGTCCATCAGTAGATGAATGGATAACCAAGATGTGGTACACCTACACTATTAAATTCTACACAACAATAAGGAAAAATGACACAACGAAATTTGAAGAAAAATGGTCAAACTTGGAACAGATAATTTTCAGAAAAAACTCAATCACAGAAAGATAATCATCGCATGGTCTCATTCATCTATGGCTCCTAACCTGAATCTGCCTGAGATGCTGACATACCCAATAAGCATCTCAAGGACTGAACAATAGTGAGGGTGGGACAGGAGGGGGGACACAAAACTAGACGCAAATAGAAATGGTGCCATAAAATCCTATATCCTGAAAGACAGACTAAAAGGTTGAACCTTCATCAGGTCCTTAGATGAAACACCTGAATCACAGGGCCCTAGAGAGTGTATGATGATAAATCTTAACCTGAGTTTCTCTTTCCCTCTTCTCTCTCTTTGCTCTTTCTCTTGTATATTATCTATCTTTTTCTTCCTTCTTTTCCCTTGGCTTGTAACTCCCAGTACCAGCATGTGGTTAACATCCACAATGAGCTGTTGATCAGAGAGACCTATAAGGTTTCCCAAAAGAAGGAAGATTTCTGTCAGAGTAATTGGTGACCCACCAAAGGTTAATGGTAAGACCCTACTGCTGAAGACACCATATGCTGTCAGTATGGAACATGGAGTGACTTGGCTGGAGTCTGGAAGAGAGTCAGTCCCCAGACAGTTAGCTTGTCTAGTGCCAGAAGGTGCTACATGAGCAACTGGGGCAAAATTACCAATATCTGTCCAAGCAACTCATGGTCTAAGCTATTCAGCAGCAAACAACCTGATGTGATGCTCATATAAGTGCAATAGTGGCACACTGACATGGTGGGTAACAAACTGCTCTTGATTTGGCTAACAGATCCACTCAGTGGAATGGAACTCATAGCTGGAACTGGGAAACAAGTCAGAACCATATCCAAAAAATGAGCCTGCTCTCCAATATCAAGCTCCCACCAATCATGGGCTACAAGAGGACCTATACCTATTAAATTCTCTCTAAAATAATAATGGTTATCCCATTTATATGATGCTAACTTCACTCTCCATTGGAGAATTTGCTTCTCTTTTTCAGATGGACACCGAACATGAGGAGAAAATCAGCCCATGGCACTTCACCAGGGCCCCAGCTGAAACCATGGAGTAATGGGGGAAATGAGCAAAGTGCTGCTTTCTCGGTGAACCTGGTACCAACACAAGGGTGAAGGAGATAGACACAGACAACACTCAACTCCTACCAAACCAGATATCCAGAGACATAGAGGCTCCCAAGACCTGCATCACTGAAGTAAAATGAACCCAGCATGGCTTGGGGAAATTCAGAGAAGAAGGCACAGAAAGATTGTTAGAGCCACAAGTTGGGACATTATGTACAGAGACATTGCCTCTTCCCCATAACCCATGGCTACCCCCACAAAGCAGAACCCACATTCCCCAATGAGGAGGGTCCCTTCAGAGGGGGAGGACAGGGAGGAGGCTAATGATGGTACCAACATGACTGTATTCACATTATATAAATAACTAATAAAAAAAAAACTCAAAAAAGTCACTTCTATAAGAGGCTTCTTCTGACCATGGGAAATAACCTTTACACACACATACATGTATATTCTGTTTTCTCACATAATTTTATTTCCTCCACAGCATTTATCACAGTATAGTATTGTCTTATTTCTTTATTTATGTATTGTTTATCTTCTCCATAAATTGAAGCTTAAGGAAAGTTATGACCTTGTCTTTCTTGATCATTGCTAGATTATCTGAGTTTACAACAAGCCTATAGATAACAACTAGCTGTTCAAAACATACAATCAAGGGGCTGACAGCTTGGCAGTTAAGGCACTTGTCTATAAAGCCTAAGGACCCAGGTTTGAGTCCCCAGTACCCACACAAGCCAGATGCACAAGGTGTCTGGAGTTTGTTTACAGTGGCTAGAGGCCCTGACATGCTCGCTCGCTCTCTCTCTCTCTCTCGCCTCTTTCTCTTTCTCTCTCTCTTTGCCTCTTTCTCTCTCTCTCTCTACTTCTTTATCTCTCTCTCATTCAAATAAATAAAATATTTTTAATTTCAGGAGTATCATCAGTAGGTCAGTAGTTTCTTGAATTTATAACAATATTTCCAAATTATTTAACTCAAAAATGCATGTCAATATGTTTTATTTTATAATAGTTTATAATAGTTTTATATTTATACTAAATAATATTTATATATATTTATATGTACATATATTTATATATAATAAATAATAAATTTATAATAAATTTATATTTATAATAGTTTAGTTTGTAATAGTTTTATTGGAATATATTATACATAATAACAGGTTTCATTATGACATTTTCATCCATGTATATAAATACTTTGATCATCACACTCATTACTCTCTCTTGTCTCTCTCCCACTCCCACTTATCCCTTTCCTCTTCCCAACTAGCCCCGCTTCTACTTTTGTCCCCTGCCCCTCCTATTTTGTGACCCACTGAGGTTTGCTTCCAGGAGTATGAATGAGGGAATATACACAAGAGCATGGGTAACTTACCAGTGGCTACATCACTAAAGAAAATGTCTCTCCCTTTCCCAGAAACCAGTAACTGTCAATGGATCACCAGTGAGGGTGACACCTCGTGAGAACCCACCCCAGTCCACACCAGGATATTGACTGACCCCATGCCATGCAGGTTTGGTATAGGAAACCACAGCTGCTATGAATTTATGTGTGCAATTGCCCTGTCATGTTCAGATGACAGAGTTTGACAGCATTTCTCCCCACATCACAACCCCTACATTCTTTTGGTCTACTCTTCTGAGATGTTTACTGAGCCTGGAAGGGTGTGATACAGATGTCCCATTTAGAACTGAGCATTCAACAATCACTGCTGTAATTTTATTAAATAGATAAGATGTGCATGTCAAATTGGCTCCTAAATATTTGTGTCTATGATCGTAGATTAGTGCTGTTTTTCACTGTGGTCAGAAAAGGTTCTTTGTGCAATGGGCAGTAGTTACTGCATTTTAGTATTTTTTTTCCAAAAATTCGCCTTATCCTATTTTTTTCTAAAATCATCCTTTTCAATTTTTCCAGATCATCTTTAGAATTGGTTTGCCAGGTTTCCTGCCTTGTTTATATCTCATTTTATGTCCCTACTATGAGAAAAATACTGGTAATAATTAAAACCTGTATGTACATTAGGGTGCAATTGACCCTGCTCAGAATGATGGGAATATAGAGCTACTCTGTGTTCTCATAGTACTACAGAAAACCACCATATGTTCAAGTTCACAGAAACAAGAAGTCCTAAGTCTGAAATGATTAACATTCTTGTTTTTCCAGATAATAATTTGAGACCCTCATTGATTTGGCCATAATATCACAGCTAGCACTAACTTTTAGCAAGGAAAACAGACAAAAGCCAAATATCTACTCCAAAAAGTAGGGATGAAAATAATAAAACAAAATTTCAAATGTTTTCCTACATTGGAGGAGAGACAATTTCATAGTATAAAGGAAGTGAAAATTCATCAATTTCTGGGTGAAGTGGACTATGGAGAGTAATAATCTATGTGATTTGGATGTTGAAGTGAAACTGTATGTGCACAGCATTACTGTGGCACCCTAGCTGACAAAGTGCTCAGTCTTCCTTGATTAGGCAAATGCACTTTGGAATTTTTTCCCATAGAGCAATCACAAATGTTCTCTACTCAATGGTAGAAAAGATAACTGTCCTTTTCCTGCAATGAGAGGGAGCCTCCTAGGAAACTTGTGCCTTATGAGAACCACTGAGCTAAAGCACTTATGCTTACATGAGCATCTGATTCCACATTCAAACAATTCCCCTGGATGCCTGTGGCCTGTGAAATAGACACCAAACTTCTCAGCATAGCATTTAAGACCACTTGGCATGGATTACTGCTGTGCTATGGTTATGACCTATTTACTATGCCATCTCATTGCTTGATAAACATACCTCTACCTCACCTTGCATTCAGGCTGCCTTCTTGGAATGTGCTCAGAGAAAGGAAAATTTCCCCAGAGATAATTCTATCTAGAGAAATGAACATTTAAGCTGGCTCAAAAGTAGCTCAAAAATTCAGCATGAACTATAATAGCAAAAGACTGAAAGTAACCATATTACCCATCAATAGACTTGTTAAATCAAAGGTGAAATGCAATGATGCTATAAGAGAGAAACAGGAACTATCTACACTTACTACCATAGAGTGATCACCACAATAAAATGCAAAGCTTGAAAAATCAAATTGAAGACAAGTGTGTAAAACTTGCTGTGCACATCTAATGAAAAACCAATACCTTCACTTTATATCATTGCTTGTATTTTTGAAACCATAAAATTTTCCTAAATATAAGTAAAAGAAGTAAACAGGTTGGAGGGGATTGAATGAAATACGTATTTATGTATGTATGTATGTATGTATGTATGTATGTATGTATGTATGTGTCACCTAATAACTTTAATATCAAAGATATGTGTCTGAATGTTTGAATAGTTATACATTTAATATAAAATGCAGCCTAGGCTAGAGAGATTGCTTAGCAGCTAAGGTGTTTGCCTGCAAAGCCAAAGGATCCCTGGTTCAATTCTTCAGGACCCATGTAAGCCAGATGCACAAGGGGGCACAAGCATCTGGAGTTCGTTTGCAGTGGCTGGATGCCCTGGTGTGCCCATTCTCTCCCTCCCTCCCTCCCTCTCTCTCTCTCTCTCTCTCTCTCTCTCTCTGTCTCTCTCTCAAATAAATAAATAAAATATTTTAAATAAATAAATAAATAAAATGCAGCCTAAAATATTCAAAGCAAAATGAAACATACCAAACTACTCTATAATGACAGAAAAAATATCTTATTGGCCATTCAAAAATCAGTCATTTGGCTATTTGTAGTAGCATAAAAGAAAGCAAAAATTACTTTTAGTAATCATGTTGTTTACAATATGTTGATGTTCTTACCCATGATATATTTCAATTTAAAAATACAGGCAATATTTCTTAGCTTTGTCTATTGAGGGGGATTAGATGCAAGGATGGCCTAGTAGCAAACAGCACTTCTAATACCAAGACTGTGACCTTGAAATAGATTTCTCATTTAACAGATTTAGATCTCTGTGGAGAAACTGTTAAATGCAAGTTCTACAGTAGGAACCAATAAAATCAGTTTGGAATATCATGAATCAAGAAATCTATGAAAAATTATTAAATTCATTTCAAAAAGACCCAGGAGTCAATGTGAATAGACAATTATATTGGAGGAGAAAATGGGATGAGAGAATCTTAATCAAAACCAAAGATACGGCTGCAAAGATGACTTAGTGGCTTAAGGCACTTGCCTTCAAAGCCAAAGGATGCAGGTTTGATTCCCCAGGTCCCTTATAAGCCAGATGCACAAGGTGGTGCATGTGTTTGAGGTTCATTTACAGTGGCTGAAGGCCCTGGCATGCCCATTCTCTTTCTCTCTATCTGCTTCTTTTCTCTCAAATAAAAACCCAAAGATATTATGAAAAAGCCATATGTAAGCCTACTTCTTTGTTAGCTAATTAACAAATATAAATATTTAAAAGTGTGAACAAAAGTACCCTGCAGGGGTGGATAATCCTGAACCCATAAGACATAGGATGTTACAGGAAAATCCCAGAGTTAGGGGTGGGATACCTTCCAGAGAGTTGTTGGTCATGAAGGTTGCCAAGGCCCCCAAAACAGTACAAGCTATTGCCAATGTTTTTGGTTGTCCTTACAAACTACATGGTGAAGCACTATTATAGAAGGTGCCAAATGCTCCAGTTGTAACGCACTGAGACACCTAGCTGGAACTGAGCTGGAAGCCTCCTCCTTGCTGACTAGCTGTCATACTGCTGCAAAGTGTTACGCAGACTGCTGAGGGAGAAAATCCATCAACAGTCTTACTCAGCAGTGAATTTCATGAGTGACACAACTGACCACCCAGGCAAGATGTGCCCACTGGATGTCATAGAGGCATGACTGTTACGGAGTAACTAACTGTTCTCTGATTGGATTTGAGGCCAGCTCCATGGCCTAGTCATAAGTTATAAGCCTTAGGGAGGAAGTCACTACCATTGTTTGGTTAAGTGGATATATAGTGCCCATAAAATTGCCTGCTAAATACTTATATTTATGCCCATAGGTAAGTATTGTTCTCACATTTGATCAGAGAAGCTTCTTGGTGCAAATGACATCAACTACTGGGGAGATTAAAAATTCATCAAAGTGGCTGGAGAGATAGCTTAGCGGTTAAGGCACCTGCCTGCTAAGCCTAAGAACTCAGTTCCAATCTTCAGGTCCCACGTTTAGCCAGATGCAAAGTGACGCAAGAGCGCAATGCCACACTTGACCACAGGGGGGCACACATCTGGATTTTGTTCACAGCAGCTGAGAGACTGCTGGCGGGCCCATCTCTATCTGTCTCCCTCTCCCTCTCTGCCTGTTTCTCTCTGTGTCTCTCTCCAAAAATAAATAAAATAATTTAAAAAATTAAAAATTCATCAAAGTGCTAAGAAGTAGTGACTGTTGAATACTCAGTACTAAATAAGACATCTCTATTGTTCCCTTCAAAGTCCAAGAAACACTGAAGAAGAAGTAGCAGAAATAATATAAGCCCAAAGAAGGGAAGGAGTGCTTTGGAACACTGTCTTCCAGGCATGAAGTTAATACTGTATTCACAGTTTCATAGCAACTGCTATTATCTGCACAAGGCCCCATCAACATTTTGTTGTGTGTAATGGAGCAGGACAAAATATACAGAAAAATAGAAGATAGACTAGGTGGAAACAAGAAAGGATCAAATGGAAAGGAGACAAAAGAAGGTAATAGGAGGGATTGTGATCAAAGTACATTATATACCTGTAGGAAGATTGTTATGTAAGTTTAATATTTTTAATCGTTAAAAAATTAGGGCAGTTTCATTGATAGTACAGTAAGTTAAAATAACCAGTAGTTATTATCTCCATGTACAAAATCAGAAAAAGAAAACTATAAACCACTACTTATTGCTAAATAACTAACCCACTAAACTGAAACTAAAGGAAAAAAGGCAGGAACCAGTATACATCTCGTCTTTAGCACATCTTTTGTACCTGAGAGTGGTTAAGTGAGGGAACCTGACTTGAAAATCAGTAAAATTGAAATATGAAATTTTGGTCTTGGGAGATAGCTCAGCACTAAAGGTGCTTTCTTGTGAAGCCTGCTAGCCTGAGTCTGATTCCCAAATACCCATATAAATCCAATGCACAACTGGCATATGCATCTGGAGTTTGTTTGCAATGTAAAGAGGCCCTGGAGAGCCTATTTTCTCTCTTTCCTTCTCTGCCTTTCTCCTTGGTAATAAAAAAATTTAATAACTATGATTTCATTGTTTACTATTCTCTTCCAATTTCATCCTCTTGTTTGTTCATGGTATCATTAATTGTTTGAATACAATTGGTGGTATCACCATACTTGATTTCAAAATATACTACAAAGCCATGGTATGAAAAATATCATGGTACTGCCACAAAACAGACACACAGATCAATACAATAGAATAAAAGATCCAGTTATAAATTCTAGTAGTAATATCAACCTGACCTTTGACAAAGAGGTCAAAAACACCACTAGAAAAAAAAGACAGCAGCAAAAAGCCCTGATTCACCCATTTTCTCTCTCTCTCCCTCAAATTTTAAAAATTAAAAAATGGGATAATCTATACCATGTTCACTAATATATATGTGAAAATGCTCATCTTTTCAAACTAATTTAAAATGAGCTTAATCTCAAAATTACATAGCCATGAAGAGTGTATACAAATATTTCATTGACATAGTTATGACTCAAAAAGTTATATAAGAAAATTTTAACAAGTCAATTTTATTTCTTAAATTATAATTTAAGAGTAATTCTCTCTAAATAATAGGATGTAATTTGAGGTTTAGCATTTCACATTTTCTGTGTGTGTGTATATGCTGTGTGTGAGTACAAGCATGCTCATTCCACAGTGAGGTACTTGTGGAGGGCAGAGAACAGCTTAAGGTGTCAATCTTTGCTTTCCACCTTGTTTGAAGCAGAGGCTTTCATTCACCACACAGTTAACCAAGCTCACTGACTCATGAGCCTTGGGAGGATTCCTCCCTTCTTACTCCAGGTTTATAGATGTTCACCATACAGTAACAGGCTTTTTGTGGTTTCTGAAGATCCAAATTCAGATACTCACACTTGTGCATGACCACTTTACCCACTGTGCCATCTTTCCAGCCCCTAGTATTCTCTAATTTTTACTTTTTAATATTTTTATTTATTTATTTGTGAGCTGATAGAGATAGAAGAGAGACAGAGAGAATGGGTGCACCAGTAACTCTAGCCACTGCAAATGAACTCCAGATGCATGCACCACTTGGTGCATCTGGCTTTATGTAAGTACTGGGGAATCAAATCCAAGTCATTAAACTTGCAGGCAAGTGCCTTAACAACTGGGCCATCTTTCCAGCCCATATTTCTAAATTTTAAATAAGAACATATATCAGTTTATATCAGGAAATAAGATTAAGAGAGGCATCTCTTTCTCTCTCACACACACATGTTTGGAAACAGCTTCAGTGAGTGACACGCTGTCATGTCAGCCATGTTAGTTACTATCAATTACCTTGAGCCATTTATTCCTTAAGCAGGGCTTTCTGTGACAGATTAATCAATAGTGACACCAAAAGAGAAAACAAAGGGCTTTAAGCCTTTATGTTCAAAGGAAAGAGGTTATGATGGATTGTGGATTAGAAGCAGCAAGTCACCAGAGGAAAAAAGGAATGAATTACAAAAGGGAAATACCAAATAATAATAATAAAGAAAATACAGACATTCATCTCAGCCAGTTCTTCTACACATTTATAGATCCACCAGCTAGAGATATAACTCAGCAATAAAGGGTGGTACAAAGAAACATACCAGTGACCAAATTGGCAAATAAACACTTTTCAAAAGAAGTGCAAGTGGAGCTGGAGAGATGGCTTAGCGGTTAAGGCGCCTGCCTGCTAAGCCTAAGAACGCTGGTTCCAATCTCCAGCGGTTCCAATCTCCAGGTCCCACGTTTAGCCAGATGCAAGGTGACGCAAGGGCGCAATGTCGCACTTGCCCACAAGGGGGCGCACACATCTGGATTTCGTTGACAGCAGCTGAGACTGCTGGTGTGCCCATCTCTGTCTCCCTCTCCCTCTCTGTCAATCTCTCTCCGTGGCTCTCTCCAAAAACAAATACAATAATAAAAAATTTTTTTTTAAACTTTAAAAAAAAGAAGTGCAAGTGGCCATAGATATATGAAAAACTGCTCAAAATCTTTAGCTATCATTTTACCATAAATCAAAATATCATTAACATTCTATCAATAGATATCACCAAGGAAATAAACAACAAATGCTGGTGAGGATGCAAGGTAAAGAGAATTCTTCCATACTGTGAATAGGAAAATGAATTAATCTAGAATAAAGTTTTCTCAAAAATTAAGAAGATTCTACTATATGATCCAGGTATACCATTCCAAGGTAAATAACCTGATAGAATCAAAGCCAGCATAAAACAGAGATACCTGCAGACCTGCATTTCATCTTTGCAACAGCAAAGTTACAGAATGAACCTTGGTATCCCTCAATGGCTGAGTCAAGAAAATGTTACATATGTACAAAATGGAGTATTATTTATCCATAAGTAAGAATGGAATCCTATTATATGCAGAGAAATGGACAGAATGGGAATCATAATGATAACATAAATAAGCCAGACTCATGAATACAAGTACCAAATGTTTCCTCTCAGATGTAAAATATTTTTTAAAGGGGCAAGAAAGTAGAAGTGAACAATTAGAGAAGGAAAAGACTGAAAGAGGAATAAACATACTTTACCCATTATGAAACCATCACAATAAAACAAACCCATTCTTTTTCAAATTAATTTATGATAATTTAAAGAATAAAAACACAAAGTTCTGTTTCTCTTTCAAGATAATCAAATAGGAGCTGGACAGATGGCTCAGAATGTGTGCTTCATGCACAAGATTGAAGACCTGAGGGGGCCTGAGACCATATGAGTTCAAATCTCCAAAACCCCAGTCCTTTGGGGGAGCAGAGACTAAGGAATCCCTGGAGTTCATGGAAAAAAAATGGCCAAGTCCCAGGATCAGTAAGAAATGCTGGTTCAAACAAGAATGGACAGAAAAACAATGGAGTAAGACATCCAACATTCTATTCTAGCCACCACAGGCAAGCACACCCCACTGCAGGCGAACACACACAAACACACACACACACACACACACACACACACACACACACAAAATCAAATAGATTATCACTTATGTTTAAACAAGCTGGTTGACTTTCCACCCTAATTATCCACATCCTATATAGAAGAGAAAATATATGGTGTTTGTTTTTCTGAGTTTTCTGCCAATGATATAACTTCATGCTTATTTATAGCTCAATAAAAACTCCATTGTTCATATGTACCACATTTTCTTTATCTATTCATCTAATGATGGGTTTATTCCAGATCTTGGCTATTATTAGTGCTGAAATGAACATGGATGTGTATCTCTCTTGTATGCTGACTTAGATCCCTTTGGATTAGATTCCCAGGTATGTATACTGAGAAGTGAGATAGCTAGATTCCTGATGCTCTTCGCTTTCTCTCCTTGAAATACTATCTCTTCTTACTACCCAACTCTTCTCATGCATGGAGTAGCAACAGAGAAAATCTTCAATTTGCTATCTGACCCTAGAAGTCTCCCAGCCCTGTTTGCTAAGGCAAACACACCTACCATTTCAGCCTATTTCTAGTATATCACTCTGGGTGCCTAAAAGTGCATCTCAGGTAAATATAACTAAGACTTACCCTTTCCTTTTCTCATTATCTATCCAAAACTCTACTCAGTATTGAAAAGGAAAAAAAAAGATCAAGAGAATAAAAAAATGCAAGAGGAAACTCTCACATTAAAATATACAAAAGATGACAATTATAACTCCCCATCTCATTTACTTCATGATTTAGGTTATATTGATGTCCTTTTCTGTCTAAGGATGTTTTCCATATACAAAAAAAAAAAAACTCTGTTTTGTAGACAGGCAGCAAAAAGACACACCATTTAGACATGGCATTTTTACTAGAAAGGAAGCTTTAGAACCACATTTGAGGAACTTCACTTGACCAAATTTCAGAGGAAGCTATGATAGAGTCTTGCTCATTTAATTCTGAAACCAAGTTCTTCCAATTTGGAAAAAGAGTTCTAATTCTTGTTCTTTAAACTCAAAGATAAAGGTTTCTTGTCTGTAGCAAGTTATAAGGATCAACAAATGCAGACAATTTCCCCCAGATACACCCTGTGGCTCCTCCATATGGACCTCCAGACAGGCAGAATGTCAACATCACCATTCATGCATAAGCTAAATCTGCTTTCAGTCTGACCTTAAATAGAGATGGAGAAATGAAGAAAATATACAGCACAATACACTGGCCACCATGTGAGTGCACATTTAAATACTGCTAGATGTGCAGAACAGAATGGTTAGATGTCAAAGAAGCTGCTTTCTAGTAGCTTGTCCTGTTTTGAGCCCCACATTTCTTCCTTCAATGATGAATCATTTGTCACTGTTCTATAGACCATTGAAAAGATGGATGTCAAACACTAAATTGAATTAAGGGCTCCGTATGGTCAAAAATACTACATAGGGGCTGGAGAGATGGTTTAGTGGTTAAGGCACATGCCTGCGAAGCCTAAGGACCCCAGTTCCATTCTCCAGGTCTCACATAAGCCAGATGAACAAGAGAGCACACACGTCTGGAGTTCGTTTGCAGTGGCTAGAGGCCCTGGTGCTCCCATTCTCCCTCTCTGTCTTTCCCTCTCTCTTTCTCTAATAAATAAATAAATAAAAAATAAAAATAAAATCTTTTTAAAAAATACTATATCACAGAAAACTTGCACACATTAGTAGTTACTCTTGCTGATCATGAGTAAATAGAAAGTGTTATGACTACAAGATCAAATATCCGAGCACTGAGAAAATTCATAACAACATTTCAGTAACTTACCAATTGAATACAATAAATACCATTAATTACTTAAATGTCATTTTCATTTATTCTCATTAGAAAGGGTAATGCCCAGTCTTACTCTGCAAGTCAATTTACCTTTGAACTTCAAGCTATCTGGCCAGAGCTATGCCATCCAACTGTCTGGATATGTTGCCAACTATTTGGTGAAAGATACACATGGGGATAGGTGTCATGACACACGACTGTAAGCTCAGCACTCTGGAGGCTACAGTAGGAGGATTCCCATAGGTTCAGTAACAGTCTGGACTACAGAATGATTTCCTTGTCAGTTTAGGATAGAGTAAAAAACTACCTTGAAAAATCAAAAAATATGCACATGGAACCTACTCATTGGCATTAATTCTGATAGCATCTCAGGGTATTTCACATGGCAGGAAACAAGAAGTTTGGAATAAAAATTTAGTTTGAATGATATAAAACTACCAATATTGGGCTGGAGAGATGGCTTAGCGGTTAAGTTGCCTGCCTCCTAAGCCTAAGAACGCTGGTTCCAATCTCCAGCAGTTCCAATCTCCAGGTCCCACATTTAGCCAGATGCAAAGTGACACAAGGGCACAATGCTGCACTTGACCACAAGGGGGCGCACGCATCTGGATTTCATTCCCAGCAGCTGAGAGGCTGCTGGCGCGCCCATCTCTATCTGTCTTCCTCTCCCTTTTTCTCTGTCTCTCTCCCCCCCCCAAAAAAAACTACCAATATTTCAATTTTTTTAATAAGGCAATTCTGCATACTTCTAGTGAAACTATGGTAGGTATCCTGACTTCCTTGGCCTCATCCCAGCAGAAAGAGAAGCTTAATTCTGAGCCAAGTATGTTCAGCTCCATAAGCAGTGTTCCAACATAAATAAGACAGCCATCACTCTCCCAACAAAAGATAAAATGTATCCAACATCCAAGGCCTATATCCCTCTGCTAAGCTTGAAGATCTACACATTTATATGTCCACTTATTCATTAAGTAATTATTTGGGGCGAATTTACTCTTTGAATAGCAGTGAATGAGGAGATAAAGGGAATATAAAGAACATAGACATGGAATTAATAAGCTATTTTATGTGCAGAAAAAAATATATAAATTATGTATAAGAATCAGATAATAAGTACATGTGACTATCAAGAAAAAAGCAAGGGGTCAATTAGTATTTGGAACAATAAGGAGAAAGAAAGAATCCCATAGGCTGTATAGACCTGGAATTGTGCACTGAAAGTTGAATCTTTAAGCAAGCATGGTGGCTCATGCCACACAGAAGGTTAAGA
This sequence comes from Orientallactaga sibirica, assembly GCA_036365145.1. Lineage (NCBI taxonomy): Eukaryota > Metazoa > Chordata > Mammalia > Rodentia > Dipodidae > Orientallactaga > Orientallactaga sibirica. Next base: position 52,876,360 of record JAEOAD010000005.1, read on the forward strand.
GAGGAAAATCTCAAGTCTGTAGCCATCCTGACAACATAGAAAAATGCTGTCTCAAAAATCTCAAGAACACAATGGTAAACTTGTCTGGCATATGTACGAACCTGGGTTTGCTCCTCAGCACTGAAAAAAAAAGTTGAAACTTCAAATATGTCAGATTTCAATACAATAAAACAAACAATGCCATACCAAACAGAATATTTCTGGATTGCAGGGAAAATGTATATGGGACACTTGAAAACAGCAAAAGGTAGTGAGAGAAGAGTTCTATAAATAAACCAGCATCGTCTGAGTCCAAATGTCACCAAGGGAGGATAAGAAGTCAAACCGGAAAAGAGTTTGAAATAGAAGAGTAGGAAGACATCTAATCGATATAGTAATATTCTCTAAGTAACGCCATGCTACTCAGTGCTCAATGCTTTGAGCAAAGGTATTGCTGGATAAAATGTTAAAGAATGGGTTAGGATGAATCACAGGCAGAAAATCAGAAGCCAAGTAAGCAATGATTTCCCTGTCATAGATGTAAAAATAGATATAAGTAAAACACTCTTACTAACTGGCACCCTAAAGTATGAAAGATTATTATGAAGTAAAATGAAAGAACAAGTAATTTTATTCCAAATTTGGATTTAAATCACAAACACTCAGCACTCCACTCCTCACTGTGTTGTACACATTAGTGCTTTCTGTATTCTAGAAACATTTATTGTTCTAGGCATTCCCAGGTTCTGAGGATACAGGAATGAACTAAGCAGGCATGATCTATGATCTCAAAAGGCTACATTCTGGTGTGAACAGTAAGTATGGAACAAGAGAAAAGAATAACATATAATTGCAACCGATACTGAATGCTGTGAATAAAACAATGATAGAAAATAACCAAGGATTCTTTCACATCAGAATGGTAAGAAAGAGTTCACTGAAGTGCTGACTATTGAGCTAAAACCTGAAGGAATGATTACAGTCCTGGTTCCATAATTGCAAACATACTGCAATCATATAGCTTAAAGGAAACATAATTCCCCTTCCCTATCCTTTCTTAACTCTGTTATAGGTTATTTCCTATCCAACTAATGATGAGTCTGAAAGGATGTGGAACAAAACTTGCTGCTGAGGAGGCCATAAACTTGCTAGAAAAAAAATCAACATGGAGATGGTAATTGCTGTCATAAATCTACCTTAGTAGTAAATATTTATTGACAGGAAGTCATATTTCCTCCAAGTACAGTTCTATTACCACACAGACATTCAAGGCTGAAAGTTTATTTTTAGCAGCTATTTAACAAAGTGTAGGACACAGAGTATGTTGATATATGGTTACAGTTCTAGAGATTTTAAATATGTGGTTAACTCAGTAGAAATAAACCTCCTATGTTCATTGAATGTTGACCTAACTGATCTCTAAACCTTAGTAGGCTATTCTATGTTTGTTATCTTTTATTAAGATTTTTATTTCTTGAGGTTTTTGGTATTCATGAAAAATTCCAGCTTTACCTTGGTCAACAGCCCCATCACTGCTGGAAGGATTTCCATAGTTATTCCCTTTGGGCATTGATCTCTTTCTACCCATGCTCAGGATATTTGAGTGTATGCCTAATCCTAGTGCTGCAGTCAGGTTCACCTTGCTGGCAGCAAACACTTGACCAAGGGAAGCTTGTGGGAAAAACAGATTCTTTTCACTTACAGACACGAGGGGAAGCTCCATGATGGCAGGGGAAACAATGGCATGGCAGATAGTGGACATCACCTCCTAGCCAACATCAGATGGACAACAGCAACAGAAGAGTGTGGCAAACACTTGAAAGAGAAAAGTGGCAATAACACTCATAAGCCTGCCCCCGATAATACACTGCCTCCAGGAGGATTCAATTCCCAAATTGCCATCAGCTCTGGACCTAGTTTATAGAGGACACCTGATTCTTGGCCCTTATAGAATGGAACTTACTGAGCACTATGTGCTCAGTAAATGTGGGAGAGGAGGAGCAAATCTATGAATAACTACAATGAAGTTCAGGGAAATGCTATACAAATGTTCTTCATAGGCAAACACCACACAGGCATTTTCTAGTTAGATAACTTGTACATCAGAATCACTTGGTCACTTTTTCAAAATACAAATCACCATTCTCCACTCTTCCAACCCCTCCTCATCTAAGACTGGACTAGACTTAAGGTATTGTTTTAAAATATTCTCACAGAAATTTGATTGTCACAGTTTAGAATTTTTGATATAACAATCAATTTCAATATTAAAAATCAACTAACAAACCAATAGAACAGTAAATAAGACTAGGGGCTTACAAAGACTTTTTTTTAAAGTTTTTGCAAAGATCAGATCAGAATAGAAAGAAGAAAAAAAATCTGAGTTTTAGTTTATAAAAAGCTTAAAAGATTAATAATTTCAGCTAACAAATTTTAGTTTTAACACGGACACACAATATGAAAGAAAATCAATCTTCATCTTTGATTCATTTATTTGTCTTTTTAAAGGTTTTATCACTTATTTATTTATTTATTTATTTATTTATTTATTTATTTATTTAAGACAGAGACAGGGAGGGAGAGAGAGAGAGAAAGAATGGGTGTGCCAGATTCTCTAGCCACTGCAAACGAAATCCAGACACATGTGCCACCATGTGAGAATCAAACCAGGGTCCTTAGGCTTTGCAGGCATGCACCTTAACAGCTAAGCCAACTCTACAGCCCTATTTGCTTGTTTTAATTAGCATACAAAGTGATGGGTTTCATTATTGTATTTGTAAATATACATGTTTTTTTTTCTTTTTGCTCCTCCTTATAACAGAAAAAATACAGCTCTCACCTCAAAGGGAGTAAGACAGTTTATTCTGGAGTCAAGTATGAGTTAGCATGGCCCAGAAACACAGATTTAGGTTACCCCAAAATCCATGTTCCAACCTGTTAACAGTCTCATTAAGTTTTTCCAGTTATATAACAAAAGAAACTCATAAGCCAAGACACTTTTCAAATATATGGGTGGAAACATCAGATGTTTTAGAGCAAAGCAAGAAAAATCTGTTATAGGCCTCACATACTATCTGATGATGCTCTTAGTTTTCAGGTTGGTGTAAATTAGGGGTCTACATGCCAAGAAGAGTTACTTAATAGTCACAGAATGGTAAATGACATAGAAGTAGGTGATAAGTGGCCATTAAAGGGACTAAGATCACCCAATATAATTTGGCTGTGGACCTACAACATTCCAACCTCTCCACCATCATTGAAATTCTAATCAATCAGCCAAGAGGATGTTTGATAAAGATAGGCTCTCCAGGAACTGCAGTTCACATCATACACTCTCCTTTTTCCTTGTCCCCATCTTGTGCTTGTCTCTCTTCTCTCTCTAGTAGCCTTCAATTCACTTTGATATAATATGTATTTTTTTAAATAGAGTTTTTGCTTGTTCCAATATGGCATATTAAATACTCTGAATAAATTTTGTATGGCAAAGCAACTGTATTCTGTGTAAAATCTCATTTTTACAATATTAACTGACATGTAATAATTGTACATAGTTATGTGTACAGTATAATAACATTTTTATTACATTACTAAGAGTTTTAAAAATTAGAGAAATTTTCAACAAATGGAAAGTGTGTTGGCCCATGATAATGAACAGTAGGCATTTGCAGAAGGCATTGCTTCCTGTGTGGGAAAAAAATCTACATATCTAAGTTTCAATGAAGATACCAAGACTGGACTCAGTAGCAAACTGAAAAAAGAGAATCTGAGACACAGGTTATGCCAGGGACCCCAAATTAGAAATAGAGTAATCCTGTTGTATTGGACTCTGTTTATCAGAAACAAAAATAATTTCACACTGGGGAAAGAAATTCTCAATGTAAACTCCCAAGTTTATCACAGATTACTGATAAAAATTGAATTTAAAATCAAAGATTAAAAAAATACAAGGAAGAGAGGTATAGCATGCTTGGGGCCTGTGCATTTGGGGTGCCAGTGTGTTTGGGGACCTGTGTGCACCAGGTGATGAGGGATGTAGCTTGTTTAGGGCTTGTGTATTTGGGGTTTCCAGTGTGTTTGGGTCTGTGCACTCTGGGCTGGTGAGTGGTATGGTTCATTTTTAGTCTGTGTGCTCTAGGTGGGTAAGGGGCACCAGCTTGTTGGGTCCTGTGTGCTTCAGGTGGGTGAGGTATTTGGAGTGTTTGGGGCCTGCATCTTTGGGGCCTGTGAGCTCTGGGAGGGTGAGGGATGTGGTGTGTGTTTGGGGCCTGTGTTGTAGGGTGTCAGTTTGTTTGGGGCCTGTGCAGTCCAGGCTGGTGAGGGGCACAGCATATTTGGAGGGCAGGTGAGGCACACAGCACGTTTGGGACCTGTGCACCCAATCAGTGGCACCAACTGGCCAATGCCCTGGTGGGTTGCCCCTCCCTACCCCACCTCATGCTGCCTGCCTTGGCATATTTTTGGGCCTCAGTCACCTCCTCTAATCCTGTCAAGCTGTCTACTGGCTGTCTCCTTTCATCAATGCCCCTACATCAGCTACCTATGTAGACCCAAGTTCCAGCCTGGTCCATGGAGTCCATTATCTCATACCCTCCCAACCCTATCCCCTACCACCCCCCACTGCTTGTATCCATCTACCTGTGCTGCCAGATGTGGAGCACAGGAATATCTTACAATCATCCACCAGAGGGTAATAGTGAATCCTCTACAACCTGCTCAGCTGGGTACAATAGGGAAACAGGGCCAGGTGCTAAGGTCCTTGGGTGCAACATGCAAAGAACAGCTCATGATTATGAGCTGAAGAGATTCCAGACCACTAACCACAGCTCTTAGACACAATCCCATAGCTGCTGGCACACTTGCAACCTCCACAACCCACACATCTTTGGATACAATGATCCTACTCAAATCCAATTCAAACCCAAAATAGAACAGTAACTGAAGATCCTACAAGGGCAAATACTTGCTTGCTCCTTGATAAAACAGACTTTTATCCTGAGAGGCATAGACCCCAATGCACAAAACAAAACAAGAGACAACAAACTGGGAGCTCTCCACCAAAGTTACCTAGGCCCACAATGGAAATCTCCATTGAAAACATAGAGGAGACAACAGAAATCCCATAATAAAGGCACAATAAGCTTCACTACCCTGACAAAGCAAATTGCTGAACAGGAAGCAACTTATCAAAAACTAACAATTGCATAAATGAAATTCAGCAGAATTATCTCTTACAGCACACAGCTCTCATCACTAGGCTTAACTTAACAGAGGAAATCCAGAGACCTGAAAAGAGAGATAAATGAACTGAAGGTGACTCAACAAACAGAAGATCTCAATAACTAGCTGATTAAGTTTAATAAAGACATGATTAAATGCAAGAATGAATTCCAAGAAGCATCAAGAAAACCAAACCATGGCTTGAAATTGGAATTTCACAAGGGATGGATACAATTCAGAAAAATGAAACAGAAAACAAAAATTAAGCAGAGTTTATAAAAGCCTCCCTGAAAACCCTCACTAACAGAGTTAATAATGTGTAGAACAGAATCTCAGATCTGGAAGACAAGACAGAAGAAATGGTTTGTGAGTCCAAATACTTGAATAAGTACAAAAACTGATATAAAGAGCATATTAGGGAATTGCCAGAAATCCTAAAATGGGTATACCAGAAAGGGGAAGAAATTCTGGCCAAAGGCATAAAGAACATGTTGAACAAAATTATTGAGGAAAACTTTACCACTCTCTCAAAAGAGAGGCCCATCCAGATATAAGAAGCCCACAGAACACCAAACAGACAGGATCAAAGAAGAAACTCTCCAAGGCATATCATAGTAAAAACTCTAAACAATGAAAACAAAGAGAGAGTACTAAAACAGCAAGAGAGAAACAACTCATAATATACAAAGGCAATCCCATCAGAATTACTTAAGATTTTTTAATAGAAACCCTGAAACCCAGAAGGGCTTGGAATGGAGCGCTTCAAAATCTAAAAAATTATGATTTCCAATACAAACTACTGTACCTAGTGAAAGTATCCCTCAAAATAGGTAGTAAAAGGAAAAACTTCCATGATACAATTCAGCTTTATTATTGTATGACCACCAAGCCAAACCTACAGAGAATACTTCAGGGAATACTCCACACAGAAGAGTTGAACAACCAGTCTCAGAGACTACAAAGGATGAACACAAAAACCATAATAGAGCAAGCAAAAAAAAAAAAAAAAAAAAAAACATTCAAAGTCCAAGAAAACACCAAACCCCATAGAGCTTCCAGCATGGCAGGGATTAAATCAAATCTCACAATTATAACATTAAATGTTAATGGTCTTAACTCACCCATAAAGAGATACAAGTTAACAGAGTGGATAAGAAAAATGGACCCTTCCATCTGCTGTCTTCAAGCAACTCACTTCACCACTAAGGAGAGACACTCCTCAGAGTAAAAGGATGGAAAAATGACTTTCCAAGCAACTGGAAATAAGAAACAAGCTGGTATAGAACCCAAAGCCCAAGTCATACTTAATGGGGAAGGACTCAAGGAGATCCCATTAAGACTGAGAGAAGACAGGGGAGCCAGTTCTCAGCACTGCTCTTTAACATAGTACTAGAAATCCTAGCCCAAGCAACAAGGCAGGAGAAAGATATAAATGGAATATAAATGGGAAAGGAAGAAGTTAAACTAACCTAATTTGCAGGTGACATGAACCTATACATAAATGACCTGAAAGACTACCATAAAACTTCTAAAGGTAGATCACATCCACATAACCTCGCCTCACCTCACAGGGAAGTAAAGGCAAGACCCTTAAGGTTTAAGGGATTTTTAAAAGGGTTTTCTGGCTCTTGCATGCTTCCAAAGGGAGGGGTGGATGAGCAAAATAGGGAATCCAATGATTCCCACTCTCAGGTATGTGCCATCATGGGTCAGGTCCCTCCCTCATCAGCCAGAGCCCCAACGCCATTGCAGGCCAGTCTGCCAGACCTTCCTGAACCCCATCACTGGCCAGAGCCCCATGCCATCGCAGGCCAGGTCCCCCAGACCTGCCTGAGCGCCATCACCAGCCAGAACCCCATGCGCCATCACAGGTCAGGTCCCCCAGACCAGCTTGAGCCCCATCGCCAGCCAGAACCCCATGCTCCATCACAGGTCAGGTCCCCTGGACCTTCCTGAGCCCCAATGCCAGCCAGAGGCCAGCGTGCCATCACAAGTCAGGTCCCCCAGACTTGCCTGAGGCCCATCGCCGGCCAGGTCCCCCTCTCACTGGCCAGAGCCCCACGGGGCATCACAGGTCAGCTCCCCTGGACCTGCCTGAGCCCAATCACTGGTCAGGTCCTTCCCTTGCCAGCCAGAGCCCCACGCATCATTGCAGGTCAGGTCCTGCAGGACCTGCCTGAGCCCCATTGCTGATCAGGTCCTTCCCTCACTGACCAGAGCCGTGTCCACCATCGCTGGTCAGGTCCCACCAGACTGGCCTGAGCCACATAACCGGTCAGGTCCCTTCCTCACCATCAAAAGCCCCACAGGCCAGTGCAGGTCAATCCCCACCAGACCTGCCTGAGTTGCATCACTGTTCAGGCCCCTCCCTCGCTGGCCAGAGCCCCACATGCCATCACAGGTCAGGTCCTTCTGGGCCTTCATGAGCCCCATTGCAGGTCAGGTCCCTCCCTCACCAGCCAGAGCAGCTCACACCAGTTCAGGTAAGGTCCTGTCAGGCCTGCCTGAGACCCATCTCAGGTCCAGCCAAAGCCCCACGAGCCATCACAGGTAAGATCCTCCTAGGCCTGCTTAAGCCCCATCATCAGTTAGGTCCCTCCCTCACTGGCCAGAGCCCTGTGTGCCATCACAGGTCAGGTCCTACTGGGTCTGCCTGAGACCCATCACCAGTCAGGTCCCTCCCTTGCCAGTCAGAGTCCCATCACTGGTTGGGTGCCTCCCTAGCCTTCCTGAGCCCCATCACCAGTCAGGTGCCATGACTCCCCCTCCCAGGGCAGATCAGGGATCAAAGTAAGTAGGCCAGTGTTCCTACCCTACCCTTCCTGAGCCCAACTAGGGCAGTTTTGGTCCTCTCCTCCTCCCACCTCCAATAGGGAACCCATGCCAGCATGCCAGTGTCCCCCTCCCCAGCCTTTCAGAACTCCCAGGGACCACCGCCCTGACACTCACCACTGTGCCCCAACCCATCCCAGGGCAGCAGACTAGCATTTCACACCCTAGGCTTTCTGAACCATTGTGATGGGCAGACCACAGTGAAAAAGGAATTGCATGAAAAACCAGATATGAGTAAATCCAGCTAGACTGTCCAGTCCCACAATGGATGTATTGAATCAAATCATAGAAGAAACAATAGGATCAGAACCCCAAAATGAAGACACAAGCTATGCAACCCAGGCCAAGCAAATAGCACAACTTTCAGAAACTCAAAAAAGAGCCAAAAATTGTATGAATGTTATCCTTGCTAGATTAGACCAAATACAAAAGAACCAGGAAGGGTTCCAAAGACAGTTAAATGATCTGAAGGAGAGCAAAAAAAAAAAAAAAAAAAAAAAAAAAGAGGTCCTCAATAACCAGCTGGCTAAGTTCAATGAAGACATTAAAAAAATGCAAGGATGAACTCCAAAAAGCATTAAGAAAATCAGAAAATGACGTGAAAAGGGAACTCAACAGAGGGATGGAAACTATTCATAAAAAAGCAGTAGAAAATATGAACCAAATTGAACAAGCCCCAAACTCTATAGAAGCTCTAAAGAATAGAGTCAGTCAAGTGGAGGATAGAAACTCAGAACTGGAAGACAAAAGAGAAGAAAAAGTTTGTGAATCCAAAAATTTCAACAAGTTCAAAAATTTCTGTGAACAGAACATGAGGGAATGTGGGATACCCTTAAGCATCCAAACATTAGAATCATGGGTATACCAGAGGGGGAAGAAACACAGACCAAAGGAATGGAAAACTCATTCAACAAAATAATTGAAGAAAACTTTCCACTCTCTCAACAGAAAATCCCATCAAGTTACATGAAGCTAGCAGAACTCCAAACAGACTTGACCAAAGGAGAAATTCTCCAGGACACATTATCATTAAGACTCTAAGCATCAGTCACAAAGAGAAAGTCCTAAAAGCAGCTACGGAAAAACAACAATTTACATATAAAGGAAACTCCATCAGAATTATCTCAGACTCCTCAATGGAAATCCTAAAAGCCAGGAGGGGCTGGAATGGAACACTGCAAACTCTAAGAACTTATGGCTTCCAACCCAAAGTACTCTACCCAGCAAAAGTATCCTACATAATGGATGGTGAAAGAAAAACTTTCCACAATAAAACTTATCTTTAAACTATATAAACACAAAGCCAAGCCTATAGAGAGTACTTCAGGGAATTATCCACACAGAAGAGTCAAATAACCAATCTCAAGTGCCCCCAAGAGGCAGGCCACATTAACCAAAAAAAAAAAAAAAAAAAAAAACCACAAATACCAAAAACCACCAAACCACATAATCCACCACAATATGGCAGGTATTAAATCAAACCGTACAGTTATTTCCCTGAATATTAATGGCCTTAATTCACCCATCAAGAGACATAAGCTAACAGGGTGGATCAGAAAACTAGATCCCACAATCTGCTGTCTTCAAGAAACCCACCTCCCCACTAAAGACAGACACCTCCTCAGATTAAAAGGGTGGAAAATGATATTCCAAGCAAACACAAATAAGAAACAAGCAGGTGTAGCTACACTTATATCAGATAAAATGGACTTCAAACCAAAAGTAATCAAAAAAGACAAAGAAGGCCACTTCTTACTTATCAAGGGAATGATCCAACAAGAGGATATCATAATCATTAATCTTTATGCACCAAACACAGGTGCACTACAATTCATAAAACAAAACCTACTTGACAATAAAACAGAAATAACCACCAACACCATCATAGTTAGGGACTTCAAAACTCCACTATCGGCACTAGACAGATCATCCAAACAGAAAATGAACAGGGAAGTCGGAGAGCTCAACAACACCATAGATCAATTAGACCTAACGGACATATATAGAACATTCTACCCAAATTCCACAGATTACACATTCTTCTAAGCAGCACATGGAACGTTCTCTAAAATAGATCATATACTGGGTCATAAAGCCAGCCTCCAAATATCTAGGAGGATTGACATAATTTCCTGCATGATATCAGATCATAATGCTCTATTGCTTGAAATTAACAACAAAAGATGCACCAGGAACCAAATCAGCTCCTAGAAACTGAACAACACTCTTAAACAATAAATGGGTAGTGGACTAAATAAAAAATGAAATTGCAAAATTTCTAGAAATAAATGACAATGAGAACACAACATACCAAAACTTATAGGACACAATGAAGGCAGTCCTCAGGGGAAAATTCATTGTGCTAAATGCCCTCATAACAAAGACAGAGAGATCCCAAATCAATAACCTAACCATTCACCTAAAGGCATTGGAAAAACAAGAAGTATCCAACCCAAAAAGCTCCAGACAGAAAGAAATAATTAAGATCAGAGCAGAAATTAATGAATTGGAAGCTACGAGAAAAACTTTTTAAATTGATGAAACAAAGAGCTGTTTTTTTAAAAAATAAGCAAGATTGATAAACCTCTAGCCAATTTGATCAAGCAGAAAAGAGAGACAACTCAAATTAACAAAATTATAAATGAAAAAGGAGAGATTACAACAGATATAAGTGAAATTGGGATAATCATCAGGACTTACTTCAAAAACCTCTACTCCACAAAACTGGATAATATGGAGGAAATGTATGAATTCCTGGACATATACCAGCTACCAAAGTTAAACTCAGAGCAGATTAATCTCTTGAACAAAACCATCACAACCACCAATATCGAAAGGGTAACCAATAACCTACCTAAAAAGAAGAATCCAGGACCAGATGGCTTTTCAGCAGAATTCTATCAAACCTTCCTGGAAGAACTAAAACCAATCTTTCTCAAATTTTGCCACACAAATGGAGAACATGGAAAGTTCCCTAACTCCTTCTATGAAGCTAGTATCATCCAAATACCAAAATCAAGCAAAGATGCCACAAGAAAAGAAAACTATAGGCCTATTTCCCTGATGAACCTAAATGCCAAGATCCTGAACAAAATCCTCGCAAATCGAATTCAACAGCACATCAAAAGCATTATCCACCTTGATCAAGTAGGCTTCATCCCAAGAATGCAGGGTTGGTTCAAAATATGGAAATCTGTCAATGTAAATAAATAAGCTTAAACACAAAAACCACATGATTATTTTGATAGATGCAGAAAAGGCCTTTGACAAAATATATCACTTCATGATCAAAACATTGGAGAGAATAGGAATGGATGGTATATATCTCAACATAATAAAGGCTATATATAAAGAGCCTAAAGCCCAAATAATACTTAATGGGGAGAGACTGAAGGAATTCCAACTGAGATCAAGAACAAGACAGGGGTGTCCACTCTCACCTCTGCTTTTTAACATAGGACTAGAAGTACTAGCTCAAGCAATAAGACAGGAGAAAGAAATAAAAGGGATACAAACTGGAAAGGAAGAAGCTAAGTTAGCTTTCTTTGCAGATAACATGATTCTATACATTAAGTGACCCAAGATCTTCCATCCCAAAACTCTTAAAGTTGATTAACTCCTTCAGTAAAGTAGCAGGATACAAAATCAATGTACAAACATCAGTACCCTTCTTATGCAAAAGACAAAAATACAGAGAAGGAAATAAGTGACATTGTCTGATTTTTAAGAGCATCAAACAATAAATACTTTGGAATAACATTAACCAAGGAGGTTAAAGGCTTTTACAATGAAAACATAAAAACACTCAAGAACAAAATTGAGGAGGACTTAAGAAAATGAAAAGAACTCCCATGCTCCTGGATAGGCAGAATTAACATTGTGAAAATGGCAATCTTACCAAAAGGAATATACAGATTTAATGCAATACCAATAAAAATCCCAACATCTTTCTTCATAGAGATAGAAAAAATGTTCTCAAAATTCATATGGAATGGCAGAAGGCCTCGGATATCCAAGCATATCCTCAGCATAAGAAACACCTCTGCAGGCATCACCATACCTGATCTAAAGCTATACTACAAAGCAATTGTAATAAAAAAAAAAAACATGGTACTGGCATAAAAACAGGATTATAGGCCAATGGAACAGAATCAAGGATCCAGAAATGGTACCAAAAAATACTATAACCTGTAAGATGCACTAAAAGGCTGATCCTTCATCAGGTGCTTAGAGAGAACACCTGAATCACAGGGGCCTGAAGAGGGTAGGATGAAGACTAACCTCAACCTTCTCCTGTTCCTCTCTCTTCTTACTCTTCTCTCTCTCTCTTTCTCCTTCATACCACCTATACTTTTCTTCCTTCTTTTCCCACGGCACTGACCTGTAACTCCCAGTACCAGCATGTGGTCAACATCCACAATGTGCTGTTCATCAGTGAGACCTACAAAGTTTCCCAAAAGAAGACAGATTTCTGTCAGAGTATTTGATGACCCACCAAAGGTTAATGGTAAGACCCTATTATATGATATTGTAATGGAACATGGAGTGATCTGGCTAGAATCTGGAAGAGAGAGTCCCCAAACAGTTAGATTTTCTAGTGCCAGAAGGTACTACATGAGCAACTGGGGGAAAATGACCAACATCTGTCTAAGCAACTTGAGATGTAAACGTCCCAGCAGCAATCAACCTGACGTGATGCTCACACAAATGCAATAGTGGCACACAGCCATGGTGGATTATCAACTGCTGTCGATTTGGCTAAAGGATCCACTCAGTGTAATGGAACCCATACCTGGAACTGGAAAACAAGTCAGAACCATATCCAAAAATGAGTTCACCCTCCAATATCAAGCTCCCACCAATAGTGGGATACAAGAGGGCCTACACCCATTAAATTCACCCTAAAACAATAATGGCTATCCATATACCTTGCACTGACCTCACTCCGTGTTGGAGAATTTGCTTGTCTTTTTCAGATGGACGTAGAACCTAAGGATAGAATCAGCCCATCTCACCTCACCAGGGCACCAGCTGAACCCATAGAATAATTGTGGAAATGAGAAAGAATGCTGCTTTCTCAGCGAACCTGGTATCAGCAGAGGGGTGAAGGAGATAGACACAGAGAACACTCAACCCCTACCAAACCAGAGATCCAGAGACACAGAGACTCCCATGACCTCATCACTGAAATAGACCTCAAATGAACCCAACATGGCTTAGGGAAATTCGTGGAAGAGGGGGGCAGAAAGATTGTTAGAGCCATAAGTTGGGTCATTAGTCACAGAGACATTGCCTCTCTCCCATAACTGATGGCTATCTCCACAATGCAAGACCTACAATCCCCAAGGGGGAGGGCAGGGAGAAGGCTAATGATCATAGTTCTATGCTCATTATATAAGTAACTAATAAAACAAGGCATAAAAAATAAAAAGTTTAAAAAATAATAAAAAAAGAAAATTTTCAACATCCCTAATCATCAGGGAAATGCAAATTAAAGCAACTATGAGATTCCACCTTACCCCAGTAAGGATGGCTAATATTAAAAAAAAAAAAATGAAAACAAATGCTGGTGAGGCTGTGGAGAAATAGGAACAAGCTTTCACTGTTGGTAGGAATATAAAATGGTTCAACCATTATCAAAAACTATATGGAGACTCCTGAAATGTATGACTATAGACCTACCAACAGATCCAGTTATTCCCTTACTGGGCATTTACCCTAAAGGCTCCAAGCCTCAGATCACATAGATTTGCTCAACCATGTTTATAGCTGCTCAATTCATAATATCTAAGGGCTGTAATTAACCCAGATGTCCATCATTAGATGAATGGATAACAAAGATGTGGTATATCTAGTCGCATGGTTTCTTTCATTTGTGGCTCCTAACCTGAATCTGCCTGAGATTCTGCCAAACCTAATAAGTACCCTGAGGACTAGACAATAGGGAAGGTGGGAAGGGGGGAGGGTAAGGGCAGGCAGGAGCTAAAGGGTGGAAGAGACGGTGGGGACACAAATAGGGACCCAAAAGGAAATGGTACTATAAAACCCCATATTCTGAACAATAGGCTAAAACATTGGTCCTTCAGCAGGCCCACAGAGAGAACACCTGAACCACAGGGAACTGGAGAGAACACCATGAAGACCAACCTTAATCTCTTCCTGTTTCTCTCTCTATCTCTCCCTCTCTCTCTCTTCCTCTCCTCTCTATACTCACTTTCTCTTTTATATTAGCTATCTTTTTCTTCCTTCACCTTCTTGGCGCTGACTTATAATTCAAAGTACCAGAACAGGGTTAACTTTCATGATGAGCTGTTGATCCGAGAGACCTACAAGATTTTCCAAAAAGGACAGATTTCTTTCAGAGTTCTTGTTGACCCAACAAAGGTTAATGGTAAGACCCTATTGTAGAAGATAGCATATGTGGGTGAGACAAAACATGGAAAGACCTGATTGCAATCTGGAAGAGGGTCAGTCCCTAGACAGTTAGCTAGTCTAGTGCCACAGGGTGGTATAGAAGCAACTGGGGGAAAATGACTGACATCTGCCCAAACAACTCGCAATCTAAGCTACCCAGAAGGAAACAACCTGATGCAATGCTCAACCAAGTGCAGTAGTGGCACACAGCCATGGTGGGTAACCAACTGCTCTTGATTTGGCTAATAGATCCACTCAGTGGAATGGAACTCATTGCTGGAACTGGGAAACAAGTCAAAACCATGTACAAAAAAATGAGCCCAGTCTCTAAGATCAAGCTCCCACCAAATGTGGGCTAGAAGAGGGCCTACACATATAAAATTCTCTATAAATTAACTATGGCCATTCCATCTATCTAGTACTAACTTCTCTCTCCATTGGAGAATTTGCTTATCTTTTTCAGATGGACAACGAACTTGAAGAGAGGATCAGCCTATCACACCTCCCAGGGACTCAGCTGAAACCATAGAGTAATGCGGGTAAAGGGCAAGAGTACAGCTTTCTTGGTGAACATGACACCAGAAAAAGGCTGAAGGAGATAAATACAGAGATCCAACTCCTATTGAGCCAGATATCCAGAGACACAGAGGCTCCCAAAACCTCACCACTGAAGTAGAACTAAAATGATCCCAACGTGGCTCAGGGAAATTCGTGGAAGAGTGGGCAAAAAGAGTGTTAGAGCCACAACTTGGGTCATTAAGCACAGAGACTTGGCCTATTCCCTATAACTCTTGACTACCCCCACAATGCATGACCCACATTCCCCATTGATGAGGGTCCCTTCGGAGGGGGGAGGACAGGGAGGAGGACAATGGAGTCACCAATATGAATGTAAAATTAGAATAATATAAATTTTAAAAATAAAAAATATTAAAAATAAAAAAATATTGCTGTGGAAAAAATTATTACATAGTAATCCATAAATATGTACAATTTTTATGTTTTTATATGTCAGTTAAATTAATTCCAAGGAAAATCATCATAAACTATTGTACATTAGCTCAATTTTATGAAATACTTGTACTCTATGTTAAGTTTAAAAACACATACTTTATGGCAAAGTAGTTCTATTCCTGGGTATATGCTTTTGTATGATAGAAGAGGCTCATGCTATTCATATTAACATCAAACTGATAGCACCAAGTTACTACAGTTCACAGAGTGATATATTTATTACTAAACAGGATAAATAGGAAGTAATCCACATGTAGAAGCATCATGAAACATCAAAGCATAGCAAGGGGAAGATCTTAAAGCAGCAGGATATAGTGTGTGCATGCATTATACACGTGCCCAACTCTATGGAATGTTCTCCAAGAGTGAACCCTAGCATACACTATGGACTCAGATAATAATAATGTGTCAATGAAAGCTCATCCACTCTAAGAAATATACCACTTCTGTAGTAGGTATTAAAAATAGGTAGGCCAGCCTAAAATTACAGAGTGAGTTCCAGGTCTTCTTGGCTAGAGTGAGACTCTACCTCAAAAAAAAAAGTTGGATTCAGCATGGTAGTGCATCCCTTTAATCCCAGCACTTGGGAGGCAGAGTTATGAGGATTGCTGTGAGTTTGAAGCCAGTCTGGGACTGCAGAGTGAGTCCCAAGTCAGTCTGGGCTAGAATGAGACCTTATCTTGAAAACTGCAAAAAAGAAAAATTAAATAGAGGAGGTTGTTCCTATTTGGGGACACAAGATACATGATAAATCTCTGTAGCTCCTTCTCAGTTTTGCTATGAACCTTAAACTGCTCTAGTATTTAAATCTAAAAATTAAAGATAGACAAAGGAAAAATAAATATATTACATAAGAATGATATTTAGACTGGCACCTGACTTCCCAAAGGCAACAATGAAAACAAAAAGACATCTAAATGACATCTTCAATGTAGTTAGAAAATAACTGTCAACCTAGAGCTGCATATAAGAAAAAAATAACTTCCAGGGATCAGTCATATGTTTGAGAAAAAATTTGTATCCAAAATATATTAAAATATTTTACAAGACAGGTAATCCAATATAAAAATTTGCACAGTAGGTGAATATATATTCCTGCAAAGTAGCTATAAAATGGCTAATAAGTACATGAGAAGTTGTTCAATATCACTGAGTCATTAGCAAAGTACAAATCAAATCCATCATGCTGACTAGGATGGCTATATCAATAATAGTAATAATAACAACAGATACAGAGCAAAGATATGGAGAATTGACACCCCTTTATGTTGCTGGTAGGAAAGCAAAATGTTGCAGCCACCATTACCATCTCCATGGTCACGTCACTAAGAGTTTCTCATCTTAAACAGAATCCAATCCAAATCCTATATGCCTCTGGCTCTAGGCTATATCTTTGGTATCATCTTCTAACATTCACAGTACTCCTGACACACCATCCTCTTGCACACATGAATTGGGAGACATGTATACATTTTAAATATATTTTACCCAAAATTCTCTAATTACATACCATGTGTTCTTTCTGTATAGCAACTAAGCAGAGGTTCTAGTAAGCACTTACATATATTTCCCCCACTCCACCAACTCACATTCAATCCACTCAACTCCATTGTGAAGAAATGTGGTTTTATTTTATTAAATACTCTTCCTCAAGACATCTGAAAGAATCTCAAGAAATATATTCTTAATGAGATTTTGAATGATTACCTGAACTTGAAGGAATAACTCCTTTACTAAAACCAGCTCCCCATTCTTTCTCAGGAAGAAGTATGATCTCTAGATATTAACTGAATGTTTTATGGGCATAAAATGGAAATTGAAGACAGGAGAACCTGATTTAAGTCATGAACTTTCCTCTCAATTAAAATGACATTAAAAAGCAATATAATCCTTCACCTTAGTCTTTGTGTAAATTGATTGCACAATGAGGAAGTTTTCTTCCCAGAAAGCAAGAATAGGGATACTTTTAGCAAAGCACAGCTTGTAATGCACACAGAAAGTTAAAATAATGTGAGAAAAATGAGAAAGGAATGAGAGTAGGGAGCAAAGAAGGTAGCTTGGAAATTTACTTTGCTGTGGAGCCTGAATTTTATTCTTGGTCCCAGCAGAGAATAAATTAGTGCTCTCAACTCTCATATTCCATAACTGCCAAGAAAGTCAGGTCTTGCTGGATGTGGTGGCTCACGCCTTTAATCCCAGCACTCGGGAGGCAGAGGTCGGAGGATCACCGTACGTTCAAGGCCACCCTGAGACTACATAGTTAATTCCAGGTCAGCCTGGACCAGAGTGAGACCCTACCTCACAAAACCAGAAAAAAAAAAAAAGAAAGAAAGTCAGGTCTTGATTGCCCCAGCTCCACATGGCTGCTCATACAAATAATATAACAGCTCCTCAAACCTAGTCTCTGTGCTTAGAAACTTGGGGAGAAAACCTGATTTTAAGCCCCTTCAGTTCTTAAGGCAAGAGTCAAGAAGAGATTCTAAGGCAAAAGTGTTCATTCTATGAGAAGGATCTGAGAGAATGGGGTCCATTTACATTTATCTTTCAGCCTGAAGGTAAGTTCAAACATTCAATTCTGTGGTTACAATGAAATGTTCCCCCATAGACTCATGTTTTGAATAATTAGTCCCTAGCTGGTGGCAATTTTGGAGATGGATCCTAGCTAGAGGAAGTGTGCCATTTGGGGGGCAGACCTTGATGATTATTAGTCAAGCCAACTGGGTGTTCAGTAGCTTATTCCAGCTATTCCCACCTTGAGGCTGATGTATAAAATGATATTATATAAATGATAAATGATGTTAGCTGGTTTCCTATTCTGTCATGCTTTCCCCTCCATGATGAAACTTGCTTTCCAAAATGTAAGCTGAAATAAACTTTCTTCCCACAATCTGCTTCTTGTTGAGTGCTTTGTCTAAGCAATGAGAAAGAACCTAAAACAAAATGGGAAACCAAAGTGGAGTTATTGCTATAATGAACTATGTGGTTTTGTCATGTGGAACTAATTATGTGAGGAATATGGAAGGAATTGAAACTTTGGACTAGAGAAGCCTTGCAATGCTATAAGCAGAGCTTGATGGGCTATTCTGTGAGAGTTTAAAAGGCTTAAATACAGACAGAACTGTGTATGGGGAAGGCTCAGCTTATGAGGTTTCAGAGGGGAAAGAAGGCATTGTTGGGTACTGGGTCAGAAGCTGCAATCTGCCCATATCCTTAGTACTTGATCAAAATTCAATTTAAAAGTACTGGAGCCTGGCATGTTGGCACATACCTTTAGTCCCACCACTTTGGAGGCAAAGGAAGAAGGATTTTTGTGTGAGTTCAAGACCAGCCTTGGACTACAGAGTGAGTTCGAGGCCAGCCTGGGCTAAAGTAAGATACCACCTCAAAATTAAAAAAAAAAAGTAAGTGCTGAGAGATTTCTTAACAGTTAAGGCACTTGCCTTCAAAGCCAAAAGACCCAGGTTCAACTCCCCAGGACCCAAGTAAACCAGATGCACAAGGTGGTACATGCATCTGGAGTTTGTTTACAGTGACTGGAGTCCCTGGAGTGCCCATTCTCTCTATGTATCTGTTTCTCGCTCTCAAATAAATAAAAATAAAATATATTTTTAAAAGTAATGGACAGGTGTGTTTGGCAGAGTAAATGTGAGCAGATTTGGATTATGGGCACACAGATTGCAGTGAATTTAGCTACAATTATTTGATTACCACCGAGACTGGGCCATCTGTTCTTCATTGGAACAACAGGAAAAATGCTGATTCTTTTGAAAGGAGGAAGCCTAAAACAATAATACTTAAGGGATTTCCTTCAAAGTTAGCTTTTATCTACTAGATTTACAAATTTTGCAGCTCAGCTTGTACTGGTTTTGGAAGTATGTCAAATGCAGGAAATATAAGGTCATTGAGTCCAACCATGTCCCAGGACATTGTGATGCTGGCTTGAAGTGGATACCCAGGATTTTAAAAATACCAGGATTAAGGGACATCCACACCAAGGAAAGCTATTCACTCTGTCTCAGGTAAACTTTGCTCAGAAGGTAAGCAGCACAGCTGGAAGGGCCAAAAGTTGCTCAAGTCTTTAGAATCCAGAGAATTTTATCCGTATATTCCAGATGCCAGGCATGGAGCTACAGAATATGTTGTTTCCCCCACTGGGTCTCAATACCTTTCTTTTAGAGTAGAATTTTTTTGTGTGTGTCGTTATCTGTTGTAATATATAACTTGTATTTTTTATTTTTATTTTTGGTTTTTTTGAGGTAGTCTAAGCTGGCCTGAAAGTCACTACGTAGTTTCAGGCTTGCCTAGAACTCACAGTGATACTCCTACCTCTGCCTCCCAAGTACAGGTGTTAAAGGTGTGTGTCACCATGCCCATCTGTAAGTTGTATTTTGATTTTACCAGGCTACAGTTAAGAGACTGTCTTGAGTTTCAGAAGACACTTTGGACATTTTGAGCAGAGTTGAGATTTGTAAAGTCTAAAAGTCTGAAATGCATTTTGCAACATGAGATGTTCAGGAATCTATGATGGCCAGGGACTGAATGTGGTGGTTTGAATCAAATATCTCCCAGAGGCTCATGTGTTCTGAATACTTGATATCCAGCTTGTAGCCATTTGGGAAGTGGAGCCTTGCTGAAGGAAGTGTGTTTCTGGACTTTGAGTTTTATTAGTCCTGCCAACTGGGTATTCAAGATAGCTCGCGCTTGTTGTTCCCACTCTGCTACTGATGTTTTCTGGTTACCTGTTCTGTCATGCTTTCCCACCATGATGAAACTTGCTCTTGAAACTATAAGCTAAAATAAACTCTTTCCTCCAATCAGCTTCCTCTCACCAGGTGTTTGGGCCTAGCAATGAGAAGGTAACTGAAACAGTCTTTTTAAACCTTTTAAGAAGGCATCATGATATTATATTGATACTGTGGTTTCTACTCAATGACAGTAAGGACTGTTGGGTCCTGATTCATGGCCTTCTTACTGATGTGAGGAGTATGTTTGCCCCTAGTAATGTAAAAGTGTTTTCACAGGCAAAGAGTATCTAAAAACCAGCTATTTTACCACAACCACTGACCTTGACAACAATAACAACTGTGCAGGCTTAACATGTACAGGAAATTTATTAATTCTTTAGTGGAACTATCTGATCTTCATTAAAACCTCCATGAGATACATACGGCTATACATGTTATCATCATCCCTATTCTATAGATGAAGAAACTGAGGCATAGATTAATCACTTCTACTCAATTCTTAGGAAGGATAAAAGGGCATCTTGCCCCATTCTTTAAAACTGGCTCTTTCATCTTACATTAAATAAACCCTTTGAACTGAAAATGCCTAATAATTATAGATATTATCTGGAAAGCATAGCACATTATCACCCATCACAATTTTAACATAAATTATTTTTTTCAGATTATATAGCAAAGAGAAAGCCCTAATTGAAGAAGAACTAAGGACTTAAGTTTTAAGAAGAATGAAATGTGCAAGAAGTTTCTTTTAAAAAAATCTTCCTTTTTGGGTTAAGGACTTATATTTTTACACAACTAGACTTTAACATAGTGCTAGTTTCCAAGTAGATTCAAAAGGAAATAATTGCAGACTGGAAGGAAAAGGGGACGAAGGGAGGCAGGGAAGGAAAGAAAGGAAGGGAAAGGAAGAGGCTTAGCCTCTTTCAAAGCAGATGGATTCAATGTAGCCTCAATGGGAAACTGGAGGGCAATGGAGGAATGGGGATCATTCCAAATTTGGGAGAAACAGTTCTCATTGACTATGGAGTGGTGATGGGTGAGTGGGAACATTTGGAAAGAGCCTCCCTTTTTTTATTTAATTTTTTTATTATTTATTTGAAGAGAGACACAGAGAGAGACAGAGAGAGAGAGGGAGAGATGGGCACGCCAGCAGTGTCTCAGCTGCTGCTAACAAAATCCAGATGTGTGCGCCCCCTTGTGGTCAAGTGCGGCATTGCGCCCTTGTGTCACTTTGCATCTGGCTAAACGTGGGACCTGGAGATTGGAACCGCTGCAGATTGGAACCAGTGTTCTTAGGCTTAGGAGGCAGGCGTCTTATCCCCTAAGCCATCTCTCCAGCCCGAGCCTCCCTTTTTTATTAATATGTTGTATTTTTGGACATAATTTACCAATCTCAACAAAACTTTGTTTAAAGTTGGTGCATGAAGAGACAGGGAAAACACACAAGCCAAATATTTCCCATATCACCATTATGCCTTGTGTGTGAACAAACTGCATAAAACAACATTCAATTTCCTCAAAGGTTACTTTTATTTCTCTAGTAATCTGCTCTTCCATGGGTCTGTTAACTTATATTCTAAAAAGATAGGATCCAAATAAGTCTCAGTATACAAGTCCTTCTGCAACAATGGAATGGAAAAAGGATTCAGTTTCCCCCAATCCACCAAGAGTCCATGAGGAATGTCTCAGTGGTATAACACTGATGGCCTCATTTACAGTTTTACCTAAGACTACAAAAGGGTCCATTGTCAATCTTGAGCCAGGGTATACACAGTGTATATCTCTTCATAGTGCACTATCTCATTGTGCCTATGATTACTAGAATTCTAAAGTCCAATGAACTTTCAAAGAAAAAACATAGATAATATGATCCCTCAGGGTTTACCACTGTGCCAAGTTTTGATACTGATTGCTGTGCAATTCAATCAACTCACCTCTCTATGTTTTCAAGGGATGAATCACCAAGTCTGTCTATCTCACAGGACAATGGAGGTGACTGGAAGTATCTTGTGAATGCACCATATAAATGAAGCTCCCCACATCAGTGAAAAGGCACAGCTCTTCCTTTCCCCACACCTGCTGTGTATGGAATATCATCAAAGCAAAAGTTTCTTCTAAGGAATTGAAGCAACTATCCAACCTTGTCTGTTGATAAGTCACTACTTGGGAATATCACTCAGTTGTTCACAGGTAACCCCAGATTTACATGGCCATGTACCTGCCTGGCTCCCAGAAATACAATGTCACCAATGGTGCTGCTCTCCCAGTCTTGAGCCATGAGTCCTTAGATGAGTCTTATGATCAACCTGATGCTCAGTTTTATAATTACAAAATGGGGATAATAATTCTCCCCTTTCTTACCCTATAGGTTTGTAATGTATGGTAAAGGCATGTCAAAACACTGAGGGGGAAGGTTGGGACTACTTATAATACAATCTTCCAGACACAGAATGGCTTAGATATCCATGACCTCACAGTGCCTGGTACTGCCTACACAAGAATCTCATAATAGGAGGTAAAGAGGATGACATCAAAATAAAAGAGAGACTAATTGAGAAGGGGAGAGGATATTATGGCTGGTAAATTTGTGAAGGAAAAATAGGGGAGGGAAGGGCATTATCAGGGTTTATTGTCTATAATTATGGAAATTGTCAATAACAAAAACAAAAAAATGGTTTTATAATTGTACTTTTTTGGCTCTTGCTTTGGAAATATAAGTGTCATGAGAAGGCTAAACAGTTTTATTTACTGATATACAGCCAGGAATTAGAATATTGCTAGGCACATAGAAGGCATTCAATAGATATTCATCAATGAATGAGTAATAAATAAATACAAGAGCTCTACACTGATACCAGTATTATACCTTCAAATGCTCTTGTAAAATCTAATATCTAAAACATAAAGCATCCATTCTCAGTACATGTTCATTTTAACCTTTCAATGTCCATTATATATTAGGGCTCAATTTTCCTCTTAGATACACAAAGGAAACATAACATTAAAAAATTCCCCACACTCCAAGTGACCATTACATCTGAAAATAGGGAGTTCTGCCTTTGATAATTTGTCTGTAGATAGTGAAATTAATTCTTTCAGTTAAAAAATAACATTTAATACAATAATGAGAAGAAGGCAAAGGTAAAAAAATTTAGAAACTGCTAAGGCCTACCTAGGCAGGAATTATGATACTGAGCCTCTTAAGAACAGTTCTCCAAATTCCTTGTCCTGCCTCACACTACCCTGAGAAAATATTTTTTCATTGGGAACTTAGATAATCACCATTCACACTTTTCCTAATGCATAATTTACTAATACCTATCAAACACAAACATTAAAACTGTTCATGTCCTATGCCTTCATTAATTAAATTAAGCATTATGAATATTTTAGTATCCAGCAATAAAAAGTTGATTTTTAGCCTGGAAAGATGGCTCCACAGTTAAGGTGCTTGCTTGCAAAGCCTAAGAACCCAAGTTTGCCTCCCTTAGTACCTATAGGAAGCCAGATACACAAGATGGCACATGAGCCTGGAGTTCATTTGCAGTGGCTAGAGGTTCTGGTGTGCCTATTCTCTTTGTGTCTCATTAATAAAATAAAATCAAAACTTTTTTAAAAAATTGATTCTTACTCAGTCAGAATAATTATCCTACTTACTCTGAGTAAAACTGAAGTTACACTCATTTTGCAAAGTAGGCAATACTTTCCCTAAGTTAAGGGACTATTAAACTTATGGATAAGCTGGTAAGCAGTTGTGGTCATCAGAATTCTAGAGTACTGCATGAGGATCTGATACCCAAATAAACACATCTTGTATCTGCATTTCTTCTTGAAAGTGAATGAGACTATAAACACAGTAGGATGTCACATTATGGTTATGGTACATTGTGTGGCAGAAAGGATGCAGAAAGAATTAAGAACTCTAGTAGTTAGTCCTGATTTCATTTAAAAACAAAGTTTATCCTACATGGGTCTGATCTAATCAGGTAACCCCTTAAAAGAAATTTGAGAAAGTCAATATAAAAGAGAAATTCTGCTACTGAATACCAAGAAGGAAGTTGCCATGGTGGGGAAAGGGGAGAGGACCATGTGGTGATGCATGGCAGGTGGCTTATAGGAGCCAAGATCTTCCCCCACTTGGAAGCCATTCAAAAGTCAGGAACCAGGCTGGGGAGATGGCTTAGTGGTTAAGGCACTTGCCTGCAAAGCCTAAGGACCCAGGTTCAATTCCTCAGTACCCACATACTTCAGATTCACAAGATATCACATGTGTTTGGAGTTTGTTTGCAGTGGCTAGAGGCCCTGGCATACCCACTCTCCCTCTGTCTGTATCTCTCTCAAATTAATTAATTAAATACTTTTTAAAAGTCAGGGACCTTAGTCCTCCATTTGCAAAAAGATGAATTCTGCTAGAATCCTGATGGAATTTGGAAATAGGCCTTTCCCTAGCCAAGCCTCCAAATAAGGACTCATACTTAGACTCGAGAGACTTTCAGATCATACATTCATGTTGCTTCAAGCTCTTGAACATATTGTAACTTTGATAGCAATAAAAATAACTAATACAGAAAGAAACGGGTTTTAGAACAAAGTTATTCACCAGCTGGGGACAGATTTTCAAATCCATTATGTTTCATGCCCTATTCCAGTTCCTTGACTCTAACATCTGTGTCCGTCTTAGATGAATACAAACAGTTTTCACATTTGCCCCTACCTCCTTCTTCAAGCTCATCAGAAGCAAACAGCTGGCAATGAAGATGATAAGCTACATGTCTACAGGACCAAGAAAACCTGCTTCAATCAACTCCAACAAATTTACAGGACCACTTGAGCCAGGGCATCAGACAAGCCTCAAGTCAGGAAGCCTCACATCACACTCCAATGCTGTGCTATTTGCTACAGTGATTTCCCAAGGGGAGAAAGGAAGAATTTACAAGTGCATACAATTGCTGCCAAATCAGCACCCTGCTTACATCTCTGTCACAGCTAATGCTGTCTTTAGCTCTTTTTAGATACCAAGGCTTGTCACCTCTATACACAAATGGAGAAATCATAGAAAGCAAAATAGGTACTTCTTCAAGATAATTCCTGATACCCAGCAAACACTGCACAGGATGCTAAAGCCAGGTTTTCAGCATTGCCATGGCAGACAGTGAAGTTCTTTCCCTCCTCCCTCTGGGTGAGAATACAGACCTCAACAGTGGCTGGAAATAATATAGGAGTTTGCATTCAGGGTTGAGAGTAATAGAGCCTTTCTTGGCTCTGTGTGACCCATAACACAAATTAGTGTTTCAGAAGCTCATGGCCAGACAAAACTTCCGCCTAGTCAGTGGCCTCCAGGTTCCTGTCATGTGAATTTGATGAGTAACATTCACAGACCATAGAGGGTTTTATTGTAGAACTTCTGAGATAGCATTAGTAGAGCTCAAGGAGAAGGGAAGAGGGAGCTCCTAGCCCAAGACGGGGGTAGCAGAAAATGGGAAAGTCCACACAGTGACCCTGATTGGGGTTTTTTATGGGAGCTTAATGGGTGGGGCTGAGTTGGTCAGTCCAACCCCCATCTCAGCTGTCCAAGCCATGCCAGGTTTCCAGGAAAAGGAGTGATCTCATCTTTTAATTATCTCTTCTAGGAAATAAAGAAGTGAGGATGAACCAGATTCCCACCTTATGTTCCAAGTCTCTAGCTAAGGGAGGCTTCAAGGACTCCTTGGGGGGAAGGAGGTAAGAACCAGCTCCCCCTTGCAGACACAAGAATATTCCTTATCTTTAGACACTTTAGTTTACTTCTGGGGGCCCTGCCATCCTTAAACTGACTCACAAGCATAGACTAACATGATAGAAAACCAGCACCTGTAATCAAGTACATTGTACACACCAGCACGGTGTACAGGTGATCCAGACAAATGTTGCTCTTTCTCCTACACTCGGGAGCATTGAGGGGCAGGGTAAATAAGGACATGTTTACCTGGAAAAATGCAGTGGCCTCACAGTTCATCTTGCTTCCAATCTCCATCTTTCAAAACTTCCTATTTCTAAACTTCAAATGTAATTTGAACATGCACATATTCTACTCCTCCATACCAAAGGAAATGCTATTTCAAATTCACCAAGGCTTTCTACACCAAACCCATAGTTTGATCTGGAGGCACAAGGCTCTTCATGATCCCACCTACAAACACTGACCCTTGTATTAACATTATACAATGTTGAACTTGCCTGTCTTGAGACCTTCATGATTGAATGCATCCCTAAGCTAGTAGTCATGTTTTTTCTACTGAATATTCAACCTCTGTCCCTTTTACTGCATTAACCCTGAGGCATTCCCACAGATCATGGCTTTTAGGGCAATTTCCCCTAAAAACTGTGACTCCCCCAGTGTGAGCAGGGTCACACCTAACATGATGCTCACACTATTCCCTGGTTACTGTCATACTCAGTAATGGAACTGCTCAAATGTGGGTCTTTATTTTGTTTTGTTTTTTGAAGTAGAGTCTCACTCTAACCCAGGCTCACTTAGAATTCACTATGTGGTCTCAGGTTGGCCTTGAACTCACAGTGATCCTCCTACCTCTGCCTTCCATGCTGGGATTAAAGACATGTGCCACCATGCCCAGCTGGAAAATATTCTTGAAAATAGCTATCTTTGCATATTTAAACTCTTCCAGGATGAAACCTTAACTCACTTTTTCAACTTCCTTGTTATCATCATCATCAACCTATTTTGTATGGATACATCATGTGTTGGTACCCTCTGTTCCCGAGTCTCTACCCCCATTCAGCTGGGGACTCCTCTCAGTGGGGTTGCAGGTATTCCCCATGTGGTTGTGGGCTATGTTTTGGAGCAGCAGGGGTTTTTGGGGGGGGCATGGAGGGAATGCCTCTGGACATGATGTCTCAACCTGTAGCTCTTACAATCTTTCTGCCCCCTCTTACGCAAAATTCCCTGAGGTGAGGTGGGTGAGTTTTAAGTCTACTTCAGTGGTGAACTCTTAGGAGCCTCTGGATCTCTGCTTTGATAAGTGTTGAGTATCCTCAGCATCTGTCTCCTTCAACCTGGCACCGATTGTCAGGTTCACCTTCGAAGCAGCACTCTTGCTCATCTCCCCAATTCCTCTGTGGTTTCAGCTGGGGCTTGGCTGAAGAGTGAGGGGTAGTTTATCTCCTCCGGTCTTGATACCTTCTGAAAAAGAAGAACAGATTCTCTAATAGAGAGTGAAGTCAGCATAGTTCAAATAGGATAAGCATTATTAATTTAGGGAGAATTTGATGTATGTAATCCCTCCTTTTAGCCAAAGACTAGTGAGAGCTTGACACTGGAGAGCATAATCTTTGCCTCCATAGGATTCTGATCTGGTTCCCAATTCCAGATATGGGTTTCTTTACAGTGAGCAGATCTCTTAGCCAATCAGAAAGCTATTGGTTACTCACCAAGGCTGTGTGCCACCATTACACTGGTGTGTATATCCTGCCAGGGTATTTGCTTCTGAGTAGCTTAGACCTCTGGTTCCTCAGAAGGTTGTTGGACACCTTCCTCCAGTGGCTCATGTAGCACTTTCCAGCACTAGATTGGCTAACTGTGTGGTGACTGACTCTCTTCCAGATTCCAGCCAGGTCTCTCCATGCTGTGTGTTGGGAGCATATGGTGTCTGCAGCAATAGAGTCTTACCTTTTACCTCAGGTGAGTAATCAAGTGCTTTGACAGAAACCTGTCTTGTTTGGGGACCTCACAGTCTCTCTGGTAAATATTCATTGTGGGTGGCAACTGATTTCTGGTACTGGCAGTGACTGCCCAGAGACAGAAAAAAAAAAAAAGACAAATTTAAGGTGAGGCTTCATCCCATCCTCTCCATGGCCCTTCTTTTCAGGTGCACCCCCTTACTCCTGTTGAGGGTTGTATCTTTTAGTCTATCTCCAAGGATAAAGGTTTCTATGGCACCAGTTCATTTTGGGTTCAGTTTTGTGTTGGTATTTCCTCACCCTCCCTTTCCCCTTCCCCTAAACCTTTCCATCCCTATTGTCTGGGCCTTGAGTTGCCTATCAGCTATGTCAGCAACACAAGCTGGTCCAGGTTAGAAACTGCAGATAAGGGAGACCATGGAGCATTTATCTTTCTGTGATTGTGTGAGTTCGCGGAGTATGATCTGTTCCAAGTCCATCCATTTTTCTATAGATTTCATTGTATCATTTTTTTTTCTTTCTGCTGAGTAGAATTCCATTGTGTAAATGTACCACAACTTTGTTATCCATTTCACTTGGGTTGATTCCAATTCTTAGCTATTAAGAATGGAGCAGCTATAAACATGGTTGAACAAACATCTCTGTAGTGAAGCATGGAACATTTTAGAGTAAATGCCCAGTAAGGGAATAACTGGGTCTCTTGGTAGCTCTATATTCATCCTTTTCTGGAATGTCCATATTGATTTCCATAATGGTTGTACAAGTTTACATTCCCACCAACAATGGATGAGGGTTCCTCTTTCCACAGCCTCACTGACATTTGTTTAAGTTTTTTTTAATGATTGCAATCCTTACTGGAGTAAGGTGGAATCTCATATTTGTTTTGATTTGAATTTTCCTAATGGTTAAGGACATTGAACTTCTTATATGACATTTATAAACCTTTGTAGCATCCAGCCAGACTGAGTATTTCCTACACTATTTCCTACATGTTTTAGGTAAGTCTGTTCACACTGTGCCCTCACTTCAGGATCCTACTATCAAGACATTTTCTCAGGAAAGACTTGCACAGATTCCCCATCATGGAATTGTTTCCCCCTCTCCTTACACATGATGCCTGCGCCTTCTGCTCAGTACTTTGGAGGTGCTTGTCTTGCATTGTTTATATGTCTGCCTCGTCAACTGAAATACAAATTCCTTAATGAGAATATATAGTAGTCATAACAGAATCTGAAATAGGTCTCAAATATTTATGCCATTAAATAATGTAGAGGTTACTTTATGCAATATAACTGTATACTTTAATATGATCTTAGGACTCAGGGATATGATAACAATAATAATAATTTTAAACAAAAATATAATACCAACTCGGTATCAACTTCACATTTTGCATCAGTCTCTGGTTTAATTCTTTAATTTTAATTCTTTAATACTTGTGAGCTACTCAATTTAATAGGACTAGCATTAGTATGCTCACCTTATAGATGAGAAAATTGAAAGCTAATTCATAGAATCAAACAGATATCACATAAGTGGGAGATGGAGGATATGGACTCAAGCCTGATACTCTGGGTTTGCACCATGACTAAAGGCTTGTATCATTTCAGCAGCTTCAATGTCTAAAGGGAAGCCCAGCTTTACTTTTGCCTCGAGGTTCTTTTGTGCTTGAAATGAATAAGTTCCACAAAACTTCTTGAGGTCAGAGTCATGTCTATTCTGCCTTCCAGACCACATGTTATCAATAATCAATATATCAATATGTCAAAATATCAGTAGTGAAAGCTTTAGCCACCACAGTTCATAGAAACCTGGGTAATTACCATAACTAGATAATTTCTATAGATATTTGATCCCCAAACAATATTATTTTGGTTGACACATTTCCAAGTCCATGTATCAATGATAAAACAAATGCTTCTGCACTTATAGAAGCAGAGCGATAATTGTGGGCTCTCTACAAGTAAAAGCCAAGGAATTAAATGGAGAGTTGTAAAAGGCAACATGAAAGAGTCCAGCTTAGCCTGATTTTTGTCATGTCCTACTGAGTTATGTGCCTAACACTATGCTAAACACTTTTCTTTCATTATCCTATTTATTCACATAATGGTGTGTGATAAGTATTGTTGCTATATACAACATAGAAATGAAAACACTAACAGAGTACTTAGAAACAAAAATCCTTGGGCCATCCGGCTAAGATTTAGGGAGCAAATCTGTCTATCTTGATAGCTCACACTCAGCCATTCAGACATGCGTCTTCCAATATCTGGCTATCTACGTATACATCTACCCTGACAAGCTGTTGCCCAGCTTCTCTCTGAAGAATATGCTCAGAATTGCTCTCTTTCTGCTTAAGTGCTTAAAACAAAACAAAGAAGGCCCCTCAGGCTCACCAACCCAAATAACGTCTCACTCCAGGGGCCTTCAAATCCCAGAGCTACTTTCCAGGCATCTGGGTGTTTGTCCCAAATCCTGACCTATTTCCAACTTGTATAATTACACTGTCTTTCTAATTGCCCTTGTGTGTTCCACTGGGTGGAACCATCATGCAGCCTGTCCTCAGCCTGAGTGATGTTGCTAGGCAGCCATTAAACAGCTGTTTCTCTCTACCAGAAAGGGTAGATACATATCTAAGGGAATGAAATATTCTTTCAGAGTTTCACAACTTAAAACAAGAAGAAATTGCCTGGGAGTTCTTTAGGGTCAAAGGTTTCAAATTTTGAAGATGGGTACAGTTACTGGCTTAACCCAAAGATCAAACTACTGCCTTGAAAAAAGTATAACTGAATTATAACATGTTTTTAAAAAGCAAATAATTCTTTTGGAGGTGAGATAGACATCCTTTCTGTCTTTCCAGGCTATTTTCACTATTTTCAAATTCTATCTTTTCTTCAAAGCTGTTCTCTCAGTGGAAGGAAGAAGCTTGGGGCAGGAAATAATCATACAAAAAAATAAAACCTCTATTATTTGTGGGCTCTAAATAAAGGCCAGTAGCCTCACACATGAGATTACATACAAAGACTGTTCTAACTAGAATGATCCACATTCATTTCAGATCAGAAACTCACCATGAAAAGATAACCAGTTCTAAATGTCTTTGGATGTACCAATATGATACTAGAACATAACATTTATTGGGCACCATAATCAGACATTCTATGTAAATTGTTTCTTTAATAGCTCATAAAAATCCAATGTAGCAGATACTACCTTTGCTTCCATTTTACAGATGAGCATATAGAATTAAGAAAGGTAAGCTATTTGTTCAGAGTTCCATGAATAATTAGGAACTAGAACTCAAACCCAAGTTTCTTGCTCTGGAATCTAACCTCTTATTTCTATACTATACTGTGCCCATACATTTTTAATAAAATTACATATATTTTTTTTTCTTGGAAAACTTTCAGGGTCTTGCCCAGCACTGAGACTTTTCTCTGCCAGAGAAAGCAGTTCTCAGAACTGAATCACACACTTAACTGGTAATAGGAAACTTTGTGGAGATGAGATTAATAATTAATAATCAATTGGAACAGAAACCCAGTCTAAGCAGAGGGCATGCAAGGACCAGAGAGTTTAACACCGGAGTCTTTTGGCAAGACAATGGGAAAACTCTTGAGATCATCTACTTGAACTGCACCCTTGAACAGATTGCAAGGGGAAAGTGACTTTTTTCAAAGTCTCATTGTTACTTTACTGACAAAAGTATAAAGGTACTCTTCGTGTACTTCACAATGGAAATAGCATTGCTGGTATTATTAGCATGACTTAGTACTAGTAGTACAACTGCTGCGACATCATTATTAAGCTTGTGACATGCATGACTTAAGTTGTTGTGAAGTATATTCTCTACTAAATATTCACTAGTCTATATATTGGTACCACACCTTCATTTATGAAATGATGGTTTACAATACTACAGCATCATTATCCCAGATCCTGGTCACTCCACTGTCACAATAGATAGATACCCTCTAATCCATTCCTTTGCTGAATTCTCTTTGTAGCACTTATCACTATTTAAATGAATTTATTTACTAGACTATTTATTTGGATGTTTTTTACTATCTTCCCTCTGCACTCTAGTCACAATGTAACATAAGATGATGGGGAACATCAGTCATATCTGTCATGGGTTTCACTATACCTCTGAACTTCATGAAAGATGATACTGTTGTCATGAGTTAGTTCAAATACATGAAAAATATTTTCTTTAGAACATATTTGTAACAAAAAGTTGGGGAATGTGTCTACATTTTTATGTCTCATGTTATGATCACTGGCATCATAATTTATTTTATTTATTTATTTATTTATTTATTTATTTATTTAAGAGAAAGAGAGAGAGAGAGAGAATGGGCACACCAGGGCCTTCAGCCACTGCAAATGAATTCCAGACGCATGCACCCCCATGTGCACCTGGCTAACGGGGGTCCTGGAGAATTGAACCTGGGTCCTTTGGCTTTTCAGACAAATGCCTTAACCGCTAAGCCATTCCTCCAGCCCTAGCATCATAATTTTTAATGATGCATCCCTCTCTAAACAGAGGAGAAACTCCTGAGCCATTGTCCCAGTGTGTACTGTGATGAGGATAAATGTAGAGACTCCTCAGTATGTGTTCTTCTTGATACAAAAATTTACCAGCTTGGGTTTCCCTCATGTTTTTGTGGGTAGGCAGAAAAGCCTGGAAAACACAAAGGGGTGATAGGATTGCAGAAAGTGTAGCTAAAAGAAGCACTGTCAAGCAGAAAGACACCAGCAGCCCATGCACACAGCTTGGTCACATGCCTCCCAGAGTGGGCAGGAAGTAGAACCTTCATCTAACATGTGTCTCAGGCAGCCTTGGTGGAAGAGGACCAGCAACTCTACCACAGAACAAGCCACATTCTTGCCATCCATGAGTCCAGTTGGGGGCTCTGGTGAGTCCATCTTATCATGCCTCTAAGACATAGGTCTGTTATGGCCAGGAGTCATCTTGAGAGGGAACCTGTTCTTTAAGACTGAACTACTATGGGGGTCATTGAAGATAAATTCCTAAAATCAAGTGGAAATAAAGCACAACTTACTAGAAGCATTGGGGTAGAACAAAGGCAACTCTCAAAGAAAAGTGTCTAGTTGTGAGTGCTTATATTTAAAAGTCAGAAATATCTCAACTTTTTTTGGAGACAGACACAGAGAGAGAGAGGGAGAGGAAGACAGAGATGGGCATGCCAGCAGCCTCTCAGCTGCTGTGAACGAAATCCAGATGCGTGCGCCCCCTTGTGGTCAAGTGCGGCATTGCCCCCTTGCATCACTTTGCATCTGGCTAAACGTGGGACCTGGAGATTGGAACCAGCATTTTTAGGCTTAGGTGGTAGGTGCCTTAACCGCTAAGTCATCTCTCCAGCCCTCAAACAATTTGTTTTTTGAGAAGGGGTCACATGCAAACCAAACTGGTCTCAAGCTCACTAATTAGCCAAGAATGACTTTATACTTTTGAGTCTTCTGCCTCCACCTCCTGAATGCTGTGATTATAGTCACAAGCCACAAGGTGTGGCTCTCACATAAATACAATATAGTTTTCTTTAATCATAAAAAAATGAAATGTTGACATTTGCAGGTAAATGCTGTAGATCTTTATGGTAAGTGAAATAATCAAAATTCAGAAAGACAAATACTATGTTTTAGCTCGTATGCAGACTAGATTTATATATATGTGCACATGGCATGAATATAGAAGTGGGACCATGTGGATAAAACAGTATAAAAGGACTGAGAGTGGGAACAAGAAAGGATAATAGAGGGAAACAAAGACACAATATTACATGTTTTCTTTCATATGCAGAATCTAGATTCAATGTGTGTGAGTATGCATGTGTTACATGAAAGCTGAAGGTATGAGCATTTGGGAGAAGGAATGAAACCAGTGGTAGAAGGAAGGACAGATGAGGAAGGGATTGGGGGGTAAAGAGGGTGAATGGGCAAAGTATGATGAGACATCTGCATGAAAATGTCACATTGAAATCCAGGGTTTTGTACACAAACAAAACAATCAATTTCAAAGGACAGATTTGTCCTTCTAACTTAAAACCCATTCAAAAGTCCTTCCATATGATTTCAAATTGTACATAGTAGGGAGAAGACAAACATCTCCTACATAAAACTCCAAGAACACAACTTTGTTCATATCACGACGTGAAGATGCAGCCACAGAAACATGAATACTAATATTGTACACCACATGTGCTAGGGAAGTGGATAAATGTGAGACACCCACTATAAAAACTTACCTCCAAGAAAACAGAACAAGTTTGAACACCAGAGCAGGAAGGGCAAGGTAAGAGGGGAGGCATAAAGAGCACGTGCTGCTGCTGGTGCTGCCGGTGGGTGTGGTTGGAGGGCTCTTGCTAAAATGTCTCAGAGTAAATTCCCTGCAACCTTTCTGAGCTAAGACATCTGGCAGTGCAATAGTTTCATAGGGTCTTCAGGCTGAGGGACCCATGCTATGGATCCACTTATGACTCACAATTACGTCACTTCAGTGTCCTGTCACAATCCTGAGTCTTCATTCTAACTTAGCCTTCTAATCCTCTTCTTCTGCTCAAATTATAAGGAAACTGTGCAGATCATATCAGGAAAGTACTTATGGATGGTCCTCCAGGAAATTTCTTGCTCTACATGGAGTTTTATGTGTTTAAAAAAATGAAACAATGTTTATTAGATGGAAAACAAAACTGTGGATGTCTAGATTTTCTTGCACTGTCCCCTGGTGGACAAAGGTCTGGAACAGGGAGAGCTGTCCTCTTTGGACAGGACACCCTCATAGCTTTGTGCCTGTGGTGATTGGCATCATTGTACTTCCATTGGTGTGGGCCTTCTTCATTGTACATAGTCTAGGTTTCAAAGGACATTTAGAAGCATGTATTTAATTTGTTTTTTCAAATCAGTATTTATTGAAAATGGAAAAATCAAAAGATAAATAAAACTATGTATTTCACAATGAATGCAAAATTTATTTGTAAGAGGCAAGATCAATTAGCAGTCAAGGCATCTTTAAAACATGTTTGATTTTTGGTATTTTTAGAAATTACATACTGATTTCTAGAGCAACTACACTAATTTACGCTCCTACCAACAGTTGTAAAAGTTTCCTTTTTTCCTTGTATAAAATTCCATACATTTGTATCATGTACTTTGATACAATTTAGTCCCCCACTACCTTTCCTTATCTGTCTCTGACCCTTAACCTGGTCCCCTTCCTTTTTCCAGATAGTCACCCTTCTACCTTTGTACCTTTTTGTATTAATCTAACTTCCACATACTACAGCAAACATGCAATAGTTTTCTTTCTGAGTCTGACTTATTTCACTTAACATTAGCTATCTAGTTCCATATATTTTCCTGCAAACATAATTTTATTTTTCTTCATGACATAATCAAGCTCCACTGTGTATATGTCTGCCAATAAGTTTTCTTTATTCATTCATCTGCTGATAGAGGTCTACGTTGATCCCATATCTAGACTCACTCTCTATCATCCATCTATCTATCTATCTATCTATCTATCTATCTATCTATCTATCTATCATCTATTCTTTGCCTTGATAGCCTCATTCTTTTGTAATATTTTATTTTTATTTATTTATGCGAGAGAAAGATGTAGGCAGAGAGAGAATGGGTGTGCCAGGGCCTCCAGACACTGCAAATGAACTCCAGACTCATGTGCCACCTTGTGCATCTGATTTACATGGATCCTGGGGAATCAAACCAAGGTCCTTTGGCTTTGCAGGCAAGCACCTTAACTGCTAAGCCATCTATCCAGCCCCTGATATCCTCACTGTTTGGGTGGCTTTCAGGTACCTTCAACCAGAATGCTTAAAGTATTGCCCTGGCATTTTATCTGTCCTCATGCAGATATTTGCAAGAAACAACCTAGTTTGACATTATCTGAAGCAGGATGCCTCTAAGGTGAATTTTGAGCATGTCAGGTAACCTGAATCTTCATCGATCTAAACATTCTCTTAATTGGATTAAAACCCATTAAGCCATTTTCACAAGGTAGAACAGTGTGGGGGGGAGATGTTTAATTTTTAATTCTATTTACATTGATTAAAAAAGATTTTTTACAGGAAAAAGCAAATAACTTGAAATCTACTCTGTCTTAGCGTTAACTTAGTTGGATTATATCACAGGAAAATGGCACAGACTCTCTGTTCTTTATCTTCTTACATTTAGTGTGGGCATCATAATTCTACTCTATTTCTCAGAGCTATTTTGAACATAAATTAGAACATGCAGGCAAAATATCTAGTAAAGTACCTGGTCTGTCATCAGTACTCTATAAAGTTTAATTATAATATGAGGAAGTGGAGTATTTGCCATTCCTGTTATACTCAAAGGATTGTCTCTGGACCTTGTAGAAGGAAAGGGCCTAACAGATAGTAATACTAGCTAGGTCAACAGAACTCACAGCATGTGTGCAACGATTCAGTGTTGGCTTAGGGATTCTGGCCCATGACTGCAATGTTCTTTCCATTAAAGCAGATCCAATTGTGAATTTTGTTTAAAATAGAGAATCAGTGTGGAAAGTTTTCAAGCTAAAAAAGGCAAGCACAGACCTGGCAATTACTGAATGTCTCTACCCTCTGGCCTCATCGAGGAGACATTAGCTGAAAGTGAAATGAGCTCTTAAGTGCTGACGGGTACATCAGGCACCAAGTCTGGACTCCTCAAATGTTGCATTAGCCTCAGGGACAGAACATCCAAGGTTACTTCTTCAAAAGGGAAAGTCTCAAAGTTAAGCTTTTTGCTCATGAATTTTTCCTGCTAGCATCTAGGATGTGTTAAGAACTCTGCATTCATTATCTCTCTGCTTCTTCTCAACATTTGGAAATAGAGGTACAATTATTCCCCATCTCTTCCCATATTCTACAAGTCAATAAACTGATACTTCCAGAAATCAGTTAACATGCAACCTGCGAAGTAACACAGTCAGTTTGGCAGACAATTCAATTAACATTACTGAGTATCCCCAGTGCTAGACACTAAGAAAATCCTGAACAAGGGCTGGAGAGATGGCTTAGAGGTTAAGCATTTGCCTGTGAAACCTAAGGACCCTGGTTCGAGGCTCAATTCCCCAGGACCCATATAAGCCAGATGCATGAGGTGGCGCATACATCTGGAGTTTGTTTGCAGTGGCTGGAGGCCCTGGTGTGCCCATTTTCTCTTTCTCTCTCTCTCCTTCCCTCCCTTTATCCCTCCCTCCCTCTTTCTCTCTATCTGCTGCTAATAAATAAATAAAAATAAAAACCATATTTAAAAAAAGAGAAAATCCTGAATAATAGGAACCCCTACAAGCCAGTAATCTAAGGGGAGACTAGAAAGGGCATACTCCCTCCTGAGCTCATGCACTAAAAACAGCTCTGATTATTGTAAGATATTGGTATGACTATTGTCAGGATTATAGAAAAATGACTGAAAGAACAGGAGCGAAAGCAAACCTAAACTTCAATAGAAAAGGTGATCAAAGGGTAGAACCATAAGCCATCAATACCTACATCCCTGGTGTTTTGTGAAATACTTTCCCAGTTCTATGCTTCATGGAGTATACCTTTCATGGGTGTGGTACAGAATATATGATTCAGTAAATAAGCAATGTCATTACAGGTTTCATGCTAAGAAAAATACAAATCAGAGTTGTGGTATAAGAAGCATCTAGAAGAGGAATAATTTAAACCGTGTGTTCCAGAAAAGCCTCTCTAAACCTGGTGCCCTTAAGATTAAAATGAAGGGAAGTTGAGGCGGTTCCAGTATACAAAGCAGAGAAAGTTAATCCTGCAGAGCTGTTCTGCAGTATGAGGTGTGTAAAGTGAGCCTGCCAAAACCAGGCTGAAACGAGGGGATGGCCAGCTCACCAGGGAAGGGATGAGCTATGGTGCAGCCTCAGAGAATAGCAAGCCAGTAACATTTCACTTTCCAAATGGTAAGAACATATTGTTAGTTCCTCAATAGCAGAG
Source organism: Orientallactaga sibirica (assembly GCA_036365145.1). Classification (NCBI taxonomy): domain Eukaryota; kingdom Metazoa; phylum Chordata; class Mammalia; order Rodentia; family Dipodidae; genus Orientallactaga; species Orientallactaga sibirica. The sequence goes on from JAEOAD010000005.1 coordinate 52,914,233, forward strand.
AGTGCTCACCAATGACCCAGCTCCTGAAGCTAGACTAAGACTAGCTCCTTAACCTGCTTATTCCATCTGGAAGTTTTTAGCCTCTGTTCATTGTTGAAACCTTCCTGCTTCACGCTTTCATATGTAACATGTGTATTTTTCTCTTCAGACTAAATTATAATTCTGTTTAAAGGAAAACCCACAGAAACTACCATGTTGCTTTATATACAGTAGTTACTAAAGGAATAGGTGCTGGAAAATTGCGATATTCAAATCATCAGTCTGTCAGGAGTCCCTTAGGAAAATAACTCTCAGCTTAGACAGGGAGGGGTAAGCCTGGTGGAAAAGGGAGACAACACCCTTCTCTGCTCACTTTTTCAAGTTACTTCAATCACTTTACCTACCTTTAATCTTTGGGCAGAGAGATAGGGACTTCAGAATGTGGCCTCTGGTCACATAGCCTCATGCAAATGCACTCTTGATTTGTCTAGGTTGAATAATTCAAACAAAACACTGTTTTTAAATTGAGCTTCTCAGCTATAATAAGAAAAGGCAATGATAGTTGCCATATTTTTGGACAATGCTAGGCCAGTGTCTCCAGGGCTCAGGAAGCATCTATATCAATTACATGCACTGAGAGAGCAGCAACGAGACATTTGTTAATTGGAACTTTAATGACAAGCTCTTACCAATATCTAATTCAGTGTTTTTGGCAGGAGTAGGGCTCATTTTCTCAAACAAAGAGGATAAATAATAGGCTTTTGGCTTGGAATGTCCTGTCACTCCATGGTAGGAAACAAAATTCCCATTTTTCTCTTGTTTCAACTCAAACTGCCTAGTGACAATATTTTGGGGGTAATACTTCATGCTTTTCTGTATGTTTTAATTTATACATGCTTATGTACCACCTACACATATACATATACATATACATATACATATACATATACATATACATACCATCTCACCTTTTCCCACATTTATTATTGCAATCACAATTTGGCAGGGACAGGACAGCTTCCTAGAAAAGGTAGTGCTTGATCTGAGTCCTAAGAGGTTATTGGGAATTCTAGCAGGACTTGTGTGACATAATAATACAATTTCATTAAACACTGTGACTGCATTCTAGCTAGCTTGTGTGTTTGTGTGTGTGTGTATTGAGTATGAAATATAGTAAGTCTAGGTGAAATGACATAAGAAAGGTAGCAAGAATACTTTATGAGTTCTGGGGAGATGGCTCAGTAGTTAAAAGTACTTGATGTTCAAGCATGATGACTGGCATTTGGATCCTCAGAACCCAAGTAAACCCAGTCACAAGTAGTACACCTGCCTATAATTTCAATCCATATATGGTAATGAGAGCTCCATGGTCAGCTAGTCTAGTATTCACTGTGGCCAAACAAGAGACACCTTGTATCACATACATACAGTGTAATCAGTGCCCAAAAAAGACCTACAACTGTAAACTAACAATAACTGTCATAAAAGCAATAGTAGCCCCTGAATATTAAGCTACTATGTCAGACCCCAAAATGAGCACTTCACATTCATCAGTATGTGTCTTCTTATAAAGCCACCATGGGATTGTTACTCCACTTTGAAGATAATGAAACTCAGATTTCTAGATGCTAAGTCTCTTGCATAAGCATTCATAGTCAATCATGAGCAGGACCAGGAACTTCCCAGATGTCTCTGGAGGACAGTACAATGGGCTCAGAATCAAAGAAAGAGATATCCTGGGAGCCTACCTACTCAAAACCCTTTGTGTAAATTTTTACAAAATTATGAAGGCACCTAATTCCACCTACTCCACAGGCTCTACTAGCCTGGTGCTCCAAAGCCTTCATAGTCTAGCCAAGACAGAACCAAACCACCTTGTCTTTCTTCCCATTCTGATCCTCCGGCACCAGCTCCCAGTCCCTCCTCCCAGTTCTTTAGACAGGGGGAAAAAAGTCAAAAGTGAATCTGAAAAGAAAGATTATTGTTATATTCTGTGAGTGATGGGGAAGTCTGGAAAAAGTACTCACCTAATGGCCCAGCACTATCAACAGCACTTTTCAAGCCACCATAAGGCCCCTTGAAATAAAGAACTAATGGATTCCAAACCAGGATCAGGCTGGCTGTTACTAATGGGGTTCTGCATAATTTAGTGTGATACTGTCAACTATGAAATGTCTCTCACCAACAACCTAAGTTTCTTTTGAACAACCTGAATCTAAAGAAGGAATAGAAGTAAGAGAAGAGGGGAAAATGTCAAAGGCACTAATATCAAAACTGCATTTGAAGAGATTGAATGAAATTGTCTCAAAAATACAAGAACTGGGAGGGAATTAAATAATTACTTTCTGATATATATATATATATATTTACTAAGCTGCTGTGGTGGTGCATGCCTTTAGTCCCAGCACTCGGGAGTCAGAGGTAGGAGGATCGCCATGAGTTCAAGGCCACCTCAAAAAACTAAAATAAATAAATAATTACTAATTAGATAATTACTTTCTGAAATATATATAATAAAATAAGTAGATGTTATTTATGGGTAAATAGCCATTACACCTATGTATTTAGAAGCATGTATCCAATTATATTTTTAATATTTTATTTTTATTTATTTATTTGAAAGAGAGAAAGAGACAGATGGAGAGAGAGAATGGGCATGCCAGGGCTTCTAGCCACTGTAAACAAACTCCAGATGCATGCACCACCTTGTGTATCTGGCTTACATTGATACTAGGGAATCAAACCTGGGTCCTTAAGCTTTGAAGGCAAGAGCCTTAACTACCAACCATCTTCCCAGCCACCCAATTATATTTTTAAAAACCTTTTAAAATTTTTATTCTTTTTAGAGAGGATGTAGGGCCACTTAATTCAATACTGTCATATTTGGGACTTTGAAGATAAATAGTAGATTAAATTTCACACTTATTCCTTAAGTTATGAAAGTTATGAAGCTATGCCAGGTCTCAAGTTTGGCTTGGGAAATAGGAAGTAGTATCACATACATTAGAATAGTGATTCTTATTTGCTGTTTAATAGCTTACTTACATAACTTTGCCTTTCATGTATGCATATGAGGCCTGGTTGTCTTCATTTTTTTTTCAGTAAAGATAGTCTCTTTTACAACAACTTAGTAGAAAGAAAAGAACCCCAGCAAATCATTAAGTTTTATCAAGCCTGAACAACAGTTAATGAACCACTGCACTCTGAATTCCAATAGAAATGGCTTCTCCCCCATGAATGCTTAGTCACAGCTCACACGTTACCGCTGATTCGCTCAGTAGCTCATACTGCTGGACACTGGCTTCCTCTGCCTGGAAGTGTTCAGATGGAAGAATGGACTCCACCACTCACTGTGTGACTCAGTGGACACTTTGATAATCACAAGTACTTCACAGTCCTACTGCACAGCCTGACATTCACATCATGGACATCATTTCATGAAATGAAAAAATCAACAAGCTATAGAAAGTATAGCATTATGCTTATAAGTGGCATCTCGAAGGGAAAACATAGAATGGTCATGGTGGTGGCACTTGTATTTCTAGCACTCAGGAAGCTGAAGCAGGAGAATTTTAGGTTATGGACCAGCCTAGGCTATATAAAAATGAAATTCTGTATCAAAAATCAAATAAAGAGGGAGAAATGCATTAGCTATTTAACTTATACTAAACACACTAGGATCAAAGAGCTATGAACAAAGACTCTGAAGGAATATGACCCAGGATGCTAAGCAAGTTAGAAAAGAAGGAGGTACCTTAAAGAATAGTTTGTATTTTCCTCAAGGGAAAAGGACCATCCTTGAAGGTAATAAACATCCCAGGAAAGTGGAAAGAAGAGGCAGAGAATGACTACAGGAGAGACAAGCAGAGCCTGCACCAGAACTGTGCCCACCTCAGTTTTGTCAAGGAGTGCCTAAGCCAGATATGCCAACAAGGTCCTGTCTATGGATCATTTTTTCCTAGCTACAATATGACCCCTCTGGGTCTGATGCAGACCTTTGTCTATATCAATTTCCCACTGTGAGTGAATCCTGACCACTCCTGCTCTTTATACTTCTGTGATGCTGATAAAATCCCAAGCAGAGGACTAGTATACTAACCATTTCCATCTGTTAGCCAATGGGTCTTTGGCAAACACTGATGGAATCCCAGAAAACCAGGTGCTGTCACAGCAAAGACAGTGACCGAGTATGACTGCATTCACATATGGGAAATTATCTCCCAAATGTTATTGTGAAAGTTGATTTCAGCCTAAAGACATTGATTATCTGATCCATTCCTTTCCCTGGCTTATGACCTGTCTCCTTAAAATCCCTGCTCAGCACTTGTTAGATTGTCGTAGGAAGAAAAAAAGGGGGGAGGGAATCTCTCTTTGGAAAGCAGCTATTTGGACTTCAAACCAGAAGTGAAGATTCTATGGCTGTAATCTACAATGAAATTTAATTCAGTGGTTTGATTCTCTTGGAATTACAGATACAGTCTTCATAGGAGATGAAAGATGCAACCAGTAAATATATAAATTAGTGAAATCCTGAGGGAAATACAGTATCTGAAGAAGCCATGGATCATTTTCTCAAAGAGCAACAGTGTGTCTCAAATCAGCTGTGACTAAAGTGTGGTACACATGTCTCTTCTCACCCAACCTGCCCCATGACAGACCTCTCTAACTGATCATGGCTTCCCTTTCTACTGAGCTTGCATGCAACCTCAAAACCCTCTAAAACCAGCAACAGCCACAATCTTTCAGAGTTTGTATATGACTTGAAATATATTTGCACCTCACCCCATCCCTACTGAAGAGAATCTATGACAGATAATACCAATAACAGCATTATTGGAAGCCGGGTTTAATGGTGCTGAAAGTAAGGCAGCAGGGATTCATAGGGAAACTTCATGAAAATGGGTGAGACTGAAAATTGAACATTTAGTGTAATTTAAAGAGTAAAACCAGGCAAGGGCTAACACTTTCTTCCAAGACCTTCTTGGAATGAGCCTCTTCCTGGCCCTAGTAGGAATCCCTCACCCTGAACATCACCTGCAACTCAGTGCACTCTCCACTGAGAACATGCATAACATCACAGTGACCCCAAGCCTCAGGGTTTCATGAACCACAGGGCTACGATGGCCACATTCCGGTGCTATGTTATCATTATTATTTACTCTGAAGTTTGAATTGACTATTTTGCTTACATTAATTTATTTTAAAACAGAAATACTGGGCTATAGAGATGCCTTAGTGGTTAAGGTGCTTGCCTGCAAAGCCTGAGGACCCAGGTTTTATTCCCCTGTACCCACATAAGCCAGATGCACAAAGTGGTGCATGCATCTGGAGCTCATTTGCAGTGGCTAGAGACCTTGATGTGCCCATTCTCTCCCTCTCTCTCTCTCTCTCTCTCTCTAATAAATAAATAAAATATTTAGAAAAGAAATACTCTATCACTGCTAGTATGAAAAGCAGTTTCATTTGCCTATAGACATTTAAAGAATTGACAGCTTTTAGCCAGGCACAATGACACATGCCTATAGTTCCATCTACTGAAAAGACTGAGTTTGAAGATTTGCTTGAACCCCAGGAGTTGAACACTTTAGTCTATTTTAAAATAAATAACTATTTTGAAAAGTATTTGTTGGGGATGAGAAGATAGCTCAGTGGATAAAGAGCTTTCATGGCAAGCATGCAGACCTGAGTTCAGATCCTCAGTATCTATGTAAAATGCCAGACATGGTGGTGGGTTCTTATAATCCCAGAGCCAGGAAGGCAAAGTCAGGAGGATCACTAGGGTTTACTGGCTAGCTAGCCTAGCTGAATTGGTGAGCTCTAGATTTGGTGAGAGACCCTGTCTCAAAGAACATGGTGGAAAATGATGGAAGAAGACATTTAATGTCAACTTCTGGCCTACACATGCACGTACATATGAACCCTCATACATATGTGCACACACATGCCAAAAATAAATTTAAGTATGTTAGTATGTGTCCCCTAAAATAATTTCATAGGCCTCTATTCATAGATCTCTACTAATCACAACAGCTTTAGTGCTTTGCAGAAGAACAGACCTATTTCTAGGGGGGCCTGGGCAAGTGTGGTGGTTTGATTTAGGTCTCCCCCATAAACTTAGGTGTTCTGAATGCTAGTCTCCCCAGCTGACGGCAATTGGGAATTAACACCTCCTGGAGGCAGTGTATTATTGGGGACAGGCATATGGGAGTTACAGCCAGTGTCCCTTTGGTAGTGTTTGGCACACTCTCCTGTTCCTATTGTCCACCTGATGTTGGCCAGGGGGTGATGTCCACCCTCTGCTCATGCCATTGTTTCCCTGCCATCATGGAGCTTTCCCTTGAGCCTGTAAGCCAAAGTAAACCTTCCCTCCACCCCACAAGCTGCTCTTGGTCAGGTGTGAACCCGACTGCAACAGCAAAATAATGGGAATATGTTTCTTCATCAAACAAGGAATAAGTGATCAATAGGACCCAATATATAGCTTATTCTGAGAGCTGAGTAAATTCCTATAACACATTCAGCAAAATTACAATTGTTCATTGTTTGAGAGATTTATAAGCCATTCTGTTTTATTCTTGATGGAGACATTTGTTCCAGATCAAGTCATTTTATACACCAGAAGGCATCAGGGTAGAATGAAAACAATGTGGTCCAAAGAATCAGACTTATGTGTGATGAAATCAGGCTTCATCAACTTGCTTGATGTATAATCTGGGCAGGTTCCTTCAGTGACTTCTGATTTGCTTCATGTGTGAGTGGAGGAAATAGTCTAAGTGCCCCTGTGGTTGAAGAATGGAAATGAGAAAGGGTTGGCAATTGTCACTGCTTAATTCCTTTTAATATAGTACTTTGTCAAGTTTTTCTTCTGCAATTCTCTGAAAACACAGATAGTAATAAGCATTTGAAAATTGAAAAATCTCAACATTCCAAAAAAAATTAAAAACCTGTGCATTCTCCTTCCCATGTGAGCAAGAAGCAAGAACAAAAGTGTACTAAGAATGAGGAAAGCCTTCAGGAAATGTCAAACCCTGGCCCCTAGGAACATGGCCTCTTGGTGCTGTCCAAATGAGGAATTTCTCTTCTTTAATTAAAATGCAAATTTGATGGTACTCTGAAGAGTCTGTATCTGATAGATCTGGGGAAGACTGCTCCTCCCTGCTGTGGGAAATCAGGATGTGTCTCCACTCCAAAGCCATTGAAGGTCCTGCTTTTTCTATCTTTGAGCCAGCGAAAGCACACAGATCCACTGCCTGACAGGGCCCATGCTCCAGTGCATGCTCTCGCAGTAGCCTTTAACCCAAGGGGCCTCTAGGTGGCTCTTGGAAAACCTCTTTGGCGGGTGGATGCAGCAGCCCTCTCTCCATTTATTCCTTCACCTTTCAGTTTAGCACTCCCTCTCCAGCAGTAACTTCACCACAGCTTTGCTGAAGTGCATTCATGCTTCTAGAAATGGTCTTGAGACCCATAACTCATTTCACAGAGGCTGCCAAGGAGCTGTCAGACAGTGGTTCTTATAGCCATGGGTCAGATTTAAAGCTGTGACCTCAAGGAAATGCACAAGCTCCACATCCCATTACAAGTAGCTTGAGCTAGACACCAGTCCCCATGGAGTCCATCAGCTTTGTTTTGGCTGCCTGGTCAAAGCTGTTGTTTACACTGAGAGAAGGAAAGTTACAGTGTGTTTTCCCTACTCAGCAAACACTCATCCATTTACTTTAACAATTAAGAATTTTAGGTCTACATCCCTAAAAACAAAAGCAGAAGTCAACCTGAGAAAACATCAACGGCCTGGAAGAGCAGCTAGGTTTCAACTTGAGTATTTCCACTTATTTACAATCAATTGGTACTGGCTATCTGGAACTCTGAGTTGAGAATGCTAAGTTGGAAAAGAGAGCAGCCAACCAGCAATATCTACCTTAGATGCAACACTGCAAAACTCCATCAATTATGCCAGATATTTATCGACCTTAGATAATAAATATTGCATTGCCCTCATGAACTGTAGCCATAAACTCCAAGTTAACTTTCCTGCCTTAAGAGTCCACAGTGAAATTTACTCCTCACTGTTCACCAGAGTCAGGCAACCCACATGCACACTTAACCACATCACTTCTCCTGCGACTAAGATTGTCCATGGTCCTTAGCCCAGTGTGCAGGACCCCATATGATTGTGTTCCACCTCGTTTCACCAACCACTTTTCTTATTCCGTCCCACCACAAAATTCCCATCCTTGTCTACCCTAAATTTCTCACGTTCCCTGAAATGTCCCTCCTTTTCTAATATGTTAGTTTTTCTATCTGAAATGGCTTTTCCTTACTCCTCTTGTATATATCCTTCAATTTTATATATCTTTCAATACTCAACTCAAATTCCTGTCCATCCTACATACCCAAGAGCTCTTATTCAATATATTACTATTATGGTACTTTCTATATTACAGTATAATTAATAAGGACCCTGTAATTGAAAAGAATGGAAACCAATTTAACTGGAAGAAGAAAAAGGAAAATACTAGTTTAAAAAGGGAACATACTATTTACTGCAGGTTAATGAGAAGGTTGGAGACAGTCTCCAGGCATGATTAGATCAAGGTATTCAGATTATGCCATCCCACTTGGCTCTTTAATCTTTAAGTTGTTCTTTTACTACCTTCCAAGCAGCTATTAGCACTTGGAACCTCTCTATCCATAGGTATGATGCATACAGGTAGTTTTCTTTCCTAGAAGTTGTAGGAGAAAGTCCAGAATTGAGTCTTAATGGTCTATCTTAGGCCATTTGCACATCTTTGACCAATTATTATGGTTAAGAGGATAAGAAAGAGAGATGTGCTATCTTTTGTCAAATGGTTAAAGAGATGGAGTAACTCAATTCTAGAAGACCACTATTCTGTGGGAAGTCCCCCTTCATGTGTCAGCCATCCTTGAGACCAAGAGAATCAGCAAAAATAATTCTTGAGAGCAAAGCTTCTATTTCAGCATCTGGTCCTAAATTGTCCCTTCCTTTACCTTAGAAACTGCATCATTTCTATATTTTATTAGCCAATAGCATAAGATTGTGAGGCCAAATATATATGTATATATATCTCGTCTCAATCCATCTGTATGGAGGGTTCTTGAGACCTTTTAAGTTTAGAAAATTGCTACACAACACTGGTCAGAGTCTGTCCCCCAACAATTGTTTACTGCTTCTAGAACTTTGGAGTGGTCATGTGATCTTCTTAAAAAACTTTACTGATGACTTCATAATTATAAACAATATAACATGATTATAATCCCTTCCCACAACCCTCCCTTTTGGGGTCAGATTCAACTCCTGATAAATCAGCTCAACCCAAACAATATGTGCTGACAGTATAGGCTTGATGCACTGAAGGAAGACTTATGTGGGTCTTTCCACAAAATTTCAGAATTTATTCCAGGTAGAGAAAATATAACAAATAACATAAACACACACACACACACACACACACACACACACGACACAAATTTCCAGCCTGAATTTCTACTTTCCCAAACAAAATGAGCCTGTCTTACTGTTCATAGAATGCAATAGCAGTCTTCAAGAACAGGTGACAGTGCTTTTCTTGGGCCCTGTGGGAGTATAAGGAAGCTACACATAATCCCTTGGGCACATGGCTATTAATTGTGTTTACTGAATATTTCCACATCCTGTGAAGCAAATTTATGAGTCTGGTGAAGCTTGCAGAAGCAAGCATTTCTTGTGTCCTTCTTGACAAGACAAGATAATATATATGAAATACTCTATATGTATTGTTTACTTGCTAATGAAATTCATTCCAGTTTTTAGGTTTATTTATAGCACACAAATTCAGAACCAATGCAGTCATTAAAGAATGGCTCATATGTGACCAACTTAAAATTTTAAAATCTCTTATAGTAGAGACAAAAGAGTTAAAATGAGTCATAAAAGACAGGCTTTTACTAAGGGGAAAAGACTAAAAGAGACTGAGAAATGTCTAGTGAATACAGATATAAACATTCTACTTTGACTTTTATTTGAAATTATATTTGATTTTGAAGTCTCAATATGCAAAATAAAACCATAGTGAATCATAGTTAATACTTGAAATGTCTAAGGAACTTGCATAAATGTTAAGCCTTTGAGCAAATACCTTTATTGGGCTTTTTTCCTTTTGCCTCTGTAATTCAAAAAAATGCCCCATTCTGTGCTTGTTATGGCAGGAAGCATACTAGTTTTGTCGTTTTCAAGACCTATGTTCAAGAACCAGGACTATCAATGTAGTGGAAGAGGTCGAATGGAGGGGTGATGGAATATACATGTCATAAAAGCAGAAGTGAGAATTATTTTGGAAGAAGAGGGGGACCAGTAAGAGAGGAGAGGGAGGGTTGGAGAGGGAGGTTGGAGAGGTGAGGGAATATGAACAAAGTATAATGATATATATGTATGAGAAAAGTTTGAAAGAAAATATTCTGTGATCTTTGAACTAGAAAATATTAAGTACTTGCTCCCTCTGCCCTGTGCCAAAAGACCTACATTCAAACTTTAGCCTGAAACCAAATGATCTCTGAATAAATTTGAGTTCTGTTTTGCTGGAGAGAATTCCTGCCTGGTACTGAAAACCTAATCAAAAGCCTGTGGATGGGAAGATTATAAGCCCTACTACTGTTTGGCTAACTGGACACATTGTGCCCACTAAATTGGTCTGTAAATGCTAATGCCTATATATTAATACTATCTCACTTTAGAGAAGCTTCTCTTTCTAGATGGTGGTGGCCACTGGAGAGACTCAAAGTGCTGAGAAGAAATGACAGTGGTGTGTTCAGCACTGACCCATCTCTATTCCACTCTACAGGGCTCAGGGATCATTGCAAGAGAGAATGTAAGAGCCAAGGGATAGGGTGGAGTGCTTTGGAATATTGTCTTGCAAACCTCACAGTGACTGACAATATCTATACAAGACTTGCATGATAGAAGGCCAAAAAAGAAAAAGAAAAAATGATGAAATCACAATAGAAGAGGACTAGTTGGAAAGAAAGGGTTCGATGAATGGGGTGTAGGGACAGGGAATGGGAGGGAAAGAGTGTGGTGGGAAGGGATTATGATCAGAGTACATTGTATGAATGGATGGTGGTTGTCAAAAGTTTTTTAATTAACAAAAATTTAATGAAATATCAAAACAAAATTAGGGGGGGCTGGATAAATAGCTTAGTGGTTAACCACTTGCCTGTGGAGCCCAAGGATTCCAGTTCAAGGCTCAATTACCCAGTACCCATGTAAGCCAGATGCACAAAGTGGCACATGCATATGGAGTTCATTTGCAGTGGCTGGAGGCCTTCGTGCACCCATTCTCTCTCTATCTGCCTCTTTCTATCTGTCACTCCCAAATAAATAAATAAATAAACAAAAAAATTAGCCTGAAATATTTTGGCTCTATTTTCAAGAATAAGCCACTTATTCAAAAGTATTTGTATTTCCATTATAAAACACGCACTAGAAATATAGCAATATAGCAACACACATTCAACATTTACATTGTACCAGAATGTTTCTGAATGATTTATCCCCACAATAACCCTTTGATATTGGCACTAATATATTATACAGGTGAGGACAGGTAAAAGCATGAATATGTTATATGTCTGAGCACACTATACCATTATACATCTGAACTCAAGTGAAAATATTATATTACACAGGTGAGGACAGCAAGGCACAAGTAGTCAGGAACTTGCTTAGGACTGCACCTCAGTCAGTAACAAAACCACTGGGGGCACAAGCCCCCAGCACTGCTGTCATGCTTGGGATTACAGGGTACTGTTTCCTACAATGCATTACTGCTTTTCCAGAAAGTGGCTTGGCAGTGTGGCAAGCTACACTCAGACTTCATTTCTACTAGTTTGTAACTCGTGACAGGCAGGTTATTTCATCCCTCTCATTCTAGATCTGTATCTGCTGCCCAAAAGTAATAACATATAAACCATGTGCTACACTCAAACTGTTCTGGGAAACCTTTGCCCTGGGGGAGACAAGAACACATGTTTTCACCCCCCCACAGGGCTCAGATGGCACACCAAATATAATTCCACCAATACTAGTTCAGTGAACCAGTGAGTTTATTGGGGTCAGTTACCAAGCATGGAAAGAGGTTATCTGTAGAAACCACCTTGATTGAGCTCATTGTTCTTGATCTTTTACCCTCTATGTACTCCATCTTCCAATGTGGTCATAAGACCTCATGCATTATTATACACAGCCTGCACAGGGGCACCTGAGAGCTCAGGTCAGGGTTTGATGACCCTCCCCATCCCTTCTCTTGCGAGTTGCCCCAGCTGCTTTTGATAAAGCTGTCAGCAGTTGTTCACTGCTTTCAAGGTGGAAGAATCTTGCCATACAACACAAACAGAAGCTTGTTTCTACAGGCACATGCATGTGGTAGCACATGGAATAGTCTAACCCCATTCACTGAATGGATGTGACTTTAGGGGAATGTTCCAAAGAAAGCCCAGTCCTAGAGATCAGCCAGTGAATTCAAGTAAAAACCACCAACAGCAACAAAACTACTTCAGCCTGATGCTGAAAAGTAAGTTTGGGTTTTAAATTCATTTGGGGAGTGTCAGCTTAGCTTGTGACAGTAGCCTAATATTAGTATTTGGGTAAAGAAGTAGGCTATTGATGTACACCTTCAAAAAATATCAAAAATGTTTAATTTAGAGTTTCTGTGTGATGTAAGCTTTCCCAAAATGATCTTTATGTAGTGATTATCACATGTGGGAAATCCTTCAACAAAAGGGAAGGAGGCCACAGCCAAGGGAAAAAATATGGCTTCAGTAATTAACCAGCTGGTATATTCTGATGGCCTAAGCATGGTACAACCAATCTAACTCATTTTTTAAATGATTTCCAAGATGACAAAAAAAATGATATCCAGAAAGCCCAAGGAATAATTACATGTGTGAACAAAACCTTCAAAAATCAAGATAAATCTAGGTATAAAAAGAAAAACAGGCTATTTGTTTCCAAATAGTTGGCTAGTGTATGGCCCACAGACATGGAGCCTTATATAATGAGAGTCTATACTCACTGACTCTGGTAAAAAGCCTGAAATCCATCTCCATAGTGACAACATACTGAAAACCCACTTGCTTGGTGCTGAAGTAAGCATATAGGATTATACTGTACAAAATATCTTAACAACTATATTTGAGGACAGCAAGGATAACTAGCATTTACAACATAAATAAGAAAAGACCAAAATCAACTATCCTAAACCTACATGTCTGTTTTAGTAGTCTCAACATTCTCACCTGCAAACAGGGAGAAACGTAAGTTCAAATTAAGGACTTTATTATCCCGTGTAACAGGAAGTCAGAGGCAGTGAGGGCCCTGCATATGATTGATTTTGTTAACTGAGAGCTTAATGGTACTGTTAAGGTCTGGTCCAAAATTCTCGATTTCTCAGCTCTACCAATCACAGGACACTTCCTGCCTCATATGGAGATTCATTTCCTGTGGATTTTTCTTAGGAGAAACTACTCAGAAACACAAAAATTCCTGTACATTCCTGCTTCCTTTCATTCCTTATTGGCTAGAAATATGTCACATATGCATTCCTGAATCAATGATTCAGAAAACTTATAGAGTGATCTTTAAACTGTTTTAGCCTTTTTCCCTCTTTCTTCTCATCTTCTATCTATCTCTGTGGTGTTCAGATCTTGGATAAGCCTTCATTAGCTAAGCCTTCATTTCCTCAGAGAAGCTTCTCCTGACTCTATCCTCCAGTATGGTCAAGTCTTCTTCCTCTCATCCCCACCTCCAGAGCATCACAGTTTCATTTCTCACTTATGTGGCAGGTTAGTTGACTAAGTGCATCTCACATGTTAGCCTGAAACCCATAAAGGCATCCATCTCTGTATGCTACTAGGTGTTTCTGGTTTCTAGCACTCTGCTGCTTAGCATATGGAAAACACTCAGGAAATACTGGTTGACTTAAATTAGATAAATCAGCATTCCCTCTCCTAACTTCTTCAGTACTAATTTTCTTCTTCATTTCCAATTCTGCCTAAGCAGAATCTAACCTTGACCCCAACTTCCTTCTCTCTGACTGAGTCTTTGGCTCTCTCCCTCCTTGCCTCCCTTTGTCTTCTTACAGTACAAACTCTGAGAAGATGGACTCTTCTTCAAGATCTTCATGAGCCACGTATATCATGAGCTGATCTCAGGGGTTGGAGCTAGAAAGCCACCAAATTTAACCTTAAAATACACTGCAAATAATAAGTAAATAAATTAGCAATACAGTGTATAATCAATAGCCTAAGGTCTGTAATATATGATTGTGGGAATATATTAAACACTTTCCAACAAAGTTGGTTACGTAACTACTCTAGGAACCGGTTGTTTCAGCAGTAAGTCAGGATAATTATACTAATCTCACAAGATTGTTGTAGACATTCAATAAGCTAATTCATGCAAAACTTTGAGACCAAAAATGGAAACTATTATTAACAAACCACATTCCTAGAATGAGAGAAATGATCTTCTCCTTAGTTGCCTTTGAAAGTTGCCAAACTTTTAAATAAAGTAACAAAATGACTACAAGGTAAAAGGGGTTAAGAATGATTGCTTTCCAGAATCCAGCCAGTAGATATAGTTAATGTGCATAGTTGAAAAGGCAAAGTGGTGGCTTTTTGAACCTAGTTGGTCTGCATTTTGCACAAAGCTCCCACAATAATTTTAGATCCAACAGAGTTCTGAAATCTAGGTCAATTCTTCTGTTAATAAGAATCTATGCCTGGATTATATTCCCATATTAAAACCTTTACTAGACTTCTGGTTAAGATAGCAGAGTAGGAACCATGCCAAAACAGCCTAGGGGAGAAAAAAAAAAAAAAAAAAAAAAAAAAAAAAACAGCAAAATACACTCTTCTACTAAAAAGTGAGGTATATAGGTATATAGTAAATTATCAAATAGAGCAGAGAAGTAGGAGAGATTCAGGGTGTCTGGAGCCTACAGAAGCAGGCAGAAGCAGCTCCAGCAGTGGCAGTGAGTTCCATGCCACCATAGCCACCAGGCTCAGCCAGAGCCACAGGATTTTGAAGCCAGGGGATTCTCCACTCACATCAGCCTCCTCACAAACTCAAGAAATGTGGAAGGAAGACGGCAGAGACCAACAGAGCAGCTTGTGAGAAAGAGGATAGTGTGGACCAGCAGGAGGACTTCAGCCTCCATCCATAGCCTCCCATCCCCCACCACCAGCACAAGTGCCAGCAAGCACCAGAGACCTGGGGAAGGGAGCTCACCTACACAGCACCCGACATGATCCAACCAGCCTTTCTGAGCCCACGGAACAACAAAGAGGGACCCAGGCAACTGTGCAGCATAGCTAAGATCAAAGCCATCCCAAAAGGTAACTGTGATTACACCAGGTCAGTACCCGCCAAATAAGCCTGGTATATAGGCTTGCATCAGAAGGGCTAATTGCACCATCCATGTCAGGGTAAATTATATGTTAAATCTGATGGATGGTTGGATTTGACATTCTTAAATAAGCTATATTTTGGGCTGCTCATTTGTTGCTTCCTGATTTATAGTGCCTTAGTTTCCTCTTCTGCCATTCATTGGGGAAGGGTCTCACTTGGTCAAAGCTGACCTTGAAACACTCTACAGACCAGAAATCTTAGCCTCCCAGTTGACAGGATTAAGAGTGTGGGCAACACACATCCTTAGGGACTGTGACTTTGTTAGAGGATCTGTTTGTCATAATACCTACTTTTGCATAAACACTGTGCTCTTTTTCATTGAATGTGTACATTGTTTAGTTTTTAGAATTTGTCTGTATTCTGTACCATTCAGCTTACTTGAATACTCTCAGAGCAGGCAAACCCAACTCCTAGGGTCACTATTCTGGTTACTCTGAGAGTCTTAAGAGCCACACCTAGCATCTTAAGCTCCTACCCTGATAATATCAAGCCAGGCATGGTGGCGCACACCTTTAATCCCAGCACTCGGGAGGCAGAGGTAGGAGGATTGCCATGAGTTCAAGGCTACCCTGAGACTACATAGTTAATTCCAGGTTAGCCTGGACCAGAGTGAGACCCTACTCGAAAAAACCAAATATATATATATATATATATATATATATATATATATATATATATATATATATATACTCAGATTGATTGATATACCTAATATTTCTGCAGATAGTTAGAAAACCCAAGCATTAAATTAATCCAAGATGCAAACATCTCTACATTATAATACAAGAAACACAAAAAATCAAGACAATATAAATCCAACAAAAAGTATAAATGCATCAGAAATGACCTTCAGTGAGAATGATTTAGAGGAAATGCCAGAGAAATATTTCAAAGAATGATTATAACTATGTTGAAAGAACTCAAAGAGGAAATCAAAGGAATCAAAGAACACACAGGAAACCAACTTAATGAAATAAGGAGGTCAATACTAGACATGAATAAGGAAATAGAAATAATAAAGAAAAACCAGTCAGAAATACTAGCAATGAAGAATGCAGTCAGTAAAATAAAAAACTCTGTAGAAATCTCTCCAGTAGAATGGATGAAGGAGAGAACAAAATATCTAAACTAGAAGACCAGGAGGCAGATCTATTACAGTCCAACAAAGAGAAAGACAAACTAATTAGAAGGTATGCATGTGAATTTCAAGATACTTGGGACACTATGTAAAGATCAAACATAAGAATTCAGGGTATAGTAGAAGAAGAAGAATTTCACTCCAAAGGCATAGTAGGTGTTTTCAACAAAATCATACAATAAAACTTCCTGCAAATTGGGAAAGAGATGCCAATGCAGATATAGGAAGCCTTTAGACACCAAATGGACAAAACCTACAAAGAACCTCTTCTTGCCATATTATAATTAAACTACCAAACATATAAAGCAGCTAGAGAGAAAAAGCAAGTCAGCTACAAAGTCAAGCCCATCAGAATCACAGCAGATTACTCAACACAAACTTTAAAAGCCAGCAGGGCTTGGAGTGATGCATTCCAAGTTCTGAAAGATAACAACTGTCAACCAAGGTTATTTTATCCTGCAAAACTATCCATTGAAATAGATGGAGAAATAAGGACATTCCAAAACAAAAGCAGGCTAAAAGAATATTTGAAAACAAAACCAGCTCTACAGAAAATATTTGAAAGGATCCTCCATGTTGAAGAGAAAGAAAATCACACATATAAGGAACCTGGAAAAAAACAAACCATACTCCAAAACTAGTTAATACAAGAGAGCAAAGATAAAACCAGAAGACCTACAAAATAAGAAAAATGGCAAAAATAAACAGACACCTTTCAAAAATAACTCTTAATATCAATGGCCTGAATGCCCCAACCAAAAGACATAGGTTGGCAGACTGAGTGTAAAAACAGGATCCTTCAATTTGTTGCCTCCAAGAAAAACTCACCTTTCTACAAAGGATGGAAACTATCTTGGGATGAAAGGTTGGAAAATGGTGTTTCAAGCAAACAGGCCTAGAAAACAAGCAGGGGGCGCTATCCTAATATCTGACAGGGTAGACTTCAGACCAACATTAGTTAGGAAATATAAGGAAGGTCACTTTATATGGATAAAACAACACTCCAACAGCAGGACATTACAATCCTAAACATATATGTACCTAACATAAGGGCTCCCAATTTCATCAAACAAATGCTATTAGAACTAAGGTCACTGATAACACCAAACACACTTGTAGTGGGTGACTTCAACACCCCACTCTCACCAATTGACAGATCATCCTGGCAAAAAATAAACAGAGATGCCTCTGGATTAAATGAGGTCATAGAACAAATGGACCTCACAGATATATACAGGACATTTCATCCAAACGCTGAAGAATACACATTCTTTTTAACAGCACATGGAACATTCTCTAAAATAGACCATATATTAGGACACAAAGCAAATATTAACCAATATAAGAAAATTGAAATAATTTCTTCTACTCTATCTGATCACAATGGGATCAAACTACAAATCAATAACAAGAAAAGCTATAGAGCATACACAAAATCATGGAAACTAAACAAAACACTACTAAATGATGAATGGGTCAATGAAGAAATCAAGAAGGAAATCAAAACATTCATGGAGTCAAATGATAATGAGAACACAACATACCAAAACCTTTTGAGACACAATGAAGGCAGTCCTAAGAGGGAAATTTATAACTTTAAGTGCCTATCTTAAGGAATTAGAAAGGTCACAGGTAAACAACTTAATGTTCTACCTTAAGGCCTTGGAAAAAGAAGAACAAGGCAAACCAAAAATCAGTAGATGGGAAGAAATAATAAAGATTAGGTCAGAAATTAATAAAATAGAAAAAAAAATCCAAAGAATCAATGAAACAAAGAGTTAGTTCTTTGAAAGGATAAAAAAGATTGATAAACCCTTAACAAATCAGACCAAAAGAAAGAGAGAATAGACACAAATTAATAAAATCAGAGATGAAAAAGGCACCATTACAACAGATACCAGAGAAATTTAAAAAATCATAGAGACATGCTATAAGAACATATATTCCACTAAGTTTGAAAATCTGAAAGAAATGGATGATTTCCTTGATTTATATGACCTACTTACATTAAATCAAGATGGGATTTAATGTCTTAAATAGACCTATAACAAGTATGGAGATCCAAGCAGTTATAAAAAAATCTCCCAACTAAAAAAAGTCCAGGCCTGGGTGAATTCACTGCTGAATTTTACCAGCCCTTCATCAAAGAACTAACACCAATGCTTCTTAAACTTTTCCACCAAATAGAAGAGGAAGGAACCCTTCCAAACTCCTTCTATGAAGCCAGCACCACCCTGATCCCAAAACTAGACAAAGATAGAACAAAAAAGGAAAATTACAAACCAATCTCCCTCATGAACATAGATGCAAAAATTCTCAATAAAATATTAGCAAACAGAATATACGAATATATTAGAAAGATCATTCACCCCGACCAAGTAGGCTTTATCCCAGAGATGAAGGATGGTTCAATATATGCAAATCCATAAATGTAATACATTATATAAATGCACTGAAGGACAAAAATCACGTGATCATCTCATTAGATACAGAAAAAGCATTTGACAAAATCCAACATCCCTTCATGATAAAAGTCCTAGAAAGACTGGGAATAGAAGGAATATATCTCAACATAATAAAGGCTATTTATGACAAACCCACATTCAACATAATACTAAATGGAGAAAAACTTGAAGCTTTTCCACTAAAATCAGACACAAGGCAAGGGTGTCCACTGTCCCAACTTTTATTTGATATAGTACTGGAAGTCTTAGCCATAGCAATAAGGCAATAAAAGGGATACAAATTGGAAAGGAAGAGATCAAGTTATCATTATTTGAATATGATATGATTCTCTACATAAAGGACTCTAAAGACTCTACCAGAAAACTGTTAGAGTTGATAAACACCTATAGCCATGTAGCAGGATACAAAATAAACACACAGAAATCAGTAGCCTTTTATATGCTAAAAACAAACACACAGAGGATGAAATCAGAGAATCACTCCCATTCACAATTGCATCAAAAAAAAATAAAATAAAATAAAGTACCTTGGGATAAACCTAACCAAGGAAGTGAAGGATCTCTACAAGGAGAACTTTAAAACACTTAAGCGAGAAATTGCAGAAGACACTAGGAAATGGGAAAAAAATCCCTTGTTTTTGGATTAGAAGAATCAATATTGTGAAAATGTCAATCCTACCAAAAGCAATCTACACATTTAATTCAATCCCCATTAAAACTCCTATGGCATTCTTCACAGAAATAGAAAAAAACAATCCAAAAATTCATTTGGAAGCACAAAAAACCTCAGATATCTAAAACAAATTTGAGCAACAAAAATAAGGCTGATGGTAGCACCATACTTGATTTTAACCTATATTACAGAGCCATAGCAACATGATACTGGCACAAAAACAGACATATAGATCAATGGAACAGAATAGAGGACCCTGATATAAGTCAGAGTAGCTATAGCCACCTGATCTTTGACAAAAATGCCAATAATACTCATTGGATAAAAGACAGCCTCTTCAGCAAATGGTGCTGGGAAAACTGGATATGTATCTGTAGAAGGATGAAAATAGATCCTTATCTCTCTCCACACACAAGAATCAAATCCAAATGGATCAAAGACCTTAATATCAGACCTGAACCTCTGAAACTGCTAGAGGAAAAAGTAGGGGAAACCCTTCAACATATTGGTCTTGGCAAAGACTTTCTGAATATAACCCCAATTGTTCAGGAAATAAAACCACAGACCAACCGCTGGGATCTCATGAAATTACAAAGCTTTTGTACAGCTAAGGACACTGTGAATAGAGCAAAGAGGCAACCTACAGAATTGGAGATAATCTTTGCCAGCTATACATCTGACAGAGAGTTAATATCTAGGATATACAAAGAACTCAAAAAATTAAATAATAAGAAATCAAACAACCCAATTAAAAATGGACTATGGAACTAAATAGAGAGTTCTCAGAAGAAGAAATACAGATGGCATATAAACATCTAAAAAAATGTTCTACATCCCTAGTCATCAGGGAAATGCAGATTAAAACTATATTGAGATTCCATCTCACTCCTGTCAGATTGGCTACCATCATGAAAACAAATGACTATAAATGCTGGTGAGGATGTAGAAAAAGAGGAACCTTTCTACACTGTTGGTGGGAATGCAATCTGGTCCAGCCATTGTGGAAATCAGTTTGGAGGTTCCTGAAACAGCTAAATATAGATCTACTGAAGAACCAAAAAAAAAAAAAAAAAAAAAAAAAAAAAAAAAAAGAAAGAAAGAAAGAAAGAAAGAAAGAAATTAACTAACTTGCTACATTTAGCTTCTGTAACCCTGCTTGCTTGCTTGACTCAGGTACAGCCATTTTTGTATGTTGAAACAAGTTGCAATTGCATTGGTGAAATAAGCCCCCCTGGAAATTCCTCAGCTTATCAGTTCCCTTAATTTACTGTTGTAAACCAAGTTAAAGTTTCTTCTTCCTTACTTAGGAGACATCATTCAATAGCCAGACGACAGTACTGCCGTTATAGAACAGACAGTCATTCTAAACAAAGAAGCCCAGACCTGACCCAGATAAAGAACTAGCTAACTGCCGGGCGTGGTGGCGCACGCCTTTAATCCCAGCACTCGGGAGGCAGAGGTAGGAGGATTGCCGTGAGTTCGAGGCCACCCTGAGACTACATAGCTAATTCCAGGTCAGCCTGGACCAGAGTGAGACCTTTCCTCGAAAAACCAAAAAAAAAAAAAAAAGAACTAGCTAACTAATGTGCTGACCTCCACCTCTGTAATCTATGCTTGCTTGCTTGCCCAGCAGTAAATCCCTCCCCTGCCCGGCTTCTGGGGAGTCTCCACCTAAAGGACCTTCCAGAGATACCCAGCCGCGGGGGCCTCTGGTCCTTGCAACAGATAAGTTCTGCAAACCATCTACTGACCTGAGATGTAACCCCTATCCCCCACTCCTTCCTCTATATAAACTCCTTCCCCCCCTGAGGCCCAGGGCTCTTTTTCTCACTCCGCTGCATCGGTTGTGTGAATTGAGCCCCAGCCTAGGCAGGAAAATAAACGAATCCTGCTGTGAATTGCATTCGAAGTCTTGGCTTTCTTTGGCTCACTGGGTGACCCTGGGGGTCCCCAACACTTGTGTGGGGGACTTGGCACTTCACTACCATATGACCCAACTATACCACTCCTAGGCATATATCCTAAGGACTTACCTCACTACTTTAGAGACACTTGCTCAACCATGTTTATTGCTGCTCTATTCACAATAGCTAGGAAATGGAACCAGCCTAGATGTCCCTCAACTGATAAGTGGATAATGAAGATGTGGCACATTAACACAATGTAGTTCTACTCAGTGGTAAAGAAGAATGAAGTTATGAAAATTGGTGGAAAATGGATGGATCTGGAAAGGATTATACTTAGGGAGGTAACCTAGGCCCAGAAAGCCAAACATCACATATTCTCTCTCATATGTGGATCCTAGCTACAAATGATTGGACTTCTACGTGAGTAAAAATAAAACTCAGTTACAGAAGCCAGTATGATAGAAAAGGGATATAAAGGGAATAGAAAGGGAGGGAGGGGGGGACTTAATCAGATGGTATTGTATATATGTAAGTAGAAGAACAGATTAATGGGGGTGAAAAGGCCTAAGTGAGGTCAGGGAAAGAGACTGAGTAAAGGAAAGGTGGAGGGAGGGCTAATCAAAATCTAAGAAGATATAAATAAGTCATATGGAAACCTACTTTTCTGGATAATGGAGCACTCAGAAACCATAGATTGTTACTAGAAAATTTTCAATGCCAGGGATGGGATACCTTCCAGTGAGTTGTTGGCCAGGGAGGTCTCAGATACCCCCAAAATATTATAGGCCATTGTCAAGGCCCTTGTTTTCCCACCAGGAATAGATGGTAAGACCCCATTGCTGAAGACTTCACATATTTGGGCAGCAAGGTTACTGAGAAATCCTGCTGGAGCTGAGCTGAAAGCCTCCTCCATGTGGACAAGCTGATAGAAAGTTGGAAAGAGCTACACTGCATGCATCTCTCAATGGGAGAGGGAACACACCAGTGAAGGTGCTCAACAGTGAACACTGCAAGCTTTAAATTTAGCCATCCAGGCCAAATGAGCCAATGGGTGCAATAGTGGCATTTCTGTTATGGGGGAAACCAACCACTCTCTAATTGGACTGGAGGCCCACTCCATGGGAGGGAATACATCCCTGATACTGAAAACCTATGACAGGGGTAGTCATGAGCCCTAGGGGTATAACCTCTGCTGGTGTACCTAAATGTATATACTATGCTCACCAAATTGCCCAGTAAGCACTTCTCTTAATGTTCACACCCATATGTTAATGCTACTCTTACTTTTGTTTATAGAAGCTTCTCTTTTCAGATGGTGGCAATCTTGGGATGACTCAGAAGGCACCATGGTGGTGAGAAGAAGGGACAGAGGAGTTCTCAACACTGAAACATCTCAAACACACCCTCCAAGGCTCAGAGTCCATTGCAGAAGAGGGGGTGGAAAGAATGTAAGAGCCAAAGGAAGAGTAGGACTCCTTACAATGTGTTCCTCCAGACACAAAATGGCCTGGATATCCAGGACCTCACAGTGCCTGACACTACTTACATGAGACCATCATAATAGGAGGAAAAGATCATGGCATCAAACTGAAAAGAGAGACTGATTGAGAGGGGAAGGAGCTATGATGGAGAGTGAAGTTTCAAAGGGGAAAATGGGAGGAGGGAGGAAAGTACCATGGGATATTGTCTACAATTAAGGGAGTTGTCAATAAAAAAAAAAGAAAAAGAAAACCTTTACTATGTTAATTAATTAACTCTATCCTCTCTATTGGTACTTAATATTGTTCTTCAGGTTTGTGTATTACAGGTGTCTCCTCTGTCATACGGGTTGTAGGTTGCAAAAAGAGTCAAGGAGAATATGTTCTAATAGTGGTAGCAGTCTATAGCATATAAAACATTCAATGGTATTTAACACTCACAGCAGATATCACTAATCAATTACGATGTTCTTGCAGACCAAAACACATAATTTCTTATTCTTTTTCACTCCAAACCTTCAGAAGCTATAACACTCAGAGTGGGTATGGGATATGTCACCTGTTCTCCATGCTGGACTTAGGGATGTATTCTATAAGACACTAGCAACAGAGTTACCGAACAAGAAATGTTAAGTGTAAAACTTAGAGGTATCACACTGTATTACTGAATTAATGAATATTACTGAAACTGAACAATTGCCATCCAGAAACAAACAATAATAATAACAGCATCATGGACTGCAGAGATGGCTTAGCAGTTAAGGCATTTGCCTGCAGAGCCAAAGGACCCAGGTTCACTTCCCCAGGTCCCACGTAAGCCAGACACACAAGGTAGTACATGCATCTGGAATTCATTTCCAGCATCTAGAGGCCTTTTTTTACTCCCTCTCTCTTTTTCTCTCATCAAGTCAAATAAATAAATAAATTTGAAAAAATTATAAATAATATTAATAATAACAGCATCAAAATAACTCATGTCCTTTATGTAGATTTTCAAATACCATGAGTGGGATGGCATTTAGCTCAGTAATACTTCCAAACATGCCTTTACTCTTCTTTCTCTCCATTCTCTTCCCATACTTGTGTGACTCACCTGTCTAAATCCTCAAAACCTTTGTCACCAAGCCCTGTAACAACCATTCTTGCCTTTCTTGTGCTCCTAATTTCCTCTAATTGTATGTCAACAAAGCATTACACTTCAGGCTGCAGTGACACACAGGGAGAATTGCTGAGGAGGATACAATCAACCTCATATCCTTTAACAGCTGGGGGAAGGAAGGAATCATCACACTTTACAAAATTTGAATAGATCTAACCTGTGGGTTTTTGTCATTTTCTTTTTTGAACCTTTCCTCTATTTCAAAAGGCAGCATTTCCCATTACCAGTGTTGGCTTTCACAGAATGAATCTCAAAATGCCAAATCTAAAAGCAGCTTTGGCATAAGAATTTTTTTTTGAAACCAATGTTCAGCATTCCCTGCAGATAAAAAAGTAGAAGCTCTTCAAACAGAGCTTACATCCCCCTGTACAGTCCCTCTCTCCTCTTCCTCCTTCTGGCAGAAAATGTGCACGGAGAAAAGAGAGACTGATGAATGTGTCTGCCTTGATTTCATTCACTAAACTAAAAATGGATTTTTAACCTCATCTCACATAATGAAGACCCTGTGCAATACAAAATGAATTAAAAACAAAAACAAACAAACAAAAAGACTTAGCAAATACAAGGCCACCCATCATTTCCCAAACTTTAGAGGAACTGGATCCTTGCTACTACCCAGCAGAATTTTCCTCCTAGCTTTGAGGCATAAAAATTTTTACAACTGACATTAAATTGTATCTTAATTATAAAACTTTTCTAGCCTGGTATGGTGGTGCACACCTTTAGTCCCAGCACTTGGGAGTCAGAAGTAGGAGGATCGCTGGGAGTTTGAGGGCACCCTGAGGCTATATAGTGAATTCTAGGTCAGCCTGGACTAGAGTGAGATCCTACCTCGAAAAAAAAAAAAAAAAAAACTTTTCTAGTACTCTACACAGCTGTAAAAGTCAGGGTGGCACTTATCTTTTTAATGCCCTTTCTCTAGTTCAGGACCACCAAGAACCCACAGGAATGACAAAATCATGGGGGAAATGGAGTCCCAGAAATGCCTACACAAGGTTAGAAACAAATCTTTAGGAGGGAGAGAGCAATGGGATTGGGGAAGTGGCTCAGTTGGTAGGATGAACACCTAGCATGCATGAAGCCCTAAATTCAATGCCCAGCACTACATAAAACTAGACATTACAGTGCATGTCTATAATCAAAGAACGTGGGAGATGAAGGCAGGATGATCAGGAATTGAAGGTCATTCTTGATTACATAGTTGTAAATTGAAAGCCAGACTGGGCTACATGTGACCCTGTCTCAGGAGAAGAAAAAGGAGAGAGAGAGATGGGGCTAAGGAGACAGCTCAGTGGTTAAAATGCTTGCTTTGCAAGTATGGTGGTCTGAGTTCAAATTTCCAGCACCTATGTAAATGTCAGGCAAGTGTGGCAGCGAATCTTATAATCCTGGTGCTCAGGAGTAAGAGGCAGAGGGGTCCAGGGGGCAAGCTGACTCGCTAGACTAATTGATTTGGTGGACTCTGGATTCAGGCAAGAGATTCTGTCGATAAATATGGTGGAGAGAAGTTGAGAAAGACTTGCAACATCAACGTCTGGCCTTCATGTGCACATGTAATTGCACAAATGTGAGCCCCCACACATGAACACACACATATACACATGCAAAAGAAAAGACACATTGATTTCATCAAAGTGTCCAATTGAACTCGTTCACTTACAGTTGCAGACACCCATCAGAAAGCTCCTATGTCTACGAGCCAGCACTGCAAAGGATGGCTGGGGGCATGCCATCCTCCATTCTGAGCAAGCCTGATGCTTTGTAACTTCAGTTTTCATTCCATGATGTTATACATGTGTGATGAGTGTGCTCCATGGAGGAAGTAAGAATATTACCACATAGCACTGAATACAAGGAAAGATGCTGCCATCTTCCCCTTCCTCTTTTCCAAGAACAGTCAATCCAAATGAAAGCCAAAGAAGATGTTCTTGGTGTTTTGCCATATGGGTATCAACTGAGGGAAAGTGATATTATTTTAACACTAAATTATACTAGATTCTTAAGGGTGGGGGAGAAAGAATTATTACACAATTTCTGTTGCTCCTAATAGGGAAGCATGAGATCTTAGTAAACAGAAGACATTAAATGAATTACAGAAAGGTAACCACTAGAACAAAAACCTCATATCTTCATGATTGCTTAAAGGTATATCAAAGAAAATAGAGAAAAGCAATAAAATAAGACATAGTGAAAGATTACACACACACACCATACATAGAATATTAAACTACAATTGAGATCACCCTTCTCCATCACATCAAGAAATGTAAATGGGCTTAAGACATCTATAAAAGCTTTTGAGTTGGCTAACAAAACAAAACCCAACCATCTAAGAAAAGTGAACTATGAAATATTAAAAGTAAAAAAAGGACATATAAATAAAAATTCCAAGGCAGGTGCTTCTCTAAAAATAATCATGATAATGGTTATTAAAAACTTCAGCAAAATCCACAACATAAAACTATAAAATATTCCTGAAAAAAAATGCAGAAGCAGACACAGACATATGGAAAGACTCCACATCCTTGACAAGAAGAGGCCTAAAGCAGGAAGTTTCCAAACCACCCAAAGTTAATTTTAACTAAGAAGCATCAACAAAATTCCATCAGGGACTGGAGAGATGGCTCAGCAGTTAAAGATACTTGCTTAAAAAGCCTGACAGCCCAGTTGTAAATCCCCAGTACCCATGAAAATCTAGACTCACAACATGGTACATCCTTCTGGAGTGTGTTTGTAGAGGCAAAAGGCCCTGGCATGCATATTCATTTTCTTTCTTTCTCTACTTGAAAATGAATTTCATTTTTAAAAATTCCACCAAGCCGGGCATGGTGGCGCACACCTTTAATCCCAGCACTTGGGAGGCAGAAGTAGGAGAATTGCCATGAGTTCAAGGCCACCCTGAGACTACATAGTTAATTCCAGGTCAGCCTGGACCAGAGTGAAACCCTACCTCGAAAAACCAAAAAAAAAAAAAAAAAAAAAAAAATCCACCATATTTTATCTTCTTAAGGTTCATTAAAAGTTAACATGAGAAAATACTAAAAGATATGAGAAAATGTGAGAGAAGAGCCCAGTCCTATGCAATATCAATGTATTTTTAAGCCTATAAAAATGCTTTTAAAGTGACGATAGAATATGAACAGACATGAAGACAAATGAAGCAAACAGAGAATACAGACACAGGTCTGTTGCAGTCAGGTTCGCATTGCTGGCAGAAATCACCCGATTAAGAGCAGCTTGTGGGAAAAAAAGAGGTTTATTTTGGCTTACAGGCTCGAGGCGGAAGCTCCATGATGGCAGGAAAAACGATGGCATGAGCAGAGGGTGGACATCACACTCTGGTCAACATAAGGTGGACAACAGCAACCGGAGAGCGTGCCAAACACTGGCAAGGGGAAGCTGGCTATAATACCCATAAGCCCACCCCCAACAATACACCGCCTCCAGGAGGCTTTAATTTCTAAATGGCCATCAGCTGGAGAGACTAGCATTCAGAACACTTAAGTTTGTGGGGGACACCTGAATCAACCCACCACAAGGTCTAATTGTATATGAGCACTTAGCAATTAATAACAAACATATACAATTGAACTTTTTCATTAATTCAAATTAAACATCTCAAATGAGTTGGGAAAGATGAATATTTTAATAACTGTTTTGGGGATACTTGATGAGTAATATGGAAAAAAATAAAATTGGATCCATTTCTCGCTGTATACAACAGTATAAATTGCAAATGGGTCATATATTTAAGTGGAATAATACTATATGTGTACTGGAAGAAAATAAATGAGTTCCACTGAACCTATGAGGAGGAAACATCCCCATGATTCAAAATGTGGATATAGTAAGGGAAAGGTTTGATAAATTTGACCTAACATTTTTAATAAACACATGACAACCCAAAGAAAAATCATTTGGTGCTATTTGTAGTGGTAATGAATGAATATTCTAAAAGTTGAGAATAGATTGATTAATAAATTATAGACAACTGGGCCTGGGATATGAACCAATAGTTTGCCAAAAAATTAACAACAATAATAATACAATAAATACAAAGTAACACTATACTTATTATACAGTGTAACTAAAAAAATATGAAAGTTTAAGAATGTACAGTTTTGATAAGGTTAGAGGAAATAAGCATTGTACATTACTTGTACAAAATGGAAAAAAAAATTGAGAAAAAATTGACAATATTGAGCAAAAATAACAGTCACCCTTTGACTAAGGAATCCCAGATGGAAGCTGCCATTCCAATCAGAAAAACCCAGAGTGTGCTGCAGCATATGTCACAGCAGTGAACCTCCATTAAAGCAAATGCAACATCACACTGCAGCCCATGAACCAGCTTTTATATAGCCTAAAAGTTAAGAGTGGCCTCATGGTTTTCATGGACTGTAAAAAAAAATGGCCTGGAAAGATGGCTTAGTGGGTAAAGGTGTTTGCTTGCAAAGCCTGATGGCCTGGGTTCAATTTGCCAGTAATCACCTAAAGCCAGATGCACAAAATGACATGTGTCTGGAATTCATTTACAGTGACAGAAGTCCCCAGCATGCCCATTTCCCTTTCTCTTTCTCTCTTCTCATTCTGTCTCCTTGCAAATAGATAAATAATTTTTTTAAAAAAAAAATGGCAAATGCCAGGTGTGATGGTGCACACCTTTAATCCCAGCACTCAGGAGGCAGAAGTAGGAGGATCACCATGAGTTCAAGGCCACCCTGAAACTACATAGTAAGTTCCAGATCAGCCTGAGATAGAGTGAAACCCTACCTTGAAAAAACAAAAATAAAGTTAATTTTTTTTAAAAGAATGGAGTCAAGATGGCATCCACCTAACCTCGCCTCACCTCACCAGGAAACAAAGGCAACCCCCACCCCCAAGATTCAAGGGCTTTTTTTTAGAGGTTTGCTGATACTAGTAGGCTTCCAGTGGGAGAGTGTGGAGGAACAAAACAGGAAATCCATTGATTCCCATGCCCTCGGGTAGCCCACCACTTCTCCAATCCCCTCAAGCAGCCATCTTAGTCCCAGCCACTGGTCCCTCCTGCACTAACCACAGGCCAAGTGGACCCAATCTAGCAGGCCAGGACCTCCAACCCAGGCTTTCCTGGCCATAGCTCAGAGTTCCACAGGTGCAATGGGGGTTCCATGCACCAGTCCTGCCCTAGCCTTTCTGAGCTCCACATACAATGGCAGTCCCAGCCTCTGGCCCCACACTAGCCTTTCTGAGCCCCATGTGCATGATCCCTGTCCCATTCACCACTTGCCCCTCCCACCCTGAATAGGGACCCAGGCCAGCAGGCCAGTGTCCCCGCTCTAGCCTTTCTGAGCCTCATGTGAACCATCCCCTTCCCATTTGCTGCCCCCTCCCACTCCCACAAAGGGACCCAGGCCAACAGGTAATGACCCGCCCTAGCCTTTCTGAGCCCCATGTATGTAATCCCTGTTACATTTGCCACTGTCCCTTCCCATCCCCAAACAGGGACCCAGGGCAGCAGGCCAGAGTCCCCATCCTAGCCTTTCTGTGCCCCATGTGTGCGATCCTCATACCATTTGCTGCTGTCCCCTCCCACCCCTGAACAGGGACCTAGGCCAGAAGGCCAGCAGGCCAGTAGGCCAGTGTCCTGTCTTAGCCTTTCTTAGCCCAGTGCATGCAATACCCCTCCCATTTGCCACTGCCCCCTCCTGCCCATGAACAGGGACACATGCCATCAGGATAGTATCCCCACCCCAAGCCTTTCTGAACTCCACAGGTGATCACCCTCACATTCACCACTGCCCCCCATCCCAGGCCAGTAGGCTAGCACTCCACACCCTAGGCTTTCTGAACCATTGTGATGGGCAGACCACAGAGAAAAAGGAAAAGCATGAAAAATCAGATGCAAGTAAATCCAGCTAGATTCCCCAGTCCCACAATGGATGTCTCTAATCAAATCATAGAAGAGACAATAGGATCAGAACCCCAAAGTCAAGAGAAAAGCTATGCAATGCTGGCCAAGAAATAGCAGAACTCACAGAAACTCAACAAAGAGCCAATAATTGTATGAATGGTGTCCTTGCTAGATTAGACCTAATAGAAAAGAACCAGGAAGAGTTCCAAAAACAATTAAATGATCTTAACAAGAGTGGGGAAAAAAGAGGACCTTAATAACCAGCTGGCTAAGCTCAATGAAGACATAAAAAAGTGCAAGGATGAACTCCAAGAAGCATTAAGAACACCAGAAAATGACGTGAAAAGGGAACTCAACAGAGGGATGTAAAGTATACATTAAAAAGCAGTAGAAAATACAAACCAATTTGAACAAGCCCAAAACTCTATAGAGGCTCTCAAGAATAGAGTCAGTCAAGTGGTGGATAGAAACTCAGAACTGGAAGACAAAACAGAAGAAACTATTCATGAGTCCAAAAGTTTCAATAAGTCCAAAATTTTCTGTGAACAGAACATGAAGGAAATGTGGGATACCCTTAGGTGTCCCAACATTTGGATCATGGGAATACCAGAAGGGGAGGAAATGCAGACCAAAGGCATGGAAAACTTATTCAACAAAATTATCAAAAAAACTTTCCCACTCTCAAAAGAAAGTCCCATAAAGTTACAAGCTACCAGAACTCCAAACAGACTGGACCAAAGGAGAAATTCTCCAAAACATATTATCATTAAGAGTCTAACATCAATCACAAATAGAAAGTACTAAAAAGCAGCTAGGGAGAAACAACACATTACATATAAATGTATCCCCATCAGAATTACTTCAGACTTCTCAATGGAAACCCTAAAAGCCAGAAGGACTGGAATGGAACACTGCAAACTCTAAGAACTTATGGCTTCCAACCCAAAGTACTCTACCCAGCAAAAATATCCCACATAATATATGGTGAAAGAAAAAATTTCCATGATAAAACTCAGCTTTCCAGCTATATGAACATAAAGCCAAACCTACAGAGAGTACCTCAGGGAATGCTGCACACAAAAGAATCAAATAACCAATCTCAATTGCCCACAAGAAGTAGATCACAATAACCAAACTTTGAGAAGGCACAAAAGCTACAAAGACCAAGAAAACACCAAACCACACAAACCACCACAATATGGCAGGTATTAAATCAAACCTCACGGTTATTACCCTAAAGATTAATGGCCTTAATTAACCCATTAAGAGACATAATCTAAAAGGGTGGATCAGAAAATTAGACCCCTCAATTTGCTGTCTACAATAAACCCACCTCACCACTAAAGACAGACACCTTCTCAGGATGAAAGGGTGGAAAATGATATTCCAAGCAACTAGAAATAAGAAACAAGCAGGTGCTGCTATACTAATATCAGATAAAACAGACTTCAAACCAAAAGTAATCAAAAAAAAAAAAAAAAAAGACAAAGAAGGCCACTTTTTACTTATCAAGGGAACAGTCCAACAAGAGGATATCACAATCATCAATCTTTATGTGCCAAACACAGGTGCACCACAATTCATAAAATAAAACCTACTGGACAATAAAATAGAAATAACCACCAACACCATCATAGTTGGGGAGTTCAATATTCCACTACTGGAAATAGATATCCAAAAAGAAAATTAACAGGGAAGTAAGAGAGCTCAACAACACCGTAGAACAATTAGACCTAACAGACATCTATAGAACAATTTATGCAAAATCCACAGATTATACATTCTTCTCAGCAGCCCATGGAACCTTCTCTAAAATCAATCATATACTGGGTCATAAAGCCTGCCTCCATATATTTAGGAGGACTGACATAATTTCTTGCATGATATCAGATCACAATGCTGTATTGCTAGAAGTTAACAACAAAAGATATGCCAGGAACCCAACTAGCTCCTGGAAACTGAACAACACACTCTTAAACAATAAATGGGTACTGAATGAAATTGCAAAGTTTCTATAAATGAATGACAATGAGAACACATCATACCAGAACTTATGGAACACAATGGAGGTGGTCCTCAGGGAAAAATTCATTGTGCTAAATACCTTTATAACAAAGACAGATCCCAAATCAATAACCTACGCATCCACCTAAAGGCACTGGAAAAACAAGAAGAATGTAACCCAAACAGCTCCAGATGGAAAGAAATAATTAAGATGAGAGCAGAAATTAATGAATTGGAAACTAAGAAAACAATTAAGAAAATTGATCAAACAAAGAGCTGGTTCTTTGAAAAAATAAACAAGATTGATAAACCCCTGGCCAGTTTGATCAAGCGGAAAAAAGAGAGAACTCAAATTAACAAAATTAGACATGAAAAAGGAGAGATCACAACAGACATAGGTGAAATTGGGAGAATCATCAGGACTTACTTCAAAAACCTCTACTCCACAAAACTGGATAATACGGAGGAAATGGATGAATTCCTGGACACATACCACCTATCAAAGCTAAACTCAGAGCAGATTAATCTCCTATCACATTGTATCAGAGGTAGGAGGGTCACCACGAGTTCGAGGCCACCTTGAGACTACATAATGAATTCCAGGTCATTCTGGACTAGTGTGAAAACCTACCTCAAAAGAAACAAAACAAAACAAACAAATAAATAAATGCATAATCACACATACAATAAATCTCAAAAAAAAAAAAAAAAACTATCACAACCATCGAGATTGAAAGGGTAATCAAAAACCTCCCTAAAAAGAACATTCCAGGACCAGATGGCTTCTCAGCTGAATTCTATCAAATCTTCATGTAAGAACTGAAACCAATTTTTCTCAAATTGTGCCACATAATCGGAGAACAGGGAAAACTCCCCAACTCTTTCTATGAAGCTAGTATCACCCTAATTCCAAAACCAGGAAGAGATGCCACAAGAAAAGAAAACTACAGGCCTATTTCCCTGATGAACTTACATGCAAGATCCTGAACAAAATCCTCACAAACCGAATTCAACAGAACATCAAAAGCATTATCCACCTTGATCAAGTAGGCTTCATCCCAGGAATGCAGGAATGGTTCAACATACAGAAATCTGTCCATGTAATACACTACATAAATAAGCTTAAACACAAAAACCACATGATCATTTCGATAGATGCAGAAGAGGCCTTTGACAAAATACAACATCACTTCATGATCTAAACATTGGAGAGAATAGGCATGGATGGTCTATATCTCAACATAATAAAGGCTGTATATAAAAGTTCCTAAAGCCTAAATAATGGGAAGAGACTGAAGGAATTCCTATTGAGATCAGGGACAAGACAGGGGTGTCCACTCTCACCTCTGCTCTTCAACATAGTACTGGAAGTACTAGCTCAAGCAATATGATAGGAGAAAGAAATAAAAGGGATACAAATTGGAAAGGAAGAAGTTAAGTTAGCCCAAGTTACAGACAACATGATTCTATACTTACGTGACCCGAGAACTTCCATCTCAAAACTCTTAAAAGTGATTAACTCCTTCAGTAAAGCAGCAGGATACAAAACCAATGCACAAAAATCAGTAGCCTTTTTATATGCAAAAGAAAAAGATACAGAGAAAGAAATAAGTGACATTGTCCCATTTTCAATAGCATCAAAAAAAACCTTGAGGGCTGGAGAGATGGCTTAGCAGTTAAGGCACCTGCCACTTAAGCCTAAGAACGCTGGTTCCCAATCTCCAGGTCCCACGTTTAGCCAGATGCAGTGATGCAAGGGCGCAATGCAACACTTGATCACAAGGGGGCACACACATCTGGATTTCATTAGCAGCAGCTGAGAGGCTGCTGGCGCACCCATCTCTATCTGTCTTCTTCTTCTCTCTCTGTCTCTCTCCAAAAAAAAAAAAAAAAAACCTTGGAATAATATTAATGAAGGAGGTGAAAGACCTTTACAATGAAAACATAAAAACACTCAAGAAAGAAAATTAGGCGGACTTGAGAAAATTAAAAGACCTCCCATGCTCCCGGATAGGCAGATTTAACATGTGAAAATGACAATCTCACCAAAAGCAATATATAGATTTAATGCAATACCACTAAAAATCCCAACATCTTTCTTTACAGAGATAGAAAAAATGGTCTCAAAATTCACATGGAATGGCAGAAGGCCTCAGATATCCAAGCATATCCTCAGCAAAAGAACCAACTCTGGAGGCATTACCATACCTGATCTAAAGCTATACTACAAAGCCATAGTAATAAAAACAACATGAAGTGGCATAAAAACAGGATTATAGGACAATGGAACAGAATCGAGGACCCAGAGTTTGGGTTAAGTAACAACAGCTACTTGATATTTGGCAAAGGCCCCAACAATGTAGACTGGAAAAAAGACAGCATCTTTAACAAATGGTGCTGGACAAACTGGATAACCATATGCAGGAAAATGCAACTTGATGCAGACTTCTTGCCATGCACAAAAATCAAATCCAAATGGATCAAAGACCTCAATATAAGACTGGATATTCTGCTACTACTGGAAGAAAAAGTAGGAGGAACTTTCCATGATATAGGAGTGGGGAAAGACTTCCTGAACAAAACTTCAGTAGCTCAGGAAATTAAACAATCACTCAACCATTGGGATCTCAGCAAGCTGAAAAGTGTTTTCACAGACAGACATACAATAAGCAGAACCAATAGATTACCCACAGAATGGGAGAAAATTTTTGCTGGATACACATCACACAGAGGCCTAATTTCTAGAATCTACCAAGAACTCAAAAACCTAAACAATAAAAAGTCAAACAACCCACTCACAAAATGAGGCAGAGAACTGCACAGGGAGTTCTCAGAGGAAGAAATAAAAATGGCAAACACATATTTAAGAAAATGTTCCACATCCCTAATCATCAGGGAAATGCAAATTAAAACAACTGTGAGGTTTCACCTTACCATAGTAAGGATAGCAAACATTAAAAATCTAATGACAACAAATGCTGGCGAGGTTGTGGAGAAATAGGAACCCTCATTCACTGTTGGTGGGAATGTAATCTGGTACAACCACTATGGAAAGCAATATGGAGAGTCCTAAAAAGGATGACTATAGAGGTACCAACAGACCCAATTATTCCCTTACTGGACATTTACCCTAAAAACTCCAAGCCTCAGTTCAGAGATATTTGCTCAACCATGTTTATAGCTACTCAATTCATAATAGCTAAGAGCAGGAATCAACCCAGATGTCCATCATTAGATGAATGGATAACTAAGATGTGGTATATCTACATGATGGAATTCTACACAGCAGTAAGGAAAAATGACACAATGCAATTTGAAGAAAAATGGTCAAACTTGGAACAGTTCAGTCAGGGAACTCACCCAATCACAGAAAGATAATTATCGCATGGTCTCACTCATCTGTGGCTCCTAACCTGAATTTCCCTGAGATGCTGACACACGTAATAAATATCTTGAGATCTGGACAATAGGGATGGTGGGGGGGGGGGGAAGGGTGGGAGGGAGACAAAAAGCTTGACCCAAATGGAAGTGGTACCATAAAATCCCATATCCTGAAAGACATACTAAAATGTAGAACCTGCATCAGATGCTTAGAGAGAACACATGAATCACAGGGGCCTTGAGAGGGTATGATGAAGACTAACCTCAGTCTTCCCCTGTTTCTCTCTCACACTCCCTCTTCTTTCTCTTATCTCTTTCTATTTCATATTACCTGTATTTTTCTTCCTTCTTTTCCCTTGGCACTGACCTGTAACTCCCAATACCAGCATATGGTTAACATCCACAATGAACTGTTGATCAGTGAGACCTACAAGTTTTCCCAAAAGAAGACAGATTTCTGTCACAGTACTTTATGACCCACCAAAGATTGGTGGTAAGACCCTACTGCAGAAGACACCATATGCTGTTAGAATGGAACATAGAGTGACCTGGCTGGAATCTGGAAGAGAGTCAGTCCTCAGACAGTTACCTTGTCTAGTTCCAGAAGGTACTACATGAGCAACTGGAGGAAAATGACCAACACCAGTCTAAGCAACTCATGGTCTAAGTTACTCAGCAGCAATCAACCTGATGCAATGCTCACACAAGTGCAATAGTGGCACACAGCCATGGTAAGTAACCAACTGCTCTTGATTTGGCTAACAGATCTGCTCAGTGGAATAGAACCCAAACATGGAACAGGGAATCAAGTCAAAACTATATCCAAAAAATGAGTTTGCTCTCCAATATCAAGGTCCCACCAATAGTGGTATACAAGAGGGCCTACACCTATTAAATTCTCTCTAAATTAATAATGGTTATACATGTATCTTGCACTGACTTCACTCTCCATTGGAGAATTTGCTTCTCTTTTTCATATGGATGCAGAACCTGAGGAGAGAATCAGCCCATCGTATCTCACCAGGGCACCAGCTGAAGCCATAGAGTTATTGGGGAAATGAGCAAGAGTGCTGCTTTCTCAGTGAACCTGTGTTCAGCACAAGGGTGGCCTGTGCCACCAAGCCCAGCTGCTTTCTCTCTCTCTCTTTCTCACCCTCCTTATCACAAATAAATAAAGATATTAAAAGAGTGTATAAATCTATTTTATTCTATATTTTGAGACAAAATCCTAACTGTCATTGTGGCTGCTAAGACGATGGCCATGTATTACCATACCTGGCCTTGCCAATCCATTATACCTTTACTGTCTGTCCATTCGGCCTAGGTGAGTTTTGACAACCTCTCAACACTTGCCTCCTCTTTCCCAGGTAGTATCACTGTAGAATTTTATATAAATGGAATCATACAACATGTACCCTGTATCTGGTTTCTTTCAGCACAAATGATTATGAAATGTATCAGTACTGTAAATAAATCAATATTTTATCCTTACAGAAAATAAAGAAAGAAATAGTGCCTTGTCTTGATATTCACTACATTGTCCTAAAGGTGGTGTGGTAGTGAATCAGAGCATAGATGACATAAAACTGACCATAACTTGATAGTTATTGAAGCTGGGTGATGAGAACACAGGGAACCATCATGTCTTCCTACTTCTGTATATAACTAAAATTTGTCATAATAAAAACACTGTCTAAGTGAAACCAGAGAAAAAGAAAAATCAGATAGCTACCATTCACCATAAGTTCTGGAGAAGGAATGTGAATGATGAACATGGGACCTGCAGCTAACCTAACACTTTATTTAAAAATTCACTTTGAAGCTTAAGAGCTGCTTTTTAAAACTCAATTGTCCTCTTTACAATTGCATTCTATATTGTCCACAGATATTTCTATTTCCACATTCACTCTGTATTTTATAACTTTTGATATAAATTACTGGACCCCAAATTTAGTTACAAAGTGAAAACACCTAGACTCTTTTCCACAATTGAAATTTCAAAGTCCATGCCACTTGAACTGAAGCAGAATCCCTGAGGGTGATGGCCTGGAAACTCCAGGTGATGCTGATGGAATCAACTCAGAACTTTCTCTGGGTTTGGAAATTAAACTAATCTTGCTACAGTTTTTTAAATCTATGTCCTATTCCATAAACATAAAGATCTTTTATCTTTAATAATACTTTAATAATACTAATCTATAAGAAATGACATGGTCATTGTCAATTTTCTATATATACATCACATAAGACTTGAGTTTGTAAGCTTAACAGACCAGAGGTACTGAACACTTGCCTATTAGATTCTTTTGTTCAGAGTGGAAATTTACAGGTTGTACTGTGGCTCAGTGCATGCCTGGGTCTTAGATATCAGAGTCCCAAGATATAGATAAAAATCTCCTATCTTCAGAAAGCAGAATATGAACCAAGGTCAACTAAACAAAATAGCTAAGGAAATCAAATGGTGATTATATTAGAATGCCAGGAAGATTGAACCTTCCCAATGTGAATTTCACTTAGTGAGAAGTCACCTCCTGAGTCAACAGTCCTGGAAACCGAAAGCTTAGGCAATCACTTAAGAATGTGAGGTCAAGCTCTGACTAATCAGAGAGATCCAGGACCCTACTGCTGGATGTGCTGGCCTTCTTGAACTCTGTATGGCTATGCACCCTTCTGCAGAAGTAAATATTGCCTTGCCAATATACTTTGGATTATATGATCATTCTTGGACCCCAGACAAATTTCTAACCTATAAACACAAGACTTTAAGAACTTTTCCTAGCAAGATCATTTGGCACAGGTCCCCAGTAAGAATGCAAGAGGTTCTCCACTATGCCCTACCCAGACCCATGTCTAAGCTGCCTTCCAGGGGCAAAGAGGACCAGGCCATATGGTGTAGGTCCTAGGTGATCATGTGATAGGCTTCCCTGTGTGCCCCATCCAGACATGCTTGTAGGCATCCAACCAGGGACAAGGAGGTCCATTCTGTCTGGAATAGACCCTCTATCCCCTACTGGAGCAGACCACCTACAGTAATCCAGGCTGAAGTCCAGTGAGGATTCAATCTGGTTATGTATTTCTCACAGAGCAACCCCACACTCAACCCAACCCCTGTTTTCCAGTGGAGCCACTGTTGCTACATTCTTAGTAAGACAAAGGAATTATCTCCAGGTGGACAAACCTCAGTGCCAAACAAATAAAACAAGAAACCAAGGCAAAATACTCCCACCAAGAATGTCTACTCCCATAGTTAGATCCTGCAATGAAAACAACTTAGAGAAAACTCCAAATTCCAAAACACAATTATGATAAACATATACAACAAACTTAACAAGAACATGAACAAACTTCTGAAGGAAATGCAAGAGAATCAACTCAAAGAACTCAGTATAAACATGAATGAGCTACAAGAGAACACAATCAACTAAATAGAATGAAAAAGCCAAACCCAAAAAGGAAAGTGAAACACAAACAGAAAGATGCTAAATAAAAACCTAATAAAAATCAAAAATTAAAATTACTCAATTAATAGGCTCCCAGGAGAGCTACACAAATAAAGTAGATCATGGGAAGGATCTAATATCAGGATTTGTGGACAGGATAAAGGAAAAAGATCAAGTGGAAAAGTCAATGACAAGTTCAAAATGTATAAGCAGAACATGAGAGAAGTGTGGGATACCTTATATTTAAAGTATTTTTATTTATGTGCAAGGAAAGAGAAAGAATAAATATAAATTGACATGCCAGAGCCTCTTGCCACTGTAAATGAACTCCAGACTGATGTGCCATTTTATGTATCTGGCTTCACATGTCTACTAGGAAATTGATCCTGGCCCATCAGGCTTTGCAAGCAAGTACCTTTAACTATTGAGCAATCACTTTAGTTCCAGTGTTGGATACATTAAAAGAACAAAATATTTGAATCATGGGCACACAAGAAAGAGAAGAACTTGAGGTCAAGGTCATAGAAAATCTCTTCAAGAAAATTACAGAAAAAAATGTTCCAAACCTTATGAAAGAGAGGCCCATCCAGGTACAAGAGGCATATAGAATGTCAAATAGGACAAGAAAGCTATTCCCCATGTCACATTATAGTTAAAACACTTAACACAGAAAACAAAGAAAGAGTACTAAAAGCTGCAAAAGAGAAACAGCTTGTCACTTACAAAGGTAAGCACATCAGGATAACATCTAATTTGACAAAGGAAACTCTAAAAGACACAAGGGCTTGGAATGGAGTATTTTAAATAGTGAAAGATCAAGGATGGCAACCTAAACTAATATAGCAAGAAAAATTAACCCTCATAATAAAAGAAGAAAGAAAAATTTTTCATGATAAAGCCAGCTATATGAATACACAAAT
Source organism: Orientallactaga sibirica (assembly GCA_036365145.1). Classification (NCBI taxonomy): domain Eukaryota; kingdom Metazoa; phylum Chordata; class Mammalia; order Rodentia; family Dipodidae; genus Orientallactaga; species Orientallactaga sibirica. The sequence continues at coordinate 52,954,130 of JAEOAD010000005.1, forward strand.
ACTAAGTAAACCCTACAGAGAATTCTAGATGGTATACTTCACACTGAAGAAAATAAACATATTCAAGACAGTATAGGATGGAAAAAACAATAATCAAAACTACAAGATTTGGGTTGGAGGTATGACTTAGTTTCAGGTGCTTGCCTGAGAAGCCTAGAACCCATGTAAGCCAGATGCACAATGTGGTGCATGCATCTGAAGATTGCTTGCATGGCTGGAGATCCTGGTGTGCCCATTCTCCCTCTCTTTCTCTCTCTTCCTCCCTTCTTCCCTCCACCACCCCCTTCATCAGCTGGGAACCTAGCATTCAGAACACCTAAGTTTATGGGGGACACCTGAATCAAACCACCATATTCTTCCCTTGACCCCCATAAACTGATAAACACACATGATGTAAAATGCAATGCATTCAGTCCATCTTTCAAAGTCCCCATAATTTTCATCAATTCTAATGATGTTCAAACATCCCCATAATCCAAGGTCTTTTAACTGAGCCATACTACCAAAAAATCCCCCCAAAATCTATAATGGCATAGAATAAACACTCATACTACAAAAGATGGCATTGGGCACAGCAAAGAAATATTCAACCAATACAAGATTTAAACAGAACAAAAATCAAACTCTGTAGTTCCAACTCTAGTCAGTGAAAAGTCTCCAAGTCCGGTAATTCTAACCAGCAACAAGTCTCTGGAGTTCCAATTCCTGCCTTCTAGCTAAGCTACTCACAGTCTTGGAAAATTTCATCTGGAGTGGAAGCTTTCCTTAGCAGCCAGTTCATGGTCCCAGCATCTCCACTGGGTCTCCACTGAAACCCAGGGTTCATCTTCATGACCCCATTGGGTCTCCATGCAAGCCTGTTACACACTGCCCATGGCCATTCCAAAACACAAGACCATGTTGCAAATTGAATGACCCTCTGCTTCCTAGATTTCTTATATTCCACAATACCTGGTGGGGTGCCAATTTTTTAATTCAGAGGGGGAGTAAAGCTGACTTTGCAGAATAGAACACTCCTTGAGCATTCAGGCCCCTTCAAAAGATTGCAGTCTTTCTGTTGTCTCAATGCAGGTCAGCTGGCCCAATCTTAGTGGTTGAAATGTCTCATACAATTGCAGTAGTTTGGGCCTACAGATTTCTTTCTGTGCCATATTCCTCTGCACACATCAGTCCATTTCTATGCACAGCAACCCTGCACAACTTCTCAAGACATGGCCATAACAGCAAGCCTCTCACACAAATTGCTTCTAGCCTGGTCCAGGCAAAGCTCTTTCTTACCCTCACAAGCCAAACCTCACATTCTGTAGTTCTTACTGCATTCAGGTGTTTCAACTCTGATGAAAATAGTCCATCAAGCTGTACTTACAGCACTACAAGGTGACTCTTAGGCCAAGGTTTCAAATCTTTCCACATTCTTCTTGAAATCAGCTCCAAATGGCCAAAGCCACACAGTCAGGTATCTGGCAGCAACACCACTCTTGGTACCGACATTACTGTTGCAGTCAGGTTCACATTGCTAGCAGAAATCACCTGACCAAGAGCCACTTTTGGGAATAAAAACTGTTTATTTTGGCTTACAGACTTGAGGGGAAGCTCTACCATGACAGGGGAAAATGATGGCATGAGCAGAGGGTGGACATCACCCCCTGGCCAACATCAGGTGGACAAAGCAACAGCAGAGTGTGCCAAACACTGGCAAGGGGACTCTGGCTAATACCCATAGGCCCACCCCCAACAATACACTGTCTCCAGGATTGAAGAGACATACATGGTCCCTAAATCAAGACAGGTTTCTGTCAAAGCACTTGATTATCTGCCTGAAGCAAAAGGTAAGACCCTATTGCTGAAGATGACATATGTGGCTGACATAGAGCATGGAAATACCTGGATGAAATCCAGAAGAGAGACAGTCCCCAGTCAGTTAGCCCATATATTGCTAGAAAGCACTACACAAGCCACTGGGAGAAAGTGGCCAACAATGGTCTGAGCAACCAGAAATATAAGCTACTCAGAAGCAAACACCCTGACAGGTTGTGCATGTCAGTGCAATAGTGGCACACAGCCTCAGTGGGTAACCAATAACTTTCAGACTGGCTAAGAGATCCGCTCAGTGTAAAGTAATCCATATCTGGAATTGGGAACCAGATCAGAATCCTATGGAGGCAAAGATTATGCTCTCCATTGTTAAGCTCTCACCAGTCTTTGGCAAAAAGAGGGGTTACTTACATCAAATTCTCCCTGAATTATAATGCTTATCCCATTTAAACTATGCTGACTTCACTCTCTGTTGGAGAATCTGTTCTTTTTTAGAAGGTTTGTGATACCTGAGGAGATAAATGACCCCTTGCACTTCAGCCAAGCCACAGCTGAAACCACAGGGGAATTGGCAAAATGAGCAAGAGTGCTGCTTCCATGATTAACCTGATAACCAGCACCAGGGTGAAGGAGACAGACCCATGTGGACTTACCAAAACAGAGATCCAGAGTCTCCTAAGAGCTCATCACTGAAATAGACTTAAAACTCACCCACCAGAGCTCAGGGAATTTTGCAGAAGAGGGGGCACAAAGATTGTAAGAGCCCCACACAAATTGAGCCATCATGCCCAGAGGCATTCCCTCCCCCACAAAAAGTAACTGTCTGCTGCTCCCACAACACATAACCCACAACCCCATAGGGACCCCACTGAGGACAGCCCCCAGTGGAATGGGGGCAGGGATAATGGCAAAGAAGGTACAAACACATGATATATCCATGTTAAATGTGTTCTTAATAATAATAAATAATGAAACGAAGAGCTCATTCTTTGAAAAAAGAAAAAAGATTGATAAGGGCCTGGAGAGATGGCTTAGCAGTTAAGCATTTCCTGTGAAGAATAAGGTCCCCAGTTTGAGGCTCAATTCCCCAGGACCTGCGTAAGGCAGATGCCAAGGTGGCATAAGCATCTGGAGTTCATTTGCAGTGGCTAAAGGCCCTGACGTGCCCATTCTCTCCTCTCTCTCTCTCTCTCTCTCTCTTTCTCTCTCTCTCTCTCTCTCTCTGACTCTTTCTTTGTCTGCCTGTCACTCTCAAATAAAAAATAAATAAAAATAAATAAAGATTGATAAACTCCTGGCCCAACTGATCAAAAGAAAAAGAAAGAAAAATCTAATCAACAATATTAGAGATGAAAAGGCAATGTTATAACAGATAGCAATGAAATTAAGGAGAATCATTAGAAGTATTTCAAAAGCCTATATTCCACAAATACAGAAAATCTGGGAAAATTGAATCACTTTTTGACTCATGTGACCTACCAAAGTGAAACATAGGAGAGATAAATTGTCTATATAGAGCTATAACATCTAATGAGATTGAAAGAGTAATTAAAAGCCTCCCATCTAAAATAGTCCAGGCCCAGTTGGAGTCACTGCTAAATTCTACAAAACCTTTCTAGAATAACTAAAACCACTGCTTTTCCAGTTATTTCACAAAATTAAAAAGGAGGAAATGATCCCTAACTACTATGAAGCCAGCTTTATACTAATACCAAAACCAGACAGACACAAGAAAAGAAAATTATACACCAATATTCTTGATGAACTTATTTGCAAAATTTCTTAATATTCTTACAAAGCAAAATCAATAAACAGCATTCATCACATAAGTAGACTTAAGGACAGAAATCACATGATTATTCCAATAGATGCCCAAAAGACCTTTGACAAAATACAACATTCTTTCATGATAAAAACGTTGGAGAAACTAAGGATGGAAGGCTCATATCTCAACATAATGAATGCTATATACAACAAACTTGAAACTAATATCATACTAAATGGGGAAATTTTGAAGCATTCTGACTAAGTTATAGAAAAAAACAGGGTGTCCACTCCCCCCACTGTTATTTAACATAGTATTTGAAGTCTCAACTAGAATGATAAGACAAAAGAAAGAAATAAAAGGGATATAAACTGGAAAAAAAGTCACACTAACCTTATTTATAATTGATATGATTCTATATTTAAGAAATTCTACAGATTCCACCAAACAACTCCTAGAGCTGATAAACATGTTCATCAAGGTGGCAGAATATAAAATCAATACACAAAAGCAGTAACCTTTGTATATACCAATGACAAACATCCAGAGAAATAAATCAGGGAAGCAGTCCCATTTATAATAGCTACAAAATTTAAATATCTTGAAATATCCATAATGGAGTGAAAGACCTACAATGAATGCATTGAAAAAATAAATTGAGGAAGACATGAAAAGCTGGAAAGATTTCCCATGTTCATGAATTAAAATAATTAACATTACTAATAATTATACAATGATAATATAATATATAATAATAACTAACATTAATAATTAAATAATTGGAAAAATAGCCAGCCTTGGGGTAGAAGACATGGCTTTGCACTTAAGGTGTTCAATTCCCCAAGATCCACATAAGTCAGCTGCACAACAGGGCACATGCATCCGAAGTTCATTTGCAGTGGCTGGAGGCCCTGATGCATTGTCTCTCTCTGTCTCTCTCTATGTGCCTATTTCTCTCTTTCAAATAAATAAAAATAAAATACTTTTAAAAAAATGGCTAGCCTACCAAAAGCAATATGAAGATTCAATGTCAATTCCAATCAAAATTCTAGCATTATTCTTTACACAAATAGAAAAATAATATTAAATATTAAATAGAAAAATAATATTAAAATCCATATGGAGGGCTGCAGAGATGGCTTAGACGTTAAGACATTTGCCTGTGAAGCCTAAGGACCCATGTTCAACTCTCCAGATTCCACATAAGCCAGACACACAAAGGTGAGGCAAGCACAAGTTGCACATGCCCACTAGGTAGCACGTGTCTGGAGTTTGATTGCCATGTCTGAGGCCCTGGCACACCAATTCTCTCTCTCTCTCTCCCTCTCCCTCCTTCTCTCTCTCTCTCTCTCTCTCTCTCTCCCTCTCCCTCCTTTCTCTCTCTCTCTCTCTCTCTCTCTCTCTCTCTCTCTCATACATTTTAAAAATCCATATGGAGATACAAATGGTCCCAGACAACAAAAATATCTTCTGGAAAAAGAATACTGTTAGAGGTGTCACCATACTTTAATTTTATATTGTACTACAAAGCCATAGTAATGTAAAGTAATGTCAAGTAAAGAATGATTCTAGACCCTATACTCTCAGCCTGCACAAAAATGAACTCAAATGGATTGAAGTCCACAATATAAGACCTGAAATGTGAGATAATCAGAGAAAAATGTAGGGAGAACACACTGGGATATGGGTATAGGGAAAGACTTTCTGAGCTTAGAGACTATGACAAGCACTTAACCAATAGGATCTCCTGACACTAAAAAGTTGCTGTACAGCTAAGCAAACCATCTATCAAGTCAATAGACAACCTATCCAATGTGAGAAAAATCTTTGTCAGCTGTACATCTGAAGAGGTTCAATATTTAGAATATACAAGGAAATTTAAAAAATGCACAGACATCTGGGTAAACTGGCAGGATAGGAGCCACACCAAACCAGCCCAGGGAGGGATTTAAGCAAAACCACAGCAAAATACACTCTTCTGAAAATTGCAGTAGTATAGGTTCTTCTTAGATGCAGCAGAGAAGCAGGAGAGACCAAGATCCACCAGAAAGAAGGAAAATGGCCAGAATCCCACTGAGGAGCATGTGGTTCCAATGGCAGCAGCTGTGATTCTCATGCCTGGTCCTACCTGGCAGGTGCACTGAGCAGCAGAGACCAAACAAGGGGACTTTCCAGCCTCATCAGCCTCCTTGCAGAGTCAAGAAATCTAAAGGAAAGTCAGCTGACATCAACTAAACAGCTAATGAAAGGATACAGGTGGGACTGTGTAAGCAACTACAGGCTTCCTGAACTCTCCCATCCCCCAAACATCAGAACTGTGAGCCTCTGGCATTCAGCCCCCAATAGCAGCACATCCAGCATAGCTGAGCCCAGCTCCAGCTCCACAGCACAACACAGAGGGATTGAGGAGGGCACTCAGCACTGGTGAGATTGGAAGCCACACAAAAAGGTAAGGAGGCCGGGCGTGGTGGTGCATGCCTTTAATCCCAGCACTTGGGAGGCAGAGGTAGGAGGATCGCCAAGAGGTCAAGGCCACCCTGAGAATACATTGTGACTTCCAGGTCAGCCTGAGCCAGAGTGAGACCCTACCTCGCAAAACCAAAAAAAAAAAAAAAAAAAGAAGAAGAAGAAGAAGAAGAAGAAGAAGAAGAAGAAGAAGAAGAAGAAGAAGAAGAAGAAGAACATAAGGACATAGGCCTGCATTGGAAGGGCTAAGCTCTCTTTCCATGTCTGGGCAGGTTATGGCTTTACCATTTTCAAATAAGCTGTACTTGGGGGTTGAATATTGCTGCCTTTAATGCTTTCAGATTTATAGGGCCTTTGTCTTTTGCTTCTGTCATTTTTGAGGGCAGGGTCTCATCCAGATCCAGGCTGACCTGGAACCCAAAATTTAGATCAGATTCTCTACCTCCTAGACCAACACATACCCTTAGGAATTTTGGCCTTCTAAGACTATGTTTGTTTTAATCCCCACACTTTTATATTCTGTGCTTGTTTTTATTGAATGTGTATATTTCTCTGTTGAAGTTTAGAATTTGCCAGTATATTGTGCCATCCACTCCACTAGAATACTTGCTTAGCAAGCAAAAGTTAACACCTAGGATTACTTCTGATGTTGGACTTGTGTACAAGTGCTACATTTGGCACCTTAAACTCATATCTTGAAAGTATATGAAGGTGGATCACCACATTTAAGAACACTGCAGATAAGTACAAACCTAACCATCAAATCAATCCAGGATGCAAAAGTCATTACATTATAATACAAGAAACACAAAGAATCAAGACAATGCAATCCCACCAAAAATTTAAAATCCATAAGAAATGTTCACCAATGAGACTGTTTTAGATGAAATTCCTGACAAAGATATCAAAAGAATGATGTTATCTATACTCAAAGAGATGAAAGATGAAATGAAAGGAATCAGAGAAGAAAACAAAGGAATTAAAGAATAAAACAAACTCCTGAAAGAGAACACAGGAAACCAGATTAATGAAATAAAAAGGTCATTACAGGACATGAGTAAAGAAATAGAAATATTGAAGAAAAACCAGGCTGAAATCCTAGCTCTGAAGAACAAAGTCAGTGAAATAAAAAATTCTATGGAAAGTCTCACTGGTAGAATGGATGAAGGAGAGAACAGAATATCTAAACTAGAAGACCAGGTGGCAGATGTAATACAGACCAACAAAGAGAAAAACAAGCTAATAGAAAGGTATGAATGGGAATTCCAAGATATCCAGGACACTATGAAAAGATAAAACATAAGAATTCAGGGTATAGTAGAAGGGGGAGAATTTCAATCCAGAGGCTTAGTAGGTATTTTCAACAAAATCATAGAAGAAAATTTCCCCCAAATTGGGAAAGAAATGCCAATGCAGATACAAGAAGCTTTTAGAACACCAAACAGACAAAACCTAGAAAGATCTTCTCCTCTCCATGCTATAATTAAATTTCTACATATGAAAACCAAAGAAAATATATTGAAAGCAGTTAAAGAGAAAAAGCAAGTGACTTTCAAAGGCAAGCCCATCAGAATAATAGCAGATTATTCAACACAAACTTTAAAAGCCAGAAAGGCTTGGAATGATGTATTCCAAGTTCTGAAAGATAAAAACTGTCAACCAAGATTACTTTATCAAGCAAAGCCATCTATCCAAATTGATGGAGAAATAAGAACATTCCACAACAAAAACAGGTTAAAGGAATTTATGACAATTAACCAGCTCTACAGAAAATACTTGAAGGAATCCTTCTCCCTGAGAGAAAGCAACACACACACAAGAGGAAATAGGAAAAAATAAACCATACTCAAATAACAGTTAAAACAAGTGAGTAAAGGGAAAACAGGAAGCACTACAACATAAGAAGAATGGCAAGAGTAAATACATATCTTGCAATAACAACTCTTAATATCAATGGCCTCAATGCCCCAACCAAAAGACACAGGCTTGCAGACTGGATTAGAAGGCAGGATCCTGCCATCTGCTGCCTCCAGGAAACTCACCTCTCAATAAAAGATAGAACCCTTCCTAAGGTAAAAAGATGAAAACCGGTATTTCAAGCCAGTGGGCCTAGGAAACAAGCACGGGTTGCTATCCTAATATCTGACATGATAGACTTTAAACCAACATTACTGAAGAAAGATAAAGAAGGTCACTTTATACTGATTAAAGGAACACTCTAACAGGAGGCCATTACAATCCTAAACATATATACACCTAACATGGGGGCTCCCAATCTCATCAAACACTATTAGACTTAAGATCAGAGATAAAACCAAACACAATTGTAGTGGGTTACTTCAAAACCCCACTCTCATCACTGACAGATCATCCTGACAAAAAAACAAACAGAGACATCTGGATTAAGTGATGTCATGGACATAGACCTAACAGATATATACAGAACATTATATTCAAATGCTGCAGAAAATACATTTTTCTCAGCAGCAAATGGAACATTCTCTAAAATAGACCATATATTAGTCCACAAAGCAAATCTTAACAAATATAGGAAAATTGAAGTGATCCCTTGTACTCTATCTGACCACAATGGGATTAAACTGCAAATCAGCAACAAGGAAACCTACAGAGCATACAGAAATTCATGGAGACTAAACAGTACACTATTGTACAGCAAAGGACACTGTGAACAAGCAAAGAGACAACCTACAGAATGAGAGAAAATCTTTGCCAGCTATATATCTGATAAAAGATTAATATCCAGAATATACAAGGAACTCAAAACACAAAACAATAAGAAATCAAACAACCCAGTTTAAAAATGGGCCATGGAACTAAATAGAGAGTTCTCAGAAGAAGAAATAAAGATGGCATATAAGCATCTAAAAAAAGGTTCTACATGCTTAGCTATCAGGGAAATGCAAATTAAAACCACTTTGAGATTCCATCTCACTCCTGTCGGAATGGCTGCCATCAAGAAAACAAATGACAATAAGTGTTGATGAGGATGTGGAAAAAGAGGAACACTTCTACACTGTTGGTGGGAATGTAATCTGGTCCAGCCATTGTGGAAATCAGTGTGGAGGTTCTTGAGACAGCTAAAAATAGATTTACCATATGATCCAGCTATAGCACTCCTAGGCATATATACAAAGGACTCTTCTCACTACCTTAGAGATAGTTGCACAACGATGTTTATTGCTGCTCAATTCACAATAGCTAGGAAATGGAACCAGCCTAGATGTCCCTCCACAGATGAATGGATAATAAAGATGTGGTACATTTACACAATGGAGTTCTATTCAGCAGTAAAGAAAAATGAAATAATGAAATTTACAGGGAAATGGATGTATCTGAAAAGGATTATACTAAGTGAGGTAACCCAGGCTCAGAAAGCCAAACATCACATGTTGTCTCTCATATGTGGATCCTAGTTACAAATGTATAGACTTGTGTGTGAGCTGGAACCAAAAATTGGTAGCAGAAGCCAGTAAGCTAGAAAAAGCTTATAAGGGAGGGAGGAGAAAGAAGGCTATAAGGGGATGGTATTATATATATGAAATAGAGGAACAGATTATAGGCAGGGGAAAAGCCTAAGTGAGACCATGCGAAGAGAGGGTCAATCAAAATTCAAGATATTCTGAATAAGACTTATGTAAACCTACTCTTTTGAATAATGGCACACCCCTAAGCTATAGTTTGTTACTAGAAAATTTTCAGTGCCTGGGATGGGATACCTTCCAGGGAGTTGTTGGCCAGAGAGGTCCATGTAGCCTCCAAAACATTACAGGCTATTGCCAAGGCCCTTGGTTTCCCTTGAGAAACAGATGATAAGACCCTATTGCTGAGGACCTGACTTGCCTGAGCAGCAAGGTCACTGAGAAATCAAGCTAATGCTGAGCAGAAAACCTCCCTGTAGACCAGTGAACTGAAACCTGGAAAAAGCTGCACTGAATGTAGCCTTATGGGAGACAGAAATCATCAGCAGTGAAAACAGACCTTGCAGTGCCTAGCAATACCTTCACAAGACCCTCATAATAGAGAAAAAGATGATGACATCAAATTAAAAGAGAAACTAATGGAGAAAGGGAGGGAATATGATAGAGAGTGGAGTTCTGAAAGGGAATGGGGGAAGGGAGGGAAATATCATGGTTTATTACCTGTAAGTATAGAAGTTGTCAATAAAAAAAAATTTTTTTAAGGAAGGAAGGAGGGGGAGGGGGAAGGAGGGAGGGAGGGAGGGAGGGAGGGAGGGAGGGAGGGAGGAAAGAAATCCAGGCTCTTGCTGGTAAAATCTATCAGCCCAGATAAAGGCTGCCTGCACAGGTTCAGATCCCAAGATACTCACATAAGCCTGACATAAAAAGTGGCACAAGCATAAGATTTTTTTAAAGATTTTATTTTTATTTATTTATTTATTAGAGACAGAGGGGGCGGGGAAGAGAGAGTGTGAGAATGGGCACGCCAGGGCCTCTAGCCACTGCAAACAAACTCCAGATACATTTGCTACCATGTGCATCTGGCTTACATGTGACATGGAGAATCAAACCGGGGTCTTTAGGTTTCACATGAAAATGCCTTAACCACTAAGCAATCTCTCCAGCCTACAAATAAGTTTTTTTTTTTTCGAGGTAATGTCTCACTCTGGTCCAGGCTGACCTGGAATTCATTATGTAGTCTCAGGCTGGCCTTGAATTTACAGTGATCCTCCTACCTCTGTGTCCCAAGTGCTGGGATTAAAGACAGTGCCATAATTTTTTTTAAACAATCTAAAAGGAGAAAGTGCTTTTTGTGTTTTATTTTTTATGACAGACTAAGGTAATTAGTGTGCCAAGGCCTCCAGCCAGTGCAATCGAACTGAGGACATGTGCACTATCTTGTGCGCATGTGCAACCTTGTGCTTGCATCACCTTGTGCATGTGGCTTATGTGGGATCTGGAGAGTTGAACATGTATCCTTAGGCATCACAAGCAAATGCCTTAACCACTAAGCCATCTCTCCAGCCTGAGAAAGTGCTTTGAAATTACTTTTATTGCAGCTGGGCATGGAGCTGTATGCCTTTAATCTCAGCACTCAGGAGGCTGAGGTATGAAGATTGCTATTAGTTCAAGACCAGCCTGGAGATACAGAGTAAGTTCTAGGTCAGTTGGGGCTGGCCACATGAGACCCTACCTTGAAAAAACAAACAAAAAAATTACTTTTATTAAGCTATTCAGATTTAAGTCTCTAAGTTTGACAGTTACTACAAATAGTCCATAAGTATAAGTTCAAGTCACCTTCAATGACTAACTGCTTCTGAGACTAGACAATCTATTCTATTGAGATAAAAGTTGACATGGCGGCTGGAGAGATGGCTTAGCAGGTAAGGTGTTTGCCTGTGAAGACTAATGACCCAGGTTCGATTCCCCAGGACCCACGTAAGCCAGATGCCCAAAGTGGGGCATACATCAGGAGTTCGTTCACAGTGGCTTGAGGACCTGGTGCATCCATTCCCTCTCTATATGCCTCTTTCTCTCTCTCTTATGAATAAATAAATAAAGTAAAATATTTTTTAAAAAGTTTTCAGAGAACAAAGATTTTAGAATATTTTTGCCTTAAGGAATTGCTAACAACTAAACATAAGCATTTGTTGCCAGTTTCCTAAAAGAAAATTCTGTTGCCATGCATCAGGCTTTTGAGTAAGAGACAAAATCCAAATTAAGAGAATTGACAATTCCAAAGCCCAAGAAGAGAAGGAAATATGGGAAGATGTGGTTCTCAGACCATGGCTAGAAGTAGTAAAGCCCAGTTTGAGCTGGGAAGATGCAGGAGTCAAAAAGGGCTTGGTACTTCCATGGTGAACCTGATAATCAGTGCCAGAGTGAAAGAGACAGACACTGTGGATAGTCAAAACATACCAAAGCAGGGATCCAGAGGGTCCTAAGAGCTCATCACTGAAGTAGACTTAAAAAAACACCCACCATGGCTCAGGGAATTTTGAGTAAGAGGGGGCCAAATGATTGTAAGAGCCACAGGTTGGGACTGCTGCTCTCACAATGCATAACCCACAACCCCATGGGAAATACCAGCACCCCTACTGAGGAGGACCCCTACAGAATGGGGGCATGGAAGAAGGGAAAGAATGGTACTAACACATGATGTATACATACTAAGTATGTTTGCAATATATGAAAAGATAAATAAATAATAAAAGGGCTTGAAAGGATTCCTCAGAGGTGACCAGTAGTCTGGAATCCATAGAGGTGTTCCTAAATTCAATAGTTGAGTAAGCCACATGGACAGTGCATGTGCTTAGAAAATTTAGTGGTTTCTAGAATACCACTGATATGTAATTTTCTCCTAGGGAAGATAGACAACCAGACAGGGCAGTATCAGTTGGAACAAAGAAATGTCACTTTTCTTTTTTTTTTTTTTTTTTGGAATATCTATATTATTTAATTGAATTCTTCCTAAAATTCTTTTTTAATTAGTTATTGACATACTCAGCATGTAAATAGCACATGTTGGTACCATTCTTTCCCTGGTCTCTGCCCCCAAAGGGGACCCTCCATGGGAATTGTGGGTCGTGTATTGTGGGGGTAGCCATCAATTATGGGGAAGAGGCAATGTCTCTGTCCATGATGTCCCAATTTGTGGCTCTAACAATCTTTCCACCCCCTCTTCCGTGAAATTCCCTGAGCCACGTTGTGTGCATTTTAAGTCTACTTCAGTGATGGGCTCTTAGGAGCCTCGGAATATCTGGTTTGGCAAGTATGGAGTCTCCTCAGTGTTTATCTCCTTCACCCATGTACTGATATCAGGGTCACCAAGAAAGCATCACTCTTGCTCATTTCCCCAATTCCTCTATGGTTTCAGTTGTGGCCCTGATGAAGTGTACTGGGTCATTTCTAACCTCAGGTCCTGCTTCTGTCTAAAAAAGAGAAGCAGATTCTTAAACAGAGAGTGAAGTCAGCATAGGTTAAGTAGGATAATCATTATTAGTTTAGAGAAAATTTTAATGGGTGTATGCCGGGGCTTTTTTCCCTCACCACCGGCAGGTAGAGCAAAAGAGAGAGAGAGCCGGGCCAGCCGTTTTTCTCTTGAGACTGAGCAAGAAGACAGGTGTCGGCGACTCAAACCCCTCCCCCCACTAAAACACCGGGGAGAAAAACCACATTGAGTTGCGGAGATACGTCTAAAGCGAAACTCACCGTTTATTGTCAGGGGAGAGATATTTATGTGCTTTGAGGAAGGGGGCGGGAAGAGGGGATGAGAGAAAGGTATAAGGGCCAATATACTTTGAGGAAGGGGGTGGGAAGAGGGGATGAGAGAAAGGTGTAAGGGCCAACAGTATTTCATCACGTCAGCAGCAGCTGGGTGGAGGCAGTTTCAGCTTAGGTGCTGAGTCAAGGGCAGGTACTCAGGCTCGACTAGGCCTTACCGGGAGTAGGCCAAGATTGGCTGGGCTAACCACTCGGCTTCACACCGGGCAGGGCCCAACATCTCCCCCTTTTGTTTTTGTAAGAACGGTGGATGGCATAGTCCCTGTCCTAGTTTGTTCCCCTCTGGGAACCTTACCCGTCTCTGGGCACTATGCCTCTAGCCTGTTGACCACTCCACGCCCTGTCTTAGGTTGTCTCAGCCTGTCTGAGAACTTACCCGTCATTGGTTCGATGGAGGGCGGGGGAGGGATGTTAGGTGGATAGCCAGTAAGTGGAAAAGCCATTGTCTTTGAGTCGTAAACCTGTGGTGTCTTGGCCTGATGAAGTTTAATTGCCTCAAGCTATGGTGAATGAATTGTGTAATCTTATTAATTACACAGGGCCCAAGAGTGAGGATAAGAAGAAGGAGGGGTTCAGGGGGAGGGAGAAGGTAGGGTAAAGAGCAAGAAGAAGGAGGGGTCCAAGGGGAGGGAGAAGGTGGGATAAAAAGCCATGTAAGCTCGTCTACAGCAGGTTGTCTTAGGAGTCCCGACTCCTCTTTTGTAAATCTTTCTGGAGCTTTTCTGGCTTCATTCAGGTCTAGTAGCATCCACACCTTCAGTTGTTCCTGGGGAAGAAACAGAGGCATAGTTCTCAGGGGTGTGACACTCCCTGGAAAATTGATTATTTTTATCCCCTTGTTGGGGTAAATATTTTAAGTCTCTTGTCGGTACCCAAATAGGTCTTTTTTCCTCTTGAGGAAAGACACATCCAAATCCTCTCCCTGCTGTGAGGAGGGGGTCTGGTCCCCTCCAGGCCCCAGTTAATGGGTCCCTCCATTTGACCCAGATGGAGCTGTAGGTGACAGCTGAGGTCCAATGTTTTTGAAAAGGGGACAAGTGTCTATCTTCTTTAGAAAAATTTAAAATATTTAGGGTTAATAATGCCTTTTTTAGTTGGTCATGTGGGGGTAGAGATTCCCCCTTTTGTTTTTGTAATTGAGATTTGAGAGTTTGATGATATCTTTCCACGATGGCTTGGCCATTGGTTATATGGGATGCCTGTGGAAAGTGAGATTTTCCAGGTTTGGAGGAAATCTATAAAAGTCCTGCTTACGAAGCAGGGACCATTATCAGTTTTGATTTGATCTGGCAATCCAAGGGTGGCAAAGCATTGAAGCATATGGCTAATAGCATGTTTAGTTTTTTTCCCCAGCATGTGCTGATGCCCAGCAAGCATGGGAGAAAGTATCAACTGAGAGAAAAATATATGAGTTAGGGAGCGGGCTTGAATCATTAATGGGGTTATAAAATTGGAGTCCAGTCTAATATGGGCCTCAATTAGGTTGGGTAACAGGTTAACAACATAAAGGCTGTCAGAAAATAAGTTAAATGGCTCCTGAATAGTGTCCAAAGCCAAAACGACAGCAAATAGTTTTTTAAATTGTGCTGATCCTGTGACCTCATGGGAGATAGACTTTATGGGTATAGACTTTTCTCCCCTCCTTAGGGGAGGGTAAACAACTAGGGAAGCTCCCAAGCGCCCCCCATCAGTGAATATGGTAAAAAAAAAGTCTGGGGGGTCTCCATTCCAACCTAGAGAAGGAGCTCATCCATTTATAAGGACCATAGTGACAATCAATTATACCCAGAAACCCCTCGAGGGCAATAGCAACCCTGTTGTTATTTGTCTGAAGTCAAGTGAAGTCTGTTACCTTAAAGGGGGTGACAATGACATGAGGCTCCGTGTCAAACAATCGGACAGAGGTGTCCCTGCCCTTCATAATGCAGTCTGTAATCTGGTTAGTTATAGAGTAAACTCTGGGGACTCCACCAAGGGAGAGGTGAATCCATTGGATGGGTTCTCCTTCCTGGGCCAACAGCGCAGTGTATAATGTTTCTCCAGAGAAAATACAGAGGGAGATAGGTAAGTTAGGATCAAACCTCTTTAGGACAGCAGCATCAATGGCCCGTTGTACCTTATGTAGAATTTGTTCATGACGAGGGGGCAAGGTTATCTGAGAGGAGAGAGTAAGACCCTTTAAGAGGTCAAATAAAGGGGACAGTTCCTCAGTAGTTATGGGTATCCAGGGCCTAATCCAATTAATTTTTTTCAGCACCTTTTTGGAGTTGAGGCAAAGTATAGAATTTTTGAATATGGAGTTGGGGTTTGACAGGAGAAACAGTATCAAGGAATAACCTGGAGCCCAAAATCTTGAAGGGAGAGGCAGTTTGAATCTTTTCTGGAGACACCTGTAAAATGGCAAGGCATTTAGCAGTGAGGTCTTGGAGATCAGATGGGTTGGAATGACCTAAAATAATAATAAAATAGTAGGATGATTAATCAAGGAAGAAAAGATATGAGACATGTATTGTTAGGGTCAATCCAGGGCTGACAGTAGCTTTCCATGATGTTGAAGCTTATAGATCTAGGGGAAGTTCCATGCTGGCAGAAGTTGGTCTGTCTTTATAGGGCCAAGCATAAGAGAGAAGAAAGAAATTAATTAGTCATATAGTACATAGAGCAAAATTATTGTAGTTAAGTCACAGTAAGGTTTAGGAATTTTTGTTAGGCACACTTTGTATATCTTTATAATGGAATTTTAAACCATTATTACACCTTAAAATTGGCCCCCAGTGACATTGTCTTTAGTAAGGTGATTGTAGATGTAAACTATAAGTTAATAAAATATTGAATATATTGGGGGACATATATTTAAATTACCATATTTTGTCCCTGGCTTTTAATAGATTTATAATAACATTTACAATAATAATAAAATCAAATAAGTTAATTGGTATAAGGCATAGTAAGGAGAGACTAGAAAAATTTAAATTTAATTATTATTAGCCGTTATTAAACTTTTGTAGTAACCAGAGACTGATAGTTTTTAGGTTTTTTTAAATTTTGTCCCTCCAGTTGGGCAGAGCTGCCAGAGAAAACTTTAATCTCAGGCCAACATTGTATTACCGATTGAGTTAGTTGGGCTTAGTATGAATTGAGGTAGGCGGGTAGAGAGAGAATGGGCATGTCAGGCCTCCAGCCACTGTTTACATGGGTACTGGAGAATTGAGCCTCGAATCAGGGTCCTTAGGCTCTACAGGCAAGTGTTTAATAATTAAGTCATTTTTTTATCTTTATGTTAATGGGAAGGCAGCGAAGGGTGGGACAATGGTGTGTAGGATATAGCCATATAGACTTGAAAAACAGGTTTTTTTTTTTTTTTTTTTTTTTTTTTTTTTATCTCTAGCAGGGCAATACAAATGTCCCCAGCTGTTTTTTTTATTTTTTAAAGTAAATACTTTGGGCCCCGCAGGACACTTAGTTAAGAGCATAGAGGG
Source organism: Orientallactaga sibirica (assembly GCA_036365145.1). Lineage (NCBI taxonomy): Eukaryota > Metazoa > Chordata > Mammalia > Rodentia > Dipodidae > Orientallactaga > Orientallactaga sibirica. Next base: position 52,970,917 of record JAEOAD010000005.1, read on the forward strand.
AGCGTTTAGAGGCAAAAGGGGCGGGGACGGCAGTGGCTTGCCTCATGGCCTCATGGTGGATCGCCCACCCGTTCCTAAGATATTTTTAAAGTAAGTTGATAAAAGTGACCAAAAATGACGCCTGGAGTTTGGGAGGCGCAGCCAGTGAGGCCAAAAGGGGCAGTGCTCGGGCCGGGGCTGGAGCCGTGGCTTAGGATGTCGGCGGAGCCTGATTGTTGTCCCTCCGCTTGAAGTGCGCGAGTTTTGTTTTGTGGACCAGTGGCTTGTGTTCCACGTCCGCGAGGAAAGTTAACCTCGGTTTGTATTTGATCATAGTTTACATTTACAGAAAGCTACATGGAGGAGCTGTCCTCCACCAGGGGTTTGAGCACATTTGCCTTAGGCAGTAGTTAGGGGCTGAAAGAGCTGAAAAGATAGTTGCTGGGTGGCGGCTTGGGTGGCGGCCTTGGGAGAAAGGAGATTTTAAAAGTCAGTTTTAGTTTTTTCTTACAGTTTTTAAGGGCAAAAATGAACTTTTTCCTGGAAGAGCCTTTAAGGTTGGCAATTAAGGCAAGGAGGATTGAATTAATCCATGGGGCTAAAACAAAAGTTTTGTTCCAAGTGCTATGGAGGTTTTTTTGTTTAATAGTAATATATATGAGTACAACATAAGTATAAAGTCCCAAAAAATATGTAAACATGTTGTAGAATTTTTTTTTTTAAGATGGCGCCCCCACTCCAATGAGGGGGCAGGACACTTTGAGAGTTCTCCAGGTTTGCCCACGTGGTGAGCCTCCTCTAGGTTCGTCCACGTGGTGAGTTTTATTTTTTTAGGTTTGTCCACGTGGTGAGTCTCTACCCACGTGGTGAGTTTCGTTTTTAGGTCTGCCCACGTGGTGCTTTTAAGATGGCGCCCCCATTCAAATGGGGCAGGACAAAAATGGCGGCACCGCAGAAGCGGTCTGTCGGAAACCCAAAAATGAGAGGAAAGAGAAAAGAACAAGAGATGTTGAAGTTTGGGACGGAGTTTTTATTTAAATGAGGAGGCAAAGCGTTTAAAGTCTCCTTTAGGTCTGTCCATGTGGTGTGTCCGCCATGAACGTACCCGTTTAGAAATGGCGGCAAACCGGAAATGGAAGGAAAGAGAAAGGAAGTTGAAGTAAGCACAGATTATAGAAGTAAAGGTTAGAATATTAAATATGAAGATTAACTCATAACTTATGAGGATACACCCGTCAGCAGTCCGATTAGCTCGTCAGCTTAATTTTGAATTTTTTCTTCATCACGTCAGCAGTCCGTAGTCCGTTTTGAATCCTCATACGTCCTCACATGGGGCAGTAGTTGTTGTGCCCCACGTTGGGCGCCAAAATGCCGGGGCTTTTTTCCCTCACCACCGGCAGGTAGAGCAAAAGAGAGAGAGAGCCGGGCCAGCTGTTTCTCTCTTGAGGCTGAGCGAGAAGACAGGTGTCGGCTACTCAAACCCCTCCCCCCACTAAAACACCGGGGAGAAAAACCACATTGAGTTGCGGAGATACGTCTAAAGCGAAACTCGCCGTTTATTGTCAGGGGAGAGATATTTATGTGCTTTGAGGAAGGGGGCGGGAAGAGGGGATGAGAGAAAGGTATAAGGGCCAATATACTTTGAGGAAGGGGGTGGGAAGAGGGGATGAGAGAAAGGTGTAAGGGCCAACAGTATTTCATCACGTCAGCAGCAGCTGGGTGGAGGCAGTTTCAGCTTAGGTGCTGAGTCAAGGGCAGGTACTCAGGCTCGACTAGGCCTTACCGGGAGTAGGCCAAGATTGGCTGGGCTAACCACTCGGCTTCACACCGGGCAGGGCCCAACAGGTGTAGACCCTCTTGTAGCCCAAGATTAGTGAGAACTTGATATTGGAAATCAAACTCACTATCTGGATATGATTCTGACTGGTTTCCCAGTTCCAGATATGGGTTCCTTTCCACTGAGCAGATCTGTTAGCCAATCTAAGAGCAGTTGGTTACCACCAAAAGAAACAGGAGAAATTTAAGGGTGGGGCTCATCCATTCAGGTGCTCCCCCTAAAGTACTGTTGAAGATTCGACCTTTTAGTCTGTCTTCCAGGATATAGGATTCTAAGGTACAAGTTCCATTTGGGTTCAGTTTTGTGCCCCCCTTATTATCCCCTCAAGCCTACCTTCCCTTTTGTCCAGGCCTCTAGATGCCTATTAGGTATGTCAGCATCTTGGGTAGATCCAGGTTAGAAGCCATGAGACAATTGTCTTTCTGTGATTGTGTGAGTTTGCTGAGTATGATCTGTTCCAAGTTCAACCACATTTCTACAAAATTTCATTGTATCATTTTTTCTAACTGCTGAGTAGAATTCCATCATGTAGATATACCACATCTTGGTTATCCATTCATCCAATGATGGGCACCTGGGTTGATTCCAGTTCTTAGCTATTATGAATTGAGCAGCTATAAACATGGTTGAGCAAATATCTCTGAACTGAGGCATGGAGCTTTTAAAGTAAATGCCCAGTAAAGGAATAACTGGGTCTCTTGATAATTCTATAGTCAACCTTTTAAGGAATCTCCATATTTCTTTCCATAGTGGTTGTACCAACTTACATTCCCACCAATAGTGAATGAGAGTTCCTATTTCTCCACATCCTCACCAAGATTTGCTTTCATTTGATTTTTTAATGTTTGCTATCCTTACTGGGGTAAGGCATAATCTCATAGTTGCTTTAATTTGCATTTCCCTGATTTTTAGAGATGTTGAATAATTTCTTAAGGTGTGTTTGCCATTTGTATTTCTTCCTCTGAGTTCTCTGACCCATTTTGTCAGTGGGTTGTTTGATTTTTTTTATTGTTTAGGTTTTTGATTTCTTTGTACATTCTAAAAATTATGCCTCTGTCAGTTGTATAGCTGGCAAAATTTTTCTCCCATTATGTGGGTAATATATTGGCTCTGCTTATGGTATGTTTGTGAAAAAAATTTCATCTTATTTGATCCCAATGGTTGAGTTATTATTTAAGTTCCTAAGCTACTGGGATTTTGTTCAGGAAGTCTTTCCCCATTCCTATATCATGAAGAGTTCCTCCTATCTTTTCTTCCAGTAGTAGAAGTGTTTCAGGTCTTATCTTGAGGTTTTGATCCATTTGGACTTGATTTTTGTGCATGGTGTGATGTGTGAATCAAGTTTCATTTTCCCACATATGGTTATCTAGTTTGACCAGCACCATTTAGTGAAGATGCTGTCTTTTCTCCAGTCTACATTATTAGGGCCTTGGTTGAAGATCAAGTAGCTGTAGTTACTTGACCAAAAGTCCAAAACCTCATTTCTGTTCCACTGATTTATATCCCTGTTTTTATGCTAGTACCATGTTGTTTTAGTTACTATGGCTTTGTAATATAGCTTTAGATCAGGTATGTTGATGCCTCCAGAAGTGTTTCTCTTGTTGAGGTTATACTTGGATATCTGAGGTCTGCTGCCATTCCATATGAATTTTGAGATCATTTTTTCCATCTCTGTGAAGAATGATGCTGGGCTTTTTATTGGTATTGCATAAGTCTATATATTGCTTTTGGTAGGATTGCCATTTTCACAATGTTAATTCTGCCTATCCAGAACATGGGAGGTTTTTCCATCTTCACAACTCCTCCTCAATTTCTTTCTTGAGTGTTTTTATGTTTTCATTATATACGTCTTTCACATCCTTCATTAGTGTTATTCCAAGGTATTTTTTTGTTGCTATTGAAAATGGGACAGTGTTGCTAATTTCTTTCTCTGTATCTTTGTTCTTTGCATATAGAACAGCTATTAATTTTGTGCATGGATGTTGTATGCTGCTACTTTGCTGAAGGAATTAATCAACTTTAAGAATTTTGAGATGGATGCTCTTGATTCACGTATGTATAGGATCATGTCATCTGCAAATAGGGATAATTTGACTTCTTCCTTTCCTATTTGTATCTCTTTTATTTCTTTCTCCTATCTTATTGCTTGGCCTAGAATTTCTAGTACTATGTTAAAGAGCAGAGGTGAGAGTGTGCACCCCTGTCTTGTTTCTGATCTCAATGGGAATTCCTTGAGTCTTTCCCCATTAAGTATTATTTGGGCTTTAGGTGCTTTATATATAGCCTTTATTATGTTGAGATATAAACCATCCATGCCTATCCTCTCCAACATTTTGATCATGAAGTTATGCTGTATTTTGTTGAAGGCCTTTTCTGCATCTATCAAAATGATCATATGGTTTTTGTGACTGAGCTTATGCATGTGATGTATTACATTGACAGATTTCTGTATGTTGAACCAACCCTATATTTCTGGGAGTAAAGCCTACTTGATCAAGGTGGATAATGCTGTTGATGTGCTGTTGAATTTGGTTTGCAAGGGTTTTGGTCAGGATCTTTGCGACTAAGTTCATCAGGTATATAGGACTGTAGTTTTCTTTTCTTGTATCTCTGTCTGGTTTTGGTATTAAGGTAATACTAGCTTCTTAAAAGGAGTTGGAGAGCTTTCCCTGTCCTCCAATTGTGTAGAACTGTTCAAGAAAAAAATGGTTTCAGTTCCTCCATGAAGGTTTGGTAGAATTCTGCTGAGAAGCCATCTAGTCCTAGACTCTTCTTTTGGGGAGGTTTTTGATTACCTTTTCAATCTCAATGGGTGTGATAGGTTTGTTTAGGAGATTAATCTGCTCAGAGTTTAGTTTTGGTAGGTGGTATGTGTCCAGGAATTTATCCATTTCTTCCAGATTATTCAATTTTGTGGAGTAGAGGTTTTGGAAGTAAGTTCTGATGATTCTTCAAATTTTACTTATGTATGTTGTGATCTCTCCTTTTTCATTTCTAATTTTGTTAATTTGAAGCATCTCTCTCTCTTTCTCTTTCTCTCTCTCTCTCTCTCTCTCTCTTTTGCTTGATCAAATTGGCCAGGGGGTTTATCAATCTTGTTTATTTTTTTCAAAAAACCAGCTCTTTGTTTCATCAATTTTCTTAATTGTTTTCTTAGTTTCCAATTCATTAATTTCTGCTCTTATTTCCATCTGGAGCTTTTTGGGTAGGATTCTTCTTGTTTTTCCAATGCCTTTAGATGGATGGTTAAGTTATTGATTTGGGATCTCTTTGTCTTTGTTATGAAGGCATTTAGTGCTCCCCTAAGGACTGCCTTCATTGTGTTCCATAAGTTTTGGTATGATGTTTCTCATTGTCATTCAACTCTAGAAATTTTACAATTTCATTTTTTATTTCATCCACTACCCATTAATGGTTGAAAAATGTGTTGTTTAGTCTCCAGGAACTGATGGAGTTCCTGGTGCATCTCTTGTTTATTTCTAGTTTTACACTATTGTGGTAAGATAGCATGCAGAAATTATGTTGATTTTCCTAAATATATGGAGGCAAGCTTTATGGTCCAATATATGATCTATTTTGGAGAAGGTTCCATGGGTTGCGGAGAAGAATATGTATTCTGTAGATTTGGGGTAGAATGTTCTGTAGATATCCATTATGTCTAGTTGATCTATGGTGTTGCTGAGCTCTCTTACTTCTCTGTTGGTTTTCTGCTTGGATGATCTGTCTATTGATGATAGTGGAGTACTGAAGTCCCAAAACTATGATGGTGTTGTAGTTTATTTCTGTTTTGTGGTCAAGTACGTTTTGTTTTGATGAATTGTGGTTTGGTTATTGTGTTTTGCTTCTTGTAGGCTCTTGAGATTGGTTGTTTGACTCTTCTGTGTGGATAATTCCCTGAAGTACTTTCTGTAGGTTTGACTTTATGTTCATATAATTGTAGAGCTGATTTTTATCATGGAAAATTTTTCTTTCACCATCTATTATGAGGGATACTTTTGCTGGGTATGGTATTTTGGGTTGGAAGCCATATATTCTTAGACTTTACAGTGTTCCATTCTAGGCCCTTTTGGCTTTCAGGATTTCCATTGAGAAGTCTGAGGTAACTCTGATGGGATTACCTTTATATGTAATGTGTTGTTTCTTTCTTGCTGTTTTTAGGAGTTTCTCTTTGATTTTGTTGTTTAAAGTCTTAATAATATGTCTTGGAGAGTTTCTCCTTTGGTCCAGTCTGTTTGGAGTTTTGTTATCTTCTTCTATCTTGATGGGACTCTCTTTTGAGAGGGTGGGAAAGTTTTCTTCAATAATTTTGTTGAATAAGTTCTTCATCCCTTTGGTCTGAATTTCTTCCCCTTCTGATATATCCATGGTCTGAATGTTGGGATGTTTAAGAGTATCTCACAGCTATCTCATGTTCTGTTCCCAAACAATTTTGAACTTATTCAAGTGTTTGGACTCATGAACTGTTTCTTCTGTCTTGCCTTCCAGTTCTGAGGTTCTGTCCACCACATGACTGACTCTGTTCTAGAGAGCTTTGGATTTGTTCAGTTTGTTTTGTATTTTTGATTGCCTTTTTCTGTATAGTTTCCATCCCTCTGTCGAGTTCCCTTTTTACATCATTTTCTGATTTTCTTAATGCTTCTTGGAATTCATCCTTGCATTTATTTATGTCTTCATTGAGCTTAGCCAGCTTTTTATTGAGGTCCTCTTTTTGTTTTGGCTCTCTTCCAGATCACTTAACACTCTGGAAGACTCTTTTTTTTTTTTTTTTCCTATTAGGTACAACCTAGCAAGGACAGCATTCACACAATTGTTGGTCTTTTGTTGGTTTTCTGCAAGTTCTGTCAATTGTTTGGTCATGGTCACATATCTTGTGTCTTCATTTTGGGGTTTTGGCCCTGTTGTCTCTTCTATGTTTTGATTAGAGACTTCTATTGTGGGACTAGGCAACCTTGTTAAAGTTCCCTCCATTTGATGTTTTGTGTTGTTCCTTTGGTGCTATGGTCTGTCCATCACAGTGTGGGAATCTATTTTAACTCAGGAGGAAGCTGTAGTTTACCCTTGAAGTATCTTCAGTGATTGTTCCCTTTTATGTTTGACTAGATTAGGCTTTTGATGGCAAGGGGGGCCGGTCTGCTCAGATGGAAGGAGTCAGTGCAGCCTGGTGGAGATGTGGAGACCCAGTGTCAGGGCAGGGAGAGGAATCTGGAGACTGAGGCAGGTGGCGGGGTGGGGGGAATGAGATAGCACGGACCCATTGGCAGGTGTTGGGGCAGGGGGGTGGCGTGGACCCATTGGCAGGTGGCAGGTGGCAGGTGGGGGGATGGGATGGCATGGACCCAGTGGTACAGACCTGTTGGCATGACATGGTGGGAGTATGGGATGGCACAGACCTGGTGGTGCATACCCTTTGGTGGGTGGCAGGGTGGGGGGATGGGACCACAGACCTGGTGGTGCAGCAGAGCAGGGGGGATGGGACAGTGCAGTTCCTGTGGTGAGGAAAGGGAGGAAGATGGGAGGGAAGCCATGAGAGGAAGGGGGAATGAGAGCTGGTTGGCAGAGGGAAAGGTGAGAAATGCCTGGTCCAGATCTGTGGAGCCTGCAGGTAGCACAGGAGTGAACCTGGTCTGCAGCCTGGTGGCTGGGGCAGCTGCTTGAGGAGTCTGGGGGTCTAGTGGACTACCCAAGAGTGTGGGAATCAGCAGATTCCCTACTGTGCTCCTCCACACCTTCCCACTGGAGGTCTGCTAGGACCTGCTGACCCTGAAACCCCACAGATCTTGCCTTGTATTATCCTGGGAGCTGAAGCATGGTTAGGTGGATGCCATCTTGACTGGAAGTGACTTTTCTTAGTTTTGAAAGTTCTGCATGAAAATTCAAACCTTCAGGCTGGGGGATGATTCAGTGGGTAAATTTTTGCTGCACATCCTACATACATCTACCCATACGTGAATTCATTCCTTTCACAATAAGAAATGATCATTTTTAAAGATTAATCTGAACTTAGTATTTTATGTATAATTTCTCATCATTACCCCCAGGAAATGTTACTTTTTGTCCTTAACCTCTCCTCTCTCTGGTTTGTAGATGGGGGCTACTGTGACCTGGACTAAGCTTTCCCATGATCTTAACTAATCAACTATAAAGCCACTTACTTAGGAGTAAAAAGCACTGTACTAGTACTAAGGCAGCTGAAAAATACTCGACTCAAAGAGTTTTTTAACCAATCCTTAGTTTGTCTACCTTTCTAGTTTGTTATTATCCTATATAGAAGGCACTGTAGTCAGTCATAGTCGAGGATCATAAAATAAGCCAGATGCTATCTTCAACAAGCAAAAATCTCTCATCAGATAGAAATATGGATGAGGATGCTTAACAGTTAAGAAGTGTAGTATGACACCCTTTGCCAGTAGTTAGGAGCCTCAAGATGGCAGAAAAGCCAAGATGGCATGTGGCAGGGAGGTAGTATAAGGCTCCCACTATTTGGAGACCCACCCAAATCTTACTCAGATCCAAGTAGAACACTCACACATTTTTATGTTGACTATAATAACATGATCTGACCTACCTAGTTCAGGAAAACCCAAACTTCCTTTCTCTTACCAGCAGATTTTTACATGAATTGTGTGGGTTGTTTTTATCAACTTTCTTGCTTATACAACCCAAGTAAATTCCATTTGTTCCAAGAAAAAAGAATAATAAATTCTCATTGACAAAGTCCCCCTACATATACTTAGCATATGTCACAAACTCCCACAAAAGGTTAAATTTCTGTCACATTACTAATTTATAATATATGATTACCTATGTGTCTATCTTCCCCTCAACTTTTTTGTCATTAAAATATACCTCACTGGGGTGTGGGGACAGGATGAGGGCCTGAAGCTCTACTTGACCCCTGCCATGACCACAGCTGACTATAATTAGGTAAGCCAGTTTCTCCTAGTTTCAAAAGAACTAGGACCAGCTTGAGCTGCTACTTTGGGTAGCTCAAGCTGAGAAGGTATTTGGAGCCATGGGAAGCTATAGCTTGACATGAACGTATGAAAAGAGGTAACTTCTCAAGTGGTTAGTATAGAAAGAACAATAAACAGATAAGCAGAAGCAACCAGGAACATAAGTCAATGAAACCCAAGAAGGAATTATCAAGAAATTACTGCCTTGGGTCCTGATATTTCTGGTTCCTGATATTCTTTCAATAAATTCTCTTTTATTTGCTTAAATGAGTAAAAATGCTTCTGCAACCTACAACCAAAAGACTTCACATTCATACAGGGCCTGGGGGAACCAGGGGATGTGAACGTATAATAAAGACTGGATATGGCAGAAATCACTTCATTTCATGTGCCAGAACAAAGAACAACCACCCAGGAAGGCCATGGTTCATGATGTGGCACATCCCAGTGCCCCCCACCACAGCAAGCCCTGTGCTGAGTTTATGGGGATGAAGACAGTCAGTGCCCAGCTAGGGCACACCCTCCTGATCACAGCAATTTAACAACAGATGCTAATGAATCCTGCCTCTGCCTGCTTCAGCAATGGAGGAAGCCCAGCTGGCTTCTCCATCACGTACTAAAAGTAAGTACACAAGAGGAAGTTGTTTCCTCAGGTCAGAAACAGTTACTGAAAACGTCTATCCAGGGGCCACTTTCAAAAACATAATGTGCACAGTAGTCAGGAAGCAAGGAACTGTGTGCCAAAACTTCAGGAAATCAGTCTTCCTCTGAGGATGTATTGTAACCTCTGAGATAAAATATTTTTCCACTTTCCTGTGCTTCCACATTCATGGCAGAGTGCTCTGTCTTTTCTTGTCAGAATTTCTTGGCTACATATCATAGTTATTTGTCTTCAGTCTTCCACCAGAAGAGAAACACTCTAGCAGTAGAATCCAGGTCAAATTCATTTTTAAAAACTTGCCAGAGCTCAAGAGATTGCTCAGAAGTTAAGGCACTTGCCTGAAAAGCCTAAGGACCCAAGTTCAATTCCCCAGTACCCATGTAAAGCCAGATGCACAAGGTGGTGCATGCATCTGGATTTCATTTGCAGTGAGTAGAGGCCCTGGTGCACCCATTCTCTCTCCATCTATCTGCCCCTTTCTCCATTTCTCTCACTGTTTCTCTAATAAATAAAATATTTTTTTAAAACTTGCCAAAGTGCCGAAGTACAATGCCCTTCCCAGAAAACATGCCCAGTGATAAGTGCATAAGAACGTTGGCTCTGCCATCTATTTCCGGTATGATCTTGGAGAATATTCTTCAAGTCTTATTTCCTTACTCATTAAATACATTTTACCCTCTATATTATGCATATGTGAATACATAGAAAGTATAAACCTACTATAAGTGCTAGCTGTGAATTGTAAGCTATTTGGATAAACTGTGTATAATTCAGCCTGCATAATTTGTTACAACCATCCTACCTGACTTGTGTTTCAACTCTAGTATACCCTTAGCAGCGCTACATCCAATCTACCAGCAGAAGGTGCTAGGCTAGAAGGAGCTAGCAAGTGCACTAAGCTAACTATGGTAAGTACACAGCACATGACTGCATTGTGCCTAGTTTTGAAATGTGCAAAAATTATATCTGCTTATGCCAAATTAGAGACGGCTTCCAAGTGCCTGATGTTACATTCATCACCATGTCTCAGAAAGATGCTGACATTAGGTTTTCCAAAACTTCAAACAGCTCTTACAATAATTGCATATTCATTAGACAAATTAGTTCTAGATTATTTTTAAAACCATAACTGGGAAAAAAGAACAACAAAGAATTGAATAGAATTATGCAGGACTAATGTTTAGAATGTAAAAATGTAGAATGCTATTCATTCTTTCTGAAAGCGTGAAGTGAAGAAATAAAGTGGGGGCAGAAGCAAAATATTCAAACTTAAAACCACATGCAGAAAAATAGTCTGTCTTCATGAAATTCAGCCCTTGGGAGGTAGACAGAGTTTTTCTAATACTTTGGTTGGATGGAAATGTACATTGTGCTTCCACCTTTATGGAGAAATATCATTGGGAAAATAATCATCACTGTTATCACACTATTACATCACCTGAATGGAGTGATTAATACAGTGTGACTCCTAGGCGTATGTGCTGGAAGCTTGTTCAATGAAGGGCTACAGTCTGGTATAACAAATTGGCTTTATTTTGTAGACTATTATACACAAAATAAGCAGCTACCTCTTCACAGAGATGTGTTAATAGGATGGAGAGTCAGGAAAAAGGGAGCATCAGGTAGCTCATGGCTACAGAATAGAAAACAGCTCCTAGAACACAAGGCCAGGTAGGGGGCGTACACGCTTGTGTCCACCAGGTGGTCGGGTTAAGTGGCACGCTCATCCTGCGGCTACATGTACATTATTAAGGTATAAATTAAAGAACCCAGCAGCAGTTCCTGTTAGCTGCCAAAGCATGCTGAGGCTGATCACTTCACCATATGTGAAGGGTGGATTCCCATCAGCTGCCAAAGCCACTGAGGCGGCTGACTGCACCTGGCTGAAAAATCAAGCCGTGTCTCAATATGTCTCAATACCACTCATTTGATTCTCTAGGATTGTAAACTCAGCTCTCCACTGAGAAAGGCAAACATGGGAGAAGGTGGACATATAATTAGATTTATGGTACAGAGTGTGGCTCCTGCTCCAAAGGAAAGCAGAAAGGGACATTGTTTCCATGAGGATCAGAGACCATGCAGGAAAATCAGTGTTTCCAGGCAGTGTCCGTACACAGTACTTACAGACACCAGTGTCAGGAAGATTTGGCTCAGCATTTAATTTAGACCTTTACTAGCCCTGTGACTTTGACTTTAGGACAATCATGTCCTTCAGCCTCATCCTGTCATATGCGACATGAAGACAGTGATTAAAGGTGCAACCTCTACACTTTGGTAAGAATCGAACAAAATTATTATCAGGCATGATGGTCGAGTAAATTAGTTCACTAAAACTACTTTAACAAATACCACATACTATGTGGTTTAAGCATTAGAAACTCATTTTCTCTTTCATAGTTCTAGAAGTCCAAGTTCATGGGGTCATCAGATTTAGCTTCTGAGGATCCTCCTTGGCTTGAAGTAGTCACCTTCTCCCTGTGTGCTCACATGACCTCTGTAGGGGTGTACCCATGGGGTCTCTGTCTAAACTTCCTCTTCTTAAAGGAATACCATTCACCTTGGGTTAGAGCCTGCCCTGATGGCTTCATTTTAACATAATCACCTCTCCAAAAGGCCCTATCTGTGAATACACTCATTCTGAAATACCAGAGGTTAGAGCTGAAACACATGAACAGGGGGAGATGAGTACAAAGAAGCCCATAATAAGCAGTATAGCATGGGAAGTGGCCAATCAGAATGCTGCTGGGCCACTGGCAAGTCTGAATAGCAGCTGGACATGTAGATTGAGTAAAGGGAAGTGATGTAGACCAGTTGTTACTGTTGTGATTATTACTATTAACTGTTATTAGCACAGCCTCTCCCCAGCAACATAGCCAGCTTTAGGCAGAGTGATCCAATGCCCCATAGAGCAGAGATTCCAGAAGGCATTGCAGTCTCCAACAGGGCTGAGAACTGGACAAAAACCAGGGACTTTTAGAAGCTATCTTGTGAGAAGTCACAAGAGAACAACAGCAGTAGGTAGGATAGGGACCGCTCAGTATGCTGAGATTTTAAGACAGAGATATGAAGCGAGTAGGAAATGACCACCAAAGATGTAAGAGTCTTAGGATAGAGGGAACCTCATGAGCCCATCCCTGGCTTTGGTTCTAGTGAGGCTTGTAGAATCAATCAGAACTTTCATGGAGTCAGATGGCCTTTCTAGAATATCTCCTTCATGTCACCCTGCTAACAGTCTTCCTCATCCTTTCTACCCAAATACTCTGTTATCCTGCATTGTGTCACATCATAGGTTGTGGGGGGTGGAACCAAACCTGCTAGGCCTTTTCACTCTTTATATTATCTTCTCCTTTTCCTTGGGTAGCTTTCCTTCTATGCTTTCCATGTGCAGCCCCATGCTTCATGCTTGTCCTTTCATCCTATCCTCATGACCTCAACAACTGTTATCATAGATGATAAAATGTGAAGTCAAGCTATGTGTGGTGGTTCACAGCTATAATTCTGGTACTTGGGAGGCTAAGGAAGGAGGATTGCCTTAAGTTTGAGGATAGTCCCAGCAAGAGTTAGACTGTCATAAGAAGCAAAAAAGGAAAAGAAGGGCTGGAGAGATGGCTCAAGAGTTAAGACACTTGGGCTGGAGAGATGGCTTAGGGGTTAAGGCGCCTGCCACCTAAGCCTAAGAACACTGGTTCCAATCTCCAGCAGTTCCAATCTCCAGGTCCCACGTTTAGCCAGATGCAAAGTGACGCAAGGGCGCAATGCCGCACTTGACCACAAAGGGGCACACACATCTGGATTTCATTCACAGAAGCTGAGACTGCTGGCGCGCCCATCTCTGTCTTCTCTCTCTCTCTCTCTCTCTCTCTCTCTCTGTGTGTGTGTGTGTGTGTGTGTCTCCAAAAAAATAATAAAAAATAAAAAATAAATAAAAGAGTTAAGACACTTGCCTGCAAAGCCTAAGAACTAGAGTTGATTCCCTAGTACCCACATAAAGCCAGATGCACAAGGTGGTGCATGCATCTGGAGTTTGTTTGCAGTGGCTAATGGCCCTGGCATGCCCATTCTTTCTGTGACTCCCTCCTTCTATTCCTTCCTTCCTTATTCTTTCCCTCTTTCTCAAATAAATTCTTTTTTTAGTATATTTTATGTATTTATTTGAGAGAAATAGGCAGAGAGAGAGAGAGAGAATGGGCATGCCAGGGCCTCCAGACACTGCAAATGAACTCCAGATGCTTAGGCCACCTTGTGCATCAGGCTTACCTGGGTCCTGGAGAATTGAACCTGGATCCGTTAGCTTTGCAGGCAAATGCCTTAAACATTAAGCCATCTCTCCAGCCCCTCAAATAAATTCTTTTTAAAAGAAAATTATAAAAAAGGAAAAGAAAAGCAAGGAAGGGAGAAATCCAGAGACAGTGAGTGAGAATAAGTGGAGAGCTAGAATTTAGACCTACACATTGGTCAATGTTGATAACTTGACAGGATCTAGAATCACAAGTCCTTGGGCATGTCGATGAGAAAAGTTTAGAAGTGGAAGGCCCTACCCCAACTGTGGCTGGCCCAATTCCAAAGGTTGCCCAGACTGAAAAAAAAAAAAAAAAAAAACAAGAAGGTAGACTGAACATGAGCATTAGTTCATATTTCAGTGCTTCCTGGCTGTGGATATTATGTGCTCACTTCCTCTTATTCCTGCTGCTATGTCTTCCCTGCCATGATGCAATGTATCCCTCAAACTGTGAGCCAAAATAAACCCTTCCTCCTAGAGCTGCTCCTTGTTGGATATTTTGTCACAGCAACAAAAAGGTAATTATTAAAACCCACATCATGCCGGGCGTGGTGGCACACGCCTTTAATCCCAGCACTCGGGAGGCAGAGGTAGGAGGATTGCCATGAGTTCGAGGCCACCCTGAGACTACATAGCTAATTCCAGGTCAGCCTCGACCAGAGTGAGACCCTACCTCAAAAAACAAAAAAAACAACAACAACAACAACAAAAAAACACATCATCACACTTGAGCATCACTGCTCTAAACCACAATGTTGTTTTGTGTTTTCCGGTGACTACTCTCAGCACAGAGCAAATATGGAAAGACCATGCTGGGTTGGGTAATGAGACACACCAGCACCTACAGTGCAAGCATATACCACTATGGCTAAATATCACCATGACATCTGAGGCCAGTGCCAGGCTGAGGTCCCAGCACTGGAAACTAAGGATGTAAGGAATCTGCTAGACCAAGACTGGGATGCAGGAGGATAGGTGTGAAGAAAATTGGACTGTTCATCTCTGGTTCTCTCTCAGCCCTTACTCACCACATAGAATTAATCAAGTCTTATTATTCTCCTCTCTAAATAGTCTGTCATTCCTCTGCCTCTCTTCACCCTAAAAGCCACAATCCTAATCTTTGAGAAACCTAGTCTGTCACTGTATTTGTGGATTAGCCCCTCGGTTCATTTACACCACTGTGCCAGCCAGTTCTGAAATATAAATCTGAGTGTACCACTCGTCAACTCATGTCATTCATGGGGGGTCCATGGCCCTCAGGATGAGATGCTAGAAAAAGGGGAGAACAACCTGTTAATTTTTCACTCACCAACTTCACCTTTCATTGCTCCCAGTTTCACTCTTCATCTGTCAAGGAACTTCTTTAGCTTCTCTGATCTGCATCATGTTTTCCCAAGTGACCAGGTCTTTGTGAATATTCTTTTTGCTCTCTAGAGTGTGGTTTCTATCCCAATGCCTTCAGATCTGAGCTTGGACATGACTTCAGCTAAGAAGCTTTTCCTGGCACAGGTATGATTTTGCCGGACAAACTTCAACACAACATAGGCCCCTGCCACAATTTCTTTGTCCCCTCAAACAACCATAAAATTCCATTATGATCCCATGATCCCAAACCTATTTCAGGAGGGCCATAGAACAGTGTCCATGAACATATAGGAGAAAATTATGTGCATTAGAAATAGAAATGAGAGGAAAAGTGATTGTTATTAAATACAAAATAAATACCACTATAAAGGGCAAGAGGCTTCTATACAGTGAAGAAGAGTGGGAAGACCTGACACATAGGGTCAGGGGAAAGTAGCCCTGCTCTACAGAGTCACCAATGGAGGAGATTTTGAAAACTTCAAGGTCCTCAGCTTCAATGACTTAAACAATTTCTATCTTGGATTCTATGAGGATCTTATGGAAGAATCCAAAAGCACCATTTGGCTCCTCTGTTCATCCTGGCCTCTCATATCAGCACTCTTTGAAAAGTACTTTGTCATTCATTTCCCATCATAAATAGTGAAGTAAAACATACAGCCATAAAACTTGTAAGCAAGATCTTCTCTTCTGCCTTTGTTCTTTATCATGGGATAAAGTGTCTGTTACAATGATATCAGCAGTATCTCGCTCCCAAGCACAGCTATGTGCCTTCCTGTGCTTATCCTTTAACAGCATAACCTGTACCCAGGTACACAGCATGTGGTGGATTGAATTAGTTATCCCCCATAAACTCATGTGTTGTAAACACTGGGTCCCCAGCTGACAGCAATATTAGCTGGAGGAGATGTGTTGTTGGGGGGCAGGATCATGGGTGTTATGGCCAGCTTCCACTTGCCAGTGTTTAGCACACTCTTCTGCTGCTGTTGTCCATCTGATGTTGGCCAGGAGATGATATCTAGTCTCTGCTCATGTCATCCTTTCCCCTGCCATCATGGAGCTTCCCCTTGAGTCTATAAGCCAAAATAAACCCTTTTCTCCTGCAAGCTGCTTTTAATTGTGTGTTTTGTTCCAGCAATGAGAAAGTAACTACAACCCAGCATTATAAATTCCCTTAGGGTAAAGACCATGTCTAATTTATCCATTTTGAAATCCATCATCTAGCAACTATGCTTGGAGTATGGGGTAAGTTCAATAAATAAGCTTGAATGAATATAAGCAACCTATCCATGTGTACCCTTCTTATCAATAAGAAACATAAGTGACATTTCCTTCACTTATTGCACCATGCCCTGACCAAGTGTAAAGTGTGAGTCTCCCCACAGTGCCACCTATAGGCACCTCAGTCTCCCTTTAGGAAAGCAGAGGAAGAACCACTCAGCTACAAGGGAGAGCTAAGAGCAGCAGTCTTCACTGAGAGCTTCTCTGGAGACATCTGGACAATTTATAAAACGTTCTTGTGGTCCAGTTCATGGTCTGAAACCAGAGCATGAGCTCAGCATCAATTGCTTGCCCCTTCCTCTCCTCAGTTCTTGAAGAAAGTTTATGGAGCTAACTCCAAGCCTATCAAAATAATAAAGTACTCAGTCTTTGGGTAACTTATAGATTAGCTACAGCAATTGTTCAGCTTTTAAAAAGAATTTTCCGAATAAAAAAATGAAAATTTAGTGCATTTTGCTCAATATCCTACAGCTTTGAAAAATACATCATAATAGAACTTAAATAGTCTTACTGCATTCTACCCTCATGTATTCTAATTTGACTAATGTTTTTCTTTGAGAGGTTCTATTAAATAGGACAAATTATCACCTTGAGAGATGAGGATAAAAAAGGCAATAAAATACAGATTTTTAAAAAAACTGCCATTCAGACCCAAGATACTAGATGGTAAACAAGAAAATGGCTAGCTTCACCTGGAAAGAGGAGTTCCCTCTGCTTATTATCTCATCAATGCTGCTGTTGTTTCACAACCTTGCTGGACTGTTCTGGAGTAGAGCTATGAGGTCTTCTCACCTCCAAGTCTTCTGGAAAGTTTTAAAAGGAGAGTACAAGACATGGGGTCAGAAAAGCTGGTGCCAGTCTTAGCTCTGCCATTTGCTGGATGCACAGCCTTAAAAAGCACAGTGTCAGAAAACAACCACAAAATCCCAAAATGTTCTACAAAACAAATGGCCGGGACCCTTCAAAAACTTTCAAGACCATGAAAGTCAGTGAAAGGCCAAAGCACTATTCTTGAGCAAAACTGACTAAAGGAACACAACGAAAGGCAATGTGACCTTGGAGTGGGAGTGGTGCACAAAGGACATTATTAAGTCGACATTGTCATTTTTGTGTTTATTGACGCGTTCTTACCTTTCAGATTGCCTCATTCCCATACAAACTCCATGGGGAGGAGGCTAGTCGGTAATTAATTTGTTTATGTATTGCTAAAATTTGTGAGATGGTCAAGGGCATTTTGGAAGGAAGAAAGGAAGAAAAGAGGGAAAAAAGTGGGACCAGCCCTGCCAATTCAGTCATTTTCCACAAACTACCAATATTTCCTAATCCAGTACTGGGCACTGTAAGCCAGTTACCTTATTTAGCACTGAGTAAATAAATAAATAAGTGGAAGCTATCAGTCCCATTTTACAGATTATTAAACTAAGAATCTCCCCCAAGGTCTCTATCTCCTGATGGGTTTATAAAGCAAGGCTAAGATACGAGCCAAGTGTGGACTCTCAAGTCTCTGCTTTATTACTGCATGAAGTAGCTTCAGAAAGTAGGTAGATTCAGTTTTCTCCGCTAAGCAGCACCTCTCATTAGCATCCTGAAATCATATGTTCAAGGGCTTGACAGTGCTTCACTTTCTCCTGCTGCTTATCTCTAATACAGGGCCTTCAGTTATGCACGCACATGATGGGAAGGCTTTTAACCTGGTGAGTCGGCAGCTGATCCCTGTCCACCTCTGTCTCTGGAGTGACACACAGAAGCTTCAGAGACACCCCAGGTCTTTAAGGCACCTTGTTTGTTGCCCTCAAGTTTCACTTTGGCAATTTTTACAACATTAACTTGTCCTTTGGATGGGAGATGAAAAACCTTTAGTAATCATTCAGGGCGTGACTTACATCAGCAGTAATAGGATCTGGAAGTGTGTCCTTGCTTCATAAAAGTAAAAAGAAAGCATTGAAACTTTCTAAAGAAGTCCTTGTCAAGTATCTGCTAAACTGGGCTGGAGAGATGGCTCAGCAGTTAAAGCACTTACCTGCAAAGTCTAAGGACCCAGTTTGATTCCCCAGTACCCACATAAAGCCCAGATGCACAAAGTACTGCAGTGTTTGGAGTTCATTACAGAGGCTAGAGGCCCTGGCATGCCCATTCTTATGCTTCCTAACCCAAGTCAATAAACAACTTTTTTAAGTCTATGAAACTTGGGCTGAAGGGATTGCTTAATGGTTAAGGTGCTTGCCTTCAAAGCCAAAGGACCCAGGTTTGATTCCCCAGTACCCAAGTAAGCCAGATGCACAAGGTGTCACATGTGTCTGGAGTTCATTTGTAGCAGCTGGAGGCCCTGGTATGCCCTTTCTCTTCCTCTCCCCCCCTTTTTCTCTCTGTCAAATAAATAAATCAATAAAATATTTTTTAAATCTACTAAACTAAGCCAGGCATGGTGGTGCATGCCTTTAATCCCAGCACTCAGGAGTCAGAGGTAGGAGGATCACTGAGGGTTCAAGGCCACCCTGAGACTACATAGTGAATTCCAGGTCAGCCTGGGCTAGAGTGAGACCCTACCTTGAAAAACCAAAAAAAAAAAAAGAACTAATAAACTACCTATTGGGTTCCAGGCATTACTTTTAAAATGCTTGCAGTCCAGTGGGAGAAAAATACCAGCAAAAAATGAGGGACCTCAGAAGGGAAGTATAAGGTACCATAGGGAAAGGGAAGACAGAGAGAAGGAGTCCCAGGAGAAATGACTCCAGTGCAGACACCTGAAGTATACATAGGATTTACTCATGTAAAGAAGGGCGTTATCAATGTTCTTAGCAGAAGCAACAGCATATTCAATGACCTATGGTGATAGCATGGCATGTAGGAAGAACTTAGTGACATGCACCTAGAACACAAGATGCAAGCTCTGACAAACAGATGTGCTATAGAAGCTAGGCAAGGCCTAGAGATTTGGCCTTTGTCCTCCTAGCAATAGGAAGTTAATATTAATTCCCAATAGGAAGATCTCTGGGCTTAGTTCAAAGGATAGCAAGACAATTAAGGTAGACTGGTAATGAAACAGCTTCAGTCATAGTCTAGCCAGCAAATAGCAACTCCACCAATTATCTTCATGGAAACAAGCAAATTGTAAGGAATTTGTAACACACTGGGAAATTGAAAAGACCAGAAGAAGTCACTGGACTTTCATAAAGACAGTAGTTTTGGTAAAAAGCCATGACTTCAAGGGTTAGGGAAATTAGACGGGTTGGTAGTATTAAAAGAAAGGTATGGAGAAATGGAGTCCAAGCCTCTGAGAAGAGGACACGAACTGGCTGGTGCCAATTCCTTTTGAATTTAAAGAATTTAGCTGAACTGAGATTTAGATGTCCCCGGAGAGGCCACTTGCCAAGTATGAGCATTTGGAGAGCACCATGTGGCAAGTTCTAAAACTGCTGGAGAAACTGAAACTGCTGAGGTGAAGAATCAGTGCTGGGTCACTTAAACAGGAAGGAAGGAGAAAGGCTCTTCCTCCTCTAGCTTTACATTTCTCAGTAGATCAGTTACTTTCTCGTTGCTGAGAGAGAGAGAGAGAGAGAGAGAGAGAGAGAGAGAGAGAGAGAACCAAGCAGGTCTGGACTATAAAACCTCATGGCCTGTAATCAGTGACACACTACCTCTAGCAAATCTAACTCCTAATGGTTCCACAACCTTTCAGGACAGTACCCACAGCTGGGGAGAAAGTATTCAAACATATCAGTCTATGAAGTCATACATTCAAATCACCATATTCTGCCCCTAAGCCCCATAACTTCTGGCCATCTCATGATGCAAAATGTGTTCATTCAACTTTAAAAATCCCCATAGTCGTTACCATTCCAATACTTCAAAAATGTAAGTGCAGAAAAAACAAAAAAATGTAAGTGTAGGCTGGAAAGATGGCTTAGCAGTTAAGGAGCTTGCCTGCAAAGTCTAAGGACCCAGGTTCAATTCTCCAAGTCCCACATAAGCCAGACACACAAGGTGACACAAGCATGGAAGGTCGCACATGTGCACAAATTGGTGCATGCATCTGAAGTCCAATTGCAGTGGCTGAAGGCCCTGGTGTGCCAATTCCCTCTCCCTCCCTCCCCACCCCCTGCTCTCTCATAACAAAATATAAGTGCAGAATCTTTTCTGAGATTCAGGCAAACTGAAACCACTGTAACATTAATATACAAATTACATACTTCCAATATCATTAGTGCAAACTAAAAGACAAGTAGAGGTACATCAAGGAATGATCAGGCTAAAGCAAGACCAAGACCCATCAGGGAAAACTCCAAATCTTGAAGCTCACTGTCTGGTATTTGGGACTTGTAGTGAGATCATCTGAGCTTCCAAGGGCTTAGCTAACTTCACTTCACCAGTTGTGCCCCTCTATGGCAGCTCCACTCTAAATCTGAAGCTTTCCTCAGTAAATATCCTATGGTTCTGGCATCTCTAACATTTTGGAGTCTCCATTACAATTTACCGTTCACCATCACAGTTTCATGCAGTGATCTCTCAGGGTCTCTTGACAGGGCCTCCAAACCTGCCACACATTGCCTGGCCTCTACTATTCTTTAAAACTGTGCTGATTACTTCATGACTTCATCAATCTTACATCTGTCATTCCTTCAAAGCCATTATCACATGGACAATGCTGCCAAATTCTTCTGCTAGTTTGGGATGAAACCTGACACCATTGAAGCACAGCTATAGAGGTCTCCATATGCCTTTTGGTCTGGCCTTGGTGAAATTTTTCCCTAAGTGTTCATGTCTGAGCAGAGAACTCCCTCCGTTTAGGCTTTCTTCCTTTAAGCAAATTTGGAATTTGACAAAGTGGAACCTCCAGAGAGGGTTTTTCCCCCTCAGAACACCTTTCTCACTGTCCCAATAGAGCATAGCCGGTTTCTCTTCAACAATGACATCTGCTTTCTTACCACCAGCCTGAATGTGATCTTGTCTTGAGATTTCCTCTGCCAAATGAATTAATCCATTACATTTAAGTTCAATGTTTTTCAAATTCTCAGGATAGGGGCTGAAAGTATCCAGGTTTTTTTGGCAGCATGGAACATGAACAACCTCTATCCTAGCTCCTGATAGAGTCCTTGCTCTCCACTGAAACTTCTTGAGCCATGCTATCTTCATTTCTTTTGGTATTCATGTCTTTTAAATTCCACCAGAATGGCTTCATTAAGCTTTTCTTATAGTACTCAAGGGCTTTTCTAGCCCAAAGTTCCAAACTCTTCAACATTTCTCCTAAAAACCAGTTCCAAAGACTTACAAACCATATGGTCAGTATATTATAGCAATAGCCCCATTTCTCAGTACCAATTTTCTGGATCAGTCATAATTTCATTGCTGAGGAAAAATGCCCAACAAGAAACAGCTTATGGAAGGAAAGATTTATTTCAGCCAATAGTTCCAGAGAGCAGAGTCTATCATGGCTGAGAAAATGTGTCAGGAACAGAAATCCAGCATTATATCATCACATTAGCAAGGAGGAGGTAGGAAGAGAAAGAACATCAAGCAGTCCCCCGTGCCCCCTGAGGCTCAACCTCCTACAGGTTCCATAACCTTTCACCAGCTGGAGATTAAGGATTCAAACACAAAAATCTGTGGGTGGCATGCTACCATCAAACCACCACACCAGATACCCCTCCTCCATAAATAAGCAGAACCCAACAGGAAGCCACCCAGATAATGAGAAATGTGGTTTGCTGAGACTGAACCCTGAGTATAAGTAAGATGAATTTGGAGTTGAGAAGTAATATCTTAGTAACCATCACCTCAGAAGTCTGCAAACTTCTGTCTCTAAAGATACCTCCTTAACACCTCTTGGGGTACAAATAACTGGGATGCAATGGATTTAAACAAGCTCCAGGGAAAGTGAAGCAAGAGAACACCAGCAGGCTGAAATATGGAGAAGGTACCTGAGCATTTAGAACGCCATGTTAGCCCTACTATTGTCAGAATCTCACTTTGGCAACCCCGAGTCCCCTTCCTTTTGTTTTCTGTCAAATGAGTTCAGATGAGACACTGCGTTGTGCAGAAAAGTGTTTATTACAGAATAAAGTGAGGTGCTCTCAAGGGTGAGAGTGAACAATAACCAAAGGTGCTATTGCAGAGGAAAACACTCTCAGGGCATGAGAGTGGACAACAGCCAGAGACCGTTTTGTCAATCTACATGCCAAGGCAAGTTTTCTTAAGTCTCTGGAACAGACATATTTCCTCAGGGGCCTTTTCCTGCCCTGAGATGATTGACAAACCCATTTGGATTAACTCTAAAAGGGTGAGGGTGTCATGTCTTTTTCTATACCAGGAAGCCGTGTCTCCACCCAGACCAGAGATGCAATGCAGTTTCCATTCTTTTGACTAATAATCATGCAACAGAGTAGGTTGTTTTAAGAAAAAATTAATGTTCAAAAACAGCCATGTTCTACCAGGAAGTAACAATCTTTCCTTAATGGCCTAGTTATTGTTATTTCTACCTTCCTACCTTTCACATGGTATTTCAAATTTTAAGGAGGAACAATTGGGATACTTCCCCCTTTCTTAAAATTATGTTACCGGGGACACAGAAGCTGAAGCCTAAGGCTCATTATGAGGGAGGGATCCTTCCTAATAACCTTTAAACTAGCTTATTTCAAGCTACCTGTAAAATTTCTAACTACACTACCTCTAATACCCACTGGAAGGACACAGCTTAAATGGGGGCAACCTGAGGCCACTTTAGAATAATAATGATTGTACCTCAGCCCTTGTATCTCCATTTCTATTCTAACTGTGATTCCTATCACAAAATGTCCATTTTTCACAGGCAATGACTGTAATGAATATCCAATACCGTAATGAACATCCACTTTATTTCCAGTGTCCTGTAGATCCTCTTCTGTAAGTTTTCATACTAGGTACAGTTCCAGTTCAGCTTCCCAGTGGAGCATATGACACAGATCTGAGCCAAAGTGCCACAATAATTTCTGCAGAGTGTCCAGATGACCCAGGCAGACCCAAGGAAATTAGAGAGAAGTTATGCTCCCCTCTGAAACCTAAAGTGGCATTATAGAGTGTGGGCACTTCTATAACTACTTCATAACTACCAGGGATAAACCTGTCTGAATGTGGCTTCAACATCATAGTGGAGGATGCAGAATGTACACATGGGTGCTGGGAGCATTGTTTGAGCTCTGAGCTGTGCTACAAGCTGAATCTGCTGTCTGGATTTTTCAGATGGAAGAAGTACAAGCAATACTTTTCATTTAAATATCTAAAGTGGTATTTTCTTTCATTTGCCACAAAAGCTACAATTAAAGCAGGTACTGATAATGACATGATATCTTGAACATGTCTCTCTACTTTTTCCCCATTTGCAAAATATCCCTTTTCTTCTTCTTGGATCACAGTGCCAGCAGGAAAATAACTTTGCACAATAGAAATTGGCACTGCCAAACAAATAAAAATCAGGCTGGATAGATTGCCTAATGGTTAAAGTGCTTACCTGTTAAAGTGCCTAAGGGCCCAGGTTCATTCCCCAGAACCCATGTAAGCCAGATGCACAAATAAAAACCATACAACCTCATTAGTAAAGAAAGAAATATAAATTATAATGAGAATGATCTTACCCTGATAAATTGCCCTAAAAAGTTCATAACCGGAAATAATCAATTTTAACAAAGTTATGATGTAATGAGTATATATGTATCTTATATGTGAGACTGCAAACTGATGAAACTACTTTGGAAATGTATCCTGCAATATTTGCCTAAAATTGTCCATAACCTTTGACTCTGGTGATCTACTCATAGTTATATATGTTAAGAAAGGGTTTGAGGGGAGGCATAGGGGAGGGGAGGGAAAAACAAACACAAAACTAACTCCAAAATGAACTGGTACCACAGAAACCATTATCCTTAGAGGCAGACTAAAATATATAATCATCAAAAGGAATAAGGGGGAGCACCTGAAAAGAAGGACCTTGGAGAAGTGGGATGAAGCCTAAGCTTAAAAAAATTTTTTTTTGTCTCTGGCCTGTAACTCCCAGAACCAGGCTGATGCTACTTACACAATCCCCAGATCAAGACAGATTTCTGTTAAAGCAATTGATTACCCACCTGAGGCAAAAGAGAAGACCCTATTGCTGAAGACACCATGCTACTATCAACACAGAGCATGGGAGACCTGACTGGAATCCAGAAGAAAGCCAGACTCCAGACAGTTATACCATTTTGTGCTGGAAAGCATTACATGAGCCACTGAGCACTGAGGGAAAGTGGCCAACAATAGTCTGAGAAACCAGAGATCTAAGCTACTCAGAAGCAAACACTCTGACACCATGTACTTGCCAGTGCAATAGTGGCACACAGCCTCAGTGCGTAACCAATAGCTTTCTGACTGACTAAGATATCCACTCAGTGTAATGGAACCCATATCTGTCATTGGGAACCAGATCTGAATCCTGTGGAGACAAAGATTATGTTCTCCAGTGTCAAGCTTTCACTAGTCTTTGGCTAAAAAGGGGTTGCATACATCAAATTCTCCCTAGATTAATAATGCTTATCCCATTTAAACTATGCTGACTTCACTCTCCATTGGATAATCTGTTCTTCTTTTCAGAAGGTAGTGAAACCCAAGGAGATAAACTACCCCTCACATTCAGCCAAACTACAGTTGAAACCACAGAGGAATTGGGGAGACCAACATGAGTGCTGCTTCTATAGTGAACCTGATACACAGTGCCAAGGTGAAGGAGACAGAACCTGAGGATACTCAACACTTACCAAAGCAGAGATCCAGAGGCTCCTAAGAGCTCATCACTGAAGTAAACTTAAAACTCACCCACCATGGCTCAGAGAATTTTGTGGAAGAAGGGGCAGAAAGATTGTAAGAACCACAGGTTGAGACATGATGACCAGAGGCATTCTGTCCCTCACAAAATAACTGTCTGCTGTTCTCACAATGCATAACCACATCCTCTGTCTGCAGAGGACTTCGGGACTTGAAGTCCCTGAATACACAATGCTACTTCATAGTCTTTTAACACTTTCTTCCCTCTGTAATACAACCTGATGACTGCATCGTCAAGACTCAACACAAATGAGCCCTCTCTGGGATGTGTGCTCTGTATACTCTGCCTCCCTGACCCACCCAGACTGCCATCTGAGTTTCTAATTATTGGTGACAATACACTATGGATGACTGTACCCCATGGTCTCCAATCACTTACCTGACTAATTTGTCCACAGTGTCATGAAGTCCTTGAGGTTCTCATTCAATTCTGCATTGCAGTATCTAGTTTAGACTATGCTCAATAAATGCTCTTTGAACTCATTGATGAATAGATTTTAAACTAATTGTGACAGAATGTTCTTGAGAATTGTAGTTGATGAGACAAAAAACAAAACAAAACAAAAAAAGGATTCTGTGTTTTTGTGTTTTTGACCAGGCAGTTCTGCAAGCTGCAACTTGTGTGCACATGTGTTCACAGACACATTAACACAGAGGCACATGCATGTGAATGCACACACACACACACACACACACACACCCTCAGATCTTAGGTATAACCATACTGTGAGTTTTTGAGTATCTACAAAGGAAATATTTGACCAGCTGGAGACCTTTTCCCAAAATAGGGCCATGCATCTATCAAAAGAGTTGGGCTGACACTTTAAGAGGTAAAAATGTTCAGTGTTTTCACCCAGAGGGTGACATTTTGTCTAATGATGTTAATTTTCTACCATAAACACTTTATACTACAAAAAAATGCAAGTAAATGCCTGTCAGGTCGACAATTACAAATGGCAAAGTGAAGATAGATTAATTCCTGCAACAGTGAATTTGAATTATTCTGAAAGGCAAGTATTTTAAAAACAATTTGACATAGATTAATTAGCTCTGTGTCTTCATAAAGCAAGATCTTTGTTTGGCTTGAAATACACTCCAGTTTGCCTGAAGAGTTAATACACTGATTTGCTTTACCTGTGCAGTTTTTGTCTGAATTTGAACTCTGAACTTCCCATTTTCATTGACAGTTCTTCCCACAGATTGTGCCTCAGCTGAGGAATAATTTCACTTGTACTGGCTATCAAGCAGGATTTGAACAAAAGCACCCATTTGACAAAGAGAAGTGGAAATCCAGATAGACCACACTTAAATTCACGAAGCAACTAAGTAATACTGCAAATGAACAACACTGAAATAATGTCTATGCTTTAAAATCGTCTCTCTTGCATGCTATAGGTACATGTATGTGCTGAACCTTATCTACAAGTTTGAGAAAGTTAACCTGAGGAAGACAACATACGTGTGGGGGGAGATTTATGTTCAAGAAGAAGAAATAATCCTTAATTATTTTAAAATAGAAGAACTAGAGGATCTAGGTGTCAAAATACTATACAGTCTTCATAAATGGTATTGGAGAGGGTTACATAACATTGAAGAAAATATCCTTGATATAATGATAAGAAGAGGCTAACTTGTAAACAAGTTACAAACAATATCTAAAAGAAGAAGAATGACTATGAGCATGGATTCTGCAGTCATCCTGCCTTGCTCAAACGCCAGTTCTACCACTCATAAGCTGTATGTATGATAGCAGGTAAGTTAACTGATCTCTAAGTACCTCATCTGTAATGATAAATAGTACAACCAAGAACACAACGTCATGAGAACTAAGTCATAATAAATAAATAAATAAATGTTGTAAAGCACATGTAAATAAAACATCCAATGAATGTCAAAAGTGCAACATAAGCATTAGCTCTAATTAACATTTACAGTATGCCTCATAAATGCAATGTATGAATGCATTCAACATTAAAAACAGATTATCTTTATGAGACTAAGGATAATTTTAGGGATGTTTTCCTTTTTACAATTAACATGTAGCGTTTTGTAAGTTTTAAATTTTTATAATTTTCAATGAAGTTTCTCTATTATAATTTTTGCTTTATAAAAATATATTTGGGCAAGCAGTTAAGCACTTGCCTGAGAATCTGAAGGACCCTGGTTCAAGGCTCAATTACCCATGTAAGCCAGATGCACAAAGTGGAACATGCATCTAGAGTGCATTTGCAGTGGCTGGAGGCCAGGGCATGCCCATTCTCTCTCTATCTGCCTTTCTCTCTGTGTCTATTGCTCTTAAATAAATAAAGAAACAAAATATTTTAAAGCAAAAGTAAAACATATTTTTAAAATATTTTATTTATTTATTTGAGAGAGAGAGGCACATAAGAATGGACATTCCAGGGCCTCTAGCCACCTCAGATGAATTCTGTATACAAGTAACTCCATCTGGCTTACATGGTACTGGGGAATCGAACCTGGGTCCTTAGATTTTGCAGGTAAGAACCTTAACCATTAAGCCATCTTTCCAGCCCTTTCACTTTTAAAATAGTAATAAAACACCATTTTTAAAAGTATCACATAACAGGCCAGGTGTGATGGCACACACCTTTAATCCCAGCACTGGGAAGGCAGAAGAAGAAGGATTGCCATGAGTTCCAGGCCACTCTGAGACTACATAGTTAATTCTAGGTCAGCCTGGGCCAGAGTGAAACCCTACCTCAAAAAAACAAAAAACAAAACAAAAAAAAAAACAGTATTACATAACAGTAAATTATAGTATTTACATAACAATATCATATACAGTTGTAGCTTTTATTTGAAATTTTAAAACTTTAGTATATAGTATAAAGTGAGACATGACTAGTTTTGTTGTTTTTTTTTTTTTTTTAACTTTTGAGGACAAGCTCCATACATATAGCCAATATGCCATGATCACAATACCCTCCCATCACTTCCTTCTTACCCTGAATCTCTTTCTCCCAACTAGTCTCTCTTCTATTGATGTCAGCATTTTTTTCCTTCTATTATGCAAGTCTTTGTAGGCATTAGCCTCTGTGAGGGCATGAATGTCATGGCTAATTTGTGTCTGGAAGACAGTATTACAAAGGACCTTCCCCTGCTTTTGGTTCTTACATTCTTTCTGACGTCTTTTCCACAATGGTTCCTGGGCCTTAAAGAGTGTGATAGAGATGTCTCACTTAGTTCTAAACACTCATTTTCACTTCTCAGCATTTTGATGAGTTTTGAGTCTCATTTATTTCCTAGAATCAACTGTTTCTATTTGACATTTAGAAATGCCATTCATTTATGCACTTAACAAGTGCCTAATATATGAATAAAATATAAATCCTTGCTCCTGTGCAGTTCCATACAAACATGTGGGAAATTGACAAAAATATATTTAAGGAAAGATATGACATATTAAATGGCAATAATTAGGTATTAAGGAAATTAAGCAGCATGTAAGGATTGTGCAGAGGGACAAGGGGGAGGCAAAAGTTGGTTATGATTTGTAAAGGGTGGTCATACGACAGTGAGAGGAAAGAGTAAGAAGTCAAGGAATGGGCTGGCTGCTAAGGACACAGTGTCCCAAAAAGTTATGACTCCTTGTCTCACTTAGCAAAGTATACAATCTAGTGACATTAGAGCCCTAAGGAATGAGAAGAGCCAGAATTGCTGAGTCATTGGGTGAGAAGAACTCCAGGATTTTCTAATACAAGATTCATATGATTGATTTCAAAATAGGAACATAAAGTATATACTGGAAATAGCATATATTTGGGCTACTTTGAACAGAGAAGAGAGAACCCAAGACATGAAAAATAAGTCTGAGTCTACAAAACACAGAGTACTTTCCAAACATTTAAAGAGCAAAATAATATATATGTAAGTAAGAAAATTTCTGTATGGCATATATATATATATATTGAATGATAATTTATAGGCATACAGAAAATATGGATTTAGTTATAGAATATGTGGGTAAAGATCTATAGATAGTGATGTAGAGATAGACAGAGAAATTAAGCTATCTCAAGTGTCAAGCTTTCCCCCATTTAGTCTCACAACAATCCTTGCAGGTCAGTGCATTCACAGCTGACAAAACTTAGGATAAGAAATTTCCTTCAGGTCTCAGCTTCTAAATGGTTCAGTCAGGATTTGAACTTCTATATATATAATTTCAAAGTCCATGTGCATAACCAGTAGCCAGCAAGCTAACCTCTCACAGACCCATCTTTTTTATTGCTTGTTTTTATATAAAATTTTATTGGAACAAACTATAACAATCCCATGCATCATGCATAGGTTACTTTTATGCTAGCACAGGCGAGCTGAGCAGTTGCAACAGAGACCACACTGCAAAGTCTAAAACATTTACTATCTGGTCCTGCACAAAAGTTTCTTTCTCTCTCTCTCTCTCTTTTTTTTTTTTTTTATTTTTTTGGCTTTTCAAGGTAGGGTCTCACTCTGCCCAGGCTGACCTGGAATTCACTATGTAGTCTCAGGCTGGCCTCAAACTCACAATGATCCTCCTACCTCTGCCTCCCCAGTGGTGGGATTAAAGGCGTGCACCACCATGCCCAGCTTTCAACTTCTGCTCTTTACTGTTATTTTATGGCAAAAAAAAAAAAAAAAAAAAACTAATTTGAGGATTTGGGGAAGTGGTCATAAATGCAGTCCATTCAGATAAGAAATGCCTTTTGGATGTGGTGCTTGCTGCTTAAGCAGTTTAACCTCACAGAGAGCTGGGAAGTACAGGCCTTGCCTTTAAGGTTTAATGCATTTAATGCTTGAGAAGAATTATAAGAAGACATTTCATGACATTTGAAGCTGTTTCAATTTCAGCTGCCTGTTATCTGACACTCCAAAATAAAATCACTAAAAATTTGCAGCCTTTAAAGCTCACATATGAGATCTGTGATACTCCTGATACCTCTCAAATACAAAAAAAATTATTTAGAGATCCTGTGGTTTGCAAGGCAATGAAAAATGCATAGATTCAAGGCTTTTGATACTATAATTAACTAAAAATAGCCTGCAGACCTCTTTGTAAGCTTCATCATACACTTTTATGACGAGTGCAGAAAACAGTTAGGTTTCAGTGTCAAATATACAAAACCTCATTATTTTCATTCAACTCATTTTTACTGAGGACCTGCTTGATTCCGGTCATTGTTGTTGCCTACTGAATAGCTCATTTTCAAGTGTCAGTGGCCTTAGCAGTGTCACATGCTCCTCATCAATGATATTTTTATTTTTAAGTGAGATATAGAAACAAGTATGTCCCTCTTATCTTGGAGCTTATAGTCTACAGAAAAAGATAGAAACAAAACAAACATACAAATAACAAAAATGCTCATATCATGACAATTGCCTTCATCCACTTTGACTGCTATAACAAATTGCCATAAACCCGTAGCTTATAACAAAAGCAATTTATGTCTCATAGCTCTAGATGTTGGGCCGTCCAAGACCAAGACATTGGCAGATGTGCTTCCTGGCTCAGAGAAGAGACCCTTCTCACAGTGTTTTCACCTCGTAAAAGGGAAAAACTCTGAGGCTTTCAGTGAGGAGCAATCTAAAAGCTGGGCATGTTGGTGCTCACCTTTAATCCCAGCACTTGGGAGGCAGAGGCAGGAAAATCACTGTAAGTTCAAGGCCAGTCTGGAACTACAGAGTGAGTTCCAAGTCAGCCTGGGCTGGAGTGAGACTACCTTGAAAACATAAAATCTCAGTGAGGGGTCTTAAGTACATTCCTGAGGACTTTCATCCTAGCTTTGTGATCTGATCATCTCCCCAAGGCCCCACATCCTAATACCATCAGATACCAGATTGGAAGTAGGATTTCAACATGTGGATTTAGGAGACACAGTCATTAAGTCCCCAGTACCAGGAGGGCTGGAGTGCTAAGGAAGATATAACAAGGCATCTGACTCTCATTTAAATATTCTAAGAAAAACATCTTGGAGGAAGCAAGACCTGATGTCAGACTAAGGGGAGCAGCAAAACAAAGCCAAGCAAATCATTTGTGTGAGTATAACTTTCCCACAGTGTCCATGCAAATGATTTGAGGGACCTGGAAACAGGATATGACATTTTACATGTGCAACTTGGATATTAGTATCATAACCCCTGTACACATACACGCACTAACTTACAGATGAGCAAATTAAGTCTGAATGAGAGAGTCACTTTATTTTCTAGTACATTCAAGACTGAGGTCCAAACAAGCTGTCTTCAGTAGCCAGAGCTTTCCACTGCCTCAAACTTTGGCATGTGTTCTGTGCCATCTCATGTGGCACTGGGCCACTCTAACGAAAAGCCATATTTTACTTTAAGCTTTCTAAATTCAAGAAGCAAAATGTCAAAAGCTGTCATTTGAACAAAGCTAGCCTCGGACTGACCAGCAACCCACTCACCTACCATCACTAGCATAGTCACTTTGCAAGTTTCTTTGCTGGAAAGAAAACATCACCATAAGTGCTTTGGACTTCCATGGATTCTGGAAGCAGACCTTCAAAGTGGGTGAAATGTAATGGCTCTTCTGGTTTGCTGGCTGTAATGAGTGCCTTACTTCCCAGGGGCAAAACGAGGCTCAGGAAGCTGGACAGAAGTTCTGCAAACCCCTAAAACCTCCCAAGTGGAAATCTATTTAACTTTTTGAGCAACAGCAGACATGAAGAGACACAGCACCATTTCTCTTTGTGGTCTTTTAATTGACACTTGACATGTGGTGAAAGATAGTTGGGAGAGACTCTCGGTTTAACACCCATTTATTGGAACTTTGGGCATGACCAGCATTTCTATCCATATCAGCATCCACACTTTCCTTCTCCCCTGGACATCAACCTGTAATGACTGTTAAGAAAAGGGACCTAGACTCACTGTGAGGTTAAACTGCTTACGCAGACAGCACCACATCCAAGAGGCATTTCTTCTCTGAATGGACCGCAATTATGACCACTTCCCCAAATCCTCAAATTAGAGTCTAGATTCAAGGCAACTTAATTATATACCTGTGTCCACATTTACAAAAACCATATCCTGAAAAAGTATTTCCTTTCCTAAATCTCCATTCTTAAGCCAAACATTGAGGATACACTACTGTTTTTTTTTTCCTTTTTTAAAAAGAAATTTTATTTATTTATTTGAATGCAGAGAGAGAGAGAAAGAGGAGAAGAGAGACAGACAGAGAGAGAATGGGCATGCCAGGGCCTGTAGCCACTGCAAACGAACTCCAGATGCATGTGCCCCTGTGCATCTGGCTTATGTGGGTCCCGGGGAATTGAATCTGGATCCTTTGGCTTTGCAGGCAAATGCCTTAACCGCTAAGCCATCTCTCCAGCCCTACGCTACTGTTTTACAAGCAGGACAATAGCAATTCAGTAAATATTAAATATACTTGAGTTTATCTTCATGCTTTCCAGAGACCTTTCCCCTGTAGCCCCAGAATCTCTAGCAACAAAAGGGTTAATAACTTGTACAACTGGGACCTCTTGGACCCACTGTTAGGAGTATCCTTTCTCATTGGTTGCCCAAGAGAGTCAAGGTACTGCTAAGTATCCAGACTTGCTTCCCACCACTGCTTCTCCCCAGGGTCTCAAGGAGCTAACCATACTTCATCAAAGTACTCTCCCTGGCCCCAGCTAAGCAAGCCCCCAATATCCACCAGGATGCAGACATTAAGACCAGGGGTGCCTACAGTTTGAAACCAGCATTTCCTGGATTATCTCTGTGTGGCCACTTGTAGAAATTTCTGCCACCCAAATCCAGGCCCTGTGAGAGCTGGAGTGAGATGGAGATGGCATATGGTTGAGACAAGAGATAGTAGGAGCCACTCCAGGCTCAGGCCAGTGGAGCATGCTTCTACTCCAAGGCAGGCAGGACAGTGTTGGAGACTTATACTTATCATCCCTTTATGTGCTTTACAGATAAAGAAATGAAGCAATGAAGAATCCTTAAAATGTAAGTGGCAGAGTGTAGATCCAAACCTGAGCACTCTGGCAACAGAGGTGTGAGGTATATGTGTAACCTTCACACTGTACTACTCTCATCTGGCCTCAGGTATACTTGCAGCTTAATCTAATATGACATTCCAGTAAATTATTTTCATGGCTTAGTTGGTAACAGAGAATTTGACCATATAAAAATTCTAGGCAACATTATAAAATATAAGAAAGAATTTTAATATAATGCTTAGTTCAGTAGAAGCTATGAGAGGTCTTTGGACCATGAGTAATATTGCTGATTTGAAAAGAAACACTACTTAAATCTGTAGATCTCAGAATGACTACCAATGAACAAAGACTGCTGTGAGAGCTTGCTCCAAGTACCCATGCTAAAATAAAGGAATCATTTAACAACTGAGAGCCATGTCTTCAATACATCACAAGTACAGTTTCTAAGAATCAACATATAATCTGGAAATTATCATTTTAGTGACTATGTTTTATAACTTAGACCATTTGATAAGCAGTTTTAATAATTTAGATCTGAAAATAAAAAGGAATACATGGCTAATTTTATTTATAATTTGATTCATATGTTAACAAGAAATGTAAGAATATAAGTTTTTAATACCATCTCAGCAAGCACTCATAAAAGGATGTTTTTTGTATATAAGAGTGAGCCTGTGAATGCATGGTAATCTGTGCACAATATTTCATCACCACTACTTTGCACAAAAGAGTCCTCCAAATCTTGCAATTGCATTGACCCCCTTATTTCATCTGTGGCTGAGGGCAAGGCTGTGCAGAGAACCAGGATGGCCAGATCAACAAATGGAGCTGCTTTGGAGTATTTAGGTATATATATTTTTTCTTTCCTAATTCTAGACTATTTGAAGGAATTGTTTCCCTACTTCACATTGTCTTAATAGAATGCATTATATGTATAATGGGTTTTCTTTTATTAGAAGGAAAGAAGGAAGGATAGAAAAGAGGGAGGGAGGAAGAGAGAACCCTACAATTAGTGGGGAAATCTCACATCATAAGAAGCCAAGAGGTAAAGCAATTCAAGGTTTCCTGTTCCTTGAAGTGCTAAGAAGCCTTTCTCTGAGGCATTCCCCAACTCCACCTGGACTTCAGTTCACACACAGAGATCAGAACTGGGTCATATGCAAAGTTCTGAGCACAGGAGAAAGGAATTGTCCTAGATGCGGCTGACTCAAGTAGTCAAGATGTTTGCTACTGTCCAGAGAGCATCCCCAGTGGGATTTTATCAGTCAAAAGTCAGAGAAGATATCATTTGGGCTTCAGCTGTACATTTCTTTGAAAAAGTCTTAAAGATAAACCATAAAAGGGAAATGAAATCATTTAACAGATTAATGTATAATTATTTCCCTATCAAAAGACAGCAAAAGCTATCAAAGCAATCATTCATCTCTCAACCCTGACTAAAATATGCAGTACTTATGCAAACATGACTTAGGCCTATATTGGACTCAATAGTCATCATTCTTTTATATTCCTGACCCGTTGTCCATCAAGTGACAAGTGTGTCAAGCATTTGTAGGAAGCCAGTCAAATTGCCAAGCAAGCAGAATCTATTGAGTGCAGATATTTAGTAATATGAGATCAGATTGCTAGGTAGATTGCTCAAAACATTTTAAATTACTTAAGCAATTGAGTCTGACTTAGAATGGGCCTTTAAATGAGTCAGTTTGGCCATTCAGGCAAATATCCAAGTACCCTGGGCAACTTGTTTGTTTTAGCTCTACTTTCCACAAGGTCAGCTTCATCAGAGTCCATAGGATAGATATTTCCTCAAACATATAAAATAGTTTAAGTTTTACACTTTTGTACATGGTGTGTGTATGGTATGCACACCTGTGTGCATGCATGTAGATGCACATGTGTGCAGGTGTGTAGGGATGCAGAGTTTGACATTAGTTATTGTCCTTAATCACTCTCCACTTCATTTATAGAGGCAGGGTCTCAAATGAATGCAGAACTAACTGATTTAGCCTAGCTTGTGCCAGAGATCCCTATCCCTGCCTCCCAAGCATCAGTAATACAGGCAGGACGCCATTCCCACCAGCATTTCATGGGGACTAAGATCCAAACTCTGTTCCTCATGCTTGTGTGGAAAGTGCTTTGTCCACTAAGCCATCTCCCAAATTGAAGCTTTATCTTAGAAAAACAAAATTGCTGCCTCTATTTTGGTTCTCACATTCTTATCCTGAACAATCCACGAGGGAGAAAAATGTCACTTCCATTAGCACAGGTCTTGGGATCTTCTTCATTGTCCTGAAAGGGTCATTTGACTCAGGACAAACTAGTAAGGGCAACCAAGGAAAGAACATGCAAATTGGTTTGGATCAATAATATCCTAAATTCTTGAACTCAGTATAAAATTTCTCCCTCCCAAAACTACATGGCAAAAGAGTGTGCTAAGAGTATAGTTATAGGAAAACATGAAGAAAGAAATGGGGTTTTGGAGTAACAAACCAATTCTTACCATACCTGCAGTCCACACTTGAGTTCTTCTCCACATAAAGACAATTTTCTAGCAAGTCTCCAGTGTCCAGGACTATTTCAGAGTGACATTTTATAAAATCACATGGCAAATTTCACTCCAACTTCAGAAAAATAAATCCATAAAATCGTGGCATATTTTATTAACAACTTCCCAAGAATCAGAGTTATGATACCCAAAGCCTCCTCCTTAGGGTGCCCTGGCACAAGTTTTGAGGCTGTGGTTCTCCCTGATGTAGTATCATGTATGTCAAAGCAGTGTCTGGCTTCATGTTTACTGAGCTGTAACCATCACTAATCGAGCTTGGAGATTTACTTACTGGCATTAGACACGGGATGTAAGACAAAAGCCTGGCTAAGTGATGAGCTGCCAAACCCTTTAAAAATTAGTATCATTTTCACTCAACTTTTCTCCATTGATGAATCAAAGCTCTCTGAGCACCGCAGTCAACCGGGAGGAGATTCTAAAACCTGCATCTGTCCATCCCTCCCTGAGCTGTGGCCTAGAAACAAAGCAAAGATGCAGAAGGAATTCTGACTTTCCAGTGCTCTGTCAGGCAACAAGATGAGAACTGAGCAAAGCAGTATGTGCACCCCAAATGTGAAGTCTCTGTTGTACCATCCCAAGAACACAGAAGTCAACAATAGTCTCATGATACAGTAAAGCAGTGTAAAACACACAGGGAATCTCGAGTCCATAAGTTTGTATTTGACAAATTATTATTTGAGTAACTCATTTCCTGTCCATAGGATTCAGTTTCCCCCTCTGAAAAATGAGAGCAATATAAAGGTATATATACTTTTTGCAGTATTTACCTGATCCACAACTAGCCCCTTATAACTATCACTAAATAAACAGAGAGGTCAGTCTGCACACACTTCCCTAATGACTGTTGTCTATCTATAGTTGGTATTAAAATCTGATCGAAGCTGACCTGCTCCATTTTTTCCTCCCTGGTTATATTAAGAATTGGGCCAAAAAGGAAAAAATTAGTTTCCTTTGGAGTGTTGGGACAGGTAGAATGGAGACGCTAGTTATTCATAAGACATATTTTCTTATACTGATGGGCAGAAAAAAACAATCTATGACAAAAACAAAAAAATATATATAATGCAGACATAATAGGGAGCTGAGGGGAGACCAGACTTATGACTGCTCCCCAAGACTCTTCAAAAGCCCCAAGGAGCCCTGCCCAAGGTTTCCACAGCAAGACCATATTCTCAAAGGCTGCCTTCTTCCATCTCCCTTACTTGCTTAGGACACTCTATTTGGTTTCTCTTATTTGCAAACAAAGCATTTTAATTCTGAACACATTATATTTAACTCATTGGGTAACTGAAAATTAAGAGACAACAATGTTTTGTAACTGGAAACATTATAAAAACTAATTAACAGAGGCTGGGGAGGTAGTTCAGTGGTTAAGAGTGCTGGCTGCTCAAGCATGAGGACCTAAGAGGGCTGGAGACCACCCAAGTTTGATTCCCTAGGACCCATGTAAACTGATCAAACCTGCTAACAGAACTGGGTTGAGTGAGAGACTGTGTCTTAAAGAAACAGGCAAGTGTGTGAAAACAGGGAGACACTTTCTCCTCTGGCCTCCACACATGCAGGCACAGAGCATACATGACACACACATCAGATCACACACACACTCAGGTCAAAAGAAAAAAAAAAAAGAACAATAAACACATTGGACCTGATTAAACACATGTCCATTTTAAAAATAAGAGACTAAAATTATCTGGGGAGAATATTTACCATTAATTAAATAAAATTATACAAAAGGAATTGGTTTTATTGGAGGTCATCAAGCTTTTTCGACAAAGGGCTAAATATAGACATTTTAGAGCTTGTGGTCTTTTGAGCTCAGTTACAATTACTCCATTCTGCTGCTGTATTATAGAAGCAGCCAGATAACTGCAAACACATACTGTCTTCTAATAAGATTGTATTCATGTACAATGACCATACACAATGAAAAAATTTTAATTATTTAAAAATAAAAGATTGTATTTATGAGAATCAAAATATGCATTGCATATAAACTTTGTTACAAAATAATACTCTTCTATTTTTTGACCATTTAAAATATATAAAGTATAAAAATCTATCTTAATCTGTAGAACACCTATACATATATACACAACTTTGAAATCATACTTCAAAATTTTAAAATAATTTATCTTAAGGTGGTCAGTGGGTCAGGTGTGGTCCATGCCTAAAATCCCAGCACTCCAGAGGCTAAGACAGAAGTATTATGAGTTGGAGGCCCACCTAGGGTACATAGGAAGATCCTGTCAAGAAGAAGGAAAAAGGTTGGAGAGATGGCTCAGAGGATGGAATTCCCATGGAAGCATGAGGGCTTAAGGGGGCCTGAGATTGCTTGGCTTCAATTTTCCAGCACTCATATAAGCAGCTGAGCATGGCCACACATATCTGTAACCCCAGTCCAGTGGACAGCAGAGACTGGAGAATCTTTGGGGTTCATGAAAAAAATGCCAAACTCTGCAATCAATAGGACACTCTATCCCAAGCGAAACATACAGATGAGCAACAGAAGGGGAACCTGTGATTCTCTGCTCTCTACATGTGTGTATATGGAATGCCTACACTGCATACACCACACACATATACCCCCACACACACATACACATACATATGTAAAAAATAAAAGAACAAAGGAAATTTATAGAAGTTTCATGAATATTTATTTTCTTATTTTTAAACATCTATATTTTCTACTTTTCTAGTGTAGACATGGAACCATTATGGAAGAAAGTGAGAATAGAAATGCAGCTCAGCTCAAGTACACTGTGACCCAGCATATTTGGGTGATACCTGAAGGATCTAAGTCAACATACCATAGAGATACTTACACATCCATATTTGTTGCTAACCACTCATATAGCTAACTTATAGAACCAACATAGGTGTTCATTAAGAGATGATCAGATAAAGAAAATGTAGTCCCATCCACCCAGTGCAATTTTATTCAGCAATAAAGAAAACTGAAATCATGAGATTTGCAAGAAAATGGGTGGAATTAGAGATTATTGGGTGAAATAAGTCAGAATCAGAAAGACAAATACAGCATGTTTTCTCTCATATATGGGATCTACATTTAAATTTTTCTATTGTGTATGTATGGATGTGTGTGAAATGAAAATAGAAGGGATCCTAAGGAGGCAGGAAGACAGCATAAGGAAGTGAGGGAGAGATAAGAGAGAGCAATATATGTATATATGTGACATGCAAGCAAAAGGGGATACTGTTTAAGGATAAGAAGGGAACTGGAAACGGAGAGACAGAGGGATTAGAGAGGGAAGTGGGGTAGGGGAACATATTAAAACCAAATATAATGGCATATATGTATAAAGATTCCATAATTAAACCCATTATTTTGCAGGCTAATCTAAAAAGTTAATGAAAAATTAAGTTAAAAAACATGAAAGAGGGCTGGAGAGATGGAATAGCAGTTAAGGCACTTGCTTGCAAAACCTAAGGACCCATGTTCAACTCTCCAGCTCTCACATAAGCTAGACACACAAGGTGACAGAAGTGAACAAGGACACACATGTGCATAAGGTGGTGCATGTATCTGGAGTTCAATTACAGCAGCTGGAGGTACTGGCACACCAATACTCTCTCCTCCCTCCCTCACTCTTGTTCTCTCACATAAAAAAGGCCAGTCTGTTGGGCTTGCTTCAAAAAACATGAAAGATATGTGTTTCAAAGGCCTAGGAGGAGGCAGCTACAGGACAAAGCTTCATACACAAACCCTCCAAGACCCCCTGGAACACCATAGACTTCTCAGAGCTAAGGTAGATCTGAGCCTCTCTGTGACATAGCAGAGAATCATTTCCAAAATGAACTGCCCACCCAACACAGGACACCTTGCCAAGCACCCCAGCTTCAGCCATCTAGGCCTCCGAGTCCAGAAGGGAACATCAAGTACTTTTCAGAAGCAAAGAAATTGAATGCAAAGAGCATAACTGCATCTTATGGACCCAGTTGGTCCATGAGTGTTAGCTTTCTTTCATACGAAAGAGCCCAGGAAGCGACAAGTAAATGGTCACCCAGTCTGAAGGCTTCATGAACAGCCTTACTTGTCCTCAGCCAGGTGCTGCCTACATAATCACACACAACACAGTGTTAACTGGCATCCAAATTCACCCTCTCTGTGCCAGGCAATACACAAGACACCTTCCAAAAGATGTTTTCCCTCTGCCAACTGCTGCAGTTCCTTCTCCTGTGTCACCATTGTTAATGTGTAGCATAACTTGTCCAAAAGCTAAAATAAGAATAGCAATAATAATGATGATACTGGGCTGGCGAGATTGCTCAGTGGTTAAGGCACTTGCCTGCAAAGCCTAAGGATCCTGCTTCAATTCCCCAGTACCCACATAAAGCCAGATACACAAGGTAGCACATGCATCTGGAATTCATTTGCAGTGGCTAGAGGCCCTGGTGAGCCCATTCTCTCTATATATCTGCCTCTCTCTCTCTCTTGCTGAAATAAATAAATAAAAATATTTTTAAAGATAATAATGATGACACTGTGCTTGTGACACCCATCATCTTCTCTCAAGGCTCAGAAAGGCACAGAGTAAAGTTAAAAGTCAATCACACGTCAAACTCCAGAGCTCTGGGCATTTGTGTGCCAAGTCCTTGAACGCCAGCTAGTGTGGGGAGCCTACTATAAATGCCAAACCCAAGCCTCACTTGGAGCTGCTCATTCTGAATCCATATTTGCACCTATGTCCCATTAAGCACCTGAGAGCCAGGCACTGTGTCACTTTAATATCAGAATTTTTCCTTTTCATCTCAATGATTTTGATTTCATGTTCATCATATTAGGAGACGAGACTGAAACTCAGGCAGGTGAAACCATTTTTCAGATGCCTGCAGCAAATGAATAGCAGTTCACGCTTTGACCCCCATGCTGGTAGCAACACTCCACCCTTCCTGCTTTCCTGTCAGAGCTGAAGGAAGTTGCAAAGCTATGCCGTGTAGTTAACTTAAGAAAGGGCTCAGCTGACTGTGTGTGTGTAATATGTGTGGTTTGGTGCGTGTGTGTGTGTGTGTGTGTGTGTGTGGGCACGTGCGTGCGCGCAGATGCCCTCACAGGCACTGATAGGTCAGAGGAGAATGTCTGTGTCCTTTATTTCCTTGAGAGGGAGTCTGTCTCTAAATGCAGAGCTGTGTGGTATTCGGTTGGTTGGTTGGTAGGTATTTTTGCCAGTCCAGGTCTCTACTGCCCACAGGACTGGGGTTACAGATGTGTGTGGCCATTCCGAGCTGTTGATGTGGGGCATCAAACTCAGGCGGTCTCAGACCCTCTTAGCTCACTTGCAGCAAGTGTTCTAACCCAATGAGCTATTTCCCCAGCCCTCGGCTGACTTTTGGGATTGTTTAGCCCTGAGATTGGAAAGGGTCATTGCTACATTACCATTGTCCACCTTTATCCACAGTTTCACTACCCAGGGTTTCAGTTACCCATATTCAGATGTGGTCCAAAAATAATATGTGGAAAATTCCAGAAATAAACCATTCATAGCTTTTAAATTACTTTTATTATGGCATATTATTGTGTTTATTCTATTTTGTATTGTTCATGTCTTATACTTCATTTCTAAGTTTAACTTTATCCTAGGTCTGTATGATTAGGAAAAACAGTCATACAGGTAAATGTAGCACTAATGACAGGTTCAGAAACCTAAAGGGTGTCTAACAAAGTATCCTCCATGGATGAGAAAGACTTTGTACCAACTTCAACTTAACAATAAACCACATTAGGGACCCCAGAAACAGAAGGTATAATTGTGTCCATTTTCTTAAACCTGCGTGGAATGAGATGTTTGTTCTCTTTTGAAGATTTATCTACAAGGTGCTGATCTGGGAGCCAGCCCTTGGAACTGACTAGCCCCTCTTCTCTAATAAAAGTGGAAAAGAAAAAGAAAACTAGGCTCAGGCCAATTGTCTAAGGAGAAATGAATTGTTCTGATGAGCACTGAAGACACTGGATGATTTCAAAACAAAGAAAAAACCCTAAAAGAAATCAAGTCAGGTAAAACAAACAAAAAAACTTGGAAACTTGGAGCTTCCTGGGATAATTGACATTCAGCTTTTTCTCAAGTTCAAACTGTAAGAGTTATCCAATCTTGCAAGACAAAATACCAGTGGCGACCTAAACCTGAAAGAGCCACTGTGTGATCCTAACCTCACCCCATAGCATTCTGCCTCTTCTGTCTGCTCTGCTCAAGGCTGAGTTTTGTCCACCTTAGAAGTGCCCAGCACTTAGTGAGGACTCCATGAACAGCTGATGAATGCCATTGCCAGGCAATGGTTATGAAGCACATCCTTGTGTGGCCTTTGTATGCTTATGGGTTCTTGGAGTCTTCTCCAAAGAACTGAGAAAGGAACACACACTTAGTCATGCAGAAGAGCAATGTGATAGTAACAGGTTAGACACACGGCCGAAGAGGCAGCAGACCACTAGAGTGGAGAGTACTCAAGGGTACCAGGAAGTGGTCTGTGGCTTCTCTTCTCTTTACAGGATTTTAAGGCAAATGGATCAGTTGCTGGGAGCATATTTTGGGTGGTGCTCTGGTCTGATTGATAGGGTTGTGTTATAGATTGTTTTCTCTGCTGTGCCTATTCCTTCCCAGGATGCATCTGATTTTAATTATACGTATGCTGAGTAACACTGTATATATCCATAAGATAATAAATAGGGGTTTGTCCCTAAAAATCCACTTAGAGAATATATTTTGCCTTAGACCCCAAACCAGTCCAGGTCTATCTAAGAATATATTTGATTGCATACTGACCATGGAGAATGGTTGCTAAAAGAGAAAAACTACTTTATTATGTGAAGCTGGGTGTACACCACAGTTCAATACAGCTGGGGGTCCTAGGTTCCCAATAGGTTGCTAGTACACTGCTTAGAAGGGTGTCTTTCCTGCCCAAGCCAAGCAGTGTTCCAGGGCACCCTAACTATTCTCTTGTGCTTACCTGTCTCAATTGTTGTCCTATAAGAGTGTCTGAAAAAGGACTTTGGAGTCCTGTGTGTGAAGCAGCCAGAGTTGTACTTCCCCTCCCACCTACTTCCACCCATAAAAGCAGTTTTATATGTCAAGCTTCTGAGTAATATTTGTGTTACAGAAACATTTCCATCAACAAGAGGAAAAAAGTAAACTTTTGAAGACAACTAGTAACAAAAAACAACAACAAAAAAGATTAATCAAAAAAGAGAAGAGCAGCAGGGCACATGCCTGAAAGCCTAACTATCGAGAAACTGGGCATGAAGAACCTTCCAGGCATGTCTGGACTACCTAGGAAATTCTACCTCAAATAAAAAAGGAAGGATGGGAGGGAGGGAGAAAGGGAAGAAGGAAAGAAAGAAGGGAGGGGAGGGAGGGAGGGAGGAGGGAGGGAGGGAAGGAAGGAAGGAAGGAAGGAAGGAAGGAAGGAA
This sequence comes from Orientallactaga sibirica, assembly GCA_036365145.1. Taxonomy (NCBI): domain Eukaryota; kingdom Metazoa; phylum Chordata; class Mammalia; order Rodentia; family Dipodidae; genus Orientallactaga; species Orientallactaga sibirica. The sequence goes on from JAEOAD010000005.1 coordinate 53,014,051, forward strand.
GGAAGGAAGGAAGGAAGGAAGGAAGGAAGGAAGGAAGGAAGGAAGGGAGAAGAAGACTAACATCTTATTTTTAGCTGTGTGACCTGGAACAAGTTGCCTTACTTCTCTGAAACCCAGTTTAATCACTGATAAAAATAGTTTGTTGAGGGCTGGAGAGATGGCTTAGCGATTAAGCGCTTGCCTGGAAAGCATAAGGACCCCGGTTCGAGGCTCAGTTCCCCAGGACCCACATAAGCCAGATGCAAAAGGTGCACATGCATCTGGAGTTCGTTTGCAGTGGCTGGAGGCCCTGGTGCACCCATTCTTTCTCTCTCTCAGTCTCTCTCTCTTTCTGTTGCTCTCAAATAAATAAATTTAAAAAATTTTTTAAATAGTTTGTTGAGTTAGATTAATTCTAAAGTCCCTTCCAGGTTCCAGTGTAATTCTATTTTAATTGCCATCCCATTTTTTTTATTTCTTCTTCATGTGTTTTCTGATTTGTTATAATTTCTTTACATTGAATATGTATTTTTAATAGAAAGAAAAATGTTTTCAGAGACATTGAAATGAAATTAAATTAAACTAAACTTAAAAAAAAACCTCCCAAGTATTTCCTACATTTGCATTGCTTTTAACAAAAGCTCCAAGAGATGGTTTCCACGTTCTTGTCTAGGGAGAACAGAATTAAAAGTCATGCTGCAGGGAGAGCTGAAGCCTTCCAAAGCAAGCGATGCCTAATCTGTTCTATTTCTGAAGCACGAAATAAAACCAAACAAAAAAGAAAACTAAGCTCCTGCTTTACCATTGCCAAGTTTCCTCATGCATAAACAGAGATCCATCCAGAAAAACAGCGTTCTCAGTCGGGTGGGACAAATCCTGGTGTGCTTTTGTAGAAAATTCCCCCAGCAAGCTGGCATCAAGGAGACTGTCTGCAGCTGTCTCTGAATATGGCCATAAAATTACCCAAAGGTGATAAGATGTCATGAGCTGTGCAGAGGACCTGGGTGGAAAGCTGCCCACCTCCCAAATCCCAGGCAAGCTGTAGAGCTGGCATCCGAGAACTGACTGCAGAGTGAGTCCTGCAGGGTAAGGTCTGAGGAGAGACCAGGAACCTCTCTTCTCCTTTCTTTGCTGATCCATCCCCATCCCAGTGCTACCCGCTGTGAGTCTGTGTGTATGTGGCATGTATACATGTGTGAATGCATGTTGGTATGAGTTTGAGCACATGTGTGTATGTGTGTGCGTACACAGGTGCACATAGAGGCCAGAGATCTCTGTATCAGGTGTCCTAAACTGCTTTCCACCTTATTTTTTGATTTAGGGTCTTTCATTGAACCCAAAGCTCACTGATTTTCCACTAGACGAGTTAACCATCAAGCCGGGGGGGATTCTCCTGGCTTTCCCTCCCCAATCCTGGAATTAGAGGTGCACGCCACCATGCCAGCTTTTTATGTGGGTTCTGGGCATCCAAACTCAGGTCCTTGTCCCTTGTTCAGCAAGCACTGTAATGACTGAGCTATCTCCCCAGTCCTCACTGTGAGTTTTAAATATTTTATTTTCATTTATTTGACAGAGAAACAGAGAGAGAGAGAGATAATGGGCATGCCAGGGCTTCCAGCCACTGCAAATGAACTCCAGATGCATACGCCCCAGTGTACATCTGGCTAATGTGGGTCCTGGGGAATCAAATCTGGGTCCTTTTGCCTTTACAGGCAAACACCTTAACTGCTAAGCCATCCCTTTGGCCCCCTACTGTGAGTTTTTTTTTTGTTTGTTTGTTTCTTTCTTGGTTTTTGTTTTTTTGAGGTAGGGTCTTGTTTTAGTCCAGGCTGACCTGGAATTCACTCTGTATTCTCAGGGTGGCCTCAAACTCATGATGATCCTCCTACCTCTGCCTCCCGAGTGCTGGGATTAAAGGCGTGCACCACCATGCCCAGCTCCCACTGTGATTTTTAACAGTCCTCAGACCCTTTATTCCAGAGACCTACCAGTTGATGCTCTCTTCTTTTTCCTTGTCTGCACCACTCTCAGCATGAGACCCAAACATTTTAAAGGGTAAATAATTATGTGGTTACTTGTTCCATCTCACACAGGTGATTAATGGAATTACATTGTATTCATTACATTAATGGAAACTGAGGAACAGCTTTTAGCTTGTGGAGTCTGACTGGTGAGATTGTCAGGAGGTGCTAGGTGCATGCATAGCTTCCCTGTCCAACTGAAACCACATACTAGAACCACCTCACCCCACAAGGCCAAGTCTTCCATTAGCCAATTACATAGTTGATTCAGTGAAGTGGAAAGGACACTGTGATGGGAAGAAGAAAATGGAGCTGAAGACAGGTGCAGGTAATTCATGCCTCTGTACTCTCAGCCCTCAGGAAGCTGAGGCAAGAGGACCATTTAGAGTTCAAGGGTGGCCTGAGGTACAATGCTGCCTACCTCGAAAGGGAATAGGAGGTTGTGGGAGATATACACAAAACTAAATCCAAAATGAATTGTTACCATAGAAACCTTCATCTTGGATACAAGACTAAAAGATATACTCCTCAGTAGGAGTATCCAGGGTTCATCTAGTAAGAAGGGCCCTGGAGAGGGTGGGATGAAGCCTAACCCTAAAATATTTGGCTCTGGATTATAACTCCCAGTACCAGAAGTTACAACCCACATTGAGCTGTTGATTGGAGAGATCTACAAAGTCCCCAAAACAAGACAGACTTCTGTCAAAGCATCTCATTATCCACCTGAGGTAAAAGACCCTATTGCTGAAGACACCACATGCTGCTGACACAGAATATCAAGAGATTCTGCTGGAACATGGAAGGAAGCCAGTTCCCAGATAGTTCGTCTACATAGTACCAGAAATATCTACATGAGCAGCTAGGGGGGAAATGACCAAAAACATTGTCAGCAAGCAGGAGACACTGCTATACAAAAGCAACCAGCCTGACAAGAGTTCACCCCTGTGTAATAGTGGCACCCAACCTAGGTGGGTAACCAATTACTCTCTGGCTCAGTGGAAAGGAATCAATAGCTGGACCTGAGAACCAAGTCAGAATCCTCTGGAGACCAACAATGGACTCCAACAAGAAGCTCCCACTAGTCTTTGGCCAAAGGAGAGGTTACACCCATTAGAATTTCTCTAAATTAATAATGCTTATCCCCTTTAACCTATGCTGACCTTATTCTCCATTGAACCCATTTTACTTTTTCAGAAGGCAATGAGAACCAAGGACAACCAAAATCTATCAACAAGACCAAAAAACACAGCTGACTCCCTATCAAGAGATGAACCATCCCTCAAACATCAGCCAGGGCCCAGGTGAAATCATGGAGGAACTGGAAAGATGATCAAGAGTGCTGCTTCCACAGTGAGACTGACAACCTGTGCCTGGATGAAGGAGACAGACACTGAGGATACTAAAAATGTATCAAGGCAGAAATCCAGGAGCTGCTGATAGTGCAACACTAAAGTAGACTTTAAAAACACCCATCAACACCTCAGGGAACATTCCAGAAGAAGGGGTAAAGATTGTAAGAGCCACAGGGTGGGAGGGAATATCCAGAGGCATTGCCTCACCCCAATGACTGACTGCTGCTCTCACAATTCATAACCCATGATCCCATGGTGAATACCAAAGATCCAACTGAGGAGGACCCTCAATGGAATGAAGTCATGGAGGAGGGAAATGATGGTATCAACACATGATGTGTCCATACAATATTTCTAGATAGATGATAGATAGATAGATAGATAGATAGATAGATAGATAGATAGATAGATAGATACAGACAGACAGACAGACAGACAGACAGATGAGTGAGAGAGACGGTGAGTTGTAAGAGACACACAGAAGTACTCTAGCTTCTTGGGAAATGGAAGCAAGAGGATTTCTGGCTAGCCTGGGCAACACAGAAAGACCTTGTCTTAAACAAAGGAAATCTAAGAAGGAAAAAGATTCTAGTCTTAGGTCTATATTTTTGAAGACCATAAAATGAAGCATTCCTGTTTGGAGGAGCAGAGCAAATATATTTTTTCCCTAATAATACCAACATTGAAATTTTATATGAAGAGACAGGAGCTAAAAACCAGTCCAAGGATTTTTTTTTTTTTTTTTTTTTTTTTTACTCCTGATTCCTTTTCAAATGCAATACTCAAGAACACATCTATCCAGATGCTCTCAGGTCCTAAAGCTATGGTTACAGCTTGGAAGTTGTGTAGATGAAATGTGTGATCTTACATTGAAGGCCCTGGAAGGTCCTGTGTCCTTCTAGAAAAGAAGGAGTTTCTAATCCACATAATTTCTGTCTCTAAAGTAGAAAGAGTGACTTAGTGTTTTAGCTTTCTTCTGCTTTATTTCAGAAGGGAAAGGACAACTTTCCCACTGATCTATTCAGTAATAATACTTATTACCAGGGAGGTAGAAGAACTCACATCCAAAGGATCTTTTTCCAAATGATCACTAGATACTTTAGTCACGAAGGCTTCAAATGTATGCCAAGACATTTTGTTCACCTTACTTAAAACACAAAATTTTAGTTATTTCTGATACATATAAAGATAGGCAGATAATTAGATGTTGGGTGGGAGGTAGAGATGGGTGATACATACATGCATACATATATATATATACACATATGCATGATAAATGTAAAGATTTTTATAGTCTTTAATTATATTTCTGCTCTCCTAAGAAGGAAATCTCCCAGTACACATAGAACATTTATAAAATTGATCAAATATTAGGTAATAAAATATTAGCACACCTTAGGGAAAAATTAAAATAATCTTATCATAATACAATAAATCAAAAATTAAGTTTAAACTTTCACTTACAAATGTTCCTCTTAAAGGGAAATATAATCCATTATTTCATAATTTCTACAATAATAAAAACTTTACATATAAGAATCTATGAGAAGTATTTAAACAGTAATTAGAAGAAAGTAATTGATACTTATATCATCAAAATAAAATAATAAATATAATTACAATTAAAAAAATTAAAAACAATAAAGTTAATCAAAACTAGCTACAGAAAGAAAACAGAGAAAGCAGAAATCATGGTCAACAGGAGAAATAGAGAAAATCTAATTAGTAAATCAAAGGTCTGGTTCTTTGAAGGCTATTAATAAAGTAGAAAAATTACCCTTCTCTCTTGATGGAGCAAATTAGTAATTAAGTACAAATTATGTAAAGTTAGGAATAATAAAAATGAATACAATTGGGGTTAGAGAGATGGCAAAGTGGTTAAGGTGGTTGCCTGCAAAGCCTAAAGACCCATGTTTGACTCTCCAGATCCCACATAAGCCAGACACACAAAGGTGAGGCAAGCACAAGGTGACACATGCCCATTAGGTGGTGCAAGCGTCTGGAGCTCAATTGAAGTGGCTGAGGCCCTAACGGGCCAATTCTCTCTCTCTCTCTCTCTCTAAAGTAAAAAAAATAATGAAAACAATTGAAATAGAAGAAAACTTTAATAACTTGGAATCACACACCTCTATACAAATAAATTTGAAATCCACTATCAAATGAATTTTTGAAGAAATAGAAATTATAATATTGAATTTTGTAAAATATTTTTTAATTAGAGAACTTTATTAAATCTATACCTCACACACAAAAAAAGAACCATCAAACTGGAGGTCTCACAAGGAAATTTTACTGAACTCTAAATAACACAAGATAAGTCCAGTGCTACTAAAATTGTTACAAAGCATAGAAAAACTGTCAAAATTTTCTTATGAGGTAGCAAAATATTAATATATAAATCTGATTATTTGCATTTTGGGTAATACTTAACTCTGAAAAATTAAATCAAATCATGGAGTGATGCAGGTTTGAATGTTAATGCAAAAATATTAAATATTTATTATGAAAATCATAATTTATTACCACACTGTGAAAATAATATATAGTGATCAAGTAGGAATGTAACATACATTCAAATTTGAGAAATCCATGGATCTAAAACTCACACACACAGGGACTCTGAAGCAATGATCATACTTAATATAAAAACACTAAATACAAAAAACAGAGGGCTGGAGAGATGGCTTAGTGGTTAAGGTGCTTGCCTAGAAAGCCTATAAGGACTCATGTTTGACTCTCCAGGTCCCACATAAGCCAGGTGCACAGTGACACAAGTTCACAATGTTGCACATACACACAAGGGGGTGCACATGTCTAGAGTCTGATTGCAGTGGCTGGAGGCCCTGGTGTGCCAATTCTATCCCCCCACCACACCCCACATAAACAAAGGCCAGTCTGTTGGGCTTGCCTCCAAACAAACAACAACATAAAAATAAAACACTACAGAGAAGTTCACAATTTACACCTCCAGGACAATCCCAAAGATCATTGTCTTCATATATTCATCCATTATATATATAGATCCCTCCACATTGAATAGTCCAGCCCACACACCCAACAAATATTGTAGAAATTCTATCATATGGTATCCAGTGTTATGTTATGGAAACACGTGGAGGTTCCATCTTGTTCTTTCTCTTGGCTCACATAGCCAATGGAAACCATCTTCCATGGTGTGAAGATGCACATGCAGTCATGTGGGGAGGTTCACATGATGGGAAAATGAACTATCACAGGTCAGCACCAGCTTGCCCATTCTAAGAGTGGTTAAACACCCATGTAGCCTGAGATGTTTGATACCTCAACCACTATCCTGATTGCTACATGATGAGAATCCTCCCTACCCACTGCCAAGCCAGAACTACCCAACTGGGCCTCTGCTGAGCTCTTCACCTATGGAAAAGTTGGCATGAGCAATGTGTATTGGCTGGAGGCATAGATAGGTACTAGAGTGCTGGTCTGGCATGTATAAGGTCCTGGGTTCAATTCCCCAAATTACACACACACACACACACACACACACACACACACACACTAGTGTGGAACTGGCACATAGAGACACAGACTGGTACAATACAATAGAATAGTTAGCCAGAGTGCCAAGTACATAAGAAAATTTAACATCTAATAAAGAGGGTCCTTAAAGTACTACACAATGGTAAACTTTATTAAGTGGTACTGAGATACATAGTCTTTTTAAAAAAGCACAAATAATCCCATTCCTTGCATTATATATAGAAATAAACTCAAACCACAGATTTAAATGTAAAAAAAGTAAAACTATAAAATTACTAGGAAAAAATGTACTTGAATTCATCAATAACCTAGGTATAAAAAAGTTAAAATTTTTTCTGAGGCAGGAGAAATGGCTTAGTGGTTAAGGCACTTGCCTGTGAAGCCTAAGGACTCATGTTTGACTCTCCAGGTCTCACATAAGCCAGATGCTCAAGGTAATGCAAGTACACAAGGTCACACATGCACACAAGGGGCGCACACGTCTGAAATTCGATTGCAGTGGCTGAGGGCCTGGCATGCCAATTCTCTCTCATTCTCTCACTCTCTCTTTCTCTCTTATCTCCCCCCCTTCCCCTAGCACTCTCCCACCCTCATTCCCTCCCCCTTCTCCCTGTAATGTGCAAGGAGCAAATTAGGTAAAATATTTGTAAAACAAAATTGTTGTCCTTAATATACTAAATACCTTTAAAATAAAAGGGGAAGTTAGGTGGGTTGACACATGCCTGTAATCCTAGCATTCATGGTGTCTGAGGCAGAAAAATCATGAGTTTGAGGCCAGCTTGGGCTATATAGTGGAGTGCTGTCTCAAAAAGTAAAAATAAGTGAAATAAAATGTTGATTAACAGGATAGAATGCATAGGACATAAATGACCAATGAGTTAAATTAACAGGATTAATTAATTAACAGGATAGAATTCATAGGACATAAATGACCAATGAGTTAAATTAACAGGATTAATTAATTAACAGGATAGAATGCATAGGACATAAATGACCAATGAGTTCAAGGCACTAGCAACTCATTAAGGACATGCACTGTTCATAAGTAATGTGAGACATTTCACTTTTACTAATAAAAAGGAAAACGCAAATAAAATCACACTAGCATACCATTCCTTTCTATCCAATTGGCAAAAAATTGAAAAGCTTGGCAACATGCTCTGTTGGCAAGACTTAGACACTCTTATATTTACAGTCCCACCAGCAATGAATAGCAACTCTTATGTTGGGGGAATTTGGCAATCTCAAACAAAATCACATATGTATTTTCCTTTTAACTCAGCAATACCAGTTCTAGAAATTTACCCCTAAGTTATGTCTCCAACAATAAGAAAATGCATTTGCATCTGGTTACCCATTGGAAGATTATTTATAAATCCAAAACATTGAAGACACTTAAAGTACCTATATACAGTAGGTTAGTAGATTATATTCTGTGTTATCATATTTGTGTGTGTATCATATATATGGAGTTCTATAATTCTATGCTATGAGCTAGTGTTATCTGAGATCAGAAGATATTGCTAATGGCAAATGTTACATGCAAGTATTTCCAAGGTAACCATGTCAATGTAGCTAGTTACAAAGGAAGAAGTGGTCTTGGGCAAGCTCACCTTAAACAAATGGTCACAGTTAACACCTTCAGCAATGGTTTAAATTTATTTGTATACTGTGTTCCCTGATATGATGCCCAAAGGACACAACATACCTTTGTAGTAGTATTTCTGCCAAAAGAAAAATTTTATAATGATGCGAAAAAATTCAGACAAATCCAAATTTACCAGCAGTCTCCGATGAAAAGTTAAGGTTATGAAAGACAAAAAACTCTGAGGGAGGCTGGAGAGATGGCTTAGCGGTTAAGGCGCCTGCCTGCTAAGCCCAAGAACGCTGGTTCCAATCTCCAGGTCCCATGTTTAGTCAGATGCAAAGTGATGCAAGGGCACCATGCCGCACTTGACCACAAGGGTCGCCCGCATCTGGATTTCGTTCACAGCAGCAGAGAGGCTGCTGGCATGCCCATCTCTTCTGTCTTCCTCTCCCTCTCTCTCTGTCTCTCTCTGTCTCTCTCTCTCAAAAAAAAAAAAAAAAAAACTGTGAGGGACAGGAAGAAAGTAAGGACACACAAAAAAAGACAACACACAGAGCCTGGCATGGAGTGGGAAACAGCAATAAAAAATTTATTTGTAAGCTGGGCGTGGTGGTGCATGCCTTTAATCCCAGCACTCGGGCGGCAGAGGTAGAAGGATCGCTATGAGTTCGAGGCCACCATGAGAATCTAGAGTGAATTCCAGGTCAGCCTGGGCTACAGTGAGACCCTACCTCAAAAAACCAATAATAAAAGCCGGGCATGGTGGTGCATGCCTTTAATCCCAGCACTTGGGAGGCAGAGGTAGGAGGATTGCCAAGAGTTCAAGGCCACCCTGAGACTACGTAGTGAATTCCAGGTCAGAATGGACCAGAGTGAGACCCTACCTTGCAAACCCCCCCAAAAAAAAACCAATAATTATAATAATAATAAATTTATTTTTATTTGTTTTACTTATTTTCATTATCAATATGATCAGCAAATTTTGAATGTCAACAGCAAATAGGGTAAAATGGAATCATTGCTAAATGTCCTGATTCCTTATGTGTACTCTATCAGGTTTTTTTAGGGAGCACACTGAAATGCTAAGTAAAGAAATATAACTGCAACTCACTTGCAAATCATTCTCAAAAACATAAAATAAGTGTATGAATGTGTTGCACGAATGAAATTTTGAATAATGCTCAGGGTTGATAGAACTGTAGAGCTGTAGGAACTCTTGTGCATTTTCTAACCAGGATATTAGGAGTATAAACTTCTGTATTCATTCTGAACATTAAAGTGGCACTATTAGTCAAATTTAATACATGCTCACTGTCAAAAACCTTCACATGACACTTGTTAAAAATGGCAAGGAAGGCCAGGCATGGTAGCACACACTTTTAATCTCAGCACTCAGGAGGCAGAGGTAGGAGGATCACTATGAGTTTGAGACAGTCTGAGATTACATAGTGAATTCCAGGTCAGTCTGGGCGAGAGCAAGACCTTACCTCAAAAAACAATGGCAATAGGGCTGGAGAGATGGCTTAGTGGTTAAGGTGCCTGCCTGCTAAGCCTAAGAACTGGGTTCCAATCTCCAGGTCCCACATTTAGCCAGATGCAAAGTGATGCAAGGGCGCAATGTTGCACTTGCCCACAAGGGGGTGTACGCATCTGGATTTCATTCACAGCAGCTGAGAGACTGCTGGCGCACCCATCTCTATCTGTCTCCCTCTCTGTCTGTCTCTCTGTGTGTCTCTCTCCAAAAAAATTAAAAAATTTAAAAAAATTTATAAAAACAATGGCAATAAAGCCGAGTGTGGTGGTTCACGCCTTTAATCCCAGCCCTCAAGAGGCAAAGGTAGGAAAGTTCGAGGCCACCCTGAGACTGCTTAGTGAATTCCAGGTCATCTTGGGATAGACTGAGATCCTACCTTGAAAAACCAAAAAAAAAAAAGCAATATAGACTTAAGACTTCTGCAATAGGACAGTTATATTGAACTCTGCTGAAAGAAAAGGCAGGAGGATTCTTAAACGTTGGCTCGAGCTAATGAGACAGTACTAGAAGGTACCCACAAGATGAATGTAATTAGTCTTCTGTGTCATCAAAGTGTCATTGGTTTGAGATTGGAATCTTCCCCTCCCACAGAGACTGGCAGATAGGAACATCATCTCCGCTGATGACTGAATTTCAAAGGAATCACTCCAATGTCCATAAAGACATTATTTCATTATAGAAGATTTGCATCTCAATGTAATAAATAGAATTAAGAGGTCTGGGTAAAAAAAAAAAAATGCCTAGAAGGCTTGGAGTTCAATCCACATCACCACAAAAAAAAAAAAAAATAGAATTTTTAAGTTTTCTAATGTAAATAAGAAAAATGGAAGTCAAAAGTCTATAGTTGGAAAGAATGCTCTATAAAGTTTTAGTCAAGCTAAGGAAAACATTAAGACTGTCTTACATCAGTATCTACCAGCCACTCTACTCCTCAGATGGACCCATGGATGGACAGATAGACATATAGACAGATAGCCAAATGTCTATGCACAGGTCCAAAGCAGCACTGTATTTAGCCCCAGACCAAGGCCACTAAGGTGCTCATCTCTCGGAGGATAGAATTATGTTTGATGCATACTATGTAAATTAAGCAGCAATTATACAGTACCAATACCCTTAGCCCAGCTTTGAGAACAGCTACAATTTTTCACACAAATAGCCTTCTACTACAAGCCTCTCTTGTGCTTTTAAAAAACAGTTTAAGGGGCTGGAGAGATGGCTTAGTGGTTAAGGTGCCTGCCTCCTAAGCCTAAAGAACGCTGGTTCCAATCTCCAGCGGTTCCAATCTCCAGGTCCCACGTTTAGCCAGATGCAAAGTGATGCAAGGGTGCAATGCCGCACTTGACCACAAGGGGGTGCACGCATCTGATTTCATTCACAGCAGCTGAGAGGCTGCTGTCGCGCCCATTCTCTATCTGTCTTCCTCTCCCTCTCTCTCTCTGTCTCTCTCTGTGTCTCTCTCAAAAAAACTCAAAAAACAGTTTAAGGCTTTCACCTAAGCGGTAGGAGATTGCTCAGCCCGCACACATTGCACACTGGCTTTAAAGTCTTCTGTCTGGAAGTGACTCATGTATCTTCCAGTAACGTAATTCTCATAGTCATGTCAATTTCAAAGAAAGGAAGAAAGTTGTAATTCCACCAACAGGTAGAGAGCAAGTAATATTTAGTGATCAGCTTTCGTGTCTAGCACACCTTCAATATGCCAAACTCAGGTGTACTAGCTGTTAGCAGATGCATGAATTTGAATCACCAGTGCTAATGAAAATGAAGCTAGTTGAGGAAGCACCAAAGCAAGTTTCAAACTTGTGAGTGGGCCAAGATTGTAACTTAGTTCTGCTCAGTTGTGGCATGTATACTAACGCTCACCAAGTATACTTACATTTCATAGGGGAAATTGTCTATGGTAATATGGGGAATTCTCAGAAATATTGGGACGTACCTCATTTTGAACATAAGGATCTGTTCATTGATCTGTTGATCACATCTATGAACCCTGGGAACCCTTCAAATGTGCTCTTCTCCATAAAATCCACACTAAGATGCATGCTGATGGAACTTCAGTGGCTCCAATCTATCAGGGACAGTCATGTGTTCTAAAGGGCTGGGCATTGTGATATGAAGAAAAGCACTAGATTTGGAACAAAATAATAAAAATTTAAGTAATTTGGAGCAAAAATAACCTGGGTCATGACACTGGACTTTTCTAAGCTTTGATGTCTTCAACAGTGGAAAGAGGCTAACTACACAGGAGGATTTGTTTATTCTAATCCTCATTCTTATTGAAATTATCAAATTTATCAACAAATCTGTATATCTCTATGCTGAAGAACCTGAAAAACAGATTTAACATATTTTATTAACAAAGGTTTAGGCTATAAGTTTCTACCTTTCTCTTCTCAACAAAGAACCAAGTAGAGGGTGGCATGTCCCTGATAACAGAACCAAACCCTGGGAAGGAGAAGTGAGAAACTAAACATTGTAGGAACACCTGAGTACTCCCCTAAAGTAGATTCATGTAGACTGAAAGGTGGCTCAGTGAAGGTCAAAACCTGCTGTACATCACCATCTGTGGTCCTGGTATGCCTGTTCCAGCATTCTGTGGTGCAGCCAATGGTTGCAACATTCACTCCACCATTAAGTGCAATAACAACTAGACAGGTTTTCAATTTTGGTGTCATTGTTAAATAGACAGGACTGAATGTACTTGTAGCCTCCTGGCTATAGTTGATATCAATGTGAAGTCCTGCAGAGGGCAACTGGTCAGGGACACATTTTGCAGACTTTTATCTTGCTGGATCCAGAATCACATTTTTCACACTCCAAGCCTGTCTTCCATGTGCTTCCTCTGGGACTCTCTAATACATTTTTTTTTAACTTTTTTTTTTGGAGAGACACAGAGAGAGAGGGAGAAGAAGACAGAGATGGGTGTGCCAGCAGTGTCTCAGCTGCTGCGAATGAAATCTAGATGTGTGCACCCCCTTGTGGTCAAGTGTGGCATTGCGCCCTTGCATCACTTTGCATCTGGCTAAACGTGGGACCTGGAGATTGGAACCGCTGGAGATTGGAACCAGTGTTCTTAGGCTTGGGAGGCAGGTGCCTTAACCCCTAAGCCATCTCTCCAGCCCTCTAATACATTTTTAAGAAATGACTAACACCACATAAGCATAAAAGCTTGCTAGATAGAGAAAAGCTTTCCAAGTTGAATAATCCTAGTGTTTGACCTAAGAGTTTTTATGGATGATTGTGGGCAGTTTTATCCAATAAAGCTTTCCACATTGGTGGGCAGTTGACTCTACACCATCTGATACAGAAACAGCTACTGGACATGCATGGCTGCCAAGCATTTGAAATGCAGTTCATGTGACTGAGAAATATTTAAATTCATATAATTTTAAGTAATTTAATTTGGATTTAAATCATCAGGTAAACTAATATTCACTCTATTGAATGGTACAGATTTAGGAAAGTTTCTTGATTGTGAACTAAAAACCTTTTAGTGTCTAAGGCATTAAGAATGCCAAAAATTATAATTGTAATGTTGAATGTGCAAGCACTATTTATCATTTAACAATACAGAATGTAGCTACCAAAGAACAAGTAATAAAGAAATTAGGGTGCATATCTATGAGTACATAGCATGAGAGTAAGGATGAAAAAATAAGATAAAAATACATTAAAATAAAACAAAATTAGAGGATGGCTTTATATAGACTAAATATGACAGTAGGCCAAGTATAACTCAATTCTTTGTACCTAAGATGTTAAAAAGAAAAATGTGGGGCTGGGGAGATGACTCAGTGTTTGGAGGAACTCTGTTGCAGAGCTTGCAGGCCCTGGTTTGATTTCCCAGTACCCATGTAAAGTCAGATGCACACAGTGAGGTCATATGCCTGGAGTTCATCTGTAGTAGCAGGAGGCCCTGGCATGCCCATTTTCTCTCTCCCTCTCTCTTCCTCCCTATCTCTTGCAAATAAATTTTTTTTAAAGTGAAAAATATAGGGCTGGAGAGATGGCTTAGTGGCTAAGGCACCTGCCTGCTAAGCCTAAGAATGCTGGTTCCATGTCCAGCGGTTCCAATCTCCAGGTCCCACGTTTAGCCAGATACAAAGTGAGGCAAGGGCGCAATGCCGCACTTGACCAAAAGGGGGCGCACACATCTGGATTTCGCTCACAGCAGCTGAGAGACTGCTGGTGCGCCCATTTCTGTCTCCCTCTCACTCTATCTCTCTCTGTCTCTCTCTCCAAAACTAAATAAAAATAATTTAAAAAAATTTTTAAGTGAAAAATATATATGCGAGTTTTACAAAAGTGATCTTAGTTTTCAAAAGGACTCTAAGACTCAGAATTTCAAGAATCACTCCCCCAAATCCATTCTCTAACCTAAGAAGAGATGGAATGGAAAGATGAAAATTTGATTTAAAAATAGGGGTCTTACCAGGCATGGTGGTGCACACCTTTAATCCCAGCACTCAGGAGGCAGAGGTAGGAGAATTGCTGTGAGTTCGAGGCCACCCTGAGACTGCATAGTGAATCCCAGGTCAGTCTGGGCTAGAGCAAGACCAGACCTTGAAACACCAAAAAAAAAAACAGGGGGGATGGGGCTGACAAGTCAGATTGACAATTGACTGGCCAATCCATAAAGTGAAAACTTTTATCTTGTTATTTGAAGGTAGGATCTAGCTATTTGGCCCAAACTGGCCTCAAATTCACAATCCTCCTGTTTCAGCCTCCCAGGTGCTGGCATTAAAAGCATATATCACCACACATGCCAAAAGTTTGATCTTGAAGTAAAAAAATTAGTTTGTATATCTATGTTAGTTTGAATGTGATAGTTTGAATATATGGCCCCATAGACTCTGTCATTTTTAAATTTTTTAATTATTTAAGAGACAGAATGGGCATGCCAAGGCCTTTAGCTGCTGCAAATGAACTCCAAACACACTCACCCCCTTGTGCACATGTGCAACATTGTGCACTTGCATCACTGTGGATCTGGCTTACATGGAACCTAGAGTTTTGAACAGGAGTTCTTGTCTAGCCCACATCAAACTCAAGTTTGTTTATTTGTTTTTCCCCCAGTTTAATATAATGTCTTTCCAAAGCAAAAAAGTAAAATTCTTCTCCCTTCCACTCCTCTTTTCCTTCTCCTTTACCTCCCTCCTTCCCTCCTCTTTCTCTCTCCCCCTCAAGTTATCACCAGAACATGTTATTTGAGATGATTGTTAAAGATCTTGACATGAGGAGATGATCCTGGATTATCAGGTGGATCCAATGTACTTATGAAAGAAAGTTAGAACAATTTGAAGGTGCTGTATTGTAGCTCTGCAGATGGAGGAAGAGCCCAGCTATCAGCAAGGGAATGTACCTACCCAGAGAAGCTGAAAGAGAAGGAG
The DNA here is from genome assembly GCA_036365145.1 of Orientallactaga sibirica. Taxonomy (NCBI): domain Eukaryota; kingdom Metazoa; phylum Chordata; class Mammalia; order Rodentia; family Dipodidae; genus Orientallactaga; species Orientallactaga sibirica. The sequence continues at coordinate 53,029,434 of JAEOAD010000005.1, forward strand.
CAGATTCCCCATGAGAGTAGCCAGAAGGAACACGTTTAGTCCAACGAGCCCATTTCTAGCTTCAGTCCTCCAGGAAGATAACTTATCTGCATCATTTTTAGCCTTTAAAGTCATGGTGCTTTGTTAAAGCAGCAATAGAAAACTAACATACTAGTTTATACAATGGTCATTAAACTAAATGGCTGCATGCACAATGGGCATAAATTGGTCTAAGAAATAACCCTGGGGAAATACAAAGCTCAGCTTTTTAGAGCAAAAGTCTAGAGGATGGATAAGTGGAGTGTACTAGCAGTGATTACCAGGAATGCTGCATAAATGAGCAGATTTTGTGGAAAATGGGGAGGATTCATAGGTACAACCAGCAAAGGATCTCTTTTAATGGCTAACCTTGAACACAGGTCATACTATATGACAAACACTATGTTGACCATGTTTAACAACAGCTCAGTTATCAACTTTATTTACCAATAAATAAAAGCAAATCAGAATGCTGCAAGAATCTGCCCATTCTCATCAGTAGTAAATGGCAGACACTAGCCAAACACTTGAACCATGATCCATCTAATTTGAAAGTCTAATGCTAACATCAGATGGTAATCCCATTTCATCTGACCAATAGAAACGTGCAACTAGTCTAATTTATCTAGCTCTTTTACTGTAATAGTCAAGACCACAACAAGAAATAATCATTGAAAAACTTAAAGAGAATTTAATAAAGGGCTTTACACAAAGATAAGTTTCTATACACAGTCAGTAACACATCATGTAAGTCAAACTTGAATTTAATTCAGCTCTGGGAAAGTAAGACTGTATGACAATGGCATGGGATAGTGGAAAGAACATAGTCTGTAGCCAGGTGTGGTGGCACACACCTTCAGTCCCAGCACTTGGGAGGCAGAGGTAGGAGGATCACCATGACTTCAATCCCAGATTTAGACTACATAGTGAATTCCAGGTCAGCCTGGGCTAGAGGGAGACCCCACCTCAAAAACAAAAGAGAGAGAGAGAGAGAGAGAATAGTTTGTGATTGGGGAAACAACTCAAAGGGCATTTAGACATTCATCTTTGTTGTCCCCATCATCACATGACCTTATCATGCATTTACATTTGATGTTTAATAAAGATGTGGCCATGTGATGACTGTGTTCATCCACTTACTAGGTACTCCTGGCCAAGCCACACCACACTGAGTCTTTAGCTTTTCATTTTTAACCCACCAGTGGCCATCTGACAGGTTTGTTTTGGGGAATTAAATTGGACAATGGATATAAAGTATTTAATAAACTAAAATGTCCTATAGAGATACAAGGAAGTATATTTTGAACTAAGCAGGTGAAATGGGTGGTCAGCATGCCCAGAGATCGTGAAAGACCAAACCAGTCTCACAGATCCCTCAGAAATAAGAACCTCAACTCATCAGAGAATGCTGGAATTTGTTTATAACCTTGCTGGTATGCAGGCTTATCCCAGGACTTCTCATCACTGCTTCTGACATCTGGGAAATGCAAACTGAGCATCTCCTTTTAAAATAAAACAAAATGAAAAATTAAAGTCCAGGCAGGTTCCTTTGCAATTTCAACCCAAAGGCCACACCTGGCTCTTGTTAAAATGGTTTCTTTCAATTCCCTCTTGCAATGTATGGTGCTTGACCACCGTTGCCCAGTGGAAATACATTATTACAAAGATAAAATCCTAAAAGTCATGAGTGTTTTTGCCTTTTTTAAAAAATAAAAAACTGGGCTGGAGAGATGGCTTAGTAGTTAAGGCGCATGCCTGCAAAGCCTAAGGACCCCAGTTCGATTCTCCAGGTCCCACGTAAGCCAGATGCACATGTTGGCACATGCATCTGGAGTTTATTTGCAGGGGGTAAAGGCCCTGATGCACTCATTCTCACTCTCTTTCTCCTCCCTCTCAAATAAATGAATGAAAATAAAATCTTTTTTTTAAAAAAGGAAGAATGTTCCAGCTCAGCCTGGCTAGAGTGAGACCCTACCTTGAAAACTATTAAATAAATAAATAAAAGCAGGGCATGATGGTGCACACCTCTAATCGCAGCACTTGGGAGGCAGAGGTAGGAGGACCACCATGAGTTCAAGGCCACCCTGAGGCTAGAAGTGAGACCCTACCTTGGAAAAAAAAACTACACATGTTCTTTAGATTTAATTTGCCTTTGTGTTTTATTTCAGGATGATGAATCAAAAACTCAGAGGGGAAGTGATTTGTCCAAGAGCACACAGTTTGATCCAATACAGGGACCATTAGCTCATGTATTTAAATTCAAATGTAAAGTACTTGAGATTATATAAAATAAGTGAAAGTGGCCCAGATCAGTCCTTTTTAAATTTATTTATTTTTTTTTGGAGAGAGACAGAGAGAGAGGAAGAGGAAGACAGATAGAGATGGGCGCACCAGCAGTCTCTCAGGTGCTGTGAATGAAATCCAGATGTGTGCACCCCCTTGTGGTCAAGTGTGGCATTGCGCCCTTGCGTCACTTTGCATCTGGCTAAACGTGGGACCTGGAGATTGGAACCACTGGAGATTGGAACCGGCATTCTTAGGCTTAGGAGGCAGGTGCCTTAACCGTTAAGCCATCTCTCCAGCCCCAGATCAGTCCTTTTTGAAGATACTTTTGTTTGGATAGATGAACTGGTGAGGCCAAATGCTAAGGGAATTGTGAACAGTGTTGGTTTAATGTCATCTCTTATAGTCCTAGGCAAAATATTTGTTCAATAAAACAATAAGGGAGTGAGGGGAGGGTAGCAGGCAGAGGAGCAAGTATGTGCAGAAAGAATTCACAAATGATATGAAAATGATTAATAAATCTATGAGGGAAAACTTCATAAACTCCATGAGAAGAGGGATTCTGCTTTGTGAGCTGGACCTGTTATAATCTCCAGAGTCTCCCATCTAGCTTGGTGTATAATCTGATACACATGTAGATGAGATGAATAAAACCCCTTGTATTCAAATATGTGAAAAACAAAACCATAATTAAATGTTATTATTCATTTAACAGAAAATCAGTTTCAATTTTGTTTTTAATGATAAAACCTAATGTTAGCAGGGTGACAAAGAAAAGTTCAAGTTCAATTCTATTTGGGGAATGATTTGGGTGAGTAGGGATAAAGAAAAACAGAATAGAGAGAGGAAAGAAGAAAAATAAATAAAAAGAAGAGGAAGTAGAAAATAAGAGAGGGAGGAGGGAGACTAAACTCATCTATTAACTGGGTTTTCATGTCCCAAGTAGGGATGCCACTCAGTCAAGATGGGCTTAGCCTCCACCCTCTCAAGGAGTTTAGAGACAAGCCGAGGAGACATAACTGTAGAATTCATACCAAGACGTGCTGTGGGAGGGTGCAACAGGGGCACAGCCTCTTGAGCAGGCTCAGATTCCCAGAAGAAGCAAAGCTCAGCTTAGAACTGCAGAAGAGGTGGAGCTTACACAGAGGAACGTCACTGGCAGTACAGCTCCACCCCAAGCATTATATACAAAATAAACATAAGAAGTCTGTGAAAATGCAGTAGATAAAATGAAACAGAGCATCTGCTTTGAAAACATCTGTAGAAGCTAGAGAGATAGCTCAGCAGTCAAAGGCACTTGTTTGCAAAGCCTATTGACCTGGGTTCCATCCCCCATCACCCATGTAAGGCTTGAATACAATGTGATGCATGTATGACATGCACACATCCATACACAAGTGTGCACATCACATGTATGTGCATGCACACACACACACACACACACACACACACAAAATTTTAGGGTTTAAGAGATGGCTTAGCAAAGCCTAAGGACCCAGGTTTGACTCCCCAGAACCCACATAAACCACATATACAAGGTGATACATGTGTACAAGGTGGCACATACATCTGAAGTTCAATGGCAATGGCTAGAGGCCCTGGTGTGCCAATCTTATAAAACTAAAACAAAATTAAAAGATCAGTAAAAAAAGATATCTGGTATGAGTAACAAAAGGAGGAGAGAACAGATACAAATTTCTAATATCAGGAATAAATGGGGTATGATGAATGACCAGCTGATGATCAGAGGAATAACAAAGGAAGTACAAGGAATAATGTAGAAATGAACCAATTCATCTTGAAAAATAAAAATTATCACAACTCATAAAATATGAAATAGAACCTTGAGAAGGAAATTTATAATTTAAGATCTTCTTAAAGAGAAACAGAAAATTTTCAAGGGCTAGATGGGTGGAGAAAACTACCAAATGTTTAAAATATGTATACCAGGCTGGAGAGATGGCTTGGTGGTTAAGGTGCTCCCCTGCAAAACCTAGGGACACAGGTTTGGCTCCCTAGAACCCATGTAAGCACATGCCTCTAGAGTTTGTTTGCCTGGCTGGAGGTATGCCCATTCTCTCTCTCTCTCTCTCAAAATAAAGTGTGGAGGGTTGCACAGATAGCTTAGTGGTTAAGTGCTTGCCTGTAAAGCCGAAGGACCTCAGTTCAAGGCTCAATTCCCCACTACCCACATAAGCCAGATGCACAAGATGGTGTATGCATCTGGAGTTTGTTTGCAGTGGCCAGAGGCCCTGATGCACCCATTCTCTCTCTCTCTTTCTCTGTCTGTCTGCCTCTCTCAAATAAATAAATAAAAATAAACAAAAATAAAAAAATAAAGTCTGAAGAAATTAAATAAAAAAGAATGTATAACAACTGTCCACAATGGCTTCCAGAGACTGCTGAGCATTTCTGTGATCCAGGTAGGCACCATTCCAGCTGCAATTATGTATCACATCTACTCCTCTCAAGAACTCAATAAAGTAAGTTCTGCTGGCATTCCATCATCTAGGGAAAATGAGCCACAGGGCTCCAACAACAGAGCCAGGGCAGAGCATGGCCAGGACCCTGCCAAAGCTCCTGGTCCCAAGTCTGAGTAACCTTCAACTACAGAGCTTGGGAATGGGGTCACTGATCAATGGGCATGTGAATCTAATGCAGAGATTTATTACCCATTACAAAGTTTACTTTTGAATTACCCTTTTGAAAAAGGAAATTCAGATCTCACCAGAATACACTATTTCAACAAAAAATTGGGGCCCTTGTTTACTTTTCATCCTAAATAGAAATGTATGTGCTATTTAAATAAAATGGAAACTTATGCCTGCTGGAACTTCCATTCAAGTCTCATCCAATAACAGTTAAAATGTATCTGAGAGAATAAACCAGAAGGGAGGTTTGTTATTGGAAATGGTAAGAGCTTCACTATGGAAGAGCCAGCCACACCACTGTAATTACAAGTATCAAGAATCAAAATACTGCTACATTAATTTTTCCTTGTTTGTTATCTTATGCCTTCAAGACTAATTATACTCCTTCCCACTGATTTTAAGGAGCACCTCAGATTGAGCACTGTACATGTGGGTATATAGCTGAATTGCTTCTATTTAGAAACACTGGCATGTTGAAAGCATTATATCAACAAATAACATTTTTCTGACTAGGAAAGTAAAAGAGAAAATATCACAACCAGTGCATACCTAAATACCATCTCTCTCCCTATACGGAAAAATTAAATTATTTTTAATTATTTTTTAATTAAATTAAATGTTCAACAAATATTTACATACTTTCAATTAAGAGCTTTGACAACTAAATGCTCTTCATTAACTTAGTAACCAGTCCATGAAATGGCTGACAGCAAGGTTTGCCTGAATTTTCTACATATTTGCCCCATTGGTAGATATTGGTAGGCAAGGGTCAAAAGATATAAGGCTGGCACGAGGAGACATAGGGTTTATGAGTGTTTCTGTGATTAGCTAGGGACTCTTCACTATTTCTAGGAAGAGATATCAGACTTATGCTAGCAGACAAAAGCCTGGCACACATGGGACTTGAAGCTAGCACTTGTATGAAGTTACCCCATAGGCAACACCATTCTTTGGCCTCTCCAATAACATCACTCTTCTTTAACATTTGCCATATTCAAGAAGCATTACAAGCTTTTTTTTGCCCCATACAAAATTTCTAATTTTCAGAGTTTTCTTGTTTTATTTTAGAATCTATAATACATTACAACTTCACATTAAGCAAAGCTATTGGTTTGCTTTAATGTCAAAACTTTCTAGGCTGAAGAGATGGCTCAGTAGATAAAGTGTTTGTTTGCAAAGGCTGACAGCCTGGGTTAGATTCCCCAGTACCCATATGAAGCCAGATGCACAAAATGGTACATATGGAGAGTTCGTTTGTAGCGGCAGGAGGCCCTAGCATGCCCATTCTCACTCCCTCTCCTTGCAAATAAGTTAATTTTAAAAAAGCTTTCCACCACAAAGCTAAGAGAAAAATGTTCCAAGAGACTTCACATACCTTTCAGAGATGGCCCTAGATCTTCAAGGGAACAAACACCTTGTTACAGTTACTTTCATGTTGCTGGCAGAAAGCAACAAATCAAAAGCAGTTTGTATGGGCTGGAGAGATGGTTCAGTGGTTAAGGCACTTGCTTGCAAAGCCTAATGACGCAGGTTTGATTACCTAGTGCCCATGTAAAGCCAGATGCACAAAGTGGCACATGTGTGTCTGGAGTTCATTTGCAGTAGCTGGAAACCCTGGTGCATCCAGTCTGTCTTCTATTTCTCTCTGCTTGCAAATAAATAATATTTAAAATACATAAATAAATAAAAAGCAGCTTGTAAAAGGAAAGGATTTATTTTGGCTTATAGATGCAAGGGGAAGCTCCGTGATGGCAGGGAAAACATGGCATGAGCAGAGGCTGGGCATCACCTCCTGGCCAACATCAGGAGGACAACAGCAGCAGAAAAGCATGCCAAATTTTGGCAAGGGGAAGCTGGCTATAACATCCATAAGCCTGACCCCAAAACACAACCTCCAGAAAAGGTTACAATTCTCAAATTGCCATCAGCTGGGGACCAAGCATTCAGAACACATAAGTTTATGGGGGATACCTGAATCAAACCAGCACATTCCACCTCTGGCCACCATAAACTCATCCATGATGTAAAATGCAACTCTAAAAGTCCCCATTATCTTTATCAATCCCAGTGCTGTTCAAACATCCCCACAGTCCAAGATCTTTTAACTGAGCCTTAATACCCACCCCTCCACAAACTATAATAACACAGAATAAACATCCACACTGCAAAAGATGGCATTGGGGATGGAGAGATTGCTTCATAGTTAAAGACATTGTTTGCAAAGACTGATGGCCTGGTTCTATTTCCCAGGACCAATATAAAGCTAGATGCACAAAATGGCACATGTGTCTGGAGTCTGCAGTGGCTGAGGCCCTGGCGTGCCCATTCTCCTCCCCCCCCCTTTCTCTTTGTGTCTTTCTGTCTCCCAAATAAATAAATTAATAAAGAAAATGTTTGAAAATAAAAAAATAGTATTGGGCATAGCAAAGAATAGTTGAATGAACCAATATAAGAATTAAAAAAAAAAAAAAAAAAACAGGGCAAACCTCAAACTCTGTAATTCCAAGTCTGACAACTGTTACCCGTGACAAGTCACCAAGTCCAATAATTCTAACCAGTCTCTGGTGTTCCAATTCTATCCGTCCAACTGGGCCACTCAAAAACCAGGAAAAAAACAACAACAACAACTCCATCAGAGCTGACAACTCTTTTTGGCAGCCATCCCATAGTCCTGACATCTCTGCTGGGTCTCCACTACAAGCCATGGTGCAGCCTCACGGCTATACACAGACTCCGAACAATGCTGCTTCACACTGTCTGTCCATGGACATTTCCAAACAAAAAACATCGCAAATCTAATGGCCCTCTCTTTCCTGCATTTCTTATACTCCATAGTACAAAATGGGCTACTAACTTATTAATCCAGGGGGGAGTAAAGCTGACTTTGAAGAGCAGGTCACTCTTTCAGCATTCAGGCTCCTTACTTACTTGAGAATTCACATTCTTTCTGGATCAGCTGGCCTAATTTCAATGATTGCAATCCTGTATGGCACAATACAGGCCTGGTCCTAGCCAGACCACATGGCAGAAGAAACCAGGAAGTGGCTTCTGTGGAAATGGCATTCTGCGCAGGCGTGGCGTGACAACAGCTACAGTCCCCTGTCGCGAGAAGCCTGCTACGAGATGACCTGTCCAGAGACAGGCTGTCATTGGTCACAAAAAGGGGACCACCCCATACAATGATTGGCCAGCCAAGCCCCTTAAAACCCACGTGCACTTCCTCAATAAATGGCAGCTTGCTTCCCGCTTTTACCCAACTCCCAGAGTCTGTGTCATGATTCGGCGCTGTTCACCCCAACTCGGCAGAGACCCTGCCGTCCCTCCTGGGCTGGCCTTAGGGGGGACCACAACACAATCCCTCAACCCTCAAACAGTAACAGCTGAACCAAGCTGTTGTGTTTAGCCCAAAGCTTTCTTTCTGTGCCATATCCATCTGCACACATCAGTACACTTCTACGCAATGCAACCTTACACACATTCTCAGGACATGGAAAGAAGCAATAAACCTCTCACACAAACTGCTTCTAGTCTATTCTTTTTTTTATATAAATATTTTATTTTTTATTAATTTATTTGACAGAGAAAGAAGGAGAGAGAGAGAGAATGGGCACTCCAGGGCCTCCAGCCACTGCAAACGAACTCCAGATGCGTGTGCCTCTTGTGCATCTGGCTAACGTGGGTCCTGGGGAATCGAACCGGGGTCCTTTGGCTTTGCAGGCAGACACCTTAACCACTAAACCATTCCTCCAGACCTTCTAGTCTATTCTTATACAAAGTTCTTTCTTCCCCTTAAAAGCCAAACCTCACAGTCAATATATAGTTTATACTGCATTCAGGTCTTTCAACTCTGACCAGAATTCATCAAGCTGTACTTAACCCCGCAAGGCATCTCTTAGCCTGAGGTTTCAAATCCTTCCACATCCCTCCCTCAAATCAGACTGAAACACCAAAGCCACACAGTCAGGTATCTAGCAATAATGACCCTACTTCTCTGTACTAATTTTACTGTTGCAGTCACCTTCATGTTGCTGGGAGCAAGCACACAACCAAAAGCAGCTTATAGGAGGAAAGGGTTTATTTTACAGACTCAAGGGGTGGGCTTCATGGTGGCAGGGGAAACATGGCATGAGCAGAGGTTGGACCTCATCTCCTGGCCAACATTAGATGAACTGCAGCATCATGAATGTGTGCTAAACACTGGCATAGGAAAGCTGGCTATAACACCTATAAACCCACCCCCAGAAACACACCTGCAACAAGGTTCCAATTCTCAAATTTCCATCAGCTGGGGATCCAGCATTCAGAACACATAAGTTGTGGAAGACACCTGAATGAAACCACATTACCCTGTTCTGAGGATCCTAGCAATGCCCCTCAGAGGCAAATTGAAGAAAAATCCACCATCTGCCTGCCTCTGCTCTTCTCCACTTTTTCTCTACAACCCTTCCCTTAAATAAGGCCTGAAAACAGTGTTACCATTCATTTTTCCAGGAAGAAGTGATTCTCATAGCACTTGACAGAAGAACTGTAACACCTAAGGAAAGTAGTTACAATGCTAGCTTCTGACTTCACACAGGAAGACTACACTGAGCACTAGACTGGCTCCCAGGGTAATCTTATGCTCTCTGCTTAATCAAATTTAAAGCTGTCATTAAAAATTATAGTTGTCTAGTTCCTGAATGTGACTGAAAGTTCCCCAATGGCTTTCCATCCCATCCAAGAAAACAGCAGAAAACCTGCACTGAACTTCTATCTGATATAACCAAGGATATGTTCAGCAAAAAATAAATCAGAAAAGAAAGGCATGAATTGAATGCTCTAAACCTCCATAGCAAAGCTATCTCTGAAATGTCATTGGTGAAAGAAAATATCAGACAATATGGCTTCCTGATAGTCACCCAAATCTAATCACTGACAGGTATAGCCTTGATAGGATTTCCCTGTTCTCTCCCTATGCTCACCCCCAGGTACATTTCCATTATAATAAAATGTGCTCTGGGGTCATTCATTTATTAAATTATTTTTTTCTTTCCCTCATTCTAAAGCTTTCATCTTGATGAATAAATAACCATTTTTAAGATTTGTAGAGAAGAATGCATCTCAGTCCCTCTTAGAACATTCTAAATGACCAAAAGCATATATGCAATGTTTTTATAGCCTGTATTTCTAGCTGCCTTTTCTTTTTGTAAAGCTCCATCCTGGGGAGCAGAAAGATTTTTGTTTTTGACTGACAAGAGCAACTTTGGTTTCCAAAGACGAGACTAATAACAATATCCTTAAGCAGTCATAAACGACAAAAGGGGCTCCCTCCAGAAAGCAATTTCCCCTAAAATGTCTACAGAAACTGGCTATGGGGCAATTTCAAAATCTGAGGAACTGACGAACTTTTGAATTTAGGGAGACACCTAAGCTCAGAACAAGAAAACTAAAGCATCAAGCAAGTAGCGTTTTCCTTTGTCATCGTATTGGAAAGTTTGTCCTGGCACTGACACAAGGAAGTAACGACTCCATCCTCAGCCTGACAGATGGCAGGCACAGAATGGCTCTAACGTTCTCAGAGTGAGGAAGAAAAGCTCCGTGGAGGCCAATTTAACATGATGGCAGCTGCCCTTTTCTCTCCCCCACCTCTGGAATAGCAAGACTGTACATAGTTCCAAGAGCTACATCTTAAGGTCTGGCAGAGCAGCAACTGAGGCCAATCCTTATGGACAAGGAGGGTCCTGGAGTTATTTTTGGAGCCCCCTTTTCTGCCTGGGATCCTCCTCCAAACACATGCAATTCAAAGTTTTGGTCATAGTACAGTGGGTTGCTTATGGTGGGTTAGTTTTGACATTTCATTTTCTTTCAGTATTTGAGACATTACAGCATTTTTTATGGGCAGGTTTTTTTTTTTTTTGTTTTGTTTGTTTTGTTTTTTGTTGTTGTTTTGTTCCTGAGGGACTATAGGCAAAACACTGAAAGGAAGCCATCTGCTTCACATTTCCTCCCCCATCTAGCTTCTTCAGGGTGAGCACTGATGGGAGAAAATTGCTCTGAAGTTGGTGGGAATCACTTGTCCGTGGTTGAAGGACCATCTGCAGAGCATTACAGAATCCTAATTCAAGAGCTGTGTGGTGGTTTGAATTAAGATGTTTGAACATTTGACCCGCTGCTGGTGTTTAGGAAGACTGTTGAACCATTAGAAGATGGAGCCTTGCTAGAGGAAGTGTGCAGTGAGGGTGGGCCAGGCTGCCTGGTCCAGGACCTACACTCTCTCTCTCTGCTTCCAGAACAATGTGATGCCAATTTTCCACTCCTGCCAGGACTTCCCCACCATGGTGAAACTTCCCCTTGAAACTGTGAGTGAAATTAAACCCTTTTCCTACCGTAAGCTGCTTTTGATCATGCATTTATTTGTCCACAGCATTGAGAAAGTAACTGATAAGGCTACAATCTAAGGCCAATATCCCAGAATGCATCTCTCAGGGTGGAACTTGAGCATCAGTATTTTTTTTTTTTTTTTTTTTGGAGAGAGACAAAGAGAGAGAGAGAGAGAGAGAGAATGGGTGCGACAGCAGCCTCTCAGCCGCTGTGAACAATTCCAGATGCCTGTGCCCCCTTGTGGGCAAGTGCAGCATTGCGCCCTTGAGTCACTTTGCATCAGGCTAAACGTGGGACCTGGAGATTGGAACCGATGTTCTTAGGCTTAGCAGGCAAGCACCTTAACCGCTAAACCATCAATCCAGCCCAAGCATCAGTATTTTTTAAAGCTTACCAAGTGTTTCCAAAAAGCAGGCAAGGTATGCAAAAAGTACTGCATTTTAAATTTCAACAAGTTTCTATAAGTCAATTTACAAAAGGTTAACTCTTTTAAGTTTACTCCTATTCTGGGTCCCCATGGCACTGGACTTGTCATTCTTAGGGCTTTCTCTCTTTTTCTAGTTGTCTCAGACTCTCTAAGGCTTATGTTAATGTTCTGGGGTTGGTCTGTGATAGATAGCATACTATCTTGTCTGCATACCTCAGAGACATTCGGGAATACACTGTGCGAATAATGAAGTTCTGACCTGGGGGATCTCTCCAGAAGTCTAAAGGAAAGAAGTCCGTGCCTGCCTGCAAATCCAGTACCTTTCTGTGACCATACTGTCATGCTCCCACCTGGCTCTAGTGGGGAAGTTATACAGAGCTGCTCCACCCTTCTGTCTAGAAGGTTGAGCTACAGAAAAGCTTTTATTTTCCAAAAGGCCTGATATGCTCCGCACAGACTCAGACTCCATCCACCACCATGCTACATGCTTTTGTGCTTATCTTGCCTTATCTAACCTTTCTTTCCTGTATCCTGTAAATACTTGCCTCACCAACGAAGCTGTACCTAGTCTGCCCATCAATCAGTACCCACTCATAGCTGCAATCAGTTGCTATAAAGATGGTTCAAGCCCTCTAGTGACCTATAAAAACTGAGAAAAGGGGCTGGAGAGATGGCTTAGCGGTTAAGGCGCCTGCCTGCTAAGCCTAAGAACGCTGGTTCCAATCTCCAGTGGTTCCAATCTCCAGGTCCCACATTTAGCCAGATGCAAAGTGAGGCAAGGGCACAATGCCGCACTTGCCCACAAGGGGGAGCACACATCTAGATTTTGTTCACAGCAGCTGAGACACTACTGGCGCGCCCATCTCTGTCTGTCTCTCCTTCTCTGTCTGTCTCTCTCTCTCTCTGTGTCTCTCTCCAAAAATAAATAAATAAATAAATAAATAAATAAATAAATAAATAAATAAACAAACAAACAAACAAACAAACTGAGAAAAAAAGAGGAACCCAGCCTTTCTCTTACACACAGCAGGTGCTCATAAAGGCTGACTGGACTAAGGCCTTCAGTTGTAAAGTCACCACCCTACCTTGACCCTAACAAAGGAAACCATCAATGGGGCTAGGCCAGACAATTTAGTAACAAGGCATAGAAGAACCATTCAAATAAGTTCAGGCAGAAAGCAAGCAAAAGGACTAAAGTAAGTCTCAGAAATAAAGTACAGAGAGCGCAGCAGAGACCCACAGGTCACAGAGGAGCAGCTTTGCTCTCCCATTCTCTCTGGGACCACCTATACTGCTGCTTGCCACTCTGTGCTTCATTTCTCTCTTCCATTAGTGGGCCTACATGGATCACCCAGTAATAGGAGTCTCTCTTTATTTCTTGAAGAAACTACTGGCTCATCTGAGGGTTGAAAGTGAAAATCTTCTGGTTACTCCAATACGTACCTGTGGGGCAGCTCACAAGAACCATAACTGTTACAACAACCAATAAACACAAATTATTCTGGGAGATATGATGTCCCCAGGAAATTAGAGTTCACACATAAATATTAGTTGTAATGCCTTTATTTCACAGTGACTCCAAGATGAAATTTTATAGCCTTACAACTGATTTGTAGCTCCAACTCCCAGTAACACTGAATTAAAAACACTTTATCCTGTATAAAAACCTGGCCTGAGCAATTTTCATTTGAAATTTAAGTTAAGCCACTTCATTTTCACATTTGTAGAAAAGAGAATATATGAGTATGCTAACACAATTGGGGCAAACAAGAGTTCAGACATTGAGAGAAATGAGTTCTAGTCACATCTCACTTATCTTGAGGTTGCAGAGCTGACAACTGCAGTTGACATCAGGAGCTAAGACTGAGCCACTAACATGATGTCACAAGCCAACGCAGCAAAGTTCATTCATTTGGATGTGATAAGGCCTAGCAGAGCCTCATTCAGAGGCTTTTTACTGGATACAGTGTTCAGTTACACTGCAAATGAGAGGAAGGCTTCTAGAGGCAGATACACACACAGCAGCAAGAAATAACAAGAAATAGTGAGAGAGAGAGAGAAAACTCTCCAAGCACCATAATTCAAAGAATAAACACATTTGGAGCCACTTATTTGAAAGGCTTTATCTAAACTCAGTAGGACCCAAAAGAATTAAAAATATAAATGATAACTTTGAAATTTTTCCTTTGGCAGGTTCTGCTTACAAAGGTAGGAAATGTCATTAAAGGGGAAAAATCCCAGTAAAGGAAAATTAAGCAGAAGAGATGTGCTATTTAAAAGAACGATCTGGAGTTGTCCGTATTATGTCCACATACTGTCCAAGAAAGGGACAGATGTACTGTTACAAAATACCCAAAGTAATCCATATTACTTGTGAAAACACAAGATGTTTCCATGCACATATGATTATAAACCCATGAGCCTTCCTGGGAACAGCACCTCCATCAGGAAGAGATTACTTAAGTCAGCTTTTCTCTGTGTAAGGACTTCCTACTGTGTGCCCGTGATCAACTGCATTAATCAGTAGAGCCAACTGACGGTGAAACTTTCTTAAATGGCAGGAGTCACAGAGATCAAAACACCTCCCCCAAATCTGTTTTTCTCAAAATATGGTCCTGGATGTCCTGGAGAACTTGCCTCAAAATACAGATCCTGAATCCTAACTGAAGTTGCATGAGTGAGAATCTGTGGGGCAAGGGCTGAGGAACCTGCACTTCGGCACAGTCCCCCCCAGAGTGTTTGAGAAGGTCACAGGCACCCAGGACATCCTCACCTTGAAGCATAGGCTCAGCCTCTCAGACTAGAACATACGGGCCAGGTCTATGAATTAACTCCTGCCATTCCTAGCATGCCCTGTAAGGCTGTATTCCTGACTTTGGCATTTCTTATCCTACACAGTAAATAACAAGTGTGGACTTTGATCATATATGCATAATTTTAGAAAACTTAACAACCCCCCAAAAAGACCAAAAGACTTGTAAAGCATGTATGTGCAGCTTGAAGCTGTAAATGCCTGTAGATAAAAACAAATACTGAGGAAGGAAGAGTGTTTGATTCAAGTTTAGAGAATTACTTGGGGATGAAGAAAGAAAAGCATCTAAAAGCAGTCTTGGAGGCAAAGCAGAATGCACAAAAGTAAATGTATGAAAACTTGGCTGGGATGTTTAGGCCAGTGCTTAACACACTGGAAGCAGAGGCTGAAAAATACTGGCTGGCAAACATGTTTGGCCAGCAGATTTCAAACAATTCTGAATTTGTTGCCAACACATGAAAATTGAGATCTCATTTTAATTTCCTTCTTTCTTTGCCATTTCCTGCAAAGTTTAAAATTGACAGAACCAGAGAAAAGAGCCACATGGCCGCAGTGCTGCAGCTGGGAGGCCACTGCTTACCTTTCAGCCAGGTGTGTGCAATGGGAACCTCAGCCTGCTCCCCACTGCCAGGCGTGTGCAGTGGGGGCCTCGGCATGCTCCCACTTTCAGGTATGTGCAGTGGGGACCTGGCCTAATCCCCACCATTAGGTATGTGCAACAGGGGCCTTGGCCAGCTCCCCATTATCAAGCATGTGTAGCTGGGACCTCAGCCTGCTTCCCTAATTGGAATAGCTGCCGGGACTCTGTGCATATTTGTGTTGGCCATCCTGGCTTTAAGGAATCACACACAAATCCAGCCCCTCTCTGCCTCACTCTATTACTAGTAAAAATTTCTGCCACAAATATGCTTTTTGACCATGGACAGGTTAGGAAACAAATCAGGAACTGAGCATGGTAAAACACACCTCTAATCCCAGCATTCAGGAAGCTGAGGCAGAAGGACTGTCACAAGTTCGAGGACAGCCAGAAGGAAAGAAAGAGATCAGATGTATGCAAATTACTCAGAATTTGCAGTAGAGTTCTTACCCTTAGATGACCATTGGACAGCCCTGAGGAGCTTTGAAACATACTAATCCTGGGTTTTATGCCCAAAGACTCTGCTTTTATGGCCTGGGATATGCCTGGGGCTTCAAGATAAAATAAAATCCACCAAGTTACTTCAAATGTACAGCCAAGGTTGAGAGGCCAGAATTATTTTAGTACAAAGGGTTACATTTATTCCAACATCAATCTCCAAATACAAATTCCTTGACTCTCACCTCCATGAAAATTCACTTACTTTTTGCAGAGAGTCTTATTCCAAATTCAAAAAGAAGGCCAAAGAAATGTTCTGGTTACTACCACTCATTTTCCTTCCTATATAGCTGAACAGTAAAATGCCAAGAAAATGAAAGTAAATTATCCAAAGGGAAAACTTGGGGCACAAACAGCTGAAGCAAAGCAAGAAGGGGTTCAGGTGACATCATGTATGAGGAAGTACAATTGCATTGAAATTTATCAATACACTAAGAAGAAAAACTTTCAAACCCTAAAACAAGGAACAATTTCTCTAACACTTTCCAGCAATGGCCCAATTTTTACTTTAAGATGAATTCCACATTTTGACTTCTCTTCAAGCTTTCTGTTAAGTCCTGTGTGTGCATTTATACTCTGAATTCCCATCCATGGGGGACACAAACTACAGTCATCTAACTTTCAAACAATAACACCACCCTGCATGGTGGTTGAAAAGTAGATTCTCAACAATGACGTAACTGAGTCTGTAGAGTGTTTGCCTAGCACGCAGAAAGCCCTGGGTTGGATCCCAACACTGGATAAAACCCAGTATGGTGACTTCCAGCACTGGGGAAGTGAAGGTAGGAGGATCAGAAGTTCAAAGTCATTCTCAGCTTCATAGGGAGTATGAGGCCAGCCTAGGCTACACAAAACTGTCAAAAGAAAGAGGTGGCTGAAAGAATGTAAAAGCCAAAAGAAGGGTAGGACTCCTTACAATGAGCTCTTATAGACACAAAATGGCCTGGATGTCTATGACCTCACAGTGCCTGATACTACCTACACAAGACAATCATAATAGGAGGAAAAGATGACATCAAAATAAAAGAGAGACTGAACAGCAGGGCATGGTGGTGCACGCCTTTAATCCCAACACTCAGAGGCAGAGGTAGGAAGATCATTGTGAGTTCGAGGCCACCCTCGACTACATAGTAAATTCCAGATCAGCCTGAGCTAGATTGAAACCCTACCTCGAAAAACAAAACAAAAAAGGAGAGAGAAAGACTGATTGAGAGGGGGAAGAGGTAGGATGGAGAATGAAGTTGCAAAGGGGAAAGTGTGTGTGGAGGGGAATTACCATGGTTTATTGTATATACAGAATTATGGAAGTTGTCAAAAACATTTTTAAATAAATATTAAAAAAAAAACTGTCAAAAGAAAGAAATGGAAGAAGGAAGGAAAGGAGGAAGAAAAAAGACAAAGAGATAAAACTACATGCTCAAAGTGCTGTCACATAATAATGGATTCTAATTCATATACTTCCATCATATACCAGGCCCAGTGCTAGAAAGTTCCTACACATGGTCTCGGTTAAGTCTATTACCTCATTTTTGGTACAAAATTAGCTTTAGAAAGATTTAAAATGATACATGACCAGAAAATAGTAGGAGGCAACACTAAGATTTAAACCAGTGTCCATCTATCTGTCTGACTCCCAAACCTAAGTACTTCAAACTAAACCATGTTGTTTAGTCATAACCCACAAGCAGAAAGCCCTGAGCCTCCATATCCCTACTTTGCCATGGAAACAGAGGTGAGTGATTTGCTTGCTCCACACCACACGTTAGCCAGAATGACAGAACCCTCTGCTCTCCATCCCATGTTCATGCAGAAGACCTAACCAGAGTTCACATGTTACTCCATTGAGCTATACTGATTCCTGAGAAACTTAAACATTGGTGTGCACATAGCTCAGCTTCAAAACAAGTCTAGCACACTGACTTTCTATTCCATTCTCTGAAATAAGACCAGAGTGACAATGTTACTTGTTCCAGAATCCTCTCCTGAATCCTATGGATGATGGTGTTGATAACACAGGAGCATAAGGTTCCTCCCCAGGCCTTTACTCTGGCCATGGCTGCACTGCCACAATCTCAGAAAATCATAAAATCAGCAGGACATCTTGAAGAAATATAGATATCATCTTATACATGCTTTTCCCTTTATTCATCAATTTATAAAGAGACCATGTCATTAAAAATCCAGCTAAAAGGTCTCCTCCCCACAAGTCCCACTGTTGGAAGCAGGTCCCAAAGGGACTGTGTCACTTTGCTTATGTCAGGAAGACCTCCTCTTCATGATGCTGATACTATATCCTGAGGCTTGTATCCAGGAACTGTGCTTATGTGGCCAAAAAGAGATTCTTGAAAAAAGAAAGTAGACACGGATACAGCTTACCTGAAAGAGAAAACAAACAGCCTTTATCACCTAATAAACACATCTTGGCAATCAATACTTATTTGCCCTCTTTTCTGAAGCAATTCCTGAGAGTCACTTGAATTCTATCACTACGGATAGTTCTTAAAGAAATTACATTCCTACCTCCTAATGATCTTCGAACAAAGCAAGCACCTCATTTTATTAAGTCCAACTACCCAGAGGAGCTGATTCAAAGAGGAGTTTAAAATATAGCTGAAATTGAGGTCTTAATCTTTTCAATGTGATAGAACTCTGCTATGTTATCAAACCTCACCAAGCTTGTCTCCTGATTTGTTTTGCCAGTGGCAAAAACAAACAGATGTCAAAGCTATTTGTTTTATTCAAAAGTGACAGGAAATCAAAAATCTATCAAATGCATATGTCAGCAGCAACACCACAAGCATATTGGTTAGTGAGATTTATGTGCCTCCATTTTGGCTCAGGACAAAATAACCTTCTAACCATTCTAATCCTCAAATGCCTACTTGGACAAGCACATCAGAGAGTTCAGGGATGTAACTCTTTTTTGCATGTATATGTGTGTGGAGTGCATATGTTTATCTATGTGTGTATGTGGGTGTGCATGCACGTGTGTGCATGTAAAGGCCAGAGATCAATCAATGCCAGAAATCTCCTCAGCCATTCTCCAACACACTTTTTGAGACAGGGTCTCTCTCACAGAACTAGCCAGTAAACCCTCGGGATCTCCTGTTTCTGCCTCCCAAGTACGAGAACTACAAACACATGCCATTATGGCTGGCATCTGTGTGGCTACTGAGGACCCCAAAACAGATGTTTCTACTTGCTCAGCAAGTACTTGATTGACCCAGCGATCTCCTTGGTCCCTGAGGACATCACCTTTCATGCTGGGAACCACCACATAGAATCTGGTCACATTCTGTGTGAATTTAAACCATGCAAATTTGAAATAGGTTATGATATAAAAGAATTGATATTTCCTCATGCGCATTTATGCAAATCTACAAAATGTCTTTTAAAATTTAGAATTGCAAAATTCCAAAGCTGCGTGAATTATAAATAGTACAAACACTACTGCCACACCAGTGACACTTTTTAATGTGCTCACAAATGCTTAGTGTATGTGCACTATATCTTATGTGCAATTTTAGTGACTATTAGTATTTTTAATTTCATTGTTATCATTTTAATAATCACGTATGCCCTAAGATAGTGTCATTAAAGTCTTCACAAAATGAGAGTGTTAGAACTAACACAGGAAAAATAAACTGTCAAACTATGAACTTCAGAACAGAGCTCAGATGTGATCAATGTCTTATTTTTATTTATTTTATTTTATTTTTGGTTTTTTAAGTTAGAGTTTCACTCTGGCACAGGCTGACTGGGAATTCACTATGTAGTCTCAGGCTGGCCTCGAACTCATGGTGATCCTCCTACCTCTTTCTCCCAAGTGCTGGGATTAAAGACATGCACCACCACACCCGGCTTAATGTCTTATTTTTAAAAGGCTATTCAATCAGCACAACAGTCTTTGATGTTTATTAGGATTAGCTGAGGATGCAACTAAGCTTTCCTTAAAGGGGCTCAAATAAATAATTTGGGCATTGAAGGCTATAAGGTCTCTGTCACAACTACTCAAGTCTGTTGTTACAGCTCTGAACACAGTGAGAAGAAATATATTCCAATAAAGCTTTATTATTAATAGCCAATAGCAGCCTTATAGGCTATGATTTTTTGAGCCATAATTGCCCTCACTTTTTGCTGTGGTTGCTTTGGTTTGGTTTGGTTTGGTTATGAAACTGCATTACATTGTAGCAAGCTGGCCTGGAACTCACTCTGTAGCCCAGGGGTGGTCTTCAGCTCTTGGCAATGGTCTTCTTTCATTCTCTTGAGTAATGGCCCCTTTTCTTTTAATGTAGCACTTATGACTCATAAAACAAGTAGTTCCTCCCATACCTATGACTACCTCCACATTTGCCATAAAACTATTGTTGAGAAAATAAAAAATTCCATCAAGATGGAATCATCACAAGCCACAAAAACTGTGTAAAAACTGTTAAGAAAATAACAAGGAAATGCCAGGCATGGTGATACATGCCTTTAATCCCAGCACTTGGGAGGCAGAAGTAGGAGGATCACTATGAGTTGGAGCCCACCCTGAGACTACATAGTGCATTCCAGATCATCCTGGGCTAGAGTGAAACCCTACCTCAAAAAACAAAAATAAATAAATAAATAAATAAATAAATAATAAGTAACAAGGAAAAGAATATGGTGTCAACATGACTATAATACTAAAGCCTCAAAATTTTCTATATCACATTTATAGTTATGGATACACAACTAATTACCTGCCTAAACTCACAAAATGACACACTATAAAATTGAAAATTAAATCATCAATTTAACTATATATATATTACCTCCATGAAGTTGATTTAGGAAACAGCTTAAAGCTTCAATAGTAGCCTTTATTTATAGCAATTCTAGATTTATGTGCTAGCATATATCCTCTACATTGGTTCCTCTGAGGAACTGGTCATGAATTTAGAGAACTGAACTATGTAATTCATGTAATATGGCATTGGCTGCACTAAATGCCATTGTTCTGTTCTGAAGTCCTTTCATCTAGACCACCAGATCTCACCAGAGATGGAAAAAAAAAAAACTGTTTTCTGCCCAGAGTGCAAAGTCCAAGTTCATAGCTTAGCCTCACATGGTAAGAAGGAAGGAAAGAAAAAGAAAGAAAGAAAGAAAGAAAGAAAGAAAGAAAGAAAGAAAGAAAGAAAGAAAGAAAGAAAGAAAGAAAGAAAGAAAAAGAAAAAGAGAGAAGGAAGGAAGGAAGGAAGGGGAAGGAAGGAAGGAAGGGAAGAAAAGGAGAAAAGAAAGGAAAGAAAGAGAGGAAGGAAAAAGGGAAGGGAAGGGGAGAAAAGGGAGGGAGGAAAGGGAGAGGAAATATAAAGAAGGAAGGGAGGAAGGAAGGAAAGAAAGCAAGAAAGAAAGAAGAGAGAAGAGAAAATAGGTCCTGCTATAAACTTGTCTAATTTGCTAATCCCTCTAAAAACACTTTCTATCAAAATTGCTTTCAAACCACAATGACAAGAAGTGCCAAGTTCCACATCCTCTTTTCAGTTGCACTGCTCTACTGTGGAGCCTGTCTATAGCCACGTAAGCAAGAAGAAAAAGGGAAGACAACAAAAGCATGTGATGCTAAAACCGGGAGAAAGATATAGAAGATCATTCCTCTAACTGATTGAAAGTTAACTGAATACACAGAATTGTCAAACCCCGAGCCATCTAACTTCTTAGTACAAAGGCATTGACTCTGTCTCTGTCCAGGGTGGGGTTCAGGTGCCCATCCCAGAACCTGGAGTGGGGCCTGCCATTCTATGCTTAACAGATCCTTCAGATGTTTCTGGTGTTCATTAAAGTTTCAAAGCCACTAATTTATGTGTAGAAACCAACAGATATATGCCTTTCCGACATAAAAACATAAGTGCAGGCCCCATAACTTCTTCACGTAGCTCTGAGCTGCCTTCAGATCCTATTACCTGCTCTCTCAGGGTAAAATGGGATCTGTGCCTAAGTGAAAGTATGGACTTTTGTGGTTGGAAAGACCAAAAGGAAGACATGAGATTTGCAGTCAGGTTCGCTTTGCTGGCAGAAATCACCAAACCAAGAGGAGCTTATGGGGAAAAGGATTAATTTTGGCTTACAGACTTGAGGGGAAGCTCCATAATGCCAGGGGGAAACAATGGCATGAACAGAGGGTGGACATCACCTCCTGGCCAACAACTGATGGTGATGGACAACATCCGCAGGAGAGTGTGCCAAACACTGGCAAGGGGAAACTGGCTATAATACCCATAAGTCCGCCCCCAATAATACACTGCCTCTAGGAGGTATTAATTCCCAAATCTCCATCAGCTGAAGACCTAGCTTTCAGAACACCTATGTTTATGGGGGATGCCTGATTCAAACCACCACAAAGAGTGAACCAAAAATTATACCTAGAGACTGTGGAGATTTCAAGGACTTGGAAGATGCAGGAGTGGCAGTTTAACTCCTCTATGTGGCAGAAGATGGATGGATTTGAGAGACTGACAGTGACTGTCATGAGCTTAACCAACTGGTGACACCAACTGCAGCTGTTGTACCAGATGTGATATCCTTGCTTGAGCAAATTAACACATCTCCTGGTACCTGGTATACAACTATTGATCTAGCAAATGCTTTTTCCTCCATATCTATCCATAAGACCCACCAGAAGCAATTTGCTCTCAGCTGGCAAGGCCAGAAGTATACCTTCATTGTCCCACCTTAAGGGTATATTAAGTCTTCAATGCTGTGTCATAACTTAAGCTTGAAGAGATCTGAATTTCCATTATGTCCCTAAGGTATCATACTGTTCCATTATATTGATGACATTATGCTGATTGGATTGAATGGGCAGGAAGGAGCAACCACTCTGAACTTGCTAGTAAGCATTTGTATATTAGAGGATGGCAAAAAACTTGAACAAAAATTCAAAACCCTTTCACCTTAGTAAAGTTTCTAGGAGTCATCTGGTGTGGGGCATGCACAGAGAGCCTTGAAGGACAATAGAAACGGTAAACCTTTGCAATGGGCTATGGTTTCACATTTTGCTTAGAAGGAAAAATGGTCAGATGTACTATATACTGATTCATGAGAAGTAGCCAACAGTCTTGCTGGAGAGTCAGAGACTTGTGAGGAGCATGATTAGAAAACTGGTGAAAGCAATACACACACACATAGTACATACACACACACACACACACACACACACACACACATACACACAGAGCACATACATTTGGGGAAGAGGTATCTAGATAGACATCTCCAAATGGACAAAGAAAATTCAACACGGTAGAAGTTTCAAGTGGGGAGGACAGAGCAGGTGCCCACAAGACAGCAACAATTATTAAAGACATTGACAACATTAAGGAAAACCTTGCACTTGGCACTGGGACAATAAATAAGGTAACCTGAGTGCAAAACCCTATACACTGAAGTCTCCAACTTGTACAAATGGAAACTTATTTGAAAGGAGAGCCTAAACTGAGAATGTCACCTC
Source organism: Orientallactaga sibirica (assembly GCA_036365145.1). Classification (NCBI taxonomy): domain Eukaryota; kingdom Metazoa; phylum Chordata; class Mammalia; order Rodentia; family Dipodidae; genus Orientallactaga; species Orientallactaga sibirica. Next base: position 53,052,594 of record JAEOAD010000005.1, read on the forward strand.
CCTGCAGCCTACGCAAATATTTTCCCAGGTTCAGCAGAAAATGGTTGTGTTCCTTGCACGGAACTCCTGAGCAGGCTGTATGTGAAACTGTGAAGAGTGGGTGAGCTTCCTGAGAGGCAGCAGAGCTGGAAGGGTGGGGCGACCAAGCCTGTGGAGTGTGATGGCTTGAGGAGCCCCAAAAGCCAGGCATGGAGTTTCAGGGTTTATACTTTGCAATGTTGGGCTCTGTCTTGCTTTGCTGCTATTTTATATTGAAAGTTTGTAACCTTTTTAAATTTTATGGGGGCTCACAGAAGAATTTTAGAAAAGACTTTGGATTCTAAGTTTTTGAACAATGTTCTTCTCTTACAGATGAACTCAAAAGCAGTTTGCATTATAAGATGGCCATGAATCTCTGAGGACCAGGAATGAAATGTTATAGGTTAAAGCGATATGTTTGGGTGTCAAGTTGACAAAGTACAGCAAGCCTCATAATTTATGCCAGCCTCAATTAAAGCACCTAGAAGACATGTTTTCATAAGAATATTTCCAGAGAGGCTTAGCTGAGGAGGGGAGACCCACCCTGAATGTGGGTGGTCCTATCCCATGGACTGGGTCCCAAACTTAGTGAAAATGGAAAAAGGAGAATGCCAAATAGGCGCCAACATTCATCTCTCTCTGCTTCCTGACTGTAGATGCAATGTGACCAGCTGCTTCATTAGCCCACCACCATAATGTACTATATCTCTTCTTAAACCATAAGCAAAATAAATCCTTCTTTCCTTAAATTTCTTCAGTCAAGTATTTGTCACAGCAATGAGGAAAGTGACTAGAAGAGCAAGACTCATAAATATGCCAACCTAGAAAAGCAAAGAGTTTTGGCCAAATCTTGGTAATTTGTTTACAGAACAGGGTTAATATAGTAAAGTGAATACAGAATGAAGTAAACTGGATATAGTTTCAATTCCAACACTTTATGAGCCCTTACTATGTTCCATGCCTGTGCTAAGTAAAATTATCTTGCTTAGGCTTTCCAGTGACAATGAAATTAATTCATATACGTTAAGTATATAGAAGCTCAGTATTAATCAGAACAGAGTCCAATCTGCAAATACTATAATTTTCCAACTGATGTTCATTCACAGGCTGGTCTGCATGCTTTGAATACAAAGGTATTTACATATGCTTGTTCCTTTCCTGTCTTTTTTGGTTAATAGCTCTGAAAGTTAACTGTGTATCACAATTAGAATACCATGTTTCTTACAAGTGCAAAAACATGTATAATATACTTTTAAGCTGCAAAAGTAATTCTGAATTACTCAAGGCAATATTCATATTACTCTAAAGTTTTACCATCGCTCAAATTTAAAAATTTTAAGGTTTTTATGAGCTCTGAAAAATATAAATGCAACTAATTTGGAAGAAGGGGATTGGTGGGAGGGCTAGGGGGAAAAGAAAAGGTAATGGGAGGTTATTGTGATCAAAATATATTATTACATAAATAAAATTGTCAATAAATAAAATAAAAATTTGTAAATCCATCATTTTTGTTTTTGGCCTTATTGTCATTTAAATAACTTTTTCCTGTCTTTTCCACAATAAAGCATATTCTCCTTGGTGTGGACAACAGAAATTAGAAGGAGGCAAATAATTTTGCAATTCACTCTGATCTGTTAGCCCTACCCCATGTGCTGCTGAAAACTAGAGGTTACATGTGATCCAGAAAAGGACCACCTTATTTCTAGCCTACACCCTTGTCAGACAATGCTAATCAGTCAAGGCACTCATAACCCAGGGTCTAAGAATTGTCCTAAAATTCGCAATCCCTCAGAATAGCAATTTAGGCAGTGGAGTGTGCATGCATGTTGAGTATCCCTTGTCCAAAATGCTTGGGACCAAATAGGTTTTGGACTTTTTCAGATTTTAGTATATTTGCACATATATAATGAGATTTCTTGGGAATATAACCCAAGTATAAACATGAAATTAATATATTTTTCATAAAGACTCATAGCTTGAAGGAAATTGTATTTTTGGTATAGCTGTGTTTTGAGTGCCACCCATTACACAAGGTCAGGCATAAGGTATTCCATTTGCAGCACTGTGTCAACATTTAGGAAGTCACAGATTTGGGAGCACTTCTTAGTTTGGGCTTCCATATTAACTTCACATGAGTGAGATGTATTTGTTTCACTGTCCAATCAACATGCTCCTTTCTTGTTATTGTTGTGCTCCAATTACAGTTTTAGATTTCTCCTTTTATTGTTCTCAGAACAATCAAACTAAGCTTCAGTTAATCCTCAGTGCAGTCTTTACAAATCTATGCCACCTTGAGGGTCCCAATCATGGTAGATTATCCTGAACAGTTTTAGCAATTTGAATGCAGTTGGAACCCAATGCATAATAGAAAACTGCTCTGAAAACCAAAAAAACCAAGCAAATAAAGCTACTGGCAGATAACAAAACACCTGTGAAATAGTATTCTATGGTCATCACTGGGAATCCTGCGGCATGAATAGCCCAGGATGATATACAATGCCAGGTTTAGAAGCATGAAAACATGGTTTTAGTAAGTAATTCAGATTTTGCTTTTGGTACTCACTGATGATTCTTTATTTGGCTAAGGGGGCACCACACTGTTCCTTCAGCAGCATCTCCATTATTCTAATTCCCTATGGAGAAAAGAAGAAAGATCAAAATGCCATATTTCATAGACAAGCACTGTTACATTTATCACAACCTTTTCCCTCCATGGACTCCAGGTCCTCACTATATATTCATTTCAGAAAGATGGCTCGTAGTCATTCCTGACAATTTTTTTACAATAGTTCCCTCAGCAATCCCCCAAATATATCTCCACATGTGCTTAAACTACTTGAGAGGTGGCAGAGCAGAGTTTAGGATCTGCTCTTCAACATCAAGAAACAGCCAAAGAGACTAATGAAACCAACAGATCTCAAAAGATGAAGTACAAATGGCCAATAAACATATGCAAAAATGTTCAAGCCTTACTAGCCATCAGAGAAATGTGAATCAAATATATATTGAGATTCTATCTGACCCTATTCAGAAGAGCAGTCATAAAGTAACAGCAAATCCTGGCCAGAATGATGACAAAAAGGGAACGCTTGTACACTTGGTAGAAATGCAAACTAATCTAGCCACTGGGAAAGTCAGTATGGAGGATTCTCAACTATATAAATATTTCAATGAATTATCACTTCACTGAAGTTAGAATGTTATTATGTAAGGTGCAAAATAACTAATGCTAAAAACTGTTACAATCTGGTGGGAATATAAATTAATATAGTTACTATAAAATACAGCATGATGGTTCTTCAAACAAAAAAAAAAGACACAGGGCTAAGGGATGGCTTAACGGTTAAGGTGCTTGCCTACAAAGCCAAAGGACCCAGGTTTGATTCCCCAGGACCCACAAAAGCCAGATGCACAAGGTGGCACATGCATCTGGAGTTCATTTGCAGTGGCTAGAGGCTCTGGCATGCTCATTCTCTCTCTCTCTTTCTCTATCTAATTCCTCTCTCAAAAATATAAAAATCAATTTTAAAAAAGACACAGAATTACTACATTAGCACTCATTCCACAGAGGCTGTATACAGTCAAAGGAAGTAACATTAAAAGAAAACATAAATATCGATCTACCATATGACCCAGTTATATCCCTCCTGGGTATGTATCCAAAGATTTCCAAGTCAACATAGCACAGAGATAACTGCACACCAGTGCTTACTGCAACACTATTCACAATAGCCAAGATATGGAATCAGTCTAGGTGTCCAACAACAGAATGGGTGAAGAAAATATGGGGTACATACACACAATGGAATTTTTGTTTTCCATAAAGACCAAAGTCATGTCATTTGCAGGAAAATGGGTGCAATTGGAGATAATCATATTGAGTGAATTATGCCAGTCTCAGAAAGACAACTGCGATGTTTTCTCTCATTTGTGGTTCCTAGATTTTAAACAGACACATACAATTGTGTATGCATATATGATAGGGGGACAAAGGGAATTAACAGCAGAAGCAGCAGTGGGAAAAAGGAGGTCAAGGAAATATGTAAAGAATATATTCACTGTATAACATATACTTGTAAGAAAATTAAACAATAATAATAGTAAATAAAAAGAAAACAGTACAAGAGAAGTTAAGCAACTTTTCATAAGTGGCCCCACTGCCAAAGTTGGAATAATGGTGCTGAAACGTGACAACTCTCCTGCTTTCTTTGCCAGGTTCATGTGCACTGTGTGGTACTCCACTGAGATCCTCTGTAGGACAGAGGCACTTCTGCCCCACTCACTATGACTGCAAGCACAAAGACACTTCAGCCAGGAAGTTCTGCTTTGCCGGAGGCCATGTTCCCGTAGATACAGAAGTAGAAGAACCCACTTCCCTCAACTATGTATAACTACACTCCCATATTTCCCCATGGATCCTGAGTCCCCAGAGCTAAACCCTCAAGCAAATACAGTCTTACCTTTCCTGGTAAGAAAACACATTCAAAGCAGTTTGAGTAACTGTTCAAAGCAATACAGCTATTATGTGGTGACTTCAGGGCAAGCACACAAGCACTCCATATTGCTGTCAGCTATACCCCCATCTCCCTGCACTGCTCATTCCCATGGCTGCCCACACCAGCCCACCTACCACCCACCATGTTCTGAATACAATGACCTTGAAGGAAAGAAGACAGCAGATACTCCTTTCCTCCTTCAAGGGCCATTCTGCAGGCCAGAGAATAACCCTTTAGATGGAAATGGGATTAGGGAAAAATGAAGAGGTAGGCTCTTAAATATCTCAAAGCTTGATCCAGGAAGAAAGGCACCTGCAATTCTCAGAGACAAGAAACATTTAGAAAGAAGGGAAATTAAAATAACTATTTTGTTTTCCAGGCTCCTCCAAGGAAGACTGTAATAACAGGACTCCAGCAAGCCCCAGAGTTCTGTATCTTTGTCAAGCATCCGGATGATTCCCTTCAGATCAAGCGGGACTGGGTAGTGCTAAGTGGTTCTACAACAGAAAGGATGGAACTTCCATTCCAGGCTTATTTAGTGCCCAGGATAGGGCTTGGGAGTAATCAAAGACAGCATTGGAGGCTGGAGAGATGGATTATCAGTTAAGGTGTTTGCTTGCGAAGCTAAAGGATTCTGGTTCGATTCTCCAGGACCCATGTAAGCCAGATGCACCAGGGGCACATGCATCTGGAATTTGTTTGCAGTGGCTAGAGGCCCTGGAGTGCCCATTCTCTCTCTGTCTGCTTCTCTTCTCTCTCTGTCTCTGCTTGCAAACAAATAAATAAAATTAAAAAAAAAAAAAAGACATCATTGGAGAACACAGTAAAATACCAAAATAAAAATGGGGTTGTGGGCTGGACAGATGGCTTAACAGTTAAGGTGCCTGCCCACTAAGCCTAAGAAAGTCAGTTCCAATCTCCAGGTCCCACGTTTAGCCAGATGCACTGACACAAGGGTGCAATGCCACACTTGCCCACAAGGGGGTGCACACATCTGGATTTTGTTCACAGCAGCTGAGAGGCTGCTGGCACGCCCATCTCTGTCTGTCTTCCTCTCCCTATCTCTCTGTGTCTCTCTCCAAAATAAAAATAAATTTTTAAATGGGGTTGTGATTCAGAAGGTCCCGTGGTTTCTGCTGGGGCAACCATCCAAGAAAATGCTGCTGCCTTAGAGGGAGGGAGCAGGAAAGGATCTCAACAGAGACTGAGAATCACAAAGTGTCAGCTGAACCAAGCAGCACATCAGAGCCAGCAGCACTGTTAGCCAAACCTAGACACCTGGGCTCTATTCACACCTCCACCAGCTTTGTGCTAGCTACCTCAAACTGGTCACTTTTACCAAAGCCAAAGGGCATGAGGTCAATGGATTAGGGCCTTTTACATCTACTTACACATCAGAATCCCCAGGGCCATTCACAAAGGCAAGTTAGGGTCACAAGCCTTACCAGTAACTTGATCAGAAATTCCAAGGCAGGAGCCTGGATCTGTGTGTTTAAAACACCGTGTGTCATTCTGAAGCATGACTAGTTCATTCCCCAGTCGGTGTAAGTAGCAGCTTTCTAACACCTCCAAGAGCCCTTCAGATTCTGAAGTCTGGGAAATGATGAAACAGGTCATCTTCAATCATCCCAGAAGATGGAATATGTTCTGTGCTCTTCAAACTGGTCTCCTTTTAGGGGCTGTAGCTCAATGGGTTAAATGCTTACTTCACAAGCATGAGGACTGGAGTTCAGTCCCCAGTAACCACGTAAAAATGCTGGGTGTGTGCCTCCTGAGGAAGCGGAGACAGGAGGATCTCTGGAGCTCACCAGATAGCCAGTCCAGCCTAACTGGTGACCTTCAGGCCAATGAAAGACACTGTCTCAAAGAAAGATGGATGGTATTCCTGAGAATGAATAACACCTGAAGTTGTCCTCTGGCCTCCACACACACACACACACACACACACCCTGCATGTTTGTTCACATACAACTGCACACAAACATGAAACCACATGCATATGAACATGTATACACACATGAAAAAAAAAAAGAAAAAAAAAAACCCTGGTCTCCTTTGGAGAGAAAGAAGTGGGAGCCAGACAAGCAACCAAATGTAACCATATTTGAACACCACCCCAGATTATGTTCATTTTCTGTTCTTACACATTCAACGACAGACTCAGTTGACAAACACTTATTATGTAACAACTATGTGTGATGGATATTAGATGGCAAGTAATCTACCCTGCGCTCGTAGAGTGTACAGTTCTGCAGAATCCTGTTTCAACTTTTTGCACTAATGAGCCTGTAGGTGATCACTAAATGCCCTCCTACTTCGAGAAAAAATAAAAATTACCACATAAGTTAATTTTCAAACTTATTTTTGCAGAATAGGTGTACACATCTAGAGAGTATGTCTTTAAAACAAAAAGAGTACATTCCTTCCTTGGGAGTGAGAAGCTGTGAACTCTCCCATCCGTCTAAATTAAGATCGCCACCACTTACTGAGTGGAACACTAATTGACATAAGTGAAGACGATGTTTGCCTTGGGAATCGAAAGGCGTTATTTATTGAATCAATTATGTTCACAGTGTGACAGTTCATTTTTCTTTCCCTCTTTCCCCTTCTCACTTTAAGGAGAACAGTTAGAAATAGAAGATGGAGAATGAGGGCAGCAAACAAGGTCTATAAAGTGAATTAAAAGAAAAAACAACAACAGGTACATCAGCCATTATTTAGCACCTCTCTCTGGTAAGGAAGGGCCAAATCAAAGCTCAATCGATAGTCCTTTCAAATAAAGTTCGTTCTAATACTTAAATCTCACTCCCAGGAGATCAAGCTTAAAGGAGCTAAATTTACGCCCCTCATCACACAATGAAGACTGCATGCAGAACAAACATTAAGTGGATCCACCTTTTAGATATGGCTTAAAAGCTTTTTGGGCTGACAAATCATAAACCAGCTTGATTTTATTACCTCTTGCCCCTCAGAGAATTTTTTTTCTGTATTACAAGGCTATCTTTCCCCATTTGTCAATGTGCAGATAAGCCAACCTCACTTCCCTAATGCCAGTATAGTGCTGCCTAAAGCTAAATTTCCACTTAAGAGTCTCAGAGCCTTTCAGGTTCAAAACCCTTCAACAATTCCTTACTCTTGTTTATAAAAAATAGATGATTAATACTGGAAGAACAAAGCATGTCTTAAGACACATTAGAACCAAAGATGGCTAAACCCAGATGGTATGCCCATTTTGTTATCAAACTGATGCTTCCTTAAGAAGCTGATTTACCTGGGAGGCTCCAAAGGGAGTCATATTAGACCAAATTACAAACTTGTAAAGCAGTTCTCAGAAGGCACATCCATGCAGAGCTCTTAACGAGAGAGCTGCTCACTTAATTATCACTGTGATAAAAAATTAGCATCTCAGGGCTGGAGAGGTGGCTTAGTGGTTAAGGTGCTTGCCTGCAAAGCCAAAGGACCTCAGTTCAATTCCCAAGGACCCATGTAAGCCAGATATACAAGGTGGCACATGCATCTGGAGTTCATTTGCAGTGGCTGGAAGCCCTGGCATGCCCATTCTCTCTCTCTCTCTTTCTCTCTCTCTCTCTCTCTGTCTCTCTCTTCCTCTGCTTCTTTCATGCTCTTGAATTTAAAAATAAAATTAGCATTTCAGACCTGTAATGGTTAATTTCTGGTTGTCAGCTTAAACAGATTTAGAATCACCATGAAAACAATCTCTGTCTGTAAGGGATTTTCTAGATTAGATTATTTGAGGTAGGAGAACTCACCCTAACTGTGGGCAGCCCTATCCCATGGGCTGTGTTCTTTGGACCCTAAAAAGAAGAAAGCTAGCTGGACATTCAACATTCATCACTCTGCTCACTTTCCTCATTGTTGGACTGAATATGACGAGCTCCTGCCACCATGCCTTCCCTTCCATAATGAACTGTAACTGTAACCTAAACTATAGGCTGAAATAAACTTGTATTAGTCAGGGTTCTCTGGGAACAGAATGGATAGTGAATCGTATTAAAAGGGGATTTATTGGATTAGACACCCAGCAAAAGGTTGCAAGAGTCAAGAAACCCGGTAGCTGCTCACATTCAACATTCACTGAAGGCCAGGCTTCTGGAGAGACGCTGCTCTCAGTCCACCCTGGTCTTCAGTCACTTGAGCAGCAACACCAAGCAGCAGGTGGCAGCTAGTGCAGCCAGGTAGCCTTTCTTCCCAGAGCTCCTTTTTATCAACCAGCCCCCTCCTCCAGAGGGCCGCCCCCTGCCACCATGCCTTCCTGGGGAAGGATTCTTCCTTCCTTTAATGAATGTCTGTAACCTAAACAAATAAGATGAAATAAATCACAAAACTCTTCTCCTTTAAATTGATTTTTGTCTGGTACTTTGTCTCAGCAACATGAATCTGACTAATTCAGGAACCCATCATAAAGGATTCCTTTGGTTCATGGCTTTGGAGCCAACATCATCACAGTGTCAATAGCATTAGTTGTCAAGGGCTGCACTGCAGATGTGGGAGTGGACATGTACACAGGGCATGCTACCTCCATGCGGGGGTTACTGGCAGGAAATTGAGAAATTTAAAACATCTGAAAGGCAAGACATCTCTGAAAAGTGTTACAACTTATAGAAAAGAGAAAATTCAATGGAAGAAAGAAAGGAGAGGATAGTTTTGAAGGAAGGGAGAACTTGGAGAAACAACTGGAGAGATAGGAGTCAGCTACAGAGTCTGGTCATGAGTAAGAGACACAGGTAAATGAAGGCTTAGGAAGAGGCATGAGGGTGGAAATGCACACAGAACCTTCACTGTTAAGTAACTACCTCCCTGAGTCATGGGAAAGTGGCCTGGACATAGCAGGAAACAAGATGATACTTCCCACATCTGTAGTTCCTGGTGCCCCACCCCTCCAACACATTTACATCCCTCCCTGGCTCTACTTATTCTTGGAAAATAGCACATAAAACCTCTCTGTACATAACCATAAATAACACTGTAATTGGGAATAATTCCATTAGAGACATTTAGGGTCATGTCCAAGCCTGCTGAAAAACCCTGTGCAAGATCTTAAATTCTGTCAACCTAAACTGTCTCATTTGAATATGATGGTAACATGGGCTTATACTAAAAATTGGTTAAAATCATGAAAAATCTGGTTATCATAACACTTAGTGTTAAAACATTGGTTATTGGTTTCTAAATCTTCTGTGATTATCAAATCCCACTGGAATATAAAGCTCATGAAGTCAGGAGACTCCCTGTCTTATTCAGTATGCACCTGTGGGAGTGAGGACATAGTTCACTTGTGCTTGTCTGGCAAGCACAGAGTCCTGGGTGTGTGCTTGTGTATATGCATCTAGACCTTTTTCTATATGAGGGAGATTTTTCTCTGTCTCCCCTACTACTTCCTAACCTGGGAAGGGGGTTATTTTCTTTTGATTTGGGCTTCCCTGCTGGCCTTCCTTCTGGATCCTCACTCTCCCTAAAATAAATCTCATAATTTATCATGTAACCTTCTCTGACTCTATATTTTCAATTGTTTGATAACTTGGACAAGGACCCAAACATGGGATATATGGGGATGGGTCTTCAGCATCTTCATGGACATCTAATCCCTCCATGGACTTCAAAAATTTCCCATCAGAAATCAGTTACACCCCACATTGAGCTGTTGGTTGGAGATATCTACCAGGTCCCCAAACAAGACAGACTTCTGTAAAAGCACTTGATTACTCACCTGAAGTAAAAGGTAAGACCCTATTGCTGAAGACACCACAAGTTGCTGACACAAAACATTGAGATATCATGCTGGAATCTAAAAGGCAGGAAGCTTCTTGATGGCTAGCTCATCTAGTGCTGGAAAGCACTGCATGAACTGCTGGGGGAAAATGTCCACCAACATTGTGAATAAGCAGGGGACCCTGCAATATGAAATCAACCCGCCAGACAAGATGTACACATCTGGGCAATAGTGGCACCCAACCTAGGTGGGTAACCAATGGCTATCTGATTAGTTAAGAAACTTGCTCAGTGGGAAAGAGCTCATAACTGGTATTGGGAACCAAGTCGAATCCTATGGGAACAAGGGCCATAGACTCCAGTAAGAAGTGCCCACTAGCAGTAGTCTTTGGCCAAAAGAGAGGCTATACCCAACAACATTTTTATTAATTAACTACACTTATTCTCTTTAACCTATGCTGCTCTTACTTTCCATTGAAAAATGTTTTTCTTTTAGAGAACCCAGTGAAAACCAGGGGCAACCAAAACCTGTCAACATGACAAGAAAAGATAGCTGAATCCTTATTATGAGATGAGCCAGCTCTTGCACAACACCCAGGGTCTAGGTGAAACCACAGAGGAATTGGCAAGTTAAGCAATAGTGCTGCTCTCAAGGCAAGCCTGACAAACTGCGCCAGGGTAATGGCAATAGACACTGAGGACACTCAAAAGGTATCAAAGCAGAAATCCAGAAGTTCCTGAGAGCATAGCACTAAAGTAGACTTATAACATACCCACCAAGGCTCAGGGAACATTGCAGAAGAGGGGCCAGAAAGATTGTAAGAGCTGCAGGGTAGGAAGGAGTATCCAGAGGCATTTCCCCCCACCCCACAATAACTAACTGCTGCTCTCACAACACAGAACCCATAACTCCATGATGAATACCAGTTACCCCACTGAGGAAGTCCCTCAGTGAATGGGGGCAGGGAGGAGGGGAATGATACCAACACATGATGTGTCCATACAATGTTTCTGCTTAATATTAAAAAAAAAAATCTCCCATTAATCTCAGTACTTAGAAGGTAGAGATTGGAGGATCATAAATTAAAAGCTATCCTTAACTATAAAACAAGTTCCAGGCCAGAGATATGAGAGAATAGTTCCCAAACAAAAACATACAAAATAAAAAAGAAAAACTGAAAGATGTATCTTGTGGAAGAACAAAGTCCTGGGACAGAACACAAGCCGGGAATGTCCACTAAATGAATAAGTGGATCCCCCAGTCAGAAAACCAGTCTGCATGCCTACCACATTAGACAGCAAGGTGCTCAGTCAGGGAACAGAATTTGCTTACATTTGAATTTCATTGTCTGGTGCAAGAATTGAACACACAGTGGGTGCTCAATGTTGATAGGATGGAAAAGTGATCAACTTGTGACTTCTGCATACCAGAAGGATGAGTCTGGAATGAATGGAATTGAGTTGAACCTGCCTGGTAGTCAGTCGGCATCTTTAGAGTGTGGTTAGAAGGTCAGCACCACAAGAGCCGTTGCAGATGAAAGAACAAAACCAGGAAAGGATGAAGGCCTGAACGTGGGAAGGAAAGAGAAACAGTGCAGAATGATTCATCAGTAGCGACTAGGTCCCGAGCAATCTGGATTAGACAGCGTATGCTCAGGAAGTGAGATGATTTCCAATGCTGTGGTCTCAGTATAAAGCTGCTGGCCACTTAAGAAAAAGATCCACATCAAGTTCAAATCCTCACTGCCAGGCTGGAGTGATGGCTTAGCAGTTAAGACACTTGCATGCAAAGCTTAAGGACCCAGATTTTATTCCCCAGTACCCACGTACAGCCAGATACACAGAGTGGTGCATGCATCTGGAGTTTGCTTGCAGTGGCTGGAGGTCCTAGTGCACACATTCTCTCTCTTCTCGCTCTATAATAAATAAATAAATATTATTTTTAAAAACCTCACTACCCTTTGGCTTTCATTTTTTAAGTTGGTTAATATAAAACTTGTTTAGAGGGCTGAAGAGATGGTTTAGTGGTTAAGGCATTTGCCTGCAAAGCCTAATGACTCAGGTTCAATTTCCCAGTACCCATGTAAAGCCATATATATAAAGTGGCACATGCACCTGGAGTTTATTTGCCGTGGCTGGAGGCCCATTCTGTATCCCTTTCTCTCTGCTTGCAAATAAATCAGAAAACAAGAAAAATTTTTTAAAAACTTGGTCAGAATCTTTTTGTTGACTTAATGCAAAATCATAGCAGTTTGAATAAAAAATACAAGAACAATATGTAACTTGTGCCTGCCTGGCTTTGTCTAGTCTGGTTTTATCTTACTGCTCCAACTACAGCCCTCTTGTCACATCCAAGTACACAGGCCTGCTTTCTATCCAGGAACATGCTCATATCTTCTCACTCACTGTTCTCTTTGGGGACCATCCCCAGATCTTCAAGTAATGGGCTAGGGCTTCCTAGCTCCGTGAAATACTCAGAGCTCAACTCATCTAGCTCCTCCTCAGAGGGTGTGTGCTCTTGATCACCCCAGCTCAATCAGCCTACCCAGTATGGGTCAAATCACCCATTCCTATGGTGTTTACAACATTCACCCTTGTAAGAAGGCCTCAGGCTTGTAAAATATTCCATATTGTCCATCTTCCAGTAGAAAGTGTGCCTCATGGGGTAGAAGAGAGCTCTCATGAGTGTTCACTGTAGAATTCCACCCACAGTAGAACCCAGCACAGAGCGGGTGTCATCTGGGAAGGTCTGGTGAGAAAGAGGCAGGCACAACAAGAATGGGTGGAGGAAGATCTATATCAATCCTTCTCATCAAAAGATTAGAGAAATGTGGGATAGAGAAGCAGCTAAGTGGTTAAGACATTTGCCTGGAAACCCAAAGGACCCAGGTTCAATTCCCCAGAAATCATAAGCCAGATGCACAAGGTAGTACATGTGTCTGGAGTACATGTGTCTGGAGCTCATTTGCAGTGGCTAAAGGCCCTGGTGAATCCATTCTTTCTCTCTATCTGCCTCTTTCTCTATATATATCTGTCTCTATCAAATAAATACATAAAACTAAATTTTAAAAAGATTAGAGAAATTCTAATCAGAACTCTCTAGGAAGAGATCTTTGATCACAATAATGCATCTATTAATCTGATGCTTCAATTCTTTCAGAGTAGGACTTCATGGTCTAGAAAACTAGGATAATGTCCAATAACAATAATATAGTGTATGGTACAATGCAGGTCGGGCCCTAGCCAGACCGCATGGCAGAAGAAACCAGGAAGTGGCTTCTGTGAACATGGCGTTCTGCACAGGCCTGGCGTGACAACAGCTACAGTCCACATACTCACGAGAAACCTGCTACGAGATGACCTGTCCAGAGACAGGCTGTCACAAAAAGGGGACGACCCCATACAATGATTGGCCAGCCAAGCTCCTTAAAGCCCCCTGCACTTCCTTGAATAAACGAGTTTGCAGCAGCTCACCCTCTGCTGCTTCCACCCAAGTCCTGGAGTCTGTGTCGTGACTCCGTGCCTCTCACCACCAACTCAGCAGACCCTGCCTGAACAGGGACCCTCTGCCCCATCAGCGTTGGCGATACGCCCCATCCTTGACCATCAGTGAGCAGCCCCCCACCCCTGGTGTTGGCAAGACTCCCACTTCTTGACCATTGGTGAGAAAAGCCCCTTGCTGTTCTGTGTGCTGACGGTTGCCCAAGGGTGAGCAGCCAACCCACTCCTCCCCCCTTTTCCTTTGCTCATCTTTCCACCCCCCACCCCCCAGCAGCAAGGCACACATCGCCACACGGCCCCAAAGCCTGTTTCAGCCCCTCCATTATTTGGTTTGTCCCAGTGAAATCACATAAGGGTTTACCCAGCCCGATTTCGGAACCAAAGCAAGGCCTTTGGCTGAGCTTCCCTGGAGACACCGTGTGGGCATACAACCATGGAGTAATAACCCACAGAAGTCCCCCACTATGTACAAGACACGTGGGTCCTAAACATTCTATCTGTATGCCTCAACTGGCCCCGGCATTAGGACTTATGGTTTGAATGATTATCCTTTGGGCTCTCATTTTTGATCTGGGTTATTATTTTCTCAGTCTCTTTGATTCAGGAGTGTCCCAGCCTAGCCTCCCCACCCCCCCCCCTGCAAACACCACCACACTGTAATGGGCAACCTCCTTCCCCACCAGAGGACTCCACAATTGCAGGCTCTTAAGGCCCTCCTCCTACAATGTGGCTTAAAAGAAAAATAAAAGGACCTCCATAGCTTTTGGGGTGAAACTCCTGTTTTAGCCCCATGGGTTAGTCTGGAGAACATCTGGGACACTTCCACTTGGTCCCAGGTTCTCTTCCTCGTGAAGAAACGCGAGGTTTATGAAGGACACACACACCCTGCCCCATTCTTTCCTATCCTCCTTGCCATAATTGCCAGCCTTAAAGGCTCCACTGTGGAGCAAGTAATTTCTGCCCATAATGAATGGTATAAGGAGGAACCTAAACTGGCTCTTCAAAGCTTGTCCCTCCCAGCCCCCTCTTATGATAACTCGGATGAGGAGGAAGTCAAACCTTTAAATGATAATAGACCACCACCCCAACCACCTCCTGCTACAGCCACACTCACAACCACCCTTCCCCTTTTTACCCTTGCAAGGACCTCCTCCCGCTCAGTCCTGGACACACCCAGGAGAATGCCAATTCCCTGACATGTCCCCTTCACTGCCTTCTCTGTTAATATACAGCCAGATGCGACAGCCAGGCCCTGGTACCCTCTACCCCCTCTCTGATCTGGCCCTCATCCACAAGTCCTTTTACAATGGGCCATCCACCTTCAGACTTACTATGACTGGTACTTGCTCCTCAAGGTGGTCTTTCTCCCTGCTGAATTCCTTCAATGGAAAGCCGTCTATAGTGACCTGGCTGAATCCCAGGCCCACCAAAATCTTAGGAGTGGAATTCCAATTACCTTGGACATGCTCCTTGGCACAGGACCTTATACAGATCCTGTATCACAAGCCACAGTGGGCATACATGCCTACTTTGACCAAGTAAAATCTTTATCCCTCCAAGGGCTTAAGGCCTGCCTCCCACAGAAGCCGGATACCTATTTTAATAACGTGGTCCAGGGCTCATTTGAGGGCTTAATGGATTTCCTCTCTCATGTAATGGAGTCCGCGGACTGACGCACTCCCCCTGGCTCTGCTAGAGATGCTTTACTTAAGCAACAGGCATGGGATGGAGCAGCCACGGCAGCACGTAATGCTATTGCTGCCATGCACAATGAGGATCTCCATAAATGGATTGTAGCTACCAAAGATATCAATCCCATGTCTGCCCCCCTTGAGGTCCTGGCCGCCTCAATACAAACCCTGACCATGGGTCAAAAGCCTACCCAACAACCACCCCTCTGCTGGGGCTGTGGTCAACCAGTACACCTTCGGAGGACCTGTCCAAAGACAACTAAGCCTATTTTAAGGCCCTGAACCCCCTGCCCTAAATGTCAAAGGGATATCATTGGGCCAAGGATTGCAGAAATTCCCTGCCTTTAAACTCCTCCAGGGGCAACCCTCAACCCCGCAAGTAAGAGGGAACCCCCCCCCACATTAGGTGGACCCTGCTGTTTACGACCATTCACCCCGCATCTCTGTCCTTTTGGACGGGGTTGAATTCAAGGGCATAATAGATACAGGTGCGGATGCCACTATTATCTCTGCCAACAATGCACTCCGCATGCACAATTGGGCCTACAAAGATGGTCCCAATATTAAGGGTGTTGGGGGACAACAGACTACTAGACAGGTTAGGAGACCAGTTACATGGAAAGACTATGATGGCAACACGGGGGAATTTTTCCCCCTGGTAGCAAATGTCCCCAATACCCCCTGGGGCACAGACCTCCTTACTGACATGGGTGTTGTCATAACAACAGATGACCAGGCCTTTTATGATGATGTTATCGCCCATGATACTATTGGCCTCCCAGGGCAACCCAACCCCTCCAAACCACCCACCACTCATCATCACCCCCAATTCTAGAGGCCACTGTCCGATCCCCTACCGCTCCCATACACCTTGAGTAGGATGCCACGGAACCCATTTGGGTCAAACAGTGGCCTATACTAGAACCTAAATTAACTATTCTCAAATCCCTTATTCAAGAACAGCTTGCTCTTGGCCATATTGAGCCCTCTATTAGTCCCATAATTCCCCCATCATTGTCATTAAAAAGAAAACTGGTAAACAGAGACTGCTCCAAGACCTTCGCCAGGCTAATAAACATATGTTAAAAACAGGCTCCTTTCAGACTGGCCTCCCCCACCCTGGAGCCATCCCTACTAACCACCATATAGTTATCTTAGACATTAAAGATTGCTTTTTGTCTATCCCTTTAGTGGCAGAGGACAGGCCCTATTTTGCCTTTACTGTCTGGGAGACCAACCATTCTATCCCAGCTAAAAGATATCAATGGAGAGTTCTCCCCCCGCCCCCCAGGGCATGAAAAACAGTCCTTCTATTTGCCAAATGTTTATATCCTCTGCCCTGGCGAGAATACAATCTAAGTGCCTTCTTGTTCATTACATGGATGATCTTTTGATTGCACATTCCTCAAAAACTGCCCTTTGGAACTTTCTTAAACTACTCATTGAGGACCTCAAAAAACTTGGGTTTGCCATAGTGAATGAAAAAATTCAAACAGTGCCCGCTTTTGGATTTTTAGGATACAAAATTTCTACTACTATACAACCACTTACCCCTCACCTTCTAATAAAGGACCATTGTTCTTTCAATGATCTCCAAAAACTCTGGACAAATTAACTGGCTCAAACCTTTCTTGCCCACCCCTCCTAGTGAACTCCTACCACTTTATGACCTCCTTAGAGTTACTGACAACTCTTCAAGGAAAATTCCTCTAAACGATCACTCCAAAAATTTGTTATATAAAATATCCCGCTACCTCTTTTCATTGACCCTCATGAGATATGACCCATCTGCTCCAATACTAAATGTGATCCTTTGGATGGCAGGGGCACCTTTGGGAGTCATCTGCCAAAACCAATCGCCCCTTTACTGGGTACACTCCTCATGGGCACAGGCCCATAAACTCACCACCAACCTACAAGCAATGCTCCTCATAGTAATTAAGGCAAGTATCTACACTAACAAAATCTATAATACGGACCCCTCCAAAATAATTCTGCCCATCCCAATGTCAGAACTTCAACCTGTTTTTAGGGAGGACCCCCTTTTCCCCATCCTAATGGCGGGATTCCCCAATGAGATAGACAATCACCTCCCCAGTCACAAACTACTTCAATCCCTAATGTCTTTGCCCATAAAGACTAACTATTACTCCAGGCCTTCCAGTCAGCCAATACACTTAGCAGCCTCAGCCTTTACAGATGCCAATAAACATACTTATGGACTAATTTTTAAGAGAGCCAATCGACCAGATGAGGCTCTTAAATTCCCTAATCCCCATTCAGTCCAGCTAGGAGAACTATATGCCATCATCAGAGTCTTAGAGCTCTGTCAACAAGAGCCCGTCAACATCTTCTCTGACAGCAGTTACGCTGTTCAAATGACAAAGGTACTGCCCTTAGCCAATCCCAGGCCCTCTCATCATCCCATAGACATTGCCATCTCCACTTTACAATTACAGATGGAAAACAGATCGTACCCTTGGTTTATTGAGCATGTTCGCTCACACACTGGTCTGCCTGGCTTTACTGCTGATGGGAATTCGCAGGTAGACAAATTTATTGCTGTCTCCTCCTTGCCACCTTTAGAACAAGCTAGATGTTTACACCAAAGGTTCCATCTATCCCCCACTAACCTAAGAACCCTATACCCTGAGCTCTCGCTTAGCCAATGCAAACATTTAACCCATACCTGTAAGGCATGGGCCCCCTAGCCCCCTTGGGCCCCCTACAGCCTCAAGGAGTCAATCCTAGAGGCCTTACCCCAAATTCTATCTGGCAGATGGATGTTACCCACATACCTTACTTTGGTAACCTCAAATATGTCCACATCATTGTGGACACTTACTCTAAGCTTATTTTTGCTATTGCTGTCCCAGGGGGAAAGGCTTCCCATGTCATTAAGGTGACAAAAACTGCTATTTAATGGGGTACCCTGGTCGATTAACAACATTGGAACAGTAAAGAATAAAATTGGGATCCCAAAATAATCAAATCTAAAAACTGGAAAAGACTAATTATAAAACAAAAGTCAACTATGTCACCCAAGGACCCCCACTTATTATCTAGCTCTCTTCACCCTCAATTTTCTCAGTCAGGACTCTCCCCAGCCTACAAACATTGAACCCTTAGTCTGCTGGAAGGACTAATATCTGGAAGGGAACCCTCTTTTAATTCAGCTGATTCCAGAAACTTCACAGAAATGTCCTGTGAGAAACATCTGTCCAGCCACTAAACAAACCAGGCTGGAAACTTTAAACTTACGGTACAACAAAAACATTTTGAACAATTCTTCTTAGGCCATACAGGTGGACCTATATTCCCAGTTCCCCATTTTAAATCCTATTTCAACCTAACACCTTTGCCTTTTTTTATTAATGCCTCTTATAGTAATGCTACCCTCAGCCAGTGCAACTTTGATTACATTACCATTAAGGACACTCAATGCTACTAATTATGATGCTATTCCTCACCCAGCAACCTGTCCTACCCCAATTTGGTTCAATTAATCTCGCTCTTGGGACCACTCGCTGGGACCGTTTTTTTACTTAGCACTCCCATGCCTAGGCAAACATGATTTTTGCACAAGGTCTGGCCCTAGCCAGAGATGGCTCCCTAGGGCAGTTAATGATGAGTAAGACTCCTAAGATGACTGCAAAAGCCAGATGTTATGATTGGGGCCTTTGATTCCCATGCTCATGAGAAACCCAGATACCCCAGAGAGAGGCTGTCATTGGTCACAAAACCACATACAATGACAGAATAGCATCTGCCCTCTGTTGCTTCCACCCAACTCCCGGAGTCATTTGTAAGCAGCCCCAACTCAGAAGCCATCCCTCCTGGGCTGGCATACAATATCATTCTCTTTCTCTTGGCTGCATTAACATTCTCTGCCATCTGTGTCAAGATTATTAAACAAAAAAGAAATTAAACATCCATAAAGAACTATAAAACAAAGTCACTGGACTCCAGGTAATCAACCCAGAATCTGATGTCTTACAGTGGGGGTAGAGGGTTAGGGCAGAAGTTGGAAGTTTACATGAGAAGGTGAAAACCTCTGTTAAAATGCTAGATACATTGCAAGAAAACAATTCAAATTAATCAAACCAGCACTCAAATTATTTTAAAGGCAGAGGTAGGAGGAATATCTGACTTCATAACAGGAGTATGATTCATTTTTCTTTTCATTAATAACCCAAAATCTTTAGGTATAACTAACATTGAGCTACTATAACAATTCAGATATCTTTGCTTTACATTATGAATCTTTCTCCTTAAGGCAAATATTTAATTCTCACAACTTGGAACAGGAAAGAATATTTCCCAAAATAATCAAATCTAAAAACTGGAAAAGACCTTATATTATCTAGCCCTAGCCCAGTCAGGAAACATGAAGCAAAGGACAGAAAGTGATTCAGCTGATTTAGAGAAATGTCCTGCAAGTAAACACCAGAAATAACGGTGACAAAGTCACAACAACTGTCTAAATTCCTTCCTTCCAATGTGACTCAATTAATCTACTTTAATTTTTAGTGCCTACAAATATGATTTGAGGCTGGAGAGATGGCTCAGCAGTTAAGGCACTTGACTGCAAAGCCAGATGGCTTGGGTTTGATTCCCCAGTACCCACGTAAAACCACATACACAGAATAGCATCTGGGATTCATTTGTAGCAGCAAGAAGCCATGGTGCATACATTCATTCTCTTTCTCTTGGTCTCTCTACTTGCAAGTAAATAAAGAAAACTTTTTAAAAATGTGGTTTGTGACAGGCATGGTGGCACATGCCTTTAATCCCAGCACTTTTGGAACTCTGAGACTATATAGTGAATTCCAGGACAACCTCAGCTAAAATGGCAGTGTACATACACACATGCACAATGGCTTGTACATACTTAATGAAAAGACTTAATATAAAACATGGATTTTGGAACTTCTGGGTAAAATGGCAGTGTAATAATCATGCCAAAGCTGCCGGGGGGGGGGGGGCGGAGCAGGGAGATAAGCAGAAAAACAACAAAATACACTCTTCTGCTGAAAAGTGAAGGTATATAAGGAATTGATAACCATAGAAGAGAAGCAGAAGAGACTCACAGCTTCTAGCAAGCAGGAAACCAGCCAGAATCAGCTCCCACCACCATACTGGCAGCTCCAGATGTGTGCCTGCCCTGCCAGCACAGAGCTACAGGAGCAGAAGCCAGGTGAAGGGATTTTCCACTCACACCAACCTCCTTGGAAAGTCAGGAATGCCTATAGGGAAAACAGCAAGGACCAGGTGAACAGTTCTGTTACAACTCCAGGCACTCTGCACAGCCTCCCTTCCCCCAAGCACCAGTGCCATGAACCAAGGAGAAATCATCTATCCCCTAGCCGGCTACACAGCTTCCAACACAGCCAATCAGAACACCACATCCAGCAACCCAAACAGCCTAACCAAATCCACAGTGCAACCAAGAGGGACTAAGTTGGGCACTCAGCATAGGTGAGATAGGAAGCTATCACAAAAGGTAACAGAGCCTACCTATTTCCACAAAGCCAGGTACATAGGCTTGCACTGGAAGAGCTAATCTCACCCTCCATGTCAGGTCAGGCTATGTGTTAGATTTGATTGATGTATTCTTGTTGGCTTTACCATTCTCAAATATTTTGTATTTTGGTGTCCTTTGGTGTTGGCTATTGTTGCGTTTGACTTTTCCTGATTTATAGGGTTTTTACATTTTTCTTCTGTCATTATTGGAGGCAGGGTCTCACTCTGCCCCAGGCTGAGCTGGAACCCATTTAAGACCAGAAATCTCAGCCTCCAAGTTGCCAAGATTAAGGATGTAGGGAAACACAGACTCTTAGGGACTTTGACTTTATTAGATTATCTGTTTGTTTTAATCCCTATTCTTGCATAAATACTCTTGGTGGTTGTGACTGGATATGTATATTGCTCAGTTGAACTTTAGAATTTGCCAATAATTTTCCCTACCCAGCCTACTAGAATACTTGCATACCAGGCAAACTCAATACCTAGGGTCACTGCTGTTACTCTTGGAGTATAAGTGCCACACCTGGCACCTTAAACTCCTACCCTGAAGATATATAAAGTTGGATTTACATATCTAAAAATACTGTATATAATCAGAAAACCCAAAATGCAAAACTCAAAAAACTCAAAATGCAAAAATCTATATTATAATACAAGAAAACAAAATAAAAATCAAGACAATACAATTCACCAAAAATTATAAGTCCATCAGAAATAACCACCAGTGAGACTGATTTAGATAAAATGCCTGACAAAGAATAATAAAAAAAAAAATTCTATCTATATTCAAAGAAATCAAAGGAATCAAAGAAGAAAACAAACTCCTGTAGGAATCCCAATAGAACACAGGAAACCAACTTGATGAAAAAAGAAGGTCAATACAAGAGATGAGTAAGAAAATAGAAATAATGAAAAAATACCAGTCAGAAATACTAGAAATGCAAAACAGAGTAAGTCAAATAGAAAACTCTGTAGAAAGTCTCACCAGTAGAATGGATCAAGGAGAGGACAAGATATCTAAATGAGAAGACCAGGTGGCCGATCTAATACAGGTCAACAAAGAGAAAGACAAACTAATGGAAAGGCATGAAGATGAATTTCAAGACATTCAGGACACTATGAAGAGATCAAACATAAGAATTCAAAATATAGTAAAAGAATTTCACTTCAAAGGCACAAAAAATCATAGAAGAAAATTTACCCCAAATAGGGAAAGAGATGCTAGTACAGATACAGGAAGCCTTTAAAATACCAAACAGACAAAATCAGGAAAGAACCTCTTACTGTCAAATTATAATTAAATTACTAAACAAGTAAACCAAGAAAAATGTATTGAAAGCAGTAAGAGAGAAACATCAAGTCACATATAAAGCAAGTCCACCAGGACAATAAGAGATTACTCAACACACACTTTAAAAGACAGAAGGGGGCTGGAAGGATAGCTTAGTGGTTAAGGCACTAGCCTACAAAGCCAAAGAACCCAGATCCAATTCCCCAGGACACATATAAGCCAGATGAACAAGATGGTGCATGCTTTTGGAGTTCGTCTGCAGTGGCTGAAATCCCTGACATGCCCACTCTCATTCTCTCTCTCTCTTTTGTATCTCTCTAATAAATAAAATAAATATATATATTTTTAAAAAGCCAGAAGGCAGTGACCTTGGGAAGACTCAGAAGGCATCATGGTGCTGAGAAGAAGGGATGGAGGAGTGCTCAGCACTGAAACATCTCTTATCACACCTTCCAAGGCTCAGGGTCCATTGCGGAAGAGGGGGCGGAAAGAATGTAAGAGCCAAAGGAAGGGTAGGACTTCTTACAATGAGCTCCTCCAGACACAAAATGGCCTGGATATCCATGACCTTGTAGATCCTGACAGTACCTACACAAGATCCTCATAATAGGAGGAAAAGATGATGACATCAAAATAAAAGAGAGACTGATTGAGAAAAGGAAGGGGATGATGGAGACTGGCATTTCAAAAGGGAAAGTGGGAGGAGGGGGATTACCATGGGTTATTGTCTATGGAAGTTATCAATAAAAAATTTAAAAAAGGGGGCGGCTGGAGAGATGGCTTAGCGGTTCAGGAGCCTGCCTCCTAAACCTAAGAACGCTGGTTCCAATCTCCAGCGGTTCCAATCTTCAGGTCCCACCTTTAGCCAGATGCAGTGACACAAGGGCGCAATGCCACATTTGCCCACAATGGGGCGCACACATCTGGATTTCGTTCACAGCAGCTGAGAGACTGCTGGCATGCCCATCTCTATCTGTCTTCCTCTCCCTCTCTGTCTCTCTCTGTGTCTCTCTCCAAAAATAAATAAAATAATTTTTAAAAAGAATCAGAATCATCATAAAGAAAATCTAGAAGGGCTTGGAATAATGTATTCCAAGTTCTGAAAGATAACAAGTGTAACCAAGATTATTTTATCCAGCAATGCTATCCATCTTAATTGATGGAGAAATAAGGACATTCCACAACAAAAAACAGGCTACAGGAATATAGTACAACTAAAGCAGCTCTACAGAAAATACTTAAAGGGATCCTTCATGCTGAAGAGAAAGAAAAGTACACACATAAGGAAACAGGAAAAAATAAACCATACTCAAATAATAGCTAAGACAAGAGAATAAAGAAAAAAAAACAGGAAAAACTACAAAATAAGAAGAATGGCAAGAATAAATACACACCTTTCAATAATAACTCATAATGTCAACAACCTCAATACCCCAACCAAAATACACAGGCTTGCAGACTGGGTTAAAAGGAAGTATCCTTCTGTTTATTGCCTCTAAGAAACTCACCTTTCATTAAAAGATGGACTCTGTCTTAGGGTGGAAGAATGGAAAATGGTATTTCAAGAAAATGGGCCTAGGAAACAAGCAGATGTTACTATCCTAATATCTGACAGGATAGACTTCAAACCAACATTAGTGAAAAAAGATAAAGAAGGTCACTTTATATTGATTAAAGGAAAAATCCAAGAGGAAGACATTATAATTCTGAACATACATGTACCAAATATGGGGGCTCCCAATTTCACAAACAAATACTAGTAGAATTAAGGTCACAGATAACACCAAACACAATTGTATTGGGTGACCTCAATATCCCACTTTTATCAATTGACAGGCAAAAAATAAACAGAGAAGCATCTGGATTAAATGAGGCCTAACAAATATATACAGAACATTCCATCCAAATGCTGCAGAAAAAAACATTCTTTTCAGCAGCACATGGAACATATTCTAAAATAGAAAATGTGTTGGAACACAAAGCACATCTTAACAAATACAAGAAAATTCAAATAATTCCTTGCACTCTACCTGATCACAGTGAGATTTAACTATAACTCAACAGCAAGAAAAGCTATAGGACATACACAAAATCATGATAACTAAACAGTGCACTACTTAATGATGAATGAGTCATTGAAGATATCAAAAAGATATCAAAAATTCATAGAATCAAATGATAATGATAACACAACATACCAAAACTTTGGGACACAATGAAGTCAATCCTAAGAGGGAAATTTATGGCTTTAAATGCCTATATTAAGAAACTACAATGGTCACAAGAAAACAACTTAATGATTTACATTAAGTTCTTGGAAAAAGAAGAACAAGGCAAAACAAAAATCAGTAGATGGGAAGAAATAAAAGATTATGGCAGAAATTAATGAAATAGAAACCAAAAACAATACAAAAAATTATTAAAACAAAGAGTTAGTTCTTTGAAAGTATAAACAAGATTGATAAACCCTGAGCAAATCTGACCAAAAGAAAGAGACACCAAATCAATAAAATCTAAGACGATAAGGGCACCATTACAACAGATACCAATGAAAAAATCATGAGGACATACTTTAAGAACATATAGTCCATTAAGTGTGAAAATCTGAAAAAATGATTACTATGACTTATATAACCTACCAAAATTAAATCAAGACAAGATAAACCATTTAAACAGACTTATAACAAGCACAGAGATCAAAACAGTTATAAAAAATCTCCCAACTAGGGCTGGAGGGATGGCTTAGCAATTAAGGTGCTTACCTAAGAAGCCTAAGGACCCCATGTTCTACTCTCCAGATTCCACATTAGACAGATGCACAAAAGTGAGGCAAGCACAAGGATGTACATGCCTGCTAGGTGGTATAAGCGTCTGGAGTTCGATTACAGAGGCCGAGGCCCTAATAGGCCAATTCTCTCTCTCTTTCTTTTTCTCTGTCTCCCTTTTCTCTCTCTCTCTCTCTCTCTCTCTCTAAAAAATAATAATAATAGTGCTCACTTCAGCAGCACATATACTAAAATTGGAACGATATAGAGAAGCTTAGCATGGGCCCTGCGCAAGGATGACACACAAATTTGTGAAGCGGTCCATATTTTTTGATACTTTTCACCTGTAGTAGGTAGCATGCGGAATTTAACTGGTTATTCTTGAATTTCTTTTTACAATAAACCAATTTTTATAATCTTCAAATCTATCAGCTTTTTACACTTGTCTTCTTTTCAGTTAGGACTTCTCAGACCTTCTAAGGATGGAGGGGGCACATTAATTGGCATTTCAGGTCACCCAAAGCACTAACTGTTATCATTACCATTTTCTAAATACAGTGACTTTTTTTTGAATAAACAGAATGTGAGGACATGACTGTGATGCAAATGCACTTGCTCTTTTAAGTGTTCATATTAAACAGATGTGTTCTAGGTGGAACCTGGTAGAGAGCGTGAAAAATAAGTCTCTCGTTGCGTAACTCAGAATTCATATCAATCAGTGTTGAAATGCAAACCATGCAAGTGTGGAGGCAATATCCAGTGGTTACGTTTCCTAGCTTTTGTACGTCTGAGTTCTCAGTTGGATTTTACCTTTGCTGGCATGTTTTTATAAGAATACTGTAGGTGTGCCTATCATAACTGTTTTCTGTATCTTGAAAAAGTATTCTTCACATTTTAAATGTTTTATATTAGAGATCTCTTTAATGTACACTTGTCAAATATATATATATATGGTACCAATGTTACCCTTTTGTTTTAGATGTAAACGCATGCTCATGTTAGGTACTTACATAAATTGTTACATTATTTTTTCTTATGTAATAGCTTTTTGTTTATGTGGTTCAAATATATTCTTTCCTTAAGTTAAAAATAATAATAATAAATGGAGAGAGGGAGAGGATATGATGGAGATTGGAGTTCTAAAGTCGAATGGGGAGAGGGGAGGGAAATATCATTTTGTATGTAAGTATAGAAGTTGTCAATAAAAATAATAATAATTTAAAAAATATATGCTGGGCCTGGTGGTGCACACCTTTAATCCCAGCACTCTGGAGGCAGAGGTAGGAGGATCACTGTGAATTCAAGGCCACCCTGAGACTACATAGTGAATTCCAGGTCAGCCTGGGCTAGAGTGAAACCCTACCTTGAAAAACAAAACACACAGAAAAAAAAATAATAAAGTACACACACACACACACACACACACACAAAGTATTTTGGCCAGGCATGGTGGCACATACCTTTAATGACAGCACTCTGGAGGAAGAGGTAGGAAGATTGCTGTGAGTTGGAGGTCAGCCTTGTGGCTAGAGTGAGATCCTGCCTTGTGAAGACAAAAAAAAAAAAGCAAGTTTCAGTCCAGGCAGGAAGATGGTGACTGTGAGGCCAAAGCAAGACCTGTCTCTAATGAAAAACAAAAAAGCTCCAGTTCAGGAAAGAAGGTGGAGTAGGGGGTTAGAGAGATGGCTTAGTGGTTTAGGCATTTGTCTGCAAAGCCAAAGGATTCCAGTTTGATTCCACAGGACCCACTTAAGCCACCAACACAAGGTGGCACATGCATCTGGAGTTTGCGTGCATTGGCTGTAGGCCCTGGCATGCTTATTCTCTCTCTCTGCCTCTTTCTCTCTCAAACAAAACAAAATAAATTTGAAATGATGATAATAATAATAATAAAGTAAAAAAAAAAATCTCCCAACTAAAAAAAGTCCAGACCCAGAGGGATTCATTGGTGAATTTTACCAGACCTTCATGGAAGAACTAACACCAATGCTTCTCAAATTTCTCCATAAAATAGAATAAAAAGGAATCCTACCAAACTCCTTCTACAAAGCAAGCATTACCTTGATACCAAAGCCAGACAAAGAGTGAACAAAAAGAAAAAAGACAAAGAAAATTACAATCCAATCTCCCTCATGAACATAGATGCAAAATTTCTCAACAAAATATTGGCAAACAGAATGTAAGAATATATCAAAAAGATCATTCACCCCAACCAAGTAGGCTTTATCCCAGAAATGCAGTGACGATTCAACATGTGCAAATAGATAGATATAATACACCATATAAATGGACTGACAAAAATTACATGATCATCTCAATAGATACACAAAAGGCATATTACAAAATCCAACATCCCTTAATGGTAAAAGTCCCAAAGAAACTAGGAATAAAAGGAACATATTTCAATATAATAAAGGCTATTTATGACAAGCCTACAGCCAACATAATACTAAATAGGGAAAAACCTGAAGCTTTCTCACTAAAATCAGGAATAAGACAAGGGTGCCCACTGTGCCTACTTTTACTTAATATAGCACTGAAGTCTTAGCTATAGCCCTACAGTAAGAGACACACCTAAAAGGGATACAAATTGGAAAGGAAGAGATCAAATTATCATTCTTTGAAGATGATATGATTTTATACATAAAGGACTCTAAAGATTCTAACAACAAACTATCAGAGCTGATAAACACTTTTAGCAATATATCTGGATACAAAATAAACACAAAGAAATCAATAGCCTTCCTATATGCTAACAACAAAC
This sequence comes from Orientallactaga sibirica, assembly GCA_036365145.1. Lineage (NCBI taxonomy): Eukaryota > Metazoa > Chordata > Mammalia > Rodentia > Dipodidae > Orientallactaga > Orientallactaga sibirica. The sequence goes on from JAEOAD010000005.1 coordinate 53,080,376, forward strand.
ATGCTGAGTCAGGGAATCACCCCCATTCACAATTGCCGAAAATAAATAAATAAATAAATAAACAAACAACAACAAAAAAAAAACAAATAAATAAAGTACCTTGGGATAAACCTAACCAAGGAAGTGAAGGATCTCTACAATGAAAACTTTAAAACACTCAAGACAGAAATTGCAGAAGACACTAGGAAAAGGACAGATATCCCATGATCTTGGATTGGAAGAATCAATATTGTGAAAACATCAATCTTACCAAAAGCAATCTACACATTTAATGCAATCTCCATCAAAATTCCAATGGTATTTTTCACAGAAATAGAAAAAATAATCCTAAAATTCATTTGGAAGCACAAAAAAACCTCAAATAGCCAAAACAATTTTGAGCAACAAAAATAAGGCTGGAAGTATCACCATACCTGCTTTTCACTATCTTACAGAGCCATGGTAACAAAAACAGCATGGTACTGGCACAAAAAACAGACGTGTAGATCAATGGAACAGAATAGAGGACTCAGATGTAAGCCCAGAACTACAGCCATCTGATTTTCGACAAAAATGCCAAAAATATTCATTGGAAGAAAGACAACTTCTTTAACAAATAGTCCTAGAGAAGCTTAGCATGGGCCCTGCGCAAGGATGACACACAAATTTGTGAAGCGGTCCATATTTTTTGATACTTTTCACCTGTAGTAGGTAGCATGCGGAATTTAACTGGTTATTCTTGAATTTCTTTTTACAATAAACGAATTTTTATAATCTTCAAATCTATCAGCTTTTTACACTTGTCTTCTTTTCAGTTAGGACTTCTCAGACCTTCTAAGGATGGAGGGGGCACATTAATTGGATTTCAGGTCACCCAAAGCACTAACTGTTATCATTACCATTTTCTAAATACAGTGACTTTTTTTTGAATAAACAGAATGTGAGGACACGACTGTGATGCAAATGCACTTGCTCTTTTAAGTGTTCATATTAAACAGATGTGTTCTAGGTGGAACCTGGTAGAGAGCGTGAAAAATAAGTCTCTCGTTGCGTAACTCAGAATTCATATCAATCAGTGTTGAAATGCAAACCATGCAAGTGTGGAGGCAATATCCAGTGGTTACGTTTCCTAGCTTTTGTACGTCTGAGTTCTCAGTTGGATTTTACCTTTGCTGGCATGTTTTTATAAGAATACTGTAGGTGTGCCTATCATAACTGTTTTCTGTATCTTGAAAAAGTATTCTTCACATTTTAAATGTTTTATATTAGAGATCTCTTTAATGTACACTTGTCAAATAAATATATATATATATATATATATATATATATATATATATATATAGTACCAATGTTACCCTTTTGTTTGTTTTAGATGTAAACGCATGCTCATGTTAGGTACTTACATAAATTGTTACATTATTTTTTCTTATGTAATAGCTTTTTGTTTATGTGGTTCAAATATATTCTTTCCTTAAGTTAAAAATAATAATAATAAATGGAGAGAGGGAGAGGATATGATGGAGATTGGAGTTCTAAAGTCGAATGGGGAGAGGGGAGGGAAATATCATTTTGTATGTAAGTATAGAAGTTGTCAATAAAAATAATAATAATTTAAAAAATATATGCCGGGCCTGGTGGTGCACACCTTTAATCCCAGCACTCTGGAGGCAGAGGTAGGAGGATCACTGTGAATTCAAGGCCACCCTGAGACTACATAGTGAATTCCAGGTCAGCCTGGGCTAGAGTGAAACCCTACCTTGAAAAACAAAACACACAGAAAAAAAAATAATAAAGTACACACACACACACACACACACACACACAAAGTATTTTGGCCAGGCATGGTGGCACATACCTTTAATGACAGCACTCTGGAGGAAGAGGTAGGAAGATTGCTGTGAGTTGGAGGTCAGCCTTGTGGCTAGAGTGAGATCCTGCCTTGTGAAGACAAAAAAAAAAGCAAGTTTCAGTCCAGGCAGGAAGATGGTGACTGTGAGGCCAAAGCAAGACCTGTCTCTAATGAAAAACAAAAAAGCTCCAGTTCAGGAAAGAAGGTGGAGTAGGGGGTTGGAGAGATGGCTTAGTGGTTTAGGCATTTGTCTGCAAAGCCAAAGGATTCCAGTTTGAATCCACAGGACCCACTTAAGCCACCAACACAAGGTGGCACATGCATCTGGAGTTTGCATGCATTGGCTGTAGGCACTGGCATGCTTATTCTCTCTCTGCCTCTTTCTCTCTCAAACAAAACAAAATAAATTTGAAATGATGATAATAATAATAATAAAGTAAAAAAAAAAATCTCCCAACTAAAAAAAGTCCAGGCCCAGAGGGATTCATTGGTGAATTTTACCAGACCTTCATGGAAGAACTAACACCAATGCTTCTCAAATTTCTCCATAAAATAGAATAAAAAGGAATCCTACCAAACTCCTTCTACAAAGCAAGCATTACCTTGATACCAAAGCCAGACAAAGAGTGAACAAAAGAAAAAGAAAAAGAAAATTACAATCCAATCTCCCTCATGAACATAGATGCAAAATTTCTCAACAAAATATTGGCAAACAGAATGTAAGAATATATCAAAAAGATCATTCACCCCAACCAAGTAGGCTTTATCCCAGAAATGCAGTGATGATTCAACATGTGCAAATAGATAGATATAATACACCATATAAATGGACTGACAAAAATTACATGATCATCTCAATAGATGCACAAAAGGCATATCACAAAATCCAACATCCCTTCATAGTAAAAGTCCCAAAGAAACTAGGAATAAAAGGAACATATTTCAATATAATAAAGGCTATTTATGACAAGCCTACAGCCAACATAATACTAAATATGGAAAAACCTGAAGCTTTCTCACTAAAATCAGGAACAAGACAAGGGTGCCCACTGTGCCTACTTTTACTTAATATAGCACTGAAGTCTTAGCTATAGCCCTACAGTAAGAGACACACCTAAAAGGGATACAAATTGGAAAGGAAGAGATCAAATTATCATTCTTTGAAGATGATATGATTTTATACGTAAAGGACTCTAAAGATTCTAACAACAAACTATCAGAGCTGATAAACACTTTTAGCAATATATCTGGATACAAAATAAACACAAAGAAATCAATAGCCTTCCTATATGCTAACAACAAACATGCTGAGTCAGGGAATCACCCCCATTTACAATTGCCGAAAATAAATAAATAAATACATAAACAAACAAACAAAAAATAAACAAATAAATAAAGTACCTTGGGATAAACCTAACCAAGGAAGTGAAGGATCTCTACAATGAAAACTTTAAAACACTCAAGACAGAAATTGCAGAAGACACTAGGAAAAGGACAGATATCCCATGATCTTGGATTGGAAGAATCAATATTGTGAAAACATCAATCTTACCAAAAGCAATCTACACATTTAATGCAATCTCCATCAAAATTCCAATGGTATTTTTCACAGAAATAGAAAAAATAATCCTAAAATTCATTTGGAAGCACAAAAAAAACCTCAAATAGCCAAAACAATTTTGAGCAACAAAAATAAGGCTGGAAGTATCACCATACCTGCTTTTCACTATCTTACAGAGCCATGGTAACAAAAACAGCATGGTACTGGCACAAAAAACAGACATGTAGATCAATGGAACAGAATAGAGGACTCAGATGTAAGCCCAGAACTACAGCCATCTGATTTTCGACAAAAATGCCAAAAATATTCATTGGAAGAAAGACAACTTCTTTAACAAATAGTCCTGGGAAAACTGGGTATCTACATGTAGAAGGATAGAAATAGATCCTTATCTCTCTCCATGTGCAAAAATCAAGTCCAAATGGATAAAAAGACCTTTATATCAGACCTGAAATTCTGACGCTGCTAAAGGAAAAAGTAGGAGGCAGGCTGGAGAGATGGCTTAACAGTTAAGGCACTTGCCTACAAGGCCTAAGGACCCATGTTCTACTCTCCAGACCCCACATTAGCCAGATGCACAAAGGTGAGGCAAGCACAACGTTGTATATGCCCACTACATGGCACAAGCATCTAGAGTTTGATTTCAGTGGCTGAGGCCCTGGTGTGCCAATTCTTTATCTCCCTCTCCCTTTCTCTCTCTAAAAATAAAAAAGGAAAACCCTTCAACATTTTGGCATAGGTAACAGCTTTCTGAATATAACCTCAGTTGCTCAGGAAATAAAACCACTGGAACCTCACGAAATTACAAAGCTTTTGTACAGTAAAGGACACTGTGAATAGAGCAAAAAGAGAACCTACAGAATGGGAGAAAATCTTTGCCAGCTACACATCTGACAGAGGATTAATATCCAGGATATGCAAAGAACTCAAAATCTAAATAATAACAAATCAAACAACCCAATTTAAAAATGGGCTATGGAACTAAATAGTGAGTTCTCAAAAGAAGAAAAAGAAATGGCATATAAGTTTCTAAAAAAGTTTTACATCCTTAGCCATCAGGGAAATACAACTTAAAACTACTTTGAGATTCCATCTAACTCCTGTCAGAAAGGTTATCATCAAGAAAACAAATGGCAATAAATGCTGGCAAGGATGTGGAAAAAGAGAAAGCCTTCTACATTGTTGGTGGGAATATAAGATGGTACAGCCATTGTGGAAATCAGTGTGGAGGTTCCTGAGATAGCTAAAAATATATTTACCATATGAACCAGCTATAGCACTCCTAGGTATATATCCTAAGGACTCATCTTACTACCTTAGAGATACTTGCACAACAATGTTTACTGCTACTCTATTCACAATAGCTAGGAAATGGAATCAGCCTAGATGTCCCTCAACAGATGAATGTATAATGAAGATATGGTACATTTATACAATGGAGTTCTATTCAGTGGTAAAGAAAAATGAAATTATGAAATTTGCAGGGAAATGGATGGATCTAGAAAGGATTATACTAAGTGAGGTAACCCAGGCCAAGAAAGTCAAACTCCGCTTGTTCTCTCTCATATGTGGATCCTAGCTACAAATGTATAGACTTGTATGTGAGTTGGAGTAAAAATCTATAGCAGAGACCAGTAAGCTAGAAAGGAGCTATAAAGGAGGGAGCAGAGGAGAGGACTTAAGGAGATAGTATTGTATATATGAAGTAGATGAACAGATTACTGGGGGTGGAATGGCCTAAGTGAAATCGGGGGAAAGATTGAGTAAAGGAAGGGTGGGGGGAGGGTTAATCAGAACTTAAGAGGGTATGAATAAGCTGCATGGAAACCTACTTGTTTGAACAATGGTGCACACAGAAGCCAAAGATTGTTACCAGAAAATTTTCAGTGCCAGGGATGGGATAGCCTCCTGTGAGTTGTTGGTCAGGGAGATCCCTGATGCCCCCAAAACATTATAGGCCATTGCCAAGGCTCTTGGTTTCCCACCAAGAATAGATGGTAAGATCCTACTTCTAAAGATTCCACATGCTTGGGCTGCAAGGTAACTGAAAATTCAGGATGGAACTGAGCTGAAAACCTCCTCCTTATAGAACTGCTGACAGAAAGCTGGAAAAAGCTATGCTGTGTGCAGCCCTATGGTGAGAGAAGTCATCAGTGAAGAGAAACAACAGTGCAAGCCTTAAATTTGGCCAGACACACCAATGGAGCCAGCGGGTGCAATAGTGGCATGTCTGCTGTGGGAAAACCAATTGCTCACTAATTAGAATAGAGGTTCGCATCATGGGAAGGAATGCCTGATATTGAAAACCTATGAGGGGGGAGGTCATGAGCCCTAGGAGTGTAACACCTGCTGGTGTCTGGCTAAATGTATATATTATGCTCACCAAACTGTCCAGTAAGCACTTCTCTTAATATTTATAACCATATATTAATGTTACTTTCACTTTTGGTTAGAGAAGCTTCTCTTTTCAGATGGCTGTGACCTCTGGGATGAATCAAAAGGCACCATAGTGCTGAAAAGAAGTGACAGAGGAGTTCTCAGTGCTGAAACATCTCTATCACACCTTCCAAGGCTCAGGGTCTATTGTGGAAGAGGTGATAGGAAGAATGTAAGAGCCAAAGGAAGGACAGGACTCCTTACAATGCACTCTTCCAGACACAAAATGGTCTGGATTTCCATGACCTCACAATATCTGGTACTACCTACACAATACTCTCATAACAGGAGGAAAAGATGATGACATCAAAATAAAAGAGAGGCTAATTGAGAAGGAGAAGGGATATGATGGAGAGTGGATTTGTGAAAGGGAAAGTAGGGGAGGGCAGGGAATTATCAGGGGTTATTGTCTATAATTATGGAAGTTGTCAATAAATAAAAACAAAATAAAGATTCAAAAAAAAACTGAGAACTGTAGCTTTCCAGTTAGAGATATGGCTCAGCAGTTAAGGCCTGCAAAGCCTATGGACCCAGGTTAAATTCCACAGTACCCATGTAAAACTAGATGCACAAAGTAGCACATGTATCTGGAGTTCATTTGCAGTAGCTAGAGGCCCTAGCATAATCTCAATCTCCCTCCTCTCTCTCTCTCTCCCTCTCTCTCTCTCTCTCTCCCTCTGCGCAAATAAGTATATTAAATTAAATTTTAAAAATCATGGCTTTCTCTTACCATTAATCCAGTTCCACCTCTCACCCAGAGCCATACTCCACCAGAGACCTTCCTGGAAGCTGCTGCCACACATGGAGGTCTCTCCTCACTCCATCTTTGTCAGCCCTCATCATAACACCTTTACACCCAGAACTGCTTCAGTGCCTGGCACCAGAGGACCTAATACCTACTTTTGCTGTGACAAATTAAAAAAATAAGTTTCCTATGAATTCCCTTTTATCAGCCATTTGTTCACTGTTCATTAAACATTAGGCCAATCATAATTTCTCCTTGTTTCTTCCCTACTCTGAGATGAGCAGTATGCTTGCACATTTCATCAATGAACTGTCTCTATGCCAATACAGAAATCTGACTGATGCCCAGGAAACAAAAATATTCAACAGATGCTCAGATACTCCTCATTTTATGTTTTATTTATACCCTCCCTTCCTCTAGACTCATACATTTCTGTAAGTCAGCAATATTTACATGCAGGGCTAGTCTGCTGCACCTTCGAATGGGTGGTTCTTTAGAACAAAGCATAATTTCCCAAAGCCATAGATCAGTCAAAAATCCATCTCACTAAATCTCAGCTATATCAATGTTAACGATAATCTATTCTGTGCTTACTGCATGCATGGCCTTACCAGCATTATTTCACTGAGTGTTTTCCACAGACCTATGATGTGAGCTATTTTTGCTCTCAATTCCAGGTAAGAAAGCATCAGAAAGGTGAAAAAAACTTGCTCAAGGGGACATAGTGTAGGGCTTAAGATGTAAACCTGGGTTTATGCCACTCACAGTGGGTACTTACTTAACTGAACTTCATACCTATAAAATGGCTGGAGAGAAGATGAGCATCCCGCCTTGCATAATTGCTCTTAGGGATCAAATGTTACATCTAAAGCTACTGGCACACAGCAGACGGGCTCAGCAATGGCTATCCTTCATGCACTCTGCGGCCTAAAAGCAGCTGCTGACTTCTTTACAGCCTGCATCTGTCCAAGGCCTCTCACAACACGCAGGCCCACCCACCTAGAGGCACCTCGTTCCCTTCAGTTGGTGTCCAATGGCCCATAGAAAATGTTATCACAAGCTTGCCTCATGCTTCTTCACATTCACAAAGTAAAGTGTACCTGCACTTTCCATCACCTCTAAGTCACTAATACTTTCATGATGCTGAAATGCAGCTGGGTAAACCAGAGTTCCTTAAGCACAGCAGTCATCAGCAATAGGAACACAATTAGAATCTGGGTCCAAAGAAAGACCTGATTCCTGAGCAGGCAAAGGCCTCTACTGAGCCATGCTGAGCACATGATGCACCAGGACTCATCTGTCCCTCACACCCAATCTGCAAAAGTGAAACACAGAAAGATATAGAAATGTAACCACCATGGTATCCACCAATAGGTGACAGAATCCAGATGCACACACACACATTTTTGCAGACCCACATCCTCAGTATAGTACCTCCTGTGATTATGATGGGGCACAGCAACATGTTGCTGTGATCTCAGCACTGGGGAGGTAGAACAGGAGAACCAGGAGTTCAAGGCCAACCTCGGCTATATGAGACTACAGAAGCAGGAGGAAGAAAGGAAGAGGGAGGGGAAAAGGAGAGAGAGGGAAAAGAGAAAGGTGTATTTACAGTGTTCTCATTCAAATTACCACAAAACACCATGCCATTTCATCTGAAGTTATTCCCATCTACATAGGCAGTCTTAACTTTATAAATTTAGGGGAGGCAGGGCAGGAACAAGCCACATGTAGCTCTTGTACTTACCACAGACAATTGTTGAACCATTTGAATAAGGCAATGCAGCAAACATTTTCAGGATATACAGACATTACCTTAAAAACAAAAGCACCTCACCATGTTCCAATCTACAATATCCACAGGAAGCACTTCCACTCGAATATGGTACCTAACAAGTAGAATGTCTAGGTTGGCTGTCTTCCTTATACCAACTAGGAAATCCCTTTACTTCCTGTTAAAGGCCTTTTGGTATCAAATATGCTCCTCATTTCTTAGGGAGAGATCATAGTTGGTGAACACAGTTATACCTAGGAACCAGAGTGCTGTGATTAACAGCAGCAGCATACACATGTGGCTTGTCTGGAGGTGACAGAGGAGCTCTGAGTCCATGACAAGTTTAAGAAATGAAGCTTTTCAAAATTAAAGTGTTTATACTACAAACTGACCAGCTTCATGAGAACCAAAGCTACATCTAAGAAAGCTACTAAATGACACAAATGAATAAATAAAATATTTCTATATAGGTCTGGATTTCTGTATAGGTTGTTTGTTTGGCCAGTGGGTTGCTTGGTTGGGTTGTTTGTTTGTTTGTTTGTTTGTTTGTTTCTGATTTGGGTCTTACTGTGCAACCCAAGCTGGCCTCAAACTGGAGGCCTTCCTGCTTGGGTCTCCTGAGACCTGGAACAGCCTGCCTGTGGTTCCCAAGGTCAGCCATTTGCAAAGAACAGAAATGTCTGATAGTACTCATACAGAAAGATGCTTTTAAAAGTCCCATGTCCTGGGCTGGAGAGATGGCTTAGTGGTTAAAGCACCTGCCAGCCAAGCCTAAGAACGCCCATTCGATTCTCTAGGTCCCATGTTTAGCCAGACATAAAATGACACAAGGGTGCAATGCTGCACTTGCCTATAAGGGGGCACACATGTCTGGAATTCATTTGCAGTGGCTGAAAGGCCGCTGGTACGCCCATTCTCTATCTGTCTGTCTCTCTCGCATGCAAGTTCTCTCTGTGTCTTTCTCAAAAAAAAAAAAAAAGTCCCATGTCCTATAATAAACTATTAAATGGAGAAGACAGGTTGGAGAATTGGAGATATGCTAACAGGTCTTTGATTTTTTTAAGAGTCACTCTTCCAAGTCAGCAACTAACTAAATAGGAAATATTCCTGGTTTATTCCAAGGGTCCTGGTGAAGAGGGTGCTTGGTCTCAGATTAATCACCCTGTAAGGATGAAAGTCTAAATCTACCAGCCATCTTTAATACTAAATAATGCAATGAGACAATTTACTTTAATAAAGAATCAGTGGGTTATTTAAAAGTGCCAGGTGGTATTAGTTTTGAAACCACACACTGTAAACCATTCCTGCTTTTGTTTGGAAACAGACAGGACTTCTTCAAAGTGAGGAACAGAACTTCCAATCTGACCACGCAAGGCAGTTATTCTAGGAAATGATTTGTTACACTTGCTGAAGTGAAAGAATGTGGTGCTAGAAGAGCAAAATGGGAAAAATTTCCACTGTCTTCAAGCCATGCAGGCTAGGGCTAGGGTTGGATCTTAGTGGCAGAGGACTTGCCTAGCAGACACAAGGCCCTGGATTCAATCCTCAGTACTGTTAAGACCCAGCCAATAAATTTTAATAATGAAAGTAACAAATGTTCAAATTCAATTTCCTTAAAAGGCATGTACCTTCATTATCAAGTGCTCAGACTCTGGTTTGAATATGGTACTACCTATTGCTACCTATGTGACTTGGGAAAATTGACAACTCTCTCTACTTTTTCATCTATAAGATGTTGATGAGAGTACTCACAACGGGAAATTGTCAAGCCGTCTGAATAAAGCAGTGTAGCAGAAGTATTCAGAATGCACTTCTGAAGAACTCTACACCAGCATACCACAGAGATGCTGACACGCCCATGTTTGCTGCTTAATATTCACAATCACCAAGAGCTGAATGGATAAGGCCCATTTATGGTACATATGTACAATGGAAGTTTATGCAACTACTGCATCAATGAAATTATAGCATTCATGGGGAATGAGTAGAATGGGAGATCATGGTGTTAAGTATTAAAATAAGCCAGACTCAAAAAGACAAATATAGGGCCTAGGGAGATGGCTCAGTGGTAAAAGCGCTTTCATTGCAACCTAAGTACCCGAGTTTGGCTCCTCAACACCCATGTAAAAGCTAGAAGCTGTGGTGATCATATGTAATCCAAGGGTACCTATGCAGAGAAGGGACACAGAGGCAGAATTTCCCAGAAGCTCATAGACCTGGCATGCACAGTACTGAGCAACATGAGACCCTTCCTCAAAATAAGGTATAAGGCAAGGACTAACATCCAAAGTTAGCCTCTGACCTCTACACACACACCGAGTAAGCATGTGCACACACACACACACACACAAAGAGAGGAAATACCGCACACACCATACCACATTGCACACATATGCAAAAACAAACAAGTTTCACATGTTGTCATATGTAGAGTACAGATGAAATTTTACATACATGTAGGGGAAGGACGTGAAAGAAGGAAGGGGATGATAAGAGGAGAGAAAGAGGCCTAGTGGATGGGAGAGGAGGACCAACAGAGGGGAATAGAGAAAGGGGACCAATGAGAGGACAGGAGGGCATCAAATAAACACAGTGTACAATAATATATATATTTGAAAATGTCAAAAAAATTACTTTTGTTTTCTAACTAAAAATTAATAATCAATCATAAATAAATATTGGAATAAATACTGTTACATCCTCTACTGTTCCTATGTTTGACAAAAGTTTCTTTGATTTTTAAAGCTATAGCTAAAATAGAAAGTAATTATAAAGAAGTCTTACCAATTCTGGAAAATAATACAATAATACATTCAGTAAGCCAAGAAATATCTATTGAATACTGAGAGGATGCTGACTAGTAAGAATAAAGTTGTGAGCTCGATCCAAAGTCATTCGGTGAGAAAGATAGCGAACACATTAAAAAAAAAAAAAGGAATACAGTTACAAATAAATACAAGTACTTCAGAGGATCTTCTTAGGCAATGGTACAAAACATGAAATAGTCTGTGCATGAAAATGTTTTCCCTTGTGTCATTTGTAATAGTGCAAGTTGGAAATAACCTCAAACTCAATACTAAAGAGGAAAACAAATTACTAGAGCCACTGAAATATTATACAGCGATTAAAATGATGGCTTTAAAGGTTTACATAGTTACTGTGAAAGGCATTTATGATAAAATATTGAAAAAGAGAGACATGAAATGTATTAGTACAATAGTGACAGCTATTTAATAGAAGGAAATGTGCCAAGTTAATTGTTTGGTTTCTTGCCTATTTGTTTTGAGCCAGTGTCTCACTATGTAGTACAATCCAAATCCTGCTACCTCAGCTTCCTGAGTGCTAGGTTTACATGGTTGCCCACAAGCACCACCAAACCTAGCTTCACTTGTGCTCTAATGCACAAATGAGCATTTGTGGAGCGTTTGCTGTGTGCCAAGGGATGTTAAGCACTTCATTACACTCTTTCCTTTGCTCATACTTTTGAGGTAGAAAGCATTATTCAGATGTCACCACAGAGGTTGAGCTCATACATTCATGATGAGCAGAGGTTCTGAGATTTAACCCAGGTCAGGCTGACTCTAAAGATAGGCTCATTATAACCATTAAATATCTGTCTACAATGTTATAATGGGAAAAATAAGTCTTTGCTTTTAACTTCCTTGCACTGTGCTTTTTAAAGGATGATAACACAACAACCAATCATTTGCTATGTGCCAAGTTCTGACCCAAGTGTTTTATGTAACCCATTTACTCCTCACAAGGACTCTATGAAGCAGGCTCCAATTCTGGCCTCATATCACAGATGAGGAAAATGAGACAGACAATTTAACAGCTTGTCCAAGGTCACTCATCTGCTCAATGCAGGGCATTTGGCCAGCTTCAGACGAAGCTGGGGTGAAAGACCACAAATGTCTCTACTGGAAAAGCAGGTTGAAATGTTTATATGCATGGAGTAGCTACCTAAAAAACATTCCTACATATTTGGAGAAGGGATGTAATAATTTCTTTAAATTTGAACCATTTCAAGGCAATTAGAGAATAATAGAAAAAACAAGTAGATTTTAACAATGCTATTATTTTTTAAAATAATAAAAGCTATACCCTACTAGTGGTCACTGATTTTAAAAATTTAATTGTAGCTTTTAAATTCTACTTAAACTGAGAGTCAATATGAAAGAAGCTAATTAACAGCAAAAGACAGCATTTTCTTTCCCTCTGAAAATTCTGAGAAAAACAGAAAAGGAATAAAATGTAGGACTGGACATGGTGGATCATGCCTATAATCCCAAACACAGAAAGTGTTAGAAGAAAAATAAGAAACATGCTCCAGGTTATAGTCATTGGCAAGAACTCTCTCAACAAGGAATAGTCCCAAGAATCAACAAAAGGGACTACATGAAATTTTTTTTAAAAAGTTGCTGCACAGCAAAAGAAACCACGAAAGCAAACAGCTCACAGAATGGATCCTCGCCACCTACAATACTTCAGACAGGAAGCTAATAACCAGATTTTACAAAGAACTGAAAAAATTAAACCCCCAAAATAAATCACCAAAGAGTTAATGAACTGAACAGACAGTTTACAAGAAGTACTGAAATAATGTTCAACTTCCTAAGCTATCAGAAAATTGTACAATTTTGAGACACTATCTTAGTCCAATTAAGATGGCTATCACCAAGAAAACAGACTACAAATGCTGGCAAGGATGCAGGGAAAGAGGAATCCACACCCACTGTTGGTGGGAGTGCAAGCCAATACATCCATTATGGAGGTATCCCAGAAAGCTTTGAGTCAGCAAGCTACAGAGCATATGCATACAGTTGCAATGTAACTACTGGCTCACACATTAAGAAATACCCACCCGGTACCTAGAATTCTATGTTAACATGAACTGAGGTTGGACAGTCTTCTGATCTTTTTGAACAAGCTAAAAGCCTTAATCTAGCACGAAAAGCCACATCCAGATCCAACTCTACAATTAGCATTTTTGTCCACCTCTCAAAAGCAGTTAGTCCACACTCATTGCAGACATCACCCCTATTCTTTTATCTTTTTTGGCATTTCAGTGTAATCTGCCTAGAACTGTTTCAGCGTTCAATTCCCTGTCTAACTTAAGTTCATATGGGGTAGGTAAAATTTATGGTAGCCACAAAATCCTGTTTTGTCTTTTTATTTGAATTTAGCACAAAGGGTGAGAGAGAACAAATTTAGAAAACCAATACATTCATGGGAAATTATACCCAGAAGACTGGGAAGAACACAGTTCCCAACTCTCCCAGTACCTGGCTGAAGGTAACAGCAGAAGAGCATTAAGAAAGCAATTTTTAGGTTGAAAAGATGGTTTAGTGGTTAAGGCACGTGCCTGTGAAGCCTAAGGACTCATGTTAAACTCTCCAGGTCCCATGTAAGACAGACACACAAAGTGATGCAAAGGCACAAGGTCTCATATGCACAAAAGGGGGCGCATGCATCTGGAATTCGACTGCAGTGGCTGAAGGCCCTGGCATGTCAATTCTCTCTCTCTCGCTCTGTAGCATTAGAAGGAAGGGAGGGAGGGAGGAGGGAGGGAGGGGGTTTCAGTCAGAGCTAAGAAGACAAAAGCACTTTCTCTACAGTCTAAAAATAGTGTATATACCTCAACATATGCTGTTGTCCCAGTGCTGGTGAGATGGGTCAGACACTTGTCCCATCTCCTCACCTAAGCTCTTCAGGAAGAAGTATTTTGTCTTCCACAGTGAGAAGCTCTGAGATCAGACCAGCTAGATTCTAATTCCAGGCCTGCCACTCACTGGCTGGTGACTTTACGCAAGTAATTTATCCACTGTGTGCCCTCATTTCCTCACATGTAAAAGACAACATTGGGAATAGCACCAATCTCTTTTCCAGAAGGTTATTGGGAGGGATCAATGTTCATAAAACTATGAATGCTCAATGAATTATAGTTACTATCATTCCTCTGTCTGGTCTGCTCCAAGTTTCTGGACAGAACATTTACAGATCAAAAACAAGCCATTGTTGGGCTGGATCAATTGCTCAGTGGTTAAAGACATTTTCTCACAAAGCCTGACAGCCCAGGTTCAATTCCCCAGAACCAACATAAAGCCAGATGCATAAAGTGGCAAATGTGTCTGGAGTTCATTTGCAGTGGCAGGAGGTCCTTCTGCACCCATACCTCTCTCCCTCTCTCTCTCTCTCTCTCTCTCTCTCTCTCTCTCTCTCTCTCTCTGTGTGTGTGTGTGTGTGTGTGTCTTTCTCTCTCTCTCAAATAAATAAGTAAAAATAGACAGGCATGGTGTATATGCCTTTAATCACTTGGAGGCAGAGGTAGGAGGATCACTTTGAGTTTGAGGCCAGCCTGAGACTACACAGTGAATTCAAGGTTAGCCTGGGATAGAGACCCTGCCCTGAAAAACCAAAAAATTAATTAATTAATTAATTAAATACGGTTTTTTAAAAAAGTAAGCCATTGTTTTTATCACTGGGACCAACATTTCAAAGAACTAGAAGTCTTGGTAAGATGCAGTTTCGCTCATCTGAACAGGATTACAAAATAAAATTATAAAAACTAGCACATGCTTTACCACCTCTTCTTCTAACTAGTACCTTACAAAAGTATGTTTCTTATTTTAAAATACTTTATTGTCTCCTCAACGCTTAACCATTATTATTTAAATGAATTCTCTCTCATGACCTTCAACCCCCACTTTGCTAAATCTACTAGATTTTTTTGCATACTTAAAGACTAATAGAAGAACATGTTGATAGATTAGTGGAAGAGAATGGAAAAAAATCATAGAATTTTAGAACTGAAAATTACTTAATGCAACCTGATTTAGGCTTAAAGCACTTACAGCAAGCAACATCACCACCAGAGCACGGCCAAGGGGCAGCGTGAGCCCAGGCTTCCTGACTCACGGCTGGGTCAGCATGCTCATCGCCACACCATATGGACATGCTCTCTCTCACCATCACAGAAATAATGACACCCATATGCCTGGGGCTCAGGAAACCACCTTCTGTCCTTTCAGACAAGAGCTAAACTTCCTAGACCTCTAGCTTCAGAGAATGCACGTCCCAGAACCTGAGCTGGTGATTTAAGGGATTCCCAAAAGCTTTACCATTGAGCAAAGTCTATTACAACCTGGATGAATTCAAATGAGTCATCGAAGGATTGTGGATTCCTGGGCTTCACACATGAGGCAAAAGGCATTGATTTAAACTCAGTAGGTAGAAGGAATGAAAAACTGTCATTGCTCACAGAATTCTCGTTTTTCTCCAAATGTTTTCTCTGCAAAGGCTATATTTCAGGAAGCTGAAACTCCAGAGGCAACAATGTGAGCAGAACTGCTGGGGAAAAGACTCACAGGAGGACAGGCCGATCTAGAAATAAGCTGTTAAGAATTAGCATCCTTGACAATATTCTCATGACATCCAATGAACAAATGTCACCTAAATCAATCTATTTGAGCACTCAAGAATGGGATTAAAAGCATTATCAACAGAAGTAAACTTAAAGCTGTAAAATAAACCCTCTGGAACTGAAAAGAAAACATATTTCATCAGTTCTTTCAGTGGCTCAAGGAATGTAAAGCACCCTACAGGAATGCACATAGGCAAGCAGGAAAAGAAAGTCTATAAGCCACAGTCGGCAGGGTACACTGGAGTCCTTATGTCATACTCCTCACTGACTTTCATTCTGCTGCATGACAGTTTTAGTTGCTCTTTTCCTCCATCTTGGAATGACTGTTTTGAAATGTCCACTCTTTTTTTTTTCTAGGGTTGTGACTGCCCATGCATGTGTATATATGAGGCACTTAATTTGTTAAGGAGCTGAGCATTATGATCAAGCACACCAATGCCACACAGCATAAAAAGCCTTGGAGAGGATTTGTTAATGGCAGAATCAGTGACTTTTAATCATTTCCAGGGTAGATAATCATGACAGGCACTAACCATGATGCTTCCTCTTCAGATTTCTACCAGGTAAAACTGATCAGCACAACTTTCCTATTGACAATCATAGTTCTCTAAGTGGTAGTTATATATTTATTCAAGCCTTAGTGAGAGAAAAAAAACAATGACACTCAATGTCAACTTATAGAGAAAGCTATAAATCGGCAGAATTCTTTTGGAAAGAAATTTGCTAATGTTTGTAGTAGGTCTTAACCCAAAATGCAACCAGAAATGAATACAAGTATGAATATTTAAGGATTTACTCCCAATCTTATTCTTAATAGCAAAAAATAGACACCAAAACCAAGTGTTATTGTGCCAATGGGATATTATGTGGACATAAAAGGCCATACTTTCAAGGAATGTTTAATAGATAGACATGGAGGCACACAACTATAATCACACACTCAGGAGTCAGAGTCAAGGCCAACATGGATACATTGTGCAGTCCAGATTGATTTGCACTATGTAGTAAGTTCTATCTCAAAAAGTTAAAGATCAAAACATCAAATAATATGTAAATCCATGGAAAACTGTTGACAATATATCCACAAATAAAAGGGTTATGCAATAATTTCAACCTTGTCCTTTTTAAAATAAAAACCATGCATACTCAGGCATATGTACACATGAAAAGATTTACATCAAAATGTTAAATGTAGATATATTAGAATTCTAATTTTTATTTTCATTGTACTTTGGTCAAACATTTATAATTTAAGAAAATGATTAAAATATTTTTTAAAGAAATAACACAGAAATGTCCCTCACTACTGAATATTTTAAATATTGTCCAGAGGTGCTTCATTAGCACAGTAGATAGTGCATGAGTCTCATAAAATCTTGTTCAGGGCTAGTGTGAGGCCATAGGTTCTACTGATAGCACTGGGGGTGGGGAGAGGGAAGAAGAAACCATAATGCCTGGCTCCAAGGTCAGTAAAATTTCCAAAGGCAAATAAAAGCTTGCTCAAGCCAGGTATGATGGCCCATACCTATAATCCTTGCACTTGGGAAATGAAGGCAGAAAGATGGAGAGTTTTGATCCAGCCAGAGTGACATAGAAAGTACCAGGCCAGTCAGAGCTACAAAAAGAGAGACAGAAAGAAATAAAGGAGGGAGGGAAGGGGGAAGAAAGGGAGGGATGAGAAGGGAGAGAAAAAAGGGAAGGCATGAAGTAGGGAGGGAAAAAAATCTTATTCAAGTATGCAAGTATGTAAAAGGCTATTTACGTATAGATATTTGTCTTAGCAGAGAACCTCTCTTAATGTTAGTCATTATTAAAGTTTTAATATGTGCCAGGTATGTTCACACATGAAAACTTAATCCTTTAAAAATCCCTAAATCCCTGTGACACAAAACTGATAATTCCTGTGTGTGTGTGTGTCTGTGTGTGTCTGTGTGTGTGTGTGAGAGAGAGAGAGAGAGAGAGAGAGAGAGAGAGAGAGAGAGAGAGAGAGAGAGAGAGAGAGAGAGAGATCCACCTGTATGTGCCCATGCACTTACCTGTGCCCCTGCCTGTTGCAGGGTGTGCTCACCAGCAGTGGTGGAGGGTAAGCAGTGGTGGAGGGCAATGTCAGATGTCCAGTAGTATTACTCTAACACCCATTCTTACTTGAGCTGAGTCTCTATACTGATCCTGGAGCTTGCCATTTTTTCCTCAAAAATCTAGTCATTGGGGTTATAGATGTGAATGATCACATCCAGCAGAGGATTGTGGGGACTGAACTAAAGCAGTCTGTTATAGTCAGCTTTGTGTTGCTGGGATGAACTTCCAAACAGACACAGTTTGGGAAAGAAGAGATTTATTTCAAGCTTATAGATCCATGAGTAGTTGTAAATGTTCAATACATCCAAGTGGAGAGAAACAGCCAAAATCCAAAAGCAACAGCAGGGAACTGCAGCAAGCAGGATGCCCATCCCCCCCCACACACACACACAGGCACACATGCCCAGCTCTGACCTCTCTGCAGACCTTTGAGCTAGAAATCAGATCCACTCCCAAACACACCTTAGGAATGAACCCCAGGATCTGCCCCCAGTGACACCACCTGGCTGGAGACCCAAGTTACAAGCTTTAATAAAACACCTGAGTCTATGGGGGACATATATTCAAACTACCACACACTTTCTCAAGCTCCCTCAGGCCCTCATGCTTGCACACGAAGTGCTGTTAACTGCTGAGCCATCTCTCTGGTTCAATCATTCCATTTTCTAGAGGAAACACTGAGGGTGGAATTTGAAGGGTGACATCTAGAAAGTAAGAAAATCAGCCTGGGAACCACCAAAGAGCCTTTCTGGAAAGCCACACATTCATTTCTATGTTAAAAATATAGCCAGAGCCCTGTTTCATACTGAATAGTCTTGGAAAAGGCATAATATGCCATGCTTTTAGTTCAGGAGTCTATATTTAGTATCTTGTTGTTAGAATGTCTATAACTTGCTTTCAAGTATTTCAGCACTTGTAGCATAGAGTGTGCATGTGTGTGCTAGAGCAAGTCATACATGAGATGCCATCAGGCCCTAATGTGAGCCTCACTCTCCAGTGCCTGCCTGTGAATATTCTCATTAAGAACCTCTGTCTCCAGAAATTTCAATTATCTTTATCCCTGAAACATAATTAGCATAAGAGATGTTAGAAATGTGAATTTTCACTGGTAAAATTAGTGGCTTGTTAGCTATCATAATAGATATTAGAAATGGACACTATTAATTCAATGAATGGGATTTAAGATGTGCAGATAAGCTCAAAAGTCTACAGAATTGCTCATCCTTGAATAATCAGGACGTGTAACTCACCAAGCAAGCTCTTCACCCTCTAACATTAGGTGGTATCACCCATACTTGAGGACTAAATGGTCCTACGGAACACCATTGGTTCAGAAAATGTCAGCTGCTGATGCTGTCTGTAAATCAGCATATTGTTTGTCCTACCATCAGTGAAATGATCAGAACATTCAAAAATGTGGAGACCAAAGTGAACTTACAGAACATAGCCATGTTTTGTGCCTAGTTATAAATAAGTTAATAAATACCTGATGTGTTGTAGAAAATTTTCTTCAACACTAGTAATGAGTTTTAGGTTGATACTGGCCTTTGCCAACCACTAATTAACACCAATTTTCAATAGGAACAACAAGAACAACAAAATTCTTAATAGTTGTACAACCTGGCCAACAGATTGGCTTGGTTCAGTAGCAGGCAGCTTCTGGCATGACTTCCAGTGGCACTGCCTCCTGGCATTTATGCCGCTGTGAAAGTTTTCTTTGAGGGTGGACTGAACCTGTGACTTAACTTCTAACAGATAGCATATAGGAAGGCCACTTCTGTGACCAGGCAACAAAATTGTATCTCTCCTAGCTATCACCTCTCCCTCTTTCTCCTCTCTTGCTCATGGTGAAAAGCTCTATAAGAGGCACCATATGTCAAGAACTATGGGATGCCAGCTGATCCTGCCAGCAACAATGTGACTGTGTGCCAGGTATAGTGGAACACACTTGTAATCCCAGCAAGAGGTAGAGTTGGAGGATCAGGAGTTCAAGGTCATTTTTAGTTACATATATCCAGTTTGAGAACAGCCTGGCCTTTATGAGATCCTGTCTCAAATAAACAACAACAATGCCAGGGGTGGTGGTGCATGCTTTAATCCCAGAGGTAGGAGGATCACCATGAGTTCGAGGCCACCCTGAGACTACATAGTCAATTCCAGGTGAGCCTGGGCCAGAGTGAGACCCTACCTGGAAAAAAAGAAAAGTAATAACGCATATCTATGAAAATGCTATAATGAAACCTATTACTTTGCACCTTAATCTAAAAAATTGGGTTGGAGAGATGGCTTAGTAGTTGCCTGTGAAGCCTAAGGACCCAGGTTCAATTCTCCAATGCCCACCTAAGCCAGATGTACAAGCTGAGGCATGCATCTAGAGCTCGTTTGCAGTGGCTGGAGGCCCTGACATGCCCATTCTCTCTACATATGCCTCTTTCTTTCTCTCTCTCATAAAAAAATGAATAAAATATTTTTAAAATAAATAAACAAAATAAAAATAGAAAAAGATAACCTGATGGGAATATGACCAAGTTACAGTATACTCATATATTAATAAATAAATAATATTTTAAAAAAGAAAAATTAATAATAAAAAAGGAAGTAGCTCTTGCTGCCAGGCCTAGTGATACAGCCTGTAATTCCAGCTACTGAAAAGGCTGAGGCAGGAGGATTGCAAGTTCAAGCCCTGCATGGGCCTCAGAGTGAATTCAAACCACCCACCTAGTTCAAAATAAAAAGTAGAAGCCGGGCATGGTGGCGCACGCCTTTAATCCCAACACCCTAAATTCAAGGCTGCACTGAGACTACATAGTTAATTCCAGGTCAGCCTGGGCCAGAGTGAGACCCTACCTCAAAAAACAAAACAAAACAAAAAATATAAATAAATAAAAATTAATTAATTAATTAATTAATTTTTAAAAAGTAGAAAGAGCTGGGCGTGGTGGCACATGCCTTTAATCCCAGCACTCACTCAGGAGGCAGAGGTAGGAGGATCACCGTGAGTTCAAGGCCACCCTGAGACTACATAGTGAATTCCAGGTCAGCCTGGATTAGAGTAAAACCCTACCTCAAAAAAAAAAAAAAAAAAAAAAAAAAAAGCAGAAAGAAGGTATGGGATATTGCTACAAGGGATATTACATGGTAAAATACATGCACAAGGTCCTAGGATCAATGGTAGGACTGAAAAGTTTTAAAATAAATCTGGACCAAAATTAAAATAAAACAAGGATTGATAAGAGATCTGGGAAACATGAGAACATCATATTTACTTCTGCAATTGAGAGGAGCAGCCAAAACTTATATGATACACAGCTGGAAGGAACCCAAGCCTGACCCTAACCACACCTCATAGCAGAAACCAGGCCAGGGACCAGCCACACCTCACACTAGAAGCCAGACCAGAACCCAACCACACCTCACAATGAATTTCAGCCACACCTCCAGCCAGAACCCAGGCCAGAACCCAGCCACACCTCACAATGAATTTCAGCCACACCTCCAGCCAGAACCCAGGCCAGAACCCAACCACACCTCACAATGAATTTCAGCCACACCTCCAGCTAGAACCCAGGCCAGATCCCAGCCATACCTCCAGCTAGAATCCAGGCCAGAACCCAGCCACACCTCACAATGAATTTCAGCCACACCTCCAGCTAGAATCCAGGCCAGAACCCAGCCACACCTCACAATGAATTTCAGCCACACCTCCAGCTAGAATCCAGGCCAGAACCCAGCCATACCTCAAGCTAGAACCCAGGCCAGATCCCAGCCATACCTCAAGCTAGAACCCAGGCCAGAACCCAGCCACACCTCAAGCTAGAACCCAGGCCAGAACCCAGCCACACCTCAAGCTAGAACCCAGGCCAGAACCCAGCCACACCTCAAGCTAGAACCCAGGCCAGAACCCAGCCATACCTCAAGCTAGAACCCAGGCCAGAACCCAGCCACACCTCAAGCTAGAACCCAGGCCAGAACCCAGCCACACCTCACACTAGAACCCAGGCCAAAACCCAGCCACACCTCAAGCTAGAACCCAGGCCAGAACCCAGCCACTAGAACCCAGGCCAAAACCCAGCCACACCTCAAGCTAGAACCCAGGCCAGAACCCAGCTAGAACCCAGGCCAGATCCCAGCCATACCTCAAGCTAGAACCCAGGCCAGAACCCAGCCACACCTCCAGCTAGAACCCAGGCCAGAACCCAGCCACACCTCCAGCTAGAACCCAGGCCAGACACCCAGCCACACCCTCCAGCCAGACACCCAGGCCAGAACCCAGCCAGAACCCACCTCCAGCTAGAACCCAGGCCAGATCCCAGCCACACCTCCAGCTAGAACCCAGGCCAGAACCCAGCCACACCTCCAGCTAGAACCCAGGCCAGAACCCAGCCACACCTCCAGCTAGAACCCAGGCCAGAACCCAGCCACACCTCAAGCTAGAACCCAGGCCAGATCCCAGCCATACCTCAAGCTAGAACCCAGGCCAGAACCCAGCCATACCTCAAGCTAGAACCCAGGCCAGAACATGCAGAACCCAGGCCAGAACCCAACCACACCTCAAGCTAGAACCCAGGCCAGAACCCAGCCATACCTCAAGCTAGAACCCAGGCCAGAACCCAGACATACCTCATGCTAGAATCCAGGCCAGAACCCAGACATACCTCAAGCTAGAACCCAGGCCAGAACCCAACCACACCTCAAGCTAGAACCCAGGCCAGAACCCAGCCACACCTCAAGCTAGAACCCAGGCCAGAACCCAGCCATACCTCAAGCTAGAACCCAGGCCAGAACCCAGCCACACCTCACACTAGAACCCAGGCCAGAACCCAGCCACACCTCAAGCTAGAACCCAGGCCAGAACCCAGCCACACCTCAAGCTAGAACCCAGGCCAGAACCCAGCCACACCTCAAGCTAGAACCCAGGCCAGAACCCAGCCATACCTCAAGCTAGAACCCAGGCCAGAACCCAGCCATACCTCAAGCTAGAACCCAGGCCAGAACCCAGCCACACCTCACACTAGAACCCAGGCCAGAGCTTTGGCACAGGTTCAGACTGGAACCAGGTTCAGAGCTTTGTCAAACCTCACACTAGGATTCCAAGGAAACAGGTCAACTTGCTCCCTGGGGCCAAAATTGGTTTCTCAACATTTTTCTTATCAACCTCCTCACAGACTTGCTAAGATATTTTTCAAGCTGGGTTTGGTAGCACACACCCCAGCACTGGAAAGAAAGTCAGAGGTAGGAAGATCATGAATTCAAGGCCCCCCTGAGACTACATAGTGAAGTCCAGGTCAGCCTGGGCTACAGCAAGACCCTACTTTGGAAAACCAGAAACCAAGATATTTTTCTAATTGCTTACAAAATTTTAATAACATAGACATACTGAGCAACTGTTTATGTACTCTTTGTAATTTACACAAGAAAGTATATTTTTGCTTTTGAAATATTCACCAGCTCCCCACAGCCCTCCAAAAACAAACTGCAAATCAAAATGAAAAGAACTTTTGGTGAGCTCCCACATGGTTTCTTTGGAGCTTCATGTTTCACTTCTCCATGGAAGTTTAGGAGATAATGTGGGTGACAACAATCTTGTCATGGAGTGTTCTTTTTTTAGCCAGTTTGTCTCTATAGTTAAGGACTACTACAAACACTGTGCAAGTGCAGAACTCTCCTTATGCAATCACACAGACGTGCCTTTTTTTTAAGTTTGTGAAATACATTTTCAATGTGTGATAAAATAATTTGTTATTTCAATCACTCTCCTGGAAGGCCCCGTTATTAGTTCCATCATTATTCTTACTCTGTTGATCAGAAGGCAGAAGCCTAGAGATTGAATTCAACCATGTGTGAAATATTTGCTACTGAAATAATTGTGGGCAAGTCAAACAATTTGAACATGACTTTGAAGGTCTGGCTTGGACATGCTAAAGAATCGAGGAGGCAGGAGAGATGGCTTAGCGGTTAAGGTGTTTGCCTGCAAAGCCAAAGGATCCCAGTTTGATTCTCCAGGACCCACGTAAGCCAGATGCACAAGGGGGAGCATGCATCTGGAGTTTGTTTTCAGTGGCTGGAGGCCCTGTGGCATGCCCATTCTCTGCCTCCCTGCCCCCCCCCGCCGCCTCTTTCTCTCTCTCAAATAAATAAATAAAATATATTTTTTAAAAATTGGAACATCCCACCTCCTTGTTATCTTGGCCTTAAAATTTCCATTTTAGGGGCTAGAGAGATGGCTTTGTGATTAGGACGCTTACCTTGCAAAGTCAAAGGACCCAGGACCCACATAAGCCAGCTACACAAGGTGATGCATGCCTCTGAAGTTCGTTTGCAATGGCTGGAGGCCCTGGCACACTCATTCTCTTTCTGTCTGCCTCTTTCCTTCTCTTTTCTTTCTCTCAAATAAATAAAAATTTAACAAACTATAAAAAATAAAAACAAAAATCCATTTTAGCAGAGGGCAGTAATTCCCAGGGTTTGAAGGAAAAGGTGATATACATGAAGTCCAAAGGAACATTTGAGAACCCTGGCTACTATTTAGTTGCATGAGTTTTACAAGCCAACTAGATTGGTATTTATTGCTACATAACAAGTTACTCCATCTCTAGCTTGAAATAACATACATCTGCTGCCTCTCTGTGTTGGTCAGAAGGCTAGGCATAGATTCCATTATATGTCTGTGTAATGCTTCTCCAACTGACACACTGTGTGGCACACTCACTAATGCTCACTGACTGAGATTTTGGTACTCACTCTTTACCACAGGTGAGAAAGATACAAGTGATGGTACAATTCACACTGTCATGCACACAACTAGCCAGCTATAAGAAAAACGGGCCTACTCTCACCATTTCTTTAAACATACTACAGGAAGTCTAGCAATGAGGCAGTAGAAGGCAATAATAGGCATTCAAATAGGAGAGGAAGCAAAATTGTCTGTTTGCTGATGACATGATTTCATCATATAAAAATACTTAAAAGATTCAACAAAAAAACTATTAGAATAAACAAACTGAGTAGTTTCAGGATACAAAATTAACATGGAATAAGGCAGCAGTGTTTCCAAACACTAAGAACCAATTATCTAAGATTTTTTTGTGTGTGTATGCACATGCACATAGAGTAGGTATGGTATGCCGTATTACATGTGGCGTATGCACATGTGTGTAGATACATTCACACCATGTCAGTGCATGTGGAAGCCACAGGAGAGCTTTGCCTGTCCTTCTATATTGCTAACCCACATACTTCCTTGAGACAGTCTCTCCTCCAACTTGGAGCTGCCACTGCTCTTTAGGTCAGCAAGGCCCAGTGATTCTCCAGTCTCTACCTACCACAGATTAGGGTTACAGATGTACATGGTCACACCCAGCTTCTTATGTGGGTTCTGGCGAGCTAAACTCAAGCAGTCTCAGGCCCTCCCAGGCTCTCATACTTATGCAACAAGTGCTCTTAACTACCAAGCCATCTATCTCCCCAGCCCCTAAACTATATTTTTAAAGAGCAATTGCTACAAAAAAGAAAATCACATAGGAATGAATTATATAAGAAGCTCAAAGATTCCTTTTTTTTTTTTTTTTTTTTTTTTTTTTTTTTTTTTTTTGAGGCAAGCCCAACAGACTGGCCATTTTTTATGTGAATGAGAGGGAGAGAGAGGGAGAATTGGCATGTCAGAGCCTCCATCCACTGCAATTGTACTTCAGACACGTGTGCCCCTTGTGTGCATGTACAACACTGCACACTTGTGTCACTGAGTCTGGCTTACGTGGGATCTGAAGAGCTGAATATGAGTCCTTAAGCTTTGCAGGCAAGTGCCTTAACAACCAAGCCATCTCGCCAGCCTCCTATTCTTAAAACTATAAACAGAGCTAGGAACACAGAACAATGGTAAAGTGCTAAAACTATAAACAGGGCTAGGGAGATGGCACAGTGGGTAAAGTGTTTGCCGTGCAAACATGAAGACCTGAGTTCAATCCTCAGAACCCACATAAAAGCTGGATGCAGTAGAACATGCCTGCAATTCCAGTGCAGAGGAGGCAGCCACAGGAGGATCCCTGGAGCTTGCTGGATAGGTTCAGCAAGCGACTCTATCTCAAAGAAAATAGGGTGGAAAGTAGTTGAGAAAGACATATAATGTCAACCGCTAGCCTCTACACACAGTCACACATACACGTGCACTCACAAACATGTACCCCCACACACAGAACACAAATAAATAAATAAATAAACTATAAACATGGCCCTATTCCTCTGGACTGTTCCAACTTTTCCCATCATAACTGAAGTCTTTGCTCATATATTTTTTTCGTCCTCAATGTCCACGCATCCCCTTGCCCTGGCTGTCACCTGAATATCCCAAGCACACACTTCTGGCCCCACATCCATAGTCATAGTGTAACTGCAGAGATCATGGATGGGACAAACAAGGACAGAGACCAGGAACACACTGCTGAGTCAGACAGGCTTTGCATCAAACTCTAGCTGCACTACTTTGTGGTTCTGTAACCCTGAGAGAAGTGTTTTGACACTTGGGCCCTTGGTTTCCATAAATTTATAAAATGAGGACAGCAATCCCTCTCCCAGCAAGTTGTTCAGGAAAATAGGCAAGGAAATGTAAGCTAAGTATAGTGCTTGGCATCTACTGAGCACTTTGAAGCAGCTATTGGAATGCCTACCTCAGGCTCATTAGAGTGCAGAACAATGAACACCAGGCCACGCTGAGTAAATTCTCGGCATCAGCAGATGTTTATTCATTGTCTGTCATGCTTCTCACCCGGAGTGAGATGTCCCAGAATTAAGCTGCAGAAGCCATAGCCTCCATCTTGTGAATTGTCTTATTCCTACATGTGTCCCCAAGCACTTTACCAAATGCCTGGTATAAAACTGACATTCAAAAGGTACTTGTGGAGCTGAAACAAGTTTAAAACGTAGTTGCGTAGACTGTATGTGTCCACATGACCTTCAAGAGGGGACAAATCCAGCTGGACATAGAGGCTCACACCTTTAATCCTAACACCTGGGAGGCAGAGGAAGAGGACTGCTGTGAGTTCAAGACCAGCCTGAGACTACATAGTGAATTCCCGGTCAGCCTGGGCGATAGTGAGACCATACTTTGAAAAACCAAACCAAAAAAAAAAAAAAAAAAAAAAAAAAAAAGGTGGGAGGAAAATCATCATGAAACAATATAAAGAAAATATGATATGATTTTTTAATTCATAAAAATGGAGACCTATGTCTTTTAATTTGTTAAAAGCTTTCAAACATAACTTTCATGCGTTATCTCTGGTAATGTATTAAAATCCCTCGAGTGGATGAACAAACTTGGGATAAGAGCAACTTGACCCAGGAACCTGTGCCAGGTCACAAAGAGAGCACAGCAGCCTACAGGCTCAGAACTGCTTCTGTTTCAAGGATGCAACTGAGGCTCCATGCCCAAAATCCACACCTTGGACCACAGACTGCCAACCCAATGTCAAAAACAGTCTCAAACTACAAACTGCATTAGACTACTGAAGGGAAAAAAATAAAACCAATCGGGCCTCCAGGTCCAAAATCACAAGTTTTACCAACAGCCAGATTTTCATTAACAAACACTGAACTATAAAACTTGTAAGTGCCTAGTTTTGCTCTCACTGGGGAAAAAAAATAGCTACAGATCCCACCTTTACCATTACTAAATAGCCTCAGGTATAAAGTCCAAAAGTGAAAATAAGGTCACCTAAAATGCTCTCCCAGGCACTTGGGCAGAAGGCATTTCCACAGGCTCAGCTGGGAAGGGTTTCCAAGGAGGGAAGGCTGACTCACCAGAATAAAAGACAAAACACACTCAAATGTGAGCAGCTTCAAAAACTGAAAAAATTAAAGTAGTCACTGCAAAAGAAAAAAAGTAAAGTTAAAAAAGGCAAAAGCTATCAGGAAAAATACATTCTTCTGAGCATAATAAAGAACAAAGAGAAATCACTTGGCCTCATCACTGGAAAAAGTTACAGGCACTTGTTTTTTCCCCAGTTAATATTCATCAGAAGCAAATAATACACCTCACCTCATTGTGCATTCTATTTCCGTTCTATTCATTTCCACATAAATGTACTGAGCACTGTGCAAGGTTCTATAGACTAGAGAGGAACTGGGATTAAGATCAATAAAGCCTTAAACCGGGCGTGGTGGCATTTAATCCCAGCACTCAGGAGGCAGAGATAGGAGGATCGCTGTGAGTTCAAGGCCACCCGGAGACTACCTAGTGAATTCCAGGTCAGCCTGAGCTACAGTAAGACCCTACCTCGAAAAACCACACCAAAAAATATATATATATTAATAAAGCCTTTTTCTCCTATCAGGGAACATAGAATCTACCATGAGAATATACTAGGAAAAAAGTTTTGGTGAATATTTGACCCTAGCCTTTTCTCTAAGAGGTGACCTCAACTCTAACCCCCATGGTCATTGCAGAGGCTGGGCCATATTCTTTCAACCTCTTAGTTGGGTTTCACCTATGGAAGACAGGCAATTCCAGAAGCATTAGAAAAGAAAAAAGCCGATAGTCTTTTGTGGTATAGAACTCTGTATAATACATATACCCAGAGGGTGAAGGCCCACATCTAACCACATGGCCTGGAGAGCAGAGAAAAGCAGGTGACAGAAAAAAACAGGAATCGAAATCATGCACATGGCTTTCTGGACAAGGTTGGAGGAGACTCCCACAGGGATGCATGTAAGCTCGCAGGCTCACAGTACACAGCTCCTTGAAGCTGGCCAGCCTCACCCTTCTGTGACCGTATAGTGATGCAGCCTCAAGTGGTATCCGCTACTTGCAACCAAAAAATCCTAATAAATACGAGAGGAGTTAAGACCACAACTCATACTGTATCTAAGACCCAGCAGTACTTTGAAGTTCACAAGGCTAAAGAGGTAAGGGCTACATTCTATCCATCCCAGGGCTGTGCAGGAGGGTGGTAAGAGTGAAAGCCTGCTGAAGAAAGATGGGTGGATAAGTCTAGCTCTGCGTCCACTACTTCGATTATGTGAATAAATTAATTTAACACACATTTTTCATACAGCACGTGTCCAAAATATATTTATGAGAAGAACGAAGCTGGGCAAGTAGTTACCCATATATTGGGTACTTATTTAAGTCATCTGTCATAACTAAAATGTTCACAACCACTGTATGATTAAGTTATTAATACGTTCAGATGGATGAACAAATCAAATGCAGACCTGCTTGGGCTAATTAAACAATGCTCATTTTTCTAAAGCAGGAAACCGTGACCCCCAGGCCAGATCCACCCCATCACCTGTGTTCGTGGGGCCTCTCAGACAGGAAGGTTTTGTACCAATGGCTGTGTCCAATTTGATGACAAGGAGCACTAACTTTGACCTTAATTCAGCTTCTTTTTACAAGTATAGGGAATATTTTTCCCTTTATCTTTTTTCAATGTTTTCTCTTTTTATTTTATTAGATATGGCCATATTTAGTATTTAAACAACATATGTTGGTACCTTTCTTTCCCTCCTCCCTGCCCCTTTTCTGAAGAGGCTTTCCCGTTTGGGATACAGGTCAACCCCATGGGGATTGTGGGTCATGCATTATGGCAGAGGAGGCAATGCCTCCATGCAAAATGTCCCAACTTGTGGCTCTAACAATCTTTCTGCCCCCTCTTCTGCAAAATTCCCTGAGCCAAGCTGGGAGCATTTTAAGTCTGCTTCAGTGATGGGCTCTTAGGAGCCTTTGGATCTCTGGTTTGGCAGGTGTTGAGAGTCCTCAGTGTCTATCCCCTTCACCCTTGTGCTGATATCAGGTTCACTGAGAAAGTAGCACTCTTGCTCATCTCCCCAGTTCCTCTGTGGTTTCACCTGGGGCCGGGGTGGAATGCACTGGGTCATTTATCTCCTCAGATCCAGCTCCTGTCTGATTAATTCAGCTTTTAAATGCTCTCTCTCCCAAAAAGGAATTTCATTTTTCTGACTGACAAACTTGTATGCAAAAGCTATGCTTATTATGTTTTCAATATAATAAGATTTAACAATTGCACCAAAAGTCAAGTAAGTCATAGAGATAGCAATGAAATTAATTTTCTCATCAGACTCATTATGTTGAAAATTCAATGTGCAGGATGTGGGGTTTTGGTTTTGTTTTTGTTTTTTAAGGCATATGCTGTAAAATAGTAGAAAAAAGAGCCTCAGTGACTAAAGGTGACATTAGGTAGACATTCCACAAGTTCAATTCCTCCCTGCAAGTCTAGGCTAGATGTTGGAGTGGTTATTTTTCCTGGACTTTATTTTTAACTTTTGGAAACAAATGAACAGAGTTAGTGTACTTTGTATATTTATTTTTAGGAAACACTATTTTTTAATTTGATTTGATTTTATAACTATGCAAAAATATTTAAATAACTCTTAAAATATTTCCATATTTCTAAAGTCAGACCTTCAGAAGACATACAGCATGGATTCTTATGATGTGCCATCTACCTTATGCTGTAAGATATATTTATATCACCCTACCATCTTTTTGAAAATAGGTGGAAGGACTGGAGAGATGGCTTAGCAGTTAAGGTGCTTGTCTGAGAAGCCTAAGTGCCCATGTTCAACTCTCCAGGTCCCACGTAAGACAGACACACAGTGATGCAAGCTCACAATGTCATACATGCACACAAGGGGGCACCTGGAGTTCAATTGGAGCGGCCGGAGGCCCTGGCACACCAACACACACACACACATACACACACACACTCTCTCTCTCTCTCTCTCTCTCTCTCTCGCTCTCTGTCTCATTAAAAAAAAAAAAAAAGGCCAGTCTGTTCAGCTTGCCGAAAAAAAGAAAGAAAGAAAGAAAGAAAGAAAGAAAGAAAGAAAGAAAAAGAAAGAAAGAAAGAAAGGGAAAATAGGTAGGGGAAGTTGCACTTCTTTTTCTCCTCATTGTTTAGTTTTTTGCTTAAAAATACATTTATATTATATAATTTCCCGCCCCCATTCCATGTGATAGCTCCTTGGTATGCATTGTATGATTCAGCTAGTGTCCTTGTTCTAGATAGGTCTGTTGTTTCCAGTGTATGGTACCTTAACAGAGTATATAAAAAAACTTTTTTTTCCTAATTCTGGTAGGTCAATTATGGTTTCTTATCAGGGCAATTTTTAAATTAAAATTTTAAATTTTAAATTTAGTAGGGCATGAATTTTGTGAGATCAAACAACTTATCTGGATGAAAATCATCTGCATTTTTTATATTCTAAATTTCTGATTATTTCTTTCACTCATCTTCCTATTGGGCTGGTGGCCATTTTCTCCATTTCTAGAATTACTTCATGTATTCTGAATACCAATCTCATTCCGATGACTTGCAAAATGCAATTTAAAGCATCTCATTTGTCAGTTACTATCATTCAAATTTACCACAAAATGGTTCACTATAGCCCTTTGGATTTGTTTGTTCCTATTTAGTTTATTGTGTGTACATGTGCACAAGAGTGTGTGGGTGGTACTGAGGATTGAACCCAGGGCTTCATGCATTCTAAGCATGTACCACTGAGCTACTTCCTCAGCCCTCCTTTAACCTTTTATTTTGAGACAAGGTCTCACTAAGTTACTTAGGCTGGCTTTGAGCTTACTTTGTGGCCCAGGTAAACCTTAAACTACAGTTCTTGTCCACAGCCATACCACCCTGAATGTACCCACAATTCTCCTGCCTCAGGCTCCCAAGTAGCTACAGTCTTGAGCCATTAGCCCCAACCTGTTAGTTCTTTTTAACAAGCCATAGACTTCTGACCTGGTATAGTATCAGACATGAATTCCCTCCCACTGAGCAGGCCTCATATTCAATCAGGGAGGAGTTCATTACCCCCATAACTTATGTGCCACTATTGCTTCAGTGTGTACATCTTGCCAGCTAGTTGACTTTGTAGCGTGCAGGATCCAGTGCTTGTTCACAGTGTTGGTGATTATTATCCCACAGCAGTTCACATAGTACTTTTCAGCACTGTACAACTAGCCAGCAGAAAGATGGCTTCCATCTCAGTTCCAGCTTGATTTCTTAATGTCCTGGGACCACAGCCTGGGATGTCTTCAGCAATAAGGTCTTACCATCTAGTTCTGGTGGGTAGCAAAGTATTTTGGCAATGGCCTGCACTGTTTGGGAGGCCACATGGACTTCCCTGACCAACAACTTATTGTGGGAGCACTGTGCTATATTCAGTAAGCACTGAATAAAACTCAGTTGTGTGTATGTACCACATCTTCATTATCTGTTCATCAACTGACAGGAATCTAAGTTGATTCCATTTCCAAGCTATTGTGAATAGAGCCAAAACAAACATGGCTAAGCAAGTATCTCTATAGTAAAGAAGAGAGTCTTTAGGGTATATTCCCAGGAATGGTATAGCTGGGTCAAATGATACACCTATGTTTAGATTTTTGAGAAACTTTCCCATTGACTTCCATAGTAAGAATACAAGGATATACTCCTTCCCACCAACAGTGTATAAGAGTTCTTCCTTCCCTACATCCTTGCTAGCACTTGCCATTTTATTTTTAAATATTTTTTTTCAACATTTAATTATTTATTTGAGAGAGAGAGAGATACACAGAGTCAGGGACAGAGAGAATGAGCACACCAGGGCCTCCAGCCACTACAAACAAAATCCAGATGTCACCTTGTGCATCTGGCTGACATGGGTACTGGGGACTTGAACCTAGATCCTTAGGATTTGCAGGCAAGTACCTTAAACACTGAACCATCTCTCCAGCCCCTCATTTGGTTTTTTTGTTTTTTTGGTTGTTGTTGTTTTTTTTTTTTTTTATGATAGTAATCCTGACCTGAGTGAAATGCAAGCTCAAAGTACTTTTAATTTGCATTTCCCAGGGAGCTAAAGATGTTGAACATTTTATTAGACACTTATTGACCATTTGTATTACTTCCTTTAAGAACTTTCTGTTCACTTTCCTGCCCCAATTTTTGAGTGGACTGATAGATTTTTTTTATTGCTTATTTTTGAGATGTGTGTGTGTGCACAATTACTTGTGTGTGCATGTGTGTATTAAACCTGTCAGATGTATAGCCAACAAAGGTTTTCTCCCATTCTCTAGATAGTACATTGACTCAGTTGATGGTTTGCTCAGCTATAGCTTTCAGTTTCCCAATGATTGAGTGTTTGTCTTACTCCCTGGGCTACTCAAGTCTTATCTGGAAAGTCTTTCCTATGCTTGTGTCTTGGAATGTTCTCCCTAATTTTTCTTCCAGTCATTTCATTGTGCCAGAACTTGCATTGAAGTTCTTGATCCATTTGGAGTATATTCTTGTGCAGGGAGACATAAGAAGGTTTATATTCATTCTTCTACAAGGAGTTATCCAGTTTCTACAGCACCCTTTGGTGAAGATGCTATCTTTTCTTCAGTGTGTGTTTTTTGGCTTATCAAAGATCAGGTGGCTGTAGTTACTAGAATTTATATCTGGACCTTCGATCCCTTTGATCTATGAATCTGTTTTTCTGCCAGTACCATGCTGTTGTTGTTGCTACAGCTTTGTAATATCAGATATGGTGATACTACCAGCAATAGTCTTTTTTTTTTTTTTTTTAATAATCTAGTGTGACTTCACTTCGGTTTTTTTTTTTTAATGTTTTTATTATTTATTTATTTACTTGAGAGAGAGAGATACAGAAATAGGCAGGTAGAGAGAGAGAGAGAGAGAGAATGGGTGTGCCAGGGCCTCCAGCCACTGTAAACAAACTCCAGATGCATGCACCCCCTTGTGCATCTGGCTTACGTGGGTCCTGGAGAATTGAGCCTTGAACCGGGGTCCTTAGGCTTCATAGGCAAGCGTTTAACCACTAAGCCATCTCTCCAGCCCCCCAGAAATAGTCTTTTGCTGAAGACATTTGGCTATCTTGGACCTTTTGTGTTTGGTATTTCTGTGAAAGATGGTACTGGAATTTTGATTGGAATTGCATTAAGTCTGCATACACCTTTTGGTAGGATGGCCATCTTCACAACATGAATTCTTCCAATCCATGAGCATGGGAGATATTTCTATCTTCTCATCTTCAATGTCTTTCTTTAGTGTTTTAATGTTTTTCTATAGCGGTATTTCACTGCTTGGTTAGGGACATTCCCAGATATTTAATTTCTTTGTGACTATTCTTGAGACGGTTTTCCTGATTTCTTTCTCATTATGTTTGCCATTGGCATATAATAAGGCTACTGATCTTTGTGTGTTGACTTTATATCCTGCCACTTTGCTAAAAGTGTTTATCAACTCTGGGAGTTTTTTGATGATGCCTTTAGGAGTTCCTACATATAGAATCGTATCTTCTGTAAATAAGGCTAGTTTGATTTCTTTCTGATTTCTATGTTTTATTTCTTTCTCTTGTCTCATTGCTCTAGCCAAGACTTGGAGAGCATGGATACTCCTGCCTTGGTCTGGAACTTAGTGGGAACGCTTCAAATTTTTCCCTATTTAGTATGACATTGGCTTTAGATTTGTTGTAGTCTTTATTATGTCAAGATATGATTCCTAGTTTTTCCACATTTAAATATTTTTATTATTTATTTGAGAGAGAAACAGAGAAAGAGAGAGTATGGACATGCCAGGTCCTCATAATGCCACAAACAAACTCCAGATGTATGTGCCACTTTGTGCATCTGGCTTTACATGGGAACTGGGGAATCGAACCTGGGCTATCACGCTGTATAAAACAATTGCCTTTAACCACTGAGCCATTTCTCCAGTCCCTCTCCAGTGTTTTTATGATGAAGGAATATTGTATTATATTATATTTGGTCAAAAGTCTTTCCTGCATCTACTGTGATTTATGTCCTTAAGTTTATTTATATGATTGGTTCCCATATGTTGAACCAGCCCTGCATCTCTGAGATGAAACCTACTTCAAGGTGATTTTTTTTTTTTTTTGGTAAGTTTTGGATTCAACTTGCAAGAATTTTTTTTGAGAATTTTTATGTCTAAGTTCATCAAGAATATTTTTCTATAATGTTCTGTTCTTGTGTCTGTTTGGTTTTGGTATTAGTGTAATACTGGCTTCAAAAAAGGAGTCAAAGAATTCTTTCTTTTCTAATTTTATGCAATAAGTTGAGCATTCCTGTCTTCTACAGAGATCTGATAGAATTCAGTGAATTCATCTGAGCCTACACTTTTTGGGGCTACAGGTTTTTATTACTACTTCAATCTTGTTAGATGCTATAGTTCTCTTACTTATCTCTTCCAGGTTTAACTTTGGTCGATCTTATGTGTCAAGAAATTCATCCATTTCTTCCAGATTTTCCTATTTGATGGAATATAAGTTTTTGAAATATGTCCTTAAATTCTCTCAATTTCACTGGTATCAGTTGAAATATCATCTTTCATCTCCAACCGTGTTGAATAGGAGCTTCTCTTTTTTTTTTTTTTGTTAATTTAACTAGGGGGTTATCAATCTTGTTTATTTTTTTCAAAGGACCTGCTCTTTGTTTCATTAATTTTTGTTGACATTTCTAATTCCTTGAGCTCTGCCATAATCTTATTTCTTTCCATCTTGTACTTTGGTGTTTGTATTGTTCTTATTTTTCCAAAGCCTTCAGATGAATCAATAATTATAGATGTATTTTTGTAATATACACATTTAGAACTATAAACTTCCCCTTAGGAGTGCCTTCATTGTGTCTCATAGGTTTGGTATGGTGAGCTTTCAATTTCATTTAGTTCTAACAATTTTTTAATTTGTTTCTTGATTTCTTCTGTGACTCACCATTGTTTAATAATGTGTAATTCAATCTGCAAGAGTTTATTTTCTGTTGTTCCTCTTGTTGATTTCTAGCTTTATTACATGATGGTTGAATAGGATACAGGAGTTATGTGAATTTTCCTAATATTGTAAAAACTTGCTTTGTGTACTAAATACGATCTCTTTTAGAGAAGGTTCCACAAGCTGCTGACTACAATGCGTATTCTGCAGAGTTCAGTTGGAATGTTCTGAAGAAGTCTGTTAGGTCCATTTGACCTATGGTGTCATTTAGCTCCTCTACTTTTCCATTTTCTGTTTAGACGATCTGTGTATTGGCAATGGTAGGATATTAAATTCATCCGCTAGTATTTTGTGTTGGGAATTACATCTGACTCTTGTTGACTGGTTCCCTTAATGAATATACCTCTCATAATTTCTTTTGTTTTGAAGTCTATTTTGTCAAATACTAATATAGCCACACCTGCTTGCTTACTATTTCCATTTGTTTGAAATATCTTTTTCCATCCTTTCACCCCAAGGTGGTGTCTGTGTTTGATAGTAAGTTAGGTTTCTTGAAGATAGCAAATGAATGGATCCAGTTTTCTGATCCAGCCTGTTAACCTGTGTCTTTTGGTTTGAGAGCTGGTTGCATTGATATTCCAAGTTATTCTTGAAAAGTGTGAGTTAATCTCTGACATGTTGATGATTTTGTGGAATTTGGTGTTTTCTTGATCTTCTTTTCCATGAACAACTATTCCAGACTTACTGTTTTTCTCCTCCTGTAGCCTCTTGAGTACTCTATTTTTCTCTGCAGTGTAAAGTATTCCATCCAGTATTCTCTGTAGGGCTGGCTTAGTGCTTATATATTCATACATCCAGCTATTATCATGGAAAGTTGTTCTTTCACTTTCTATTATGAGGGACAATTTTGTTGGATATAGTAGCTTGGATTGGCAACTGTGGTCTTTCAGTATTTGAAATACTCCATTCCAAGCCCTTCTGGCTTTAAAGGTTTTCCATTGAAAGAATCTTATTATTCTGATTGTCTTACCTTTGTAGGAACAAGCTATTTCTCTCTTGCAGTGTTTCAACTATAATGTGATGTGGGAAATTTCTTTCCTGGAACTATCTATTGGGTGTTTTGTATGCCTGTTGTACCTAGATGGGCCTCTCTTTCAAAAGGTTTAGAAATTTTTCCTTTTTTTTTTTTTTTTGTTTGTTTTTGAGGCATGGTCTCACTCTAGCCCAGGCTGACCTGAAACTCACTCTGTAATCCTTGGCTGGCCTTGAATTCACAGCAATCCTCCCACCTCTGCCTCCCAAGTGCTGGGATTAAAGGTGTACACCATTACACCTGATAAAAAAAATTTTCTATAATTTTCTTGAAGATATTTCTGTGCCCTTGACCTGAAGTTCTTCTTGTATGCTCATGATTCAGACATTTCATCTTTTTAAGGTGTCTCACATTTCTCTTATGTTGTGTTCATATTTTCTTTTTTAATCTTGTCATTGATTTTGGCCTCCCAATCTATTTCCTCAGCTTTGCCCTCAAGTCCTGATATTCTGCCCTCTACCTGATCTAGTCCACTAGTGATGCTTTCTTGGGAGGCTTTTATTAGTTCAATTTCTATTTCCATTAGGTTTTACTATATTTTACTATATTCTATTTCATTTTCCTTTCTCATTGCATTCAGTCAAGTGTTCTCTCTGCTCATCCAGGTGCCTCCCGAGTTCTTTTGGTTGATTTTCTTGCATTTCATTCAGCCATCTATACATGTCTTCTTTAAATTTGTTGTATCTGTTGATCATAACTGTGTTTTGGAATTATTTATCTGGCGTTTCTCTTTGGAAGCTCCAACTATGGGACTAGGCATTCTCGGTAAGGATAACTTTCCTTCCTTGATTTCTTGTGTTATTTGTTTTGTGTTTAGAGTTTGCCTATTTGGGGATAGGATAACCCCTTAGACTTGCCAAGAATGTACCAAAAGCCGCTCCAATGGGGCCTGATCTGCCTTGATATGGGCAAGTGTCTGACCTTTCTATTTTGTTTTAAATATCCAATCCCTCTGACTTTATCCTAGGGAATGGCATGGGGAAAAATTTTCTCATTATTTCCCACAGTCCCTCAGCTAGCAAGTGAGAGTCCTGGACACTGTCTTCTGTCAATGCTCTTTCAACACATTGTTGTGCTATTCAGCTGGGTTCTCAATGACTAACTTTGGCAAAATAAATAAATACATAATAAACAAACAAATTCATTGTCCAATGTATACATATGCAGTGATAAAATAAACTATACTTCTGTTTAACCACTAATGCAACACTACATATTCAAATGTGCAATCTAACTATTGGTAACAAGCAATAAAACATGACTTGAAATGAAATGAAACTGGTTTTATTTAGAAGATACTTCAAAACCTGGAAAATAACATGTAATTTAAATGGCAAATAATTACTTTATTTTATTTTTATTTATTTATTTATTTGAAAAAGAGAGAGAGAAAGAGGAGAGAGAGAGAGAGAGAGAGAGAGAGATTGGGCATGTCAGGGCCTCCAGCCGCTGCAAATAAACTCCAGATAGATGTGCCACCTTGCGCATCTTGCCTACATAGGTCCTGGAAAGTTGAACCTGGGTCCTTTGGCATTGCAGGCAAGCACCTTAACCACTAAGCCATCTATCCAGCCCAAAAATAATGTTTTAAAAAGGCAATATTGCCCCTCTCCAAAACTCCAGGACTACTGAACAGTCTGAGGGAAGAGCTGCAACAAAGCTGAGCCTACAGGGCCAGAACCCTATGCACCCCTTGTAGCATTTTACCTTCTTTTTTCTGGAGCAAAAACATCCAACCAGAAGCAGCTTATGAAAGGGGAGGGTTTATTTCTGATTGACAGTTTAGAAGGGAAGCTTCATCATAGCAGAGAAAAGCAACCACACCCACATATCTACAGCAGAGAGAAAACAGTAAGTGGGAGCTGGCACTGAACACAAAGTAGGCTGGACTCATCAACCCCAAGGTCCACCTCCAAAAACACACCTCCTCTAGCACGCCTCCACTTCTCAAATGCTCTGCTACCTGGGGACTAAGTAGGAAGCTTAATCACAAACACTTGAGGCTATAAGGGACATTTACATTCAAACCACCACATCCCTGTGGGCAGAAAATAAGGGGGCTGAAATGTGACTCTGGGAGGCCAAGCTAGTCTTCTCCCCAGGGCTACCAATGAGGTCAGTGGGAGTCTTTAGCAAGGGTTCTCATCCTGCCCTCCCCCACACAGCCCTAAAGAACAGGAGGGCAGTCTTACCAGGAGCTAAACCATAAAGACACCTGGTCTAAACACTAGAGGAGCAATACGGTCCCCAAACCTAGTGTAACAGGCTTGAACTGAAATTGTAAGCTGCTTTCAGTTTGCCTCATGAAACAGCTTAAGGAAAGAAAGAATTTAAAACCATGCCACGAAGAAGGAAATACTGACTGGTGAGGTGTTTTCATCTAATGTACCACCATCACACTCTGACTTTTGTTACTACTGTTGCTTCTATTGTTCATTTCTGATTATCTTTTAATTACATTTTTGATTGACTTAAAAAGTAGCAGGTGGACTTAAGGCATTTTCACTGACTTATGTTTGGCTGACCCTTCCCTCTCCCTCATCTTTTCTCCCTATTCTCCATGCTTGCTTAAGCTCTTCCACCCTCAGTACTCCTCCTTCCACAATCACATATGTTCTATTACTCCCCTCATATCTCTCCCTAAAAGTCTCTCTTTTTTCTCAAAGGTTCATTGCTAGATTCTTGGCTATTCCCATATGAATATACATAAAAATTAAAAGCTAGGGAAGACAATATGAGATAGAACATACTGTGTTTGTCTTTCTGTACCTGGGTTAGTTCAACTTAATATAGTCTCTAATTCCATCCATTTCACTGCAAATTTCATATAGAGTTTAAATGGAAAATTGAGAAAAATGTTTCCATGTTAGTTCCCTAATTGCTTTCATGTAGAAACTGTTGGACCAGGGTCTAGCCATCTACTGAAAGCACTAGGCCAAAAGTCAGTGGACTTTCCTAAAGGGAGACAGAGATGAATTAAAAGCCTGACGCTGTCTGCCCAGAAGGGCTGATGTAAGTACCCTTTCTACTAATTTCCAGAAATATCTACAGTTTTTCTTTCATAGCATCTATCACTCAGACATTATGCTTTGTTTCTGTTTTATATTCATTACAGAGTAGAAAGTGAGTAACTACAAGAACTTTACCTGACTTGCCCATCTCATTTACCCTGGCACATTTTCATTGATAATTTGCTGACTTACTGAATGAACCTACATGAATGAAACAATACCTTAGAAACACTTTCTCAACCCTAAAACATTTTCTGGCGACAAGTCCAAGTCCAAGTCCAGTGTGCTCTCAGTCTTTGCCAGCCTCGATTCTGGCCACCATTCATAACACCATCCACACAAGAGCCCAACTTGCACGCTGGTGCATTACTCTTTTTTTTTTTGGTTTTTCGAGGTAGGGTCTCACTCTGGCCCAGGCTGACCTGGAATTAACTTTGTAGTCTCGGGGTGGCCTTGAACTCACGGGGATCCTCCTACCTCTGCCTCCCGAATGCTGGGATTAAAGGCGTGCGCCACCACGCCCGGCTGCGTTACTCTTAAAGTGGCTCTTGAGGAGCACCAGTCCAGTCAAGAGCACATGAGTAGCATAAAGTGTCATGTGCTGTATGTAAGTGCATGTTCCATAAAGCCAAGGACATGGCTAACAGAACAAAGCTTGTATACACCGTTAGAAATATGTCCTCTGCTGCTGTGCCAGATGTAGTAGCTTCCTCTCACCTTTCTCACACCATGTCCCCAGTAGTGTTCAATATCCATCTGTATTCAGGACTAGGACTTCATAGAGGTGGGCAGGTTGAGAACTACCAAACCCTGGGGCCAAAACTCACTCAGCAGGTGTCATAGATTTCTGTGCCCATAAAGATCATTTAAAGACAGACACAAGTGGTGACTTATTCTAACAAAATCAACAATGAGAGGAAGTGAAGAATTTGAGGAAAAGGTAGCTGGAGGAGACTCGACCAGGACAGTCCTCACATGGAGAGAAGAGACATGTCCATTCTTTGAGATCAGATCTGTCTGCCTTTCATATGTCTACATGGTCCTTAAAATGGGAAACTCACTTCTTCCTCCTAACTTCAAAGACACATCGTTACTTTTCTCTGTCTTCCCTAACCATCTGAAGATGGAGACAAAATGATAACAGCAATGGTGTTTTTAAAAAAGCTTTGGCTAAAAAAAGGGTTACTTGCATCAAACTCTTCCTAAATTAATAATGCTTATCCCATTTAACCTGTGCTGACTTGACTCTCCATGGGAGAATCTGTTCTTCGTTTTCAGAAGGTAGTGAGACTGGAGGAGATCAACTACCCTCACACTTCAGCCAAGCCATAGTTGAAACCACAGAGGAATTGGGGAGACAAGCAATAGTGCTACTTCCATGATGAGCCTGACAATCAGCACCAAGGTGAAGGAGACAGACTCTGAGGATACTCAACACTTGCCAAAGCAGAGACCCAGAGGCTCCTAAGAGCTTATCACGGAAGTAGACTTACAATGCACCACAGCTAAGGGAATTTTGCAGAAAGATTGTAACAGCCACAGGTTGAGACATCACGCCCAGAGGCAATGCCTCAAAAAAACTGACTGCTGCTCCCATAACGCATAACCCACAATCCCATGGGAAATACCTGCAATCTCACTCAGTAGGGTCCGCAGCAGAATGGGGCAGGGAGGAGGGAAAATGGGGTACCAACACATGATGTATCACTACAAAACATGTTGTTTCATAAATAAATTTTAAAATTCAAAAATAAATATTAAAAAATAAAATAAATAAATAATAAAATATTTTTTTAATCCTACCATCCTTTCTTTCTTCATTGATTTGGAGATAGAGTACTGGAGGTTTGGAAATTGAAGATGCCAGTGGTCATTTGTATTAATTGCTGTGACCAAATATTCACCAAGAAGCAAATGAAAATAGAAAGGGTGTATTTTGACTTATAGTTCCATAGGACAGCCTATCATGGTGGGGAAGGCATGGCAGCAGAAGCCGGGGTCAGAAGGTTACAATGAGTCCACATACTAAGCTTACTTTCTCCTTATCATTCAGTTCAGGACCCTAGCCCTGTCTTCCCCAGTTAAGGTGAGGCTTATCAATTCAATTACCCTAAACTAGAAAATACATCACAGACATGACTAAAGATTTGTCTCCAAGGTGATTCTAGATCAATCAAATTGACAATGGCAATAACCACCATGCCATTTCACCAGAATATGGAGAAGGTCTCTCTATAATGGGAAAGAACCAAGATTACCAAACAGATGGAGAGTCCACGACCAGAGACTGACAGATCAGCCAGTGATGAAGCCAGGTCCGACTCTCTGTGGAGTCCAAGGACCACTCCAGCCTTGCCCCACTGCTATGAATTAAGCCATTCTTTATGTTGTTGTTAATTCAGTTACAGTTTCTATGATTCCAATCAAAAGACTCTGATTATTTAATAACCACAAAAATAGTTATTATAAGGATTAAATTAGAAATAAAATGAAAGCTACAATTATCCACAAAAATTACTAATTCAGGAAATTCATAATTTACCCATTAGTTGGCATTCAGTATACAATCTGTTTCCTAGAATTGTACAAGCCCAGATATATGATAAGTACTGTGTAAGTATTACACAGTGATAATTTTTAAGCTTCTATATGACCAAAATCACTGCCTCATCATGCCTAGTGCAGTGTCTTGTTTTGTTTTGTTTTTCACACAGTTCTCAAGTTGACATAAAAAAAAAAAAAACCCTTTAGTTTCTGCTTATTGGGGCTGTGTGGTAGTTTGAATATATGGCCCCAATAT
The DNA here is from genome assembly GCA_036365145.1 of Orientallactaga sibirica. NCBI lineage: Eukaryota > Metazoa > Chordata > Mammalia > Rodentia > Dipodidae > Orientallactaga > Orientallactaga sibirica. The sequence continues at coordinate 53,122,847 of JAEOAD010000005.1, forward strand.
ATTCAGTGTTTTATTAGTTATAGTTTGCATCTGCAATCACCTTGCTAGAGGCAATGTCACTGGAGGCCGGTCTTAAGGTGTGGTGGTGGTTTGAGATTCCATTGTAAAGATATGCAAAGTGTGCCCAGTAGGAGTTCCTGAAGTGTGCTGTGGCTTTGGACTGTAGTTTTGCTCTGTGTGCTGTACACCTGGTTGGTTTTTCTCTCTCTGCTTGGCCCTGGTGAAGGCAGGCTGCTTCTCCTGCCATCATGGAACTTCCCCTGGATCTGTAAGCTTCAATAAATAATATCCCTTCCTCCATAACTGTGCCTGGTCTGGAAGTTCATCTCAGCGAACCTGAAGCTGTCTGCTACAGGCTGGGAAACTTGTTTTTAATAATAAGCTTTATGGGCTATGTAGTACTCATTCACTATTTCTAATAGTCACAATTCCTTTTAGTCAAAAAGATGGGCAAAAGAGAAAGCATATGACTCAAAAGAAGTCTGCTAGCCATGTTGTCATGCTTCAATTATGAAGGTTAAAAACAATGAGACAAGGAGGAAATGGGCAAGAGTGCAGCTTTTGATGAACCTGACACCAGAACAAGGCTGAAGGAGATAAACAGAGAGCACATCCAACTCCTACTAAGCCAGATATTCAGAGATACAGAGGTTCCCAAGACCTTATCACTGAAGTAGAACTAAAGTGAACCCAACGTGGCTCAGGGAAAATCGCGGAAGAGGGGGCAGAAAGAATGTTAGAGCCACAAGTTGGGTCATTATGCACAGAGACTTTGCTTGACCCCCATAACTGTTGGCTACCCCCATAATGCACGACCCACATTCCCCAATGAGGAGGGTCCCTTCAGAGGGGGGAGGTCAGGGAGGAGGCTACTAGAGGCACCAAATGAATGTAAAATTAAAATTAAAAAAATGAGACAAGAAAGTTTATTAAAAAAGATGGAGCCCAATCCAACAGCTGTGGTGATAGGACCATCCATCAGTGATGATACCCTGCCCTAGATTATTGTGCTTCCTGCCAGTTCCTAAGTCTGGTCCCCTAGCCATCCACTGAGTATGTACACCATGGATCTGCTGTCAAGAAATTCTTTTGGACTATAAATGGTCAAATTTAATGTGCCTTGTTTCACCCAAAGATTCTACATGATTCACAAAGCATCATCATTAGGTTTTGATTCAGCTTTCCATAACAAATAATTTAAGTTTTTCCAACAATGGCAAGCCTTCTGCACTTTAGTGATGGCAATAATAGTGGTATTTATATGAGAAATGTTGGCACATTTGTAGACTTCACATACATAAGTTTGATGAATGGGTGTCCCAACCCCTGAGGTTGCTGACATGCAGAAGCACTTACTCCAGAGTGCTTTCCTCATCTTCCTTCACATGTTCCACTCACAAAGAATCCAAAAATCACTGTATTTCTCCCTCCGTGTTGGGGAAATCCTCTACAAGAACTTGCTCTTTGACATCCCAAAGATCCTGGGCCTCTGTGTGCTCTTTAGACAAACAACTCAATGCTGCCCCAGAAGGTGATAGGAAACATCTTTACCCATTCCCACCATCCCTCAGATCTTCAACAATCACCTCAAGCACTGTGGATTGCAAGGGGATGGGGCCAATACCACACCCTAGAAGCCTGAGGAAAAAGGACAGCTAACCCCCAAGGACATGTCTTTCCTGGAATTAAAAGACATTGTTGGGCCTGGAGAGGTGGCTTAGTGGTTAAGCACTTGCCTGTGAAGCCTAAGAACCCCGGTTGGAGGCTTGATTCCCCAGGACCCACGTAAGCCAGAAGCACAAGGTGGCACATGCATCTGGAGTTCGGGTGCAGTGGCTAGAGGCCCTGGTGCACCCATTCTCTCTATATATATCTATCTGCCTCTTTCTCTCTCTCTGTCTGTCTGTCTGTCAAATAACTAAATAAATAAACAAACAAACAAACAACAAAAGACATTGTTCTCTACCTGTGTGATACATGCACTGCACTCCTGGCCATTTTCTGAAATCTCCATTACACACTTGAGGAAACTGAGGCCATCTTACTCAAATAATGCTCATGAGAACCACAGTCAGTAGAACGTGGTGGAGGTGGAACTCTCATCATGAGTCCAACATTCTTTCTCTGAACCAATGCAGCCCTTTCTCTTGGGTATGAGAACTGCCTATATTGACTACTCAGCCTGAGAAAAACCAGGGACCACACACAAAAATCACCTGTGCCCTCAATGCTAATGTGCCATGATCCTCCCAGATAATCACCAAGTTACCAGGCAACCAGCTGTAAAATGAATAGCACAGTGAGATAATTGAGAGAATTAATTGATCCATTTTATTTTCAGAATTTTGTCTGACTGCTCTCTGACATTAACATCCTTTCAGTATTGAAATACATACATTTATTTTTGTGAAATCATAACATTTTCATGAAACATTTGTCTTTTATTTCAATAGCATGAAAGCTTATGATTTACAGACTATTTTGCATAAATATTTTATTGGCTATTTTTATGATGTTATATGGAAAGAATAGTTTGAGTTTCTTGCAAATCATACCTTGATGCTGCTGTATTTCTTTTCTTTATTTTACTTGATTTTATTTTTATTTTTGTTTGTTTGTTTTTCAAGGTAGGTTCTTGGTAGCCAGGCTGACTGCTGACCTGGAATTCACTATGTACTCTCAGGGTGGTCTCAAACTCATGGCAATCCTCCTACCTCTGTCTCCCAAGTGCTGGGATTAAAGGAGCATGCCACCACACATGGCTTTGTATATATTTCTTCAAAGCTATTGATACAATAAATATTGTAGTTGTCACACCCCCTCCATGCAGAAACTATAGAAATTTTTAGGATTATATTGATCAATCCACTTGTTAATATCCATTCTAAAAGGATCTTGGGTGTAAGGAGATGGCTCAGTGGTTGAAGATGCTTGCTTGCAAAGCCTGTCAGCCCAGGTTCAATTCCCCAGCCACCCACATAAAACCAGACAGGCATTTGAGACTCTGGTGCACCAATACACACACATAAATAAATTTAAAAAAATAGACTAGACATTCAAAAGAACAAATGCCCGGGTCTTACAGGCCTCCCCATTTAATTCTGAGTATAGATTACTGACCTGAGGTAGGACAATCCCAGCTAGCAGCAATCAGATCAAAAGACTTGAGCTTTTCCTAACTATAAACAAAATGCTATGGGTATCTTCTGGACATTGTGCCAATGCCACCTTCATTTTACAAGATCTACAAAATTAAATTCAAGCCAGTTCAGACATCATCCCTTTTGGTGAACAACTTTGAAATTAAACTCTGCATAATCATAGTAGTGATCCTATTCATCTGCAGGCTTTGTCTACTTAACTGCTGTCTTAATTTTATCTCCTTTTATTTATAGTCATCCCGCCCTCAGATGATCCTGCTACAATTTAATCTCATCTATGTGGGTCCCCTTGATCCACCTCCAAGGCCTGAAAGTCACTGAGTAGAGACCCTAAGTCCTCCTATGTCCCATTTCATCTGGAATCATCTCCTAAGTGATTTGGGGGTCTCAACTCTTGAGGAAGGAATTTGAAGTAGACAAGCATTAGCAGGCTTGGAGGTCACTGAGGATGGACACTAACTTCATGATTAGCTTTGGACCCCACATCACCTTTCCCTCCCTGGTAAAGGGCTTTATTAAGATTATGGTCCCCACCCTTAAGAGTGGGCTAAGGAGATGACTTGGCAGGTAAGAGTGCTTGTTGCATAAGCATGAAGGTCGGAGGCCAGATTTTCTCGGAATTCAATTCTCTACCACCCACACAAACAGCTGGGCATGGCCATGCAGACCTGTAATCACAGTCCTGTGGGGAGCAGAGATCACAAAATCTCTGGGGCTCACTGGTCAGCCAGTCTGACCAAAAATGGCAGCTCAGTGAACAATTCCATCTTCCATCTCAAGGAAACAAGCGAAAGACACCAATGTTTTCCTCTTGCCTCTGTACATTTGCACATGGGCTCACACATCTGCATATACACACAAACACACACCATCACCACCACCACCACCATATACCCCCCCACACACACACCATATCACACCACATACTACACACATACACACACACCACACAAACACAAAAGTTCATCTTACTGAGCTTATCAATGATCACCTGACCAAGATACTACTCCTCACCTAAAGATGTGCTAAGAAGGTGGAAAGAATAGTCATCCCTTTAATGAGATACTGAACTGTAATGAGATACCTGCAGAAACCCCTTCATTGGGGAAGCCGCTTGCTAATCTTAAGCCAGCCCACTTTTCTGAGTTCCAACACAAAAAGCATATTTCTATTCTCCCTTTGTATCTCTTCTTTGGATCCTGACCCAAATCCTAAGCATGCTTTTCCACGTTGGGTTTTCTCACTGTTTCTCTGAAGGCACCTTTCCTTCCACCCCATGCAGCTACTTTGAGACCTCTATTACTTAAACATGCCTATTTTCTGGATCTTAACTCTTTTGAGTTAAAACTCATGACTTTCTCTCTTCCTATTATCTATTTTCCTTGTTCCAGAAGCTGCCAAGATTTACAGCTTGCTCACCCTGTTGTTTTTCTCACAAGCACTAATAAAATTGTCCTTCAGCTTTTAAAAGGCTTAAGGAAAAAAAAAAAAAAAAAAGTCCAGCTTTCCTGGAACATGGGGGCACAGACAATAGCTATTGATTCTGGCAATGTCATCTGGTATGGGCAGTGCATGTAGACACCAACACTGGGCAGAAAGGTCATGTGGGTGGGGAGAGTATAAGTCCACCACAACACGAAGAGACACAACTCATCCCAAATGAAGAGATTTCTTCTTCATTCTGTACCAGCATTCAGTACCAGTGGTGAGAACATTCTACTTGCTCAGCTCTCCAGGTGTCAATGACCTGTGCAGCAATGATGACCCGGCACCAGCCAGTCTTATGGTTGAGTCTGAAGGCAACCTAGATGACACAGAGGAGGTGGGCACCACATCCAAGGATGGTTTTTACAAAGCAGGTGCCAGCAGCCCACCTAGGCCAGGTCCACCTTCTCAAGCTCCTCAGTATTTAAGCAGTCTTTCTCTAGCCTCAGGCACTGAATCATCTCCTCAAAGACTCAGGGCCATTCCTGGATCAAAAGTTGCTACTTTTGTCAAGCATCTCTCCTTTTGTCTAGTTCTTGCTGGATGGCCATGTTCTGGGAAAATTCTTCCTCCTCCTCCTTTCCCTTGTTCTACTGTTCATAGTCTTTGGTATATCTTCTTAACAATTCTTCCTTGAGTCCTTCTACTCTGGGAAACACAATTTGCCTTAATTTCTTGGCTACTTTTCTCTTGAGGAATGATAACTGACTTATAATCCTGTTGTATGTGGAGTTTCTCTTTATATTTGTCATACAGGACAAAGGCTTGTTCAATATTCCCTTGCTGACAGTAAATGGATGCCATCCACATGATCTCAGCTCCAGAGCAGAAGTACAGATATGATGGAGGAGTGTTATTCAATTCTACTTTCCCAAGTTGTGAAAGAATCCCAGCTTGGTCATTAGATGGGAGGCTGACGTCTTCATAATTTGCAATATTGGGGTTAATCTGTGGTTTGGAGCTCTACCTATAGTTTGTTTAAAGAAGGGTATGCTCTGACATGATGCAAGAAGAATCTCAGATGAAAACACAACAAGGGTTTTCCTGGGTCACTGAAGCCAAAAGACACATGTGTTCAGTATAAAAGACATTAGACATTACAGACAGCCTCATAGGAACCCCAAGATTCTTCCAGCTGTTGATAGAATGCAAGAAGAATGATGTCACAAAGCATGCAGTAAGAAAAGGCTTGGGACTCTGACCTTCCTCATAGTCTAATGATAATGCATTATACATATTAGACGAACCATTATTACCCTTGAAGAGAAAGAAAGGTGACATCCAAGTTGCACAAATACAGTTGCTCTGAAAACATTTCCATTGATCTGATTTGTGAACTGAAGGCTGCTTCCAGGACAGAAGGCAGGATTAAACAGCTCTTTTTGGAGGTAGATGCATGGCATATTTTCAGTGCTAAATCTGTCACCTCTTCTGGCTTCTAACTAAGAAATATTAACTTTCCTTTTCCCCATTTGTATCTCTTCCTTGGATATCAAGCAATACCCTTACCCTGAATCACTAGGCTTCCTCAATATTTTGTCTGAAGATCCTCCACCCCTGCCCACACAGCTGCCTGCCAACCTCCATTGCTAAAAATGCCTGATTTCTGGACCCTAAATCAAAAGGCCTGGTTTTCTCTCTTCTTTTTACCCATCTTCTTCTTTCTAGTAGTGGCTGAGACTTACATCTTGCTTGCCCTGTTGTTTTCTCTCAAACTCTAATAAAATGGCCCTCAAGCTTGCTTCTGAGTGTGCTTTTAAATTCTCTTAGCAACAAGACTAAGAACTTATAAAGCGAACCCAAACTCCCTGGTAGCATATATCTTGCTCAGTTCATTATTCAACACACAAAAGAACCCTCTACATTGCATCACAGGATACCTGAAAGCTCCCATGTTCTGTGCTCAGCAAGTTTCTCCCCCATCCTATTCTTCTATTTCTTTTACAGCATGTCTTTGAGAGTTACCTATTACTGTTGAATGCATCAGTAGATCATTTCTTGTATGAATGCAACACAATTCATGTATTTTTCCTACTAATATCCATTTGGGATGCTTCCAATATAAATTGGGGTGTGTGTGTGTGTGTGTGTGTGTGTGTGTGTTTCCATTTCTCCTAGAAGGGAAATTGCAAGATGAAAGGTAGATGTATGCTTGACTTTTATCTGAAAGTCCCAAGCCTTCTTCCAAACTAGACTTGTTTACCTTTGTTCTGCCTAAGTGACCTAACTGAATGTCTACCCTTTGTCTTTGGGGACAGGTTGCCTGCATGCCAGAAGTTCCACTTCAGGCAGGCTAGCCAAAAACATATATATGTTGTTTATAATAGTAAATAAATAAAATTTTTTTAAAAATCAGTCAGCTCTAAATCAAAGCAAGAATGACCACAAAATAACCTCTAAACTTCTTACAATCTCTAATTGCTGTACTATGACACACCTTCCAACGGTTAAGCACCAGAACATAACAGGGGTGGTGGCTGCATTCCAGGACTCTCCAGCTATTCCAGAAGAGTTGTTTTTTCTTCTTCTTTTTCAGTGTTTTAAGTTTTGTTTTAGGTTTTAAGTTTTCATTGTACAAGTCTTTCAATTCCTTAGGTAGGCTAATTCATCAGTATTTTTTAATGAACTTTGTGAATGGGACTTAAAAATCCACTAGAAAACTCTTAGACCTAATAAACACTTTGAGCAAAGTAGTAGAATACAAAATCAACATACACAAATTGGTAGCTTTCCTACATATTAATAACATGGTGGGAAAGAAACAAAAAAAAAACAGTTAAAAACAGTGATCTCGGGCTGGAAGGATGGCTTAGCAGTTAAGGCACTGGCCTGCAAAGCCAAAGGAACCAGGTTCGATTCCCCAGAACCCACGTAAGCCAGATGCACAAGGGGGCACATGCATCTGGAGTTCATTTGCAGTGGCTGGAGGCCCTAGCGCGCCCATTCTCCCTGCCTCTCTCCCTCTCCTTCTCCCTCTCCCTACCTATTTCTGTATCTCTCTCTCAAATAAATAAATAAAAATAAAATATTCTTTAAAAAAAAAACAGTGATCTCTTTCATTTCAATGCATATTGGAGTATCAACAAACAATGATAGCATGGTATACGCTGATTAGATGTGTAACAGATACAGGCTGGGTAAGAATAGAGATTAGTCAAACCCAACATGGCACAGGAAAATTCACGGAAGAGGGGACGGAAAGATTGTTAGAGCCATAAGCTGGGTCATTATGCACAGAGACATTGCCTCTTCCACATAACTGATGGCTACCCCCTCAATGCACAACCCACATTCCCCATTGAGGAGGGTCCCTTCAGAGGGGGTTGGACAGGGAGGAAGCTATCAATGGCAATAACATGAATGTATTCACATTATGTGCATAACTAATTTAAAAAAAAAGAATAGGGGTTAGTAACAAGACAGGCTTCCCATTCCCACCACTGCTCTTCAACATAGTATTAGAAGTCCTAGCCCAAGCAATAAGACAGGAGAAAGATATGAAAGGGATATAAACTGGAAAGGAAGAAGTCAATCTAGCCCTATTTGTAAATGGCATGATCCTATATATAAGTGAGCCAAGACTCTACCAAAAAACTTCTAAAAGTGATAAATTCCTTCAGCAAAGTGGCAGGACACAAAAAAATCCTAGATGCAAAAGACAAATACACAGAAAAAGAAGTCAGCAAGGCTGTCCCATTTTCAATAGCCACCAAAAAGCACTCAAGAAAGAAATCAAGGAGGACATGAGAAGATGGAAGGACCTCCTGTCTGGATAGGTAGAAGTAATATTGTGAAAATGGCAATTCTATGAAAAGCATGATACAGATTCATTGCAATACCAATAAACATTCCAGCATCATTCTTCACAGAAAAAAAAAATTCATATGGGATGACAGAAGGCCCAGGATATCAAAAAATATCCTCAGCAAAAGAAACACCTCTGAAGGTATCATCCTACCCAATCTAAAGCTATATTACAAACCCACAAGTAACAAAAACAGCATGGTACTGGCATAAAAACAGAAACATAGACCAATGGAACAGAATTGAAAACCTGGACCATAAGTCAAGTATCGACAGCTACTTGATCTTTGACAAAGGTACCAATAAAGTAGACTGGAGAAAAGATAGCATCTTCAACAAAGAGTGCTGGACAAATTCGATAACCACATGTAGAAAAATGAAACTAGACTCACTCATCTTACCATATACAAAAATTAACTCCAAATGGATTAAATACCTCAATATAAGAGCTGAAATTCTTCAAGTACTGGAAGAAAAAATAGGAGGAACTCTCCAAGATATATGAAAGGGGAAGAACTTCTTGAACAATACCCAACTAGCCCAGGAAATTAAACAATTTCTCAACCAACAGGATCTCATGAAGCTAAAAACCTTTTGCACAGACAAATATACTATAAGCAGAGCCAATAGATTACCCACAGAATGGGAGAAAATTTTCACCAGCTATACCACTGAGAGAGGCCTAATATCTAGATCTACAAAGAATTCAAAAAAATAAACAATAAAAAATCAAACAACCCACTCAAAAAATGGAGTAGGGAACTGAATAGAGAGTTCTCAGAGGAAGAAATACAAATGGCTAACACACACATAAGAAAATGTTCACATCCCTAACCATCAAGGAAATGTAAATTAAACAACTACAAGATTACACCTTACTCCAGATTATTAAGTTTTAGAAGTTATAGTTAAGTAAAAAGAGGAAATGGGGTAGGAATAGGAGGGAAGGTAGATGGATGTAGTACAGGGAACACAATAACAGAAGCAGATACAGCCATCTACAACTTAACCAAGGTAAAGTAAGCCCACCCAAGATAGTTCTGCAAGAGAGAAGATTAAAACAGGAAAAGATGAGACCTGGTGATGGAAAGATCTGGTGACACAGAGCACATGGTGGGAAGGAGTCCAAGACTGGGGTGACAGGTCCAAGAGTAGATGGGCAATTAGAAGTGTGGCTCACAGGCGCCACTGGAGCAGAAGAAGCTGCTGAGATGGCAGTGGTGCAGCTTTGACCTTCTCTCAGGAAGCTCAGAGCAAGGCACATGGGACCACACGCCAAATCAGGAACAGTAGGACTCTGATGCTTGAGACAAAATCCAGCAAACTGACCAATAAGCCAGCTGCTTTCATGATCTATACATGGTAAGGATTCTCCACAGCCTCACATATTCTTCATTAGCATATTTGAAATGTAATGGGCCAAAAGAAGTAACATTTTAGTTTGTTTGCTTTGATTTACATTTATACAATCAGAGAAAGTATTTGTGGAAATATTTATTTGTTAACTACATTTGGCTCCTTGTGACTATCCATTACTTTTTTATTTTTTAATTTTCATTTATTTATTTATTTTTGCTTCACTCAGACCCAAAGTATCAACACTCAGTAAATGAACTCTGTTGACAAAAAATATCACTATCATTGTAGTATTTTTATTTATTTTTAATTATTTGAGACAGAAAGAGGCAGAGAGAGAAAGGGAGAATAAGAGAGAGGGAAGGAGAGGGAGAGAGAATGGGTACACCAAGGCCTCCAGCCACTATAAACAAACTCCAGATGCATGTGCCACTTTGTGCATCTGGCTTATGTGGTTCTGAGAAATTCAACCTGGGTCCTTAGGCTTCACGTGCAAACTCAACAGCTAAGCCATTCTCTAGCCCCTGTCCATTATTACTTTTTTTTCCTCTCTCATTATGTCTTATTCAGCCAGTTGGAACCCCCATGGCTTCTGAAATTAATACTGGTTCAAAACAGAAACAAACTTACCTTCTGGGCTCCTTGTTTTAAGAATGCACTGGCAAAAGTTTCCAAAATGCAGTTGAGAAATCCAGCTCCTGTAATGGAAATCTTGCCTCTTTGAATAAACTCTGTCCTAAAAGAAAGAAGAAAGAAAGAAAGAAGAAAGAAAGAAAGAAAGAAAGAAAGAAAGAAAGAAAGAAAAAAGAAAGAGGGAAGGAGGGAGGGAGGAAGGGGGGAAGGAAGGGAGGAAGGAAGGAGGGAAGGAAGGAAGGAGAGACAGAGAGAGAAAGAAGAATGAAAGAAAGAAAGAAAGAAAGAAAGAAAGAGGAAAGAAAGAGGGAAAGAAAGAGGAAAAAGAAAAAAGTTCATTTCATCTTTGATGTCACTCTGCATTTATATATAAAAATCAGACATTTCTAATAACATTACCATCCATAATAATTGAGTAATTGCCTGCTGCAAACAAAAAAATTTTTATTTAAAGGTGGAGTATAGTTATATACTATAAACAACAGTCATTCAAATTAAAGACTATTCATTTCATGATGAAAAATGTCTCTTAAAAATTCAATCTGCTGGGTGTAGTGGCACACTCTTTTAATCCCAGCACTCGGGAGGCAGAGGAGGAGGATGGCCATGAGTTTGAGGCCACTCTGATACTACATAGTGAGTTCCAGGTCAGCCTGGACTAGAGTGAAACTCTACCTCGAAACCACCCCCAAAAACTTGAATCTGATGGGGCTGGAGTGATGACTTAGCAGTTAAAGCACTTGCCTGGGAAGCCTAAGGACCCAGGTTCAATCTTCCACTATCCATGTAAGCCAGATGCACAAGGTGGCACATGCGTCTGGAGTTCATTTGCAGTGGCTAGAGGCCCTGGCAGTTCCCTCTTTATCTGCCTTTCTTTCTCTTTCTTTCTCAAATAAATAAACAAAAAAAGAAAGAAATTGTCTGAAACCAAAAAAAAAAAAAATTGAATCTGATGGCAGTGACCCCTGGGGAAAATCAAAACTCATCAAAGTGCTGAGAAGAGACAACAGAGTGTTCAGCACTAAGTGAGACATGTCTATCACATCCTCCAAGACTCAGGGACCTTTGCAGAAGAGGTGGCAGAAACATTGTAAAATCCAAAGGAAGGGAAGGACTGCTTTGCAATACTGTCTTTCAGATGCAAAGTGGCCATGGTATTCATGACTTCACAGTGGCCAACACTACCTACACAAGACCTGCATCATAGGAGGGAGAAAAGTAATAATAATAATAATGGAGGGAGTAGGCCGGGGCGCACGTGTTTAATCCCAGCACTTGGGAGGCAGAGGTAGGAGGATCGCCATGAGTTCAAGGCCACCCTGAGACTACATAGTGAATTCCAGGTCAGCCTGAGCTAGAGTGAGACCCTACCTCAAAAAAACCAAAAAAAAAAAAAAAAAGAAGAAGAAGAAGAAGAAGGGAGTATTGGTTGAGGAAAAAAAAAAGGACTCAATGGTGAAGGATGAAGAATGGGGATAGAAAAGGATGGTGGTGGGAGGTGATTATGATCATGGTGTATTTTATATATGTATGTACATTGTCAATAAAACATTTTAAAAACTTGAATCTGGGCTGGAAAGATGGCTTAGTGGTTAAGGCACTTGGCCGCGAAGCCTAAGGACTCATGTTCAATGCCCCAGATCCCACATAAGCCAGGCGCACAAGGTGACACATGCACAAGGTTGTACATGCATCTGGAGTTCAATTACAGTGGCTGGAGGCCCTCACATGCCAATTCTCTCCCTCCCTCCCTCCCTCCCTCCCTCCCTCCCTCCTCTCTCTCATTAAAAAAAAAAAAAAAAAAAAAAAAAAAAAAAAAAAAAAGGCCATTCTGTTGGGTTTGGACTTGCCTCAAAAAAACTAAATAAATAAAACTTGAATCAGACAATTTTCAGCCGTATGACCTTACTCTATAATCAAACTTTCTCACATGCAAAATGGGATCATAGTACCTTCCTTTTCAACTGTTGTGACAAAAGGATTTATACCTATAACAGAAACATTGAGAGTAACTGGTAGATAGTAAGCATTTACTAAATGCCAGCCAGTGCTACCCAAGAGAGACAGGCAGTCAGAAACAGAGGCTGCAAAGTAGAAGTCTAAATGATATCTTTTGAATCCTTGCAGGGGACAGGGCAGGCTTTATGCCACCTCTTGATTTTCCTTTTCCTACACTATACTGGTAGCCAGAGAGCACAGTCGCAGATCTGTTTTCCAGGAACTCACTGTCCAATAAGAAACACAAAGAGGTGGGCCAAAGTCGGCCAATGGCAGCAAAGCATTCCACCACAGGAAAGCCATAGCACCCAGACAGGAAGTCGTGAAGTAGCAGAGAATATCAGAAGAGCCACAGGCTCTCTGAAAATGCAAGGTGCACAACACAGACTTGATAAATTCTTCTGGTAACACTCTCAGGAATAACATGATCAAAAAAGGTAAATGGGGAAGCTAAGGCTGCAAAGATAAGTGCATAGCAGATGGAAACCAGCCTCGGGCTTTGGGATTAAACTTTATCCTAAAGGAAACAGAGATTTCTGTGGACACAAAGTAACAGACCCAGATAAACAGTTACTTGTACAGCAGTGACTAAAAGGTTTGTCACTCCTTAATCTCCCATATCCCATCTGCACCACACTGCTTACACTTCGTGAGCTCAATTAAGTGAACAGTTAAAACTGCATTAAAAAATACTCAATGCTGAGCCAGGCATGGTGGCACACACCTTTAATCCCAGAACTCAGGAGGCAGAGGTAGGAGGATTGCCGAGAGTTCGAGGCCACCCTGAGACTACATAGTGAATTCCAGGTCAGCCTGGACCAGAGTGAAACCCTACCTCGAAAAACCAAAAAAAAAAAAAAAACTCAATGCTGGGCTGGAAAGATTGCTCAGTGGTTAAAACTGCTTGCTTGCAAAATTTGGGTTCAATTCCCAAGCCACCCATGTAAGGCAGATGCACAAAGGGGCCAAGAGTCTGGCATTGATTTGCAGTGGCATGCCCATATACACACATAAGTAAATATTTAAAAAGTAGTCAATGCAGAAAATATTTTCCCTACTTTCTTACATCTCTATGGACATGAAATGGGAAGCAAGTCTCTTCTGTATATTTGCATGTATATAGATACATGTACATATGAACACACACAAATGATTGCCAGAGACATTCCAGATCCAACAAGCTGTGACTTTAGTAAAAATAGCTTTTAATACCTTTTGTTGTTCGGTGCTGGAGATTCAGGGCTTCATGTAAGCTAGGTAAATGTTTCACTACTGAGCAACATCTCTAGCCCATTTAGACCTTTTCACAGCAGCACCTTTACATTTAGGTTGTGCACACAGTAAAAAGGAAGCCTTCAGAATTCTCCCATACCCGCCTTCCCACCTTCCTCTTCCTGCTTTTTGGTAGAATCAATCAATCTCTCTCCACCCCTCCCCCCCCATCCCCATTGCCTGACTCTTCCCGCACTTAGGCAAACACACATTCTTATCCAACCCAATCTGACACATATGCCTCCACCTTAGCAGCTTCTTAAACTTAAGCCTATTTAAAATGATTTGCTCATGTAAAACTATATCCCAGTGACACTAATCTCTTCTGTCTTTATTCTGGATTAGTCAGAGTAGAGTTTTACGGTGATTTTAATATTTAAAAATGAAAAGTTGAGCAGTCCCACACTCTTGGGAGAGATGAACTCTTCAATCCTCCAGGCAAGCATAGGTGAGGGATTAATAAAAATCTCTCTTAGATCATATTCTAACCAATATTTCTTCCTGCCACTGTTAGGAGAAGTGAGTTCTCAGAAAAGTACGCTCAGGGTTTGTCCACATATCAGAGTAACAAGGCAGTAAAGTGAGGTCATGCCCTTGCCATCACAAGATGAGAGTTTACCCTGTTATATTTTAAGACTGTCAAAGAAGAAAATGTTGCATTCTCCCACAATAACTCACTAACAAAGCACAGCAGACATTTTCTTCTTACAGCACATAGCTAGCCCAAATCCCTCTTATCTGGATCAGTCTCCATTTAACTATTTCTGCAAAGCCCAGCTGGTTATGCAGCAAGCTTCAGTTTCAGATGGTGTTTTTTTTTAAGACAGAAAAGATGAAGGTATATAATGACAAACAGATGATGGATAGATGGACAGATGGATGAAATGATCTGAAATGTTAACAAACAGAATCTGTAGGCATTAGAACTACAGATGCTATTTATTTACTGTGTTCTTTGGTTTACAAATCTTATATAGAATATATACTACTTGGGCAATCACTCAATATTATAGTAGGGTCCTATCTTATATAAATAAAACATACTTTTAAAAAATAGGTTCTATGCTACCAAGAGCAATTTTCAGCAAAAGTGTCTGCTAACTTTGGACTTGTCTTTTATTTACACACTTTTAAATTACTACTTGGTTTTTCTTTCCCTGCACTATGAAATCTCAGTTCATTATGCCTTGTCCTGAGACTCTCCCCCTACACTACACTTGGAAGTGTATGGCATTTCACTCAAGAAGCATACATGAGGCTAATTCGGGTCTTCCTACCCCTGTCTTTCATCTCTGTTAAGTCTAAAGAGACAAATTCATCACTTTTATGATTTTATATAATCCAGGTCATACATGCTCCTCAAAAAAACTTCACAGTAACAGTGTTTGTCACATACTAGACAATGCATCTTCAGAGAATGTTACACTTTGAAATTATTTTTTCTCTTTTACATGAAAATACTGTAGTAAACAGACATTAAGTAACTTACTGACCCGAGTCAGATACTTCAGGTCATGCAGGTTCATTATCCACCACCTCATAGCCCTCATCCTCCACTAAGCTTGGTTCATGAGCAGTCCAGGAAATCATAAATCCCAACAAGTTTTGACAGTCCCCCCCTCCCGTAAGCAATCTCACATCCAGCAGTCACCAAGATTACATTTGGTTTACTTCCACTGACTCTCAGTAACCCATGTCATTCTCTCCTCACTACTACCTGGTTGTCACACTGTCCTGGTCTTTGTCTCTACCATAGAGTTTCCACACTTCACACTGCCCAAAACTCAGTGACCATGTCCCAGCTACTTTACTGAGGTTCAGAGAATAAGCCTGCATGCTCAAACTTAAATTTCCAAGTCTCCTTCATATTATTGCACATAGTTGCAGGTAGTTTACTGAGGTTTGGAGAATAAGCCTGCATGCTCAGACTTTCAGTTACAAGTCTCCATATTGTTGCATATAGCTGCAGGTTGTTCATTTTTGTTGCTATATAGAATTCTACTGTTTGAAAACACTTCACATTATTTGTCCACTCTACTAAAGATGACAGCTTGAATGAGCTCCACTTAGATCTATTACCAACTGTGCTGTTGTGAAAATATTTATAATGCTTCTAGGTATGTATATGTATGTATGTATGTATATATATGTACATATGTATATATATACACATACATACATACATACACAAACACAAATGACTATAGAATGTCTAGCAAATATATGGTCTGGGGATATGTACAATTTTAACTAATGAGATTGTCAAATATTTTCTTAATGGTTTTATTGGTTTTTTTCATATTAATTTAAACTTCAATAACTAGTATATGGTAAGAAACCAACAAATTTGTTTAGAAAAAAAGGATGGCAAGGAGAAAGAGAGAACAGGAATAGGACAAGGAAGACATGTATAGTAACACCAATACTTCTGTCAGGGAAAACGATCCACCTGCTAAGGTCAGTAGGGGGCAGCCTTCCCCCACTGAGGGATGAGCCTCCACACACCTGTGAGTGGGCCTGGCTTGGATCTGAGTCCTCTCCTGATTTATCTACTAAACAACATTATTCAACATACAATGCACCAGAACCATTGACAGACAGTACATGGCCCAAACCTCAGAATGCCTATGTAAAAATGCATAGTAGTGTACACAACCAAGACTCCTGTTTTGAGGTCATTTGATTTTTTTTTTAACCTTTAGGTTTGGGAAAATAAAAAAAAGTTCAGGAAAAACATGGACCAGGAAATAATCCTCAAGCACACAGATACCAACTCTGAATCCTTAAAAACACAGTTCTTAGAAAAGTGAAATCTCTTAAGAGATCTGTTTCTGAATTACTGGCTGACTAGGCATGACATATCTTGCCTAATTATTTTAATGATGGGAATTTAATTAAAATGTCTTTAGGTGGGAGAAAAGGTCCATGGATATTCTTGTTGTGGTGACATCTCGGTTCCAATCACAGAGTACAGAGTCTTCTGTAACCACACATAAAGGGGTGCTCCACAGGAGACAGGGGACCTTCAAATCAACATGCTCACTACCTACGCAGTTCCCCACATCTAACATGGCTACAGAGGCCCTTCTGCTCAGATACAAACACACCACACCAAACTATGTGGTCTCCTCCAAGCTGTCTACTGAAACCCATTTATATATAACTATACATCCTCAAAGAACTCATACAATTTACAGAGCTGTCAATAAATGTTGTGTGATTTCCAGCCTTATAGTATACATTACTGTTGTGCTGATGTAAGAATGTAAGAATACACGTAAAACCTCTATATGTATACATGCATGTATAGTCTATGCTTATCTAGACAGGCAGATTATAGGATGCATTGCAGTTACCTTCTCATTGCTGGAACGGAACACTTGACCAGAAGCAGCTCACAGAAGAAAAGGGTCTATTTCACCTGAATTTCAGGGGAAGTTTCATCATGGCAGGGAAAACATGGCAGCGCTCACTACTACGTTACCAACATTGGTTCTTGCTTTTGGAGATGCCGTGTCCCCCAAAGGCTCAGTGCGGAAGGCATGGTCCCCATTGCAATGAAGGGTCTGACCTAACTGATGGAAGAATCTACTGGTGGGTTCATAATTGGATGGATAATTGAGAGGTAGTGGAAACTATAGAAGGTGCACCTGATCACAGGAAGTAGGTCTTGATGGCATGCCTTGAAGGGTATAACTGCCCACCCACCCCCTTCTCTCTCGTTACTGGCTGTATAAGATGAGCAGCTTTTCTCTACCATGTCCTTCCTACATGATCTGTGCTTTGCCACAGACTTAAAAGCAGTGGAGCCAGCTGACCATGGAATGTAACCTTCTGAAATGGAGAAACAAAACAAACCATGCACTCATTAACCCCATCTTCAGGATTTTGACACAGTAACAAAAATAGAGCACACTCAGAGAAATCAAGCTAGAACTGAGCTGAACCCTCCTTCCTGTGACTAGCTGCCATTCTGCTGGAAAATGCAATGCAGCTGGCCATGTGAGAAAAGTCATCAACAGTCTTAACCAGCAGTGGGCGCTGCAAGCTACACAACTGCCGAGCCAGGCAAGAAGTGCTGAGTAGTGACGTGGTGAAACGTATGTTCATGGGGTAGATAACCAAGTGCTCTCTGACTGGATTTGAGGCCTGTCCTTGGGAGGGACTTCCCCGCCTGGTACTGAAAACCTAGCCAAAAGCCTATGGCTGGGAAGGTCATAAGCCACAAGGGGAAAGCTACTACTGTTGTTTGACTAAATGGATAGATATTTTTATTTATTTATTTATTATTTGAGAGAGAGAAAAGAGGTAGAGAGAAAGAGAATGGGTGTGCCATGGTATCCAGCCACTGCAGACAAACTCTAGATACATCAACCACCTTGTGCATCTGGCTTACATTGGTCCTGGAGAATTGAACCTGGGTCCTCTAGGTTTGCAAGCAAGAGCCTTAACCACAAAGCCATATCTCCAGCCCCAAATGGATATACTATGCCCACCAAATTTATGTTTATGCTTATATATTAGTACAGGTCTAACTTTGGATTAGAGAAGGTTCTCTTATCAGATGGCAGTGACTACTGGGGAGATTCAAAACTTATCAAAATGCTGAAAAGTAACATTTGAGTTTCAGCACGAAATGAGACATCTCTATCAGGGCCATTGTGGAGAAGGTGGTGGAAAGAATGTGAGAAACAAAGGATTAGGAAGAGAGTGATTTGGAATGCTGTTTTCCAGACATAAAGTGGCTGGTGCATTCATTACCTGCACAAGACCTGCATAACATCGGGCCCATGTTGTCATGTATGATGGAGGAAGGAAAAAAATGCTGATGTCAAAATAGAAGAGGAACTAGTAGGAAAGAAGGGGAGTTCACTAGAGGGGAATGGGGAGGACAAAGAAGGGTATGGGAGAGGATTATGATCAGGGTACAATGTGTATATGTATTCAGGTTGTTAATAAATTTTGTTTAAAAAAATAGTATAGCCCTGAATACAATCAAGCTTCCCAGTCCTGATGTGCAGCCAGACAGAGGAGGCAGATCCTGAGTCTAGGTAGATTGTCACCATGTTCCTATTAATTGTCTTGGGATCTTTGAGTGGTTATGCATGATATCTATGCCTGACTGACACAATTCTATCAATTTTTTTTAATTCTATCAATTTAATACCTAAATGTCTTATCCATTATTGATGCAAAAGCTGATACAAAGAAAGAAGTATGGCTATCATGTGTACTGTGCAAGAACAGAGGATTTCACATTCATCAGGCTCACTGAGATCTCCTTCATCCCCTCTATTGATCATTCCTCTCACACACAGTCAAGGGGGCAGGACTCAAGGTTTACAATATTTTAGTAGGGTAGGTTTACTTATTTGCTGGAGAGCAAGATTATCAACTGGTCATGCTTTATAAGATTAACAAGAGCTTTACCACAAAAAAAAAAAAAAATGGAAGTTTCAAAAGCTTTGTGTTTGCCTTCATTAGGACCACAGGATATTGACTGGTTATCAGAAGTTTCTGGAACTCCCTGCTTGGCAGATTCACCTAGAGCTGGCTCTGACTAGAAAACTGGTCTCACTACAATGCAAATACATTTTTTCATTCCCTCCTGAACCTTGGACTAATACATAAATGAAAATCAAGGGGCCCAGGAGTATTAAGCAAAATCAATAGATATCCACGAAGATGCTCAAAAAGCTCTTACTTGTATCATAGAATCTCTGTTGGTTAAACATCATTGTTTCCAACTCAGTTATCATCTCCCTTTTCAATGAAACATTTCAAATGTAGTACCTTTTAAAGAGACATCTTATTTTAAAAGCATATATTCACCATTAGATACTACAACAATTTACATTTACTGTTTTATACTCTCCAAGTGTAGAACATCCCCATTTGTTATCTTATTAACCCTCCACATCACTCTGTAGGAGCTCAGGCCAACTTTTCCCAGTCAAAGAACACATAGATAACTAAGAAATCTAAAGAGAGATTCTCATATTATTGGCCCCAGATTTTTTGTATGTGGCATTTCCTACCAAATACGAAGGAATTCTCCAATTTACACTTGTCCTTTGTCCAGTGTCATCCCTTTCCCTTTGCTTCCATCATCTCCAGTTCAGACCAGAATGAGAACATTCATCATTCATTTGACAAAAGCCACAGAGCATCTTCCGTGAGCCTCACACTGTGGCTGACGCTGGTATCCAATGCAAAACCTTGATCTCGGGGCACAAACACCACAAGACAGTAAGCGCAGGATAGGAAGCCAGAGAAAACCCCAACTATGGAACACCTTTGGGAAGGCAGTCATTCTAAGCCAAAATTAAGGCTCCAGCCCAGATGCTGCATTTGTACAGAAACCTTGTGGCTCAGCTTGTCCTCACGGAGCTGTGCTCCACTACCGTTTGATCTCCCACTGGTGTACTTGAAATCAAGGTTAATAAGAGCACAGGGAGGTGGGTTTGGGGTATACTCAATAGTATTTATTCAGGTTATCAGATAACTACACCCTCGAGCCCGGTAGCACCAAGAATGAAAGAATTCCAAGAATAGAAAGAATTCCTAAGTAAAGTTAGCAGATCCAGAGAATGTTAGTGTTTGGGTAAAAGCAAGTCTGGAGGTTGATCAAAAATGCTAGTGCCAGTCTTTAAAACACAAAGAGGACACCCAACTGCTGCATTTGCTGCTGAAATGAAAATAGAAAATAAAATAAAGACTCCAGAACAGGGAAGAGATAGGTACACAAAGACTACTGTCCGACAATTCTCCCTTAAAACATATAAATTATACTACTTGTGATTTTTCAGATAAGTTATAAATGGTGAATGAACATACTGAAAGGACATACTCAATGACATTAATATATACTTGGCTAGGCTGAGAATTTTTCATCTGAATTATAAGGTATGGTCCAATCAGAGGGCAAGCACATACTCTCCTATAGGAAACATGCAGGGATGAGCCATGAGTGTGGAAGCATGAGCAAGAACAAACAGCTCTGCCCATCGTGCACAAAGCAAGCCCCTGCCAATGCCCAAGACCTCTGAGGAAAAGCTATTACCCTATTATCCATAGGAGGAAACTGAGGATTAGAGGGACAAAGTAGGAAAGACATGTCTAACCCAAGAGTTGTTTTCTGGGACACAGGTCTTGAGGTCTAGGGCCTAGGGTAGGGGCAGGCTTTGTGTATAAAGTAGATCTATTGAATAAGTAATGAGCACAGG
Organism: Orientallactaga sibirica; assembly: GCA_036365145.1. Taxonomy (NCBI): domain Eukaryota; kingdom Metazoa; phylum Chordata; class Mammalia; order Rodentia; family Dipodidae; genus Orientallactaga; species Orientallactaga sibirica. The sequence goes on from JAEOAD010000005.1 coordinate 53,143,782, forward strand.
AGGGAAAACATGCAACTCTGAAGCTGCCTTTGTTCTTGAGAGGCCGGATCCTGTGCAGAGACAGCCTTGTGATCATTGGCAGTAATGAGTTTATGTTACTTCCCAACCAAAACAAAGACAATGCACAATGTGGAGAAAAGAAAAAGAGGAAAGGGAGGAAGATGGCTAGTGTCCCCTTCCACAGCATTCAGTCATTTTGCTCAGATGCCCATCCCTCATACACACAACCCACACACTGTAGCGGGAACCCACCTCACTCAGACCAGGGGCCAGTTAGTGTCAGGCCGGACACCTGCAGCATTCCTCTGATCACTTGCTGGTCCAGGAAGGATCTAGTGACCTAAGTTGACATACCTGGTCTCAAGGGAGGATCTCTTTTCCCTCCTTGGAAGACAGGCCGTCTCCCTCCCATAATCATTCCCTCACTAAATGTGGCAGTTATGAGGAACACATGGGGAGACACAAGGAATGGTAGAACCAAAAATTAATGTCTGTGGAGGTACAGCTCACTGGGGTATGAGGTGACAATAGTTTCTTACTGAAAGGAAGGTCACAGTAGCTGTCAACAACATAGATTCTAAAACCAAAGTGGACAGGTTTGAATCTGAAGTCACTAATTTCTCTAAGCCTCAGTCTATAATACATGGATAAAAAGAGCTCCAACCTCATCAGGTTCATGAGTATTAAGTAAATTTGTTTGCATATACCATACATACAAACACACACACATACCAAGCACTTAGAACAGTGCAGAGCCTTGCACACGGTAAGCCTATATAAGGTAGGTCTGCTGTCGTCTTGAGACATGTGGCTCCTGTTATTTGCACAAATAAATGCAGACCTACTCATACAAGAGAAGGAATGGAGTAAAGACAGGACAGCTCGAGGCACAGTGTGCCTATCAGGACTCTGGAAGAGAGTGACATGAGTAAACGCAGCATGTCCCTCTAACTTTGAAAAGGACAGAAATTCCATTCCACAGGAACTACAAGATGTTGGGCAGTTATGAAAGCATGGTAGGGTGGTCTAGACATCTGAGCACACAGATGAGGCAGTAAATGTAGAACTTGTCCAAAAAGAGCCATAACTATGGAGAAGTCTGTGGTCAGTGGAAGTCAAATCAGATATATAGAAGTCCGGCCCACTGGTTGTGAGATAATGATCCTCAGAATAACAAGTCGGCCATGCTTCAGGAAAGCACCTACAACCCACCCCTGCGCTGAGCAAACAGGCCATGCACGGGGACAGAGTGACATCTGCTAACAGCTGGAAGGTCTACTGTTAGGCTCCATAGCCATGACAGGATTTTGTGGTGGTGGTTTTGTTGCTTTAAAAAGTAAAAATTGTCCATATTTCATCTTCTCAGTTCACTAGTAAGCCACTCTCAGTCTTGACAAAGAAGGGAAATGGAGGCGTCTTTCTTCCTTGGACACCCCCTCCCCCACTCCCGTATTACCCATTCACTCAAAATTTCTGTCTACCTGAAGAGTTAAGGAAACAGACTAGAATCTGGTCACAGCTTCCTGCACACCCACCCCACTTGGAAATCTCCGTGTGGCTGCTTACTGATGAAAGGTCAAAGCCTATCTCCACACCTGCTCAAAGCCCTCTGCAATCTGAGAAACACCCACCTTACACACAGCAGCTCCTGCCTGACCGCTGTGTCCCCATGCAGTCTACTCGATGGAGTCTCCCCACATTCCTATCTTGCTCAGCAACTCAGTGGTGTCACCTTGGGCAAGTTTAACGTGTCTCAGAAACCACATGAAGGGTCTAGCCTTGACTTTGACAGCTTTGGTATTAGGTGCTGTGTCAATGGCACACAACAAGGTATTTTCTTTTTGGCAAACACACATGTATGTGTATAAAGTATGTATGGTGTGGTGTAGGATGTGATGTTTATGTAGTATAAACGTGTGTGTGCACATGCGTGAGCCTGTGCACATGTATGCAGAGGCCAGAGGAGAATATCCAGTGTCCTCTTCACTTTCACTGTTGCCTTGAGATGGAGTCTCTCCCTCAACCCATAGCTGCTGTTTTTCACTGTTTTTTCAGTCAGCAACCCCAGTAATTCTATTCCCCCCACACACACCAGACTGGGGTTGCAGATGTACTTGGCTACACCCATCTGTCAATGTAGGGGCTGAAGAATCAAATTCAGGCAGTCTCACACTCTCATACTTGAACAATAAGGGCTCTTAACTGCTAAGCCATCTCCCCAGCCTCTACAAGGTAGTACTTGTATGGTGGTTTGATTCAGGTGTCCCCCATAAACTTAGGTATTCTGAATGCTAGGTTCCCAGCTGATGGAGATTTGGGAATTGGCACCTCCTGGAGGCAGTGTGTTGTTGGGGGCGGGCTTATGGGTATTATAGCCAGTGTGCCTTTGCCAGTGCTTGGCACACTCTCCTATTCCTGTTGTCCACCTTATGTTGGCAGGGGATGATGTCTACCCTCTGCTCATGCCATTGTTTCCCCCTGCCATTGTGGAGCTTCTCCTGCAGCCTGAAGCCAAAATAAACTTTTTTTCCCACATGCTACTTTTGGTTGGGTGACTTCTGCTAGCAATGCAAACCTGACAGCAACACTAATGTTGGTACTGAGGAGTGGGATTGCTGCTAGACACCTGACTGAGTGGGTTTGGCCTTTTGGAGCTGATTTTCAAGAGGAATATAGAAGGATTTGAAACCTTGGCCTAAGAGATGCCTTGCAGTGCTGTAAGTACAGCTTGATGGAGTATTCTGGTCAGAGTTGAAAGACCTGAATGCAGTAAGAAGCATGGACTGTGAGGTTTGGCATGTGAGGGTGAGAAAGAGCTTTACCTGGACTGGGCTAGAAGCAGTGTGTGTGAGAGGCTTGCTGTTATTGCCATGTCTTGAGAAATTGTACACTGTTGCACTGCATTGAAATGGACTGGTGTGAGCAGAGGGATATGACACAGAAATGAAATCTTAGTGCTGAAACTTCTGCCTGTTCAGCTGCAATTATATGAGAGATTGCAACCTTTGAGATTGGGTCAGCTGACCTGCACTGGGGCAACAGGAAGAATGTAGACTCTTTTGAATGGGGCCTGAGTGCTCAAGGAGTGTCCTGTTCTTCAAAGTCTGCTTTATTCCCCCTGGATTTACAAATTGGCAACCTACCTGGTATTATGGAGTGTAAGAAATGTAGGAAAGAGAGAGTCATTGAATTTGCAACACAGTCTTGTGTTCTAGAAATGGCCATGGGCAGTGTGAAGCAGGTTTGCTGGATGCCTGCATGGAGACCCGATGGAGCCATGAGGATGGACCGTGGGTTGCAATGGAGACCCAGTTGAGATGCCAAGACCACAAGATGGCTGCCAAATAGAGTTGCCGGCCTGGATGAAGTTTTCCAGGACTGAGTAGCCTAGCTGGAGGGAAGAACTGGAATTTCAGAGACTTGTTGCAGGTTAGAATTATCAGACTTGGAGATTTGTCAATGACTACAATTGTTGGACTTGGAACTACAGAGTTTGAAGTTTGCCCTGTTGTAAATCTTATGTTGGTTGAATATTTCTTTGCTATGCCCAATGCCATCTTTTTCAGTGTGAAAGTGTATTCTGTACTATTATGGGCTTTGGAGGAATTTTTTGGTATTATGGCTCAGTTAAAAGACCTTGGATAATGGGGATGTTTGAACATCATTAGGATTGATAAAAACTATGGGGACTTTAAAGTTGGACTGAATGCATTGCATTTTACATCATGGATAGTTATGGGGGTCAGGGGTGGAATATGGTGGTATGATTCAGGTGTCTCCCAGAAACTTAGGTATACTGAATGCTAGGTTCCCAGCTGATGGAGGTTTGGGGATTGGCAACTCCTGGAGGCAGTGTATTGTTGGGGACAGGCTTATGGGTGTTATAACCAGTGTCCCTTTGCCAGTGTTTGGCACACTCTCCTGTTCCTGTTGTCCACTTATGTTGGCCGTGGAGTGATGTCCATCCTCTGCTCATGCCATCATTTTTCCCTGCCATTGTGGAGCTTCCCTTTGAGCCTGTAAACCAAAATAAACCTTTTTTTTCTCACAAGCTGCTCTTAGTTGGGTGATTTCTGCCAGCAATGCAAACCTGACTGCAACAACTTGGGAAAGAATTTTATCATTTGGTCTATCATTTATCATTTTATCATTTGTTAGACCAAATAAATAAGGGGTAGGGAGGAAGTAATAGGTCAAACCTTTATATAAAGGAATCTGACCACAGGTATCAAAATATAACCTTTGTACCAGAAATCCCACTTTATTCAAGCTACCATAAAGGTAATTGACTAAATGAGAAAATATGTAACCATGATATTATCAACATTGTTTGTAACAGTCAAAAATTTACCTAAGTGTCAAGTAGGAATGGACCAAGACAAGTGTGTGAATAGTGTATAATAGACATGATATCTAGCTGATTATATTTTTTTCCAGAATTGAATAAAATTAGTTCCAAAAGTCATGAATCTTTTTCCCAAAAACAGAATGACTTTTTAGAAAAAAGAAATTTGCCAGGTGTGGTGGTGCATGCTTTTAATACCAGTACTTGGGAGGCTAAAATAAGAGGATCACTATGAGTCTGAGGCCAGCCTGAGACTACATAGTGAATTCCAGATCAGCCTGGGCTAGACTCTCCCACAAAAAACCAAAAACAAAAATACTTGTATACATACAAAGTAAAAAGGTTCGGAAAAGATGCTTTTCCTTGGGCTGGAGAGATGACTCAGTGGTTAAGGCACTTTCCTGCAAACCCAAACAACCTGAGTTCAATTTACCAGTACCCATGTAAAGCCAGATGCACAAAGTGGTGCATGCATCTGAAGTTTATTTGCATTGCTGGAGGCCCTGGCTGTAAATTCTCTCTCTCTCCTCTCTCTCCCTACCCCCCTCACCTATGCTTAAAAATAAATAAAATATATTTTTATAAGATGCTTTTCCTGGCTTATTGGAGCAAATTATCATTTCACTATAGTGGAGGCATGTTCAGTTCAGCTTTTAGCCTAGAAAAACTAAGACTACAAAAAAGACCCATTCTGTATAAACCAGCCAACTCCACCCTCTGACTGACTACCTCTGCACACTCACTCTGTATGAGACCAGATGACTCCACCCTCTGAATACCTCTGCACACTACTGTGTGTGAAACCAGATGACTCCACCCTCTGACTGCCTCTGCACACTCACTCAGTGTGAGACCAGATGACTCCACCCTCTGACTGCCTCTGAATCACCAGTGTCAGATGACCCACCCTGACTGCCTCTGCACATTCACTCAGTGTGAGAAACCAGACCTCTGAATGAAACCACTCCCCTCTGACTGCCTCTGCACACTCACTCAGTGTGAGACCAGATGACTCCACCCTCTGACTGCCTCTGCACACTCACTCAGTGTGAGACCAGATGACCCCACCCTGACTGCCTCTGCACATTCACTCAGTGTGAGACCAGATGACTCCACCCTCTGAATACCTCTGCACACTCACTCAGTGTGAGACCAGATGACCCCACCCTGACTGCCTCTGCACACTCACTCAGTGTGAGACCAGATGACCCCACCCTGACTGCCTCTGCACACTCACTCTGTATGAGACCAGATGACTCCACCCTCTGAATACCTCTGCACACTCACTCAGTGTGAGACCAGATGACCCCACCCTGACTGCCTCCACATTCCTCAGTGTGAGACCAGATGACTCCACCCTCTGAATACCTCTGCACACTCACTCAGTGTGAGACCAGATGACCCCACCCTGACTGCCTCTGCACACTCACTCAGTGTGAGACCAGATGACTCCACCCTCTGAATACCTCTGCACCCTCACTCAGTGTGAGACCAGATGACCCCACCCTGACTGCCTCTGCACACTCACTCAGTGTGAGACCAGATGACTCCACTGCCTCTGCACACTCACTCAGTGTGAGACCAGATGACCCCACCCTCTGACTGCCTCTGCACACTCACTCAGTGTGAGACCAGATGACTCCACCCTCTGACTGCCTCTGCACACTCACTCAGTGTGAGACCAGATGACCCCACCCTCTGACTGCCTCTGCACACTCACTCAGTGTGAGACCAGATGACCCCACCCTGACTGCCTCTGCACACTCACTCAGTGTGAGACCAGATGACCCCACCCTCTGACTGCCTCTGCACACTCACTCAGTGTGAGACCAGATGACCCCACCCTCTGACTGCCTCTGCACACTCACTCAGTGTGAGACCAGATGACCCCACCCTGACTGCCTCTGCACACTCACTCAGTGTGAGACCAGATGACCCACCCTGACTGCCTCTGCACATTCATTCAGTGTAAAACCAGATGACCCCACCCTCTGACTGCCTCTGCACACTCACTCAGTGTGAGACCAGATGACCCCACCCTGACTGCCTCTGCACATTCACTCAGTGTAAAACCAGATGACCCCACCCTCTGACTGCCTCTGCACACTCACTCAGTGTGAGACCAGATGACCCCACCCTGACTGCCTCTGCACACTCACTCAGTGTGAGACCAGATGACTCCACCCTGACTGCCTCTGCACATTCATTCAGTGTAAAACCAGATGACCCCACCCTCTGACTGCCTCTGCACACTCACTCAGTGTGAGACCAGATGACCCCACCCTGACTGCCTCTGCACATTCACTCAGTGTAAAACCAGATGACCCCACCCTCTGACTGCCTCTGCACACTCACTCAGTGTGAGACCAGATGACTCCACCCTGACTGCCTCTGCACACTCACTCAGTGTGAGACCAGATGACTCCACCCTCTGAATACCTCTGCACACTCACTCAGTGTGAGACCAGATGACCCCACCCTCTGACTGCCTCTGCACACTCACTCAGTGTGAGACCAGATGACCCCACCCTGACTGCCTCTGCACACTCACTCAGTGTGAGACCAGATGACCCCACCCTCTGACTGCCTCTGCACACTTATTCTACATGATCCAGATGACCCCACCCTCTGACTGCCTCTGCACACTTATTCTACATGATCCAGATGACCCCACCCTCTGACTGCCTCTGCACACTCACTCAGTGTGAGACCAGATGACCCCACCCTCTGACTGCCTCTGCACACTTATTCTACATGATCCAGATGACCCCACCCTGACTGCCTCTGCACACAAAGACAAGAGCTCTGTTCTCTGGCAGAGCCTTTAAATCCATCCGTGTCCTGCGGAGCTCTAGGAGTCAGTGCAACCAGGAAAGAACTGCAGGTCTGATGCTGAAAAGACAGTGAGTCTAACTCATCCAGTGGCTGAAGGAACATCCTAGAATCGCAATATGACCAAAGTGAGAGAAACAGGAATGATCTGGAGAAGTGTTGGGGCTAATCCAAGAAAGAATTTAAGATTTGAGGATTGTAGTTATTTTGGCTTGAAGGTTTTACTATTTTCATTAAAATCATGGCTGCATAATAAAAACTTCCAACCACACAGACCAGTAACAAAGAAGCAGAGTAAGTTATGCTCTGAAATCACTGTTCACGGCCAAAAGTACTATTGACTCTGTGCTCATGATTTCTACGCTTGTTTCCAATTTATCTTTAGGAGCCAGAAGAGGTGACATATGCCTTCAGTGCCAGCCACCAGAGAAACCGAGGCAGGAGCATCACTTGAGCACAGGAGATAAAACAAGCATGGGCAAGATAGTGAGACCTTCATCTTATAAGATGAACAGAATCTATCTCCAAGGAATTAATCATTTCTCACCCATTACATTGACAAAACTTTAAATGTGTATTAAGTACTGCCCATGTGGTATGGAATTCATGTGAAAACATTGGTAGACAATGTGACTGAATCATTATGTTAAAAGAAATATACGACTAGATTAAAACTCTACCTCGAAAATCCAAAAAAAAAAAGATATATATGTACGAATGTATGTATGTATGTACGTATGTATGTATGTCTTGGGCTGGAGAGATTGCTTAGTGGTTAAGGCACATGCCTGTGAAGCCTAAGGACCCAGGTTCGATTCCCCAGTACCCACATAAGCCAGATGCACGAGGTGGCATATGCATCTAGAGTTTGTTTGCAGTGACTGGAGGATGGAACCTGGGCCCTCATGCATGTGGTGCCAGAAGTCTGCCACTGAGTGATCTCCAGCCCAGAAGTTGAAACCTTAACCCACAATGGGAAGGTATTAGGACATGAGGCCTTTGGGAAGTAATGAAGCTACATGGGGTCATGAAAGTAGAACCTCAATCATGGAATTAGTGTCTTTATAAGAGAGACAAACTTAGCTCACCTTCTCCACCATGAGGATATAACAAAAGACAGTTATTTGCAAGGCAGGAAGCAGGCCCTGCCAGTTATTGCATTGGTAGTACCTACATCTTAGAATTCCAAACTCTAGGGCTGTGACAAATTACGATCACTTAAACCATCTAGACTATGGTATTCCAGTTATAGTAGCCCAAGCTTAGATAACATATAAACTAAAAATGTGCATGCCCTGAAAATCAGCCATATAACTCTTTAAACTTAACAAACAAGGGCTAGAGAGATGGCTTAGCAGTTAGGGCACTTGCCTGCAAAACCTAAGGACCCAGGCTTGATTCCCCAGCACCCACATAAGCCAGACACACATGGTAGCACATGTGTCTGGAGTTCGTTTGCAATAGCTAGAGGCCCTGGCATGCCCATTCTCTGTGTGTCTCTTTCTATCTCACTCTCTCACATAAATAAATAAACAAAATATTTTTTAAAAACTTGACAGATATCCAGGCGTTGTGGTACACCCCTTTAATCCCAGCACTCGGGAGGCAAAGGTAGGAGGATCACCATGAATTCAAGGCCACCCTGCAACTACAGAGTGAGTTACAGGTCAGTCTGGACTAGACTGAAACCCTATCTCAAAAAACCAAAAAAATAAAATAAAATAAATACTTGCTGAGGTAGGAGGATCATTGTGAGTTCAAGGCTAGCCTGAGACTATACAGTGAATTCCAGGTCAACCTGGACTAGAGTGAGATCCTACCTCAAAAAAAAAAAAAATTTACTTTTTTGTTTTTGTTTGTTTGTTTGAGGCAGGGTTTTGCTCTAGCTCAGGCTGACCTGGAATTCACTATGTAGTTTCAGGGTGGTCTTGAACTCATGGCACTCCTCTTACCTCTGCCTCCCAAGTGCTTAGATTAAAGGTATGTGCCACCATGCCCAGCTCACTTTCTTTTAAATTGTACCATCTAACAAGATTTAGTGTATTTGTAGGACTGTATAACCATTAAAGCTAACTCTAGAACATATTCATTATCATCCCTCCAAAACCTATATCCATTAGTAGTCAGTCTTCACTCCCTGCCTCTAACTCACAGCAACCACTCACTTGCCTTTTGTCTCTGGATCTGTCCACTCTAGACATTTCAAATAAGAAGGCCCTAGTAATAGATGGACTTTGCAACTGGCTTCTTTCATTTAGTGCAATGTTTTTAGGATTCCTTCATATTATAACAAAAATCATTACTATCCCATTTTATGGATATACCACATTTGGGTATGTATTTATCTGTTGCTAGACATTTGACTTGTTCCATTTTCTGGGTAATATGATATGCTGCTGTGAATATTTTTGTTCAGTTTTGCACATTCGTATTTCCATTTTTCTTTTTTCACAAACAAATGTTTTATTTATTAATTATTAATTGGTGCTAGTATCTGGAGGAGGAAGACAGACTTTGTAACAGAATAATTCTATGATAAAGCTAAAGCAGTTTGTTAGCTGCCTTCCTTCCTTACTCCTCCTCCCTACTTCCCTCCCTTCCTGCCTGCCTTCCTTCCTTTCCTCCTTAGTCTTTCTCACCCTTCACCCTCGCTCTTCTTTTTCTTCCTTTCTTGTCAGGGTTTCTATATATAAACTTGAGCTCCTCCCACTCCTAAGTGCTGGCCTTTCAAGCATGCACCACATACTTTCATTTCTCTTGAGTATACCCAAAAGTATAATTGTTGGCCCAAACAGTAACTCTATTTTTAACTTTTTGAGGTGCCAAAAAATAGTTTCTGGGCTGGAGAGAGGGCTTAGTGGTTAAGGCACTTGCCTGCAAAGCCTAAGGACTCATGTTTGACTCTCCAGATCCCACATAAGCCAAACGTACAAAGGTGAGGCAAGCGCAAGGTCACACATACCCACTAGGTGGCACAGCATCTGGGGTTCAACTGCAGTGGCTGAGGCCCTGGTGCACCAATTCTTTCTCCCACCCCAACCTTTAACTCTCACTCTCTCTTAAAAAAAAAAGAAGAAAGAAAGAAAATAAAAATAAACACACACAGAGAAGTAATCTTACCAATTAGGATTTTCCATACTTTCCCGGAAGACAGACTCTTCCTTCATAGAAGCATACTGTGTCCATGTGAGGCAGTGACTCCGTATGGCCATGTTTCTTTCCTGAAGATTGAGCCATGATTCCTCTTCTAACTGGATACTAGGTACCTTTAAAATGCTCACCTGTCCAACAGAGAGAGGATGGATTTCTCGCTTTAGGAAGAGTAAGCTACATAATGACTGTGTCTAGACCTGCTTTCAGTCTTGGATAATGAAGAGGATAACGGACCCTGATATATGATGACAGTCCCCTCATGACCTTGAGTTTTTGACAATCAAACATACCATGACCTCACTAAGTGCTCCTGAGGACATGCGAACAGCCCAGAATTTAGATAGGCTATTCAGTTCCTGGCCCGATTTCCCTAACTGATGGACACTAAGCAAATGACCAGCATCCCCAGCTCTGGAGGAGGACTTCTTCTTGAGTTGAGGGATCCTCATCAGGCCCACTTACACACTCACAGGCAGAGCAGTATCAAGAAAATAGCTTCTTCATTTTAAACTCTGTTCAATGCCTAGACATGCATGTTTTCCTAGGGGGAGAAGACATGGAAAGCTACAAAGGCAGAATTGTACAAGTCAGAGCTTTGAATTATTTAGGAACTGAGATACAAGACAAAGTTGAATGCCTTTTAAATAATAGATTTGACGTGTATATATAGGGCAAAGGCAGCGTATGGACTCTGGAAAAAGCCAGCAATCATTTGCTGCTACAGTACAACACATTTGCCATCTGGAAAACACAAGAAAGTTCATTTTCAATGTCACACTAGCTTTCTTTTCACTAAATATGACAGTCTTTTAGTCCATGGTGGAAGCTGCCATCTCTCTACACATTAACACAGCAATTGAATTTGCACACTCATCTCCAGGCACCACACAGAGTTCCACATCACTCACAGAATCTCTTCTAAGTTGAAACAACCTGGGACATCCTATAAAATGCCTTTCATGATGCTTTCCTGTTACTTCCCAGTCTGTTTAAAAATAATTTTTTTAATCCCTTCTATAGCCAGTCATTACAGGTCCATTACAGGGTGGCTCATCCCTGTAATCCCAGACCTTGAGAGGCCAAGGCAGGACTACCCAAGTATGGGGCCAGACTGGGCTTTAGAATAAGATCCTGTCAAAAGAAGAAAGAAAGAAAGAAAGAAAGAAAGAAAGAAAGAAAGAAAGAAAGAAAGAAAGAAAGAAAGAAAGAAAGAAAAAAGAAAGAAGGAAGGAAGGAAGGAAGGAAGGAAGGAAGGAAGGAGAGAGAGAGAGAGAGAGAGAGAGAGAAAGAGAAAGAGAAAGAGAAAGAGAAAGAGAAAGAGAAAGAGAAAGAGGAAGGAAGGAAGGAAGGAAGGAGAAAGAAAGAGAGAGAGAAATAAGAGAGGGAAGGAGGGAGGGAAGAAAAGAGAGAAAGGGAAAGAGGGAGGAAAGAAAGGAGGGAAGAAGGGAGGGAAGGAGAAAGGAAGGAAGGAAGGGAGAGAGGGAAGGAAATGAAGGAAGAAGGGAGGGAGGGGTCAGGAGGAAAGGAGGAAGGAAAGAAAGAAAGAAAATCCCTTCATGGTCCAAGCAATGCAAATAAAAGTTCTCACTCACCTTTTTCCAACAAAGAATCCCCAGAAAGCTTAAGGGTTTCAAAGAGAGAAAACAATTTTCTATCATAAAGATTTCATCATTAATGATCTTATTTTATAGAAACATACACAAAGACTTATGCAGAGCACTAAGAACATTATACTCTCAGAAACACATATTGTTTCTGACAGTGCATAAGAAACTAAGCTTTCACTTCCTTTCCAAAAATGAGACTAATATTTACTTCCACCTCACTTCTAAATATCCTTACCAATAGCCATTTCTAACCATGGAAAGATTAGAAAAAGATAGATGCCTCATGCAAAATGCCAAATGTGTCTATAAAATACTCATAAAATATCTTTGTATCCATTAAGAGCCCTGCACACAAGAGATAAGACAGACATGGTGTCTCCGGTAGCATCTGCCAAAGCTAGCTTGGTCATGAAAGAGATTTGTATTCCCCTTAAAAAGCCATAAGATGGGCAAAGTAGGAAATCCTAACACTCTATTATATCAGAAAAAAATGTTTTTTCTAGGACTTTTAAAAATCACAAAATATAATGAGTACAAGCACCATGATTAAACTGTAAAGCAAATTTACCTTCCTTAAGATTTCTGGGACCACATTCTGACAGATTGCAATCCTTTTTCTATAGATGATTCCTGTTGATTCATCTAGAAAAAAAGAAAATTTCATGCTCAAAACAATTAGGAAAATGTGTTCTTGTCTAAGTGTCAAGAAAGCTTTAAAGTCCATCTCAATTATCCATATGTAGAACTCTTAGAGAGTGGTGAGTTGGCTCAGTAGGGAAGAGCACTTCTTATGCAAGCATGACAACTTGAGTTTGATCCCAGCAGTCAAGTAAAAAGCCAGGCATGGCCACACATGCCTATAAGCCCAGCTTTGAGGGGGACAGAGATGGGAAGATCACTGGAGTTGGATGGTCAGCCAATCTAAAAAATAAACAGCAGCTGTGGGTTCAATGAGAGACTCTTTCTCAAGGAAGTAAGTAGAAGAGCAATAAAGGAAGATGGCCAATGTCTTCCTCTGGCCTCTGTACATGTGCACATAGGGTGCACACATCTGCACACACATTCACACATCATACACACATGCTATACATACCACACATACATAGCAAAAAAGAAAGAAATAGAATGCTGAGGGATAATGTTTGACTCAAACTTGTGTCCCAGACAAGTTTTCTGGGTCACATTACAAATGTTCGAGGCATGCTGGTCAAGCAATGGACATGTCAAGACAGAAGGAAAAGGAGCACAGGGACAATGGTGAAGAAGACAGCCTCTGCTTAGCAACAAGAGGATCTCAGGGTGATGGAGGATCAGACTCTGCCACCTTCTACTCCACACTTTCAGGCAGATTTCTGACTATAAAATTTATACACATGGGGCTGGGGAGATGGCTTGGTCAGTGCTGAAGTCAGCTCCACATTGCTGGGATGACCTTCCAAACTGACATAGTTTTATGCGAGGAATGGTTTATTTCAGCTTCCAGATCCAGGGGAAATTCTATATGGCAGAAGAGACAGGCCCCCTTTCACAGATCCAAACAGAGAAAAACCATCAAACAGCCAGCACCATAAGCAAGCAAAATTGGCAGCAAAACACCAGGGACCCGGGCAGAGCTCAGACCACTCTGCATACCCGTAGGCTCTAAATCCATGTAGATCTGCCCCAGTGACACCTTAGGGCTAGGGCTGTACTCCAAGACTTGCCCCCAGTAACACCTCTTCCAGCCAGGTGACTGGAAATCCAAGGTAACACCTGAGTCTATTAGGGACAGACATTCAAACTACCACAGTCAATAAAGTACTGGCTGCACAAGTGTGAGGACCTGGACTCAGATCCCCAGCACCTATGTAAACACCAGGTGGGCATAGTAGGCTGCCTGTAATTATAGCACTGGGGAAGTAGAGACAGAGTCCCTGGGGCAAGCTGGCAGCTAGACTAGCTGCATCAGCAAGTGAGAGAACCTGCCTCAGTACAGAAGGTGGAGAGAGACTGAGGAAGACACCTGGCCCCCAACTCACACACATGCACACATATGCATGTGCACCTATACACACATGTACTCACACATATGTAAGCACACATAAACACACCACACATAAAAACAAATTTAGACCTCAGCTAATTAATTACACCAGCCAAGTTATTCTCTCATAGCGAAGTAGAACCTCTGTGACCAGAAGCATTCACTTCTAGAGAGAAGTCTCCAGAGCAGAGCCAGCGAATTAAACTTGATGATAATAATGACAAATGTGAGTTATGGAAGAAAACATGAATCCCGAGGTGCTGTCATTGCTTTGTGAGTTACCATGACTAAGCCACACTGTGCTGACAAGAGCAGTTCCAACCCCTGACTGCCCAGAACCTGTGGACAGGATGCAAATACCCTCCACACCCCTGCAGCCTTTCTGTAGTCTCATCCAATATCTACACATGCTTATTTAAAACAGGAGGGCCTCTCCCAGAAGTGAAGATGACAGTGACTGAATTATAATCAAAGCCCCTACACCACTTAAAAATACACATTTTCTTATTTGATTTTCACAACTAACAGGATTATTTTTCCATCTAACAGAGAAAGAATTTGTTTCCAAATGAGGGAGGTAACAGAATCAGGATTTGAAATCAGACTTTGTCTCAGGCCAAAGAACAAACTTCTCCCCACAAGAGTACAACTACAAGAGAAAATGCCTTTAAAATATATTTATGTGCTGAAAGACATACAGAAAATGCCCACATAAACAAGCCAACATTATGTTTATGAAGCAGGGTCACATAGCAAATGGCTACATCACATGGTTTCTAAGAAGCCTGAGGAGGTTGCTAGGCAGACTCTTGAGTGTCTCCCAAGGTCCATAGCTTCTGGCACTGCCCACTTCTCACTCCTCAAGTTCAAACATTAACAGGGACAATGCCACTGGAGATGGAAATGGAAAGGACAGTAGAGAGCCCATTCTCTGGACCAAGCACCATAAACATTTTCTATGCAGCCATATTAGTAAATAACGTGGGTTTTGTGGGTCATAAGGTCTCTGTCTCAAATGCTCAGCTCTGTTGTTACAGTCAGAAAATAGCCATAGATAACATATGAACAAATGAGTGGTGATCATCCAATAAATATCAGGAGAAACAGACAACATGAGCCAAAATACAGCCATGATTCTATATGAACTTTGTGCCCATATGTCATCTATATTCTGTTTTCTATTTTTATTGTTGTTGATGATTACAATTATTTTGAGACAGTGTCTCACATAGTCTAGACGGGCTTCCAACTGCCATTCCTTCCATCTGCACCTCACAAGTGCTGGGGTTACAGATGTGTACCACCATAATGGCTTTATCTATATGTTATTAATGCTCTGACATCTACCAATTGACCTATAAGCATGTGATAGGCAGAGAGCCATATGATCTTGAACAAGTTAGCCTCTCTGTGCCTCAGTTTCCTCTTTATTACATAGGGATAACCATAATGCATACCTCAAACATATTCTAAAGGTTGAATGAGGTAATAAAAACAGGATCCCATTTCCTGTGGTACCTGCATGGAGCTCCAAGGTAATGAAGGGCCCTGACGTGTAAATGGAGCACCTCCTGCTTTTTGAGTTCATTCACGGTTTTGAGGGTGTGTCTAGAACTGCAGTGAATTCTGGCTGCAAGTCAAAGTTAAACAAATGCCTTATTTGGATAACGAGCATATCCAGCCTTATAAACTATACCTAGGAACTAGCTACCCTTTGACAAGAGGGCTGTTAGATTATTATGAGTTATTTTTTTATCCTGTCTTTTTATGGAGTCAAAACTAAAGTATAAGCCGGGCGTGGTGGCGCACGCCTTTAATCCCAGCACTCAGGAGGCAGAGGTAGGAGGATCGCCGAGAGTTCGAGGCCACCCTGAGACTACATAGTGAATTCTAGGTCAGCCTGGACCAGACTGAGACCCTACCTCGCAAAAAAAAAAAAAAAAAAAAAAAAAAAAAAACTAAAGTATGCACATGGGGTATACTTATTGCAAGTGCAATCACTTATGAACCACTGAATTTGGACATCAGGGTCACTTGCCAATATCATGCTATATACAAGGAAAGTTTACATTCACTTACTGGACAAAAGTAAAAGGGAATAATAACAACTGTGCATCAAACAATCAACAAGAAAGTAAAAATCAACCTCAAATCAAGTGGAAAACCTGAAGATTCAGAATGATGTTTTCAGTTATGGGCCACATACATTTTACCCCTCCCGATTAAGCATAGGAATTGAGCTGTAAATTCTGGATAAAGAACCATGGTACTATGGCTGCCTGAGGAGATGCACGGCCCACTAGAGGTTGGAATAATACCTATAGGTGACATCGTTTATCTAGCCAACAATTATCATTTTAGATGAGGAACTTTCTTTGTAGTCCATATTTGTGAACTTTTTTGGTGAGGTGGGAGAAGGATTTTCCTCAGGTTTCAAATTTGTAAAGTAGGAACTTTTAAAAATAAAGTTTTATAATTCTTAAAATAATAAATAAATAAAATAAAGGCAGAGGTAGGAAGAGGCCTAGCTGAGGCATGGTGGCTCCAGGTCAGCCTAGGCTAGAATAATCCCAGCACTTGGGAGCCTTTAATCCCAGCACTTGGGAGGCAGAGGTAGGAGGATCGCCATGAGTTCAAGGCCACCCTGAGATTACATAATGAATTCCAGGTCAGCCTAGGCTAGAGTGAAACCCTACCTCAAAAAAAAAAACAATAATAAAATAAAATAAAATAAATAAGAGGCCTGGTACACATTAGGTGACCCAAAAATTTACCTGCTTCAATTACATGTAGTTCAGTTTTTTTTTTTACCAAATAATAATTTAGAAAGTGACAAGAGCACAGTTTAAGAGTTAGTGGACACACACACACACACACACACACACACACATCTTTACCAAAAATACTCAGCATTAACATACTCTGATAAAAAGATATAATCAAAGAACTTACCTTTCTTTTCTTCCACAATTTTTACAGCGATGACATTTTTATCCATAGGATTGGGGTACTAAATGAAAACACATAAAGAAAAATCAGTATTCATCGTTTTCTAACTTTTACATTTTTATTTTGGAGGTGGGGGGTGAGACAGTTTCATGTAGCCCAGGCTGGCCTAAGTGATGTTCAGGTGAAGGGCCCCTTTTTTTCCCCTGCTCAGCCCCTTGCCTTGACATTTCCTTTACATGAAATATGTAATAATATTCCATGTAATGGAATATAAAAATAGCATATAGATGAAATATGGTTACTTTCCATATTCCACATAAAGGAAATATTCCATGACAGGCATGCTCCACCACATGCGTTTTTATGGAGTCCTGTGGATCAAATCCATGCTTGATAGGCAAGCACTGTACCAACTGAGCTACATCCCCAGCCCCAGGATTTAGTTTTATCAAAGTGAATTAACTGATGGAAATCACAGCTATTTGCAGGTCTAGTAAATATTTGCCAAGAAACCTCTAAATAAAGGACAATTTTGACTCAAGAAACTTGGTTTTACCATATGGACCACATCTCACATAGGATTCACATGGAATCCAGGGGAAACCTTCGTTTGACCCCACCCAGCCCTGGGATTGGGAATAAGGATATGCTAATTAACACATGGTAATACTATTAATATAGAGCCAGCCTAACACAAGCCAAGATTGCTCTCTGTTCCAGGCACTGTGTTAAATGCTTTGATTACATAATCTTGTCTAAATCTAACAGCTACTCTGTTGTGAATGAGTTATAAGCAGTGTTCTAATGTGGAAAGTGAATGAATACTGGATTATTTACTCAGCCAGCTACTTCTTGATAGAACCGGGGAACTGAACAGGTCTGTTCAACACAGAGAATTCCTTCACTAATGCCCTAAACCATAGCCTGGTGTCAGAATTAGTACCTCAGGACAACAATCATAGAAGTATGTCAGGGATATAGCAGTATCCAATAAGCACCTAATTTTTTTTTATTAAATTCTCCTTCTGAAAAGCAATTTGGATGTGACAAGGTGAATAACAGCTACCGTTTTTATCCTAGGCAATTTACATACATTATCTCAGTTAATTCTCAGAAGCATTCCATGAAGTTATATGTTAGTTATTCCCTTTCATGTGTAAGAAATAAGGCTTGGATAAATTAAGAAACTTGCTCAAAATGACTGATGTTTACTGCATCTGGGGTAATGTAGCCAGCCCAGACACTCTGCCTGCCTACAAATCTATCACAACCCACTTCAGTGCTCCTCTGGCCCAACCCTTTCCATTACTCAGATATGACCGGACAGAGAAGGGATTCCCTCAAAGCCATGGATAAGGTGCTTGAAAACGAGAGCATGTTGCTCTTTGGACTGACTAGCCCCTGTGCCCAAGGTTGCTGGCTTCATCGTGTGATCAAATCTGAACCGGAAATGACAAGGCAAGGGGCTGAGCAGAAGAGCAGTGCACAGGCTGGGCAGGGACGAAGGAGGCCCTTCACCTGGACATCATGAGCTTTGGACTCCTGAATCCTCCAAACTGGGACATAAAACTGTGAGTGTGGTTCTTTCATGCCCCCACAGCAGCTGCATGCATGTAAGGGGGTGACAGAGAGATAAAGACAAGAGACACATGACACATGGGGAGAGACAGATTGGCTGACTGACTTTTCAGGGAAAGATCCATCCCTTCCAACATTCTTAACAAATGGCTGAGAATGCCAGCTGTGAGGGCGGGGACAATGTCCACTTCAGTCACTCCTGTATCTCCACAACCAGCACATGCTCTGCACACAGTCAGCTCTCAGGAACTCTGCTAAACAAGTGAATGATTTGGGATCT
This sequence comes from Orientallactaga sibirica, assembly GCA_036365145.1. Classification (NCBI taxonomy): domain Eukaryota; kingdom Metazoa; phylum Chordata; class Mammalia; order Rodentia; family Dipodidae; genus Orientallactaga; species Orientallactaga sibirica. Next base: position 53,162,549 of record JAEOAD010000005.1, read on the forward strand.
AGACCTCAACAGCTTCAGGGAACAACACAGGAAGCAGGCTTTCCTCCCTTCATGCAGCAATAGGCAGTGAAAAGAGTCGCAGCTAGTTCTTCAGCTGCCTCCACTCCTCTTCACTTCCGGGTAGGAAAATGTCATTACAGGGCTGGAGAGATGGCTTAGGGGTTAAGACACCTGCCTCCTAAGCCTAAGAACACTGGTTCCAATCTCCAGCAGTTCCAATCTCCAGGTCCCGCAAAGTGAGGCAAGGGCGCAATGCCGCCCTTGACCACAAGGGGGCGCACACATCTGGATTTCGTTTGCAGCAGCTGAGACACTGCTGGCACGCCCATCTCTGTCTTCCTCTCTCCCTCTCCCTCTCTCTCTCACTCTCTCTCTCTGTGTGTGTCTCTCCAAAAAAATAATAAAAAAATAAAAAGTTTTTTTAAAAAATGTCATTACACATCAGTGGCTGTAATGCAATTGTGGTGACTAATAAAATCTCAGAGTTTTGTTGTTTGCGTTTGCAGTACTAGGAATTGAACCTAGGGCTTCTCACATGCTAGGCAAGAGCTCTATCCAAGTCCTTCTGTACTTTTTATTTGGAACAAGACGCTGCCTCAAAGATGAAAAAATAAAGCTTATCTAAAAGTGGCCAGGTATGGTGGCACACGCCTTTAATGCCAGCACTCGGGAGGCAGAAGTAGGAGGATCACCGTGAGTTCTAGGCCACCCTGAGAGTACATAGTTAATTCCAGGTCAGCCTGGACCAGAGTGAGACCCTACCAAAAAAAAAAAAAAAAAAAAAAAAACAGATTATCTAAAAGCATTCATTCATGTATGCATTTTAGCCCCAGAAGGAGAGGCTCCAAATGACAATGACTCCTTCTGAAGCTTGGTCTCTGGAGCTCCTTGACCACAGAGGGTGCAGAGACTCTGTTCCTCAGCAGAGGACATTCACACAGCACCCCTGAAGGGAAACACCCAAGACACACATGACCTGAACCAGGCAGACAGTGTGGCATTCATCACCTGGACATTAATTGCAAATGAAATTGTTTACATTTTAGTTTGTTCACTATATAGACATCAATGCCCCCTGAGTAAATGTCACAAATAAGCTACAAGTTGAAGAAGAGACTAAATACAGGACTGGAAATGTAATGACTAGAAAGGAACAGTGATAAACCTTCAGTTTCAAGTTATATTATTTCACTAACTTGTCAGCGAAATTCCTACTTAATTTTAATTATCACTGTTAAGAAAAAAGGAATTGGGTTAAATAGTAGTGAAAGATGGACATGGTGGCACACACCTTTAATCCCAACACTCAGGAGGCAGAAGTAGGAGGATCACTGTGAATGGGCTACAGGGATACCTTACCTCGAAAAACCAAAATAAATAAATACATAGATAGTAGTGAAAACTGTCTGCTTATTCATTTGAGTTTCCTGAGGACATACCATAACAGATACCATTCCAGGCATTGAGGATATGGTAAGGAAACCTATATATATATATATATATATCCCCCTACAGAGTTTTCATGACAGCTGGGGAAACAAACAAATAGTAAATAAGTATACCAGATCTGTTCAGGAAAAGACATCGGGATGCTGAATGGATGGAAATCATAGGGGAGGTGTTGGGGGGGGAACTACTGGGAAATACATAAGGCTCACTCATTGCACAGACTTGCAAATAGCTACAGAAAAATGGAAATCTTGGGCTGGAGGGATGGCTTAATGGTTAAGGCATTTGCCTGCAAAGCCAAAGGACCCAGGTTCAATTCCCCCAGACCCACGATCTGCACAAGGGGGCGCATGCATTTAGAATTCATTTACAGTGGCTGGAGGCCCTGGCATGCCCATTCTCTCTCTCTCCTTCCCTCCCTCTCTCTCTATCAAATAAATAAAAATAAGATAAAAGTATTCTATGAAAAACAGAAATCTTGTTAGCTGAACACAAGAGACCAGTAACTATTCTCAAATAATCATTTGCACAACTCTAGTCATTTTCCTATACAAATGCTTTTGGCACTGAACATATATAAGCTTCAAGTTTCCATATAAGAATGGTAAAAGAAATTAGAGGTTTGTGTGAGAAAACTAAATACCATGACATGAATGGCACATATTTTAACTTCTTCAAAAAGTTTAAAATGTATTGAATGGAGGCTTCCTCTACCTGGCATTACTTGAAATGACATGATGCCATCTTGTGGTAACCTAAATATTCATGTTTTAATTCACCCACACAAAAAAATAAATAAATAAATGTTACCTAAAGCCCCATAATCAGGGCTATGAGAAGGATGGCTGCTCAGTAAAGATTGCCACTAGGAGCAACAAACCAGGAAGACCAGAGTTTCTGGATGACTTTTCAAATACTACGTGATTATGGAACTAATCCAGACTGATCTGGATCTAGCCAACTGAAGACTGAGCATCTACCGTGTCCACCGTGTATGTGTTACGTAGTGGCTGCCGCACATGAACCCATCCAGTCCTCTGCAAAACAAGGAAACCATTTGACCATATTAGGATATGGAGTCTTGTTTAAAAGCCTCATGGTATAATTCCTGAAGACAAGCAGGGTCAGGCTGGGAAGCCCTAGTACCCACTCCATACTGGACACCGCCTTGAAGGCAAAGTGGTCTGATGACCCAGTTTTGGCCAAAAGCCCTTATCCTTGAGCCTGGCTCAATGGCTCACACCCTGCAGCGTGTATGAGAACAATCCCACAGGGTTGCATACACATACCAGGTACGCTACACTTTATGTGTGAGTTTGGGAATTTCTCAAGGTATATTCAGCTTCATTTTGGTCTTATTTTGCTTTTTTTCACAGAATGAGCAAGTTAGCTCATTTCTCTTCTCCACAACATCATCTGTAGCTTTTAGTAGAGTATGTATGCCATGTGTGTAATAGTCTACAATTCACTCTCTCCTAAGGTAGTCACCTACCCTGCTTTCATTTACTTTTTACATATTAAGAGGACAAAAAAAATGATGCTGGGTGTAGGGTATAAGTTAAAGCAAATAACTAGTTATAAAAGGTGAGAGGCCAGTACATTGAGTCCCTAAGAATAATATTTAACATATATGTAGGTGGAACTTTATGATGATATGGCATTAACCTTTATTTGTGAAGGGAAAGTTCATCATTCAGAAAGCTTATTTTTGAGATAGCTCAGTCTCAGACATGTCTGCTTCACAGGCATGATGATATGAGTTCAATCCCCAGAACCCACGTGAAAATGCCAGGCAGCAGCTGTGCAGATTACTCAGTAGATATAGCAATTGCCATGCAAGCATGAGTATCAGTTTAGATCCCTAGAAACCATGTAAACACTGAAAGCTGTAGCAGGCATCTGTAATGCCCACACACCTACAACACGAATGATAACAGAGCCAGGAGCAGCTCCGGCAAGCTCACAGGCCAGCTAATCTGGCACGTGGAGCAGTGAATGAGAGATCGTGCTGCAGACAAGGTGGAAGGTGAGGAATGACACCCACAAGTGGTCCTCTGACCTACACATGCACGCCATGGCTCACATGCACACACACATACACACAGCATATACACACACCAAAGTCAATGTCAGGGAAGGTGGCATGTGTTAGTAATCCCAGCACTGGGGAAGCAGAAACAGAGGGAATTCTGGGGCTCACTGGCCAGCCAAGCTAGTCTAACTGATGCGTTCCAGGCCAAAGACAGGACCTATCTCAGAAACAGGTAGATGGCTCTCCTAAGGATGACACTTGAAATCGTCCTCTGGTCTCCTCATGTATGTGCATACACAAATACTTGTACGTTAATGAATATGTGTACACACAAGTAAAAAAGAATATTCTTGAAGAGTAAGGACTCATTAAAATATCATCTTTGGGGGGCTAGGAAGATGGGTCAGAGATTACAAGTACTTGCTTTCAAAGCCTGCTGGCCTGGGTTCACTTCCCTCACACCCACATAAATCTAGCTAACTGCCGACATTCATTTACAGTGGCAAAAGACACACACACACACACACACACACACACACAAATAAATAAATAGAAAGAAAGAAAGAAAGAAAGAAAGAAAGAAAGAAAGAAAGAAAGAAAAGATTAGCTTTCCAGAAAGCTCAGAAGTCAATGCCTGCCCTTTGAAACACTACCCCTAAAGTGTGAATGACCTCATAAAAGTCTTGTGGACTGACTTTTGAATGGAGTTATCCAAGAAAGCGGCTGGCTGACAGATTTCTCTCATTAGTCCTGCAAAGAGCACAGTGAGGCCCTACAAGGCTGGCCCAGAGGCCCTCCAGAGTAATCTATACCAGGGGAAAAGCAAAGCTGATTTTATAGCAAGGCCAAATGAGTCATTACTTAATCAACACTTCAATGATATGCTGGGTATGGTACCTCACACCTATAATCCCAGTACCAGAGAGACTGACCCAGAATGATCAAGAGTTCAAGGCCAATTTGGGCTACACAGGGAGACCCTACCTTAAAAACAGAAAAAGAAAACATACCTTTCCACAAGACACCTGCAATATGCCCCTGAGAAAGCATTTGTCACAAAAATCAATCCATTCCTTTCTGTCCTCCTTGACAGTTGGCACCTTGAGGACAAGGTCATACTTTATCTTCAAAAGGTGCACAGACTTACCATGAATGCCAATTAAGAGACACATGATGAATATGCAACGATTAACACTTTGATAGGTAAAAAATCCGCTTTTATACAGTAAGCCACAATCTCCTGTAGTCAAGCTATTAAGTATACTTCAAAATTATTTAAATTGCATTTTAAAGTAATTTGTCATTCAGATGTGCATCATTATTCCTGCTTACCTTCTCCCTTATTGTTCGGGCTTAGTAATGATTTCTGCAGACTACTTCTCTCAGCTTTCTATTTTCAAGTTCATGGTATAAACACAATGATGATCACCATTATTCAACAAATAATTTTAAAGTACCTATTGTGTCCCAACACCAAGCTAGATGCATTACATGTGCGGGTAAAAGTTGTTCGGTTCACTTCCCCATCAGCTTTGGCTATCACTCCTGCTCTGCAGACGAGGAAACGGAAGCATGGAGACATGCTTCACGGCTGAGGTAAGAGCCATGCTGCTCTCCCGAGCCACTCTCCTTCATGCCACATCTCATCTCATCCAAGACCTGAGAATGGAAGATGAAAGCAGCCTGCACAGCATGTGAATTGCACCCACAGCCACTGTGTTACAAACGGCTCACACGTGTAAATGTCAGATTTGTAGGAGCAAAAATAGGGTCAGAAATGGTAATGTTATTAATTACCCAATCAACTTTCTACTCTAAATGGAAATAGCCATTCATAAATCCCCTTTATAAGCTTAATGGTAAACACTCAAGCCATTCCATTCAGCACGCAGCAGGAATAAATACAACCTTGGTCCATGAATGGAAGTAGAGAAATTATTATACTCTGTCTACTTTATTACAGCATTTCAAGAAAGGACATGATTCTCAAACCTATGCTGACACTTTCATCCCTTTGCAGTTTTTGTTTGCTTGCTCACTTTGTTTTGTTCTGTGAAATGTGGGGGTGGAGAAGGCGTTGTCCAGGCTGACCTCAAACCTCTTGACTCAAGCAATCCTGCCTCAGCCTCCCAAGTAGTAAAGTTAGCCTAAAATTATACAGGGCAAACCACCAAAAAAGAGCTTCATTTATTGAAAAAGGCTTTGCCAAATGCTTTTCATGTTCAAGAACCACTCTAGGTACCTGGGATACATCAGAAATAATGAACACAAATGTCTACTGTGGAACTGACCCTCCATTCACATTGACTTCTGACGACAGCATGTGATGAAAGTCTTCCTGACCAACTCCAGTGTAAGGAAAAGTCAAGCTCTCTGAACCCATTTGGATGAACAAGAAAATCCAGCTCTCACATGGCTCACTGGCTTTGTTTTAGACAGCTTTAAATTCCTGGTAGGTAAAAAGTACATTCTTTTTGCACGCACCACATGTAAAACACACCCACAAAACGACTTTTATGAGCTTCCACAGAGTCTGTCTTCTGCACCTCAACATTCATGTACACAACTTCATATTCTCTAGATTTTTAAGCAAAAGAAAGCAAACAGTTGTAAGTGATGAGAGCAAGAAAGATGAGAATTATACAAAGAAAGCAAGCAGAACCCATTGTGAAGTCATTGCCACTGCACTCGGGGCAAGTACAGCTCAGCATCTGATGAATAAACCATGTCGAGTCTCAGAGCACTCTTCCATGAAAGCTTGACTGAGGAACGCTATTCCACAAACAGAGTATTCTATTGTTTGTCTTTAAGGTGCCACTTATCTGTGAAGGCAAGCAGCTATTATTTTGCCTGTGCTATCCAACAGACAGGTGTAGAGAGAGCAAACATTCTTCGGGTTTTAAAAATAGTAGTGTATTAGAACTTGGAAGGCAACTGAACATACCAGAAGCCCCAGATCAGTAGATTCTATTTAAAACCGAACTTCTGGATTCTGCAACAGCTTCACAGGCCACTGTGCATAATCAGATTAAGTGTCCCCAAAGATCCTCAGATGAGTGTCCCTCTGCCAAGGGCCTTCTTTTGAAACAAGCCAAAAAACAAATTCATAGACACTAGCAGAAAGATAAAAGTATATTCTGCCAAAAATACAACACTTGTTATATTTTGCTTGTCAAGCTGTTAGATTTTTTTTGAGCCTCACAACAATCCTGGAAGGTAGATAGTATTACCATTTCACAGATGGGGGCAGGAGCCGCATTACACAGATGTATATACTGTTCCTGTACAGGGACTCCAAGGGAGGCACGCCAGCCAATTACATCACCTACAGGAAAGAATACCATGTTTGGACCTGACTTGATGCTCAAATAAGTGCAATAGTGGCACACAGCCATGGTGGGTAACCAACAGCTCTTGATTTGCTAACAGATCCATTCAGTGGAATGGAACTCATAGCTGGAACTGGGAAATAAGTCAAAACCATGTACAAAAAATGAGCCCAGTCTATGCATATAAAATTCTCTCTAAAATAACTATGGCTATTCCATCTATCTGGTACTAACTTCTCTCTCCGTTGGAGAATTTGCTTCTCTTTTTCAGGTGGATGATGAACCTGAAGGGAGATCAGCCTATCGCACCTCACCAGGGCCCCAGCTGAAACCATAGAGAAACAGGGGAAATGGGCAAGAATGCAGTTTTCTCGGTGAACCTGACACCAGCACAAGGCTGAAGGAGATAAACACAAAGAACATTCAACTCCTACTAAGCCAGATATCCAGAGACACAGAGGTTCCCAAGACCTCATCACTGAAGTAGAACTAAAATGAACCCAATGTGGCTTGGGGAAATTCACGGAAGAGGGGGCAGAAAGAGTGTTAGAGCCACAAGTTGGGTAATTATGCACAGAGACTGCCTGTCCCCTATAACTGTTGGCTACCCCCATAATGCACAACCCACATTCCCCAATGAGGAGGGTCCCTTCAGAGGGGGGAGGTAAGGGAGGAGGCTACTGGAGACACCAACATGAATGTAAAATTTAAATAAACAAAAAATAAAATTAAAATAAAAATTAAAAAAATAATAGCATGTTTGGTTTTGTTCTAGATTGTTTGGGGAGTTGTTTGTGGGTGTTTTTTAGGGGGGGGAGCAGGTTGTGAATTTGTTTTGTGGTATTTTTTTTACATTTTTATTTATTTATTTCAGACAGACAGAGAGATAAGAGTATGGGTGTAGCAGGGCCTCTTGCCACTACAAATGAATTCCAAATAAATAGGCCACGTTGTGTATTTGGCTTTTATGCGGTTGCTAGGGAATTGAACTCCAAGCAGGCAAGCTTTGCAAGCAAGCACCTTTAATCCCTGAGCCACCTCTCCAGCCCCTTTTCTGTAGTATTTTGAAATAAGGTCTACGATGTTGTCCAGGCTGGCCTCAAGCTTATGGCTATCCTCCTGCCTCAGCCTCCTCAGCACTTTGTTGAGGATCTATGAGAACTGCATCAGATCCTGACTGCAGTTACATAAATGACTTCAGCTACACCACACAGCACACAAAATCTAACCACATGTGTGCAGTGAACTACAGAATCATGAGCATTAAAAGCCCACCCTGGGGGCTGGACAGATAGCTTAGTAGTTAAACGCTTCCCTGTGAAGCCTAAGGACCCCGGTTCAAGACTCAATTCTTCAAGACCCACGTAAGCCAGATGCACAAGGAGGCACATGCATCTGGAGTTCATGTGCAGTGGCTGGAGGCCCTGGCGCACCCATTCTCATTCTCTCTCTCTTCTCTCTACCTGCCTACTTCTGTATTTCTCTCTCTCTCTCTCAAATAAATAAATAAATAAAAATATAAAAAATATATTTAAAAAAAAAAAAGCCCAACCTGGGGTTAAGCCACTGAGCTCTTTTTTTTTCTTTTATTTATTTGAGAGATAAAGAGGTAGATAAAGAAAAAGAATGGGCATGCCAGGTCCTCCAGCCACTGGAAACAAACTCCAGAGCCATGCGCCACCTTATGCATATTTATGCATGACTTTACTTGGGTACTGGGGAATCGAACCTGGGTCCTTATAGGCTTTGTATGCAAGCACCTTAACCACTGAGCCATCTCCCCAGCCCCCACTGAGATCTTAAAATGATTTGTAGCACAGTAATGGTTAACAAATGTTCAACCCTACCCTACACTAGACCAGGGGTCCACTTGAATAAGCAGACCCCAAGAAGAGAACAGACAAAAGGGGAAAGAGGAGCTGGAGATCTGGCTCAGTTGGTAGAGGGCCCAGCATGCACAAGGGCAGGTTCAGTCCCTAGCATCACATAAACCTGACATGGTGGCCCATAACTGTAATCCCAGGACTAGGGAAGTAAAGGCAGGAGGATCAGAAATTCAAGATCTAAACACAGGGTGTTGACTTTTCCATTTGTGAGCCCAGAAGCCAAGCCTAAGACAAAGTCCACACCGGATCCATAATTTACTCATTCATTCAATTCATCAAACTTTTGCTGATGGCCTAGCAGGTGCTATATCCTTTCCAGATACCAAAGATCAATGAACAATCCCTGACATTCCCTCTAGAGAGAGAGAGAGAGAGGGGAGGAAGAAGAGGAGGATGGCAATGACAGTGACAGTGACTTTGCATATAAAGCACTTGTCATGAACCTGAGTTCAAATTCCAAATCTACATAAAAAGCCAGGTGCAGGAGCATGAGCATACACACATGCACATACACACACACACCCAAAGAAGGCCTTCAGAGCAGCACTATACTACTCAGCCCCTACTCACTCCTTAGTAACTTAGGTCCCCAAGTGTGTCTCAGCTGTAATGGGGCCACATCTGACCATCCTCCCAGCAGCTCTCAGGCTGCCTTCCAGGTTGCACCCAGATTCTAGAGTGCAGTGTACTGAGAGGTGAAGCACAACAGAGGTACTTTAGGATGACCGGGGCCCAGAAGTGAAAAGCAGGAATGTTCTTGAGTCTGCCCTTGCAATCTCCACTTGGCTAGAGATCAGAGATGGATCTCTCCTCATGTCTTGACTAAAGGAATTAGCTAGATCTGTTTTTCCATAAACAACCTGAGCCCCTCCCTGGGAAGAAGTTCCCCTCTCCTAGAAACAAGGGTTAAATTTGATCATAACTTTATGGTTGGTTAAGCTCAGCTCCAAAACTTGGCAACCAGGCTGGCCTCTTCCTGAGCCAGCCCCTGAGTCCACACCAATCAGCTCGCTCTCTGATTCACCTGAGCCTGAAGGCAGACATCCCCCACACACACCACAATAAGATCATAAGTAGATGCTTACCAGGTAGGCAAGCCTCTCTTTGGGCTGTTCATCTCCCAAACTTCCAGGTCCCTGCTCTGGTAAATCTCCCTCATCTCAGCCCCGCACCGCTGGGCTAAGATGGGGAGACCCCTACTCCCACGTGGGCTCCCTGCCGTCTCCTGCCTTCCACATGGCAGGAGAGCTCTTTTCTTTCCTTCTCTCAATCTTACAAAGTTTCTCTAAATCTTACCCTGTGGTCTATGGATTACATAATTCTTTAAATTCATAAGAGAAGGATCCAGGGCTACTCTAAATTTATTTGTCCGCTGGTGTATTGGCAAGGAACCCCAACACTCCTGTTAAACAACCTTTACAAGTCCTGATGAAGACTGTGAAAGCTGAAGGAGCTTAAGTGACTGACAGAGCCCTTATCTCATAGTCACTGACCCTCAGTCTTGAGAGAAGACTTCTGGCCAAGGTCACCTAGAGTGCTAGCTACACAGAATCCAGAGTCTCATCTCCCAGGTCTGAAGGCTGTCCCTTTCTCAAGCACATCTCCCACTTTCCTGTTAGCACGAGCCGCAGTCCTGGGAGCAGCCCTTGGCATGCCACTGAATGTTCTGGGAAGTTGCACACACAACAAGGATGATATTTTAGAACGCTTATTATCAGTCACGGTGATTAGCACTTTGTACTAACTATCTCATCAGAATCTTCACCGCACCCCAATGAGAGTTTAGAGTACTGACCTCAGTCTACAGATTAGCAAACCAAGCTACAGACAGGAAAGTCATCGGCCCAAAGCCCCGCGGCTGTTTGATACTAGAGAAAGTGCAGAAGCGGTGGGGTAAGGGCAGGTCAATCAGGAGCGCGGTCTAAGAGCTGCTGAAAGATTCCAAGATGCTTAGAAAGACCGACTCGCCGGTCCACCCAGCCAAGCCGCCCGCAGCCTCCCCGGGCTGCAGCGGGGCTGCGGGCGCACGCGCGGCGGGCTGCAGCCGGCGGCCTTCGAGGAAAGCCCAGCGGAGCGCGGACAAAGCGGGGCCCACAGCCGGGCGCCGCCCCTGCAGGCTCGGTCTGCCCCCGGGCCGCGTGGCTGGTACCTTGCGGAGGAAGCTGGCCACCACCTGCTCGAACGGGTACTGGAACACCTGGTGCACGTCCACCGCGACCACCATGCCGCCGCGTCCCGCGCCCGCCGCGCTCAGCTCCGGGCCGGCCGGGCCACACCCCGCGGCGAGGGGCGGGGGCGTGCACGCTCCGGCTTCAAACTCCTCAAACTTTATTGTCACCTCCGCGACCAGGCGGCCGTGAGGTCACGCCCAGCGCCGGGGAAGCGGGTCCCCTCTCCCCTCGGAGGCCTGACCCCGCCGCCACACCCTGGAAGGAAGCCCTGGACTTTGAAGCTGTGTGCTTAAGCTGTCACTGCCTGACGACTCAGGGTTAAGTGCTGTTGACAGAACTAAAAACTGAAAAGTCCTAAGTCTCGAGCTACCCGCTGGGTGCGACACTGCAGCCACCCTCAGCGGAGATTGGTGGAACAGAGGCCAACTGCCTGAGGCATGGGGCTGGGCCTCCCAAACCCCAGAAACTGCCCACCCCCTAGCACCGTCTAGGAAATGAAGGATTCGACAATGTATCTATCTCTAACTGTAGAAAGCTCCTTTGCTAAGGTTAAACATCGGGAGCAAGGAATAGAAAGGATACAAAATGAATGTTGAGTGTTACAAAGAACAGCTGTTACTAGAAAGAGCAAGTTGGTCCTTTTATTCAGTAAGTTATTCAACTTGTTTCTGCACAGTTATTACTGGCCAGACACTGCAGATTCAGCAGCGAATTCAGTACCGTGCCGGCCACCATAGAGAAAGAAGGTAGGAAAATAAAGGGGAGGATGAATTACTTGTAGGGCTAAGACACGCTTGGGCAAGGTAGAACATGGAAGTTCTCTGAGGTTTGGTGTCCACAGTTGCCCATGCTATACAGCTAAACTGGCAGCTACAACCCTAGCCTTGACCAAGTCTCCTAACACCCACCCAAACTGGAAGAGGCTGGAAGAAAATAAGCATACGCTATGCCAGGCCTCTTTCAAACTCATAAGCACCAACATCAAAGGGTGTCAGGCTAATGCTGTCTTAACATATGAAATCTGAAGCCTACCGACCCAGGTTCAATTCTCCAGTACCCATGTAAGACAGATGCACAATGTGGCACATGTGTCTGGAGTTCATTTGCAGTAGCTAGAGGCCCTGACATGCCCATTCTCTCTATATCTGCCTCTTCCTCCACCCCAAATAAGTGAATAAAAAAAAAAAAAAAAACCATGAAATTTGGAACTGGAGCACTGGCTGATGGTAGCATCTATAGATGCCAGGCATGGCAGTGCTTGCCTGTCATCAGAGTGCTGGGGACAGATGGGGAGGGGGGGGGACTGAGGGGATAGGCAGATCCCATTGCACACTGGCTACCTAGACTGGCCAAACTGATGAGCTCTGGATTCAGTAAAAGATTGTGTCTCTCTTTCTCTTTCTCTCTCTCTCTCTCTCACACACACAGGTACCCATACACATACTAATGGGCATGCACACACTCATACCACACATGCAAAAATTCTCCAACTCATTTTCTCTTTCACCATCTCCGCACAACACCTCCACCACTTCCAATCCCTGCTCAATTCCAAGGCAAGTACCTGGATTTCTCCATATTTGACCACAACTATTCCAAATGCCCTACCTTCCCTTATGTGCTTGTGAGTGAACTGTCTAGACTTCATTTAAGGACAGTCGTCCAAATCCAGGGTGCACTGGCAATGCTTAATAAACCATTCTCCTTTAGAGGACGAATCAAAGCAAGGCACTGATCGCTAAGTTACTGAGTATTGTGGTGAAAGTCCTGGGTGTTTAAAGCTGGTCACACTAGAGTGGGGAACACACGCATGGAAGCACACTCTGATTTCCACCGTCCACATGTAATAGATATAACATAAAGGATCACAAGAACAGGGGGAAGAAAGGAAAATAACGTGATATAATTCTATTTATTACCTTTGAAAGTATTATTTAACTACAAATGTATATAGTGTGAGATTTAATGAGGGCTGTTGTTATAATCAGCCCTAATACATTACTGAAAGTTCCCATCCTCTTTCTTGTTTGAAGGTATCTCTCTAGCTACAGCCCTGCTCTTTCCCATAGTATCAACATTTGCATCTACTAGAACATTCCAGCCAGCACACAAGAATACTGTGATTTCTCCCATTTTAAAACTCAGGAAATAGGGCTGGAGAGATGGCTTAGCGGTTAAGGCGCCTGCTTGCTAAGTCTAAGAACGCTGGTTCCAATCTCCAGGTCCCACGTTTAGCCAGATGCAAAGTGATGCAAGGGCGCAATGCCACACTTGACCACAAGGGGGCGCACACATCTGGATTTTCGTTCACAGCAGCTGAGAGACTGCTGGCGCGCCCATCTCTATCTGTCTCCCTCTCCCTCTCTGTCTGTCTCTCTCTGTGTCTCTCTCCAAAAATAAATAAAATAATAATAAAAATTTTTTTAAAACCCAGGAAATAAAACACTGTTCACCTCATACATCCCTACAGCCCTATTCCAAATCTCTGCTCCACATGTGCTCCTCAGAATGGCTTATAATCTCCTGAACCCATTCTCATCAGATTTGTCCCCACCACTCCTCTGGAACTACACTCAGCAGAAACATCAATGACAAAATTGCTAGTAGATGTTGCATGAGTTTTCCTTGGTAAACATGCAGAAAAAAATCTATTTGTCCCAGAGAGGGCACCAACAACAGACCAAAGAAACAATTCCACCCAAGTCTAGCTTGGTGAACCAATGAGTTCTTACAAAAGCATGGGTGAGTCAAAGGCAGGTGCATCACTGAAAAGCCCCTCCCCCAGCAGGGGTGATGACTCATGGAAGCTGCATCCCTGGTACACCCTGCCCAACTTGCAGTCAGCTCACCTAAGAATCATTTCTCCCCTACCTATGGCTTACTGCTTATATGACTCTGGGACAGGCCTTTTGAGTCTTGCAGCTTTTGGTATTTCCTGAGTGTTGTTTCACTAACTTCCTGAATCTTATGAGCCTTCTTCTAACCCCTACCTTACAAGCTTTGGAATGCTGAATGAGGAGTAGCTCTAGTGCACTGCTCCTGCATAGGTTGAATTTCTGAATGAAGCAATTCCTATGTTACCAACTGCCCTTGTGCCCTGAATCCTAGTACCTGAGAAGTGGAGATCAAGAGTTTTGGGCTAGCCTCAGCTGCATGTGACCCTATCTCAAAAAAAGAATGAGAAAACAAAGGCTGGAAAGATGGATTAGTGGTTAAGGTGCTTACCTGCAAAGCCTGAGAACCCATGTTCAACTCTCCAGGTCCCATATAAGCCAGATGCACAAGGTGACGCAAGTGTGCAAGGTCACACATGCACACAAGGTGTCACACACGTCTAGAGTTCAATTACAGTGGCTGGAAGCCCTGGCTCACCAATTTTCTTCCTTTCTCTCACTCTCACTCTCACCCCCTGTGGTAGTTTGAATATATGTCCCCCAATATATTCAATGTTTTATTTATAGTTTGCATCTGCAATCACCTTGCTAGAGGCAAGGTCACTGGGGGCCGGTCTTAAGGTGTGGTGATGGTTTGAGATTCCATTGTAAAGATATGCAAATGTGCCTAGCAGGAGTTCCTGAAGTTTGCTGTGTGACCTTTTGGCTATAGTTTGTTTTGCTCTGTGTGCTGTGGTGGCTGGTTGGTTTCTCTCTCGCTCTCTCTGCTTGGCCCTGTGGAGAGCAGGCCGTTTCTCTTGCCATTATGGAACGTCCCCTGGATCTGTAAGCTTCAATAAATAATATCCCTTCCTCCATAACTGTGCCTGGTCTGGAAGTTCATCTCAGCGAACCTGAAGCTGTCTGCAACACCCCCTCTCATAAAAAGGGGGGAGGCAGTCCGTTGGGCTTGCCTCAAAAAGAAATGATAAAACAAAAACAAGTGCCAGAACAAACAAAAATATTCCTTGGGCAACTGCATGGACCCACAAAGAAGAGAGCAATTGCTTGCTGGAGTTTATTTGTAGGAGTATATGGTATGTTTAAGAATAATATCCAAAAAAAATACTGGGTTTTGATATACTGAAATTTTTATTTTTAAAAAAGCTTTTATTGACAACCTCCATACATACACACAATGTACCCTGGTCATATTCCCCTCCTACCACCCTCCTCTGTTCCTCTTCCTGTATAACCCCTCCACTGAACCCCTTCTTCTTTCCAAATATCTATTTTCTATTTTATCATGTGTGTGTGTTTGCCTTCTTGTTGCCTCTGCTCTCTGCCCTGAATTTTCATTAGCAAAATTCACATAACATGAAGAAAGAGTGAAGTCTAGTAACACATATCTTTTTGTCACATACCATGGTCATCTAATATTCCAAAAACACTCCCTTCCAGTCTACTATTTTGTAGGCCCCATATTTGTCCCATCCCATTCAGTTTCCCAGAAATAATTAACTGTTTCCATTAAAAAATTTTCTTCATTATCCATTGCTTCCTCCTACTCTCAGGGAAAAGGAGTACATGGGCTTCTAAATAGTGCTGGGCTGCTGAGTAACCCATTCCTGATCCCTTTTGCTCATTAGTACATTTTTATGCCTTTCCTTATTCCTTATTCCTGTAAGGGCTTTGGATCTTGGTGAATGCAAAGCCAAAATAAGCACAGCCATAACAGAAAAGAAGAGAAAGATTGATTACCTGCCACAGAGAAGGCGAGTGTGTGGGAGTCATTCACAAAGCTAGCTCTCAGGAAAACAAGGGAAGCATGGGGTTTTATTTAGGAAGTCTATACATAGTTATACAGGGATGGGCCACCTGAGGTCATAGTTTAAAATAAGACGGTAGATACATTTTTGTGCATGCTTAGCTCAAAGTCATGGAGCATATATGAGAAAAGGTTAAAATGGTGGATGGAAAATGCTTCTGGGCATGTTTGACTATTACCATAAAGCAATAGCAAAAAATAAAGGATATTTTGAAGATGTGTTAGCACAGGAGTCTGCTCCCAAAGATGCCTGCCTTGCTTAGTCACAAACAAGTGCATCTTGAACCTTCAGAGGGTAGAGGGGATAGCCCCCCTGGCCCCTGTATGTCTGTCTCCATTTCCATAGAAATGGTACCTTGGGCCCCCACTCCATTCTGACCACCAATTTCTTCCTGGATGTGTCCTCTGGCAGTGGCTCATCAACCTCTGACTAAATGCCCACAAAGGCAAAGACTGTGTCCTGAGTGGTTAAATGACTCTGTGGGGCTGGTTGGCCATGAGACTGGTCTGAGAACAAATACCACCTGCCAGTTTCAAGGACATCAAAACACTTTAAAGGTAGACATGCGTGCCAAATTTAACGTAAGGTATAATCTTGTGGCCTAGAGTCAGAGCCCGGTTTGTATAGCAGTAATCTTACTTGCTGTGTATATCCCCTAGGGGAGAGAAAGGGCACTGTGAAACCAATTTCCTGCTTAACTAGTCAGGGACTTGGGTTTCCTAATTTCTAATGTGCTGGTCAATCTTATTTGTCTTTAAGACACCAGATTTGTTACTTACCAAGAACGTTTATAAGATATTAAATATCTTTTGTATTTTAAAGTGAAGCACAAGATCTAAACATAGTCAATATCTATTACATTTTAGTTAAGTGAATTAATGACAGATTAATGAATACATTTATGAATAAAGGCTGGGAAAATTAAGTGAACAGAGAACTTCCATCTTTATTCTCTGTTTTACTCACATTTCTGGTGATTCCAGTTTCCTTTTCTGACCATCCTGACCATCTGTCAATGGTCCTTTTTTTCTAACTTTATATTAAATGTGTGTATTAATTCCTCACCATAGGTGCTAAGGACTGGGAGGAGCTGCATTTTTCACTCTTCTCAGCACAGCACTTATTGTAATACCTGACACATATTGCATTCAATAGATGTATAAATATTCTGATTATAAGCTATGACCTTGAAGCATTTCCTTCTTGCTCCATAACTTAGTGTCTGCACTACAAAGTGACTGAATGGGGACTCTTAGATTTCAGGCAATTGGCAAGACTATCAGGAACAAGGATAAAGGACCAGGGTTTCTAGAACCAAAATACAAAAGAGGAATTTGAATTTGTAGGGAGAACAAAGCCAAACCACAGAAAAATTCAATAAGGCTTGTAAGATACATGGATTTGTTGAACCAGAATTCTCTTTCCCTGTGTAAGAAAGAAATTGATCATAAACTCAAAGGAAGTAGGAGAGCTGCAGTCATACAGGGAGAAAACCCTTCAGAGCAAGGAACCAGCTGGTCATTAAAATACCCAACTTGTCAGAGAGCCCTTAGAAAGTTCCCAAAGTCAGACTGGAGAGATGGCATAGCGGTTAAGGCATATACCTACAACGCCTAAGGACACAGGATCGATTTTCCATGTAAGCCAGATGCACATGGTGGCACATGCGTCTGGAGTTCATTTACAGGAGGCCCTGGCATGCCCATTCTCCCTCTCTCTGTGTCTCTAATAATAAATAAATAAAAATAAAATCTTAAAAAGAAAAAGAGAGAGAGAGAGAAAGAAAGTTCCCAAAGTCCATGCCCAGCAAATAAACACATAAAATCTTCATATGATGAATAAGGATGATGTGGCAGAAAAAAAATTTATTTAAGATTAAAGCAAGAATGTTAATAAATGGAGATTGGGCAAGGAAAGGGGAGATAGAAAGCCAAACATCGCATGTTCTTTCTCATATATGGATCCTAGTTACAAATGTGAGCTGAAACCAAAAATTGGTAGCAAAGGCCAGTAAGCTAGAAAAAGCTTATAAGGGAGGGAGGAGAAGGAAGGACGTATGGGGATGGTATTGTATATATGAAATAGAAGAAAGAACAGATTATAGGCAGGGGAAAGGCCTAAGCAAGGCCAGGGGAAGAGAATGTGTAAAAGAAGGGTGGGGGAGGGTCGATCAAAATTCAAGATATTCTGAATAAGACTTGTGTAAACCCACTTTTTTGAATAATGGCACATCCAGAAGCTATAGATTGTTACTAGAAAATTTTCAGTGCCTAGGATGGGATACCTTCCAGTGAGTTGTTGGCCAGGGAGGTCCCTGTTGTCTCCAAAACATTACAGGCTATTGCCAAGGCCCTTGGTTTCCCTTGAGAAACAGATGGTAACACCCTATTGCTGAAGACCTCACTTGCCTGAGTGGCAAGGTCACTGAGAAATCAAGCTGGTACTGAGGAGAAAACCTTCTCCCTGTAGACCAGCCAACTGAAAGCTGGAAAAAGTTGCACTGCATGCAGCCATATGGAAGACAGAAGTCATCAGCAGTGAAAACAGTGGACACTGGAAACCTCAAGTTTGGCCAGACAGGCCAAATGACCGAACTGGTGCAATAGTGGCATGTGTGCTCTTGGGGAAACCAACTGCTCCCTAATTGGACTGAAGGCCCTCTCTATGGGAGGGAATACATGCCTGGTACTGAAAAACTAATCAAAAATCTATGGCAGGGGAGGTCATGAGCCTTAGGGGTATAAAGCCTGCTCTTGTCTGGCTAAATGAATATATTATTCCCACCAAACTGCCCTGAAAGCACTACACTTAATGTTCATATTCACATATTAATGCTACTCTCACTTCTGGTTAGAGAAGCTTCTCTTTTCAGATGGTGGTGACCACTGGGATGACCCAAAAGGCAACACAGTGCTGAGAAGAAGTGATGGAGGAGTGTCCAGCACTGAAACATCTCTGTCACACCCTCCAAGGCTCAAGGTCCATTGCAGAAGAGGTAGTGGAAAGAATGTAAGAACCAAAGGAAGGGTGCAACTCCTTACAATGCAACTGTCCAGACAGAAATTGGCCTTGATATCTATGACCTCGTAGTGCCTAGCAATACCTTCACAAGACCCTCATAATAGGAGAAAAAGATAATGACATCAAGTTAAAAAGAGACTAATGGAGAGAGGGAGGGGATATGATAAAGAGTGGAGTTCTGAAGGGGAATGTGGGAGGGGAGGGGAGGGGAAGAGAGAGAAATATCATGTTTTATTGTGTGTAAGTATAGAAGTTGTCAATAAAAAAAACTGAAAAAAAAAAATTAGAAAGGAAAACCTGGATTTTATAGCTCATGCCTGGAATCCCTACATTCCAATGGTTGAAGAAGGATTTTAAGTTTGAAGCCACTCTGAACCACAGAATGAGTTTCAGGCCAGTTGAGCTGTATAGCAAGGTTCTATCAAAAATAAAACATTTTTAAATATGGCTCAGCCATTAAAGGGTCTTACTTTAAAAGAATAAAAATAAATTTAAATTTTTTAGTAATTTTTTTATTTATTTGCAAGCAAAGAGAAAGAGAGAGAATGGGCATGCCAGGGCCTCTAGCCACTCACTGCAAATAAACTCCCAATGCATGTGCCACCTTGTACATCTGGCCTTACATGGTGTAGCAATCAGGTTTGCATTGCTGGTAGAAATCACCCAGCCAAGAGCAGCTTGTGGGAAAAAAGAGGTTTATTTTGGCTTACAGGCTCAAGGGGGAGGGTCCATAATGGCAGGGAGAAACGATGACATGAGCAGAGGGTGGACATCACCCCCTCGCCAACATCAGGTGGACAACAGCAAGGAGAGTGTGCCACAAACACTGGCAAGGGGACACTGACTATAATACCCATAATCCCGCCCCTAGCAATACATCACCTCCAGGAGGCTTTCATTTCCAATTGCCATCAGCTGGGGAACCTAGCATTCAGAACACCTAAGTTTATGGGGGACACCTGAATCAAACCACCACATTCTGCCCCTGGCCCCATAAACTAATAACCATCCATGATATAAAATGCAGTGCATTCAGTCCAACTTTAAATATCCCCATAGTTTTTATCAATCCCAATGATGTTCAAACATTCCCATAGTCCAATATCTTTTAACTGGGCCAGAATACCAAAAAATCCCCCCCAAAACCCATAATGGCACAGAATAAACATTCACACTGCAAAAGATGGCATTGGGCATAGCAAAGAAATATTCAACCAATACAAGATTTTAAACAGGGCAAACATCAAACTCTGTAGCTCCAAGTCCAACAACTCTAGTCAGTGACAAATCTCCAAGTCTGATAATTCTAACGAGCAACAAGTCTCTGGAGTTCCAATTCTGCCCCTCCAGCTAGGCTACTCACAGTCCTGGGAAACTTCATCCAGGACAGGCAGCTTTCCTTGGCCACCATCTCGTGGTCCCAGTATCTCCACTGGGTTTCCATTGCAACCCACGGTCCATCCTCAGGGCTCCATCAGGTCTTCATCCAAGCATCCAGCAAACCTGCTTCACACTGCCCATGGCTATTTCCAAAACACAAGATTGTGTTGCAAACTCAATGACCCTTTCTTTCCTGCATTTCTTATACTCTACAGTACTAGGTAGCATGCCAATTTGTTAATCCATGGAGGAATAAAGCAGACTTTGAAGAACAGGACACTCCTTGAGCACTCAGGCCCCTTCAAAAGAGTCTACATTCTTCCTGTTGCCTGCAGGTCAGCTGGCCAATATCAATGGTTGTGATCTCTCATATAATTGCAGCTGAACAACCAACAATTTTAGCCCAAAGATTTCTTTCTGTGCCATATCCCTGTGCACATATCAGTCTGTTTCTATTCACTGCAACCCTGCACAAGTTCTCAGGACACAGCCATAACAGCAAGCCTCTCACACAAACTGCTTCTAGCCCAGTCCAGACAAAGTTCTTTTTCACCTTCATAAGCCAAATCTCACAGTCCATAGTTCTAACGGCATTCAGGTCTTTCAACTCTGACCAGAATAGTCCATCAAGCTGTACTTACAGCACTGCAAGGCATCTCTTAGGCCAAGGTTTCAAATCCTTCCACATTCCTCTTGAAAATCAGCTCCAAAAGGCCAAAGCCACACAGTCAGGTGTCTTGCAGCAAATGACACCACTCCTCTGTACCAACATTACTGTTGCAGTCAGGTTAGCATTGCTGGTAGAAATCACCTGACCAAGTGCAGCTTGTGGGAAAAAAAAAAAAAAAAAGAGGTTAATTTTGGCTTACATGCCAAAGCTCCATGATGGCAGGGAAAATGATGGCATGAACAGAGGGTGGACATCACCCCCTGACCAACATCAGGTAGACAACAGGAACTGGAGAGTGTGCCAAGCACTGGCAAGGGGAAACTAGCTATAACACCCATAAGCCCGCCCCTAGCAATACATCACCTCCAGGAAGCTTCAATTCCCAATTACCATCAGTGGTAATTACCATCAGCATTCAGAACACCTAAGTTTATGGAACACACCTGAATCAAACCACCACACATGGGTATTGAGGAATCAAACCTGGGTCCTTTGGTTTTGCTGGCAAGCAACTTAACCACTAAGCCATCTCTCCTGCCCTAAAATAAAAGCATTTTAAATAAAATATATTTTAAGAAAGTAACTGAGGAAGGATCCTGTGGCATACACTTGGGATCCTGGCTACTAAGAGGCTGAGATCCTGTTTGGACCACAGAGTAGGTTCAAGACCAGCCTAGGAAATGTTTTATTTTTGCATGTATGTGCTTGGTATGCATGTATATTCCTATGTTTGTGGGTACACATGTGTGTGTGTGTGTGTGTGTGTGTGTGTGTGTGTGTGTGTGTGTGTGCTAGAGATCAACATCATATGTCTTCCTGAATTACTCTCCACCTTGTTTGAACCTAGAATCACCAGTTCAGCTAGATGAGCCAGCTAGCAAACCTTAGGGATGCCTCCCCAGTGCTGGGGTTACAAGCATGCACTGCCTTGCCTGGCTTTAGTATGGGTGCTGAAGATCTGAACCCAAGTCCTCACATCTGCATGACAAGCACTTTACCCACTGAGCCATTTCCCCAGCCCTGAAAAATTTAAAGATATAACAAGCAAGCCCCAGGGTCAATCCCTAGTACTGTAGGGAAAGAAAAGAAAGAAAAGAGGGGAGAGGTGAGCAGCAGAGAACTGAGGAAGACTTTCCTGAGAAAGTGACAGTTAAGCAAAACAAAAAAAAAATAGTGGAATGAGAGGAGAAACTGCATGCTCATATTTGGGGAATGATTGTTCTGGGCTTCTGGGTGGTGGGAATGGCAAGTCAAAGGTCCTGAACCAGGCACTCTGCTGGCCTGTTTGAACACTGCAAGGAAGGCCAGAGTGTTGGAGCAGAGTCCCGAGAGGCCAGGAGAGTAAGGCTCCACTCACACAGGTCTCATTGGCTCTGTCTGCATGGGAAGGGATGCTCTTAACACTTCTGATCTGGGAAGAGATACAGGCTGGTAGAGACATTCACGTTTTTCCTCCAAAGGTATAAATTTGCCTTCTGAAATGAACTTACAGATTAATAGAAGATAATAACACAAATTTCATTTCCATGTAGAATGCATGATATAAAAGAAACAAAGAAAATGCTAGATCTTGAAATTTAAATCATTTTCTTTTTCAGGACAGGGTCACATTATGTAGCTTAAACTAACCTTGAACTTGAAATCCTCCTGCTTTAATCTCTCTGTACTAGGGTAACAGGTGTGTAATGCCTGGCTTAAATTGCATTTTAAGCTTCAGAAAGAAATAGAGATTTGAAACTCCTGCAAGAAGATGGCAATAGGTTATGGGAGAAGAAGGGGCTACATAGTAAGATCATGTCTCCAAAAATCTGCTCTTGGCATGCCACAGCATCACATTTTGGGTATAGTTTTTCTAAATCCCAACCACCTACAAATCCACATTTTATATTTTATCAAAATGACACTGACAATTACAATTATTGTGTGGGGAGGTGATAGAGCATTGCTGTAACTCAGATAGGTGACAGTGGTGGCTAGGACCATAGTGGCACTGCTAGAGTGGTGAGCAATATTTAGATTCTGGCTTTAATGTGAAGGGAGGGAGAGGTGGCATGGTATGCTGAGCTATAAGAAATAGAGTGAGAGAGGGGAGGGAAGGGCCACCCTGGTCAGCACCTAAAGAAAGTTTGCCTGTCTGTAGAAGGAATCAAACCCCACAATATTGTGTTCTGGAGCAGATATAACTAAGTACCCCACACTGGATGGCTTAAAGAGAGAAATGTGTTACTTCACAGTTCTGGGATTTAGGAAATAGGAATCTAATTAAGGTGTCACCAGCAGGGTTTGTTCCTTCTGACTTTCCCATGCCTTGTGCGTTCATTAGCTATAGATGGCATGTTCCCTGTGGCTTCACACATCTTCCCTCTATGTGTCTGATTTTGTGTCTGAATTTTTATCATACCATTTATATTAGATTAAGAGACACCCTACTACTGAGTGTGGGTGGCTCTAGATTCAATCTCAAAGACCACACAGAGAAGGGACAAGACAGCCCTAGTTACGTAAATGAGTTCAACTGTTATGGACTGACTACATTTTATCACTGAAAAATACATATGTTAAATGTATAACCTCAGTGCCTTTGGGCATGCCTATCTGTTACCTATCTACTTATTTAGGGGACTGGAGATTGAATCTAGGATCTCACACATGCTATGCACATGCTTTACCATTGTTCACATACTGTACCACTGTGCTTGGTTGTAACCCCAGCTTATAGAACTGCACATGCTATAACTCTGAACTGGAGTGTAATCTGTTAGGGTCCAAAAATCGCTGAAGGGAGACTGAGACTCATATAGCATGTAAAAACATAGAGCGTTTATTGTGCAGAGAAGTCCAGTATGTGGGGTCCACCATTTGCACTAAATGGCGACCCCGGGAAGAACTTTCTGGCTCTTTTAAAGACAGTTAAACAAAGACCTCTAACATAATTGGCTACTTTGAAAGATATAGTACTTGTGCACTCCTGACTGGTAATAATTCAGCGCACGTGGGCTGGGGGGGGCTAAGGGAGGGGGGCTCTAGGGAAGGTAAATCTTCCTAAGGTGGCCAGTTAAGTGGCCAGTAAGCATATCTCACATTCTTTTACTTCTGATTGGCCGGGGCCAAGAAAGGGGGAAATGGCCTTAGACAACCCTGAAACCTTCCAGGAAATGACTTATTGTTTGTTCTGTTCTCCCAGAATTTAGTTCAGGCTTCTTGAGAAATTAAAACTTAGGCCAAGCTAGGAAATATCTTATTGAAGCCTGTTATGGTATTGGTTTGACTCTTTCATAATCCTAGCTTATGGAACTGCAATTAGAGATGAAGACCTTTGAAATGGTACTTAAATCAAAATAAAGTTGTAAAAATGGACTCTAACCTACTATGACCTGTGCCATTAGAAGAGGAAGAGCTTTGTTCAGAAGCATGTGCTGAGGAAGGACCTTTGTAAAGGTGGGGGAAAAGATGTCAACTATAAATATCCTAATGATATGATATCCTAATCTCAGACTGACTCATAGCCTCAGAACACATGCTGTTGATTAATCTAGCCTTGGGCACTTTGTTATGAACTTTAGCAAACCAATACATCTAAGCTTGATCACCCTCTACAGCCACCTCTCTCTCCAATGAGATGACATTCATAGGTGCTGAGTTGGGATGTGTGGTAGTTTGACTATATGGCCCCCAATATATTCAGTGTTTTATTAGTTTATAGTTTGCATCTGCAGCCACCTTGCTGGAGGCAATGTCACTGGGTGGTTCTTAAGGTGTGGTGGTGGGTTTCAGATTCCATTGTAAAGATATGCAAAGTGTGCCTAGTGGGAGTTCCTGAAGTGTGCTGTGCTGTGTAGCTGGTGGTTTTTTTCTCTCTCTCTCTTGCTTAGATCTGTGAAGGCAGGCCAGCTTTTTCTGCCATTATGGAACTTCCCCTGAATCTGTAAGCTTCAATAAATATCCCTTCCTCCATAACTGTGCCTGGTCTGGAAGTTCATCTCAGCAAACCTGAAGCTGTCTGCTACAAAAGTTAATACCTTTTTAGAGAACACAATCAATCCCATACAACCAGGCAAACACAAGCCAAGATGACAGAGATATCCTGGTGGCACTCAATCTCCTCTTCCAGCTCCTGATTCCTGTGACTTATCCTATCGCTTACAGTCCCTTCTTGGAGTCTCTGAGCTTCAACAGTGTCATTTCAGGATCTCTCTCTCTCTCTGTTTTGTTTTGTTTTGTTTTGCGAGGTAGGGTCTCACTCTATCTCAGGCTGACCTGAAATTCACCATGTAGTCTCAGGTGGCAGCGAACTCTCAGTGATCCTCCTACCTCTGCCTCCCCAAGTGCTGGGATTAAAGGCGTGCACCACCATGCCCAGCTAGGAAATCTCTTCTTTAAAGCTTAACTTAATTTGAGTTTTATATCACTTTGAACTGAGACTCCTACTTAATAGAAGGTACTGTGATTTTAGATGCCAAAAGAAATGCAAGAAAACAGTTTATTGCCCAATCTTCTTCCATCTCTAAATCGCCCAGCTCTTGAGACTTTTGAGAGTTGCATTGCCATCCACACTTGATTTTTCGTTTCTTGTCTTCACCTTGATTGTTTAAAAATTCAATAAGAAATTTGTTCAGTAAAATTATATGCTTTAAGGCCAATCATCCACACTGTAAGGACAAAAAAGGAATCATTCTTTGAAATTGCACTAGCAATTAATGGCATGCACTTTAAAAGCATCTATCTAAGATGATTCCTGTCTGAGAAGAATAATTTTAGAAGACTGATCTCACAGCAGACTGAAGGCCAGAAATTACTGCAGGGCAGTTGTGGTCATACCACCGACAATAATGATGATAAAATCTAAAGGCATACAGAGCCCATGTGAGGCCCTGGGATGCATCCTTTATTAAAATAAAGAAGAAAATAAGGAAGGAGTAAAGGAAGTGAGAAATGGTGGGAGGAGAGAGAGGAGAAAAAAGAAAGAAAGGAAGTAAAGAAGAAAAGAAGAAATGGAGAGAGGGCAATTTAATGTGGTGCAACTTGCAAAGCTAGGGAATGACAAAGAAGTATAATGTGATTAATCTTGTTTCTTTTCTGGTGTGAGTACACGTATATGGTATGTGTGCCTGTGTGTATGTGTGCTGTGTGTATAGGTGTTCATATGTGTGTCCATATATATGTGGGTTCACATTGGAGGGTGTTTGTGAATGTGTGTGTGTACATGTTTGTAGAGGCCAGAGGTTGACGTTGGGTGGCCTTTTAAATTATTTTCCACCTTACTCTTTTACTGAGACAGGGTCTCTCAGTGAAACTAGGGCTCACCAATTCAGCTAGAGTAGCTAGCTAGTGAGCCTAAAGACTTGTCTTTCTCTACCTCCTCAGCACTAGGGTTATAGGCAAACCACCACGCCTGGCATTTTTATGAGGGGATAATTTATATGGGGATAATTTGTTTTTGTTTTTGTTTTCTTGATGCTAGGGATAGAACCCAGAGCCTCACATAGACTCAGTCTGTGTTATATCACTGAGCTCCACCCTCAGTACCTTAATGTGAGTAAGAGTAACCTTGACTAATTGTTACATGTTTTATCTTGAAGACTGGTGAGATGAACTGAAATGGAAATGCCAGCCAATGAAACATAACTCTAGAATAATGACAGATAGAAAATGATGTCTGTTCCCAAGTCCAGATGCTATCCAAAGCTGAATATATGTACTTAGTCTTTGCAACAATCCCGAGATGCACCTTATCTTGACTCATTACCCTGGAAACAGTCTAGGAGACAGGGACTCACGTACAGGGATACTGAGCCATCTTTGGGAAGCTACACTAAGAGGTAGCAAAACAATGCAGGATTGGGGAGAGATTTAAGCTAACCCCAACTTCGTCTCCATTTGAGGCCACACCAGGCCTCCAGAAAGCTCTGAAGTGGACCCTGCATGGCAAGTCCCACAGGATAAAAGACAAGTCTCAGTAAATAGATCAGCTCTGTGGCAGAGAGAAGCCAGGTCCTGAGGAGAGGTGTGGGCAGAACACACCATGTCATAACATGATTAACCACGAAATCCTGAAGCACAGAGAGACTAACTCATCCAAAGCTGTCAGAATCGGGCTTCTCCTGTATTGGTCTGCAACGAGATAATCTTACCCGTACAAAGTAACGATAAGAAAACTGGAATGACTTGCACCCAAAGCACACAAAGGGCCAGATTAAAGGCAGTGCTGTTTCTAATGGAAGGACATAGTATGAAAAAGAAAGCTGGTGACTTATGAACTCATAGGAAAATAAAACTCAAGAGGCAAAGGTTGATATTGGAGAAATTACTCCCTACAAATAGAAGATATGCAAAGTTCTTTGACTATCTCCCCATTGTGGGAAACAAAAACAAAATGCTCACATAAGGCTTTATCTAAAACAACTGCTTCTCACTGGGTGTGGTGGCCCACACCCAAAATCCCAGCTTTTGGGGATTGAAGCAAGAAGATCTGAAAGTTCAAGGCCAGTCATAGCAAGTTTCAGGCTAGCCTGAGCTACACAGCGAAACCCTGTCTTGAAAATAAAAATCATTTAGCAGGACATGATGCTCACTCCTATAATCCCAGCCCTTGGGGGGCTGAGGGAGGAGAATTGTTGTCAAGCACAGCTCTAGTTACAGAGTAAACAACCAAGACAGGCTGAGCTACAATGACAGATCCTGTCCTGGGGAAAAAAAATACCTGACTCTCTCCATCTGGGTTAGCTCACCAAGCAAGCTGACATATCAAAAGAACATTCATTTCTTCATTTTAGTTTTTGAGAGAATGTCTCAACATGTAGCTCAGGTTGTCTACAAATTCATAATGATCCTGCATCAGCCACCCAAGTCCTGGAATTACAGGTGTGCATAACCAGGCCTAGCTTTTATTTTCACCTCTTCTCCTTTAGGGCTGAAGATGGAACCCAAGCCCTTGTGTATGCTAGGCAAGCCCTTTGTCGCTGAGCCACTTCTGTAGCCCCACAAAGAGATTTCTGATTGGCAGGGTGATCATACTGAGAATGAAATGATTTCTGATTGTGCTTTGGCTTCCCAATAGTTTGAATGACTGATATGTATGCTTTAGGTATTGATTGTCTGTATTGGGTTACTCTAAATCTATGTAAGTCATAGACTCTCTCATAGGTACAAGTGAGACAAAAGTGATTCTGATTATGAAAGCTGAAGGGTTGATTCCAGGAATGCAGCATATTTCCCTATCCCTTGTGTTTCCTCATATGACTTGGCATGACAGACTTGATTTTCTTTCTTTGTTTTAAATTATTTATTTATTTTATTTATTTGAGAGAAAGACAGAAAGAGGGTTGGCTAGGGCTTGCTTCCCCTACAAATGAACTCCAGACACATGTACTGCTTTGTGCATCTGGCTTTATGTGGATACTGGAGAATCAAACCTGGGTTGTCAGGCTTTGCAAGCAAGCACCTTTAACCACTGAGCCATCTCTCCAGCCTAGACATGCTTTTATTTGCTATAGATATTGTATCCTGTTGCATGTGGTGACCAGGAGGAGAGGCCTACCTGTGTTTTCTACAGGAAATAACATTCCAGTGATCATGTCAGAATCTGTTGGGAAAACCAATTAACCAACTATCGATGGAAAGATCGTTCTGAGTCCTCCAAAGGTGCTAATTAGTTCACCACCAGCTGCTTCTCTAACGGCAAAGCTCGGATAAAGAGGAAGCCGAAATGGCAACTTTTCTGGGCATAAATCCTAAAATACTGCTTCATCTACTACAATACATGATTATAAGCAGCCAAAAGCTGCCCCACAACCTTGGAATGAATGACAGATGTCACAGCTTATAATTAATCAACAGAGGATCTCCAGGAAAAAAGAGCCAGTCAAGACCTTCGCTCTAGCAGTTCTGAAACTAGAAGGAGTTGGCAAGAAAGGGGAATTAAACAAGAAAAATCGGGTCAGGCTAGTTCCTGGGACGAGCATTCCCAGGACTTACGGGCTTGTGTGAAGTGGGTCAGTAACTCTCCTGGACATCTAGTTACTATATATCCTTCCCACAGGTGTTTGTTAAGTATGTTCTGGGTTCCTGACTCTGAATATATTATAATATAAACAAAATGAAGATGTGGTTCTTCCTTTCCATCCTCAAATTAGAATCCTATTCTGCTTCAGGTTTTTGCTTTACTCTAATAAACACGAGTCCCAGGACCTGAAGAGAAGGTTCTACCGACGCTTCAGGGCAGAGATGTAGTGGGCTCAGAACCCAGTGTGGACAAACAAGGTATGAGGAGAATTTTATAAGAGCTTTTGGAAGGTTGCTCTGCTCCCACTGAGTATGAACAAGAATATGACCCCAGCCAAGGCTGAAAAACATCCTATCAGTTAACCAACCTTGATTTGACATTTTATTAGTCAGCTTTCTGCCACTGGGCAAAGTACCTGAGAAAGGTACTTTAAAAGGAGGAAATATTTATTTTGGCTCTGGGCTTCAGAAGTTTTGTGAGGTCATTTGGCCCCATTATCTTTTGACCTGTGGCAAGGCAGATCATGGCTGGGGAGTGCTCACCTCATGGCAGCAATGAAGCAAAGAGAACAGAGCAGATGGAGTCCCAGTGTCCCCTTCAAGGGCCCACCCCTGCTGCCCTAACTTTATTCCACTATACCCCATTTCCTAAAGGTCCTGACATCTTTCAACAGTGCTACCAGTTGGCAACCAAGCTTATACTTAATACATGCCTTCTGGGGAAACTTCATACTCAAACCATTACAGACACCATCACTGTTATGAGAGGTGTCAACAATTGGGAAAAGGCTGGCCTTTTAGGGAAGGGTTGGGGCCTTGAACAACCGCTCTGAAATATCATAAAATTTCCATTGAAATATATTAACAAATCCAGTTTTTAGTTTAAGCCTCTGTATAGTTTATGTTATGATTTCCAAATTTTAAAAACCCTAATTGGCAAAAGGCTAAGACTCTAGACTTATCTCCCCAAGTATAATATGTGTATCTGTATCACCCAACAAGCACTGAATGCTGAATCAGACTTGCAACTTAAAGGAGTCAGTGCTCTGCCTATGGAGCAGATATTCCAATAAAATAATAACGGAAAAACACTAATGCAAATTCTTAGTGATAATAGCTAACACTTACTGAGCACTTAGCACATGCCAATCATTCTTCTTTGTGTAATTGCTTAGAGTACTTTCCAGTATTCACTTATGTAATCCTCACCACAATAGCCAAATACTGTTATTATCCAGTTTACAATTGAAAATCCAAGGAAAAACTCCATTACCCAGATATGTATAAGAAATTCCACTTAAGATGAAATGCCTCAATAGTGAAATAACTAATGAATGATACAAAAAAAAATCATAGTCAGGTATGTGACAAATTCCATAATCTCAATACTGCAGAAGTTAAAGCAGGAAGATCATGAGTTCCAGGCCAGCTTGAGTTATACCATAAGATCATCTCTATAAAAATTAATAAAATGAAATCTTAGCATTTCATGCTTCAACCAATAGGATATATCTAAACCAAAGCTGTTTAGATAAGTATTTTACCTTTTAGACAGGATAAGTGAATGAAAATATAATTTGTTTGGTTTTTATAACACTGTAATGTAGTATGCTGATTTATAGATGCTTAGAAAAATGTTTCTTTTCATTTTGCTGCAGCACAAAGGTTATTGTGGAATCACACTTCCATTAGTCCACACTTCCAATTAGTCTAATATGTAGCTTATATTGTCTTACTAACATGGATCTACTTGTTAACGTAGAATATCAAACCATGTATCTTTATGCAAAAACCTCCAATATACAAATCTGTATTAGGGTTCTCAAAAGAAACAGAACCAAAAATATATGAAGAGGTATGTAAAGTGGGAGTTATTACAGGAATTAGATTGTGCGGTTATAAAACCTGAGAAGACCCACCATCTGTCATCCACAATCTCCATGTAATTAACCCTAGTGCAAAAGCCTGGAACAGGGTTGCTGATGGTGTAACTCCATCCAAGGCCCAGTGCAGGGTAGGGGGTAGGGGGTGTGATGCTTTCAGTTCTGGTGCCCAAGGACATTAGACTTGAAATTCTTTTCTTTAAGAGTAAGAGAAGAAAAATGTCTCTGCTCCAGTATAGAGAAGAAATTCATCTTTGCTCTGCCATTTTGTGCTCTGTGGACCCTCAATAGATTGCATGGTGCTTTGTGTGGAAAAATCTTCTTTACTCAGTCCTCTGATTCAAATGTTGATTCTTCTAGAAACACTATAGAGGACATTCCCAGGAACAATGTCTTAGCAGTTACCTCTGTTAAGAGTCAAGTTCACACATAAAACTAGCCATGTGTGATAATTTATCTTGACTGTCAGCTTGATGGTGTTGAAGAAACTCTTAGGAGATCCATGAAGTATAGCTCTGCGTGTGTCTGGGAGAGTGCTTCCAGAAGACCATGAGGTCTGGGACATAATTCACTGATGGAATCAAATCTGAATGTACCATTGGATGTGGCAGAACTGTGACAGGTGGGACCTAAATAGAAGAAGTGAGTCACTGGGAAGGTACATTCTTGAAGGATCCATCTTAGCTCTGGCCCCTTGTTACTAATCGTTGCTGCCTGGTGCCATGAGATGAGCAGCCCCCCCCCCCATCAACACACACACACACACCCTCCCTCCATGATGTTTCTGCTTCACCATGGGCCTAAACACAATGAAGTAGCCATGGAACGAGAACTCTGAAACCTTGACATAAATAAATCTTTTCTCATGACTTGTTTCATTCAGGCATTTGTCAGAGTGACAAAAGAGTTAATACACCATTGCATGCTTCATGGCCTTATCTTTTATGCTATGGGTTTTTGTTTGTTTGTTTGTTTGTTGTTCGTTCATTTGTTTGTTTTTTCGAGGTAGGGTCCCACTCTAGCCCAGGCTGACCTGGAATTCACTCTGTATTCTCAGGATGGCCTCGAACTCACAGCAGCCCTCCTACCTCTGCCTCCAGAGTGCTGGGATTTAAGGCATGCACCACCATGCACGGCTATGTTATGTTCTTTGTGTGTTTGTTTTTGTTTTTTTCAAGATAGGGTCTTGCTCTAGTGAAAGTCAGCCTGGAATTGTAGTATCAGGGTGGCCTTGAACTCACTGCAATCCTCCTACCTCTGCCTCACAAGTGCTGAGATTAAAGGCCTGTGCTATCATGCCTAGCTGTTTTTGTTTTTTTGAGACTGTCTTATTCTGTAGCCCAGGCTGGCCTGGAACTCACTAGGTAGCCCATGTTAGTCTCAGACTCAGGGCTCTGCACCTGAGATAGACTCCTGAGTGCTGAGATTGCAGACATGAACTACTACACCCAGCTTACATGCCCTTATCTTGAAATCAGTAAGCATAAAGAGATGAATATCTAGAATAGAATATATATGTATGCACATATATATGACATGAATGTAGGAGGACTATTTGCAAGGGAGGAGGGAGGGGAAATGAGAGAGTAATAATGGATGAGAGGGTGAATATGAGCAAAGTGCATGATATACATACATGTAAATATAATAAAATCATTATGCTATCAGGCATGATGACTCAAGCTTATAATTCTAGCACTCATAGGCTGAAGCATTGAATAACGTTTGTGGCCAGTCTGGGCTACATAATTAATTCCAGACCAGCCTGGGCTCCAGTGTAAGACCCTGCACCACTCTTCACTGATGTGTCATCCAAGTGTTTTGACTAAATATGTGCTTTTGTCCTGTGACTATCCATTAGCTTAATGCATTTGATCTATGTCAGCTCCCTTACTCAATTCATGGGTTTAAAGAGAAAACTAAGGACGGTAACTCAGTCCCTCCCTCCAGGCCCTTTTGGAAACTGTCTCCTTCAGGGAGTTCTCTAGTGTTCTTGATCGTGAAGTAAATGTCACACTATGAGGAAGTCCTGCAGATGGAAATGTCTGTCCAAGCCTGGGGTCCACTCTGAGGATGCCCACAATTGTCTGGGATCAAATCACACCTCTCAGTGCATCTTCCAGTAGTAATGAAACTAGTATTCTAGTTCCTTCTTCCTGGTTCTTGTCTATCTTGCAGAGTACTAAACCTGATGGACTGGGACAAAGGCCAGGATAAAATAACATCTCTCAAGTCTTCACAAATTCCAACACTTAAGTATTCACCTTAATGTATACTGGAAACACATATGGCTGGTCTAGCACTTAGTCTCTCAGTGCTGGGACAAATCACCTGACTAAAAGCAGCTTATAGGAGGAAAGGGTTTACTTCAGGCTTGTAGTTTCAAGGGGAAGCTTCTTCATGGCAGAGGAAGCTGGCTTACTTTCTCAACAGAGAGAGAACAGCAAGCATGAGCTGTCTCTGAACACACAGTAGGTGGGAGTAATCAGCCTCCAGACCCATCCCCAGTGACACACCTCCTCCAGCAGGGCTTTACCTCTCAAAAGCTCCACCAGCTATGAGGACTAAGCAAGAACTTAAACACAAACACTTGAGGCTATGGGGAACATTGATACTCAAACCAGCATAACCATTTAATCAGACATGATGCTGTCATGTACACATTGCTTAGTATGAAGCTAATACTTTCACAGGGAACAACTTCATGTTAATGAAACCAAAATATTAAGAAATCAGTAATAGAGATAACAGAAAATTATTAATTTGATAAATATGGCAAAATTATGAAGTATACAGATGATAGAAGGTTGGGGATTGCTGTATCAGAGCACAGTGTGATAGAATTGCATGTTTTGGCTCTATTAGGGAATTTCATCATACAAAAAAATTGTCAATTTAGGAGAAAGACCTGTAAGTTGATGAAACTTTGTATAACATAAGAGAAGTCTAGAATGGCAACATTGTTGATTAAATTAGAAACACCAATATGAGCTGGGCATGGTGGCGCACACCTTTAACCCCAGCACTTGAGAGGCAGAGATAAGGGGATCTCTGTGAGTCCAAAGCCACCCTGAGATTACATAGTGAATTCCTGGACTATAGTGAAACCCTACCTTGAAAAACCAAAAAATAAAAATAAAATAATTAGAAATATCAATATGAAATTATAACCTTTAAAGATATTTTCTCAGCTCTGAGTGACTCAGAGGCAACATCAATAGCTCTGACTTACAGTGCATTCTTGAGCATTCCCAGAGCCTAACTTGAGCCTTTCACATTATTTTTCACTGACAAGAAACAGAATCCCTTGAAGAATAGCTAACTCCATGGTTAAGAACAGAAAGAAAA
Organism: Orientallactaga sibirica; assembly: GCA_036365145.1. Classification (NCBI taxonomy): domain Eukaryota; kingdom Metazoa; phylum Chordata; class Mammalia; order Rodentia; family Dipodidae; genus Orientallactaga; species Orientallactaga sibirica. The sequence goes on from JAEOAD010000005.1 coordinate 53,196,421, forward strand.
AAATTAGACATTTCTAATTAGACCATACTTTTGTTACCAAAATGCAAGAATGATTTTAAGGAAATCAGGCTCATTAGTAAGGGATAGGGGGTCACTGTGAAGGGCACCTGCAAAGTACATGATGACAGTGGTTTAAAATATAAACTTTATTGTAGAAATAAAGCATAAATAACAAAATATGAAATAAATTAAATGCATACCCCTGTCAAAAACTTGTTCAGTACTATCTAGCCCTTTAACCTCTTCTGTGAGACTTGGTCCAATCACACTTCTTCCCCTTCTGCAGGTGCTTACTCACACAGTGAGAACTTCCATTTATTCATTTAATACTTTTGCTGTATGTGTACATACATGTTAATGAGTGTGAATGGATGTCAGAAGACTTTGAGTATAGGTCTTCACCTACCATCTTGTTTGAGACAGTGTCTCTAGTTGCTTACCACAGCTTTTGTCAGGCTAGCTAGGCCACAAGCTTCCAGGAGATTCTCTTATCTTCACCAATCTTCTTGCTGCAGGTATGCTGGGATTGCGCACATACGACAGCATCCTCATGCATTCTGCAGATCAAGGCTCAAGTACTCACACTGGCACAGCAAAGGTTTTACCCACTGAGACTCCCTTTCTATAGTTTTATCATCAAAGGATGTACTATAAGGCACTGTAGTTTAGTCTTGCCAATTTAAAAAATAAATAAATAGAAGATAGGGCTGAGTTGGGAAGGTGTTTGCCATGCAAGTGTGAATACCTAAGTTCAGACTCCCAGGACCCATGCAAAATGTCGTGCTGACATGTGCCTGTAATTCCCAGTGCTGAGGAGGCAGAGACAGAGAGTCTCTGGGCTCAGTCATTCTAGATCTACTGGTGAGCTTTAGGTTCCGCAAGAGACCTTGTGACAAAGAATAAGGTGACGAGAGATCGAGACAGACCTCTAACATCAATCTCTGTGTATATTTAGAACACACACATACACACGTGCCCATATGTGAACATGAGTGTACACATGCACTTAACACACACATACATATGGAAAAGAAGATCTGCCTCATAAATTGAAATTATAACTTGAGCACAAAATCATTGCCACCACCAAGCTGAGTCTCATGAAAGTGTATGAATTGAAACTGACTTGAAGTAAGAAAGATAATATGAAGTCAGTCCCCAACATGATAGTGATAGAAAATCGTGAATATGATTCTTTCCATTGGCTTTCATGTTTAGGGGAGCTTGATGTTTCTTCTGTTAATTATGTCTGTTTATGAGACACAGTCATCTCCATTTCCCTGCCTATTTAAGGAGGATAAACACTGGAAGCTGTCAGCCAAATGGTCCCATAGAAAGGAGGTCCCATGAACAGGCAGATTCAGTTGAAGTGGACCCTGGTGATAACCAACTAGAAAAGAAACTGTTTTTTCCAATGTAATTAACTACACCTGCAAATCTAGTAACTATGCAGACAGTATCCTTCAACTCCTGAAGATTAAATCTCAGTAATAATGAGAAATATGTCAGTCCTTAATGCCGAGACCAAGTCAATATTCTATTTTGACAGGACAACCAGCTATATAACAATGATAAGCAATAATTTTCAAAATTCAAGGATAGATACTAGGTAGCAAAATTAAGCCTTAAGCATAAGATAAAGCCTGAAATAGTCTTGGTGGCATGACAGATATCGCTGAACTATAGAAAAGCTTATGATTGAAGGGTGATTTCAGTTAGAATCACCTTGGGTAACACAAAGAAGCCTGGCCAAGAATTAATCAGTTCATATACCCAGTCACACCATCACAGCAGTTCTGAAAAGATAATCTTTTCTTCGGGTCTGCTGAAAATTCTATGACCCCAGAAAGTAAAAAAGAAACAATACTAATACACTGAGGATTTATCAAAACAAGAATGAAAAAAAAAGTACAGAAACTTAAAAAATATCAAGTCCATAATATTGGTACTTTGGATCAGAAGTAGGTGCAATGATAGCAATAACTTCTATAATCTTTGTTTTAATATATTTGTGAATTAAGTTTTTAAAGATTTAAAAGGATGATCCTTTCTAAATATAAAATTGCAGTTAGTTTAAATTGCTTCAGTGATTTATAAATCTGTAATCAATATTAAAAGCCCCAAGAAAGATTAGATTTGGGGTTTTGGTCTAGATGCAGGAGCTTAATAAATTGAGCATCAAACAAATACCAAATGATGTGAGTACTCCTTGACATGACAAGAAGCATGGAGCCAGGAGAATGTTCCTACTTGTATAAGCCATCTGTCCCAGCATAACAACTCCTCATCAAACTTTCTATCTAGAAACAACATTTATTAGCCTGTGGGTCAAAGATAAGACCTGTCTTGGTGGAATGGCTCTGGCTACAGGTCTCACACAAGCTGCCATGAAGGTGGCAACCAAGGTTCTAGTCACTTGAGATGCTCTAAGGGAGATGCTCCTTCCAAACTTGTTCCTGTGGTGACTGGCATGTTATTGACCAAGGGCCTCAGCAGCTGGAGGACGCCTTTCATATAAAGTAGACTTCAGTGGCGGGAGGCCTCCTTCCACTCCCTATCAGGTCAATTTCTCCAAAGGGCTGCTTAGGGTAGGGCCAGTGGCTTCATCAGGTAGGGAGACAGCCATAGTCTTTTTTTTTTTTTTTTTTTTTTTTTTTTTTTAATGAGAGAGCAAAAATGAAAGAGAATTGGTGCACCAGGGCCTCCAGCCACTGCCATCAAACTCAAGATGCAAGCACCACATTGTGTGCATGCGCAACCTTGCACATGCATCACCTTGTGCGTCAAGCTCACATGGGATCTGGGGAAGTTGAACATAGGTCCTTAGGTTTCACAGGCAAGCACTTTAACCACTAAGCCATCTCTCCAGCCTAGTCATAGTCTTTTTTTTTTTAATATATATATTTTTTTTATTTATATTATTTTGATTTTACATTCATGGTAAAGGATCCATTGTCCTCCTCCCTGTCCTCCCTCTTTCAAAGGGACCCTTGTCAATGGGGAATGTGGGTCAAGCATTGTGAGGTTGGTTAAGAGTTCTGGGGGGTTGGCCCCAGTCTCTGTGGATAATGCCCCAACTATGGCTCTAACAATCTTTCCGCCCCCTCTTCCGCAAGTTTCCCTGAGCCACATTGGGGTCATTTTAGTTCTGCTTCAGTGATGCGGTTTCGGGAGCCTCTGTGTCTCTGGATCTCTGGCTTAGTTGGAGGTGGATGTTCTCTGTGTTTATCTCCTTCGGCCTTTTGCTGGTGTCATGATTGCCATGAATACTGAACTCTTGCCCTTCCCCTGCGTTGTTCTATGGTTTCAGCTGGGGCCCTGGTGTGGTGTGGTTAGCTGATCCTCCCTTCAGGTTCGATGTCCACCTGAAAAAAGATAAGCAAATTCTCCATCGGAGAGAAAAGTTAGTACTAGGTAGAAGGGATGACCATCTATGTTTTGGAGGGAAATTTATATGCGTTGGCTCTCTTCTGGCCCACATTTGGTGGTATCTTGATCTTGGAGACTGAGCTCATTTTTTGTACCTGGTTTTGACTTACTTCCCAGTTCCAGCAATGAGTTCCATACCACTGAGTGGATCTATTAGCCAAATCAAGAGCAGTTGGTTACCCACCATGGCTGATTGCCACTACTGCACTTGTATGAGCGTTACGTCAAGTTGTTTCCAGCTGGGTATCTTAGACTGCCAGTTGTTTGGACAGATGTCGGTCATTTTCCCCCAGTTGCTTGTATAGCGCCCTCTGGTACTAGGAGAACAAGGGGGGGGATACAAATTGGGACCCAAAAGGAAAAGACACTATAAAACCCTTTATTCTGAACAACAGGTTAAAACATTGATCCTTCAACAGGCCCGCAGAGGGACCACCCGAACCACAGGAACCTGAGAGAGCATCATGAAGGCCAACCTTAATCTTGTCCTGCTTCTCTCTCTTTTCTCTCTCTCTCTCTCTCTCGTTCTCTCTCCCTCCCCTCTCTATACTCACTTTCTCCTCTATATTATCTTTTTCTTCCCTCATCTTCCTAGGTGCAGACTTATAACTCCCAGTGCCAGCATGGGGTGAACTTCCACAATGAGCTGTTGATCTGAAACACCTACAAGGTTTCCCAAAATAGACAGACTTCTGTCAGAGTTCTTGGTGACCCACCAAAGGTTAATGGCAAGACCCTACTGTTGAAGACAGCTTACGTGTGTGAGACCAAACACGAAGAGATATGTTCAGAATCTAGTCATAGTCTTTTTAAAGTTTATTTTTATTTATATTTTTGCATATATGTGTGTGTGGTGTACCTGTGTGTATGTGTTATATGTGCACATGCGGAGACCACAGGTTAACATTGAGTGTCTTTTGCGATTACTCTGTCCCTTGGTTTTTGAGACAGGTATCTCACTGAACCCAGAGCTTACTGATTTAGCTCATTTCGCTGGCCAGTGAGTTCCAGGAACCACCTGTTTCCACGTCTTAGGTGAGATTATAGGCATGCACGACCACACCCAGCTTTCATGTGAGCTGAGAATCCTAAATCAAGTCCTCAGCCTTGTGCAACAAGTACTTTACTGAGTCATAACCTTTTAGAGTCTAAGCTTGGACATGATATCACATGATTTTTGCCTTATCCTTTTGTTAAAAGTAAGCCACTAACAAGGTCCAATCCATACTTGGAGGAAGACAGTTATAAAATGACAAGTGATTTTGAAATATTTAGTTGTTCACTTATTTGAATGTGTGGTGGGGGAGGGCATGACAGGGTCTCTTGCTACTGCAAATAAATACCCTTCCAGCATCACATGAGTGACTGGGGAATGGAACACAGAACACCAGCCTTTGCAAGCAAGTGCCTTTAACCATAAAGCCATGTCCCCAACTCCATTATTTATTTTTATTTTTATTTATTTATTAAAGACACAGAGAGAAAGAAGTAGAGAGATGCAGATAGAGAATGGGCATGCCAGGGTCTCCAGCCACTGCAAACGAACTCCAGATGCATGCACCACCCTGTGCATCTGGCTTATGTGGGTCCTGGGGAATCGAGCCTCGAACCAGGGTCCTTAGGCTTCACAGGCAAGCGCTTAACCACTAAGCCATCTCTCCAGGCCCTCCATTATTTTTTCAATACAAAGATTCACTATGTAACCCAGGGTGGACTAAATATCCTCTTCCTTCAGTACCCTAAATGCTGGAATTATAAGTGTGTGTCTCCACACCTGACTGGGAGTCACTTTAAAAGCTGCCCATTTGTGGAGCTGGAAAGATGGATTAGCACATAAGGCAGATGCACAAGTTGGGCATGTGTCTGGAGTTGGCTTGCAGTGGCTGGAGGCCCTGTCATAAACATTCTCTCTCACACTCTCATCTATCTGTCTGTCTATGTATCTATCTGCCTCTTTCTCTGTATCTTTCTCTGCTTGCAAATTAATTAATTAATTTTTTAAAAATCTGAAGTTTTCCTAAGTTTCATGGGTGGAACAAAGTGTCATGCTTCTGCCAACAGTCAATCAAATCCTTCCTGGACGCAGTATGCCCGGAACTTGGGGAAGATGCTGTGGACACAGTGGTGAATATGGCATAGTTCTTGTCTGTCAGGAACTCACAGTTGAATGACAGGCCCCAACATTAGAGAAAGAAAGAAAGAAAGAAGAAAGAAAGAAAGAAAGAAAGAAAGAAAGAAAGAAAGAAAGAAAGAAAGAAAGAAAGAAAGGAAGGAAGGAAGGAAGAAGAGAGAAAGAGGGAGGGAGAGAGGGAAAGAAAGAAGAAAAAGAGAAAGAAAGAAAGAAAGAAAGAAAGAAAGAAAGAAAGAAAGAAAGAAAGAAAGAAAGAAAGAAAGGAAGGAAAGCCTGCCAGCTGGGCATGGCATGGTGGTGCATCTAATCCCAGCACTTGAGAGGCAGAGGCAGGAGGATCACCGTGAGTTTGAGGCCACCCTGAAATTACATAATTACATAATGAATTCCAGGTCAGCCTGGGCTACAGTGAAACCCTACCTCGAAAAACCAAAAAGAAAAAAAAAAGAGTCAACTGTGTTCCTCTTCAAGCACAAGACACTTTCCTTTGCACATATCTATTTAAATCTCTGGCCCCTGTGAAAGCACAAATCCCTTGAAGGAAGATACAACTCTTTCATCTGTGTCACAGCTTGTGTCTTGCACACTACCTGACATAGGAAGCCTCCCCCCGCCCCCCGCCGCCAAAATGTAACACGTTAAACCTATAAAAGCGATCTGGCTGGTTATTTATGTCACTTGTACCTTAGTGTAAATTAATGGCCTCAATCTTTTGAGTGATAATCATTGGAAGTGCTGGAGAAAAGTGATGCTAAAGGGATTGTACAACAAAGAGGCATGAAAAAGAGAAATGTTGACTCTGGTTTTGTCAAGCCAACTGCCTCCTTTCTCCCTCTTTCTCCCAGCTCTCAGCAGTGAGGAAGTTCCACTGCATTATGGGGTGGGGCTTCTTTTCTCTGAGCTTTGTATGTTCTTTAATACAGGCAGTAATTATATGCCATAATTTTGGTACTGACATAACTCCGTTTCCCTCTCACATAATTGCCTGAATGTGAACTCTATAATTACTGTGTTTAATTAGAAAATGACGAGATGCAGCTAATGAGGACAGGTGATAAAAACAACTGTGAACATTTCTTTCAGATTTACTTTTAGCATAAAATTCACTCTGATTATCTTCTGGAGAATTCATTTAAATGAATATTTTGCCAAAGTCATTCATTCATATTTGTGGAAGACTCAGAATAAGACAACATTGTCTTCCTTATGACTTAAGCTTAATGGATGTTTTGGGCAATTTAGTTTGGAAAGGTAAACTGTGGGTCATGAAGTTAATGCTGAATATAGCTTTCAAAAGTGTTTCAAATGTGCAACTCACTCTTTGGTGGAGATCTTTCCTGAAAGCCAAAATGAAAACCAAAAGCAATCTCAGAGTTGCTCCAGACACCCAAGTGCAAAGGCTACAGTTACTTTCCTGCTTTCCAGACTATGCTAGATGGGGGGGAGGGGGGGGAGAGGAACATACTGCCATCAAACCACAAGTAGCTTTGAAGCAGGGCAGGTCTGAGGAAGGAGTGACCTGAACTCTGCAGAGCTCATGTGTGATGCATAGATAGGCTGGGAGGAACAGGGTCCAAACAGATAAGCCATTCTGCTGACAGAATGAGATCAGCAGTGAAGTGAGGCAAGGGTCAGAGGAGAAGGAGGAGGCAGCAGGATGGCAGTGGCCAGGACAGGAAGCAGAAAGCTTGCTAAGTTGTTGTGTTAGTCTGTTCAGTCTCAGCCCCCAAGTATGTGCACCATTTTCAGTGTAGCTTGTAACTTCCATGGTGGCCAAGAAAAGCCAGGAGTTGTGCAGATTACAGACAGATCTGTGTTTGTCTCTCATCACTGTGACAAAATGCTGACATAAATTGCTTGTAGGAGGAAAGAGTTCTTTTGGCTCACAGTTTCAGAAGTTTTGGTCCACGGCTGACTTGCTCCACTGTTATTGGACTAATGCCAGGCAGGCATGGCTGGCAGGAGGCTAGGGGAAGAAGCAGCTCACCTTGTGGCAGAGAGTGACAGGAAGGGTGTAACCACAAAGTGTAACCCAAGGACAACCCGCAGTGACCCACTCATCCAACCAGACCTCACCTCTGAAAATTTCTATCATCTCCCAACAAGGCCATCAGATTATGAATTGATCCTTGGATGAATCCATCCATAGGTCAAAGCTATATTTGTCCAATCAGCTCTTGATGATTGAATCTAACTCCTGGGAACCAGCTTTCCAACACATGAATATATGGGCTATATTCAAACTATACCAAGAGTTTACTGCTCATTCTGGTTGGCTGTGGCATAGGGAAAAAACAGCCTTGTGGGTCTAAGCAGTGATAGTAATGTGAACTAATTTTATTGCTAAGATGATTCAAGAAGTTTGTAAATTCATCAGTGGACCTAAGTAGCAGTGGACCTTGCAAGCTACACAGCTGGCCAGATAGACAAAATATGCCTGCTGGTACAATAGTGGCATGCCTGTTGTGGGGGAAAACAAATGCTCTCTGATTGGATTTGAAACCTACCCCAGAAGGGAATTCATGCAAGATACTGAAAAACCTAGTCAAAAGCCTAGACTGGGGAGATGGCTCAGCAGTTAAAAAGGCTTACACGTGGGCTGGAGGGATGGCTTAGCAGTTAAAGCACTTGCCTGAAAAGCCTAAGGACCCAGTACCCACTTAAGCCAGATGTACAAGGTGGCACATGCATCTAGAGTTTGTTTGCAGTGGCTAGAGGCCCTTCCCCCTTCTCCTTTTCTGTCAGATAAATAAGTAAAATATTTTTTTTTAATGCTTGTACTCAAAACCTGATGGCCTGGGTTTGACTCCCCAGTACCCATATAAAGACAGATGCACAAAGTGAAGCATGTATCTAGAATTCATTTGCAGTAACAAGAGGCCCTGACATGCCAGTTCTCTCCCTCTCTCTCTCTTTCTGTGTCTCTTTCTGTGTCTCTCTTCCCCTCCCTCCCTCTCTGTCTCTCTCTCCCCCCTTGCAAATAAATAAAAAAAATTTTTTTTTAATTTAAGCCTGTGGCTGGGGAGGACATAAGTCCTGGGGGACTACTGTTGTTTGGATAAATGGATATATTATGCCCACGAAATTGCCCTCTAAATGCTTATATTTATGCCCATATATTAATGCTACTCACAGTTTTAGTTAGATAAGCTTCTCTTTTCAGATGGCAGTAACTACTGGGGAGACTCAAAACTCACCAAAGTTCTGAGAAGTGACAGTGGAGTGTTCATCACTAAGACAACTCTATTACGTCCTCCAGGACTCAGGGATCATTACAGAAGTGGTGGAAAAAAATATAAGACCCAAAGGATGTAAAAGAGTTCAATGAAATGCTGTCTTCCAGACACAAGGTGACCTCATAGTAATTATCACTATTATACAATACCTGCACATTATGAGGGTAAAAAATAGTGACATCAAAGCTGGGCATGGTGGCGCATGCCTTTAATCCTACCACTTGGGAGGCAGAGGTAGGAGAATCACTGTGAGTTCGAGTGAGTTCGAGGCCACCCTGAGAGAGTCCACAGTGAATTCCAGGTCAGCCTGAGCTAGAGTGAGACCTTACCTTGTAAAAACCAAAAAAAAAAAAGACATTCAAATAGAAAAAGGGTTGTTGGAAAGAAGAAGTGGTTCAGTGGAGGGATACTGGAGAGGGGTAAAGGAGGTTGGTGGAAGGGAACTATGATCAGGGTACATTATGTCTATGTATGGAGGTTGTCAATAAAACATTTCAGAGAAGCTTTCCCCGACACACCAAAAAGGAAAAGAAAAAAAAAACCTATCACAACCCTATTTCTCAGCCCTAAATCACTAAAAATGGGTTTTTCTTTCTGTAACCTCATTAATTTTCCAATATTGGCTTCTGTTTTCAACTTTTTGAATGATCTCTGCCCCTTGGCTCTATGACAGGTATTCTCTAACTTAAGTGGATTAGAGTAGGAAGAGCAACACAGTTGAACTGCCCTGGGAGCTCCTTAGACATCACCTCCCTTCCCTATGCCCCTTTCCCTTGGACTTATAAATTGCAACAAAAATAAAATCATTTTAAGCTGGGCGTGGTGGCGCACGCCTTTAATCCCAGCACTCGGGAGGCAGAGGTAGGAGGATCGCCGTGAATTCAAGGCCACCCTGAGACTACATAGTGAATTCCAGGTCAGCCTGGGCCAGAGTGAGACCCTACCTCGAAAAACCAAAATAATAATAATAATAACAAAATCATTTTATCATCAATGGAAAAAAATAGAAGTTGACAAGTGTGAAGTATTTCGAAGAAGACCCTGCACTCAGTAAGGATAACATGTGTTTGTGAAAAAAAGCAAATTCTTTCTTCATGCATCCATCAAACAAGGCCTAGCTAAACTGGCCAATCAGAGAAAATGAAACTCACTGTAATCAGTAACAACAGATCACAAGACTGTTTTCCCCAAACTGTAAGGTCAAATTTATTTATTATGTGAACTTAAAAGCCCAGTATTGGAATTTCTTTAAGGATAAATTCTTTCTTTTTTTTTAATCTTTGTTTTCTGAATTACCAGTATACATGCTTTGAATATAATAACCCACTTAGAATGTATTAATTTTGATTATTTTGTTTTGTTTGAGCCAGGTCTCACTATGTTGCTCAGTCTTGCTTTGAACACCATCCCTCTGCCTTTGCTTACTCGCTGATGAGCATGCACCCATTCATTGTTAAAAGTTTTTGAGCTTTCAAAGGCTATAGCATTACTTTAATTGCAGCATCATTATAACAATATTTTGTAGTATTCATGTTTGTCTCTCTCTCTAAAGGGATTCTTGCAAGCCCTGGGAGAACCTTATCCTAAACTCCTGCCTGTCCTGACCAGTCCACAGGCAAACATTTGTAGTTGGCAAATTGGGAAGTTATCTGCAGGTAAACAATTCAGATGCCTTTTCAGCGATGTCTCCTTAAGATGAAAATTGCATCTACTTCTAACTCTTCTCCCCTTACAGTGCTTAATTTTTATTTTATGTTATGCCTTTCTAACATATTATACATTCTGTATATAGATGTATAGATGCACATTTCTCTGTATCTTGTGCCATATGTGTATAACATATAGTTATATAAGTATATGTAGTATAATTGTAAATGTATGTAATATAAATTTATATTTTATAAATTATATAAATTTATATAATTTTATATGTATGTAGTTTAATTACATAAATGTATGTAGTTATCTATATCCCCTTGTCAAAATGAAGGCTCTAGGCGAGCCTGGATTTTGTCTACTACTATATTCTTGGTGGTCATTAAATACCTGTATTTAGTTTGCTTTTGTTTTTAATTTTTTTAATATTTTATTTATTTATTTGAAAGAGAGATAAAAAGAGGCAGATAGAGAGATAATGGTCATGCTAGGGCCTCTAGCCACTGCAGATGAACTCCAGATTCATGCACCACCAAGTGTATCTGGCTTTATGTGGGTACTGAGGAATCAAACCTGTATCCTTTGGCTTTGCAGGTAGGTGCCTTAGCCACTAAGCCATCTCTCCAGCACTGTTTTGCTTTTTAAGTAAGATTTATTTTGACTCATAGATTCTGTTTATTGAAGAAATACTTGAGTAGCTGGGCATGATGATGCACACCTTTAATCCCAGCACTCAGGAGGCAGAGGGAGAGGTAGGAGGATTGCTGTGAGTTCGAAGCCAGCCTGAGATGACATAGTGAATTACAGGTCAGCATGGGCTAAAGCAAGACAAGAAAGAAAGAAAAAGAAAGAAAGAAAAAAGAAAGAAAGAAAGAAAGAAAGAAAGAAAGAAAGAAAGAAAGAAAGGAAGGAAGGAAGGAAAGAAGAAAGGAAGGAAGGAAGGAGAAAGAAAGAGAGCATGAGAAAGAAAGAAAGAAAAGAAAGAAAGAAAGAAAGAAAGAAAGAAAGAAAGAAAGAAAGAAAGAAAAGAAAAGAGAAAAGAGAAGAGGAAGGGAAGGGGGGAGGAGAGGGAGGGGTGGGAGGGAGGGAGAAGGAAGGAAGGAAGGAAGGAAGGAAGGAAGGAAGGAAGGAAGGAAGGAAGGAAGGAAGGAAGGTCAGGGCTGAAGAGATGGATCAGTGTATGCAATGGCAAGAGGCCCTAGCATGCCCATTCTCTCTCTCTTTCTCTCACTCTCTCTCTTTCTCCTCACCTCTGCTTGCAAATAAATTAATATTTAAAAAATAAAATCAAGCTGGGCATGGTGGAACACACCTTTAATCCCAGCATTCAGGAGGCAGAGATAGGAGTATCACTGTGAGTTCAAGGCCAGCCTGAGACTACATAGTGAATTCCAGGTCAGCCTTGGCTAGAGTGAGACCCTACCTTGAAAAACCAAAATAAAATAAACACTTGATGGTCAGCAGTAATGTGCTATATACTTACAAAGTTACTAAAAGCTTAGATGTTAAATGTCTCTAACATATAATAAACACCTTCTGAAGAAATAAAATTAATGTCATCATTATTAAGCATATTTGTCATGTGATGTAAAAATACTAAAGGTGCTAAGAAACATGGGTAAAGAAGCCAGTGTGGGCAAAGGGACAGGTAGGGGATGATGTCCCAGTGCACAGGGGAGTGTCTGTGTGTGTGTAAGGAAGAGAAAGCAATATGGCTCACACAGTTTCCTCTGGGCAGCCTCCCTGAACCCAGTAAGAGGGTGGTGGGAGGTACAGATTAGTGGTGTCAGCATGTGTGAGGCCTTGGCTTCAATCCCTAAAGCTAGTCAAGTGACCTTTCTCCAAATATTCCCTATAATTACCATTGCTAGCAATGTTACTACATCAGAACTACCTGTTTATATATCTGTCTCCTCCCCTGAAATTGCAAGCTGCACAAGATTCCAAAGGTCTGGTGTTTCTCTCAGTCACACCAGGCCTCAGATACCTGGGGTCTCAGACTGTATTTGTGGCTGATTGCTTCTGTCAAAGAATAGACTGACTTAAAGATCTCTAGACATCACACCTTCCTCTGCTGTTCTAGAAAGACAGAAAAGCTGTAGAATGAGAATCATACACAGAGGCACAAGGTTACCAGATAAGTGAGAGGGGGTGGGCAATGGCAAGAGAGGACAGGAAAATCACCACGGCTTCAAAGTCTGTTTCCACCACTTTTATTAGAAGTATCGGTATTGCCCCAAAATGCATTGCACTGCTGAATTATTTTAACAGAATATTAGAAGAGCAACCAATCATGAACAATTAAGGTATTAAAACAAAATCATTGCAGAAAAGCAAGACAGATTGTACAGTGTTCTCCTTCCCCAGGTGTGGAGAGTGGGTGTTCAAGCTACAAAGGCCATCAACAAACGTATTTTTTCTAACTTTATAACCACTTTGAAGAGAGAAGAATCATTCTTAGTATGTGTGCTCACGGACAGAAGAAACCTAATAGCTAAGTTTCAGCTTTAGTTAGCTTTGCTCTCCAGGTTTCTAGTAGATACGTCTAAACTATCTGCAGTCCTTTGCAAAGAGCTCACAGCTAGCTCTTGGTCTTTAAATAGCTGTGCACATTTGGTAACCACTGACGGTCTTGAAGAAGTCCAACTACACACACATACTTAAGCACCAAATTTGTCATAAATAGGTTTGGCTTGGCTTATCACCCCACCAGTCAGAGGCACAAAAAAACCATCCTGTCTCACCTGCACCTGAGCCAAAGTGCCGCTCGGAGTCTGTAAAGGAGAGTAAAGGAAAAACCTCCTCTGCTTGCTGTCTCCAGAATCAGAGTCCTGCTGGTGTCTTCAGTGTGGGCTAGCCCTTCCCTCTTCTGCTTAATTAGAAATTCAGTTTGACCAGTGACAACTTTGGATGCATTATAAACAACAGGAATTTGTTCCATGAGAAAACAGGAATTTGTTCCATGAGAAATCTACCTCTTTATTCCTTTCTCACCACATAATTTTACAAAACAACTCCCAGCCAGGAAATGACTTCCACCCGCAGCCTGGAGTGTGCATTTATCTGTTCACTGGCACACGGGGAAAACGAAGCTAAGTCAAGTTGAGATGCATGCACATGTTCCTGGAAGGATAATTTTAGAACCAGTTCAAAGCACACACTAATTCAAAAATGCCCCTGCTCCTTAGATCCACTTGGAGATGTTTCCAGCTTCTCCAAATGTCATCAAAGGCTTCGAGATTTGCCAGTGGTAGATGTGACTGCAGCTGCAGCAGCTCCCTGGCCGCGAAAGGCAGTGGCAGTAGGAGGAGGGGGATTTTATTAGGAATAACTCTAGGGAGAGTGCAATAAAAGCAGACACTCAGAGCCAAGGCTATTGGTTACAAACGTGGCAAGGCTGCAGGCCATTCTCGTTACAGGCAGGGCACCTCAGGGCCCGATAAGACTCTTTAAATCTGTTGGCCAACATGGAGAACTTGCTGCCGTGGCATAGAGAACAGGTGGCACTGCCTGATCCATGGCAGTGAAGACAGTTGTCCTCAGGAAGCTCCCCATCCTGAAAAAGACAGGCAAGGCTTTAGTTAGAGCAGCAGTTCAAGTTTATTGTTCAATGATGGGTCTTGGCAAAGGCTCCAGCAGAACTGGAGGAAAATGTTTCCTACACGTGCTAATGAGGAGATGGCCAGGACTCAGAATAACCACAGCAATCCTTTCTGTTTGTTTTATTTGTTGTTGTTGTTGTTCCAATTTTAGTATATGTGCTGCTGAAGCAAGCACTATTTGTAGTGTGTGTGTGTGTGTGTGTGTGTGTGTGTGTGTGTGTGTGTGTGTGTTTAAGGCAGGGTCTTACTTACTTACTTACTGTAGCCCAGGATGACCCGAAACTCACTCTGGTCCAGGTGGCCTCAAATGCTAAGGTCTCCCAAGTCCTGGACTAAAGGTCCACACTGCCCCATCACAGGAGTTTTATCAGAGAATTTCTAGGCTGCATGGCATCTTCTGCTACCACACTTGGCATTCTGAGACTTTACGCTCTTCATCACCTTGGTTACTATTTCATATGTAATTTCTATAAGCTCCATAACGGAAGGACATGGTTTTCCTTGTTGCAAATACTGGTAGTGAACCCATGTAACATGCCTACAAGGAGCCCAGATGCAGCTCTGTGTGCGAGAGTCCTGCATGCGATTCATTTAATCCTCACAATATCCCAGTGAGATATGACGAATACTATCATCTTTGTGTCGCACATAGGAAAGCGAGATGCTGGGAAATTAATGTCAGACACACAACAAGGAAGAAGAGGAGGTAGATTTGGATCCCATGGGGCTGAGTGGCCAGGATTCACACTGCTAATGACTATGCACAAAACCCCTAATTGCAACTCTCCAATAAGAGGTGCTCAAGAAGGATGGCTTTCTGAAACTGACAGGCTGAGCAAGCAAGTGAGTAAATGAATGAACGTTACCCACTTCAAAGCTTAGCTGTGCATTGGTACCATGTTTTATTCCCTTTGAGCACTGTGTGATTAAGAGCTAGCCCCGTGAGTAGGGGATCTGTGCTGTGGAGTCAATAGAATAGGAGCTGCAGTCTGATATGGCTGTGTAACTTTGACATTACCTTCGCCTCTCCTAATCTATTTCTCTTCCTGTAAAGTGAGAGAGGTAACACCTGCACCTGAGTGAGATGACATGTTGTCTGGCATGCCATAAGCTCTCTCATAAAACTGAGTTCCCTTTTCAGCCTTTCCAGTGGTCTCCAGTCCTTGGCTGTCACTCTCCAGAAAAATGTCTCTTAGCTATGGTCTAGAGACAATATGCCTAAGACATCTCCCAAGGAAGAAGGAGCAATATCAGCTTGATACCTGGTGAATCTACTAATGACCCCTATCTATTTAAGCTACTAAACTTCTTGTTAAATCCATTTCATTTTCTCCATCTCACACCCACAATCCTAGCCCAGCTGCCCACCAGCTCTGGCATGAATTCACCAGTCTTGTGGGATGTGCGTCCCACTCATGCCAATATGATCATATTTCCTACCATCCTGATTTTCAAGTGGAAAGAATGCAGGAATTCTTTCAGCAAACACTTGCCCTCCAGATAAAGCCTCATGAGGACATCCAATCTCCTGAGCTCATCTAAACATTTTGTCACTTCTTTCACCTGCCTCTTGTCCTTGGGCCTCTCTGCTCAGGCCTGCCAACCCCAACTTCTTCCCACATGTGGGCTGTGCAGCTCCTCCTCCAGGAAGGCTTGCCTGCCCACCCAGCCCTCCTGTGCAGGAGCCCTGCCCCCAGCCTGCAGCTCTCCTACTCCACTGAACATTCCTGAGGACCAGACCAGAAGGGCCAGTTGTCCATCACTTCCTGAAATGTAGGCCAGAGCCTGGCACACTATTTCTCACTCACATGTTGGCTTCTGAATAAACAAATATAATAGTGATAGATGAAGAAACCTTGTAGTTCTTGAATTCTGGGAACTAACAATCCCCACTGGTTGGATCCATGTAACAAACACCATTTTTTTCAGTGACATGGAGAATTGAACCCAGGACCTCACAAATAGCAAACAAGTGCTCTACCACTGAACCACAACTCCACATAGTCTTCTCTTATAAGCAAATGATAAAAATAATCTCTAGAAAGGTGGCATGGAATTTGAAAACACTTCTAGTGTGGCAAAGAGCCTAGGAAGACATTACATTTGATTCACTCTAATTTAGGGAGTGAAATGAATTACCCAACTGACAAAAACTCATATCTATACCCTCTTGTGTTAACATTTTATTAATTATTGCCACACTTTAATTGCATTATTAATGGAAAAATTTGCATTCATCTCTTAAACTGCTCAAGATAAATGTTTGCCAAAAATATTCTTGAAATAAATTTCCATGATCCATTTTTTTCCTGTCAAATCCAGGATGTCTTGTGGTTAGTACTTGATCCCAGCAAAATCTTAATGATCGAAGTCAGCAGTGGTAAAGAAAGCACAATCAACTCCCACCATGGTGTTCATGAGATGGCAGGTCTGAGGTTGGAAATGTGTGAACTGGTCTGGGGACCCTGCTGCAGAGCATCAGGACAATCTTCACCCGGATGACAGTGAGCAAGCAACGCACACACTGCATAGCAAAGCGGCTGTGACTATGAGATTAGCAGACAGGTGGATCTGAACTTGATTGCTGACTCTAGAGACCTCTTGCAAGTTACTTAACCTGTCTGAGAGCCTCAGTTTCCCCAATGGAGAATGAGATTGTTAGTAACGCATGCTCCCAGGTCCTGGTAAGAATGCAATGAACTATTGCATGAGAAACATTGAGCATGGTACCTGGCTTTTGTAAATCTGCAATAAATAGCAGCTATTATTATTACTATGGCCATGTCTCAAAGGTGAGATCACATAAAAAGTCCAGACAATTTATAGCTACAAATCCTCTAAGCACAAAGCTAAGAATTTTCCCCTTGCACATTTTACCGAGGCTCAATTCAATTATTCTTATCCTTTCTTTTAGAATTGATAGAGGTTCGAGGTGGCCTGGCTTTCTACCTGGCCCTGCTCTTGCACTGGGCTCTCACTTCCCAGTTTCATATAACACAACAAAGACTCTTGGTCAGAAGAGGCTCCTTGATGTTCTTTGACCCTCTCTTTTAGAATAAAACTTGTCTGGGCATTTAGTGCATGAGGGATTGGGACAAACAAATAGCAATTTAAAACAGAGTTTAAAGGACAGACAAGTGGAGTGTAACCTTTCCCGGCAACCTTCTGCCATAGTGCTGTCCTAGTTTAGAGACTACGGCTAGACAGCGTGGATGCCTCCAAATTGAATCAGAAGGTAATTGTCATGTCAGCCCTGGAGTTGCTCTTTTTTTTTTTTTTTTTTTTTTTTTTCAGGCCTGATGAGGTAACTGTGTTTTACCAGTTTTTGTTCTCTTCTAGAAAAAAAAAAAAATGTGCTCCTTCCGGTCACACTATGGTAGGTGACAGAATGGGACTAAGTGGGAAGGTAATGCCTCAGATCACAATGTTCAGTCCTCTGCCTGCTGCCCTACTGCGTTCTCAGTAGTCCTTGTGGGAGACAAGAGAACCGATGTCAGAATCCTTCTTCCCAGTTGACCCTTTGGTCCCAAACTCCAATATTCTTTCAGCACACAATTCAGCTATATTCACGGAGTGTTGATTATATTCCAGGATCTTTTTCAGTAACCTGGGAAGTGCAGTGTTGCACTCATCATAAGCATGGGCCCTGCCATCATGGAGACCAAATCCTGCTGGGTAAGTGCAACACTGAGCAAGATCAACACACAATCGAGGTGAGGTGGCAGCTGTGAGGAGGAGTGCAAGACGCTGACAGATGTGTCCTAGAGGACTTCATCCTCATGGAAGCCAGACAAGATGCCCCTGAGGAGGGAAACTGCCACTGTGCTCTCAAGAACCTGGGGCAACAGGATGGGGGACATGGAGGAAAATCCAAGCAGAGATTTGCCTAGGGTGGATGAGCAGATGGACAGTGTACCTGAGGTAGAAGGCAAAGGAAAGGTAAGAGAGACAAGGAGGCAGAGTCCAGCAGTGACCACGCTAGTAGGGCTTTCTAGAATAAGTTAGGACTTTTGGTCTTATGCCAAGCATTATAGGAACACTGAAAGCTTTGAAAGGTAGAAAGGTTGTGAGGGGGTGACAGAAACAGATTTCCATTTCAAACACATTTTATTGGGCATGAATTCAATTTGGAAAGAGACACAGGTACACATGCACAAACCCTGGAAGCCTTTCCCTGCAGTCTGTGTGGTTTATGCTTGGTGAGGGAGATGGAGGGAAGGAGAAAAGAAAGTGGACTGATGAGTTGCAGAGAACTGAGTAAATTTGTGAGGCAGAGTGATAAGAGAGCAGGGAGACTTCAATACCGTGAGACTATCACTCAAAGCCAGTCATGACTTCCTCCTCCTCTTCACCTCATCACCTCTCCCTCAGGTTGCAGGAAGTCCCTCACCCACTTTCCATGCCAACTCATGGGACAGTAGAGTGAGTCCCACAGGAAGTCTCAGGTTCCAAAAGACAGAATGTAACACAATGACTTATTTCTCCTTATACCCAAGCTTTTACTCTCTTCGCATAAACTCACCACATTTATCTCCCCACCCCACACTTCACATTGGGAACTATGAACCAATGAATCCAGCACTATTCCCCTTGTCTGAACATGTCTGAGCAATAGTTTCCAAAGTCACACTACCCTGAAGGTTATGGGGAAAAACATCATAACTCGAAATACTTTTTCATTTAAAAGTAGGCAAGAAATAAACTTTAATAATATCTTTAAAGAAAATTTTAAGACAGATGTGGTAGTAAATGCCTATAATCCCAGCTCTTAGGAGGTGAAGGCAGAAGGATTAGGAGATCAAGGTCATCCTCAGCTATATGAGACCCTATCTAAAAAAAAAAAAAAAGGCTGGGGAGATGGCTCATTGGTTAAAGGTGCTTTCTTGCAAAGCCTGTTGGCCCAGTTTGATTCTCCAGCATGCACATTAAAGCCAGATGCAAAAGTGGCCCACAACTGGAGAGATGGCTTAGCGATTAGGTTAAGACCCAGTTTTGACTTCCCAGGACTCATGTAAGCCAGATGCACAAGGCGCACAAGGGGGCACACACATCTGGAGTTTGTTTGCAGTGGCTGGAAGCCCTGGCGCACCAATTCTCTCTCTCTCTCTCTCTCTCTCTCAAGTAAATAAATAAAAATGTATTTTTAAAAAAGTGGCCCAAAACATCTGGCTTTGGTTTGCAGTGGCAAGGGACCCTGACAAGCCATACACATATACACACATGCATGCAAATAAACAAATGAATAAAATATTTATTTTAAAAAGCATCACTGAAATAGACCTAAAATGATCCCAGCATGGCTCAGGGAAATTCGTAGAAGAGGGGGCAGAAAAATTGTTAGAGCCATAAGTTGAATCAGTACACACAGAGACATTGCCTCTCCCCCATAACTGATGGCTACCCCCACAATGCAAGACCCACAATCTCCATGGGGGGGACAGGGAAAAGGCTAACGATGGTACAATCATGGCTGTATACACACTATATACATAGCTAATAATTTTAAAAGAGCAAACTACAGCAAGACTGCCTCAAAAAACAAAGTACCTGGTTGGCAGGCCCTAGACAAGTGTGGTGTCCAAGGAACCCTGGTGTGTGACATTTGCTGCTGGCAGTAGCATACAGCTCACTTGTTCACTTGCAGTATATTGCAATACATTGTAGCTCACTTATGTCTGGGCTTGTGGATTTACAAAGTGTCTCCACCAATCATGAACTGAGGACAATACTAGCAACAGAAACACAAGTGAACCCATGAGGAAAGGGCAGAGCTGAATCTCTCCCACCTTTAAAACTTACTGTTTAGGGGCTGGAGAGATGGCTCAGCAGTTAAGCGCTTGCCTGTGAAGCCTAAGGACCCCTGTTCAAGACTCAATTCCCCAGTACCCACATAAGCCAGATGCACATGGTGGCGCATGCATCTGGAGTTTGTTTTCAGTGGCTGGTGGCCCTGTTGCGCCCATTCTCCCTCTCTCTCTCTCCCCTTTCTCTTTCTCTAATAAGTAAATAAATAAAATAAATAAATAAATAAAAACTTACTATTTATAGAGCCGGGTATGGCACATGCCTATAATCCCAGCACTTGGGAGGCAGAGGTAAGAGGATTGCCAGTGAGTTGGAGGCCACCCTGACACTACATAGTGAATTCCAGGTGAGCCAGAGCTAGAGTGAGACCCTGCCTCAAAAACCAAAAAAAAAAAAAAAAAAATCCTTACTGTTTATAAACCATATTTCACTGTGAAAACAACAAATACCTAATCAGATCTGAAAGTAAGTCATCCAAAAATTTAAAAATTAAAAATTATCAGTGTTTGAAATATACACTTAGGTCAGGCATGGTGGCATATAAATTCAAGGCCACCCTGAGAATAAATAGTGAAATCCAAGTAAGCCTGGGCTAGAGCGAGATCCTACCTCGAAAAACCAAAAGGAAAGAAATATGGACTTAGAACTGCTATGTTTTTTTATTATTATTATTATTTTTTTTTTTTTTTTTTTTTTTTTTTTTCAAGGCAGGGTCTCACTCTAGCCCAGGCTGACCTGGAATTAACTATGTAATCTCAGGATGGCCTTGAACTCACAGCGATCCTCCTACCTCTGCCTCCCGAGTGCTGGGATTAAAGACGTGCACCACCACACCCAGCTGCTATGTCATTTTGTATTATAAATTATAATAAGCATTAAGATTTTTCATCTCTTTAGTATTTTGACATCCTAAGCATATACTCAAAAATTTGTAGACCACTGGTGTAGGGCCAGCCCCTGGGGAACAGTGTGGCACTGACGCACCTGCCTGTACTGAGTATGGGGGAACGTGCCTTCTGTCTCCAGCAGAGGCCTATCATTCTGATCCCTGTCTCCATAACTTTCTTCTTTGCTTATCAGAGACTCTTCCTCAGCCTCCTCTTCTTTCTGGAGAATTTTCCTCATGAAGTCCCTCTTGTCCATTGGGGTTCGGATGATTTTCAGGTTGTTTGTGTAGATGATTATCTTTCCAAAATCTATAATAGGTGGAGGCTAGAGAGAAAGAGAGAATAGGAATGAATCTTCACCACCAATCACAAGCTGCAAGGCTGCAGAACACACCCAACCACCGAAAAGGAGAATAGGACGGAAGGACTTTGCACCAATAAACAGTGATTCAGCAGACCTCAAGGCCATGGTTCATTCCGAGACTTATTTGTTCTTTCTGAAAGCCAAAAAATCTAGTTTCCTTTTTGCCATGGATGATAAGCAGTCAGAGCTGAAGTACTGGGTGGTAAGCAGTCAGAGCTGAAGTATTCAGAATGTGCAGGGGTGCAGAGGGCAAAGCCCAGCACCTCTATCACTATGGAACACACCACACACAATGCCGAGCTTGGCACAATGAGTCTTCAACAAGTACAAAGGAAAATGCTTTTGTTTCACACAACTATGTCTTCATTTTTCTAGGCATAAGTAACAATATAAACACATGCTATTTATTGAACACTGTTTGTGTCAGACAACATGTGAAGCACTTTACCACTATTACTTCACTTTCCCCTAAACATATCTGTGAAGCAGATGTTATGATTTCCCCGTTGACAAAGTTCCATGGCTGGGATTTCAAACCAAAGTCCATCTTTTTTTTTTTTTTTTTTTGGTGGGGGGGGTTCAAAGTAGTGTTTCACTCTAGTCTAGGCAGACCTGGAATTCACTATGTATTCTCAAGGTGGCCTCAAATACACAGTGATCCTCCTACCTCTGCCACCCAAGTGCTGAGATAAAGATGTGAGCCATCATGCCTGGCTCCAAATCCACCATTTTTAAAGCACAGTTTAGACACCTACACCCCATTATTCACAAACATTCCTCCTTCCCCAAATATATCAATGTATACTGTAGATGATGATAGATGATATATAATATGTATATATCACTGTATGTCAAATATATGGATGCATACACTTTGTCATAATTAACTTTTATACTTGATTTTAGCTAAAAGACCAAGAAAAAATAATATGTTTTGATTATCCATATAACGTAAAAATCTTTATGTCAATATACTTCTAAAGGACCATTGTTAATAGCTTATATTCTCTTGTATGGATTTATCATGTGTTGCTTAATGATTTGTTCAGGAATAAATTAGGGCAATACTTCAATGTAGAAAGAAGCATGGAGGACTGAGGGCCCAGGTCAGTGGCAGAGAACTTGCCTAGCATGTGTGAGGCCTTGGGCTCATCAGAGGTAGAAGAGGAGGAAGATGAGGAACAGGAGGGAAAGAGAAAGGAAGAGGGAGAGTTGAAGGGAGCAGGAGAAAGAAAAGTAAGGAGAAAGAAAGGAAATCACCTAAAAAGAAGTGATCAGGAAAGGACCAAGAAGCAAAATGCACATTTGGGCTGGAGAGATGGCTCAACCACTAAGGAATTTGCCTATAAAGCCTAACAACTCGAGTTTGACTCCCTAGTACCCACATAAAGCCAGATGCACAAAGCTGCACATGCATCTGGAGTTTGTTTGCAGCTAGAGGCCCTGGAGCCCCCAGTCTCTCTTTCTCTTTCTCCTTGCAAATAAGTAAATAAAAAATTTTTTTAACAAATAAGCTGCAAAATAATATACATTTTTACCCTCTTAAGAAGCCTGAAGGGAAATAATTTTGGACCCCAGTTCAACTGTCCACCGGTCATAAGATAATAGGACAGTCATGGACTTCTCAAAACTCTGTTTTATTCAACTGCACATGGCCTGCCATCTAGCTGGTAGGTGCTGCCACTGACAGTCTAGTTCTTGAAATACAGTAATACTTCCACACTGGGTAGTAGCCAGATAATGTCCTGAAAGTCTTGAGTCCATTATCCTGAACTCCTGTTATCCTGTCTCCTCTTGGGGAGTCTCTACCATTGGCAATCTCAGTAATATGAGTTACGATCCATAATTCTGCCCCAACTTTCTGCTCATGTCTGTGCTTACTGAGCAATGTTTCTATGGTTAAATATTTCAACTATTGTTCCTGAGACTAATGCTAGCAACTTCTGGGAGGGGAAGATGCTATGAAAAACCAGTAAGACAAGTTTGTAAAATCTGAAGATACTATGTCAGTGGGCATTAACTACTGTTGCCAGTAAAAACTATTTTTCAGTAGTATATCCACACTTGCCACATTACTGAGTACCTCAGCATGATGTATGCTCTCATGCTGTAGAACTGCATAAACCAAATCTGTTGAGTTACTACCCTTCGACAATCTCCTAGTTAAAGCCCTCACATGTTCAGTCCAAACCTGACTTGAGCAAAACTTCAGCATTCAGGCTCCCTTCCTTGAAGCAGTTGTGGAGTTATCAATGGCTAAGCCACTAGCTTCCCGTGGCCCTTTTTTCTTGTTCGCTCTCTTCAAGGGATCGTGTAGCAGCTTCCATTTCCTATTGTTTTATGCACACGGGATTCCTGTTTCACACTCTGGACTATCAGTTTCTGAATATCAGAAGATAAGGATGGTGGTACTTTTGGAAGGTTCCATTTCTACTTCCAGTGATAGCCAAAGAGGTTCAGTTACTGGGAAGCTTCATCACATCTTGAGTGTTTCCTTTTATCTTTTTTCCAAAAGGCAAAACTCAATATGTTCAGAGAATATAAGGTCATCCATTCAGCCCTCTGCCTCTTAGCTGGTCAATGTAAGAGAAACAGGACAGTCAGTGTTTCTACTCCAGTGGTGTTAAGGCCCCAGGTCACCTTGAAGGTGTGTATAATTCAGTCCTCTTGACAGCCAGATCTTCCTAGTGTCTAAGGAAATTCTCTCGGTGTAACTGAAGTTCACATGATCTGGTTACATCCAGTTGCCTGAGAGGAAAATCCACTCTTGAGCCAGGATGGAACCAGGAATGCTTCAGCTTTTTCCAGAGTCTAGAATGGCAACTCATGCAGTTAAGCATTTATGAATATTTTGGTTTCTGTGGCAACGTGGCTAGAGATTGTTACTCAGGCACTTGTAAACTTTCTCATTGCCCTGTTTTTAAATGCAGAGATGACTTATTAGGTAGTAGAAAGTTAATCTGTTTTGGAGTCAGGCAGACCTGAGTCAAATTTTATTCAAATGGTACTTGACAATTGTGGCAAAAGTGAAAGTTATTTAATTACTTTACACTTCTACTTCCCCAGTTTGTAAAAATCTTTCTTACTGTGAGAATGCAATCAAATAATATGCCTAAAATGGGTGTTCAGTAAATACTATCTCCTTTCCTTTCCCCTTCCACTTTTTTCCTAGACCTTACAAACATTTAGTTCCTTAAAATAATTTCATTACTTATAACTACTTTTTCTACCCATCACACAGAATAAAAAAGAGAACATTTCTTTAAGAACTTGCTCATTACGGTGATAGTAGTTAGCATTTGCTGGACACATGCAAGGTGCCAGACACAGTGCTAAGTGCTTTATGTGTGTTTTCTACTTTAATTGCTATAATGATCCTCCATTCATTGATAATGACACAGACGTTCAACTAAGTTAAATGATTTTCTCCAGTTTATACAACAAATGACAGGAAAAAGTCAGCCCTTCTCTGACTTACATCAGAGCTCTTGTTTGAGTTTATTATTATAATGATGTAAAACACACATCACATAAAATTTACTATTTTAGCCATTTGTAATTGCAGAGATCAGTGGCATTAAGTATATTGACATTGTTAACCATCACTGCCTTTTAACTCCAGAACTTTCTTTTCTTGCCAAACTGAAACACTGAATATATAAATAACTCTTCCCTTTCCTCTATCCCTGGAACCTGACAACCACCAGCTACATTTTATCTCAATGGATTTGACTCTTGTAAATATATGATGTATCTGAGCTATACACTATTTGCCTTTCTGCATGTGGCTTATTTCACATAATGTCTTCAAAATCCACCCATGTTAACACCTTGTTGAGGAGCTATGACATTCCAATATTTACTTGTATCACATTTTGTTTATCTATTCATCAATCAATACATATTTAAGTTGCTTCTACCTTGAGGTAATTGTGAATTGCTATGAATACTGGTGTACAAATATTTGTTCAAGTTCAGAGCCCTTCCTTTGACTCACTGCATCTAGTCATTATTACTATGAGTTATTTTACAATTGGATTTTCTGTTGAAAAATCACGATATTCCAGTTTTTGCGCCTTGGTGTTTTCATGCATACCACATGAATGAACTACTTCAGTGGATGGAGTTGCATGAATCCCTCATGAACCTTCTGAAATCCAGAGCCTGGCTAAGGGGGAATGAGGTACTTGATGAATAAAGAGAGCAAGGATATGAGACCAAACAGGAGCCAAATCTTCCACACAGCCTCTCCATACTATGTTTTAAGCAACTGAGTCACACTGCCATGAAGACAAATGTATCTGGTTTTGTTAGTCAATCTCAAATCATACACCTACCTATATATCAAATTTAGCACATGACTTATGAAACATTCCAAATTATCTAGCATGGCCTTTTACAAGTTTTATATGAACTATGACTTCATTCATTCTCAACTTACAAATAAGATATACTTGCTGGGCATGGTGGTGCACGCCTTTAATTCCAGCACTCGGGAGGCAGAGGTAGGTGGATCGCCATGAGTTTGAGGCCACCCTGAGACTACATAGTGAATTCCAGGTCAGCCTGAGCTAGAGTGAGACCCTACCTCGAAATCCCCCAAAAAAATAAGATATACTTAAAAAGGAATACTGTAAGTACAATAGCATACCTAAGACACAAATAATGACAAATATTATCATTATCACTATTATTATATAATAATCTTATTCTTTAAAACTGAGTCTGCCATGCAGATAAAGCAAGGGGCACCAGAAGATTTATATCTTTATTTTCACTGCACCTAATGTCTCTGCAATGAGTAAGTCCCTTATCAATTTGGCACACAAGTTTCTTCATCTACAAATTGGAAATGGCCAAACTTTACCTTTCTCCCAAAGGTTATGATAAAGAAACAATGTGATGGTCATAGATGAAGATAATAGGTGACTACTTTATAATAATGAAGTAACCTGCTAGCAAAATAGGGGGTCTCATTCTAGCCCCCTATTTTATCAAAATGAAACCTGATATTAATTTTAGTAACAGTGAACAAGCCTACAATTATCCATTTACCAACATCAACAAGTCCAAAAATGAATCTATAGTCAATATATTATCTACTTCCTTAGGAAATTAACAACAAAGATGCTTAAAGAGCAATTATCTAAATATCACACTTTAAAGATAAAGTCAATATTAACCTGGATACATTATATGACTATATTTAGTCTTTAAAAGAAAATGCATTTGTGGTCCCATTGGCTTGGACATATGCACATCTATACTGAGTATTTTCAGACTCATAGTTTAAAATTAAATCATACATGGGCTTTTGATCCTCCATAGTATCAGAAAAGCTAATTGAAATTCACAGATAAAGCACATACTTCATGGAGATACTAGCTTGAATATCTTCCCCAGGCAACATCTCCTCTGGCTGATTTGCTTTATACCATCTCCTCCCAGGACTACAGCTACCCAGAGTTCATATTAATGAGCATCAGAAAAGGCAAAAATAAGTAAATAGACAAACATTAGAAAAAAAAAAAAGAGAGCCAGGTGTGGTGGCGCACGACTTTAATCCCAGCACTTGGGAGGCAGAGGTAGGAGGATCTCTGTGAATTCAAGGCCACCCTGAGACTACAGAGTGAATTCCAGGTCAGCCTTAGTGAGACCCTACTTCGCAAAAAAAAAAAAAAAAAAAAAAAAAAAAAGGGCAGTAGAAAGGCGAAAGGGAGAAAAACAGGACATGGATAAACTATAATGGGCTGGAGTAAAAGAGGTACCGTCAAACATTGTTCTTTCATCAAACAAAACGACCCACTGCTGCATAATTTTCTAAATCCATGGCACCTCTATTTAATTTACACACCGAGGAAACTCAGCCAAAGACCCAATTACAGTGTATTACTCTGGATGGAATGTGAATGCTACTTACACTCATTGCACTTTCCAATGAGTAGTCAACAGGAGTGTTATTTCTGTCCCAGAAATATTATTCTAATAACACTTTTCCATTTGGCGCACCTATAGCTCTGGCTAGTAGCTGCGCGTGAGCAAGATACAAATCTGAAGCACTTAGGTGTTTCTCTAAACATATTTTAGGGAAGCCTTTCCCTTAAAGCTCATAACCACACACAATACCAACCTTATGGTCATTCGTCTTGTAATCATTGAACAGAGGCTGGCTGCCCGCCAGCCTGTAAGCATGGCCCTCTGGGAACACACTGATCCTCTGAGCAGTCAGCTTAGGGGAGTACAGCTGCGGCTTGGGGGCTTCCCCAGACCCGTAAACACCATCCACTGGTTCAAGGGCCTCCTGGAGGAAACTGTGAGGGTATTCCTCTTTTGGCGACTCTAACTCCTGCCCATCCTCAAAGACCTGTTTTAACACTCGCCCACTGTAGGAGGAGGAGATTTTAAATCGTACTTTCCGGGGCTTGTCGTCGCTCTTCTGGCTCAGCTTCTTCTCTGGGTCCTCCATCAGCAGTAAGCTCACCCCAAGGCTGCCAGGTTTCTGCGTAGCCAGTGAAACGTAGGGTCCCAAGGAAAAGGTATTTTATTTTCTCTCCTCTTGCATATGATTAATTTACGTTGCTGCTGGGAAATGCTCAGTTACAGCAATTGACACCCACACATTAAATATTGATAGACCCTCATGAATAGGCAGGTGATCATGAGTTTATGGAATGGATGACAAAGGAGACAAGACTGGTTCCCTTCCTGATCCCAAACTCATCCATAATTTCACCCCAACCCTGGCATTTCTGAACTTGGAGTGAATAAGTCCATTGCATTAAGTGTTAATTTAAAAGGAGCAGACATCAATTAGAAATTATCTTGTTATTGTTACCAAAAAATATATAAATCTAATAAGTATTTAATAAATGCCAAAGGTGGTTGCATGTGTTATCTTACTTCATCCTTACAACAAGCTTACAATGACTGTTTTACATAACCAGGAAGGAGGCCAACACTGTTTCCTCCTTTCTATCTTTCATTACAACTAAGTGAGTGACAGGAGAGGGTTCAAATTCACATCTATGTGACTCCAAAATCATGACCAGTCCACCAAACTGGAAGTTTGCCAAGGGTGTGTCATGGGGCATTAGATCCAGTAGAGTATCTTAGGGGCATCATTTTAGAACAGGATTTCAAGGGCCTAGAGTTCTGGGTCTTGCACCCCTTCACTTAGCATAGCAATACCACTTCAAGTACATTTTGTGATTAAGATTTCATTTGTGGGTGCTGAGGAGATGCTTAGTGAATAAAGCACATGCACATGTGTGAATGCCTGAGTTCAGATCCACAAATCACATAAAAGCCAGAGGCTGTGCAGGTATCTATAAATCTCCATGGGTCACATCAAGAAGGAAGGCAGAGACAGGAGAATTTCTCAGAAGCTCACCAGCCAGCTAGCCAGGCAAATTCACCAATGAACAAGAAGAAATCGAGAGCCAGCCTCAAACAAGGTTGACAGCGGGGACTGACACCTGAACTTATTCCCTGAGCACCACATAAGCACTATGGTACATGCACGCACACACACAGAGAGAGAGAGAGAGAGAGACCAAAAAATTAATTTTTAAAAGATTTAATTTGCAAGCACAACACTAGCCTCTGCCTCCAAATAGACGTAGTAAATATCAACTCTGAGATGGTCACTGAGTGAAGATCAAAGAAACCTATAATGTGGGTCCTAGAAGCAGCCTTACAATCCAGTTTAGGAAACAGGTCCAAGACATGTGAAATAATAACTTCATGCTTAAGGAGAAAGCTGTCCACTAATGAGACAAAGGATGGCTAATCCAGAAAAGGAGAGGTCTCTAGAAGACAAGGTATGAGGAGGTCTGAGGAAGAAAGGACCCTGAGTTAAGTCTAAAAGGATGGACTCGCTGTGAAGAGCGAGGATGGTGGCATAGTCTTGTTACCTGTTTTTGCTAATGGTACCACCATTTACTGAGTTGCCCAAGCTGACCACTGTCACACTCCTCTCAGCCATTTATTCCTATGGATTCTTTCACCACTCCCTTTTTCATCCACTTGAACATTGGCCCTAGTTGAAAATGTCATTACTTGTTTTCAATGGTGCAGTTGCCTGCCAGTCACATCCCTGTTCCACTGCCACACTGTTTTGACAGGAGTGCCCCCCAGAAGGACTCTTCTGCAGTAGTCAGTCCCTGGCTAAAGATGTTTTCCAATGACCCACACTGCATTGCAAGTTCTCACTTCTCCACCTGACACAGGTCTAAAAATCCTAGCCTCAGCATTCTTCCTTCCCACCCTCTGTCACTCTTCCAGGTGCTGCTTGGAATGGATGTTCTGAGTGCACTGGAAAGCTCACCCATTTCTCACAGACTCAGGTTTCTGGTTCTTATCCAGTACTGTTTCCTGATCAGTGGATAAAATATTTAATTCTCCATCAAGTCACACTTCAAATGTCACTGCTTCTGGGAAGTTTTCCCACTGCCCCGGGAAGCTTGCCATGGAATGTGGATCTACCACTATTAAAGTACTTCCCACTTTCCCTGGCCATTCTTGTCTTTCCATTCAAACAACTGTGAGTGCCTTAAAGCCATGGCTGTCTGTGCCAGCTCTCTGTTCCACACGGCTAGAAGGGCCCAGTACATGCTAAACTCAATAATGATCTGTTGAAAGATTTCAGATGAGAGGAGTCAAATAATGAAAATTTTCAGAACAGAAGCTTGGCATATTTTATTGAGAAAATGAAGACCTAAGATTAAAAGATTATTAAGAAAACATCTACATTCTCTTTTCTCTCTCTTTCTCTCTCTCTAAAATAAATAAATAAATAAAAATTTAAAAATCTTAAAAAAGAAAGAAAAAAAAAACAAGGGCTGGAGAGATGGCTTAGCAGTTAAGGCATTTGCCTGTGAGGCCTAAGGACCCTGGTTCAATTCTCCAGGTCCCACATAAGCCAGATGCACATGGTAGTGCATGCATCTAGAGTTCATTTACAGTGGCTAGAGGCCCTGCCGTGCCCATTCTCTCCCTCTCTCTCTCTCTCTAATAAATAAATAAATAAATAAATAAAAATAAAAATAAATTTTTTTTAAATCTAGACTTCCGGGTAAGATGGCGGCATAGGAGCCATACCAAACCAGCCTAGGGAAGGATTTAAGCAAAACAATAGCAAAATACACTGTTCTTCTGAAAAGTGAAGGAGGATAAGTTCCTTCTTAGACACAGCAGAGAAGCAGAAGACACCAAGATCCACCAGAAAGGAGGAAAACTGCCAGAATCCCACTGAGGCACTTGTGGCCCACTGATCCACATGGCTCTGCCCACCAGGCACCAGTGCCAAGTGGCAGCAGCAGAGATCAAACAAGGGGGTTTTCAAACCTCATGAGCCTCCTTGCAAAGTCAAGAAATCTGAAGGAAAGATAGCTGAGATCAGCTAAGGAGCTACTGAAAGAGTACAGGGGGACTGTGTGAGTAACTCCAGGCTTCTGGAACTCTCCCATCCCCCCAGCCATCAGAACCACAAACCTCTGGCATTCAGCCCCTGGTGGCAATGCATCCAGCACAGCCGAACAGAACTCCAGCTCCACAGTACAACACCAAGGTGGGCACTCAGCATTGGTGAGACTGGAAGCCACACCAAAAGGTAATGAGACTGACTGACCAAAAAAAAAAAAAGGCAAATTACATATTTTTGGTTGGCTTTACCATTTTCAAATAAGCTGTATTTGGGGGTTGAATATTATTGCCTTTGATGTTTTCAATTTATAGGGCCTTTGTCTTTTGTTTTTGTCATTATTGGGGGCAGGGTCTGATTCATATACAGGCTGACCTGGAACCCAGTTCCGAACAGAATTCTCTACCTCCCAGCTGACAGGATTAAGGGTGTAGAGCAACACACACCCTTAGGGATTTTGGCTTTATAAGACTATCTGTTTGTTTTAAGAGCCACACTTGTATACTCTGTGCTGGTTTTTATTGAATGTGTATATTGCTCAGTTGCAGTTTTGAATTTGCCAGTAAATTGTTCCACATAGTCCACTAGAATACTTGCCTAGCAAGCAAATTCAACAACTAGGATTATTTCTGTGGTTGGATTGGGGTACAAGAGCTACACTTGGCACCTTAAACTCATATCCTGAAAGTATATAAAGGTGGATCACCACATCTAAGAACATTGCAGATAAGTAAAAAACCCAAGCATCAAATCAATTCAGGATGCAAAAGTTGATACATTATAATACAAAAACACAAAGAATCAAGACAACACAATCCCACCAAAACTTATAAATCCAGCAGAAATGATCACCAAATGAGACTGTTTTAGATGAAATGCCTGACAATGATATTTTTAAAAAATTATTTTATCTATACCCAAAGAAATCAAAGGAATCAAGGAAGAAAACAAAGGAATTAAAGAAGAAAACAAACTCCTGGAAGAGAACACAGGAAACCAGCTTAGTGAAATAAGAAGGTCATTACAAGACATAAGCAAAGAAGTAGAAATATTGAAGAAAAGCCAGGCTGAAATTCTAGCTCTGAAGAACACAGTCAGTGAAATAAAAAACTCTGTGGAAAGTCTCACTAGTAGAATGGATGAAGGAGAGAACAGAACCTCTAAACTAGAAGACCAGGTGGCAGACCTAATACAGTCCAACAAAGAGAAAAACAAGCTAATAGGAAGGTATGAATGGGAATTTCAAGATACTCAGGACACTATGAAAAAAATCAAACATAAGAATTCAGGGTATAGTAGAAGGAGAAGAATTTCAATCCAGAGGCTTAGTAGGCATTTTCAACAAAATCACAGAAGAAAAATTTCCCCAAATTGGAAAGAAATGCCAATGCAGATACAAGAAGCTTTTAGAACACTGAACAGACAAAACCTGGAAAGAACCTCTCCTCAACATGTTATAATTAAACTACTAAACATGCAAACCAAAGAAAACATATTCAAAGCAGGTAGAGAGAAAAAAGCAAGTCACCTACAAAGGCAAGCCCATCAGAATAACAGCAGATTACTCAACACAAACTTTAAAAGCCAGAAGGGTTTAGAATGATGTATTCCAAGTTCTGAAAGATAACAACTGTCAACCAAGAAGATTACTTTATCCCACAAAGCTATCTATTCAAATTGATGGAGAAATAAGGACATTCCACGACAAAAACAGGCTAATGGCATTCAACAACTAAACCAGCTCTACAGAAAATACTTGAAGGAATCCTTCACGCTGAAGAGAAAGCAAAACACAGAGGAGGAAATAGGAAAAAATAAACCATCCTCAAATAACAGTTAATACAAGCAAGTAAAGGGAAAACAGGAAGCACTACAAAACAAGGATGGCAAGAATAAATACATACCTTTCAATAATAACTCTTAATATAAATGGCCTCAATGCCCCAACCAAAAGATACAGACTTGCAGATTGGATTAAAAGGTAGGATCCTGCCATTTGTTGCCTCCAGGAAACTCATCTCTCAATAAAAGATAGACACTATCTTAGGGTGAAAGGATGGAAACAGTATTTGAAACAAATGGGCCTAGGAAACAAGCAGGGGTTGCTATCCTAATATCTGACAGGATAGACTTCAAACAAGCATTAGTGAGGAAAGATAAAGGAGGTCACTTTATACTGATTAAAGGAACACTCCAACGGGAGGACATTACAATCCTAAAAGAATATGCACCTAACATGGGGGCTCCCAATGTCATCAAACAAACACTATTAGACTATTAGAGATAACACCAAACACAATTGTAGTGGGTGACTTTAATACCACACTCTCATCAATTGACAGGTCATCCTGGCAAAAAATAAACAGAGAGACATCTGCATTAAATGATGTCATGGAACAAAAATGGACCTAACAGATATATACAGAACATTCCATCCAAATGCTGAAGAATATCCATTTTTCTCAGCAGCACATGGAACATTCTCTAAAATAGACCATATATTAGGACACAAAGCAAATCTTAACAAATATAGGAAAATTATTTCAATCCCTTGTACTCTATCTGACCACAATGGGATTAAACTGTAAATCAACAACAAGAATAATTACAGAGTCTACATAAATTCATGGAGACCAAACAGTACACTATTGAATGATGAATGGGTTATTGAAGAAATCAAGAAGGAAATCAACAAATTCATAGACTCAAATGATGATGAGAATACAGCATTCCAAAACTTTTGGGACACAATGAAGGCAGCCGTAAGAGGGAAATTTAGAGCTCTAAGTGCCTATATTTAGAAAATAGAGAGTTCACAAGTAAATAATTTAATGAGTCACCTTAAGGCCTTGGAAAAAGAAAAACATGGCAAACCAAAAATCAGTATATGTTAAGAAATAATAAAGGTTAGGGCAGAAATTAATGAAATAGAAACAAAAAAAAAAAAAAAAAAAAAAAGAAAGAAATCAACAGAATCAATGAAACAAAGAGTTGGTTCTTTGAAAGGATAAACAAGATTGATAAACCCTTAGCAAATCTGACCAGAAGAAAGAGAGAAGAGACAAAAATTAATAAAATTAGAGATGAAAAAGGTCCCATTACAACAGATTCCAAAGAAATTCAGAAAATCATAAGGACATACTTTAAGAATATAGATGCCTATAAGTTTGAAAATCTGAAAAAATGGATGATTTCCTTGATTCATATGAAGTACCAAAATTAAATCAAGATGATATAAACTATTTAAATAGACCTAAAACAAGTACAGAGTTCCAAGCAGTTATTAAAAAAATATATCCCAACTAAAAAAAGTCCAGGCCCATATGGATTCACTGGTGAATTTTACCAGACCTTCATGGAAGAACTAACACCAATGCTTCTCAAACTTTTGCATAAAATAGAAAAGGAAGGAATTCTACTGAACTCCTTCTATGAAGCCAGCATCACCTGATACCAAAACCAGGTAAAGACAGAACAAAAATAAGAAAATTACAGACCAGTCTCCCTCATGAACATAGATGTAAAAATTCTGAACAAAATATTGGCAAACAGAATACATGAATATATCAGAAAGATTATTCACACCAACCAAGTAGGCTTTATTCCAGAGATGCAGGGATGGTTCAACATACACAAACCGATAAATGTAATACGTCATATAATTGGTCTGAAGGACAAAAATCACATGTTCATCTCAATAGATGCAGAAAAGGCATTCAACAAAATCCAACATCCATTCATGGTAAAAGTCCTACAGAAACAGGGAATAGAAGGAACATATCTCAACATAATAAAAGCTATTTATGACAAACCTACAGCCAACATAATATCAAATGGGGAAAAATTTTTAAGTTTTTCTACTAATTTCAGGAACAAGACAAGGGTGTCCACTGTCCCCACTTTTATTTAATATAGTACTGGAAGTCTTAGCTATAGCAATAGGGCAAGAGTCACTCATAAAAGGGATACAAATTGGAAAGGAAGAGATCAAGTTATCATTATTTGCAAATTTATGATTTTATACACAAAGGACCCTAAAGACTCTACCAGCAAACTGTTAGAGCTGATAAGCACTTTTACCAATGTAGCAGGATACAAAATAAACACAGAGAAATCAGTAGTTTTCTATATACTAACAACAAACATGTGGAAGATGAAATCAGGGAATCTCTCCCATTCACAGTTGACTCAAAAAATAATAATAAAGCACCTTGGAATAAACTTAATCAAGGAAGTGAAGGATCTCTACAATGAGAAATTTAAAACACTCAAATGAGAAATTGCAGAAGATGCAAGGAAATGGAAAGACATCCCATGTTCTTGGATTGGAAGAATCAATATTGTGAAAATGTCAATCTTACCAAAAGCAATCTACATTTAATGCAATCCCCATTAAAATTTCAATGGCATTCTTCACAGAAATAGAAAAAAAAATCCTAAAATTCATCTGGAAGCACAACAAACCTTGAATAGCTAAAACAATTTTGAGCAACAAAAATCAGGCTGGTGGTATCACCATACCTGATTTTAAGCTATATTACAAAGCCATAGTAACAAAAACAGCATGGCACACAGACAGACATATAGATCAATGGAACAGTATAGAGGACCCAGATGTTAATCCAGGCAGCTACAGCGATCTGATTTTTGACAAAAATGCCAAAAATATTCATTGGAGAAAAGACAGCCTCTTACAAGTGGTGCTGGGAAAACTGGATATTTATATATAGGATGAAAATAGATCCTTGTCTTTCTCCATGCACAAGAATCAAGCCCAATCAGAGACCTTAATATCAGACCTGAAACTCTGAAATTGCTAGAGGAAAAGATAGGAAACCCTTTAACCTATTGGCATAGGCAATGACTTTCTGAATATAACCCCAATTGCTCAGGAAATAAAACCACTAATCAATCACTAGGATCTCATGAAATCACAAAGCTTTTGTACAGCAAAGGACACTGAATAGAGCAAAGAGACAACCTACAGGATGGGAGAAAATCTTTGCCAGCTACACATATGACAGAGGATTAATATCAAGAATATATAAAGAACTCAAAAACCAGAACAATAAGAAATCAAACAAACCAATTAAAAAATGGGTTGAATACAGAGTTCTCATTGGAAGAAATACAGATGGCATATAAACATCTAAAAAAAGTGTTCTACATCCTTAGCCATCAGGGAAATGCAAATTAAAACTACTTTGAGATTCCATCTTACTCCTGTCAGAATGGTTACTATCAAGAAAACAGATGACAATAAATGTTGGTGAGGATGCAGAAAAAGGGGGACCCTTCTATACTGTTGGTGGGAGTGGAATATGGTCCAGCCATTGTGGAAATCAGTGTGGAGGTTCTTGAGACAGCTAAAAATAGATTTACCATATGATCTAGCTATAGCACTCCTGGGCATATATCCTAATGACTCTTCTCACTACCTTAGAGATACTTGCACAACCATGTTTATTGCTGCTTTATTCACAATAGCTAGGAAGTGGAACCAGCCTAGATGTCCCTCCACAGATGAATGGATAATAAAGATGTGGTACATTTACACAATGGAGTTCTATTCAGTGGTAAATAAAAATGAAATTTGCAGTGAAATAGATGGATCTGGAAAGGATTATACTAAGTGAGGTAACCCAGGCCCAGAAAGCCAAACATTGTATGTTCTCTCTCATATGTGGATCCTAGCTACAAATGTATAGACTTGTGTGTGAGCTGGAACCAAAAATTGGTAGCAAATACTAGTAAGCTAGAAAAAGGCTATAAGGGAGGGAGGAGAGGGAAGAACTTAAGGGAATGGTATTGTATATATGTAAGTAGAAGAACAGATTACAGGGAAGGGAAAGGCCTAAGCGAGGCCAGGAGAAGAGATTGTATAAAAGTTGTGATGGGTGGACCAATCAAAATTCAAGATATTCTGAATAAGACATATGAAAACCTACTTTTTTGAATAATGGCACATCCAGAAGCCATAGATTGTTACTAGAAATTTTTCAGTGCCAAGGATGAGATGCCTTCCAATAAGTTGTTGGACAGGGAAGTCCCTGTTGCCTCCAAAACATTACAGGCTATTGCCAAGGCCCTTGGTTTCCCATGAGACACAGATGGTAAGATCCTATTGCTAAAGACTTCATATGCCTGAACAGCAAGGTCACTGAGAAAGCAAGCTGGTGCTGAGCAGAAAACCTTCTCCCTGTAGACCAGCCAACTGAAAGCTGGAAAGAGCTGCACGGTATGCAGCCCTATGGGAGACAGATGTTATCAGCAGTGAAAACAGTGGACATTGGGAGCCTCAAGTTTTCCAGACAGGCCAAGTGACCAAATGGGTGCAATAGTGGCATGTCTGCCCGGGGGGACAACAACTGCTCTCTAATTGGACTGAAGGCCCACTCTGTGGAAGGAAATGCATGTCTGGTACTGAAAAACCTAAGCAAAAGTCTATGGCAGGGGAGGTCATGAGCCTTAGGAGTATAAAGCCTGCTCTTGTCTGGCTAAATGTATATATTATTCTCACCAAACTGCCCTAAAAGCACTACACTTAATGTTCATGTTCATATATTAATGCTACTCTCACTTTGGGTAGAGAAGCCTCTCTTTTCAGATGGTGATGACCACTGGGATGACCCAAAAAGCAAAATAGTGCTGAGAAGAAGGGATGGAGGAGTGTCCAGCACTGAAACATGTCTATCACACACCCTCCAAGGCCCAGGGTCCATTGTGGAAGAGGTGGCTGAAAGATTGCAGGAGCCAAAGGAAGGGTATGACTCCTTTCAATGCAACTGTCCAGACAGAAATTGGCCTCAATATCCATGAGCTTGCAGTGCCTAGCAATATCTTCACAAGACCCTCATAATAGGAGAAAAAGATGATGACATCAAAATAAAAGAGAAGCTGGACATGGTGGCACACGCCTTTAACTCCCAGCACTAGGGAGGCAGAGGTAGGAGGATTGCCGTGACTTTGAGGCCATCCTGAGACTACGTGAGGAGTGAGACCCTACCTCAAAAAACCAAAATAAATAAAAAAAAAAATGAGAGAGAGAGAGACTAATGGAGAGAGGAAGGGATATGATGGAGAGTGGAGTAGTGGGGGAAGGGAGGGAAATATTATAGTTTATTGTCTGTAAGTATAGAAGTTGTCAATAAAAAAATGGGGGCTGCAGAGATGGCTTAGCAGTTAAGACACCTGCCTGCCAAGCCTAAGAAAGCCCATTCTATTCTCCAGCTCCCACATTTAGCCAGACATAAACTGACATAAGGTCACAATGCTATATACAAGGAGGCACACACACCTGGAAATCATTCATAGAGGTTGAGAGGCCACCGGTGCACCCATTCTCTCTCTCTCTCTCTCTCTCTCTCTCTCTCTCTCAAAAAAAAAAAACATTAAAAATGGCTGGAGAGATGGCTTAGCAGTTAAATGCTTGCCTATGAAGCCTAAGGACCCCGGTTCGAGGCTCAATTCTCCAGGACCCACGTAAGCCAGATGCACAAGGGGGTGCATGCATCTGGAGTTCGTTTGCAGTGGCTGGATGCCCTGGTGCACCCATTCTCTCTCTCTCTCTGTCTCTCCCTCTCTCTCTACCTGCCTATTTCTGTATCTTTCTCTCTCAAATAAATAAATAAATAAAATATTTTTAAAAACATAAAAAATATTTTTTTAAAAAAAAGAAAAGAAAAACATCTACCTTTTTACTGAGAAGTACCTCAGTCCTAATATGTAGTTTTTTTCTTTTGCATCTTTGTAATCAAAATACCTGACAGAAACCATTTAAGAAAGGAAATGATTGCTTGGGGTTCAGGGTTTCAGGGGAATCTCAGTCCATCTTGGTGGTAAGGAATGCTGTCATTAGCAGCAGAAGTGTGTATAGGCAGCTGTCCACTTGACAGCTGACTAGAGGCAAAAAGTGGCCAGAACTGGGGCCCAGGATATAACCTTCAAGCTAGCGGCACACTTCACAACCTCCCTAAACAGCACCATCAGCCAGGGAAGCAGCACTCAAAATATGAGCCTATGGGGATGTTTCCGATTCCAGCCACGACACTCTTGACAAACCATGACATTCTCAGTACAAGGAATAGGTTGGGGAAGTAGGACAATGGGGGGCATAAAAGATGAAGGGACACATTTTTCTAAGTTCCCAAGGATGCAGAAGAACTGACCCAAATGTGCCGTGAATTAATTCTAGGAGGCAGAGTCCTTGATTCCTCATCTTTCAGGGAAGGCAGGTAGGGCCCAAGACTCCACCAGTCTCATTCATGTACTTCAGAGTGTAGAACAATATCCTTACTTTCCATATGCACTACATTATGAAAAAGACAGGGAACCTCTAAGAAGAGGAATATTTCCTTCTAAGGCAGCTATAAATGTCCAATAACCTCCTGCACCGAGGAGGACCAGTGAATGAGCTGGCTTTTACAGCTGCCTGTCAAATCATCATGCCTGGCCACCCCGCAGTGAGCACCAGCAGGCAGCTCTCAGAAGCATGGGCTTTCACCAGATCAAAAGCTGGGCATGAGTTTTCCAAGGACCATTTGTCCAAAACTTTTTTTTTTAAGCCCTTCACAGGCTCGTGGATTTTTAATAGCCAAACCAAAGACCTGGAAAGTTTTGAGG
Organism: Orientallactaga sibirica; assembly: GCA_036365145.1. Classification (NCBI taxonomy): domain Eukaryota; kingdom Metazoa; phylum Chordata; class Mammalia; order Rodentia; family Dipodidae; genus Orientallactaga; species Orientallactaga sibirica. The sequence continues at coordinate 53,235,574 of JAEOAD010000005.1, forward strand.
TGATTCAGTTTACTTGATAATTTTTATTTTTAGGTGCTTGTGTTTTCAGAATAGTCACAATACATATATTCCCAGAAGGGGGAATAAATTGATAAATTGAAAGCAATTTTGGTAGCAATATAAAAAAAAAACCTTTAAAATGTTTATATCTATAAACCTGGGTAAGATAGAAAATCACTACAGAGTTCAGAAGAAATCATGTAAAAATGCTAGTATCAGCAGCCTCTGGGTGGGTTCTGAGCACTCTTTTCCTTTCCCAGTTTTATTATATTTTGCTCATCCTGCTTTGAATCAAGAGAAAAATAAAATTTAAAAATCTATTTTTTTCACCCCAATAATTTTTCCTAAAGAAATAATTTTAAAAGGAGAAAAATACCTAAACTCTCCACAATATTATTTATAGTAGGAGAAACTATAAACAACTTAAATTTCCAACAGTAGGAATTCCACAATACGAAAGACTGAAGTCATTTCTAAAGAGGCACAAGAAGTTTGAAACTGAATGGAAAATGTTTATGATACAAATTAAGCAGGGAAAACATAAAAAATTATGTTCAGGGATGTAGAATTAACTAAATAAAGTGGAAAAGGAAAGCAAATCTCAATATATTAAAATGTTAGTGGTTTTGTCTAAAAAGTCAGAGATGACTTTTTCTTTTTCTTTTTTCTTTTTTTCTTACTTTTAAGAAAACTTAACACTTAACATTTTAAACACTTAACATTTAAAAAAAGAGAGACAGAGAGAGAGATAAAAGCCAGGTGTGGTGGTGAATGCCTTTCATCCCAGCACTAGAAGGCACAGATAGGAAGATGGCTGTGAGTTCAAGGCCAGTCTGGGACTACAGAGAGAGTGTCAGGTCAGCCTAGGCTATGATGAGACCCTACCTCAAAATAAAATAAAATACAGACAAATATATGCGATTGAATAGAGAAAACTGAATCTTCAACATTCTGTCATTTTTCTTCAGGTTGAATTCAAACTAGATAGAATGCCCAACCAGAACAAGCCCGATGGTGAAACGGGTACTGTCAGTGGGTCCTTGGGAACAGAATGCAAAGAATAAGTTCCCCTATGCGGTGTTCTAGACAAGTCTTCAGTATTTGTTTCAGCAGGCCTAATTTAAGTTAGGGTAGAGGAATGATTAAATGATTCAAGAGGAATAATCATGCAGACAAAGCCATTATGTGGAACATCAATCAGGGGGAAAAACCCAAGAAGTAGGAGAAACAATCTTAAAATGTATGGGATTGGGGGAAGGTTTCATGGATAAAGTGTTTGCTACACAAGCATAAGGTCCGGAGTTTGAATTCTCCAGGGTCCAAATACAGGCCTGTTGGGTATGGTGACCTGCCTGTAACTCAATGGCTTAGGAGGCAGAAACAGTGGATCGCTGGCGCAAGCTGGCTCACTAGAATAGCTGAATCAGTAAGCTGTAGGTTCAAGTGAGAAACTCCATCGTGGTCAATAAAGAGAACAACTGAGAAAGGCACCCAGTATCAAGCTCTGTTCTCCACATGCAACAAATGTGCATGCACATCAACACATGCACTCACATACACACATGCATGCAATACACACATATATATGTAAAGAAGAGGAAGAGAAGAAGCCATAACCAAATGTGATATATGAACCTTGGTTGTTTCCTGTGGAAATATGACTCTAGAGTTGTTATCAGTTGGACCTACAAAATTATTAATTTCCTTAAAATAATATTATCCACTTATATGGGACAATGTCCTTTGTATAAGAGATACATGCTTAAATAGTTAAAGTGATGTTACAATTCCTGTAATTTAATATGGAAAAATGATCCCCTCAATATAGGTACATTTATACTTAAATATATGTGCATATAGGGTGTAAAAAAAAGAGAAATGTTCACATTTATTGGTGGCTGATTAAAACATCATTACTCTAAATTTTCATATGTGAAAATTTTCTAGTAAAAACTGGGGAGAAATTATACTTTTAACCAAAATACTCACAGACCACCTAGCTTCACTTCTGTGCATTTTGCTTTAGACCCTAGTGTATTCTGCATCTCTTTAGGAGTAGGGTTTTCATCCTCTTCTGTCTGCTGTCACTGACTGAGCTTTATTTCATGTGTGTTATGGGATTTGGGAGATTACATCAGATATGTGTCTTGATGAAAGAAAGGTTCAATTATTGCAAATTGAGTATGAACATTATCCTTCAGTGATCTTTCCACATCTCTCACTTCTAATCATAGGAGGGTTTATAAATTAAACATATACTTTTAATCTGTTCATTTGCTACTATGCTGGTGTGTGTGCGCGCACGCACGCGTGCATGCATGTTTAAATAGCAATCCAGCAGTTCTCTTTGAAACATTGTCACAGCAAAAGGTTATTATATTTGTTGATCCTTTGTAGAAAGCTGTGAGAGTCCAATAGGACTTTATAAAACACATAACAAACAAAATCTAAGTCTGTCACTGCGCTACAGTCTAAACTAGAAACTTTGAAGACAATGCGTCAAGAGGCTGTCACAGCTTCTTGACAGCTTTTAAAAATACTTCCAAGGTTGTCTGAGCACCCTAGGAATGGATCTGTCACTGGCTGTAAGGGCTTGGAACAGCCTGGTGGCTTGTCCGCCTTGTCTCCATCCACACAAGACAGTCTGTGGAGGAGTCCAGCCAACATTTGGGGTTGAGAGAGACTTCCCAGGTCATTTTCCAATAACCCACAGACTTTAAAAAAAAAAAAAAAAAAAGTCCTAATCAAGTAAGTTTGGCAAATGCTGAGAGAAACAAAGTTAAACTCATTTCTTCCCTGAGCCACTGAGAATGTTTCCTATGCTACTGTTCTTTATCGGCCTCACTGGGGACACGGTTTCGAAAGTAAAGCTCTTTTCTTTTTGGAATTAGATTTTCTGGAACCAAATTCTGAGCAAAACAAAACAAGATGAAAGATGTTGTAGTTTCCTGCTTAAAAGTTGTCCCATCTTCCACCTACACTCCTTTATAATGCAAAGCAGGGATTTTGCTAACTGAAAGGGACATTTCCCAGTTGGGACAACAGGAAACTCAGGTTCAACCCAGGTCTGACTGATGTCAAAGCTCATGCTTCCCCCACTGAATGCTTCTGTCTCACACAGAAAGCTGAGTGCTGTTAAGATGCAAATAGTTTTCATTAGTCTCTTCACATTCCGAAATCCATACCTGGCTTTGTAATGTAGGATCTGAGAAGCTTCTTCCTGGCCTGATGGAGCTTAGCCTCAGGACATGGCCCAGAGTTTTCTTTGAAAACTGGTCTTCCATGGGTATCTCCAGGATGGAGGCAGTCCATCTTCCTTGCTGTACTTTCAAATCCTTTTCCTCATTACCTCTGCACATGGCTGGCAGCATTCTTTTATCACAGACCACCCCAACATCAGAATGTATAAGGAAGAATCTCAAAGACAGACAGGCGTAGTAGAGAAACATCAGCTCTGCCAGGAACTACAGGCCCAAATCTGGGACTTTATGAAAACCTAATAATCTCAGGCTGGGGATATAGCTCAGTTGTACAGTGCTTACCAAGCATGCACAAGGCCCTGGGTTCAATCCTCCCTAGTGCATAAAACCAGGCCTGATGGTACACACCTGTATTCCTGGGACTCTGGAGGTGGAGGCAGGAGGATAAGAAGTTCAATGTCCTCCTCAGCTACATAGAGAGTTTGAAGCCAGCCTGACCTACATGAGACCCTGTCTCGAAAAAGAAAGAAGAATCCATTGGGCCTGCCTGCAGATAATCAGACTTTTGTTTCCACATGCCCACCCTGACTCTCCCAACAGACAATGTCTTCCTATCAGAGAGGCCAAAAGATGGCCCTAAACTTTCTCTAGTCCAGCATACTCCAGTAGAAATGTAGTGTAAGTCACCATTATACTTTAAACTTTTCCAGTAAGCTGCATTTAAAGATTGAAAAGAAACAGATAAAATTAATTTTAATATTTATTCAACTCAATATATCCACTGCTTTATCATTTAAAACACATTAACAAATGTAAGAAAACAGCTCATGAGACATTTTAAATTATTTTTTTCTACTAAACCTTCAAATGCCTGTGTGTATTCAACATTTATAGAGCACTTCATTACTTGACTAAATGTTGCTACAAATATTTGCTCCGTGTTCATAATTCATGAACTGTATAGCTGACGATGTAGAGTCACATATCCAAGTTATTACAATCATACTTAGAAGTTTTCTAACAACTGACTTGTCCTCCAACTTTAAACTTACAGGTAAATTAAATTAAAACTTAGTTCTTTATTCAAACTAGCTACATTTTAAAGCCAGTAGTTACATGCCCCTTGTGACTACTGTTCAGACAGCTTGGGGCAGCTTCATGGACGCAAGTTCTTAAAGTGGTACGTAGCGCCCCCTGGAGGACATCCTGGAATCTTATGGAACTATTTTTCAGTAGTGCACTGAAGTCCACAGGCATTTCATGGTTGAGAGAACAAAGATGACAGTCGCTTGCAATATAACAAATATGACAAAAAAATTTGTTCCACACTTCAGCGTCCTGTACAGATGAAACACCTTCCTGTAGTTACCTGAATCTAGAACCAAGCCATCTCCTTATCTTAAATTTAATTTAATTATTTTAGTTTTTCTTAATTGTTGGGAGACAGGAGCTTCACTTTAATCTACATTTTGGGAAACTAAAACGCATGCAAGTTAAAGGAATCTGCACTTTGTGTTCCACAAGGTAGTCCCAAAAGTTGCCCATCATACTGGAAAATTATTTCACTGATTAAAGTACTGCAAATGGGGAGCAGTATAGCACTCCTATAATATCAGGTCCTAGAAAGCTGAAGCAGAACTGTGAGTTCAAGCCAGCCTGAAGCATAACTAGTTCCTGGGTTTCACCGGGGGACCTTCTCTCAGTAACAAAGCAAAACCACACCTGCCATGGCGACGACCGCAGCTGTTACGTTTGTGTCGTGCTCACAAGGTCGCAGGTGAAGGTAAGGCATCTATTTCTTGATAACATCAAGGAGATCACATTCAGGTAATTGCTATTAAAATATGTTGTGTGCTATTTTATATTGATTTTCTTTCATTACTCTTTATGTTAAAGCAAAATCTTGGTATTGTTTCTTTAAACTTAGATTTGCTGGCAGTTGCTGAATCTGTGAGTTTCATACCAGAATAGTCAAGGGGTTCTTATGAATGCGAGTCACTGGAAGCCTGCCTTGTCTGATGGCAGAGAGGTGCCGCTGTAGGTTCAGGCTGATGAACACTGCCACCTGCAGGGAAGAGAGTGAACTGACGCTGGACGCAGAGGCGCAAGGACAGAAGCAGATCCGGATGCTTACCCAGAGCCCTCAGCTGGAAAGTAAGACTCCAGCCATAACCCAAGCAGTCAGGCCCTTTCTCCCAAGGAGCTCACAGTGGAGTGTGGGGCAATGGAAGGATCCAGGCAGGGGGACAACAGACCAGAACAATCATGAGCTCTAATTGGACTGGAGGCCCACACCACAGGTATACATGCCTGGTACTTCAAACCTATGCTGGGGGAAGTCATGAGCCCTATGGGTGTGACACCTGCTGGTGTCTGGCTAAATGCATATATTAGACTCACCAAACTGCCCTGTATGCACTTCTCTTAATGTTCATACCCAAATATTAAGGCTACTCTCACGTTTGGTTAGAGAAGCTTCTCTTTTCAGATGGCAGTGACCTCTGGGATGACTCAGAAGGCACCATGGTGCTGAGAAGAAGTGACAGAGGAGTGCTCAGCACTGAAACATCTCTATCACACCTTCCAAGGCTCAGGGTCCATTGTAGAAGTGGCGGAAAGAATGTAAGAGCCAAAGGAAGGGTGGGATTCCAGTGCACTCTTCCAGACACAAAATGACCTAAATATACATGACATTGCAGTACCTGGTACTACCTAAACAAGACTATCATAATAGGAGGAAAACATGATGATATCAAAATAAAAGAGACTGAGAGGGGGGATGTGATGTAGAATGGATTTGTGAAGGGGAAAGTGGGGAGGCGAATTATTATGGTTTATTGCTTATAATGATGGAAGTTATCAGTAATAATAATTTTTTTAAAAACTATGCCCATTGTACACATGAGAAGTAAAACACAGACTGCCTACCACAAGGCCATGCAGGCCTAAGTGATGGAACCTGGATTTGAACCTGGGTTAGTTGTCCTAGGAGCCCACATTCTTTTTTTTTTTTTAATTTTACATTCATGTTGGTACCTTTGATAGCCTCCTCCCTGTCCTCCCCCCTCCGAAGGGACCCTCCTCAATGGGGAATGTGGGTCATGCATTGTGGGGGTAGCCAACAGTTACAGGGAAGAGGCAATGTCTCTGTGCATAATAACCCAACTTGTGGCTCTAACACTCTTTCCACCCCATCTTCTGAGAATTTCCCTGAGCCACATTGGGTTCATTTTAGTTCTACTTCAGTGATGAGGTCTTGGGAGCCTCTGTGTCTCTGGATATCTGGTTTAGTAGGAGTTGGGTGTTCTCTGTGTCTATCTCCTTCAGCTTTGTGCTGGTGTCAGGTTCACCGAGAAAGCTGCTCTCTTGCCCATTTCCCCTGTTACTCGATGGTTTCAGCTGGGTCCCTGGTGAGGTGCAATAGGCTGATCTTCTCCTCAGGTTCAGCATCCATCCGAAAAAGAGAAGCAAATTCTCCAACAGAGAGAGAACTCAGCACCAGATAGATGGGATGGCCATTATTATTTTAGAGGGAATTTTATATGCATAGGCCTTCTTATAACCCACGATTTGTGGGTGCTTGATATTGGAGACTGAGGAGCCCACATTCTTGACCAGTCATGCTATGCAGCTTTTAATGGTCAATATACTGCTACATAGCCTTGCGATTTTTCCCCCTTGGGACAAATAAGCATTGACTGCATAGTTCCAATTCCATTCAAGTAAGGACTATGTTTAGCCTCATAAAAGACAACACAAGGTGACACAGAAGGCATGCTGTGTGATTGTTGGTAAACTGCTTAACCTCCCTGAGCCAAAGTGGATAAAAAAAAAAAAAAAAACTGTTTCAAAGATGTTAGATCCAAGTGTCTTGATGTTGCCTAAAGATTGGCAGTGACGTCCAACATCTCTGATGGAGAAACTGACATTGTTCTTTGGGGCCTGAGGTCTCCCTTCAGTGTACCCTGAAACTCGACTCCTTCCTTCCCTACTCTCTCCCACAAAACCAATCCCTGTCTGAGCAGCCCCTGAAATCACCAAGATTCCATGGCTGTGAGAAAAAAAAAAAAAGAAAGAAAACAGTTAAGAGCTGCAATCCCAACTGAATCATAAGAATTCTGCGTGAGACAGGCCTCTCACTTCTCTGGGCCTGTTTCCTCGTCTCTCTAGATTCACCTACAATTCTGTCACAGGTGGTGACGGAAGGAAGAGAATCATGGGTACCGTGCAATGCAGCACCAGGCCTCCTACCTGTCCTGAGTGATTGGCAGAGACCACACTTGATTGTCTTTCTCTAGAGCAGGCTCGGAATTGTTGCCCATGTAGAAAAGCCATTGTTTTTTTTTGTTTGTTTGTTTGTTTGCTTTTGCCTGAGGAAACAAAATGTTGTAGGAAATTTCCCAAAATTTACTTTCAAATTGTCTAAAGAGCCACAAATTTACACCTAGCAAGGCATGATGTGAAGCCTGATTCCTAGGCATTGTCTGTAAGTACTCCCCCCTGTGAAAACACAATCTTTGGAAGTGTGCTCTGGACTACTTGTCTTAACAAGCGATTCAGGAAAGGCAGCGGCTGGTCTATGACTGGGGCTGTTAGGGGTCAACTAACCCAGATCCAGGGGGTGGTCTGTACAAGAGGGGGTGGGGAGCTAGAGGCTGAAAACAGAGCTCTGGGATAACGGCATCCCTTATAGCCAAGGCCTTCTATCACCATCCAGGTGTCTGTCTTTTTCTCTCTCTCTCTCTCACACACACACACACACACACACACACACACACCACCTCTGCTGAGAAAACACAGTAGTAGAGCCAGAGTCAGCACCTCTATTCTTGGGTTCTTTCCTGGCTAGGGGTATGATCTTGACCTTAGAAATATCCTCTACACCTTAGTTTCAGCATGTGTGAAATAAAGGACTTGGCCTGGAGCTTTCTAACTCTGATACTCCACGGTCACCTGACCTGATGAATGCCTTCTCAACCCACTTACGGGATAGGCTGGCTTTGAGAAGTCTCTGCCAAGGCTTTCCGGCTCAAATTTCTGTGCAATACAGTTCCCCACACTCTTTGGACTCTCTCTTTCTTTCTGTTCCACATGGTGCTGGCTGGGGGGGAAAAGACCTTCTGCCTTCACCACAGGGGTGGGAAGAGCAAGCAGATGTTTGCCTGACATTTCTTTACTGCCTACCATAGAAGAATAAGTCATCATGAAACCTTCAGTTTCTGGGGGCTGGGAAGATGGTTCAGTGGTTCAAGGTATTGTTTGAAAAGCCTTCTGGCTTGGGTTCAATTCCCAAGCCATCCACATAAGCTAGATGCAAAAAGTGGTGGATGTGAATCCATTGCCAAGACTGGTCACCTCTACAGTAAGATGTTGGTCAGGGAGGCCCATTAGACCCCTAAGCCAATGCATCCCATTGCCAAAGCACTCAGTTGCCCACCAGAACTAGATGGTAAGATCCTAGGCTATGGTCAAGGGACATGGATAAATAATGCTGGAACTGAGATGGAAGTCAGCTCCCTGGCAGCTAGTTGTCTTGGTGTTGGAAAGCACTGCGCAAACCACTGGGGTATAAAAGTCACCAATAGTGTGAACAAACAATGGATCCTTCAAGCTACAAAATCAAGCAAGATGTACCCACCAGTGCAATATAGGTTATGGAGATAATCAACTGCTCTCTGACTGTATAGGAGGCCAGCTCAGTGGGAGGAAATTCATGCTTAACACTAAGAACCAAATCAAAAGCCTGGGGTGAGCTGGGCATGGTGGTGCATGCCTTTAATCCCAGCACTTGGGAGGCAGAGGTAGGAGGATTGCCATGAGTTCAAGGCCACCATGTAACTACTGAGTGAATTCCAGGTCATCCTGGGACAGAGAGAGACCCTACCTTGAAAACCAAACACACAAAGCCTATGGTGGGCTGGAGAGATGGCTTAGCAGTTAAGGCACTTGCCTGCAAAGCCAACAGACCTAGATTCAATTCAAGTAAGCCGGATGCACAAGATGGCACATGTGTCTGGAGTTCATTTGCAGTGCCTGAAGGCCCTGGTGTGCCCATTCTCTTTCTCTCTCTCTCTCTCTCTCTCTCAAATAAATTAAATGAATAAATAAATGTTTTAAAACCTATGGCTTCGAAGGTCATAGACAATAGAAGAAAATCTCCACTGTTCTTTGGCTAAATGGAGAGGTTATACCATCAAAATGTCTTGTAATTGTATGTGTTTATCCCTTTGATCAATACTGCTCTCACTCTTGCTTAAAGAACCTGTTTTATACAGATGGTGGTGAATACCAGTGAATCCAAGACCCATCAGAATGACAAGAGACAGCTGAGTTCCTAGAATGAGAGGAAACATCTCTATTACCTGCCAGGGCCCAGGAAGCATTCCAGGGGAAAAGGCACATTAAATATGAGTGCTGCTGTCATGGCTAGCCAGAGAACCTTCTCCAGAAAGGTAGTAGTAGACATTGAGGAAACTCAAAACTCATCAAAGCAGAAAACAAGAGGCTGTCAAGGGCTCCACACTAAAATAGACTTCTAACACGCCCTCCAAGTCTCAGGGTACATTGTGGAAGAGGAGGTAGAAAGAATGTAAGAGCCATAGGGTGGGAAGGCATTGTTCTCCCCACAGGGATGGACTGGTGCATTCATGACCACACAGTGACTGCTGATACCCCACTGAAGCAGCCCCCAAGGGAATGGGGGCATGGGAGAGGGGACATAAGAGATTACCTGATGGAAATACAACCAATTTGAAGTATGTTCATATATTAAAGTTCTAAATAATTTTTAATGTTTATTTATTTGAGAGAGAGAGAGACAGAGACAGAGAAAACAGACAGATGTGCCAGGTCTTCCTGCCATCTCTCTAACCTAAAAAAGATTTTTCTGAGTGGTGCAAGTGTCTGGTGTTTGTTTACAGGGGCAAGAAGCCCTACTGTGCACATACACACGCATGCACGCGCAAATTAACAGATAAATGATTTTTTAAAGACAGCTTCTGTGTCATGGTTCTGTAGCTGGGGTTTCGGGCCTCTGGAGTCTGGACTGAGCAGGAATATCGGGGTGCTCATGCACATGCTGCTAGTGTTGCTGAGGCCTCAGCAGGAGCTGCCAATGGGAGCATGGTCCTGTCTTTGTGGCTTGGCAAGTCCCAGTGTGTCAGCACTTACCAACCTTTTGCTTATATCATGCTACACAGAACAGTAAATACCAAAAAGCATAATTCCTGGGGACCAGGATTCAACCAATAATATCCTTTTTGTGCCTAACACTGGTTTGAGTTACTATCACTTGTCACTAGAATATCCATGGCTAATAGACTCAATAGTGTATCTTGATTCAATTCTCATCTTTGTCACTCTGTTTGCTATGCAGCCAAAAAGTTACCCATTTCTTCATCCTTAAAATAGGGTTAGTAATCAGCTCATGATCCCATGATGAAAAACAAAAGTGTGTGACAAACCAAACCACTAATATCCAAAATGTCCAGTGATAACAGAGGAATTCAACCTGAGAGTGCAAATCATTTCAGTTTGCTAATCATTAATTTCATGAACATTATTGGATACCTACTATGTGTACCACATATTATAGTTGGCTGGCTATAAGGAAGGTGTGCCTAAGCCCTTAAAAAGCAGACAGCCCAATGGAAAAACACATATGGGCATCTGTAACATCAATCCAAAGACTTCAATCGAATAGTCTCAAGAGAGAAATAAATAAAGTGTTATGGACCGAAGGAGAAACTAGAGGACATTGTCACGAAATATGCCACTTAACTTGGACCATGGAAGACACATTGGCTTTTTTGAAAAATATTTTATTTTTATTTATTTATTTGAGATAAAGAGAAACAGAGAGATAGGCAGAGAGAGAATGGGCATGGCAGGGCCTCCAGCCACTTCAAATGAACTCCAGACACATGCCCCACCATGTGCACCTGGTTTACATAGGTATTAGGGAATTGAACCTGGGTCCTTAGGCTTTGCAAGCAAGCACCTCAACTGCTAAGCCATCTCTCCAGCCCAGCTTTTATCGAGGAAAAGGAAACTATGCCTTCAGAAGAGCAATCACTGGGTGAACAAAGACTGGGAGCATATGGCAGGTAACATGCATGATGCACACAAGAACAAGTGGAGGTCCAAAGGCTGCAGTGTTTCTGAGCAAAGAGCGTACAAGAGACAAAGCTGGAGGAATGGACTGGGGTTTCGTCCTCATAAGCCTTGAAGGTTAGATAAAGGATTGTTGAGGTTTAATAGAGAGCCTGTTGAAGTTTGAATGTGAAATTTCCCCACTGGCCCATAGGTTTGAACATTTGGTCCCCAGTTGGTGGCCCTGTTTTGGGCGGTTGTGGAACCTTTTGGGGTGAGAGGCACAGCTAGCAGAAGTAGGTTACTGGGAATGGCCCTTTGAGGGTTATAGCTCACAGTCATTTTCAGCCTAACATCTGCTTCCTGGTCCTCCAGGATGTGAACAAGCTATAAGCTCCCATCACCCACCTATGACCAAGCCACTCTACAATGTCTTTCCTGCCATCTTGTAGTGTATTTCCTAAAACTATGAGCCAAAATAAATCCTTCTTCCCTCAACTTGCTTCTGTCAGGTGTTTTGTCACAGCAATGACAAGAACAATAACAGAGAGCTACTCAGGATTCTGAACTATAAGTCACCAGACCTAATTGTGCCTTGCAAAGATCAGTTGATATAATGTGGGATGCACCTAGTGATGGTGCCTATATGTTCCTTTACAGAAGCACACCTTCTTCCTTCTCAGTTCATGGACTGCTGGTGGGCCTGATGTCCCAATTTCTCCCTCTATTCCAGGAACGGTCAGGTGATTCAGCTCGGCCAAAGTAGCACTTCATTTCACCAAATCAGTGATTGGTCCAGGGTTAGACTCATGGTTTGAGGCAGGTCAGTGAGAAGGTGTCCTATGTCAAAGTAAAAGTGTTAGGAAAGTGTTTTCTCTACAGCCCGCCCCCTGCAACCCACACTGGTATAGCCAGCCTAGAAGAATGCCAACCTGTGGTCTCCTGAATGCCCTCTGCTTTCACTTCTGCCTGCATTGCTGACAATGAGAATCTGAGAATGAAGCTACAGGTAGGACAATAGACAGAGTCAGGGACTGACGGCTTCATTTGCAATCATGAATACAGCCACCTCCTGAATTTCCACTAGCATTGGAAGTGAACCAATCACATTTCTTTTCCACCTATATTGGTTTTCTGTCTTTTGGGAATGGAAGGATCACTTCTTAACGAACATTATTCTTTTAACAAATATGTTTAAGTGCCTACTAACTGCCAGGGACCAATTAAGACACTGAAAATACCATAGGAAAAGAAACAAAACACCTGCCTTCATGGAGCTTCCATTTTAGTGGAAATCAGTAGAGGGAGCAAGAATAAAATAATAAAATCATTAAGTAAGTGAAATACATAGCATAGCTGATGGCGACACAAGTTCTGAGGGGGTGGGAGCTGGGAACACAGGCTGGGACTGGGTTTGCAGTTCTACACAGAGTGGTGAGGGGAGGCTTGACTGAGCAAGGCTCAGTTGTTGAAGGAGTCATTCTTTTCCAGCAAAGGGTCCTTCCAACCCAACGAAGGACCATGGCTGGTATGTGGGAGAGCAGCAAGATGGCCTGGGTAACTGAGGCACAGTGGACAACAGGGCTATCAGATGGATGAGCGGGATGGTGGAGGAGGTGGGTATCTGGGAAGCCACTTGAAGAACTAAACTTTTAAGCTAAGGATGTATAGGTCAGTGGGTAGAATGCTTTCCTAGCATGCAGGAAGCCCTGGGCCCAGTTCTCAGTAGTGCATATACCACAAGAGATGGTGCACACTCAGAAGGCAGAGACAGAAGGAATAGAAGTTCAGAGTCATCCTCAGTTACATAGTAAGTTTGAGGCTAGCCTGGGATACCTGAGGCCCTTTATTAAAGATTCAAAAGAAAAATAAATGAGAGACAGGAAGCATCAGCAAGCTTTGGGCAGAGGAGGGACATGCACCACTGCACATCAGAAAGGATGGCTCCTAGAACGAGTACAAACAGAGGACATCCAGAGACCTGAGACAAGGGGAGAGGCTGGCAGCCACAGCATTGAAGGCGGTGAGCAGTGGTCAGCCTCAGGTTCTATGTTGAAGGTAAAAGCCAAGAAGTGTTGATGAATGGGGCATGGAGTCACCTAAGGAAAAGTAGGAAGGAAGACTCCTTCTTTGTTTCTTTTCTTTCTTTCTTTTTTTTTTTTTTTGCTGAAGTACCTTAAAGGACAGAATCATCACTAACAAATGAGGAATACTAAGAAGAGAGCAAGTTTGAGAGTAAAGGCAGATGTTTGTTTTTATCATGTGAGATCTGAGCTGACTACAAGATTTCTAAGGGGAAACAGGGCGAGTGGTTGAATTTGACACCCACAGAAAAGCACAGAAAGGTCAGGATGCTAGTTCTAAGCCTGCACCATCAGAGAAAGATCAAAGCAAGGCTGGAGAGATGGTAAAGTGCTTGCATCTCAAACATGAGGACTTGAAGTCTTTCGCCAGTACCCATGGGGGTGGTCTGCCTATAATCCCAGCAGGGAAAGGAAATAACATGTGCCCTTGGGCTTGCCAGCCAGCCAGTCTAGACTAACTGCCAAGCTCCAGGCCAATGAGAAAACTTGCCTTAAAAACATGAGGGGCTGAGCGGTTAAGGCACTTGCCTGCGAAGCCTAAGGATCTAGGTGTGATTCCCCAGAACTCATATAAGCCAGATGTATATGGTGGCACATGCATCTAGAGTTCATTTGCAGTGGCTAGAAGCCCTGGTATGCCAGTTCTCTCTCTCTCCTTTCTCCGCTCTCTCCCTCTCTTTCTCTCAAATAAGTAAACTAATAAAATATTAAAAAAAGACAGAGCTGGAAAGATGGGTCAGCAGTTAAAGGTGCTTGTGTACAAAGACTAGCAACCCATGTTCAAATTCCCAGCATCCATATAAAGGAAGCATGTATCTGGAGTGAATTTGCTGTGGTTGGAGACACTAGCATGCACATTCTCTCTCTGTGTCTCTTTTTGTCTCTCTCCTTGCAAATATATAATTTTGAAAAAAATGGGTTATGAGGTTGTCCTATCACACACACACACACACACACACACACACACACACACACACACGCCTGGGTTTTGTGAGGGAAAAATGCTCCCGTTGGTCCACTTTTCCTGGCACATTCTCTTTTCCCCATTTGCAGCTGTGATTGCCTTGCAAGGCAGTGAGCTCCTGTGTGATTTCTCCAGGCTCAGAGGCTGAGAAATCCCTAGACAAGAAGATATTTTTTTAACTTTTCAACTTTAAAGTTGGGCTTCAAGAATCAAAGTGGATGGGAATGAGTAAGTGCAAATATACTCACCAGGAACAAAGATTCCACCCTCCACCACCGAGTCTCAGGATAACCCAGAAATTCCTGGGATATGCACAAGAAGGAGCAAAACAGGTGCAGAGAGTAAGCAAGGCTGACAGGTGACAGAGTGGGTGTTGCCGATCCAGAATCCTAGCAGGCTTCTTCAGCTGATGAGTACTGAAGTGCTCTGATGATCATGTGCTGAAAATAGAAACAATGAATATGGAGGGATCTTTTAAATGTTAATAGAAGCAATATTAAGGAAGAAAATTGGACCTATTGTTTTGCAAACAGCTAGATCTACTGAAGCAAATTCAGTGTGAGCTTCTGAGGGCTCCTTTCAAAATATGCTTAACTATAATAAGCAAAACTCCAGGAGATACAGTGCAGGGGAAAGACCCGGGGATCTGAAAGCAGGAGATGTGGCTCCTGGCTCCAGCTCCAAGACAGATCTCTGACTTCTGAGAGTCATTCTAGGATCAGATTCTAAGATCACTCACAATTGCTATAGAGTGGAAGAAGCAAGTAGACCTGGTAATAGCAGAGCCAAAAGTCCTCAGCGTAACCACCACGTGCACCTAACCACCTAACAGACACTGACCTGCAGCTCCGGTGTGATGTGGGGAAGCTGAAGGCTTTGAAGAAGGGGGCCTGTGTTCAAATGCCATTTCCATGACTCTTACTGGGCATCCGAAAGCAAGGTGCTCAGCCAGCCCACTCGGTATTCACATATATGGTAATGCTTTTTACCCCCTGAGGGAGCTATTCAAGATTAATGGAAGATTTACCATAATGCCCAGCACATAATACATACTCCAGCAATTATGAGAATTTATTGCTAAAGCATATAATGCTCATAACAGTGCTATGACGTGTGAGGTTACCAGTATCACCATGTTGCAGCTATCCAACTAGACTGACTGAGTAACACACAAGGTCATATTACCACTAGATAATAAGTGTCACCAGTAAGTAAAGAAAGCAAAAGTGACAATGACTTGTGTTTGAGTATTTGGAGAGGTGGAGCAATCATTGGGATTTTCCCTGTTGCTGCACCCACTTGGCATTTTAAAAAATATTTTATTTATTTAAGAGAGAGCAGGGAGAGAAGAGAAACAGATAGAGAGAGAATGGGCACACCAGGGCCTCCAGCCACAGCAAAAGAACTCCAGACACATGTGCCAGCTTGTGCATCTAGCCTACGTGGGTACTGGGAATTGAACCTGGGACCTTAGGCTTTGCAGGCAAATTCCTTAACCACTAAGCCATCTCTCTAGCCCCACACTTGGAATTTCTTATCTGAGATGCTGTTAGCTTCCACCCCTGTGCAGCTGCCTCCATCCAAGTGTCCTGTTACACATTCACCTTGACTGTTTCAGCCTTTCCTGACCATCAACGTACTTTCCTACCACTGTAGCTTCCTGTAATGCGACTGTCTTACTTTCTTCACAGACATTATTAGTTAATTTGTTCATACGGTTAACATCAATCTCCTACCAGAAGGTAAATTCCTTACAGGCAAAGAGCATGGCCTCATCACCATTCTATCTCCAGTGCCTAGAACAGCCGAGCTCCTACATACATGCTCATGAGTGATATCTGAAATGTAACATTCTCAAACCATCTTTCTGAGTCTTCGGATTGTTACCTCAAGGTATTTCTCTTGTAAATAAATCCTTTTCATCAACCTTCTATCTTACATCTGTTGACGAGTGAGGGAGGAGTTGGCATAAATGTTCCTGCTCTCTTTTCTCACCCACCCCATACCTTTCCTCTGTCAAGCACATTTATTTACAAGACTAACAAGATAGTGTGCTCAGGAGTAATGTTCCTCCTTTTGCAGAGCCTATTGCTGGATTGTGAGGCTTACGAAGAATCCCATGGCTCTCGCTCATTCTAACTGTCACACTGTGGCTGGACCAATCTTGGGACTCACATTGTACTTGGGAGTTCACTTGGTTCCCACACTGTTGCACCTGAAAACAGACTCTCTGGCAACTTTGTTTTAATAATGCAGTTCCAGAGGGAAACGCCAACTAAATTCATTACTCAAATAAATCAAAACCACTTGAGCAAGTTGGAATGGAAAAGACTGATCAGAGATTCGCAACCAATGAGACACATGCTAGCTTCATTGGAAGATGAGGTTCACCTGGTCAGGGCCCGCCACATCACAGCAAATCTGCATTACTCTCTCCATTCACCAAGGAAAGGTGACCTTGTCTGCCTTAGATTTTCTGTTTCCTTCTTTCTAATAATTTCGGCACTGTCAATAAATAGAAGTAATAACCACAGCATATTTATACGCAAGCTCTACATTGCCCTCTCTTGCTACATCTGAACTTCCTGCCTGCGATCCATCAGTGAGTGACACAAACATAGATGCATCCCACTTGACAGCGCTATAGCCATCTTGGTGGTATCCGCCATTTTGCCTGGTACATGACCCTGAGCACATCCCAAGTCCTATGGGACAAGTGAGGTCATCAAGATAGCCAGCAAAGTGTGTCATGCCAGCTACTGATGCCCAGACAGTTTCTTACCTGATGTTTGGCACATTAGTGGGTTTTGAGAAAAGCCAGGCTTTTCTGGTTGGCTACAGCCCACCTTTGTCTAACAGACTGTAAACGCTTCCTCGGCATGGAGTGAGGAATCTTCTTGTCTTGCTGCTGCTCCTGTCTGTAAGTCCCCAGTAAATTCCATCTTACGTAATTCTGAATCTGTCTGCCTCTTCCTTCCATCTCTTGCACATCTAGCATTTGTCAGTTGGTTCTAGTGCATCAGGACCAGGTCTTTCTAACACAAAACAATTTTCATAAGCTGTGATAAACAGAATGAAGGAAACTCACATAGGGAGGAAACTAAGGGAGGAAACCTACTGCAGATAAAGCAGATGAGATTAGGTCAATGTGGTAGTTTGAATATATGTCCCCCAATATATTCAGTGTTTTACTAGTTATAGTTTGCATCTGAAATCACCTTGCTAGAGGCAATGTCACTGGGGGCCGGTCTTATGGTGTTAATGGTGTGGGTTTGAGATTCCATTGTAAAGATATGTAAATATGCCTAGCAGGAGTTCCTGAAGTGTGCTGTGTGACCTTTTGGCTGTAGTTTTGCTCTGTGTGCTGTGGTGGCTGGTTGGCTTTTCTCTTTCTTGCCTGGTCCTATGAAGGGCAAGCCGTTTCTCTTGCCATTATGGAACTTCCCCTGGATCTGTAAGCTTCAGTAAATAATATCCCTTCCTCCATAACTGTGCCTGGTCTGGAAGTTCATCTCAGCGAACCTGAAGCTGTCTGCTACAGTCAAGATCAAAAGGATAAGGTTGGTCATGTGAAGTGTGTGTGTGTGTGTGTGTGTGTGTGTGTGTGCGCACACCCGCCCATCAACAATTCTATGAGTGAGGAGGCCAGGGAAGCCTCCTAATAAAGGCCACTGACATAGCATAAGGCAATATGATGGGGAGTATTTGTTTGTTTAGTTTTACTCTTTATTATTTTATTTCATTTCATTTTGATAGAGGCTTCCTACATAGCCTGGCTGGTCTCAAATTCATGATCCTCCTACCTCTGCCTCCTAAGTGCTGGGATTAAAATCATATGGCATCATATTCATCTCTCAACTTAGATTTACTTATTTTTTGTGTCAGGATCTCATGTAGCCCAAGTTGGCCTCAAGCTACCTATGTGGCCTAGGCTGGCCTTGAACTACTAATCCTCCAGCCTCCACCTTGCAAGTGCTGGGATTTCAAGTCTATGCTAACATGCCTAGCTGTTTTACTTTAAAAATCAATTTCTTTCTTTCATTTTTTTCAAATTGACACAACAGGAAGTGAGGGCAATCTGGCTGTGGCATCTGTCACCCCCCTGGTGGCCAGGGTTGATTCAGCTGATCTGCCTGGCTAGGTGGGTGTCCCCTTCCTCCCTCATGGCTCCATGTGTGTCCCTCCTGAAGCTATGCACTTTGGGAGGACCTTCCCCCAAATAAAGGAGGACCAGTCTTGGGCCAAGGGCATACAAGTAGCTGCACTCCCCTGCTAGAACTTCCAAACAAGCTCTCAAATTGACACAACATAATAATTGTAGATATTTACAAGGCACAATGTAAAAACGATACGTGTATACAAAGTGTAATGATTAAATCAGAATAATTAGTATTTCCATGGTCTTAAACATGTATTATCTCTTTGAACTCCTCCCTTGTGGTTCTTTATAAAATATATAATGAGTTACTGTGAAGTGTCATTCTACTGTGCTATGTAGAACCCTAGAATCTACTCCTATCCAACTTCCCTCCCCACCCTTCCCAGACTCCAGTCATTACTATCTCTTGTCTAATGTTATGGTAGGTTTGGGGAGGCAAGCTCAAATGTGTCACATTTACTACTTTTATTTATTTATTATAAAAAACAGTTTATTTGAAATATTTAATTGACAAAGTTTTACATATTCAAAGTATATAATGTGGTGATTTGAAACACTTATACATTGTATACTGATTGCCACAGTGAAATTACTTTACATATCCATCTCCACCCATTTTTGAAACTGGTTTGATTGATCTAACCTCTGAGTGCATACTCCACAGTTCTGTACTATTTTCTTAATCACCACAATCCGATCAATTATGACTACCTCATAAAATACTAGGTTTTTTTAACACTACAAAATGAGGAAGAACACAGTCTTAAACACACTTTCACATCAAGCAAAAACAGCTTTCTAAAAAAACTTAATACAAGCCAGGCATGGTGGCACACGCCTTTAATCCCAGCACTTGGGAGGCAGAGGTAGGAGGACCACCATGAGTTCGAGGCCACCCTGAGACTCCAGGTCAGCCTGGGCCAGAGTGAGACCCTACCTCAAAAAACCAAAAAATAAAAAAGCTTAATACATTGCCCTAAATTTGTCTAAGAGTGAAACTTTATATGGACTTACACTGGTCCAGCTCACAGACTCTGATTGTGGGACAATGACCTTAAAAAAAAAAGTGTAGATTCAAGGAATTACAATCAATAAACCCTTCCTGAGCACTGCTTGTGTCAGACCCTCAGGAACCTGCTTGGGAGTGTGTTGCTTCCTGCTCTTGGGGCGCTTCCAGCCCGTATGGATATCAGAAGCGCTCCAGTTTCAGCAACATGGAAGGAAGAACCAAGGAAAATCAAGTAACAGCAGAGGGACCTATTGGACAATGTGTTATGAGCCCGATGGACCAGGGATGAAAGGCTACTTGATGTGTCTTATATGGCTGAAAGAGGAGTGCAACCACTGGGGGCAGTTGCAAAGGAGATGCTATCAGGATGGGAGGGACAGCCACTCCTTTTCTCGTGAAGAGCAGAACCTGCTATCGAAGCTGGGACTTCCCACGTAAATTATTCAGAGGGAACGAAGTATGGAGGTGACTAACCTATTCAAGCAGCTGTCTTCCTAGCCTGCCTTGCTTGCAGACTCTCTTCCCTCCTCAGTCATGATTATTTCAGTTTATGGGGTTACTCTTGTAGGCAATCTTAGCATGAATGATTAAAATCTAGATCCCATTAAGAAGATTAAAAATTAATGGCAGACACAATTGAGTTTCTTCAATAAGCATGAGAAGAGAGTAAGGAGCAGCCCATTGGCTGGACTCCCCTGGGTAGCTGAGTGGTCAAGAGCAAACAGCAATGGCATTGAAGGGGTGGTGGGATCACAGGACGGCCATTATGCTTCCCAGCATCTGGGACTATCCAGGACAGCCACTGCCCAACTGCTGTTGTTTGCTTCATTTCCTAATGTGATTACTTTTAAGTAGTGGCTTAGGGACTTCCATTAGGACTGTCTGAGATACTTGGTAAGAATTAAAAATCCTGGGTCCCTGTCCCAGGAATTGAAATTGAAATTGCCAAGATCTACATTTTGACTGGGCTCTCTAAGTGATGGTTGGGTACTTATGTCCTCAGGCTTCCTACCTATCCATGGGAAGCGGATGAGAAACTTCAGGAACACACAAATGACCTGGAAGGAAGTGCTGCAGAAAGTGGGCAGGAAGGCAGGTACAGAGGACAATTTCCAAGTGGGTCATTTCTCTCCTTACAGAGAATGATCATTTTGGGCAGTTATTTTCTTTTTTTTTCTGTTATTTTCTTTATGAGTTTTTGTTTGTTTTTGCTGTTGTGTTTTCTTTTAAAAACAGGGGCTCAATATTTTGCCCAGGCTGGCTTTGAACTTGTGATCCTACTATCTCAGCCTCCCAAGAAGCTGGAATTATAGACATGTGCCACCACACCCACCTCTATGGTAGTCCTAAATACTCTGCAGATGCTTGGGCACTCCACTAATTATCATAGTTGTTATGTTTGACCTGATTCCAAGTTATTATACATCTTGAATTTGTAGAGTCCTTTGGACTGAAAACTTCAAAGGCCAAGATTATGCTTAACCTCTCCAACTTTCCACAAAGCAGTTTCCACAAACAATCTCAAAAATTCGGGTTAAGATTAAGTTTAGAAGCTAGCCATTAGAGGGTTGTTCATCCTCAGGCATCTCTGTGCTTCAGTTTCTGCACTTTCAGTGTGAAATTCCATAAGATTCTGTCTCATGGAACTGAGAATATCTATTCAAATCCCTCATCATGTGCCCAGAACAGAATGAAGACAAGATAAATATTTGCACAAATGTATTACTTGACAAAAATGCTGTGTCTCAGGCTACAGAAATAGCTCAGTACTTAAGGCACTTGCCTGCAAAGCCTAAGGACCCAAGTTTGATTCCCAAGTACCCACATAAAGACAGATGCACAAGGTGGCATGCACATCTGGAGTTCATTTGCAGTGGCCCTGGAGCACCCATTCTCTCTCTCTCTCTTTCTCTCTCTCTCTCCCCCTCCCTCTTTATTTCTTAAGTAAATAATAACATAAAATAAAAATAAATGTGGGGTCTCCCAGGGGGGAAATACCCATAGCACATTCAGCTGACACTTGTCACCATGGAGGAGTAGGGAGGGAATAAAGAAAATGAGCTTATTCATGGGGAAGCAAATGATGCTATTTAGAGGACTCAAAGAGCTGTACGTGGCTGTGTGGGAGGTGAGGGGGCAGAGGAAGGGGGCGCTGCTCAGAGCTCTTGCCTGTGCTGGGGTGGGAATTGTGTGACAAAAGGGAAGAGAAAAGAAGGGAAGTGACAAACTCATGGTGCGTGCATCTGTCATCGTGGATGAGCAATAGAGATGATAAGCATCCTCAAGACAGCACTGTGTCATTAGAATAGGGATAAAAAAGCTCATTATTGGGGAAATTTGATGCTCTGTGAAGCTAGGCTTTTAGAACAAAGAGCATCGGTCTGACATTTTTCCAGGTTAGAGAAGCTTGTTTTATTGATGATTGGTGACAGACCTTGAGCTCTTTTCTTTCTCTTACTTCATTGTGTTATTGTCCCATTTTTTCCCACCAGCCCCTAGGCAGAACCCTGAGGGAGTCAATGAAAAAGTCTGGAAGGTGGGAGGGGAGGGGAGATGTCACCATGGAGGACAACCTGCACATGGAAGAGCTTGATTTGAACTGCTTAGAAAACCACCTCAGAGGTGTTGTATAATCTCATAAAAACGCACCTTATACTTTCCAAAGGAAGCAGTCTGTGGTGGTGGTGGGAGGCACATAGAAGGGAGTATAGAGATAGCTACCAAGCCTGGATTTAAGCCAGGTTCAAGTTAAAGTGACTTTGGAGAAAATACTTGACCCCTCTGAACCTCAGTGTCTACATCTGTAAGTTGAGATTGTAGCAACCTTGCAGGATTATTGAAAGAAACACAAAAATGTCATAGAGTAAGCCCTCGGGGAAGCTCTGTCCTGTCGTCACCATCCTCCTCTTTCTTGTACTTGTCATTGTTGTCAGTATATGTAAGAGGCTAGGGAAGTGACAGAAGCCAATGTAAAATCAAGAAATGGTCTGACTTCTAATCACAGCAGCATTCAGAAAACACTCAAACCACCTGTTGCAATGTTAAGACGGGAAGCCATTGCCAAATTTATTTTGTAGGCTTATTTTCTTTGTGAAAAGCACTTATTTCCATGGTGGGAAGGCCAAGTCCACATCTCTTAAGACCCAGCTCAGCATAACTGTGTCAAGACACAAATTTCCCACAGGATTTTGTTTATCCCTACCTACCTTCAGTGACCAATCCCAGGGTCTCCTTTCTGTCCCAGTGTTGATCCCATAGGCGTGAACAGCTCAGAGATGAAAGCAATTGTTATTGTTCTGCCTCAAGTTTTTCTGTGTTTTAGACCCAAATATTTGAGCTTCAATGTTATAATCTCCCCAGAGCTGTGAATCACTTTGAGGCCATTTCAGAAAGAGAAGAGGTCTGGGAGTGTGAAGAATACAGGCATGGGCCATGAGCCCAACACCAAAGCATGCTCCCACTGGATCATTTCATGAACACTGAGGGTGCCTGCAGGGCTGCCTAATCCTGTACCCTGGCTGGGGGTCAGACAACAAAAGAAAGAAAACATGTTCCTTGATCTAGAGTCATAGCCTGTAAAGCAGCAACAGAGACCTCGGCGATATGAAGCTAGAGGCTTCCTCGGGACTGGCCCACCAACCCTTCCTAACCAGCTCATGTCTTGTGAAGCCTCCTCAGGGGTGGGTTGTGAACACTCAGCAGATCCCAGGATACCTTCTTCCCTATCACTCACTTTCCAACTTACCTGAAGGCCTTCCTCAAAGTTTATTATTTCAGACTAAGGGACATCCTTGGTTGAAAGCCAATATCCCCCATGCCCTCATGATCTACCATACTAAAACCCCTTTCCTCAATGCCCTTGGTTCAATATCTGATGGTAGGCAGGCAGTTTCATTCCCATCTATATGTCATGATGGAGTAAATGGAGAGTTGAGGGTGAGCTGATGTTGTCTTCCTAAGTATAATGATGAGCAAATTCAACCAAAATCACTACTTCCTGATATTTAACAGGTTAACTTTCCTTTCAAAATTAAATACTACATGGCTCTGATGGAGAACAGATTTGGACTAGAGTTAACACCCCACTGTGCCTTCTTCAAAGAGTTCTGTGGAAGGAGGGTTAAGAGTTCTCACCTCCTTCCAATTTCTCAATAGAGTTCGCCTCTATCCTGGAGTCTAGGTGCAGCTGGGAGCACACGTCCGTCGTCCAGGTGCTTCCTATGTGTGCCCCACGCTGTGCTGCTGGCTTCCGGGTCCAAGGCTTTGCTGGACATCCTGAGGCCTCACCTGCTCCAACCTGTGTAGCTTCAGCCCTTCCCACCCCTGCTACCTATGGATTTCCTCTTACCCTGCCTGGATGGGGAACCTCAGGAACAGGTAACCCGTTTCCTCGTTAATATTTATCTCCCGCCCACAAGTCCCCATGAGATTTACCTTGTCATGCCTGTGGATTCTGTGGCCTCCTTTACAACACTGCTTTCCTGCCGCGAGCTTCCTCCTGGAGTCCTAAATCCTGGCTGTGGCTCATAAACCCAGGCTCCCTTCTGTCCCACTGCACCTCTCGCGCACACCGGTTGCAGTGTCTTTCTCCAGCTGTGCCTTGCATTTGCCACCACTGGTTTTGAGCTACTGTTTCCACAACTTCTGAGGAGAATGGATCCTTAGCTTGTGGTTCTAACTCTTGCTGCGAGTGGATAGAGAATCTGTTCCTGGGGTAGGCATAGGCAGACTCGTCACAGAGCAGCATCCACCCTCCAGTCCTTTCTCTAGGCCCTGAACACAGGCTTTCTCCTTGTCTTTCATCCCAAAACCATCAAAACAAGTCAGAGGTCATGGAGAATCTGGGCCCCACAACTCTAATGACCATTGTGACCCACTTCTGGAAAAGTGACAGCAGAGGGAGAGCAGGCAGGAATGGGTCCCAGCAGTGAGCTTTTACAAATCTCCTACAGTAATAATATTTGTTGGTCTTGAGTCCTAACATTCACATCTAATGAACACTTATGAGAAATACTACTGACCTCAATTCAGATGAAAATGTAGTGCTCACCTGCTGAGTGCACATTCTCCAAGCCAGAAAGTAAGGAGATGGCCCATCTACTTGACTCCACAATTTACACCCTTATTCCTATCACAATCCAGAGTGCCAGCCATGCCCATCTGGCTGTGTTGGAAGAGTTTGCAGATCCAAGGAGTGCTTCTTGCTACCAAGTTGCTCTCAGAAACAATGACAGGGGAGGATTTAAGTAATGGGTAGGTGGGGAGCGGGAGGAAAGCTGTTAATTTTGGATCTGTAATTCAGAATGTTCATTAAATGGCACAGGTTTCACTGTGCCATCCACCTTCTGAAGAGTCAGAGGCTACGATGTCCTCAGTGGGAAGATGTATGGCATGCTTACAAACCCTGAGAAGGGCAAGTCACTCAGGTAGACTCTGGTCTCTGAGTCCCACCATCTTCCCCATAGCACGCCCTCAGTCTCTAGCAGAGTCTCATAAAGTAGAACTTACCAGAGATGTGTTCTTTAACCCAGGTGCCAGGATGCTAAAACCACATTGGTACTTGGTCATCCAAATGCCTCATTCCTGTATCTGGGTCACTCAAATGTCCTCAGCAATAATGACTCATGGGTCCTACCTAACCCTTGGACACCACATTCCTCTTTCTCTGTGTTTATGTGAGTTCTGCATAAATTGAACAACAAGCAATTATCGGCACAGCCAAAATAAAGACCCTAAAATCAGAATTACATCCTAGTGGCATTGTCTATATTACTTCACTCAAACAGAAAGGATTACAGTAGCTCACATCCCCCAGTATCTGGGTGGCAAACACTATTAAAATGGTGCTGGACCACCACACCAATGAAAACTGGTTATAAAGACATATTCTCGTGCCCCCACCTGGACTTACTGAGCCAGAAACCCTGGGGATGGGTGCAGTTGTCCTGACCTTAGCAAGCCCTTTCAGGGATACTGATGCACCTAAAATTTGGGAATCCTTGCTCTGAGGTTAAAGGAAGTAAGAAAGTACAGAAATGTTTGGGCATCACTCTTTCCATTTTATAAAGAAGAAATGTAAGTTTATAAACATTGAATGAGTTGTTCAAAGGGACCATCAATAATGCCTATGTTGGACTGCAGTTCTGACACAGTTCAAGGTCATCTCTGGCTACACAGAGAGTTCAAGGCAAGCCTGGGCCAAAGACCCTATGTCAAGTTCTTGCTTTCTGAAAATATATTTTCCTACTGGTTAAACTTAGCATAAGGAGAGCTGGAGTGATAAACTTCTATCCCTATGGAAACAAACAAACAAAAGGTAGGTTCAATGGGAATCACCAAACATCAGTTTTGTGCCACCACATGTTGTAATCTGAATGTTTTCCTCCCCTCAAAATTCTTTCTTTGAAACTCCAACCTCTAAGGTAACGATACCAGCAGGTGGGGCCTTTGAGAGCCAAGGTCACGGAGCAGAGCCTTCATAAATGGGTTAGCTCCTGTAGAAAAGAAACTCCAGAGAGATCCATGCCTACCCCTTCCATCCTGTGAGGACATCGGAAAAATACACGGATGTAAATCAGTGAGCAGGTGGTCCCCACACATTGATCCTACCAGTGTTCTGATCGTGGACTTCCCAGACTCCAGAACAAGAGGCAATACATGTTTGTTGTAGATAAGCCATCAGCTTTAGACAATGGCACTATGCATAAATGTCTCGTCTCATTTAATTCTCACCATAGACCAAGCTGCACAGGCATTCTCAAATCAGATCAGGTAGGGTAAGCAGTCTCCCAAGCTCTCACAGCTCAGTCAGCTGCAGAATAGAATCTGAAGGTGCTTAGTCTTCCCCTAAACTCCTCACAGCCTCCCTGGGGCCGGTTTACACATTCAGCAAAAGACCAGGAAATCTAGGATGAATTCATATGCAGCACCAAATGAGATCACCCTGCTACAGGACTAAAAATCCAGCTCAACAGCAATCATGGGGCTCTGACAGCTCACCAATCACCCCTTCTTTCCCTCTCTAAAACCACCCACTTTCCCCTTTCTCCTCCTAAAACAGGGAAAACAAGTTCTTACGAAGTTGGGCTTGTTGATTCTTTCTTTTAACTGAGTATTCACCTACCTTTCTGGGGAAGCAAGCCCTTGGTGGGTAATGATGCCAGGAGGAAATAAGTTGCCAATTGGAACCTTAGCAGTATTCAGTGAGGATTATCTTAATGTTATGAATGCCTTCAGCCAGCTCCCCACACAGAACACATACACACCCTCGAAACTGGAAAAGCATTTGCCAGCACTTTCCAAATCAATGGCGGAATTATCTTACAGATTCTGTGTGACATGCCATGAAATGTCTCTAAAGTCAATGGAAGAAGATATGAAACTGAGATACATTTTTATATTGACTAGAGTTCCCCATCCATCAGGGTGTACATTTTATTTTCAAACTATTTTGTTATTTATTTTCATTTAAGGCCAGTAATTTTTATCCCTTGATTCATAGATTCAAAGAGACATAAGGTAGAAACTCCATGTTTCAAGATTTTTTTTTTTTTTGAGGTAGGGTCTCACTCTAGCCCAGGGTAACCTGGAAGTCACTATGTAGTCTCAGGGTAGCCTTGAACTCATGATGATCCTCCACCTCTGCCTCCCAAGTGCTGGGATTAAAGGCAAGTGCCACCACACCCGGCTATGTTTCAATATTTTTGACATAAATACATAAACAGCCCCAAATCTGAAGATAATCTGTCAGTACCAAGCTTAAACCTCATGACTGGGGACTGAAGATGTAGCTCAACTAATAGAGTGGCTGCCTAGCATGGATTGAATCCTCAGCACCACAGAAAACAGGCATGGTGACACCTGTTTATAATCCCAGCACTTAGGACATGGAAGCAGGTCATCCTTGGGTACATTTAGAGCTCGAGGCTAGCCTAAGCCAGAAAGCCTGTCTGAAAACCAATAAAAACATAACTTATGATTGGCTCTCACTCAGTTGCCTTTAAGATAAAGCCCATGGGTCAGCTACAGCAAGTTTTAAACTGTACTTTAGATGCAATGTGATAGGTAATAAGAGGCCTGGCATGTGGATAATGGGTAACCATGCCTGAGTGTTTCCTTTGCGTCACTCATTGAAGCATTTTATAAGCGCCTCTCCATGCATGTTCACAGCCATATTGTGGGGTGTTATTACTGCCATCCCTTCTTTTCAGTCACTTGCTCTAAGCCACTCTTTATGTTTGTTGTTTAAGGCAGGTCTCAGGAAGACTAGGCTGGCCATGAACTTGCTATGTAACCAAGAATGACCTTCAATTTCTGATCCTCCTGCCTTTACCTCCCACATGCAGGGATTGCAGGACTACACCACCACACTCTCTTTAGGTCACATTCTTATTTAATGAGATGGCACAGAGCTTATGTTCTTACCCATTATAATAAGTGAAAAACAACATCAAAGGGATCAGCTACAGCTGAAACAAAAGCAAAATGCAGATATTGTCAACTATCATTTGACAACGGTGCATATAGAAGGCATGATGCTAAGTGCTGCCAA
This sequence comes from Orientallactaga sibirica, assembly GCA_036365145.1. Lineage (NCBI taxonomy): Eukaryota > Metazoa > Chordata > Mammalia > Rodentia > Dipodidae > Orientallactaga > Orientallactaga sibirica. Next base: position 53,263,632 of record JAEOAD010000005.1, read on the forward strand.
CACATTGAGAAATGTTTTGCTTATGACAAGCCTGAGAAGAAGATATTACTGATTGTACTTTTCCAATGGGGCTTGGGGCTCCTGAACACAAAGGATCACAGGACAGCTAGTGATGGAGCTGAGTATTCAAAGCATGTTTCCAGATTCCAAGGCCCACATTTTCTCCTTACAAGTTAGCTCAGTGAGAATTCTGAGCCCGCTGTGTCATCCTCATCACTCAGCAAATTCGTATGGAGCACTGACTTGTGTGGGGCCCAAATCATCAGCACGGACATGGCTCCTGCATCATGGGAGGGGGGCCTACATGGAAGTAAAGTGATTTATAAAAATAATTGAGTAAGGGTTGGAGAGATGGCTTAGCGGCTAAGGCGCCTGCTGGTCCCAATGTCCAGTGGTTCCATTCTCCAGGTCCCTCGTTTAGCCAGATGCAGTGATGCAAGGGTGCAATGCCTCACTTGCCCACAAGGGGGCGTACACATGTGGATTTCGTTCACAGCAGCTGAGAGACTGCTAGTGCGCCCATCTCTCTCTCCCTCTCCCTCTCTGTCTATCTCTCTCTGTCTCTCTCTCCAAAAATAAATAAAAAATAATTTTAAAAATTTTTTAAATAAGCAGGTAAATGGACCATAGTGGCACATAATCAATATAGAATTAGCACCATTACAGGGCCTCTCAGAAATGTCTAATTGATTGAATAAATGTTATTTATAGTCAGTTATAGAAAAATAATTTCTAGATATGTTAAAAAGAAAACACTTGTTTCTCATTTAATTTATAATTGTCCTAGAAGACCTGTCTCAAGAGACAGCTAGGTCTAATCAAAGCATTTGGAGAATTGCTCACTTTTGCAGTTTTCCTGCCTTTGTGATCAAGAATACAAGTTTGTGGTTACACAACAGTCTAGGCAGGTCATCCACTGTCATCGCCCAGGCTTGTTCTAAGCTTAATAAGAATCAAGGTTGCATTCTGCTCATGGTTTTAAATCTAAGCCTTTACTGAGTTCATGAGGAAGGAGACAGTGAGGAAAGAGGAGGCCGGGTTAAGAAGGGAAGTGTCTGCTCACAGCCTTTCCCTTTCCAGGTGCAGTGTCTACTGCAGATTAGAAAGACCCAGTGGCTTCAGAGCAATTTTCTCCATTATCATGGGCAGGCTATTTGAATTATAGGATTTAACTCTCCCAGTTGCAAATGTTTTAGTAAACCTGTGATAATTTATTCTCAGGTTTGGGACTTTGTTTTGTTTTGAGGTTTTTGAGATGGTATCTCATGTCCAGGCTGTCCTTAAACTCCTTTTGATCTTCCTGTCTCCACCTCCAAAACTCCGGCATTATAGAGTGCACTGCCATGCTTGATATGTAAATATATTAAAATATATGTAATGATAGTAATATGGTTACAAAAATACATAAATAAACTGACAAATAACCATAAGCTGATTTTGGCATACATCCTTCCTCTAGTCACAATATGATATATCTGTGCATCATTTTAAAATATCCAGACTCAGCTGGTCGTAGTGATGCATATCTGTTTTCCCAGCATTTGAGGGGCTGAGGTAAGAGGATTGCTGAGTCCTAGGCCAGCCTGGGCTGCAGTGTGAAACTCCATCTCAATAAGCAAGCAAGCAAACAAAATACACACACACACACACACACACACACACACACACAAAGCAAAGCAAAAAATAAATTACTCTGTTTTGAGTAACCTGAATATGAATGTTCCTCATATCATTAAATATACCCCTCCCTATTCTCAATAGTTGTATAATATTCCTATATTGCATATTTTAAAAAATATTTATTTATTCATTTATTTATTTGCAAGCCAAGAGAGAAGAGAGAGAAAGAATGGGCAGGCCAGGACCTCTAGCCACTGCAAAGGAACTCCAGATGCATGTACCACCTTGTACATCTGACTTTACTTGGGTAGTGGGGAAATGAACCTGGCTCATTAGGCTTTACAGGCAAGCACCTTAACCACTGAACCATCTCTCCACTCCATCTCTCCATTGTTGCACATTAAGGCTGTTTTGAACTTTTCCCTCCACTTGGCTGCATATCTGTTACAATAGCACAACTTTCTGAAAGTGGCATTATAATGGATTAATAAAAGATATTTATTTGGATTTGGCTATATGTTGATGTTTTTTTTCTCCAACGTTTTTCAAAAATGGCACAAAGGAGGCTTGTGCACTTCCCTAGTGACAGCATCTTATATAACTATAACATTATAAAATGAGAAAACTTGAGTTGAGGGAATGGCCCAGCTGTTACAGGTGCTTGCTTGGAAACCTACCTGCTGAAGTTCTATTCCCAGCAGACACATAAAAGCCAGATGCACTGTGGTGCAGGTGCCTATGACCCAAAGCATCTATAGCAATGGAAGGCAGAGCAAGGAGAATCTAGAAGCTTGTGGATGAGCTGGACTTGCACCCAGACAGCAGCAAGGACAGCAAAGACACTGTCTCAAAAACAGGCAGAAGGATGGGCTGGAGAGATGGCTTAGCGGTTAAGGCACCTGCCTCCTAAGCCTAAGAACGCTTGTTCCAATCTCCAGGTCCCACGTTTAACCAGATGCAAAGTGACGCAAGGGTGCAATGCTGCACTTGACCACAAGGGGGCGCACACATCTGGATTTCGTTTGCAGCAGCTGAGAGGCTGCTGGTGCGCCCATCTCTATCTGTCTTCCTCTCCCTCTCTCCCTCTCTCTCTGTGTCTCTCTCTCAAAAAAAAAAAAAAAAAAAAAAACCAGTCAGAAGGAGAGGACAAACATCCAGAATTGTCCTCTGACCTCATGCATGCCATGGTGCATGTACCCACATGAACACACACACAGATAATTTTTAAAAAGAAAAAAAATTAGAATACTGACATTGGCACCATACAAGTAATTGAACTACAGACCCGATTTGGATTTATTGACCAAGTCATTTTCCACTGTTCACAGAATAGTAAGATGTATTGTTATCTACTTTCCTACTTTCTCTCTCACAAATTGCTTTTAGAATTGCCTTCTGCAGAGGAGAGAATACTGTGTGCTTAGTAGACTGTTTTCTCCTACTAAAAATCAATATGAAGTAAACCAAGTAAGAATCTCTCACCAGAGACTGCTGGGAAGACTAAAAACTCATCAAAGTGTTGAGAAGTGAGTTAAGTGCCCAGCACTAAACGAGATATCCCTATCACACCCGCCAAGGCACAGGGAGCACTGTGGAAGAGATGAAGGAAAAATGTAAGAGTTTATGGATGGGGAGGAGTGCTTTGGAACTCTGTCTTCCAGACATGAAGTTGCTGTTGCATTTATGACCTTATAGCAGCTGTCATTAACCATACAGTATTTGATCAATCATCATGTCATTATGGATGATAGAGGAAGGCAAAAAAAAAAATCAAAATATGAGAGGGACTGTAAAGAGGGCAAAATGTTATTATTTCTTTACAACAAGCTTAGAGAAAAATAGAAGTCACTTTACACATTGCTTGAGCAGGCAGGGAAGGTAGATAAACAGGATTCCCTGCTGATCTGAATAGCATTACCCTGGGCCTGCATTGTTAAGCAAAATCCTTAAGAGCAGATAAGGAAGAGACTTGGAGACTCTGGCCTCACACCCCCCAGGCACTTCCTATAACTGACTAATAGAACTATTCACAAGTTTGTTTAATCCTCTAGACTGGAATGCCCCTGCCACAATGCAAATTCCCCTTTATGTTTAAAGATTACTTTTATGACTGTAACTGCAACATGTGAATTGTGAGTTATGGCTTAACTCCCATCCTGTTTTTTCTATGGACATCATGTGGCTATTTCCAATAAAAGCTGACACTCCAAACTGTATAATGCGATGTCTTGAGGACCCGAACTCTGGGTGTAGTCCTGGTGGACACCAGCTTTTCTTCTCTTTCTTTTCTTTCTTTCTTTTTTTTTTTTTTTTGAGAGAGTCAGAGAGAGAGAGAGAGAGAGAGAGAAAATGGGCATGCCAGCAGCCTCTCAGCCACTGTGAATGAACTCCAGATGCATGCGCCCTCTTGTGGGAAAGTGTGGCATTGGGCCCTTGCCTCACTTTGCATCTGGCTAAACATGGGACCTGGAGAATCTAACGGGCGTTTTAAGCTGAGCAGGCAGGCACCTTAACCACTAAGCTATCTCTCCAGCCCATCTTTTCTTTCTTTTTTACCCAATAAAACTTTGCCTCACGTTCTGTGAGTCGATGGTCTTACTTGTGCGACACTGAACCCCGTAACAGGACAAGTTGGAAAGAAGAAGCTCAGTGGAAGATATATTGGATGAGGGGAACAAAAGAAAGTAATGAGAATGAATTATGATCAAAATACATTATGTACAAGTATGAAATTTTTCAATAAAAAGTTTTTTTAAAAAAATTCTTAAAGAATAAAGGAAAATTAAACAAAGAATCTCTCATCAGAGGCAAAAGTGAGTAAACCACTATTAGATACAGAAAATGTGTAGATTTTTGTCCTCTTTCTTCAGTCCCTTTACAACATCCTAGGGCACTTGCTCAAAGCCAAAGATTCCGAGTCTCAAGGTGACAAAGTCCTTCCTCTCCTTTACTTCATCTCACTGTGCCAGAAGAAAAACTGCATTCAGGGAGATTCTTTAATGCTCCTAACACTGGCCAATGTCCCCTCTTAAACACAAATTGCTCAAGTCTCAAGTTTGGATCTAGGTAGGCAACATTTTACTGAAATCTAATGACATTTTATTGCTCTAATTGAATGCACACTTACTCATTTACTTTCACTTTTTTTGTTGTTGTTGTTGTTTTTTGTTTTTTCAAGGTAGGGTCTCACTCTAGTCCAGACTGACCTAGAATTCACTATGTAGTCCTCGATCCTCCTACCTCTATCTACCACGCCTGCCTACTTTCACTTTCAAATTACTTCAAATCAAACTGTTTTCCCATTAATTATTTTACTTACAAAAGTGATTTAACTTTTTATTTTAAAAGTATGTTACTATGGCAAAAGGCCAAAAGATGGTGTGCAAATGCCTGAGGTAGGGATACATTGTATTATACCATTTCTGGCCACCAAAAATCTGCCCAGCCACACATACTAGCATCTTCTTCCTCAGGTCAGCTTCAGTTTAGAATGAGACCTTTCTGACTCTTAATTCTTTTATGAGATCTGCTTACTAAGAAAAGAGGTGGGGAGTAGGGAAAAAGAGAGGGACTCCTATATTCACGAAGCATTCACTCTATACATCAACTGACTCTGCAGAAGAGCTCAATGAGGTAGATCCTATGAATAACTTCATTTGACAGATGAGGAACCCAAGGAAGAAGGCACAGTCCAGTCAGTTATTAACTAATTCTCAGATTCAAACCAGGCCTGTTAGATTCTAAAGCCATATTCTTGACTGAAGATTCAAACTGTTTCCCTTTAAACATAAGGAACATAGTCTTCTCCAGGAAATTAATATAAATTTGGATCACTTTACCATGGATCTGGTGAGTGCTCCTCACCTGCAGTCATCCCCTGACCAGGAGGAAATCTCATAGTTAGCTTCATTCCAGTCCTGAATCTTTCAAGGAAATACAAGATGTCCAATAACCACTCAAACACTGCCATTCTGCCTTCTTTCACATCTCCACTAGTGGAAAGTTGCTCACTTTTCCACCAGCACCCTGATTTGATCCAGAAGTTCCCGGGATCCTTAGAAAACCAATCACAGGGACGAATTCAACATTATGGAAATAGCATTGCTCTGCTTAAATATTTAAGATGTTTATCCAAATTTCTACAAGGTACTGAAGGAAGAGAGAAAGGGTGCAGTGCGAACCCAGAGAGGCTTCCTGATCCCATAACTACAACGCCAGACTTCCAACCACGGGAATTCCCTAGAGAGATGATTCAGTTTATAGTGGAGATCCTAAAGTCACTAAAGATTCAGAGAGCCAGGCATGGTGGTAGGAGGATCACCATTAGCTCTAGGCCACCCTGAGAATACATAGTGATCAGTCTGAGCTAGAGTGAGACCCTACTTCAAAAAACCAAAAAATAGCAGATAGAATGGAAGAGCCAAAGGAAGGGTACGACTCCTTACAATGCAACTGCCCAGACAAATTGGCCTTGATATCCATGACCTTGCTGTGCCTAGCAATACCTCTGCAAGACCCTCATAATAGAAGTAAAAGATGATGACATCAAATTAAAAAAGAGACTAATGGAGAGAGGGAGGGGATATGATGGAGAGTGGAGTTCTTAAGGGGAATGGGGGGAGGGGAAGGAAATACTATGCACCTTTTGTATGTAAGTATATTTCGTTGTCAATAAATAAAAAAGAAAAACAAAACAAAAAAAAACAAAAGATAAAAATAAATAAATAAAAATAAAAAAGATTAAGAGATATGGAAATGGCCTACTACTAAAATTATAATTCCAGTAAATGAATAAATTTGATTGACAAGTCATCTGTGCTCTTATTTTGTGAGATATTTTTTAATATTTTATTTTTATTTATTTATTTGAGAGGCAGAGAGAAAGAAGAGAGAGAGAATAGGCATGTCAGAGCCTCTAGCCACCTCAAACCAACTCCAGATGTATATGCCACCATGTGCCTCTAGTTTACATGGGTCCTGGGGAATCAGACTTGGGTCCTTAGGCTTTGCAGGCTAGCGCCTTAACCACTAAGCCATCTCTCCAGCCCTTGTGATGTAATTTTTATATTGAAAATAGATGTCTTAGAGAGAAAGGCTGGTTCCTTAAAGGTCATTTATTGAGGAGCAAAAGAAAGGAACAGGAGGTGTTCTCGTGTCAGCCCCTAACCAGATGATGGTGTTCATCTCACAGGACTTTCTGGAAAGCCTGGTGACAGTTAAGGACCACTTTCCTCAGGATGCATTTATTGATAAGCTGCCCATCAGCCAAAGAAGACTCACTTCTGGATCATGCTCTTGAGAGCGCACAGCAGATTCCTAAGGTGGTCCACAGAGTACCATCGTAGGAGCTCTGGGTATGGAGGTGAGAGGTGCAGGCAGAATCTTGAGAAGAAACTTTCATGATGTTGAATTAACCACTGTAATTGATGTTCTCATGATCCAGGAGGGAACTTTTGGAACTCTTCAGGGAGAAGAAGGATGGTAGAAAAGTGGGCATCTTTCCAATAGTGGAGATAGTATCCACCTGAATATGGTAAAACGCCTTAAAGTAAGAGGTGTCATTGAAAGCATTCAAAGTGACACCAAAGATATGTTTGATAAAACAGCAGTTTGATGTATAATAGCCCAAATACAATTTTTTAATTAAACTTTATTTTTTAAAAGTTATACTCTTGTTTTCCTTTTCTTGCTTTTTTTTTTTTTTTAAGACAAGTAAGTAGCCCAGCCTGGCCTTGAACTTTCAATCCTCCTAGGTCAGCCTCTCAAGTACTTGGGTTACAAGCATGCACCACTATCCCCAGCTCCCAGACACAATTTTTTTTTTATTTTTATTGACAAACTTCTTTAATTGTAGACAATATCCCATGGTACTTCCCTCCACCCCCCCCCCCCACTTTCCCCTTTGAAACTTCACTCTCCATCATATCCTCTCCCCCTCTCAATCAGACTCTCTTTTCAGTTTGATGTCATGATCTTTTCCTCATATTATGATGGTCTTATGTACGTTGTGTCAGGTACTGAGAAGTCATGGATATCCAGGCCATTTTGTGTCTGGAGGAGCACGTTGTAAGGAGTCCTACTCTTCCTTTGGCTCTTACATTCTTTCCACCCCCACTTCCGCAATGGACCCTGAGCCTTGGAAGGTAGGTTTGAGACATTTCAGTGCTGAGCACTCCTCTGTCACTTGTCAGCACCATGGTACCTTCTGAATCATCCCAAGATTGTCTCCATCTGAAAAGAGAAGCTTCTCTAACCAAAAGTGAGAGTAGCATTAATATATGGGTGTGGACATTAAGAGAAGTGATTGCTGGGCAGTTTGGTGAGCATAGTATATACATTTAGCGAGACACCAGCAGACATTATACCCTTAGGGCTCAAGACTACCCCTGTGGTACGTTTTCAGTATCAGGGATGTGTTCCCTCCCATGAGGGGGCCTTCAGTCCAATTAGAGAACAGTTGGTTTCCCCCATAACAGACATGGCACTATTGTACCCGTTGGCTCATTTGGCCCGGCTGGCCAAATTTAGAGCTTGCAGTGTTTACTGTTGAGTATCTTCACTGGTGTTTTCTCTCTCCCATTGAGCTGCATGCAGTGTACCTTTTTCCAACTTTCTGTCAGCTGGTCCTCATGGAGGAGGCTTTTAGCTCAACTCCAACAGGATTTCTCAGTGAACTTGCCGCCCAAGTATGTGGAGTCTTCAGCAATAGGGCCAGACACAAAATTTAAGAAGATAATCATTCCTTCTTTGATTCACAGATTTGCTCATACACATTTACTGTGATAATCAGCCACAGAGGTGGACATAAGGACAGAATGATGACAAGGCACCCGAGTCTTTGTTCACCAAACCTTTGAGAGAGCTAGAAATCAATGGGTGATTTTACGAAAACTGCTGAATCACAATTGTGCTGTCTTTTCTCAAGGAGAAAGGTAGGATGACAAACTTTGTACTCACGAGAATCAGGAAGGCTTCCATGCAGGAGACAATAAAGATCAAATGCACAGAGAAGGTAAAATGGGCAAAGGAAGGAAGACAGGAAAGGGAAGAAGTTTTTCAGGATGTGGCGGGATACAAGGGACAACATTTACAAATGCCCTGTGGCATAAAATTTAAACTGTCCTAAGAGCAAAGGGCAATGATAGAGAAGTGGGGCAGTGGGGATCCGTGAGGGTAAGATGCGAGTGCAACTTGAGGCAGGTGAGATCATACACCATCTTACAGGTCAGGAAAAGGGTTCAGAACTCATTCTAAGACCAGTAGTAACTGACTAACGATTTTGAATAGGGAAAAAAAATGGCCAGATTTGCCCTTTTTAACATAAAGTGAAGTTTAAATGCAACTGCAGAAAATCATAAGTATTCCATAGGAATTAAACAAGTGTTCAGCCTGTGATGAGCACGTGAGTGTGGGAACACCCCAGTGTCAGTGGGGTGAGTGGGGTGGAGGGACCTGGAGTCTGGGAGGATGCAGAGTTCACCTTCTTGCATTTCTAAGGATTGGCTGTTTGTCTGATTTGATGCCAAAGTAGCACTTGTGAAAGCTGCAATGAAATCCCCATCTAAAACCCTTCCTCAACTTCTAACGCTTCAAAAGAAAACCTCCCATGTAGGTGGCTCTGTGGACCACCTACAGGCCTGACTTAAAAGGCACTGAAAGACCTGATTCAGTATTTCTGTCCTGCTCCAGTACCCAATGTTCTGGCATCACTATTCTGTTGGACTGGGTTTCCAGTTGCCCAATGTGCTAGGAAAGAGTAGCCCACTGATCCATCCTGCCTTCTTTGGACTGAGTGTGTGTGATGGAGTTCCAGGGATGGGATGGATCAAAGCTTTTGGAGACCTGACTGGGCAGGGACAAAGAGGGGTCATGAGACTATGTAAATTGCAAAGGCTGAGTCAGAGGACTCCAATTTCCTTTGTGTGTGTGCATGTGTGTATGTGTGTATGTGGCTCATGAGCATGATGTGTGCATGATGCAGCACCTCATATGCTTGCCTGCTTCAGCCACAAGAAGGCTTTCAGTGTCCCCCTCCATCGCTAACCCACCTATTTTTCCTTGCTACGGAGTCCCTTACTCAATCGGAAGCATGCTGTTTATGAGTCCTAGTGAATCTCCAGTCTGCTTCTCAGAAAACTGGGTTACAGACATATGTTGCCATGTGTAGCTATTTATGTGGGTTCTTGATATTCAAAATCTCAGGCTCCCTCTGACACTCATGCTTGCACAGAAAGTATACTGAACTACTCAACCATCTCTCCAGTCCCCCAATTTTCTTTTATTATTTCATGTTTTCTCTTGCATTGTTTCTGCAATGAGCTGGCATGCATGCTATGGACTGTGTATAAAAGTATGTGAATTTACACTGTAAACATGTGTGGACATCCTCATGGCATGTACATGACTTCTAACATGAGAATCATGTTATATTGGACATGGAATTGCTCTAGACCAGGTTGAGATCATAAGCTTTATAACCCTGGGAAAGTCACAACACCTATCTCCTGGGGTGCTTGGGAAGATTCAATAAGGCAATTTTTTATTGGTCCCTGGCATACAGTAAGTGCTCCATAACTGTCACTGTTATCAAGATTGCGGTTCTGTGCTTCGTTATGCAAATATGGAGGTGCATGCAGGGGCATATGATGTATGTTAGGGAAATACATGAGAGAAGGAGGAAGGGTGCTGCTAAGCCTTGCAGCATAAATTCTTGCATTGGTCCTTTCTATAGAGGGTGAGAGGACTGCTCACAGAAAAGATGTAGAAAACAGAGTGGGGAGACAGCACAGGGCCTCCAACGGCAAAGAATTGTCTTATGAGTGAAGAATCAAAGGTGGAAATTAATTGAAGGAAGCAGGAAAGCTGAATGGGATGGGATGTTAGAAATTATGTGAAAATTATGACTCAGCACTCAGAAGAATTATCTTCCCCTGCTCCTTCCTGACCTTCTCCCTCATTTGGAGCTTTATGATTTTTTTTTTTTGAACTGACATGGAAGAACTTTAAATGACATACAAACACCACAGTATGTCCTGGCATCTTGATACCATCTTAAGATTTCCCTGGAATTGTGTCAAGAGCTTTCCTTGTAAAAAGAATTATTATCAGGCTGGACATATAGCTCAGTGATAGAGTGCTTGCTAGCAAGTATGAGGCCATATGTTCAAGCCCTTGTACCACAAACAAAATCATTATCCTTATGTTGAAAGAGATTATAAGAAGAGGTAAAATAGATAGTTTGATAATGATGATGGATAGATACATAGCTATAAATAGATGGTAGACAGGGATGGATGGATGGACGGACAGACAATGGATGGGTAGACAGATGATAAATGGAAAGATGAGAAAGATAACAGATTGTTTTGGAGACAGGATATAGCTTATATAGCCCAAGCTGGCCTCGAACTCATATCCTCCTATCTCTGCTTCCTGAATACTGGGATTACCCATGTACACTACCATGCCCATCCAGAAAGTACACTTTATAATGAACATCCAATTTCTAGTCTCATCTTCATGCCTAACTCCCCAGGTGTGGTAGTTAGAATCAGATGTCCTCCGTCAGCTCATGTGTTTTGAATGCTTGGTCCCCAGCTTGTGGCAATTGGGAAGTGGAGCTTCATGAAGAAGGCATGTTTCTGTGGTGGAATTTGGGGTGTTGTAGCCACCTCCTCCTTGCCAGAGCTCAGCTCACTCTCTTGATACTATTTTCTACCTGCTGTGGCAAGATTGTGATGTCGCCCAACCTCTGCTCGTGCCATGCTTTCCCCTGCCATCATGAAGTTTCCCCTCAAGATGAGCTGAAATAAACTCTTTTCTTCAATCAGCTGCTTTGGGCTGGGTGTTTTGTCCTAGCTATGTGAAGGTAACTACACCAATACCAGACAACTCCAGAGAATCTCCTGATGTCTCTGGGCACACCTGTCTCATATGCAGGAGCTGCTGGTTGGTCAATTTGGGTCACTCTCTCTTAACTTCTTGCCATCCTAGATGAGTATGTGCTCCCTTGAGCCCTCCCTTCTCTTAAAGTTACATCACCTACCACACCTAGCTATGACTTCTTGGAAAAGTTAGTTTCCTGCCATGTCTCTGTTTCCTCATCCATGTGGTGAGGGTAAAGAAGTGTTTAGTGTATCCTCAGGTTGTTAAAAGGTTGAAGCAGGCTAATAAAGGTGAGGTATTTAGAACAGTGCCTGATACATACAAGAGCCATCCTGACGTTAATATTATTATGTACTTAATTGAATTGCTTTGAAACTTGACATGAGACATTTTATTGATAAATCAAAAATGGAAATAACAGCATCATTTGGAGATAGGAAATAACTCCAAGAGATAACAGGTAAGTAGAGAGAGCAGAGACCACTGCAAAAAAGACCCTCTGTGCTTTCATTTCCAACTGTATGCATGTACATAGCACCCTTTTGTTTTGTTTTGTTTTTGACGTAGGGTCACACTCTAGCTGACCTGGAATTTCAGGCTGACCTGGAATTCACTATGTAGTCTCTGGCTGGCCTTAAACTCACAGCAATCCTCCTTCCTCTACCTCCCAAGTGCTGGGATTAAATGTGTATGCCACTACGTCCATTATTTTATTATTATTTAAAGAAATAGAGCTAAAAGATCACTTAAACCCCTCACATCTCTAAATTTAGGAAGTGACTATGGCTTTTTTAAGGAGCAGTATGTTCTGGGTGGCTGGCTTATCTTTGATATCCCAGCTACCGTTAATGTTTGACCTTTTCGGGAAATCCTTATAAGGTCTTAAAATAAACACATCATCTTGGCATGCTTGTAACTGAGCTGGTTCCAGCTCTGGGATAGAAGAGAAAATGGAGAAAGCTGAAAGAAAGCTCTGGAAATGCTTGGGCTTGGGAGCCAGGACGGTAGGTGGACCCAGCCCTGTGGCCGTAGGCAGTGACCAGCAGTGACAGAGCTGGTGAGGCGATCCCTTGCAATGAGGAGGAGGACGCTGAGTTGTGAAAGTTCTCAAAGCTGTGGCAGCCCAGCCATGCACTTGGGAAAAGGAGGCCAGTTGGAGGGAGTACACTCATGCTGAGCCCCAGGACAGAGGGTGAGCTGACCTCAGCAGGGCCCCAGGCATTGACAACTTTGGAGAAGTCTCAGGAACAGGAGGCACAGTCTCTCATCCTGGCATGTCATATCTGTTGTGCTTGCTGTGGGGACAGCAGACCTCCAGCCAACCCCACTGGGAGGTCATGGGCATTCACCCAAGGTTGGCATTTGTAAAGGACAGCTGACTTCTTCCCAGGAGACATTTCTCAACTGGAGGCTTGGTCTCAGGCATTCCAAAGGAAACTGTCTCTGAAACCAGGATTGTTTTCTGAACACGAACACAAAAGCATGCATGTGCACGTGCGCGCGCGCGCACACACACACACACACACACACACACACACACACACCTTTACATGCTGCTTTGTCTTGGCTTTTACAGGTTATGACTGTAGCCAGGATTCCAGCCTGCTTCAGCTCAAACTAAGAACAATTGTCAAAGTCACTAAACAGGCTGCACGACTTTACCAAGTTTACCAACGTTACCGAATGGCATGGGAAGATTGTCTCTGAGGCCAAGCTAATCAAAAAGGAGAGGGGGGGTGGGGGAGGAAGAGAAAGAGAGGAGGGGAGACGGGGCAGAGAGGAAGCGAAAAGAAAGAGAGAAGAGAGGGGAATGAGAGAGGTACCTTTGTTTGTAGTTAAGGCAAAACAATGTTCTGGCTTAGGACTTTTCCTTGCATATTACTACATCAGAAGTGGAGAAACGTGGGGAAAGAAAAAAAAATTCTTCGTACGAGTCAATAAACTTATCTCTAAGCTTATCTGCCTGTGGTGCAGATGTGGTGCAAACTTCAATCTAGGGGAAGAATGAGGAACAAGTAGAAAACCGTCCCAGAAACCACATCGTGCAAAGGCTTCAGTCTGAGAGTTGAGACTGTTCCAGTAAGGGAGGTGCCCCCCTCCAGACCCTGGGAGTGGAAAAGAGTGGGGGTCCCCACCTTGGCAGGCCAGCGTTCTCTCCCTGCTGTGCCTCACCCAGAGGCTGTGCGGCATGTTCCATCGGATCCTTGCTTCAGTCGAGTCTTATACCTGCTAGCACTGAATCAGAATGAGTCATTCGGAGCTCGGTTCCGGAACAAAGTACTTGCAAACTGCCTTGTGAGACACTGCCCCCATGTAGGTGGGACACACCTCCCAGAGCAGTCACGGTTTTGCTTTCCCCTCCCTTCCTTTCTCCTTTAAACAGACAGGAATTCCGACGCTCCCAAGAGACCAGCTCTGGTCCTCTCTGCTCAGCTGCCCCCACGATGTGGATCCTGCTTCTCCAGCTCTGGACTGAGGGGTAAAATAAAATGGATGATTTGACGTTACTTGATCTTCTGGAGTGCCCCATCTGCTTTGAAAAGCTCGATGTCACAGCCAAAGTCCTCCCCTGCCAGCACATCTTCTGCAAACCATGTCTACAGAGGATTTTCAAGGCCCACAAGGAGTTGAGGTGCCCCGAATGCAGGACTCTGGTGTTCTGCAGCAGCGAGGCGCTGCCTGCCAACCTGCTGCTGGTGCGGCTGCTAGATGGCATGCGCTCTGGGCAGAGCTCGGGGAGAGGGGGTTCCTTCCGCAGGCCCCGAGTACTGACTGCGCAGGACAGCAGGAAAAGCAGGACCAGCCCCAGAAGCCTGCAGGCCAGCCCTTTCCGGCTGGTGCCCGGTATCAGAATCCACATGGATGGGGTAAGAGAGATGTTCCTTATTCATGTCCTGTGCACGTGGAGGTTGGATGTGTGGATACTGATTGCTCAGGAACAGTCTTTCTTTAGTGACACTTGGAGCGGAGGGCCCCTGAGAAGTCCCCAGAGATCAATTCTGACAGTGGCGATCACTTTACTGAGATATACTGGAACCCTAAACCTATCTAATCCTTCTGAGAATTCTCCTCAGAACTTCTGTAGCTTCCTGGGTTCTCCATACTTCTTGTGCAGAGGAACAAGGAAAGCCTTTTGGATGATTGTTTTGGGCTTTTACTTCTGCTGTGTGGGCCAAACCACTGCATGAGAAATGCCCACGGGGTGGTGAGAAGAAGCAAAAACAAACTCAACTGCTGGTTGCTTGTGAGATCTCTGAGTTTTTATATGTCAGGTGTTCCGTGAATTTTACCGGAGCCCATCTTCCCATCTAAGTCATAAATTGCTGTTATGACGATGTTCATTCTCAATCCTTTCACAGCTATCAAGATACTTGACACTGGGAGCATGCAGGAGGAGAGCGTCTTTGTGGGCGGGCTGAGAGACAGCAAAGGCTGGGCCTTGTATAAAATTGGGTATAGGAACCCTGCAGAGGTGTCTTTACAAAAAGAATAAAACACCTGAAAAATACATGTCAGGAACTTGTGCCAAGGGGATGGCAATAGACATGCATTTGAGTGTCTTCACACTCAAAACGTATCAAAACAGAACTCTAGAAGTTGCTGAGAGCTTAACAGTAAAGCTGACTTTTAACACACCCACCACAGCTCAGGGAACATTGCAGAAGAGGGGCCAGAAAGATTGTAAGAGCCACAGGGTGAGAAGGAGAATATCCAGAGGCACTCCACACCCCTCCCCCGCCCTGCTACTCTCACAACTCATAACCCATAAGCCACAGTGAATACCAGTAAACACCCTGAGGAGGCCCCTCAGTGGATTGGGGGGGAGCAAAGAGGAGTAGAATGCTACCACAACATGATTTGCCCATAAAAAGTTTCTACATAATATTAATAATAAAATAATACAAGTTAGGGAAATATAATACAACAACAACAAAATCAGACCCAGTCAAACTACACAAACTGCACATCAAAGCCTTTCATGTCTGGGTATTTGAGTCCAGCAGGCACATCCTGAGGACTTTATCTGACTTGACATCAGCCTTTCACAGGATGCCACATAAGGGCACATCTCCGGAGAGGACTGGTTTTTCTGAGTCCAGCAGGATTATTTGCATTGTCACCGCTGGAGTCCTGATGTGGACATAGAAACCGGTGGCTTGGATTGTTGGCATACTTGGGAAATCAAAACGCATTCTTTGAAGGCTTGCCCAAAGCCAGCTTGAATAGTGGCAGCAAGGTCCCAAGACTGTGCTCTGAAGAGCAGCAGCGGGTGGGAGGGTTTGACCTGGGACTACCTCCCCACATAGAGGTGCTTGGGATGCACTGAGTTTCCTTCTATTATGAGCTCAGCTTTCCTCAAACTCCCTGCACCTTTAAGCCACCCATGTGGTAGAGTTATAAATATTCAAAATCAAGAGCGGGAAGAAGCTAGATGTTGGAGTGATTTCTTTGGTGCAGATTATTTCTTGTCTTTAAAAAATTTTTTAATTGACAACTACTATGCTTACATTCCCCTTTGGAACTCCAATCTCCATCATATCCCCTCCCTCTCTCCATTAGTCTCTCTTTTAATTTGATGTCATCATCTTTTTCTTCTATTTTGAGGGTCTTGCAAAGGTATTGCTAGACACTGCAAGGTCATGGATATCAAGTCCAATTTCTGTCTGGACAGTTGCATTGTAAGAGGTCATACCCTTCCTTTGGCTCTTCCATTCTATCCGCCCCCCTTTTGCAATGGTCCCTGAGCCTTGGAGGGTGTGACAGAGGTGTTTCAGTGCTGGGCAGTCCTCCATCCCTTCTTCTCAGCACTATGTTGCCTTTTGAGTCATTCCAGTGGTCATTGCCATCTGAAAAGAGAAGTTTCTCTAACCAGAAGTGAGAGTAGCATTAATATGTGAATATGAACATTAAGTGTAGTGCTTTCAGGGCAGCTTGGTGGGAATAATATATACATTTAGCCAGACAAGAGCAGGCCTTATACCCCTAAGGCTCATGACCTCCCTGCCACAGATTTTTTTTTTTTTTTTTTTTTTTTTTTTTTTTTTTTTTTTTGGTTTTTCGAGGTAGGGTCTCACTCTAGCTCAGGCTGACCTGGAATTCACTCTGTAGTCTCAGGGTGGCCTCGAACTCATGGTGATCCTCCTACCTCTGCCTCCCAAGTGCTGGGATTAAAGGCGTGTGCCACCACACCCAGCTTCCTGCCATAGATTTTTGCTTACGTTTTTCAGTACCAGGTATGTATTCCCTCCCATAGAGAGGGCCTTCAGTCCAATTATGGAGCAGTTGGTTACCCCAAGAGCAGACATGCCACTATTGCACCTGTTCAGTCATTGGGCCTGTATGGCCAAACTTGAATTTTCAGTGTCCACTGTTTTCATTGCTGATGACTTCTGTCTCCCATATGGCTGCATGCAGTGCAGCTTTTTCCAGTTTTCAGTTGGCTGGTCTACAGGGAGAAGGTTTTCTGCTCAGCACCAGCTTGCTTTCTCAGTGACCTTGCCTCTCAGGCAAGTGATGTCTTCAGCAATAGGGTCTTACTATCTGTTTCTCATGGGAAACCAAGGGCTTTGGCAATAGCCTTTAATGTTTTGGAGGCTACCGGGACCTCCTTGGCCAACAACTCACTAGAAGATATCCCATCTCAGGCACTGAAAATTTTCTAGTAATAGTCTACAGCTTCTAGATGTGCCATTATTCAAAAAAGTAGGTTTACATAAGTTTTATTCACACTATCTTGAATTTTGATTGACCCTCCCCCTGCCCTTCTTTTATGCCCATGGCCTCTCTTAGGCCTCCCTGCAATCTGTTCTTCTACTTACATATGTGCAATACCATACACTTAAGTCCTTCCTTTTCCTCCCTCCCTTATAGCCTTTTACCAGCTTACTGGTTTCTGGTACCGATTTTTGGTTCCAGTTCACACACAAGTCTATACATTTAAAAACAGTGGTTAGATGCCACAAAGTAGGTGGCAATGCCTTAACCATATGCATGTTGTAAGGCCCAAGGGCCTCTTCCATCCTTGTTAAGGGGAGTGCTAACCTTCTCTCCTTTCATACAACACTGCAGATTATTTCTTAATGGCTGTTGTGCTTGTGTGTGTGAACCACATTCCAGAAGAGGGCTGGGCACTCCTCTGTAAGGTTTTCAAGTCATCAATCAGAATCCACAGGCCTACAGAGGTGGAATGTGGTGTGAGAGCAAACTTTTCTCAAACATGCCACTCTGAGTGGACAAATCTCCCATGAATTCCTTACATCCAGCAGCCTCTCCTCTTTCCCCTTCCTACAAATGTCTGACATGCCCTTCAGGAGCATGGCATCATTCACTGAGGCGCAGGTGCCAGCTTGGGAGGAAGCAAGTCCCCTACCAGCTTCACATACGATTGACTGGGCTGACTTCCTTTCTCCACATAGCTGTGTTATTAAGAATTGTGCATCCAAGTTACCAGGTTTTTCAACTACAGAAGATTCACAAAGATTTCTTCCATGGAGGATTAAGAGCTGGTCATACATAATAGAAAGGCATTATGATAGTGAGTGTCCTTAGAATGCTTTCTGTGGGTCATTGGAATGTCACACGAAGGAGCTGATATGTCTGTGCTGGGCCTGCCATGGGGCTGAAACAGTGACCGGAGCCTTTAAGGGCTCGTACTTCCAAACTGAACTTGGATTAGCAGGAGTGTAGTTGGCAGCCCTATTCAACACTAGTCCTGCTTCCTTCATTTCCTGAGCTGTTCATTCTGGAAGTATTCATCTCATCCCTTTTGTTCTTTCAATGGTGATGTGAACATGTCCATTCCTGGATGTAAATAGGGCATCATTCTACTTTCAAAAACATAACCATCTCGTCTGAAAGTGTGCAAACAGCCACGTCCCCGTGTAAAGGCACGGATGCCACAGTCTGAGAGTCAGAGGGATGGACTTGCGAGTTCAGTGCATTCCTCCCGAGTTCCTTGCCCCCTTTGCCTCAGTTTATCTAACCTAGCCAACAGCTAGAAATATTTACTGTCTCCCTTTCTCTAGGACAGTGTGGTATTATTTTATTTTTGTGCATGCTATATCACCTTAGAAAACATCCACTGGGTAAATGCCAAGCACCGTCATTATCAGTAATTAAACTTGCTATATGACTTTGGGCAAGCCACTTAGGTAAGCTGGGTCTCAATTTGAAATTCTGTAAAATGGGAAAATGTATTGTAAAAACAGAGGGCTACTGTGAAGCTTAACTAATTAGTGTTTGCGAAGCACTTTGAGAGCCTTAGATGAAAGACACTGGAAGATCGTGATCACAGTAAATATTACTATTGACTCTTTATTGTGTCCTACCTTGCATGAGACATGCTACAAAACACTGTAGCAGTTATAGTCTTTGCAAGAAAGTGTGACCGGGATTATTATTAAACATGAATCTATAATGAGCCCAGGTCAGGGTAATACTAAGTGTAAAGTATTCCCTGCACAAGCATGAATAATAACCTGTTGTCACAGGGTACCATTTCGTAAAACACCCCTTTCAGAGGCCTCCTTGATAACTTGGCACTCCGAAGGAGTTCACTTAACTTCCTACCCATGAGCTTTTAAAGCCCAAAGTCTGCTCTGCTCACCAAGGCTCATCACCAAAACAAGCTCATCAAGATGGCTTTGTTGTGCCAGCCAGATGTGCTAGGGTGGAGCCAATAGTCACACCTCACAGTGTCAGCCCAAGAGAGAGAAATTAGCCCGTTGTGCCTACACATCGAAATCCCTCCCAAGCTGATTGTGTAAAAAGAAAACTTGAGAAATGGCCGTGGGTCTGTACACAGACTGTGCAATTACTTCAGCCCAACAAGTAAGATCCACAGCCACAGCACTAAAACCCTGGTGCCCAGCCCTCCTGCTAGTACAGTCAGGTCGGTGGAAATGTGAAGGCCTGCCCGAGGATTGCGATTGCTGGCGAGTTAGCTCTGTTACGCTTTCATAATATTCTGAATGAGGACAGACAAAGCAAAGTCTTTGAGAAATATCCCAATTCAAAACCTAATCCTATCCCTCCATGATATGTACTTGGAGTGAGTCACTTAAACCCCAGGGCCTTTGGTTCTCCATCCACAAATGGAAGATAATAGTAGTACCTACTTCAGAGGGTTGTGAGAAATAAGTGACATGATTCATGTCAATTAGCTCTTACTGCAATGTATTAATGTTCGTATTAAGTGCTCAATAAGTATTTGTTATGATTGTTATTGGAATGAAGCAACACTGTGAATGGAATCTCTTCTTTCACCCTCTTGTGAGTAAAGTGCCACCCCATGATGGTTCTTGGTACCCTGGTTTTCTGTCTTATTTTGTTAGCTGCAAATGATTGGTGGCCATAATTCCGATGTATGACTCTTCCTGGCCTGGGCAGGCTTCCCAGTTCACTTCCAGGACCTTCAGGGAGCTGTGTGTTTATTGTAAGAGAATGTTTACTAACTCCCCTAAGTGATCAATTAAAAGAAAACCCATCATGCACAGGAATGCACTATGATCCAGTCCATGTGCCCAGCGTCCCTGACTGCATTCACTTTTCCATCTTTCCTTTCCCCCTGCCTCTCTCTATCTGTTCACCAACACAAATGTCACCACCTTGGGTTTCTCAGGGCTGGACTTTCTCCCTGCATTGTTAAATATCATGCCAATCACACACATTCCAGTCTTACCCTGTGTCAGAACACACCTGCCACCACCAGCACAGAGAGCAGGTGGCATTGTCCTAGAAACTTTTCAGCTGGTGGTGCCAGCAACCAAGGAGAGAAAATGAGGTCAGAAAGCACTTTAGGGAATCGAGGCTGAGTAGAAACCAGAAGGTGGCTCAGCCACTTTGCTGGGTCTCAGATGTGTTCTAAGCTGTGGTACAGATGGCAGGGTTTTGCTAAATGTGCAAAGGGATTAAAATTATCCCAGGCCCATGAAAACAGCAGGCAGGTGCCACCTGGGACAGCGAGGACCATATGTGGCAGGTGGAGAGATTCAGGTAGGCAGAGGCTAAGGTTAAGACACCAAGGGAGATCCAGAGGGCTCTCCAGCTTTGCTTACATTTACAAATGTTTAAAAAACATAAGGTCCAAGTTGTCATTGCTGCCACCTGCTCTCAAAGCACCACACTCCTAGTTACAACCCATCCCTTTCAATGCTCACTATGTTTAAGGACTCATGGTCAAATGAAGCTGGGTTTGTGCTGGGATTTGATCACTTGTTAGTTGTAAGGTCTTAGGCAAGTCACTTAACTCCTCTAGTCCTCAATTTGTGTACTGTAAAATGGACACAACAATGGTAGGGCTGGAGAGATGGCTTAGTGGTTGAGGTGCTTGCCTGCAAAGTCTAAGGACCCATGTTTGATTCCCCAGGACCCACATAAGCCTGATGCACGTGGTAGCACATGCGTCTGGAATTTGTTTGCAGTGGCTGGAGGCCCTGGTGCACCCATTCTCTCTCTATCCACCTCTTTCTTTCTTACTCTCTTTCAAATATATAAATAAAAATAAAATATTTAGGGGCTGGAGAGATTGCTTAGTGGTTAAGGTGCTTGCCTGCAAAGCTTAAGGACTCATGTTTGACTCTCCAGGTCCCACGTAAGCCAAATGCACAGTGACATAAACACACAAAGTTGCATATGCACACAATAGAGTGCACGCATCTAGAGTTCAATTTGCAGTGGCTGGAGGCCCCGGAGTGCCAATTTTTTTTCTCTCTCTCTCTCTTTCTCTCTTTCATGCTTGCTCTCTTTCATAAAAAAGGCCAGTCTGTTGGGCTTGCCTCAAATAAAATAAAATATTTAGAAAAAATAGTGTACATATATCATAAGGATATTATGAAGTTAAAATGAGATACTCCATATTAAGAACTTAGCACAAGTGGCTGGTAGCCAGTGGGTACTATGACATGTTGGCAACAGAAAGAGCAAAACAGTAATGAAAGAGAGTTTATTGGCACTGGACCATTAATTTACACATATACCCATTCAGAGTCTCCATTAAAAAAAATAAGTAAAGGTGACTTGGAGGGGAGTTCTCAAGAAGACCAACTATAGTAATAGGGAATGTATCAGTAGTTGACAGGGCATACGGGCTGGGTGAGGATGTCACTGGGCAGGGGCAGCATGGGGAAATTATGGAGTCATAGAATAGTTTGTGTTCTGATGGTGATGGCAATGAAGTGCCTATGTCCTAAAATTCATAGAAATAAAAAGAGAAAAGAGTCAATTCAACTAAATGGTGAGTTAAAAAAATATTGAGGGAAAAGAAGAGAACTCTTGCACGCTTCTTTCAGTGTCTGCCTGCTTCCCAGCCAGCCTCCTCTGATTTCCTCCAGGTGCCCAGGGCCCATGCAGTATCTGGGAAGGACTCTGACACAGATAACCAGGGCGATTCCTGTTTTAGTGAGAACATCGGTCTGTGACCTGCTGCAATTTTCTCATTGATTTTAGGTGCCCAGCCAAACACAGTAGCTCACGCCCCTGAGCTCTGAGGCAGCTGGGCAGGGCATAAGGTTCCCCTTACTCAACCTCAATTATCTACCACGTGCTCTGAGGGAGATAGCCACAGGGATAAGCCTATGCTTATTTTTGTGTTGTTTGCCGTTCCTCTTTGGAGATTTGGGAGACAGGGAAAGTGCTTGCTCAGCCCATGCTCAGGAAGAGCATCCTCACCCAACCCTTGCCAATGCTATCCCACCACTTTGCGTTTAGCTGAGACCAGCTCAAATACAACACTCAGGTCTCTTCCTTTCCTTCTCATTCTTTTCATTGACGCTTATATGTTAGACCAGCTTTTCACAGGTGTGCTCTGCAAGTGCTCAATAGAAGTTCCACAAAGCTCCATTGACAAATAAACCTAAAACAAAGCTAAGCATTTTTTTCAGAATGTTGGTGGGTTTTTAAGAGTCTTGCAACATGCTAATAAATTGGAAATCTCTAAAGGGAATATTATTATAAGAACTACTTCCTAAATGTCTGTATTTTATTTTATTGGAAGGGGGTACTCACACATGCCTGGCAAGCAGTCTCCACGGAGCTACATGCCCAGTCTTCCTTTTACTTTTTTACTTATTTGCAAAAGATAGAGATAGAAGAGAAACAGGTCGAATGGGTGTGCCAGGGCCTCCAGCTGCTGTAAACAAACTCGAGATGAATGTGCCACCTTGTGCATCTGGCTGTACATGGACTGAGGAATTGAACCCGGGTTGAACTAGGCTTTGCAGGAACTAGGCTTTGCAGGCAAGCACCTTAGCCACTAAGGCAACTCTCTAGCCCCCCTTTTACTTTTTACTTTGGGGACAAGTTCTCACTAAGTTACCTAAATGACCTTGAACTCATCTTGTAGCCCAGGCAGGCTTTAAACTTGAGATCCTCATGCCTCAGCCACCCAAGCTGGCTGGGCTACTCACCCGCCCCCCCTTTGTTAATATCTTGGTAATATGAATTGTCCCTGGAACAAAACTGGGGAAGTACTGTCTCAGGCTTGATATGCCCAGTCATAATGCACAAGGTATTTTTAGACAACTCTGAAGTTCACTGTCTCCATCCACTGCAGCATTTGTTTAAGTGCCTACCAGTTCCCCGCTGCAGGTGCTATGGTAACCCACATAGGAGAGTAAAGGTTCACCATCCCAGGACTGACTGTCCAACTCGGACCAGCAGTGAGCCAGCTATCAGCATACAAGCATCCAAACGTACATATAGCAGTTATGGTGTGTGCATAAACCAGATATCAATGCCAATTATTAGATGGTACCGACTGGGCTGAAGGGATGGCTTATCAGTTAAGGCACTTGCCTGTGAAGCCTAAGGACCCAGGTTTGATTCCCCAGTGCCCACATAAGCCAGATGCACAAAGTGGCACATGCATCTCGAGTTTGTTTTCAGTGACTAGAGGCCCTGGCATGCCCATTCTCTCTCTCTCCCTGCCTCGTCTTCTCTCTCTCTCTCAAATAACTAAATAAATAAATTTTTTTTGTTTTTCTTTTTGTTTTTTCAAGGTAGGATCTCACTCTAGCCCAGGCTGACCTGGAATTAACTATGTAGTCTCAGGGTGGCCTCAAACTCATGGCGATCCTCCTACCTCTGCCTTCCAAGTGCTGGGATTAAAGGTGTGCACCACCATACCTGGATTTAAATAAAATATTTTTAAAAGATGGTACCTACAATGAAACATTGTACAGTTATGGCTGGTAGGAGATAAAGGAAGCATTGCCATGTTAGAGGCTCACTGTAAGGCAGGTCTAGTTTTAGAAATGATGAGTGATAAAATGAGTGTCTTACTAAGGAGTACATATTGCCTTGTTTCATTTACATAAAATTCGAGAAAATACAAACTTATGAACTATAGTGATTTTGAAGATAATGAATATGTTTTATGTGAAAGTATGCATTCATCAGTCTGTATACACTTACATGGGTGCATTTTTATTTGTAAGTTATGACTCAATAAAGTTGATTAAGATAAAGAAGTCTTGGGCTTAAAAACCTACAGTATATGTGAATGTCAGGTAGTGAGGTAAATCAGTCTGAGAAAATAAAGCTTGATCAATAAAAAGATACTTCCAGGCAGGAGAGATTGCTCAGTGGTGAAAGACACTTGCTTGCAAAGCCTGACAGCTTGGGTTCAATTTCCTGGTACCCACATAAAGCCAAGATGCATCTAGAGTTTGTTTGCAATGGCAAGAGGCCCTGGTGTGCCCATTCTCTTTCCCTCTCCCCTCTTTCTCTCTCTGCTTGCAAATAACTAAATAAAACTGTTTTTAAAAATATTTATTCATTTGTTTGAGAGAGATAAGGAGACATACAGAGAAAGAAAAAGAGAGAATGGGCACACCAAGGCCTCTAGCCACTGCAAATAAACTCCAGATGCATGTGCCACCTTGCGCATCTGGCTAGGGAATCAAACCTGGGTCCTTAAGGTTTTTCAAGCAAGAACCTTAACCACTGAGCAATTTCTCCAGCCCAGTAAGACTATTTACAAAAAAAAAGACACTTTCTACAAAATTGATGTTTGAAATATCAGGGAAGGGATGCAGTCAAGAGATGAAAAGTCAGGGTCTCTCCTGCACATATGAAAACCAGAAAAGCCAGGACAGTACAGAGGTATGTTCAATTAGTATGGAAGCTGGAGGAGAGGAAAGAGACAGAGAAGAGGCAGAGAGACTTATCAGAGTGACTAGATATCACTGGGAAGATGTGTGTCAGGTGCTCCCTGTAATAAAGTCTCTCCGACAGCCATGCCAAATAGACTACATCTATGGCAACTTGGTGGATTCAATACAGACAAAGGAGATAGTTCTGCTCCAAGTGGGCAGCTGAGCATATGGGGAAACTGAGGAGCAGTCTCCACATCACAGGCAGACAAAGCCATTCTTTGCCAGTGAACTAGGCTTTGCAGGCAGGTTACCTGAGCATATGAATGCCAGCCAGCACACCCAAAGCGAGTGATTGGACAGTGACAGGAAAAACATGGCCCCTCACGGGCAGCTTCCTTCAGTGTGAGTTTCACTGCTTCAGATTGCCAGTGCAGAAGCCAGAGTCCTCACAACCTACTCCTCCTCAGTGCTGGCCACACACCAGTCTCTGTCTTGAAGGCTCACCCAGAGACTCCTATGGGCTCAGTGATGACTCAGACAGTAGGCAAGTTCATCTCAGATCTGTCAAGTCGCCAGTCTTTCTTCCAGACAGCAAGAGAATAGAAAAGTCATCTTCTTTTTCCATATTGTGTCCCCATCACTGCCCAGCCCAGTGTTATCCCCAAGAGGTTCACTGTGGTACAGTAAATGAAGGAATGTGCTCATGTCTATGGTAGACCTGGTGGAGCCAAGGAACAGCCCTTCATGATGCAAAAATGAACCTTTCAAAAATTGAGCCATTACATAACTATGTGGGGAATGAGCAGCACACCATATTAGGTGTAAAACCTATGATGACTGGAACACTCTTGACGTGAATCACCTCTTTAAACACCTTTTTGAATGGCAAACATCACTTTCTGGAAAACACAGTGGGCCTGGTTCAAAATGATTAAGGTCATGAATTGCTAACCTGAAGAACAGAGGAACTGTCAGGTCTGTATATATGGCTAACTTCCTGTGCCATGCACCACAATTTCCTCGCACTCCTTTATTCTTGGGAGAAACATGTTGTCGTGAGTTAATTGTCAGACACAGGGCAATCATTGGCAGAAACGAAGAGGCTCTGAGTTATGAACGGAACTGACCTGGCTTCTGCTATGATGACATGACTGTATTTTAGGTAGGAACTAGTCCTGGTACCTCTCATGCTGCCAAAACCCTAACTTTATCATTTTTTTCATAATCACATTTTTACTGTGTCCAGTATAAAATCTGCCATGTTGGATTAGTGTTAAGCACACTTGTCTTCTGTAATGAGGGGGTGTACCCAATGGAGTGTGCTCCATCTCCAGAACTTTTTCTTGTTCTCAAACTGAAATTCTACTATACCCCTATTAACCCCCATTCTCCCCTTCCTCTTAACCAGCACCAGATTTGTCTTTATGTATGTGCTAGTTCTTTCTGAATAAGGGAAATCATTGTTTTGTGTGATTTTAAAATATGCATTTCAATTTTTAGTGCTTTAGACTAGGCTTTTAGTGAGATAAGTAAACAAGATAACATGACTCAGAAGAAAGGCTATGTGCTGATGTATGTAGGCTGCATGCTTCTAGATAAGTTACTTAGACACTCTGAGCATTGTTGCCATGAAACAAAAATAGCAAGGCTCATCTCATAGCATTATTTGGAAAATTTAAAGAAATAGTATTTCTAAATCACTTAGTCCAGGACCTAGCAACAAATATGATCCTGGTAAAGTTAATTCTGTGTATGTATTTATCCAGGTAGCTGTATATATCCTTTAAAGTACTGCCCCAATTACCAATTAGACCACTATTTCTCTGGGCATGGACATGTATATAATAATGATCCTGGTGTCATTTGAAGAATAAATCAAGATAATTCCAATAGGAATTATCTTACATGGGTCCTGCCACAATGCTAAACTCTGTGGGCACCAAACCTTTCACTCTGGCTGCAGTGGATATCAAGAGTAAGTGACAGATGGTTCTTATCCTCAAAAGGCACATAGACTAATAATTGTGATGCATTGAATAAATCTTCCAAAATCTGGCCCGACATGCTAAGATAGCCAAGCTGGAGGACTGGCCTATCTTACTGGCATGGTAGACATAGGAAGGACTATGTGTCATGCATGGGGCTGAGCACTTCTCCTGACAGACTGTCACTGAATCTACATGCAAATATTTGACTCAGGTGCCACTGTTATCTCTGCTTCAGATATCTCAGCAGGTTGGTGCTGACTTGGCATTGATCTGAATTTTTCAAAAAGGGAGAATATGGATTAAAGATCAAATTTCAGGGCTGGAGAGATGGCTTAGTGGTTAAGACACATGCCTGCAAAGTCTAAGGACCCTGGTTCGATTCTCCAGTTCCCATGTAAGCCAGATGGACATAGTGACACATGTATCTGGAGTTCATTTGCAGTGGCTAGAGGCCCTGGTATGCCCATATTTTCTCCCCCCCTGTCTCAAATAAATAAATAAATAAATAAATAAATAAATAAATAAATTTTTAAATCTTAAAAAAAGATCCAATTTATCATTGTGAAAGTGTTGTTAGTGATGTTGCACCTTTTTTGCACCAGTATGTCTATGTGATGTGCATATGTGTATGTGTGTTCATTTGTGTGGGGGCACACATATGTACAGGTGTGTGTGTGTGGAGATGCCAGAGGTAGATATCCGAGATCTTCCCCAGTCACTATCCACCTTGTTCTTTGAGACAGGGTCTCTCATCAGTCCTAGAGCTCACCAATGGGCTAGACTGGCTAACCAATGACATAACGATTTCCTGTCTCTACTTCTCCAGCTCTGAAATTAGAAGAATGTGTTACATGCCTGGCATTTATATGGGTCCTGGGGATCTGAACTCAGGTCTTCACACTTGCATAATAAACACTTTGCTCACTGAACCACCTCCCCAGGCCTTAGGTTGTACTTTTTCTTTCATTTTTAAAAATTATTCATTGGAGAGATTAAAAATTATTTACTCTCCAGGTGGATATATGCATCTGGATGGCTGCACACCCATCCTCTCTCTCTCATGTCTGTATCTCAAATAAATAGTAAAATATTTTTTTTAAAAAATTATTTACTTTGGATGTGTTCATGTATGCATGCCATGGTACACACATTTCAGGGCTATCATCATTGTTCCACCTTACTTGAGGCAGAGTTTCTCTCAGCCTCACTCTGCTATTGTTGTTCCTTTTGCTGTGCTCATGGAGAGCTTCCAGGAAATCCTATTCCCATCTCACCACCAGAGTCCCAGGATTACAAAAGCCCACCATGGCTTCTGGTTCTTTACATAGCTTTTTGCATGTTGAGTGGCAAACACTTCACTCGCTGCACATCTCTCCAGGCCCCAGGTTTCTCTTTTTTTTTTTTTTGGTTTTTCAAGGTAGAGTCTCCCTGTAGCCCAGGCTGACCTGGAATTCACTATGTAGTCTCAGGGTGGTCTCAAACTCACAGCAATTCTCCTACCTCTGCCTCCCAAGGGCTGGGATAAAAGGTGTGCACCACTATGTCTGGCTTCCCAGGTTGTACTTTTTTGAAAAAAAATATTTTAAATAGTTTTATTTTTATTCATTTGTAAGGAGAGAAAGAGAGAGAATGGGCCTATCAGGGCCTCCAGCCCTGCAAACAAACTCTAGACACCTGCACCACTGTGCACCTGGCTTTACACGGGTACTGGGGACTTGAACTCACATCATTAGGCTTTGCAGGCAAATGCCTTAACCACTGAGCCATCTCTTCAGCCCCCAGGTCACACTTTTTAAAAGTACACATGATCTCACTCTCTAATCACCCAGCCATTGCGGATGACACTGAACCTGAAAACTTCAGAATCTACCAAGGCATATACATTGAGTGTTGAGTCCTCATGACCCCAATGCTGCTGGCTTTGGAAAATGTCCCTTTGGGGTGACATTCATATTCATGGCATGCAGAGTCAAGAGAAAAAAGCTAGAGAACTTGGGAGAATTACTGTTATCCTTCCCGAAAAAGCTAATGAGGAAACTTTAGCCTGGAGATAGGAGAAATAAAGCATAGAATTCCAGGCCACTTGAAACACGCCATTCAGGCTACAAGCCTCTGCTAAAGGGCTAGTGACAGGAAAGCAACCATGTGACAGTCTACCTAATCAGGAAGCAGACCCCATGTAGGTGGCTGGCTGCCGCCCCTTCTTGAGTGTCAGTGCAGCATTCATTCCTCTAAGTCATCCCTCTCTGTCTTACATCCCAGGCTGCTCTTTAGCTTCCACAGCCTCTGTCAGGCTGCACAGTACTATCTATCTGCCCATGTCTTTTTCCTACTGTACCATATGCTCCATGGGCAAATAGTTATCTTGTCCTCTTCTGTAGCTGGCCTGAAATGCAATCATCACTCACTCAATAGTTATTGAATGTATAATGTTTGCCATACAGTCAAAGTCATCAGCCTTGGTGCTGAACAGCTTCCCCTGAAGCTAAAAGACAGGAGATACAGCACCCATTACATGCCCTAGATCCCCACCAGTCTCTTATCTGGTTGACAAGGGTGTGTTTCTTGACTTGTGGCCAGGTGTGTTAGGACTGGCATGTAAGTACTTGCAGGAGATTCAGGAGTCACAGGATTTCAGGAGGTAAAAAAGAAGTCAGACCAGAAGGAGGCAGATTGCAAAAAGAAAGATAAATGACTGGCAAGCTGAAGCCTTCTGAGCAAGTTGCCCTGGTTTTTGCAGAATTAAGAATGATATCACCATACACATAGAAGTATTTTAATTGGTTACCAAGGCAATGTGACAGAATTCTTAGGAACAGAGCAGGAATAGAACTCTGCAGGGCTGAGTTTGGGAAGGGTGTTTATCTATAATATTAAGCTGACTAGATAAGAGAGAGAGATGAGCTGACAATAAATCTTATTTGAGACTTTTGCTTAATAAACAAGAGAAATGGAAGGAAAGAAGAAAATGCTTCCCGACCCCACTCTCTGAAGAGGCAAGTGAGGTCACCTTCCAGAGACCAAGTATCTCCTTAGAGGGGAGAATTCCCAGAGGAAATACAAGATGGTTGGTCCCATGCCAAAAGGAAGGAGGATGGGGTGAGAAAATGGAAGGAGACAGCAGCATTCCCTTCCTCTTGAGAGATGAGCAAAAGGCGACAGGGTGCAGAAACCTGCATTTTAACAGAAGAAAAACTTCCCATCTCTTTCCTTTATATTCAAAAGGAAAAGATTTTGCAGTTAATTGTCTCGCTTGCGTTTTCTTGAGATCATAAAGATTGGGCTTTTCCATAACCATGAAGCTTAGTGGTTGGACAATGTCCTGGTTTTCCTACCTTCTACTCTGCTGGTTGTATCCCAGGAAGATGGAGCAAACCTACCTATTCCAGGGAAGTGCTGGTTCTCATTGCTTGAGCAAGTAGGAAGGGACCAGGAGAAAAGCCAAAAAAGAGGTGAGTTAAATGCTCAGCATCGTCCTAACAGTAAATACGACCATACAGAACATAATATGTTCCAAGCAGTTTGCAAAAGAAACATGCTTTCCTGTAGTCTTCCAAGAATACCTAAGGGGCTGCAGTATTTTCCCACTTTTCAGATGAGAAAGAAATGATAGTAAGTGGCAAGGCCAGGACTTGTCTCAGTTCTGGCAGAATCCAGTAACTGGACTCTAACCAGTTCAAGCAGGGGACCAAGCCGAGCATGATGTTCCCTGCACCATCCACCATGACTGGTCTATTTCTGCTGCTTCCCGCATCACCACGCTAACACTGTTCTGAGCTTCCAGAGCATTCCCTCATCTTCAGCAAACCCAGCTCCATGTGAATGTGATACTCGGTCTTTACTAGGACCACTTGGTCAAAGAATTAAGGATTGCAATCATAAAAAGGAGTCTGGGCAGACTGAGAGAGAAACAAGAAAGGGGGGAATTAAGTAAGGAAAAAGAAGATAAAAAGGCAGAAAAAATGCATCAGAAATCTAGACAGTGGAAACAAAAATCATAGGTAAGAGAACAACAGAGAAGAAAGTCAGTCAGAATCAAATGTGCTGGGAAGGAAAACTTGGGGGAGCTATTTTATCAGGAGTTATAACAAGCTCTGATCCAGAACCAGTCTGCTTTTCCTGAGACATAAACAGCCAAACAAAATATTTATGATCTATTCCCTACAGGAACCTGTCATCTGGATAGGTGGGAAGAAATGTAGTCCAAAGTTCAGGAAACTCAGCTTCCAATCCTTTTTCAGTTGGAAAACCAACCATGTGACATGATATGTGTCTGAGTGCATCATTTCAGCAATTACTATGGTTTTGAAGAAAGTCCCAAATTCCTTGAGCTCAAGATTCTAGAACTCGAAATTTAAATATTCCCCCCTCCATTTTTAGATTGTACAGAGGAAATTAGGGTGTCTGCATTTATTATTTTAAGGGAAAATATAAATTGAAAGGTTTTCAGAAAAATAGCTACCATTTTAAGCCCTTATAGTTTTCAAGGGCAACACCTCTTTACAGATTCAAAAACTAAGGTCCAGGAAAAGTGGGACCTGTGCCAACAGCTACCCATGTAGACCTACTCCAAGTCTGCATTCTGGACAATGAAAAAATATATATATAATATACATAATGCCATAATAATCACATACTGTGATGTGTCTGCTGAGTGCCACAAAGTATGAAATATAGAACAAAAAGAAGGTCTTTGGTCAGAGTGGTCAAAGAAAGCCTCTATGGGGCATTTATTTTATTTTTTAAAGTATATTTAGTTATATATTTATTTGAGAGAGAGAAAGAGGCAGAGAGAGAGAGAGAATGGGCATGCCAGGGCCTCCAGCCATTGCAAATGAACTCCAGATGCATGTGCCCCCTTGTGCATCTGGTTTACATGGGTCCTAGAGAATTGAACCAGGATCCTTTGGCTTTGCAGGCAAATGCCTTAACTGCTAAGCCACCTCTCCAGCCCCTAAGGGGCATTTGTGCTAATGCATGAAGAATGGCAGGAAGACAGAAGAAGAACAGAGAATGAAAGACCAGCTCCAATCTTCTGGGTGGATATCCTAGGCTAAGACGATCTCAGGGATGGAACGAAGCAAATATATTTAATAGCAAATTTGGAAGTAGAAACATAAAACTTGCTTCAAATTGGACCCTTTGCATATCATTAACTTAATTGAAAACAACATACTAAGCAGTTCCATTTAACTCTTATAGCTTCTGTGTGAGGCAAACAGGTGCTAGGGTAAAAATCAAAGCTGGGTTTGCCCTCAGCTGATACTCCAAAGGTGACATTTTTAAGCTTTAAAACCAGCAGATGGGAGGGGCTGGGAAGACAGCCCAGCAGGTAACCTGAGTTGAGGTCCCTAGCATCCTAGCATGCCGGGTGTTGTGGCATGCACCTATAATTCCAGCTCTCAGTAGGTGGAGGTAGGGGATTCTCCCCCCTCCCCAAGGCTTACTGTCTAGCAAGTCCAGCTGAATCGGTGAGTCTGGGTTCACTGAGAGACCCTATCTCAGAAACTAGAGAGTGGTTGAAGAAGACGCCTGACAGCAACCTCTGGCCACCACATGCATACACGAGCACTCTCACCCACACACCTGGGCCCCACACACACCTGAACACGTATGCAGACCTACGGTCACCCTGTCTGAATACTCACTGTTTGCTTCAACAGTGTTCATTTGCAGAACATCATCAGACAGGGAAATCACAGGCATCAAAGCTCACAGCCCAAGTTTAGTTGTTAATCACTAGTTATGGCTAAAAGCCTACCTTTCCTTCTCAGAAAAGCCCACGTCTACCTCAGTTGGTTGTTATAATATGAAATGGAATCCTGTCGGGCTGAGTCACTAGGTTGCCTCTGTCCACTGAGAGCACCTGCCTAACGGCCTCCAACTGGGAGCAGAATCCCAGTGAAGCCAGGCTCACACCCTTGGAGAAGCTGGCTCAAGACACTTGACTCTAAAAGCTTGGGGACAGACTTCCATCCAAGGAGAACTCATCCTTCTTAATTCTTCCCAGGACTTCCTGGGGCCTGACCTGGACGGGGTGTTGCAAAGGCCTCCTAAACCAGGCTTTTGCCAACTTTTTTTTTAAATGCCACCTGATAAGGGGTCATAAAACACAGGTGCTAGGAACTAAAAGGGGGCCATAAAAAACACCTGGTCCAAAGTTTTATTATACAAATGTGGATTGTTGGGCTCAGTGAGAGGAAGGGACTTTTCAAGGTCATTCATTTTGCAAGTGAACATGTGCAAAGACCAAACTTCCGTTTCCTGACTCCAAGTCCCAGCACATTATATGTTTACCAAACTGCCTTGCTTATTGTACAGGCCATTTGAATTTTTCTCTCCAGAGCAGATTGTACCCCAAAGCATCTTATGTGAGATATGAATATAGCTAGATCAGGGATGGTGTTTGGCAACAGGACCCACTTGGGGTTCTTCCTGGCACTCAACTACAATGTGTTCTGAAAAGCAAATAAACATTTAGATGGTCTCAGTTTATGCCAATTTGAGCCTCGATAGGCAGTTTCCTAAGATTCTAGGACAAGAAGGGACAGTAAAAAGTAAGCTATACAAGAGGCAAAATAAGACTAAAGCAACAATAAAATCATCTTTAAAATGTAACATAGATAGTATGAAAAAAAGTGAGTATAAACCATAAATACTTCTTTTTTCTGTATGGTATTCTGTATCATGATCTAAAAACACAACTACTTTCATTTTGTTTTTCTTTGTTTTCTTTTTCTTTTTAGAAGAGCCTGGCATTGGTGGCAAAGGCCTTTTAAAAAAATGTTTTATTGATTTATTTGATTTAGCAAGAGGCAGGAAGAGAGAGAGAACGAATGGGAACATCAGGGGCCCTAGCCACTGCAAACAAATTCCAGATGCATGTGCCACCTTGTGCATCTGGCTTATGCAGGTACTAGAGAACTGAACATGGGTCTTCAGGCTTCACAGGCAAGTGCCTTAACTGCTAATCCGTCTCTCCAGCCCTCGTGTTGTTTTTCTAACGTCGTAAATTATTTCCAAAAGATGGGGAAAAGATTTCTGGGTCATGAAGAGGATGTGCATTCTTAAAACTCTGGACATATAATATTAATTTGCTTTCCAGATCACGCAAGTAAATGTGAAGAAAACAGCCTCTGTCAGATCAAATGGAAGTAGGAATCTCTTAGCTCATAGGTGGGAAAGTTCAGAGTTAGAGCTGGTCTCAGGGTTTCTAATGGCCCTAGTTTCTCTGAAAGATTTATCTCCTCTACATTAACTCTACTTTATTTTATTTTATTTTATTTTTGAGAGAGAGAGAGAGACAGAGAAAGAAAATGGGCATGCCAGGGCCTTTCAGCCACTGTGAACGAACTCCAGATGCATGTGCCCGCTTGTGGTGCACTGCAACATTGCATGTTTGTATCACTGCCTCTGGCTACATGGGATCTGGAGATTCGAACATGCATTCTTAGACTTCACAGGCAAGCTCCTTAACCACTAAGCCATCTCTCCAGCCCTACAACTTCTTTTTATATATTGGCTTTTCTCTCTCCATCAGCAAATTGCATTTTCCATGATTAGGCTGAAGGAAGTGACACCTCCAAGGAATTTAGCAAACAGCAAAACTACATGGGGAGGAATTTAAGCAGAGGAGGAGTTAACAGAAAGAATATTAGGCACTTCACAGAGCCTTTGGGAGGGCAGGAAAGCCTTATGGAGCCCATCCTAGCAGATGGCCCAGTGCTTGGTTTCCAGGTCTGACCCTGCTCACTAAGCATAAGATCTCTATTAGTCTTATACCTGTTTCAGTCAACCTGCTACAGCTGCTACAGCCTCCACTGTCTTCACCCAGAGTGGAAAAGGGGTCCTCCCTTTCTTTGGTCACTAACTCCCAATTGGAAATTCAAGTCAGGTACATCTAATTTACAAAGCCTAGATCCTAGCTAAAAACAGCAGTGATGCAGCTGGCATGCTCATCTTCTCAATTCTGAAGCAGATCCCACCACCCACCAAAATACATAAGGTGGGTGAGTTACCAAAGACACAAAAGGGGCTTCAATGCAGAGCATTCAAAAGAAGAGCAAACAGGGCCTATAAGAAACATGGCAAGAAAAAAAAAAAAAAAAAGCTCAGAAAAGAAGATTCTTTCAGCATCACTCAGTTTAATGCCTGGAGTTTAGTTAAGAGCTACTAAGGTATGACCCAGAGATGTCACAAGGCCTGGTCTGAGTCCAAAAAGATAAAAGTAAAGTCCCATGTCCCCCTACTTCCTTATGTCTGACAGATTTCTTTCCTGCACCTTTGCTTAAAGATGAGCAGGCTGACCTGCCTCACTTGTGTTTAACTTTTATAGTGGCCTAATATTGTGTGTGTGTGTGTGTGTAAGGAAAAAAGAGATTATTTCTGAAAAAAATGGAAACCTGGCATATTTTCCAGTGAAAGTATACTGAAATATATCATGAGATTCTTACCTAGAAAAAAATATTAACAGGATGTAAAATTGCTACTGGCACTTAAAGATACATTAGCAGGGGCAAAACTTGGATCAAACAGAGCCCAACAGGCAAAGCAGCTAGCAGATACAATTTTCAGTTTCATTGGAACAGGACAGGAAAACAGAATGGAATTGAAAATGCAATCCCTCAAAGAGCTTTCCCAGGTAGTGTGCTATTTGATAGCAGCAAGCAACTGATGGAAATTTTTATACAAATACCGAAATTAGTTTTGGTAACACATACTCCTGCAGTGAACATCACCCAGCCTTGACTCTTGCAAAGTAGCCCATAGAGATAAGCGAGAGAGGGCAAATTGATAACATTCTTGAAAACAGCAGGACTTTTTCAGGAGCCACTGCATTCCTGCTTCCATCTTCATTTATTTGCCTTATGTTCACCCCAAAGGGATTGTGGGGGGTGGGACTCTGAGGGGTCATCTTATTGTCACTGTGGTGGTCTGCTTTAGTTGGTAACAGATACAAGATTGGAGTGGCTCATTAGAATTTCTTGTTTCTCACAAAGGTACATTTTTTTGCCTCCTCTGTAAGGACCATTAGCTCTTTCTGTTCCAGGGGGCAGGAAGAACGCCCAGGAAAAACAGAAACTTTCAGAAGTGGATGAAGTATCCATACTTGGGATTCTAGGTGCAGATAGGGAACTATTCCAGGATTCTCTAGAATGAAAGTTCTCAAATACCTAAATTCAGGTATAATCATCATGAAGAGGGGTCAAAACATTTCCAGTAGCTTAATTTTAAAAGGCCTGAAGTCTGGCAGGTGAGGCGGGTGTGGTGGTGCATGCCTTTAATCCTAGCACTTGAGGAAGCAGAGGTAGGAGGATCATTATGAGTTCAAGGCCACCCTGAGAATACATAGTGAATTCTAGGTCACCCTGGGCTAGAGTGAAACCCTACCTTGAAAAACTGAAAAAGAAAGAAAGAAAAGAAGGAAGAAAGAAAGAAATCTGGCAGGCACTTGAATATAGGCTATAACCACAGTGGTTTTATCACTTTAACCAAAGAAATGGATTGAGGCCATCAAGTTGGCCAACCCAGATGTGAATACCTATTATTAGACCAACTTATCCAGGCATAATTTTCCTCTGTCAACACAGTTTATCTGCCCTGTGTATGAGGAACTTTTCAGTTGTAACTTGAAAATTTTTCTCTCAAACTGGTTTGAAGGCAGGGGGAATGGGAGCGTTATCAGAAGACTGGCAGTTTCATGGTGGGCCTTGGGCACATGGGCACCTGGGAGTTCACAGGATTCCGAGTTCTGTGTCTCTCAGCTCCACCTGCTGCTGCTTTCTTCATTCTTAGGCAGGTTCTTTCCAGGCGCAAGACACTGGCAACCAAAGCCTAGAGCAAAATTTAAGCTCTTAATCTTAGAGAAATGGAAGGTGTCTTCTATGACAGCTCTACTGCAGAGACTCCAGTTAGCTTTCACTGGTTCCGCTATGCTTCCTGGAGCAATTGCTGGGGCTGAGGTATAAGGAATACTCTGATTGATCAGAACTAGGTCCATGTGACCACCTGAAGCCAGAGGGCTGGGCAGGGTTAGCCCGTCCACATTGTGGGCTAAACAGAATTACTAGATAATAAATATGGGAGGTGGCTCACAAAAGGAAGAAATCCTATGCAGATCTCAAATAGAACACATTTAAGTCCTAAGGATGATGGAATTATTAACATTTTATACAAGAGAATTAAAAACAAAAGGAAGACTGGAGAGATTTCTCAGTGGTTAAGGTGCTTGCCTGCAAAGCCTAATGACCAGGGTTCAGTTCCCCAATACCCATGTAAAGTCAGATGCACAAAGTGGCACACACACCTGGAGTTCATGTGAAGTGGCTAGAGGCCCTGGTGTGCCCATTCTCTCCCTCTCTCTCTCTCTCTCTCTCTCTCTTCTCTATCTATCTATCTATCTATCTATCTATCTATCTATCTATCTATCTATTCAAAATGGAACCAAAACTCAAAGCCCCTCTCAGTCAGTGCTTTATTAATCCTCTGATTTTCCAACCAACTCTTTTATCACCCTACAACTCAGTCCATCGAAATCCTGCCCAGAACTTTTAAGACTGTATGCAAATACTGCCTATTTAGAAAGAGATACCAGGTCTGGGGAGAAAGCTCAGTGGGTAAAGTGCTTGCCACTCAAGCATGAGGACTTAAATTTGATCTCAGAACTCATGTTAAAATGCCTGGTATGGTGGCATATCTGTTTGTGATCACAGAAGCACCAAAGTCCCTGGAGCTCACTGGTCAGCCAGTCTAACCTAATTGGTAAACAAACTCCGGGCCAATAAGAGAGCCCATCCAAAAAAAAAAAAAGTGGATGGGGGCTGGAGAAATGGCTTATGGGTTAAGGCATTTGCCTGAAAAGCCAAAGGACCCAGGTTCAATTTCCCAAGACCCACATAAGCCAGATGCACAAGGGGCACATGCAACTGCTATTTGTTTGCAGTGGCTAGAAGCCCTGTCGTGCCCATTTTCTCTTTGTCTCTATCACTGCTTGCAAATAAATTAAATAACTTTTTTTAAAAAAAATGGTGGATGTTCTTCCTGAGAATGGCACCTGCATTGTCCTCAGGTCTACCTACCCATGGGCATATGTATGTGCACCTATACACCCAAATACATGCACATAAAAAATTAAAAGGGTCCCTTTTGGTCCCTGCCTGAGACTGTATCCCTCTCACCTTCTAAAGCAAGACCCACCTGCCGTTCACTGACCTACCATTCTGTGTCGTGTGTGTGCATGCTTTTGCCTTTTGCCCCTCTCTTATTACCCGTACAAGAGAAAAGCTCAGACAGGGAGCCACTGAAAGAGGAGAAGGACTGCCTTAGGTCAATATGCCCTTGGACCACATTTCCTCTCTTCTCACACTTATCCCCCTCAACTGACATTTACTTCTTTAAAATAAAACTATTACATTTACTTATTTATCATCAGAGAGAGAATAAAAATATGAGAGTGGGCACACTAGAGCTTCTTGCCACTGCAAATAAACACCAGACATATACACCACTTTGTGCATCTGGCTTTACATGGATACTGAGTAACTGAACCCAGGACAACAGGCTTTGCAAGCAAGTGCCTTGAACTGCTGAGCCATCTCCCAGCCATGACATTTACTTCTTACTGATTTTTCTTTCTGGACTCGGAGATTTTAAAAAGCAATGACCCTCTACTAATCAACTCTTCTTCCGTTTTTAATCACTTGCACAAAGTAAATACTGAATCCAGGATGGATGTATGAATTAATAACTATATAGAGTTAGTGGGAGTTTCTGACATAAATTTCCCCCTTGTTTTAATGAGAAAGATGTGAAAAGAACAAAGACATTAAGATCAGCTGAGTTAGTAATAACAAATTTCATATTGGAAGGTATCATCACCATATTGAAAACAGACAGAGTGTGATTCAATTAGAACTATTGTACAAGAAACCTGGTTTCCATATAAACTACTGTGCTACCAAGCTGATTAAGATACCCAGAGCTGGGGGCTGGAGAGATGGCTTAGTAGTTAAATGCTTGCCTGTGAAGCCTAAGGACCCCGGTTTGAGACTCCATTCTCCAGGACCCACGTAAGCCAGATGAACAAGGTGGTGCATGCATCTGGAGTTTGTTTGCAGTGGCTGGAGGCCCTGGTGCCCATTCTCTCTCTCTCTCTCTCTCTCTCTCTCTCTACCTGCCTATCTCTGTATCTCTCTCTCTCTCTCCCTCTCTCTCTCTCAAATAAATAAATAAATAAATAAATAAATTTTTTAAAAAAGATACCCAGAGCTCTCCACCATCATTTGTAACTGGGGTTTCCCAGCTTCAAAAGACAAAGCGCTGGATTAAATATCCAATAACTTCACCCTAGGATTTTGATCTCTGGGATTTTCCTTTGGTTGCATGGCTTTTTATTGCTATGTCGCCTTATTGCCACAAACTGCAGTCATAACTAAGTCGTATTTACAACAAAAGTGCGTGTGTGCAGCTGGTAGAGGTCTGCCTGGGGCTCATTTTGACTGTGGATCCTTAAACGACCCACCTTGGGGTTCCCTTGGTCATCACAAAGCAAACTCCAGTAGAAAAGCATATTCTTGTATGCTCTGAGAAAAATTAAATAGAATGGCAGACTCAGTTTTAGGTTTTTGTTAGTTCTGACAAGGCTGTTCAAACACCAAAAAACAAGACTTAGGTTTCACCTGCCTAGTGTAATTTTTTTTTTTTTTTTTCAGATTTCCTCCTAGAAATGGCACTGCCTTATTTCATCAGTAGTGTTGACCCTCTGGCTAAGTCAGATTTTGTAGCAGACATCAAGTGAAGGGTGCTGTGAGTTCACTTAGTTATTTGGGGCCAGAGGAAATTGTCAATTGACAGACTATATTATCAACCAATCTTAAAACTGTTTGGAGCCACCGTTATTTCCCTGGCTAGAGCCATTAATGTTTGGGAATAGAAAGATGCCAATTTCCTGTTAAAGAGAAGAAAATGAAAATGGGAGTTAAGTTGTATTCATTTCAACAAACATTGCCTTTTGTGTAAAAGAACTAAGATAATTGTTTAAGTAGCTACTCTAAATACATTCATCCTTTCAACAAATATTTACTTTCTCAGCCACTACATGCCAGACAGACTGTGAGGCCATGGGTAAACAGAGGGAAAAAATCTAGATGTGAACTCTGCTTTCATGAAGTGTGCAGTCTCATCAGAGAGGTGCTAAATAGTAGCACACACAAATAAACACAAAGTGTGATTGGAAATAAGAAGGAAAAAGGCTGTGAGCTCTAACCTATTTCAGGAGGGATATTTGAGGCAATATTTAAATAGGAATAAATTAAAATGGGTATCAGGATTCAAAAAAAGAATTTCCTGAGGGAATTGAGGGATTATGAGGAATGAGCCCACTCAAGACTTAGACATAAGTACCCAAGGAGAAAGAATGACAACAGCCCTGAAGACAGGGAGTTGACTTCGAGAAGAACGAAGGGGAGGTGGTAGAGGAAGGTGAGGGAGCAGATACCCATCTGCTTTTAAGAAACAATGAGCTGGGTGTCACACACCTTTAATCCCAGCACCATGAGTTTGAGATGGATCACTGTGAATTTGAGGCCTCCCTGAGACTACATAGTGAGTTGCAGGTCAGCTTGGCCTAGAGTGAGACTGTACCTCTTGACTAACCTCACAATGCATGACCCACATTCCCCACTGAAGAGGGTCCCTTTGAAAGAGGGAGGACAGGGAGGAGGACAATGGAACCAATACTATGAATGTAAAATCAAAACTATATATATAAAGATTAAAAGTAAAAAAAAATAAATTTTATAATTTTATCAAAATAATTGATGTTACTTTAACTGGTTTTATTTTTATAGTGCTAAAATAATAAATTAAGAATATTTTCTTCTTTTTATACAAAAGTACACAGAAACATGATATGAAATTTTTTAGTTTAGATTTGACTTTTTGCTATATGTAGGGTTCTAAAACGGTTCATTTTTGCTAAAGTATGCAAGTATGATTGTTAAAAATTGATCTTTATTATATAATTAAAAATATAGTGTAGTTTATAGGGACTGGAGAGATGGCTCAATGATTACAGCATTTGTTTGCAAAGCCTAAGGACGCAGGTTCAGTTCTCCAGTACCCATGTCAGCCAGATGCACAACGTGGTACATGTGTCTGGAGTTTGTTTGCAGTGGCTAGAGGCCCTGGTGCATCCATTCTCTCTTCATCCATTTCCTCTCTCTCTAATAAATAAAAATTAAAAAAAGAAAAAAAATAATAATCTAGGGCTGGAGAGATGGCTCAGCAGTTACGGTATTTGCTTACAAAGACTAAGAACTGGGGTTCAATTCCCCAGTACCCTTGTAAGCCAGATGCACAAGGTGGTGCATCTTTCTCTCTCTCATAAGGAAGGAAGAGAGGGAGGGAGGGAGGGAGGAAGGGAGGAAGGAAGGAGGGAGGGAGGGAGAGAGGGAGGGAGGGAGGGAAGGAAGGAAGGAAGGAAGGATCATTCTAGCCACTTAGGTGAAAAGATGAGGACAATATATCAATAGGGAGGCATGACAGAGAGGATGACGGGGAGACAGAGGAGTGACATATTTGAAATCTGTATTGAGGACTCAACTCCTCAACTGTGAAAGTAGATTCAGCCTCCCAGGGTAGTAGAAATAAGGAAGACAGGTAGACAGTGGCATGGTAACAGTGCTTGACGTAAGGCACGCAGAAACTGTTTTCGGGCCATTTGGGAATCATTTGAGTAAAACCTTCCCCCTTTTTTTTCTACTGGAAGCCCCCTACACAGTGGTTCTAGTTCACAAGAAAGAATTAAAATATACATTCTATATCCAGCCCTGCTCCAAATACTGTGAGGAAACACAAGACAAAGATAAGCTATGGTCTGGCACTCAGAACAATCCCAATTTTAGGAATACAAATGAAGGAATGATCAGTATTTTTAGAACAAATAGAAATAATAATTTTGTAAGTAGGAATCCAAAGACCCTGCAACAGACTATCAACTCTTGAGCTTTTATTTTAAAATTCTCCAATAGAGCTGAATCTGCTCAAGTTTATGTTTTTTGAAGCAACTGCTTCAAAACAATAGTTTGGGGTGAACAAAGGCTCTGGATAGTCTAGTAAACTCTAAGAAGATACCTGATTCCTCTCTGTTCGCTTTAGCATCCTGGCCACTAGCATCATGCTGAAAGTGATCTGTTAACTGTCAGGAAACGCAAGGCCTGGCGGGATGTCGGGGAGAGGGTTGACCAAAGTGCCCAAAAGCCTGCTATATGCCAGACCCCCCCCCCCAAGGAGGAGGAAACCGAGGCTGAATGAGTTCCAGATATGTGTACATAGTTACATCGTGAGTGACAGAGTGAAGGTTCTGAACCCAGACTGAACCACTACGTGAGACTTGTTCTATCTTTTCTAGTCAACGATTGGGTCAGTTTTATGATGAATTATTTTTCTAGAAAACAACTGCTTTCCAAATATTCATGAACTCCTAATGCTATAAAAGACCATGTGGCTGCTTGCCCTATGCACACTTTTCTAGAGTCCCACAGCCTTCACTAGAGTCTCAAGATTCTGATGGCCCCAAATGTTGAAAATTTGGTCAAATCTTTCAAGATTTAAAATGTATGCACTTACTAATTTAATAACTCACTGCAAAACACTGGTAAAAGTGATATATAGGATTTTTGAATAGAAGCTTAAACACTGCAACAATCAGAAACAAAACAAAAATCCATTCATGGGGACTTAAATAATCATATATCTACATAGCTACATTTAAAAATGAAGTAAGCTCTAAATAGTCTAACAAAATATGTACACAACGAATAGCTATTCAAGTGACATTTCACATCTCCATTCATTTCTTAAAAATATAACCATATATATATGTATGTGGGGTTTTTGGTTAGGTTTTTGTTGTTGTTGTTGTTGTTGTTGTTGTTTTTTGTTTTGTTTTTGTTTTTGTTTTTTGTTTTTCAAGGTAGGGTCTTATTCTAGCCCAGGTTGACCTGGAATTCACTATGTAGTCTCAGGTTGACCTCAAACTCACAGAGATCCTCCTCCTACCTCAGTCTTCAGAGTTCTGGATTAAAGGCATGCGCCAACACATCCAGGGAGAGAGAGAGAGAGAGAGAGCACCAGGGCCTCCAGCTAGGCTTTATGGGCAGGCACCTTAACTGCTGAACCATGTCTCCAGCCCATATATGGGTTTTTATGTTCACAGAGAACAATCCATCACATCTACAATACATCATTCTATACTTATATTGTACTATGAGCTACTTACATAACCACATTTTTAGTAGACACATTAAAAAAACTAAAAAGAGCCGGGCATGGTGGTGCACACCTTTAATCCCAGCACTCGGGAGGCAGAGGTAGAAGGATCACTGTAAGTTCAAGGCCACCCTGAGACTACATAGTGAATTCCAGGTCAGCCTGGGCTAGAGTGAGACCCTACCTCAAAACAACAACAACAAAAAAGAAAGTTGGTCATGTTGATCATGGTAACTTACACCTATAACCTCTGCACTAACCTCTGCACTCAGGAGGTTGAGGAAGGAAGATCACAAGTTCAAGGCCAGCTTGAACTATATAGCAAGTTATAGGCAAGCCTGAGCTGACTCAAAATAAAATGCATAAATAAACTAAAAAAAGATGAAATTAAGTTTGATAGCATAATTTATTCCATCTGACTGATCAAAATGTTATTTCAACATACAACCGGTATAAAAATCTGTTGAGGGGCTAGAGAGATGGCTTAGTGGTTAAGGCGCCTGCTTCCTAAGCCTAAGAACGCCGGTTCCAATCTCCAGCGATTCCAATCTCCAGGTCCCACATTTAGCCTGATGCAAAGTAACGCAAGGGCGCAATGCCGCACTTGACCACAAGGGGGTGCATGCATCTGGATTTTGTTCACAGCAGCTAAGAGGCTGCTGGCGCGCCCCCTCTCTATCTGTCTTCCTCTCCCTCTCTCTCTGTCTCTCTCAAAAAAAAAATCTGTTGAGATATTTTCCATTGGTTTTTCATCTTACTATGAAAATATCTTCAAAATTGAGGGTAAGTTTTTGATTTCTAGTACAAATGTTCAAGAGCCACATTGCAACTGGTGGCTGTCATAGTGACTAGCACAGACTAGATGCATGTGCCTCAAACTGTGGGCATGGCAGCTTTACACACGAAGTGGGATCAGAAAGAAAGCAGATAAGAAATTTGCATTTCCTTAGATGTTCTATACTGTCCAGATTTCTTGATGAAGAATATTTTAAATACTAGGAAACTGAGACTCAGAAACATTAAGTAGCTTATTTGTCCAGATTCCTACTGCCTGTGGAGGTTGACCTGGAGGTATTGGCAGGGCCCTCTCTTAGCCTAGCAAACTAAAGAGACAGTAAAAGAAAGGGTCGAGGAGATGGCTCAGAGGGTAGGAGCACTTTCCATGCAAATATGAGGGCCTAAAAGTGTATGTTTCACCCTAAGTTTGATTCCCCAGCACCCATAATAAAAAAGGCGGGTGTTGAGCCAGGCGTGGTGGTGCACGCCTTTAAGCCCAGCACTCGGGAAGCAGAGGTAGGAGGATCGCCATGAGTTCGAGGTCAGCCTGAGCTAGAGCGCAACCTACCTGAAAAAAACAAAACAAAACAAAAAGGTGGGTGTTGTTATATACACCTATAACCCCAGTCAGTCCTGGTGGGAGTGGAGACCAAATAATCACTGGGGCTCACTAGTCAGACTGACCAAAAACAGCAGCT
This sequence comes from Orientallactaga sibirica, assembly GCA_036365145.1. Classification (NCBI taxonomy): domain Eukaryota; kingdom Metazoa; phylum Chordata; class Mammalia; order Rodentia; family Dipodidae; genus Orientallactaga; species Orientallactaga sibirica. The sequence continues at coordinate 53,307,963 of JAEOAD010000005.1, forward strand.
GCAGATTCAGTCTTAAGGAAGCACACAGATGAGGGGTAGAGTGGACCTGATGTTCCCCTCTGGCCTCTACATGCACACACATCAGCTGTGTACACACACAAACACACACACACGCACCCCAGATCATTCACAAAAAAAAAATAAAATAAAATAAAATAAAATAAAATAAAATAAAATAAAATAAAATAAAAAGAAGGAAAGAAAAGGAAATACTCTTTTTGTTCCCAGGCTACTGGAAGGTACACGAGTTCAGAGCTATGGGAACAGTTTTTAAGAACAAAGTGAACATTATAGATTGGGTATATAGCAGAAGAGGTTCTGATAATTTATGAGCATGTAATTTTCACTGACATGGTTACAAATGCAATTTGATCTTCACATTATTCTCAGAGCAATTGAAAAAAGGAGGGAAAGCAATCTTTGAGTCATAAGGAATATTAATGGGCACTTTGTTCTGAGGCCTGCTGAGCTTCAAGAGTCTCTAGCCTTGAGGTTTCTTTTGGATTGGCTTGGTTCTCCTCTGACCACCAGCTCGGCTTTCAAGAAATTATGAATCCAGCCTAAAGCAACCTGTGAATATTACCTGCATGGCTTCAACTGAACTTGAGAACTCTGCAGTCACCCATATTTGTTCTGTCCAAAAATTGAGCCCTGGGGCTTGGAAATTTTTCCTACCCACAAAAAGCTGACTGGTTGGATTTATTGATTTGTAGGAAAATGAAGCAATAAGCCAATAAACAATTGTCTCTCTGTGTCCTTAAATTCAAGTATCAGAAGGTTCTGGTTGTCAGAGTGACTTGAGGGAAGAGGAGGTAAGGGACCAGTGTAGGTGGGCTCCCACACCAGCCATGGCACATTCAGAATATCTGTACCAACTTGGTAGATATGGAATCTGAAGCTTAGAACAGGCAGGTCATTTTGGCTTGGTCTTCTGGCTGTCAAATGGCTTCAGAGTTTGTGTTTATTTCTCAGCACTATGCTCTTGTCTTGAATGGGAGAGACTAAGAAGAAATATAAAGCACCTGAGTCAATGTAAGAATTAGTGAAGTTAATTCAACCTGCCAGCCACAAGGATGCCAGCCCTTCTAAGTAGAATGTCAGCCACAGGGTGCCAAGTGTTGTGTGTCATAGCAAAGCTAAAGAAGCAAATTGTATGGTCTTCCCTCACTCTAGCAGAGTGTTGGTTGCCATCACTGTCATATCTAGAATGGTCAGGCTAAACTCAAGCCCCAAGGTTTAAGACACAAGATGAACATGAGGCTTGGGATAGACAAGAAGGGATAATAGCAGTAGCCAACAGTTTCTGATCACTTAAAAGTCCTAAGCATGGGGCTGAAGAGATGGCTTAGCAGTTAAGGCATTTGCCAGCAAAGCCAAATGATCCCAGTTTGACTCTCCAGGACCCATGTAAGCCAGATGCACAAGGTGGAGCATGCATCTGGAGTTCATTTGCAGTGGCTGGAGGCCCTGGCATGCCCATTCTCTCTCTCTCACTCTCTCTCTCTCTGTCTCTCTCTCCCTGCCTCTTTCTCTATCAAATAAATAAATGAATAAAATATATATATATTTAAGAAGTTTTAAGTATGGTATCTGTAAGATCTCATTTAGTCCTACAACAACCACATACCATTGGCATTGTTATCAGCCCCATCTCAGCAGAGGACACAGACCAAGATCACCTACCTGAAAGTAGGATATAAGTGAAGATCTTTGTCTCTTCTGCTAGGAATATGCTTCTCATGATCCAGACACAGACAGACTTTGGTCACAGTCTAATGACTTTGGGCATTCTATTTAACTTAGCATCAACTTATCTGGAAAGGAAATTGAGGCTGGACTAGGGAGATGGCTCAACAGTTCAGAACACTTGCCACTTAAGTACAAGGGCTTCCTCAGCCAGAGACCACAATTAAAAACTGGGCTTTTAAAAAAACTTTTTATGGGCTAGTGAGATGGATTAGTAGTTAAAGGCACTTGCTTGCAAAGCCTTATGGCCCATGTTTGATTCCCCAGTGCCCATGTAAAGCCAGATACACAAAGTGGCACAAGCATCTATAGTTTATTTACAGTAGCAGGAAAAAGCCCTGGCATGCTCATTCTCTCTCTCTCTCTCTCTCTCTCTATCATTCTGTGTGTATGTGTATGTACTGTCTGTCTGTCTCTCTCTCTCTCTCAAATAAATTTTTTAAATTTGTTATTGACAACATCCATACATATAAATAATATAACATGATCATAATCCCCTCTCAACTCCCTCTCTTTTCCCCTCCCAAATCCCCCTTTCACTGAATTCCTTCTTTCCTACTGGTCTCTCTTCTATTTTGATGTCATCATTCTTCCCTCCTATTATACAGGTCTTGTGTAGTCAGCTACTGTGAGATCACAAACATCTGGGCCACTTTGTGTCTTGGAAGACAGTATTACAAAGTGCTCCTCCCTTCCTTTGGCTCTTGCGTTCTTTCCCACCACCTCTTCTGCAATGATACCTGAGCTTTGGAGGGTATGACAGAGATGTCTCACTTACTTCCGACCATTCCACTTCTCCTCAGCCCTCTGGAGAGTTTTGAGTCTCCCTGGTGGTCACTGCCATTTGAAAAGAGAAGCTACTCCAACCAACAGTGAGAGCAGCATTTATATATGGGCATAAACATATGTACTTATAGGGCAGTTTGGTGAGAATAATATATGCATTTAGCCAGACAACAATGGTAGTTTCTCACCTAGAGCTTATGAACTCCCAAGCTATAGGCTTTTTATTAGGTTTTCAGTGCCAGGTATGAATTCCCTCCTGTGGAGTGGGCCTCTACTACCATTGTACCAGTTGGTATATTTGGCATGGCTCATCAATGGCTCATCAGCTGTTAAACTGGTAGAATACAGAGGCTAATTAAGGTTGTTGATGTCTTTTCTCCCCTGACAGGATGTGTGTGTGTGTGTGTGTGTGTGTATAATTAGCTAGCAAAGTAGGCTCCCATATGGTTTATTCATAACATTTTAATTTGAATTAACCTATTAACCCTCCTCCCACCCTTTCCTCTCCTCTCTCTCCTCCCCTGACCCCAAGAGGACTTGGGCATGTTTGCCAATGTCATCCCACCATCCAATAAAGAAAGTGGACATGAAACCACTTGGCATACTCTCCAGTAAGTCTTCTGAGTCTCCTTCAGTCTTCTAAGCTTCTGCTCTTGAAGGTAGTAGTTGTTGAAATGCCCCCATGTAGGTTTATCTTTGTAAAAAGGATAAGACATTACTAAAAACCTCTGCTGTCCCATATAGGAAGAGATAACAACACTTCCATAAAAACAACTGCAGCTTCCCCAGTCTTTCACATTCACCCAATGAATCTGTTTCATTTTGTTCTTGTTTGTCAGCTTGTTTATTTTTCATTAGAACAAAATTATCTTCTAAATATTTCAGCAAGGGATCATGGAAGTGGTTCAGCATTTTCTCCTGAAGCTGTATGTGTCAATTCTGGAAGCTATAAAGTAATTGAAAGGGAGAAGAAGAAGAAAAATATGCATTTTTATGTGGCATGACAAATTATCACAAATGTAAAGGCATAAAACAAAATGCATATCTAATTACACTATTTCTGTGGCCAGGAGTCTATCACAATCTAGTTAATTATATTCTCCAGAGTTAATGGGTCGGACAAAGTATGCTTCATAGGATGGGTTCATAGCCAAGCCCACCCAGTGCAGAATTTATTTCTTCATGGCTATAACATGGAGAAACCAAGCATCTTTCCACTATTGACTATAGGCCACCTTTAGCATGAAGGATTGTCTCCAGATCCTTGCCACCTGATTCTTCTAACATGGCTATTGACATCTTCAAACTCAGCAGTGGAGAGATCTAATAACATATCGCTAGCCAAATGATGTCTTACCTCATGTGAACTAACCACAATAATAGTATTTCAGCATCTTGCTTCATGGTGCAGATTGTGGGCTACTTTAAAATCTGTCCACCAGAGATGGATATGGAAGTGAAAATAAAGGAGCAAGTGAGCTGGAGAGATGGCTCAGTGGTTAAGGCACTTGCCTGCAAAGCCAAAGGACATGGGTTCAATTCCCCAGGACCCACATAAGCCAGATGCTCATGGTGGTGCATGGATTCATTTGCAATGCGCCCATTCTCTCTCCCTATCTGCCCCCTCAAACAAAATAAATAAAAAGAAAATATTTTTAAAAAGGAGCAAGAAAAGCAAAGTAGAGGATGAAAATGTGTCTGTGCATGTCACATGTATTAATGATATGATGCTATCTGTAAGGTATGTTTCCAGTCATCTTGACATGCATTACATCACTTAATCTTCTTCCAAACTGTATATGGTAGGTGTTACCATTATGACCATTTTATAGAAGATAAGACCAGCATTCACTAGAGAAGTGAAGCAAGGTTACCAAGGTCACAAAGTATAAAAAGTAAACCAAGATTCTTGTTTATTCCTATTAGACTATAAACCAAGCATTACCTACATTCTGCAGTTCAAAAGGAATAAAGTAAATAAATAAAGGAAAGTAAATAAGAAAACAAGAGGGTAAAGGAGAGAATGAAGAAAGAAACAAGAGGGAACAGAGCTTCCAAACTGTATGTAAGTTTGTTTCTAAAAATGTTGGCTAGGGCTGGAGAGATGGCTTAGCAGTTGGTGCACTTGCCTGCAAAGCCTAAGGATCCAGGTTCAATTCCCCAGTACCCATGTAAGCCAGATGTACAAGGTGGCACAGGCATCTGGAATTTTTTTTGCAGTGGCTAGAGGCCCTGGCATGCCCATTCTCTCTCTCTCTCTTTCTCTCTCTGTCTCTTTCTGTCTCTGTCTCTCTCTCTCATAAATAAATATATATATTTTTAAAAGCTAGAGATGGTCCTAAGTTTTCAAAGTACTTACCTACCATGCCCAGAATTGCATATACCAGGCATGGTGGCGCATGCCTGTAATCCCAGCACTTGGGATGGAGGCAGGAGGACCATAAGTTTAAGGTCTTCTTGGCTACATAGTAAGTTTGAAGCTAGCCTGGGCTACATAAGATCCTGTCAAGAGGCAAGGAGAGAGATAAAGAAAATCAGTAAACAGCCCATCAGTTTACAATATATTGGATGGTTTTAGCAGAAACCACTCAACTAAAGAAAGAATGAACATGACCAGAAGGTGATAGCAACCCAGATGCATCTCATGCTTCTAAGACTTCCTGGCCCACCTGAGCTTTTCAGAATCTAGAGCCAAACCCTGCAGCCAAGCTGTGTTTGGAAGCTTAGAGTGCCCAGCTCAGACAGGCAGCATCTTACTGGCATGCTCTGCTAAGCATCTGTGGGAGCACATCTGGGCTCAGACAGCCAGGCCAAGGCCTGGGTTTCTTCTTCACAGCTCATTTGCCATGTCCCATTCTATTCCTGGACACTCTGTCCTTCCCAACTGACATTGGAGCTCAATTTCCCAACAGCCACTTGAAAGAGATGGTTCCAAAAGTGCTGCTCAGTGTCAGCCTTGGGGACCCAGCACTTTCCAGCACCTGCTATAAGGATGGCTGGACATGGCACTCCTCTCTGAATTGGCTGTGCCTCTGTCTTAAAGGCATAGCTACAAGTGCTGCTAGAAGCCTCCTCATGCAGATGCAGGAGATTCACAGCAATGCAGGGAAAAGGAAGGTATTTGGAAATCAAATCCTTCTTATACCAACCCAGGGCAGGCAGGTCAGCTATTCCAGCACCAACCCCAGCTGTGTGTCCAATATCCCTAGCTAGTTCCATCTGTGCACAGCTAGCTCACCTGCCCAGAGGGAGTGCCAAACTAAACCATTTATTCCTTGATTCTCAGTCACTGTTAACACTATAACCTACCAGTAAAGTTCTGAGGGGTTCCAGGTTTTTGCAGGAGCACTGGGTCCTTGGCAGGCAGGCAAAGGAAACAGAGAACATCATGTTCTCATACCCGGGGCAGTGTTCTGGAATTATTTTCCACCTCTGTGACTCATGCCCCTTATCTGTCAAGTAGAGACAATAAGAAGTCCTATCTCGTGGTTGTAGTGAGGCTTGAGCAATGTACATTATTACACTGGGACCCAGGACAGGTGACCAGTGAGTGTTACTTATGCTAGGCACTAACAGAAATGAATGTCAAAAGGCTGACCCATGGGCTGGGGAAATGGCTTAGCAGTTAAGGCATTTGCCTGCAAAGCCTAACGACCCTGGTTCAATTCCCCAGGACCCACATAAGCCAGATGCATAAGGGGGCGCATGGTCTGGAGTTCGTTTGCAGTGGCTGGACCCCCTGGCATGCCCATTCTTTCTTTCTCTCTGCCTCTTTCTCTCTCTCTCTCTCTCTCTTTCTTTCTCTCTCTGATAAATAAATAAATAAAATATATATTTTTTAAAAGGCTGACCCATATCTGGCCTTCCTGAGAGGCAACTTGAGATGGGCTTTAATGTTACAGCCACACACATCTGGTGCACAGAAATTCCGAGTGCCAGACTGGAGAGATGGCTCATTGGTTAATGGCACCTGCTTGCAAAACCTGATGGCTCAGATTTGATTCCCCAGTAGCCACATAAAGCCAGATGCACAAAGTGGCACATGCATCTAGAGTTCATTTGCAGTGGCAAGAGGCCCTGGCATGCCCATTCTCTTCCCCTCTCCCCTTGCAAATAAATAAATATTGTAAAAAAAAAAATTCTGACTGCCTTGCTCATTAACTAGCACTGGTACATAGAACGGTGTTGTCATGTAAACGCACTCAGTAAATTTTGTCTGATTCTCCTTTTAAATATGAAAGCTAAAAATGGCTTGCTTTAAGCCATTTACTAGAGCTGGGATTTGAGTGCAAATCATTCGGGCAATAAACCCTTATTCTTTCTACAGTAACATTCTGTCATTCATTATCACTTGTTGAGTTTAGTAAACACTAATTCTGTGCTCAGAAATGTGGGGATATAATGATTAGTAAGATTTAATTTCTACTCTCAAGAAATTAGGATTCCATTTATCTAGAATAATTCATATTCCAGGACTAGGTATGCAGCTCAATGTTACAGTGCTTGTCTGGCATGCTCAAGGCCCTGGGTTCAATCCCCACCACTATTAGAAAAGATTCTATTTGCAAAAACTCATATTTTTGGAATTATATTTCTTGACTCCCTGAATCAACACAAGTACATAAATCTTTGGTACATTTTAAGCCAATGGTACCTTTCCTACCTCCTAAATCATATTTATTTATTTATTTATTTAGGGTTTATTTTTGGAATTAAAATTAGGGTGGCCTCGAACTCTTTTTATTTTTATTGACAATTTATTTTTTAAATTATTTTTATTTTTATTGACAACTTCTTTAATTGTAGACAATATCCCATGTTATTTCCCTCCCTCCCCCCACTTTCCCCTTTGAAATGACTGCAAAGGCCAGGCACAGTGGCACACGCCTTTCATTCCAGCACTCAGGAGGCAGAGGTAGGAGGATTGCCATGGGTTCAAGGCCACCCTGAGACTCCATAGTGAATTTCAAACTAGCCTGGACTAGAGTGAGACTCTACCTCGGGGGTGGGGGGGCTGCAAAGTCCATTGACCTAGTCTGTTTCCTTCTAAAGCTTTGGCTGGGGTTATTTACATGACTGTCACTGAGAAAAGCTAAACATGTGCAAACTTGGGATGGCCAACTTCCTACTTCAGCTTTCATAGATCACGTGGGGCCTTTACACATATATGTAACTTCGTGCTCCCATGAACTGTCAACCAAGGATTTGCAAAACGGGAGATATTTGGAAAACTAGACTACATTGTTCTTCCAAAAGCAGCAACCATTTTGGTTAACATGGTCCAATTAGAAATATTAATTCAGCATTCATCTCATTTCCGTGTCTGGTTTTGTTTTCTATAATATTTAGGGAAAGAAGTTATTAGGAGAGAAGTATGGTTCAAAAAAGACTGCCTCTCAATTCATGCATTGAATTCCATGGGACTGTGTGAGCAATCTCATAATAACCCTATCTCAATAGGAGAGAAGTTGTAACTAGTTCACTTAGGGTAATTATATGGTAGCTTTCTGCCAGGCTTTAAAGATAGAAATGTTTCTTTTTTCACTTGCCTGCTTCCTGCTGTGTGTGGGGAGACTCCAACTTTTACCATAGTCAATTGAGACCCTAAAGGACAAGTTGACACAGCTCAAAGCTTCATAAGTATGGCCCCTGGGCCAGCAGCATCTCTGAGGATCTGGACAGAAATGCAAACTTTGGCGCTCCACCTGAGATCTATTGCATAAGAACGTCAGGGCATGGTAGGGGGTGCCACGGTCTGTTTCAAAAAGACCTCTAGATTAATCCAGTGTAAATCACCACTCTAGAGACATCTTCATCAGCATCATCTTAGTAGTTGTGTCCAGGAAATGAGATTCAACTTAGGAGAGATTTATTCATACAAAGCCTTGGCCACTCCCCACTCCTGGAACCTTTGACATGTTGCCTAACTGCTCAGTAGCGGGGTGCTGCAAAGTATTTAACCAATAATTCTCTCCAGAAGATAGCATGTTTGTTCATTTCCTTTTCCAAAACATTTATGTATGTATGTATGTATTTATACCAAGACATCTTCCCACTATAAATGACCTCCAGATGCACACACACACCACTTTGTGCATCTGGCTTTACGTGGGTACTGAGGAATGAAACCCAAGCTGACAAGCTTTGCAAGCAAGTGCCTTTAACCACTAAGCCATCTCCCCAGCCCATGACTGTTCATTTTCAAGGCATCACTACGTCCATCTACCTTCAAGTGATCAACGTGAAGTCAGCTAAGTAGAAAATTTAACAAGTGGTTCTCAGAAGCCAAGGGAACTCTGTGTGACTCTAACATACCACTCTGTCTACCACCCAGTTTCCTCATCTATACAATGGCTGAATGGTAATAGTATTGACCTCACAGGAGTTATTGCTGGAAGGTTGAAGTGAGAAAATAATGACAGCAGAACTCTATTAACTGCTTCTATGTACAAAGTACTGAGCATGTATTTTCTCACTGAATGCTTATAACCATGAGAAGGGTTCTGTAATGCCTTTCACTTTAGATGTGAAGAAGCTGAGGAGCTGAAGCAGTTAGTCCCAAGTCACACAGGTAGCAAGTGGGAGGAGGAGTTTGAATCCAAAGGCCTGGGATTAGGGACGTTATGGACCACTTTCAATTCTTCATTATCAAACAATCCTGCACTCCACAGTCCTTCACAGAGATTCTAGCATATTAGCTTATGTGTGTAACAGCAGTTACTTCAACTAAGATTCCTAGATCCAGGGCAACCTGCAGTGCAGTTTAAATCTCAAGCAAATCAAGACTCGTGTGAAATTTTCATCTCCTGACATTCCTGAAGGAAGATGGCTGACCATCTCCTTATCAACACTGGTATTCCTCTTTGTTGTGAATATTTCTAAATGTAAAAAGCAAAAGTAATAATAAGGGGCCCCTACGTATTCATCCCTCACACAGTTATCAGCACAAGGTTATGGTTAGCCCGCCTAGTCCTCATTCACTTTCTCCCCCTGTTCAAGCTAAGGAGTCACAATCTATACCCACAGCCTTCCCTCTGGAAACACTTTAGGGGGTATCTATGAAAGATTATAAATATTCTGTTTTTAACATGACCTCAATACCACAATCACATGTAACAAAATCCTTGATGTCATTAAATATCCAGTCAACATTTAAATTTTTCCAATTGCCTCATAATTTTTAATAGATGGTCTGTTTGAATAAGGATATACCAAGCTCCAAGTACTGCAGTTGGTTTGTATGCCTCTTAACTCTTTTTTGTTTGTTTGTCTTATTGTTTTTTCATTTTTTTTGAGGTAGGGTCTCACTCTAGCCGAGGCTGACCTGGAATTCACTCTGTAGTCTCAGGGTGGCCTTGAACTCACGGCAATCCTCCTACCTCTGCCTCCCGAGTGCCGGGATTAAAGGTGTGCACCACCACACCTGGCTTATGCCTCTTAACTCTTTATCTCTTAATCAGTCATGATGGCTCATGTCTGTAGTTCCAGCAAGTTGCAGTAGGAAAATCACTGGGAATTCAAGACCATCCTGGGCTACAGAGTGAGTTTCAGGTTAGCCTGGGCTATAGTGAGACCTTGTGTCAAAAAATAAAAATAAAAAAGATCTCTGGGGCTTGAGAGATGGCTTAACAGTTAAGACTCTTGCCTGCAAAGCCAAAGGACCTCAGTTCAATTCCCCAGGACTCACATAAGCCAGATGCAAAAAGTGGCACATGCATCTGGAGTTTGTTTGCAGTGGCTGGAGGTCCTGGCATGCCCATTCTCTCTTCTCTCTCTCTCTCTCTCTCTCTCTCTATCTATCTCTGCCTCTTTCTCTCTCACTCTTTCAAATAAATAAATAAAATGTTTAAAAAGATCTCTTAATCTGTAAATTCACTTCCACAAACAAACCTGGTATGTTTCTTTTTTTTCTCCCCCATCAATATAATTTTTAAGATTGTACATTGTCTCTTAAAGTTTTCCAATTCTTGAATTTTTCCTGTTGCAATCCTGTGGCAATATTGAATATGTTCTTCAGCCTATGAATTTCTTGTACCCTGTAGTTAGATATAAATCTATGCACACATGGGTGTGGTGGTGCACACTTTTAATCCCAGCAGTTGGGAGGCAGAGGTGGGAGGATCACCATGAGTTTGAGGCCACCCTGAGACTACATAGTGAATTCCAGGTCAGCCTGGCAAGACCCTACCTGAAAAAAAAAACAAAAAGTAAAAAGAAAAAGAAATCTATACACCCAAATACAAATAAAGTAGCCACATTTGGCTGTTTGCACGTAAGTGAATTAAAAGTAAATAGAATTTAAAGTCAATTCCTATTTTACCCTAGCCACATGACAAACGCCACCACACTAGATGCTTGGAACAGCACATTTTCATGGAGCAGAAGGATTTCTTGAGCAGTGGTATTTGTAGAGGCATCAGTAGCTCCTCGGATACTTGTCGGATTAATTATTGTTTTCCGCATACACTAGAGAGCAAAGATGAGGACCTGACTTGTGCTTTACCAGACATGCTCTGGAAGGAGTGTCTAATCTGTGCATGATTCTGTCCTGCAGGTCTTGGGTGCTTTTAAAAGGTAATACGGCGTGTGTAAGGAGTGTGCAAGGCATATGTGAGGAAAGGTCAGCACTCCCCAGCATGCAGGTAGCCTGACCCTCTCCTCCTCCTCAGGTGGAAACGCAGGGAATTTGTTGTAATCTGTAAGGCTCAGTTTCACAGCTATCATAAGACATGCTGGTTCTTGGCCATCTCGAACACTCATCCTTTCCTGAAGGTGTTTTGGTAGATTGCTTCCTGGCTGTATTTTTGTCTTGGCATGTGTGCAGTGAGCACACTTCATAGCATACAGAACAGGTTTCTCAGCTTGCTTCTGTGAGTGGCACTTGGCAAAGCCCTGGGGAGTCAAGATAGAGTTAGTGAGTATCTGCAGCCAACCTATGGAGAATTCTAGATGGCTATGCAGCCTAAGGGGAGCCTCCAATTCCTAATGATACCTCAACCAATTTACAAGGAATTGGGTATTTGACAGTTGTGGTAGAAAACGTGGAAAACTTGAGTATTATCATTATTCATTAATTTATTTGTTCTAAAAATTCTTACCGAGCCAGAAAACTGTGTTCAGCACTAGAATCAGTGGTGAGCTAGGCAAAAGTTTCTCTCCCCACTGTATTTATAGTCTGGTGGAAGAGGTGTGCGAATTCACAAGACACTTCAAAGCCGTTTGATAGATACCATGATGGGAGTATTCAAGGATGGCATAAAAGCAAGTGAGAAAGATCCTTGCCCTGACATCCAGTCATGTGATAGTTAAGCTGACACCTTAAAAAGCAGGTAGCAGTTGAGTGGGAGAAAGTGGGTACAGGGTAGAAGAATATTCTGGAAAGAATCTGGGTTTTGTTAGTATAGAAAGAAGTTCCACTGGGGCTTCAATAGACAGTATGAGAGGAGGATGGCCAAAGATGATAGATAAGGACAGACTAAATCCCAACTGTGTGAGACAGCTTATGTCTCCTCATTTCTCAGTTTCTCACAATCCCGTAGTTATAACTCAGTAACAGGAGCTAGGGAGATAGCTCAGTAGGTAAAGTGATGGGCCCACACTCATGAGGACGTGAATTTGATTCCCAGAACCACATGTTTAAAAAAAAAAAAAAAAGCCAAGCCAGGTATAAGTGGCACAGGCCTTATTAATCCCAGCGCTCAGGAGGCAAAGGTAGGAGGATCACTGTGAGTTCAAGACCAGCCTGAGACTACATAGTGAATTCCAGATCAGCCTGAGCTACAATGAAACCCTACCTTGAAAAAAAAAAAAAAAAAAAAAAAAACAAGCATGGTATCACAGAACTGTAATCCCAGCTCTGGGGAGGTGGAGACAGTTGGATCTCTGGGGGCTCAGTGGTCAGCCAGTCTAGCCTAATCGATGAGTTTCAGGCCAGTGAAACACCCTATCTCAAAAAAGGTGGACAATGGCTGGAGAGATGGCTAGCAGTTAAGGCACTTGCTTGCAAAGCCAAAGGACCCAAGTTCGATTCCCCAGGACCCATATAAGTCAGAAGCACAAGGTGGTACATGTGTCTGGAGTTCAATTGCAATGGATAGAGACCCTGGCACACTTATTCTCTCTATCTACCTCTTTCTATCTATCTCTCTTGAATCATTAAAATAAAATACAGGTGGCCAGCACACAGACCTCCTGGACACAGCAAAAATAGCCAGCCATGTTTGTGGGCCTCAGTCCACATGGACACCCAGAGACTGTGAAGCAGCCAGCCAGTTCTGTGAGCTCAGTACACACAGACCCCCAGAACGCAACAGCAACCTCAGCAGCCAGCCCAGCCTGCAGGCCCAGATTCACAGACATCCAGGACCCCAGAACAGTAGTACATGAAGTCCAGGCTGTGTGTCCAGGTAGGTGGAAGGCAGCATCCAGCTGACAAAGGGGAATTCAAGCCAACACAACAGTGGAAGGAAGGCTCTGATTCCCGGCCCACTCCCCTGACCCACACTGGAGAACTCCAGCCAGTGTGACATCATTCTCTACTAATAAGCTCTACACAGGGTCCCAAGGGTAATACCAAAGAGGCTGTCTATGGCTAAGCATAACCAAGTTGACTGATTAATAAGAGGTGAGCACTACAACCACTATGAAATGGGTCCAACAGAAGACAAAACAAACCCTTCTGACAAGGGAGGTGTGAGCGATTAACCCTCCTTGACCAGTGTCCAGTCTCCCAACTCATATACAATGGAAGCCATAGCCACCAGGATAGGGGAAATGTCAGAGAAACAGTTCTACTTCTATAAAAAGATCAGTGACCACCTAGAAGGTTTAAATAACCCAATGAATGAATTAAGGAAATCTATTCAAGATCTTAAAAAATAGTATCCAAAGTGAATGAAACTATAAGCAAATTGGAGGATAAAATACAAAACATGAGGATAAATTCAACAAGAAAATCGAAATGCTGAGGAAAAAAACGGAATTCTAGAAATGAAAGAAACAATCACACAAATAAATATCACAACAGAGAGCATCACAAAGGGGCAAGTCCATGCAAAAAAGACTGAATTTCAGAGATGGTAGACAACATAAAGACAATAATTCACATAGACACATAGAAAGAAAAAACAGTGGGCTGGAAAGATGGCTCAGAGTTTAAGTGTGTCTCTGTGCAAAGCATTAGGGCCTGAGGGGGCCTGAGACTGCCTGAGTTCAAGTCTCCAGGTTCCACATAAAATAGCTAGGTATGACCATGGGCCCTTGTAACCCCAGTCCAACAGGGGAGCAGAGAATCTTCAAAGCCCATGTTCTAGAATTAGTAAAAGAAGACTTCCTCAAAACAACATCAGACAGAAGAGTGATGGAGCAGTTCATCCAATGTTCTGCTCCAGCCTCCACAGGTGAGCAGTCCCACAGGAGGCTAACACTGAAAGGGTATATACACATGCACGTAACACACACACGGAAAAAATCAAGGAATATGAATAATACTTCAAGAAGTCAGGTTATATTCAAGACCAAACCTTAGAATTCATGGGGAAGAAGAAAGAGAATTGAAGGTTTAGTCAATGAACTCATAACAGAGAATTCCTAAGCCTGGAGTGAGAAGTGGACATGCAAACAGAAGAGGCATTGAGAACCCCAAACACACATGACCAGAAAAGGGCCGCTCCAATGACACGTCATAGTCAAGATGTCAAAAATACAAGATAAACAATCTTAAAAGCCACAAGGGACCAATGTCAACTCATGAGCGAAGAATATCAGAATAACTGGAGGCCTTTCCTTGGCAACCCTCAAAGGCAGAAAAGCATGGAATGATATATTTCAGTACCTGAAGTAAACTACTTCCACCTAAGAGCACTGTACCCAGAAAAAATGGTTCCAAAATTGATGGGCAAATAAGGACATTCCAAGACAAACAAATTAAGGCAATTCATGAAAACCAAACCAGCACTACAGAAAATTCTTCAAAGACTACTATAGATAGAGGAAGAAAACTAGCCTCACCCACACGAGCATGTGTAAGAATAACCATCTACAGGGCTGGAGAGATGGCTAGTGGGAAAGGGACTTGCTTGCAAAGCCTAAGGGCTCGTGCTTGACTTGCCAGGTCCCACTTAAGCCAGATGCACAGGGACACAAGCATGCAAGGTCGCATATACTCACAAGGGGGTGTACACACTTGGAGTTAATTGCAGTGGCTGGAGGCCCTGGAGTGCCAATCCTCTCACTCTCTCTAGCTCTCTTATTCTCTCACATTTAAAAAAAAAAAAGGCCAGTCTGTTGGGTTTGCCTCAAAAAAAAATACCCACCAAGAAAGGAACACAGAAGATTTGAAATGAATTAGCCATGTTCAACATAGCCAGCCAGCACACCTCCAAAACCAACAGGGGAGAGAAAAAGGTGCCAATAACCCAGCCAACTAGAACTTCCCCAAACAAAATGGGAGAGAATACCTTCTCAATAATAATGTTAAACATAAATGGCCTCAACTCATCAATAAAAGACACAGACTAACTGACTAGATTATAAAACAAGATCCAACTAGCTGTTGTCTTGAAGAAACTCACATAGCTGAGAGTCAAAGGATGGAAAACAACCTATAATGGGAGCAAATGGAAACAGAAAGCAAGTGGACATGTCTGTTCTGTCAGATAAAGTAGACTTCAAACAAAAGCTATTCAAAAAAGACAGAGAAGGTCACTACATATTAATAAAGGAACAATCCATCAGGGATATGATACTAACAAACATTTATACACCTAATATTGGAACTGTCAGCTTCATAAAACAAATACTAAAAGGCATAAAAGGTCAGTTAGGTCCAGACACAATCATAATGGGAGAATTTAACATACCATTCACATATTCAGACAGGTCCTCCAAACAAAAAATCAGCAAAGATACTGAAATGGACAGGCAGTTATCAAGGGAAGAGAAACAGATGGCCAACAGATATTTTAAAAACTGTTCAACATCCTTTGCCATCAGGGAAATGAAAATTAAAACCACTTTGAGATTCCATCTCACCCCAGCCAGGATGGCTATCATCCAGAGAACTAATGACAACAAACGCTGGCGAGGCTGTGGGAGAGGGGGACCTCTTGTTCACTGTTGGTGGGAGAGTAAACTCACCAACCATTGTGATGCAGTTACTGTGGGAAAAAGTACAGAGATTTCTCAAAAAGCTAAAAATTGGGGGTTGGTGAAATAACTCAGAGGTTAAAGACACTTGTTTGCAAAGACTGACAGCCTGGGTTCAGTTCCCCAGTAGCCATGTAAAGCCCAATGCACAAAGTGGCAAATGTGTCTGGATTTCATTTACAGTGGTATGAGGCCCTAGCATGCCTATACTGTCTCTCTCTTCTCTCTCTCTCTCTTTCTGTCTCTGTCTATCTCAAATAAATAGTAATTTTTTAATTTATTTTTTATTGACAACTTCTTCAATTGTAGACAATATCTCATGGTACTTCCCACCCTCCCCCCACTTTCACCTCTGAAACTTCACTCTCCATCATATCCCCTCCCCCTCTCAATCAGTCTCTCTTTTCAGTCATGTCATGATCTTTTCCTCCTATTATGATGGTTTTGTGTAGGTAGTGTCAGGCACTGTGAGGTCATGGATATCCAGGCCATTTTGTGTCTGGAGGAGCACGCTGTAAGGAGTCCTGCTCTTCCTTTGGCTCTTACATTCTTTCCACCCCCTCTTCCGCAATGGACCCTGAGCCTTGGAACGTGTGTTTGAGATGTTTCAGTGCTGAGCACTCCTCCGTCACTTCTTCTCAGCACTATGGTGCATTCTGAGTCATCCCAAGGTCACCACCATCCGAAGAGAGAAGCTTCTCTAACCATAAGTGAGAATAGCATTAATATATGGTTGTGGACAATTAAGAAAAGTGCTTTCTGGACAGTTTGGTGAGCATAGTATATACAATTTAGCATGACACCAGCAGACATTACACCCCTAGGGCTCATGACTACTGTCATAGGTTTTCAGTATCAGGGATGTATTCCCTCCCATGGAGTGGGCCTCCAGTCCAATTAGAGGGCAGTTGGTTTCCCTCATAACAGACATGCCACTATTGCACCAGTTGGCTCATTTGGCCTGGCTGGCCAAATTTAAAGCTTGCAGTATTCACTGTTGAGTACCTTCGCTGGTGTTTTCTCTCTCCCATTGAACTGCATGCAGTGTAGCTTTTTCCAACTTTCTGTCAGCTGGTCCACCTGGAGGAGACTTTCAGCTCAGCTCCCGCAGGATTTCTCAGTGACCTTGCACCCAAGTATGTGGAGTCTTCAGCAATAGGATCTTACCATCTATTCCTGGTGGGAAATCAAGAGCCTCGGCAATGGCCTATAATGTTTGGGGGACCCCCCCCCCAGCCAACAACTCACTGGAAGGTATCCCCTCCCTGGCACTGAAAATTTTCTAGTAACAATCTATGGCTTCTGAGTGTCCCATTGTCCAGAACAGTAGGTTTCTATATGGCTTACTTATATCCTCTTAGATTTTGATTCGCCCACCCTCCACCTTTGCTTTACTCAATCTCAAATTGAGCTACCATAGGACCCAGCCATACCACTCCTGGGCATATACTCTACTCTATATCTTACAACACAGATACTTATATATCAATGTTCATTGTTATTCTATTCACAATAGGTAGGAAATGGGATCGATTTCAATATCCATCCATGGATGACTGGATAATGAAAATGTGGTACATACACATTGGAGTTTTACTCTGCTGTAAAGAAAATAAAGTTATGAGATGTATAGGAAAATGGTTAGAATTGGAAAAGAATTATACTAAATATGGTAACCCAAACCCAGAAAGACACAAATTTCACATTCTCTGTCATATGTGGACCCTAACTTTTAATGTTTGTATGTATGTAGATAAGAGGATGTGTGACTGAGTATGGGCTATGATTTGAGATATGAGACCATCAAGAGGGCAACCAGAGGTGATGAAAAGTGGGGAAAAAACAAAAGGAAGCATAGTATGAAAGCAGAAAAGAGGTGATGTTGAGGGGAGGGTACAAGGGGAGGGGGAAGGAAGGAAGAGGGGGGAAGAAGAGAAAAAGAATTTGTTGGAAAATGCTGTAATGTTTAAAAATAAAGGATATACAGCACCTGAGGAACAAGACCCAAGATTTTCCTCTGGCCTCACATGCAAGTGAGTATGTGTGCGTCCACACAGACAGAAAGAGAGCGAGAGAGAGACCGAGAGAGAACCCAGTGAGAGCAGACATAAAATCTTGTTAAAAACTGTCTTAAAGTCCTGGTTGTAAGGAGTTGGGGAGATTGCTCAGTGGTTACAGGCACTTTCTTGCAAAGCTTGCCTGCCTGGGTTTGATTCCCCAGAACTCACGTACTGGGGACGTGCAGTGGTGCATATGTCTGGAGTTCATTTGCAGCAGCAAGAAACCCTGGAGCTAGCTAGTACTCAGTCTGACAATAAATGAATAAATAACAAATAAATAAATTTGTTTACTATTCAGTTATAGAAAGGCAGTGGTGCTAGATGGAAACACTTCCCTTCTGCAGCCAGTGTGATTAGACAGGAGCTCCGTATAGAGTGTGAGGACAGCTTATGCCTCGTCTCAAGAGGCACTGGTGCCCATCTCTTCCTAGTGCCACATAAACACTGGTAGACAATGTAGGGATATTTATACCAGGAATATGGGCATGTGCTCAAACTGAGGCTTCTTTTAAAAAGTTGATTTACTGTGCAGCACTGAGTAAGTGTGAAATAAGAGTGTGGAGCCTGGCAGCAGTTCTGAAGAAGTCTGCCCACAACGAAGAACAAAGAAGAGTTGGCATGATGTTTTTTTTGGAAAAGGTGATGCTGTAACTCTTCCTGCCATATGAAACAGGCCCACCCAAAGCCAGCCCTTAGGGACAAGAATAGGAGGGCCATTCCTTCATTCCAACCCATTCCCTGACACGCCAGAGGAGTGTCAATGATACCCGGTTCATGAAGCAGAGCTTGGAGCCTCTCAGATCAACAGCTGTTGAGAGCTGCTTTCTTTGGCTCATGTGGCCAGCAATAAATTGGATTTCAATGTTCTGAATAGGCAGAAAAAGATAGCTCCTTGCTCTCGCCCATTCATTTGCTGGAGCTGCCAGCTGGCACTCCGTCCTTCAGCATGGTTGCCTGCACTGGAGATTAGATCTTAGTACAGGGAGCATGCTGGGAAATGAAATGTCTTCACAAGCACGAGCATCTCTGTTGAAAAACAGAGATACAGATATAACTCAAAGCTTGTGCTGTGGCTGGAGAGATGGCTCAGTGGTTAAAGGCACTTGCTTGCAACACCTGATAACCAGGGTTCAATTCCCCAGTACCCACATAAAGCCAGATGCACAAAGTAGTGCATGCATCTGGAGTTTGTTTGCAGTGGCTACAGGCCCTGGCTTGCCCATTTTCCACTCCCCACCCCCACCTTCTCTCTGCTTACAAGTGTGTGTGTGTGTGTGTGTGTGTGTGTGTGTATTGGTTTTTCGAGGTAGAGTCTCACTCTAGCACAGGCTGACCTGGAATTTACTCTGTAGTCTCAGGGTGCCCTCAAACTCATGGAGATCCTACCTCTGCCTCCTGAGTGCTGGGATTAAAGGAGTGTGCCACCACACCCGGCTAATAGAAATATTTTTAATGCTTGTTTTTGTTTTGGTTTTTCAAGGTAGGGTTTCATTTTAGACCCGGAAGACCTGGAATTCATTGTGTACTCTCAGGGTGACCTTGAACTCACCACGATACTCCTACCTCTGCTTCCAAAGTGCTGTGATTAAAGGTGTATACCACCACGTCCGGCTTAAAATGCATGTTTTTGAAAGGATGGCTTAAAAATACAGTGGCTAGGGCTGAAGAGATAGCTTAGCAGGTAAGGCACCTGCCTGCTAAGCCTACTGATGTTCCAATCTCCAGGTCCCACGTTTAGCCAGATGCAGTGACACAAGGGCACAATACTACATTTGCCCACAAGGGGTGCACTCATCTGGAGTTCATTTGCAGCAGCTGAGAGACTGCTAGCGCGCCCATTCTCTGTCTTCCTCTCCATTTCTCTCTGTCTCTCTCTGTGTCTCTCAAAAAAAAAAAAAAAAAAAATACAGTGGCTAATATGTCTGGATTGTTCACTCTTTCAGAGAAATAATTAGTTGTGTATGTTGTAGTTTTATGTCAGGAATAGTGTTGGCAAAATATCAAAATTAGATTGGGTTTAAGTGATATGGTTTGACTTAGTACTCATTCATGTGTTCATTTATTAAACACGTAAGTGAGTGCTTGCTAGGTTAGGCTACAATTTAAGTGCCAGAAAGACAAAAGTTTCCTAAAGAGGAAAGATGGACCCTGAACATGAACAGCACCATCAAATGGACTGGGGTTCTAGGTTGAATAAAAAGGGGACAAAAGAAAACATGAGCTGGGGACCCAGCATCTGGTTCCCTCTGCTTCCTGAAGGAGATATAATGTGACCAGCTGCTGTTATGCCTTCTGCATGGTGATGGACTTAACCTCAAACTGTGAGCCAAAATCAGTCCTTCCTTCCTTAAGTTGCCCTTATCATGTATTTTGTGATAGCAGTGAGAAAAATAACTAACACTGGGCCTTATTGATGAAGAACTAACTGCTCCAGCAACATATCATATCCCTAGGGAAGACTGTTGGCTCTGTCTCAAAGTAGAAAATGATCGCAGACAACTGCTGGAAGACTTCCTGATGTTAATCGTCAGTGGTGATTTCCATATTTCAGATTTCCAGAGGGTATCTGTAAATCTTGATAGAAATGACCTGATGTCACCCTCAGCAACATGTGGGTCTTTAGCTCAGATGCACAGCCACTCTCTCCATCCATGGAGACCAGCTTGATATGCATGTAGACTCTTCTTCTCCAAGGCTGTACCTAGGCCATTTGGTAAAAGGGGGAGAATTTTGATTCAAAGGAGGCAAATGGAAGACTTGCAGAAGTTCTTGTTGATGATGAATCTTGGTTTCAAGATTGCTGAGCTGAGAAGGAAGAATTCTCACTTCTGGGCTTGGTGTTTCCAACAAGGGTCATGCCATATTTTTTCCTCTGATATCACCAAATTATAGTGCAAAGAAGCATGGGGCTGGAAAGATTGCTTAGAGGTTAAAGGGGTTGCTTGCAAAGTCTAAGGACCCAGGTTTGATCCTCAGTACCTACATAAGCCAGATGTATAAGGTGGCACATGTGCCTGGAGTTTGTTTACAGTGGCTAGAGGCCATGGTGCACCTATCTCTCTCTCTCTCTCTCTCTCTCTCTCTCTAATAAATAAAAATAAAATATTTTTAAAAGTGTGAAAACACACACACACACACACACACACACACACACTCTACACCTCAAGGACTAAAACTAAGTAAACCATTTGAAATCAAGATGCAACTTTTTGACAACAGAGAACCAGCACAACCTCGTTAGCTTTCCTCTTCAAAGTCACTTTTCCCAAGGGTCTTGAGTGTTGTTGGCCTCATCATTCCTTGTGAAACAGCCTGACCTGCTGGTGGTACCTTGACCTCACTGGCAATTCTAAGAAAGAGCACATAGTACAAAAGAGAAAGAAGAGTCTAACAAAGCCATCTTCTACCATCACCCAGTGCAACAGTCATCATCATTTTGCCAATTTGGTTTCATCTCACTCATTGCCTTTATTTAGAACTATTTTTAAGATACTTCTAGAGCTTTAATCTTTCATCTTAAAAGTTCTGTTTTAAGATCTTTATCATTGGAAGAAGGGAAAAAAAAATCACCTCTATTTTGCAATTAAAGAAACTGAGGTCCAGAGAAATTTGGTGTGTCACCAAGGACATAGCATATATCCAGCCCCATTATCAAAATCATCCTGCTGTTTGCCTGGGTCATGTTTTCCTTAGCCATTCCACTTTCATCTCCAGAGCCCCCCACATGAACAGTAAAAATAACTCAGGAGATCCCTACAGGGGTGAACAACCAGTGCTTTTTTCTTTTCTCAAGCCAGTGGAGAGGTGATGGCGGGAGTTGCTTGGCTTATTTTTCCTCGTTTTTCATTGTGGATTTGGCTCATTTCTCAAATGACACGGAAAAAGGCTCATCTGCCCCATGTCACACCTACTGGAAAACCTCACTTTGGAAACAGATAATGGAAGAGACTATAACTTCCTCCCAGACTGAGAGAGATGGAGCTGTCTGTTGTCCTTCAGCTCCCCTGTACCTCAGGCCCCAGGCCCTTCTCCACAGGTGTCATGTGCTCTTCTGAGGGAAGAAATGGTGACAGAAATGCTTTGGGTTACTGGGGAGTTCAGTGCTGTCCCACAGAACATCCAGAACTTGGCACCCAGCCCATTTCCAAAGCTGCTCCAAACTATTTGAGAACCAGCTCACGTTGAGGCTGTGGTTATGGACATGTCTGGCATTACCTTCACTGGTAGAGAAATGATATCATATCAAAGTAATCTTGGAAAAACGATTCCAGAGAAAATAGAAAAATACACAAATGGAAGCCCTGAAAAGAGTAGCCTGTTCTTCTGCCTCCATGACATAAACTCCTGCTTCCTTGCCTTCTTCCTTTGTCTCTTCCCTGTAGTAGGACCTCAGCAGCTAAATGAGTGACAGGGACTCAGGAGAACAGGGCTGGCATATTCTGAGTGTTGGATGTAGATCTACATGGTTTAGAGGAAGGATATGATGTCTCAAAGTAATAGGAAAAGGCAAAGAAGGAAAAGGATACCTGGGTCTCAAGTGTTCACTTCAGACTTGATAAGAGGGGCCTCATACAAAAGACTGAGAAAACTAAAACACAAATTCATGGACCAGAATGGAGTTTTAGATACTGATGTGGGGCCAATGAGAAGACTTTTCCTGTTCCCTTCCAGTCTCTTGGTATTTCTTGTTTACCTATTCTTTTCTTCTGTTCAATTTGCTATAACTTGCAATTATTCACTTATTTACTAGAGGGTGGGGGTTGGCCTCAAGGTAGATTCTCGCTGTAGCCCAGGCTGACCTGGAATTCTATGCTATGTAGTATCAGTCTGGCCTCAAACTCACAGAGGTCCTCCTACCTCTACCTTCCCAGTGCTGAGATTAAAGGCATTTACACTACACCCAGCTCATAATTATTTATTTATTGGTATAAGTTTGATTTTTTTTTTTTTTTGGAGAGAGTCAGAGAGAGAGAAAGAGAGAGTTAAAGAATGGGCGTGCCAGCAGCCTCTCAGCCGCTGAGAACAAACTCCAGACATGCGCCCCCTTTGAATCACTTTGAATCTGGCTAAACATGGGACCTGGAGAATCAAATGGGCATTCTTAGGCTTAGCAGACAGTCGCCTTAACTGCTTAGCCATCTCTCCAGCCCATAAATTCGATTTTTGTTTCACTACCTGACTATAAGCTCCATGAAGGGCTTTGGACAATACCTGGTATGGTGGGCACTCAAAAAAAAATTGCTAGCAGAAGAGAAATAGATGAATGACAAGTACAGCTGTCAGAGCAGAAGGTGCAACATCAGACTCATTCCTCCTTTCTCCACCTTTGGGTAAAAGTCTCCAAGCCCCTATATTTCTGGAGCTTTTATTATTTGCCACACATTCTACTAAAACTACCTGAAGCCATGAGGATGTGTGTCCAAGACCCCCGGACACCTTCAGGTTCAACTCACTAGAATTTAGTAAAGCTGGTAATACAGTTACTGTCTGTTCCAGTTAAAGGATGCTGATGAAAGTAAGCAGTGGAAAAGGTACACCAAGCTGAGGCCAAGAAAGATGTGGTGCACAGCTTTCATGTGTCCCTTCCCCGTGGAACCAGTCACACAGCACCTGTTTCCCCAGTAATGAGGCATGACAACATGCATGAAGAATTGCCATTAAGGAAACCTCACCTGAGACTTGGTGTCCAGACATTTTACTGGTGACCAGTCATGTAAACACAATTAACTCCCCATGTGGCTGTCCTTTGTCTCCAGCCCCTCCAAAGACCAAGCTTCTATTGTTTATTCCACTTCCCACCATTAATCACTCTGTTAGCTTGGACTGGCTAAGGTGACATGAGACCCCCAGGATGACAAAGTCCCCCTGACCAGATGCCATAGTCTAAGAGCATAGAGGTTACTTCTGAGAACAAGAGCCAGCCTTTTGCTGGAATGTGCAGGATTTGGATAAACTCAACTTGCTAGTATGTTGGATGTGGTAAGCAGAAGAATTGACCCCAATTTGTGATACAATCCAAGGATCAGGGAAGCTTTCATTTGTACAAAATTACAGAAGCCAGAATGAAAAGCAATATCGTATCTGACTCAAATATATATTTTTCTATTATATGACCCAGATACACCATGCTGAGCATGTACCCAAAAGCCTCTAAGTCCTTCCATAGAGATATTTCCATAGCCATGTTTATTGCTGTTCCATCCTAGAGGACATGGAAGGAGCCTAGATGTTCACTAACGGAAGAAGACATAAAGAAAATGTAGTGCATATATACAGTGGAATTTTATTCAACCATAAAACAACAAAATACTGGTATTTACAGGAACTTGGATGGAATTCTATTAAGCAAAGTAACCCAGACTCAGAAACACAAATACTGCATATCTTCACTCATATACAAGTTTCAGATTTTAACATGCATGCATTATGGATCACAAAACTAGAAAGGAGGCCATGACAGGGGAAAGAAGGTCTTCAGTAGGCATGGGAAAGGATAATAGAACACAGTGGCATCAAAGCAGAACGGGATCCTGGGAGGAAGGGAACCAGCAGGACGGTGTGCTCTCTGGTTTGCTTGCTCTGACCCATTATATGATGTCCTCAGCCAGTCATTACCCAGCAGCCAAAAGACCCTCCCCAAATGCCAAGAAGATACCAGCACAAGAACCGTGAGCAGAATAAATTCATTTTCTTCTAAATTAGTCTCTGCGACACTCAGTTATAGCAATGGGAAACAGACTAAGTCACCTATTTCCCAACATCTCTAGTTAATTCTGGTGCCATGTGCGGCTTTTTTAGGGAGACATGTCTACAGGTTGAGAAATAGCATCACTATTACAGTCCAGTGATGGACCTGTACTTCATTGTTGTGGTGGCCCAAGGTCTCCCAACATGAGACTCATGACCTCAAAGAAAGAATTAGTCTTTTTCCATCTAAATATCAATTCTCAAGGAAGATACTAGTTGGCCATGGATGGTGCATGTGCCTGTCTCCTACCAATCATTACACAGGGGGTTTGGTTCTATGACCCTACTGAGGAGAATAAATGAATTCTAGGAGCAGTCCTGAGCTTTTTCTTTTTTTATGACAGAGAGAGGGAGGGAGAGAGAATTAGTGCGCCAGGGCCTCCGGCCATTACAATCCAACTCCACCTTCTGCACATGTGTCACCTTATGCATCTGGCTTATGTAGGATCTGGGGAGTCAAACATGGGTCCTTAGGCTTCACAGGCAAGCACTTTAACTACTAAGCCATCTCTCCAGCCCAGTCCTGAGGTTTTTGTTTGTTTGTTTGTTTGTTTTGTTTTGTTTTTCGAGGGAGGGTCTCACTCTAGCTCAGGCTGACCTGGAATTCACTATGTAGTCTCAGGGTGGCCTCAAACTCATGGTGATCCTCCTACCTCTGCCTCCCGAGTGCTGGAATTAAAGGAATGCACCACCACACCCTAATCTTCCTGAGCTTTTAGAGTCTCAAAGAAAGACCAGCTTTCCAGGTACATACGATCTTCCTTTTGGATTATCTGCTTTCCTGGAAAATACCACAAAAAATTTTTTTTAATTCTTTTATTTGAGAGCGACAGAGAGAGAGAGAGATTGAGAGAATGGGTACACCAGGGCCTCCAGCCATTGCAAACGAACTCCAGATGCATGTGCCACCTTGTGCATCTGGCTTACATGGGTACTGGGGAATCAAGCCTTGAACTAGGGTCCTTAGGCTTCACTGGCAAGAGCTTAACCACTAAGCCATCTCTCCAGCCCACAAAAAAATTTTGATTATGATGTAACTTGTAAGTCCTCCATACCCACTATGTCCCCATACCCCCACCTCACCCCGTCTCTGTTAGAGACAGAGAACAATGATGAGTGATAAAAACTGCTGCTAATTGTACAACCACCAGCTCAACCTGGAATCATTTTGCCTGGAGAGAACAGTCCAGGACCAGATAGAACCAGCCGTCTGAGTCTCTTTGGGTGCTTTACATTTTGTTATTGGCAACTTCCATAAATTAACAGTATACCATGATCATATTCACCTCCCGCCACCCTCTTTTCCCCCTCCCAAATCCTCCCTCAACTGAATCCCTTCATCTGTTTTCCATTTTTATATAAATATATAAAAAAGTGAGCACTTCACTTTTATGTGAGGGTTGTAGAGTTCCATAATTCATGCAGATGTAACCAGCAGCCAGCCAACTCCATTCACACTCTATTCAGAGTTTGATTGCAAAGCAGCCCCAGTGACTCTTCTGAAGGAAAACAATACCAGGTGATTTCAGCTGGGTGGAAGGCAAGGAGTGTCACAGAAGCACAGGGCATTGGGGTTAGATGAGTTAAGTCTATCTTGATCCTGGCATACACTGACTGTGTGACCTTGTCTATTGACATTTACCATCACAAAATTTCTATTTTTCATTAGTAAAATAAGGCAATGCTACTTATTTCACAAGGCTTTACAGTCACCTGAGTGAGATGCTAGATGAAAAGTTCAATAATGCAATAATGTAAGAAAAATTTCAGGGGCCTGCCAGAACCCTCAAAAATGTTCATTTCCTCCTCGCTTCAGGGTCATTCTCTCTCCCTCGCCCTCATCTGTCCCTTCTTGCCTCTCTCTGCCCTTACTGTACATAGAAGCCAATGTTTCATATATTTATATGATTGGAGAACTAGGCATAGCAGGAAAGGATTCCCGGAAGGAAGAGAAAGATGAAGAGAGCCTTTGTGTGTTGAATATGAATTTAAAAGTCCACAATACTTACCTGTGCTCAGGAAAAATAGAGGAAAGATGGTGCTGAAGAGGAAGACAAACAATTCGTACCATCTCAGGGTTTCAAAGTTTAAGAACCTTCAAAGGAATGCAAGCACTTTACACAAGTTTGCTTCAGTAGACTCTCTCAGTCCTGCTTGAAACACCCAAGTTGGGCTGAGGAGATTGCTCAGTGGTTAAGGAGCTTGCCTTCAAAGCCTAACAACTCAGATTCAGTTCCCCAGTACCCACATAGAGCCAGATACACAAGGTGGCACATGCATCTGAAGTTTGTTTGCAAGGGCTCAGGGCCCTGATGTGCCTATTATCTCTCTTTCTCTCTCCTTATAAATAAATAAATAAAAATATTTTTTAAAACATGTAATTCACTTACACTGGAAATATCTTCCAGGAAGGAGAAGAATAAAATTCAGTGTACATGCTTATGCCAAGATCTCCATTTTCCCCATTTGAGTTAGAAGAAGCCAAACCAGTAACATCAAACTTGGATGATAAAGAGCTTAATAAAAATTAAAATGCAAGCAGGGCATGGTACACACTCCTTTAATCCCAGCACTCGGGAGGCAGAGGTAGGAGGATCGCCATGAGTTCAAGGCCACCCTGAGACTACATAGTTAATTCCAGGTCAGCCTGGACTAGAGTGAGACCCTACCTCGAAACCACACCCCCACACACAAAATTTAAATGCAGCTACAAAAATCCCTCTCCAGGAGATGCTGACCAAAATAGGTTAGCAATAGAGTCTGGAATCTATATTTTCAACCTTTTTTGGGATTCTGGTACAGGTTAACCACAAAATTCATTTTGAGAAATACTGGCTTAGTGGTTAAGACCATGGGCTTTAAAATAGTCTTGTATTTAAATCTTAAATACACTACTATGTAGCTTTGTGAACTTGGGTAACTTTAACTTTTTGGATCCCTAGTTTCCTAATCTTTATAAGATTTATTATGTACTTTAAAGGTTGTCGTGAGAAATAAAATGTATAATAAAGCATGTAACTGACATATATGAACAATGATAAATTATAATATTAATATTAATTTACAAATGCAAAGGAATAATATATTAAGGTAGAAGTTTATTTAGTTTTCAAACAAAAATCTAGAAGTAATGTAGTCCCTACTGGTGGCAGCTTTGACCCCCTGGGTTCCTTCTCCCCTGCTTAGAAGAGGCCTTCGTCCTCATTATTCGAGATGGCAGCCAGAGCTCTAGGAACCATGTCTGCATTGCAGACAGCACAGTGGAGGGAAGGCATGAGAAACTCAGTTGCTCTCAAGAAGGAGATCCTTCTTTTTTATTTTATTTATTTGTTATTTAAGACACACACACAGAGAGAGAGAATGGCAAAAACAGAATGGGTATGTCAGGGCCTCCAGCCACTGCAAACAAACTCCAGATGCATGTGTCACCTTGTGCATCTGGCTCATGTGGGTCCTGAGGAATCAAACCTGGGTCCATAGGCTTTGCAGACAAGCACCTTAATGGCTAAGCCATCTCTCCAGCCCTAGGAGATCCTTCTTAAAGTTTGCTTAAACTCCATGAACCTGAATGGAGCTGAGAGGGAGGCTGAAAAATGTGACTAGCTAATATTCCAGGTAGTCATTCACCCAGAAAAGTGTGGGTTGTGTTACAATGGAAAATGAGGGAGCAGAAAACTGGAAGGAGCATGCTCCCTAGTGCATCATGCCCTAGCAATCTAGCACAGTAGGTCTTTCTGGAAATCTGCTGTCCTCTTTCTGACTGCTGACTTCTGGGGTAGGAACTAGTTCCTCACAGACGTGCATGATGCCTGTGCTACTCAGCTTCACTCGCCTCTTCAGTTCCTTCCCTGCCTCCACTCTGCAGACCAGTTTTACTCATTGCCTGTTTCCAAGTTTTGTCCAATTTTTTTTTTTTTGTTTTCGAGGTAGGGTCTCACTCTAGCCTAGGCTGACCTGGAACTCACTCTGTAGCCCAGACTGGCCTCAAACTCATGGACTCCTGGATGCTGAGATTAAAGGTGTAAGCCACCATGCCTGGCTAGTTTTATCCAGTTTTAATAGACAATAGAAAAGCTAATAAACAGGACTACTTTAATATTAAAAAAAATCTCAGCACTTAGAAATAATCTCTCAATGTTTTGAAGTATAGACATCTAACATTTTCCCTAGCATTTAAATAATATATATTGAAAAGCCTAATATATAATTTCTGTTACACTGAACAATGCATTTTATGATCAATGTTCCTGATTATAGATCAACATTATAGAGTTTAATGACTGCAGATCTTTCACTATATGAATATGTTATAATTTTTTCAACCAATTCCACATGTCTTGTTCACTTATCCACCTGTTTTCCTAGGGTGGCCCTTCTTCCAGATTCTCTAACCTCCAGGCCCTCCGAACAGTATCCCCAGCTCCACCATCCCATGGGAATGGCTATGCAGTCTTATCTCTACCCAAGCTGCTTGGGATTCCCTTTTGAAATGAGTATCACAGAGCCAGAAGACCCTTGAGAACTTGAATCTGTGTCCCACAATGACAGCAAGGCTGACAGTGAGAGCTACTTCATCCCACTGCTTAGAAGCACATATACACAATACAACTCCAAGTGACAGAAAGGCTCTTGATGAAGCCTGACTTGTTAGGACTTTCAGTCTGCCGAGCTAACTTCAGGCAAGACCATAGCAAGGTCATTTCTGTGTGGAGAAACCAGTTTTAATTGACAAAAAAAAAAATGCATTCAACTGAATTAATTATTTAGACAGACAACTGAATTGACAAATGATGATTCATGAGTTTTTGTCAAAAACAGTGATTGATTTCTGACTAATTTTTTTTTTGTCTCTGTTGAGCTTCCTAATGATACAACACTCATGAAGTCTGCAATTTCTAGTGAAGGCTGAAGACAAATTATATCACTCGTACCACTTTCCAGGTTCAGGTGGTTTTCATCACCATTTTCATCCTGTCAGCCCTAAGTAGGTAGAACTAGTGTCATTAGCTCTCCATTACACATGATGAGAGTAAGGGAAGATATTCATTGAACATATATTATATTCTAGGCAAAGTGTTAAATGCATTATGGATGTTATTTATTGCTCACAAAATCCCTAATGAGGTAGACGTTCTGTTAACACTCTATTTTATACCTGAGTGTAGTTTAAGTAATATCAAACAACCCTAATCACACAAGTAGAGAGAGGTAGAACCAGAATTCATAATCAGTACGGAGCCAGAAAGAATCACTGACTCATGCAAATTCACACACTTGTGAGTCAAGCCCAGAATCTCATTCCTGGTTGTAGCAGACAGCTTCAGGTTCGCTGAGATGAACTTCCAGACCAGGCACAGTTATGGAGGAAGGGATATTATTTATTGAAGCTCACAGATACAGGGGAAGTTCCATGACGGCAGGAGAAGCGGCCTGCCTTCACAGGACCAAGCAGAGAGAGAAAAACCAACCAGGTGCACAGCACACAGAGCAAAACTACAGCCCAAAAAGCCACAGCACACTCTAGGAACTCCTACTGGGCACACTTTGCATATCTTTACAATGGAATCTCAAACCCACCTCCACACTGGCCCCCAGTGACATTGCCTCTAGGAAGGTGATTGCAGATGCAAACTATAAAGTAGTAAAACATTGAATATATTGGGGGCCAAATATTCAAACTACCACACTGGTATAGGAATTAAGAACTCTAGACTCTGAGCTCAGAGTCCATAGCCACCATTTCTTAAGAGCATCACCTTACATCAGTCACCAAACTACTATCTTAGTCAAAGTCCCTGATAAATGGGAATGACAAATTTTTATCTCAAAAGGCTGCCTAGATTAAATGGATGTTCCACGCACAATTAACGCATAAGATATGCTTCACAGGTAGTCATATTGTACCCTCTGCCCCTCCAGCACCTAAGCTAAGTTCATATTTTACTTGTGTGTACCACTGCAGGTACCTCGAGCCAAGGCCCTGTGCAACTACAGAGGGAAGAACGCTGGTGACCTGAAGTTCAATAAAGGAGATGTCATCCTTCTGCGGAGACAGCTTGATGAGAATTGGTACCAGGGGGAGATCCATGGAGTCAGTGGGATCTTCCCAGCCAGCTCGGTGGAAGTCATCAAGCAGCTGCCCCAGCCGCTCCCACTCTGCAGGGCTCTCTACAACTTTGACCTACGAGACAAGAACAAGAATGACAACCAGGATTGTCTGACCTTCCTCAAGGTGAGATTCACAGAGACTATGGCATAACCCAGAGTTGGTTGTTTAATATATGTTCACTTTTTAAAAGTGTATACATCTTCTACATGAATGCACATATATAAGTAATGTGGGTGTAATTCAAAGTACAAAAAGTAAAATTTCTAGAGAAATATTCACACATTCATTTGTTCATTCTGCAGCCACTTTTGAGCATGTGAACAAGTCACATGTCCTGCCCTTCTTGAAAAATAATGGCAGGAACTGACACATGGACAGAAAATTACATGCACAGTTCAGTAACCTCTGTATGGAACTTTATCATATATCCGTAAAGGGATTCTTGTAATTAAGTTATTATCACCTAATTCTACTCACCTGAAACCTTCTATTTTGTTATAAAATGTATTCAAAATACATAATAATATGATAACTTTACACATAAATAATTTCTTATGAGGCATACTTTCCAAACACATTAATTAGCCTAAGTAAGATGTTTTTGCCTCTTTTTGCATGGGATGATTCTTTACTATTTGCAAGAAATGACTAACTCTAGACTACTTTAACTTTGTATATTCAGAACTTACTGTTCCAAAGATATTCAAATTCTCTCATAGAAATCAAATTTGGGAGCTGGAGAGATGGCTTAGTGGTTAAGCTTCTTGCCTGTAAAGCCTAATGACCCCAGTTCAAATCCCCAGTACCCATGTAAAGCCAGATACAAAGGTGGTACATGCATCTGGAGTTCGTTTGCAGTGGCTGGAGGTCCTGGTGTGCCCATTCTCTCCCTCTCTCTGTTGAGTGTGGTGGTGCAAGCTTTTAGGAAGATCATGTGAGCCAGCCTGAAACTACTTAGTGAATTCCAGCTCAGCCTGGGTGAGAGCAAGACTCTAAAAAAATCAGGGCTAGAGAGATGGTTTAGCAGTTAAGAGCTTGCCTGTGAAGCCTAAGAACCCCGGTTCAAGGCTCAAATCCCTAGTACCCACGTAAGCCAGATGCACCAGGAGGCACATGCATCTGGAGTTCACTTGCAGTGGCTGGAAGCCCTGGTGTGCCCATTCTCTCTCTCTCTGTCTCTCTCTCTCTCTAATAAATAAATAAAAATAAAAAAATAAATAATAAATCATTGGAGTTACTTTTATTCTTTGCTATAAAGTCCATACCTCAAGAGAGATCTTGTGTCATAAAATCCCTATGTTCTGCTATTACCAGAAATGCAATTTACTTCAGCTTCCCAAATGAAATCATCTCATGACAAACTTTACACTCAGATGACAGTTGAGAATGTGCTCCACACTCTTGTGCCACCTTTGAGCCTATCCATTGGCCATCTGGGCACCGGGAACAAAGTGATGAATCAGTGTCCCTACCTTCATGAGGCTGGGAATCTAAAGGAAGAAACAGGTACAGCAGTGAAGACTTATGAAAAGGAGCCAGAACTGAGGACTGAGTCCCTTCCAGAGGGCTGGAGAAGGCTGACGCCTCCCTAAAAAATCTAAGGTCATTCTAAACTCAGTGTGTCCAGATTCAACTCAAGAACTTCCTTCTGCCAGGTGTGATGGCACATGCCTGTGATTCCTGCATTTGGGAGGTTGAAGCAAGAGAACCTTAGTATCACTATGAGTCTGAAACCAGCCTAGGCTACATAGCAGACTATCTCACACACACACACACACACACACACACACAAAACTACTCTTGCCCCAGTGTTTTTCCATTCCAGTAACTGACATATTTATTCACACATTCATATATCCATTCATGTATATATGTATTAATGTATTCAAGGAATAGCATTGCTAAGGGGAGCCACTATATTACATACTGAGAACAACAGAGATGAACAAAACACAGGCTTTGAACATATGTCAAGTGTAGGTCTGACAGGGTGAACAGGCACTAAAGAGATAATAACCTACATGGATAAAGAAAGCTAAGAAATGGCATAATGCAATGTTGAATTTAGATCTGCATGAATTTAAAAGTCTCATAAGTTTGGAAGAAAAGGTCAAAGAACCCAGAAGGTCCTGAATGGATAATATATAAGATTATTTTTCAAGGTAGGGTCTCACTCCAGCCCAGACTGACTTGAAATTCACTATGCAGTCTCAGGCTGACCTCAAACTCACATTGATCTTCCTATCTAGGCCTCCCTAGTGCTGGGATTAAAGGCACGTGCCACTATACTCAGCTCTATAGATAAGATATATATATATATGTTTTGATGGATGGACTTATGTGGACACTGAAAATTGTTCCTGATAAGGTATTAAGTAAGAAATCACTGTGTCTTCAATGATTTGTTTGTGTGAAAAAGAAGAGTAGGTCCAAGGCTCAGGGTCCATTGCAGAAGAGGGGGCGGAAAGAATGTAAACCAAAGGAAGAGTAGGACTTGTTACAACGTGCTCCTCCAGACACAAAATGGCCTGGATATCCATGACCTCACAGTGCCTGACACTACCTACAAAAGACCATCATGGGCTGCAGAGATGGCTTAGCAGTTAAGGCACCTGCCTGCTAAGCCTAGGAACCCGATTCCAGTCTCTAGGTCCCACGTTTAGCCAGATGCAGTGACGCAAGGGCGCAATGCCACACTTGACCACAAGGGGGCACACACATCTGGATTTTGTTCACAGCCACTGAGAGACTGCTAGCACGCCCATCTCTATCTATCTCCCTCTCCTTCTCTGTCTGTCTCTCTCTGTGTCTCTCTCCAAAAATAAAATAAAATAATTTTTAAAATTGGGTAAAAAGACTACCATAATAGGAGGAAAAGATCATGACATCAAACTGAAAAGAGAGACTGATTGAGAGGGGGAGGGGATATGATGGAGAGTGAAGTTTCAAAGGGAAAGTGGGGGGAGGGAGGGAAGTACCATAGGATATTGTATACAATTAAAGAAGTTGTCAATAAAATAATAATTTTTTAAAAAAAAACAACAAAAAAAAGAAGAGTAGGGAAAATGAATGTATAATAACCAGAAGGCACATAGTGTTGACTTTTTTCAGGAGGTTGTGAAGAGCACAAAGGAGCTTTCTGGGCTCTAGATTTTATATCTTGAGGTGGATGGGGGTTTGTTGTAATGGCCAAGTGCAAAAGATCCCTCAGCTTTTCCTGTAAGATTCATGTACTATATTCTATGAATGCACATATGTTTTTGAAAAAATTGCATAAATGTTTATATGTGTATATCTTTTATCTTGCTCTAAAGGAATCTGGAAAGAAAAACTGTGGCTATATCTACATTGTAGTAGATAGAATTTTGCCCTTGTTTTGCTTATCTGTATTGTAAATGTCTCTGAAACTTATAATCTTTTGTAATTAAACAAATTGGGGGGCTGGAGATATTACTTAGTAGTTAAGAAGCTTGCCTATGAAGCCTAAGGACCCAGGTTTGATTACCCAGAACAACATAATCCAGATGCACATGGTGACATATGCATCTAGAATTCGTTTGCAGTGGCGAGTGGCCCTGGTGTGCCCATTCTCTCTCTCTCCCTCCCTCTCTCTCTCTCAAATAAATAAATATATAAATGTATTTTTTTAAAAATTGGGAAGTGGGACTAGAGAGATGATGGGTCACTAGATAAAGGCCTTGCCATTCAAGTGGGTATCAGAATTCAGTTCTTTAGCACCCAAGTAAATGCTAGATGCATGAGCATGGCAACCTGCCTATAACCTCAGCTCTTGGGAGTAAAGAAAGGTGGATCCCTGAGGCAAGCTGGCTAACTGGATCTAGTTTCAAATAAGAGGGCCTGTTTCTGGCCCAGCAGTTAAACACACTTGCTTGCAAAGACTGCAAGACTGCCCAGGTTCCATTCCTAAAACACCCATGTAAGTCTTCCCCAAAACATGGTGCAAGCCTCAGCAAGAAGCCATCATGTCCCCAAATACACATATACACTTTTATATAAGCAATATAAATTTTTTAAAAAGCAGACAAGGGCTGGAGAGATCGCTTAGCGGTTAAGGCGCCGTCCTGCCAAGCCTAAGAATGCCTGTTCCATCGCTAGGTCTCACATTTAGCCAGATGCAAGCGACACAAGATCGCAATGCAACACTTGCCCACAAGGGGGTGCACACACCTGGAGTTCATTCACAGTGACTGAGAGGCCACTGGCGCACCCATTTTCTCTCTCTCTCTGCCTCTTCCTCTCTGTCTCTGTCTCTCTCTCTCTCTGTGTCTCTGTCTCTCTCAAATAATAATAAAAAAAAATTTTAAAGCAGACAAAATGAAAAGACACTATTAGGATGCCCACAATGAACAAATTATTAAGATTGTGATTTGTTTTCTTGTGATTTTTGAGGCAAGGTCTTACTCTAGCTCAAGCTGCCCTGGAACACCCTCTGTAGCTCAGGCTGGCCTCGAACTCATCTCTGTGTTCCTTTATCTCCCTTTGGGGTGATTGGATTACATGTGAAAGTCACTAAACCCAGTATAGGGAATGCATATTTTTCTTTTCTTGTTTTTAATTTTTATTTAATTAATTTGTTTATTTGAGAGGAGAGAGAGAGAGAAAGAGGCAGATAGAGAGAAAGAGAGAATCGATGCACCAGGGCCTCTAGCCACTTCAAATGAACTCCAGATGCATGGCCCCCTTGTGTATCTGGCTTATGTGGGTCCTGTGGAATCGAACCGGGGTCCTTAGGCTTCACAGGCAAATGCCTTAACCGCTAAGTCATTTCCCCAGCCCTCTTTTTTTCTTTTTGAAGGAGGGTCTCTTCTACTCCAGTCTGACCTGGAACTCACTCTTCTAACTAAGGCTGCCATCAACCTCATAACAATTTGCCTACTTCTTCCACTGACCCTAACAGAGCTAGGATTAAAAGGGTGTGCCATCTGGTCTAGCATTACATAGCTTTGTTTTGTTTTCAC
Organism: Orientallactaga sibirica; assembly: GCA_036365145.1. Classification (NCBI taxonomy): domain Eukaryota; kingdom Metazoa; phylum Chordata; class Mammalia; order Rodentia; family Dipodidae; genus Orientallactaga; species Orientallactaga sibirica. The sequence continues at coordinate 53,343,536 of JAEOAD010000005.1, forward strand.
AAATATGTCACTCCAAAAATTAAAGCTGCAATTGGAAACAGATTAAATCAGGAAAATAATCTTTCTTTTAAAAAGAGACTTTGTGGGCTGGAGAAATGTCTTAGTGGTTAAGGCATTTGCCTGCAAAGCCAAAGGATCCCAGTTTGATTTTCCAGAACCCACATAAGTCAGGTGCAGAAGGTGGCACATGCATCTGGAGTTTGTTTGCAGTGGCTAAAGGCCCTGACACACCCATTCTCTCTCTCTCTCTCTCTCTCTCTCTCTCTCTCTCTCTCTCTCTCTCTCTTGCATGCATGTGTGCACTCCCTGCCTTGTTCTCTCTCTCAAATAAATAAATTAATAAAATATATATTTTTTAAAAAGACTTAGTTTCAAAGCTAAGGAACCAGGTTGGATTCCCCAGTACCCAGGTAAGCCAGATGCATATGGTGGTGGAGTTCTTTAGCAATGGCTAGAGGGCCTGGCATGCCCATTTTCTCCCCTCTCTCTCTCTCTCTCTCTCTCTCTCTCTCTCTCTCTCCAATAAATAAATAAAAAATAAAACAGTTTTTAAAAAGACTTTGTTTCAATAAAGTGAAGAGTTAATAAGTACAACATCAGAATGTCAATCTCTGGCTTCCTGCACACAAGAACTCCCATATGCATATACACATGCAAGCATAACATACACACACACACACACACACACACAAGAAAAATTTGAATAAAAGCAGCTTTATTTTGACTTACTAAAACTTAAAAAGAATGAAGTTCATTCTTCATTTCCAAGCTAAGAGTGTGCCTCGCTATCTCCCTGTGGCTTCCATCTTGATTTCTCCATCAGATTAACTTAAATGAAAAGCTTGGAGTCTGATGGTCATTGAAAATTATGAACATTCCAAGTTTTCCTATTGGATTCCATGGATCCTCCAAATTTCTTCTACTCCTCTTAGAGTCTTGGTGACCCAAACACTGCTCTTTATACCACAGTAGTATATTCTAGACACACCATGTCAGAGAACCACTTCCCTGTGTCTTTCTCCAGCCTGGCCTCCATGGGTAGTTTCTGCCACCTGAAAGCTGACCTGAGTAGAACTGACTAAGACCTTCTCTTTCAGGATGACATCATCACTGTAATCAGCCGAGTGGACGAGAACTGGGCAGAAGGAAAGTTAGGAGACAAAGTGGGCATCTTCCCCATCTTGTTTGTAGAGGTATGTGAGTGTCACGTCCACGTATCATTCAAGTTGGCCCAGAAATGTCCAGATACCCCAGTGATGCCTGAGAGCAATTTCTAGTTGACGTGAGGCTTAGTTCTGAGCTAACTGAAGCCACTAAGAAAAAGATTCCACACAGTAACACCCAGCTCTGGCATGAGCATGGAGCCTTTTCTGTTGTGCTGCTGGATGCAAATACACTCGTATTTAAAAATACCTTAAGGGGCTGGGGAGATGGCTTAGCAATTACAGGCCCTTGCTTGCAAAGCCTGAAGGCCCTGGTTAAAATCCCCAGTACCCACATAAAACCAGATGCACGAATGCATGCATCTGGTATTCATTTGCACTGGAAGGAAGCCCTGGCGTGCCCATTCATATTCCCTCTCTCTCTCTCTCTCTCTCATTCTCTCTCAAATACATAAATAAAATATTTTCTTTAAAAAAAACATTAAAATGGGGCTGGAGAGATGGCTTAGCGATTAAGGTGCTTGCCACTGAAGCCTAAGGACCCAGGTTTGATTCCTCAGGACACACGTAAGCCAGATGCACATGATGAGACATGCATATGGATTTTGTTTGCAGTGGGTAGAGGCCCTGGAGCACCCATTCTCTCTCTCTCTCTCTCTCCTAATAAATAAATAAATAACTTTTTGGTTTTGGTTTTTTGAGATAGGGTCTCACACTAGCCCAGGCTGACCTGGAATTCACTATGTAGTCTCAGGGTGGCCTCAAACTCATAGCAATCCTTCTACCTCTGCCTCCCGAGTGCTGGGATTAACAGTTCCACATCTGAGAATTTATTATAAGAAAGTATATCTGAAAATTTGTTATAAGAAAGTATTTAAATCATCATGTAAGTGTGTAAAACTGTTCACGATAGCACTGTATACATAATGGTGAAAACAGACATAATCAAAATATCCAACAATAAATAAGGATTTAACTTTTTAATTATGGTGATAGAAAAATACATACCCATGAAAGTGTTAGAGAATAATATTTACTACCACAGAGTACTTGGCATTATGAGATAGAGTATAACTTATTATTGAGTTAAAAAAAAACAAATTTAATGAGTATAGATTTTCAGATTCTCAAGATGGAAAAGTTCTGGTGATCTGTTTCATCACAGTGAATTTATCTCATGCTACTGAACAGTACACTAAAAGTAAACAAAATGATAAATTTCATATGTGTTTTCCATCTCAAAAAAAAAAGGTTGAAACCAACTTTATAACTGTACGTCTGTGCCTAAAAGTGGGCAAGGGACTGGCATGATATGTACCAAAATGTTAAATTCCAGGCGACTTTCACTTTTTTCTGTCAATTAGTATTTTCTGAAATGAGTGTATAGGTATTACTTCTGTGGGGTTTTTAAAAACACACTGGGCTATCTACCTATTTCTGGTATAATTAACTAACCTCTAGTCTCTAACTTTACTTGCCACGAGCCTCACCCTAGCTTGGAGCAAGCCACTGCAAATTTAAAGGAGAGTTTTCATTGTTTAACTGCATTTACTGGGTGCTTACTATGCAGAAAGCATTAAAAACAAGTTTCAGGAGAGCTATGAAAGAAGTCAAAGGCGTGAGCCCCACCCTCCAAAAGGGTGATGAAAACAGAACAGAGGCATAATTAGGGACAGGCAGCCAATTCCTCCATTCATAAAGCCAAAGCAAGTGCTACAGTGAATGATGTAGTCAAAGCATTGCCCAGCTTTCGAAGTTCTGGGTTTCCCCTTTATTCAAGCAGCACTGAAGGAATGAGGAGTGAAAGGAAGGGTCAAAGGAGAGTGCAAAGAGGCTGTTCTTGCTACTGTCTTTGCTAAAGAAATCACAGCCCTCATGCTTTTGCTCATCCTAGGTTCATTCCAGGTCCACCCACCCAGTACTAGTACTTTCTACCTGTTCAGATTGCATTTATTTTATAAGGCTTTGCTAGAGAAAATGTCCATAAGATTTCAGCAACCACTTGCACACTCACTTCTTTCCTCTCTGAATATCTAACAGGTGTGTTGGTTGTACAACACACCTGTTAGATATTTCTGATACAGAACAGACTTGCCATAAAAAATTAGCTTGTCAGGAGGCTGAGGTAGGAGGATCACCATGAGTTCAAGGCCACCCTGAGACTAGAGTGAGACCCTACCTCAAAAAAAAAAAAAATTAGGGCTGGAGAGATGGCTTAGCGGTTAAGGCGCCTGCCTGCTAAGCCTAAGAACCTGGTTCCAATCTCCAGGTCCCACGTTTAGCCAGATGTAAAGTGAGGCAAGGGAGCAATGCTGCACTTGCCCACAAGGGGGCGCACGCATCTGGATTTCGTTCACAGCAGCTGAGAGACTGCTGGAGCACCCATCTTTATCTGTTTCCCTCTCCCTCTCTCTCTGTCTGTCTCTCTCTGTCTCTCTCTCCAAAAATAAATAAAGTAAAAAAATTTTTTTTAATTAGCTTGTGTGAGCTGCAGAGATTGCTCAGTGGTTAAAGTGTTCAGTTCCCCAGTACCCACGTAAAGCCAGATGCACAAAGTGGTGCATATGTCTGGAGTTTCTTTGCAGGGGTGTGCTTATTCTTTCTCTCACTCTCATATTTTAATTAAATTTAAAAAAACTTTTCTAGTTATCTGGCTTCTGTAAGGCCCTGGGTTCCATCACCAACATCACAAAACTTTTTAAAATATATAAAAGTAGATGAGTGAAAAGCTATTTGAAGGTGGTTAGAAAAAAATTTAGAGCTGAGCTTGGTGGTGCACACCTTTAATCCCAGCACTTGGGAGGCAGAGGTAGGAGGGTCACCATGAGCTCAAGGCCGCCCTGAGAATACATAGTGAATTCCAGGTCAGCCCAGGCTAGAGTGAAACCCTACCTTAAAAAAAAAAAACCAAAGGAAGAAAGAAAGAAAGAAAGAAAGAAAGAAAGAAAGAAAGAAAGAAAGAAAGAAAGAAGGGAGGGAGGGAGGGAGGGAGGGAGGGAGGGAGGGAAAGAGAGAGAGAAAGAGAGAAAGAAGAAAGAAAAGATAAAAGAAAGAAAATTAGAAAATAAACCATTCGATTCGGTATAACCCAGTCCTCAATATACGTTTAATTATTTGAATATTTTTTCATGGAGCACCTGCTATATCATATCTTGTGCTAAGTTCTGAGGATACATTATAAATATGGCGTCCTAACCTCTGAGCTTGTGGATCAGACATTCAAGTAGTTATGTGTGATGAAGGATGCAAAGAGTGAAGGAGAGGGAGCTGTTAGGGGTTGCCTTGGTAGAAGGTCAGTAAATGCCACATGAGCAAATACCTCCCCAATGAGAGGAGTTAAATGGGGACGTGTGAAGGGAGAGCATTTTCGGGCATGGAGCAGCAAGTGCAAGAAGGATGAGGAAAGGTAGTGCATGCACATTACCCAGAGCACCAGCACCGGAGCTCAGAGAGACGCAGAGCCAGGGAAGTAAACGAGAGACAGACCACTGAGGACTTTGTCAGCCGTCTTGAACAATCAGGAGGGGCTAGATTATTCTGTCATAATAAACAGGCCCAAAGTCACAGTGGCGTAACAAAGAAAATATTATTTCGTACTATGTGCTCAGTGCAGGTGGTGAGAAGTTCTGCTCACATGGTCATTTAAGAATCCACAGAAGGGCTGGAGAGATGGCTCAGTGGTTAAGGCCCTTACTTGTCTGTGAAGCCTAAGGACCAGGTTTGATTCTCCAGGTCCCATGTAAGCCAGATGCACAAGGTGACACATCTATCTGGAGTTTGTTTGCAGTGGCTAAAGGCCCTGGTGTGCCCATTCTCTCTCTCTCTTCCTCTTTCTCTCCCTCTCTGTCTCTAATAAATAAATTTTTTAAAAAATTAAAATTTTCTTTAAAAATCCACACTAATAAGGCCAGGCCATCTTGTAACTACACTAGCTAGAACATGTGACCTTACTAATTTTCACAGGAGAGGAAGAGTGAATTGTGTATCAGCACTTAGGTGCTTCGGAAGTAATATTTACTGTTACTACTCACAGTTCATTGGCCTGAACCAGTCATATAGCCCCACCTGACTTCATGTAGGGGTAGGGATGGAACACCAAGGGACCACATGGAATATTTGGTGAATACATCTTCTAAAAGGCTTGATGAAAAAGAAATGACAGGAGAAAGGGGATGCTGAGGAGCTGGCTCAGCCGTTGTGCTTCCTTGCAAAGCCTGAGTTCACTTCTCCAGCCCTTACGTAAAGCCTGATGACTCTAGTGTTTAATTACATTGTCAAAAGACCCTTGTATACACAGACATATACACACACATACTCATGCACAAACAAATAAATCAGTATTTTTAAGAAGAGATGGTGGAAAGACTGTAAGAGCAATGACGATGAGGAGTGCTTTTGAACAGTCTTCCACACATAAAGTGGCCATGGCATTTATGACCCTGCAGCAGCTGCTGTTGTCTGGACAAGACATGCATAATATTAGGCCCATCAACATATTGTCATGGGTGACAGAGGAGGGCAAAAAAAGTAATATCAAAATAGAAGAGGGGGGCTGGAGAGATGGGTTAGCAGTTAAGGTGGTTGCCTGTAAAGCCAAAGGACTAGGTTCAATTCTCCAGGACCCATGTAAGCCAGATGCACAAGGTGGTACATGCGTCTGGATTTCGTTTGTATTGGCTGGAGGCCCTGGCATACCCATTCTCTCTCCCCACTCTCTCTCTCTCTTCCTCTCTCTCTCTCTCTCTCTCCATATATATATATATAATCAATAAATAAAAATAATTCTAAAAATTTGAAAATAGAAGAGGGACTAATTGGAAAGAAGGGATTCAATGGAAGGGGATATGGGAGAGGAGGCAAGAGAAATTAATGGGAGGGGATTATGATCAAAATATATTATATACATGTATAAAAACTGCCAACATAAGTTTTTTTTTAATTTGGGTTTTATTCAAAGGTCAGTGGAAGCCATTGAAAGGTTCTTGGTTGAAGGGGAAACAGGAGCTGATGCTTCATGTGTGCAGTTTCAAATTTGTATGATGGGAATTGTTGGAAATCTCATCAAATTGTGAACATACTTGATTCTGAATTATATACTGAGAAATGGTTAAGAGTGTTACAGTTTGCTTGTGTGGTTTTCTTTAATAATAGTCACAATATTAACGACAACAAGAAAATGTTGAAGGACCCTTGCCAAGCATTTTCATGAGGGGTAGTATTTTATTTGAATTTTATAATAAAAAACGGTTCTTTATTGAGACAGTGACCTGATGAGTGGGGATCATTTGATTGTTCGTTGTTGCTATTGTTGTTGGCTGGGGGGTTGGCTGGTGTTGTTTGGTTTCGTTTGGCTTTAGACAGTGTCTCATTATGCTGGCTTTAAACCATGTTGCACACAGGCTGGCCTCAAATTCATGATCTTCCTCAACCTCCCAAGAGCTCTGATTATAGATGTGTGCACCCAGACCAAGCTGAGACTTGGGTTTCTATTTTTTTTTGACAACTTTTATAAATATAGATGTTATACCATTATCCCCTCTCGCCACCATCCTTTTCCCCTCCAAACACCCTCTCCACTGAATTCTTTCTTTTTTTCCCCACTACTCTTAACACGATCATTTTTCTCTCCTATTATGCCAGTCTTGGGTATGTAGCATCAGCCACTGTGAGACCATGAATATCAAGGCCATTTTGTGTGTGGAAGACAGGATTATAAACTCTCCTCCCCTCCTTTGGCTCACACATTCTTTCTACCACCTCTTCTGCAATGGGCCCTGAGCCTTGGAGGGTGTGCTGGAGATGTCTCACTTAGGCTACTCTGGCTGCAGCAGGGAGAATAATTTGAAAGGGAAGGAGGAAAACAAACAGAAGGGTGAGGAGGCTGCTGCGTGGCTCAGCTGGATGACTGAGGCTTAGATTAGTAGACAGGAAACAAGCGGACCAACCCAAAGTCCTCACAGGAGGTAGAATCCTTGGGATTTGAGAACGGGGGAAGGGGAGGATGGGAAAGAGGAAGTGGGCAAGGGCAACTCCAGTTTCCATGTGTGTGCCTAGGTGAGTGGTAGAATTAATCACTTACTGGGTCAAACCACGTTTGCTGCACAGAAACAATAGAGATGACTGGGAGACAATGGCTAACTCTCCCCGGACCAGGATCAGCTGCAATTGATACCTAATCGGACACAGAGGAGATGTGGAAATTCTTGCATGAACTCCTATACGGCTTTAAGATACTTCTTCATAGCTTGGGGTAGGGGACACTAATTTTGTTACCCATTTCTTAAACCCATTTTTTTTCAAAACCTCTGCATTTAATGATTATTCACTTGGATACTCTCACTACCAATTTACCTCTAAAATTAGTGATTACAAGAACCTTCAAAATCATCATCAAACTAGCCATTGCTTCATTTGTTCTCCTAATTGCTAGGAGGGGGGAAGATAATCAAGGGGTTGCTCTAATCCAGGAACCTGCTTTTCAAAAATTACTTCACATCTAAATTGAGCTTTTTAAAGCAGTATTTAAATTTTGACTCCAGTAGTTCATTAAGACCAGCACTTGCTGAGAACTCTTTAAATAAGCTTTTTATTACCAGTGCCATGCAAAGCAGTTGGAAAGAAAGAAGACTTTCTTATAAGGTTGATAGGGATTTTTTTTCCTTGGCATAAACAAGATTTCTCCTGTTAATGTTTCATTTGATTTATTGAGTTGCACTTTCATAAAAGGTGGCAAAACACATCCTGAAATTCTGCCTGTTCTTGTCAGGACTTCTCACCAGGGCCTGTCTTGGTTATTGAACCTTGCTCAGCCCAGTGAACCTCAAGGATATTGTTTCAAATGAGTGATTGCAAATCTCAAAGCCCTGCAGTCCTTCCCCAGGCGAGCTATTAATCACACCGGAGGAAGACAGGAAGAGGAGGGACAGGAAAAATCTCGGGAGCGCCTTGTTAGTATTGATGATAGAAAAACAGATGCTGGCGCTCACTGGAGGGAGAGCCGTTAAGTCAAATCAGAAGAAGGCAATTCATTTCATGATGGCTCTCAAGAACACCACTCATTCCATTTAAGAAGGAAGACTTAGCCAGGCGCGGTGGCACATGCCTTTAATCCCAGCACTTGGGAGGCAGAGGTAGGAGGATGGCTGTGAGTTCAAGACCAGCCTGAGACTACATAGTGAATTCCAAGTCAGCCTAGGCTAAAGTGGGACTCTGAAGAGGAAGACTTGTCCTCTTTCTGTGCACACCATGGAGGGACAGGTGCTCTGGGGAATGTGCAGCCTTGTCCCTCATCCAGGCTGCCATCAAGGCTGCCTGAACAAGTTCAATAACTAACTGACCTCCCTCCTTCTGTTCTGGCACCGTTGATTAGCAACTGTAATGAGATTTTCATTTATTTCTTTATTTATTTGTTCATAGAGGCAGATTTGCTTTTCGATTTTTTTAGCATCCCGTTCCCTGTTATGATAAATACATATAATTATGTAAACACACTACAATCAGAATTCAGAATAATTCCCTGTTGTCTATCCCTTCCCTGACTTCAGCACCTGGTCACCACTGATCCACTTCCTGCTCCCATGCTTTTCTTTGTACAGAATGTCATAGAAATGGAATGGCCCAGAATGTAGCTCTTTGTGCCTGGTGTCTTTCACTTTGCACAGTGCATTCATTTCTGCTGCTTCACGTGTCAGTAGCTCATTCTTTTTCCTGCTGAGTAGCACCCCAATGCATGATGTTCCAGAGATAGGCAAGGGGCTTTTTTCCCACTATTAGCAACTAAATAAAGCAACTCAGGAGGCTGAGGCAAAGGAGGACTTCAAGCCAACCTGGGTAACAGAATAAGACACTACTACAAACACTTATTATAGCAGTTTTGAGTGAGTGTACGTTTTTCTTTCTCCTGAGTGACTGCCTAGGAGTGGGTTTGCTGGGTCAGATGCTAAATATGTGTTTAACTGTAAGAAACTGCCAACCTGTAACATGAGCTTTTAAAAACATAAAGCAGACCGTGTCATTCCTCTACCCAAATCCCGCCAAGGGCTTCCTGTTACACTGAAAATAAAATCGCAGCCTCCCAGGCCTGTGAGATCTGGCGCCTGTCAGGCTTTGTGTCTTCCTCCGCCTTCGCCTCACTGGCTTCTTTTTGTCCTTCTCTGTTGGGCTCTTCTGTCTTTCCCTCCCACAAGCTGCCTGGCACGGTTGTACCCTCACTTCCCCACGGCCAGCTCATTCTTGACACTGCTTGTCTCAACTTAAATGCCATTTTCTTGGAGGTTCTTCCTTGACTGCCCTCTGAAAATCCACTTATCTCAGTCACTGGAGTTCTTACTACCATCGGGTATTTTCTTGTTTAGTGGTTAACATGTCACCTATGTCATTCCTGGGCCTCAGCTTTATCTTGGAGACAGATTTTGTTAAAAAGCAAACATATCACCCATTCTCGTACTTAATAAATTTTTCACAATATGTCAAGCTTTGTTTAGGGATTTTTGTGACTACCTTTTTAATTTTACAAAATTTTTAATTAGCATACCAGGATTAGGTTTCCCTGTGACTCTTTCTTAAAATTTTATTTATTTATTTATTTATTTATTTATTTATTTATTTATTTTGGGTTTTTCAAGGTGGGGTCTCGCTCTAGCCCAGGCTGACCTGGAATTCACTATGTAGTCTCAGGCTGACCTCAAACTCTCAGTAATCTTCCTACCTCGGCCTCCCAAGTGCTGGGATTAAAGGTGTGTGCCACCACACCCGGCAAACTATGACATTTTCAAACAAAATTTGTTGTTGTTAATTCTCCTCCTTTTCTTTCTCTCCCAAACTTCAGACCTCCCCCTGTATTCTTTCACACTCCCATAGCCTCCTTTCTGCTTTCAGACCACTTGCGTCCTATTGCCTTCACCCCTTCCTCAGCACCTCATTTGTCCCTTGTGTAGTTTTTGAGCCAAAAACTACATCTTTTATTAAATGTTCTATTTCAGCTATTTTACTCCTCTGCGCATTGTCATTTTAAAAGTTCTTAAGTGGGAAAATTCCTTTTTACCTGTATAGTTGAATTTCTCAACTAGAGTGAGACCTATAGCTTTAGAGAACATCTGGTGACGATCACAATGATAGAATTTTAACTAATCATCCTGAATCATAACAGTTTACTCATAGGAAGCCTGTTTTGTCAACGTATTTCACATTTCCAAAGGAAATGAACCCACAGAGGCCCTTGGTGGTAATCACGAACGTCAAGGAGAAGACAAACCGTAATGGAGGGTTGTGCCGAGGCGGGCTGGAATGGATCAAAAGCACCATTTGTTATATTTCCAAGAACTTTGTTAGCTGGCCTTTTAACCACTGGTCGATTGATAACTCAGGGTTTTTCCGATCCTTTTGGGATTGTTTTGTTTAGGGATTTTTGCTGACTGATTTACCAGGAGACAGATACATAAAGAGATGAAGGGATCTGACAGTGTTAGCCTAAGGATGCAGTCAGGGTCCTGAATGCTTGTTTATTCTGTCTCAAACACTCACCAACTGCATGAACTTGAAATTGATAAAAGGTACAAGATGTTGCCATGCTGACCAGGGGCTGGCCATCTGAACCAGTGAAAGACGAGGTGGGGAGGAAAGGATGACTTAACTGCTGTTGCAGTTACTTTCATGTTGCAGTTACTTTCATGTTGCAGTTACTTTCATGTTGCAGTTACTTTCATGTTGCAGTTACTTTCATGTTGCAGTTACTTTCATGTTGCAGTTACTTTCATGTTGCTGGGACAAAAAACAAAACTAAAAGTAGCTGATGGGAGGAAAGGGTTGATTTCAGCTGACAGCTTTGAGGGGGAGTTTTATCATGGCAAGGAAAGCATGGCAAGCAGAGGCCATAGAGCACATCTTGCCACAGCAGCTGGCAGGAAGCAGCAAGTGAGCTGAGCTTTTATTGGCAAGGAGATTAAAGTCTAACACCCCTAATCCTGCCCCCAGAAACACACCTTCTCCAGCAAGGCTCCACCTCCCAAATTGCCACCAGCTGGGATCCAAGTATTCAAAGCGCATGAGTCTGTGAACAACTGATTCAGACCACCACAACAGTTCATACTACATCAGAGATTAACGTGTCGTATGACCACTTATCTTTGCAGCCAAACCTCACCGCAAGACACCTCCTAGAGAAGAACAAAGGGCATCTGCCATCACGCACAAAACACCTATCCTTGATGTCTTCATCCTCCAGAGGCAAAGCAAGCACTCCCACCCTCCGCAGGGGGCCAGGGGCCAGGAGGAAGGGGCCTGGGCAGTTCTCCATTACAACAGCTTTGAACACGCTCAACCGGATGGTCCACTCTCCTACAGGGCATCAGATGGTGGAGATCAGCACTCCAGTGCTCATCAGCTCCAGCAACCCTTCCGTGTTCACTCAGCACATGGAGAAGGCAGACATTCCTGCCAGTTCTGCAGGACAGGTAGGGAATAAATACCCTGGAATATGGCATGGTGGTGGTAGACAAGGGACCCACACCATATCACAAGCAATACTTGATGCTGAGTTCCTGCCACACACCCATAATGCATGAACACTAACAAATGCCATGTGTACTGCATGTCAGAGCTGGGTATATATGATCTCATTTCATCCTTGAACAGCCATAGTTAAGTATTTTTTTATTCCTGTTTTATAATCAAGGAATCTGAAGCTTCAAAGGGATAATTAAACAGCTTGCCCAAATTCTTAGATATTTTTCTGCCTTGTGACAAGTGTCATGGCATGATTTTTATCCACTTAAATAGTTCCTCTAAGATAATGAGCTTCCAGAGAGAGCTTTGGTGTCCCTTGAGACTCACCACCCATTCTCTAGCAATGTACTAAGCATCATGTACACAGGAAGCAAAAGAAACTGTTATTGTGTTCTCAGCACTGACAATGCAATTCGTGAGCCCAAAGCCAAATGAAAGTGCAAGCCCCTTACTTAAATATGATTAAGGTTTCAGAATGAAGGGATCTGGAAAGACAGCTCAGTGGGTAAAGTACTTGCCTTGTAAGCCTTAGGGTCTGAGTTCCATCCCCAGTACCCACATAGAATGCAGAGCACAGTGGTGCATGCCTATGATCCTAGTGCTGGGGAGGCAGAGATGTGAGAACACCTGGAGCTCAGTGGCTAACCATGCTAGCCTAATTGGTGAGCTCTAGTTTCTGTGAGAGATCCCATCTCAAAAAGAGGTGGATGAGGGCCGGAGAGATGACTTAGTGATTAAGGCGCTTGCCTGCAAAGCCAAGATGGCACACCCATTCTCTCTCTCTCAATCTCTCTCTCTCAAATAAATAAATGTAAAAACGTATTTAAAAGAGGCATATTCCTAAGAATAATACCCAGTGTTGTCATCTGACCTCCACATGCATGCAAGTTCATGTGCACCTGCACACACACACTTGCATTCACACACATATGAACATGCATACACACATGCATTAAAACACACATACACACATGTGCAAAAAAAATAAAGAAGAATTTCAAGATGGCAACAATAGAGCATTAAATTGAATGATGGTACTCAGTGGCTACACAAGTCACACCCTTGGATGCTTTCAAACCTAATGAGATAATGTTCACACTAAGCGTCTGCTCTTACTACTGTTTTCACTGTTAACTCTGGTCACTGAGTTGCCAGCTGAAATGAGATAACCCAAGGTATGTTGTGGCAATCCAGAAACTGAAGTACTCCTGACAGCATGTGGCTATTTAGGTTGAAGGGCACTTTAAAAGATGAAAGAGTGGAGGCACGAGGCAAAGTAATTAAGAAGGGCTGCGTGGCTGGTGCTCAGCTAACGCACTCTTTGGAACCATGCAGGTGGCAACGTGAAAGGACAAACTCTAACTTGCCCTGATGTATTTTTTAAGAAGCTGTAAATCTTGTTTTAAAACATGAATTTCTACCTTTAGGATTAAATAGCTTAATTGGACTCTAATCCCTTTATAACAAGGCAAGGAAGAAGGAAAAAGTCAAGGGCTCCTCAAAGACTGTGCACTGGTCTGAAAAGACAACACTCACCGCCTACAGCATCTGTAGCTTACACCACTGTCTGGGTTGCTGAGAGGTTGGCTGCTTGTGTGAATCTGCCCATCACCTGCGCTACACACAACACACACACACACACACACGTGCACACTCATACACACATACACGCTCCTCATTTTCCATATATACTCTCCTCACATTAAAAAAAAGTCTTATAGGGCTAGAGAAATGGTTTAGTGGTTAAGGCACTTGCCGGTGAAGCCTAAGGACCCAGGTTCAATTCCCCAGAACCCACATAAGCCAGATGCACAAGGTGGCCCATGCGTCTGGAGTTCATTTGCAGTGACTAGATAGAGATCGTGGCATGCCCATTCTCTCATCTCTCTCTCTCTCTCTCTCTCTACCTTTTAATCTGTCTCTGTCTCAAATGAATAAATATATTTTTAAAATGTCTTATACATGCATTCTAAACATTTTTTACAAGTATATACATATTTTGTTCCCAAAGTTGTTCCTCTGTCATAAACACACACACACATGTGCACACTTATACACACACATACACTAAAATAGAAACCTGGTGACTCACATAAAGTCAAAGACTCCCAGGAGTGTGAAGGCATTCTTTCTATAGAGGTGTAGATATATATAGTGCAGCCTACACTCACTAGAAATACACTCAGCTTTGAGTTGGATCCCCAAAAGATAATGGTTAAGAAACATTCACCCTGTTCTTTTAATCTTCTTTCTGGTCATTTACCTGATCTACAAAGAGGACAAACCAGAGTAGGAGAATCCCCGTCTGATTGAAAACAAATCTTATTCCTCTCAGGTTTGTACAAAGATTGAGAATCCCAAACCCTGGCATTCCAGGGGAGGGGAACCACTGCGCAGTACCACAAGCTCTTCTCAGTGCACAGGGTGTGGTGAGGATGTCCACATGCTTGTCCAGGTGTCGCTAAAACATACTCAAGAATCCCCCATATCTTTTTTTAAAAGGGCAGAAAGTTGGGGCTGGAGAAATGGCTTAGTGGTTAAGGTGTTTGCCTGTGAAGCCAAAGGATCCCAGTTTGATTCTCCAGGACCCACGTAAGCCAGATGCACAAGGGGCACAAGCATCTGGAGTTCATTTGCAGTGGCTAGAGGCCCTGGTGTGCCCATTCTCTCTGTCTGCCTCTCTTCTATCTCTCTCTCTCTCTGCTTGCAAATAAATTAATTATTTTTTTTAAAAAGGCAGAAAGTTAAACGAATGGCATACCCTCCTGCTTCCTTTTCCGTCTAGCATTCCTGAGAGCTATGTTTGGGTCTTGCTCACTAAGTTCCTCCCACATTCCCTACCCATACCCCTCACAATGCCTAGACCCAAATAGGTACTCAGTAAATTAAGGAATCAAATTTTTGTAACTGCCTTGCATCATTTTCATTTGAAGGCTTTCATTCACTGTCACTTTGACCCTTTAAGAACTGTATCCAGCCGGGTGTGGTGGCACACACCTTTAATCCCAGCACTCAGGAGGCAGAGGTAGGGGGATCACCATGAGTTCGAGGCCACCCTGAGAATACAGAGTGAATTCCAGGTCAGCCTGGGCTAGAGTAACACCCTATCATGAAAAACCAAAAAAAAAAAAAAAAAAAAGGAACTGTATCCAAATACAGTGTATGATGCTAAAAGCATCAAGAATAAGATACTGTTATCAAGGAATTTATAATCTAGCAGAGTGACAAACACTTCATGGGTAACTACACTGGAGCAACACAACCTAAACTGGGATCATGGTGACACCCATTCTGACTTAGGCAATATGCAGACTTGGAAATTAATAATTCAAAGCTGTACACTGAGAGATTTACTTCCTTTTCAATGTTCCACACAGATTTTTAAATTTTTTTTAAATTTTTTTTATTTTTGGAGAGAGAGACAGAGAGAGAGGGGGGGAGGGAGACAGAGAATGGGCGCGCCAGCAGTCTCTCAGCTGCTGTGAACGAAATCCAGATGTGTGAGCCCCCTTGTGGGCAAGTGCTGCATTGCACCCTTACATCACTTTGCATCTGGCTAAACCGGGGACCTGGAGATTGGAACTAGGTTCTTGGGCTTAGGAGGCAGGTGCCTTAACCGCTAAGCCATCTCTCCAGCCAGATTTTTTTTTTAAGGAGAAATAGGATGTGGTATGTATGCATTCAGGGCTTAGAGCATGCATATGACTACAATAGGTAAGTGAACCAGAAGTAGATTCCAAAAGGAAAAGTGTTTTTTTATTCAAAAAAAAAATTGTTAATTGCCCAGAATAATTCAGGCTTGTGCTAGGTAGAAGGGCAAAATCAGTGGCAGTGAGATGCATGGACACAGATAATGGCTATTTAGCTGGTAAAATGGGCTTGCTGACTGGCTGCATGGAAGAAATGTGGAAAAGAGATCTTTCTTATTGTACAGTGGCCTACTGTGCAAGCTAGAACTTGCACTTTCTAAGAGCTGTGGTAGAGGAGGGGAAGATTCCAACTGAACAGACAGCTTCTCAACCCCTCTGTCCCATGCTATCATTATTTTCCCAACGTGCCTTTTATGGGAACTCATAGGCATCTGAAATGTGTCTTGTAACTTTTCAAGAATGTGGCCCCTGGATGGAGACATATCCTTAAATTATTCTCATAAATTATCAACCAACTCCTTAACATTGGTTTACTGGCAGGCATCTGAAAGCAGGGAAGGATTCAAAGCCCCCCACCTGCCTCTGTTCTGCCATAGCCCCCCGAGCCACCAAGCAATCAGAGCAATACAGGAGAAGCCATGCTGGCCTTGGAGCCAGGCCCTTTCCCATCCCTGCGGAGGGCCTGAGGTGAAGCAATGCTCACTCTGAGCATCAGTTTCCCATAAAAAAAAAAATGGGCACACCCTCTACCTCCTAAGATGGTTGGGAAAAAAAATCAAAGGATGGAAAGTGAACACAAAATACTTAGCCAACACTTTATTATTGTAACTTTGTAAATTTCTGGTAGTCAAACTTTCTTGGGAATTAATTGCTAGATTGCTCACAATCTCTTTTCTATGTATTTGTTGAATTTTTTATAATGAAAAATTTCAAATCTATATAAAAGCTGAAAGGATGGTATAATAAACCTTTCTGTGCTCATTACCTACCTCTCAGCAGTGACTTACTCTTGGGCCAGTCTGCTTGATCTCCCCAGTCACTCACTGGCTCCCCAATGGGGTTACTTTGACGCAAAGCCCAGACATCACAACTTGTTATCTATATACATTTTAGTAACTGTCGCTTTGATAGTATTTTAATATTAACACTAATCATTATTAGATGTTTAAAACAAATAAAATTGTCTTTAATAAATTCAAGTATTCACATTTCCATATTTGTCTTACAAATATTCTTCTCAACTGATTTTTTCAAATGGGATCTAAATTAGGTAAACATGTTATATTGGCTTGATATGGTGCTCAAACTTATTTTATTCTACAGAGTCACCAACCTCCTTATTCCTTGCTTATAGTATTATAAAAACCTTTTTTTTAAAAAATTATTTTGGAGAGAGACACAGAGAGAGACAGAGAGGGAGACAGATAGAAAATGGGTGCACCAGCAGTCTCTCAGCCGCTGCGAATGAAATCCAGATGCGTTCGCCCCCTTGTGGGCAAGTGCGTAATTGCACCCTTGCATCACTTTGCATCTGGCTAAACGTGGGACCTGGAGATTGGAACCGGGTTGTTAGGCTTAGCAGGCAGGCACTTGAACTGCTAAGCCATCTCTCCAGCCCACATATAGTATTTTAAAACAAGTCATTTGTCCTCCTTTATTTCCCAAATTCTGCATCTTGTCAAGTACATTTGTACAATGGTTTTTGTTAGATTTTTATTTTGTTTGGGGGGTTGTTTGTTTTAGTTTGGTTGGTTTCTGAAGCAAGACCTTATGTCATCCTAACTGGCCTCAAAGTCACTATGTAGCTGAGAATGACCTTGAATTCTTAATCTGCCTCCACCTCCTGACGCTTTTTACACATATTCCTGTACTTTCTGTAAATTAGTAGATCTAGAAACTTGATCAGCTTCAGGTTCAATTTTTTTTTTCCAAGGTAGGGTCTCACTGTAGCCCAGGCTGACCTGGAATTCACTATGTAGTCACAAGGTGGTCTCAAACTCAGGCAGTCCTCCTAACTCTGCCTCCCAAGTGCTGAGATTAAAGGCATGCACCACCATATCCAGGTTCAGGTTCAATTTGGGGACATAGAATACTTCATAAACTAAGTATTTTTCTGTTTTTAAGTATACAGTTCAATGGTTTTTAATATATCCACAGGCTTTCTTTTTTTAATATTTTTATTTTTTTATTTATTTGAGAGAGATACAGAAATATGCAGGTAGAGAGAAAGAGAGAGAGAATGGGCGCTCCAGGGCCTGTAGCCACTGCAGACGAACTCCAGATGCGTGTGCCCCCTTGCGCATGTGGCTTATGTGGGTCTTAGGACTCGAACCTGGGTCCTTTGGCTTTGCAGACAAGTGCTTAACCGCTAAGCCATCTCTCCAGCCCTATCCACAGGCTTTCATGTCACCAAATCAGTGTTGAACATAGTCATCACTTGCAGAAACAAACTCCAAACCTCCTATACATTCCTCCTCAAACTCCCATTTACTCCACCCCACCCACAGGTAACCATTAACTTACATTTGCTGTCAATAGACTTGCCTGTGTTGGACATTTTATGTGACAGGAACCATATAGTCTTTGGCACTTTATAGTTGGCCTTTTCACTGGTAATGTTTTTAAAGTTCCTATAGGTAAGCAACATTTATTACTACTTCATCCCTTCTTGTGGCTGAATAACACTGTAACTTTGTAAATATCTGGTACTGGTTTGCGTATGTAAATAACTTTCTTGGCAATTAAGTGCTATATCTCTCACAATCTCTTTCCTATGTATTTGTTGAATTTTTTTACAATGAAAAATTTCAAATATATATAAAAGCTGAAAGAATAGTATGATAAATGTTTCTGGGCTCATTACCTACACTCAGCAATTATTGATTCTCGGGCCAACATCACTTTATCTCCCCCAGTCACTCACCTGTTCTTCAATGGTGTTATTGTTTTAATGTGTACATTTGTTTCTTAAGTAGAAACTTTGTATGGATACATCATGTGTTAGTACCATCATTTCCCTCCTCCCTGTTCCCATTCACTGAGAGCCCTCCTTAGTGGGGTTGCCGGTATTCACCACGGGGTTGTGGGTTATGAGTTGTGAGAGCAGCAGTCAGTCTCGATGGGGTTATTTTAAGGCAAAGTACAGACATCAGGTCCTTGTACCTGGACACATTAGTAACTGGCTATGTGGATATGAATATACTGCGAGGTCTGGTTTATCAGTTCTTCAACCTACAGACATTTGGGTTATTTCTGCTTTTTGGCTGTTACAAGTAGTACTACTGTGAATGTTTGAGTCCAAGTTTTTGTTTTCATGGACATGTTTTCACACGTAGATAAACCTAGAAAAAGAAGTACAGGATCATGTAGTCACTGTTTAACTACTAGAGAAACTGACAGCTGTTTCCTTGAGTGTACTGTTTTATTCCCTTGCCCAAAGGTATATAAGGTTCAGTGTTTCTACATCTTTACCAAAATTCATTTTACTGCCTTTTGGAGTGTAGCTACCCTGGTGTGTGTCGGAGCCATATCTCATTGTACTTTTCTTTAAAAAAATTATTTTATTTATTTATTTATTTATTTATTTATTTATTTATTTGAGAGTGACAGAGAGAAAAAGAGGCAGATAGATAGAGAATGGACGTGCCAAGGCCTCCAGCCACCGCAAACAAACTCCAGATGCATGAGCCACCTTGTGCATCTGGCTTGTGGGTCCTGAGGAATCAAGCCTCAAACCAGGGTCCTTAGGCTTCACAGGCAAGTGCTTAACCACTAAGCCATCTCTCCAGGCCCCCATTGTACTTTTTGTTTGTGTATGTATGTTCTTGTGGTTGCTTGGTTTTTTTGTTTTGTTTTGAAGCAGGATCTTACTATGTTAACCACAAGATTAGCCTTGAACTTATTGTGTTACTCAGGATAGCCTTAAACCCATGATGCTCCTGCCTCAGCCTCCCAAGTGCTGGGATAACAGGTGCACACCACTGCATCCTTCTCACAGTGGTTTTAATTTAAATTTTCTGATGGCTAATGACATTGCGCATCATAAGCCTATTGAACAAATGTTCTTTGGAGAAATATCTGAGTCTTCTGTCCAAATTTGAGTTGTGTTGTCTTCTTTTTTATTGAATTGTAAAAGCCTTATTTACATAGTCTACATAAAAGTTCTGTGTCAGATATACGAGCCCTCTTTTAATCCCAGCATTTGGGAAGTAGAAACAGAGGATCCTGGGAACAAGATGGCTACTAGCTCTGGATTCAAGTGAAAAACTCTTTCTCAACAAATACTAGTGCAGAGCAACTGAGGAAAACATGTGACCTCAGCCTCAGGCTTCCACCTACCCACTCCATGTGCCCACATGCACACTCATACACAGACTACATCACACTCACACACACACATAAAAAAACTTAATAAAATTAAGAACAAGGATTCCCATGAGACTTTCACTAATGATTTGAACATCGTACAATGGTGACATTCCAAATCCATTGTTCCTATCACAAAGGTGCAATGCTTCTGTCACACTGACTTCTCCTTTCTGAGAGGTCACCCTGCGTAGGATGTTGCAGTGAGCTTTCCTTAAGCTAACTCACTGGATCCCATACCTGTAGTTATAAGCCCAGAACTTATATCCTCAATATTTCCTTCTCTCTCTCCACCCCCTCACCCTCCCTCCTTAGTTCCTGAGTATTTCCATAGCTCAACGACAGGACTTATTTCTCAGCACCATCCTGCCTGGCGTATTTGTCATAACAGAACTGCTAACCCTTTTTCCACAGGCTGCTGCCAGCTGGACTGGTCTCCCCCGCTAGCCTGTGCCAGTCTCCTTGTTTACCTCCTTATCACTGCCCTCGGGCTGGCTCCCACATCCCACTCCCTTATGCTCCCTGAGGTCTGGTTTCCACACTGGGGCCGAGACCAGGAGAAAGAGCCTGGGTTTGCACAGCCTGGAGAAATGGCTTCAAGCTTGATGTGAGGATGGATGGTGACCTTTCCTTCCTAAATGTGAGTTTGCATACTAGTTTCTGTGTTGCTGGGCTGAGAATTTCAAAGGAGCATAAGTCAAGCATGAGGGATGTGGTGACATGCAATGAGAAATCTCTCATACCACAGACTGTTAGAAACTAAATATGGAATGTGAATGAGGAACCTGCGCAACCTGCCATCACTACTGTGTTCTGGTCTGGCTTTCATTTTCTCAGAAAGGCAGTTCATTTAAAAAAAACTCTTAAAAGCTGGGCGTGGTGGTGCACGCCTTTAATCCCAGCACTCGGAAGGCAGAGGTAGGAGGATCGCCGAGAGTTCGAGGCCACCCTGAGACTACATAGTGAATTCCAGGTCAGCCTGGACCAGAGTGAGACCCTACCTTGCAAAAAAAAAAAAAAAAAAAAAAACTTTTAAGTCACTCAGAGCCTCTAGTTAAGATTTTTGCCACCTAATGACACTGAGAAGTACCTAATTCTTTGAGCCTCAGTGAAGTCATCTGCAAAATGGGCACGTCCTTTCACGGAGAGTCTTTGCAAGGACCAGCATTAACTCAATAAACTGCAGCCTTGCTGTTACTTTCCCATCCTTCCCAGAGCAGAGCATTTGGAATGTCATCATCTGTAAGTTTGAGCAGACCCTTGACAGGTGTCTTCTAAACTCTAAATGACACTCCCCACCATAGTTCCCTAGGGTATATTTTTCACAACTGCTAGAAAATATGGGGGCACAGGTGACCTTGTCTTATATCATGTATAAGAAAACCAGCAGAGTGTGGCATTCCCTTAACAGACTCAGATCACCCCCAAATAATTAAATAAACGAATTGCCACTTAAAAGAGAATTAAGGATTCTATCATATAAAGTTCAGTGTCTCATCCACAACAAAGAGTGGCATAGTTTCAGATGGCATTGGTGATTATTTACACCCATCACCAGCCTAAGAGCATCAGTGCCTACTGCCTCACCTGTCAACTGGGTGGCCCTCCACCATGGGTTCTGCCTGTCTGGGTCCCAGTTTTTTCACTTGCTAAGAGGATAAGCAAAATGGACCTGACAGTGAGTGTGGTTTAATCAGTTAGCGCCACACTCTGAAGAGAGATAGTGGGAGAAGAGCTGTTCCTATTAGTTAATTAATGGTAGCCATTGCTTGGGTGCCTCCTCCTCTTCTCAAGTACATGACAGACCTGGCTTTGTTCTGGATATTGCCAAGTGTACTCTGTCCCAGAAGGCGTCACATAAGTTTCTTCCCTGAGACAAAGAGCCAAAACTATTGGCTTTGGGGGTCATCAAGACCTGAGGTGGTAGTAGGCATGGAGGACTGTAAATGTAGCTCAGTAGGTAGTGTTTCCCTAACATGGACAAAGCCTTAGCACCACATAAAAATCTGGGCATGGTGGCTCATGCCTGTAATCCCAGCAATTAAGATGTGGAAGCAAAAGGATCAGAAGTTCACGGTCATCCTCATCTACATAGCAAGTTCAGGCCAGTCTCAAATACAATAAAATAAATAAAGTAAGTAAAATGACCTGAAAGGTACTCACTGCTTCTTTCTGAACAGAAGAACTTTGGGCAAGATATGGAATCTTCAGCGCCTCAGTTTTTATATCTATAAAATGAGACTGGTGAGGGTGATTTTTGTAACATTGCTGTGAAAGTAAAAGGAGGCAGTGCATGTACATAAGATAATGGCCAGCACTTAGCAGTGGTAACTGGCTCAGTAAATGTTCCCTCAGTTATGATTACTGGGTCAGTCCAGGAAGCTAAAGCATCCCTCACCCCCTGCCCCAGGGCTGGCCTGTGCAGACACGCCTTGCTGAGGGTGAGATTCCTCGGCAGCACACTTCAGAGGAGGGATCTGTTGGAGCCTGCCCTAGAGTACAAGTGCTTCCAAAAGCCCCTTCATTTCCTTGATGGGCAGCGGCAATTCCAAGAGTCAGGAAGGAAAATGATTGTAGCTTGTATCCAGTGGCCCTTGGGGATAATTTCAGTTGCTGAGCTCAGACCCTCAGCTGTAATCCCATGTGAACCCTTGTAAGGAAGGCCAAAAATGGCAGCAGGAGAAAAAATTTTGTACAAAGGAGATTAGGATGTAAGCTAAGGCAGGGCCTGCGACTAGTCTACCATTTTCTATATTCACCACTAGCTTTTCCTTCTTTACAATTTTCTTTTATTTTTGACAATTTCATGCATGTGTATAATGTATTTTGATCATTTTCACCTCTCATTTCCCTCTCTTATCCCTTTCCACTCCCACTTGTCCCCTTCTTTCCAACCAAAAATCCCCTTCCTACTTTCATGTCTTTTTTCTAATTTGTTAGGCAAGCCCAACAGACTTCTTTTTTTTTTTAATTTTTTTTAATGCAAGACAGCAAGAGCACAAGGGGGGAGGGAGAGGGGGAGGTAGGAAGAGAGAGAAACATGAAAAATTGGTGCACCAGGACCTCCAGCCATTATAATCAAACTCCAGACACGTGCACCACCTAGTGAGCATGTACAACCTTGTGTGCTTACATCACCTTGTGTGTCTGGTTTATGTGGGACCTGGAGAGTCAAACATGGATCCTTAGGTTTCACAGGCAAGCGCCTTTACCACTGAGCCATCTCTCCAGCCTTCGTGTCTTTTTTATGTGACCCACTGAATTAAATTAGGGTTGCTTACATGAGCATGGGTTGGGGCCGTTTACTAGAGCAAGAACAGTGGCCATTCCTGTTACTGTAGAACATGACTCCTCATTCCCAGTGGCCATTAACTAACTGCCAATAGCCACTCAAGAAGGAGTGAGGTCTTGTCAGTCCTTCCCCCATCCACAACTGACTGGGATTTTTTTGTTGTTTTTGATTTGGTTTTGGTGGTTGGTTTTGGTTTTTTGAGGTAGGGTCTCGCTCTAGCCCAAGCTGACCTGGAATTTACTATGTAGTCTCATGGTGGCCTTGGACTCACAGTGATCCTCCTACCTCTTCCTCCTGAGCACTGGGATTAAAGGTGTGCGCCACCACGCCCAGCAACTGTTTTTTGTTTGTTTGTTTGTTTGTTTTTTGGTTTTTTCGAGGTAGGGTCTCACTCTGGCCCAGGCTGACCTGGAATTAACTATGTAGTCTCAGGGTGGCCTCGAACTCACAGCAATCCTCCTACCTCTGCCTCCCGAGTGCTGGGATTAAAGGCGTGTGCCACCACGCCCGGCCCAGCAACTATTTTTATATAAATAAATTGTATGCCCTTTTTAGTCTGAAAAATAAATTAAAACCTGGGGAGGGAAATACCATGCACTTTTTGTATGTATGTATAGAAGTTGTCAATAAAAAATATAATTATTAATAAAAAAAGAAATAAATAAATTAATTAAAACCTTTACATAATCCCTTCCCGCCACCCTCTTTTCCTCCCTTCCCTATTCTCCTCCACTGGATCATCATTTTCCATTTTTCCCTACTGTTTCCTCTTCCATATTGATGGTTTTTCTAGGGTTTTTGTGTTTTGTTGTTTTTGTTGTTTTGTCCTTCTCCAGCATACATGGCAAGCTGTTGATAGGCCCAATATAATGCAGAACTTGTACAAATGATAACAGCTGCAGTGAGGCCATGAATACAACAACCAAGACAGCCTCCCAAAGCACTCCTCCCCATCCTTTGGCTCTTCTACTGCTTCCACTACCTGTTCCAGTAAAGTTCCTTTGGACTGTATGAGAGAGATGTCTCATTAAGTGCTACAAACTAATTAACCAACCACCCAGGCAGTTCAATTGTCACGACTTCTCAGTGCTTCAATGAGTCTTGAGTCTCCCCAGCAGTTACTGCCAACTGAAAGGAGAGACTGCTCTAACCAAAAGTGAGGAAAGAACTAATATAGATGCATAACCATAAGTATTTAGGAGGCAATTTTGTGGGCATAATGTATCTGTATAGCCAAACAATAGTAGTAACTTCCCTCCTAGGGTTTGTGACCCTCCCAGCCTTAGGCTTTTGATTAGGTTTTCAATATCAGGCAAGAATCCCTCCTGTGAAGCAGGCCTCAAAATGAATTAGAGAGAAGTTGGTAACCCCCATAACAGACATGCCACTATTGCACTATTGGGCACATATTACCTGAGGGCCAGTTTATAGTATCCACTGCTGGTTAAGACCAATGATGACTTTTCTCCTCCAGCAAGCTACATAGCACTTTCCAGCACTATGAGCACTTTTCATCAGCAAAGAACCTCCAGCTTGATTTCTCAGTGGTGTCTTCTGCAATAGGGTCTTGCCATCTAGTCTGGGTGGGCAACCAATTGCCTTGGCAAGCCTGTGTTGTTTGGAGAGCCTTAGAGACCTCACTGACCAACTCCTTACTGGGAGGTATCCCAATCCTGGTACTAAAATTATTCTATGACAACTTGTGGCTTCTGAGCTTAGTCTTTAAACCCCTACATGGTACTTTTTATTTCACAATGGAATATTGACAGGCTCAATTCTGTTCGTGTGATCACAGCTGCTGTGAGTTGATGAATGCAACAGCCACATCCAGGAGACATCATTCATTCTATAGCACTTCTCCCGTCCTCCAACTCTTCTTACATTCTTTCTTCCCCCTCCTTTTGGGGGGAAGGGTTTCAAGGTAGGGTTGCACTCTAGCCCAGGCTGATCTGGAACTCACTTTGTAGTCCCAGCTGGCCTCAAATTCACAATGATACCTCCCGAGTGCTGGAATTAAAGGCATGTGCTACCACACCCAGCTCTGTCCCCTCTTCCACAATGTTCCCTGAGCCTTAGAGGCGAGGCAATATAGATGGTTCAACCAATAACTTTTTTTATGAACCCTGTCCTCACCTGGTGAGTGCCCTGAGCCAAGAGTAGGCCCTGTTTTCCAAAACTCCTCACAGCCTGTCAGTAAATGACTTAATAAAGAAATTGTTAGGGGTGCCCATTGTGTGCCCAACATCAAGCTGACAACAGGTGCACAGTGCAATAAACCAGGCAGACAAAGTCACAGCACTTGGGGAAACCTCTATGCTAGCAGGGAAGACACATGCTAAACAAAGTATTAAAAATCACTTGGGGACTGGAGAGATGGCTTAGCGGTTAAGGCGCCTGCCTCCTACGCCTAAGAACGCTGGTTCCAATCTCCAGCAGTTCCAATCTCCAGGTCCCACGTTTAGCCAGATGCAGAGACGCAAGGGTGCAATGTTGCACTTGACCACAAGGGGGCGCATGCATCTGGATTTCGTTCTCAGCAACTGAGACACTGCTGGCGCACCCATCTCTGTCTTCCTCTCTCTCTCTCCTCTCTCTCTCTCTCTCTCTCTGTCTTTCTCTGTCTCTCTCTCCAAAAAAATCACTTGGTTGCAAGATTATAAGTACAAAAAGGGTTGTGAGGGTTGAGGATGAGAACTAAAGGTAATGTGTGGTGAAGGGCTCACCTAGTCTGGGAGGTGGGGAGGCTGCCTAGAAAAAGCAGTCTTGGGCTAGAGAGATGGCTTAGCAGTTAAGGTCTTTGCCTGAAAAGCCAAAAGACTCAGGTTCAATTCCCCAGGACTCACATAAGCCAGATGTATAAGATCATGCATCTGGAGATCCTTTGCAGAGGCTGGAGGCCTGGCCCATATTCATTCTCTCTCTCTCTCTCTCTCTCTCTCTCTCTCTCATAAATAAATAAATAAACAATAATTTTTTAAAGCAGTCTTCATATGGTGGCCTAGAGGTTAATAGTAGTCACCCTAGTGAGGAAAGGAGGCAAGCTGGGGTCCTGCCACTGCTTTTCTTACCCCAACAGCCCCATCTTTTTTTGCATTGGCATCTCACCAAGCAGGGCCAGGATTCCTGATGCATGGTGACTCCGTGCCCTCACATCCCCAGCCCTGCCCCGGCTCCCTGAGGTCCTCTGGAGAAAGTTTTCTGGTTTCTGGTGACTAAAGCAGGTTCGGTAATTACCCTTGCTTTTGCTTCCTTGATTCAGCATTTCTCCAGGAGGTTACACTTTACATCATCACTTCTCCCAATTAATCCTGGCAGGGCAATAACTGAGGAGGCCCAGCTCCGCCTGGGTGAAAGAGGAAGTGGCCCAACCCGCACCTCATCATTTTAACAAGAACTCTTTAGCTCTGAGGGTCAGGAACTGGGGTCACTGGCATCCAGAGTGAACTGAAACACACACTTCTCTCCCACAAGAAGCTCAACAGAAAACAGTAGAAGCGCAATAAAATAGAGGGGAAAAGAAGAAAATCCACATACACGGTAGCCATTGAGGACTAAAGCCTGCTTGCATATGCAAATTATATTGCACACACCAGTCTGTGTTTCCAAGCCTCTTCAGCTAGAAGCTCTGCTTTCTCACACCAACTAGTCAGTATGGCCACTTTGAGAGCAGAAAGAGGGAGACCCGGGCCAGGCTCAAGTCAAGCACGTAGCTGTGCCCTAATCCCTTTCCCCATCGCCTTTGACTCTACATGAGCTGGCACTGATGATATGGAACTCTTGCTGACTTTCAGCTTCTTTCACAAGCGGGGCAGGCCTGCCATGTGCCAGCCATCCATTCTTTCAGTTACCAGTTACCGAATCCTTGTTACATGCTAGGCTTGGGTGTGCACTCAAAACAAACACTGAACAGATTTGAGCCAGGTGTACACTGGATCACACAGAGCTGCTAGTTCAATCATTTCCCTGCCTTTAGCCTCAAGAGCAGAACACTTATTGGGGAATGCCTAGCCTTCAATTTCAGTCTTATTCCCTCAACCTGGGCACAGGCCCTCACCTACAGAAAGCAGCTGCCAGAGGAAGTACTTCCCACCCGAACTGTTGCCACTGATGACACCTGGAAAGTGTCCATGGGTCATTCCTTTCATTGACAACTGCAGCCCATAAGCCAAATGCAGCCTGCTTTCTGGTTTGATATGGGGAAACAAAGAGTAAGAGAATACTGCTCCACGATAGGTAAAAATTATATGAGATTCCATTTTCAGTGTTCAAAATTAACATTTATTGGCATTCAGACAGGCTTATTCTTTATTGTCTATGGCTAATTTCATACCACACTGGCAGTGTTGGCTGTTGTGTCAGAAACTTTAAGCCTAAAATATTTAATGCTTCACAGGAAAACATTTGGTCATTCCTGAGCTAAAACACTTCCCTCTCTTATTTTATAATGCTTTGTAAGAACATGTATCTGGTTATTTTCAGTCTGCATGGAGGAAGGAACACGGGGTGCCCTCCCCGTGTGACCCATGATTGCAGTGACCTGTCCCTACTTTTTTTGTTCACACAAGGACTGTCGTATTGCCCTTAGCTCCTCACAGATGAGGTGCCCCTTGTGGTTCCCAGATTAAGTCCAGTTGAACCTGGCATATAAAGAGAGATTTAGTAAATGTTAGTTGAATATATAAGTGTTCATAGGTGTGTTATGTATGTGAGTTATTAAACATCAGCAAGAGACAGAATGAATGCTTAAGTGATGGGGAAATTAGATAAGAAAAATCTGAGTGAGAGGGCTGGTGAGATGGCTCAGCAGTTAAGGCAATGGCCTGCAAAGCCTAAGGACCCAGGTTTGATTCCCCAGTACCCACGTAAAGCCAGATGCACAAGGTGGTGCTTGCATCTGGAGTTCATCTGCAATGGCCCTCTCTCTCTCTCTCTCTCTCTCTCTCTCTCTCTCTCTTTCTCTCTCCCTTCTAATAAATAAATAATTTTTAAAATGTGAATGAGCACCTAAATAAGTGAATTCTTCTAAGTATCTAAGGATGATGAATTGAATAAAGAAAAAAGTGAGTGAAGGAGGGAGGGATCCCTACGGTAGATGAAGGACAAGTGAATACAGAAATCAGGCATGGGGGCACTACAAGGCCAAAGGGTGGCAGTGCCCCACTCAGCTGATTGAATCACCTTGCCTTGTTTGCTCATGGCCTACCAGGCCTGGGGATTTTGAGCTTAATCAATACCCTCCCTTGATGAGGGTGTGATCATGATTTGATGTCTGGGCTCTGTCAGGACAAAAGCACCTTTAACCTCGGGTGTAAGGCCAGGCAGCCATACGTCCAAGATGAGCCATCCATATACAGGAAAAATCCCCACTGATGCATCCCAACTCCAGTCACTTCCATGTGCTATATCTAAATGGGACAAGCTGAAGGCCCCATAAAGACACACTTTCCAGGTGCAAGGGAGAGGCAATGTGTTAGTTGCAGATGAGTTTCATAGCCAAGGTCATTCTAGCCAGATAGGAAGACTTGACACCATCTAGAGCACGTCTCCCTGTTAGTCTACCTCTAGTTGCTTTCTAGAATGCATTTCAGATTATTTCATCTGCTTTCCTGCTTGTTTTGTGCTTGCTGTGTTGCCTGCTATCTAGAAAATATGCTCCATGGTGCACACACATGCATCAAAAGCTCTATGAGGGCTGGAGAGATGGCTTAGAGGTTAAGGCGCCTGTCTGCTAAGCCTAAGAACCCGGTTCCAATCTCCAGGTCCCACGTTTAGCCAGATGCAAAGTGACGCAAGGGTGCAATGTCGCACTTGCCCACAAGGGGGCGCATGCATCTGGATTTCATTCACAGCAGCTGAGAGACTGCTGGCGCACCCATCTCTATCTGTCTCCCTCTCCCTCTCTCTCTGTCTGTCTCTCTCTGTGTCTCCAAAAACAATTTTTTTTAAAGTTCTATGATACTTGTTGGAAATAAGTCAACCTCATCTGGAAAGCAAAGCAATGGCTCAGTCTGGCTACCAGCTCATGGTTCCCTTCCCAGCAGTGGGCCTGGCCTGCTTGCTTTCAAATCCCACCAGTGACCTTCAATGTGCCTCTTCAAAGCTTAGGATTAAGTTATATGACCAACAAGAACTCTTCTAGTTCTCAGATCCTGGGATTATAAATTCTGGGCTTTTGGTTTTTCAAGATTTATATGGTTATTCATATAGAGGTTTCTGGCCACAACTTTTAGACGTATTTGGCTGTTATATATGGGATGACCATTTAACCTGGCCTGTGTGAGCTAAGGGAAAGGGGAACTCGGTATGGTGACATCTGTTTTAGCCAATGGCCATCTGAGCATTGTGTGTGAACCAACCCAAATGCTGTCACTGCTTTTCCTTGGCCTCTGCTCAGAGCCAAACCCAGCCCGACACTCTGTTGCCTGCACCTTGTGAAAAACTATAGAGTGTACGCATAAAACCTCCAAGAGATGAATTGTTGGGAAATTCTCAGATGTCTTTTCAGGGCTTCAGAAACTGGGCAAACCCAAATACAGAACAAAGAGCTAGAGAGGTTACCTTTTGCCTGAGGTTCTCCTCCTCTGAGAACCTTCCAGTCCTATGCCAGCATGCTTGGTCCTATGTCCAAAACCTTTGCAGTATATACTGTAGGTGGGTGAAGAGCACTGGCTCCATATAGAACTGTTCAGGCTTGGACACCAGTCCTGCTGACCACCTGGCTCTGTGGCCCTGGGAAAATCATTGTGTTACATGTTTGCCTTGACAGTCTTGTGGGTAAATTAGAATGACGAGGATCATAACAATGCTTTACCTTTGGTTTGTGATGCATAGTGCATGAAAAGTCAAGTGCTTAGGAATATGTGGCCCCTACCGAGCATTCTGTGAACATGCGCTCTTATTGGGGTTGTGTGTATCTGTTTTTTGGGTCTCCCAAGTTTATCTCAGTGAGGTCACACGTCTCTGAAGAAGCAGAGACTATGTGTTCTTTACAGACCCTTATCTTGTCGGATCGCCTCACCTAGAACTCAGACACTCAGAGCACTTGTTAAGTGGAGGAAACCAGACATTCCCATCCTGTGAGAGTAACAATTCTAACACTGATTGGTTACCTCATTGGGCCAGGTGTGATGGAAAACACCTTGTTCTGATCAAATCCTGACAGGAATCTCAGGAAGTATTTTCATAGCTGGAGAAAATGAAGCTCAGGAGAATTAAGTCTGAGCCTCACATAGTCAGTAAGCTCAGTGCCACTAAGTCAGACAGCCCAAAAGTCTTATTCAGGGCTGCCTCGTGTCTCAGGGAGCTGCAAAAGCCCATGTGATCAGTGGCTGTCCTCATACGGCTCTTCTGGAGGAAGGTAACTGGGACAGTGGAGCTGTGAAAGGACTTGAACTGACAATACAGGAGTCTGGTTGCTGGAGCTTTGCAGATTGAGATTTTAGGCCACTGGGTCTTATAAAAAGCATTTGACATCTAGTAAGCCACTCCTGGACTCCTTTTAGAACAATGTAACCATTAAAGAAATTGAATGAAGCCAAGTATAAGGTCACATGCCTGCAACCCAAGCACTATGGAGGCTGAAGCAGGAAGATCTTGAGTTTTAAAGACAGCCTGAACTACAGAGTGAGAGTCTATCAGAGAGAAAAAGAAAGAAAAAGGAGAGAAATATGGGGAAGGGGGAAGAGAAGAGAGGAGAAGGACAGGGAAGAAAGAAGCAAAGAAGGAAAGGAGAGAAAGGGGAAGACAGGAAGGGAGTGGAGAAGGAAAAGGAGAAGGGAGGGAAAAGGGAGGAAATTGAAATCAGTCTTCCCATAAATAAAACTTCAGACTCACAAATTTTCACATAAGTTCTTGAACAATTTTGAGGAGGATAATTCAGCTTGTGTATACCTGCTTTCAAAGACTGAAAGAGAGCCAGACATGGTGGCGCACGCCTTTAATCCCAGCACTCAGGAGGCAGAGGTAAGAGGATCGCCATGAGTTCGAGGACACCCTGAGACTACATAGTGAATTCCAGGTCAGCCTTGGCTAGAGTGAGACCCTACCTCGGAAAAAAAAAAAAAAAAAAAAAAAAGATACCATTTGCGGAAATACTCAAAAAAAGGTAAGGCCTAAGAATAAACCTAATAAAGACATGCAAGATTTTTTTCAAGAAAAATTGTAGGGCTGGAGAAATGGCTTAGCGGTTAAGGCGTTTGCCTGTGAAGCCAAAGGATCCCGGTTCGATTCTCCAGGACCCACGTAAGCCAGATGTACAGGGGGCACATGTATCTGGAGTTCGTTTGCAGTGACTAGAGGCCCTGGCGTGCCCATTCTCTCTGTGTCTGCCTCTCTTCTCTCTCTCTGCTTGCAAATAAATAAAATAAAAATAAATATAAATAGAGAGTTGTCAAAAAAAAGAATTAAGTGTTTTTTTTTTTTTAAATAAAAAGAAAAATTGTAAAACCTTATTGACAGGCATTTTAAAAGACAAAGTAAATGTGGGAGTAATGCCAGACTTTTGGAATAGGAAAACTCAATATTGTTTTATTTTAAAAAAATAGGGTCTCACCCAATATGGTGGCACATATCTTCTATCATAGAACTCAACTAAGATAGGACTGAGGCAGGAGAATCACCCCAAATTCAAGACCAACTTAATCTACGTAGCTCTACATAGTTCTAGGCTAGTCAGAGCTATACAGCAAGACTGTGTCAAGAGGGAAAGGAGGCACTGCTAAACCTGACAGCCAGCTCCAGGGGAACTGCAACAGACACTGTGCTCAATCAAAACACAGCAAATCAGAGAACTCGACACTAACCCAGACTGCCAACAGGCCCACCAAGGCTCAGGGACCACTGCAGGAGACCGGAAGATTGTAAGAGTTTCAAGGTGGGTAGAAATATCCTGAGGCACAGCACCCCTCCCGCCCCCCACACAGACTAAGACCTTCATTACCAACAGTGAACAGCAGCAACCCCACTGAGGAGAGCCCTCATGGAAAGTAAGATGAGGAGAGGGGATATAAGACGACAATCTTTGTGAATTAAATAAATAAATAACGAATACAATTTAAAATAAACAAATCACTGAACCAGAATAAAAAGAAGAAGAAGAAAGAAGGAGGGAGGGAGGGAGGAGGAAGGAGGGAGGGAAGGAAGGAAGGAAGGAAGGAAGGAAGGAAGGAAGGAATAATCAGATACCAATTTTATGTTAAAACTGTAGCAATTGAGACAGTGTGGACTTAGACTCGAACTTCTATTCAACCAATGGAACATCCTGGAAAGCCTAGAAACAGGCATGGCACGGAGACTCGATTTATGACAGAACAGCTCTGCAGATCAGAAGGCACCAGGGTAATTGGGTATCCATGTGGGAAAAGATGAAATTGATTCCTCCCTGGTCAAAAATAAATTCCAAGTGCATTAAAGAAGCATCTGGAATTCATTCGCAATGGCTAGAGGCCCTGGCACGCCCATTCTCTCTCTCTCTCTCTCTCTCTCTCTCTCTCTCTCTGTCTCAAATAAATAAATAAATAAATAAATAAAAATATTTTTTAAAATGTTTTATTTATTTATTTGAGAGAGAGAGAGAGAGAAAGGAATTGGCAGAGAGAGAGAAATGGGTGTGCCAGGGCCTCCAGCCACTGCAAAGGAACTCCAGATACATGTGCCCCCTTGTGCATCTGGCTTACATGGGTCCTGGGGAATTGAACCAGTGTCCTTTGGCTTCTCAGGCAAACACCTTAACCGCTAAGCCATTTCCCCAGCCCAATATAAATAAATATTTTTTAAAAAAGAATAAGAACTTCATGGGGGCTGTAAGGATGTATTAGCAGTTAAGGTGCTTGCTGTCAAAGCCAAAAGACCCAGGTTTGATTCCCCAGAATCCACATAAAGCCAGATGCACAAGGTGGCACATGCGTCTGGAGTTCAATTGCAGTGGCTAGAGGCCCTGGCACACCAGTTTTCTCTCTCTCTCTTTTTCTCTCTCTCTCTCTCCCTCCCTCCCTCTCTTTTTTTTTCCTCTCTCTCAAATAAATAAATTTTAAAAAATTTAAAAAGAATAAGAACTTTATTTCATTAAAAGATATTTTGGGGCTGGAGAGATGGCTTAGCGTTTAAGGCACCTGCCCGCTAAGCCTAAGAATGTCAGTTCCAATCTCCAGGTACCACGTTTAGCCAGATGCAAAGTGACGCAAGGGTGCAATGCCGCACTTGCCCACAAGGGGGCACACACATCTGGATTTCATTCGCAGAGGCTGAGAGGCTGCTGGCGCGCCCATCTCTATCTGTCTTCCTCCCCCTATCTCTCTGTGTCTCTCTCCAAAATAAAAATAAATATTAAAAATTTAAAAGATATTTTGGAGGGCTGGAGAGATGCCTTAACAATTAAGGCACTTGCCTACAAAGCCAAAGGACCCAGGTTTGATTCCCCAAGACCCACATAAGCCTGATGCACAGGGTGGCGATGCATCTGGAGTTGGTTTGCAGCAGATGGAGGCCCCGGTGCACCCATTCTCTCTGTCTTCCTCTTTTCTCTCAAATAAATAAATAAAAATAATTTTTTAAAAAAGATATTGGGCTGGAGAGATGGCTTAGCAGTTAAGGCATTTGCCTACAAATCCAAAAGACCCTTGTTCGATTCCCCAGGACCCACTTAAGTCAGATGCAGGAGGGGGTGAATGCGTCTGGAATTCATTTGCAGTGGCTAGAGGCCCTGCACCCTTTCTGTCTCTCTCTCTCTCTCAAGTAAATAAATAAATAAATAAATAAATAAATAAATAAATAAATAAAATTTAAAGATATCATGGAGTAAAAATGAGCTACAAAGAATTCACATCCAAAGTACTAGAATTAGAATTCTACAACTTAATAAGAAAATAATCAATAACCTCAGGGAGCTGGAGAAACAAAGGATCTGAATAGACATTTTGTAACAAAAATGGTTCAAAAACATCAGAAAAAAGGAAAAGAAAAATAACTCAAGTTCATTGGTACACAGAGAAATGAATTTAAAACCATAGTGAGATAGCATTTCACACCCACCAGAGAAGCAGATGTTAAAAGGCTGAGCACGATTACATATGCTGGCAAGGCTGTGAGATAGTGGGACATATCATATGCTGCTGGTGCACTGTAACTTGTTACAGCCACACTGGGAAACAATTCAATATTACTGAATAAAACTGAACAGGCTCATACCCTATGGCCCATCAATTCTACTCCTAGGTGTGTATCCTGGAGAAATTTTTGTACGTGGGCATAGGGGACACGTACAAGAATGTCATGGCCATACTGTTCATAATAGCCCCAAACAAAAACCGCTCAAATGACACATAAATGATAGAACAGAACATAGTGGTGTAGTCATGCCATGAAATTCAAGACAGCTATAAAAGCACACAGAAATCTTGGTGTTCAATGTAAACTGTGAGCAGCAGAATGTACACATTGTGAATTCAATCATACACTGTTCAAAAGCAGGCAGAACTAAACACGTTTAAGGATGTATGCCAGAAAGAAAAACCTACAAGGAAAAGCACTGGATTGATGGCCACAAATGTTAGCATTGTGGTAACCTCTAGAAGGAGGGAGAAGGACAGCTTGTTGGGGAAACATAGAGCCTCTAAGTACAGTATTCAGTTCCTATCTTCCATGTTTTTCTGAAATTGGCTGGTATGTACATGAGTATGTTTTATTGGTAAGTGACATGTAGAATTATATGCACTTATTGTACGTGTAATGTGTTTATAATGGGGGGGGGGTTGAGGTAGGGTCTCACTGTAGCCCAGGCTGACCTGGAATTCACTCTTTAGTCCCAGTCTGGCCTCAAACTCACAGCAATCCTCCTACCTCTGCCCCTTGAGTGCTGAGATTAGAGGCATGTGCCACCATGCCTGGCTGTAATATGTTTATAATTTTTTTTAAACTTTTATTTTTTATTATTTTTTTTGAGAGAGACACAAAAAGAGAGAGAGAGAGAGAGAGAGGAAGACAGAGATGGGCCCGGCAGCAGTGTCTCAGCTGCTGCGAATGAAATACAGATGTGTGCGCCCTTGTGGTCAAGTGTGGCATTGCGCCCCTTGTGTCACTTTGCATCTGGCTAAACGTGGGACCTGAGATTGGAACCGCTGGAGATTGGAACCAGCGTTCTTAGGCTTAGGAGGCAGGCGCTTTAATCGCTAAGCCACTCTCCAGCCCATGTTTATAATTTAATGATTAATAAATGGAAGAAACAGGCAAGAGGAGGGAAGTAAACGAGTGGGAGAGCAATGAAGACGGGTGACAAACACAGCAAGACCAAGTCAGAGCAAAAGAGAAAGCTGCATGGCCAAAGTGAGGAAAAGAAGGGCAAGTGGAAGAAGGGGAGGCTAGTAGAGAAAGCAAGAGAATATTCTAAGCTTCAGTTGCCACTTGGAAACCAAGTTCAGTAATGTCAAAATATTGTGCAACATTAGCCCTGCTGACCTAACCATGTTCTTTAGAATAGGAGGTCTCTATGATCGACCTAAAAGGACCTGAAAAGTGAGTTGTCTTTCACAGACCATCTTTACTCTGAGGAGAAATGAAAGGTGCTGGGTGGCTACTCCCTGCCCATTGAGAACAGTGAGAATCTGGGTGCTGGGCTAGCTCAGAGACAGGTGAAACAAACTAAAACGTCATGTTCCACGTGCGCTCAGGTCTGTTCGAGCAGCACAAGAAACACGTGACAGGGACATTTCCATGCATACCATCAAGAGAAAGCTGACCTTGGCTGGGTGATTTTCCTGGGAGGCACACACGTGACTCCTTTAGCCACACTGAGATTTGGAAATGTTGGCTTAGTGACCTTGGAAAGGGCCCTGAGCCTAGGGTTTTGCTTCCGATGTCAACTTGACCACCCATTAGCTTGCTATCCCAGGAAATCATGAAATCTCAG
The DNA here is from genome assembly GCA_036365145.1 of Orientallactaga sibirica. Taxonomy (NCBI): domain Eukaryota; kingdom Metazoa; phylum Chordata; class Mammalia; order Rodentia; family Dipodidae; genus Orientallactaga; species Orientallactaga sibirica. The sequence goes on from JAEOAD010000005.1 coordinate 53,379,410, forward strand.
TTTTCCCATCTATAAAAATGAAGGCAATGCTAAAGGTATCTTTCTATAAATTAGCATGGGTGTCATAGAAGGCAGACAGTAAAAACATTCTCTCCTGGCTACCCCCAGGACAGCTTGAATTTCCCTACTCCAACATGCACACAGCTCATGCAACTGCAGACTTAACTGCCTTCCTGGTATATTCACTCTGAGTGAATTTGGAGTGAGTCTTGTGTGTAGTTTTTATTGCAACAACCAGTGCCTACCACTCAAGAATGCCCACACGTTGCAGTTCCTGAATATAGCTGTTAAGTCTCTTAACCTAGAGAAGGAAATGAGTTTTAACTTTGTGAAGTCAAATGGACAACTCCAAATTTTCCCTAGTGGTGAGCACAAAAACTACCACAAACCTGTCTCTCCATGGAGCCCTTCTCCTTGTTAGCTCCTGGAAATAGCAAGTGCAGAAGCATGACCAGCTGCAGAGCAGCTCGCACTCTATTGGAGAAAAGCCCTAGAGAGAAACAGCTCAATGCTACAGCATGGCTAGGGATGTATTTCATTAAAAGATATTTTGGGGCTGGAGAGATGGCTTAGCGTTTAAGGCACCTGCCCGCTAAGCCTAAGAATGTCAGTTCCAATCTCCAGGTACCACGTTTAGCCAGATGCAAAGTGACGCAAGGGTGCAATGCCGCACTTGCCCACAAGGGGGCACACACATCTGGATTTCATTCGCAGAGGCTGAGAGGCTGCTGGCGCGCCCATCTCTATCTGTCTTCCTCCCCCTATCTCTCTGTGTCTCTCTCCAAAATAAAAATAAATATTAAAAATTTAAAAGATATTTTGGAGGGCTGGAGAGATGCCTTAACAATTAAGGCACTTGCCTACAAAGCCAAAGGACCCAGGTTTGATTCCCCAAGACCCACATAAGCCTGATGCACAGGGTGGCGCATGCATCTGGAGTTGGTTTGCAGCAGATGGAGGCCCCGGTGCACCCATTCTCTCTGTCTTCCTCTTTCTCTCTCAAATAAATAAATAAAAATAATTTTTTAAAAAAGATATTGGGCTGGAGAGATGGCTTAGCAGTTAAGGCATTTGCCTACAAATCCAAAAGACCCTTGTTCGATTCCCCAGGACCCACTTAAGTCAGATGCAGGAGGGGGTGAATGCGTCTGGAATTCATTTGCAGTGGCTAGAGGCCCTGCACCCTTTCTGTCTCTCTCTCTCTCTCAAGTAAATAAATAAATAAATAAATAAATAAATAAATAAATAAAATTTAAAGATATCATGGAGTAAAAATGAGCTACAAAGAATTCACATCCAAAGTACTAGAATTAGAATTCTACAACTTAATAAGAAAATAATCAATAACCTCAGGGAGCTGGAGAAACAAAGGATCTGAATAGACATTTTGTAACAAAAATGGTTCAAAAACATCAGAAAAAAGGAAAAGAAAAAATAACTCAAGTTCATTGGTACACAGAGAAATGAATTTAAAACCATAGTGAGATAGCATTTCACACCCACCAGAGAAGCAGATGTTAAAAGGCTGAGCACGATTACATATGCTGGCAAGGCTGTGAGATAGTGGGACATATCATATGCTGCTGGTGCACTGTAACTTGTTACAGCCACACTGGGAAACAATTCAATATTACCGAATAAAACTGAACAGGCTCATACCCTATGGCCCATCAATTCTACTCCTAGGTGTGTATCCTGGAGAAATTTTTGTACGTGGGCATAGGGGACACGTACAAGAATGTCATGGCCATACTGTTCATAATAGCCCCAAACAAAAACCGCTCAAATGACACATAAATGATAGAACAGAACATAGTGGTGTAGTCATGCCATGAAATTCAAGACAGCTATAAAAAGCACACAGAAATCTTGGTGTTCAATGTAAACTGTGAGCAGCAGAATGTACACATTGTGAATTCAATCATACACTGTTCAAAAGCAGGCAGAACTAAACACGTTTAAGGATGTATGCCAGAAAGAAAAAACCTACAAGGAAAAGCACTGGATTGATGGCCACAAATGTTAGCATTGTGGTAACCTCTAGAAGGAGGGAGAAGGACAGCTTGTTGGGGAAACATAGAGCCTCTAAGTACAGTATTCAGTTCCTATCTTCCATGTTTTTCTGAAATTGGCTGGTATGTACATGAGTATGTTTTATTGGTAAGTGACATGTAGAATTATATGCACTTATTGTACGTGTAATGTGTTTATAATGGGGGGGGGGTTGAGGTAGGGTCTCACTGTAGCCCAGGCTGACCTGGAATTCACTCTTTAGTCCCAGTCTGGCCTCAAACTCACAGCAATCCTCCTACCTCTGCCCCTTGAGTGCTGAGATTAGAGGCATGTGCCACCATGCCTGGCTGTAATATGTTTATAATTTTTTTTTAAACTTTTTATTTTTTATTATTTTTTTTTGGAGAGAGACACACAAAGAGAGAGAGAGAGAGAGAGGAAGACAGAGATGGGCCCGGCAGCAGTGTCTCAGCTGCTGCGAATGAAATACAGATGTGTGCGCCCCCTTGTGGTCAAGTGTGGCATTGCGCCCTTGTGTCACTTTGCATCTGGCTAAACGTGGGACCTGGAGATTGGAACCGCTGGAGATTGGAACCAGCGTTCTTAGGCTTAGGAGGCAGGCGCCTTAACCGCTAAGCCACCTCTCCAGCCCATGTTTATAATTTAATGATTAATAAATGGAAGAAACAGGCAAGAGGAGGGAAGTAAACGAGTGGGAGAGCAATGAAGACGGGTGACAAACACAGCAAGACCAAGTCAGAGCAAAAGAGAAAGCTGCATGGCCAAAGTGAGGAAAAGAAGGGCAAGTGGAAGAAGGGGAGGCTAGTAGAGAAAGCAAGAGAATATTCTAAGCTTCAGTTGCCACTTGGAAACCAAGTTCAGTAATGTCAAAATATTGTGCAACATTAGCCCTGCTGACCTAACCATGTTCTTTAGAATAGGAGGTCTCTATGATCGACCTAAAAGGACCTGAAAAGTGAGTTGTCTTTCACAGACCATCTTTACTCTGAGGAGAAATGAAAGGTGCTGGGTGGCTACTCCCTGCCCATTGAGAACAGTGAGAATCTGGGTGCTGGGCTAGCTCAGAGACAGGTGAAACAAACTAAAACGTCATGTTCCACGTGCGCTCAGGTCTGTTCGATAGCACAAGAAACACGTGACAGGGACATTTCCATGCATACCATCAAGAGAAAGCTGACCTTGGCTGGGTGATTTTCCTGGGAGGCACACACGTGACTCCTTTAGCCACACTGAGATTTGGAAATGTTGGCTTAGTGACCTTTGGAAAGGGCCCTGAGCCTAGGGTTTTTGCTTCCGATGTCAACTTGACCACCCATTAGCTTGCTATCCCAGGAAATCATGAAATCTCAGTTTTCCCATCTATAAAAATGAAGGCAATGCTAAAGGTATCTTTCTATAAATTAGCATGGGTGTCATAGCGTGTGACAGTAAAAACATTCTCTCCTGGCTACCCCCAGGACAGCTTGAATTTCCCCTACTCCAACATGCACACAGCTCATGCAACTGCAGACTTAACTGCCTTCCTGGTATATTCACTCTGAGTGAATTTGGAGTGAGTCTTGTGTGTAGTTTTTATTGCAACAACCAGTGCCTACCACTCAAGAATGCCCACACGTTGCAGTTCCTGAATATAGCTGTTAAGTCTCTTAACCTAGAGAAGGAAATGAGTTTTAACTTTGTGAAGTCAAATGGACAACTCCAAATTTTCCCTAGTGGTGAGCACAAAAAACTACCACAAACCTGTCTCTCCATGGAGCCCTTCTCCCTTGTTAGCTCCTGGAAATAGCAAGTGCAGAAGCATGACCAGCTGCAGAGCAGCTCGCACTCTATTGGAGAAAAGCCCTAGAGAGAAACAGCTCAATGCTACAGCATGGCTAGGGATGGGGAGAGCAGATTTAGATCTGGGGAAGCTAAGGAGGATTTTTGCTAGAAGAGCAAGGTTGCCACAGACATTTGTCCCCATCCCTCATGTTCTTTTTTTTTTTGAAAGAGACACAGAGAGAGAGAGGGAGAGGAAGACAGATAGAGATGGGCACGCCAGCAGCCTCTCAGCTGCTGCGAACAAAATCCAGATGCATGCGCCCCCTTGTGGTCAAGTGCGGCATTGCGCCCCTTTGCATCTGGCTAAACGTGGGACCTGGAGATTGGAACCGCTGAAGATTGGAACCAGCGTTCTTAGGCTTAGGGCACAGGTGCCTTAACCACTAAGCCATCTCTCCAGCCCACCCATGTTCTTTTTAAAAAATACTTTTAGGGGCTTTACGGGTAAGGCATTTACCTGCAATGCCAAAGGACCCAGGTTCTATTCCCCAGAACCCACATAAGCAGGTGCACAAGGTGGCACATGCATCTCGAGTTAGTTTGAAGTGGCTGGAGGCCCTGGTGTGCCTATTCTCTTCTTTCTCTCCCCTCTCTCTCTCTCTCTCTCTCTCTCTCTCTCTCTCTCCTCTCTCCCTCTTTCTCTCTCTCTCAAATAAATAAATAAAAATAAAATTTAAAAATATTTTTATTTATTTGAGATAAAGTAAGAAAGAGAGAACATGGGTTCTGCCCATGCAAATGCATTCCAGACACATGTACCACTTTGTGCAACTGAATTTATGTGGGTGCTGGGAAATCAAACCTGAGCCATCAGGTTTACAAGCAAGTGACTTTAACCTCTGAGCCATCTCTCCAGCCCCCAACCCCTACATTTTTGAGTCCTGTTTTCATTCCAAAGAGGATGGAATCTATCCCATTTCCACTTGACACAGCAACTGATCTCTTTACAGATAAAGTCATATTTATTGATCACTGACAGTATGCCAACCTTTCTAAATAATATGTGTATGTGGCATGCATGTGTGTGTTTGTGTTTATATGTGTATGGGCACATGTGTGTATTTGTGTTTATACATGTGTGTGTGTGTGTCTGTGTCTGTGCATGTGGAGGCCAGAGGAAACTTTGACTACTGTCCTCGGGAACACCATCCCCATCTTTTTGAGACAGGGTCACTCACTGGCCTAGAGATCACCAAATAGGCTAGACTGGCTGGCCAGGGAGCCCCACCAAGGCTCCTGTTTGCACCTCCCCAGCACTGGGTTTACAGACACACACTGCCATACCTGGCATCTGACATGGGTACTAGGGATTGAACGCAGACCCTCGTGCTCGTGAAACAAACACTTTTATCACCTGAGCCATCTCCCCAGCCATTCTGCTAAATCTTTTCCATGGATTATTTTGTTGGATTCTTATAACTCCAAGTGGAACACCATAATTTGTCCCCATTTTACAGATTTGAAGGAACTCTGTAGAGTCCCATCACTTGCCCACTTGGTAACTGGTTGAGCCACATGCCAGTCACTGTCAACACTACCCCTCCAGACCCCAGAGAGGTAGCTGCACTCACTTGGCTCACAGGCTGACAGTGAGAGCTGCAGGAGACAGCCGAGCATTTCCAGAGCTGTGCCAAACTCCTCCCTTACCCAACACACAGACCTGCAAACACCCAGAGCCCACACCTTGCGTTCTTTTCTGACTGATAATGACTTCTTTTAAGTGAGTCATTTGCTCCAAAGCAGAGGAAAAACTGTGTTTAGATTTCAGCAGAAATACTCCCTCCATCCCACTTCTACCTAACTCCTCCCTGACCTCACTCAGGTGAGAGTCCTAGGCTAGGAAGCGCCCACTGCAGGAAGACCTCAAATCTGGCCTCACACACCCTGTGACATGGCCATCTGAGAGCACAGCTGACCCCAGACAGAAAACCCACTTAGCAGGCCTTTCTCCTCAGGAAGTCTCAGCCTCCTGTCCCAGCTCCATCCTTTACTCAACAAGGCCTTCCATTCTGTCTATCTTCTGCCCACCCACTTTCTCTTCACTGCCTTTATCTTGCCCTTTTTTCTGTCTGCCTGTCATTTGTTTGCTCATTTTGCCCTTGCCTTATTGAGCTCTGATCACAGACTCCCGCTCTTAGTTCCTTGCTCCTCACCAGATGCCCCCATCACCTCCCCTCCCTCACATGTGTCAGGCTCCCCACTTCCCTAACCAGCTCGAGAACTAAGTTGAATCTAGGTAACACGATGAGAATGTTTTCTTCCAACCAGACAAGATGCAGCTCTCATGTTAGTTGTCTTAGTAGGTTTATTCAAGTATCATCACACACAATAAAGTTCAACCATTTGAAACAAAGAAGTCAAAGATCTTTTGGCAAATGTATCAAGCATGTCATCATCCTCAAAATCAAGATCTACAACATCTGTGTCACCTCAGAAACTTCTTGTGCCCTTGTGTAATCACTCCTCTCTCCCTGCCCCTGGCTCTTAGCAGTCCTCATTCTGTTTTTGTCACCATCATTCTGGGTCTTTCTTTCACTTTTTAGAATTTCATGTAAGTGGCATCATATCATATGTAGACTCTTGTGTTCTCTGTGTGGTGCTCAGGATGATATGGTGTCATCTATGTTGCATGTCCCTAAAGAGCTTCTCTCGGTGGTTATACCACAATCTATCTATTGACTCACCAGTTGATCAGCATTTGGGTTGCTTCTAGTTTGGTTCTCAGATGAATACAACTGCTTTGGACATTCGTGTTCAAGTCCTTTCACTTCTCTTATGTCAATACTTGCAAGATTGCTGAGCAGTTTAGTAAGCATAGATTAAACTTTATATGAAATAGGAATCCTGACATCAATATATTCACTTGTTATTAGTATATTATGCATTATTATTACTACCACAAGTTCCGCAAGTCTGCAACATTTTACCACTTAAAAAAAAAAAACTATGGACTGAAATGTTGCTCAGTGGTAGGTAGAATGGTTGCCTAGCATGTGCAAAGTCTTGTACCACAAGAACACTACAAAGAGGTAGGAGAGGGGAGGATAAGGGGAGAGAAAAAAAGAGGAGAGGAGAGAAGAAGAGAAGAGAGGAGAAGAGGGCTGGAGAGATGGCTTAGCGGTTAAGGCATTTTCCTGCAAAGTCAAAGGATACTGGTTTGATTCTCCAGGACCCACATAAGCCAGATGCACAAGGGGGCACATGCATCTGGAGTTCGTTTGCAGTGGCTTTAGAGGCTCTGGTGTGCCCATTCTCTCCCTCTCTTTCTCTCTCTCTCCCTCTTTCTCTCTCATAAATAAATAAATAATATATAAAATATATATATATATATTTTTTTTTGGAGAGAGAGACAGAGAGAGAGGGAGACATATAGAGATGGGCGCGCCAGCAGTGTCTCAGCTGCCGCGAACGAAATCCAGATGTGTGCGCCCCCTTGTGGTCAAGTGCAGCATTGCGCCCTTGCGTCACTTTGCATCTGGCTAAACATGGGGCCTGGAGATTGGAACTGGCGTTCTTAGGCTTAGGAGGTAGGCGCCTTAACCGCTAAGCCATCTCTCCAGCCCCAATATATAAAATATATTTTAAGAAAGGAATAGAGGAAAACAGAGGGGACAGCTTATACTCTTTAGCTATCACTTTCATGTTCCCTTCAATTATTGGAATCCACAAATCTACTTTCTCTACATATAAAGGTCTTTATTTTGGACTTTTCATAAAAATGGAATCATGTAACATGTGGTCTTTGTGTCTGGCTGCTTCATCTCATACAAGGCTTCAATGCCCATGTTCGCATGTGTATCAGTACTTTACTAATTTATTATTATTGTTATTATCATTGTACAGAGGAGTACAACATGTCACTGTGCATATGGGGGTCAGAAGGCAATGTCAGTCCTCTCTTTCCCCCTTGAGACAGGGTCTATCTTGTTGGTTTTTGCTACTGGAAAGGCCAAGCTAGCTGGCCTGCGAGCTTCCAGTTTCTCCCAACTCTGCTTTCCATTACTGTAGGCACATTGGGATTACAGACACCTGAGCCACTTTGCAACTGCCTTTGTGTGTGTACTAGGGATTTGACTCCATTCAGCAGGCTTGTAGAACAAGCACCTTTAACCCTGAACCATCTCCTCAGTCCCAGGAGCTTACTAATTTTGTGGCTGAATAATATTGCACTGGATGGACAGTCTATATTTTATCTCTTCATCAGATAGTGAATAGCTGGTTGGTTCCATCTTTTGGTTGTTATGAATAATGCTTCTATAAACATCTGCATGCAAATTTTTAATGATTTATTGACATCATCAATAAACATAGACTATATACATGATCATAATCTCCTCTCATTACCTTCTCTTTTGCCCCTCCCAATCCTACCTCCATGTCCAAGTGTTTGCAAAGTTGCCTGCTTTCATTTCTCTCATACCTATACTAGGTATTTCTCTTAGGCATATACTAAGAGTAGACTTAGAAGTCATTAATAATCTTACATTTAATCATTTGAGGAGCTGCTGAGCTACTTTCTAAGATGGTTGCACCCGTTTACACTCCTACCAGTAGCATATGAGTTTCAGTTCCTTTACCTCCTTGCAAACACATGTTCGTATCTGACAGGAATGGTTTTCTGACCCTTTAACTAAGTCTTCCAAATGTCATACATACAAATGTCATCACAAATGCATTTGCATAACCACTGACAAAAACACAACTACAGAGCCGGACATGGTGGCGCACGACTTTAATCCCAGCACTCGGGAGACAGAGGTAGGAGGATTGCCGTGAGTTCGAGGTCACCCTGAGACTACAGAGTGAATTCAGGTCAGCCTGAGCTAGAGTGAGACCCTACCTCGAAAAACAAAAAAAAAAAAAACACACACACACACACACACAACTACATAGCTGTTCTTACCAGAGCACTCCTCTGAAGTTCACATACATAAGATACACATATATTATATGTACGACGACCCATTCAATTGCACACATACAATCACATGCAGCATACATGTTTATCAGCCTATAGGTTACATATGTAAACATATCTCATATACAATAGACCAATGCACATATACATATACACAGACACATACATTCAATTGCTGTGGGTCCTTAGCAAATGTAACACATTTGCACATGAAACTTACAACTCAACAGTGCATTCACACATGTGCAAACACAACCACATGAATAGTTGTACCCAAGGAAGCATAATTCTAGGCAAGCACTCATGCATAGATGCCATCACTTGTGGGTAGATGTTCACCCTGGAAACTAGATAGAATACCTTTTCGTTCATTTATTTATTTTCTAGTACTAGGGCTTGACCCAAGGCTTTGCGTATGCTAAGCAAGCATGCTACCACTGAGCTATATCCACAACCTTTTTTTTTTTTTTTTTTTACTTTTTATTTTGAAACAGGATTCTGCTAAGTTACCCAGGCTAGCCTTGAACTCCCTCTGTATCCCATGCAGGCCTTGAACTTGCAATCCTCTTGCTTCAGACTCTCAAGTAGCTGCAATTATAAGTCATGGCATTCATTCTTTAAGCTATGGGCTTTTGAGCACAAAAGAAACCGCAGAATGGCGAACAAGACTTCGATAGCCTCTGTCCTCATGGAAGCTGAAGTCTAGCAGGGAAGGCAGTAAACAAGCAAGCGGCTGACTGTGAGATGTGCCAAGAAGGAAATAAGCAATGTGACATTCGATAACAGGCAGAGTCCTAGGACAGTAGGCTTCTAGCATTGCTGTTCCTTGCTCAGCCTGGAGAAATGAGAGAGATTAGATTCATGTTCTACAAGTTGTGTATGAGTTGTTAGGGTGTGTGTGTGATTGTGTGTTGTGTGTGTGTGTGTGTGTAAATACTAGCAGTATTCAATGAGAAAGTGGACTCCTGTCCTGATTTCAGTTTTGTTTTGTACTACTTAGATGGCCATTCTTTCTGCTCTGAGTCTTTCTTATTCAAAAATAGGCTTGACTAAGCTCCCTTTAATAAGAGTTAAATCCTCTGACACAGTATACCTTTAAACTGGCAAACACCGTGCTCTGAATCAGTGTTAGCAGGTTTTCACAGAGGGAGGAGAGATGGGTGGGGTTGGGCAGGGCAGGAACAAGGAGTGGCAACCCTCTTGGCTGTCAGCTGGACAACTTGCCATCCGCTGCTATGTCTTCAGGTGGAATGTGGCCCCAGCACACTACCCTGGTAGGTCATAAAATATTCAGCTCCACCCTACTCTACCCCAAACCACAAACCAAAGAAACCACAGAGTGGGTGGAACTGAGCACGGCCCTTGGTTTGGAGCTGTGTCAAGCGGCTCTGGGGCAGTTTGGTCTGCCGCAGGCCTGGCCTGTGGCATTCACTTCTGCTTGGCTGTCTTTTCTGTCTGTGCAGGTCAGCACTTCCCATCCTGCACCTGCCTCCCCAGGACATTCCACGGCCATGGTCAGTCTGCCAGGCTCCCAGAAACACCTCCCAGCTAACATGTGAGTAACAAAGCTTAACCCTCCTACCCAAAGTCCTGGCATAGAGGGGTCATCTTTGCCAGCCCTGTGCCACTGAGACTCCCTACATCCAAACCATTTCATGCTGAAAGCCAACCACCCTTCTTTTTCTGCTCCAGCAATGGTGTGATAAGCACAAGAGCAGCTCACCTCAGTGCCACAGCTCACTCCTGTCCAGAAGCAGGAGACTGCAGGAGCAGAAACCACGGCATTGCTGATTTGGTATTGAGCAATCGCCGTGGTTTCTCTTCACGTTCAAAAATGTTGGGTCAAAAGTAGACATCGACTTAATAGTCAGCAAAAAATAAATACAGCATCTTAGGTAGGAAACGTACTTGTATTTGAGAATGCACCGCTAAACTTGTTGATAACAGCTTCCTGTGTCTCACAGTCCACAGGATTCAAAGGACTTGGTCATGTCTGTGTAGACTGAGGGCTATAGTCTGCTGAGTCCTGAATCTAGCAAGGCTAAGTAGGTTCTCTCTTCAATGCCTTTTGTCAGGCAGCTAGTCTCACTCCCTCAGCCTCAGCTGCACTATTCCGTCACTCCCTAGACTGCCTGTGCAGAGACACTGCCTGCCACTCTTCTGTGGAGACTTTAGAATGCAGTGTCTCTGTTCTCTCAAGCCTTGACAAAAGATAAACACATTCCCCACACTACAGCCTGTAATTCATTATGTGTTAAAAAAAAAAAAAAATACCCCGACCTGCCGCTTCCCATTGTCCACTTCTCAGTCTACATTCAGCTATCCTCGGGCCTTCTGGAAGTAAAGTAAGTCCCACCCTGCTCATAGTCCCAGGAGTCCATTAAGCAGCTTTGGGCTGACCTCTCATTTCTCTAAGCCTTTTAGGCAGTGACCATTATCCTAGGGACCACACCAAGTAGTAGTGAGAAAGCATTCAAAGTGAACCATTCCCACTTCTGTCCCTGACTCCTGGTCTCCAATTCCCTTTCTCTATAGGAAGTCAGTTTCCCATCATTGCAGTGCTGATGTTGGTCCAAATTAGTGGTTCCAGATGTGCAGGGCTCTGTGGAGGATGAAGTGGGTGTGAAGGCCATGATGGGCTCCCTTTCAACCAGATTGCTCTGTATTTATCTGCCTTGCACATTTAGATTTCATATATATATATTTAATTTGAGAGAGAAAGAGGCAAAGGGAGAGAGAATGTCCAGCCACTGCAAATGAACTCCAGACTCAGGCACCACCATGTGCATCTGGCTAATGTGGGTACTGGGGGATTGAACCTGGGTCCTTAGGCTTCGTAGGCAAGTGCCTTAACCACTAAATCATCCTCCCAGCCCAAGGTTTCCATGTTCTTAAGGTTCTTGGGGTTGGTCTCCCTCTGCCCTTTGCAGGTTCTGTGCCCTCCACGGGTATGCTCAGCTTCTTTCACTGCTTCCCTATCTCTCCAGGTTTGTAGCCCTGCACTCCTACACCCCCCATGGACCCGATGAGCTGGGCCTACAAAAGGGAGAAGGCATCAGGATCCTGGGGAAGTACCAGGATGGCTGGCTGAGGGGCTTCTCCTTGGTCACTGGGAGAGTTGGCATCTTCCCAAGCAATTATGTCATCCCAGCTTGCAGGTGCGTCCCTGCCAACTTCATGAGGGTGGGTCATTCTAGATCAGGAGGCTTCTGTGGGTTGGACTGATGGTGGGCACAGTGCTCTTTCTTGGTATGGACCAAAACATAGCTTTTGCCTTAGTATCCCTCTAACTTAAAAAAAGTAAAGTAAATAATAGTTTTAATAATTCCTCATAGTTTACAACACTTTTGCCTTTTTTTTTTTTTTGAGAAAGACAGACATACCATGTATTCCTAGGCCAGCCTGAAACTTGCTGTGTAGCACAGATTGTCCTTAAACTCACAGTCCTTCTGCCTCAACTTCCTACATGCTGGGATTACAGGCATTAGCCACCATGCCGAGCTTTGCCTCTTTTAACTCACTGACCTTGACCAAGAACCTTTCATGTGTTGTTCAACAGATAAGGACACTGGTGTGCAGGCATAAGTAACCTGCTTAAGAACTAGATTTCAGCCTTTCTGCTACCCAGATGCCAGAATTCCCACACTACAGCTGACACTCCGACACTACCACTAGTGAAGTAATTGGAAAATATGACTACATGGCTCCATGGAGCACCTCAACAAAGTTCTCAGGCGACAAGACCATCAGTTTCCATGAACTCAGACCACTGCTTGTCCATCCATGCCCCAGCTCAAGCATCAGTTCCCTGCATAAAGCCTTCCCTTCCAGCTTTCCCTTTGTGACATATCAACTTCATTGACAGTTTGTCTACTACCTTGCATCATGACCACAAATTCACATAGACTCCTATATACGCGTGTCTCCTCTTACTTAACCCCCCACCCCCAGCCCAAGGCAGTGAGGCCATCACCACATCCAACCATGTCTTTATGACATGCCAGAGAGTCACAGCTCTGGGGGTAGTGACAGAGCATTACACTCTGTGACTGTCAGGCCTGGAGTCATATATCCACTTAGGCAGATCTTCATTTAGGTGGAGGACTGTGTCCGGAGGAGGGCAGCAACTATGGTGAGAAAAGAACAAATTCTGGCATGAGAGAAACTGATCATTTGAATGGTTGTACCTGGAGAGGGCAGGGGAAGAGGATCTTAAGAGGCTGTGTGTACCAGAAGATAGATTATTTTAATACTATAACTTAAGGAAGTTTGGGGGTAAAGAAACCTGCATTTCCAAACTCATAGAATTTTCTCTCAACAAGAGAGATTGATGTTGAGGAGGTGGAAAGAAACCCTTTCTAGGAAGAATTCAAGAAAGTCTAGGTCCTCAAGATCTGGGGTTCTAGGAATCTATTTTTTTACATGATAGAAGTTAGTACAGAAAACCATAGTTACTCTTTTATTTTTAAAAATATAATTTTTGAAGCCGGGCATGGTGGCACATGCCTTTAATCCCAGCACTCGGGAGGCAGAGGTAGGAGGATTGCCGTGAGTTTGAGGCCACCCTGAGACTACATAGTGAATTCCAGGTCAGCCTGGACCAGAGTGAAACCCTACCTCGAAAAACCAAATATATATATATAATTCTTATTTATTTGAGAAACAGAGAAAGGGGCAAAAAGAGCGAGTATAGATGCATGAGGGCCTCCTGCAACTGCAAACAAACTCCAGACGCATGCACTACTTACTTTGTGCATCCCGCTTTCTGAGGGCACTGGGGAATTGAACCCAGGCCATCAGCTTTTACAAGCAACCACCTTTAACTACTGAACCGTATCTCCAGCCCCCTAGTTACTCTGTTAAATGTAAAGTTCTTAGAATTTGTTGAAGAGTGGCAAAGTAAGAGCCCAGAACTGATGCTTTCATTTCTTCAAAAAATATTCATTGAATGCTAGCTATGTGTCAGGTACTTCTCCAAATACCACAGAAATGTTAGTGAACAAAACCCACAAATACACATAATGTGTTAAGGTAAGTGCTAGGAAAATATTATGAAAAAACATATATATATAAATATATATATGCATAAATTTGTGGGGAAGTATTAAATTTTTAGATATGTTGGCCAGAAATGGTCTTACTGAGAAGCATAAAGAAAATGAAGAGGGGCTGGAGAGATGGCTTAGTGGTTAAGGTGCCTGCCTGCGAAGCCTAAGAATACCTGTTTGAATCTCCAGGTCCCACATTTAGCTAGATGCAAAAACGATGCAAGCACGCAATGTCGCACATGCACACGAGGGGGCGCACACGTCTAGAGTTCATTTACGGTGCCTGAAAAACAAAGGCCCTGGCACACCCATTCTTTCTCTTTCTCTTTCTGTCGCTCTCAAATTAAAAGAAAAGAAAAGAAAATGAAGAGGTGAGTCAAGTAGAAATTTGAGAGAAATACATTCCAGGCCAAGAGAATACTAAGCACAAAACCCCTTGAGGTACAAAGGTGTCTGACGTGAAGGCCTGCTTATTCAGTGGGAGATGAGGTCAGAATAGTAAATGGTGGCCTAGTCATCTAGAATTCCTAGATCATAATGAAGGGTTTGGTTTTGACCCTACTGCAGTTTTGAGCAGAATTACACAATCTAACTTAGGTTTAACCATAACTTCCCTAGTAGGTGTGTCGAGAATAAACTGCAGAGAAGAAAGGGTAGACTCGGAAAACTAGCTAAGAGAATAATTCTAGGGAGAAAGTGAGTTAAATCATGGCGTTGTCAGCCATGAAGGTAGTTAAAAGTTAGTTCTGCAAATACCCTGAAGCTAGAGGCATCAGATTTTCTAACAGATCAAATATCAGGTGTGAAGGGATAGAGGATTTAAGGTGAGTCCAAGACTTTGCTCTGGTTAACTGAAAAAGAGTGTTTCCTTTTATTGAGATGGTGTTGATTAAAACTCTACGAGCAGGGTTTGAGCTACAAGGAAGCAAACAGTTCACAGCAGATTAAGTCTGGGATGCCCGTTACTAATCCAAATGCTGATGAGCAGATGAGTATACAGTTAGAGAGAGAGCTCCAGGCCTGATATGTTATTTAAAGCCTTAAGATTACATGGGATCATCATGCTATGATCAGTGTGACAAGAGACAAACAGGGAGCCAGAAGGTAAAATCCTCAAGAAGTGAGGAAAGAGATGGCCCTAAAAGGTAAACGATGGTCCCAAAGGTGTGGTGGCTGGATAAGTCTGACAATATGAGTCAAAGCTGGGAAGTATTGAAAAGGATGAGGAATGATCTAGAAGTGACAGTGAGAGAGCAAGGAGAATGTCTGTTGTGACCTGAGATCATTTCTTCCATGAGGTCTCACTGGAGCTGTCTAGGATCCATGCTACTGCTAAAACCGTTGTCTATACATCAGGATTTAGCCCAGAGTTTTGAACAGACTATCAAAGAGCCATTATAATCAGAGTGAACAAGAAGCCTGAGCAAGGAGATTTTTCCATGTTTTTACTGAGGCAAATCCTCTACTTTCCTGGGATAGTCAGGATACCCAATTATCCTAAATAAAATGCATGCAAGATTCCAGCCCGGCGTTTTTAAAAGCTCCAGTTCCATCCTCTCCTTCTGGGATGTTCTCCTGGGTAGAAATGTGGGGCTCTTGGACAGACTGTGCTTCAGCCCCAGAGGTTGCCAGTGACTGAGCCCTTTCTTCAAGTTAACAGAAAGCTGAACATTGTCAGACCTTGAAGTGCTGAGGTTGGGGCAAGGTTTTCCTCATGGAGAAGCTGCATTCCCAGGAACAAACCCATGTACTCCTGACAGCCACTGCGTGGTAGAGGATCTCACTTGCTTTCCTTGTTAGTCGTTTTGAAAAGAAAGTTCCTATCTCCATTGATCTTGGACTTGAATGGCGTGCCCAATTTGCTCATCTGGGACCAGCAAACCCTTGTTCTTATCCACCTTTTCCATTGTGGGAAGTTTCATCCTTCCACTTACCAGGGCTGAAAAGTGATATCCTTTGTCAGCTTTGATCCTGCTATTTCCAAATGTGTATGAGCACCTGGGTATTGGGCTACATGTGCAATGTTCCTTACTGCTCTCTCCTCCTTTGTCTTTGGTTCCTGTGTGCAGTGATGGCTCTATTCTGCCATCTAGCCCCCTTGGAATACACTGCCAATATCCAGGGCTCAGAGACCTAGGGTGCCCCTAAGCATGGGAACCTTTCTTATTAGTAATTATTCCCTCATGAGCTGAGCCAGCCAGAGTTTGAGAATTAACTATAGATATACATTAACCAAAGCTGGCACATACCTGTCATCCCAACACTCAGAAGGCCGAGATAGAAGGAATGGCACGAGTTTCAGACCAGCATGGGTTACATAGTACCAGGCCAATTAGGGGTATGTAGCAAGACATTGTAAGAAAAAAAAGGAAGGATAGGGCCAGGCGTGGTGGCACATGCCTTAAATCCAGCACTCGGGAAGCAGAGGTAGGAGGATCACCAAGAGTTCGAGGCCACCGTGAGACTAAATAGTGAATTTCAAGTCAGCCTGAGCTAGAGTGAGACCCTACCTCGGAAAAAAAAAAAAAAAGGAAGGATAAAAGGAGTGAAAGAAGAGAGAAGGGAGAAAAGGAGAGAATTGATTAAAATGACAAGGTTTAGATTAAAAATTCAGTAGAGGATGTTTTTAACTGCTAAGAATCAAAAATGCTCCAGCCACCAACCTGGCTGGTTCTTGTTAACCACAATTAATTTTAAATATTTTTATTTTTATTTATTTATTTAAGAGAGAGAGAGAGAGGAAGAGGCAGACAGAGGGAGAAAGAGAATGGGTACACCGGAGCATACAGACACTACAAACGAACTCCAGACACATGTGCCACCTTGTACATCTGGCTTACATGGATCCTGGGGAATTGAACCTGGGTCCTTTGGCTTTGCAGACAAGTGTCTTAATTGCTAAGCCATCTTTCCAATTCTTTTTTTTTTTTTTTTTTTTTTTTTTTTCTGAGGTAGGGTCTCACTCTGGCTCAGGCTGACCTGGAATCCACTATGAGGTCTCAGGGTGGCCTCGAACTCTCAGCGATCCTCCTACCTCTGCCTCCCGAGTGCTGGGATTAAAGGCGTGCGCCACCACGCCCGGCTTCAATTCTTAACTACAATTAAATCTCTATTACCATGAAGTCTCTTCTCTTCCCAGACCTTAGAGATATTCATGGGCTTGGACTGTACATTTGTCAAATTTTTATCTGTCCAACTTCTAAATCCTTGCTTACACTGACATCCCTTTGAGTCTCCTTCATGGTTGGTCTTAATAAAACTTCCCTGCTGTCTCCTCAACCCAGCCTACAGGTACAGGCCTGACTCAGGCAATCTTTCTTTGGTGGGGGAGGGTAGCCCAGGCTATCCATAAATTTACTATGGAGACAATGTTGTCTTGACTTTCTGGTCCTTCTTGCCTCTACCTCCCAAGTGCTAGGATTACAGGCATGATCCTCCATGCCCAGTTTAGCTCAGCCCATCTTGTACTACCACTTGGGACTCTGGAATAGAGCAAGGGAGGAAAGGATGTAGAAAAGTTGAACACAGTTTGGGGCGAGAGCACCAGCAGCCTCAGATCAGACACTTCTGTTGCAGATTCCACGCTGAACGTCTGCTACCTCCTGGCATCCCATCTCCTTTTCTTTCTCCTCCTATCTTCCCAATAAACTCCCTTCTGCCTAGTTAGCCAGGGTAGTTCACAGTCACATATGCCTACCTGGTGCCTTATAGGTAGAAGAAAGAGACAAATGTGTCATCATTGACTGGCTTCTAACTCTCTACACAGACTATATAGATAGTTAAGGTCTGACCTTTCTCCTTACCAGAAGGCTGCTTCCAGTGATGAGCCCAGCAAGGCTGCTGTTTAGAATGCTCCTTTTGAATGCAGAACAAGCTTTAATATCTAATACAGGATACAGGACACAGGGGCCTGTTCAATAGGTGAATCAGAAGCAACATCTACTCCTCCTATTTATGCTCAGAATGTCTTTCAGTCTCCTCTTGAACACAGAGATCATAATATCTTTAGGTTTGGGGATTTGTGTGAGAAAAATGCTTTGATGTTGGAAAAAAGTACTAAGTGCTAAGCTTTTTGCCAAAAGATATAGAGGGACTCCATAGTGGGTGGGTGGGGGCTTGGAGTTGAGGAGCTCATGAAATCTGGCCCAGTGTGGGCTCAGAAAAATGAAGACATACCTTATAGTCCATGAACATTCAAAAGGACTGGTGGAGTAAGCTGACTTGGAGTTAATTAGCTATATTTTGACTTTGTTGCTGTTGTTTCTTCTGCTAATGCTGGGCGGGGGGGAGTTGGGAAATAGTCTTTTTTATTGCTGATACATTTTGCAGCATCTGACTCCTAGAGGCTTCTTATTCAAAAGACAGGCAGATAAGCTGCATTTTACTATAAAAAAATGGTTGCTAGAAATTTCTCTCCACTGTCCAATCTCCATCCCCAGAACATAGCCTGGCTTCTCACTAAAAACAGCCCCACTCTCCAAATACATTCTCACATTGAACACCTTCTTCTCCCTAACTAGTCTCTCTTCTATTTTGATGTCTTTTGGGGAGGGTATATGTGACCCACTGAGTTTAATTAGAGTTGCTTGCATGAGCATGGGGGAGTTATTTACCAGAGCAACTTATCAGTGGTTATACTACTAAAGAAAATGTCTCTTCCTTCCCCATAAAACCAATAACTTCTCAGTAGGGCTTCACACCCTACCCTATCATCCATGAAGGAATGGTTATAGGCCCAATATTAAACAGGTCTGATGCAGGTAAAGACAGTCGCTCTCAGATCATGAATGCAATGGTACATCGTGTCTGCAGACAGCATTCCATAGTACTCCTCCCCATTCTCTAGCTCTTACATTCTTCCCCCCCCCCCATGCAATGTTGCCTGAGACTCGGAGGGGGTGATATAGAGGTTGCATTTAGCCCTGAACACTCACTAGTCAAACTCAACACTTTGATGATTTTTGAGTCTTCCCCAGTAGTCACTGCCAATAGCAAAAAGAAGTTTCTCTAACCAAAAACTAAGAATAGCACTAATCTATGAGGATAAACATATATATTTCAAAGGCAATTTGATAGGCACAACATATCTATTCAGCCAAACAATAGAAATGTCTTTCTTCCTAGAGCCTATGACCTCTCTTTCCAGCCACAGGCTTTGGACTAGGTTTCCAGTACCAGGCATAAATTTCCTCCCATGGAGCGAGCCTCAAACCCAATCAGTGGAAGTTGGTTACCCTCATAACAGCCTTGCCACTATTGCACCCGTCCAGCCCCACTCTTCACTAACCATACCAACATGGAGACCAGAGCAGGTTGACAGCTGTGGATAGTGGGCTCTTCGCTGCTAGCGCCATTTCTCAGAGCTTTTGGCTGCACATATTTCTTGGGTAACATTGGCCACAATTAACCAATATCTCTTTTAACTCCATATGGTACTAGCTTATTATTCAGTTATATATCCTTAATTAGGAAGCAGATGAGAGAAAAGAAGAAATGAAAGGAAACAAGCTAAAGGAAACCATAGAGAGTTTAGAGTTTAGGGCATCACTATGTCAGGGCCTTGGTTGATTCCACTGTTCCTAAGCTACTTCATCAACATAGTGACAAGGTGATTGATGGGTTTCATGGTTGCAGATGTGATATTAAGGCTGGATTGGTGAAAGGAAAAGAAAGGCATGTAAAATGACACAGCTGCTGCCATGCAGTTCAGGGAGCTGAGGGCTGAAAACACTGGACAAGAGGTTTTTGATCTCTAAAACTTCAAGCCTGTTCCTGAAAATCACAGCCCAAGGCTAAAGAATTAATATCCTATGGAGACACAGACAGGGCTACTGGTTGCCCATGTTCATTTATTTCAGGCACAATAAAAGGTTTCTGCTGGTACTAAATAATGAATGCTCTAACCAAGAGGTTGCATATCTCAGAGGCAGGGCAGAGGGCCAACTTAGGCCTGGTTTCAAAACCCTAGTCAGGTAATTGATGAGAAAGTAACTATTGATTCTGTATTTTTTTTTTGTTTAATCTATAAAGTAGTGTACTAATAGTTCTACCTCAGAAATTTATTATAAAGAACTTGTGACAATATAGGCAAAGCACTCGGCCAGTGCCTGGCATACAGTCAGCACTCAACACGTGGCATACAATCAGCACTCAAAATGAGTGGCATTTGTGCTTAAAGCCTGACAGCCATTTGACAAACATTTATTAATCAACCATACACACAGGAAGCAATCTATCAAATAAGCTTGTAAATCTCGGCTATCCAAATGTTTAAGATTAGCACAAACCACGGAACAAGGACTTGACTCTGCAAAGAGCAGTGAATACATGGAAGTTGAATGCTGGAATCCAAGGGCTAAGAGAGGTGTAGGTGGGGAGTGCTCAGAACCATGGCAGAAGATGAAATCCACATCTCCTATAGAAGGTCCACCAGGGCCCCAGGAGCCCCTCTCACTGCCCTCAGAGCCCACATAGTTATCAAAGTGCAGGAAGATATGCCTACTTCGTTAGGCCTATGTGTAACAAAGGTAGTGTATAATGGGAAGAGGGTAGGATAGGTTATAGACATATGGTGGAAGCTAATATTTTTTGAGCTAATATTTTTAATATTACTCTTGACTAAACATTTTCTCTATTTCTTCTCTTTAAAAAAAAAAAAACATAGTTCAACAACTAGAAAGACCTCTAGTTTTCCAGATTCCCGGAGCCCTGGTCTCTGCGCCACATGGACATTATCCACCTCCTCTGTGTCCTCCCAAGGCAGCTTTCCTGAAAGTAACCCCCGGCAAAGCCAGCCCTCCAAATCCGTCTCTGTGCCCACTGCCGTCGTTAATCCTGCGAGGAGCACAGCTGGCTCCGGGGCTTTAGGACAAGGGTCTCTTCGGAAAGGGCGGAGCAGCATGAGAAAGAGTAAGTGGTGGCAGAGAGGTACGTGCCTAGAGCTAAGTGATGGGGGCTCTGGCTGGGGTACATACGGTGCTCTTCACAAAAACAGAATGGTGACTACATGACAAATCTCAAGTAAAAGGGTTTTATTGATTGTAACCAGACCAGCTGAAGACCACTGTCCACATGCATGGTGAATGACTGGGGTGACAGCAACTTGAATGGATGTTGTTCTTATTAAGACAGTGCTCAGTGCTTCTCAAACCCTATCCTAGGGAAGCCCCAAGGGGTGAGTGGGTGGGAAATAAGAATTGGGTGGCAGTGCCTAGAGCCCTGATTCCAACAATGTTATTTACATAGCATGCTTAGAGTTTTTTTTTTTTTTTAATTATAGCATAGACAGTGTACAAAAACAAGACTCACATCCTCGATCTCCAGATTCAAACTTATCAAGAGACGGGCAGAAACACCTGCTAGTGGCACTTCCTACACTATCTCGTGCCTTGCTTTTACTTTTTTTCTATATAGTATCTGTAGAAGACAGCACCGCAATGCTGGGATGAACATCCAACCAAACGCAGTTTTATGGGAGGAAGTGATTTATTTCAACCTTACAGATCCAAGGGGAAGTTCCCTCAGTGGTGGAAAAAGCTGGCTCCCACTCATAAATCCAAGCTGCCAGCAAGCTCAAAGCAGCAGCAAGCACAATCCTACAGCAAGCAGGACCCTCAGAGGCCAGACATCTCTACATAACTTTGCACTAGAATTCAGATGCACCCCAAACACACCTTCAGGCTGGTCCCCAGGATCCACCCCCAGTGACACCTCCTCCAGCCAGGAGGACCCAAGTTATAAGCTTTAATAAAACACCTGAGTCTATGGGGGACATACATTCAAACTAGCACAGCATCCATACTGCCCATACACCAATACAAATACATCAGTCATTTTGAAACCCCTGCTTTTATCACTTTACATACTGAACTTCCACCTGAGATTGAATTTGGGGGAGATTCTAAAAAAGGCTCTAAACCCTGTTCTACAAAGCATCAAGGATTTCATTTATAACAAGTCAAGTAGAGTGCATATGCTAAATTTCCTGTCCCCTAATTTAAAGAAGCTCTGCAATCCCTCCCATAATCTTAATGAATGATTAAACATGAACCATACCACAGAAGAGCAGAAGGAATGTGAGGGACAATATACAAGGCAAAATCTCCAAGAAAACAGAAAGCAAGTGTCTTCACTCTACCCTGTCCCTGTCTTTCCATGTCACAACCTGCATGGCCACTTCATTGTTGTCACTCATATCTCTTGTTTTGGCCCATGGCTCCCTCCTCCATATTTCTTTTGATATACACACACACACACACACACACACACACACACACATATCTAGCCAGGCATGGTAGCTCAAGCCTTTAATCCACCCCTCAGGAGACAGAGGTAGGAGGATTGCCTTGAGTTCAAGGTCACCTTGAGACGACATAGTGAATTCCAGGTCAGCCTGAGCTAGAATGAGACCCTACCTTGAAAAAAAAAAAAAAAAAAAAAAAATCTACCACAACTGCCTTGTGCAAGTTACCAACCTCTTCAGTCTCTTTGGTTTACTGATCTGAAATGGAAATAAAATTAATGACTGCCTCAGGCTGGAGAGATGGCTTAGAGGTTAAGGCGCCTGCCTCCTAAACCTAAGAACGCTGGTTCCAATCTCCAATGGTTCCAATCTCCAGGTCCCACGTTTAGCCAGATGCAAATGATGCAAGGGCACAATGCTGCACTTGGTCACAAGGGGGCACAAGCATCTAGATTCCATTTGCAGCAGCTGAAGACTGCTGGCATGCCCATCTCTATCTGTCTTACTCTCTCTCTCCCTCTCTCTCTCTCAAAAAAAAAAAAAATGCCTACCTCATCACCATCCCTGTATTATATAATATTAGTGTAGTATTACTGTCAGATTTAAGACAGATGATACAATACCTGGCATATGCTAAGCTGTCAAGAACATTTGCTTTAAAAAAAAGCATTATTTTATTAGTAAAATAAATTAACATTGCTCCATTACTAGTACAACGAAATAGATCGTCTTCGGTCCTTCCCCAGTGTGCCCTCATTTCAAGTTGACATGAGCGTTCACACTCAGTCCAGACCACTTAGGAATACAGAGAATTGCACCCCATTGTCAATACCTTGCACTTTCTTTAATGTGCTTCTATCACCAAGAAAGTCTTGATTGACTCAAACATCTGATTGCTTGTGTTGTATGCACATGTAATAAGTCAGCACTAAATCTTTGGAAAATTAGAAACTGACAAGATAGTTATGAAGCCTATTTTTCACACCTTTACTAGAGACTGAGGACATGTCTGCCTAGCGTGACTTTGCTTTTCCAAGTCCTGATGGCTTTTCCTCTATCCCTTTTCCCAAAGTTAGGTTGGTCAAGCTATCAATCTCCTTAAAGCAAAGAGAAATGATGGGAAAACTGACCACGTGCCACTCTCGGGGCTGTCAGTAGAAAAATAAATGTGCAAATGGAAAGGTCAGACTTATGTACATGGTGATGGGCCTCTTGCAGCAGCTAGCCAAGTGTTCAGTGAGTGCTGTTTTTCATACTCACTTCTGGCTTAATGAAGAGTCACAGTGCAGAACTTGGTCGTGGCTTGGGCCCTCTGTGCTACACACAAATGACTTTGATGCACACATGTGTCCATGGAATGTCAGGAAAGACTTACATCCCTGTTGGGACATAATGCATGTCTGAATTTGGGGAGACCTTTTGAAAAATGGCCCATAGCGTTGCTTAAGGTTACCTCCCCAACCTGTCCCCACAGTTCAAGGAACATCTCATTCCACTGATCACCTACAGATTATATGTCCAAGGGATATGAACCTCTTCTCTTTTGAGAATCTGAAGGGAGGAATGACTTCATTTTACGAAGGGAAAAAATCCCTCAACTTAAAAGGAGGAGGAAGAAGTCAGTAAGGGGCAAACCCAACCCTAGACTTTGCAATTCTTGGGTAGCTATCCTTTATTTAAAACTCATGGGCTGGAGAGATGGCTCAGTGGTTAAGGCACATGCCTGCAAAGCCTAAGGACCCAGGTTGGATTCTCCAGGTCCCACATAAACCAGATGCACATGGTGGCACATGTGTCTGGAGTTCATTTGCAGTGGCCAGAATCCCTGGCATGCCCATTCTTCCTCTCTCTCTCTCTCTCTCTCTCCCTCTCTCTGTCTCTAATAAATAAATAAAAATGAATCTTAAAAAAAAATCATGATCATTAACAAGCAGGAGCAACTGTGACTATCAGGCACTGCCTAACATTTTGTGTGTCTTGTAAGATATGATCCTCACAATATCACTATAGTGAACTGGTACCAGCCTCATATCATAAACAAAGGAACTGAAGTGCAAGAAGCTGACATGGCTCACTTGTCCCTGGCCCCACGGGAGAAGGTCTGATTCCAAATTCTGTATCACAAAACGCTGCAAAGCTTATGTGCAGACAGCCTAATTCTGGAACAACCATTCCGAGCTGGCCTCTCCCTGGTGTCCTGTTTGTCTAGCACATGCACTATTATGTCTGCTCAGCCTTCCTTCCTACAGAGCCTCATAAAGTGTCCCCAGCACCTCATGCCTGAAGATCCTCAGAGCATTCTTTAGCAAGCACATGGTTAGAGTACTCCTCTCGCTCTTTCTCTCTTTCCCTCCTCCTTAGCCTTCTCAGTTGCTTAACTTATGCGTTCCTCACTTCTATCTTTTTATCCCTGGCTATCCTTTGCTTCCTCTTTGGTCTGTCTGCCTCTATGTCTGCTTCTCACTGTGGAGCTATCATTGTGACTCTCTTCTTCCTTCTCCATTTCAAAGGGCTGGAAGGAAAAGAGAGAGAGAGAGAAAGTGTGTGTGTGTGTGTGTGTGTGTGTGTGTGTGTGTGTGTGTGTGTGTGTGTGTGTGTAGGGGAGGATGGAAGCAATATACCCCGAGACCGCTCACAGACACAGCAGTCAGCCAGCCAGTTATTTTGCTGTCAGCATCAGCAAACAGCACTAAAATAAGAATAAGGTCACCTTTAAAAGACCCCGGGGGAATGTGAGTGCAGTCAAATTAGGAAAGCACTTAACTATTCTGAGATACCAGGACACATTGCTAACCCAGCCCTCATCCAATCTTCTGTCAGCTACCCCACCGCTAATATCTCTCATATAATTCCCCAGATGGGTCCCTGCAGAGACCAGTCCATTCAGGGATCCCCACCCTCATGGTGGGGTCCCTCCGACACAGCCCCACCGTGGTGGTCCGGCCTGAGCAGTTCCAGTTCTACCAGCCACATGGGATCCCTTCCTCCTTGTCACCAGTGATAGTGGACATGGGACCCAAGCCTGCTCCCACAGGAGAGCCTGCCCTCACCTGCATTAACAGAAGCAACGAGACCAGGATCCATTCAGCAGCCAATTCCTTTATCATGGAAGGCAAAGAAATTCCCATCAAGATTGAACCTCCACCCAAACCGCCTGCATCTGCCCCTCCCTCCATCCTAGTGAAACCAGAAAACTCAAGAAATGGCATTGAAAAGGTAAGAACAGAATGACCTTGGGAGCCTGACTCTTCATAGTCCTCTAACTTTACCTGCCATAAGATTTTTCTGGGACATTATTTATTTATGTATTTATCATTTGCTTAATTTATAAAATAGAGGCAAAAATAATAAGGCCTGGGAGGAGATTAAATGACATAAGATATGTGATGTGCTTACTTAGAGCTTAACACATAGTTACTCATCAGATGAAAAGGGCAACTGAGACATAAGAGAATTTAAGTGACATCATAGTCACATCAAAGGATAACTCCAACAGCTAACTTGTTGTGACCTCTGTAGCATGTCAGATCTGCTAACTGCTAGTCCAGAGCCTTTTGGACTAGAAGACATGTGGTTTATAATATCCTTAGAGAGATGGTGAGAAGGAAAAAAAGCATTGAGGAACCAGGTGGTGTTCATTGTCGTGGTTCAGTTTATTGTTCAATCATATCACCACCATCATTGCCTTTCCACTGTCCACCATTACCCATCCTCCCGATTGAATAGAGGGCATAGTGTCCTCCTGGGTGTTGTAAGTGTTTTCTAAATGCCTTGAGCACTGTGCCAAGCGCTTCACCCGTCCATCCCATCGAATCCTAGAAACGACTCTCCAAAGTTGTCATTTCATCCTCGTTTAAAATAAAGAAATGTAGGCTGAAGGAGTTAAAGAACATTACCCAAAGCCACACAGCTGACACGTGTGTGTAAAAGAATCCAGATCTCATACAAAAACCCAGGCTCTTAATGTGAAGCTAATAAGCTTATAGTGAAAGGCATCTGGAAAAGCTAGTGATGACTGACAGAAATGTTAGGAGTTCTTATTCTGGTTTACAGTGTTCAAGTAAATTAAAGTTTTCCATGCCCTAGTTGTCCAAGTAATTGTATACAGCTCTCACACTAAGTAGATAGTAAGTCCCTAGGCTGGGGCTACATACAGTGAGAGTCAGAAAGTATGAGAAAACGTGGATTCTCAGTTGAAGATAAATAGACTGAATTTCATGGGACAAAAAAGGATTCTTAGCCAGCTATGGTGACACACACCTTTCATCCCAGCTCTTGGGAGGCAAAGGTACGGGGATTGTCTTGAGTTCCAGGCCACCCTGAGACTACATAGTGAATTCCAGGTTAGCCTGGACTAGAATGAGACCCTACCAAAAAAAAAAAAAAAGTATTCATAGGAAGAACCACAGGAAAAATACCTTAAATCCTGAGATAGCAATTGGCCAGAGCAAATGCCAATAATTGCCAGGCAAGATACATAACCTCCCAGAAGAAACAAAAGGAAGGAAGGTGAGGTGGGCTTGAAGCAAACCAGATACCAGGGTCTTATTCAAAGAGGCACTGCTTCTTGGCTATGCCAGATGTTGCCAGAGTGGAGCAGATACCTAGAGTGTCTTAGATTTTATTTTATTTTATTTTATTTTTTGTTTGGTTTGGTTTTGTTTGTTTTTGAAATAGGTTTTCACTATGTCATCCAGGCTGCCTCAAACTCACAATTCTCCTGCCTCAGCTTCCAAGTGATTGATCTTTGATCTTCTAAACATACATATGAGCTCCTGATCATTATTTGCAGTCACAGTCTTAATGTGTCAGGGGGAAAACAAATGAAAGCCGGAAGCACTCTGAAGGCTAGATTCAGCAGCAGGTTCTGGAGAGCCACCTAAGGCCTTTGTGGAGATCTCTCAATGGTGTCATCAGAAATCAGAAGAGCCAAACCTTGAGATGGATCTTAGGGAAGGACAGAGGGGAAAGCAGGAGATTAACTTGTATTTTCTAGAAAGTATCATAGCCTCTTGCATGAGGCCATCTTCATAGGCGTTGGCAGACCCTATTTCCTCCATATTATTCCTACTTTCTCTTAAAATCGTCCTGCCTCTAGAAAGATGTCTCTAACTGCCTGTTTCATGTTCCCCTGTACTCTCAGCATCTGGTTTAATTTCCTGTTTGCCGGTTGCTGTTATTCACTCTTAGACTCACAGCATCTCTAACAGGGTACATGATGAACAGCAGACACAAATTCTCGCTGAATTAACACTACATAGTGGAGGCATTTCACGTGGGGACAAGTGTAGAGGAACACATGAATCCAGTCTATAGACAAAGCTGACTCACCCACATTCCTTTGCTCTCCTTTCTCTTGCAGCAAGTCAAAACCGTCAGATTTCAGAATTACAGCCCTCCTCCCGCCAAACATTACACCTCCCACCCCACCTCCGAAAAGCATGAACATCCAGCTGCCCTCAAGGGATCCCAGCCTGAAGCAGCCATCCTGAACCCAGAGATGACCATCCTATTTGCCCACCGAAGCGGTTGCCACTCTGGACAGCAGACAGACATCCGGAGAAAGTCAGCTTCTGGCAAGGCCATGACCCCAGTGTCCACTGCGTCAGCCACACAGACTGTGTTTCCCAACAAATGAACCTATGGGTGGCTTTTCTTAGACATGAAAGAGGTGAATTGCATTTAAATACAGTCTGCCTCCACGGAAGACGTCCTGACATTCTTTGTAGACTCAAGCATGGGTCCAGGTTCTCCCGTTTTAACCTCCAGGCAGGGAAAGGTGGGCACAGGAATTCCTGGCCTGGGTTGAAGAGTCTTCTATACTTGGTGATTTGATGTAGCCAGGCCCACTGCTGGGTCCAAAGAGTAAGAGTCCGTGCCTATGTTCTCAGTGTACAGGGTGTGGCCCTCATCTTGAATACACTGTGGAAAGCTTCTATAGTGTCTGGGAGGCAACAACCCAAAGTGTGGCAATGGTGGGGTGGTTCACTTTGCTTCTTTGACCTTATTGCCATCTTCCCTTCTCACCACATTAGAACAGCTTGTGCCATCCTCTGAGGCCGTATCTTTTCACTCCACAGAGTCATCATTCTGGCTGCAAAGGGAGAATGTGGGGAAAGGATATGGAATGTATTCTGAGAACCCACTAAAACTACAGGAATTCATCTCCTTAGTTTGCTCTCAACAAGATCAGGGAGGAAGCTGATTACCAAATATCAAATGATTATTATACTTGAAGTTGCTCACCCTGATTCCCCACATAGAATCCTATACAACAGATAACTGGGGAGCATAGAGGGTTATGGGGTATTAAGGACAATTAATTCATCCTTTCCTTCAAAGCAAAGTGTGCTTAAAGACAACCTTAAATAGAAATTGAGTCTAGATACATATTCTGTTTGCAACATGTTTATTCTCTTGAGTTTCTTCCTATTTGGGGAAGACACCTGTTTTCTCCATAAGGCAACAATGAAGCAAGGCGAGGAGGGGTGCTTCCTAGAAGAAAGCTACTACCAAGGGGACTGTATAAGGAAGGTTGC
This sequence comes from Orientallactaga sibirica, assembly GCA_036365145.1. Lineage (NCBI taxonomy): Eukaryota > Metazoa > Chordata > Mammalia > Rodentia > Dipodidae > Orientallactaga > Orientallactaga sibirica. The sequence goes on from JAEOAD010000005.1 coordinate 53,408,012, forward strand.
AGAGAAAACAGTGAGACAAGAGAAGAAAGGAAGGAGGGCAAGGGAAATAATATGGAAGAGAGAGGGGGGGAGTTGAGAATAGAAGATGAGTGTATTAGGAAAGAAGACTAAAAAGGTGACATAGAAAGAAAAGAGTCTGCCATGCAGAAAGCGTCCAAACTAGGTGACCCCACGAAGACAGGGCTGCAGTGAGTGGGATCCGCCAGGAAGGGCCTTGTGAACAGAAGGAAGAGGCAGCCCAGGGAGACAAGGCCATGCTCTAAGCCAGCCATTAGTCCTCATTAAATGTAATTGTTATGACTTAACATTCATCACATGATCCTCAGTGTGGTCACTTTGATGCATAACTGCCACTTGCTACTCAGTCAGGGTGCTCTTTTAAAAAAGAGGGAAAAAGCAGGTCTAATTAGACGTTTCTCATAGACAGTTCTTACAGGTCTTGGGATTACGAACATACATCTTTTACCCACCCACATGCTTGGCAAACTGAATTTATCTGTAAGCTTTTCCAGGCCTTAATAGAACAAAACAAAACAAAACAAAACCATAATCTTGCCAAGGAATACAACATGTGTCGGATCTTTGGGGCTGGTAGAGACCAGGGTAGCATGCTGTTCTTGTATTTCGTGACTCACATGCACTCCACAAAGTCAGCATACTCAGTTCATGACTTGTTGACTCAATATAGTCACCCAGATGGAGAAATGGAGTAGTCACAAGAACAGAATGCTGTTGTGATCTGTCAAAATATTAGTACCTATGTCTCATCTTTGCCCAAAAATCCATTCTCACTGAGTTCAACACTCTACCCAGACTGGCAGAAATAAGACATGAACCAACCCAAAATTGTGTCCATTCCTCAGTAGCAACAGACCGAGGTTTTTGTTTTGTTTTGTCTGTTTTACTTTTGTGGCTGTCAAGAAGGTTGTCTAGGTGCAATAGAGATGTCCCCCTGACGTGGAAACGAAAGCAACATGAAACAGAAAAGTCCTCCATCTCTGCAGGACAAAGCCTCTCTGATATTAACACAGTTCGAGGCTTGCCACTCCCGCGGCATCCATGCTCAGCTTCAAACTCCCTCTCACACCAAATCCCATACTGTAGAGCTTGATGAATGTTTGAAAGGGGCAGGGTGATGTTGTTTTCAAGTAAACATTGACTTCACTGGACCTTCGACTCATTTATTCCACCAACATGTTTCGAACAGGTGCTGCCCATGCTAGGCACAGCAGTGAGGACTACTGCCCCACCCTCCCTTGCAATTTCCACAAAGCTCCAGAGAGCAGCTAGAATTATCCCCATTGCAAAGCCAAGGAAATGGAGGCTTGAAAACTGGCCACAGCTAGTGATGGATACAAGTATGCAGACCCAAACTAGCTGAGAGCAAAGCCCAGCCAGGGACTGAGGTACATGAGCCGAAAGTACACCCTCCAGAACAATGACTTCTGATGACCTGATGGGACAATTTTGGCTACAAATTAAAACAAATTCCAGCAGTGCAAATCTTCACTTGTCACTTCTTGGGCATGTGATGCAGGCAAGCTACTTGACCTCATCCAGCTTCATTTTCTAAGTAACAATGACAGTAGTGCCAGCCTCACTGGGGTACTGGGAGCATTAACTGAGGTTGTGAAATACAGTGACCCAGACAATGCTGGCACTTACTGAATACCCAAAAAATGCTAGGCTGGGATGCTTTTAGGAAAATAGATCCTTGAAATTCCAGGTGAGGAATTCTAAAACAAAGGTTTTCCCTGAACTGTGAGGTTAAAAAGAAACTGACACAGCCTAGTCGTGGGGGTCAGAACATTGTCTAAGCTGAGTCCTGAAGGAAAACCACCAATGAGAAAGACAGAAGGATAGGAGAAAGCACATTCCAAGTAGGAAGAGAGCTTTGGCCATTGGCCTTAAATATAACCATTGAGCCCAGCTTCAATGTACTTAGAGGAATCTTCTCCCTTGTAGAAGGTCCCAACCTCAGCACCCCAAGTCTGAAACAAAACTTCCTTTCTGTGTGAGCTGTTACTCAGTGCCACCAAAAAGAAGCTAGTGGCAGGAGCTGTTTGGAGAAAGTGTGACAACCAACTAAGGACAGTCTCTGAGGTCCATCTTGAGAAAATGAGCTCCTAAGCAGCATCCAGATTCTTCTTTGAACACTGTGAAAGGAAAGATTGTAAGAGCCACAGTGTGGAAAGGAGTATCCCGAGGTATTGTCCCTCCCACCCCACAGAGACTGACCTCACAGGAAATACTGAGAACCCCACTGAGAAGGGCTCTCAGGGGCATAGGGTGGGGAGAGGGAACATGAGGGAATAGCCTGAGGGGACTAGGACCAATGTGCAATATGATTATACAATAAAGTTCACAATTTTAAAAAAATGTGTATGCTGAAAAAAATTACCAAAAAATCCTCTCAGGATTTGTCCCCTTCTTGCGTGGGTTCAGCCTCAGCACCCTGCCCTTCAGCATTCCCCACACAGGGCTGTTGGAGCTGGAGTTTGAATCAGCTTCCCTGTGGCTTGGCAATACAATACACTGACTCCCAATATCTCTTGAAAAGTTAGGGGGTCTCTTCATGCCCAGCCTGCTTCCCAGAGCTGCAGCAGTCCAGGACAGCAGGGTGAGGGTCAAAGTGCCTTTGATTAACTGAGCATGCGCTTGTCAGTTTGCCAAGCCCCACAAGCCTGCTGCACTCGCTCGCTCAGCCTGCGCTTAGTAGAGGAATGTTCCCTTCTGGGCCCCATTTCTTACGTCATCATGAACCCCTCAGCAGGTAGAATTGAATCCTTAGATTCCCCAGTGTAGTGACTCTGACTTGGGACCTAAAGAGTCTGGAATTTTGAGGTGAATACTAGGATTCTGAGTCTTTAACAAGCTCCCTAGTTGGCTCTGAAGCACAAAACAGGAGGATGCAAGCCACCTTCTCACATTGCACAGCATAGGTGGCCACTCGCATTGTTACAATTTGAAGTGGGTCTGATAAGTGAAGTGCAGTTGCTCTGAGCTCCCTGAGGCCTCTCCCTCTCCCACATCATAACCTTTCCCCCAGATCCTCTCTCCTGTACCATCCAGCAGATATCAGGCTACAGCCAGGCGCAGTGGATATCTCCAGCGATAAAGCCCTTCTTCATGCTGATTGGCTAATACCAGTGCCTAGTTACTGAAGGTCATGACTGTTGCTCTGAAGTACCAGAGCCCAGAAAAATCACAAGCAAAGGACCCTGCTAACAAGCCTACACACTTTCAACCCCATTGTGGCCTAGGGAAGGAGTTGATGACTGAGGACATTCCACGCCCCTAGTCTACCTTTCCCAGCTGACACTGATAGACAACAAGGTTTGTGTACTTCCTAGCTCCTCCTCATACATGGATCTGGCAAGGGTGAAAGTCATTTGTCCCAAAGAGATGGCCAGACATCCATCCTCATCCTCTCACCCCACTCTGTCCATACAGAGCAGCCATATATTTCTAGATTCCCTCTTCCGAAGTGAACAGCAGTAGCAAACAGGATTGCCAAGTCCTCCCTCCCAAGGCTCCTGAACTGGGACCATGCGCTTAGAAAGCTGGCATGGGTCAGTGCCACAGTCAAAGCCTGTTTATATCTTCAGAGGGAAGACCTCAGTCCTCCCTTTAACAGGGAGAAGAGGGTGCTATCACTTCCAGCAACCTGAAAGTCACTTGGTATGTGTTTGGGAGGGAGGACAAAACCAGACAAGTTAACTCCAAAGATCCTTGAGGCGGATTGGTGTCATTGAGAATAAATCATGCAAGGACATTTTGCTTAAAATAGAGCAATGGTAAATGATCAAGCTGTCTGCCAATGTTATGTCCTAGACCAGAACAGAAACAAAATGTTCCCAGGAAGCCCTCTGTCCACTGATCTACACGTTGATAAATAGAAAGCAACAGAAGTGGGATCAAAGTGTGCCTTCAAATGAAACATGGAGTGAGATTGGGGAATATCACAGACCCATCCATTCATTCATTCATTCAACTAGTTATCCTACATTCAACCAGGGTCTGTGAGAAGCAATGGGGAATCACTGGTTAACAGTACAAAAAATAGATATGGCCCTCCTAGAGTGGTACTTTTCTCGGGATTTGGGGCTGTTCTCCCTTAAAAAAAAAAATAGAGAATAGGTGCACCAGGGCCTCCAGCCACTGCAAATGAACTCCAGATGCACTGCCCCCTTGTGCATCTAGCTTGCATGGGTACTGAGGAATCAAACCTGGGTCCTTAGGCTTCGCAGGCAAGCGTCTTAACCACTGAGCCATCTGTCCAAGAACCCCTGTTTTCCCATTTTATTAAGTGTTTCATACATATTAAAGGCACTGATACTATTTATAATTATATAGGATGGAAAAACAACCATATGCCTGCCATACAGCTTTTTAAAGAATAGTAATTACCAAGCCAGGCGTGGTGGTGCACACCTTTAATCCCAGCATTCGGGAAGCAGAGGTAGGAGGATCGCCATGAGTTCAAGGCCACTCTGAGTGAATTCCAGGTCAGCCTGGGCTAGAGTGAGACCCTACCTTAAAAAAAAATAGTAATTACCAATACTGTGGAAGTGTACTGTCTCTCCCATCCCATTTCTTTCCTCCCTTCCTCCATCTTCCCTCCCAATCACTATTCTGAATTCCATGCTTCTTGTTGCCTTGTAACATTCTCACACAGAACTTCATGGGATTTTCATTGCTGCCAATAAAGGTACTCCGTAAACATAGCCAAGGCAAACACTGCAAAGCAAGAGGAAAGACTCTGTCTGAATAATTGCACCCCCATCTAGCTTATGTCACTGGGAATCTCAGGCTTCAGTTCATTGCTGGAAACTGAGATTGTGATGCCACAACATGTCTGGCTTTGGGAAGTGGTAGTCTAGAGGGCTTTTACAGCTGGTGCTATCATCCATGTAGAGATTGGCTTAAAGCTCAGAGATGATATGACCTGCCCAAAGCAACAAGGACCATAACGCAAATTTTCATCTTTAATCACAACTTTCCTCTTCTTCAATGGCAGCTATCACCCATGGATGATGTTGGGAAGGGGAGACAAATAAGTAAGGGCTGCTGAGGTCACCAGAAAGAGAGAAGGAGGAGGGTCAAGCCTTCTCCGAATAAAAACAAGGTAAGATCTTGTTGTCCAAGAAATACGAATGGGAAGGAAGATAACAGAAATCATATAAGCAAAGCAACTTCTTCCACAAGAGCTACCAGACACAACCAACAACTTGAAAGAGAACTAAAGCTTACAATGTGGTTCTGGGCCATTGACGTCAGAACACAATGACCACTTTGCATTCCCCAGCTCGCTCCCTCTCTAAGATTATTCCTGCGTTTGCCTGTCCTCACACTAAATGATACAGTGCAGATTCCCAGAAGGAAAAGGATATGATTTCCAAAGTAATCCTATGTTCATCTCCTCTGTGGGAACAAGAGGACTCACAGAGGTGACATATTCCAGTGTTCCGTGCTAGTGTTTATCCAAAGTTCAAAGGCAGCATCTGCAGATGCAAGCTAATTATGCAAATAGGGCCATTGCTGACAAGAACTGTAGACTGGTAAGGACTAAAAGGATGTCATCCAGGACCCAGGGAGAAAGAAAAGGCATTTGCAGAGGCCGTTGTGTATGTGGTTTGCATTTTGTGTAAACATCCTTGGAACTAGTGCTAGCTTGATGGACTGGCAAGGGGAAATTGATGTCAGGGTTGAACTGCTATAGGTTGTATGCCCTGGAGGCCAGAGCAGCCTCAGATCCTCATGATGGAAAAAAAAAAAAAGACTCCCTGACCATTGGAGAGGCTTGTGAAAGCACTGGCATCCCCAAATAAGCAAAAAGGAAGCTTGAATCAAAGCCTAAAGAGACAGTGCAAATAGGCCTGGGTTATACACAGGGCCTTGCTCCCCCAACACCACTTCCTTGGAAGATGTTTTATATCCCTGTCAGGGAGTGGAGGACTGCAGTGCATGCAGAGGACATGTCAGTTGTGACAAGAATCTTTCTTTCAGGCTTCCATAACAGCAAACAGGATGGTCAGATGCAAGGCTGGTGAGCTTTTAAAGGGAAGACTAATTTCATATATCAGAGCCACATTTCCCAATACTCTGCTCTTCACAGTCTACTCATAAGCTGATTTCTTTTTTCTAGTTCTGTATGCATTTGTATGTGTGTTCATGTCCATTTGTGTATGAGTCCGTGCATAGGGGCTTCTTGGGTGCATGTGTATACAAGTGTATGGACGCCAGATAAGAAACTTGGATGTCGTTCCTCAGGAATGCTGCCCACCTTTCAATGAAACAAGGTCTCTTACAGGCCTGGAACTCACTGATTAAGCTGAGATCTGCCTGTCTCTGTCTCCCCAGTGCTGGCATTAAAGGAACATGCCACCATATCCAGCTTTTTTCTTGGGTTCTAGGGATTAAACTCATGTCTTTATGCTTGTAAAGCCATTACTTTATCCACTGAACTATCTCCCATCATCTGGTTTTTCATTCTCTCATTATTGGTAAGTTTGGGATCTCTGTCCTTTTTTTTTTAAATCTTTTATTTTTTTTTTTATTTTTGGAGAGAGACACAGAGAGAGAGGGAGAGGAAGACAGAGATGGGCGCGCCAGCAGTGTCTCAGCTGCTGAGAATGAAATCCAGATGTGTGCGCCCCCTTGTGGTCAATTGTGGCATTGCGCCCTTGTGTCACTTTGCATCTGGCTAAATGTGGGACCTGGAGATTGGAACCAGCGTTCTTAGGCTTAGGAGGCAGGCGCCTTAACCCCTAAGCCATCTCTCCAGCCCTCTTTGTCCTTTTTTATCATGGGAACTGAGGAGCAGATTTTAAAATAGATTTTAAAATAGCCAGTAAGGATTTGCAAACAACCAGACCAGCTCTTTTTCAAATCCACTAATACTTTACAGTTTTAAAGAGCAATAGAGAATAGAAAGAGTAGAATGTACTACAGAAAAGGGATTGATGGGGATCAAATGAGAAAATAGATATAATATCACTAGCACTGTACCTAGTACACAACAAGATAATAGCCAGTGGCTGGAAAGATTGCTCAGTGGTTACGGCACTTACCTGCAAAGCCTAACAATTCCCCAGTACCCATGTAAAGGCAGATGCACATCTGGAGTTCGTTTGCAGTGTCTGGAAGCCCTCATGCACCCAAACTCATTCTCTCTGTGTCTGCACACCCCCCCCATAATAATTTTAAAAAGAGAGAGAAAATAGCTAGGAGGATGATGTTGGGAAGCAGAACCGCTGGCTTTGTTCCAGGCCACTTAGTAAGTAAAGATAATTATTGTACTTCCTTTGGAAAAATGACAAATGGCTGAAAAAGAACAGCTCCTAGGCCTGCTTGCTCACCAGTAAGATGGGGATCAAGTATGCTCCTTGGCAGATTTCAACATGATCATAAATGTCCAGCTCTGAGCATGGTATCAAGTACATTGACGTGGTTAATGGCAGCTATTACCTGCAAATGGATATTGAAGCATAAAAGAGCAAAGATGAGCCAGGATCAATCACACAGAGGGAGTGAGAGAGTCAAACCATGAGAGTGTTTTCATAGTGAAGACAGCTTCATGGAGGACACATTCTGAAAATGGACAGCATGGAGAAATGTCCTAGTATGGAGAGAAAAGTGTCACATGTCCCAGGTCTCAAATTCTGGCACTGTGGCCTTGGATTAACTTTTCTGTACTCACCTGAAGGGTTGAAATAATACTCAGACTTTATAAAGTGGGCAGGAAGTTCAACAAGTTCAACAAGAAAAGTATGCCAGATCATGGCATATAAAGGGGGCTGGAGAGATGGTTCAGCAGTTAAGGCACTTGCCTGTGAAGCCTAAACCCAGGTTGGACTTTCCAGATCCCACATAAGCCAGATGCACAAAGGTGAGGCAAGTGCAAGGTTGCACATGCCCACTAGGTGGTGGAAGCATCTAGAGTTTAAGTGCAGTGGCTGAGACCCTGGTGCACCAGTTCTCTCTCTCTCTTTCTCTCTCTCTCTAAAAAGAAAGAAAGGCAGAAGAAAGAAAGAAAGAAAGAAAGAAAGAAAGAAAGAAAGAAAGAAAGAAAGAAAGAAAGAAAGAAGGAAGGAAGGAAGGAAGGAAGGAAGGAGAAAGACTAAAGGGGGTCCCATGAGTGGTAACTGTAGAAGTTTGTAGGTCTGACAAAGGCTGAAAAAGGATGGACTGAGAATGTTTAACATAAGAACGGGATCGTTCCAGGCATGGTGGCACATGCCTGCAGTCTTAGCACTGGGGAGGCTGAAGCAAGAGGATCACTTGAGCATGAGGGTTCAAAACCATCCTGAGTGACATAAAAGAACCCTATCACAAACCAATTTTTAAAAGATCAGATTACTGGGCTGGAGAGATTGCTTAGTGGTAAGGCATTTGCCTGCAAAGCCAAAGGATCCTGGTTCGTTTGCAGTGTGGCTGAAGGCCCACCCATTCTCTCTCTCTCTCTTTCTCTCTCTCTCTCTCTCTCTCTCTCTCTCTCTGCCTCTTTCTCTCTCTTAAATAAATAAATAAAATACATTTTTTTAAATCAGATTATTAGCTCTGCATGCATCAAACTTGGTAATGCCAGTTCCTGACTGAATCCTTCCTGGGTCTGCTATGGATGACCTGGACTCAAACCCAGGCTCTGCATTTCCTTAATCTGTCACCATGTACAAGTCCTTCAACCTCTGCAGCTTTTAGTTTCCTCACCTCATGTAGCGTGTACCTATACAGAGTAAAGAGTATGCTGTGTGCTATGGACAATGGCTTGGTGAGGCTCAAATGAGATAATGGACTAGTATTGTGCCCAGTGCACAAAAAAATGCTCTGCAATGTTAGCTAGCAGTGCCGTCGCTTGTGTGCTTTTCCTCATGTAATCCTCACAACAAGCCTATGTGTTAAGTGCAAGTCCTCTATTTATAGGCCAGACAACTGCAGCCCCGACGATAAGCCATCCATCTAAGTCACGGTTAGGAAGCAGCAAGCAAGCTCTTTTCACCTCTCATTGAATAAGCTGCTGAATACATCAGGATTGGGATAATATGACGATCATTCTGAAATGCTTTTTACGCCTTGGTCCTCATCAGCCTTTTCCAGCTGCCTCTACCTCCTCATCTCATGAAGGCTTACTGTTTACAGCTGTCTGTATCCCAGAATGGGGCTGGGGTCATTGGTGCAGCCTCACAGGATTGACATAACTGATATGAAATGTCCATTCTGAGTTGTAAACAGGCCTGATGCAACAAGATTCCAGCTGGCTGGTGGTTTCTATAACAACACCACCTCCTTGGTGCCAATTAACAGAAATTAAATGTCCCTGGCACATTTTGAAATTCAAAAAATTCATGCGCTGATTAGGTGCCCCTGCTGGACATGCCATTATGGCCTATGGGATCCTGGCCAACATCACCCTCATGCTACCTCCACTTAAAGTCACAGAATGCTTTCTTCCTACGCAAAGATCAATGCTGCCTCATCATTCTGTTGCCATTCAATAGCATTATCTGAGCATCTACCTACTGTGTGGCAGGAATTGTTGCAAACAGTTGAGATCAATAGTGAACAACACAGATAAGCTTCCTGCCTTCTGAAGGGGAAGGGAGCAGTAAACAAACACTTTTTGTTGTTGTTTTTCAAGGTAGAGTCTCACTTTAGCCCAGGCTGACCTGGAATTCAGTGTGTAGTCTCAAGCTGGCCTTGAACTTACAGCAATCCTCCTACCTCTGCCTCCCGAGTGCTGGGATTAAAAGTTTGCACCATGCCCTGCACAAACACAACTGTTATATGACAGAGCTGAAGAAGGAAACGGAATGACAGGACAGAGAACAGTTGAAAGACATGAGGTAGCGTGGCCAGAGAGGGCGTCTTCAAGAAGATGACATTTGACTTGAGACCTGAAGGCTGAGAAGGAACCAAATATGTAGAGTGAACAGAGACAGGAACAAACTTAAAGCGTCAAGGCAGCTCTCCATGGCTAGGTTCCATGAACAGGCCTTCATTTATCAAAACTTTTAATGTTTTTATTTAGTTAGTTGTGAGCAGAGAGAAAGAGAAAGAGTGCATTGGTGTACTAGGGCTTCTGCCATTGCAAACAAACTAGACTCATGCTCCACTTTGTGTACATGGTTTTACACGAGTTCTGGGGAATCGAACCGCCTCGGCCAGTAGGCTTCGAAAGCAAGTGCTTTTAACCACTGAGCCACTCCCCAGTCCTGTCAAATGTGTTGATCATACAGTAAATATTTAGTGAATTGACTTTAAAAGTATAGCTGCACTTTTTTCCTGCCATCAGGGAGCTTCATAGGAAGGGTGGGGTAGGGAGGCGCCTGTTAAGTGAGCACAAGCATCAGGATCACTTCTTTCTGCACCCCGTGTCTAAAACAAGGAGCTTGCCTCAAGTCACTGAAACTTCAGAACTGCAGGACTTTAAGAACCCACATTCCAAAGGGACCAACCCTCACAACTTTTAAGAGAAGCAAAAAGAAATGTCTTTTTTTTTCTCAGAAAAATCAAGATGATTGTTTAGAGTTGTGTAGACAAGTACAAAATGTCCTATCCTTTGGTATTAAGATATACTTATTGAAGCCAGGTGTAGCGGCACATGCCTTTAATCCCAGAACTCGGGAGGCAGAGGTAGGAGGATCACCGTGAGTTCAAGGCCACTCTGAGACTACATAGTGAATTCCAGGTCAGCCTGGGCTAGAGTGAAACCCTACCTTGAAAAAAAAAAAAAAAAAAAAAAAAAAACTTCTCCACTTAAAGTCACAGAGTGGTTTCTTCCTAGATAAAGATCAATGCTGGCTCATCCTTCAGTTTCCATTCAACAGTATTAGCTGAGCATTTATCTACTATGCATTCAAAAATACTGAGTACTGCCTAGGAGAATCTTTCTCCCTTCCTCCCCTCTTCCCCTTGTTCTGTGGCACAGAACTCAAGAACTCAGAATTGAAATGCTTCAATTATATCTAAAATACTTGCTGTGTGACTTTTGACACGCTCTTCACTTCTCTGAAGCTCAGTAATAGCTTTATAAAGAGCTTTATAAACTTCACCAGCCTTATAAAGACAAATCTATTATCATCCTCATCCAATAACTTAAAATATCAGCTTTTAAGAACTCTAAGAAATTGAGACAGGTTGTTTTAATGGCAAAGGGAACTCTTGCAATAAGTGTAATGGTGAGCCACCATTTAATGATCTGTTTCCATGGACTGTATATTTCGTATGGATACATGATGTGTTGGTACCCTGGTCCTTGCCCCCATTCCGTTGAGGACCCTCCTCAGTGAGGTTTCAGGTATTCCCTATGGGGTTGTAGGTTATGCATTGTGGGAGAAGTAGTCAGTTATTTTTGCTGGGAGGGAATGCCTCTGGGCATGATATCTCAAGCTGTGGCTCTTACAGTCTTTCCACCCCCTTTTCCACAAATTTCCCTGAGCAGTGGAGGGTGAGTTTTAAGTCACCTTCAGTGATGAGCTCTTAGGAGCCTCTGGGTCGCTGCTTTGGTAGGTGGTGAGTGTCCTCAGGGTCCGTGTCCTACATCCTGGCGCTGATTACCAGGTTCACTACGGAAGCAGCACTCGAGCTTTTCTCCCCAGTTCCTCTAGTTTCAGCTGTGGCTTGGCTGAAGTGTGAGGGGTAGTTTATCTCCTTGGGTCTCACTACCTTCTGGAAAAAAAAGAACAGATTCTCCAGCGGACAGTGAAGTCAGCATAGTTTAAATGGGATAAGCATTATTAATTTAGGGAGAATTTGATGTATGTAACCCCTCTTTTAGACAAAGACCAGTGAGAACTTGACACTGGAAAGCATAATCTTTGTCTCCATAGGATTCTGACCTGGTTCCCAGTTCCAGATATGGGTTCCTTTACACTGAGCCGATCTCTTAGCCAATCAGAAAGCTATTGGTTACCCACCAAGGCTGTGTGCCACTACTACACTGGCATGTACATCCTGTCAGGGTGTTTGCTTCTGAGTAGCTTAGACCTCTGGTTGCTCAGGCCATCCCCCCCCCCATAGCTCATGTAACAATTTCTAGCACTAGACAGGCTGTCTGGAGTCTGGCTCTTCTTCTGGATTCCAGCCAGGTCTCTCCATGCTCTGTGTCAGCAGCATATGGTGTCTTCAGTAATAGTTACGTTTTGCATGGACAGGATTTTCCATTCTTTCAGATAATCAAGAAGCAAGATCATCATAAGTAACCTTCAAGAGGTCTCTTAATTTATAATAATAACCCAAGTTCACAATTATGGAACCCTCTTCTATGTGCTTTACTTATTTTGACTCATTGAAAACTCTCACCACAACAAAGTGGACACTATTGCCATCCTTGTGTTGCCAGCAAGGAAATGAGGCCTAGAAAGATTCTCTTCCACAAGGTCACTAGGCAGAAGTGCTGGAGTCTGGAAATATGACTGAGCAGTCTGACTCCAGGGTGTGGCTGCTGCTAACTGCTTGCCACCACCTCATCAAAAAGCTAAAAAAAAAAAGCCGGGTGTGGTGGTGCACGCCTTTAATCCCAGCACTCGGGAGGCAGAGGTAGGAGGCTCGCCGTGAGTTCAAGGCCACCCTGAGACTACATAGTGAATTCCAGGTCAGCTTGGGCCGGAGTGAGACCCTATCTCAAAAAACCAAAACAAAACAACAACAAAAAAAAGCTCCTCTCTGACAACAGGTTTCTTCTGAGAGTTTTGTCTTCAGAGTACTCAGTAAATAAAGAATTACTACCTGCCTGGTCCTAATGCCACTCGCCTGTAAATACAGGGCTTAACAAGGACCACTTTCCTTAGGAAAACTTACACCTCCTATTGATGGGATTTTTCAGGTGCCTGTCAAAATGTCAGTGGCTCACAGAATCAGAGTTCTTTCTACATCATTTAGCACAACCTGGAATGTCACTTTAATGCGACAGTGTCCTCCCCTTGGCAGTAATGTCCTTATAATTTCCCAGTCCCTGCACTAGCTCTCCAAAATGCTACATCAAAATAAATGTAGTTTAAACGAAATGGAGAGGTGGCTCAGTCAGCAAAGTGTTTGCCAAGCAAGCATAAGGACCTGAGTTTGGATCCCAGCACACATGCAAAATGCCAGAGGTGGTAGCACACGTCTATAATTCCAGTGTGGCAGGGGGAGGGGCAGAAATGGTAGAATCACTACAGGGGGCGGGGTTGGGTGCTGGCTGACTAGCTTGTCCAGCCAAATAGGTAAGCTCTGAGTTCAGTGAGTTATCCTGTCTCAAAATAAGGTGGAGAGCAATAGTAAAAGACCTCCCCCAATGTCAATCTCTGGCCTCCATATGCACCTACACACACGTACACACTTACACATACCCGTGCAAAAATCAAAAAGAGATGTAGTTATTCCCATGGGATTCAGATTCAGTGATTCCAAATATCCCTGCCTTCCCTCTCTGAGGGGTATTCTCCCAGCCGCTGACACCAGGATCAACATGCAGGCAGCAGTGGGCATTTCTGGCATGTGAGCAGATTCCCAGCATCAGCACAAGCGTCATCCTAAATCCAGGGAACAGAGGCAGGATGTGCCTGAGATAGGCTGCCTCCTGCTGTAAGTGCTAAGATTTGAGAATTACAAAATGAGGCTCTTTGCCACACTTGGTGGCATATAGTAAAGACAGCATAACACCAACTTCTGTGTACCTTAGTGACCTGGGCAGAACACAGCTGTTTAATCACAGACTTTGCATTCATGCCTGGTTCTCCTGCTGAATGGAAAGTGGCCACCTGGCACCTCAGACAGCTCTGGCTCGCGTCCCGCCGAGTGTAACTCTTCAGCACATGAGTAAGAGCTGTAAGTGCAGATCCCCTTCCCCACCACAGCTCAGAGATGCTCAGCTTTGAACCTTAGTGGGCTGCCAGCTTGGAAGCTTTGGTTTCTTTGGAGACAGATGATTTGGGTAAGACTTCCAAATTTGGTATGGTAAGACTCCCACAAATTTTGTTTACAACTTTTGACCATTCCACCCCACATCCTAAAGAATGAAGTGGTCACCATTATTAGTTTCTCCAAAGAGAAAACTAACTTGTCACATTAGCATACATCCCTACATGGACATCAGGCTTTAAAAGAAAGAAGGCAGGGACATGGAAAACATCTCCTACTTCCTTCTTGTTCTACTGGAATTTCATGGGACATGCTTGTAAACAAACTCTGACTCTGGTGCATTAGACCTTACTCTCGCCAGCCTTTTAGCTTTCTTTCCTTCTTCAACATGGTCAGTTTGGACTTCATTTGCACTCAGCCAAGCCAATGTTTATTTGCCAATAGCCAAGCCCTGGCAACTAAGTCCTAAACACCAGTCTACTCTTGCTGTGCCCATTCAGGTCTACTGCCCTCCCACACAGGGGACAGAGGTGTTTAATGACACCTTCTTTTTGATCATTCTCAGCCTAAGGGAGATCAGGCAGCAAAGGAGTCTGGGTTACATATGTGAGGGAGCAGGTTGAATTTAGTAATCAAAATGAGATGCTTGAGGGCTGGAGACACGGCTTAGGGGTTAAGGCGCCTGCCTCCTAAGCCTAAGAACACTGGTTCCAATCTCCAGCGGTTCCAATCTCCAGGTCCCATGTTTAGCCAGATGCAAAGTGATGCAAGGGCGTAATGCCACACTTGACCACAAGGGGGCGCACGCATCTGGATTTCGTCCGCAGCAGCTGAGACACTGCTGGCGCACCCATCTCTGTCTCTCTGTCTTCCTCTCTCTCTCTCTCTCTCTCTCTCTCTCTCTCTCTCTCTCTCTCTGTGTGTGGTGTCCAAAAAAATAATTTTAAAAATGAGATGCTTGAGACTTCAGGGAAATTATGAGAGCTCATGAATTTTAACTTATTTCTGAAATAATTTCAGACTTACATAAATCTTTTCTAAAACTGTGTAAAATATTCCTGTGTCCCTTTCCACTAGGTTTCCCCACATGTTAACATTTTACTGTGTTCATTTTAATTTTTTGTGATCCATTTGAGAATCTGCTGAAGAACAAATGGCCATTTATTCCTAAACATTTCAGGGTGCATTTCCTAAAACCAAGAGTATTCGCTAATAAAACCCAGATGCACAGAGGAAAAGCAGGACATCAGTTTTGCACAGTCTTGGTAGCTAGTCTA
Source organism: Orientallactaga sibirica (assembly GCA_036365145.1). Classification (NCBI taxonomy): domain Eukaryota; kingdom Metazoa; phylum Chordata; class Mammalia; order Rodentia; family Dipodidae; genus Orientallactaga; species Orientallactaga sibirica. The sequence goes on from JAEOAD010000005.1 coordinate 53,423,131, forward strand.
GAGATCTCATTCAGTTGTCTTACTATTTTTTCAATTGTCCCATTTTATTTATTTATTTTGCAAAATTCTTGTCTAGGATACCTGCCACATATTGCATGTAATTGTCGTATCTTTTCAGTTTCCTTCAATCTGGAAGGATTGTTCAAGGTTCATTTGTCTTTCATGGTCTTGGTAGTTTTGAAAATTTGCCATTTATTTTACAGACTTTGTCTCTTGATTTGGGTTTATCTGCTATTTCTTCATTAGGAGATTCCAATTATTCACTTTGGGTACTAAGAGATGGTAATCCACAGGGTCAGATGGGAGTCTCTGAGTCCATGCTGACATAAAGATATAGGGAGAGGGAAAGCTCTTTGTTACCGACTACTAAGTGTAGAAGGACTGACAGATTTTTAAAAGTCACTATTTGGCACCTGCTACTGTAATAATTGGTTCAGGTGAGAATCATTAATGGGTGTTAAGATGAGTGGGTAACTATTTGAGGAGGCTCAGGGTGCCTCCTCACATGATGCTAATTACTCACCAAGGGGAAAATCGCAACTTTATAATACAGAAACCTAGTAGACAATCACCTTAGCCAAAATATCAGTCAGCACCTTCAGCACAGAAAATAGACACTGAGTCCCTAAGCACTTCCTTATAGGATAGACTGAGGAGGACATAGCATCTCTCCTGAAGAAAAAAAAAGGATAAACTCCTGCCCCAAATACTTGAGTTTTAAAGAACAGGTTGGATTCTCGCCTAATATTCTGAAATCCTTTTCACCTTCATGGAGTCTGCCTTGGCAATTGTTTCAGAAGAAGCCAGTAACAACTGGTACACCGAGGAGAACACTGCTGGATGAAAAATGCTCAATGAAAGTTTCAGGACCGTGTGACCGTCCCCGAGCATCAGGGGTGGCATTGAAAAGACCAAGAGTCTGGTCTATAACAGAGGAGGGTACTGGAAGAATGAGTGTGCATCTGTCTTCATCCATACTAATGGGTGGTGGGCCAGGAAGGAGAAAAGCAATTCACATGCTGTTATTGGTCTCACTACACACCCATCCCTCTGTTATTCCCTTCTGTTGTCAAAGCAAAACTTGTTCTTGCCAATTTGTCATAGCTTGGCACCTCTCTGACAGCAATGCAAGGGAGAACATAATATTCTTCACTCGGAGTTTGAGCCTCGCAGATTAATACTTCTACGCAATGTTCCCCAGCCTTCATCCCACCTGTGGCTGACTCCCCACAAAGTATTTGCAACCCTCTACCATATCCACATTCTTTTACACCCAAATTCCACTTGTCTTCCCTTGATACCTTCTGGCCTCGAGGACTCTTAGAACAGTGCTTTTTAAACATTTTCCACTTACAACCTCTTTTCACTCAATTTTTATGTGACCCTAGGTATTTACATAAATAAGTATATAAATCAAATATTTACTGATAATAAATCATAAAAATTTATTTTATTTTAAAGCAACTCTTTGCTATTCATACAATTTTACCATTTATTAAAGACAAAAGCTAATTTACATGCTAATGAGATGGATGTGCTCATTGATTTTTACATAAAGAACTAAATCTTGCCAGGTTTGGGGCCACACAGCAGTAACTCCAGTTAAGTGAAGGCAGGATGATCAGGAGTTCAAGTTCATCCTCATAGTTTATTTGAGACCAGCCTAGAGTGCATGACACTCTGTCTCAAAAAGCCAAAAAAAAAAATAAATAAATCTTGCCTGAATATTAAATGCTATAGGCCATAGAGAATCTTTGATCTTCTTCAAAGTTTGTCAACAGTTTGATTTTATATTCATCAATGCTGAAAATACCACTTCACATAACTATTTAGAACAAAATGGTGGAAGTATGTTCAGGGACATTTCAGAAATTGTTGGAAATAATCCTATCCTAATTCCAAGCCAAAACTCATTTAACATTTTTAAATAAAACTAAGTCAGAAACTCAAATAGCAACTTGTTAAATCTAACATTCTAATGTGATACAATCTAAGAATATAAGCAATTTGATACATGCTGAGGAATGATGGTGGGGAAATAATAAAAGTCTTGGTTTACTATAATTAAATGATTATGTCTCAATAACAGAAAACTTTCCATGTATAGTAAAAGCACAGCAAGTCATAATGTACAGTGGTGTGCAATGTGAACCTTGGTGTCCCAGGAGTCGTTTGCTGCTGTTGGTGGGGTGAGAGCAGGCACAGGGCAAAGCAAGTGTGTTGTGTGTTCAGAACAAGGCTGCAATACAGTCATGCAATATAACATGGGTGAGTGCTGACTGGAAACAGCTCAGATTCAGTATGCATTTGATCTGAAGTTATTTCTTGGCTATTGTGCGTTCAGAAAGCTATTACTCTTGTCAAGTTTCTTGTAATTCCACATTTAATTATGTGACCCTCATATGACAGTTGCAACCCACAGTTTAAGAAGCTGAGTATTAGAACATAGTGTTGAAGGAATAAAGACCTATTACATAAGGAACCTCAGATAAGAAAAAAATCCATGATGATTTTATAAGAAAGATACCACAGACTAGAGTATATACAGATGGGCTATTTCAAGGAGGAAGTCATTTATAATCATGCACCCTCTTATGTTTATAAATAAAACATCATAAGAACAAGCCATTGGGAGATATTCTATTCCTGAGTGTGTGTGTTTTAACTACAGTCTAAAATGCAATTTTCTAATCATCTGTGTTAACCTGAGAAAGTCATTGCAAAGATACATGAAATACACAACTAAAACTTTTTGGACCCCACATTTTCATCTTCTTCCTAACTTAAGACATCAGTAAGAAAATCAGTTGTTTTTGTTTTGTTTTTGTTTTTCAAGGTAGGGTCTCACTCTAGCTCAGGCTGACCTGGTCATCTCAGGGTAGCCTCAAACTCACAGTGATCCTCCTACCTCTGCCTCCCAAGTACTGGGATGAAAGGCATGTGCCACCACACAGCTCAAGAAAATCATTTTTAAAAGATTTTATTTATATTTATTTATTAGACTCAGAGAGAGAGAGAGAATGGACACACCAGGGCTTCTACCCACTGCAAACAAACTCCAGATGCATGCACCACCATGTGCATCTGGCTTATTTAGGACCTGGAGAATCAAACCTGAGTCCTTAGTCTTTGCAGGCATGTGCCTTATCCACTAAGCGTTCTCTCCAGCTCCGAAAACCATTTTTAATGGTTTCAAAGTTTGGGATTCTAATTTTACTTTGAAGCATTTACTCAGCCTTTCATCAGCTCTTGCTTGTAAACAGGCAGCCATGATGAGGGGAAGGTCAGCATTTTGTAGGTACAGAAATGTTTCATTCTATGTGAAACTGTGTGGTGTGCAGGACTTAAACCACCTCCCATTTTTGTGGCGATGAATACCTTGGACTTCTTAACTACACCCTTCTCTTGGTTAGCCACGGAAGACCAGAGTAATAAGCAACAAGAAGCCCCCAAATACTGACTTTATCTGCCAAGGGAGTGAGAAGGCAAGACAGGACTGCATTGCAGTGTAATTTGGTGCTGCGCTGACACAACCTCACACACTCAAAGACAGCGCTACTAATGGCCAACCGTTCTCTTCCTCAGAGCTCTGTGACAAAATGTTAGTTCCTTTTCCTCTGAGGGGAATTCCGAATGGCTCCTTAGTGGCCTTGGACATGATGAACATAGTGATGCTACCTGAGGAGTCTAGAGCCTCCTTGTCGCTCCTGTGAGAACTTACAGCCCCCACCTACATACGGGGCTCTGTAACTCCACTTCCCAGAGTGGCGCCACAGAAGTCCACATTTGGAAGGAATTTTAATTTTGTAAATGGTGTATAGAAAAGTTGAGTGGAGGTAGGCTGCCCACATTAAAGTTCCCAGGGGCCAGCAGCCAAACTGGCTACATATAGCCTTGATCTCCAGGCCTTTGCCCATTCCCACCTTCACTGGAAATGAAGATGGTCCTGATTCTCACAATGTGAGTGAGCAACAGGAAAGCTCTGCTCCTCATCTTTACACAGGCAGGTTTGGGATTGCTTGTTAAGTTCCTGGCAACTTTCCATGACTCATAATGGAGACTCAAAATGTCATGGGGATTTAGCAAGTCCTTTGAACCTGTTTAGTCAAGATGGTGGTTTGATTCAGGTATCCCCCATAAACTTAAGTGTTCTGAATGTGAGGTCATCAGCCGATGGAGATTTGGGAATTAATGCCTTCTGGAGGCAGTGTATTTTGGGGAGCAGGATTATTAGTGTTATAGCCAGTTTCCCTTTGCCAGTGTTTAGCACACTCTCCTGTCGCTGTTGTCCACCTGATGTTGACCAGGAAGTGATGTCCACCCTCAGCTCATGCCATCATTTTCCCCTGACATCATGGAGCTTCCCCTCAAGTCTGTAAGCCAAAATAAACCTTTTTTCCCCCACAAGCTGCTCTTGGTTGGGTGACTTCTGACAACAATATGAACCTGACTGCAACAGTCAATAAACTAAATATTTTCCAAAACACAAAATGAATAAACTGATTTGTTCCTGATCAACCCTAGGGGCCTTAGGGAAAGCACCCCATTTTCTAAAGTTTTCACTTCTGAATTCAGTTCCAATATACAGATTACAAATAATCAGTGGGCCAAAAGGGTTGGGGGCACCAGGGATGTAGGCAAGGATGGATTTGAACACACAAGGAAGTCAGCGCAGAACCTTGCCCTCGAATAGTTTTCTAACCACAAAGCCTGACTTTCACCTCCTGAAATTGTTGCTTATTTGCATTTGGAAAAGCAGTGCTATTTAGGTGGAAAATGAACAAGGAAAATGGATAGAGAGAACATTTTACTCCTCCAGAGTCATACAAGCAAAAAATAATAACTGGGGCCCAGAGAGATGGCTTAGTGGTTAAGCACTTGCCTGTGAAGCCTAAGGATCCCGGTTCAAGGCTCTATTCCCCAGGACCCACATAAGCCAGACACACAAGGTGGCACATGCATCTGGAGTTCGTTTCCAGTGGCTGGAGGCCCTGGTACGCCCATTCTCCCTCTCTCTCTCTCTCTCTCTCTCTTTCTCTTTTTGTGTGTGTGTGTGTGTGTGTGTGTCTGCCTCTTTCTCTGTCTGTCACTCTCAAATGAAATAAATAAAAATAAACAATAAATAATAATAATAATAGCCAGGCATGGTGGCGCACGCCTTTAATCCCAGCACTTGGGAGGCAGAGGTAGGAGGATTGCCGTGAGTTCAAGGCCACCCTGAGACTACATAGTGAATTCCAGGTCAGCCTGAGCTAGAGCGGGACCCTACCTAGAAAAACCAAAAATATATATAATAATAATTGTATCTGTGCTTACAACTTTATTTTATTTTATTATTTTTAAACTTTTTTAATATTTTATTTTTATTTATGCCTTGAACTCACAGTGATCCTCCTACCTCTGCCTCCCAAGTGCTGGAATTAAAGGCATGCACCACCATGCCCAGCAATACCCTGAATTCTTATGTTTGATCTTTTCATAGTGTCCCAAATATCTTGAAATTCCTATTCATACCTTCCTATTAGTTTGTCTTTCTCTTTGTTGGGTTGTGTTAGATCTGCCACCTGGTCTTCTAGTTTAGATATTCTGTTCTCTCCTTCATCTATTCTATTGATGAGAGTTTTTTATTTGACTTACTTGTGTTTTTGATTTCTAGTATTTCTGATTGGTTTTCTTCAGTATTTCTATTTCCTTATGTATTATATTGACCTCCTTATTTCATTATGTTAGTTTCCTGTGTTCTCCTTTAGGAGTTTGTTTTTTAATTTGATTCCTTTGATTTCTTCTTTGATTTCTTTGAACATAGTTATAATCATTCTTTTGAAATATTTCTCAGGTGTTTCATGTAATTCAGTCTCACTGGAGTCATTTCTGATGGACTTATCATTTTTGGTGGAATTATATCATCTTGATTTTTGTGTTTCTTGTATTATAATGTAGGGATTTTTGCATCTTGGGTTAATTTGATGCTTGTGTTTTCTAATTATTTGCAATATTCTTCGATGTATAAATTTGACATTGTCTATCTTCAGGGTAGGAGCTTAAGGTGCCAGGTGTGGTTCTTTTTTTAATTTTGTTTATTTTTATTTATTTGAGAGCAACAGACAGAGAGAGAGAGAGAATAGGCACATTAGGGCCTCCAGCCACTGCAAACAAATTCTAGATGCATGCGCCACCTTGTGCATCTGGCTTATGTGTGTACTGAGGAATCAAGCCTCAAACTGGGTTCCGTACACTTCCCAGGCAAGCGCTTAAATGCTAAGCCATCTCTCCAGCCCAGGTGTAGTTCTTAAATGACTCCCAGAGTAACAGCAGAAGTGACCCTAGGTATTGGGTTTGCCTGCTATGCAAGTATTCTAGTAGGCTGGGTAAAACAAAATACAAGCAAATTCTAAAATTCAACTGAAAAATATACACATTCAATCAAAACCAGCACAGAGTATTTATGTAAGAGTGGGTATTAAAACAAACATATAATCTAACAAAGTTAAACTTACTAAGGATGTGTATTGCCCTACACCCTTAATCTTGTCAACTGGAAGACTGAGATTTCTGGTCTGCAAAGGGTTCCAGGTCACCCTGGGGCTGATTAAGACCCTGCCCCCATGAGTGACAGAAAAAGAAGACAAATGCCCTATAAATCAGGAAGCAACAAAGGACAACTGCAAAATATAGCTTATTTAAGAATGGGAGCTAGAGAGATGGCTTAGTGGTTAAGGCGTTTGGCTGCAAAGCCAAAGGATCCCAGTTCAATTCTCCAGGACCATCATAAGCCAGATGCACAAGGGGGCATGGCACTGGCAGTTGGGGAAGTGGAGGCTGTGGGGAGTGCCTGAAGTTGTACCAGAGCTGTGTAGCTGGTCCCAATCCTCTTTTCAGGAGCCACTCCCTGCTGACTTCTTCCTCAGGTTTCTTAACTTTGCAAGGAGAATGGTGTGAGTGGAAAATCCCTCCACCTGGCTTCTCCTGCAGAGTTCATGCAGAGTGCTTACATCTTTCAAGTTGTGTTTTTCATAAACCAAAATGGAATGTTTTAAATATTTTTATTTATTTATTTGAAAGCACAGAGAGATATGGAGAAAGAAAGAGAAAGAGAATAGGCATGCCAGGGCCTCCAGCCACTGCAAATGAATTCCAGATGCATGCACCACTGTGCATCTGGCTGTACATGGGTACCCTGGAATTAAACCCAGGTCATTAGGCTTTACAGGCAAGCACCTTTGCCACTGAGCCGTCGCTCCAGCCCAGTGAATCTTTTTGAGTTACTATGTATGTAAAAAAAAATGTTTAAAGGTATTAAATGTGGAAGCCACAATGGAGTAGTGTATAAATAAGCCTAAGATACATAATATATATGAACATATAAAATTATTGCACAGGAAAGTGAACATGTAAGGCCTCTCATACTTTTCATATCTTTGTTCTGAAACAGAAAACAGAGTTCCAGGGACAGCAGCTTATTTCCTAGTGTGTTCCCCTGCAAAGCCAAGGGTGTGGAGGAGCTTCTAATAGCCTGTGCTCTGGGTTTGTTGCTTCCAGCTATGTGGGTGACTGGATTGTCTGGTGCTTTTGCTTGTTGGGGTTACTACTCACTCTATGTGCATGCACCTGGAGTCATCCGAGTTGTGTTCCACACTGCACATCCTGGAATAACAAAAGGAATTTTCTAATAGGAAAACATACTGTCATCACTGCTGGGTAACTCACATTTGTGCTCCTCAAAGGCATCTGTAAAGCTGTTACTGTCTCTCACACAAATACCCCATGTTGGACATTGTCTCTCTGAGGAAACATATTTTGGTGACGTTGTTTTCCTCGAGCTTGATATTCTTGGAGAGAACATCTGAAGTTGTGACCCTAAGCCACCACCCCCCTTTAGGATCATTCTGCACCTCACATTTTCAAAGAATTATTCAGGTATGAATTCTCTGTTTTATGATCTGTGATTCTGTGGTAGACTGGAAGTTTTCAGAGCCCAGGATTTCTTGCCTGGGCCTTTGATGAAGTGCCAAGTTTGATCTTTGCCACCCAGCCTGATGAGAAGCAGTAGAGGGGATGGGGTGGGGCTCCCTTACAGAGAGGTCCCCTGGCACCCCTGACATCAGAAGCAGGCAGACTGTCCAGAGCCATCTGACTCAGGGGAGTAGGGATTGGGAGACCCAGGGTGCCGTCAATCAGAAAACCCAAGCAAAAGGCCTGCTTTGCAGCACACACTCAGGGCCACTCCAAGCCAGTAGCAGTGGTACCAGGACGAGGGAACTGGGAGGTGGGGAAGACACTGGGAGTTCTGGAGTACTCACTGCATGTGCCTGCACCCTCCGGACCAGCAGATGCAGGAGTTGGGGACCCAGGAGCCATTCAATCAGGAAAGCAGAGCCAATTCCATTTTTTGTCTTGCTTTTTTGAGACACTGTCTCACATTGTAGCCCAGGTTGACCTGGACTGCACTATATAGCTAAAGCTAGTATTGAAATCATAGTAATCCTCCTGCCTCAGTCTCCCAAGTGCTAGGATTATAGGCATGAGCCATCATGCCTGGTTAACTGAGTTTTCATCTAGAATTTAATTTAAAAGAAAACGGCATGTCTTACCTGTAAATAGAAAACTAGTACCATTTGTTGCAAACAGACCATAAAATAACTATACTGCATATTTACTGAGTCCTTGTGACAACCTCACAGCCCTATGAGGTCTGTGCTCTCATCATCCATGTTATAGATGAGGAAACAGAGACACAAATTTGTAAATTTGTGTACTGTTGCACACTTAGTGAACAGATAGGTGCTTCTAGCTCAAACTCAGTCTGTTCATCTCTGTTCTGACCCACCCACCCCAAACCAGAGAACATACTTGATTCCTAAGATAGGTGGCTGCTACATTAGTTACCTAGGACTGATATGAATTGCCACACACTGAGGATCTGAGAGTAGCAGAAACTTATTCTGTCACTGTTCTTAGGCTAGAAGTCCCAAATCAAGATTTTTTTTTCTAATATTTCATTTATTTATTTACAAGCAGAGAGAGATAGAAGAAAGACAGAGAAAATGGGCGCATCAGGGCCTCCTGCCACTATAAATAATTCCAGATTCATGTGCCTCTTTGTGCATCTGGCTTTACATGGATACTGGGGAATTGAACCTGGGTTTTAGGCTTTGCGGGCAAGCACCTTAACCATTGAGCCATCGCTCCAGCCCCCAAATCAAGATTTTGACAGGACCATGCTTTTCCTAACCCTCAGGGGAAGGACTCCTCCTTGCCTCTCCAGCAACCCCAGGCAGGCCTTGATTCCATAGCCATCTCCCCTTCTGTGTGTCTGTATTCTATATCTCTTCATATAAAGACACCAATCATATTGGATTAGGGCACGCCCTATTGTCTTCATCTTAACTTCATTACATCTGAAAGACTCTATTTCCAGTTAAGGTCTCATCCACAGGTACCAGGCTGCAACATCATCTTTTTTTTTTATTTTATTTTATTTTATTATTTTATTTATTTTTGGAGAGAGACACATAGAGAGACAGACAGGGAGGGAGAGAGAGACAGATAGAGATAGGCGCGCCAGCAATCTCTCAGCTGCTGTGAGCAAAATCCAGATGTGTGCGCCCCCTTGTGGTCAAGTGAGGCATTGCGCCCTTGAGTCACTTTGCATCTGGCTAGACGTGGGACCTGGAGATTGGAACCCGGTTCTTAGGCTTATCAGGCAGGCGCCTTAACCACTAAGCCATCTCTCCAGTCCAACATCATCTTTGAATAGGATTAGGAGGTGCAGGAAACACTAGTCAACCCACAACACTTGTCAAACTAAGGCCTGAGCCTGGAGCAAGAAGACTGCAAGTGTTAGGGAATTATTCAGGGCTAGCACCAACCTTAGATTTTCTCCTTTATGCAACCAAGATTGAAGGAGTTAGAATGGGGGAAGAGCAGTGACTTGTGTGTTTCAGTGATATTGCTCCCCAGTCCAGGAGCTAACTAAAATTAATTATATTCTGCCCATCAGTCCATCAGTGATAGTTTAGGAAAGTAGGTTGGCACAAGAAAGCTACATGCCAAATTCTTCTAGCCTTGCATCCTTGCATACAGCCGCATAAGAGAATGGCAGTGGAAAGCCGGTGGGAAATGCAACCTTCCAAAACTCCAGCAGGGTTGGAACACAGTCTCACCTCTAGAAGGTGCTGTGCATGGATGGATGTGAATAGCAAATTCAGGCAAATAATAAAGACCTCAAGGAACTACATAAAGGTAAAAAAAAAAACATGGAAGCTGGGGAGAGAGTTCAGTGGTTAAAGGCACTGGTTTACAAAGCCTGCTGGCTTAGGTTCAATTCTCCAGGACCCAAGTAAAGCTAGATGCACAAAATGGTACATGCATATGGAGTTTATTTGCAGTGGCAAGTGGCCCTGGTGTACCCAGTTGCTCACCCGCTCTCATTCTTCATTCTCTCTCTTTCTTCCCTCTCTCCCCCTCTGTCTCTTATCTTGAAAATCAATAAAAATATTTTTAAATAAAAAAGAAAAGGGGCTGGAGAGATAGTATTAGTGGTTAAGGTGCTTGCCTGTGAAGCCTAAGGACCCAAGTTTGATTCCCCAGTAAGCCAGATGCACAAGGTGGTACATGCATCCAGAGTTTGTTTGCAATGGCTAGAGGCTGTGGTGGCATTCATTCTATCTTATTAAGTAAATAAATAAAATAAAATATTTTTAAAAGAAAAAGAAAAAACAACAGCAGAGAGTATCTGGGGAATCATTTATTTTCAGACTTTTTCAGTGAAAACTTAAGAAAATCAATATTTCTACTAAAAGAGATCTGAAAGAAGAGAGAGGCATGTCAGAGTAAGGAAGAGTTTTCTTGCTCTGTCAAATCAAAGTGTCCTTAGGGAGTGCACAGATTTCGTAGAGTTGGGAAGTCCTCATGTTGAGTTCACGGGCCACCTGACAGATGGAGAAAGGCCAACAGCAGTGCACCACCAGCCAGTCTTCACACAGTGTTCCCTAGGGCAAGACCAGGTTCTCTGTTCTGTCCAAATCACACAGGACTACCTCTATTAAATAAGGACCTATGTCATTTACCTGTTGATCCATCCCACCCACTACTTCCAAGATTAACCAAACCCTTAAGTCAAAACCCAGGGCATTGGTTGGCCCAAGTGTCAAGCAGCTCAGTAGCTGTTTAGAGCCCTGCCCTTGTAATTTTTGATATGGGCTTCCTACTTGAAACCTCCAATTTTTTGTTAATATTTCAGGGGTTTTCTCTTAAGGTAATTATCATGTTTATATATTTGGAGTAGGTAATAAGCTTAATAGTCTAAAATTCCCATATAATAAGAAAGTCTGACAAACTTCCTCTCCACAACTGTCTCTGGTCATTTAATACCTGCCTGGAGATAACCATGGTTACCAGATTCCCATGTACACTTACAGGTAAACTCTGTGTGCATGCATCATACATCAGTGTCTGGTTTGGGGAGGTTGTTTGTTTGTTTGTTTGTTTGTTTGTTTGTTTGTTTAGCTTTTCGAGGTAAGGTCTCACTCTAGTTCAGGCTAACCTGGAATTCACTAGGTAGTCTCAGGGTGCCTCAAACTCATAGTGATCCTCCTACCTCTGCCTCCCAAGCGCTAGGGTTAAAGGCGCGAGCCACCACACCCAGATGATTTTTTCTTTTGCCTAATGATTTTAGACATGATTTCACAGAATACTATCTATGTAGTATCTACTATCTATGTAGATACCTTGTGTGTGTGTGTGTGTGTGTGTGTGTGTGTGTGTGTGTTGCTGATGGTAGAACAGGACTTTGTGCATGCTAGGTAAGCACTCTTACCATGGAACTAAGTCCCAAGCCCAAGAGGCACCTTTAAAAAAAAAAAAGGCTTAGCCGGCATGGTGGCACACGCCTTTAATCCTAGCACTCGGGAGGCAGAGGTAGGAGGATCGCTGTGAGTTCAAGGCCACCCTGAGACTACGTAGTTAATTCCAGGTCAGCCTGGGCCAGAGTGAGACCCTACCTCGAAAAAAAAAAAAAAAAAAAAAAAAAAGGCTGGAGAGATGGCTTAGTGGTTAAGGTGCTTGCCTGCCTCCTAAGCCTAAGAACGCTGGTTCCAATCTCCAGTGGTTCCAATCTCCAGGTCCCACATTTAACCAGATGCAAACTGACGCAAGGACGAAATGCTGCAGTTGACAACAAGGGGGTGCACGCATCTGGATTTCTTTTGCAGCAGCTGAGAAGCTGCTGGCACGCCCATCTCTGTCTTCCTCTTCCTCTCTCTCTCTGTCTCTCTCTGTGTCTCTCTCCAAAAAAAAAAAGCAGGGCGTGGTAGTGCACGCCTTTAATCCAAGCACTTGGGATGCAGAAGTAGGAGGATTGCCATGAGTTCCAGCCACCCTGAGACTACATAGTGAATTCCAGGTCAGCCTGAGCTAGAGTGAGACCCTAGATCAAAAGCCAAAAAAAAAAAAAACTTAGCCGGGCATGGTGGCGCACACCTTTAATCCCAGCACTGGACCAGAGTGAAACCCTACCTCGGAAAAAAAAAAAAAAAAAAAAAAACTTGATCTGGGTGTGGTGGCACACATCTTTAATCTCAGCAGAGGTAGGAGGATCACCATGAGTTTGAGGCCACCCTGAGACTACACAGTGGATTCCAGGTCAGCCTGGACTAAAGTGAAACCCTACCTCGAAAAACCAAAAAAAAAAAAAAAAAAAAAAAAAAAAAAAAAACCTCTGCATCTTAATACATATCACCTGTCTCTCCCCTGTACCATACTTTAGTCTCAGCTGTGTGGAAACTGACAATCTGGCTTTTTGGAAAGACTCCCGAGGAGTCTCCAAAGTGAACTCAGCATATGTCACATAGGCTGTATTTTAAGACAGACTTCCCAGATAGGCCCCAAACTGGGTATGATTTCATCTGTCATCTTCTCTTGAAGTAACAAAAGACAGAAGCATGGTTTTCTTTTTGTAGATGGAAGGGCCTGTGCATTGGTTCAGAGATAAATCCAAGCATGGCCACATCCTCAAGAAGCATAATTTTTCCAATAAATTTGCCAAGCCCATTGACTAACAATTTTCATTACAATCTTCCCTTGGAAGCACCTTTGAAACGGCATTTCAGAGGTAGCTTACTCTTCCTAGTAAATAAAGAAATCAGAAATCTTCGCTTTCCCAATGTTCCCTATCCAGAGTAGTATTTTAAGTACTCCATCCACATCTATTTTTTTCTCTGTTTCTTTTTTTTTTTTTTTTTTAAGATTTCATTTTTATTTATTTATTAGAGACAGAGAGAGGGAAAGAGAGAGAGGGAGAGGGAAAATGGGCACGCCAGGGCCTCAAGCCACTGCAAATGAACTCTAGATCATGAGCCCCTTGTGCATCTGTCTTACATGGGACCTGGAGAATCAAACCAGTGTCTTTAGGCTTCGCAGGCAAATGCCTTAACTGCTAAGCCATCTCTCCAGCCCCTGTTTCTTTTTTTCTTTTGGGAAAATCATGGGTTTGGAAAGCATCCGGGTTCTCATATAGATCGTGATTCATATGTACCTCAAATGCACTTACCGGTATTTTGTGTCTCTCTCGGGTACCAATTCTCAATGCAAAGGTAGACCCAGGTAACAATGGCCAGCAAAAACACTCTCCATAATGCCTGGCGGTGTCACACTCAAGACACACTGGACAAAACAGGCCACAGAAACCTGTCAATACCACATAAAGAAAGCCAAGGTTCTCAAATATTCAAGGAGCAACTTCACATCTTAAATAGCATTCACAACCCTATGCCATCAATTTAATGCTGCATTGTCTACCTGCAATTAGGGACTGTGAATGAATAACCAATTCTCAAAACTCACTGTATTAAAATCAACATAACTGAGCCACATCAAAATTATGTTCTTTTGTTAAACACTGCAACTGTTAAATTTGATACAACTCTGCTAGTGTCAACTGTGGTCATTATCTTTTCCTAGCAAGTGAACAGCGTTCAGTAATTTTTGAATCATAACCATTGCTTCTGTTACGTTCATCTCATTTCGGCATTTAAAATGGACACCACATATAGGATATTCTTGGACATTCTTGAATAAAAGACATCTTTTGTCACAAAAATGATTAAAAATCTTTTGATGATATACTGATTCTTCTTTTTTTTTTTTTTTTTTTTTTTTTTGGTTTTGTGAGGTAGGGTTTCACTCTGGTCCAGGCTGACCTGGAATTAACTATGTAGTCTCAGGGTGGCCTCGAACTCTCAGCAATCCTCCTACCTCTGCCTCCCGAGTGCTGGGATTAAAGGCGTGCGCCACCACGCCCGGCTCTTCTCCTGATTCTTGTCAGGGCTTTATTCTATTGCTCAGACCAGAAGGTTATGCTAACTTTTGTTAATATCGGTGCTCGGTTCCTTGAATGGCAACTGGAAACAGTTTTGTCACTTACTATTGACATGATGTCCTGTACACCCAGCATGAACTTTCTAACACACAGATTCCATTCTGAATGTGTTCTGAATCATAGACTCTTGAGAATTATAAACTTGCTCCACAAGGAAAAAGAGAAGTCCATACACATAAGCATGCAAAATTGTGCATTGAATTTCATGGAGTTCACGGATCCATTGAAAACTACTAACAGACCACAGGTTAAGAGCCCCCATATACAGTTAAGATGTTACGTATCTTGTAAAAGATGATAACCTTGGTGAATTCAAAAGTTAGGACTGAGCCGGGCATGGTGGCGCACGCCTTTAATCCCAGCACTCGGGAGGCAGAGATAGGAGGATCGCCAAGAGTTCGAGGCCACCTGGAGACTACATAGTGAATTCCAGGTCAGCCTGAGCCAGAGTGAGACCCTACCTTGAAAAACCAAAAAATAAAAATAAAAAAAGTTAGGACTATGAACCAGAAAAAAATACCACAGCCTTTGAAAACTTTCTAAACATTTTAAACAGGCATAATTCATATGCAAGAAAATATACAAACAAAAATATTTTAACAATAATTTTTAACAATAATAAGTTTTAAGCACAATATTCAACCAAATAACAGCAACAAAAAAGTTGAACACTGCCCTCACCCAGGATTCCCTGGGCTCCTTCAATAAATTCTCACCCTCCCATCTCCAACTCCTGAGGGACGCACAGCTCTGATTTCTAGCCCCATAAATGAATTTTTCCCCCTCTCAGACTTTATGGAAATGGAATCATGTTCTCTTTTATATCTGGTTCTTTTGTGGAACATCCTGGCTTTTTAGATTACCTCATATTGTGTGAATCTGTACTTTGTTCCTGCTGTTGTGTGGTATTCTGTTATACGAATATTCCACAAATTGATCATCCATTCTCCCATTAGTAGGCATTTGTATATTCCATTTTTGCAGTTATGATTAAGACAACTATGCACACTCGTTTATAAGTCTTTATGTGAGCCTATCTATAAGTAGATAGATATATGGAGATAGATAGATGTCTCCTTTTTATTTGGGTGGATTCCTGAAAATGGAATTGCTAAGTCATGGTATAGATAAATGCTTAATTCTATGAGACGTGACGGTTCTCCAAAGTATTTGTACCATTCACACTCCTTCCAGCAATGTACAAGAGTTCTCGTTCAGCAACCTTGCAACATTTGCTATTGTCAGTCTTTCTTATTTTAGCCATTCTCACAAGGGTGAAATAGTGGTCACCACAGCCTCTGCATGACACTAGAACTACCCGTCAGTGCACTCTTCTGCTCACTCTCACCTCCCCAAAAGTGAGCACTGCAGAGTCCTTCTCCAAAATCCAGTGACAAGGAGGCAAAAGGCTAGCAAGGCCCTTCCACGTTAGAATCTCCAGGATGCTCCTGGATTCTGGACTTCTTCAGCTCCAAAGAGCCGGTGAAGTAGCACCATGCACAAAGGTCAAATGACAGGGATGGGGGTGGAGAACAGGCTAGCTTAAGAAACAGGATACATGTCATCCCTTCAGGAATCGAGGACAATCACTAAATCATCCACTATAGACACCATGTGGCCCAAAGTAAACTGAATTCAACTTCAAGTAATTCTAGGATGTTTTACCCTGCATTGATCCTAACTTGGGTTATGGCCCTGTGAAAGTGTGCTTGCCTAGGATGTGCAAGGTTCAATCCCAATGCTGCAAAAAATACGTACATACATACATACATACATCCTGCCTAGGGAGATCAAGAGACCCCACCCAGCACTGATAACGAGTCTGAACCACTTACTGCATGGGTTCTGTGGCCACAGTGTATGCCTTAAATCAGGAGAATTTCAAATCAATGACACATAAAAGTCAATCAAGTCAGGCAACATAGTGCTGAGAAGAAGGGATGGAGGAGTGCCTAGCACTGAAACACCTCTGTCACATCCTCCAGTGGCTCAGGGACCATTGCGGAAGAGGGGGCGGATAGAATGGAAGAGCCAAAGGAAGGATATGACCTCTTACTATGCAGCTGCCCAGACAGAAATTGGCCTCAGTATCCATGATCTTGCAGTGCCTAGCAATACCTTTGCAAGACCCTCAAAATAGAAGAGAAAGATGATGTCATCAAATTAGGAGAGAGACTAATGGAGAAAGGGAGGGGATATGATAGAGACCGGAGTTCTAAAGTGGAATGGGGGAGGGGAGGGAAATATCAGGTGGGGTTTTTTTGGTATGTAAGATTAAAAGTCAATAAAAATAAATTTAAAAAAAAAAAAAAGAATCACATCAAAAAAAAAAAAAAAGAGTGGTTGACCCCAGCCTGCTGGCTAACTCTGCAGAATAAACGTTCTATGCTTTTATGTTAAAAAAAAAAAAAAAGTCAATCAAGTCACACTTTATGTGATGATTATGAAATAGTGTAAATCCCTGCAAATAAAATTAATCAAAAATAACACAGTAGGGCTGGAGAGATGGCTTAGCAGTTAAGGTATTTGCCTGCAAAGCCAAAAGACCTCAGTTCAATTCCCCAGGATCCACGTAAGCCAGATGCACAAGGTGGTGCATGTATCTGGAATTCGTTTGCAGTGGCTGAAGGCCCTGGTGCACCCATTCTCTCCCCCCCTCCCTGTCAAATAAATAATTTTGTTAAATGACACAGTAGTAAAGATAACAAACTAAACACTGATTCATTGTGTTGACAGTCTCCTGACCTGTGTCACTTTAATTGTGAAGGGGAGCGCCGCCAGCAAAGACACTGCGTATGTGCATTTGGATTATCTCACCCTATTATTATGAGTCTTATGTTTTCTTATTTTTAACGTCTTCATCACATAACCATGTTACCTAAGTGTTCTTTAGGATATAGTGTTAGCTAGCAAAGGAAATTCAATCACTTTGAAATAGAAGTCTGCTGTGATGTTCACTTTTATTCTGTAATGGCTCACACTTACATGGAGTTCACTGGTGCAAGCAAGCTCTCTGAAAACATTTTGCATGTGTTAACTTATTTAATCTTTTCAATAATCCTATAGGTATTCCTAAGGTGGGCATGCTGGACCACCCCCATAATTGCAGTACTTTGGGAGGCAAGGCAAGGGTTCATGAGTTTAAGGACAGTCTGGACTACCTGGAGAGTTCAAGGCTAGTCTATACATATCCAGACCCTGCTTCAGAAAGCCAGTCAACAAATAAAATAGGTACTCTTATCTCCATTTCACAAATAACCTGATGTCCAGAAGAGTTAAGTAATTTCCCCTAAGTTCATACAATTATCAGAGAAGGACAGAAGCAAGATTTGAACTCCAGTCTGGCCTTAAAGTCTTAATATGATATGTGTCCATATGGTCTCATGATTTATTTTGCCACGGTGAGTGGATTTGTTATCACTACTTTATATTTATTCCTGGGAAATAGCTTAAATGATGAGAGTCCTTTGAGAGGCATCCTCTGAGTCACATGTCATTGCTCTTGAGGTGCACGGAGCACTGTGGGGCTGGGAGGAGGCTTCGTTGGTGACGTGATTGCCTTATGAGCATGGGGGCCTGGGTCTGATCCCCAGAACCCACATAAAAATACCAAACATGGAGTCTGTGGTTGTAATCCTAGTGTTGGAGAGGCAGAGACAGGTGGATCCTTGGGGCCTGCTGGCTAGCTAGTCAAGTTCCAGGCCAGTGAGAAACTTTATCTCAAAAGTGGGGTGGGGTGATGTCTAGAGAGATGGCGCTCAGCAGGGAAAAGCACTTGTCATGCAAGCATGAGGGCCCAAAAGAGCCTGGTTTTCTCTGAGTTCAGTTCTCAACCAGCCACCTAAACAGCTAGGCATGGCCACACACATCTGTAACTCCAGTTGGGTGGAGAGTAGAGACCAGAGAATTTCTGGTGCTTGCAGAAATAGCAGCTTAGGGTTTAGCGAGGAATTCTCCGTTAAGGAAGCATGTGGGTGAACGATAAAGCCAGACACCCAACATTCTCCTTTGGCCTCCACACACTTGTGCATAGGATATGCATATGCTATGCACACCACACAGCACACACTTCACACACTACACACACACACACACACCACACACACAGAAACCACACAACACATACTACACATACAAAACAACATACAATACATACTACACACACACCACACAACACATACTACACATACACTCCCCATACACACCACACAATACATAGTACACACACACAGAACACAACACATACTACACACATGCACATACACACACAACACGTGCTATACATACAAATAATAATAATAGAGGCTGGAGAGATGGCTCAGTGGTTAAGTGTGCTTCCTGTGCAAGCATGAGGACCTGAAAGGGCTGAAACCTCCAGAGTTCATGTCTCCAGATCCCACGTAAACAGCTGGACATGGCCATCCACGTCTGTAACCCCAGTCCCACCGGGGAGCAGAGACCCAATAATTGTCAGAGTCACTAAAGCTCCTGAATCTATAGAGAAGTTCTGGCTCAAAACAAGACCAGGCAGAAGAGTGATGAAGTGAGGTACCTGATGATCCCCCAGAACACGTGAGTGGTTACAATCTGGCCACCATAGGATGCCACAGCACACTACACATACATGCACCACACCATACACACATATTACACACACTCACAAGCAAAAATAATAACAAAATTAATTTTAGCCAGCCTGCGACTGCATAGTGAATTCTAGGTCAGCCTGGGCTAGAAGTGAGACTCAACCTTGAAAAAAAACAAAATAAATAAATAATTTGATTAATTAATTAATTTTAAATTTAAGATTGTCCTCTGGTCTCTGTACGCATGTGCACACACACATGCACCAATGCATTTTTAAATTTTTTTAAATTTATTTATTTGCAAGTCGGGAGAGAAAGAGAATGGGTATGCCAGGGCCTTTAGCCACTGCAAACAAACTTCAGATGCATGCACCACTTTGTGCACCTGGCTTTACATGGGTACTGGGGAAGCAAGCCCGGATTGTTAGGCTTTGCAGGCAAGTGCCTTAACCACTGAGCCATCTCTCCAACCCACCAATGCGTTTTTCAAAAGGAATACTCAGCCAGGTATGGTGGTGCATGCCTTTAATCCCAGGACTCAGGAAGCTAAAGTTAGGAGGATCATCATGAGTTTGAGGCCAGATGGAAGTGAAAATAAGATCAACCACTTGAGAAGATAACTTCAGTGAATCTATTAAGATTTTACAGCCCCGTAGGACCAATTAATTTCACTTATCAGTATCCGCCTCCGAGAGCAATGCTTCTGCATGCACATGAAATGACAAATACAAAACCAGTCACTGTAGCACTGTCTATAATATCAAACTTAAAACAACATGAATGTATGTCAATAGACAAAAACTCAAATCATACTGCAGCAAGAAGGAGGTGGAGAAAGATCCGCTAAGTATTAATACAGTTAAATCTCTAAGACATATTTTGACTTTAAAAAAAATCAGATTTGAGCCGGGCGTGGTGGCGCACGCCTTTAATCCCAGCACTCGGGAGGCAGAGGTAGGAGGATTGCCGTGAGTTCGAGGCCACCCTGAGACTACATAGTGAATTCCAGGTCAGCCTGGACCAGAGTGAGACCCTACCTCGAAAAACCAAAAAAAAAAAAAAAAATCAGATTTGGGCCTGAGGAGATGATTCAGCGAGTAAAAGTTCTTGATGAACAAGCATGAGTTAGATCCTCAGCACACACATAAAAAGCCAGGTGTGGCCACACGGGTCTATAACTTCAGGGCTGAAGGGGTGAAGACGGGAGAATCACTGGAGATCACTAGGCAGCCAGACTAACCAAAACACAGCAGCTGCAGGTTCAGTGAGAGACTCGTCTCAAGGAAACAACGTGAAGATTGATAGAGGATACAAGACATTCCACTCTGGTCTCTACACACATGCACACAGGGCACACAACTACACACTCATGAGCATAACCTATACATACACACTTCACACACATATACACACCACATACACAAAGATCAGATCACATGATGTGAGGTATAGCACAATACCATTCATGCTTAGTTTAAAGAGATACAAAAATACACTTGTATAAAGATATTCACACAGCATTGGGGTGAACAGTAAAATGTCTTGTCAAGTACGTAACAGTCCACTGATGAAAGATTTTGTGATAAATAAACTATTGTATAATGGGATCTTTGCAGTTATTTAAGAAATTAGCTCCTGTATTGTGAAATTACAACACAGGTACAAAGCAATGTGTGTTTGTAATTCTAGCCTCTGTGTAAATTATACACATACACATAAGCAAAAACATCTGAAGTAGAACTAAAATATTAACAGTGGTTACCGCCTAGGGACACAAATATAGAATACAGATTTTTTTTTTGTCTTTTGCGGTTTTTTCACAATGATTAAATAGTGCTTTTATAATTAAAATATATTTACATATTTTAAAATGTTTGTTTATTTATTTATTTATTTATTTATTTATTTATTTGCAAGCAGAGAACGAGAAAGAGATGGGGCATACCAGGGTCTCCAACCACTGCAAATGGTTTCCAGATGTATGTGCCACTTTGTGCATCTGGCTTTATGTGGGTACTGGGGAATTGAACTTTGGTTATTGGGCTATGCAGGCAAGTGCCTTAATTGCTGAGCCATCTCTCCAGCCCTCAAATATAAATATATTTATATTTTAAGATGGTTTATGTTCTTCTAAGTACATGTGTATGTCTACACTTGGGTAAGAGCAGCAACCTCTGGAAACAGTATAGAGGGAAAGCAAGATACAGGATGTGATTTTCACATAACAAAAGAGGATTCTTTAGGGCTGGAGAGATGGCTTAACAGTCAAGGCACTTGCTTGCAAAGCCAAAGGACCCAGGTTCAATTCCCCAGTACCCATGTAAAGCCAGATGCACAGGGTGGTACATCCATCTGGAGTTTATTTACAGTGGCTAGAGGCCCTGGCATGCTTATTGCCTTTCTATCTGCCTCTCTATGTTTCTCTATCAAATAAATAAATGAATAAATAAAATATTTTAAATAAAAAATGTTAATACCAACATTGGGGCTGGAGAGATGGCTCAGCAGTTAAGGCACTTGCTTGCAAAGCCTAACGACCTGAGTTCAAGTCCCTAGTACCCACATAAAGCCAGATACACAGTGGCACATGCATCTAGAGTTTGTTTGCAGCAGCTGGAGACCCTAGTGTGCCCATTCTCTCCCTCTCTCCCTCTCTCTCTCTCTCCTTACAAATAAATTTTTTTTTTGTTTTTTTCAAGGCAGGGTCTCGCACTAGCCCAAGGTGACCTGGAATTCACCAGGGTGGCCCTGAACTCACAGTGATCCTCCTACCTCTGCCTCCTGGGTGCTGTGATTAAAGGTATGCACCACCACGCCCAGCTAAATAAAAATTTTAAACTAACATTGAGGGCTGAAAAAATGGCTTAGGGGTTAAGTTGCTTGCCTGCCAAACCTAAGGACTCATGTTCAACTCTCCAAGTCCTACATAAACCAGACACACAAAGTAACGCAAATGTGCAAGATCACACATGCACGCACGCGTGCGCGCACACACACACACACACATTTTTAAGAAGGCCAGTCTATTGGGCTTGCCCTCAAAAAAAGTTTAGAAAACAACAACATTGATTACACTTTCCATATAACCTTCCTTTGGGGAAACATGACAAATATTTCCAAAGCCAAAGTATCCACCTTTTACTCACAAAATTCCACTTAGTAGCCACTTATTTCATTGTGGCTTCATCTGCATTTTTTTTTTAATTGATTGAACTATTCCTTTTGTGTGTATGGTGTGTGTGGTTGGGCTGTGTACACACCACAGCATGTATGTGAAGGTCAGAGGACAGCCTCGGGGTGTGGGTCTTCGCATTCTACCTTGTTTGTGACAGGGTCTCTTGCTGTTTCTTGCTGCTGCCAACACCAGACTAGCCGGCCCATAAAGTTCACGATTCTCCTGACGCCACCTCCCATTGCCACAGGAGCATTGGGATTACCAATGTCTGTGCTACTTGCACATAGGTGTGGCTTGTATGTGGGCTCGGGAGATCCAAAGTCTGGTTACCAGGCCTATGCAGCAAGTGCTTTTAACCACTGAGCAATCCTCCCAGCCCTTTATCTGTGTGTGTATGTGCAGGTGTATGTGTGTGTGTGTGTACACACAAGTGTGTGGGTTTGTATGTGTATGGGTACACATGCACCTCTGTGCACATGTATGTGGAGGCCAGAAGTCAACATTGGGTGTCTTCCTCAGTCACTTTCCAGTGTATTCTTTGAGACTGGGTCTCTCTCAGAACCTAGCATTCAGTGATTTAGCCCGCAAGTCCCAGGGATTGATTCCCTGTCTCCACCACCCCAGCACTAGGTATTACAGACACACACCAGCACACATGGCATTTTACATAGATATTGGGGATCCTACCCCAGGTTCTCATGCTTGCGTGGCAAGCACCCACTGAGCCATCACCCCAGCCCAATCCTCTTGCCTCAGTCTCCTGAGTGCTGGGATTATCGGTGTAAGCACCACACTTCACGTTTGAGCTCTTAGCTTCTCTATTCCAAAGGACCTAGAGACATCCATTTCCACTTCTCAGTACAGTGTGCATTCAGATAAAAAGCAGAGGCAGGAGAAGAGAGGAAATTTAAAATCTACAATTACCATGAAATAAAGACACAAAATGTCAAAAAGAAATGGCAATCACAGCTGTCCATGATGTACTCTTTGCTTAATGGATGATAAATTGTAGCAATGATTCTCAGCATCTGCTGGGAAAAAATGTGCCAGGATGGGAGTCTGACATAGGAAGAAACTCATTTGTTCTCAAGTCTGTCACAACTATTTGCACAGTGATTTCCTTGAAAGGAATTTCTATAGATGAAACAATTCACAACTAAAAGTCGTGTTAAGTCAGGAGTGGTGGTACACACCTGTCATTGCAGCACTCAGGAAGTTGAGGCAGAAGGATTGTATGTTCAATCTAGGGATACACAGAGAGACCTTGTCTCCGAGGGGAGGCATTTTTTTTAAACAAGGAAGGAGTGATGCCTGATGTTCATGACTCTCATCCACCAGCTGCTTCCTCAGAATTATGGAGCAGGACTCTCATTCAGAGTGACCTAGCCTTGCCAAATAGTGAGGCCTCTGACCAGGGCAGCCCCAGATTGAACTGCTCCTGCTAAAATGTCCATTTTTAGGGTGAAATACAGATAAAACATTTGTTTGAGTGCCATTTTCTTGGCACGGCCACAACAAAACACTACATGGGTACCTTAAAAAAAAATCCATTCTTTCTCCAGAGAATCTAGAGGCTAGAAGTCTAAAATCCAGATATTTTAGAGTTGGTTTATTCTGAGGCCTAAGTTGGTTACATTGTAAAGACCTTATTTCCAAATAAGGTCATAGAGGTTTCAAGTGGACATGAATTTTAAGGAGACACTGTTCAACCTAGTACAGTTTGTGAGCAAAAACCCTAACCAACCTAGTGACCCTCCACACGGCACCTTTATTATTCTCACTGTAGAGATGGAAAAACAAAGATCCAGAGAACTTGTCCAAATTGATATGGCCAGTCAAAGGCAGAGTGAGGATTCCAGGCGAGGCCCATATCGAGAACAGAACTGCTCTCTTAGGCACATTACAGTCTAGGCTTTGTAGCAGTTGGACACACACTGATGTCCCCCCAGTTCGCAACCCTAGGCTATAAAAAGAAAATGGTCCACGTGCCAGTTTGGAGCTTGAGCTCCTCATCTTGCACGGTTCTGTGCCCTCTCTGTACCTCTTGCCCTGACTGACAACCAGGGAAAACAGCAGAGAACCAGAAACGTCCTGAAAGAGCCAAAGAATGGCTGTCATGATGTCTGGTCAGAAAGCCATATAATTGTGCAGAAAGAGACCTGCAGACCACTTGGCTATAGAAAAGAAAAAGAGACTGATGAACAAGGTTTGACTCAGTGCTTTCTAGCTAGTCTACCCTGTGACACTTTAAGATAAATTCAGAACTTTGCAGAAGTCTACAATCAGGACAGAACCATTCTTTTAAAATATTAGGAACTGGGGCTGTAGAGATGGCTTAGCGGTTAAGACGCCTGCCTCCTACGTCTAAGAACGCCAGTTCCAATCTCCAGGTCCCATGTTTAGCCAGATGCAAAGTGAGGCAAGGGTGCAATGCCGCACTTGACCACAAGGGGGCACACGCATCTAGATTTCGTTCACAGCAGCTGAGAGACTGCTGGCATGCCCATCTCTGTCTTCCTCTCCCTTTCTCTCTGTCTGTCTCTCTGTGTCTCTCTCCAAAAAAATAAAAAACAAAAAATAAATATATTAAAAAATATTAGGAACTGGGGCTGGAGAGATGGCTTAGCACTTAAGCACTTGCCTATGAGGCCTAAGGACCCTGGTTTCGAGGCTTGATTCCCCAATACCCACATAAGTCAGATGCACAAGGTGGTATATGCATCTGGAGTTCGTTTGTAGTGACTGGAGGTCCTAGTGCACCCATTCTCTCTCTCTCTCTCTCTCTCTCTCTCTCTCTCTCTGCCTCTTTCTCTCTCTGTCTGCTGCTCTCAAATAAATAAAAATAAAATAAACAAAACATTATATATATATGGAACTAAAGCCAGGCATGGTGGCTCACACCTTTAACCCTAGCACTTGGGAGGCAGAGGTAGGATTGCTGTGAGTTCAAGGGCACCCTGAGACTACCAAATGGGCTAAAGCAAGATCCTACCTCAAAAAAACAATAAATAAAGCCGGGCGTGGTGGCGCACACCTTTAATCCCAGCACTCGGGAGGCAGAGGTAGGAGGATTGCCGAGAGTTCGAGGCCACCCTAAGACTACATAGTAAATTCCAGGTCAGCCTGAGCTAGAGTGAGACCCTACCTTGGAAAAGCAAAAAAAAAAATAATAAATAAATAAATAAATAAATAAATAAAAATATTAGGAACTGGAGAGATTGCTCAGTGGTTAAGGTGCTTGCCTGCAAAGTCTAACAACCTGGGTTCAATTTCCCAGTACCCACTTAAACCAAATGCAAAGTAAATAAATAATAAAATAATTTTTAAAAATAAGACCCATGATCTTGGCTTTTGACTGATCCTCATCCACAAGATAACAGTACTCCCTTCCCCCAGGAGGGAGGTGGACCCCGTTATTTCCTAGGGCAAGAGCACCAGGTGCTAGAGAGGGATCCTGACATGTGGCTACCAAATGAATCAGAATGTCCTAAGGTAAAAATTGAATCAATTTTGTGCCTTAACTCCAAACCCAGGGAGTGGTTACTTACCTTTTTACAACTGAATGGGAGTCTGAAAAGATTTTAATCAACAAAGGGAGTTTCCTTTTGGCTCCTTTTTGATGGTATAAGATGGTATACATCTTCACAGAAATACTGAAGATAGGGCTTGAGAGATGGCTTAGCGGTTAAGGCGTTTGCCTATGAAGCCAAAGGACCAGGTTCAATTCCCTAGGACCCACATAAGCTAGATGCACAAGGGGCACATGCATCTGGAGTTTGTTTGCAGTGGCTAGAGGCCCTGGCATGCCCATTATCTCCCTGTCTGTCTCCCTCTCTCTCTCTCTCTCTCTCTCTCTCTCTCTCTCTCTCTCTCTCCTTGCAAATAAATATGTTTTTAAAATTTTTGGTTTTTTGAGGTAGGGTCTCACCACTCTGACCCAGGCTGACCTGGAATTCACTATGGAGTCTCATGGTGGCCTCGAACTCACAGTGATCCTCCTGCCTCTGCCTCCCGAGTGCTAGGATTAAAGGCGTGCACCACCACGCCCGGTTTTAAAATATTTTTTATAAAGAAATACTGAAGATAAGCAAAAAAGAAAAAATTCCAGCCTACCACCTGGAGGCATCTGCTATTAAACATTTGTGTTTGTATCCTTCCATATGTTTTTCTAAATGGTGCCTAATGTACAGCTTTGCCCACACTGTGCTTCTTTAACCTAAAACAAGATCCAAAGGAGCTTTTCATCCACTGTTACTCTACTAATGACATTTTGTGGTTATATAATAATTCACTGGGCTGCAGAGATTGCTTAGTGGTGAAGTACTTGCCTGTAAAGTTAAAGGACCCAGGTTTGATTCCCAGGAGCTACATAAGCCAGATACACAAGGTGGCACATGCATCTGGAGTTTATTTTGCAATGGCTACAGGCCCTGGTGCTCCCATTTTCTCTCTCTCTATATATATATACTTCTTTCTCTTTCTTTCAAATAAATGAACATTTTAAGAATTCATTGGCTGCATTCAACATTTAGGTTGTTTCAAGTGTTAACTGCAATAACTGATGCTACAATTTTAATATTTCTGATAAATTTTTCACATGATGGATTTTGTTAGTTGAAGTCCCTAAAAATGTAGACATCAGGCCAAAATCTACTTGAGGTTCTTTCCATACATATTGCTAAGCCATCCACCAGGAAGACTATACACTGTCTCCTCCAGTGGATGAGGAAGCCCGCTTTGTATAGCTTTACCAACAATGGCTTTTGTCATTTAAAATAAAATAAAAAACCTTTGAAGGCAGCACTTATTCTATGAAAGAATCCACGCTGTTGAAAAGCAAGACTTTATCCATTTAAAAAGAACATTGAGACCCTATAAGACTAGTCCAGTTATTGTGAAACCATTTCATTTCTGTCCTTGTGCCTGATGTAGCTTTTTACTTACTGACATCTTGGGAAAGAAACAATTAAAGTGGAACTTAAGTGAAAAGAAAACCCGTACAGATTCTCCTGTCTCTGCAGACACTGAAGAGGCCAGAGCTCCAGTTCCCGCCAGTCTGAACAACCATTGTGACTGTGGTCCTGCCACTGGCTCCACGGACAGGTTGCTTCACCACGGCCTGGGCTGCTACCTGGCTCCTGGAGAGGCAAGGGAGATAGTTAACTGGGAAACAAGGATGCTTTGGGATTGATAACCACTGAGCAAAAAAGTACATTAAGAAGATTAAAACTCCACTGTGCCAAAAAGGCTCATAAGACACAGTCCAGGCTGACATCACAACTTCTTCTCTTCTTTAGCATACCTTTTTCTTTGAGTTTTTGGCCCATTTCTATTAGTTGCACTATTACTCCAAGTCCTGTCACTCAAATTCAATATCCAATCTATTTCCTCGGTACTTCCCAGGGTTTCATTATAGTTAAATTCACAAAATGGAAAGAGACCTCAGTTCAGATCCCAGCATACCCCTACATGTTAACTTGACCTTGGTTGAGTGGATTAAGTACTCTACTTTCTGCTGGTTCTGATGAAACCAAACTAAAAATAAATTTTAAAAAATTACCTCATGGGTTATTGTGTCACTTTAAGACTATGTAATTAGTCTACTGTGCCCAGGTGGAGTATAACAAAGTGAGCCTGCAGAGATGGTTTAGTGGTTAAGGTGCTTGCCTGCAAAGCCTAACACCCGAGTTTGAACCCCCAGTACCCTTGAGGGAAGGGTAGATCAAGCGTGGGCTCAACAGGTTCTAGAATGAGTCTAAACTTGTACAGTATAGACATTATCTTGCTTTTTGCTTCTTTTTTGGCAAGAAACACAGACACACACAAAGAGAGAGGGAGAGGAAGACAGATAGAGATGGGTGCACCAGCAGCCTCTCAGCTGCTGTGAATGAACTCCAGATGTGTGCGCCCCCTTGCGGGCAAGTGTTGCATTGCGCCCTTGCGTCACTTTGCATCTGGCTAAAAGTGGGACCTGGAGATTGGAACCCGTGTTCTTAGGGTTAGCAGGCAGGCACCTAAACCACTAAGCCATCTCTCCAGCCCGTTTTTGCTTCTTTTAACAAGCCTCATTAAGAATTTGCACCTGCTCTCTGGTGTGCTATAAAGAATTAAAAAAGGATTTAGCTTTTCACTTGAAATAAAATAAACAAGACAGCATTATTTAACTGCTGTTGTACTAAGTCACTAAGTCCAGCACCTAGATATCCTACAGGCCAGAGTGAAACATTTCTCACCAACCTTAAGGACAAGCCCTGGGGGAATCTTGGAAATAACTGAGAAGCCTCTGCAAAATGATTGAGACTTTATGATACCATGGTATGGGCTGCATTCTTGTTAAGATTCAAATTGCCCTGCCATCACCCCAGTACTGTCTGCTATAGTATGAATATGAAATATCTCCCACAGACACATGTGTTGAACATTCAGTCCCCGGATGGTGGTGCTATTTTGGGAAATTTTAGAAACTTTAAGAGGTAAGACCAGCCAGGCATGGTGGTGCACGCCTTTAATCCCAGCACTCAGGAGGCAGAGGTAGGAGGATCACCATAAGTTCAAGGCCACCCTGAGACTACATGGTGAATTCCAGGTCAGCCTGGGCTAGAGTGTGACCCTACCTCGAAAAACCAAAAAATAAATAAGTAAATGAGGTAAGGCCTAGTGGGAAGAAGTCGTTCACTAGGGGCATGCTTTTCAAGAGTTAGACATGGTTCCTAGACCCTGCCTCACTCTGCTCCCTGCCTGTCCTTCTTCACATGTTGTTGCTACCATCATCATGGAGTCAAGGAATATGTACTGACATATTTGAAACCATCAACCAGAATATTAAATTCCTTCCTTGTGTGCATCAGGTATTCTGTCACAGTGACAAGAAAGCTAATATCCTATCCTAGCCTTATCAAAATCAATAACACATTAGCTAGTTTTCAGTTGACATACAGAGATTTAGGTATTATTCATTCTGGCATTTTATTTTTCCAATACTTATTTTAGAGCAGAGAATAAGCAAGCAAAAGAGCAAAAAAGAGAGAGACAGCCAGGCATGGTGGTGCACGCCTTTAATCCTAGCATTCGTGAGACAGAGGTAGGAGGATCACCAAGAGTTTGAGGCCACCCTAAGACTACATAGTGAATTCCAGGTCAGCCTGGGCTAGAGTGAGACCCTACCTTGAAAACCAACAAAATAAAAAGAGAAAAAGACATGATAGGCACACCAGGGCTCCTTGCTGCTACAAATAAATTCCAGACACATCTACCACTTTGTGTATCTGGCTTTATGTGGGTACTGGGGAACTAGACCCAAGTGGAAAGGCTTTGCAAACAAGTGCCTTTAACCACTGAGCTATCTCCCCAGCCCAAATTCTGGAATTTTCAAAAACAATTTATTTTTGTTGATTCCCATCCTCCCTCCTTATACAGTTCCCACCCCAATCTTGCCTGGCTGGCCAATTCACCTCCTTCATGTATCTTTTTCCCTTTTGTTTACAAGTCACATGTATCCTTTCACCTTTCCCTCATCCCTCTTCCAGCTTGTGGTGGTTTGAAACAGATGTCCCACATAAACTCGTGTGTTTTTAACATTTGGTCCCCAGCTGGTGGCAATTTGTGAGTTGAAACCTAACTGGAGGAGGTGTGTTGTTAGTGGTTATAGCCAGCTCCCCTTTGCCAGAGTTCAGCTCCATTTCTTGCTGCTGTTTTCCACCTTCTGTGGCAGATTATGATGCCCAGGCTCTGCTCACGCTATGCTTTCCCCTGCCATAATGAAGTTTCTCCTCAAGACTGTAAGTCAAAATAAATTTAACGAAGAACTGCTCCCACTAGCTGCTTTTGGTCAGGTGTTTTGTCCCAGCAACGCAAAGATAACTACAACAGAAAATTGGTACAAGAAGAATAGGGGCATTGATGCTGCAAACCTGACTGTATGGCTTTTGATTTTTTTTTAATTTTTTATTTTATTTATTTTATTTTTATTTTATTTATTTATTTATTTGAGGGCATCAGACAGAGAAAGATGCAGAGAGAGAGAATGGGTGCACCAGGGCCTCCAGCCACTGTAAACGAACTCCAGATGCATGTACCACTTTGTGCATCTGGCTTACATGGGTACTGGGGAATTTAGCCTTGAACCAGGGTCCTTAGGCTTCACAGGCAAGCGCTTAACCACTAAGCCATCTCTCCAGCCCTTGATTTTTTTTTGTTTGTTTTAACTGATTTGAGGAAAGAATGTAGGAAGATTTGAAACCTTGGACTAAAAGTTACCTTGCAGTGCTGAAAGTAGAATTTGATGGATGTAGCATTCTGGACAAAGTTGAAAGACCTAAATGCAATAAGAAATGTGGAATATAAGGCTTGGCCTATGAAGGGAAAAAGAGAACTTTGCCAGAACTGGGCTACAGGTTGTCATTGTGAGAGGCTGACTGGGCTCTTCCTGTGTCATGAGAAGGTTAAGCTTAGAAGAAATAGACTGGTGTGATCAGAAAGATATGGCACAGAAAGAAATGAAAGTTTTGGGCAGAAGACAGCAGCCCAGTTCAGCTGCAAATGTTTGAGAGATTATCACCATAGAGATTGGGCCAGACAGTTTGTATTTGGACAGCAGGAAGAATGCTGGCTCTTTTGAAAATAGGGGTCCAGAATGCTGAAGCTTTTCCTATACCTCAAAGTTGGCCTTATTCCCCACTGGATTAGCAAATGTGGTGGACCACCTGGTACTATAGGAGTATAAAAAAATACAAGAAAGAAAGAGCCATTATATTTGCAATGTGATTTTATGGAAATGGCCACTGAGTGATGTTAGGCAGGCAGGGTTGTTGACATCACTGTGTGGAGGCATGATGGAACCATGAGGATGAACCATGGGTTGTAGTGGAGACCACAGGATTTTAGTGATGCCAGGACTATAAAACAGCCATCAAGGACAGCTTCCAACTTTGGATAGGGTTTTTCCCAAGCTGTGAGCAGTTCCGCTGGAGGGTAGAATTGGAACCCTAGAGACTTTGTTGTTGGTCCCAGGTAGACATGGAGATGGAGGATTTGATATTTGCCCTGATTGTTTTAGATCTTACATTTGTCCAATCTTTTTTTCTTCTTTTATCAAAAATATTTTTTTTTATTTATTTGCAAAAAGAGAAACAGACAGAGAATGGGTGGCCAGGGCCTCCAGCCACTACAAACAGACTTGAGATGCATGTGCCACTTTGCACTTCTGGCTTTGCATGGGTACTGGGGAACAAAAGGGTAATTAGGCTTGGCAGACAAAGTCTTTAACTGCTGAGCCATCTCTCCAGCCACTTAGTCTTTTCTTGTTATGCCTTCTTTTGAAGTAGGAATGTTTATTCTGTGCCATTATGTATATTTACTTTGTGTTTTAGTAGTGCATGCTCACAGTTAGGAGACTTTGGACTATGGGCATGTTTGAACAGTGTTGGCATTGATTTTAAAAACTATGGGTACTTTTAAAATGAAACTGAATGTATTTTTACATATTGAGATGTCTAATGCCATAATGGAAGCTACCAATGAAATCTACTTGGAGAAAACTCCAGACAATCGCTTCTCAGCTTTTTGGTTAAGATTACATGAAAATTCCAAAGAATTCCAAAATGCAATTGTGATAAGCATATTCAACAAAATTAAAGAGGATATGAACAAGCTCCTGAATGAAATGTAAGAAAATAATCTTTAAAAATTCAAGAAATATCTGAATGAATGCAATGAATTCAAAAAGGGCATGAACAAACAATAATCAAAACTAGAACAGGGCTGGTGGGATGGCTTAGCGGTTAAGGTGCTTGTCTGCAAAGCCAAAGGACCCACATTCAATTCCCCAGGAACAATGTAAGCCAGATGCACAAGGGGGAACATGCGTCTAGAGTTCATCTGCAGTGGCTGGAGTCCCTGGCACACCCCTTCTCTCCTTCTCTCTCTGCCTCTTTCTGTCTGTCAAATAAATAAATCAATAAAAAAATTTTTTTAACTAGGGCTGGAGGGATGGCTTAGCAGTGAAGGCATTTGCCTGCAAAGCCAAAGGACACAGGTTCAATTCCCCAGGACCTATGTTAGCCAGATGCTCAAGGGGGTGCCCACATTTGGTGTTTATTTGTAGTGGCTGGAGGCCCTGACATGCCCATTCTCTCTCTCTCTCTCTCTCTCTCTCTCTCTCTCTCTCTCTCTCTCTCTCTCCCCCTTTGTCTGTAAAATAAATAAAAATAAAATATTTTTTAAAAACTAGAAACAGACTTCCAGGTAAGATGGTGGCACAGGAGCCACACCAAACAAGCCCAGGGAGGGATTTAAGCAAAACCACAGCAAAATACACTCTTCTTCTAAAAATTGCAGTAGTATAGGTTTTTCTTAGACACAGCAGAGAAGCAGGAGAGACCAAGATCCACCAGAAAGGAGGAAAATGGCCAGAATTGCACTGAGGAGCTTGTGGCTCTGATCACAGCGGCCACGATTTGCACACCCGGCACCACCTGGCAGGTGCACCAAGCAGCAGAGACCAAACAAGGGGACTTTCCAGCCTCATCAGCCTCCTTGCAGAGTCAAGAAATCTAAAGGAAAGTCAGCTGAGATCAACTAAAGAGCTACTGAAAGAGATACAGGCAGGACTGTGTAAGCAACTACAGGCTTCCTGAACTCTCCCATTCCCCAACCATCAGAACCACGAACCTCCTGCATTCATCCCCTGGCAGCAGAGCATCAAACACAGCTGAGCCCAGCTCCACCTCCACAGCACAACACGGAGGGATCAAGGTGGGCACTCAGCATTGGTGATATTGAAAGTCACACCAAAAGGTAATGAGGCCGACTGACAAAAAAAAAAAAAAGGTACATAGGCCTGCATTGGAAGTGCTAATCTCTCTTTCCATGTCAGGGCAGGTTATGGGTTACATATTTTTGGTTGGCTTTACCATTTTCAAATAAGCTGTACTTGGGGGTTGAATATTGCTGCCTTTAATTTTCAGATTTACAGGGCCTTTGTCTTTTGCTTCTGTCATTACTGGGGGCAGAGTCTGATTCAGATCCATGCTGATATGGAACACATTTCAGATCAGATTCTCTACCTTCTAGCTGACAGGATTAAGGGTGCAGAGAAACACACACCCTTAGGGATTTTGGCCTTATAAGACTATCTGTTTGTTTTAATATCCACACTTGTATATTCTGTGCTGGTTTTTATTGAATGTGTATATTGCTCAGTTGCAGTTTAGAATTTGCCAGTAAAGTGTTCCACCCAGTCCACTAGAATACTTGCTTAGCAAGCAAACTCAACACCTAGGATTACTTCGGAGGTTGGATTTGGATACAAGTGCTACACTTGTATATGAAGGTGGATCACCACATCTAAGAACACTGCAGATAAATAGAAAACCTAAGCATCAAATCAATCCAGGATGCAAAAGTCACTACATTATAATACAAGAAACACAAAGAATCAAGACACTGCAATCCCACCAAAAATTACAAATCCATCAGAAACGTTCACCAGTGAGACTGTTTTAGATGAAATTCCTGACAAAGATTTCAAAAGAATGATGTTATCTATACTCAAAGAGATGAAAGAAGAAATGAAAGGAATCAGAGAAGAAAACAAAGGAATTAAAGAAGAAAACAAACTCCTGAAAGAGAACACAGGAAACCAACTTAATGAAATAAAAAGGTCATTACAGGACATGAGTAAGGAAATAGAAATACTGAAGAAAAACCAGGCTGAAATCCTAGCTCTGAAGAACACAGTCAATGAAATAAAAAACTCTGTGGAAAGTCTCACTGGTAGAATGGATAAAGGAGAGAACAGAATATCTAAACTAGAAGACCAGGTGGCAGACCTAATACAGTCCAACAAAGAGAAAGACAAACTAATAGGAAGGTATGAAGATATCTGGGACACTATGAAAAGATCAAACATAAGAATTCAGGGTACAATAGAAGGAGAAGAATTTCAATCCAGAGGCTTAGTAGGCATTTTCAACAAAATCATAGGAGAAAAATTTCCCCAAATTGGGAAAGAAATGCCAATGCAGATACAAGAAGCTTTTAGAACACCAAACAGACAAAACCTAGAAAGATCTTCTCCTCTCCATGATATAATTAAACTACTAAACACACAAACCAGAGAAAATATATTGAAAGCAGTTAGAGAGAAAAAGCAAATGACCTTCAAAGGCAAGCCATTCAGAAAACCTTCTCCCTATAGACCAGCCAACTGAAAGCTGGAAAAAGCTGCACTGCATGCAGCCGTCTGGGAGACAGAAATCATCAGCGGTGAAAACAGTGGACAGTGGAAACTTCAAGTTTAGCCAGACAGGCCAAATGATCAAACAGGTGTAATATTGGCATGTCTGCTCTGGGGGAAACCAACTGCTCCCTAATTGGATTGAAGGTCGCTCTACATGCCTGGTACTGAAAAACCTAATCAAAAGTCTACGGCAGGGGAGGTCATGAGCCTTAGGGTTATAAAGCCTGCTCTTGTCTGGCTAAATGTATATATTATTCCCACAAAACTTCCCTGAAAGCACTACATTTAATGTTCATATTTACATATTAATGCTACTCTCACTTCTGGTTAGAAAAGCTTCTCTTTTTAAATGGCAATGACCACTGGGATGACCCAAAAGGCAACATAGAGCTAAGAAGAAGGGACGGAGGAGTGCCCAGCACTAAAACATCTCTGTCACACCCTCTAAGGCTCAGGGCCCATTGCAGAAGAGGGGGCAGAAAGAATGTAAGAGCCAAAGGAAGGATACAACTCTTTACAATGCAACTGTCCAGACAGAAATTGGCCTCAATATCCATGACCTCTCAGTGCCTAGCAATACCTTCACAAGACCCTCATAATAGGAGAAAAAGATGATGACATCAAATAAAAGAGAGACTAATGGAGAGAGGGAGGGGATATGATGAAGAGTGGAGTTCTGAAGGGGAAAGTAGGGAGGCGAGGGAAATACCATGGTTTAATGTTTGTAAGTATAGAAGATGTCAATTTAAAAATGAGGACAAACAAACAAACAAAAAGTTTAGTCTCTTGTGAGACTAAAAACCAAAAAAAAAAAAAAAAAAAACTAGAGCTGGAGAAATTGTTTAGTGGTTAAGGCATTTGCCTGCTAAGTGAAAGATCCCAGTTCAATTCTCCAGGACCTACATAAGCCAGATGTAAAAGGGCCACATGCATCTGAAGTTTGTTTGTAGTGGCTACAGGCCTTGGTATGCCCATTCTCTCTGTCTGCCTCTCTTCTTCTCTCTCTCTCTCTCTCTGCTTGCAAATAAATAAATAAAAAGTATTTAATTTTTTTAAAAACTAGAACAGTTGTTAAATAAAGAAAACATCAAACTCCACAAAATCATCAACATAACAGGAATTAACACACCTTTCAGTAAAGACTCTAAACATCAATGGACTCAGTTTCCCAATCAAAAATCACAGTTTAGAGATGGAGAGATGGCTTAGCAGGTAAGGCCCTTGCCTACAAAGCCTAAGCTCAGGTTTGATTCTTCAGCCTATGTAAAGCCAGATGCACAAAGGAGTGCATGCATCTGGAGGTCAACAGCTGGAGGCCCTGGCATGCCCATTCTTACTGTCTGTCTCTCTTCTTTCTATATCTCTTTGCTTGCAAATAAATAAATACATTTTTATAAATAATTTTTTTAAATCACAGTTGGGCATGGTGGCACACACCTTTAATCCCAGCACTCAGGAGGCAGAGGTAGGAGGATCGCCGAGAGTTCAAGGCCACCCTGAGACTACATAGTTAATTCCAGGTCAGCCTGGATCAAAGTGAGACCCTACCTCGCAAAACCAAAAAAAAGAAAGAAAGAAAGAAAGAAAGAAAGAAAGAAAGAAAGAAAGAAAGAAAGAAAGAAAGAAATAGAGAGGAAGGAAGGAAGGAAGGAAGGAAGGAAGGAAGGAGGGAGGGAGGGAGGGAGGGAGGGAGGGAGGGAGGAGGAGGGAGGAAGGAAGGGGAAGGGGAAGGGGAAGGGGAGGGGAAGGGAGGGAGAGGGAAGGGGAAGGAGAGGGAAGGGAAGGGAAGGGAAGGGAAGGGAAGGAAAGGAAAGGAAAGGAAAGGAAAGGAAAGGAAAGGAAAGGAAAGGAAAGGAAAGGAAAGGAAAGGAAAGGAAAGGAAAGGAAAGGAAAGGAAAGGAAAGGAAAGGAAAGGAAAAAAAATCACAGGTTAGCCAGTCATGGTTCACACACCTTTAATCCCAGCACTCAGGAGGCAGAGGTATGAGGATCACCATGAGTTCAAGGCCACTCTGAGACTACATAACAAATTCTACATCAGCCTGAGCTAGAGCAAGACCCTACCTCAAAAAACCAAAACAAAACAAAATTGTTTTAAAATCACAGGTTAACAAGCTGGATCAAAAAACTGGATCCATCTTTTGCTATCTTGAAGAAATCCACCATAAAAGACAGATGCAACCTTGGTGTGTGTCATAGTCAGCTTCATGATGCACAGGCAAGTACACTTCAGGAAACCCAGGCAGAACTCAAGCACTCTGTACACCTTTAGGCTGGAATTCAGATCCACCCCCAGTAACACTTAGGGCTGAACCCCAGGATTCACACACAGTGATAGCTCCTCCAGCCGGGAGGCTGGAGATATAAGTTACAAGTTTTAACAAACTACTGAATATATTGGGGGACATCTATTCAAACTACCACAGTGTGAAAGGATAGAAAAAGCTATTCCAAGTAAATGGAAATAGGAAATAAGAAAGTAGAGATATATGTCAGCAGTCAGGTTCACATTGCTGGTAGAAATCACCCAACCAAGAGCAGACTGTAGAGAAAGTAAAAGAGGTTTATTTTGGCTTACAGACTTGAGGAGAAGTTCTATGATGGCAGGGGGAAATGACAACATGAGCAGAGCATGGACATCACCCCCTGGCCAACATAAGGTGGGCAATAGCAACAGAGGGAGTGCCAAACATTGGCATAGGGAAATTGGCTATAACACCCATAAACCCACCCCAACAATACACCTCTTCTAGGAGGCGTTAATTCCCAAATCTCCATTAGCTGGGAACCTAGCGTTACCACAAAAAAAAATATATATATATATATGACAAAATAGACTTTAAAGCAAAACTAATCAAAAGAGATAAAGAAATCCACTTTATCTCTATTCATTAAGGGAACACTTCACCAAAAGTATATTATAATCCTAAGCATACACTCACCAAACACAGATACACAAAATTTTATAAGCCCAAATCTTCTAGAAATGTCCTCAGTAAAAATAATGCTGCTGATGATATCACCATATCTGATTTCAAGATACAATAGCAAGACATAGTAATAAAAGTAGTATGGAACTGGCACAAAAAAACAGACATATAGATCAATGGAATAGCATAGAAGACCCCAGTATAAGTTCAAGTAATTACATCCACCTGATCTTTGACAAAGAGGCCAAAAATACACACTGGAGAAAAGAGCATTTTCAGCAAATGGTGCTGGAAAAACTGGATAACTATATGTGGAAAAATGCATCTAGACCATCTTCTCTCACCCTACACAAAAAACAACCCCAATGGATCAAGACCTCAATATAACTATGAAACTATGAAACAAGAGGAAAAAAAGTAGAGAGAATACTGCAATATATAGACATATGGAAAGATTTCTGATTAAGATCCTAGACCAGGAAATAAGACAAACACTCAACCATTGAGATCTCATGAAACTAAACAGCTATTGTATATCTAAGCAAGCCATCAACAGAGCCAATAGACAACCTACAGAATGGGATAAAATCTTCACCCGCTATACATCTTACAGAGGTTTAATCTAGAATTTACAAAGAACTCAAAAAAAACTAAGCAATAAAAGAATCAACATAATCAAAAAAATATGGCAGGGAACTATCATGGGATGAGTCATCATTATCACACTTGCCATGACCTAGGATGCATTACAGAGAAAGTAGCCAACTAAATATGAGTGCTAATCTCACTGCTAGCCAGAGAACCGTCTCCAGAGAGATGGTAGCAGACATTGAGGAGACTCAAAACTCATCAAAGTAGCAAATAAGAAACTGACAAGATATCAACAGTAAAGAAGACTTCTAATCCTTCCTCCAAAGCTCAGGTAACATTGCAGAAGAGAAGGTGGAAAGAAAATAAGAGCCACAAGATGGGAAGTTGGACAGGAACTGACTGGGTGCATTCATGGCCCCACAATGATTACCAATACTCCACTGAGGAGGGACCTCAGTGGAATGAATAGAGGCAGGAGAGGAAGGGATAAAGGAGAACTCAGGGCTGGAGCGAGTGGTTAAGGTGCTTGCCTACAAAACCCAACAACCTGGGTCCAATTCCCCAGTACCCATGCAAGGCAAGATGCACAAGGTGGCACATGCATCTGGAGTTCGTTTGCAGTGGCTAGAGGCCTGGGCATGACCATTTTCTCTGACTGTCTTCTCTCTAACTCTGTATGCTAGCCTAAGAACAGTGACAGAATAAGTTTCTGCTATTTCCAGACCCTCAGTATATGGCAATTTATACCAGACCTAGGTGGCTAATGTAGCAGGCCCTGGCTCACTCACTCATTCTCTCTCTCTCCCTCTCTATGTCTGTCTTCCCTTGCAAATAAATGAAATATTTCTTTTAAAAGAGGATAACCTGCCAGGCATGGTGGCACATGCCTTTAATTCCAGCACTCGGGAGGCAGAAGTAGGAGGACTGCTGTGAGTTCAAGGCCACCCTGATATTACATAGTGAATTCTAGGTCAGCCTGGGCTAAAGTGAGACCCTACCTCAAAAAGACAAAAAACAACAACAAAAAAAAATGATAACCCAATGGGAATGCAACCAATTTATAGTATAATCACATATTAAAGTTCATATATCTAAGTTTGCTAGCATATATATATATATATATATATATATATTAATATAAATATATATAGTGTGATATAAAAGAGAGAATTTGGAGCTGGGCCTGGTGGGGGGCATGCCTTTAATCTCAGCGCTTGGGAGGCAGAGGTAGAAAGATCAACATCAGTTTGAGGCCACCCTGAGACTACATAGTGAATTCGAGGTCAGCCTGGACTAGAGTGAGACCCTACCTTGAAAAAACAAGAAAGAAATAAAGAAGAAAGAAAGAAAGAAAGAAAGAAAGAAAGAAAGAAAGAAAGAAAGAAAGAAAGAAAGAAAGAAAGAAAGAAAGAAAGAAAGGAGAAAGAAAGAAAGAAAGAAAGAAAGAAAGAAAGAAAGAAAGAAAGAAGGAAGAAAGAAGGAAGGAAGGAAGGAAGGAAGGAAGGAAGGAAGGAAGGAAGGAAGGAATTTTAAAAAAAGAATTTGGGAAGAAATACCTTGTAGGGGATGGATAATGCTATGACCAAAAGCCATAGATTGTTATAAGAAAATTTCAGTGCCAGGGGTGGGATAACTCCCAGCAAGTTGTTGATCAGGGAGGTTCCTGATGCCCCCAAAACATTACAGACTTTTGCCAAGGCTCTCGGTTGTCTTCCAGAACTTGATGGTAAGCCCCTATTTCTGAAGGCACCACAGGCTTGGGCAACAGGTCACTGAGAGATCAATCTGCAGCTGAGCTGAAGCCTTCTCCCTGTTGACTAGCTGACAGGATTCTGGAGAGAGCTATGTTGGAGCAGAAAAGTTATCAACCAGCAGTGGACGCTGCAAGCATTAGACCTGCCCAGCCAAGCCAAATATGCCAACTGCTACAATGGTGGCATGTCTGTTATAGGGAAACCAACTGCTCTCTTATTGGACTTGAGGGAATTCATGCTTGATACTGAAAAACTAATGAAAAGCCTATGGCTTGGGAGGTCATAAGTCCTAGGGGGGAAACTATGACTGTTGTCTGACTAAATGGGTATATTATGCTCACCAAACTGCCCTCTAAATATTTATGCCCATCTGAATGCTACCCTTGCTTTTGGTTAGAGAAGCTTCTCTTTTCAGATGGCAATGAGTGACCACTAAGGACACTCAGAACTCACCAAAGTGCTGAGAAGAAATGATTATGTAGGCTAAATACCAAATGAGACATCTTTATCACCCCCTCCAAGGCTCAGGGACTAGTGCAGACGTAGTGGAAAGAACATAAGCACCAAAAGAAGGAGAGACGTGCTTTGCAGTACTATCTTCCAGAACAAAATGCTGTGGCATTCATGACCTCACAGTGGCTGATGCTTCCTGCACAAGACCTACACAGTAAGAGGGAAAAAATGATGACATCAAAATAGAAGAAAGACTAGTTGGAAAGAAGAAGGAGATATTTGGGAGGGGAGAAGAGGGTTGTCAGAGGGGATTATGATCATGATATATTGTTTATAGTATGGAAATGATCAATAAAAAGCTTAAAAAGTAAAGTTCATATATTAAAGTTCCCAATAAAAATTAAAAATGTTTAGGGGCTGGAGTGATGGCTCAGCAGTTAAGGCACTTGCCTGCAAAACCTAACAAACTAAGTTCTATTCCCCTGTACCCACATAAAGCCAGATGCACAAGGTGGTCCGTGCATCTGGAGTTCATTTGCAGTAGCTGGAGGCCTTGGCACACGTATTCTCTTTCTGTCTCTTTGTGTCTATCTCTCTCTGCTTGCAAATAAAAAATATTTCAAAACATTAAAATTTTTTCAGTCTGCTGGTCTCTGGCTAAATGTATATACTATCCTCACCAAAGTGCCCAGTAAGCATTTCTCTTAATGTCCATACCCATATATTAATGCTACTCTCACTTTTGGTTAGAGAAACTTCTCTTTTCAGATGGTGGTGACCTTGGGATGACTTAGAAGGCACCATGGGGCTGAGAAGAAGGGACAGAAGAATGCTCAGCACTGAAACATCTCTAACACACCTTCCAAGGCTCAGGGCCCATGAGGAAGAGGGGGCGGGAAGAATATAAGAGCCAAAGGAAGAGTAGGACTCCTTACAACATGCTCCTCCAGACACAAAATGGCCTGGATATCCATGACCTTACAGTGCCTGACACTACCTATACAAGACCATCCTAATAGGAGGAAAAGATCATAACATCAAAATGAAAAGAGAGACTGATTGAGAGGGGGAGGGGATATGATGAAGAGTGGAGTTTCAAAGAGGAAAGTGAGGGGAAGGAGGGAAGTACCACAGGATATTGTCTACAATTAAGGAAGTTGTCAATAAAAATAAACTTAAAAAAATTTTAAGTTTGATAGAATTTTGCAGTGAATCCATCTGGTCCAAGGCTTTCCTTTGTAGGGAAGCTTTTAATTACAACTTCAATTTCATTCATTAATTTTAATGATTTTATTTGTTATTAATGTCATTCACTTTTAACTATAGGAAGTTATGTGTTTAGAAATGTGTCCATTTTTCTAGGTTTTCCAGTTTTTTGGAAGTTTTTTTGGAAGTTTTCAAAGTATTCTCAATAATGTTTTGGATTTCATTAAGGTCTATTGTAACAACTCCCTTTTGTCTCTAATTTTGTTAATCTTGGTCTTTTCTCTATTTGTTGTTAGTCTGGCTAAAGGCTTATCAATTTACTTTCTCAAAGAACCAACTCTTTGTTTGAATTATTTAGCATATTGTTCTTTTTGTGTCTGTTTCATTGATTTCTGTCCTGATTTGTATTATTTCTTGACTTGTTCTAGAGCCTTGAGTGGATCATTAGGTTTTTTTTAGACAGCTGTACCTTCTTGACATGGTGTTCATAGCTATAAACATTCCTTGCCCAAAGAGCCTGATAAGTTGTTTTATCATTTTCATTTTCTAAGAATTTTTACTTTCCTCCTTTATTTCTTTAACAACCCATTGTTCATTTAAAGTTGTAGTGTTCAGTCTTCAAGCTTTTATGTACTTTCTGTATTCTCTTTTTTTGTTAATTTCAGCTTTTATTTCACTGTGATATGATAGAATGCAAGGTGTTACCTCAGTATTTTTATACCAGTATTTTTAAAAGATTTTTATTCTTTATTTATTTGAAGGAGAGGAAAAGAGAGAGAAAGAGAGAATGGGTGAATCAGGCCCTGTAACTACTGCAAACAAACTCCACATGCATGCGCCATCTTGTGCATCTGGCTTATATGTGGGTTCTAGGGAATCAAACCTGGGTCCTTTGGCATTGCAGGCAAGTGTCCCAACTGGCAAGCCATCTCTCCATCCCTTACCTAAATTTTTATTCTAATTTTTGAAGTTTGTTTTGTGGCCAATTATGTCACCTATCAATTTTGGACAAGGTTCCATAAGCCACAGAATAGAATGCGACCTCCCTATCTATTGGGTGGAATACTCTAATACTCTGTCTAAATCTGTTAGGTCACCTTGATCCGTGGTGTGGTTTAGCTCTGAAGTTTTTTTTCTGATTTTTAGTCCAGATGACTTATCTAAGTGTGACAGTGGGGTATTGAATTCTCCTGCTATTATGATGCCTGGATTTATTGTTCTTTTATGTCTTTTACTCTTTGTTTTACGAAGTTAGGAGCCCTAATGCTTGGCACATAAATGTTTATAACTGTTATGTCTTCTTCTTTTAAAATATTTTTCTTTATTTATTTAAGAGAGAGAAATTGGCATAGGAGAGAGAGAGAATGGGTATGCCAGGGCCTCCAGCCACTGCAAATGAACTCCAGATGCATGCACCTC
Source organism: Orientallactaga sibirica (assembly GCA_036365145.1). Lineage (NCBI taxonomy): Eukaryota > Metazoa > Chordata > Mammalia > Rodentia > Dipodidae > Orientallactaga > Orientallactaga sibirica. The sequence goes on from JAEOAD010000005.1 coordinate 53,465,860, forward strand.
CTGTGCATCTGGCTTACGTGGGTCCTGGGGAATCGAACCTGGGTCTTTTGGCTTTACAGGCAAGCACCTTAAACACTAAGCCATTTCTCCAGCCCTGTTACATATTCTTGATGAATTGTTCCTTGTATTAAAATGAAATGTCCCTTTTTATCTTTTCTGATTAGTTTTTGGTTTGATGCCTACTTTGTCTGATATAAGGATGGTTACTCCTGCTTGTTTGCAGCTTCCATTTACTTGGTAGGTTTTTTTTTCCCATACTTTTATACTCATCTTAGGAACATCTTTTTTATATAGATGAGTTTCTTGGAGGCAAGAAATAGTTGGATTTTGTTTTTCAATCTAGCCATTTAGTCAGTATCTTTTTAATGATGAACTGAGGCCATTCACATTAAGGGTTATTGTAGAAAGAGGCTAGCTTTTCCCTCGTGCTGTGTTGGATGATGTTCTGGTTGGCTGGGTAGAGGGCATTTCATCTCCTTTTCCACTGACAGTTTGCTGATTGGTTGTGTCAGACATGATTTTTCCCATTTCTTCTTTGTTCATCTTTTTTTTCATGAAATGTATTCTATCTTGCATTCTCACAGATGGAACTATCTTTCTTCTTCCCCATAAACTATTCCTTTCAGAATTTTCTATAGTGCTGGCTTGGTTGACATTGCCTTAGTTTGTGTTTGTATTGTAATATCCTTGTTTCTCCCTAATTCTGAAAGATAATCTTGCTGGGTATGGCATTCTTGGTTAGCAGTTATTTGTCCCCAGAGCTTTAACTACATCATTCTACTCTTTTCTGGATTTTAGGGTTGTTGATGAAAGATCTGAAGTTATTCTGATATTCTTGTCTTTGTATGGGAGCTGGCACTTTTCCCTTACAGCTTTTATTATTATTTCTTTTCTATTGTTTCTATTATTATTTCTTTTATTACTACAATGTGCCATGCAGAGCTCCACATCTGGTCAAGTCTATTTGCAGTACTATATGTCTCTTGTGTTTGGAAATATTCTTGCTCTAGATTTGGAATTTTTTCTTATAATTTCATTAATTCAGTCAATCCATTCCTTCTACATTTATCTCAGCTCCTTCTTCTACCCCTTATGTTCTGAGGTTCACTCTCTTGAATCTATCTCAGAGTTTTTGAAGATAATGGTCTTGCTTTTTTGTTCCTTTTTTCTTTATATCAGTCTGTGTGTATTTTTGTCTCAACTATGTTCTCCATTCCTGAGATTCAATTATCAGCATGAACTTGTGTTTATATTACATTCCAAAGTGATTTTTATTTGAGTGATCATTGTTTTCCTTTCTGTAATTTCTGTTTGATTCTTTGTCAGCATTTCAATTTTCTTGCTAAATGTTTTTCTCCATCTTTATTACTTTTTCCTCCTTTATTCAGTGTTTCATTTGCTTTGTGGAGGCTGTTGAGATCTTGAATGTATATTTTTTTAGATCAGTCATGTTCCTATTTGAAGTGTCTCTATGGTTGCTAATTGTTGTTAGAAGTAGAACTCTGACATTTCAGCGATTTCCTTTTCTGTTCCTGTGTGGGAAAGCTAGGAGTTTGGACGGTGTTGTTGGTGGAGTAGTGCCCTTTTACTCTTCTCCTTTTATCTGTCCCTTTTTTCCTCCCTCTCTGTATTGTTGTTTCTTTTGTGTAAGTTCTTTTAGTTTCACTTGGAAGAGTGTTTTTATCGGGCTTTTAGGAGGTAGGAGTCCCGACTTGGTAGTTTTGGTTTTGCTAAGCTGTATGGTTACATTTTGTGTTACCATTCTGTTTCCTTTGGCTAGCTTAACAATTAATATATAAAAACTCAGGTATTAGCCGGGCATGGTGGCACAAGCCTTTAATCCCAGCACTTGGGAGGCAGAGGTAGGAGGATTGCTGTGAGTTTGAGGCCACCCTGAGACTACATAGTTAATTCCAGGTCAGCCTGGGCCAGAGTGAGACCCTACCTCAAAAAAAATAAATAAATAAACCCTCAGGTATTAATACCCATGTGCTGTTAGAATGGCTTAGATAATGGGCCATTGATGTCCACAACCAAGAACACCATTATAGATAGTGAAAAAGGAAAAGAGAACCACAAAAGTCAAGACAGTAGGCCTAAGAATGGTAAAGTAAGAAGAACAGGAAGGAGAAAAAGAGAACAAAGAAAAAGGAACAGAAGGAGGATAAAATAACAAACTCTGACAACACCAACAACAAACAAGACAAAACCAAGCAAAGCAAAGAGAGAGAAATAGAGAGACATAGAGGCTGCTGGCACGCCCATCTCTATCTGTCTTCCTCTCCCTCTCTCTCTGTCTCTCTCCAAAATAAATAAATAAATAAATAAATAAATAAATAAGAACCCTTTCACTTATTGTTCAGATATGTATATATGTAAACATGTATGAAAAAGAAATACTAAAAATTATGGTGTGAGTATATGATAATGTTTGTGCTGAAGTGAGTTAGGACTTACCTCTATAAATTGACTTATAATCTCCCAAATTCCTATGTTGACTCCCTAGCCCACAGTGTGGCTGTATGAGAAGATGGAAGGATTGAGTTTAGTGAGGTCAGATGGGTGGAATCCTTGTTCAATAGTTTTCTGAAGAGAAGAGTCTCTGTTCCCAAAAGCCCAAGCAGAAGAAAGGCCTGTGAGCACAATGCAAGCCCGGAAAGGTCTAGCCAGAACCCAACTATGCTCTTCCATCCAGATGTCCAACTTCTAGAACTATGAGGAAATTGGTTTCTCGTTTATCCCACCCAGGCTATGTTCTTTTGTCATGACAATCCACACAGAACAAGCCACCCATGAATATCTGAAATTGGCCCTGAAGAAATTGCTTTTATATTTCTCATATTTACTCTAGCTCCATGTGAGAAACATGCTGTCCTTCTTGGTCTGCCCTGAATTCAGCATACTGTTCTGAAACTTAGTAGGGACATGACAAATATTTTGTTATTGGATCAAATGATTCATAGGTCTCTTCTGTTGTATTTGAGTCCTTCTCACATTTAGCTCCTCTAAGCTAAATCATGTGACTTGAACTGGGTTTCATTCTCTAGTGAAGATATAACTCTCAAATGTGAATTGATGAAATCAAAGCAGAGGGTTGCTGTAAAGCTTTCTGCATCACTCCACACAATCCCAGGCATTTTCCTCTCCGTGTGATGTCCACCAGTGACAGCTTCCATCATGATGCTGAGAGCTTCAATCACTGCTGATTTTAGTAGAGGGATTTCTTAGGGCTGAGTGCCTGGATTATATTTTCTCCTAAAATGAACCATTTACAGCTTGCAGCCCTAGAAGAGAATTTTTTTGCTTCTATGTTATAATACTATCTGCATAAAACTGTTTATCACAGCAAGGAAGCCTGTCTTCTATCTATCCTAAATCAAATAACTGAGAAGACAGCTTTTACTTATTGGGGAAAAAAAAAACTGACTAGTTGCCTCTGTGTGTTTGCCCAATTTTGAACTCACTGAGAAAGATATTATTTGTTTCCCTACTACCTAAAATATTTGGTGATTTTTATATTTAAAACATTTGGATTTATATATGTTAGCTAAGACACTTCACTTCAAGATTATTGCTAATGTGTTATGATTAAAATAACAATACTAGGACTGGGGAAATGGTTTGCCTGCAAAGCATAAGGACTGGGGTTCGATTCCCCAAGACCCACGTAAGCCAGATGCACAAGGGGGCACATGCATCTGGAGTTTGTTTGCGGTGGCTGGAGGCCCTGGTGTGCATTCTCTCTCTTTCTATCTGTCTCTTTCTCTCTGTCTCTCAAATAAATAAATAAAATAAACTTTGAGGGCTGGAGAGATGGCTTAGTGGCTAAGGTGCCTGCCTGCTAAGCCTAAGAATGCTGGTTCCAATCTCCAGCAGTTCCAATCTCCAGGTCCCACGTTTAGCCAGATGCAAAATGAGGCAAGGGTGCAATGCCACACTTGCCCACAAGGGGGCGCACATATCTGGATTTCCTTCACAGCAGCTGAGAGACTGCTGGCGTGCCCATTTCTGTCTCCCTCTCCCTCTCTGTCTATCTCTCTGTGTCTCTCTCCAAAAATAAAAAATAAATAATAATAAAAATGTTTAAAAATAAATTTTGAAAAAAATAAAATAACAATACCAACCCTTCACTGAACACCTTCTATGTACCAGGCAATTTAGTAATCCCATTAAGAATTAAAAGATGGAGCCAGGTATGGTGGCACACATCTTTAATCCCAGAATTTGGGTGGCAAAGGTTAGGAGAATCACTGTGAGTTCAAGGCCACCCTGAGACTATATAGTGAGTTCCAGGTCAGCCTGGAATAGAGTGAAACCCTACCTCAAAAAAAGGGGGGGTGGCTGGAGAAATGGCTTAGCGGTTAAGGCACTTGCCTGCAAAGCCAAAGGACCTAGGTTCAATTCGCCAGAACCCATGAAAGCCACATGCACAAGGTGGCACATGAGTCTGGAATTCGTTTATAGTGGTTGGAGGCCCCAGCGTGCCCATTCTCTATCTATCTCTCTTTCTCTTTGCTTCTTTCTCTCTCTCAAGTAAATAAATAAATAAACCAAAAAAAAGAATTTAAAAAAAAAGAATCAAAAGATGGGGGCTGAGTCAGGCGTGGTGGCACACGCCTTTAATCACAGCACTCGGGAGGCAGAGGTAGAACGATCACTGTGGGTTCCAGGCCACCCTGAGACTACATGGTGAATTCCAGGTCAGCCTGGGCTAGAGTGAGACCCTACCTCAAAAAACAAAAACAGAAACAAAAAAAAAGAGATGTGGGCTGAAGAGACAGCTTAGCAGTCAAAGCCCTTGCCTGTGAAGCCAAAGAACCCAGGTTCGATTCCCTAGTACCCATGCACAAGGTGGCACATGCATCTGGAGTTTGTTTGCAGTGGCTAGAGACCCTGATGTGCCAATTCTTTCTCTCTATCTGCCTCTTTCTTTCTCTCTCTCTCTTAAATAAATAAATAAATAAAATGCTTTTTAAGAAAAGAATCAAAAGAGTCAGGTGTGGTGGTGCACACCTTTAATCCCAAAACTCAGGAGGCAGATGTAGGAGAATTGCCATGAGTTCAAGGCTACCCTGAGACTAGATAGTGAATTCCAGATCAGTCTGGGCTAGAGTGAAACTGTACCTTGAAAAAAAAAAAAAAAAAAAAAAACATGGAGAGGGGTAAATGGATCCCCAGTTAAAGGCATTTATTTGCAAAGCCTGCTTGGCTCAGTTCAATTCCCCAGCACCCACACAAAGCTAGACACCAAAAGTAGCACTTGTGTCTGGTGTTTCATTTGCAGTAGCAAGAGACTCTGGTGTACCACACACACACACACACACACACACGTGCAAATAAAAAATGTTTTTTAGGGCTAGAGAGATGGCTTAGCAGTTAAGGTGCTTTCCTGCAAAGCCTAACGACCCAGGTTTGATTCCCCAGTACCTACGTAAGACAGATGCATAAGATGGCACATGTATCTGAAATGTATTTGTAGAGGCTGAAGGCCCTGGTGTGCCCATTCCCTCCCTCCTTCTCTCTCTGTCTCTCTCTCTCTCATAAATAAATTATATATATATATATATATATATATCATATATATAATCATTTATATTATCAATTACATATCATTTATATTATCAATTATATATAAATCAATTATATTAATATAATATAATCAGGATGGCCTCGAACTCACAGCGATCCTCCTACCTCTGCCTCCCAAGTGCTGGGTTTAAAGACATGTGCCACCATGCCCGGCAGAGGTAGAAGGATTGCTGTGAGTTCGAGGCCACCCTGAGACTACATAGTTAATTCCAGGTCAGCCTGGACCAGAGTGAAACCCTGGGTTTTTTTTTTTAGAAGCTGGGCATGATGGTGCATGCCTTTAATCCCAGCACTTGGGAAGCTGAGGTAGGAGGACTGCTGTGAGTTCAAGGCTAGCCTGAGACTACATAGTGAATTTCAGGTCAGCCTGGGCTAGAGCAAGACTCTACCTTAAAAAACATTTCACTGGGCATGGTGGCACATGCCTTTAATCCCAGTACTCAGGAGGCAGAGGTAGGAGGATCGCCAAGAGTTCGAGGCCAGCCTGAGACTACATAGTCAATTCCAGGTCAGCCTGAGCTAGAATGAGACACTACCTTGAAAAAAAAACATATATATATATATATATATATATATATATATGGAGAGAGAGAGAGAGAGAGAGAATAGTGAGGAATCCTCACTAAGAAATAATTAATGGGGGCTGGAGAAATGGCTTAGTGGTTAAGTGCTTGCCTGTGAAGCCTAAGGACCCTGGTTCAAGGCTCAATTCCCCAGGACCCACATAAGCCAGATGCACATGGTGGCACATGCATCTGGAGTTCGTTTACAATGGCTAGACCCCCTGGCGCACCCATTCTCTCTTTCTCTCTCTCTCTCTCTCTCTCCCTCCCTTTCTCCTTCTCTAGTAAGTAAATAAATAAAAATTTCTAAAAACATAGTTAAATTTTAAAAAAAGAAATAAGTAATGATTGCTGGGAGGAGTCATGTTCTTCAGTAGTGTAACCATTGGTAAGTTACCCATGTTCTATGAAATAACCTCCCACCCACGCTCATGCAAGAAACCCTAATTTAACTCAGTGGGTCACAAAAAATAAAAATGAAAAATACATTAAGTGGGAAGAAAAGGTTTACGGGGAGTTAGGAGGTATAAAAGGGAGTAATGAAAGTGAATATGATCAAAACATATACATGCATGAAATCATCAAAAATAATAATAATCAAAAGCTAAGCAAGCAGGGTAGTACACACTGTAATCCCAGCACTTGGGAGAACAATACAAGAGAATCTGAGACCAGTCTGACCTGCACAGCAAGTTCTGGGCTAGCTTTAGCTATATAGCAAAACTCTGACACAGACACAGACAAAATAAAAAAGATGTTTCACAGCTGCTATTGTTATCAGATGAAAGTAGTTTTGTAGCTTACTGAACAGCTTTTATGTACATCACCCCCAAGAGAATCTTATGCCACCATGAAGAACAGGAGCAGAGTTAGAAATTGTGGTTACAGCTGACGGCCTCCAAATTAGGTTACAGCAGAGAAGCTGTTCATAAATATGTTCTTCACAGTGGAAAGAGCAGAGACTTAAGATTCAGGGTTACAAAACTGAAACACCTCTGTCACACCCTCCAAGGCTCAGCGCCCATTGCCGAAGAGGGGGCGGATAGAATGGAAGAGCCAAAGGAAGGGTACGACTCCTTACAATACAACTGTCCAGACAGAAATTGGCCTTGATATCCATGACCTTGCAGTGCCTAGCAATACCTTCGCAAGACCCTCATAATAGAAGAAAAAGATGATGACATCAAATTAAAAGAGAGACTAATGGAGAGAGGGAGGGGATATGATGGACATTTGAGTTCTAAAGGGGAATGGGGGAGGGGAAGGAAATATCATGCATTTTTTGTATGTAAGTATAGAAGTTGTCAATTAAAAAAAAAAAAAAGATTCAGGGTTAGCCAGGTGTGGTGACACACGCCTTTAATCCCAGCACTTGGGAGGCAGAGGTAGGAGGATAGCTGTGAGTTCAAGGCCACCCTGAGAATACATAGTGAATTCCAGGTCAGAGGTCAGCCTGGACTACAGCAAGACCCTACCACAGAAAACCGAAAAAAAAAAAAAAAGATTCAGGACTAGAGACATGGCTCAGCAGTTAAGGAATTTGCTTCCAAAGCCCAACACCCTGAGTTTGATTCCCCAGTACCTATGTAAAGCCAGATGCACAAAGTGGCACATGCATCTGAAGTTTGTGTGCAGTGGCAAGAGGCCCTGGTGTGCCTCCTCTCCCTCTCTCTCTCCAAATAAATAAATATGCAGACACTCTGAAGTTCAAATGTGACTCAGCCACATCCTAGTGGTTTGACCTTGGGAAAGATACTTCATCACTGCCCTCAGCTAGAGAGCTCTTTGGTTGCCACGAGCATCAGGCACTATCATGGACTTGGTACACAGTGGCCGTGTAATTGATGGCAGCTATTGTTATCATTATCACGTCAGGATCTAGAGCAAACCTTGGGCATCTCTGAGAAACAAAGAAGTAGGAGAGAGAAATGGGCCAAGTTCTCAATTGTCACATGCACTACCCAAATTCCTTAAAATATAATCAGACTGACAAACATCTCCGTTTTCCCAAGGCTAAGGATTTTACCATCATGGAGAAGTTGCAGTGCTAAAATTGGTCTCAAGAAAACCAAGAGAGATGGTAACCCTGATCAGCAGAATCAGAAGCAGGGAGAAACTTCAGCAAGTGGAAAGTAGAGGACTGATTGCTGTTTGATCTACTCCTACCTAGTAACACTGTCAGATAGATGAGATACACACCTTCCCTAATTCAGCTTTCTCTCCCTCTCTCTCATCCTGTCCCCTCTAAGGAGCTAGGCACCTTTCCACCAAATATTAAACTGTTCCCACATGTCTAGTCCTTAAGCCTGAGGATGTTCACATCACTTTCTTCCTTAATCAATCTTTGAGCACTAAGAATTCACTATGTCATCTACTCAAGCCTCCTTGATTATTTCAAATTCTCAGCTAAAGTCCAAAACTGAGTTTTATTTTAAACAGTAGAAATTACTGACAGTCACCAGAAATAAAGCTTCACTTGGTCAGGGTTTGACATTTTGGGGGAGTGGGGTTGACATTTTTAATTAAGAATGGAGACACCAGGCAGGCAGGGTGGCGCATGCCTTTAATCCCAGCACTTGGGAGGCAAGGTAGGAGGATCGCTGTGAGTTTGAGGCCACCCTGAGACCACATAGTGAATTCCAGGTCAGCCTGATCTAGAGGGAGACCCTACCTTGAGAAACTAAAATAAAAATAAAAATAAAGAATGGAGGGACAACCTTTTATTCAAGCCAGTCCTCTCTTTTCACTAACCAAGCATAGCCAGAAGTAGCTGATCAGATGCTCCCTCTTCAAGTATACATGGGACAGAATAGTAACAACTTTCTTTCCACACCCAGTTTCCTGTCCCTGGCTCTTTATAAGAGATTGACTTGATAATTCAAACAAAGAGTAAAGGCTGGGAGGAGGAGATCTCTCCTACCTCCTACCTCAAACTAAAGAGCATAGGCTAGGGGTGGGGGACCTATCCTTCCTCCTACCTCAAGTCAGAAATACAATGTTCATCTTCGGATGGCATGAGTGAAAGTGACCAAGGTGATTGCGCGTTGAGAAAGGAAACATCCTCAGGACACTTAGGGAAGTGATGTCCAAACCAATTCATAGTGAGAAGTATCTTCTTGTTATCCCAGCTGTGCTTTCCCTTAGACAAGATGACTTCCTCTAAACAGCTTCAAACCCTAGGGAAGAATGGCTTGGAAAGAATGTTGCCTTGATATTCTAGAACCTGAGGTCATAAAAATGAAACTGACAGACATTGTATCTTTTTAAAGACAGACACCTGCCTAACTCAGAGCTTGTCCATTTCACTAATCTGTAAGAAGATACTGTTGGTGATGGTGATGATAGTGTAAACACAAAACTTAAAAAATAAGAGCTTTGTGGCATGACTGCTAGGAGAGGTAACCAAGTGCCCTCTGATTAGATTTGAGGACCACCCTGTGGGAAGGAATTTGTGTTGGTATTGAAAACCTAGTCAAAAGCCTATGGCTAAGAATGTGATAGGCCCTAGAGACATGTTACTACTGTTGTTTGGCTAAAAGGATATACTGTACACATCAAATTCCCTTCCAGGGTTGGAGAGATGGCTTAGCAGTTAAGGTGCTTGCCTACAAAGCCCAAGGACCCAAATTTGATTCCCCAGGACCCATGTAAGCCAGATGCAAAAAGGGACGCATGCATTTGGAGTTCGTTTGCAGCAGCTAGAGTCCCTGGTGCACCCGTTTTCTCTCTCTCTCTCTTAAAAAAATAAATAAATAAATATTTCCACCAGATAGCAAGCTGCTGGAGGTCAGACTCATTTTATCTTCCACCATATCTAGCACAGTTCCTTACACTTGCTATTCAATAAATATTCATTAAAATAATAAATAAATATTTTTGGAAAATTGCCTTAACTTCAGACACATGCACTTGTGCCAATGTGTGAGTTTGTGTGCTTGCATCACTGTGAGCCTGGCTTGTGTGGGACCTGGAGAGTCAAAAATGAGTCCTTGGCCTTCACAGGCAAGTGCCTTAACCACTAAGCCATCTCTCCATCCTGAGATTCTGCTTTTGATAACTTTCTGCTATGATTATCTTACACAAAACATTTGTTTTCTTTTACAACCTGGCCATTTTGATATAGCCTAGCTAAGAGACCTTTATTTTTAAGAATTACTTAGGGCTGGAGAGATGGCTTAGTGGCTAAGGCACTTGCCTGCAAAGCCAAAGGACTTCAGTTCAATTCCCCAAGACCCACTTAAGCCAGATGTACAAGGTGATGCATGCGTCTGGAATTCGTTTGCAATGGTTGGAGGCCCTGGCATGCCCATTTTCTCTTTCTGTCTTGTTCTCTCTCTCTCTCTCTCTTTCTCTCTCTCTCTCTCCCTCCCTCTTGCCTCTGTGTCAAATAAAAAATAAAATATTTTTTAAGTGCTTGGGCTGGAAAAATGACTTAGTGGTTAAAGTGTTTGCCTATGAAGCCTAAGGACCCTGGTTCAATTCCCCAGGACCCACTTAAGCCAGATGCACAATGCATCTGGAGTTCATTTGCACTGGCTAGATGCCCTGGTGTGCCCATTCTCTCTTTCTCTCTACCTGCCTTTTTCTCTCTCTCTCTCTCTCTTAAATAAATTAATTAATTAATTTTTTTAAAAGAATTGCTTAAAGTAGATTTCTTTTCTCTAAGATTTGGTTCTTTTCCTTTTTTTACAATTTTTATTTTTTTTATTTTTTTATTAGTTATTGATATAATGTGTATACAGCCATGAAGATACCATCGTTAGCTTTCTCCCTGTCCTCCCCCTCAGGGATTGTGCATCTTGCATTCTGGGGATAGCCATTAGTTATGGGGGTGAGGCAAAGTCTCTGTGCATAATGACCCAACTTACAGCTCTAACAATCCGCCTCCTCTTCCGTGAATTTTCCTAAGCCATGTTGGGTTCATTTTAGGTCTATTTCAGTGACAAGGTCATGGGAGTCTCTGTGTTTCTGGATATCTGGTTTGGTAGGGGTTGAGTGTTCTCTGTTTCTATATCCTTCACTCCTGTGCTGATACCAGGTTCCCAAGAAAGCAGCACTCTTGCTCATTTGCCCAGTAGTTCTATGGCTTCATCTGGTGCCCTGGTGAGGTGTGATGGGCTGATTCTCTCCTCAGGTTCTGTGTCCATCTGAAAAAGAGAAGCAAATTCTGCAACAGAGAGTGAGGTTAGTGCAAGATACATGGATAACCATTATTGTCTTAGAGAGAATTTAATAGGTGTAGGTCCTTTTGTATCCCACTATTGGTGGGAGCTTGATATTGGAGAGAGGGCTCTTTTTTGGATATGGTTCTGACATTTCCCAGTTCCAGGTATGGGTTCCGTTCCACTGAGAAGACCCATTAGCCAAATCAAGAGCAGTTGGTAACCCACCATGGCTGTGTGCCACTATTGCACTTGTGTGAGCATCACGTCAGGTTGTTTGCTGCTTGGTAGTTTAGACCACAAGTTGCTTAGACAGATGTTGGTCATTTTCCCCCAGTTGCTCATGTAGCACCTTCTGGCACTAGACAAGCTACCTGTCTGGGGACTGACTCTCTTCCAGATTCCAGCCAGGTCACTCCATGTTCTGTCCCAACAGTATATGGTGTCCTTGGCAGTAGGGTCTTACCATTAACCTTTGGTGGGTCATCAAGTATTCTGACAGAAATCTGTCTTCTTTTGGGAAACCTTGTAGGTCTCACTAATCAACAGCTCATTGTGGATGTTAACCACATGCTGGTACTGGGAGTTACAGGTCAGTGCCAAGGGAAATGAAGAAAGAAAAATACAGATAGTATGAAAGAGAAAGAGGAGGGAGTGAGAGAGAGGAACAGGAGAAGGTTGAGGTTAGTCTTCATCCTACCCTTTCCAGGCCCCTGTGATTCAGGTGTTCTCTCTAAGCACCTGATGAAGGTTCAGCCTTTTGGTATGTCTTTCAGGATATAGGATTTTGTGATACCATTTCCAATTGAGTCCAGTTTTTTGTCTCCCCCCACACACCCTTACCTTCCCTTCCCTCCCCACCATCCCTATTATCCAGTCCTAGAAATGTTTATTAGGTGTGTCTGCATCTCGGTTAAATTCAGGTTAGGAGCCACAGATGAGTGAGACCATGCAACACTTATCTTTCTGTGATTGGGTGAGTTCACTGAGAATGATCTGTTCCAAGTTTGACCATTTTTCTTCAAATTGCATTGTGTCATTTTTTCTTACTGCTATGTAGAATTCCATTGTGTAGATATACCACATCTTAGTTATCCATTCATCTAATGATGGACATCTGGGTTGATTCCAGCTCTTAGCTATTATGAACTGAGCAGCTATAAAAATGGTTGAGCAAATATCTCTGAACTGAGGCTTGGAGCTTTTAGGGTAAATGCCCAGTAAGGGAATAACTTGGTCTGTTGGTACATCTATAGTCATCCTTTCTAGTAGTCTCCATATTGCTTTCCATAGTGGTTGTACCAACTTACATTCCCACCAACAGTGAATGAGGGTTCCTATTTCTCCACATCCTCACCAGCATTTGTTGTCATTAGATTTTTAATGTTAGCCATCCTTACTGGGATAAGGTGGAATCTCATAGTTGTTTTAATTTGTATTTCCCTGATGATTAGGGATGCTGAACATTTTCTTAAGTGTGTGTTTGCCATTTGTATTTCTTCTTCTGAGAACACCCTGTGCAGTTCTCTGCCCCATTTTGTGAGTGGGTTGTTTGACTTTTTATTGTTTAGGTTTTTGAGTTCTTTGTAGATTCTAGAAATTGGGCCTCTGTCCGATGTGTATCCAGCAAAAATTTTCTCCCATTCTGTGGGTAATCTATTAGCTCTGCTTATTGTATATTTGTCTGAGAAAAAGCTTTTCTGCTTCCTGAGATCCCAATGGTTGAGTGATTGTTTAATTTCCTGAGCTACTGGGGTTTTGTTCAGGAAGTCTTTTCCCACTCCTATATCATGGAAAGTGCCTCCTGCTTTTTCTCCCAGTACTAGCAGAGTATCCGCTCTTATATTGAAGTCTTTGATCCATTTGGACTTAATTTTTGTGCATGGTGAAATGTGTAGATCGAATTTCATTTTTCTGCATATCGTTTTCCAGTTTGTCCAGCACCATTTGTTGAAGATGCTGTCTTTGTTCCAGTCAACATTGTTTGGGGAATTGTCAAATATCAAGTAGCTGTAGTTACTTAATACAAAGTCTGGGTCCTTGATTCTGTTCCATTGGTCTATAATCCTATTTTTATGCCAGTACCATGTTGTTTTTATTACTATGGCTTTATAGTATAGCTTTAGATCAGGTATGGTGATGCCTCCAGAGGTGTTTCTTTTTATTTACTTATTTATTAGAGAGCAACAGAGAGAGAAAATGGGCACACCAGGGCCTCCAGCCACTGCAAACGAACTCCATATACATGCACTACCTTGTGCATTTGGCTTACGTGGGTACTGGGGAATTAAGCCTCAAACTGGGGTCCTTAGGCTTCACAGGCAAGTGTTCAACTGCTAAGCCATCTCTCCAGCCCCCGGGGTGTTTCTTTTGCTGAGGATATGCTTGGATATCCGAGGCCTTCTGACATTCCATGTGAATTTTGAGAGTACTTTTTTCTATCTGTGAAGAAAGATGTTGGAATTTTTATTGGTATTGTATTAAATTTATATATATTGCTTTTGGTAAGATTGCCATTTTCACAATGTTAATTCTGCCTATCCAGGAGCATGGGAGGTCTTTCCATTTTCTCAAGTCCTCCTCAATATCTTGTTTTTATGTTTTCATGGTAAAGGTCATTCACTCCTTGGTTAATGTTATTCCAAGGTAATTTTTTTTTGATGCAATTGAAAATGGGACAATGTCACTTATGTCTTTCTCTTTCTCTTTGTCTTTTGCATATACAGAGGCTACTGATTTTTGTGCATTGAGTTTGTATCCTGCTACTTTACTAAAGGAGTTTTGAGATGGAGGATCTTGGGTCACTTATGTATAGAATCATGTCATCTGCAAATAAGGCTAACTTAACTTCTTCCTTTCCAATTTGAATCCCTTTTATTTCTTTCTCCTGTCTTATTGCTTGAGGTAGTACTTCCAGTACTATGTTGAAGAGCAGAGATAAGAGTGGACACCCCTGTCTTATTCCTGATCTCAATGGGAATTCCTTCACTCTCTCCCCATTAAGTATTATTTGGGATTTAGGATCTTTATATATAGCCTTTATTATGTTAAGATATAGACCATCCATGCCTAGTCTCTCCAATGTTTTGATAATGAAGTGATGTTGTATTTTGTCAAAGGACTTTTCTGCATCTATCAAAATAAGCATGTGGTTTGTGTGTTTAAGCTTGTTTATGTGGTGTATTACATTGACAGATTTCTGTACGTTGAACCATTCCTGTGTTCCTGGGATGAAGCCTACTTGATCCAGGTGGATAATGCTTTTGATGTTGAATTCAGTTTGTGAGGATTTTGTTCAGTATCTTTGCATCTAAGTTCATCAGGGAAATAGGCCTGTAGTTTTCTTTACTTGTGGCATCTCTGCCTGGTTTTGGTATTAGGGTGATACTAGCTTCAAAGAAGGAGTTGGGAATCTTTCCCTGTTCTCCAATTGTGTGGCACAGTTTGAGAAAGATTGGTTTCAGTTCTTCCATGAAGGTTTGATAGAATTCTGCTGAGAAACCATCTGGTCCTGGACTCTTCTTTTTAGGTAGGTTTTTGATTACCCTTTCAATCTCTATGGTTGTGATGGGTTTGTTCAGGAGATTAATCTGCTCTGAGTTTAGCTTTGGTAGGTGCTATGTGTCCAGGAATTCATCCATTTCCACCATATTCTCCTGTTTTGTGGAGTCAAGGTTTTTGAAGTAAGTCCTGATGATTCTCCCAATTTCACTTATGTCTGTTGTGATCTCTCCTTTTTCATTTCTAATTTTGTTAATTTGAGTTGTCTTGTTTTTCTGCTTGATCAAATTGTCTAGGGGTTTATCAATATTGTTTATTTTTCAAAAACCAGCTCTTTGTTTGATCAATTTTTTTGTTTTCTTAGTTTCCAATTCATTAATTTCTGCTCTGATCTTAATTACTTCTTTCCATGTGGAGCTTTTTGGGTTAGACACTTCTTCTTTCTCCAATGCATTTAGTGGATGTTAGGTTATTGATTTGGGATCACTCTGTCTTTGTCATGAAGGCATTGAGTGCAATGAATTTTCCCCTGAGGACTGCCTTCATTGTGTCCCATAAGTTTTGGTATGTTGTGTTCTCACTGTCATTCATTTCTAGAAATTTTGTAATTTCATTTTTTATTTTGTCCACTACCCATTTATTGCTTTAGAGTGTGTTGTTCAGTTTCTAGGAGCTGGTTGGGGTCCTGGCACATCTTTTGTTGTTAATTTCTAGCAATACAACATTGTGATCTAATATCATGCAGGAAATTATGTCGATCCTCCTAAATATTTGGAAGCTGGCTTTATGACCCAGTATATGATCTATTTTAGAGAAAGTTTCATGTGCTGCTGAGAAGAATGTGTTATCTGTGGAATTTGGGTAGAATGGTCTATATATGTCTGTTAGGTCTAATTGATTTATGGTGTTGTTGAGCTCTCTTACTTCCCTGTTAAGTTTCTATTTTGATGATCTGTCTATTGCTGATAGTGGAGTATTGAAGTATCCAACTATGTTGGTGGTTATTTCTGTTTTATTGTCAAGTAGGTTTTGTTTTATGAATTGTGATGCATCTGTGCTTGGTGCATAAAGATTGATGATCATGAGCCAGGCATGGTGGCGCATGCCTTTAATCCCAGCACTCAGGAGGCAGAGGTGGGAGGATCGCCACGTGTTCAAGGCCACCCTGAGACTACATAGTGAATTCCAGGTCAGCCTGAACTAGAGTGAGACCCTACCTCAAAAAACAAAAACAAAGATTGATGATCATGATATCCTCTTGTTGGACTATTCCCTTGATAAGTAAGAAGTGGCCTTCTTTGTCTTTTTTCATTACTTTTGATTTGAAGTCTATTTTATCTGATATGAATATAGCTATACCTGCTTGTTTTCTTATTTGCATTTGCTTGGAATATCATTTTCCACCCTTTCACCCTGAGGAGGTGTCTATCTTTAGTGGTGAGATGGGTTTCTTGAAGACAGCAGATTGAGGGGTGTAGTTTTCTGATCCACCCTGTTAGCTTATGTATCTTGATGGGTGAATTAAGGCCATTAATATTCAGGGTAATAACTGTGAGGTTTGACTTAATACCTGCCACATTGTGGTGGTTTGTGTGGTTTGGTGTTTTCTTGGTCTTTGTGGTTTTTTTTTTTTTTTTTTTTTTTTTTGCCTTATTAAAGTTTGGTTATTGTGGTCTGCTTCTCAGGGGCACTTGAGATTGGTTATTTAGCTTTGTGTTCATATAGTTGTAAATCTGAGTTTTATTGTGGAAAGTTTTTCTTTCACCATCTAATATGAGGGATATTTTTGCTGGGTAGAGTAGTTTGGGTTGGAAGCCATAAATTCTTAGAGTTTGCAGTGTTCTATTCCAGCCCTTCTGGCTTTCAGGGTTTCCATTGAAAAGCCTGAAGTAATTCTGATGGGGTTTCCTTTCTGTGTATGTAATGAGTTGTTTCTCCCTAGCTGCTCTTAGGACTTTCTCTTTGTGATTGATGTTTAGAGTCTCCTTCAGTCCAGTCTGTTTGGAGTTCTGCTAGCTTCTTGTAACTTGATGGGACTTTCTTTTGAGCGAGTGGGAAAGTTTTCTTCAATAATTTTGTTGAATAAGTTTTCCATTCCTTTGTTCTGTGTTTCTTCCCCCTCTGGTATACCCATGATCCTAATGTTCAGGGTAACAGTTTAAGGGTATCCCATATTTCCCTCATGTTCTGTTCACAGAAATTTTTGAACTTGTTGAAATTTTTGGACTCACAAACCACTTCTTCTGTTTTGTCTTCCAGTTCTGAGTTTCTATCCTCTACCTGGCTGACTCTATTCTTGAGAGCTTCTATAGAGTTTTGGGCTTGTTCAATTTGGTTCATATTTTCTACTGCTTTTTTATGTATGTTTCCATCCCTCTGTCAAGTTCCCTTTTCTGATTTTCTTAATGCTTCTTGGAGTTCATCCTTGCATTTTTTTGGGGGGGGGGGAGAGACAGAGAGAAAGACAGACAGAGAGGGAGAGGAAGACAGAGATGGGTGCGCCAGCAGTCTCTCAGCTGCTGCTAACAAAAACCAGATGCGTGCGCCCCCTTGTGTTCAAGTGTAGCATTGTGCCCTTGCATCACTTTGCATCTGGCTAAACGTGGGACCTGGAGATTGGAACTGGCGTTCTTACGCTTAGGAGGCAGGCGCCTTAACCGCTAAGCCATCTCTCCAGCCCTCTTGCATTTTTTTATGTTTTCATTGAGCTTAGCCAGCTGATTATTGAGGTCTTTTTTTTCTCTCTCTCCTTCAGATCATGTAACTGTCTTTGGAACCCTTCCTGGTTCTTTTCTATTGGGTCTAATCTAGCAAGGATACTGTTCATACAATTATTGGCTCTTTGTTGAGTTTCTGCAAGTTCTATTTGCTTAGCCAGGGTTGCATAGCTTGTCTCTTCATTTTGGGGTTCTGATCCTATTCTCTCTTCTATGATTTGATTAGAGACATCCATTGTGGGAATGGACAGTCTAGCTGGATTTACTTGCATCTGATTTTTCATGATATTCATTTTTTGCTGTGGTCTGCCCATCACAATGGTTCAGAAAGCCTAGGGTGTGGGATACTAGCCTGCTGGCCGGGGGGGGGGGGGGGTGTGGCAGTGGTGAGTGTGAGTGTGATGGCCCATGGTCAGAGAGTTCAGAGAGGCTGGGGTGGGGATACTGGCCTGCTGGCCAGGGTCCCTGATTGGAGGTGGGAGGGGGAGGGGACCACAACCGCCCTAGTGGGGCTCAGGAAGGCTAGGGCAGGAACCCTGGCCTGCTGGCTTGGGTCACTGATCAGTGGTGGGAGGGGGGCTGATCGATGAATGGGCGATAGCATGGGCTGAGGCAGGCCAGAACAGAACGTGGCTGGTGAATTTGCAATGGCGCATGGGGTTCAGGAAGGCTAGGGCGGGACCTGACCGGCGAGTGGGACCGTGATTGCGTGGGGAGTTTAGAAAGGCTCGGGCAGGACAGGCACGCCTGTGGAGCTCTGCATGATGGCAGGAAAGCCTGGGGCCAAGGTCATAGCCTGCTAGCTGGAGTCCACTGGCCTGTGGTTAGTGCAGGAGGGACCTCCAGCTGGGACAGTGGCTGGAATGTCTACTTGAGGGGATTGGGGAACTGGTGGGCTGCCTGAGAGCATGGGAATCAGTGGATTCCCTATTTTACTCATCTACACCCTTCCTCTGGGAGTGTACTAGAGCCAGCAAAGTCCTTAAAAAAATCCCTTGAGCCTTAAGGGTCTTGCCTTTACTTGCCACATTTCCTAGTCTTTTGTTCCCACTGTAGCTCCTTACCTCTGCCACTTTACATCTTCTTACACTGTAGCCACAAAATTCAATCCATATTTTATCTGTTAAAGATAGCCATATATTATAGCTTTTAAAATTTCCAGTATTCTAGGCACAATGATATATCCAAGAAAATTCTTAGTAAGTGCAATTGAATATGTTTATAGGTTAAACGTGTGTTAATTTTCTGGTAAGGTGAGGTTAGGTGGACGCCATCTTGACTGGAAGTCACACCCCTGGTTATTTTTCTTAACTTTCTATCAGAAATACTAGAGAAATTTATAAGAATCATGAACTCTTACTCATATTTTTCTTTTCACTTATCAAGAAAAATATAGCATAGCCTCAAAGTAGCTTATCAATTAAATTCACTAGCTGGAGATTTTTAGCCCCTGGTGACCTTAGTTCTCCTTTTTCATGCAGGATTTTCTCAATACTCCTAAGCAGTTGCCACATTTCCTTAGTCTTTTGTTCCCACTGTAGCTCCTTACCTCTGCCACTTTACATCTTCTTACACTGTAGCCACAAAATTCAATTCATATTTTATCTGTTAAAGATAGCCATATATTATAGCTTTTAAAATTTCCAGTATTCTAGGCACAATGATATATCCAAAAAATTCTTAGTAAGTGCAATTGAATATGTTTATAGGTTAAACGTGTGTTAATTTTCTGGACCTGTTGGTGCATTTCTGTAATCTTAGCACTTGAGAGGCTGAGCCAAGAGGAGCTAGGGTTCAAGTACAACCTATACTACATAACTACACAGTGACAGGCCTGGAATATCTATTGAGTCTTAAACAAAACCAACTGAACCAAGTAAAAAAGAGAGAGAGAGAGTCTTACTGATGGATCTTGGTTTCTCTCCAGTATTTGCTGCCATCTGTGAAAAGGGGGGCGGGGAGCTCTCCAACCAAGAGTGAGAGAAGCATGGATCAAAGGGGGTAAACATAGTGCCTTCAGACTTTTTTATTTTATTCATTGGCAAGCAGAGAGCTACAAACACATGGAGAAAGAGAATAAATATAAGCATGCCAGGGCCTCTAGCCACTGCATGTGCCACTTTGTGCAGCTGGCTTTATGTGGATACTGGGAAATCAAACCAGGGCCATTAAGCTTTACAGGCAAGCACCTTAACTGCTGAGCTATCTCTCCAGCCCACTTTCAGACTTTTTTTTTTAATTATTATTTTTTATTGACAACTTTTATACTTACATACAAAAAAACCCACCTGACCACTTTCAGACTTTTTGATGTGTATGCTTCTAAGCCAAGGAACAATGGGAGCGTTCCTCTAGTGTCTAAGACCTTCCTAGCCATAGGTTTCTGGCTGGTTCTCAGTACCAGGTATGGTTTCCTCACCCCCCTGAATGGACCTCATATGCAATCAGAGAGCATAGCCTGGGTACCACTATTTCACAAGTATGTACAACTTGCCTGGCTGGTTGATTCTGTAGCTTGCAGGAATCCCTGCTTATTTATGCTGTTGGTGACCATTGTGCCCTAGCCACTCACATAGCATTTTCCAGCACTATGAGGGTTAGCCTTCCTTTACCAACATGTTTCTATCACACCCATTAAGGCTCAGGGAACATGGCAGAAGAGGTCGCAGAAAGATTGTAGAAGTCAAAGGACAGGGAGGAGTGCCTTGGAACACTGTCTTCCAAACACAAAGTGACCACTGTTGTGTTCATGACCTGAGAGTGCACAAGACCTGAACAATACTAAGACCATCAACATGTCATCGTGGATAATGAAGAGGGGAATAACATCAAAATAGGAGAGAGAATAATTGGAAAGAAAGAGTTCACTGAAAAGAGAATGGGGAGCTGGAGAGATGGCTCAGCAATTAAGGTACTTGCCTACATAGCCTAACAACCTGGGTTCCAGTACCCACGAAAAGCCAGCTACAGAAAGTGGTGTATGCATCTGGAGTTCATTTGCAGTGGTTAAGGCCCTGGTGCACCCATTCTCTCTCTTTCTTCCCTTCTCTTTGTCTCTGTCTACTTGCAACTTTTTTGTTTGTTTGTTTTTTTGTTTTCCAAGGTAGGGTCTCACTCTAGCTCAGGCTAACCTGGAATTCACTATGTAATCTCAGGGTGGCCTCAAACTCTCAGCAATCCTCCTACCTCTGCCTCCTGAGTGCTGGGATTAAAGGTAAGTGCCACCACACCCAGCATAAATAAATATTTTTTAAAAGAGAAAGTAATAAAAGGGGATTATGATCAAAATACACTACGTACATTTATGAAATTTGTCAATGAATTTGTCAAAATTTGCCAAAAGTTCAAAAAGCAAGAGTCTCCTCTGGGAAAAAAATTCCTTTGGCTTTAGTAAATATTTATCTATCTAGATGTCACTAAGCACTATGTCCCTGTCCTTGCCACACTCGGAAGCTACATTTTCTAACCTACTACATAGCTGAGAAGCAGCATGGTTACTCCTTCTACAGAACTGCTGGTCCAATTTAGAAAGATGAAGCTAGTCCTATAACATCCAAAAGCAGGGACAGAAAAGGCTTCTAACCCAGGTATCATACTTGAGCCCACCCATGAATAAGGTCTTAATTTTGAGGCATGCCACAAGCCCCTAAAGCTGTTTAGAATTAAAAAGAAAATAAATCCCTGTACTTCCACAGACTGCACGGTAATGCCAGGAGAGCAACGCTTCTTCCCTACTCAGCTGGATAGAACCCAGTGAACAAAGAAGGGCTGATTGAGGCAGCCTTCCTGCTAAAGCCGGGCATAAAGGTGCACACCTTAAATCCCGGAACTTGGGAGGCTGAGGTAGGAGAATTGCTTTCAGTTCAAGACCAGCCTGGTCTACAGAGTGAGTTCCAGGTCAGCCTGGGCTAGAGTAAGACTGTTTCACAAAAACCAAAAAAAAAAAAATCTACTGAAAGCCTTTACACTGCTTCAATTCCTCATCAGCTTAGCACTGTCAAAGGATGCCTCATTGAAGGATAAATCTTTTTTTTCGGGGGGGTAGATAACGTAAATATTATTTAAATTTTTTATTTTTGTTCCTTGAAAACAAATATAGACTAATGTAAAGTATAAATTTTTGTGATTTTTTTGGCACTAAATTTTTCACATAGGGACAGTATCACTTTCGGCTTTTTTAAAATTTATTTTTATTCGATATGGACATACTTAGTATGTAAACAACACGTGTTGGTACCATCATTTCCCTCGTCCCTACCCCTTTTCCAAAGAGGCCCTCCTCATTGGGGATGCAGGTCAAGCTCATGGGGATTGTGGGTCATGCATGCATTGTGGGGGCAGCATTCAGTTATGGGGGAGAGGCAATGTCTCTGTGTGTAATGTCCCAACTTGTGGCTCGAACAATCTTTCTGCCCCCTCTTCTGCAAAATCCCCTGAGCCCTGTTGGGTACTTTTCACCCTTGTGCTGATACCAGATTCACTAAGAAAGCAACACTCTTGTTCATTTCCCCAATTCCTCTGTGGTTTCAGCTGGGGCCTGGGTGAAGTGTGCTGGGTCGTTTATCTCTCAAGTCCTGCTCCCATTCCATGCTGCTGCAGCCCGCTCACACACCCTTCAGCGCAAGGAACCTGGACCAGGGAGCTGGGAGGAGCAAGGAAACAGGGGTCTGGCCTACTCACTCCATGCTGCCCACAAGTATGAATCTTAAGCACAAGGGGAAAGTTAGGCAAAATTGTACAGAGGAACAGAATTTTAAACCACAACTCAATGTTACATTAGAAAGACAATAGGAGGAAATTACCAACTATTTGATAATGCTCTTTTTATCAGACCCATAACAAAAACTTAAGTTTCTGAACTTCAAGGCATTTACTTACAGGGTTGTTAGCAAAAGCTTGCAACATCTTCCAAGTCAAGTTCTCTCAGACATAGTTCCATAATTGCCTTCACGCCCAGAGCTCCAGGCAGCTGTCACTGTCAACTCTAAGGATGAGTTCCTTCCTTGAGGACAGCTGTGCTTCTTCTGCCTCCAAGTCTATTCCTATATCTGATGCTCAATAATTTGTTGACTAAATGTGTTAAGCATAAAAATTCAGGTTATAGGGATGGAGAGATGGTTTAGTGGTTAAGACATGTGTTTGTGAAAACTAAGGAACCATGTTCAACTCTCCAGGTCCCACGTAAGCCAGATGCACAAGCACACAGGTCACACAAGTGCACAAGGTGTCGCATGTGTCTGGAGTTTGATTGTAGTGGCTGGGGGCCCTGGCATGCCAATTTTGTCTCTCTTTCTCATAAAAAAAAATTACAAAAAAGCTGGGTGTGGTGGTGCACACCTTTAATCCTAACACTATGGAGGCAGAAGTAGGAGGATTTCCATGAGTTCGAGGCCACTCTGAGACTACGTAGTGAATATCAGGTCAGCCTGAGCTAGAGCAAGACCTTACCAAAAAAAAAAAAAAATCAGGTTATAAGAAGAACAAATTATGGCTGGAGAAATGGCTTAGTGGTTAAGGCACTTGCCTGCAAAGTCAAAGGAAACAGGTTTGATTCCTAAGAACTCACATAAGCCAGATGCACAAGGTGGCACATTCATCTGACGTTTGTTTGCAGTGGCTGGAGACCCTGGTGCACCCATTCTCTCTCCATCTCTGTCTGACTCTCTCTCAAATAAATAAATAAATTAATTAATTAATTAATTAATTAATTAAACAAGCTGGGCATGGTAGAACATGCCTTTAATCCCAGCATTCAGGAGGCAGAGGATTGCATTGAGTTCAAGGCCAGCCTGAGACTACATAGGAATTTCAGGCCAGCCTGGGCTACAGCAAGAACCTACCTAAAAAAACTAGGAAAAAAAAAAGAAGAAGAAAGAAAAGAAAAGAAAAAGAAAGACATAGTAAGGGCAATTAGTGCTTAACAGAAAAAAAAATTTTTAGCCGGGCGTGGTGGCGCATGCCTTTAATCCCAGCACTCGGGAGGCAGAGGTAGGAGGATCACCAAGAGTTTGAGGCCACCGTGAGACTACATAATTAATTCCAAGTCAGCCTGGACCAGAGTGAAACCCTACCTCAAAAAACAAAACAAAACAAAACAAAAAAGTTTTACAGTAAGCTTCCATTGAAGAATGAACAACTGGTGTACATATAAGCTGAGTCTATATTTTAGATATTTTCTTATTTATGTATTTATTTATTTATTTATTTATTTGAGAAAAGGAGGCAGGCAGAGAGAGAGAGAATATGTGTGTGTGTGTGTGTGTGTGTGTGATATATATATATATATATATATATATATATATATATATATATATATATAGAGAGAGAGAGAGAGAGAGAGAGAGAGAGAGAGAGAGATATCAGGGGCATGCCAGGCCCTCCTGACACTGCAAATAAACTCTAAATGCATGCACCACTTTGTACATTTGGCTTACATGGGTACTGGGGAATCAAACCCAGACCATCAGCTTTTTCAAAGAAGCAATTTAACTGCTAAGCCCCTCTCCAGCCCTACATTTTAAGTTTTCATTTGTACCTGACTTTCCTAATCAAACATCTATTGTACAAAATGACTAATCCATATGTTACATACTTTCAAATAAGTAAAAAAGAGAAAAAATAATCTTTATACAAAAATACCAATTATTTATGAACAAAAAAAAAATGATGGCACTGAGCATGGTGTTAAAATCTAATTTAAGTGAAAAAAAAAAAAGATAAGACAAAGGAAAGTCTACTTCTTTGGATAATGATACATCCAGAACCAATAAGCATAAATAGATTCCTACTAGAAAGTCTTCAGTGCCAGGGATGGGATACCTACCAGTGAGTGATGGCCAGGGAGGCTCCTGCTGCCTCCAAAACATTACAGGCTTTTGCCAAGGCCCTTGGTTTCCCAGGAGTAACAGATGGTAAGACCCTATTGCTGAAGACTTCACATGCATGGGCAGCAAGGTCACTGAGAAATCAAGCTAGTGCTGAGCTGAAAACCTTCTCCCTGTAGACCAGCCAACTGAAAGCTGGAAAAAGCTGCACTGCATGCAGCCCTATAGGAGACAGAAGTCATCAGTGGTGAAAACAGTGGACACTGGAAGCCTCAAGATTGGCCAGACAGGCCCAATGACCGAACAGGTGCAATAATGGCATGTCTGCTCTAGGGGAAACCAACTGCTCTCTAATTGGACTGGAGGCCTGCTCTTGTCTGGCTAAATGAATATATTAATTTCACCAAACTGACCTAAAAGCACTACACTTAATGTTCATATTGACATATTAATGCTACTTTCACTTCTGGTTAGAGAAGCTTCTCTTTTCAGATGATGACCACTGGAATGACCCAAAAGGCAACACAGTGCTGAGAAGAAGTGACAGATGAGTGCTCAGCACTGAAACATCTCTATCACACCCTCCGGGGCTCAGGGTCTATTGCGGAAGAGGTGGCAGAAAGAATGCAATTGCCAAAGGAAGGGTACGACTCCTTACAATGCAACTACCCAGACAGAAATTGGCCTCGATATCCATGACCTCACAGTGCCTAGCAATACCTTTGCAAGACCCTCATAATAGGAGAAAAAGATGATGACATCAAAATAAAAGAGAGACTAACAGAGAGAGGAGGGGATATGATGGAGAGCAGAGTTGTGAAGGGGAAAATGGGGAGGGGAGGGGAGGGGAGGGGAGGGAAATGTCTCCCTTTTTATTGTCTGTAAGTATCTTGCTGTATATATATATATATATATATATATTTTTTTTTTTTTTTTTTTTTTTTTTTTTTTTTTTTTAAATATTTATTGACAACAAAACATACTTACATACCAAAGGTGCATATTTTTCCCTCCCCTCCCCCCTTCCCTTTAGAACTCCACTCTCCATCATATCCCCTCCCTCTCTCCATTAGTCTCTTTTTTTAATATGATGTCATCCTCTTTTACTTCTACTATGAGGGTCTTGTGGAGGTATTGTTAGGCACAGCAAGGTCATGGATATCAAGGCCAATTTCTGTCTGGGCAGTTGCATTGTAGGAGTCGTACCCTTCCTTTGGCTCTTCCATTCTATCCGCCCCTCTTCCGCAATGATCCCTGAGCCTTGAGGGTGTGACAGAGATGTTTCAGTGCTGGGCACTTCTCCATCCCTTCTTCTCAGCACTATGTTGCCTTTTGATCATCCCAGTGGTCATCGCCATCTGAAAAGAGAAGCTTCTCTAACCAGAAGTGAGAGTAGCATTAATATGTGAATATGAGCATTAAGTGTAGTATTTTCCGGGCAGCTTGGTGGGAATAGTATATACATTTAGATAAGGGCATGCTTTATACCCCTAAGGCTTATGACCTTACCTACCATAGACTTTACTTAGTTTTTCAGTACCAGGTATGTATTCCCTCCCGTAGAGAGGGCCTTTA
The DNA here is from genome assembly GCA_036365145.1 of Orientallactaga sibirica. NCBI lineage: Eukaryota > Metazoa > Chordata > Mammalia > Rodentia > Dipodidae > Orientallactaga > Orientallactaga sibirica. The sequence goes on from JAEOAD010000005.1 coordinate 53,491,791, forward strand.
GTCCAATTATAGAGCAGTTGGTTACCCCACGAGTAGACATGCCACTATTGCACCTGTTCAGTCTTTGGGCCTGTCTGGCCAAATTTGAATATTCAGCGTCCACTGTTTTCACTGCTGATGACTTCTGTCTCCCATACTCTGCATGCAGTGCAGCTTTTTCCAGCTTTCAGTTGGCTGGTCTACAGGGAGAAGGTTTTCTGCTCAGCACCAGCTTGCTTTCTCAGTGACCTTGCCTCTCAGGCAAGAGATGTCTTCAGCAATAGGGTCTTACTATCTGTTTCTCAGGGAAACCAAGGGCTTTGGCAAAAGCCTTTAATGTTTTGGAGGCTACGGGACCTCCTTGGCCAACAACTCACTGGAAGGTATCCCATACCAGGTACTGAAAATTTTCTAGTAACAGTCTACAGCTTCTAGATGTACCATTATTCAAAAAAGTAGTTTTACATAAGTCTTATTCACAATCTTTTGAAATTAGATTGACCCTCCCTTGCCCTTCTTTTTTATGCATTCTCTACCCATGGCCTTGGTTAGGCCATTCCCCTCCTTGTAATCAGTCCTTCCACTTACATATGTGCAATACCATACACTTCAGTCCTTCCCTTTCCTCCGTCCCTTATAGCCTTTTACCAGCTTACTGGTTTCTGGCACCAATTTTGGTTCCAGTTCACACACAAGTCTGTCTATTTGTAGCTAGGATCCACATATGAGAGAGAACATGTGACGTTTGGCTTTCTGAGCCTGGGTTACCTCACTTAGTATAATCCTTTCCAGATCCATCCATTTCCCTGCAAATTTCATAATTTCATTTTTCTTTACTGCTGAGTAGAACTCCATTGTGTAAATGTACCACATCTTTATTATCCATTCATTTGTGGTGGGACATCTAGGCTGCTTCCATTTCCTAGCTATTGTGAATAGAGCGGCAATAAACATGGTTTTGCAAGTATCTCTAAGGAAGTGAGAAGAGTCTTCTGGATATATGCCTAGGAGTGCTATAGCTGGATCATATGGTAAATCTATTTCTAGCTGTCTCAAAAACCTCCACACTGATTTCCACAATGGTTGGACTAGGTTACATTCCCACCAACAGTGTAGAAGTGTTCCTCTTTTTCCGCATCCACGCCAACACTTATTGTCATTTGTTTTCTTGATGGAAGCCATTCTGACAGGAGTGAAATGGAATCTCAAAGTGGTTTTAATTTGCATTTCCCTGATGGCTAAGGATGTGGAGCATTTTTTCAGATGTTTATATGCCATCTGAATTTCATCTTCTGTGAATTCTCTATTTAGTTCCATAGCCCATTTTTTAACTGGGTTGTTTGAATTCTTATTATTCTGTTTTTTGAGTTCTTTGTATATTCTGGATATTAATCCTCTGTCAGATGTATAGCTGGCAAAGATTTTCTCCCATTCTGTAGGTTGTCTTTTGCTCTACTCACAGTGTCCTTTGCTGTACAAAAGCTTTGTAATTTCATAAGGTCCCATTGGTTGATTAGTGATTTTATTCGCTGAGCAATTGGGGTTATATTCAGAAAGTCCTTACCTATGCCAATATGTTGAAGGGTTTCCCTACTTTTTCCTCTAGCAGGTTCAGAGTTTCAGGTCTGATATCAAGGTCCCTGATCCATTTGGATTTGACTCTTGTGCATGGAGAAAGACAAGGATCTATGTTTATCCTTTTACATACCGATGTCCAGTTTTCCCAACACCACTTGTTAAAGAGACTATCTTTTCTCCAATTAATATTTTTGGCATTTTTGTCAAAAATCAGGTGGCTGTAGCTGCTTGGATTAATATTTGGGTCTTCTATTCTGTTCCATTGATCTACCTGTCTGTCCTTGTGCCAGTACCATGCTGTTTTTGTTACTATGGCTTTGTAATATAACTTAAAATCGGGTATGGTTATACCACCTGCCTGATTTTTGTTTCGCAAAATTGTTTTGGCTATTCGAGGTTTTTTGTGTTTCCAGATGAATTTTAGGATTGTTTTTTCTATTTCCGTGAAGAAAGCTATTGGGATTTTAATAGGGATCGCATTAAATGTATAGATTGCTTTTGGTAAGATTGACATTTTCACAATATTGATTCTTCCAATCCAGGAGCATGGGATGTCTTTCCATTTCCTTGTGTCTTCTGTAATTTGTTGCTCGAGTTTTTAAAGTTCTCATTGTAGAGATCCTTCACTTCCTTGGTTAAGTTTATTCCAAGGTATTTTATTTTTTTTGAAGCAATTGTGAATGGGAGAGATTCCCTGATTTCATCCTCTGCACGTTTGTTGTTAGTATATAGAAAGGCTACTGATTTCTGTGTGTTTATTTTGTATCCTGCTACATTGCTAAAAGTGTTTATCAGCTCTAACAGTTTGCAGGTAGAGACTTTAGGGTCTGTTAGGTATAGAATCATATCGTCTGCAAATAATGATAATTTGATCTCTTCCTTCCGATTTGTATCCCTTTATGAGTGTCTCTTGCCTTATTGCTGTGGCTAAGACTTCCAGTACTATATTAAATAGTAGTGGGGAAAGTGGACACCCTTGTCTTGTTCCTGAATTTAGAGGAAAAGCTTCAAGTTTTTCCCCATTTAGTATTATGTTGGCTGTAGGTTTGTCATAAATAGCTTTTATTATGTTGAGATATGCTCCTTCTATTCCCAGTTTCTGTAATACTTTCACCATAAAGGGGTGTTGGATTTTGTCAAATGCCTTTTCTGCATCTATTGAGATGACCATATGATTTTTGTCCTTCAGTCCATTTATATGGTGTATTACATTTATGGATTTATGTGATGTTGAACCATCCCTGCATCTCTGGGATAAAGCCTACTTGGTCAGGGTGAATAATCTTTCTGATAAATTCTTGTATTCTGTTTGCCAGTATTTTGTTGAGAATTTTTGCATCCATGTTCATGAGGGAGATTGGTCTATAATTTTCTTTTTTGATCTGTCTTTGTCCGGTTTGGGTATCAGGGTGATGCTGGCTTCATAGAAGGATTTTGGTAGAGTTCCTTCCTTTTCTATTTTATGGAAAAGTTTGAGAAGCATTGGCGTTAGATCCTCCAGGAATGTCTGGTAAAATTCAGCAGTGAATCCATCTGGGCCTGGGCTTTTTTTAGTTGGGAGACTTTTTATAACTGCTTGAATCTCTGTGGTTGTTATAGTTCTATTTAAATGGTTTATCTCTTCTTGATTTAATTTTGGTAGGTTATATGAATCAAGGAATTCATCCATTTCTTTCAGGTTTTCAAACTTAGAGGCATATATATTCTTAAAGTATGTCCGTATGATTTTCTGAATTTCTTTGGTATCTGTTGTGATGTTGCCTTTTTCATCTCTAATTTTATCAATTTTTGTCTCTTCTCTCTTTCTTTTGGTCAGATTTGCTAAGGGTTTGTCAATCTTGTTTATCCTTTCAAAGAACCAACTCTTTGTTTCATTGATCTTTTTGATTGTTTTTTGGTTTCCATTTCATTAATTTCTGCCCTAACCTTTATTATTTCTTCCCGTCTACTAATTTTTGGTTTGCCTTGTTCTTCTTTTTCCAAGGCCTTAAGGTGAAGCATTAAATTGTTTAGTTGTGAACTCTCCAATTTCTTAATATATGCACTTAGGGCTATAAATTTCCCTCTAGGACTGCCTTCATTGTGTCCCAAAGGTTTTGGTATGTTGTATTCTCATCATCATTTGATTCTACGAATTTCTTGATTTTTAATTTCTTCAATGACCCATACATCATTCAATAAAGTGCTGTTTAGTCTCCATGAGTTTCTGTATGCTCTGTATATTTTCTTGTTGTTGATTTGCAGTTTAATCCCATTGTGGTCAGACAATGTACAAGGGATTATTTCAATTTTCCTGTATTTGTTAAGATTTGATTTGTGTCCTAGTATATGGTCTATTTTAGAAAATGTCCCATGTGCTGCTGAGAAAAATGTATATTCTGCAGCATTTGGATGGAATGTTCTGTAAATATCTGTTAGGTCCATTTGTTCCATGGTATCATTTAATGCAGATGTCTCTCTGTTTATTTTTTGCTGGGTAGACCTGTCAAGTGATGAGAGTGGGGTATTGAAGTCCCCACTACTATTGTGTTAGGAGATATCTCTGACCTTAATTCTAATAGTGTTTGTTTGATGAAATTGGGAGCCCCCATGTTAGGGGCATATATGTTTAGGATTGTAATGTCCTCCTGTTGGAGTGTTCCTTTAATCAGTATAAAGTGACCTTCTTTATCTTTCCTCACAAATGTTGGATTGAAGTCTATCTTGTCAGAAATTAAAATAGCAACCCCTGCCTGTTTTCTAGGCCCATTTGCTTGAAATACCTTTTTCCAACCTTTTACCCTAAGAAGGTTTCTATTTTTTATTGAGAGATGAGTTTCCTGGAGGCAACAGATGGTAGGATCCTGCTTTTTAATCCAGTCTGCAAGTCTGTGTCTTTTGATAGGGGCATTGAGACCATTGATATTAAGAGTTATTATTGACATATATGTGTTTATTCTCACCATTCTTCTTATATTTTAGTTTTTCCTGTTTTCCCTTTACTCACTTGTTTTAACTGTTATTTGAGTATGGTTTATTTTTTCCTATTTCCTGATGTGTGTGCTTTGCTTTCTCCTCAGCATGAATGATTCCTGCAAGTATTTTCTGTAGAGCTGGTTTAGTTGCCAAAAATTCCTTTAGCCTGTCTTTGTTGTGGAATGTCCTTATTTCTCCATCTATTTGGATAGATAGTTTTGCAGGATAAAGTAATCTCGGTTGACAGTTTTTATCTTTCAGAACTTGAATACATTACCCAGGCCCTTCTGGCCTTTAAAGTTTGTGTTGAGTAATCTGCTGTGAGTCTGATGGGCTTCCCTTTGTAGGTCACTTGCTTTTTCTCTCTAGCTGCTTTCAATATATTTTCTTTGGTTTGTATGTTTGGTAGTTTAATTATAATATGGCGGGGGAGAGGTTCTTTCCAGGTTTTGTCTGTTTGGTGTTCTAAAGGCTTCCTGTATCTGCATTGGCATCTCTTTCCCAATTTGGGGAAGTTTTCCTCTATGATTTTGTTGAAAACACCTACTATGCCTTTGGAGTGAAATTCTTCTCCTTCTACTATCCCTTGAATTCTTATGTTTGATCTTTTCATAGTGTCCCGAATATCCTGTAATTCCCATTCATACCTTCCTATTATTTTGTCTTTCTCTCTGTTGGACTGTATTAGATCAGCTACTTGGTCTTCTAGCTTCGATATCCTGTTCTCTCCTTCATCCATTCTACTAGAGAGATTTTCTACAGAGGTTTTAATTTCACTGACTGTGTTCTTTATTGCTAGCATTTCTGAGTGGGTTTTCTTTATTCTTTCTATTTCCGTATTTATGTCTAGTATTGACTTCCTTATTTCATTAAATTGGTTTTCTGTGTTTTCTTTGAATCCTTTGATTTCTTCTTTGAGGTCTTTGAACCCTTTCATTTCCTCTTTGAGTTCTTTGAACATAATTATAATCATTCTTTTGAAATCTTTCTCGGGATGTCCTCTAAGTCAGCCTCACTGAAGGTCATTTCAGATATATTAATACTTTTGGTGGATTTATATTGTCTGGATGTTTTGTGTTTCTTGTATTGTAATGTAGAGATCTTTGCATCTTGAATTAATTTAATGCTTGGGTTTTCTAAATATCTGCAGTAATGTTAGATGTATCAATCAATCTGATATTATATGTCTTCAGTGTAGGAGTTAAAGGTGTTAAGTGTGGTTCTTAAGGCTCTCAAAGTAATCACAGAAGTGACCCTTGCCTGCTATGAGATTATCAAGTGGGGTGAATGGAACAGAATACAGTCAAGATCCAAAAATTTAACTCAACAATGTACCCCTTCAATGAAATACAGCACAGAGTATTTGTGTAAAAGCAGGTATTATGATAAAGTCACAGTTCCTAAGGATATGTGTTAGCCCACGCCCTTAATCCTGTCAGCTGGGAGGCTAAGATTTCTGATCTGTAGAGAGTTCCAAGGTCAGCTTGTGATCAAGAGAGACCCTTCCCCCAATGAATAAAACCAAATTACCATCCAACAGGATTTGGAAGGCTTATTTGTTTGATTTGGGTACTAACTTAGTGAAAACCAAATTACCTTTTGGAACGGGTTTGATCACAGCTATGCTGCCCGGCTGCTTGGTTCCTTTGCTGTGACGTGGATTCAGGAGGTCAGCTGCGTTTGTGGGATTCTGCTTTCCCTGCGCCCGATGCTGCTGGCGAGCTCTTTCCCAAGTCTCTGCTTGCCTGCCTGCATCCGTGGTGGGGGAGGGGAGGCTGTGAGTGGCGGCTGAAGTCCGCCTGTTCCTCACGCGATCCTCTTCCTCACAAGCCTCTTTGTTGGTCTCTACTGTCCTCCTTCCACGCTTCTTGAGATTGTGAGGAGGCGGTGTGAGTGGAAAATTCTCCTCACCTGCCTTTGAAAGTGAAGAATGGATCAGCTGTCTCAGGCAGCGCCTAGCCGCTCCGCCGCAGGCAGCTGCAGCGGCTGTGGAGCCGCTTCTGTGGGCTCCAGACGCTCTGGAACTCTCCTACTTCTCTGCTGGGCTTGAAAGTTTACTATGTATCTCACTTTTTAGTAGAAAAGTGTATTTTGCTGGGGTTTGTTTTGTTTTTATTCGCTTCCCTCTTTTGGCGAGGTTCCTATGTCGCCATCTTAACCGGAAGTCTTTTTTTTTTTTTTTTTTTTTAATATTTATTGACAACAAAACATACTTACATACCAAAGGTGCGTATTTTTCCCCTCCCCTCCCCCTTCCCTTTAGAACTCCACTCTCCATCATATCCTCCTCTCTCCATTAGTCTTTTTAATATGATGTCATCCTCTCTTTACTTCTACTATGAGGGTCTTATGGAGGTATTGTTAGGCACAGCAAGGTCATGGATATCAAGGCCAATTTCTGTCTGGGCAGTTGCATTGTAGGAGTCGCATCTTCCTTTGGCTCTTCCATTCTATCCGCCCCTCTTCCGCAATGATCCCTGAGCCTTGAGGGTGTGACAGAGATGTTTCAGTGCTGGGCACTTCTCCATCCCTTCTTCTCAGCACTATGTTGCCTTTTGGATCATCCCAGTGGTCATCGCCATCTGAAAAGAGAAGCTTCTCTAACCAGAAGTGAGAGTAGCATTAATATGTGAATATGAGCATTAAGTGTAGTATTTTTGGGCAGCTTGGTGGGAATAGTATATACATTTAGATAAGGGCATGCTTTATACCCCTAAGGCTTATGACCTTACCTACCATAGACTTTACTTAGTTTTTTCAGTACCAGGTATGTATTCCTCCCCGTAGAGAGGGCCTTTAGTCCAATTATAGAGCAGTTGGTTACCCTAAGAGTAGACATGCCACTATTGCACCTGCTCAGTCTTTGGGCCTGTCTGGCCAAATTTGAATATTCAGCGTCCACTGTTTTCACTGCTGATGACTTCTGTCTCCCCATACTCTGCATGCAGTGCAGCTTTTTCCAGCTTTCAGTTGGCTGGTCTACAGGGAGAAGGTTTTCTGCTCAGCACCAGCTTGCTTTTCAGTGACCTTGCCTCTCAGGCAAGAGATGTCTTCAGCAATAGGGTCTTACTATCTGTTTCTCAGGGAAACCAAGGGCTTTGGCAAAAGCCTTTAATGTTTTGGAGGCTACCGGGACCTCCTTGGCCAACAACTCACTGGAAGGTATCCCATCCCATTTACTGAAAATTTTCTAGTAACAGTCTACAGCTTCTAGATGTACCATTATTCAAAAAGTAGTTTTACATAAGTCTTATTCACAATCTTTTGAAATTAGATTGACCCTCCCCTTGCCCTTCTTTTATGTATTCTCTACCCATTGCCTTGGTTAGGCCATTCCCTCCTTGTAATCAGTCCTTCCACTTACATATGTGCAATACCATACTTCAGTCCTTCCCTTTCCTCCGTCCCTTATAGCCTTTTACCAGCTTACTGGTTTCTGGCACCAATTTTTGGTTCCAGTTCCCACAGAAGTCTGTCTATTTGTAGCTAGGATCCACATATGAGAGAGAACATGTGGCGTTTGGCTTTCTGAGCCTGGGTTACCTCACTTAGTATAATCCTTTCCAGATCCATCCATTTCCTGCAAATTTCATAATTTCATTTTTCTTTACTGCTGAGTAGAACTCCATTGTGTAAATGTACCACATCTTTATTATCCATTCATTTGTGGTGGGACATCTAGGCTGCTTCCATTTCCTAGCTATTGTGAATAGAGCGGCAATAAACATGGTTTTGCAAGTATCTCTAAGGAAGTGAGAAGAGTCTTCTGGATATATGCCTAGGAGTGCTATAGCTGGATCATATGGTAAATCTATTTCTAGCTGTCTCAAAACCTCCACACTGATTTCCACAATGGTTGGACTAGGTTACATTCCCACCAACAGTGTAGAAGTGTTCCTCTTTTTCCGCATCCACGCCAACACTTATTGTCCATTTGTTTTCTTGATGGAAGCCATTCTGACAGGAGTGAAATGGAATCTCAAAGTGGTTTTAATTTGCATTTCCCTGATGGCTAAGGATGTGGAGCATTTTTTCAGATGTTTATATGCCATCTGAATTTCATCTTCTGTGAATTCTCTATTTAGTTCCATAGCCCATTTTTTAACTGGGTTGTTTGAATTCTTATTATTCTGTTTTTTGAGTTCTTTGTATATTCTGGATATTAATCCTCTGTCAGATGTATAGCTGGCAAAGATTTTCTCCCATTCTGTAGGTTGTCTTTTTGCTCTACTCACAGTGTCCTTTGCTGTACAAAAGCTTTGTAATTTCATAAGGTCCCATTGGTTGATTAGTGATTTTATTCGCTGAGCAATTGGGGTTATATTCAGAAAGTCCTTACCTATGCCAATATGTTGAAGGGTTTCCTACTTTTTCCTCTAGCAGGTTCAGAGTTTCAGGTCTGATATCAAGGTCCCTGATCCATTTGGATTTGACTCTTGTGCATGGAGAAAGACAAGGATCTATGTTTATCCTTTTACATACCGATGTCCAGTTTTCCCAACACCACTTGTTAAAGAGACTATCTTTTCTCCAATTAATATTTTTGGCATTTTTGTCAAAAATCAGGTGGCTGTAGCTGCTTGGATTAATATTTGGGTCTTCTATTCTGTTCCATTGATCTACCTGTCTGTCCTTGTGCCAGTACCATGCTGTTTTTGTTACTATGGCTTTGTAATATAACTTAAAATCGGGTATAGTTATACCACCTGCCTGATTTTTGTTTGCAAAATTGTTTTGGCTATTCGAGGTTTTTTGTGTTTCCAGATGAATTTTAGGATTGTTTTTTCTATTTCCGTGAAGAAAGCTATTGGGATTTTAATAGGGATCGCATTAAATGTATAGATTGCTTTTGGTAAGATTGACATTTTCACAATATTGATTCTTCCAATCCAGGAGCATGGGATGTCTTTCCATTTCCTTGTGTCTTCTGTAATTTGTTGCTCGAGTTTTTTAAAGTTCTCATTGTAGAGATCCTTCACTTCCTTGGTTAAGTTTATTCCAAGGTATTTTATTTTTTTGAGGCAATTGTGAATGGGAGAGATTCCCTGATTTCATCCTCTGCACGTTTGTTGTTAGTATATAGAAAAGCTACTGATTTCTGTGTGTTTATTTTGTATCCTGCTACATTGCTAAAAGTGTTTATCAGCTCTAACAGTTTGCAGGTAGAGACTTTAGGGTCTGTTAGGTATAGAATCATATCGTCTGCAAATAATGATAATTTGATCTCTTCCCTTCCGATTTGTATCCCCTTTATGAGTGTCTCTTGCCTTATTGCTGTGGCTAAGACTTCCAGTACTATATTAAATAGTAGTGGGAAAGTGGACACCTTTGTCTTGTTCCTGAATTTAGAGGAAAAGCTTCAAGTTTTTCCCCATTTAGTATTATGTTGGCTGTAGGTTTGTCATAAATAGCTTTTATTATGTTGAGATATGCTCCTTCTATTCCCAGTTTCTGTAATACTTTCACCATGAAGGGGTGTTGGATTTTGTCAAATGCCTTTTCTGCATCTATTGAGATGACCATATGATTTTTGTCCTTCAGTCCATTTATATGGTGTATTACATTTATGGATTTGCGTATGTTGAACCATCCCTGCATCTCTGGGATAAAGCCTACTTGGTCAGGGTGAATAATCTTTCTGATAAATTCTTGTATTCTGTTTGCCAGTATTTTGTTGAGAATTTTTGCATCCATGTTCATGAGGGAGATTGGTCTATAATTTTCTTTTTTGATCTGTCTTTGTCCGGTTTGGGTATCAGGGTGATGCTGGCTTCATAGAAGGATTTTGGTAGAGTTCCTTCCTTTTCTATTTTATGGAAAAGTTTGAGAAGCATTGGCGTTAGATCCTCCAGGAATGTCTGGTAAAATTCAGCAGTGAATCCATCTGGGCCTGGGCTTTTTTAGTTGGGAGACTTTTTATAACTGCTTGAATCTCTGTGGTTGTTATAGTTCTATTTAAATGGTTTATCTCTTCTTGATTTAATTTTGGTAGGTTATATGAATCAAGGAATTCATCCATTTCTTTCAGGTTTTCAAACTTAGAGGCATATATATTCTTAAAGTATGTCCGTATGATTTTCTGAATTTCTTTGGTATCTGTTGTGATGTTGCCTTTTTCATCTCTAATTTTATCAATTTTTGTCTCTTCTCTCTTTCTTTTGGTCAGATTTGCTAAGGGTTTGTCAATCTTGTTTATCCTTTCAAAGAACCAACTCTTTGTTTCATTGATCTTTTGATTGTTTTTTTGGTTTCCATTTCATTAATTTCTGCCCTAACCTTTATTATTTCTTCCGTCTACTAATTTTTGGTTTGCCTTGTTCTTCTTTTTCCAAGGCCTTAAGGTGAAGCATTAAATTGTTTAGTTGTGAACTCTCCAATTTCTTAATATATGCACTTAGGGCTATAAATTTCCCTCGTAGGACTGCCTTCATTGTGTCCCAAAGGTTTTGGTATGTTGTATTCTCATCATCATTTGATTCTACGAATTTCTTGATTTCCTTTTTAATTTCTTCAATGACCCATACATCATTCAATAAAGTGCTGTTTAGTCTCCATGAGTTTCTGTATGCTCTGTATATTTTCTTGTTGCTGATTTGCAGTTTAATCCCATTGTGGTCAGACAATGTACAAGGGATTATTTCAATTTTCCTGTATTTGTTAAGATTTGATTTGTGTCCTAGTATATGGTCTATTTTAGAAAATGTCCCATGTGCTGCTGAGAAAAATGTATATTCTGCAGCATTTGGATGGAATGTTCTGTAAATATCTGTTAGGTCCATTTGTTCCATGGTATCATTTAATGCAGATGTCTCTCTGTTTATTTTTTGCTGGGTAGACCTGTCAAGTGACGAGAGTGGGGTATTGAAGTCCCCCCACTACTATTGTGTTAGGAGATATCTCTGACCTTAATTCTAATAGTGTTTGTTTGATGAAATTGGGAGCCCCCATGTTAGGGGCATATATGTTTAGGATTGTAATGTCCTCCTGTTGGAGGGTTCCTTTAATCAGTATAAAGTGACCTTCTTTATCTTTCCTCACAAATGTTGGATTGAAGTCTATCTTGTCAGAAATTAAAATAGCAACCCCTGCCTGTTTTCTAGGCCCATTTGCTTGAAATACCTTTTTCCAACCTTTCACCCTAAGAAGGTTTCTATTTTTTATTGAGAGATGAGTTTCCTGGAGGCAACAGATGGTAGGATCCTGCTTTTTAATCCAGTCTGCAAGTCTGTGTCTTTTGATAGGGGCATTGAGACCATTGATATTAAGAGTTATTATTGACATTTATGTGTTTATTCTCACCATTCTTCTTATTTTTTTAGTTTTTCCTGTTTTCCTCTACTCACTTGTTTTAACTGTTATTTGAGTATGGTTTATTTTTTCCTATTTCCTGATGTGTGTGCTTTGCTTTCTCCTCAGCATGAATGATTCCTGCAAGTATTTTCTGTAGAGCTGGTTTAGTTGCCAAAAATTCCTTTAGCCTGTCTTTGTTGTGGAATGTCCTTATTTCTCCATCTATTTGGATAGATAGTTTTGCAGGATAAAGTAATCTCGGTTGACAGTTTTTATCTTTCAGAACTTTGAATACATTACTCCAGGCCCTTCTGGCCTTTAAAGTTTGTGTTGAGTAATCTGCTGTGAGTCTGATGGGCTTCCCTTTGTAGGTCACTTGCTTTTTCTCTCTAGCTGCTTTCAATATATTTTCTTTGGTTTGTATGTTTGGTAGTTTAATTATAATATGGCGGGGAGAGGTTCTTTCCAGGTTTTGTCTGTTTGGTGTTCTAAAGGCTTCCTGTATCTGCATTGGCAACTCTTTTCCCAATTTGGGGAAGTTTTCCTCTATGATTTTGTTGAAAACACCTACTATGCCTTTGGAGTGAAATTCTTCTCCTTCTACTATCCCTTGAATTCTTATGTTTGATCTTTTCATAGTGTCCCGAATATCCTGTAATTCCCATTCATACCTTCCTATTATTTTGTCTTTCTCTCTGTTGGACTGTATTAGATCAGCTACTTGGTCTTCTAGCTTCGATATCCTGTTCTCTCCTTCATCCATTCTACTAGAGAGATTTTCTACAGAGGTTTTAATTTCACTGACTGTGTTCTTTATTGCTAGCATTTCTGAGTGGGTTTTCTTTATTCTTTCTATTTCCGTATTTATGTCTAGTATTGACTTCCTTATTTCATTAAATTGGTTTTCTGTGTTTTCTTTGAATCCTTTGATTTCTTCTTTGAGGTCTTTGAACCCTTTCATTTCCTCTTTGAGTTCTTTGAACATAATTATAATCATTCTTTTGAAATCTTTCTCGGGATGTCCTCTAAGTCAGCCTCACTGAAGGTCATTTCAGATATATTAATACTTTTGGTGGATTTATATTGTCTGGATGTTTTGTGTTTCTTGTATTGTAATGTAGAGATCTTTGCATCTTGAATTAATTTAATGCTTGGGTTTTCTAAATATCTGCAGTAATGTTAGATGTATCAATCAATCTGATATTATATGTCTTCAGTGTAGGAGTTTAAGGTGTTAAGTGTGGTTCTTAAGGCTCTCAAAGTAATCACAGAAGTCACCCTTGCCTGCTATGAGATTATCAAGTGGGGTGAATGGAACAGAATACAGTCAAGATCCAAAAATTTAACTCAACAATGTACCCCTTCAATGAAATACAGCACAGAGTATTTGTGCAAAAGCAGGTATTATGATAAAGTCACAGTTCCTAAGGATATGTGTTAGCCCACGCCCTTAATCCTGTCAGCTGGGAGGCTAAGATTTCTGATCTGTAGAGAGTTCCAAGGTCAGCTTGTGATCAAGAGAGACCCTTCCCAATGAATAAAACCAAATTACCTTTTGAACGGGTTTGATCACAGCTATGCTGCCCGGCTGCTTGGTTCCTTTGCTGTGACGTGGATTCAGGAGGTCAGCTGCGCTTGTGGGATTCTGCTTTCCCTGCGCCCGATGCTGCTGGCGAGCTCTTTCCCAAGTCTCTTGCTCGCCGCACTTGCATCCGTGGTGGGGAGGGGAGGCTGTGAGTGGCGGCTGAAGTCCGTCTGTTCCTCACGCGATCCTCTTCCTCACAAGCCTCTTTGTTGGTCTCTACTGTCCTCCTTCCACGCTTCTTGAGATTGTGAGGAGGCGGTGTGAGTGGAAAATTCTCCTCGCCCGCCTTTAAAAGTTCTGCGGATCAGCTGTCTCAGGCGGCGCCTAGCGCGCTCCGCGGCAGCAGGCGGCGGCTGTGGAGCCGCTTCTGTGGGCTCCAGACGCTCTGGAACTCTCCTACTTCTCTGCTGGGCTTGCAAGTTTACTATGTATCTCACTTTTTAGTAGAAAAGTGTATTTTGCTGGGATTTGTTTTGCTTTTGTTCGCTTCCCTCTTTTGGCGAGGTTCCTATGTCGCCATCTTAACCGGAAGTCTAATCTGGGTCTCTTTTTTTGGTTTTTTGAGGTAGGGTTTCCCTCTGGTCCAGGCTGACCTGGAATTAACTATGTAGTCTCAGGGTGGCCTCGAATTCATGGCGATCCTCCTACCTCTGCCTCCCAAGTGCTGGGATTAAAGGCGTGTGCCACCACACCTGGCTAAAAAAATTTTTTTAAAGACTATGTGGACTTTTAAAGTTAGACTAAATTAAATAGCCCTGAGTCTATGGGATCCAGGGGTAAAATGTGATCATGTTAAATGGAGAATGTAAAATTTCTCCAATAGACTCTATTAGAATACTTGGTGGTGCTATTTGGAGAGGTTGTGGAACATCTAGGAGGCGTAGCCTTGCTTGAGGAAATGTGTCACTGGGACCTCTTCCTGTCTTGGCTTTCAGCTCTGCTCCAGCTTGATTTCTCAGCCAAAGACTGTGGAGTCTTCAGCAATAGGGTCTTACCATCTATTCCTTGTGGGAAACCAAGAGACTTGGCAATGGCCTGTAATGCTCTGAGGGCATCATGGACCTCCCTGGCCAACAAGTCACTGGAAGGAATCACATCCCTGGCACTGAAATTCTTCTAGTAACAATCTATGGCATCTGGGTGTGCCATTGTCCAAAAAAGTAGGTTTCCATACAGCTAACTCATACCATCTTAAATTTTGATTAACCTTCCCCTACCCTTCCTTTACTCAGTCTCCTCTCCTGACCTCACTTAGACCATTCCACCGTCAGGCATCTGGTATATACTTACATATATACTTACATATATACCATACCATCTCCTGAAGTCCTCCCTTCTTCTCCCTCCTTTATAGCCCCTTTCTAGCTTACTGGCCCCTGCTACCACATTTTGCTCCCACTCGCATATAAGTATAAACATTTGTAGCTAGAATCCACATATGAGAGAGAATATACGGCACTTGGCTTTCTAGGCCTGGGTTATCTCAGTGTAATCCTTTCTAGATCCATTCATTTCCCTGCATGTTTCATAATTTCATTTTTCTTTATCACTGAATAGAACCTCATTGTATAAATGTACTACATCTTCATTATCCACTCATCAATTGAGGAACATCTAGGCTGGTTCCATTTCCTAGCTATGATGAATACAGCAGCAATAAACATGGATGAGCAAATATCTCTAAGGTAGTGAGAAGAGTCCTTAGGATATATGCCTGGGAGTGCTATAGCAAGGTCATATTGTAAATCTATTTTCAGTTGTCTCAGGAACCTCCACACTGATTTCCACAATGGTTGTACCAGTTTGCATTCCCACCAACAGTGTAGAAACATTGCTCTTTTTCCACTTCCTCGCCAGCATTGTCATTTGTTTTCTTGATGATAGCCATTCTGACACAAGTGAGATGGAATCTCAAAGTAGTTTTAATTTGCATTTCCCTGATGAGTAAATATGTATAACTTTTTTTTTTTGTTTTGTTTTGTTTTGTTTTTCAAGGTAGGGTGTCACTCTGGTCCAGGCTGACCTGGAATTCACTATGTAGTCTCAGGGTGGCCTCGAACTCTCAGAGATCCTCCTACCTCTGCCTCCCGAGTGCTGGGATTAAAGGCGTGCGCCATCATGCCCGGCTTAAATATGTATAACTTTTTTAGATGTTTATATCCATCTATATTTCTTCTTTTAAGAACTCTCTATTTAGTTTTATAGCCCATTTCTTAATTGGGTTGTTTGATTTCTTATTTAGTTTTTTGAGTTCTTTGTATATCCTGGATATTAATCCTGTGTCAGATGTATAGCTTGCAAAGATTTTCTCCCATTCTGTAGGTTGTCTTTTTGCTCTATTCACAAAGTGCTTTGCTGTACAAAAGCTTTTCAATTTCATGAGGTCCCAGTGGTTGAGTAGTGGTTTTATTTCCTGAGCAACTGGGATTATATTCAGAAAGTTGTTGCCTATGCCAATATTTTGAAAGGTTTCCCCTACTTTTTCCTCTAGCAGTTTCAGATCTGATAGTAGGATCTTTGATCCATTTGAAATTGATTTTTGTGCATGGAGAGAGATAAGGATCTATTTTCATCCTTGTACAAATAGATATCCAGTTTTCCCAGCACCATTTGTTAAAGAGGCTGTCTCTCCAGTGAATATTTTTGGCATGAGTACTTAAATGGCTCTAACCATGAGAAAGCAGACAAATCCAGGTTGGGGCATCCTATTAACAATTGCCTTAGTCCTCAATAATGGCAGTATTAAAAAGGAAAAGAAGAAAAGAAAGGAAAAAAAAAAGAGAAACTGTTCTAAAGAGTAACAGACCACAAAAATGTTTAATCCTGGGGGATTTTAGAAAACATATTGATAACTTGTTGAGAAGACTTTATTATCCTAATTTATTAGGATATTTTGGGAGGAGGAGGCAATGCTGGAAACTGAACAAAGGGCTTTGCCCATTCTAGGCAAGTACTCTATAACTGAGCCACACCTCTGCCCAACAAAGTTTACTGGCTAATATTATTATATCATGTTAAATTTCTTGGGCATAATACTTATACTGTGATCCTATTCTAGTTCTTAGGAGATGCATGTTAATGAACTAAAAAACTGAAGTGTTATGGTATCTGAAACTCACTATCAAGTGGTTCAAAATTTTCTAAATGTAAAGAGTATCAAGCTAGGATCCTGCAGTAGTAAAAATGACAAAATATGGGCTGGAGAGATGGCTTGGCGGTTAAGGTTCCTGTCTAAGTCTAAGAAGGCCGATTCCAATCTCCAGGTCCCACATTTAGCCAGACACAAAAAATGACTCAAGGGCACAATGCTGCACTTGCCCACTAGGGGGTGCACATGTCTGGAGTTCATTCAAAGCGGCTGAGAGGCTGCTGGTGTACTCATTCTCTCTCTCTCTCTCTCTCTCTCTCAAATAAAAAAATAGAAAAACGACAAAATATGATTAGTCTATAATTTAGTTAACAGTCATGTGCCAGTTAGTTACTTAGCTAAGATGTTAACAGGGAAAACTGGATAGAAGTTGTATAGCTGCAATGTTTCTATAATCTAAAATTATTCCAAAATAAAGTTTATTTTGGATGGGGAGATGGCTCCGTGGCTAAAGGCTCTGGCCTACAAAGCCTACCAGCCAAGGTTCAAGTCCCCAGCTACCCAAGTAAAGCTGTATGCAAGTGGTGCAAATGTCTGGTGCTCTGTTTGCAATGGCAAGGTACCCTAGCACAATCCTCCACACACAATAAATAAATAAATTGTTAAGTTTATTTATTTGCAAGAAGAGAGATAGAGAAAGAAGAGAAACAGAAAGAATGGATGCACCAGGGCCTCCTGCCGCTGTAAATGAGCTCCAGATGCATGCGCCATTTTGTGCATCTGGCTTCACATGCATATTGGGGAACTGAACTCAAGTCATTAGGCTTTACAGACAAGCACTTTAGCCACTGAGTCATCTCTCCAGCCTGCTTAAGTTTTTAAAGTAGTTTATTTATTTATATAGTTATTTATTTAAGAGTGAAAGAGGGAGGAGGAAGAAAGAAAGAGAGGGAATATGGGTATGCCACGGTCTCTAGCCACCGCAAATGAACTCCAGACACATGCACCACTTTGTGCATCTGGTTTTACATGGGTACTGAGGAATCGAACTCAGATTGTTCGATTTTATAGGCAAGCACCTTTACTGCTGAGCCATCTCTCTAGTCCTTAGGCTTATTTTTAAACTGTGTATACAGAGAAAGAGAAATATGAGAAAAAAAAAAACTACCAACACCAATTCCTCAACCTAGGTGACAGATATGTGACTAGTAATGCCAATTCTTTACAGTCTTCTATGGGCTTGAAATGTGTCAAAATAAAGTGGTAAAATAAAACTGCAGGAGGTTAAAGTAAAAAGATAGAAAAGTCAGGCGTGGTGGTGCACACCTTTAATCTCAGCACTTGGGAGGCAGAGATAGCAGGATTGCTGTGAGTTCAAGGCCACCCTAAGACTACATAGTAAATTCCAGGTCAGCCTCAGCTAGAGTGAGACCTTACCTTGAAAAACAAAAAGATGTACAAGATATTCCGCATAAAAACTAACCAAAAGCAAACTGATTTTATTAATGTTAGACAAAATAGACTTTAGAAAAAATTCAATTTGCTGGGATGATGATAATCTAAATTTGTGAGTACCCAACAATATACTCCCAAAATAAAATGTCAGAACTATGTAGGAAATGAGGTCATCCCATCATGTGACATTTTGGTATATTTCTCAAATACAGAAAGAATACCCAGAAGAAAAAAAAAAACAGGAAGGCTGGGTGTGGTTTGGGAGGCGGAGGAAGCAGGATGACCACAATCTCATAAAGCCAAAACAATGAAAAACAATGGGGATATGGACTTGAACAATTCAATCTGCAACTCTGACCTCATGGAGATTTTGTTTTATTTTGTTTTTCAAGGTAGAGTCTCACTCTAGTCCAGACTGACCTGGAATTCACTATGTAGTCTCAGGCTGGCCTCAAACTCACACCCACATTCATGGAGATTTCTACAGCACTGTAATTGCAGAATAGACATTTTTTTGAAGTCCACAAAGAATATCTATTAAAAACTGACCCCATGCTAGGCCATAAAGCTTTGGTTGTTGACTATATAGAAAAATTTTGGGGAGGGGTCATGGACTGTGCTATTGTTCTTCACTTTCTGTATGTATTATATGCTACAACTAAAAAATGTTAAAGCAGGGCATAGTGGCACATGCCTTCAATCCCAGTACTTGGGAGACCAAGGTAGGAAGATCGCTGTGAGTTTGAAGCCAGCCTATGACTACATAGTGAATTCCAGGTCAGCCTAGATAAGAGTGAGTCCCTACCTTGAATAAAACAACAAAAAATTGTTAGAGAGCTGGAGAGATGACTTAGCGGTGAAAGCGTTTGCCTGTGAAGCCAAAGGATCCCAGTTTGATTCTCCAGGACCCATGTAAGCCAGATGCACAAGGGGGCTATGCGTCTGGAGTTTGTTTGCAGTGGCTGGAGGTCCTGGTGTGCCCATTCTCTCTTTCTGCCTCTTTCTCTCATATAAATAATAAATAAAAAATAAATAAATAAATAAATAAAATAAATTTTAAAAATTGTTAGAGACACCTCAGCTAAATAAATCAATAGATATAAAAATGTGGGCTAGAGAGATGGCTTAGCAGTTAACATGCTTGCCTGTGAATCCTAAGGACCCTGGTTTGATTCCCCAGTGCCTATGTAAAGCCAGATGCACATGGTGGCACATGTGTCTAGATTTCATTTGCAGTGGCTAGAGGCCCTGGGCATACCCATGCTCATTCTCTCTCTCTCTCTTTCTCTCTCAAACAAATAAAAATAAAAAATGTTAAGGTTCTCTAGGAAGTAACCACTTTAAAATCACTGTGTCCTATTTCTCCTTCAACATTTCAACCAATTGCTCTTTTTACAGTTGAGTATCTCTTGTGCTTTCAGACTTCTGTGTACCAAACATACACATTTAAGCATGAGAAGCATACGTGACCTAGGAATAAACTCATCCACGGAGATGCAGTGACTGAGCTAAAGGAACGAAAGACCCACCAATCCCACCTTACCCCTAATCTGGAGCAGCACAGGTTCATAGGCTGTTAGCAAAATGGGCACAACTCACAATAGTACAATTCTTTTTGTTGTTGTTCAAGCATATATAGTTTATTTTGCCTAAGTTAAGCATAAGTAATCTTGATAGGCTTGAGTTTAGGCACTGGTAAGTATTCTTTGATTTGGGAAATATCTAAAGCTATCAGAATGAAAAGTAGCAAACAAAGCTGAAGGAGTACAAAGAGTTGCTCATCAAGCCCCAGCATATGGAAAACAAACCAAAAGTTGTTCCAAAGGAACCAATACAAAGGACACAAACCCTACAGCAGACTGAGAAGACAGTCTGTTGCTTGCCTTATAAACAAGAGGCCCTGAGTTCCATCCCCAGACCCATGAACTTTGTACTTCCAGCATGAAAGAGGTGGAGACAGATCCCTAGAGCTTGAGCCTTAACTAGTCTCACCTATTTGGTGAGCTCCAGGCCAGAGAAAAACCCTGACTCAAACAGGCAGGTGGACTCACAGGGGTGACACCTGAGTCAGAAGAATGGCACCTACCAAACATACACAAGCATGTACACACATGCACCCACACACCCAAGTAAACATTAGAACACATACACACAAAAGGGGAAAAAAGTCTATAGCAATCTTGAGACAACACACCATCACATTATTATTTGGCAAAGGTTTACTACTTGTCAGGCATTCTGCTTTTTATACATGATTTTCCTAGATGAGATTAGGTCATTAGAAGCCTACAGAGGCTTTCATTTGACAGATGAAACTGAAGCTCTGAGGAACTGCAGATGGAAGAACTGGAAATCTAACCCAGCTAGTCTGACTTCAGAGCAGGTAATCTTGCCCCACTACACCATACTGCGTGCCCTGAGCAGATACATGGTACGTAATGGAACATTTCCCTTAGATAGTGTAGTTTAATAAAATCTGTTCACCTGACCTCAAAGTTAGAATCCAAGTTCCTCAGTCATCAAAATTAGTCTTTTCCCATGGTGAGCCCATCAAAAAGAGAAGTTTTTCTCCTCTGCTTGTCAATGCCTTACATATTGTTCCTCATATGAAGGCAAATGTGCAAGTTTAAGACTTTCCAGAAAGAATAAAAGATTAAGCTTATGCTGGGCATGGTGGTGCACACCTTTAATCCCAGCACTCAGGAGACAGAAGCAGAAGATTGCTCTGAGTTTGAGGACAGCCTGGAACTACACAGTGAGACCCTATCTCAAATCCCCTCCCCAAAAAGATTAAGTTTATCATAAACTTAAATGGTCTTTAAAGACAATTGAACTAAACTTTGGTAAATGCCTATTTCTAGGCAGAAAAAATTTCCTTTTTAAAAAATGCTTATAATCCCAGCACTTGGGAGGCAGAGGTAGGAGGATCACCATGAGTTCAAAGCCACCGTGAGACTACATAGTGAATTCCAGGTCAGCCTGGACTACAGTGAGACCCTACCTCAAAAAAAAAAAAAAAAAAAAAAAAAAAAAGATTAAATTTAGTTCAGATAAAATAAATTACTTATGCACTACTGATACCTCTGAAAAAATACATTATTAATCCAGGTGTGGTGGTGCACACCTTTAATCCCAGCACTTGGGAGGCAGAGGTAGGAGGATTACTGTGAGTTCGAGGCCACCCTGAGACTACATAGTGAATTCTGGGTCAGCCTGGGCTAGAGTGAAACCCTACCTCAAAAAAACAAAAGCATTAACCTTTGGTGGGTCATCAAGAACTCTGCCAGAAATCTGTCTTTTTTTTGGGGGGGGGAGACCTTGTAGGTGTCTCGGATCAACAGCTCATTGATCAACAGCTCATACTGGGAGTTGTAAGAAAGCCAAGGGAAAGAAAAAGAAAGATAATATGAAAGAGAAAGTGAGTATAGAGAGGAGAGAGATGGGGGAGAGGGAGAGAGAAGAGAGAGAGAGAGGCACGAAAAGACTACAGTTGGTCTTCGTGATGTTCTCTCCACTTTCCTGTGGTTCAGGTGTTCCCTCTGCGGGCTGCTGAAGGATCAATGTTTTAGACTGTTGTTTGGTATAAAGGGTTTTATTGTATCATTTTCTTTTGGGTCCCTATTTGTATTCCCCCACCCTTGTCCTTCCACCTTTACCCTCCCTATTGTCTGGTGCTCATAGTGCTTATTAGGTTTGGCAGCATCTCAGGCAGATTCAGGTTAGGAGCAACAGATAAATGAGACCATGCAACGATTATCTTTTTGTGATTGGGTGAGCTCACTGAGGATGATCTGTTCCATGTTTGACCTTTTTTTTTTTTTTTCGAATTTCATTATTTCATCTTTACTTACTGCTACGTAGAATTCCATAGTATAGATATACCACATCTTTGTTATCCATTCATCTAGTGATGGACACCTGGGTTGATTCCAGCTCTTTGCTATTATGGTTGAGCAAATGTCTCTGATCTGAGGCTTGGAGCCTTTAGGGTAAATGTCCAATAAGGGAATAACCGGATCCATTGGTAGGTCTATGGTCATCCTTTTCAGGAGTCTCCATATAGCTGTCCATAGTGGTTGAACCATTTTACATTCCCACCAGCAGTGGAAGCTTGTTCCTATTTCTCCTCAGCCTCGCCAGCATTTGTTTTCATTGTTTTTTTAACGTTAGCCATCCTTACTGGGGTAAGGTGGAATCTCATAGTTGTTTTAATTTGCATTTCCCTGATGATTAGGGATGTTGAACATTTTCTTAGATGTGTGTTTGCTATTTGTATTTCTTCCTCTGAGAACTCCCTGTGCAGTTCTCTGCCCCATTTTGTGAGTGGGTTGTTTGATGATTTATTGTTTAGGCTTTGAAGTTCTTTGTAGATTCTAGAAATTAGGCCTCTGTCAGTTGTATAGCTGGTGAAAATTTTCTCCCATTCTGTGGGGAGTCTGTTGGCTTTGGTTATAGTATATTTGTCAGAGAAAAAGCTTTTCAGCTTCATGAGATCCCAATGGTTGAGTGATTGTTTAATTTCCTGAGCTGCTAGGGTTTTATTCAGGAAGTCTTTCCCCACTCCTATGTCATGGTAAGACCCTACTGTTAAAGACAGCACAGTGTGTGAGATAAAACATGGAGAAACCTGGCCAAAATTTGGAAGAGTGTCAGTCCCCAGACAGTTAGCTAGTCTAGTGCCAGCGAGTGCTACACGAGCAACTGGGAGAAAATGGCCAACATCTGTCCAAACAACTCGCAGTCTAAGCTACCCAGCTTACGTCAGGAAACAACCTGACGTAATGCTCAAATAAGTGCAGTAGTGGCACACAGCCAAGGTGGGTAACCAAATGTTCTTGAGTTGGCTAATAGATCCACTCATTGGAATGGAACTCATTGCTGGAACTGGGAAATAAGTCAAAACCATGTACAAAAATGAACTCGGTCTCCAAGATCAAGACACCACCAAATGTGGATAAGAAGAGGGCCTATGTGTTGGGGTCCCCCCTAAGGCCATCCCATGAGGGACGGCAGGGTCTCTGCTGAGTTGGGGGTGAGAAACACGGAATCACGACACAGACTCTGTGAGTTGAGTGAAAGCAGCAGAGGGCGAGCTGCAGCAAACTCATTTATTCGAGGAAGTGCAGGGGGTTTTAAGAGGCTTGGCTGGCCAATCATTGTATGGGGGTGGTCCCCTTTTTGTGACCAATGACAGCCTGTCTCTGGACAGGTCATCTCGTAGCAGGTTTCTCGCGAGCATGGGACTGTAGCTATTGTCACACCAGGCCTGCGCAGAACGCCATGTTCACAGAAGCCACTTCCTGGTTTCTTCTGCCATGTGGTCTGGCTAGGGCCAGACCTGCATTGTGCCATACATACCTATGCATATAAAATTTTCTCTAAAATATCTATGGCCATCCCATATATCTAGTGCTAACTTCTCTCTCCGTTGGAGAATTTGCTTATCTTTTTCAGATGGACAACGAACCCAAAGGGAAAATCAGCCAATCACACCTCACCAGGGCCCCAGCTGAAACCATAGAATAACGCAGGGGAAGGACAAGAGTACAGCCTTCTTGATGATCACAACACCAGAAAAAGGCTGAAGGAGATAAATACAGAGAACATCCAACTCCTACTAAGCCAGATATCCAGAGATACAGAGGCTCCCAAAACCTCATCACTGAAGTAGAACTAAAATGACCCCAACATGGCTCAGGGAAATTCAAGGAAGAGGGGGCAGAAAGAATGTTAGAGCCACAAGTTGGGGCATTATGCACAGACTTGGCCTATCCCCCATAACTCTTGACTACCCCATAATGCATGACCCGCATTCCCCATTGATGAGGGTCCCTTTGGAAGAGGGAAGACAGGGAGGAGGATAATGGAGTCACCATTATGAATGTAAAATTAGAATAATATAAATAAAAATAAATAAATAAATAAATAAACAAAAGCAAAAACCAAACAACAACCAAAAAACCATTATTAATTAGATGTATTAAAGCATTATAATCTAATTTAGGACCTGTTAATTCTTCAAACAAAATCCTTGGTGATCATAGTTAAGTCAAAGTATCCTTTTTTAAAATCCTCACAAGACCCCTTTTTAAAAAAAAAACTGCCAGGCATGGTGGTGCATGCCTTTATTCCCAGCACTCAGGAGGCAGAGGTAGGAGGATCGCCATGAGTTCAAGGCCACCCTGAGACTACATAGTTAATTACAGGTCAGCCTGGACCCTACCTCAAAAAAAAAAAAAAAAAAACTAATTTAGGGCTGGAGAGATGGCTTAGCAGTTAAGGCATTTGCCTGCAAAGACAAAGGATTGTGGTTTGATTCTCCAGGTCCCACGTAAGCCAGATGCACAAACTGGCACGTGCATCTGGCATTCGTTTGCAGTGGCTAGAGGCCCTGCTGCATGCATTCTCTGTCTCAAATAAATAAATAAATAAATAAATAAACAAACAAACAAATAAACAAAAAATAAATATTTTTAAAAACTAATTTACTTTATTGACATAATGCACTTGGGTTTTTTTGTTTTGTTTTTCAAGGTAGGGTCTCACTCTAGCTCAGGCTGAACTGGAATTCAGGGTGTCATCTCAGGGTGGCCTTGACCTCATGCCGATCCTCCTATCTCTGCCTCCCAATTGCTATGATTAAAGGCATGCGCCACCACACCCGGCTTTGGTTTTTTTGGTTTTATTTTTTAACAGTATTTTTATTTTCAAGCAGAAATTGGGGAGGAATGGATGCACCAGGACCTCTTGCCACTGCAAACAAACTCAAGGTGCATGCACCACCCAGGGCCATCAGGCTTTGCAAGGAAACACCTTTAACTGCTGAGCCATCTCACCAGCTCCAGGAGCCCTTTTGTTAAAATAGTAGAACTAGCTAATTTACTATCTTATCTTTTTACTTTTAAATAATAAGCATAGCTAACTCCTTAAGTGAATGTAGTATAAAAAGCTGTAAGATATTTCTTGGCCTCCATGAATTGTATAAACTGCATTGCAGATGGGAAGCACAGTGACAGACAACATAGTGGGACTCACCACATAATTCTGACACTCAGGAGGCTGAGCTCAAGGCTAGGCTGGGCTAGGGTAAAACCCTGTCTCCAAACAACAAAAACAACAAGGAGAAAAAAGGGAAGTATACGGATGAACACTACTCTGCTGAAGGTCAGCATGACAGTTAATGCTATCATCTTTACAGGACCTAGAACCCCCTATAGTCAAACTTGTGTGAATGAGTTTCTAAATTGAGTTAATGGAGGTAGGAACATCCACCTTAAATTTGGGCAGCACCATTCCATGGGTTGGGGTCCTGGACTGAATAAAAAGGAAGAAGAAAGCTGAGCACCAGCATTCATCTCTCTCTGCTTCCTGACTGCAGATACAATATGATCAGCTGCCTCACACTCCTGCCACACTTCTGCTTCCCTGCTATGAACTGTAACATCTAACTGTGAGCCAAAATAAACCCTTCCTCCTTCAGTCCCTCCCTCGAGTTGCTTTTGTCAAGTACTTTGTCATAGCAATGAGAAAAGTAACTAATGAAAGTAGAAACTCCTGCAAAGTAGCAATAATTGGTTCAAAAAAATAACAAATACAGCACAAACTATTTCTCTTAAAGGTCCAAAGATGGAAAAAACAAAGTTTATTCAATCCAATAAAAGATGAATTGGTACAATTATGATTACATAAAGAATTTGACAGAAATGATATATATTTAGGTCTACCTGACTCAGAGTAGTAATATCCCTAGAAACCATAATACGTCTCCAACTGTGTGAGCTTAGTGAACCAGGTAAACAATTGTATCGCCAATATCTGCCCATAGCCCATTCTCAGTGAGGTGGATTTTCTTGCTCATGAGGTCCACATGGAAAACAGCATGCTCAGAAATGAGGGTCTTCTCAGTGTGCTCTCTTCCTAGGACTGGAACTCGTCTAGGCCCCAACAGTGGATCATCAAATCTCATGAGCTTCACTTTGGAAAAGTCTACAGCAGAAGAGGTTACCAACATGAGCATTTAGTACAGTCAATGACACAGACCCTAAGTAAAGCTTACAGTTCACATTTTAAACAAACTGGTTGTCATAACCAAAGTATTTTCATCAGATTATTAAAGGGAACTCAGCCTCAGAAGTAAAGCTAATGATAAATCTTTATCCATTATCAGCTTTTGACTCAGCTCTAACAGTGAAAGCAATTCTGTACAACAATTCTCCTGAAACAGTAAACTGAAGGAGAGGAGGCACTGAGTGTCTTGGTTTTGCAAGGTAGGGTCTCACTCTGGTCCAGGCTGACCTGGAATTAACTATGTAGTCTCAGGGTGGCCTCGAACTCTCGGCGATCCTCCTACCTCTGCCTCCCGAGTGCTGGGATTAAAGGCGTGCGCCACCACGCCCGGCTCTGAGTGTCTTTTAAGTATCAATCTGCATGATCTCCTCACTTACTTTGTATATGCTCCCAGTACCCAGACTTCAGAGTATTAAAAAGTTGAAAACAATTCCTTTTTGTGCTCCTGGAATAAACTAACTTTCAAGAGTAACTGTTCTGGGGGCTGGCAAGATTGCTTAGCAGTTAAGTCATTTGCCTGCAAAGCCAAAGGATCCTGGTTCGATTCTCCAGGACCCACGTAAGCCAGATGCACAAGGGGGTGTGTGCATCTGGAGTTCGTTTACAGTGACTGGAGGCCCTGGTGTGCCCATTCTCTCTCTCTCTATCTATCTCTCTGCCTCTTGCTTTCAAATAAATAAGTAAATAAAATAGGGACTGGGGAAATGGCTTAATGGTTAAGGCGTTTGCATGTGAAGCCTAAGGACCCTGGTTCAATTCCCCAGGGCCCACGTAAGCCAGATGCACAAGGGGTCGCATGTGTCTGGAGTTCGTTTGTAACAGAGCTGGAGGCCCTAGAGTGCCCATGCTCTTTCTCTCTACCTCTTCCTGTCTCTCTCTCTCAAATAAATAAGTAAATAAAAATTTTTAAATATTTTAATAAAATATATTTTGAAAGAGTAGCTTTTCTTGGAGCTATTTTTGGAGAAATAATTATTACTGAAAAAAATAGCACTACCCATTTCTTGTTTTGCTGAAAAGATGGAAAGTGTTTACATTAGGAGCAAATTGATGTGACAAGAACAGGGAAGGTACTGAAAATGTACGACAGGGGTAGTCATGAGCCCTAAGGGTGTAATGTCTGCTGGTGTCTCGCTAAATGTATATACTATGCTCACCAAACTACCCAGAAGGACTTCTCTTAATGTCCACACCCATACATTAATGTTACTCTCACTTTTGGTTTAGAGAAGCTTCTCTTTTCAGATGGTGGCAACCTTGAGATGATTCAGAAAGCACCATGGTGCTGAGAAGAAGTGACAGAGGAGTGCTCAGCACTGAAACATCTCAAACCCACCTTCCAAGGCTAAGGGTCCATTGCAGGAGAGGGGGTGGAAAGAATGTAAGAGCCAAAGGAAGAGTAGGACTCCTTATAACATGCTCCTCCAGACACAAAATGGCCTGGATATCCATGACCTCACAGTGCCTGACACTACCTACATAAGACCATCATAACTGAAAAGAGAGACTGATTGAGAGGGGGAGGGGGTATGATGGATAGTGAAGTTTCAAAGGTGAAAGTGAGGGGAGAGAGGGACATAACATGGGATATTGTTTACAATTAAGGAAGTTGTCAATAAAAAAAATAAAAATAATTTAAAAAAGAACAGGGAAGGGCAGACAGAAAGGTGCAACCATAAGGCCCACAAAACACTTGCCCAGTGAACAAATTCATGATCCAACAATCTTGCCAACAACTGAGTCCCAAGGAAATTTATCTAAGCAATTCTGAGATTTCTCAACATCTAACAGCTTTATTTTCTATGGTGGGAAACACTGTAAGTGACTACAAATGCTGCTTCTGGACTTAAATCTCATTCTAAGCATAGCATGGCTACTTATGCTTAACCTGATCCAGAAGATATGTTCTAACTTGCTTCCAACCCTTTCTAAAACAGACTGCTGGGTGGTCTGTGTGCTACACTCCCTCATGGTGCCACAACAGTACGAAGTTTAACATGAGAGGGATAAGAGATAAAAGGGAACATTGATGCAGCTGGCAGCAAAACCAGGTATACAAGTTATCCAGGCATTCTATTCTTTTTTGGAAAACAAAGACTGAAGGACTTCAAGTTTAAAGAAGAAATCTTGGGGCTTATAGAAAAATACCTGCATCTATCATGAAAGCAAACCCTGTCTGAGAGTCTCTGTAGAGATCATGCAGTTGTTCCTAGATACAGCACAAGCCCTGAAAGTTAACATAGGAAAGGAGCAGGCACAATCTCCATGAGGGCCTAGATCTCATTTGGGAAATACAATTCATTTTAACAGCCCTTGCAATTTAACTTGAACACAAGGAGTATCAAATATTTTGCTACAGAAGCAGAGACAAGTCCTGCCAACAGATGTTATATATAAAATGTACTGCTACAGCTCTCTCTTTCTCTCTAACAGGATTCCTTCCCTCATCATTTCAAGCAATTCTAATTCAAACTAGTTCAAAGAAACCTCAATACTCATTCAGGTTTCTAAGTGACAAAACACATTTGCTTGGATGTTTCACCATGTAATTTATTACTGCCAATAAATTCTTAGAGCTTTCTTAGTGGCTTTACTATCTTTTCTTATCCTAGACCTCTCTTATCATTGAAAATGTTGAAATTTAAGTCTGCAACTATACAAGATTTAAGGCACTTAGAGAGAAAGATGAGAGTGATTGAAAATCCTTTGGGATGGATAATATGAAATGGAGCCTTTCACCTCCAAGTTATTAGTTCATCTGTGGCATGGGTTGTGAGTGATTTAAAGTCATTATCATCAAATAGTTGCTCAATGGCCTTTGTGGAGTGAAATAATAGTTTTAGTCAAGTTCCTCCTAGACCTAGATTGTAATCACCCTCAATACAACTGGCACTAATTGGACGGCTTGCTGGCTATCACAACAGCCCGACTAGGAACTGAGTTACTGAATTTAATTCCTTTCTATCTAGTATATGCAACACGCTCAGCCTCTTGACGATATCAAAGCGTCCTGAGGGGCTTGGGGAAATTATCAAGGTTAGATCTCTACTACAGATTTTTATAGGAATATCAATTTCAAAATTCCCTACTGTTTCTATCCACTTTCTAAAATTTATAGCAGCTTCTAACACCAAACTTAAAACATGTATGATAATATTATTCATAGCTAGTCGGTGGAGAATGGTGTCAGAGGCTCCATGAGCAAACACATGTCAGTACAATGCTCAAGAGCCCAGTCAGCACTATGGCTGAGTATATTTAAAGGGAATATTTTATAATAAAAATATATCAATACATCCTCTTCTGTACTACAGCCTCATAATACTGCTATCCAATGTGTCTACACCAATACTTTTTTTTTTTTTTTTTTTTTTTTTGGTTTTCAAGGTAGGGTCTCGCTCTAGCCCAAGCTGACCTGAAATTCACTATGTAGTCTCAGGGTGGCCTTGAACTCATGGCAATCCTACCTCTGCCTCCCGAGTGCTGGGATTAAAGGTGTGTGCCACTGCACTCAGCTTCAACACAAGAGATTTTTATCTCTCTTTTTCAAAATATTTTATTTATTTGAGAGAGACACATGTGGCACCTTGTACATCTGGCATACGTGGGTACTGGGGAATCGAACCTGGGTCCTTAGGCTCAGCAGGCCAAGCACCATAACTGCTAAGCCATCTCTCCAAGCCCCGAGATTTTATCTCTTTTTTAAAAAAAAAATTATTTTTATTTATTTATTTGAGAGAAACAGACAAAGACAGAAAGAGAGAGAATGGGCACACCAGGGTCTCCAGCCACTGCAAACGAACTCCAGATGCATTCACCACCTTGTGCATCTGGTTTACGTGGTACTGGGGAATTGAGCCTCAAACTGGGCTCCTTAGGCTTCATAGGCAAGCGCATAACCACTAAGCCATCTCTCCAGACCAGAGAGTTTTATCTCTTAAAAGTAGTAAGACTTGAGCTGGAGAAATGGCTTAGCGGTAAAGGTGTTTGCCTATGAAGCCAAAGGATCCCAGTTTGATTCTCCAGGACCCACGTAAGCCAGATGCACAAGAGGCACATGCATCTGGAGTTCGTTTGCAGTGGCTGGAGGCCCTGGCATGCCCATTCTCTCTGTGTCTGCCTCTCTTCTATCTCTCTCTCTCTGCTTGCAAATAAATAAAAAAATTTTTTAAAAAGTAGTAAGACCACTGGGCTTGGTGGCTCATGCCCTTTAACCCAAGCATTTGGGAGATAGGAGAATCACAGTGAGTTTGAGGCCACCCTGAGACTACATAGTGGGTTCCAGGTTAGCCTGAGCTGGAGTGACACTCTACCTCAAAAAAACAAACAAACAAACAAACAAAAGTAATAAGACCCACCAATGTGGTGGTGCATTCAGAAGGCCAAGGTAGGATCGCTGTGAGTTCAAGGCCAGTCTAAGACTACATGGTGAACTCCAGGTCAGCCTGGGTTAGAGTGAGAGCCTATCTCGGGAAAAAAAAAGAATAAGATTAGGCATGGTGGTGCACGCCTTTAATCCCAGCACTTGGGAGGCAGAGGTAGGAGGATCATCATGAGCTTCAGGCCACCCTGGGCTACAGTAAAACCCTACCTCGAAAAACCAAAAAAAAGTAACCACTTGTAAATAAATTAATTGAATCTTGCCGGGCATGGTGGCGCATGCCTTTAATCTCAGTACTTGGGAGGCAGAGGTAGGAGGATTGCCTTGAGTTCGAGGCCACGTGAGACTACAGAGTGAATTCCGGGTCAGTCTGGGCTAGAATGAGACCCTACCTCAAAAATAAATAAATAAGTAAATTAATTTATTGAATCTAAAAAAAAAGTACAGGGCTGGAGAGATGGCTCAGCAGTTAAGTAAGGTGCTTGCCTGCAAAGCCTGATAACCCGGGTTTAATTCCCCAGGACCCATGTAAAGCTGGATGCACAAAGTGGCACATGTATCTGGTTCATTTGCAGTAGTTAGAAACCCTGGTGCACCCATTTTCTCTCTCTTTCTTTCTGTGTGTGTGTGTGTGTGTGTGTGTGTGTGTGTGTGTGTATGTGCTGTCTGTCTCTGTTCTGCTTGCAAATAAGTAAATAACATATATTTTTTAAAAATAAATAAAATACAAATATTATAGTTACATTTCATGAGGCATTAGAATAATTAATATACATAATATACAGGGGCAATAAGTTGAACAATGGTCAAAAAGAAGGAAAGAGACAGAATAAGAGATCATAATCAATTCAATGGGTATCGGGTTTCAGTTTGGGAGTATGAAAAAGTTCTGAAGTTGGATGGTGATGATAATACACTCAATGCCACTGAATTGTACACTCCAAAATACCAGGTGTGGTGGCACTCAGGAGTCAAGAGGTAGGTGGATCACGGTAAGTCTGAGGCTACCCTGAGACAACATAGTGAATTCCAGGTTAGCCTTGACTAGAACAAGACTCTACCTCAAAAGCCAGAAAATAAAAAAAAGAAAGAAAAAAAAAATGGCCAAGCAGGACAGCCCACACTTATAATCCCAGTGCACAAGAGAATGAGAGAGGAGGGCTGCAAATTCAAGGCCAGCCTGGGTTATACTGTAAAAACCTTTTTCAAAACAACAACAAAAACACAACCCATGCCGGGTGTGGTGGTGCATGCCTTTAATCCCAGCACTTGGGAGGCAGAGGTAGGAGGAACGCTGTGAGTTTGAGGCGACCCTGAGACTATATGGTGAATTCCAGATCAGCCTGAGCTAGAGTGAGACACTACCTTGAGAAATAAAAAGAATAAAAATAAATAAATAAATAAACCATGTCACAGGTATTTTATCAAAATTAAAAACCAGGTTTATAAACACTCAAATCCCTAGCCCTAGTGTACTTCTACTGCTGATGCTTTATAACATGAATGCAGTACTTTTCTCCTAATAAACATTTTCCCATCGTTTTCACATGTATATTTGCCAAAGAGCATCCTAACATCATTTTCACCATAACTACACAGCTGGAGATCACCTTCCTCTATGCTTCATATTTTATTTTACCTTTTCTTTTCTTTTCCTTTTTTTTTTTTTTTTTTTTTTTTTTTTTTTGGTATTTTTGAGGTAGGGTCTCACTTTAGACCAAACTTACCTGGAATTCACTATAGTCTCAGGGTAGCCTCGAATTTACAGCAATCCCCCTACCTCCACTTCCCAACTGCTATATCTTTTATTTTTTTAATAAAGCAATTTTTTGTTTATTTTTATTTATTTGGAAGTGACAGAGAGAGAGAGAGAATGGGCGCCCCAGGGCCTCCAGCCACTGCAAAGGAACTCCAGATGTATGAGCTACCTTGTGTATCTGGCTTACATGGATACTGGGGAATTGAGCCTCAAACTGGGACCTTTAGGCTTCATAGGCAAGTGCTTACCTGGTAAGCCATCTCCCCAGCCCTAACTGCTATATCTTTTATTTTTCTTCCTGCATTCACTTTCTCCTTAGATTGTAGCTAACTGTTTCAGTAGCTTTGTCCCCTACCCTTTTGCTAGACACAGCTTTTAGCTGGTAACAGCATTCTGTGGAATCCTCAAAGCCAGTACACATGGTTGTCTCTACATATACTACACATGGTAGACTCTCCACAGACATGCACCAAAGAAAACAAGAACTCTATTAGAACACTAAATACTGGAAGAATGCATCCCTACTATGGTCCCTAGTTTGAGAGAAATTGCTTGTTGTAATTTTAGAGACATACAGAGTCTTGAAAAAATATCTAATCTCGTTCCACTAAAAGAAATAAGCTTGGCATGCACAAACTCATCCAAACTATCTAGCCACAGAGGTCCCAAAAGAATGTGGTTTCCATGCCGGGCATGGTGGCGCACGCCTTTAATCCCAGCACTTGGGAAGCAGAGGTAGGAAGATCACCATGAGTTCGAGGCCACCCTGAGACTACATAGTTAATTCCAGGTCAGCCTTAGCTAGAGTGAGACCCTACCTTGAAAAAAAAATGTGGTTTCCTGATTCTTGGCCCAATATTCTTTCCACAGCATCACACAGCTGTCCATAAAAATGTCAGTTGCTAATTTTCTCCTGTGCTTAGAATGCATCAAATCCATAAGCCAAATGTGAATTTCAGGGAAATCATTTACCTTTGATTCCTCGGTCTATTCTCATTAAACGTCTGATTATCGATTCACAGTTATCTCCTTGCCTGATATCAATTTTGGTTGAGAAGTGGCCATTGGATGGCTGGGGGTTTACTAGAGAAAGTGGTACGCCAGGCTAGGAAAATAAGAAAAAATGATTATAAGTGAAGTCAAATTTGAATATTATGAAGAGAGAGGAGAATAAAGACATATCTAATTCTGGCATTCTAACTCATAGCCAAGACATACTCAAACATAAAAGAAAAGCTGTACTACTTCATGTTTATAGGCAGATGCCTTGGTAAAACTGATTACAACTACATACATCAATACTGATGACAGGGGATAATAACAACTACATTTCTCTTCCATAATTACCAGCATTTGCTGAATTATTATTACATGTCAGACTACATGTAAAAGCACTTTACAGACATTGGTTCTATACCCTGAAAGTTAGTTCTTTTCAACCACTACCACAAATGAGAAGCTGAGAACCAGGAAGACTGAGAAATCAGGCCAGGGTCATACAGGTAGAATAGTTAGTTCTATGTCAGATACTATCTTCCACATTATAGAAACTGTAATTTAAAGGACTAGTTTTATTATCTTGTGAAAAAAGTCACATGAGTTTTCTAAGACTAAAAGCATATAAGACTTAAAAATGGTCTGAAATAATACATTTGTATAGAACATTATTTCATATATCTATTTCCATATTACTGCACTTTAATTTTTTTTTAACTTTATTTATTTGAGAGACAGAGAAAGAGGCTGATAGAGAATGGATGCACTAGGGCCTCCAGCCACTGCAAATGAACTTCAGACGCATGTGCCACCTTGTGCATATAGTTTACATGGGTCTTGGGGATTCAAACCAGGTCCTTTGGCTTTGCAGGCAAGTGCCTTAAAATCACTAAACCATCTCTCCAGTCCTATGACTGCACTTTTGAAAGCCATCACACTTAATGTAAGAGTATCAATATACAATAATAAAGTCAGGAGGTCTCTATGATTGCACTTACCTTATTCTTACAAAATAATCCTTTTCCATTTGTTCAGTTTTAAATTAATGAATAAAGTAACAATATTGGTATGTTAGTCCACTAGACTTTGCCAAATCTGAATGGATTTGAGGCTAAACAGAATCTCTAAGAAATTTTTTAACTTCACCAATAATGGCAAAAAATAGGGGAAAAAGCAGTTCTAGCATAACTTAAGCATCTACTCAGCTTATACAAAAAACCAAAGCTTTAAAAAACAATCAAACTAAATAAAACTCAGAATCTATCATTTGAAGTTTAAATATTTTGTTTTTAAAAAAATCTTGTCAAGTTTTTTTAATTTTTTTTTTTTTTTTTTATTTTTTGGAGAGAGACACAGAGAGAGATAGACAGAGGGGGAGAGGGAGACAGAGATGGGTGCGCCAGCAGTGTCTCAGCTGCTCTGAACGAAATCCAGATGCGTGCGCCCCCTTGTGGGCAAGTGCAAGTTTTTTTTTAAATATATTTTATTTATTTATTTGAGAGAAAGAGGCACAGAGAGAGAGAGAGAGAATGGGCATGCCAGGGTTTCCAGCCACTGCAAATGAACTCCAGATGCATGCACCCCCCTTGTGCATCTGGCTTACGTGGATCCTGAGAAATTGAACCAGGATCCTTTGGCTTTGCAGGCAAATGCCTTAACCGCTAAGCCATCACTCCAGCCCTTGCCAAGTTTTTTTTTTTAAATAAAAATCTTGAAATCATATTTTATTTTCTTAAATTTTTTTCTTTTTTATTTGTTTATGAAAGAGAGAGAGGCAGTTAGAGAATGGGGGCTGGAAAAGATCTTAGTGGTTAAGGTGTTTGCCTGCAAAGCCAAAGGACCCCGGTTCAATTCCCCCAGACCCACTTAAGCCAGATACACAAGGAGGCACATGTATCTGAAGTTTATTTGCAGTGGCTGGAGGCCTAGGCACACATATTCTTTCTCTCACTCTCTCTCTCTCTCTCTCTACCTCTTTCTGTCTCTCAAATATATATATATATGAATAAGAGAGAATGGGTACATGAAGGCCTCTAGCCACTGCAAACGAACTCCAGACACATGCGCCACCCTGTGTATCTGGCTTTACATGAGTATAGGGGAATTGAACCTGGGTCCTGTGGCTTTGCAGGCAAATGCCCTAACCACTAAGCCATCTCTCCAGCCATATATTTTTAAAAGCTACAAATAGCCAGGCGTGGTGGCACAAGCCTTTAATCCCAGCACTTGGGAGGCAGAGGTAGGAGGAGCACTACAAGTTTGAGGCCACCCTGAGATTAAAAAGTAAGAACTGTACCAACCTAAGAGTTAGGACTCCTCAAGTCCAGCCTCATTTTTAAATTAATGAATAAAGTAACAATATTTCTCTGGTCTTAGTCCACAGATGCCAAATCTGAGTGTATCTTTGAGGCTAAACAGAATGATTCTAAGAAATTTTTCTTTCAACTTACTTCTGTTCTAAAAACAGGGGAAAAGCAGTTTCCCAGGACAACAATCTTCCCTCTTTATCTCAGCACTTATACAAAAAACTTCATGTGTTCTTTAAAAAACAATCAAACTAAATAAAACTTAGAATCTATCATTTGAAGTTTAAATATTTCATTTTTAAAAAAAAAATCTTGTCAAGTTTCTTTTAATAAAAATTATCTGATTTTTTTTTATTTTTTAGAGACACAGAAGAGATAGACAGACCTTCAATCAGTTACTGGCATTCATCAGCAGATGTCTCAGCTGCTCTTTGTCAATCTATTTGTCATTTTCTTTAATAAAATCAAGTTTTTTTTTAAATATATTTTATTTATTTATTTAAGAAAAAGAGGAATCAGAGAGAGATGGTGGAATGGGCATGCCAGGGTTTCCCAGCCACTGCAGAGGAGGAGGATCAGATGAGTGCATGCCACCCCCTACATGTGCATCAGCCTGGCAGAGTGAGACGTGGATCTGGGAAAAATTGAACCAGGATCCTTTGAATTTGCAGAAAAATGCCTTAACAAACAAAAGCCAGAAATTCATCATTTAAGCCAAGGCTTTTTTTAAATAAAAATCTTGAAAATCATATTTTATTTTCTTAAATATTTTTTCTTTTTTTATTTGTTTATGAAAGAGAGAGAGAAAAGTTAGAGAAATGGGGCTGGAAAAGATCTTAAGTCAGTTTGGGTGTTTGCCTAGGAGGATCACCAAAGTTCGAGGCCACCCTGAGACTACAGTGTCAATACACAAGTCAGGCACATGTATCTGAGAGTTTATTTGCAGTGGCTGGAAGGCCTCAGCACAGTTGGGTTCTTTCTCTTGAGGCTCTCCCAACAGACTTTCTGTCTCTTTTTTTTTTGGATATATGAAGAGAGAGAATGGGTAGGGAGAGGCCTCTTGCCACTTCAGATGCATGAACCCAGACACATGTGCCACCCTGTGTATCTGGCTTTTTATGACCTGGAGAGTTGAACCTGGGTCCTGTGGCTTTGCAGGCAAATGCCATAACCACTAAGCCATCTCTCCAGCCATATATTTTTAAAAGTTACTTAGCCAGGCGTGGTGGTACATGTGTTTAATCCCAGCATGGGAGGCAGAGGTCAGAGGGAGCTTTCAAGTTTGAGGCCACCCTGAGATTAAAAAGTAAGAACTGTACCAACCTAAGAGTTAGGACTCCTCAAGTCCAGCCTCATTTCTAACTGTGGCCTTAATTCACTTAATTTCTCTAGGTCTTACAGACACAGATGAAACGACCTCTAGTGTATCTTCTAGGTCCAACATGCAATGATTCAGTAAGATTTCTTCAACTTACTTCTGTTCTAAAAACATTAAGTGGTTTCCCAGGACAACAATCTTCCCTGACTTTATCTTCTGCTTCAGAGGCAAACTTGACTTCTATGTGTTCTAGCTAAATGGAAAAGAATGGAGGGAGAATAGAAGCCATTAGTAGCACTTAACATGATTGAATTTAATCACCATATCATTTCATAAAAAGCAAAACTGGTGTCTAGTTTCTCCACTTAATAAAAATTATCTGATCTGTAACAATTTTGTTATTTCCTTATGAACAGTAAGCAAAACCTTCAATCAGTTACTGGCATTCATCATAGATGTCTCATAGTAGTATTTGTCAATCTATTTGTCATTTTCTTTAATAAAATCTGATATTGCTCTGCCACATAAGAAAAACAGGAATCAGGTTGGGCATGGTGGCACATGCCTTTAATCCCAGCACTCGGGAGGCAGAGGTAGGAGGATCACCATGAGTTCGAGGCCACCTGAGACTACATAGTGAATTCCAGGTCAGCCTGGGCTAGAGTGAGACCCTACCTGGGAAAAAAAAAAAAAAAAAAAAGAAAATCAGGAATTAGCAGAAATGCTTTCTACTCAAACAAAAGTTCAGAAATTCATCATTTAAGAATAAAAGGCTTCCAGTTAAATAAATGGAAGACAAGCTCAGAAATGTAGCATACTATATAGTCCTGAATATAAGGTGACCCTCAACACAAGTTGTATTTTCACTGTCCAAGGGAAAAGATCTCAGAGAACAGGGTGTGGTGGCACACGCCTTTAATCTCAGCACTTGGGAGGCAGAGGTAGGAGGATCACCATGAGTTCGAGGCCACCCTGAGACTACAGTGTCAATTCCAAGTCAGCCTACTAGAGTGAGACCCTACCTAGGGGGTGGGAGGGAAGATCTCAGAAGAGTTGGGTTGCTTTTTTTTGAGGCAAGCCCAACAGACTGGCCTTTTTTTTTTTTTTTGGATGTGCAAAGTGAGTGAGAAAGAAAATTTTTTCAGATGCATGCACCCCTTATTATGTGTGAACCACTTTTTAAACCTTGGGCATTTTATGACCTGGAGAGTTGAACGTGGGTCCTTAGGCTTAGCAAGCAAGAGCCATAACTGCTAAGCTATCTGTCCAGCCCAGGGTTGGTTTCTTTGTGGTGTGTATGTGTACATGTGTGTGAGTACAGCATGCATGTGGAAGTCAGAGGACAACTTTCAATTGTCAGTTCTCACTTTCCACCTCATTTGAGGCAGGATGGATGTCTCAACTTCTCAGTTGGCTAGCTGGTCCCCAGGCTTCTGGCCAATTCTGCCTCCACACCTCTCTCCTTGCCATAGATATGTCTGGAGTACGGACACCCATTACAGCATTGAGCTTTTACATGAGTAATGAGGGTCTGAGCTCAGGTACTCACATTTTATCCACTGAGCTTTCTCCACAGCCCAAAGAAGAGTTTTGTTGTTGTTACTTTGCATGTGGTGTATGGCAGGGTGTGGTGTAGGCACATATATGCAGAGGTCAGAGGAGAACATTAGGTGTCCCTCCTCATCTGCTTGTTTCCTTGAGACAGGGTCTGTTAATGATTCAACCTCTTGACATTTTCACAAGCCTCAGCAATTCTCAGATTCTCCAGTCTTTGCTTTCCTCAGGAACTGAGATTATAGGCTTGTGTGGCCACACCCAGCTATTTATGTGGCTGGTAGGAAGTTGAATTCAGGCTGTCTCAGACCTCCTTAGGCCTTCATGCTTTCACAGGAAGCATTACCCCTAAGCCATCTGTCCAGCCACCAAGAACAGAACAGTTTTTTGAATGAATATATATATATGAGCATATAAAGATACACATAAAATGTCTACTAATAGTCGGGCATGGTGGCGCACGCCTTTAATCCTAGCACTTGCGAGGCAGAGGTAAGAGGATCACGGTGAGTTCGAGGCCACCCTGAGACGACACAGTGAATTCCAGGTCAGCCTGGGCTACAGTGAGACCCTACCTCGAAAAACCAAAAAAAAAAAAAAAAAAAAGTCACTAATATTTAGAAGTTTTTTGTTAGTTTTTGGGTGTTTTTGTCAAAGTAGGGTCTCACTCTAGCCCAGGCCTACCTAGAATCCACTATGTAGTCTCAGGCTTTCCTCAAATTCACAGAGATTCTCCTACCTCTGCCTCTCAAGTGCTGGGATTAAAGGCGTGTGCACCACCATGCCTGGCAATATTTAGTTTCTTTATTAACAGGCTTAGCATGCATGAGGCTCTGGGTTCAATACTTAGTAGCAACAAAAAGTATAGCAATAATAAAATGATGGGGGTATGGTGGCGCATGCCTTTAATCCCAGCTACTGATGGGGGGGGGCAGAGGTAGGAGGACTGCTATGAGTTTGAGGCCACCCTGAGACTACATAGTGAATTCCAGGTCAGCCTGGGCTACAGTGAGACCCTACCTCAAAAATAAAATAAAATAAAATAAAATACTTACTTAGACATGACTTCCATCTAGTTCATGAATATTTTATGCAAACCCTAAACCTGTACTTTTTCATTTTAGTTTCTTTCTTATTATGTAGAACCACTTTTTAAACCTTCTAACACAGTATTCTAGAGTAAATTATTTTCCTTAAGTTATCTAAGGGAAAGCATTTTTAGAATTTGTAAAAGAAGCTATGATTAATAATGTATTGTGAATAGAGTATTACTAACCCCTTCTGTGAATTTGAGGGTTGATGGGGCAATGCAAGATGATCTACAACATGAGAGAATGGGGAAGATTTTAAATTTAAGGTTTCTCCTGTAAAAGAGTATCTAGTCATACACAGCTCATCGTTTTTATACATAGGAAAACTGATAAATGAAATACAGTGACAGATTATTTTGTCTTTCTTCAATTTTTATATCCATTCATTTTCTTTCCTCAAATATTTTTGACATATATTTAGCAAAAGTAATAAGCATAGAAGATGAAGTTTGTGAAAAAGATTATGAAAGAAGAACAGGATTGTGGCTTTCTGCTCTTACCTCAAGAGAATTAGTTAGGAAGACTATATTCTCCATAAGTACTGCCTGTTCATCAAACTCCAGCTGCAAATCCAGAACATGAGATCCCTTCTTCTCTATATTTTCCTAATAGCCAAAGTGATTTCAAAAAAATAAAATCACATTAAGTATATGTTGAAATTAATCTAGTTCTTTCAAAGTAATTATTCTCTCAACTGATAAAAAAAAAAATCTTTACATTTCAACAGTTAAAAGAAAAGGCTTAGACTCATGAGTTCCCCTTAACAAGGTTTGCTTGTTAATGAAATTGCTAGCTCACAATAATTACCATCTATAGTAAGATAAGATTTAAAAAGAGCATTGAAAAGGTTGGAAGACATGAATTTTTAGATTTAGAAAATATAGTTTTATGATTGTTTACTTAGACTGACTTCATGTAAAAGCCTAACAAATTCACTGTGACAAGGAATCAAAGAAATAGAAAGATAGCACCCTTAAGATAATAATTTTTTTAATTCTCCAAGATAACTACTATAAAATTCCCAAAGATATTCCTATAAAATATCTACTAATAGCCGGGTGTGGTGGCACATGCCTTTAATCCCAGCACTTGGCAGGCAGAGGTAGGAGGATCACTGTGAATTCAAGGCCACCCTGAGACTACATAGTGAATTCCAGGTCAGCCTGGGCTAGAGTGAGACTCTACCTCAAAAAATCAAAAATAGAAAATTAAATACTAAAAATGTAATCTTAGAGACCTAAGCTCATAAGTAGAGATATAACTAAAAGAACATGTGTGCCGGGAGTGGTGGCGCATGCCTTTCATCCCAGAACTAGAGGTAGGAAGATTGCCATGAGTTCAAGGCCACCCTGAGACTACAAAGTAAATTCCAGGTCAGCCTGGGCTAGCAAGACCCTACCTTGAAAAAGCACCCCCCAAAAAAAAAGTGTGAAAGTGACCCAATATTATTCCTACTTGCCACTGCTTTAGTTTACCATCTACTGTGGACTAATACTCTCAAATGGGGAGTGAGGCAGTTATTGGAGAAGTAGGATTCTGATACAAGGATAAATCAGCTTATTTCCCTGTCTCTGGACTACAGGTACTTCTCACTTGCCCTTCTGCCATACCTGATGCAGAACAAAGGCACCAGCTATATGCCAGTGCTATGCTCTTGACTGCCCTGCCTTCAGAACTAAGTTAAATAAACTTCCACTATTTATATAAATGACCCAATCTTAGACTGAGAATATGGTTCAATGGCACAATTCTTGCCTAACATGAAGCCCTAGGTTGAATCTCCGGCAGCACAAAAAAGACAAAAGAAGGGCTGGAGAGATTGCTTAGCGGTTAGGGCACTTGCCTGCAAAACCAATAGACCCAGGTTTGATCCTTCAGGACCCACAAAAGCCAGATACACAAAGTGAAGTATGCATCTGAAGTTTGTTTGCAGGAGCTGGAGACCCTAGCACACCCTTAACCCTCTCTCTTTCTATCTGCCTCTCTCTCTCTCAAATAAATATAAAATATTTAAAAAAAAAAAAAAAAAGATAAAGAAGGCCAGACATGGTGGTGCATGCCGTTAATCCTAACAGTCAGGAGGCAGAGGTAGGAGGATCACCATGAGTTCAAGGCCACCCTGAGACTACACAGTGAATTTCAGGTCAGCCTGGGCTAGAGTGGGACCCTACCTCAAAAAAAAAAAAAAATTATCCAGTCTATGGTTATAGCAGCAGAAAATGGACTAAGATACTATCTGAGTTCTGGTTCTTTCTCCATGAAAAGAGCTAGAAAACCATTTTCTTGTTTCCAAATTTATTAATCATTTTCTAAGTTTGCAAAGTCACTATTTTGCTTTGCAAATCAACAATGTAATTTAGTAATATACTACGTCTCAGTCTGACACAGAGACCCTAATAAACCAACTCTTCCCCACCACTATTAGCCAAGTTTATCCTGCTTAGTTAAACCTATATAAATGTGGCAACTTGGTCCAGTTAAAGGATTTAGTAAAAACTCCCTAATATAAAATATATATATGTATATATTTCTACCTCAAATTGAAGAGTAAAGAAAGTAGAATAGAAAAAGAATAATTTACTAAAACAATTCTTAGCCAACTTTTCTTCCATAATATCTATTTTCATATATTCAGCTGCAGGTAAACCTGAAATCTGATACTCATTTCTCAGAACCAACTATTTGAAAAATTTTGTTTCAGCAGATATGTGGGCAGAGATTGTGCCCACAGTGTTTCCTTTCTCTTGAACTGCCCTATCTAACCATTTCTCATGTGGTCACAACTGTACAAGCTCCACAGTTTACTTACCTTAATCATGGCAACAAATGGCATGACTTTCTTCATATATTTCTTCAATTCTGGCAAATTACCTAGTTCAGTAGCAATAACTTTGTTATCAGGCAATTTTCCACTGTTGGCCTAAAAATAAGGAATAGAGAGGAATGTAGAGAAATAAGTACTTTTAAAAATGACACAAGAATAACCGTATACCTGTATGAACTCCATCAAACACAGAATGGCAGCTTCTAATAGTCTATTAAAGGAGCAAAGAGTACTCAGCCCTGTGGTAGTTTAAATAGATGGTCCCCCAATATATTCAGTGGTTTTTTTGTTTGTTTTGTTTTGTTTTGGTTTTGGTTTTCTAACTTAGGGTTTCACTCTAGTCCAGGCTGACCTGGAATTCACTATGTAGTCTCAGGGTGGCCTCGAACTCTCGGTGATCCTCCTACCTCTGCATCCCGAGTGCTGGGATTAAAGGTGTGTGCCACCACGCCCAGCTTTATATTCAGTGTTTTATTAGTTTGTAGTTATTAGTTTGTAGTTTGGCTGGAGGCAGTGTCACTGGGCAGATCTTAAGGTGTGGTGGTAGGTTTAGGATTCAATCTAAAGATATGCAAAGTGTGCTATCCTGTATGGCTTTTGTCTCCGTGTTTGGTGCTGTGAAAGCAGGCCAGCTTCTTCTGCCATTATGGAAGTGCTCAGTGACCAGTACAGAAAGGAGTCTTCCATTCCCTCTAAACTCAAGATATACATGCCTGTTAATTTAAAGGAAAAAAACAAGAGCATTGCACTGGATATTTACCCTCCCTTAATATCTCCTGCAGGAGAGACTCTTACAGCGTTTAACACTGATATTCACATAAACACTGATTGTCATATCTTGTCTTCATAGCTCAAAGTTCTAGTCTTTTCATCAGTCATACTGTAATGGAAAACTATATGACTATCATATGTAAGATCTGTATAATGACTGCTTTTGAACATCTTTCTGTTACTTAAAATGTGAAAAAAGAATCCTAGTCACTATGTTAAAAAACAGTATCAAGCCGGGCGTGGTGGTGCACGCCTTTAATCCCAGCACTGGGGGGGTGGGCAGGTAGGAGGATCACTGTGAGTTCAAGGCCACCCTGAGACTACACAGTGAAATTCCAGGTCAGCCTGGGATAGTGTGAAAGCCTACATCGAAAAACAAACAAACAAACAAACAAACAAAAAGTATCAGCCAGGCATAGTGGTGCACACCTTAATCCCAGCATTTGGGAGGCAGAAGTAGGAAGATTGTCATGAGTTTGAGGCCAGCCTGGGACTAGAGTGAATTTCAGGTCAGCCTGGGCTAGAGTGAGATCCTGCATCAAGAAAATAAACAAAAATAACCTGTATCATTTCTATGTATTTCCAACATAAATACCTAATACATATATTTTGAAAAAAGCTAACACCTATGCCACAATGTCACTAACAGACATTTAATCATAGATGTGCTGACTGAATGTAAATTCATTTCTGCAAACATCAATGACTCTTCAATAAAGTGAGAAGCAAAATGAATAGCCTTTTCAGACTTTGGGGTGACTTAATTTTTTTTTCCTAGCTATACAAGCATGGCAAGAAAGTCAAGGCTTGGGAATGAAGGTAATATATAGTATGTTTTCAAATACTCTCAATTCTAAGCTTTACTACGGTTCATGAAAAAAATGCTTCCTCCACTTGTCAATGAGAAAGAAAAGATGGGAAACATCCATCTTTCTTGCATCACCAAAGATGTACCAAGTTCAACGTTAAGACTTCCTGATCAGCCAGGTGTGATGGCTGTGATCCCAGAACTTGAGAGGCAAAGGTAGAAGGATCCCATGAGTTTGAGGCCAGCTTGAACTACAGAGTTCCACATCAGTTTGAACCTCAGAGAGACCCTGCCTCAAAAAAAAAAAAAAATTGGCCTGGCGTGGTGGTGCACACCTTTAATCCCAGCACTTGGGAGTCAGAGGTAGGAGGATTGCCAAGAGTTCGAGGCCACCCTGAGACTACATAGTGAATTCCAGGTCAGCCTGAGCCAGAGTGAGAACCTACCTCAAAAACAAAAAAAAAAAAAAAAAAAAAAAAATTAACAAAATAAAAAAGACTTCCCAGCTGGGCATGGTGGCACCTTTAATCCCAGCACTCAAGTAGGTGGATCACTGTGGGTTCAAGGCCACCCTGAGACTATATAGTTAATTCCAGGTCAGCCTGGGCCAGAGTGAGACCCTACCTCAAAATGCCGGGGGGGGGGAGGGACTTCCTGAGCCAGGCATGATGGTGCACACCTTTAATCCCAGTACTTGGGAGGCAGAGGTAGGAGGATCACTGTGACTTCAAGGCCAGCCTGAGCTAGAGTGAAATCCCACCTCAAAAAACAAAACAACAAAAAAAATAGACTTCCTGATTCCGCCCCACAAAAAAAAAAAAAAAAAAAGACTTCTGTTCTTTTGTGTGAAAAGCAAAAATTCAAAAAGAACATTGAGCATGGTGGCACACGCCTTTAATCCCAGTACTTGGGAGGCAGAGGTAGGAGGACTGGCATGAGTTCAAGACCACCCTGAGACTACACAGTGAATCAGCCTGGGCTCAAAAAACAAAACAAAACAAAAAGAAACCAAGGACTGGAAAGATCTCTCAGCAGTTAAGCTTACAAAGCCTGCTGGCTTGGGTTCAATTCCCCAATACCCATGTGAAGCCAGATGCA
Source organism: Orientallactaga sibirica (assembly GCA_036365145.1). NCBI lineage: Eukaryota > Metazoa > Chordata > Mammalia > Rodentia > Dipodidae > Orientallactaga > Orientallactaga sibirica. Next base: position 53,536,694 of record JAEOAD010000005.1, read on the forward strand.
CAAAGTGGCACATGCATGTGGAGTTTGTTTTCAGTGGCAAGAGGCCCAGGCAAGCCCATTTGCATTCTCTCTTTCTCTCTGCTTGCAAATAAATAAATTTTAAAAGAAAAAGCCAATAATGACTTTTTTCAAGTGATTATTAGCTTCTTTTTTTGAAGTAATATAATATCTAGTTAAAAAAAAAATAGGACTTCCAAAACAAAAGAGGTGAAATACATGTTAATACCAGAGAAATTACACACTATCTTTGATTTTTCTAGTGCCTCCTTAAGCCTGTTGGTAAGAATATGGAATCAGCTGAGGCAATCCCTTTTCTATACCTACCAAGGTAGTGCTCATCTTTTACTTACCATAATTCAGACTCTGTAGATTTTGAAAGCTACCTTCTGTGTCTCTGACACATACTCAAGGATGGAGTAGTTCTCCATAACAATACATTTACAAGGAATACTAAACATGTTCTTCTCTTCCCACTAGACTTTACACATGGAGAAGCAGCTTTTTTGAATATTTTTTAATTCACTATGAAAAGTATTGCAGCAAAATTCCAATAAAGAGCCGGGCATGGTGGCGCACGCCTTTAATCCCAGCACTCGGGAGGCAGAGGTAGGAGGATTGCTGTGAGTTCGAGGCCACCCTGAGACTACATAGTGAATTCCAGGTCAGCCTGGGCCAGAGTGAGACCCTACCTCAAAAAAAAAAAAAAAAAAAAAAAAAAAAAAAAAGAGCTGAAAACTTAAAGCTTTAGATTTTTCTTTTCCTATCTTGTCTTTCCCTTTCTTAAATGCACTAATAACTATTTAAATAACCTGAGGGGGAATCAAAATTATAAAGCATACTCTATATTCCTATCCCTTGAATGTAAATGAAAAGTAGATTTTTTCCCCCTTTGTGAAAATTTGAACTAAGTTTAAATACCGAGTTTCCTACAATTATCTCATTTCATACATATTTACCTGACAGAGCCAAAAACATCTTTGAGCATAACCATTCCTAAGCTAATTATATCATTAAACACCATTTTCTTTTGTAGTACTGGAGATGAAGTTTCAATTTACTTCATATCAAGGTAAGCCTTCATGAACTCCATCTCCCAAATCTCAACAGATTCTAAAGGTAAACTCCTCTGAGTAATCATTTTAAGCTATTGAGGATGGGAAGGAGGAATAGAGGGAGGGAAGAAAGGAGGAAACCTTTTCATTATAGGCAACTAGATTTGATATATTTTTGTAAGAATGTTTCAAAGGTGATGAAAATAGCAGCTTTTCCCTGGGCACCCATTTATGAGTGCCAAAGATAACAAATGGTGCCCCCGCCTGGAGGGAACTAAGCTATGCTGCCTCCAATGTGACTGATATCCACACACCACAACCAGCCAAACACGGTACCGAGGAGAAAGTCTGCTGAGAGCATCACCTCAAAGTGCTTACGCAGAACCGACAGAGTGGTGTGCTGCCAGGGGGGATAATTCTTTGCCACGTAGATGGTGCAATGTGAAGGCCTCTGAGGTGGCTGCTTGTCAGTCTTCTGCCCAGATGAAAAAGAAAAACAATGATTTTTGCATAAATCAAAAGTAAGAACGCCTCCCCATCAAGAATCTCTACTAGTGACTTTCACATTTAAAGATACATACACTTCAGAACTATACTAGCAGTACAAATATAGCACCACATAGTAAGTCTTAATTTCATTACTGTTAAAAGTTATTTGATCAAAAACATTTTGTTTTGTTTTGTTTTGTTGTTTGTTTTGAGGTGGGGTTTCACTCTATTCCAGGCCAAAAAAAAAAAAAAAAATTTTTTTAAAGGATGACTTCACCTTCCCTTTAGCTGGCATCATATAGTTCTTGAGCCGTAATCTAAGGTCATGTGCTACTTCCATCAGATACTGTGAGGAACGTATCAAGGATTCGTCCACAGGACCTGCCATAGGCCATGAGGCATTCATAATTGAGCCAGGCTTAAAAACAACACAAAGATAGAGTGAGATGAAGCAACATAACACTTTATAATTCTTGCTTACAGTTTCATACCAAGACTGCCATCTGTAATTGTGTGCTCTAACTGCAAACCTGAGTACACATAGCACACTTCTGCAGTCCCTGATCGAATGTTCCCTAGAATTCAAGCTGTGAAGTCTGACTCTACATTCTTAATTAGCATCCATTTGTACAAGCATATTAATACCCACACACATATGCTCACTTTCAAAGAAAATTATGTAATGCTAATTTGCCCAAGTTTAATCATTATTATATAAATTATACATGCTGTCAGTTTTATCCTATTAATACATCCAGTATTGAAAGTATGACTATTCATACTGGAGAGATGGCTTAGTGGTTAAGGCACTTGCCTGCAAAGCCAAAGGACCAAGGCTTGATTCCCCAGGACCCACGTAAGCCAGATGCACAAGGTGGCACATGCATCTGGGGTTTGTTTGCAATGGCTGGATGCCCTGGCATGCCCATTTTCTCTCTCTCCCTCTCTCTTTCACTCAAATAAATAAATAAAAATAAAATATATATTTTTAAAGTATGACTATTCAGTATATAGATCATGAGCACATTCTTGAATCATTCATGCACTGAAAGTAAGACAAGCCAGTCTATTTATCCACAAGCTTGGGAGAAGCAACTGAATTTATCATTCCAGTAAGAATACTAATATATGGGGCTGCAGAGATGGCTTGGCGGTTAAGGCACATGCCTGCGAAGCCTAAAGACCCCGGTTCAATTCTCCAGGTCCCATGTAAAGCCAGATGCACATGGAGGCACATGCATCTGGAGTTCATTTGCAGTGGCTAGAGGCCCTGGCACACCTATTCTTATCCTCTCTTTCTCTCTCCCCCTGTCTCTAATAAATAAACAACTAAAAATAAAATCTAAAAAAAAAGAATACTAATATATGGGCTGAGGAGATGGCTCAATGGCTAAAGGTGCTTGCTTACAAGCCTGCCAACCCAAGTTTGATCCTCCTCAGCACTCTTGCAAAAACAGATGCTGAACTGCATATGTCCAGAACCCCAACCCACCTTCCACAGTGAGAGGCAAAGCCAGAAGCCAGCTAGAAAATCCTGCCTCAAAAGAAAGTGGAAGGAGAGGAGAAATATCCCAAAGTTGTCCTCTGATCTTCATGCATGAACCCATATATATATATATATACATCATTCACAAACATACAACTCAAACATAAACAGATATACACAAATAATAAAAATAGAAATAAATAAAAACTAATGTTACTGGAACAACCTTAAATGTATAGCGCTATATATGCCAGGGGTTTTATATAAAACAAAAATACTTATGCAAATATGCACTTGCCTTTGCTTAGAAGCAACTCATAACAATTTCTAAATGCTTTCTCCTTTTAACAGCTAGAGTAACAATATTAATTATATATGTATTCAAATGTATATCTGAATAATATATTCAAATGTATTATATTTCTTAACAGATTGGATTTAGGTAGTAGACAATATATGTGATCATGTTTTTAATCTACTTGTTTCAACCTGTTATAATTATGATAAATACAATCCAGTATTATTCCTGAAATACACATTTTCCACTTATTTTTCTAGCAAGAATGTTACAATAAAATTTGGTTAATAAGGATACCTTTTCCAGGAGTGTCCAGATGTGCTCACACAAATGTGGACAGAATGGAGCCAAAAGAAGTGTCTGAACTTCAATGAACCGGAACACAAGCTCTCTGTGCATCCCCTCTATGGCCAGTTCCCGGTATTTATCTTTTGCAGCCTGTAAAAAATGTCAAGTTATTGACAATTTTCCTTACTCTCTTTAAAATAAAAGTAAAAATATTCTATATCTTGGCTTTAGTATATTTTAAGTTTTTAGTCTTCAAAAATCCAGAAAATTGGGCTGGAGAGATGGCATAGCGGTTAAGGCATTTGCCTGAGAAGCCCAAGGATCCCGGTTTGATTCTCCAGGTCCCCTGTAAGCCAGATGCAAAAGGGGGTGCACACGTCTGGAGTTCGTTTGCAGTGGCTAGAGGCCCTGGCATGCCCATTCTCACTCTCCCTCTCTCTCTCTCTCTTTCCCTGTCTCTAATAATAAATAAAAACGATAAATAAAAATTTTTTTAATTTTTAAAAATCCAGAAAATTATTATAAAGGTTTTTTATTTTTAAAACTCTACAAGTAAATATAAATTAATCTTTTATCCAAAGGATATTGTAGTTTTATAATAATAATATTCAGGAAAAGGAGCTGGGGATTGCTGCTCAATAGCAGAGGCCCTGGGTTCAATTCCCAGTACTACAAAAAAAAAACAAACAAAATTGATTTTGATGTTTCATTTTTGTTTGTTCATTTCTTTTTTCTAAGACAAGGTTTTGCTATTGTATCTCACGCTGGCCTTCCCACGTTATAATTAACTCATTAATGTGGCCCAGGCTGGCCTTGAACTCACAGCAAACCTCTTGCTTTATGAGTGCTGGCATTACAGACAGGAGTCACCATTCCCACCATTTTGTAACTGAGACTTAAGAGCTAAATAATTTTAACTGTTTTCTAACGGTAAGTGCTTTGCACAGTATATGAGAAAGATATTAAATATAAAGAAAGGCTATAAATAGCCAGGTGTGGTGGTGCACGCCTTTAATCCCAGCACTTGGAAGGCAGAAGTAAGAAGATCACCAAGAGTTCAAGGCCACCCTGAGACTACATAGTGAATCCCAGGTCAGCCTGGGCTAGAGTGAGACCTTACCTCAAAAAAAAAAACAAAAAAAAAACAAAAAAAAAAAAAGAAAGGAAAAGAAAAGAAAGGCTATAAATACAACACAACGCTTTGCTCAGCATTTATCTTAATTTAACCACATCTGAAAACCAAGTTACATAAATCCCAATGTGATATTTACAAAACTGATTGAGAAAAGCTACATTTGGCACTTAAAATGCCAAACTTGGAGAAACACTGACACCTGGTGGAAAACCTCAGAAAACATTTGCTGTCAAGCTCATAGCAATGACAACTTTGCCTACAGATTTATTTATTTAAAAATACTTTTGGAAGCTGAGCATGGTGGTGCACACCTTTAATCCCAGCACTCAGGAAGTAGAGGTAGGAGAATCACTGTGAGTCTGAGGTCAGACTGAGACTACATAGTCAATTCCAGGTTAGCCTTGGCTAGAATGAGACCCTACATTGAATAACCAAAAAAATAAAGATAAACTTTTGGGGGCTGGAGAGATGGCTTAGTGGTTGAGGTGTTTGCCTACAAAGCCAAAGAACCCGGGTTCAACTCTCCAGGACCCACGTAAGCCAGATGCACATGCGCCTGGAGTTCATTTGCTGTGGCTGGAGGCCCTGACATGCCCATTCTCTATCTGCCTCTTTCTCTGTCCCCCTCTCTCTCTCAAATAAAATGAAAAAATTAAAAATTAAAAAAATAAACTTTGGGGCTGGAGAGATGTCCCTGTGGTTAAAAGCACTTGCTTGCAAAGCCTGGCAGTCTGGGTTCAATTCCCCATTACCCATGTAAAGCTAGATCTACACACAAAATGGCACATGCATCTAGAGTTTGTTTGCACTGGCAAAGGTCCTGGTGTGCCCATTCCCTCTCTAATTGCAAATAAATAAATATTTAAAATAAATACTTTGTAGGTGCTTACTTAGCACAGTACACAGCACACGAGTCTCATAAAAAATACTTTTGTGCAGCAGGACATGGTGGTACATGCCTATAATCCCAATACTTGGAAAGTGGATACAGGAAGATAAGGAGTTCAAGGTCATCTTCAACTACATAGTTAGTTCCAGGTTAGCCTGAGCTACATGAGACTCTGGATCAAAGAACTAAACAACAACAAAAACTTTTGGGGCTGGAGAAATGGCTTAGCGGTTAAGGTGTTTGCCTGCCAAGCCACAGGATCCTCATTCAATTCTCCAGAACCCACGTAAGCCAGATGCACAAGTGGCACATGCATCTGGAGTTCATCTGCAGTGGTGTGCCCATTCTCTCTGTGTCTGCCTCTCTTCTCTCTCTCTGCTTCCAAATAATAAATAAAATATATTTAAAAAAACTTTTGTGCAAAGTGTAGATGATTTTTAGATTTAATCTCCTGAGTGCTTATTGACCAAAGAGAAACAGAAACTAAATGGACAAAGTGGGTATAATTTCAAAATAAGCTACTTAAAAATCACAATTTACTGAAGAATGCAAAAACATCTAGGAAAGATCTTTCAGTCAGCACTTCACACATGTAATTACTCTATAGCAAGAAGAAACAGGAAAAATATTTCACATTAACACTGACATGTTTTAGATACCAAAAGAATAGCATACCTGAAACTCAAAAAATCCTGTCTTCAAAGCTTCTTTAAACATCATCTTTTCATAGTTTTGATCTGTTTTTATGATTCCTGCATTCATTTCACTATTGAAGAGGGAAAGAAAAAATTACTTTTTTTAAATTACTTTTTTTGTTTAAAGGCAACTATATATTTTATATATTTCATGTTATATACTTACATATAACATTTAAATAATTATTATCATTTACATATTTAGATTGCATCTACTCATAAGCAGCAAAATAAACAATAGCTGAAGTACTTGAAACTGACTAATACAAATCCATCCTTGGGACTGGAGAGATAACTTAGTGGTTAAGACATGTGCTGGCTTGTGAGGTGGAGGCAGGAGAATTAGAAGTTCAAGGCAAGCTTGGATACATCCTGAGTTGGAGGCCAGTTTAGGATACATGAAGACTGTCTCAAAACAGAACACACGCAATGGCTTGGAGCAGTCCTGCTGCCTCTGCTTCCTGAGTATTGGATTACAGGCCTGCACTGCCGGTGGAGGCAAAATCACTCCTGCCTTTTGACATGGTTCTGGCTAGGAGGAGGTTTCCGCATGGCTGGAACCTCATGATAAAACTGAAACCACTCTGGTTAACCTTCAATGGCAACAGCACTCCTGTCTTTTTTAGGCTTTCAAGAAAAGGAAACTCAAGCTGTTCCTTGCTATAGAGAAATAAGAGGGCTGAAAGAAAAACCATTTGTACAGATTCATGCTTCCTAGATAAATACAAGAATATGGGGCTGGAGAGATGGCTTAGAGGTTAAGTGCTTGCCTGTGAAGCCTAAGGACCCAGGTTCAAGGCTTGATTCCTCAGTACCCACGTAAGCCAGGTGCACATGGTGGCGTATGCATCTGGAGTTCGTTTGCAGTGGCTAGAAGCCCAGGCGCACCCATTCTCTCTCTCTCCCTTCCTCTATCTCTAATAAGTAAATAAATAAAAATAAAAACTTAAAAAAAAAAGACATGTGCTGGCAAAGCCAAAGGACTCAGTTTAATTCCCTACATAAACCAGATGCACACTTTAGCCAGATGCCCAAGGTAGCAACTGCATCTAGAGTTCATTTGCAGTGACTAGAGGGCCTGGCTTGCTCAATCTCCCTATCCGCAGCCCTCTGTCTCAAGTAAATAAATATTTTTTTAATCCACCCTTGTCCTTGGTGCCACTATGATGACTATTTGTCTACCACTCAGAGGCACTATCATCTTCCACTGTCTAGGGAATCCTATTTATGACAACAGTTAACAATGCTTGTTTAAAAATTCCTTGATGAAAGGCCGGGTATGGTGGCGCATACCTTTAATCCCAGCACTCGGGAGGCAGAGGTAGGAGGATCGCCATTAGTTCGAGGCCACCCTCAGACTACATAGTGAATTCCAGGTCAGCCTGAGCTAGAGTGAAACTCTACCTTGAAAACCAAACAAACAAACAAACAAACAAATTAAAAATTCCTTGATGAAGCAGGGCGTGATGGCGCATGCCTTTAATCCTAGCACCTGGGAGGCAGAGGTAGGATGACTGCTGTGAATTCCAGGCCAGCCTGAGACTACATAGTGAATTCCAGGTCAGCCTGAGCTAGAGTGAAACCCTACCTAGAAAAACAAAACAAAACAAACAAACAAACAAACAAAAATTCCTTGATGGAGCCAGACATGGTGGCCTGTAATCCCAGTATTCAGAAAGTTGAGGTATTGCAGTAAGTTTGTGTCCAGCCTGGGCTACAGTGAGAAACTTGTCTCCCCAAAAAATTCCTTGATGTAAATAGTGTTAAATTAAAAACAGAATATGAAAAATAGCTTACTTAACTAAGGCTGCAGCCAGAATTTAGTTATTGCATATTAAGTAACTGATACTAGGTATTAGAAAAAAATGTCTTTTACCACCTGAGGATTTTTTGTTTGTTTTTTCAAGGTAGAGTCCTGCTGTAGCCCAGGCTGTCTTGGAATTCACTCACAGAGATCCTATCACTGCCCCCCCTCCCCCCGAGTGCTGGGATTAAAAGCATGTGCCACTATGCCCAGCTTTACCACCAAAGTTTTAATTTGGCCTAATATGGCTCCAATCTTTTTCACTTCCTACCTCTGTCCTATACATACTACATATATTTCTATTTTTTGTTTGTTTGTTTGTTTGTTTGTTTTTGTGTTTTTGTTTTTTGAGTTAGGGTCTTGCTGACCTGGAATTCACTATGTAATTTCACGGTGGCTTTGAGCTCACAGTGATCCTCCTACTTCTGCATCCCGAGTGCTGCTGTATGTATTTCAAATACTATACCCTTTCCATTGATTATACATGCTTTCTTCTCTCCCTGAAAAACTACTATATATTTGTCAAGAAATGCAGAATCCACACATCTTTTGTGAATTCTCCTTATTTCTCTTACTGCATTTACAGTTGGTGGAATTTGTCTCTTCTGCTAGCCAACAAGGAAAGATCATGTGTTACTCATCTTTATAATACCAGTCCTTAGGATAACTCCTGAAAATAGACTGATAAATGTCTTGAATTTTATTTTTTTAATATTTTATTGACTTATTCATTTATTTGAGAGATAGAAAGAGCCAGAGACAGAAAAAGAAAGAATGGACATGTCAGGGCCTCTAGCCACTGCAAACGAACTCCAGATGCATGCACCACCTTGTACATCTGGCTTACACGGGTCCTGGAGACTCAAACCTAGGTCCTTAGGCTTTGCAGACAGCACCTTAACCCCTAAGCCATCTTTCCAGCCCCAAAATTTTTGTAATTTCTTTTTGAGGCAAGCCTAACAGATTAGCCTTTTTTTTTTTTTTTTTTTTTTTTTGGTTTTGCAAGGTAGGGTCTCACTCTGGTCCAGGCTGACCTGGAATTAACTATGTAGTCTCAGGGTGGCCTCGAACTCTCCACGATCCTCCTACCTCTGCCTCCCGAGTGCTGGGATTAAAGGCGTGCGCCACCACGCCCGGCGTAGCCTTTTTTTTTAAATGTGAGAAAGCAAGACTGAAAGAGAGAATCTGCATGCCAGAACCTTCATTCACTGTAATTGAACTCCAGATGTGTGTACCACCTAGTGCGCATGTGCAACCTTGCACACTTGCATCACCTTGTGTCTGGCTTACATGGGACCTACAGAGTGGAACACTGAGTCCTTAAGCTTCACAGGCAAGCACCTTAACACTAAGCCATCTCTCCAGCCCAAAATGTCTTGAATTTTTTAAAAGATGAGGTATGGGCTGGTAAGACGGTTCAGTGGTTAAAGGCTCTTCCTTCCTACCAGCCCGGGTTCAATTCTACATTACCCACATAAAGCCAGATACAAAAAGCAGCATATGCATATGGAGTTCATTTGCAATTGCAAGAGAGTCTAGTGTTCCCTTCTCCTGCCTCTTGCCTACAAACATGGGCAAATAAGTAATTTTTTAAAAGGGAGGGGGGACTAGAGAGATTGTTTAGTGGTTAAAGAGCTTGCCTGCAAAGCCAAAGGACCCAGGTTCAATTCCCCAGGACCCACATAACCCAGATGTACAAGGCGGCACATGCATTTGGAGTTCGCTTTCAGTGGCTGGAAGCCCTGCCATGCCCATTCTCTCTAGATATTTGCCTCTTTTCTCTCTCTCTTTCTCTCAAATAAATAAATAAATAAATATATTTGAATTTAAAAAAAAAAAAAGAAGAAGGGGCAGTTAAGCACTTGCCTATGAAGCCTAAGAACCCTGGTTCAAGGCTCAATTCCCCAGTACCCATGTAAGCCAGATGCACAAGGTGGCACATGCATCTGGAGTTTGTTTGCAGTGGCTGGAGGCCCTGGTGTGCCCATTCTCTGCCACTCTCAAATAAATAAATAATAATAAATAAATAAATAATTTTTTTAAAGGAAGACACTTTCCTTTTCTCTTAATTTATGTTTCCTTGAACCATTTTGTCCCACTGTTAATAGCAGACAACAGGGAAAATGGTTATAATAGACTTTGGAAATGGACAGAAACAAGTTCATATGTCAAATCTTTGATTGCTAACTTCAAGGCATTTAATAAATACTGAATTTTTCTTTTCTTTTCTTTTCTTTCTTTTTTTTTTTTTTTTTTTTTTGGAGGTAGGGTCATACTCTAGCTCAGGCTGACCTGGAATTCACTATATAGTCTTAGGGTGGCCTCGAACTTGTGACAATCCTACCTCTGTCTCCCAAGTGCTGGGATTAAAGGCGTGCACCACCACACCAGGCGAATACTTTAATTTTCTAAACCTCAGTTTCCTTATCATTTTGAGGGATGGAGAAATGGCTCAACAGTTCAGGCAATTACCTGAGAAATCTAAGGACCCAGGTTCAATTCCCAGTACCCACATATGACAGATGCACAAGGTGGTGCGTGCATCATTAGCATACAAGGTTGCACTGAGCCTAACGTCGCACAATGGAGAGAAAGTACCTAACACAGTGCCAAGTAAGCCCTCAATAAGTAGCAGTAATTATCACCATTTATTTTAGAAAACAAGAAGAAAAAAGAAACTTGAAAACGCACCAGGACCAAGCAACTCCCAAAGTACAAGATGGCTGGTTTCATAGGTTACCTGGCAAAAACTCTATCATTGAAAGTGTTGGCAGGACCACTTCTCAGGCTATTCCAGTTGGCAAGCATTTCCTTCACCCATTCTACCCATGTGTATAGACGGAGGATACCTGCATCTGCCATGGCTTCCACAAAGTTGGCATCTTCAACAGTGTCACCAGCATCAGCCAGAGCTAGGCGCATTCCTGAAAAAAGAGAATAAAAAAATAATTTAAAAATATGTTTACATGCCAGGCGTGGTGGTGCACGCCTTTAATCCCAGCACTTGGGAAGCAGAGGTAGGAGGATCACCGTGAGTTTGAGGCCACCCTGGGACTACATAGTGAATTCCAGGTCAGCCTGGGCTCGGGTGAGACCCTACCTTGAAAAAAAAAATGTTTACACCCAGGCATGGTGGCGCACACCTTTAATCCCAGCACTTGGGAGGCAGAGGTAGGAGGATCACTGTGAGTTCAAGGCCACCCTGAGACTATATAGTGAATTCCAGGTCAGCCTGGGCTGGAGTGAGACCCTACCTGAAAAAAAAAAAAAGTTTACCAAAAACAAAAAAAATGTTTACCAGACCAGTGTGGTGATGCACGTCTTTAGTCAGAGCACTTCAGAGGCAGAGGTAGGAGCATCACTGTGAGTTCGAGAGCAGCCTGGGACTACAGAATAAGTTCCAGGTTAGCCTAGATAGATATAGATACCGAAGGCCAGAAGTGGTAGCACACACTATCATCCCAGCACCTGGGAGATGGCAGCAAAAGGATCATTTCAAGGTCATATTTATGACTGTATAGTGAGTATGAGACTGGCTTGAGCTACATGAGGTCCTGTCACAAAACAGAAAAAAAACAAACGAGTAACAACTATATGTTCAGCAGGGTGCACTACAATGTCCATCTATAAATTAAAAAATGTTTTAAAGGACTATCTTGAATCATTAGCAAAGGTAAAAACCACCAAATGTAGATTCCCTATATTGTTAAAATATCTGAACCACTTGTATCCATTTGCATACACTTAGCATCAATATTTCTTCTCATGCATGTAGAGATAATGAGATCTTTAATGTGACAGATCTTTAATGAGACAGAAGAAGAAAATGATAAACAGGGATAGATACACATTTCTTCACACTCTCTATACCAACATCTTAGCTTCATTAAGAAGTAGCAATGCTGGGGCTGGAGATATGTCTTAGCAGTTAAGGCATTTGCCAGCAAAGCCAAAGGATCCTGGTTCGATTCCTCAGGACCCACATAAGACAGATGCATGTGTTTGCAGTGGCTGGATGCCCTGGCGCACCCATTCTCTCCCTCCCTCCCCTCTCTCTCTCTCTCTCTCTGCCTCTTTCTCTAAATAAATAAATAAATAAATAAAATATGGCACATGCCTATAATCCCAGTAGCAATGTGGGGGCTGGAGAGAAGACTTAGTGGTTAAAGTGTTTGCCTGCAAAGCCAAAGGACCTCGGTTTGATTCCCCAAGACCCACATAAGCCAGATGCACAAAGTGGTGCATGCATCTGGAGTTCGTTTGCAGTGGCTGGAGGCCCTCTCTTTCTCTATCTTCCTCAAATAAATAAAAAGAAAAAACTACTTATAAAGATGTAGCAATGCAATATATTTTAATATATGAGAATATACACTAGTACACCATGGATACAAATGCTTATTTAATTTCTGTCCTAAAATTAGGTTCTTCAAATTTTTAATAAAACTACATAGCTCAGTTGACAAAGTGCTGGTGTCTCAGACATGAAAACCTGAGTTTGCTTCCCTAATACCTATATAAAAGCCAGGCACGGCAGTGCACCCCTGTAATCACAGCATAAGGAAGGGGAAGGCAGGAGGATCCCTGGGACTCACTGGCCAGTTAGTCGAATCAGTGAGCTTCAGGTTCAGGGAAAGATCCCATGATCTGATCTCAAAAAATGAAGTGGAGCCGGGCGTGGTGGCGCACGCCTTTAATCCAAGCACTTGGGAGGCAGAGGTAGGAGGATCACCAAGAGTTCAAGGCCACCCTGAGACTACATAGTTAATTCCAGGTCAGCCTGGACCAGACTGAGACCCTACCTTGCAAAACCAAAAAAAAAAAAAAAAAAAAAAGAAGTGGGCCAGACATAGTGGTGTACACCTTTAATCCCAGCACTTGGGAGGCAGAGATAGGAGGATCACCATGAGTTCAAGGCCACCCTGGGACTACAGAGTAAATTCCAGGTCAACCTGGGCTAGAGTGAGACCCTACCTCGAAAAAAAAAACAAAAATAAAAATAAATGGGGCTGGAGAGATTGCTTAGCAGTAAAGGCGCTTGCCTGTAAAGCCAAAGGACCTCAGTTCAATTCCCCAGGACCCACATAAGCCAGATGCACAAAGTGGCGCATGAGTCTGGAGTTTGTCTGCAGTGGCTAGAGGCCCTGGTGCACCATATTTTCTCTATCTCTCAAGTAAATAAAGAAAAATAAAATATTCAAAAATAAATTGAAAAAAACTGGGTGTGGTGGTGCACACCTTTAATCTCAGCACTCGAGGCAGAGGTAGGAGAATCACCATGAGTTCAAGGCCGCCCTGAGACCCCACAGTGAATTCCAAATTAGCCTGGGCTAGAGTGAGACCCTACCTTGAAAAATCAAAAAAAATTGAAAAAAATAAATAATAATAATAGAGAGCAATGGAGAAAGACTACTTATTGAGGGCTTACTCATGCAGGCACTGTTTAAGGTACTTTGTATCCATTGTGTGACTTTAACCTCAGCACAACCTTGTATGTTAATGATGTTGTTCAACTTGATAAGGAAAATGAGATCAATCTCTGGCCTCCATATGCATGCAAAGCTGCACACCTATACCCCTCCTACACTCATATACATATACTGTTTTTGGCTGTCATTGCCTTCAGTTTAAAAATACTAGAAACCATAAGTGGTGTAGGCACTTCAAAGTTGCCTGTGCTTCAGTAAGTAACCACCTACTCATGCTCATGCAAGCAACCCTAATTAAACTCACTGGGACACAGACACACACGAGTAGAAGGAAGACTGGTGAGGAAGAAGAAGGGGTTAAATAGAACGGGAACAAAAAAGGTACTGGGAAGTGAATGTAATCAAAATACATTATATACTTGTATAAAAATTATCATTAAGGGGCTAGGCATGATGGTAACGCCTTTAACCCTAGTACTCAGGAGGCAGAGGTAGGAGGATCACCGTGAGTTTGAGGCCACCCTGAGAATACATAGTAATTTCCAGGTCAGCCTGAGCTAGAGTGAGACCCTACCTCGAAAAAAACAAACAAAAAAATAATCATTAAGGGCTGGAGAAATAGCTTATCAGTTAAGGCCTGAAAAGCCAAAGGATCCAGTTTCAATTCCCCAGTACCCATGGAGAGCCAGATGCACAGGATGGTTCATGCATCTGCAGTTCGTTTGCAATGGGTAGAAGCCCTGGCGCACCTATTCTCTACCTCCTTTCTCTCTTAAATGAATATTTCAATTTTTTAAAATTATCATTAAATAAGGACTGGAGAGAAGGCTCAGCAGTTACTTGAAAAACCTCATGGACCAGGTTTTATTCACTACCACCCACATAAAGCCAGATGCACAAAGTGGCACATGCACCTGGAGTTCGTTTGCAGTGGCAAGAAGCCCTGGCTTGCCTATATTCATTCATTTCTCTCTCTCTCTCTCTCTCACACACACACATATAAGTAAAATATTTTTAATTATCAAATAAAAAAGACTATATAAAAAAGAACAAAAATCCCTGGGTGTGGTGACACACGCCTTTAATCTCAGCACTCAGGAGGCAGAGGTAGGAGCAGAGGTAGGAGGGTCGCCATGAGTTTGAGGCCACCCTGAGAATAGAGTGAATTCCAGGTCAGCCTGGGCTAGAATGAGACCCTACCTCAAAAACCAAAAAAAAAAAAAAAAAAAAAACAAAAATAAAATTCAAAAAATACTGGGGAAAAAAAAAAAAAAAACTAAGGTCTGGAGAGACGGCAGTTAAAGCATTTGCCTACAAAGCTAAAGGACCCCAGTTCAATTCTCTAGGACCCACGTAAGCCAGATGCACAAGGGGACGCATGTGTCAGGAGTTCGTTTGCAGTGGCTGGATGCCCTGGTGCGCCCATTCTCTCCCTCTCTCTGCCTCTTTCTCTCTCTCTCAAATACATAAAAAAAAAAAAAAAAAAAAAAAAAAAAAAAAACTAGAGCTGGGCGTGGTGACACACACCTTTAATCCCAGCACTCAGGAGGCAGAGGTAGGAGGATCTCCGTGAGTTCGAGGCCACCCTGAGACTACATAGTGAATTCCGTGTCAGCCTGAACTAGAGTGAAACCCTACCTCAAAAAAAAAAAAAAAAAAAAAAAAAAAAAAAAAAAAAAAAACTAAAACTCCTTCAATAAGCCTAATTAAAGACACCAAAATTAAAGATAAGACATCTCCAAAATGAGTGCTAAAGAGAAAAAATGAGGAAATATCTGCTCATACAGAACAATGTATGCAATATACTACTCACTGTGAATTAGAAGAAGATGAGAACATGTAACATTAAGTTATGTATTTGTTAAAAATATCTTAGAATACAAGCAGCTGAAAGCAAATTTTAGGCTCTTATTTTGAAGTAATTTACATTTAAAAAAAATTAAAATAGCCGGTCATAGTGGCGCATGCCTTTAATACCAGCACTCAGGAGGCAGAGGTAGGAGGATCACCATGAGTACAAGGCCACCCTGAGACTACATAGTGAATTCTAGGTCAGCCTGATTACAGTGAGACTTACATCGAAAATCCAAAAAAAAAATAATAATAATAATTAAAATTAAAACAATAAATAAACAATAATCCCAGCACTCGGGAGGCAGAGGTAGGAGGATCGCCGTGAGTTCGAGGCCACCCTGAGACTACATAGTGAATTCCAGGTCAGCCTGGACCGGAGTGAGACCCTACCTCAAAAAAACAAAAACAAAAAACAAAAAAAAAAAAAACAATAAACAATAAATTTATCTATTCACTGTCTACTCCAATGTTATGTATATAGTACCAAGACCAAAAAGTTCTACTTGGAGCCAGGCGTGGTGGCTCACGCCTTTAATCCCAGCACTCGGGAGGCAGAGGTAGGAGATCGCCGTGAGTTCGAGGCCACCCTGAGACTACATAGTGGATTCCAGGTCAGCCTGAACTACAGTGAGACCCTACCTCGAAAAACCAAAAAAAAAAAAGTTCTACTTGGAAATAAAAAGGAGTTGAGTGAAGGGGATGGGTGTGGTAATGGGAGGGGATTATGATCAAATTAAATTATATTCATGTATGAAAATTGTCAGTAAAAAGTTTTTAAACCAGGCATAGCTGGGCATGGTGGACATGCCTTTAATCCCAGCACTAGGGAGGCAGAGGTTTGAGTTCAAGGCCATCCTGAGACTACATAGTGAATTCCAGGTCAGCCTGAAGTAGTGAGACCCTACCTCGAAAAAAAGAAAAAAAAAAGTTTTAAAGCCAGGTATCATGATGCACGCCTTTAATCCCAGCACTTAGGAGAACAAAGGTAGGAGGATTGCTGTGAGCTCAAGGCCACCCTGAGACTACCTAGTGAATTCTACCCAGGTCAGCCTGGGGTAGAGTGAGACTCCACCTCAAAAAAACCAAAGAAGGACTAGAGAGATGGCTTAGCAGTTAAGGCGGTTGCCTGCAAAGCCAAAGGACCTTGGTTCAATTCTCCAGGATCCACGTAAGCCAGATGTACAAGGGGGCACATGCATCTGGAGTTCATCTGCAGTGGCTTGTGGCCCTAGCGCACCCATTCTCCCTCTCCCTCTCCCTCTCTCTCTGCCTCTTTCTCTCTCTCTCCAGGTCAGCCTAGACCCGAGTGAGACCATACCTTGAAAAACCAAAAACCAACAAAACAAACAAAGAAGGGACGTGGAGACAGGAGAATCTCAAGAGTGTGCTAGCCTGGTGAATGCAGTAGTAAATAGTGAGATACTCTGCCTCAAACAGAAGGAAGGCAAAGACTGACACTCAAAGTTTTTCTCTGACCTCCACACATGGACCTTGCACATAAACACTTGCATTCACACACTTGAACATACACACACCAAAAAGATGCAAAAGAAAAAAAATTAAACATCTGTAAATAAGGAGAATAAACTGTGTGTATCAACAACAACAATAAAAATGTATGTTTACCATCAGCTGAAAACTTGTCAACAGCCTGGGACAAAGTGAGGAAGTTTCCTGTAGATTTTGACATCTGAAAGAAAAAGTCAGTAATTAGGCACTAATAGAAATATATAAAGCCAAGTGTGGTGGCACATGCCTTTAATCCCAGCACTTGGGAGGCAGAGGTAGGAGAAATGCCATGAGTTTGAGGCCACCCTGAAACTACATAGTGAATTCCAGGTAAGTCTGAGCTAGAGTGAGACCCTACCTCGAAAGGAAGGAAGGAAGAAAGGGAGGGAGAGAGGGAGAGAAGAAAGGAAAGAAAGAGGGAAGAGCAAGACCCTACCTCAAAAAAAAAAAAAAAAAAAATAAAAAATATATATGAACTCTTCTTCACTGTTGGTGAGAATGTAATTTGGTACAGCCATGGTGGAAATCAGTGTGGAGGTTCCTGAGACAGCTATAAATAGGTTTACAATATAACTCAGCTATACCTCTCCTAGGCATACATTCTAAGGACTTGTCTCACTACATTAGAGATACTTGCACATTCATATTTGTTACTACTCTATTCACAATAGCTAGGAAATGGAACCAGCCTAGATGTCACTCAACTGACAAATGGATAATAAAGATATGGTACATTTATGCAATGGAGTTCTATTCAGCAGCAAAGAAAAAATGCAAGTATGAAATTTGCAGGGAAATGGATCTGGAAAGGATTATACATAGTGTGGTAGTTTGAATAGATGGCCCCCAATATATTCAGTGTTTTATTAGTTTATATGTTGCATCTGCAGCTACTTGGCTGGAGGCAGTGTCACTGGGCGGATCTTAAGGTGTGGTGGTGGGTTTAGTATTTCAATCTAAAGATATGCAAAGTGTGCCTTGCTGGAGTTCCTGAGTTGTGCTGTGCTGTGTGGCTTTTGGCTTGGGGATTTGCTCTGTGTTTGGTCCTGTGAGAGCAGGCCAGCTTCTTCTGCCATTATGGAACTTCCCCTGGATCTGTAAGCTTCAATAAATCCCTTCCTCCATAACTGTGCCTGGTCTGGAAGTTCATCTCAGCGAACCTGAAGCTGTCTGATACAGAAAGTTGGTACCAAAATGTGGGGTGAGATAAACCTAACCATGTGGATTTTTATCTTTTGGAACCTTTGTTTTGGAGGAACAAGCATGGACTTAGTGCTTGCAACTGAAGATGCCATCTAGAGTGCTAAGACAAGTTTTATGGACTATTCTGATGAGAGTTTGGGAATGCTAAGTGCAGACAGTATTGAACTTTGAGGCTTGGCTTATGAGCTTCCTAAAGGGAAGGAAAGACTGCAGAGGACTTTGTTGGAACTGGGCTACTGACATAAGGGATTGCTGTCTTCTGCTGCCCAGGCCTAGAGAGTTTGATCATGGTTAAATTTGTAATGGACTAATGTGCTTGGCTAAAGATACTGAACTTAAGAGATTTAAGATTTTAAGTTGGAAAACCTCAAGCAAGTTACAATCACAGGTACTGAGACTAGTTTTAGGTTACTGAAGCTGCTATTTTCAAACACATTAGCAATCTTAAGGAAGGTGGCTCAACTGCTTTACATTAAAACAATGGAGAGGATGCCTGAGGAAAGACTGTTAGAAATGTAAACTCTTTTGGAAAGAGTTGACTGGAGAAGGAACCTGCTTTTCAAGGTTATGATTTATTTCATCCCTAAATTAAGAATACGGAGAGGGCTGGAGAAATGGCTTAGCAGTTAAGGTGCCTGCCTCCTAAGCCTAAGAACGCTGGTTCCAATCTCCAGCTGATCCAATCTCCAGGTCCCACGTTTAGCCAGATGCAGTGACGCAAGAGCGCAATGCTGCACTTGACCACAAGGGGGTGCACACATCTGGATTTCGTTCACAGCGGCTGAGAGGCTGCTGGCGAGCCCATCTCTATCTCTATCTGTCTTTCTCTCCCTCTCTCTCTGTCTCTCTCTGTGTCTCTCTCCAAAAAAAAGAAAGAAAGGAAAGGAAAAGAAAGGAAAGGAAAGGAAAGGAAAGGAAAGGAAAGGAAAGGAAAGGAAAGGAAAGGAAAAGAAAGGAAAAGAAAGGAAAAGAAAGGAAAAGAAAGGAAAAGAAAGGAAAAGAAAGGAAAAGAAAGGAAAAGAAAGGAAAAGAAAGGAAAAGAAAGGAAAAGAAAGGAAAAGAAAGGAAAAGAAAGGAAAAGAAAGGAAAAGAAAGGAAAAGAAAAAAGAAAGGAAAAGAAAGGAAAAACAAAATGAATATGGCTGTGTCCTGCACACCTGGTATTAGTTTTGGAAGCATAAAAAAATGTGTGGAGTAGTCATGAATTGCACACAGTTCCAGGAGCTGCTGCTAAGATGCAACATGTGGCAGGGTGTGATGCTCTGATAGGCTAGAAGAGCCTTTGGAAGACGGACTATGGTTTGCATGAAGACCTGAAGATGTTTTGGATATACCAGGACTATGCATGGACTACCATGGAATGCACTATTGGCCTGGGATGGAAGTTTTCCCTGGCTACTCTGCCCAACTGGAGGGGTGGAATTGGAAAATCTGGAGACCGTCAGTCTCTGGTTATACTGAACTTAAACTGCAGAAGTTTGATGATTGCTTGATGGTGGTTGAGTTTTGCATTGCTCTAGTCTCTCCTTGCTATGCCTTATACCAGTTAAAAATGTTTACTCTGTGCCTTTACATGTTGAAAGTATTTAACTTGTTTGATTTTGCAGGACTCACTATCTTAAATTGGTCAAGACCATGGGGACCTTTGAAACTGGGCTGAATATAATTTATAATGGGTGATAGTTATAAAATCTATTGGGGGCTAGGGGCAGAATGTGGTAGTTTGAATAGATGGCCCCCAATATATTCAGTGTTTTATTAGTTAATAGTTTGCATCTGCAGCCACTTGGCTGGAGGCAGTGTCACTGGGCGGATCTTAAGGTGTGGTGGTGGGTTTAGGATTTCAATCTAAAGATATGCAAAGTGTGCCTAGCTGGAGTTCCTGAGGTGTGCTATGCTGTGTGGCTTCTGGCTTGTGGCTTTGCTCTCCCTATTTGGTCCTATGAAAGCAGGCCAGCTTCTTCTGCCATTATGGAACTTCCCCTGCATCTAAAGCTGCAATAAATCCCTTCCTCCATAACTGTGCCTGGTCTGGAAGTTCATCTCAGCGAACCTGAAGCTGTCTACTGCACTTAGTGAGGTAATTCAGGCCCAAAAACCCAAATGCTGCATGTTCTCTCTCATATGTCAATCACAAGTAGAAATGTTTAGACTTGTGTGTGAGATGGACTAAAAATCAGTAGCAACTGCCAGGCATGGTGGCACCTTTAATCCCAGTACTTGGGAGGCAGAAGTAGGAGGATCTCTATGAGCTCAAGGCCACCCTGAGACTACATAGTGAATTACAGGTCAGCCTGGGCTAGAGGGAAACCCTACCTTGAAAAATCAAAACAAAACAACAATAACAAAAAAATCAGTAGCAATTGCAGCACTTGGGAGCCAGAAGCAGGAAGATCACCATCAGTCTGAGGCCAGTCTAGGACTATAGCCAGTGCTAGAGTGAGACCCTACCTCAAAAAAATTTTTTTAAAAGGAGCCAGGTATGGTGGCACATGCCTTTAATCCCAGCACTCCAGAAGCAGAGGTAGGAGGATCACCATGAGTTTGAGGCCACCCTGAGACTACATAGTGAAGTCCAGGTCAACCTGGACTAGAGTGAGACCCTACTGGAAAAAAAAAAAAACAGGGACTTCCAGATAAGATAGCAGCAGAGTAGCCACACCAAAAAGCAGCCTAAGGAGAGAAATAAACAGAAACACAGCAAAATACACTCTTCTACTGAAAAGAGAAGGTGTATAAGTTATTAACCATAGCAGAGAAGGAGGAGAGACCAATATATTCCAGAGAGGAAACTAGCCAGAATTCCGCCAAAGCAACAATAGCCATGATCTGCAAGCCCACACACTGGTGGCACAGAGCTACGTGAGCAGAAACAAAGTGAAGGAATTTTCCACTCACAACAGTCTCCTGGCAAAGTCATGAAAACCTGAAGAAGACAGCAGGGGCCAGGTGAGCAGCTGTTGAAGGAGAATACAAATGGGACCAGCTAAAGCAACTCCAGTATGACTCGAGGTACCCTGCAAAGCCTCCCATCACCCATCCATCAGGGCCGTGAACATCCAAAGACCTCATTCATCCCCGGCCGCCAGGCAACCAAGAGGGATCAAAGTGGGCACTCAGCTTTGGTGAGATTGGAAGCCATCCCAAAAGATAACATGGTCTACTTATACAAAGCCAGATACATAGGCCGGCACTGGAAGTGCTAATCTCTCTTTCCATGTAAGGAAAGGGTATGGATTACATTTGAATGATATATTCTTGTTTAGCTTTACTCTTCTCAAACATGCTGTATTTTGGTATTGAGTATTGTTGACTTTGACATTTCCTGATTTTGCAGGCCTTTGTCTTTTTCTTCTGTCATTATTGGGGGCAAGACTGACTGACCCCAGGCTGATTTGCAACCAATTTCAGGCTAGAACTCTCAACCTCCTAGCTGAAAGGATTAAGGGTGTGGGGCAACACACACCTTTAGGGACTTCAGCTTTATTAGATTATCTGTTTAATGCCCTCGCTTGTATAAATGCTCTATACTGGTTTTGTTTGAATGTCTATATTACTCAGTTGAATTTAAGAATCTGCCAGTAATTTGTTTCACCCAGTCTACTACAATACTTGAATAGCAGACAAACTCAACACCTAGGCTCATTTCTTCAGTTTCTCTTGGAGTATATGAACTACATCTGGCACCTTGAACTCCTACACTGAAAATTACACAGCTAAGAACAGTGCAGATAATAAGAAAACTCAAGCATCAAATTAACTCAAGATGCAAAAATCTCTACATTATAATTCAAGAAACAAAAATGTCAAGACAATACAATCCCACCAAAAATTATAAAACCCCAGAAATGCCCTCCAGTGAGTGAGACTGCTTTAGATGAAATGCCTGACAAAGATTTTTAAAAATAAATAAATAAATTATAAAATTTATGACAATACAATCAAAAATTATAAAAGAAAAATCAAGTGAGACTGGAAGATGAAATGCCTGACAAAGATTTCAAAAAAAATGATTATATCTATGTACAAAAAAATCAAGGAGGAAATTAAAGGAATCAAAGAAGAAAACAAACTCCTGAAGGAGAACACAGGAAACAAACTTAATGTAATAAGGAGGTCAATACAAAACATAAGGAATTAGAAATAATTAAAAAAAAATACCAATAAGAAAGACTAGAAATGGAAAACAGAGTAAGTAAAATAAAAAACTGTAGAAAGTCTCACCAGTAGAATGGATCAAGTAGAAGACAGAATATCTAAACTAGAAGACCAGGAAGAAGATCTAATACAGTCCATCAAAGAGAAAGACAAACTAATAGGAAAGCATGAATCAGAATTTCAAGATATTCAGGTTATTATGAAGAGCTCAAACATAAGAATTCAGGACATAGTAGTAGAAGAAATTTACTCCATCCACAGGCATAACAGGTATTTTCAACAAAATAATAGAAGAAAATTTTGCCCAAGTAGGGAAAGAGATGCCAATACAGATACAGGAAGCCTATAGAATGCCAGACAAAAATCAGGAAAGAACCTCTCACTATCATATTGTAATTAAACTGCAAAACACACAAACCAAAGAAAATATATTGAAAGCAGTTAGAAAAAAAAAAAAATCAGGTCACATACAAAGGCAAGCCCATCAGAATCACAGCAGATTACTCAACACAAACTTTAAAAGCCAGAAGGGGTGCAATGATGTATTCAAAGTTCTGAAAGATAACAACTGTCAACCAAGATTTCTTTATCCTGCAAAGCTATCCATTCAAATAGATGGAGAAATAAGGACATTCCACAACAAAAGTAAGCCAAAGGAATATATGAAGACCAAACCAGCTCTACAGAAAATACTTGAAGGATCCTCCATGCTGAAGAGAAAGAAAAGCACACACATAAGGAAAAAAAAAAATAAACCATCCTCAAATATTAGTTAATAGAAGAGAGCAAAGGTAAAACCAGAAGAACTACAAAACAAGAAAAATGGCAAGAAGAAATACAACCTTTCAATAATAGCTCTTACTATCAATGGCCTCAGTGCCCCAACCAAAAGACACAAGTGTGCAGACTGGGTTAAAAGGCATGATCCTTTAATTTGTTGCCTTTGAGAAACTCACCTTTCCACAAAAGATGGACACCATCTTAGGGTGAAAGGATGGACAACAGACTTCAGACCAACATTAGTTAGGAAAGATAAGGAAGATCATTTTTTATTGATTAAAGGAACACTCCAAAAGGAGGATATTAAAATCCTAAACATATATGCATTTAACATGGGGGCTCCCAATTTCAAACACTATTACAACTAAGGTCACAGATAACACCAAATACACTTGTAGTGGGTGACTTCAACACCCCACTCTCATTCATTGACAGGTCATCCTAGCAAAAAGTAAACAGAGATGCATCTGGATTAAATGAGGTCATCAAACAAATAGACCTAACATATCTTCAGAACATTTCATCCAAATGCTACAAAACACACATTCTTTTCAGCAGCACATGGAACATTCTCTAAAATAGACCATATATTAGGACACAAAGCAAATCTTAACAAGTACAGGAAAATTGAAATAATTCCTTGTACTCTACCTGATCACAATGGGATTAAACTACAAATCACCAGCAAGAAAATCTACAAAGCATACACAAAATCATGGAAACTGAACAATACACTACTAAATGATGAAAGGGTCAATGAATAAATCAAGAAGGAAATCAAGCTGGGTGTGGTGGCATACACCTTTAATCCCAGCACTTGGGAGGCAGAGGTAGGAGGATCACCATAAATTCAAGGCCACCCTGAGTCTACATAGTGAATTCCAGGTCAGCCTGGACCATAGTGAGACTCTACCTCGAAAAACTAAAAAAATAAAATAAAAGGCCGGGCGTGGTGAGACGGGAGGCTAGGAGGACGCTGAGAGTTCAAGGCCACCCTGAAAACTAGTTAAAAAAAAAAATAAAATAAAATAAAATAAAATAAGGAAATAAAAATATTCATAGAATAAAATGATAATGAGAACATAACATACCAAAACCTTTGGGATACAATGAGGGTAGTCCTAAGAGAAATTTATAGCTTTAAGTGCCCATATTAAGAAATTAGAAAGGTCACAAGTAAACAACTTAATGCTTCACCATAAGGCCTTGGAAAAAGAACAAGGCAAACCAAAAATCAGTATATGGGAAGAAATAATAAAGATCAGGGCAATGCTGGGCTGGTGGCACACCTAGAGTTTGAGACCACCTGGAGACTACAGAGTGAATTCCCAGGTCAGCCTGGGATAGAGTGAGACTCTGCCTCAAAAAAATAAAAAATAAAAATAAATTAAAAAAAGACTTCTGGTTAAGATGGCGGCATAGGAACCATGCCAAAACAGGGTAGGGGAAAAAAAAAAAAAAAAAAAACAGCAAAATACACTCCTCTACTAAAACGTGTGATGTATAGTAAATTACCAACGGCAGCAGAGAAGTAGGAGAGATCCAGAGCATCTACAGCCCACAGAAGCAGGCAGAAGCGGCTCCAGCAGCAGTGGTGAGTTTTATGCAGCAACAGCCGCCAGGCTCCACCTGAGCTGAAGGATTTTAAAGCCAGGTAAGGGGATTTTCCACTCACACTGGCCTCCTCGCAAACTCAAGAAGCGTGGAAGGAGGATGGCAGAGACCAAACAGAGCAGCTTGTGAGGAAGAGGATCACATGGACGAGCAGACGGACTTCAGCCAACATCCACAGCCTCCCCTTCCCCACCACCAGCACAAGCGCCAGCAAGCACCAGAGACCTGGGGAACAGAGCTCACCTACCCTGACCCATAGACGCAGCCGGCCTTCCTGAGCCCACATCACAGCAAAGAAGGACCCAAGCAGCAGTGCAGCATAGCTGAGACCAAAACCATCCCAAAAGGTAACTGGGATTACACCAGGTCAGTACCCACCAAGTAAGCCTGTTGTATAGGCTTGCATTGGAAGGGCTAATTGCACCTTCCATGTCAGGGTAAATTATATGTTAAACCTGATGGATGGTCAGATCCGACATTCTTAAATAAGCTATATTTTGGGATGCTCATTTGTTGCTTCCTGATTTATAGTGCCTTTGTTTGCTATTCTATCATTCATTGGGAAAGGGTCTCACTTGGTCACAAGCTGACCTTGGAACCCTCTACAGACCAGAAACCTTAGCCTCCCAGTTGACAGGATTAAGGGTGTGGGACAACACACATGCTTAGTGACTGTGATGATATTAAAGGATCTGTTTGTCATAACACCTACTTTTGCACAAATACTCTGTGCTGTATTTCATTGAATGGGTACATTGTTTAGTTAAATCTTTAGAATTTGACTGTATTCTGTTCTGTTCAGCCCACTTGAATACTCTCATAGCAGGCAAACCCAACACCTTAGGGTCACTTTTGTGATTACTCTGAGAGTCTTAAGAGCCACACCTAGCACCTTAAGCTCCTACCCTGAAGATATATAATATCAGATTGATTGATACATCTAATATTACTGCCCAGTAAGCACTTCTCTCAATGTT
Source organism: Orientallactaga sibirica (assembly GCA_036365145.1). Taxonomy (NCBI): domain Eukaryota; kingdom Metazoa; phylum Chordata; class Mammalia; order Rodentia; family Dipodidae; genus Orientallactaga; species Orientallactaga sibirica. The sequence continues at coordinate 53,562,351 of JAEOAD010000005.1, forward strand.
TTGGTTAGAGAAGCTTCTCTTTTCAGATGGTAGTGATCTTAAGATGACTCAGAAGGCACTATGGTGCTGAGAAGAAAGGACAGAAGAGTACTCAGCACTGACACATCTCTAACATACCTTCCAAGGCTCAGGGTCCATTGCAGAAGAGGTGGAAGAAAGAATGTAAGAATCAAAAGAAGCGTAGGACTCCTTACAAAGTGCTCCTCCAGACACAAAATGACCTGATATCCATGGCCTGATATCCATGCCTGAAACTACGTACACAAGACCATCGTAATAGGAGAAAAAGATGATGACATCAAAATGAAAAGAGAGACTGATTGAGAAGGGGGAATATGATGGAGAGTGGAGTTTCAAAGGGGAAAGTCGGGGGAGGGAGGGAAGTACCATTGAAAGACCCAGGCCAGAGTAGCACCATGACAGGCCTCAGTCACTCTGTAGGCCACAAGGACAAGTTCCCAGAATCAAGGGAAGAACAAGCAGTACCGGAAAAACCATAAACTTGCTGTGTGAGCATGACTCAACATTCTTACCGTCCTGGGCTGGATGGCCCAATAAGATCCACCCTCTCAGAGTTTTGTAAATGTCAACCAATCAAATGAATGTAACTGTGCACGCCAACCTGTTCAAATGTAACTGCCGTTTGCTAAGCCAATTAAGTTTGAAATTCCCCTAGACCTAGCCCGCCAAAATCCTAAGACCAGTCAAGAACCCCCAAGTACAAATGTTCAAATTAGCCAATCATGTAGTTGCATAGGTGATGGTCCCCTCCCCCTTGCTCAAACCTCAATAAAAAGCCCGCCATGGGGCTGATTTTCTGGCTCTTGCGGTTAGATCCTTGCGTTGAAGCCTGAAGGCAAGAGACCGATTCTCCAGGACCCGTGTAAAAGCTCTTTGCACAAGGGTTTGCATGCGTGTTTGAGTCTCGTTTGCAGTGGTGGTCACTGGCGCACCAATTCTCTCCCTCTCTGAACTGGGCATTACACCTCTGAGATCTTGTCTACAATTATTTCTGAAGTTCTCAAATAAATAAACAAATAAAAATATTAAAAAAAAAAGATGGCATTAGTGATTTTAAGGCTCCAAAGATCCACCAGGTTCAATGAAGGCAGTACCCATGCTTAAGCCAGTAAATGCAAGGGGGTGCATGTGTCTGTTTGGTCTTCCAGTGGTCAGGCCTGGCTCACTCTGCTCTCTCATTACCTCTATTGTCTCAGATAAATAAATGTCAATTTAAAAAGTTAATAAAATAGGGTTGGAGAGATGGCTTAGTGGTTAATCCCAGCACCCAGGAGGCAGAGGTAGTAGGATGTAAGCCAGAGCACAAGGGGGGCCATCCTGAGACTACATAGTTAATGGCAGGTCAGCCTGGACCAGAGTCTCTCTCTCTACCTCTTTCTCTCTCAGATAAATAAATGAAAAAAAAAGTTTACAAAAATAAATTAAATCAAATTTTAAAAAAAGAAGAAAAAAAAACTTGCAAGAGTTGAGAGCCTTACCTTTTCAGAGTTGAGGAGAAGATGTCCATTTGCTCTCACAGACACAGGCCATTTGTCACTGCACAGTTCAATGTGAGAAAGACAGAAAAAATATATGAGCATTTATGATTTAGTCTACAATTTCTTTTCTTTATTTTTTTTAAAGATTTTTATTTATTCATTTATTAGAGACAGAGAGGGAGAGAGAGGGGGAGAGAATGAGCACACCAGGGCCTCTAGCCACTGCAAACCAACTCCAGATACATGAACCACCTTGTGCATCTGGCTAATGTGGGAACTGGAGAATCAAACCGGGATCCTTAGGCTTCACAGGCATGTGCCTTAACCGCTAAGCCATCTCTCCAGCCCTTCTTTTTTTATTTTTGAGACAAAGTCTCCAATATATCTCTAGCTGGTCTCAAACTTGCTACAAGGCTCATAATAACTGAGGCCAACCTTCAACTTCTGATCTTTCTGCCTCTACCTTCCAAGTGCAAAAATTACAAACATGTACCTCTGCCCTTGGCTTAGCCTTAAATTTTTAAAGTAAATGTTAACAGATTAATAAAAGTTTGCCAAGACAAATGTACAAGGACTTTTACAGCAGTCTTGGTTTGTTTTCATTTTGCAGTGCTAGAGATCACACAAGGGCCTCATACATGCTAAAAACACACTGAACAACTAGCTGTTTGTAATAGGAAACAGTGGGAACAACAAAGAACTAACTATATAAATGGTGATATAAGCAATGAATCAGCAGGAGATAAGAGAAGCTGGGCATGATGGCACACGCCTTTAATTCTAGCACTCAGAGGCATAGGTAGGAGGATTGCCATGAGTTCAAGACCACCCTGAGACTACATAGTAAATTCCAGGTTCCAGGTAACCCGGGCTAGAATGAAACCCTACCTTGGAAAAAAAAAAAAAAAAAGAAGAGAGACAGATAACAAGAGAGAATGGACACACCAGGGCTTTCAGCAGCTATAAACAAACTCCAGAGACACGTGCTACTCTGTGCACCTGGCTTTACATGGGTATTTGGAAATCAAACCCGGGTCATTAGGCTTTGCAGGCAAGTGCCTTAAATGCTAAGCTATCTCTCCACCTCCCTGAATCAGCTATTTAAAAACCATAAAAGCGAGCCAGGCATGGTGGTGCACACCTTTAATCCCAGCACTTGGGAGGCAGAGGTAGGAGGATCGCCTTGAGTTCAAGGCCACCCTGAGACGACATAGTTAATTCCAGGTCAGCCTGGGCCAGAGTGAGACCCTACCTAGAAAAGAAAAAAAAACATAAAAGCTGGGCCTGGTGGCGCACACCTTTAATCCCAGCACTCAGGAGGCAGAGGTAGGAGGATCGCCTTGAGTTCGAGGCCACCCTGAGACTACATAGTAAATTCTAGGTCAGCCTGGGCTAGAGTGAGACACTACCTCAAAACAACAACAAAAACAAAAACATAAAAGCTGGGGCTGGAGAGATGGCTTAGCGGTTAAGACATTTGCCTACAAAGCCAAAGGATCCTGGTTTGACTCTCCAGGACCCACGTAAGCCAGATGCACAAGGGGGCACATGTATCTGGAGTTCATTTGCAGTGGCTGGTGGCCCTGGCATGCCCATTCTCTCTCTCCCTCTCTCTCTCTGCCTCTTTCTCTCTCTCAAATAAATAAATAAAATATATATTTTAAAAAACATAGAAGCTATATGCATGACAACAGAAAAATCTTTTAAGTTTAAAATTGCATGCCTTTAACAGAAAAATCAAGGCCACCCTGAGACTTTAATTCCAGGTCAGCCTGGACCAGTATTGTACCAAACCAAAAAAAAAAAAAAAAAAAAAAAAAAATTCAGTATTGTGTGAAAAAAGAGAATAGTACTGGGCATGGTGGCACATGCCTTTAATCCCAGCACTTGGCAGGCAAAGGTAGGAAGATCACCATGAGTTCAAGGCCACCCTGAGACTACATAGTGAATTCCAAGTCAACATGGACTGGAGTGAAACCCTACCTCAACCCCACAAAGAAAAGCAAAAAAGAAAAGCAAGAAAAGAAGAGAGTAGTATATATAAAATACATTATGTTTACATAAATTTTATATATATATATATCAGATATCAGCATATGTATAAACATTTTTCCAGAAGAAATCCCAAAAATCCAGTAAAATCTATGCAAGTACAAGTGTGAAAGCTCACTTTTAATTTTTTGTCTTTATACACTGAAATATTCTAGCTATGTGCGTGCATTCAATCATTCTAGCAATGGGTGGAAACAAAAATTCTACAGCTACACTCAGTTTGCATGCTGGTCCTTGCTTCTTAATAGCTTGGTTTAGGTTTATGAAATGAAATTTCAATAGATGGTCTGCTTTGTTTTTTTCTCAGCTATCTGAGGGACTAAACAGAAAAGCTGAAGCATATCTGGAAAGGTGTAGGGACTGGCCTCACACACATAGTATGAAGAGGTACACCTGGAAGAGTAGAGGGACTTCCCTGGTGCACACAGTGTGCGTACCTAGATTCCAATGAGAACACTGCTAACCATTCTTGTAGAAACATGGAGGCTCCTTTCCAATAGTCTAGTAACTTTTTAAAATTCAGTATCCCTGAATTTAAATAGGCCATAATATAATATACTATAGTATAATAAACCTATAATCACTTAGTATAGGACACACTTTCGCAGACTGAAGTAGGTATAAGAACTTCTAGAAATAACAGGTAGTATACTTTCTATATTAGTGTAATTTAATATAAGAGAATTAATTCACAATTTGATAAATCTAGTATTAATTTCTTAAATATTTGAAGCTATAAGACACCTTGTTGACAGTCTACATTTAGTTAACATTCACCTTTGTTCCGGCCACATAGCCACGTGGTTATAAAGGTAATATGAAAGATGATTTGGAATAAGATCCTTGCCAGACACTCGAAGATCCACAGGATACCAGAACTCAAACTCCTGTTTTAACTGATCTAGCTTCTCTTTTGGGATCTGAGTCTTAGGAAATGAAGCATCCTTTAAGAAAATATAATCCCAAACTTCCTTAGTCATCTGTTGTGGTCTGTATTAAAATAAAGCAAACAAACAAACCAACTATAATTTCTTTGGAAGAATCAAAATGTCAGTGTAATCATGAATTAAGACTCCTTCTTTAATGTAGTTATAGTACCAAACTAGAAAGATTGGCTCCTATAAGAATGAAAAATAGATGAAAATAGAGGATGGGCTACATATTAATTTTCCTCACTAGCATAGTAAAAATGCAAAAGCATAACAAAATTCTGCTACATGGGGGGGAGGAAGAAACAGGAGGGGTCACGCATGGTGGTGCACGCCTTTAATCCCAGCACTTGGGAGTCAGAAGTAGGAGGATCACCATCAGTTCAAGGCCACTCTGAAACTACAGAGTGAATTCCAGGTCAGCCTGGGCTAGAGCGAGACCCTACCTCTAGGGGAAAAAAACAAAAACAAAAAAAAGAGACAGGAGCAGACAGGGTGGGCAAACAGAAAGGAAGGGAATCAAAAAACAAAACCAGCCGGGTGTGGTAGCACACGCCTTTAATCCCAGCACTCAGGAGGCAGAGGTAGGAGGATTGCTGAGAGTTCGAGGCCACTCTGAAACTACATAGTGAATTCCAGGTCAGCCTGGGCTACAGTGAGACCCTACCTCGGAAAAAAAAAAAAATTCTGCTAACTGAATTTTTAAGAAAATGATATATAAAAGAATGAACTTTTAAAATATGTAAATCAAAATATCCTAATACTTATTAACAAAATGTTTCTGTTCCCTTTTTACCAACCTGATGCCCAATGGAGACTCTGCCTGTCCATGCAAATTACCCCCCTGCAATAGATGTGCAACTGTGTAAAATGCCATGTAAATAGTGGAGTCTGAGAGTGATTCAATCAGCCACCGTTCATCCCAAGGCAAACGAGTGCCTGCAACACAAAAAGAAGAAAACTACTGTGTAAGGGACACAAGAGACCCTCTACTTGAATAATTAATAAAGATAAACTAATACACAAAAAACAGAATGGGTAAAGCTCTAGAGTCCCTTTATTAAAGGAGACATCAACTGGGCATGGTGGCGCATGCCTTTAATCTCAGCACTCAGAAGGCAGAGGTAGGAAGATGGTTGTGAATTAAGGTCAGCCTGAGACTACATAGTGAATTGCAAGTCAACCTGGGCTAGAGCAAGACCCTACCTCAGAAAGGAAAAAAAAGCTGAGCGAGGTGACACACGCCATTAATCCCAGCACTTGGGAGGCAGAGTTAGGTAGATCACCCTGAGTTCAAGGCCACCCTGAGAGTACATAGTTAATTCCAGGTCAGCCTGGGCCACAATGAGACTCTGTTAGAGATTAAAAAAAAAAAAAAAAAAAGGCTCCAGCACAAAAGCTATGTGGATTAGAGGACAATATTTCTACCATAACATTAATAGTAGGGAACCCTAGTTTCCCTTACCCTCTAACCAAAACTTATCACTTCCAATTCAGAAAATACTACAAGAGGTGGGGCAAAAGGTTTATTTTCTGTATGATAGGCAAAGTCATGCAAACAGAAAGGGGTGGAGTCTGCTTACCTAAACCATAAGTTCTTGAGCAAGCATGCTCTTGCAGCCAATCTAAGGATGCTTCAAAATTCCTCCTGGTCTCCTCGCCAAATCTAGAAAGAGGAAAACATGAAGTATCTCTCTCCCTTTACCTTCATTACTCCAGGTTCATCTCCTTTCCCACCTCTCCGTTTTCTCCCGTCTTACGTTTCCAGGTTCTTCAAGCACTCAAATGTCTGCTTTTTCCAGGTCTCTTCTCCATAATCCAAGTACCTTGGAATAGAGAAATTTTTTTTTTTTGGCAAGCCCAGACTGTCCCCCTCCCCTTTTTTTTATGAAAGGGAACGAGAGAGAGAGAGAGAGAGAGAGAGAGAGAGAGAGGGGAGAGAATTTGTATGCCAGGGCTCCAACCACTGTTATCGAACTATAGATGCCTGTGCCACCTTGTGAACACGTGCCATCTTGAGCGCATACATCACCTTGTGCATCTCACTTATGTGGGACCTGAAGAGTCAAACATGGGTCCTCAGGCTTCACAGGCAAACACCTTAACCGCTAAGCCATCTCTCCAGCCTGACAAATTGATTATTTAAGCTAGAAATGACCAAGGTAACTCACAGAATTTTCTTATAACAAGAGACTAACCACTGGTCACAGAGAGCCACAACACATTCATCTGAAGACCTGGACATCACTTGCTTCTCTGGTTCCATGTAGGTAAGTGCATCTCCCTAAATGAAGGTGAAGAGAATATATTAGATGTTATGTCAACTCAGCCTCAAGTATGATAAAAATGTATAAAAAATTCCAGCCAGGCGTTTTGGTGCACACCTTTAATCCCAGTACTTCGGAGGCTGAGGTAGGAGGATTGTCATGAGTTCAAAGCCACCCTGAGACTACATAGTGAATTCCAGGTCAGCATGGGCTAGAGTAAGACCCTACCTTGAAAAACCAAAAAGAAAAAAAAGTCCAAAACTCATTTTTCCTTGCTGTCTTTCTTCATAAGGTTAAAGTTATCTGCCTTTCTATGCAACACTTGCTTCTGAGAAGGTATCTTCAACTGGGTCTCTTTCCCTAGCTACTGATAATTCCTCCTCAGTAAAAAATGAAAACACCTTTCTAATCTTTTGGTTTGATAATTAGATTTCCCATAACAACTTAAAAAAATTTTTTTATATGATGGAGAGTGGAGTTTCAAAGGGGAAAGTGGGGAAAGGAGGAAAATACCATGAGATATTATCTACAATTAAGGAAGTTGTCAATAAAAAAATTTAATTAAAAATATTTTTAATTAATTGAGAAAGAGGGAAAGAAGCCGGGCATGGTGGCACACGCCTTTAATCCCAGCACTCGGGAGGCAGAGGTAGGAAGATCGCCATCAGTTTGAGGCCACCCTGAGACTACAGAGTGAATTCCAAGTCACCCTGAGCTAGAGTGAAACCCTACCTCGAAAAACCAAAAAGAAAAGAAAGAGAAAGAGAGAAAGAGGCAGAGAAAGAGAGAATGGGAATGCCAAGGCCTCCAGCCACTGCAAATTAACTCCAGAAAGAAAATAAAGTCAAATACAGAGGCTGGAAAGATGGCTTAGTGGTTAAACGCTTGCCTGTGAAGCCCAAGGACCCTGGTTCAAGGCTCAATTCCCCAGTACCCATGTAAGCCAGATGCATAAGATGGCGCATGTATCTGGAGTTCATCTGCAGTGGCTAGAGGCTCTGGTGTGCCCATTCTCTCTCTCTCTCTCTGTGCATCTTTCTCTGTCTGTCTGTCACTTGCAAACAAATAAATTAAAATAAACAAAAATAAAGATAAAAATAAATAAAGTCAAATACAAAAAAATACTGCTTTAAAAAAATACACAAGGAGCCGGTGTAGTGGTGCACGCCTTTAATCCCAGCACTCGGGAGGCAGAGGTAGGAGAATCACTGTGAGCTCAAGGCCAGCCTGAGACTACATAGTGAATTCCAGGTCAGCCTAAGCTAGAGTGAAACCCTAACCCTCCAAAAAAAAAAAAATACACAAGGATGGGCTGGAGAGATGGCTTGGCAGTTAAGGCACATGCCTGCCAAGCCCAAGGACCCAGTTCAATTTTCCAGGTCCCATGTAAGCCAGATGCACATGGTGGTGCATGCATCTGGAGTTGGTTTGCAGTGTCTAGAGGCCCTGGCGAGCCCATTTCTCTCTCTCTCTCTCTCTCTCTCTCTCTCTGTGTCTCTAATAAATAAATAAAATAAAATCTTTGAAAAAAAAATACACAAGGAGCCAGGCGTGGTGGCACATGCCTTTAATCCCAGTACTCGGGAGGCCTCAAACTCTCAGTGATCCTCCTACCTCTGCCTCCCGAGTGCTGGGATTAAATGCATGCGCCACCATGCCTGGCTGTTTTTCCTTTTTTTTTTTTTTTTTTTTTTTTTTTTTTTGAGACAGAAACTTGTGTAGTCCAGGCTGGCCTCAAGTAAGCTATGTAGCTGAGGATGACTTGACCAGGTTCTATTATAGAACTCAGTGCTCATAACACTCAAGTGTATTAATTACAGCCTTGAGAGGGCAGGCTACCACATACCGTGTCAATCATCTTCCTCTGAATAGTCTTCTTTACATCCTGGATCTTCTGTCCTTTAAATCCATCCACCAACATTACCTAGAAGGATGAGAAGGGGGCAAAAAACACATACATCATGATTAAAACTTGCTTCAGGTTTCCCTCTCTAATTTTCCCTAAGTAAATTTACTTACACTCATCAAATCAAAGTATTTTGAGAGTAAAATTTATCATATTTTAACCATAACTTTTTATTCTGATATATCTTATACACATCTTTCTGTAAGTAATAGCTATCACTAGCCTTATTAAGAAAGTACACTCACTTCTACTTACTACATTAACATTGTCCTGACAGGTTTCAGAAGGAATGAAGCATTATGTTCTACACAGGTTCCTCTTTCCAACCCGGCTAGCTAGAGGCCTCCTACAGGGTTAATGTTTTTCAATTCCACCTTCTACTTAGTGAGCAAATTTAATTCTAGAGCAAAGTATTAACAGACCCTCTGTAGCAACAGGTCTAGGCCACAATCATCTTATAGTTATCCTAGATGAAAAGCTTAAAATTTTAAAAATATTTTATTTGTTTGTTTATTTATTTATTTGAGAGTGAAAGAAAGAGAGAGAGAGAGAATGGACGCACCAGGGCCTCCAGCCACTGCAAACGAACTCCAAATGCATGTGCCACTTTGTGCATCTGGCCTATGTAGATACTGGGGAACTGAGCCTTGAACCAGGGTTCTTAGGTTTCACAGACAAGGACTTAACCACTAAGTCATCTCTCCAGTCCAGGAAAGCTTAAATTTTTGGCATGTACCTATCTGATTCTTGAGCTGCTAATAAGTAGTTTCTATTTTAGCTGGAAAAGGCATACATTGTTTTTGACCTTCCAATCTCTAGCATATCAAATGATTCACTACCTATCAATATGAAGTTCCACTTCATTATCATGGTACAGTGGTTAAGATCACAAATCCTGAGTATGACAGCAAATGCCTATAATCTCAGCACTGGAGAGGAGAGACAGGGAAACCCTGGCTAAGCAGTCTAGCCAAACTAACAAATTCTAGTTGGAATCCAGGGAGAGACCCTGCCTCGAAAAAATAAACTGAGAAGTGACTGAGAAAGGCCTGCAACTTCAACCTCTGGCCTCCACATGCACACACACATGTATGTATATCTGAATACATGGTCTCATACCTATAAATATGCATACGTACATGCATACACCACACACAAAAAAAGTATATATAACTAATTTTAAATATCTTCTCAAGATATTCATTCTTAGGGCTGGACAAATGACTTAGCAGTTAAGATAATTGACTGCAAAGCCAAAGGACCCAGATTCAATTCCCAAGGTCCCATGTAAGCCAGATGCACATGGTGGCACATGCATCTAGAGTTCATTTGTGCATCCATTCATTCTCTTTCTCTCTTCTCTCTCTCTCTCCCAAATAAATAAATAAATAATTCTAAACAAAAGACTTGACGCAGGGGTAATCCCAGCTCTTGGGAGGCAAAGGTATGAGGATTGCTGAGAAATCAAGGCCATCCTGAGACTGCATAGTGCATTCAAGAATAGCCTGAGCTAGAGTGAGACCCTACCTTGAAACTAACCCCCCCCCCAAAAAAAAGGATATGATAAGAACTAGCAATTTAGGGGCAGGGGAGATTGCTCAGTGGATAAAGCATTTGATAAGCAAACATGAGGACCCTGAATTTGATTCCCAGAATCCACGTAAAGCCAGATGTGCAGCACAGATCTGAAATCCAAACACATATACAAGATAAGGGAATCCCTGGAAACTCAGGAGCCAGCTAGGCTGGCATACAGAAGGGAACAAGAGGGCTGGAGAAATGGTTTAGTGGTTAAGGTGCTTGCCTACAAAGCCAAAGGACCCAGGTTTGATTCCCCAGGACCCACATAAGCCAAGTGTCCAAGAGGGCGCACGCGTCTGGAGTTCATTTGCAGCAGCTGGAGGCCCTGGAACATCCATTCTCTCTCTCTTTCCCCCCATCTATCTCTCTCTCAAATAAATAAAGAAAATTAAAGGCTTCCAGTTAGGATGGCAGCATAGGAACCACACCAAAACAGCTTAGGGGAGAAAAACCAACCAAAAAAAAAAAAAAAAAGGAAAATACACTCTTCTACTAAAAAGTGAGGTATATAAACTGGGCACAGTGGTGCACGCCTTTAATCCCAGCACTGGAGAGCAGAGGTAGGAGGATCACCATGAGTTTGAGGCCACCTGAGGCTTTATAGTGAATTCCAGGACAGCTTGAGCTAGAGTGAGACCCTACTTCGGAAAAAAAAAAAAAAAAGTGAGAAAAAAAAAAAAAAGCTGGGCGTGGTGGCGCACGCCTTTAATCCCAGCACTCGGGAGGCAGAGGTAGGAGAACTGCCATGAGTTCAAGGCCACCCTAAGACTACATAGTGAATTACAGGTCAGCCTGAACTACAGCAATACCCTACCTGGAAAAAAAAAATTATCAACCGCAGCAGAGAAGTAGGAGAGATCCAGAGCATCTAGAGCCCACAGAATCAGGCAGAAGCAGCTCTAGCAAAAGCGGCAAGTTCCACACGGCTGCAGCCACCAGGCTTGGCCTGAACAGCAGGATTTTAAAGCCAAGTAGGGGATTCTCCACTCACACCAGCCTCCTTGCAAACTCAAGAAACGTGGCAGGAGGATGGCTGAGACCAATGGAGCAGCTTGTGAGGAGGAAGATCGTGTAGACCTGTGGGCAGACTTCGGCCTCCATCCACAGCCTCCCCTCCCCCACCACCAGCACAAGTGCCAGCCAACACCAGAGACCTGGGGAAGGAAGCTCACCGACCCAGCACCCAGCATGATCAGAGCAGCAAGCCACAGACCCAGCCAGCCTTCCTGAGCCCACAGCACAGCAAAGAGGGACCCAAATGGCCATGCAGCATAGCTGAGACCAAAACCATCCCAAAAGGTAACTGGGATTACACCAGGTCAGTAACTGCCAAATAAGCCTGTTGTATAGGCTTGCATCGGAAAGGCTAATTGCACCGTCCATGTCAGGGTAAATTATATGTTAAATCTGATGGATGGTCGGATTTGACATTCCTAAATAAGCTATATTTTGGGATGCTCATTTGTTGCTTCCTGATCTATAGTCCCTTTGTTTCTTCTGTCATTCATTGGGGAAGGGTCTCACTTGGTCACCAGTTGACCTTGGAACCCTCTACAGACCAGAAATCTTAGCCTCCCAGTTGACAGGATTAAGGGTGTGGGGCAACACATGCTTAGTGACTGTGACATTATTAGAGGATCTGTTTGTCATAATACCTACTTTTGCATAAGTACTCTGTGCAGTTTTTCATTGAATTTGTACATTGTTTAGTTAAGTTTTTAGAATTTGTCTGTATTCTGTACCATTCTGCTTACTTGAATACTCTCATAGCAGGCAAACCCAACACCTAGGATCACTTTTGTGATTACTCTGAGAGTCTTAAGAGCCACACCTGGCACCTTAAGCTCCTACTACCCTGAAGATATATAACATCAGATAGATTGAGACATCTAATATTACTGCAGATAATTGGAAAACACAAGCATTAAATTAATCCAAGATGGAAAAATTTTGACATTATAATATAAGAAACACAAAAAATCAAGAGAATATAAATCCAACAAAAAGTATTAATGCATCAGAAATGACCTTCAGTGAGAATGATTTAGAGGAAATGCCTGAGAAAGATTTCAAAAGAATGATTATAAATATGTTCAAAGAACTCAAAGAGGAAATCAAAGAACACACAGGAAGCCAAGTTAATGAAATAAAGAGGACAATACAAGACATGAATAAGGAAATAGAAATAATAAAGAAAAACCGGTCAGAAATACTAGCAATGAAGAACACTGTCAGTGAAATAAACTCTGCAGAAAATCTCTCCAGTAGAATGGATGAAGGAGAGAACAGAATATCTAAACTAGAAGACCAAGTGGCAGATCTATTACAGTCCAACAAAGAAAAAGCCAAACTAATAAGGTATGAATGGGAATTTCATGATATTTGGGAACTATGAAAAGATTAAACATAACAGTAGAAGGAAAAGAATTTCACTCCAAAGGCATAATAGGTGTTTTGTTTTCAACAAAATCATTCAAGAAAACTTCCCCAAAATTGGGAAAGAGATGCCAATGCAGGTACAGGAAGCCTTTAGAACACCAAACAGACAAAACCTGGAAAGAACCTCTCCTTGCAATATTATAATTAAACTACCAAACATACAAATGAAGAAAATATACTGAAAGCAGCTAGAGAGAAAAATCAAGTCACCTACAAAGGCAAGCCCATCAGAATCACAGCAGATTACTCAAGACAAACTCTAAAAGCCAGAAGGGCTTGGACTGATGTATTCCAAGTTCTGAAAGATAACAACTGTCAACCAAGGTTACTTTATCCTGCAAAGCTACCCATTCAAATAGATGAAGAAATAAGGACATTCCACAACAAAAGCAGGCTAAAGGAATATTTGAAGACAAAACCAGATCTACAGAAAATACTTGAAGGATCCTCCATGCTGAAGAGAAAGAAAAGCACACATATAAGGAACTGGGAAAAAAACAAACCATACTCCAATACTAGTTAGTATAAGAGAGCAAAGGTAAAACCAGAAGAACTACAAAAAAAGAAAAATGGCAAAAATAAATACATACCTTTCAATAATAACTCTTAATATCAACGGCTTGAATGCCCCAACCAAAAGACACAGGTTTGCAGACTGGGTTAAAAAGCAAGATCCTTCAATTTGTTGCCTCCTAGAAACTCACCTTTCTACAAAGGATGGATACTACCTTAGGGTGAAAGGTTGGAAAATGATGTTTCAAGCAAATAGGCCTAGAAAACAAGCAGGGGTCACTATCCTACTATCTGACAGGGTAGACTTCAGACCAACATTAGTTAGGAAAGATAAGGAAGGTCACTTTATATTGACTAAAGGAATGTTCCAACAGGAGGACATTACTATCCTAAATAGATATGCACCTAACATGGGGCTCCTAATTGCATCAAACAAACGCTATTAGAACAAAGGTCACAGATAACAATGAATACATTTGTAGTGGGTGACTTCAACAAATAAAGAAAATTAAAGGCTTCCAGTTAGGATGGCAGCATAGGAACCACACCAAAACAGCTTAGGGGAGAAAAAACCAAAAAAAAAAAAAAAGGAAAATACACTCTTCTACTAAAAAGTGAGGTATATAAACTGGGCACAGTGGTGCACGCCTTTAATCCCAGCACTGAGAGCAGAGGTAGGAGGATCACCATGAGTTTGAGGCCACCTGAGGCTTTATAGTGAATTCCAGGACAGCTTGAGCTAGAGTGAGACCCTACTGGAAAAAAAAAAAAAAAAAAAAGTGAGGTATATAACAAATCATCAGCTGGGCGTGGTGGCGCACGCCTTTAATCCCAGCACTCGGGAGGCAGAGGTAGGAGAACTGCCATGAGTTCAAGGCCACCCTAAGACTACATAGTGAATTACAGGTCAGCCTGAACTACAGCAATACCCTACCTGGAAAAAAAAATTATCAACCGCAGCAGAGAAGTAGGAGAGATCCAGAGCATCTAGAGCCCACAGAATCAGGCAGAAGCAGCTCTAGCAACAGCGGCAAGTTCCACACGGCTGCAGCCACCAGGCTTGGCCTGAACAGCAGGATTTTAAAGCCAAGTAGGGGATTCTCCACTCACACCAGCCTCCTTGCAAACTCAAGAAATGTGGCAGGAGGATGGCAGAGACCAATGGAGCAGCTTGTGAGGAGGAAGATCGTGTAGACCTGTGGGCAGACTTCAGCCTCCATCCACAGCCTCCCCTCCCCCACCACCAGCACAAGTGCCAGCCAACACCAGAGACCTGGGGAAGGAAGCTCACCGACCCAGCACCCAGCATGATCAGAGCAGCAAGCCACAGACCCAGCCAGCCTTCCTGAGCCCACAGCACAGCAAAGAGGGACCCAAATGGGCATGCAGCATAGCTGAGACCAAAACCATCCCAAAAGGTAACTGGGATTACACCAGGTCAGTAACTGCCAAATAAGCCTGTTGTATAGGCTTGCGTCGGAAAGGCTAATTGCACCGTCCATGTCAGGGTAAATTATATGTTAAATCTGATGGATGGTCGGATTTGACATTCCTAAATAAGCTATATTTTGGGATGCTCATTTGTTGCTTCCTGATCTATAGTCCCTTTGTTTCTTCTGTCATTCATTGGGGAAGGGTCTCACTTGGTCACCAGTTGACCTTGGAACCCTCTACAGACCAGAAATCTTAGCCTCCCAGTTGACAGGATTAAGGGTGTGGGGCAACACATGCTTAGTGACTGTGACATTATTAGAGGATCTGTTTGTCATAATACCTACTTTTGCATAAGTACTCTGTGCAGTTTTTCATTGAATTTGTACATTGTTTAGTTAAGTTTTTAGAATTTGTCTGTATTCTGTACCATTCTGCTTACTTGAATACTCTCACAGCAGGCAAACCCAACACCTAGGATCACTTTTGTGATTACTCTGAGAGTCTTAAGAGCCATACCTGGCACCTTAAGCTCCTACTACCCTGAAGATATATAACATCAGATAGATTGAGACATCTAATATTACTGCAGATAATTGGAAAACACAAGCATTAAATTAATCCAAGATGGAAAAATTTTGACATTATAATATAAGAAACACAAAAAATCAAGAGAATATAAATCCAACAAAAAGTATTAATGCATCAGAAATGACCTTCAGTGAGAATGATTTAGAGGAAATGCCTGAGAAAGATTTCAAAAGAATGATTATAAATATGTTCAAAGAACTCAAAGAGTTGGGCGTGGTGGCGCACGCCTTTAATCCCAAATCAAAGGAACACAAGAGTTCAACCTGAGACTACAAGTTGAAATTCCAGGTCAGCCTGGGCCAAGTGAGAACCAAAAAAAAAAACCAAAAAAAAAGGAAATAAAAATAAAGAACTCAAAAGGAAATCAAAGAACAGAAGGAATAAATGAAAAATACAAGACAGTGAAAAAAAAATAGAAATAAGAAAATCTCTCCAGTCAGAAATAATGCAATGAAGAACACTGTCAGTGAAATAAACTCTGCAGAAAACTCTCCAGTAGAATGGATGAAGGAGAGAACAGAATATCTAAACTAGAAGACCAAGTGGCAGATCTATTACAGTCCAACAAAGAAAAAGCCAAACTAATAAGGTATGAATGGGAATTTCATGATATTTGGGAACTATGAAAAGATCAAACATAACAGTAGAAGGAAAAGAATTTCACTCCAAAGGCATAATAGGTGTTTTGTTTTCAACAAAATCATTCAAGAAAACTTCCCCAAAATTGGGAAAGAGATGCCAATGCAGGTACAGGAAGCCTTTAGAACACCAAACAGACAAAACCTGGAAAGAACCTCTCCTTGCCATATTATAATTAAACTACCAAACATACAAACCAAAGAAAATATACTGAAAGCAGCTAGAGAGAAAAATCAAGTCACCTACAAAGGCAAGCCCATCAGAATCACAGCAGATTACTCAAGACAAACTCTAAAAGCCAGAAAGGCTTGGACTGATGTATTCCAAGTTCTGAAAGATAACAACTGTCAACCAAGGTTACTTTATCCTGCAAAGCTACCCATTCAAATAGATGAAGAAATAAGGACATTCCACAACAAAAGCAGGCTAAAGGAATATTTGAAGACAAAACCAGCTCTACAGAAAATACTTGAAGGATCCTCCATGCTGAAGAGAAAGAAAAGCACACATATAAGGAACTGGGAAAAAAACAAACCATACTCCAATACTAGTTAATATAAGAGAGCAAAGGTAAAACCAGAAGAACTACAAAAAAAGAAAAATGGCAAAAATAAATACATACCTTTCAATAATAACTCTTAATATCAACGGCTTGAATGCCCCAACCAAAAGACACAGGTTTGCAGACTGGGTTAAAAAGCAAGATCCTTCAATTTGTTGCCTCCTAGAAACTCACCTTTCTACAAAGAATGGACACTACCTTAGGGTGAAAGGTTGGAAAATGATGTTTCAAGCAAATAGGCCTAGAAAACAAGCAGGGGTCACTATCCTACTATCTGACAGGGTAGACTTCAGACCAACATTAGTTAGGAAAGATAAGGAAGGTCACTTTATATTGACTAAAGGAATGTTCCAACAGGAGGACATTACTATCCTAAATAGATATGCACCTAACATGGGGGCTCCCAATTGCATCAAACAAACGCTATTAGAACAAAGGTCACAGATAACAATGAATACATTTGTAGTGGGTGACTTCAACACCTTATTCTCACCAATTGACAGGTCATCCCAGCAATAAATAAACAGAGATGCTTCTGGATTAAATGAGGTCATAGAACAAATGGACCTCACAGATATATACAGGACATTTCATCCAAACGCTGCAAAATACACATTCTTTTCAGCAGCACATAGAACATTCACTAAAATAGACCATGTATTAGGACACAAAGCAAATCTTAACCAATATAGGAAAGTTGAAATAATTTCTTGCACTCTATCTGATCACAATGGGATCAAACTACAAATCAATAACAAGAAAAGCTTTAGAGCATACACAAAATCATGGAAACTAAACAATACACTACTAAATGATGAATGGGTCAATGATGAAATCAAGAAGTAAATCAAAAAATTCATGGAGTCAAATGATAATGAGAACACAACATACCAAAACCTTTGGGACACAATGAAGGCAGTCCTAAGAGGGAAATTTATAACTTTAAGTGCCTATCTTAAGAAATTAGAAAGGTCACAGGTAAACAACTTAATGTTCCACCTTAAGGCCTTGGAAAAAGAAGAACAAGGCAAACTAAAAATCAGTAGAAGGGAAGAAATAATAAAGATTAGGGCAGAAATTAATGAAATAGAAACCCCCAAAAAAATCCAAAGAATCAATGAAACAAAGAGTTGGTTTTTTGAAAGGATAAACAAGATTGATAAACCATTAGCAAATCTGACGAAAGGAAAGAGGGAAGAGACACAAATTAATAAAATCAGAGATGAAAAAGGCACCATTACAACAGATACCAGAGAAATTAAAAAAATAATGGGGGGAGGGGGCTGGAGAGATGGCTTAGCAGTTAAAGCACTTGCCTGCAAAGCCAAAGGACCTTGGTTTGATTCCCCAGGACCCATGTAAAGCAGGATGCACAAGGTAGCACATGCATCTGGAGTTCATTTAGTGGCTAGAAACCCTGTTGCACCCATTCTCTCTCTCACTCTGCCTCTTCCGTCTTTCAAATAGATAATTTGTAAAAGGGGGCTGGAGAGATGGCTTAGCAGTTAAGGCATTTGCCTGCAAAGCCAAAGGACCCAGGTTCAATTCCCCAGGACCCACGTAAGCCAGATGCACAAGGTGGTGCATGCATCTGGAGTTTGTTTACAGTAGCTGAAGGCTCTGGTGCGCCCATTCTCTCTCTATCTGCCTTTCTCACTCTCTCCCAAACAAAGTAAATAAAGTTTTTAAAAAAATAATAATTTGAAAAAATAAAATAGAATATTTAAAAAAAAAATCATGGGGGCCGGGTGTGATGGCGCACACCTTGAATCCCATCATTTGGGAGGGAGAAGGAGGAGGATTGCTGTGAGTTCAAGGCAACCATGAGACTACACAGTGAATTCCAGGTCAGTGTGGACTAGAATGAGACCCTACCTTGAAAAACCATAAAAAAAATACTTACCGGGTGTGGTGGCGCACGCCTTTAATCCCAGCACTTGGGAGGCAAAGGTAGGAGGATCGCCGAGAGTTCAAGGCCACCCTGAGACTACATAGTTAATTCCAGGTCAGCGTGGACCAGAGTGAAACCCTACCTTGCAAAACCAAAAAAAAAAAAAAAAAAAAAAAAAATCAGGGGCTTAGCATTTAAGGCGCTTGCCTGCAAAGCCAAAGAACCCACGTTCAACTCCCCAGGACCCACCTCAGACAGATGCACAAGGGGCACATGCATCTGGAGTTCATTTGCAGTGGTTGGAGGCCCTGGGGTGCCCATTCTCTCTCTCTCTACCTGCCTATTTCTGTATCTCTCTCTCTCAAATAAATAAAAATAGAATATTAAAAAATAAATAAATAAATTTTAAAAGAACATATATTCCACTAAGTTTGAAAATCTAAAAGAAATGGATGATTTCCTTGATTTATGACCTACCTAAATTAAGTCAAGATGAGATTAACCACTTAAATACACCTATAACAAGTATGGAGATCAAAGCAGTTATAAAAAAATCTCACAACTAAAAACAGTCCAGGCTCAGATGGATTCACTGCTGAATTTCACCAGACCTTCATGGAAGAACGAACACCAATACATCTTAAACTTTTTCATAAAATAGAAGAGGAAGGAACCCTACCAAACTCCTTCTATGAAGCCAGCATCACCCTGATCCCAAAACCAGACAAAGATAGAACAAAAAAGGAAAATTACAGACCAATCTCCCTCATGAACATAGATGCAAAAATTCTCAACAAAATATTGGCAAACAGAATACAAGAATATATTAGAAAGATCATTCACCCCAACCAAGTAGGCTTTATCCCAGAGATGCAGGGATGGTTTAACATACACAAATCGATAAATGTAATACATTATATAAATGGACTGAAGGACAAAAATCACATGATCATCTCATTAGATGCAGAAAAAGCATTTGACAAAATCCAACATCCTTTCATGATAAAAGTCCTACAGAGACTGGGAATAGAAGGAACATATCTCAACATAATAAAGGCTATTTATGACAAACCCACAGCCAACATAATACTAAATGGAGAAAAAATTGAAGCTTTTCCACTAAAATCAGGCACAAGACAAGGGTGTCCACTTTTATTTAATATAGTACTCAAAGTCTTAGCCATAGCAATAAGGCAAGAGACACTCATAAAAGGGATACAACTTGGAAAGGAAGAGATCAAGTTACCATTATTTGCAGATGATATGATTCTATACATAAAGGACCCTAAAGACGCTACCAGCAGACTGTTAGAGCTGATAAACACCTATAGCCATGTAGCAGGATACAAAATAAACACACAGAAATCAGTAGCCTTCCTATATGCTAACAACAAACACACCGAGGATGAAATCAGAGAATCACTCCCATTCACAACTGCAAAAAAAAAAAAAAAAAAAAACCAAAGTACCTTGGGATAAACCTAACCAAGGAAGGGAAGGATCTCTACAAGGAGAACTTTAAAATGCTCAAGTGAGAAATTGCAGAAGCCACTAGGAAATGGAAAAACATGCCCTGTTCTTGGATTGGAAGAATCAATATTGTGAAAATGGCAATCCTACCAAAAGCAATCTACACATTTATGCAATACCAATCAAAATTCCAATGGCATTCTTCATGGAAATAGAAAAAACAATCCAAAAATTCATTTGGAAGCACAAAAAACCTCAGATATCTAAAACAATCTTGAGCAACAAAAATAAAGCTGGTGGTATCACCATACATGATTTTAACCTATATTACAGAGCCATAATAACAAAAACAGGATGGTACTGGCACAAAAACAGACATGTAGATCAATGGAACAGAACAGAAGAAGCAGATGTAAGTCTGGGTAGCCACAGTCACTTGATCTTCGACAAAAATGCCAAAAATACTCATTGGAGAAAAGAGAGCCTCTTCAGCAAATGGTGCTGGGAAAACTGGGTATGTATCTATAGGAGGATGAAAATACATTCTTATCTCTCTTCATGAACAAGAATTAAGGCCAAATGGATCAAAGACCTTAATATCAGACCTGAAACTCTGAAACTGCTAGAGGACAAGGTAGGTGAAACCCTTCAACATACTGGTCTTAGCAATGACTTTCAGAATATAACTCCAGTTGCTCAGGAAATAAAACCACTGATCAAAGCCAGGCGTGGTGCTGCACGCCTTTAATCCCAGCACTCAGGAGGCAGAGGTAGGAGGATTGCCATGAGTTCAAGGCCACCCTGAGACTCCATAGTGAATTCCAGGTCAGCCTGAGCTAGAATGAGACCCTACCTCAAAAAAAAAAAAAAAAAAAAAAAAAAAAACAGGGCTGGAGAGATGGCTTAGGGATTAAGGCACCTGCCTCCTAAGCCTAAAAATGCTGGTTCCAATCTCCAGGTCCCACGTTTAGCCAGATGCAAAGTAACGCAAGGGTGCAATGCCACACTTGACCACACAAAACACAGATCAACCACTGGGATCTCATGAAATTACAAAGCTTTTGTACAGCTAAGGACACTGAATAGAGCAAAGAGGCAACCTACAGAATGGGAGAAAATCTTTGCCAGCTATACGTCTGACAGAGGGTTAATATCTAAGCTATACAAAGAACTCAAAAAATTAAATAATAAGAAATCAAACAACCCAATTAAAAAATGGGCTATGGAACTAAATAGAGAGTTCTCAGAAGAAGAAATACAGATGGCATATAAACATCTTAAAAAAATGTTCTACATTCCTAGTCATCAGGGAAATACAGATTAAAACTGCATTGAGATTCCATCTCACTCCTGTCAGATTGGCTACCATCATGAAAACAAATGACCATAAATGCTGGCAAGGATGTGGAAAAAGAGAAACCCTTCTACACTGTTGGTGGGAATGCAATCTGGTCCAGCCATTGTGGAAATCAGTGTGGAGGGTTCCTGAGACAGCTAAATATAAATCTACCATATGACCCAGCTATACCACTCCTAGGCATATATCCTAAGGACTCATCTCATTACCTTAGAGATACTTGTTCGACCATGTTTATTGCCGCTCTATTCACAATAGCTAGGAAATGGAACCAGTTTAGATGTCCCTCAACTGATGAGTGGATAATGAAGATGTGGCACATTTACACAATGGAGTTCTTACTCAGTGGTAAAGAAAAATGAAGTTATGAAATTTGTTGGAAAATGGATGGATCTAGAAAGGATTATACTTAGTGAGGTAACCCAACCCCAGAAAGCCAAACGTAACATGTTCTCTCTCATATGTGGATACTAGCTACAAATTACTGGACTTCTATGTACGTAAAAATAAAACTCATATAAAAGGAATAGAAAGGGAGGGAGGGGGGACTTAATAGGATGGTATTGTATATACATAAGTAAAAGAACAGATCAATGGAGGTGAAAAGGCCTAAGTGAGGTCAGGGAAAGAGATTGAGTAAAGGAAAGGTGGAGGAAGGGCTAATCAAAATCTAAGAGGATATAAATGAGTCATAGGGAAACCTACTTTTCTGGACAATGGAACACTCAGAAGCCATAGATTGTTACTAGAAATTTTCAGTGCCAGGGAGGGGATACCTTCCAGTGAGTTGTTGGCCAGGGAGGTCACAGCTACCCCCAAAACATTATAGGCCATTGCTGAGGCCCTTGGTTTCCCACCAGGAATAGATGGTAAGACCCTATTGCTGAAGACTCCATATACTTGGGTGGCAAGATCACTGAGAAATCCTGCTGGAGCTGAACTGAAAGCCTCCTCCAGGTGAACCAGCTGACAGTAAGTTGGAAAAAGCTACGCTGCATGCAGTTCAATGGGAGAGAGAAAACACCAGTGAAGGTACTCAACAGTGAACACTGCAAGCTTTAAATTTGGCCAGTCAGGCCAAATAAGCCAATGGGTGCAACAGTGGCATGTCTGTTATGGGCAAAACCAACCGCTCTCTAATTGGACTGGAGGCCTACTCCATGGGAGGGAATACATCCCTGATACTGAAAACCTGTGACAGGGGTAGTCATGAGCCCTAGGGGTGTAACATCTGCTAAATGTATATACTGTGATCACCAATTTTTTTTTAAGTCAAAGTCATTTAGAAAAAAATCAGAGCCGGGCGTGGTGGCACACGCCTTTCATCCCAGCACTCGGGAGGCAGAGGTAGGAGGATCACCATGAGTTCAAGGCCACCCTGAGACTACACAGTTACTTCCAGGTCAGCTTGAGCCAGAGTGACACCCTACCTCGAAAAACAAACAAACAAAAAATCAGATTGGGCTGGAGAGATGGCTAAGCAGTTAAGGCATTTGCCTGTAAAGCCAAAGGACCCTGGTTCAATTCTCCAGGACACACGTAAGCCAGATGCACAAGGGGGTGCACCATCTGGAGTTCATTTGCAGTGGATGGATGCCCAGGCATGCCCATTCTCTCTCTCTCTCTCTCTCTCTGCCTCTTTCTCTTTCTCAAATAAATAAATAAAATATAAAAAGAAAATCAGCCAGGTGAGGTGGCTTAGACCTTTAATCCCAGTATTCGAGAGGCAGAGGTAGGAGGATCACTGTGAGTTCAAGTTCACCCTGAGACTAGTGGGTTCCAGGTCAGCCTGAGCTGGAGTGAGAACCTACCTAGAAAACAAAAAAAAAAAAAAAAAAAGTAACTAAAAAAAAAAAATCAGATCATACTGGTAACCAAATAAAAACAGTAAAAATAACTTACTTGGGCTGGAAAGATGACTTAGCATTTAAAGCACTTACCTACAAAGCCAAAGGACCCAGGTTTGATTCCCCAGGACTCACGTAAGCCAGATACACAAGGTGGCACTTGCATATGGAGTTTGTTTGTAGTGGTTGAAGGCCCCAGCATGCCCAGTATATCTCTCTGTCTCTCTCACTCTTTTCTCTCTCTCTCTCAGCCTCTTTCTCTCTCTCAAATAAATAAACAAAAATTTTTAAAAATAACTTACGCCTTCATAAAACCCTTTTAGATATAACCTCTCCTTTGCTTCTGCAAGTTTTTCTCGGTCATTCTGGCTCTGAATTTTCAACTCATCACAAATGGTCACAGCAGAAAGATTTCCAAAACCTGGGATTTCAAGGATTGGCACCTGCAGAGAACAGCAATATCAGAAACAAATTCACAGACACAGCACAACTGTCTAAGGCATAGTTTTTTTTTTTGTTTTGTTTTTTTTACCTTCAGTGTCTGGTAAAGTCACTTCAGATTATAGATACTGCCATGGCAGAGTCACACATTAATAATCACAAATGACTAACTTGCAGGTGTGAATGTGTTCCATGCCATAGGAACCAAACTGTTCAGTAACCACTCCCTGTCCCCCACAATTCACCAGGCCAGCTCTCAACAACTCCCAATCCCTACTCACCAACTATACACACAGTTCATTAAATAAGTAAGGCTGCAACTAACAAAACAACATGAACAACTATTTTGTGATGTTTTATTTTGCATTTATATCCTCTCCAAACAACTCCCAGGACCAAATGTGGAATTTTGTGCATGCTAACAAAGCACTGTACTACTAACATGTACAGATAAAAAAATCCCTGAGACTAGGCCAGACGTAGTAAGGCATGCCTTTAATCCCAGCACTTGGGAAGCTGAGGAGGGAGAATCGCTGTGAATTCAAGGCCAGCCTGAGACTGCATAGTGAATTCCAGGTCAGTCTAGGCTAGAGTGAGAGCCAAAGAACCTTGGTTCAATTTTCCAGGACTTATATAAGCCAGATGCACAAGGTGGTGCATACATCTGGAGTTTGCTTGCAGTAGCTAGAGGCCCTGGTGTGCCCATTCTTTCTCTCCTCTGTCTCTTTCTCTCTCTCTCAAATAAATAATTTTTTTTTAAATCCCCAAGACTGGCTGGACGTGGTGGCGCACACCTTTAATCCCAGCACTCGGGTAGGAGGATCACTGTGGGTTCAAGGCCACCCTGAGAATACAGAGTGAATTCCAGGTCAGCCTAGGCTACAATGAGACCCTTCCTTGAAACACCAAAAAACAAACAAACAAAAAAATCCCCAAGACTGAAGCCAGGCATAGTGGCATACATCTTTAATCCCAGTACTAAGGAGGCAAAGGTAGCAGGATCACCATGAGTTCGAGGCCACCCTGAGACTACATAGTGAATTCCAGGTCAGCCTGGACTACAGTGAAACCCTACCTTGAAAACAAACAAAAAAAAAAAAAAAAAAAATATATATATATATATATATATATATATATATATATATATGCCAAGGCTTGCACTAGAGGCCTTGAAAAGATATATATATATATAATCTCCAAGACTGTCTTTTAAAATATTTTATTTATGTGTGTGTGTGTGTGTGTGTGTGTATGAGAGAGAGAGAGAGTATAAGGATGTCAGGGCATCCTGCCACTGCAAACAAACTCCATATGTATGCACCAACTTTGTATATCTGGCTTTATGTGGGTACTGGGAAACTGAACCTGGGCCACAGGCTTTACAAACAAGTGCTTTAACTGCTGAGACATCTCCCCAGCCCTCTTTGAGATTTTTCATGTAAGTTATTTGCTAGTAATTTTTATTTTCTGTTCTGCTAATTCTAATATGAAAACAAACAGAACTGAAGGAGATTTTGTTAAAGATATCATGGTTACAAATATTCGTGAATAATATGGCAAAATTTTGTCTGTACAAGGCAGAAAATTAATCATACTGAGAAATCAAGCTAGCGGAAAATTGATGATGCTAAAAGCTGTTTGTTCAGCACTGCCAGTGCCAGGTGGGAAAAAAATGCTTATTATGAGCTTTCCTTTTACTGTCCTTCAACAGTAAATTATCAAACTATATAGTGAATGTGTTACATACTTAAGCAAATTCCCTATCTTATTTCAAACTCTACCAATTACTTAATTTGGTTACAAAGAAAACATGCTAGCTTCTTTTCTCTGATAAAGAAATGTTAAGCCGGGCATAGTGGCACACGCCTTTAACCCCAGCACTCAGGAGGCAGAGGTAGGAGGATTGCCGTGAGTTCGAGGCCACTCTGAGAATACAGAATGAATTCCAAGTGAGCCTGGGCTAGAGTGAGTAGAGCGAGACCCTACCTCGAAACCCCCCCCAAAAAAAATTAGCCGGGTGCAAGAGATGGCTTAGTGGTTAAAGCACTTCCTTGAGAAGCCTAAAGACCCATGTTCACTCTCCATGTCCCACATAAGCCAGACGCACAAGGTAACTCAAGCACGCAAGTGTGCACATACACACAAGATGGTGCACACATCTTGAATTCAGTTGTAGTGGCTGGAGGCCCTAGTGCACCAATTCTCTCTGTCTCTCCCAAAAAACAAACAAAATTGGGGCTGGAGAGATGGCTTAGCAGTTAAGGCACTTGCCTGCAAAGCCTAAGAACTCATGTTCAACTCTCCAGGTCCCACACAAGCCAGATGCAACAACCCAAGAGTGCAATGTTGCACATGCACACAAAGGGGCATACACATGGGGAGTTTTATTGCAGTGGCTGGAGGCCCTGGCACATCAATTCTGTCTCTCTCATTAAAAAATAAAAAAACACTCGGGAGGCAGAGGTAGGAGGATCGCTGAGAGTTCAAGGCCACCCTGAGACTACATAGTTAATTCCAGGTCAGCCTGGACCAGAGTGAAACCCTACCTCGAAAAACCCAAAAAAAAATAAAAATAAAATAAATAAATAAACAAAAAAAAAAAAAAAAGGCCCAGTATGTTGGGCTTACCTCAAAAATAAAATAAAATAAAAAAATCACCCCTCACTCACCGGTTCAAATGGCAGGACCATGTCATCTCGAATTCCATACTTTGCTCGTAAGGCCTACAGAAATATTAATGTTAACAATAATGCTCAATTCTTTACTGGTACATGTACTAAGAAAACGAACTCCTAACTTTCATTTTCTGAGGCAGGGTTTCACTACATATCCCCACAGTGACTTGAGATGCTCCTGCCTCAGCCTCCCTCATGCCTGGCTTCAAACTTCTTTTCAACTATTATTTCTTCTCTTCTGTATATAGAATAATGTTTAACTTATCAAATATCCCAAGAAGAAAGAAACCTGTTAAAGTGACTATGAATAGCTCACATGACAAAACAACAGTCAAATGCAGACATACAGAGATATGCACATATATCACTCCAAGATTTGTATCTTTGTTATAATGAAAACGTAAATCTTTTTACTATTTGTTTATTTATTTATTTATTTATTTGAGAGCAACAGACACAGAAGGATGCAGAGAGAGAGAGAATTGGCACACCAGGGCCTCCAGCCACTGCAAACAAACTCCAGATGCATGCGCCCCCTTGAGCATCTGGCTTACGTGGGTACTGGGGAATCAAGCCTCAAACTGGGGTCCTTAGGCTTCACAGGCAAGCGCTCAACCACTAAGCCCTCTCTCTCCAGCCCAGAAAATGTAAATTATTTTTTTAAAAAAGAAGGTATGGTGGAACTCACCTTTAATCTTAGCATTTGGGAGGCAGAGGTAAGAGTTCGAGGCCAGCCTGAGACTAGTGAGTTCCATGCCTGGCTAGAGTATAGCCCTACCTTGGAGGGAGGGTGGGGGAGAGCAGGGAGCAAACACCTTGGGTTGGAGAGATGACTCAGCAGTTAAAGGTGCTTGCTTGCAAAGTCTACTGGCCTGGATTCAACCCTCAATGACCATGTGGAGCCAGATGTTCAAATTAGAATATGCATCTGGAGTTTGCTTGCAAAATGGCAAAAGACCCTGATGTACCCATTCTCTCTCTTCTCTGTCCCCCTTGATTTATCTCTCTCTACCTCTCCCCCCTCATTGTAAATAAATAAAAATATTTTTTAAAAACACCTTTTTTGCCGGGCGTGGTGGCACACGCCTTTAATCCCAGCACTCAGGAGGCAGAGGTAGGATTGCCATGAGTTCGAGGCCACCCTGAGACTACATAGCTAATTCCAGGTCAGCCTGGACCAGAGTGAGACCCTACCTTGAAAAACCAAAAAAAAAAAAAAAAAAACACCTTTTTCAAAACTCTGTGAAACAGTCAGCATTCAGGAGGCAGAAGTGGGAGGACTGCTGTGAGTTTGAGGTCAGCCTCGTAGTACAGAGTGTTTCAAGTCAGGCTGGGCTACAGTGAGACCCAACCTCAAAAAAAAAAAAAAAAAGACAGAGAAAATGCTATGAAATGTTATCTTCAGAATTCCAATCACAGGAAACATGCAGACATTGAAACTCAGTTTAGAGACAATTGTTTAAAGATAATATGTATCTTTCAGCTGAGTCTCAGTGAGTTCAGCAGTACCTCATCAGCAGTCAGTGAATGCAAATGAATGAAACGGGGTTGAAGCAATGGCTTAGTGGTTAAGGTACTTGCCTACAAAACCAAAAGGACACAGGTTCAATTCCCCAGTACCCACATAAGCCGGGTGCACAAGGTGGTGCATGCATCTGGAGTTCGTTTGCAGTGGTTGTAGGCCCTGAAATGCCCATTCTCTTTCTATCTGCCTCTCTCTCTCAAATAGATAAATAAATACATTTTTTTAAAAAGATGGGCTAGAGGAATAGCTTAGCAGTTAAGGCATTTGCCTGCAAAACTAAAGGACCCAGGTTCAATTCCCCAGGACCCACGTTAGCCAGATGCACAATGGGGCACATGCCTCTGGAATTCATTTGCAGTGGCTGGAGGACCTGGCATGCCCATTCTCTCTCTCTCTCTCTCCCTTCCTCTTTCTTTCTGTCAAATAAATAAATAAAAATAAAATATTTTTAAAACATAAATAAAGAAAAAGAAAAAAGAAATGAAGCCAGGCATGGTGGTGCACACCTTTAATCCCAGTACTTGGGAGGCAGAGGTAGGAGGATCACCATGAGTTCGAGGCCATCCTCAGAATACATAGTGGATTCCAGGTCAGCCTAGTCTAGAGCAAGACCCTACCTCGAAAAAACAAAAATGAAAGAAATGGGGCTGGAGAGATGGCTTAGTGGTTAAGGCATTTGCCTGCGAAGCCAAAGGATCCCGGTTCAATTCTCCAGGTCCCACGTAAGCCAGATGCACAAGGAGCACATGCATCTGGAGTTCGTTTGCAGTGGCTAGAGGCCCTGGCGTGCCCATTCTCTCTCTGTCTGCCTCTCTCCTATCACTCACTCTCTCTCTCTCTCTGCTTGCAAATACATAAATTTAAAAAAATTAAAAATATATATATTTAAAAAAAGAAAAAAAAAGAAAGAAATGAAACAGGTACTTGCTTGTTTTTTCTTCAAGTCTCTGAGAGCAGCATTGTCATCAGGGGAATCAGATGGAACACTTGTGACCACACCCGTCCCTAATAAAACAAAGTGTGTAATTAACTAACATAATCAGAATGTGACTAAGAAAGTATTTCTGGAAATAAACTCTTTACCTTTATCCTCCTTTATGGTGAGCATTGGAAGAACATAAATCACTTTGTAGCATGTTAACGGTGCAGAAAGTGAGGCACCAAGAATTTCCTGCACAAGAAACAGATCAGCATAAAGAAGAAAAAAATGTATTTGTGACCATTAAAATTTTAAATAGCATTTTTAAGCTGAAGAAACCAGTACTAAAAAGTAGAAGAGGATGGGGAGATGGCTTGATGGTTAAAGGTGCTTACTTACAAGCCTGACAGCCCATATAGGATTCCCAGTATGCAATAAAAGCCAAACACATAAACTGGCACATGTGTCTGGGGTTTATTTGCAGTGGCATGAGGCTCTGGTATGCCCATTCTCTCAAATAAATAAATATCTTAAATATATACATACAGGAATAAGGAGGCAGAGATGGGAGGATCATTTTAAGTTTGAGGCCAGTCTGAAACTACAGAGGGAGTTCTAGGTTAGCTTCAGCTAGAGTGAGACCCTACCTCAAAAAAAAAAAATTTTCACCAGGCATGGTGGTGCACGTCTTTAATCCTAGCTCTCAGGAGGCAGAGGTAAGAGGACCGCCAAGAGTTCGAGGCCACTCTGAGACTACATAGGGAATCCCAGGTCAGCCTGAGCTACAGTGAGACCCTACCTCAAAAAACCAAAGGAAAAAAATTTCAAGGTTATCTTCAGCTACACACAGCAAGGCCAACCTGAGCTACATGAGATCCCCTCTCAAATCAACCCCTACACCCAAAATAGATAGATAGATAGACAGATACATACATACATACATACATACATACATACATACATACATACAATGTACGTACATACATACATAGACAGACAGACAGACAGACAGACAGACAGACAGACAGACAGATAAATAGATAAAATAAAACCCAGGGCTGGAGAGATGGCTTAGCAGTTAAGGCGCTTGCCTACAAAGCCAAAGGACCTCAGTTCGATTCCCCAGGACCCACATAAGCCAGATGCACAAGGGGGCGTATGCATCTGGAGTTCATCTGCCATGGTTGGAGGCCCTAGCGCACCCATTCTCTCTCTCTCTCTCTTTCTGCCTCTTTCTCTCTCTCAAATAAATAAATAATAAAAACTTTTAAAAATACTTTTTAAAAATCCATTCTTTTGACTACTA
Source organism: Orientallactaga sibirica (assembly GCA_036365145.1). NCBI lineage: Eukaryota > Metazoa > Chordata > Mammalia > Rodentia > Dipodidae > Orientallactaga > Orientallactaga sibirica. Next base: position 53,592,191 of record JAEOAD010000005.1, read on the forward strand.
AACTAAAAATATTTCTAAAAGATTATAATACCTAAACCTGTCAGGGTTATGATAAACTTAGTATACTAGTACATTCAATGCTTGTGACACTGTATTACTTGAGTAAAATAGCATTACATCCATAGCAAGAACCATTATAATGTCCAAAACACTGAGCACAGTGATACATGCCTTTAATCCTAGCACTTGGGATGCAGAGGTAGGATGATAGCTGTGAGTTTGAACCCAATCTGGGACTGCAGTGTAAGTTCCAAGTCAGCCTGAGATAGAGTGAGATACTAACTCCAGAAAAAAAAATGTCCAAAAAACTCAGACAATTCAAATCCTTTTCTTTGAAAAATCTACCAAATGCTAAGGTAAAACATGAAAACCACCAAAATTTTCAATGACAAAAATATCATGCAATAAAATATACCACACAACCAGGCATGGTGGCACATACCTTTAATCCCAGCATTCGGGAGGCAGAGGTAGGAAGATTTCAATGAGTTCGAGGTGACCCTGAGACTACTTAGTTAATACCAGGTAAGCCTGGGCTAAAGTGAGACCCTACCTCAAAAATCAAACAAACAACAACAATAACAACACACACACATACACACACACACACACACTATATAATCACATGAACAAAACACAATACCACATATCCATTTAAAATAATTATGAGGCCAGGCATGGTGGCGCACACCTTTAATCCCATCACTCAGGAGGCAGAAGTAGGAGGACTGCTGTGAGTTTGAGGCCACCCTAAGACTACATAGTGAATCCAGGTCAGCCTGGTCCACAGTGAGACCCTGCTTGAAAAAAATGAAAAAATTAAATTAAAAATAAAATAATTATGAGATAGGCATGGTGGTTCACACCTTTAATCTCAGTACTCCGAGGGTAGAGGTAGGAGAATCACAGTGAATTTATGGCCAGCCTGAAGCTACAGAGTGAGTTCCAGGTCAGCCTGGGCTAGAGCAAAACTCTACCTTGAAAGAAAATAATAATTATTATGAATATACAACTGAAGTAGTTTTATTGTAGCAAAAAAATTTTAGCTGAACATGGTGGCACACACCTTTAATCCTAGCACTTGGAAGGCAAAGGTAGGAGAATCGCCATGAGTTCAAGGCCACTTTAAGACTACATAGTAAGTTCCAGATCAGCCTGGGCTAGAGTGAAATCCTACCTCAAAAAGCCCAAAAAATTTTTTTAAAAAAAAAGGGCTGGAGAAATGGCTTAGCACTTAAGGCACTTGCCTGCAAAGTAAAGGACTCAAGTTCAATTCCTAGGACCCACGTAAGCCAGCTGCACAAGGTAGCTCATTGTGGTAGTTTGAATATATGTCCCCCAATATATTCAGTATTTTATTAGTTATAGTTTGCATCTGCAATCACCTTGCTAGAGGCAATGTCACTGGGGGCTGGTCTTAAGGTGTTAATGGTGGGTTTGAGATTCCATTGTAAAGATATGCAAATGTGCCTAGCAGGAGTTTTAGTAATATACAGTGAAGCCAGGCATGGTGGCACATGTCTTTAATCCCAGCACTTGGGAAGCAGAAGTAGGAAGATTGACGTGAGTTCAAGGCCACCCTGAGACTACATAGTTAATTTCAGGTCAGCTTGGAACAGAGTGAGACCCCACCTCGAAAAACCAAAACAATAATAATAATATACAATGACACTACTTTGAAAAAAAGAAAAAGGGCTGGAAAGATGGCTTAGCGGTTAAGGCTTAACGTGCTTCCCTGCAAAACCAAAGGACCCAGGTTCAACTCCCAGGACCCACATAAGCCAAACGCACAAGGTGGCCATTCATTTGTATTCATTTGCAGTGGCTGGAGACCCTGGCACACCATTCTCACTCTATCTGCCTCTTTCTCTCCCTCCCTCTCTCTCACTCAAATAAATAAATAAAAATAAAATATATTAAGGGCTGGAGAGATGGCTTAGTGGTTAAGGCACCTGCCTCCTAAGCCTAATAACACTGGTTCCAATCTCCAGCGGTTCCAATCTCCAGGTCCCATGTTTAGCCAGATGCAAAGTGATGCAAGGGTGCAATGTCACACTTGACCACAGCAAGGGGGAGTAGGGAACTGGAACATCTCATGTAAAACCCCACAGAACCACACATCTGGATTTCGTTGACAGCAGCTGAGAGGCTGCTGATCATGTCTCAATAAAAAAAACCATAGGACCCATCTCTGTCATCCTCTCCCTCTCTCTATCTCTATCTGTCTCTCTCCAAAAAAATAATTAAAAATAAATAAATAAATAAATAAATAAATAAATAAATAAATAAATAAAATTAAAAGAAAGAACTAGTCCTGCATATGACATGTATACTCTCCATAAACAGAATGTAAGAAGATAAACACACAGAGTACACTGTAAATTCAAAAAAAACAACAACAACTACACTTGAGTATCTCAGCAAGAAGTGCCCTCTGGAGAACAGTGAATGCTGCCATGACAGCCTCTGGACAGCCATGGGGATTGTTCACATGTGAAAATTTAACAGATACAAATGATTTACACATTTCATTACATGTACATGTATATTAAATCATTCATAAAATTAGGAGCTGGAGAGATGGCTTTAGTGGTTAAGGCTCTTGCCTCCAAACCCAAAGGGCCCAGGTTCGATTCCCCAGTAACCACATGTAACCACTCATGTCACATGAGTATGGACTTCATTTGCAGTGGCTAAAGGCCCTGGTACACCCATTCTTTCTATCTGTCTCTTCCTCTTTCTATCTCTCAAATAAATAAATAAACAAATAAATACCTTCTAGTGAGTTGTTGGCCAGGGAGGTCACAGATACCCCTAAAACATTATAGGCCATTGTCAAGGCACTTGGTTTCCCACCAGGAATAGATGGTAAGACCCTATTGCTGAAGACTCCACATACTGGGGTGGCAAGGTCACTGAGAAATCCTGCTGGAGCTGAGCTGAAAGCCTCCTCCATGTGGACCAGCTGACAGAAAGCTAGAAAAAGCTATGCTGCATGCAGTTCAATGGGAGAGAGAAAACACCAGTGAAGATACTCAACAATGGACACTGCAAGCTTTATATTTGGCCAGCCAGGCCAAATGAGCCAACGAGTGCAATAGTGGCATGTCTGTTATGGGAGAAACCAACCACTCTAATTGGACTGGAAGCCCACTCCATGGGAGGGAATATATCCCTGATACTGAAAACCTACAATAGGGATAGTCATGAGCCCTAGGGGTGTAACGTCTGATGGTGTCTGGCTAAACATATATACTATGCTCACCAAACTGCCCAGTAAGCACTTCTCTTAACGTCTATACCGCTATATTAACGCTACTCTCACTTTTGGTTAGAAAAGCTTCTCTTTTCAGATGGTGGCAACCTTGGGATGACTCAGAAGGCACCATGGTACTGAGAAGAAGGGATAGGGGAGTGCTCAGCACTGAAAAATCTCAAACACACCTTCCAAGGCTCAGGGTCCATTGCAGAAGAGGGGACAGAAAGAATGTAAGAGCCAAAGGAAGAGTAGGACTCCTTACAACGTGCTCCTCCAGACACAAAATGGCCTGGATATCCATGACCTCACAGTGCCTGAAACTACCTACACAAGACCATCATAATAGGAGAAAAAGATGATGACATCAAAATGAAAAAATAGACTGATTGAGAGGGGGAGGGCATATGATGGAGAGTGGAGTTTCAAAGGGGAAAGTGGGGGGAGGGAGGGAAGTACCATGGGATATATTGCCTACAATTAAGGAAGTTGTTAATAAAAATAAAAATTTTTTAAATTTTTTAAAAAGCCAGGCATGGTGGCGCACGCCTTTAATCCCAGCACTCGGGAGGCAGAGGTAGGAGGATCACCAAGAGCTCGAGGCCACCCTGAGTCTACATAGTGAATCACAGGTCAGCCTGGACCAGAGTGAGACCCTAGCTTGCAAAACCAATATATATATATATTTTTTTTCTAATGCTTAAAATTTTATTTGCATATGCACGTGTGTGTATTTATGGGCACACCAAGGTCTCTTGCATTGCAAAGACCAGACATTTGTACCACTGTTGCACCTGGCTTAGGAACTGAAACTGGGTAATCAGGCTTTGAAAGCACCTTTATTCGCTGAGCCATTCCCGAATCCTAAAACATTTCTTTAAATGCTATTTTTCAAGCTCCATAGTTAAAATATTCCTCTAATATTTGCATGAAAATAAAATGTGCAAGCCGGGCATGGTGGCATACACCTTTAATCCCAGCACTCAGGAGGCAGAGGTAGGAAGATCACCATGAGTTCAAGGCCACCCTGAGACTACATAGTTAATTCTAGGTCAGCATGGACTAGAGTGATATCCTACCTCAAAAAAAAAAAAAAAAAAAAAAAAAGTGTGCAACCCTGCTTACCTCTCCCATTAACTCCTTCACAACAGGCACCACTCCATTGTCCTTGGTAAAGCCCTGGTATGACATATTCCTGGCTGCTCTTTGAGTACAGATGAATATATCACCATTCACAGTCTCAAATCCGATGTACTTCATATCAGGACGAACCCAACAGTTTGTTTGTCCAAACATGGTCTCGGGTCTGAGGGTAGCAGCTACTAAGAAGACATTTTTACCTTTCAGGCCACTAAGAAGAAAAGGCATGTTATATTTAAAAGGTAGACTTCTTTTACTCATTTGTCTTTTTTTTAACAAGAGAGAATTGACACAACAGGGCCTCCAGCACTGCAATCAAATTCCAGACACATGTGCTACCTAGTATGCATGTGGGACTTTGCACTTGCATCACCTTATGCATCTTATTTAGGACCTGGAGATTTGAACATGGGTCCTTGGGCTTCACAGGCAAGCACCTTAACCACTACTGGCCAGTCTTAGATTTCTTTTCTTTTTTTTTTCATTTTAGCCTTAAATTTCTTTATAAATTGTTCAGAAATTATGAAGCAAGCCATGCACAGTATCACTTATATTCCCAGTACTCAGGAGACTAAGGGCAGAGAACTAGTTTGGGCTACATAGTGAGTACCAGGCAAGCATAGCGAGACTCTGTTACAAACAAACAAAACAAAATAACCAAAAAAGTAAAGAAAAAGAAATAATAAAACAATAACCCTTTGGCAAACCTACCTTAATTTTGATGGGTAAGGTTCAAGCACCTTCAATTTGATTAAGGTATATTCCTGAGGTCCAACACCCTAAACAAATGAACAATAAGCAAATAAAACATAAATCTAAGGGAAAAGACTTGGATTAAATGTACTCATCTGGGCCAGAGAGATAGCTTAGCAGCTAAGTGCTTGCCTGTGAAGCCTAAGGGTCCCTGGTTCAATACTTGATTCCCCAGTACCCACATAAGTATAAGGGGGCGCATGCATGTGGAGTTCATTTGCAGTGGCTGGAGGGCCTGGTAAGCCCATTCTCTCTCTCTCTCTCTCTCTGTCAGTCGCTCTCAAATAAATAAATAAAAATAAACAAAAATTGCGAAACCTAAGGATCCAGGTTCCATTCTCTATGTCCCACATAAGCCAAATGCACACAGTATTACATGCATCTGGAATTTGTCTGCAGTGGCTAGAGGCCCTGGCATGCCCATTCTCCTTCTCTCTTTCTTTAATAAATAAATAAAAATAAAATTTTTTTTTTTTTTTTTTTTTTTTTTTGGTTTTGCAAGGTAGGATCTCACTCTGGTCCAGGCTGACCTGGAATTAACTATATAGTCTCAGGGTGGCCTTGAACTCTCGGCAATCCTCCTACCTCTGCCTCCAAGTGCTGGGATGAAAGGTGTGTGACATCATGTCTGTGTGTGTGTGTGTGTGTGTGTGTGTTTTTAATTTGTAAGAACAAGAATGGGCACAATATAGCCTCTTGTGCTGTAAATGAACTCCAGACACATGTGCCACTTTGTGCATCTGGCTTTACTTGGGTTCTGGGAAATTGCAAGTAAGCACCTTAACTGCTGAGCCATCTCTCCAGCCACAGAAGATATGCATTCTAAACTTGACCCATGAGAGTAACATTCTCTCAAAACCTTTCCTTCCTGATCTGTAAAATGGCAATGCTATATCTCATAGGTCCATTCTGAGTAACACAAAAGATAAAGGCTAAAGAACACTGAGAAACTATGAAATATTACTGAAATTTAGAAAATTGCTACCACTGAGTAGACAGGTTATATATATCTCAACCAAGATCTTTGGGAGAAGAGGTATTTCAGATTTCAGAACTTAGATTTGAGAATATTTGCACATATATATTACTTGTAAAGTAGCCCTAATGAGAAGGGCTAACTTCTACAACATGTAGAAATTTAAAGCTTTTTGAGCACTATGAATAATATGAAAGTTAGTTAAAAATGCTAGGCTGATGGGCATGGTGGCACACACCTTTAATCCCAGCACTCGGAGGCAGAGGTAGGAGGATCGACATGAGTTTGAGGCCACCTTGAGACTACATAGTTAATTCCAGGTCAGCCTGGGCCAAAGTGAGACCCTACCTCCAAAAAAAAAAAAAAAATGCTAGGTTGAGCTGGGCATGGTGGCACACAGTTTTAATCCCAGCACTCACAGAGGTAGGAGGATTGCCATGAGTTCGAGGCCACCTGAGAATACATGGTGAAATCCAGGTCAGCCTGAGCTAGAGTGAGACCTTACCTCGAAAACAAAACAAAACAAAACAAAAAAAAGGCAGGGCATGGTGATGCATGCCTTTAATCCCAGCACTGGGAGGCAGAGGTTAGAGGATCACTGTGAGTTCCAGGCCATGAGACTACATAGTGAATTCCAGGTCAGCCTGGCCCAGAGCAAGACCCAACTTGAAAAAACAAAAAACAAAAGTCAGCCACATATCTCATTCCCATATTCTTTTTGAGCTATTCATTATCCAAATGGTGCTTCTCAAAATCTAACATGCACATGAATCACTAACAGCTTCTAAAGATGCAGATTCCTGGGACCCACACATAGAGCTTCTGGCTCAACAACTTTTGGGTGAGTCTCAACAATGTGATTTTCCATAACAAGGTGATACAGATGGTCCACAGACCCCACTGTAAGCAGAGCAAGGTCCTAGATACAATATAGGTGCCTGCAATGATAGTCTGCTTTAGCCACACCCTGTATTATGACTGTACATCTCAGCTTCAATGAAATTATTTTTAGCTTTCTGACCAAAGAAGCTATGACCATAGTAAAGATTACATAACAGCTATTCTATGTCATAGATAATCACCTCTCCAGTTTGCCTGTCATGATCCATACAAGGCTGCCCATCTTTTGGAGAATAAATTGTATACCTAAAACAATAGAGAATGAATAATAAATATTATTATACTATTCAAGTTACATTCTAACCTATTTGCCAGTGTTAAAACATCTTGCAAGTAAGCTTCATGACTAACACTCTGAAGCTGAATAAATGTCTATTATGTATACTTTTATGAATAGTAAGCTTAGAGACTAAAAAAAAGTTTCACCTTCATGAAAGGTAAACCTAATAAATGTATATGGACTAGTCTTGGCCTTATGAAATGAGACAAAAGATGATAAACATAACTTCACTTATAAAATGCAAATAGTTTTGTGTGACCACATAACCAAGGAAGAACCTTAATATACAGAGCAGATGGGTAAACTAAAACACAAAGAATTATTTTTCTGGAGCCAGGTATCCCAGTACTCAGGAGGCAGAGGTAGGAAGATTGCTGTGAGTTCGAGGCCACCCTGAGGCTACATAGTGAATTCCAGGTCAGCCTGGACTAGAGTGAGACCCTAGCTAGAAAAAAAAAATTACTTTTCTGCTTGGCTGGGAATAATCATTCCATTCTCTCTGATTCTGGTTGTCAAAACACAAAACAGCAGGGCGTGGTGGCACATACTCTAATTCCAGCACTTGGGAGGCAGGGGCAGGAAGATCACCATGAGTTTGAGGCCACCCTGAGACTATATAGTGAATTCCAGGTCAGCCTGGGCTAGAGTGAGACCCTACCTTGAAAAACCAAAAAAAAAAAAAAAAAAAAAGAGTACTGAATGAGGTGGGGTGTGGTGGTGCATGCCTTTAATTCCAGCACTCGGGAGGCAGAGGTAGGAGGATCACCAGAGTGAGACCCCTACCTTGAAAAAAAAAAAAAAAAAAAAAGAGTATTGAATGTAATATAGGAATTACATGATTTTTACTTAATTATATCTTATTATATTGAAAGACAATAGACTCACCGCTTCCCAAATTTAATTTTATTCCTTTCTCTTAATGTTAAAAACTGCCACCTGACAAAAGAATCATAGTAAGGATTAACATCAGTGGTGATGAAGGAACGCCGCCAATCTGCCTACAGAAAGAAAAAGAAAAAGATAACTCTTTAAAAACATATTTTTAAAAATAAGAATCCTTATAAATCAATTATTTATTCTTTTTATTCCCCATCTCAGAATTAAGTAGCTATAAAAATTAGCTAGGCATGGTGGCATACGCCTTTAATCCCAGCACTCAGGAGGACGAGGTAGGTAGGAGGATCACCATGAGTTCGAGGCCACCCGGAGACTACATAGTGAATTCCAGGTTAGCCTTAGCTAGAGTGAGACCCTACCTTGAAAAAAAGACAAACAACAACAAAAAAGATGGCTGGGTGGCCAGGCATGGTGGTACACACCTTTTTTTTTGGTTTTTCTAGGTAGGGTCTCACTCTGATCCAGGCTGACCTGGAATTAACTATGTAGTCTCAGTGTGGCCTCAAAGGCATGCACCACCACGCCGGACGGTACACACCTTTAATCCCAGCACTCGGAAGACAGAGGTAGGAGAACCGCCAAGAATACAAGGCCACCATGTGACTGCATAGTGAATAATTCCAGGTCAGCCTGGGCTACAGTGAGATACCACCTCAAATAAACAACAAAAGGGGGCTACAGAGATGGCTTAGCAGTTAAGGCATTTGCCTACAAAGTCAAAGGATCCTGGTTCAATTCCCCAGGACCCACATAAGCCACATGCACAAGGGGGTACATGCTCCTGGAGTTTGTTCACAGTGGCTGGAGGCCCTGGCATGCCCATTCTTTCTCTCTCTCAAATAAATAAATAAAATATATTAAAGAAAACAATACCCAGCTGTGGTAGTGCATGCCTTAATCCTAGCACTTGGGGGGGTGGGGGCAGAGGTAGGAGGATCGCCATGAGTTCAAGGTTACCCTGAGACTATATAGTGAATTCCAGGTCAGCCAGAGCTGGAACAAGACCCTACCTCAAAAAACCAAAAAAAACAAAACAAACAAAAAAAAGCAATTAATTAATGTGCTTTAAATACATATATTTACACATTTTAAAACATATAACAAATTTAAAAGAAATTGTTAAATAATATATTTACATATTCCTCAGGTTAAACCCTGGCTTCTTCATATTCTTTGAATAAAATCCCTTTCTACTAGATGTCAGTGTATAAATTCCAAAAAGACAACATTAAAGTGCTTCACAGCTCACACTGAAACCTACTACTTCCTAACCTCACAATAAAAAGCACCTTTCTTAAGTGGCATTCAAGTACAATACATTTTTTCAAATTTAAGATCTGTTCCATAATTCTTTATTTTTATTTTTATTTTTGAGGTAGGGTCTCCCTCTAGCCCAGGCTGACCTGGAATTCACTATGTAGTCTCAGGATGGCCTCGAATTTGTGGTGATCATCCTACCTCTGCCTCCCAAGTGCTGGGATTAAAGGCATACGCTACCACGCCTGTCTCTGTTGCATAATTTCTTTTTTTTTTTTTTTGGTTTTGCAAGGTAGGGTCTCACTCTGGTCCAGGCTGACCTGGAATTAACTATGTAGTCTCAGGGTGGCCTCGAACTCTCCGCGATCCTCCTACCTCTGCTTCCCGAGTGCTAGGATTAAAGGCGTGCGCCACCACACCCGGCTTTGTTCCATAATTTTTTAAATCACACAAATATTAATGCTTTTCATGCTTCTTTATGTATGAGGACAATGACATACCTTCAAACCTATTCTCTTTAGGTCCTGAATGGCCAGAGGTGGGAAATAATCAAGCCAATGTTCTGCTTCAGAAAATTTCACTATCTCTTCATCAGAGAGTCCAAGAGACTTCATAATGTCCCACTGGTATTTAGAAGATCCTGCTTTGGCAGCAGCTTTACTCTGAAAAAAAAAGCAATTAAAAATTAACTCCATCAAAAAATAACCGACAACTGCTTAACAGCCCCGAAGCACAGTAATTTTAATGGAAATTTCTCGTAATTCATATTCCAAAACAACACTATTGATACATAAGAACGTAACAGGAGTTAGATGCACTGTTTTGTTTACTGAACTGTATTGCCAGGACACTCATCAGGACATGGACACCAATGAGAACAAAGAACCACCCTCGTGAAGATCTCAGCACCAGGCATTCTCTATATCCTCTTTGTGAATGCCACACACAACGTTTTCAACTATAAATAAACTGTTCCCAAGTTTCTATATTTGCAAGTATGAAAAGACATCCAAATGTCTTTGGAGACATTTGGGACTGGATGAAAGAAATAGGATTGAACTCTTGTTAATCCTCCTATCTCTGCCTCCCAAGTGCTGGGATTAAAGGCATGCACCACCATGCCCGGTATTCCCAGTTTTTTTGTTGTTTTTTTTGGTTTTTCGAACTTTTTTGCCAGGCGTGGTGGCGCACGCCCTTAATCCCAACACTCACAGAGGTAGGAGGATTGCCATGAGTTCAAGGCCACCCTGAGACTACATAGTTAATTCCAGATCAGCCTGAACCAGAGTGAAACCCTACCTTGAAAACCAAAAAAAAAAAAAAAAAATATATATATATACACACACACACACACACACACACACACACACACACACATACATATACAAACATACATACATATGGATCTAAGGGTGTAGTTTATTTAAGAATACTTGCTTAGCAATGCAAGAGAAAGGTAGGAGGATCACCACAAGTTCAAGTCCACTCTGAGACTACTGAGTGAATTCCATGTCAGCCTGGGCTTGAGTGAGACCCTATCTCGGGAAAAAAAAAAAGGCAGAGGCGTGGTGGCGCATGCCTTTAATCCTAGCACTCAGGAGGCAGAGGTAGGAGGATCACCGTGAGTTCAAGGCCATCCTGAGACTACAGAGTAAATTCCAGGTCAGCCTGAGCTAGAGTAAGACCCTACCTCAAAAAAGAAAAAAAGAAAGAGAGAGAGAGAGAGAGAGAAAGAATAGAATAGAGCCAGGTTTGGTGGTACACACCTTTAATCCCAGCACTCAGGAGGCCAAGGTAGGAGGATAAGGTAAGTAGCCATGAATTCAAGGCCACCCTGAAACTACATTGTAAATTCCAGGTCAGCCTGGGCTAGTGTGAAACCCTACTTGAAAAAAAAAAAAATCACCTAACCAGGATGGCCCAGTACTTAAAGGCACTTGCATGCAAAGCCTGATAGCCCAGGTTCAATTCCCCAGTATCCATATAAAGCCAGATGCACAAAATGGCGATGCCTCTGGACTTCATTTCAATGGCAGAAAGCCCTGGTATGCCCATGCTCACTCGCTCTCTCTCTCTCTCTCTCTCTCTCTCTCTCTCTCTGTGCCTCTTTCCCTCTAACTCTGTCTCTCTCAAATAAATAAATGAAAATATATTTTTTAAAAAGCCATCAAACCTTTTTTCCTTTAGCTTTGTCCTTAATTACTACATCTTCTGTCTTAGCACCAGTTTCTTCCTCTTCCTCTTCTTCATCTGGAAAATCAGGAGGGCAGCCATACAGCTCTATTTCTCTTTTCAACTTATCAGCACATGCCTATAGTGCAACATTGGAGAAAGTGAAGTTCAAAATTAAGGAAATAATGAGATTTTTACTGTTTCCAACACCAAATAAAGTGGACTCTGAGATTTTGTGCAACACCTATATATACATACATACATTATAGAAAACTCAACTGATCCAAATCATGAACTCAAAATCTACTAATTTGTAAATTAGTATTTCAGTTCATTGATACTGATATGCTAGGTGGTAGAAATGCAAAGATATATAAAACAGAACATGTCATTTATTGAGTGACAACACTATAACAGTGTTTTCTCAATTTAAAGATTATTATCTTCACAGCAGGAGGTAAATCTTCCTACCCATTATGATCACCACTTGCTAAGTAAACAGAACAAGTATTAAATTAGAAAATAGACACTAGGCGATGAACTGATTTATCCAAAGTTTTCTAAAGCTAACAAGCTTCAGCAATGATACTTGAACCTGGATTTTCAACCCCAGCATTTCCTGTCAAAAATAGAGATTACACCAAGATAATAGTGTATTAATTATGAGACGATAACTTTGAGAATTTCAAAAGGAGGTCTTAAAATCAGAAGAATTTCAGCTAATAAGGAAAGATATAACTAGAAAGTCACCACTTGAGTTGGATCTGGTCCCAAGTACTCAGGAGACTGAGGCAGCAGGATTACAAATTCAAGGCCTGCCCTAGACTACATACCAAGTTCAAGGCCATTTAGCAGAACCCTATCTCAAAATAAACAAATAAAAAACTGGGTCTAGCCGGGCATGGTGGCACATGCCTTTAACCCAGCACTTGGGAGGCAGAGGTAGGATGATGAGTTTGAGGCCACCCTGAAACTACATTCCAGGTCAGTCTGGGCTAGAGCAAGACACTACCTTGAAAAAAAAATGGAAGCCGGGCGTGGTGGCGCACGCCTTTAATCCTAACACTCAGGAGGCAGAGGTAGGAGGATCGCCGAGAGTTCGAGGCCACCCTGAGACTACATAGTTAATTCCAGGTCAGCCTGGACCAGAGTGAGACCCTACCTTGCAAAACCAAAAAAAAAAAAAAAAAATGGAGCTGGTGAGGTGGCTTAGCAGTTAAGGCATTTGCCTGCAAAGCCAAAGGATCCCAGTTTGATTCTCCAGGATCCACGTAAGCCAGATGCACAAGGGGGCACTGCATCTTGAGTTTGTTTGCGGTGGCTGGAGGCCCTGGGGCACCCATTCTCTCTCTCTCTCTCTCTCTCTCTCTCTCTCTCTCTCTTTCTCTCTCTACCTCTTTCTCTCTCTCAAATATATATGAAACAGCTGGGCATGATGGTGCATGCCTTTAATCCCAGAACTTGGAAGGCAGAGATAGGAGGATCGCCAAGAGTTCAAGGCCACCCTGAGGATCACTGTGAGTTCAAGGCCACCCTGAGACTACATAGTGAATTCCAGGTCAGCATGAGCTAGAGTGAGACCCTACCTCAAAAGAAAAAAAAAAAAAAAATACATGGATCTCAGGATGTATTTTATTTAAGAATGCATGCTTAGCAATGCAAGGTACTGGTTCAAAGTCCAAGACTACCATAAACCAATACCAATAGGTCTAGGGATGGGTAGTTTAGTGGTAAAGCACCTGGTTAGCATGTCTATGAAACTGGGTTCAATTCCTACCACTACCCCTCTCAAAAAAAGGTTACCATTTTGCAACTACACATATAATAATTAAAATAACCTAACATCATTAAAGGATATTAAACCTGTAAACAGGCATTCAAAGGATCTCCAATCCCCATCAATTACTCTTTATTTGCTAAAGGAAAAAGACATCCATAAAATAAAGAAATTTGGCTGGGCATGGTGGAACATGCCTTTAATCCCAGCACTCAGGAGGCAGAGGTAGGAGGATTGCTGAGAGTTCAAGGCCACCCTGAGACTACATAGTGTATTCCAGGTCAGTCTGAGCTAGAGTGAGACCATACCTTGAAAAAAGAAAATGAAATTTGTTGGATATTAACTTAATAATGCTAACATGGGAGCCAGGCGTGGTGGTTCACATCTTTAATCCCAGCACTCTGGGAGGCAAAGGGAGGAAGATCGCCATGAGTTTGAGGCCGCCTTGAGAATACAGAGTGAATTCCAGGTCAGCCTTGGCTAGAAGGAGACCCTACCTCGAAAAACAAATGCCAAAACCAAAAAATAAAGTGTGGGCTGGGGAAATGGCTTAGCGTTTAAGGAGTTTGCCTACAAAGCCTAGGACCCCGGTTCAATTCCCCAGGACCCACGTAAGCCAGATGCACAAGGGGGCACATGCATCTGGAGTTGTTTGCAGTGGCTGGAGGCCCTGGCATGCCCATTCTCTCTTTCTCTCTGCCTCTCCTCTCTCTTTCTCAAATAAATAAATAAAATATTTTTAAAAATAAATAAATAAAGTGTGATCCACAAAAGGAAAAGTAAAGAGCAACCAGTATCAACATCTTGGGATGACTAGAGATTACATGCAGGTGATAGCATCACATCAGTGTTGAAGTGAAAGAGACAATGTGACTGTAATAGTGTAAAGAATGCCCATATTCAAAAAAGATATACAAATTATTCAGAGCATCATGACATCTGCAATTTACTTTCAAAATGTCCACAGACAATCCTGATGCCTAATTGGGGTTTGAGTTGGAATTGAAGCACATGTGGTGAAAGTTTATACTTGATGACTATAGTCAGTGCACAGCATAACTGTGTGCCTACACGAAAAATAGTCTGTAAGAATTCACTGTATTATCATCTTTTTTAAAAATATTTTTTAATTTTTATTTATTTATTAGAGACAGAGAGAGAGAGGGAGAATGGGTGTGCCAGGGCCTCCAGCCACTGCAAACCAACTCCAGATGTATGTGCCCCCTTGTGCATCTGGCTTACATGGGTCCTGGGGAATTGAACCAGGGTCCTTAGACTTCGCAGGCATGTGCCTTAACCGCTAAGCCATCTCTCCAGCCCTACCATCTTTTTTATAGGCATGACATTTGTCTAAATAAAAAATTAGAAAAAAACACACACTTTTAATCCCAGCACTTGGGAGGCAGAGGTAGGAGGATCACCATGAGGTTGAGGCCACCCTGAGACTACACAGTGAATTCTAGGTCAGCCTGGGCTACAGTAAGACCCTACTTCAAAAAAAAAAAAAGCCAGGCATGGTAGGTTTTTAATCCCAGCACTCTAGAGGCAGAGGTAGGAAGATTGCCATGAGTTCAAGGCCACCCTGAGACTACATAGTGAATTCCAGGTCAGCCTGGGCTAGAGCAAGACCCTACCTCGAAAAACAAACAAACAAAAAGTTATAAAATAAAAAGTATGCCGGGCGTGGTGGCGCATGCCTTTAATCCCAGCACTCAGGAGGCAGAGGTAGGAGGATCGCCGGGAGTCCGAGGCCACCCTGAGACTACATAGTTAATTCCAGGTCAGCCTGGGCCAGACTGAGACCCTACCTCAAAAAAAAAAAAAAAAAGTTTGCCAGATATGGTGGTGTACACATTTAATCCCAGCACTTGAGAGGCAGACGTATTGTCGTGAATTCAAGGCCAGCCTGAGACTACAAAGTGAATTCCAGGTCAACCTGGGCTAGAGTGAGACCCTACCTCAAAAAACAAAAACAAAAACAAAAAAAACTGTGGGCTGGGAATGTAGCTCAATTGGTAGAGTCTTGCCTAGCCCATATGAAGCCCTCAGTTCATTTTCCAGCACCACATGAACCAGGCTTGATACCACCTGTATTCTCAGCACTTGGAAAGTGGAGGGAGGAAGGCCAGAAACTCAAGGTCATCCTCAGCTACATTCTCCAAACTTATAATACCAGATTTTGGAAGGCTCAGGCAGGAAGACTGAGAGTTTAAGACCAACTGGGGCTGTATAAGACCCTTTCTCAAAAAAATAAAAATAGGCCAGGTGTGGTGGCACCCACCTTTAATCCCAGCACTCAGGAGACCGAGGTAGGAGGATCACTGTGCCTTCAAGGCCATCCTGAAAATACAGAATGAATTCCAAGTCAGCCTTGGCTAGAGTGAGACCTTACCTCAAAAAACCAAACAATAATAATTAATAAATAAATAAAAGTAAAAATAGGGCTGGAAAGATGGCTTAGTGATTAAGGTGCTTGCCTGCAAAGCCAAAGGGTCTGGGTTCGAGTCCCCAGTATCCAAGTAAAGCCAGATACACAAGATGACACATGCTAGTTTGTGGTGGCTAAAGGCCCTGGGTGCCCATCCATTCTCTCTCTCTCTCTCAAAAAAAAATAAATAAATAAATAAACATAAAAAAGCAAAAGCAAGAAAAAAATCCTAATTCTATTACTTTTCTTCACTGAGAATTACCTCTAAAATAAGTTTATAACAAATAAGCACATGTAAATTTACAAAAACAATCAAAATATATCTGCTTATTACTTTAAATCAATCCATACATGTTGCAAGTGTACAAATCACTGTATATTTTACTTGTTAGCAATTATTTCCCAATTTTACTGGGCACGGTGGCAGACATCTTTAGTCCCAACAGTACAGAGGCTAAGGTACTAAGGTAGGAGGATCGCCATGATGAGCTCAAGGCCAGCCTGGACTAGAGTGAGACTCTGCCTCAAAAAAAATTTTAACAGGGCTGGAGAGATGGATTAGGGGTTAAGGCGCCTGCCTCCTAAGCCTAAGAACACTGGTTCCAATCTCCAGCGGTTCCAATCTCCAGGTCCCACGTTTAGCCAGATGCAAAGTGACACAAGGGCGCACACACATCTGGATTTCATTCTCAGCAGCTGAGACACTGCTGGCACGCCCATCTCTGTCTTCCTCTCCCTCTCTCTCTGTCTCTCTCTGTGCCTCTCTCAAAATAATAATAATAATAATAATAATAATAATAATAATAATAATAATAAAATTTTAACAGAGCCAGGCATGGTGGTGCACACCTTCAATCCCAGCACTCGGGACGCAGAGGTAGGAGGATCGCCGTGAGTTTAAGGCCACCCTGAGACTACATAGTGAATTCGAGGTCACCCTTGGCTAGATTGAGACCCTACCTTGAAAAACCAAAACAAAATTTAAATTAAAAAAAAAAATTAAGGAGGACTAGAAAGATGACACAGTGGTTAAAGATGCTTACTTGCAAACACTGACAGCCTGGGTTCAATTCCTCAGTATTCACAATAAAGTCAAGATGCACAAAGTGGCACGTGCTTGTGGAATTTGTATGCAATGGCAGAAGGCCCTGGTGCCCATACTCACTATCTCTGTCTGTCTCTTTCTCTCTGTCTCTCTCTAAAATAACTAGAAAATATATATAATTTTTAATTTAGAAAAGAAGGCTGGAGGGCTGGAGAGATGGCTTAGCAGTTAAGGTACTTGCCTGCAAAGCCATAGGACCCAGGTTGAATTCCCCAGAGCCCATGTAAGCCAGATGCACAAGATGGCACATGCATCCGGAATTCATTTGCAGCAGCTGGAGCCGGTGCACCATTCTCTCTCTCCCTGCCTCCTTCTCTCTCAAATAAATGAATAAAAATTTAAAAAATAAAAATAAAAGAAGGCTGGAGAGAATGATAGCAGTTAAGGTGCTTGCCTGCAAAGCCAAAGGACTCAGGTCTGATTCCCCAGGACCGATGCAAAGCCAAATGCACAAGGTGGCACATGCATCCAGAGTTCGTTTGCAATGGATAGAGGCCCTAGCATGCCAATTCTCTCTCTCTTTCTCTCTTTCTCAAATAAATTAAAAATTTAAAGCAGGCTAGAGAAATGGCTTAGCAGTTAAGGCACTTGCCTGCAAAGCCAAAGGACCTAGGTTCAATTCCCCAGGACCCACGTAAGCAGATGCACAAAGGTGGTGCATGCGTCTGGAGTATGTTTGCCATGGCTGGAGGCCCTGACGCACCCATTCTCTATCTATCTCTCTTTCTCTCTGCTTCTTACTCTCTCTCAAATAAATTAATTAATTAATTTTTTAAAAAAGAAGAAAGAAATCTTTACCCAACTTCAACAGACAGGAATATATAACATGTTCAAAAGACATCAAAATACATAGAGCACTTAGAATATTCAGGCTGGATAGATGGATCCGTAATTAAAGGCACTTGCTTAAAAAGCCTTACAGCCTAAGGTAGATTCCACAGGATCCATGTAAAGCCAGATGCACAAAATGGCAAATGCATCTGGAGTTTGTTTGCAATAGCAAGAGGTCCTGGCATGCACATTCTCACTGTCCTTGAAACTAAATAAATAAATTTTTTTTTTTTTTTTTTTTTGGTTTTGCGAGGTAGGGTCTCACTCTGGTCCAGGCTGACCTGGAATTAACTATGTAGTCTCAGGGTGGCCTCGAACTCTCAGCGATCCTCCTACCTCTGCTTCCCGAGTGCTGGGATTAAAGGCGTGCGCCACCACGCCCGGCTTACAAATAAAAATATTTTTAATACACAGAAATTACTTAGGCATTAATGTATGCTTTCTTTATTTCTAAGACAGGATTTCTCTAAGGGCTAGAGAGATTGCTTAGTGATTAAGGCACTTGCCTGCAAAGCCTAAGGACCTAGGTTCGATTCCCCAGGACCCATGTAAGCCAGATGCACAAGGTAGCACATGCATCTGGAGTGCATTTGTAAGTGCTGGAGGTACTGGCATGCCCATTCTCTTTCTCCCTCTCTCTCAAATAAATAAAAATAAAAATAAAAGGCAGGATTTTACTGTGTAGATCAAGTTGGTCTCAAACTCCTGATCACCCTGCTTCTCAAGAGCTATGAGTACAGGTGTGCCCTGCCATACCTGGTTAATATGCAAGGTCTTACCCTAGCCAGGGTTCTTCTGGAACTCACCTTGTAACCCAAGCAGGCCTCAAACTCAAAACATCCTCTTATCTTAGCTTCCTGTGCTGGACCACCATAACTGGCTCAAATGTTTTTAAAATTAATTCTCAGTGTAATAAATTCAACGGCTTTCACCAAATGCTTTAGTATAACATGGCAGTATCTGAAAATCATATTCCAAGATCTCAAACTGGATATTACTATTGGCTTAAAGCTAAAGAGTAAAATAAGCAATCTTACCTTAATAGGCATCCCAGTACAGTGTAACCCAAAGGGAAACAGACAGGTTTTTCCTTTTAATCTCTGGTACCCTACTGCAAACTAAAAAGACAGTTAAATTTAAATTACAAATATACATAGCAGACAAATTCAAAATGCTAAGTTAACAAAGAGTTGAAGTTGTCCTCCTCACATCTTCCTTCAGAAAACCAGTGAGAGTTCACTAGCATATTTTACTACACTTTTCTGTTGTTTTTCAATAACCTAGGAATGCTGAACATGCATACATGTCCAGAACCCTGCACAAATACAAACAGGGCATGTGAAAATTCAATATAAAATTTAAATTATCCAGGACTGGGAAGATGGTTGTACTGTTAAAGGCACTTGCTTGCAATGCCTGCCAACCTGGGCTCAATTACACACACACACACCCCCAACATGTGTGTGCATAGACAATTAATTTTTGGAAAAATTTAAGTTATGAGGTTATGAAGCCAGGCATGGTGGCACACGCATTTTAATTCCAGCACTTGGGAGGCAGAGGTAGGAGGATCATCATGAGTTCGAGGCCACCCTGAGACTACATAGTGAATTCCAGGTCAGCCTGAGCTACAGTGAGACCCTACTTCAAAAAACCAAAACAAAATAAAAAATAAAAATAATAAGTTATGAGCCAGCATGGTGGCACATGCCTATAATCCCAGCACTCAGGAGGCTGAGGTAGGAGAATCACGAGTTGGAGGGCACCCTGAGACTACATAGCGAATTTCAGGTCAGCCTGGGCTACAGCAAGACCCTATGTTGAAAAAAACAAAACAAAACAAAATAATAATAAAGAAAAAAAACTAAATTTTGCCTGTGAAGCCTAAGGACTCATGTTTGACTCTCCAGGTCCCACATAAGCCAGACGGACAGTAATATAATTGCACAAGGTCACACATGAACACAAGGGGATACACATGTGTGGAGTTCAATTACATGTGTGGGCCCTGATGCGTCAATTCTCTCTCTCATTTAAAAAAAAAGGGCTGGAGAGATGGCTTACTGGTTAAGCGCTTGCCTGTGAAGCCTAAGGACCCGGTTCGAGGCTCGATTCCCCAGTACCACATAAGCCAGATGTACAAGGTGGCGCATGCATCTGGAGTTCATTTGCAGTGGCTGCAGAGGCCCTGGTGTGCCCATTCTCTCTCTCTCTCTCCCTCTCTCTCTGTCTGTTGCTAATAAAAAAAAAAAAGGGACAAAAAAAAAGGCCAGTCTGTTGGGCTTGCCTCAAAAAAATGAAATAAATAAAAAATAAAAGTTGTCAATTAAAATAAATAAATAAAAATAAAATAAGCCCAGGCATGGTGGTGCATGCCTTTAATCCCAGCACCCAGGAGGCAGAGGTAGAAGGATCACCATGAGTTCAAGATCACCCTGAGACTTTCAAGTGAATTCCAGGTAAGCCTGGGCTAGAGTGACAAACCAAAAAAATTAAAGAATTTGAGTGCCTTTAACTGAAAATGAATTTTTACACATGCCATTTTCATCAATATTGTATTTATTACAAACCCTGCATCCCATTACAGTAAAACAAAAAAGCTTTACCTCACACTTGGATAAGGAAAACGTGTGTCCCAAATGAAGACGCCCATTCATGTACGGATATGGAAAGGTTACAAAGTACTTGTCCTTGCTGCCAAAAATCATGTGTAAAAGAAAGTACAGAAACAAACATGTTAAGTTTCTTTTTACAATGAAGGATAGGATGGGAGTAATGCTTGATATAAGTCAATTGTTTAAATTTTAGTTATTTAAAAGATAGTAAGAGCCAGGCGTGGTGGCCCTCGCAGTGGGAGGATCACCATGAGTTTGAGGCCACCCTGAGACAACATAGTGAATTCCAGGTCAGCCTGAGCTAGACTGAGACTCTATCTCAAAAAAACAACAACAAAATCCTTGTCATAAGTCCTAGTACCCTACAGGGTGGGGGATGACATTTTCAGGAATCTATACTAGTTTTTGTGTTGTTTTTTTTTCTTTTTCTTTTTCTTTTCCAAGGTAGTGTCTCTCTCTAATCTAGGCAAACCAGGAACTTACTCTGTAGTCCCAGCTTGGCCTCAAACTCACAGCAATCCTCCTACCTCAGCCTCCCAAATGCTGAAATTGCTGTAATATAAGGTTTCTAGTATAGGGCAGGGACATAGCTCAGTGGATAAAGTGCTTCAAGCACCTAAGTTTGGATCCCCAGACCTGCACATAAAAAAAAAAAAAACCGGAAGCTTGCCAGGCGTGGTGGCACACGCCTTTAATCCCAGCACTCAGGAGGCAGAGGTAGGATGAGCACTATGAGTTCAAGGCCACCCTGAGACTACATAGTGAATTCCAGGTCAGCCTGAGCTAGAGTGAAACCCTACCTCAAAAAAAACAACATAAAAAAAAAAAAAAAAAAAAAAAAAGCCAGGTGTGCTGACACATGCCTTTAATCCCAGCATTTGGGAGGCAGAGGTAGGAGAATCGCCATGAGTTCAAGTCTACCTTGAGACTACATAGTGAATTCCAGGTCAGCCTGGGCTTGAGAGAGACCCTACATCGAAAAATAAAAAAAAATAAAAAAATAAATAAAGGAGCTGAAAGATGGCTTAACAGTTGAGGCACTTGTCTGCAAAGCCAAAGCGGGAAAATCCCTGTGTTCAGTACAGGTGTTTACCTTTACCTAAGGAATGGGATGATCCCTTTGTGTAATGCATGTGTTTACTGTTACCTAAACAATGGGATGATCCCTCTGTTCAATGTACCAAGACCTTCCTGTATCTCTTTGTTTCTAAATATCTTTGGGGTTACATAGCATAGAATGTTTCTTTTCTTTTCTTTTTTTTTTTTTTTTTTGGTTTTTGAAGGTAGAGTCTCACTCTGGTCCAGGCTGACCTGGAATTAACTATGTAGTCTCAGGGTGGCCTTGAACTCTCCGTGATCCTCCTACCTCTGCCTCCCGAGTGCTGGGATTAAAGGCGTGCGCCACCACACCTGGCTTAGCATAGAATGTTTCTTATCTCAGTTCCACCTATGTGACCCACTTCTTATAATAGCCGCCCCCCCCCTTGTTCAACATTATGTAACTTTGCGGTTTAATTCCCATCCTGTTTTTACTATAAACATCATATGGTTATTTCCAATAAAAGCTGACACTCTGAGCAGTTCAGGGCTGCACCCCAAGATCCTGAACTCTGGGGTGTAGACCTGGTGCACCAGATTTTCTTCTTTTTCTTTCTTTTTTTACCCAATAACACTTTGCCTCACATTCCATGAGTTGATAGTCTTACTTGTGTGACACTGGACCCCATAACAAAAGGACCTTGGTTCAAATCCCCAGGACCCATGTAAGCGAGATGCACAAGGTGGCGCATACATTTAGAGTTTGTTTGCAGTAGCTGGAAGCCCTAGCAAGCCCATGCTCTCTCTCTTTGCCTCTTTCTCTCTCTCTCAAATAAATAAATTAAAATTAAATGTATATTTAAAAAAAAAAAAACAGTAAAAAACAAAGCCAGAAGCAGTGGTAGGCATGTGTCATCCAAGTATACCTACAGTAAGAAGGGAGATAGAGACAATTTCCCAGAAGTTAATAATGCTTTTTGTTTTTTAACTTACTTGGTGTATGTATGTGTTTCTGTGTTCATACATGCCTCAGCATGCATGAGAGGTCCCTTATAATATATGTCTGTAATTCTAGCAGAGAAAAGCTGAGATTAGAGGACTGCCATGAGTTGGAGGGGAGCCTGGGCTACACAATGAGTTCAAAGCAAGACAGAAAGAAAGGGCTGGAGAGATAGCCTAGTGGTTAAGGCATTTGCCTACAAGGCCAAAGGACCCAGGTTTAATTCCCCAGGACCCACATAAGCCAGATGCACAAGGTGGCACATGCATCTGGAGTTTGTTTACAGCAGCTGAAGGCCTTGGTATGCCCTCTCTCTCTCAAATAAATAACTTTAAAAAATTAAAATATAAGAGGAAAAAAGAGAGAAGAAAGAAAGAGGGAGGGAGGAAGGAAGGGTGGGAAAGAAAGAGAGGAAGGTCAAAAACCAAAAAAGAAAGAAAGGGGGAAGGGAAAGAGAAAGACAGAAAGGAAGTAAGGAAGGAAGGGGGATGAGAGAGAAGTGAGGTGGCACACACCTTTAATCCCAGCACTCTGGAAGGTGAGGTAGGAGGATCACCATGAGTTGAGGCCAGCCTAGGCTAGAGTGAGACCCTACCTCAAAAATAAAATAATAATAATAAAGAGCCAGGCATGGTGGCACAGTCCTTTAATCCCAGCACTTGGGAGGCAGAGGTAGGAGAATCACCATAAGTTCGAGGCCACCCAGAGACTCATAGTGAATTCCAGGCCAGCATGGGCTACAGTGAAACCCTACCTCAAAAAAAAAAAAAAAAAAAAAAAAAAAAAAAAAGGGCTAGAGAGATGGCTTAGCAGTTAAGGCACATGCCTGTGAAGTCTAAGGACCCAGGTTGGATTCTCCAGGTCCCATGTAAGCCAGATGCACATGCATCTGGAGTTCATTTACAGTGGCTAGAGGCCCTGGTGTGCCCATTCTCTCTCTTTCTCTCTCTAAAATAAATAAATAAATGAAAATAAAATCTTTAAAAAAAAGAAAGAAAGGAAAAGAGAAAAGCAGAAGGTAGAGGGAGGTAGGAAGAAAAAAAAGAAGAAAGAAGCTGGGTATGGTGGTGCACACCTTTAATCCCAGCACTCGGGAGGCAGAGGTAGGAGGATCACTGAGAGTTCGAGGCCACCCTGAGACTACATAGTGAATTGCAGGTCAGCCTGAGCTAGAGTGAGACCCTACCTCGAGAAAAAAAAAAGAAAGAAAGAAAAAAAAAAAGAAGAAGAAAGAAAACCCGGGCATGGTGGCACACATCTTTAATCCCAGCACTTGGAAAGCAGAGTTAGGAGGATCACCATGAGTTCAAGACCACCCTGAGCTAGAGTGAGACCCTATCTCTGAAAACCAAAAAAAAAGTAAATAAAAAGGAAAATAAGGAAGGAAGGGAAGAAGAGGGAGAGAAGGAGGGAGAAAGATTAAATGAGAACATGGTGGGTTTTCTAACACAGAGTAAGTGTTTACAGTAAGCTATAACCACTGTTGTAGTTATCACTGAATTTCCTCAATTTGAACAACTCTATTTTTCTAAATTTCAGCGTATATGAAATTAGGATAGAAACTGTAACTAAGGCATATATTTATTGTGGCACTATTTTAGGAGACAGTTAATTTGCTTTTGTTTTCCCCTAATAATCACTACGGTTTGCCTCAAATTAGTATCTTCCTAGGCAGGCATGGTGGTACACGCCTTTAATCCCAGCACCAGGGAGGCAAAGGTAGAAGGATTGCCTTGAGTTCAAGACCACCCTGAGACTAGTGAATTCCAGGTCAGCCTGGGCTATAGTGAGACCCTACCTAGAAAAAAAAAATCTTCCCAGGCATGGTGGCAAATGTCTTTAATACCAGCACTCAGGAGGCCGAGGAGGGAAGATGGCTGAGTTTGATGCCAACCTGAGACTACATAGTGAATTCCAGGTCAGCCTGGGCTAGAGCGAGACCCTACATCAAAAAAGTAAAAAAAAAAAAAAATCAATTATCTTAGCACTAAAACAATGTATTTATGAAAAAAATCTGAGTAATCCTTCTAAATTTTTATTTTGTATCTTTAGAAATATCAGTATGAGGCTAAGAGAAAAATACCTTTTGTTAATCATTAAAGACAAAACTTTAAAATATTCTCACTTGTCAAAATATGAAAATATGGCCAGGTGTGGTGGCGCACACCTTTAATGCCAGCACTTGGTAGGATCACCATGAGTTTAAGGCCACCCCGAGACTACATAGTGGATTCCAGCCTGGACTAGAGTGAGACCCTACTTTGAAAAACCAAAATAAAATAAAATAAAATCTTTATATCACCAAACTGATTCCACAGAAAAAGATTCTGACCTGAATATACAAAGTCAAAGTCAGCTCCTTTAGCCAGTTGCATATATTCTCTGGCTTACCTGCTCCACTGGGCAGTTTAGTGGGAGGATTTAACAAGTAGACTCACCTGGCCTGCTTGTCTAAATGACATGCATTGACCTCAAACACTTTCTCAGTATCCCATTTCTGCTGGATCGCTTTCTCAATCTTCTTCAAAAAGTCCACTTTAGCTGTTCCTTTTCTCTCCTGTGAATACAAGAGAATGGTTTGCTTTAAAAAAGACAAAAGAGGGCTGGAGAGATAGCTTAGCAGTTAAGGCGCTTGCTTGCAAATCCAAAGGATCCAGGTTGAATTCCTCAGGACTCACATAAGCCAGATGCACAAGGGGGCACACATATCTAGAGTTCATCTAAAGTGGCTGAAAGCCCTGGCACACCTGTTCTCTCTCTCTCTGCCTGCCTATATCTATATCTCTCTCTCAAATAAATAAATAAAATCTAAATTAAATTAAATTTAAACAAAAGACAAAAGAGTGCCTGGTGTGGTGGCACATGCCTTTAATCTCAGCACTTGGGAGGCAGAGGTAGAAGGATTGCCATGAGTTCAAAGCATATGTCATTATTTTGGCTGCTGTTTTAAACTCTCTTATTTTCTTTTTCTTCTTTAAGACAGAATGTAGTTGAGTATCACCTGATAAAAACCTGTACTTTGGCTGGGTGTGGTAGCGCAAGCCTTTAATACCAGCACTCAGGAGGCAGAGGCAGGAGTTCGAGGCCACCCTGAGAATACACAGTGAATTCCAGGTCAGCCTGGGCTAGAACAAGACCTTACGTCAGGGATGGGAGGAACATGTACTTTAGGCTGGAGAGATGGCTGAGCCAATGACCCAAGTTTGATTCTCCAGTACTCATCACGTAAAGCCAGATGCAAAGTGGTGAATGCATCTGGAGTTCCTTTGTAGCGACTAGAAGCCCTGGCATACCGATATTCATTCATTCATTCATTCTCTATCTCTCCCTCTCTCTGCTTGCAAATAAATAAATAATAATAAAAATGTACTGGGGCTGGAGAGATGGCTTAGTGGTTAAGACACTTGCCTGCAAAGCCTAAGGATCCAGGTTGAATTCTCCAGGTCTCACGTGAGCCAGATGCATAAGTTGGCACATGCATCTAGAGTTCGTTTGCAGTAGCTAGAGGCCCTGGCACACCCATTCTCTCTCTCTCTCTCTCTCTCTCTCTCTCTGTCTCTAATAAATAAATATTTTTAAAAAACATGTACTGAAATGATGCATAACTTAAAAGCAAATCTACAGCCTTATTAAATTTAACTGTTAAATGACTGAGCAATATAGTTTAAAGACATGCAAAACAACAGCTTCCATTGTTATGTGCTCTACAAATTATACACAATAACAAAATATTCCATCTTTTAGGCAAATCAGCAATTTCTGATTAAAATTTTTTAGATATCTTGGTACTACTAACAGAAAATCTGCCATAGCTAATACTGTAGAAAGTTTTTTAAAATATGTTTATTTATTTATTTATTTGAGAGAGAAAGAGGCAGATAGAAAGAGAGAATGGCACACCAGGGGCTCTAGCCACTGTAAACAAACTCCAGACACATGCGCTCCCTTGTGCATCTGGCTTACATGGGTCCTGGGGAATCAAACCAGGGTTCTTAGGCTTGGTAGGCTTAAGCCATTTCCCCAACCCCTGTAGAAAGTTTTTAAAGTCAACGGAGTTTGTTTTGTTTTGTTTTGTTTTGTTTTGTTTTGTTTTGTTTTGTTTTGTTTTGAGGTAGGGTCTCACTGTAGCCCAGGCTGACCTGAAATTAACTCTGTATTCTCAGGGTGGCCTCAAACTCACAGCGATCCTCCTACCTCTGCCTCCCGAGTGCTGGGATGAAAGGCGTGCACCACCACGCCTGGCAATGACTTTGTTATAGTTCTGGGAATACACACAAATATCTCATTAGTGAGGAAGGCATGGAGATGCACGCCTTTCATTCCAGCACTTTGATGCAGAGGTAGGAGAATCTCTGTGAGTTTGAGACCATGATGAGACTACTTGATGAATTCCAGGTCAGCCTGGGCTACAGTGAGACCCTACTCAAAAACAAGGGCGGGGGGGGGGGTACTGGAGAGATGGCTTAGCAGTAAAGTGCTTGCCTGTGAAGCCAAAGGACCCAGGTTCGAATCCCCAGGTCCCACGTAAGCCATGTGGTGGCACATGTGTCTGGAGTTTGTTTGCAGTGGCTAGAGGCCCTAGCATTCCCATTTTCACTCACTGTCTCTCTCACTCTCTCTTTCTCTCTCTAATAAAAAATAAATAATTTTTAAAAAGGAGCCTGCCTCCAAAGCCTATAGACCTGGGCAACCCAAGTTCAATTCCCCAGTACCCATGTAAAGGCAGATGTACAAAGTGGCACAAGCACCTGTACTTCATTTGCAGCAGCTAGAAGTCCTGACACTCTCTCTCTTCTTGCAAATAAATAAAAATGTTTTCTTGCCAGGTGCGGTGGTGCATGCCTTTAATCCCAGCACTAGGGAGGCAGAGGTAGGAGGATTGCTGAGAGTTCGAGGCCACCCTGAGAATACATAGTGAATTCCAGGTCAGCCTGAGCTACAGTGAGACCCTACCTCCAAAAATCAAAAAAAAAAAAAAAAAAAAAAAAGGTTTTCTTGAAGCTGGATGTGGTGGTATATGTCTTTAATTCCAGCACTTGAGTTCGAGGCCACCCTGAGGCTACTCTAGAAAACAAAACAAAACAAAGTTTTCTTGGGCTGGAGAGATAATACAGCAGTTAAGGCACTTGCCTACAAAGTCTAAGGACCTAGATTCAGTTCTCTAGTACCCACATAAGCCAGATGCACAAGGTGGCACATGTGTCTGAAGTTAGTTTGCAATAGCTAGAGACCCTGGTGTGCCCATTCTTTCTGTATAATAAATGCATAAAAAATTTTAAAAATAAATTAAACAAAGTATTTTTTTTTTCTTTTGGGCTGGAGAGATGGCTTTGCTCGATTCCCCAGCACCCACATAAACCAGATGCACAAAGTAGTGCATTCATTTGCAGTGGCTAGAGGCCCTGGCCTGCCCATATTCTCTCTCTCTCTCTCTCTCTCTCACACACACACACACACAAAGATTAAAAATAAATAATGTGGGACTCAGAAGGCACCATGGTGCTCAGAAGAAGTGACAGAGGAGTGCTCAGCACTGAAACATCTCACACACACCTTCCAAGACTCAGGGCCCATTGCGGAAGAGGGGGCAGAAAGAATGTAAGAGCCAAAGGAAGAGTAGGACTCCTTACAACGTGCTCCTCCAGACACAAAATGGCCTGGATATCCATGACCTCACAGTGCCTGCACTACCTACATAAGACCATCATAATAGGAGGAAAGGATCATGACATCAGACTGAAAAGAGAGACTGATTGAGAGGGGGAGGGGATATGATGGAAAGTGAAGTTTCAAAGGGAAAGTGGGGTGAGGGAGGGAAATAACATAGGATTTTGTCTACAATTAAAGAAGTTGTCAATAAAAATGAATTAATTAAAAAATAGCCGGGCGTGGTGGCGCACGCCTTTAATCCCAGCACTCGGGAGGCAGAGGTAGGAGGATTGCCGAGAGTTCGAGGCCACCCTGAGACTACATAGTTAATTCCAGGTCAGCCTGGACCAGAGTGAGACCCTACCTCGCAAAACCAAAAAAAATAAATAAATAATAATAATAATAATAATAAATAATGTGACCAGGCGTGGTGGCACATGCCTTTAATCCCAGCACTTGGGAAGCAGAGGTAGGAGGATCACCATGAGTTCAAGGCCATCATGAGAGTACATAGTTAATTCCAGGTCAGCCTGGACCAGAGTAAAACCCTACCTCAAAAAAAAAAAACAAAAATAAATAAAAAATAAAATAAATAATGTGGACTGGAGAGAGATGGCTTAGCAGTTAAGGCACTTGTCTGCAAACCCTAAATTTTGATTCTCCAAGTCCCAAGTAAACCAGATGAGCAAGGTGGCACATGTATCTGGAGTTTGTTTGCAGAGGCTAGAGATCCTGGTGCGCCCTTTCTCTCTCTGTCTCTAATAAAGAAATAAAATAAAAATAAATCTTTTAAAAATAATAATAATAAGCCTGGCATGGTGGCATACACCTTTAATCCCAGCACTCAGGAGGCAGAGGTAGGAGGATCACCATGAATTCGAGGCCACCCTGAGACTACATAGTGAATTCCACGTCAGCCTGGACTAGCATGAAACCCTAACTCAAAAAAAAAATAATAATAGGGCTGGAGAGATGGCTTAGCGGTTAAGGCGCCTGCCTCCTAAGCCTAAGAACGCCGGTTCCAATCTCCAAGTCCCATGTTTAGCCAGATGCAGTGACACAAAGGCGCAATGCCGCACTTGACCACAAGGTGGTGCGTGCATCTGGATTTCGTTCTCAGCAGTTGAGAGACTGCTGGTGCGCCCATCTCTATCTGTCTTCCTCTCCATCACTCTCTGTCTCTCTCTCAAAAAAAAAAAAAAAAAATAATAATAATAATAATAATAATAATAAATAACGTGGGGCTGGAGAGATGGCTTAGTGGTTAAGGTGCTTGCCTAGGAAGCCTAAGGCGTCAGGTTCAACTCCCCAGAACCCACATAAGCCAGACACACAGGATGGTGCATGCATCTGGATTTTGTTTGCAGTGGCTAGAGATCCTGGAGTGCCCATTCGGTCTCTCTTTCTCTTATAAATAAGTAAAAATAAGAAACAATTAATTAATTAATTAATTAATTAATGTGGGCTGGAGAGATGACTTAGTACTTAAGGCATTTGCCTGCATAGCCAAAGGACCTTGGTTCAATTGCCTAGAACCTACATAAGCCAGAGGCACAAGGTGGTACTTGCATCTGGAATTCGACTGCAGTGGCCAGAGGCCCTGCATGCCCATGAGCTCGCTGGCTCGCTCTCTCTGTCTCTCTCTTTCTCTCTGCCTGCCTCTTTCTCTCTTACTCTCTCAAATAAATAAATTAATTTAATTAAATTTTGAAAAAGTTTTTAAAAGCCTGGCATGGTGGCACATGCCTTTAATCCCAGCACTCGAGGGGCAGAGGTAGGAGGATCACCATGAGTTTGCGGCCATCCTGAGACTACATAGTGAATTCCAGGTCACCCTGAGCTACAGTGAGACCCTAAAAAAAAGAGGCTAGTACTTTTATTTTTATTTTATTTTATTTTATTTACTTATTTATTTGACAGCAACAGACAGACAGAGAGGGAAAGAGGCTGAGAGAGAGAGACAGAATGGGCTTACCAGGGCATCCAGCCACTGCAAATGAACTCTAGATGCATGCGCCACCTTGTATATCTGGCTTACATGGATAATGAGGAATTGAGCCTCAAACCAAGGTCCTTGGGCTTCATAGGCAAGCACTTAACTGCTAAGTCATCTCTCTAGCCCCCTTTTAAGAACAAATAAATAAGCCAGGAATGGTGGCTCACGTCTTTAATCCCAGCACAAGGGAGGCAGAGGTAGGAGGATCGCTTTGAGTTCCAGGCCACCCTGAGACTACATAGTGAATTCCAGGTCAGCCTGGACCAGAGTGAGACCCTACCAAAAAACATAAAAAACAAAACAAAAAAAAGCTGGGTGTGGTGGCACACGCCTTTAATCCCAGCACTCGAGAGGCAGAGATAAGAGGATCACCATGAGTTAAAGGCTACCCTAAGAATACAGAGTGAATTCCAGGTCAGCCTAGGCTAGAGTGAGACCCTACCCTGAAAAAATAATAAAATAAAATAAAACGCTAGGGGGCTGTACAGATGGGTTGGTGTTTAAGACGCCTGCCTGCCAAGCCTAAGAACGCCAATCTCCAGATCCCATTTAGCCAGACGCAAAAAGTGACACAAAGGTGCAATGCCGCACTTGCCCACAACAGGGTGCACATGTCTGGAGTTCATTCACAGTGGCTGAGAGGCAGCTGGTGTGCCCATTCTCTCTCTGTCTCTCTCAAATAATAAATAAATAAATAAATAAATTTTTAAAAAGCTAGGGCTGGAGAGATTGCTTAGCGGTTAAAGCGTTTGCCTGCAAAGCCAAAGGATCCCAGTTCAACTCTCCAGGACCCATGTGAGCGAAATACACAAGGGAGTGCACACATCTGGAGTTCGTTTGCAGTGGCTGGAGGCCCTGGCACACCCATTCTCTCTCTCTCTCTCTCTCTCTCTTTCTCACAAATAAATTAATTAATTATATAAAAATTTTCCTTAAAAAAAAGACAGAAAAGGGCTGGAGAAATGGCTTAGCAGTTAAGGTGCTTGCCTGCAATGCCTAAGGACTCATGTTTGACTCTCCAGGTCCCATGTAAGCGAGACACACAGTGACACAAGCATGAAAAGCTGCACATACGCACAACGTGGTACACACATCTGTAGTTTGATTGTAGTGGATGGAGACCCTGGCGTACCAATTCTTTCTCTCTCTGTCTCTCTCTCTCATTAAAAAAAAGGGGGGCTGCTTGGTTTCCCAGCAGGAATAAATAGTAAGACCCTATTGCTGAAGACTCCACATACTGGGGCGGCAAGGTCACTGAGAAATCCTGAGGAGCTGAGCTGAAAGCCTCCTCCATGTGGACCAGCTGACAGAAAGCTGGAAAAAGGTATGCTGCATGCAGTTCATTGGGAGAAAGAAAACACCAGTAAAGATACTCAACAGTGAACACTGCAAGCTTTAAATTTGGCCAGCCAGGCCAAATGAGCCAACAGGTACAATAGTGGCATGTCTGTTATGGGGGAAACCAACCACTCTCTATTGGACTGGAGACCTGCTCCATGGGAGGGAATACATCCCTGATACTGAAAACCTATGACAGGGGTAGTCATGAGCCCTAGGGGTGTAATGTCTGCTGGTGTCTGGCTAAATGTATATACTATGCTCACCAAACTGCCCAGTAAGCACTTCTCTTAATGTCCATACCCATATATTAATGCTACTCTCACTTCTGGCTAGAGAAACTTCTCTTTTCAGATGGTGGTGACCTTGGGATGACTCAGAAAGCACCATGGTGCTGAGAAGGACAGAGGAGTGCTCAGCACTGAAACATCTCAAACACACCTTCCAAGGCTCAGGGTCCATTGCAGAAGAGGGGGCAGAAAGAATGTAAGAGCCAAAGGAAGAGTAGGACTCCTTACAACGTGCTCCTCCAGACACAAAATGGCCTGGATATCCATGACCTTACAGTGCCTGACACTACCTACACAAGACCATCCTAATAGGAGGAAAAGATGATGACATCAAAATAAAAAGACTGACTGAGAGGGGGAGGGTATATGA
Organism: Orientallactaga sibirica; assembly: GCA_036365145.1. Classification (NCBI taxonomy): domain Eukaryota; kingdom Metazoa; phylum Chordata; class Mammalia; order Rodentia; family Dipodidae; genus Orientallactaga; species Orientallactaga sibirica. The sequence continues at coordinate 53,624,259 of JAEOAD010000005.1, forward strand.
TGGAGAGTGGCGTTTCAAAGGGGAAAGTAGGGGTGGGAGGGAAGTACCATGGGATATTGTCTACAATTAAGGAAGCTGTCAATTAAAAAAAAAAAAAAAAAAAAAGGGCTGGGAGCCCGGTTTGGTGGAGCACACCTTTAATCACAGCACTTGGGAGGCAGAGGTAGGAGGATTGCCCTGAGTTCAAAGCCACCCTGAAAATAAAGAGTGAATTCCAGGTCAGTCTGGGCTACAGGGAGACCCTACCTTGAAAAACTAAAAATAAAAATTTTTTTTAATTAAAAAACTAAAAAAAGGGCCAGGCTGGAGAAATGGCTTAGCAGTTAAGGTATTTGCCTACAAAGCCAAAGGATCCCAGTTCGACTCTGCGAAACCCACGTAAACCAGATGCACAAGGGGGCACATGCATCTGGAGTTCGTTTGCAGTGGCTGGAGGTCCTGGCACACCCATTCTCTCTGTCTGTCTCTCTGTCTCAAGTAAATAATTTTTTTTTTTTTGGTTTTTCGAGGTAGAGTCTCACTCTAGTTCAGGCTGACCTGGAATTCACTCTGTATTCTCAGGGTGGCCTCAAACTCACAGGGATTCTCCTACCTCTGCCTCCCGAGTGCTGGGATTAAAGGCATGCGCCACCATGTCCGGCAATAATACATTTTTTAAAAGGGCAAAAGCTGAGCGTGGTGGCACATGCCTTTAATCCCAGCACTCGGGAGTCAGAGGTAGGAGGATTGCCATGAATTCAAGGCCAGCCTGAGACTACATAGTGAATTCCAGGTCAGCCTAGGCTAGTAAGACCCTACCTCGAAAAACCAAAAAAAACCAAACCAAAAATAAAATAAAATAAATTAAATTAAAAAGGGCCAAGCCAGGCATGGTGGTGCACACCTTTAATCCCAGCTCTTGGGAGGCAGAGGTAGGAGGATCGCCTTGAATTCAAGGCCACTCTAAGACTACATAGTGAATTCCAGGTCAGTCTGAGCTAGACTGAAACCAGAACTCGGACAAAAAAAAAAAAAAAAAGGCCAGTCTGTTGGGCTTGCCTCAAAAAAATTAAATAAAAGATAGAAGAAGAAAAAACAACAGAAGAGGGTTGGAAAGATGACTCAGTGATTAAGGCTTGTGCTTGCAAAGCCAAAGGACACAGGTTCAATTCCCCAGAACCAATGCAAGCCTGATGCACAAGGTGGCACCTGTGCCTGGAGTTCGTTTGCAGGGGCTAGAGGCCCTGGTACGCCCATAATTCTCTCTTTTTCTCTCTCCCTTTCTCTCCCTGTCCCTCCCTCCTTCTTTCTCTCTCTCTCCCATAAGTAAATAAATAATATTTTTTTTAAAAAGCTAGAAGAACGGATGTTGTCACTGTGAAGTGGTTATAAATACTTGAGAAAATAATGCTTAATCTCATCATAATATAGACATGGGTTGAAACATTACATGGTAACCTATAAGTACATATAATTTTTTTCTTTTTTTCTTTTTTTTTTTTTTTTGGTTTTTCGAGGTAGGGTTTCACTCTGGTCCAGGCTGACCTGGAATTAACTATGTATTCTCAGGGTGGCCTCGAACTCACTGTGATCCTCCTACCTCTGCCTCCCGAGTGCTGGGATTAAAGGTGTGTGCCACCACGCCCGGCTTTCTTCTTCTTTTGTTCTTTGTTTTCTTTGAGGTAGGGTCTCACTCTAACCCAGGCTGACCTCAAATTCACTCTGTATTCTCAGGGTGGACCCAAACTCATGGTGATCCTCCTATCTCGGCAATCCTCCTACCTCTGCATCCCAAGTGCTGGGATTAAAAGTTAATTTTTAAAATTTAAAAATTAATTTTTTTTGAGGTAGAGTCTCACTCTAGTCCAGGCTCACCTGTAATTCAGGTGTGTGACACCACGCCCGGCATAGTTTTTTTGTTGTTGTTGTTGTTGTTGTTTTTTTTTTTTTGGTTTTTTGAGGTAGGGTCTCACTCTGGTCCAGGCTGACCTGGAATTAACTATGTAGTCTCAGGGTAGCCTCAAACTCTCAGTGATCCTCCTACCTCTGCCTCCCGAGTGCTGGGATTAAAGGCGTGCACCACCATGCCCAGCTTTCAAGGTAGGTTTTTGTTCTAGCTCAGGCTGACCTGGAATTCACTATATAGTTTCAGGGTAGCCTTGAACTCAGGGCAATCCTCTTACCTCTGCCTCCCAAGTGCTAGGCTTAAAGGCATGCACCACCATACCCAGCAGTTTTACACTTTTCTTTAATGCCAAAGATTTTATTTATTTCATTTTTTTCACAGCATGTTTCCAAGACCAGAAACTGAAAGGCCCTAGCCAATCAGTCATGTATGTGTCACTGGAAATGCTGTAGCACTGGAATGGAACCCACCAGCCACAGCAAGGCTGGCAGATTACGAACAGTGCTTCGTATTAAAAAAAAAAAAATTTAAGGGCTGGAGAGATGGCACAGTGGTTTAGGCACTTGCCTGCAAAGCCTAAGGATCCAGGTTCAATTCCCCAGTACCCACATAAAGCCAGATGCACAAAGTGGTACATGAATCTGGAGTTCATTTACAGTGGCTGGAGGTCCAGGTGTGCCCATTCTTTTTACCTCTCTTCTCTCTCTTCCTCTCTCTCTGCTTACAAATGAATAAAAAAAAAAATTAATTGTTTTAGGGGTGGAGAGATGGCTTAGTGGTTAAGGCGCTTGCCTGCAAAGCCTAAGGATCAGGTTGGATTCCCCAGTACTCATTTAAGCCAGATGCACAAGGTGGTGCACATGTCTGAAGTTCACCTGCAGTGGCTGGAGGCTCTGGCATGCCCATTCTCTCTATCTGCCTCTTTCTCTCTCAAATAAATAAATAAATAAATAAATAAAATAACTTGGTCGGGCGTGATGGTACACACTTTTAATTCCAATCCTCAGGAGGCAGAGGAAGGAGAATCACCATGAGTTCAAAGCTACCTTCAGAATACATAGTGAATTCCAGGTCAGCTTGGTCTAGAGTGAGACTTTACCAAAAAAAAAAAAAAAAGAGGCATGAGGGCTGGAGAGATGGCTTAGTGGTTAAGGTGCTTGCCTGTGAAGCCCAAGGACCCATGTTTGACTCTCCAGATCCCACGTAAGCCAGACTCACAAAGGTGAGGCAAGCATAAGGTCACATATGCCCACTAGGTGGTGCAAGCATCTGGAGTTCGATTTGAGTGGCTTGAGGCCCTGGTGTGCTAATTCTCTCTATCTCTCTCTCCCTCTCTCTAAAATAAAAAAAGAAAAAAGAAAAAGTGGCCGGGCATGGTTGCACACACCTTTAATCCCAGCACTTGGGAGGCAGAGGTAGGAGGATCACCATGAGTTCAAGGCCACCCTGAGGTTACAGAGTGAATTCCAGGTCAGCCTAACCTAGAGTGAGACCCTACCTCAAAAAACCAAAATAATAATAATAAATTTTAAAAAGGCATAATGAGCCAGGCGTGGTGGCACACGTCTTTAATCCCAGCACTTGGGAGGCAGAGGTAGAAGGATAGCCATGAGTTCGAGGACACCCTGAGAATACAGAGTGAATTCCAGGGCAGCCTGGGCTAGAGTGAAGACCCTACCTCAAAACAACAACAACAGCAACAACAAAAAAAAAGGCATGATGGACAGTTGACAGAGTTGGAGACACAGTGAGGGCCCAGTGACCACTTCCATTTTGTATACACCTTGGTTTCTGTAGGCCATATTCCAACTGGCCCTTTAGTAAAAGAAATCCAGTATCAAATACAATTGAGGTTCTAATCTACTCTGTTAATTTATCTGAAGCTTGATTTTTAAAAAGTAATAAAAAGTTAAATGTTCTTCCCTCGGGGGAAAAAAGGAGGCAGGAGATAAAGTGGATCACCTGTCTGTTAAAATTATGTTGGCATCTCAAAATACGTTTTTTCACCTAATCTTCTGTGACTTCTATATCATATCCCCAACTTCCTATAGGATACTCACTGAATGCCTGTTGAGTACAAAATAGGTAAATAAAGTTTTGTTCACACAGAAAAAAAATAAGGGCTATCATGACTCTCCACATCAAATCAATTACTTAAATATGTAAAAGTGTGAAATATATATATATATTTTGAGAGAGACAGAAACAGAGAGGAAGAGGCAGAGAGAGAGAGAGAGAGAGAGAGAGAGAATGGGCGCACCAGCGGCTGAGAACAAACTCCAGACGCGTGCATGGCCTTGCGTCACCTTTTGCATCTGGAAAAATGTGGGACCTGGAGAACTGAACTGGCATTCTTGGGCTTGACAGGCAGGCGCCTTAACCACTAAGCCATGTCTCCAGCCCATGAAATATCTTTTAAAAAAATATTTTATTGGCACACGCCTTTAATCCCAGCACTTGGGAGGCAGAGGTAGGAGGATCACTGAGAGTTTGAGGCCACCCTGAGATTACATAGTGAATTCCAGGTCAGCCTGAGCCAGAGTGAGACCCTACCTCGAAAAACCAAAAAAAAAAAAAAAAAATTATTTATTTGAAAGGCAGGAAGAGAAAGAGAAAAAGGCAGAGAATATGGGTGCACCAAGGCCTTAAGCCAATGCAAACAAACTCCAGACACAAGCGCCACCCTGTGCATCTGGCTTTACATGAGTACTGGGGAATCCAACCTGAGTCCTTTGGCTTTGCAGACAAGTGCCTTAACTGCTAAGCTATCTATAAAGCCCTGAAATACCTAAAATTAGAAAAATACAAGCTGGGCACGGTGGCCCATGTCTGTAACACCAGTACTCAAGAGGCTGAGACAGGACAAACACCATGATATCAGTGAGTTTCAGATCAGTCTGGGGACCCTGCTTCAAAAAACTAAAACAAAACAAAACAAAACAAACTTGCTGGACATGGTAGGTGCATGCCTTTAATCCTAACCCTAGCCTTGTGGAGGCAGAGGAACCCCAGCCCTGGGGAGGAAGTGGTAGGATCACTGAGTTTGATGCCAGCCTGAGATTACATAGTGAATCCCAGGTCAGCCTGGGCACACACATAAAAGGCTTTTGTGAAGTTTTTTTTGTTTTTTGGTTTTTCAAGGTAGGGTTTCACTCTAGTCCAGGCTGACCTGGAATTCACTATGTAGTTTCAGGGTGGCCTCAAACTCACGGTGATCCTCCTATCTCTGCCTCCCAAGTGCTGGGATTAAAGGCGTGCGCTACCACGCCTGGCTCATAAAAGTTTTTTTTTTGTTGTTGTTGTTGTTTTTTTCCGAGGTAGAGTCTCACTCTAGCTGACTGACCTGGAATTCACTGTGGCGACTCAGGGTGGCCTCGAACTCAAGGCGATTCTCTTACCTCTGCCTCCCAAGTGCTGGGATTAAAGGCGTGCGCCACCACGCCCGGCTATAAAAGTTTTTAAAAATGCTCAGTAGTTCTTGGTAGCTTAATTGCTAGAAGTCTGAAACTAAAGCCCATGAGGACCACAATTCTAAATGCCTTCTTCCATTTATTCCTCATTCTTTTTGCCTACTTGTGTTTCCAGATAGGATCTTCCCCTTTTCTACATTTATGGTTTAGTACATGGAGATTTTTCCAAAGTATCAAATCTTACATTTGTTTGCCATCTTACAGTGATGTGATATGATGTCTTTACCACCTCGCATAGAAAGTTTCCTTAGAGATTTTTTTAGTTATTGTTTGGTTTTTCGAGGTAGCATCTCACTCTGGCCCAGGATGACCTGGCATTAACTATGAAGTCTCAGGGTGGTCTTGAACTCACGGCAATCCTCCTACCTCTGCCTCCCAAGTTTAAGGTATTTGCCTGCAAAGCCAAAGGACCCAGGTTCAGTTCCCCAGGACCCGCATTAGCCAGAAGCACAAGGGGGTACACATGTCTGGTGTTTGTTTGCAGCAGGTTGGATAGTACTGCCCATGATACATGTATGTCAGTGTTATGAAAATGAATGTAATCTAAAGCTAAAAGGAAACTCGTGCTCTGGTTCTACATTTGAGAACAAAGAAATAAAGAATCATGAGTCAACATACAGCCTTGAGAACCCCTCTGCTTTCTCTGAGGCAACATTCTGGTGCTGCATTACTTTGGAATGTCATCTCTGTGGCTCTCTGAATTAGCAGTTGTTGGGTTTTTACATATATACTTTGAGACATATCTGTAAGTTGAGCCAATGTCAATTATGTTTCATTGTATGTATATTACACTTCTTTCACTTTTTCCTTTTTCTTTTTCTTTTTCTTTTCTTTTCTTCTTCTTTTTTTTTTTGGCTTTTCCAAGTTGAGTTTCACTCTAGCCCAGGCCAGGCTGACCTTGAATTCACTAGTCTCAGGCTGCCTTGAACTCACAGAGATCCTCCTACCTCTGCCTCCCAAGTATTGGGATTAAAGTCATGCGCCATCATATCCGGCCTACATTTCCTTTTCTATTAGAGGAAGCTTATGTTTTCCTGATAATGTGTGCTCTTTTAAGGTGTATATATAGTAGTTTACAGTGTTCTAAATTTGGAAGGACTTTTGTAAAACAAAACTTGTTTAAATTTTCATGTTTTGTAATATCTAGTCCTTTATTTAAACGATGGATTTGTTGATATGTGAATATAATTTGAATGTAATTAAAATGCTGCTTTCAAGAAAAAAAAAAACAGGAAGGAAGAGGGCTGGAGAGATGGCTTAGCAGTTAAGGCACTTGCCTGCGAAGCCTGAGGACCCAGGTTTAATTCCCCAGTACCCACATAAGCCAAATGTACATGGTGGCGCATGTGTCTATAGTTTGTTTACAGTGGATGGAGGCCCTGGTGTGCCAATTTCTGCCTCTTTCTCTCTCTAATAAATAAATAAAATAAAATACCTTTTTGAAAAAAGGAAGGAGGAAGCCGGGCGTGATGGTGCACGCCTTTAATCCCAGCACTTGGGAGGCAGAGGTAGAAGGATAGCCATGAGTTCGAGGACACCCTGAGACTACATAGTTAATTCCAGGTCAGCCTGGACCAGAGTGAGACCCTACCTCGAAAAACCAAAAAAAAAAAAAAAGGAAGGAGGAAACATGAGAAATTTCCAGGAAACTCAGGGATGGAGCAGTGTACAATGAGTCTTTGCATCAAATGAGGAAGGTGGGAAGGGAGGAGGAAATTATGCAATGACCTCCACACAAGTGCATGCACTCACATAAATATGAGTGCTTAAGTGCCATGCCTGCATGCTCATGTGCACACGTGTGCGCACGCACGCACACACACAGAGACACCAAATTTATTTAAAAAAAAAAAAGTAAGAAATCCTGTTACCTCTACCTTCAGAATAGATCTAGAATCCAATCATTTCTAATCATCTCCATTACTTCCAACTTGGCCCAAGAGCTGATCCCTTAGTGATTTGTCGTTGACCTATAATCATTCCTCACCCTTAACACAATGATCAGTGTGATAATTACTAAAGAATCAGGTCTTGCCAGGCACACCTTTAATCCCAGCACTTGGGAGGCAGAGGTAGGAGGATTGCTGTGAGTTCGAGGCTACTGTGAAACTACATAGTAAATTCCAGGTCAGCCTGAGCCGGAGTGAGACTCTACCTGGGAAAAAACACAAGACAAACAAACAAACAAAAAAGTCTTGTCACTTATCTATGCTACATAAACTGATAGCTTATGGAGCTTCAACTAAAGATTTTTTCAGGTTATACAGATCTTCTTATATGACCCCACACACACAATATATGAATACACTTCCTGCACCACTGTACTTGTTTTCACTAACACCGTAGTCTCTGCCCAGAAATCTCTTCCTTACTCTGATTTCTCCCTTAAACTTACCTCCTTTACTGCCACCTTGTTAGCAAAATTTTGCTTGGTAACTCTGTTTTAAATTGCAATTGCATTAGCAGTTAAGGCATTTGCCTGCAAAGCCAAAGGATCCCTGTTTGACTCTCCAGAACGCACGTAAGCCAGATGCACAAGAGGCGCATGTGTCTGGAGTTCGTTTGCAGTGGCTGGAGACCCTGGCATGCCCATTCTCTCTCTCTCTCTCTCTCTCTCCCTCTTTCTCTCTCAAATAAATTAATAAATAATTTTTTTTAAATTGCAATTGCATGGGAGGCAGAGGTAGGAGGATCGCCATGAGTTCAAGGCCACCCTGAGAATACATAGTGAATTCCAGGTTGGCCTGAGCTAGAATGACCCTACCTTGAAAAACCAAAAAATAAAAAAGAACATAGTTTCATATTCCTCTTCATCTCTTTATTTTTTTCTAGATTTGTTTTAAAGATTTTATTTTTAATTATTTATTAGAGACAGAGAGAGGGAAAGAAAGAGAGGGAGAGAGAGAACGGGCGTGCCAGGGCCTCTAGCCACTGCAAAATTCAGATGTGGGCGCCCTCTTGTGCATCTGGCTTACGTGGGACCTGGAGAATAGAACAGGGATCCTTAGGCTTCGCAAGCAAACAACCGCTAAGCCATCTCCCCAGCCCTTTTTCTAGATATTTTTAATTAATTTATTTATTTACTTTTATTTTTATTTTGGTTTTGGTTTTTCGAGGTAGGGTGTCACTCTAGCTCAGGCTGACTTGGAATTCACTATGTAGTCTTGGGGTGGCCTCGAACTCACCATCCACCTACCTCTGCCTCCTCCGAGTGCTTGGATCAAAGGCTTGCGCCACCACGCCCAGCTTTTTAAAACTGATTCATTTGCAAACAGAGAATGAGTAAGAGAGGCAATGGGCGCGCCAGGGCCTCTTAATACACAGCAAACGAACTCCAGAGATGTGCTTCCACCACTGTGCGCACCTGTGGGTACTGGGGAACCGAACCTGTGCCTTTAGCCGCTGAGCAATCTTTCCATTTCGGTTTTTATTTTAAACTCCAGGGAAGCACATTTTAGGCAGCAGTTTGAAAAATGAGAGTTCTTGGCTCACTTGTTAGCCAAGAACAAAAGGAAAGCATACTCCAGGAAACACCTGTCTTAACTGTGGAGGCAAAAGGCGTACTTAGCAAAGATTTTCCCTCCGGGTCGACAAGTGGAGAGCCCCCCAGCGGGAAGGAAGGCCTGGCCCAAAGGACTCTTCCCGCCCAAACTCACCGCCATGGCGCCGCCCAAACGACTCAAAATCCACGACAGTGGCCTCAGCGAGCCCCTCCAGGGAGTGGGTACAACCTTTCCCTTTCCTATGGGAAAGTCAGCCTCCCACGACACTGGAGCACACACTTCTCACTTGCTGAGGCAATCGCAGGGCTCCCTACCAGCTACACCCGGCGCCTCTCCGAGCAGCCGGGAATTGTAGTCCCGAGACCACGAGAGCAGAAGGCCAACAAGCGTCTATTGACTACAAGTCCCAGAAGACAAGAGGATACCGGAAGTTGACCCGCTCAATCGTCCTGCTCAGAGGCAACACCGGTAGTGACATCAAGTACCTGATGAACTACAAAGTCCATGATGCAGTTCGAGATGACAGCTTGCCACAAGAGCGTCCCAAAGAAGGTGGAGTTAGAGACTTGAACCTTTTCACCCGATGGTGATGGCTGGCTGCCAGAGATGCCAGAATGCTAAACTAATTAACATTCAGTGACTGAGGGGCTTACCACTATGCACAGGTAATTATTACTACCGGTGGCATTTAACAGCTCAGCATTTAAACATTTAATAACACTGTCAACAATCTGCATTTTTAGAGGAGGGACCGGAAGCCCACCTGTTACAGTGAGAAGCTGAGACTGCCCAACTGTACCAGGCTAAAAGAGCAGATCCAATAGTTTCCCTTTACGTGCGGCAATTTAAGTTCAAATTAACTTTACATAAATTTTAATTTTCATTTCTAAAGTGGCTACCGTATTTGTTGGTATAAATGTAATAAAACATTTCCTCTAGGCGTGGTGGCACACACCTTTAGTCCCAGCACTTGAGAGGCAGAGGTAGGATTGCCATGAGTTGGAGGCCACCCTGAGATGAAATCGTGAGACTAAATTCCACCTCAGCCTGGGCTAGAGCAGACGCTACCTTGAAAAAAAAATTCCATCATCGTATAGTTCTCTTGAACAAACCTGATACACTAAGCACTTTTTTTTTAAATTCACTATGTAGCCTCACGGTGGCCTCGAACTCATGGTAATACTTACCTCTGCCTCCCAAGTGCTGGGATTAAGATGTGCTCCACCACGCCCGACTACAATAAGCACTTTAAAAGAAGGGAAACAGCCCAGAAGTTTTACAACCAAAAAGATTAAAGAAAAAAAATTAATATTTTTAGCAAGCAGTTTTGGAAACATTAATTTAATGATGGTATAATATATCTGCCATAAGATACTGTTGAACAAAAGGAAGAAGGAATCTCAGGCTACAGAGAACATACCACTAACTTCCCACCTCTGGGCTTTTGCACATGCAATGGTCCACTTTGCAAACCTTTTTTTTTTTTTTTTTTTTTTTTTGGTTTGTTTTAAATTTTTCGAGGTAGGGTGTCACTCTAGCTCAGGCTGACCTGGAATTCACTATGTAGTCTCAGGGTGGCCTTGAACTCAAGGTGATCCTCCTACCTCTGCCTCCTGAGTGCTGGGTAGATATGTGCTACCACACCCAGCTTTCCATCCCTTTTGTTTTTGTTTTTGGTGTTTTCTTGTTTGTTTGTTTTTTTGTTTGTTTTTTCGAGGTAGGGTCTCACTCTAGCTCAGGCTGATCTGGAATTCACTCTGTATACTCAAGGTAGCCTTGAACTCATATATATGTAGTGAATTCCAGGTCAGCCTGAGCTAGAGTGAGACCCTACCTCGAAAAAACAAACAAACAAAAAAAAAAGAAAAAGAAAGAAAGTTAGTTATGTAGTTATTTAGTTACTTAATAGGAAATTAACCAAGATAAATTTGGAGGCACAACGGTGGGAATGCTTTGTACTACCTGATTACTTGTTTATTTTCTGCTTTAATGCCTCCTACTTTTTAGATGGTAAACTCCATGAGGACAGCCAACCCTGTGTGTTTTGTTCCCAACTCCATTTTAGTTCTATGCTAGGTTCATAGGAAGTAGTCAATTTATTACATGAAAAATTTCAATAAACAAAAGTAAGAACTGGAGAGATGGCTTAACAGTTAAGGTGTTTGCCTGTGAAGCCTAAGGACCCTGGTTCAATTCTCCAGGTCCCATGTAAGCCAGATGCACATTGGTGGCACATGTGGCTAGAGGCCCTGGTGTGCCCATTCTCACTCTCTCTCTCTCCGTCTCAAATAAATAAATAAATAAAATAAAGTAAGATGATGAATTAATCCCAAGCATCGGGAGGCAGAGGTAGGAGGATCGCCGTGAGTTCGAGGCCACCCTGAGACTACATAGTGAATTCCAGGTCAGCCTGAGCTAAAGTGAGACCCTACCTCGAAAAACCAAAAAAAAAGAAAAAAAAAAAAAAGTAAGATGATGAATCAAAGATGACAAGGAGTACAGGTTAGGATATAATGGAAGCAGGAAGTAAAGAAATCTGTGGAGTGTGAGATTTCTCATTCAAAAAGTATTACAAAGCACCTCCTCTGTGTCAGATGCTGCTAAGCAGTCTTTGCTGAGATGGAGCTTGAAGTCTGGCAATTAAATTTTCTGTGGCAACTTTGCCAAGAGAGCAAGAAAGAGGCACTTAACTCAGACTTGGACTGTCAAGAAGTAATATCAAAATTGTTGGTAATTAAAAAGGGTTGGAAAAGCAGGGCCTCGAACTCACAGCAATCCTACCTCTGCCTCCCAAGTGCTGTAAATAACTAACTTTCTGAAAGTTACCCACAGGTTGGGTGTGTAGCTCAGTGGAAGAGATGGAAGAGTGCTTGCTTAGCATGTGTGAGGCCCTGACTTTGAACCCATGCATCACAAAAAAAAATTGTTTAAAGTCATTTTGGATTCTACTCATTCAACCAAATTTGTTTAGCAGCTTTTATTTATTTCTTTCTATTTATTTATTTACTTACTTATTTTTGGTTTTTCAAATAAGGGTCTCACTTTCTAGCCCAGACTGACCTGAAATTCATCATGTAATATCAGGGTGGCCTCAAACTCATGCCGATCCTCCTACCTCTGCCTCCTGAATGCTGGCATTAAAGGTGTATGCCGCCACATCTTTTTTTTTTTTTTTTTATGTTCAGTATCTTTAATACACAAAATACTATCTTAATGCTGAAGACACACTTGAACATAACAGGCAGAATCATGTCTTTCATAGAGGGTATAGACTTTAGGAAAAGACAAATATTAAACCAACGGGAGCCATTGAGAGGCTAGCCTGAGACTACATAGTGAATTCCAGGTCAGCCAAGGCTAGAGCAAGATCCTACCTGGAAAAAAAAAAAAAGAAAGAAAACCCAAAAAAAAAAAAAGTCCAATTAAATGAAAAAAAGCTTACCTGGGTCCCTAAGAATTTCCTTCCTGGCCTAATAGAATTTGTTACTGCAACAGTAATTGTGTGACATTCTGATTGCTAAACCATGTTATATGCATACTTCAAAATTCCATAATAAGAGCAGGGCGTGGTGGCGAACGCCTTTAATCCCAGCACTCGGGAGGCAGAGGTAGGAGGATCGCCTTGAGTTCAAGGCCACCCTGAGACTACATAGTGAATTGCAGGTCAGCCTGGGCCAGAGTGAGACCCTACCTCAAAAAAACAAACAAACAAAAAAATCCATAATAAAACTCAATTCCTTCCTGGGTTTTTTTTTTTTTTTTTTTTTTTTTGGTGTTTTTTTTTTTTGTTTGTTTGGTTGGTTGGTTGGTTTTTCTTTTTTCTTTTTTTTTTTTTTTTTTTTGGTTTTTCAAGGTAGGGTCACACTCCAGATCAGGCTGATCTGGAATTTACTATGTAGTCTCAGGGTCGCCTCGAACTCACGGTGATCCCCCTACCTCTGCCTCCCGAGTGCTGGGATTAAAGGAGTGCGCCACCACGTCCGGCTTTTTTTGGTTTTTCAAGGTAGGGCCTCACTCTAGCCCAGGCTGACTTGGAATTCACTATGTAGTCTCAGGGTGGTTTGAACTCACGTCAATCTTCCTACCTCTGCCTCCCAAGTGCCGGGATTAAAGGTGTGCTCCACCATGCCAGGCTCCTTCCTGTTTTTCTCCCAAGGTCACCCCACTGGTCACTCCACTCAACTCAGTAAAATATCTAAATTTAGATCCATAAGACCATAATTAATTTTGGCTTGTCTCCAAGTCCTTTTATACTTGTTTCTTATGACTGTTTACCTAACATCTCTGTCTTTAGATGAACAGATGCTCTGAGGAAAGAACTTTAACTACTGAGCCATTTCTCTAGCCCCTAAATTTTTTTTTAAAGATATATGGGCATGGTGGCACAGGCCTTTAAATTCCAGCACTCAGGAGGCAGAGGAAGGAGGATTGTTGTGAGTTCAAGACCAGCCTGATACTACATAGTGAAGTCCAGGTCAGCCTAGGCTAGAGTGAGATCCTACATCAATAAACCAAAAAAAAAGATATAAGGGGCTAGAAAGAAGGCTCAGTGTAACTTGCCTGCAAAGCTTAAGGACCCAGGTTCAGTTCCCCTGTATCCACATAAAGCCAGATACACAAGGTGGCACATGCATCTGGAGTTCACTTGCAGAGGCTGGAGACCCTGGAGTGTCCATTCTCTCCCTCTTTCTCTTGCTCTCTCCCCATCTCTCTCCTTCTGTCTATGTGCTTTTTTCTCTCCCTCAAATAAATAAATAAAATATCAAAAAAAAAAAAAAAAGAAATATGGGGCTAAACCAGGCATGGTGACACACGCCTTTAATCCCAGCACTTGGAAGGCAGAGGTAGGAAGATCACTGTGAGTTCAAGGCCCCCCCTGAGACTACATAGTGAATTCCAGGTCAGCCTAGCCTAGAGTGAGACCCTACCTCAAAAAAACAAAAGAAGCTGGGTGTGGTGGCGCACGCCTTTAATCCCAGCACTTGGGAGGCAGAGGTAGGGGGATCACCATGAGTTCAAGGCCACCCTGAGACTTCATAGTGAATTCCAGGTCAGCCTGGGCCAGAGTGAGACCCTACCTCGAAAAACCAAAAAAAAAAAAAAAAAAAAAAAAAAAAAGAGCCAGACGTGGTGGCACACACCTTTAATCCCAGTACTTGGGAGGCAGAGGTAGGAAGATCACTGTGAGTTCGAGGCCACCCTGAGACGACATAGTGAATTCCAGGTCAGCCTGGGCTAGAGTAAGACCCTACCTCAAAAAGTAAAAATAAATAAATAAAAGAAAAAATATATATGGGGCTAGAGAGATGGCTGAGCAGTTAAGGTGCTTGTTTGTGAAACCAAATGACTCAGGTTTGATTCCCTAGGACACATGTAAGCTAGATGCACAGGTGGCACATGAACCTGGAATTCATTTACGGCACCTAAATGCCCTGGCGTGCCCATTTTCTCTATCTGCCCCCCCCTCCATAATAAATAAAATAAATAAATAAATTTTTTTTCTAAATGGCTGGGTGTGGTAGCACGTGCCTTTAATTCTATCACTTGGGAGGCAGAGGTAGGAGGATCACCATGAGTTCAAGGCCACCCTGAGACTACATAGTGAATTCCAGGTCAGCCTGGGCTGGAGTGACACCCTACCTCAAAAAAACAAAAACAGGGGCTGGAGAGATGGCTTAGAGGTTAAGGCACATGCCTACGAAGCCTAAGGACCCTAGTTTGATTCTCCAGGTCCCGTGTAAGCTAGATGCACAAGGGGACGCACACATCTGGAGTTGGTTTGCAGTGGCTAGAGGCCCTGGCACACCCATTATCACTCTTCCTCTGTCTCTTTCCCTCTATCTATCTCTAATAAATAAATAAATAACAGGCTGGGGGAAATGGCTTAGTGGTTAAGGTGTTTGCCTGCAAAGGCTAAGGACCCTAGTTTGATTCCCCAGGGCCCATGGTAGCCAGATGCACTAGAGGGCGCATGTGTCTGGAGTTTGTTTGCAGTGGCTGGGCCCTGGTGTGTCCATTCTCTCTCTCTCTCTCTCAAACAAACAAACAAATAAATAAATAATATTTTTAAGAAAGGATTTTAATAAATAAATAAAAATAAAAATCTTTTTTAAAAAGCCGGGCATGGTGGCACACAACCTTTAATCCCAGCACTTGGGAGGCAGAGGTAGGAGGATCACCATGAGTTCGAGGCCACCCTGAGACTACATAGTTAATTCCAGGTCAGCCTGGGCTAGAGTGAGACCCTACCTCAGAAACAAAAAGAGAGAGAGAGATTACTGAAAGTCAGTTTCTCAATTAATAAAAACTAAATCTGATTGCCGCAAATGAGAACCACAGTCATATTAAAGAAGGAGAATGCATTTTTGTTTTTTGTTTTTCAAAGGAGCATCTTGCTCTAGCCCAAGCTGACCTGGAATTCATTATGTAGTTTCAGAGTGACCTTAAACTCATGGCAAGCCTCCTACCTCTGCCTCCCAAGTGCTGGGATTAAAGGCGTGAGCCACCACACCCAGTGAGAATGCATACTTATTAGAAATGTGTAACCAATTTACACTTTTCAGATGCAAAAATTTTGTAAAACCTCTGTTTACATTTCTTCTAAAATAGGCATGTTTATAATTCTCAGAAATTAGAAACCACTCACTCATGCTATATGACTCCACACTTGGCATCCATAAAATGTAACCTGGCATTGTTAACATTCCACAGAACATTGAAGGCTATGTCACTGGCTTATATGGACAACGTGACACCTGAGTCATCAAAACAAAGCTTGTGAGCTAGGTGTGGTGACAGATCTGTCACCCCAATATGTGAGGCAGAAGCATGAGATCTTAAGTTCTAGGCCAGCCAGAGCTAATATAATGGGATTGAGCAAGGAGGAAAAAAAAAGCCCAGAGCTAGAGAGATTGCTTAGTAGTTAAGGCATTTGCCTGTAAAGCATAAGGACACAGGTTTGATTATCCAGGTCCCATGTAAGCCAGATGCACAAAGCGGCACATGTGTCTGGAGTTCATTTGCAGTGGCTAGAGGCCCTGGTGCACCCATTCTGACTCTCTCTCCTTCGCTCTCTCCCTCCCTCCCTCTCTGTCTCAAATAAAAATTAAAAAAAAAACATTATATATATATATATATATATTGCCAGGCAGGCGTGGTGGCGCACGCCTTTAATCCCAGCACAAGAGAGGCAGAGGGAAGAGGATCACAATGAGTTCAAGGCTACCCTGAGACTACATAGTTAATTCCAGGTCAGCCTGGATCAGCGTGGACCAGAGTGAGACCCTACCTCAAAAAACCCATATATATATATATACAGTGATTGATGGCATAGGCCTATAATTCCAGATACTCAGAAGGTTGAGAAAGAGAATTACAAATTCAGGGCCTGTATATGTGTGTGTGTGTATATATATATATATATATATATATATATATATATATATATATATATATATATATATATATATATATAAAAATTTGTCTATGGCTTCCATTAAAAAATTATTCCAAAACTTAGTGGTTTAAAATGACATATCAAGCCAGGAGTAATGGCACACACCTTTAATCCCAGCACTCGGGAGGCAGAGGTAGAAGGATCGCCATGAGTTTGAAGCTACCCTGAGACTACATAGTGAATTCCAGGTCAGTCTGGGTCAGAGTGAGACCCTACCTCGAAAAAAAAAAAAGAAAGAAAGAAAGAAAATGACATGGGCATGGTGGCACACACCTTTAATCTCATCACTCGGGATGCAGAGGAAGGAGGATCACTGAGTTTGAGGCCACCCTGAGACTACATAGTGAATTCCAGGTCAACCTGGGCCAGAGTGAGACCTTACCTTGAAAAACCAAAATATTAAAAAATAAAAAATAGCTGGGCGTAGTGGCACATGCCTTTAATCCCAGCACTCGGGAGGCAGGGGTAGGAGGATCGCCGAGAGTTCGAGGCCACCCTGAGACTACATAGTTAATTCCAGGTCAGCCTGGACCAGGGTGAGACCCTACCTCGCAAAACCAAAAAAAAATAAATAAATAATAAAATAAAATAAAATCCTAAATTCTTAGCTTAATGAACAAAGCCCTTCATGATCTGACCTCTACTTTTCTCAATGCACCTACCATCACTTTCTTCCTGGCTCCTTTTCCAGCCCCATTGCCTCTCTCTCTTCTTCAAGCTTGCCAAACCACCTTCTGCAATGGGGTCTTTGCTTTCATGGGATGCTCTTTCCCAGATATTCACATAGCTATACTCACTACTTCTAGTCCTCAAAGAATGTTTTACCTTCTGCCACTCTCCATCCCACACTTTGTTTTATTGTTCTTAGTATGTATCCCACATTGTCATTCTCCTCCTCCCGCTAAAATAGATCTCCCAAACATTGTCTATTTTCTTCATTGCTATATCCATGGCAGCTATCATAGGGCTTTGCCAATGATGTTTTCCACCAGTATTTCATGAAATAAAGGTTTAGTGCTACCTAGCTGTCATAGTGCTGAAAAGCACTGTGTGAGCTGATGGGGGATAAAAGTCATCAATTGTATGAACAGTGGATCCTGCAAGTTACTAAGTCAACCAGGCAAGCAAAATGTACATGGGGGGGTGTGGTGGCGCATGCCGTTAATCCCAGCACTTGGGAGGCAGAGGTAGGAGGATGTCCATGAGTTCGAGGCCACCCTGAGGCTACATAGTGAAGTCTAGGTCAGCCTGAGCTAGAGTGAGACCGTGACTCAAAAAAAAAAAAAAAGAAAAATAAAGAAAAAAGCAGAAGTCACACTGGAGAAAAGGCTCAAAAAAAATGTACATGGGTGTAAAAGTGGCACATAAGTTATGGGGTAATAAACTGTTCTCTGATTGGATATGTGGTCCACTCAGTAACAGGGAATTCATGCCTGGTACTGAGAAAGGAGTCAAAAGCCTATTGCTTGGAAGGTCATATACTCTAAAAGCTTCCACTCTTCTTTGGCTAAATGGAGATGTTATACCCATCAAAAATCCTTCTAGGGCCTGGTGTGGTGGCGCACGCCTTTAATCCCAGCTCTCGGGAGGCAGAGGTAGGAGGATCGCCATGAGTTCGAGGCCACCCTGAGACTACAGAGTGAATTCCAGGTCAGCCTGAGCTAGAGTGAGACCCTACCTCGAAAAACCAAAAAAAAAAAAAAAAAAAAAATCCTTTTAGGGCTGGAGGTATGGTTTAACAGTTAAGGCACTTGCCTACAAAGCCAAAGGACCCAGGTTTGATTCCCCAGTACCCATGTAAGCCAGATGCACAAGGAGGCACACGCATCTGGAGTTTGTTTGCAGTGGCTGAAGGCCCTGTCATGCCCATTATCTCTCTCTCTCTCTCTCCCTCTCCACCTATTTCTCTCTCTCTTAAATAAAGAAACAGTTTTTTTGTTTTTTGGTTTTTCAAGGTAGGGTCTCTCTCTAGCTCAGGCTGACCTGGAATTCACTATGTAGTCTCAGGGTGGCCTCGAACTCATGGCAATCCTCTTACCTCTGCCTCCCAAGTGCTGGGATTAAAGGCATGTGCCACCACGCCTGGCAAGAAACATTTTTAATGATCCTTTTAAATGAGTTAGTTTATGTGCATTGATTAATTGGTTAGAGAACCTTCTTTTTACAGATGGTGGTGAATACCCATAAGACCCAAAACTTATCAAAACCACAAGAGAAAGCCAAGTGAGTGATTTTTTTTTTTTTTGAGGTAGGGTTTCACTCTGGTCCAGGCAGGCCCGGAATTAACTATGTAGTCTCAGCCTTGAACTCATGGCAATCCTCCTACCTCTGCCTCCCAAGTGCTGGGATTAAAGGCATGTGCCACCACACCCGGCTTAAATGAGTGATCTTTATCATACCCACCAGGGCCTAGAGAACATTGCACAGGAAGTGGGAGGGTGAGTATAAGTACTGCTCTCACTGCTTCACAGAGAACTTTCACTTATGAAGATGGCAGTTGACACTGAGGAGACTCAAACCTCATCAATGCTGAGAAATAAGAGCCTGTCAAGGGCTCAACACCAAAGGAGATTTCTATCATGTCTTCCAAGGCTCACAGAACATTGTAGAAGAGGGGCAGAAAGAATGTAAGAGCCACAGGGTGGGAGGCTATACTTTGGGGGCATTGTCCTCTCAACATGAACCTACTGGTGCATTCATGACCCCACAATGATTACTGAAACCCACACAAGACTTGCACTGTTCTGAGCCCATAAACATTTTGACACAGAGGACACAGGAGGACAAAAGGAATGAGAACAGAATAGAGGAAGGATTGCCTCTAAAGAGGTGGGTCCTCAGTGGGGGGGGCATGCAGAAAAGTGGGGCTAAAAGAATATAATGTGATGGAAACATGACCAAATTACAGTATATATTAAAATTCCCAATAAATAAAAATATTAAAGAGGGGAGCTGGAGATGTGGTTCAGTGGTTAAGGCACTTGCTGCAAAGCCCCACAATCTGAGTTTGAATCCATTCTCCAGTATCTATGTAAAGCCAGATGCACAAGGTGGTGCATGTGTCTGGAGTTTGCTTGCAGCAGCAAAGAGGCACTGGCTCACCCATTCTCTCCCTTGTTCTCTCTCTCTCTCTCTCTCTCCCCTCTGTGCGTGCTAGTGCACACCTTTAATCCAAGCACCTAGTAGGCAGAGGTAGAAGGATCACTGTGAATTCAAAGATTAGCCTGAGACTACATAGTGAATTCCAGGTCAGCCTGGGCTAGAGCCGAGACCCTATCTCAAAAAAAAAAAATAAAATAAAATAAAATAGTGGTTGGAGAGATGGCTTAGCAGTTAAGGTGCTTGCCTGTGAAGCCCAAGAACCTATGTTTGATTCCCCAGGACCCATATAAGCCAAATGCACAAGGTAGTGCATGCATCTGGAGTTCATTTTCAGTGGCTACAGGCCCTGAAGGACCTTTTCTCTCTATCTGTCTCACTGTCTCTCTCTCTCTCTTTCTTTCTCTCTCAACTAACTAAATAAAATATATTTTAAAAGTTTTTTTTTTTTTTTTTTTTTTAAAAAAAAAAAAAAAAGCCATGTGAGATAGGGCTGAGGGCTGGCGTTGAGTTCCAGGGCTAGATGCCGTTTGACAGCAACCACCTGGCAGTGAACAAACCAGGGGAAGCTTAGTGCTGCTCTCACTTTTGGTTGGAGAATATGTTTTATTTTATAGATGGCATAGAACATGGAGGAGATCTGAGATCCATTGATAAAACAAGAAGATAGCTAACTCCCCACCACAGGACATGCCACCTCTTACCACATCTGCTGGGCCCAGTAGAAATTACAGAGGAAGCTGCAACAGGAATACTGCTCTTACTAGTAGCCTGACAACCAGCAATGGTGACAGACATGATGATCAGTCAAAACCCATCAAGGCAGAAATCCAGAGACTACAGAGAACTCAACACTAAATCAGACTGTCAACAGGCCTGCCATGGCTCAGGGAACATTCTGGAAGAGGGGGCAGGAAGTTTGTGAGAGCCACAGAGTGGGTAGGAATACCCTGAGGCACAGTTCCTCACTGCCCCACAAGAACTTACTGAGGCCTTCATGACGCCACAGTAAATACCATAACCCCACTAAGGAAGGCTCCCAGAGTAATGTGAGTGGGGCAAGGGAATGCAAGAGTATAACCTGCTATACTATACATATAATACAACTTTGAAAAATAATAAAAAGACATTTAGAGCTGGGTGTGGTGGCACACGCCTTTAATCCCAGCACTCAGGAGGCAGAAGTAGGAGGATTGCCGTGAATTCAAGGGCCCCTGAGACTACATAGTGAATTCTAGGTCAGCCTGAGCTAGAATGAGACCCTACCTTGAAAATAAAAATAAAATAAATAAATAATAAAGAAAGGTTTGGGTCTGGGGAGATGGCTCAGCAGGTAAGAGTGCTTGCTATGAAAACATGAACACCTGAGAGGGTTTGATTCACCCCTGAGTTTGGTTCCCCAGCACCCACATAGACATCTGGTATGGATACACACGCCTGTAACCCTAGTCTTGTGGGGACTGGAGGCTGGCGAATGCTGGACCTCGCTGATCAGCCAGTCTGACCTAAAGAGCTGCAGGTCTGGAATCTACACAAGAGTCCTTCTCAAGAAAACACATCAATAAGTAATAAAGAAGGCACCTGACCTTCTCCTCTGGCATTCACATGGGCACACAAGGAGCAATCATGTGCACATACATGTGCATGCAGCACACACCACACACACACACACACTTAATTAAAGAAAGGCTAAATGTAGAAGTTGAAAGAGCAGCTGGGTGTGGTGGCACACTCCTTTCATCCCAGCACTCAGGAGTCTGACATAGGAGGATCACTGTGAGTTCAAGGCCACCCTGAGACTACATAGTGACTTCCAGGTCAGCCTGAGCTAGAGTGAGACCCTACCTGAAAAAAAAAAAAAAAAAAAAAAAAAAAAAAAAAAAAAAAAGAAAGAAAGAAAGAAACTGAAAGAAGCTAATTTATGTAGTCACAGCAGAGTGCCTCATACAAAAAATACAATATTTTAACAAAACAAATTTTTTTCGAGGTAGGGTCTCGCTCTGGCCCAGGCTGATCTGGAATTCACTATTTGTCTCAGGGTGGCCTCGAACTCATGGTGATCCTCCTACCTCTGCCTCCAGAGTGCTAGGATTAAAGGCATGGGCCACCACGCCTAGCTTTAAAAAAATTTTTTTAAATATATTATTTATGAGAAAGGGGGGAAGGAAGGGAGGGAGGAAGACAGAATGGGCATGCCAGGGCCTCTAGCCACTGCAAATGAACTCCAGATGCATGCGTCCACATGTGCATCTCACTTATGTGGGTTCTGGGGAATCAAACCTAGGTCGTTAGGTTTCACAGGCAAGCACCTTAACCATAAAGCCATCTCTCCAGGCCCCAAGAAATACATTATTAGTTAATATGTCCAAATCCCAAAGGACTTTCTGTCCAAAGAAGAAAAAGACAGTTCTTTTCCAATATCAGAAAGATAATGCGGGGGAGGTGGAGGGCTGGAGAGATGGCTTAGCAGTTAAGGTACTTCCCTGAAAAGCCAAAGGACCCGGGTTCAATTCCCCAGGACCCATGTAAGCCAGATGCACAAGGTAGCACATGCATCTGGAGTTCCTTTGCAGTGGCTAGAAGCCGTGGTGCTCTCATTCTCTCTCTCTCCCTCTGCCTCTTTCCCTCTCTCAAATAAATAAATAAATAAAAGATATTTATAAAAAATGGTACATGTGTCTGGAGGCCCTGGCATGCCAATTCTCATTCTCTCTGTCTCTCTTTTCTCTTTCTCTCTTTACTTATAAATAAATAAATAATTTAGAAAAAGAATTTAAGAAAGATAACCAGAGGCAACTGACTCCTGGTCAATCTCCTACTGCTGCTGTTTTGGTTGGTCCTCCCCAATGAAGTCACTATGGAAATGGAACTCTGTACACTTCTCCTAAATGCTTTTTCTTTTTCTTTAATTTAAAAAATTTTTTTGGTTTTTCAAGGTAGGGTCTCACTCTAGCTCAGGTTGGCCTAGAATTCACTGTAGTCTCAGGGTGACCTCGAACTAGTGGTAATCCTCCTACCTCTGCCTCCTGAGTGCTGGGATTAAAGGCATGTGCCACCACACCTAGCTCTAAATGTCTTTTTAAAATTTATTTATTTATTTATTTATTTATTTATTTATTTATTTATTTATTTATTATTTGAGTGAGAGAGAGAGAGAAAGGCAGAGAGACAGAGATTGAGAGAGAGCGAGAGAGAGAGAGAATGGGCACACCAGGGCCTCTAGCCACCGCAAACAAACTCCAGACACATGCACCACCTGGTGCACCTGGCTTATGTGGGTACTGGGAATTGAATCTAGGTCCTTAGGCTTCGCAGGCAAGTGCCTTAACTGCTATGCCACCTCTCCAGCCCTAAATGTTTTTTTTTTTTTTTTGAGGCAGAAAGCACCTTTAACTGCTGAGCCATCTCTCCAGACCCCTACACACATAAT
The DNA here is from genome assembly GCA_036365145.1 of Orientallactaga sibirica. NCBI lineage: Eukaryota > Metazoa > Chordata > Mammalia > Rodentia > Dipodidae > Orientallactaga > Orientallactaga sibirica. The sequence continues at coordinate 53,647,102 of JAEOAD010000005.1, forward strand.
ATTATTACTCCTATCATCTCTGTATCTGCCACTAGTAAAGACACAGAATAGTTCTAATATCACAGGATCCTAATTTTGCCCTTTTATAAGTACACTCACGCCAGGTGTGGTGGCGCAAACCTGTAATCCCAGCACTCAGGAGGCAGAGGTAGGAGGATCACTTTGAGTTCAAGGCCACCCTGAGACTACATAGTCAATTCCAGGTCAGCCTAAGCTAGAGTGAGACCCTACCTCAGAAAACCAAAAAAACAAAACAAAACAAAACAAAAAAACCACTCACTTTTCTGTTGGTAGCAGGCCTCAGTTCCTTTGTGGACCTCTCCATAGGGTTGTCGAGCAATTTGCAACATGGTGCCACACGAATTGCTAGGCTTTTTGTGACCTTGACACAGAAGTCACTTCTAGTTACAGTTCTCCACCTTTTTTTTTTTTTTGGTTTTTGAGGTAGGGTTTCACTCTAGCTGAGGCTGACCTGGAATTCACTATGTAATCTCAGGGTGGCCTCGAACTCATAGTGATTCTCCTACCTCTGCCTCCCGAGTGCTGGGATTAAAGGCGTGTGCCACCATGCCTGGCCTCTACCTTTATAATTATGATATTTTCTTAGGGGATGAGGAGATAGCTCAGTGGGTAAAGGGCTTGCTTTGCAAACATGCAGATAGAGATGGAGTGCGCCAGCAGTCTCTCAGCTGCTGTGAACGAAATCCAGATGTGTGCGCCCCCTTGTGGTCAAGTGCAGCATTGTGCCCTTGCATCACTTTGCATCTGGCTAAGCGTGGGACCTGGGTTCTAGGTTGGCCTCAAACTCCCAGTAATCCTCTTACCTCTGCCTCCTGAGTGCTGGAAGTAAAGATATGCACCACCATGCCTGGATTTTTTTAAATTTTTTTTTATTTATCTATTATATGAGAGAGAGAGAGAGGGAGAAAGAGGCAGATAGAGAGAATGGGCATGCCATGGCCTCCAGCCACTAAAAATGAACTCCAGACGCATGTACCACCTTGTACATCTGGCTTGCTTGGGTCCTGGGAAATAGAACCTTGGTCCTTAGGCTTTGTAGGCAATGCCTTTACCGCTAAGCCGTCTCCAGCTCTGTTTTTTTTTTTTTTTTTTTTTCTGTTTTTTGGAGGTAGGTTCTCACTCTAGCCCAGGCTGACCTGGAACTCACTATGTAGTCTCCAGGTGGCCTTGAATTCACTGCAATCCTTCTACCTCTGCCTCCTGAGTGCTGGGATTAAAGACATGTGCCACCATGCCCCGCTTTTTTTTCTTTAAGATTTATTTTTATTTACTTATTAGATTCAGAGAGAGAGAGAGAGACACAGAGAGAAAGTGAGAATGGGTGCACCAGGGCCTCTAGCCACTACAAACGAACTCCATACGCATGCGCCACCATGTGCATCTGGCTTACGTGGGACCTGGAGAATCGAACCAGGTACCTTAGGCTTTGCAGGCATGTGCTTTAAACGCTAAGCCATTTCTCCAGCCCCTGCTTTTTTGTTTTGTTTTTTCGAGGTAGAGTCTCACCATAGCTCAGGCTGACCTGGAATTCACTATGTTGTCTCAGGGTGGCCTCAAATTCTTGGTGATCCTCCTACCTCTTCCTCCTGAGTGCTGGATCCTTGGAAGGTGTGATAGAGATGTTTCAGTAGCTCTTGATTTTGTACATCTATGAGGTTACAATACCTCTTATATTTCTAAGTGGTTGGAGAAAATGAAGCAAATGCAGTTTAGCTATTCATAAAAAGTGTGAATATGGATACATTAAAATGAGGTACATATACACAATGGAATTTTATTCAGTTATAAAGAAAAACGAAACCATGAAAATCTCAGGAGAACGTATTATACTAAGTAATAGATTAATATATTATATTAATATATTCTATTTAGTGAGGTAATCCAGAGTTCGACAAAAACTGCATGTTTTCTCATACAGATCCTAGCTTTTAATGTTTATATATGTGGGTGTGAGAGTGGGTACAGGCCATGAATCTAGAGAGGGGAAAAAGAAGTTTTGAGGAAGAGAGGGGAAGGTAAGAGGATACATGTGATCTGAAAGTGGAAAGGGGCTACTGAGGATGGAAGGGAAAAGAGGAAGCAGAAGTGTGGGTGAGAAAGATCAACAAAAACAAATTGCTTGGGTTGAAGAGATGGTTCAGCAATTTAGGTACTGCTTGCAAAGCCTGATGGCCTGGGTCTGAGTCCCAGTACCCATGTAGAGCCAAATGTACAAAGTGCACATCCTAAAAAAAAAAAAAAGAAAAGAAGCCGGGTGTGTTGGCATACGTCTTTAATCCCAGCACCCTGAGACTACATAGTGAATTCCAGGTCAGCTTGGGCTAGAGTGAGACCCTACCTCGAAAAAAACAAAACCAAACAAAGAAAAGAAACAATATTTAGAACCAGGCATGGCAGCATACGCCTTTATTAATCCCAGCACTCGGGAGGCAGAGGTAGGAGGATTGCCGTTAGTCTGAGGCCACCCTGAGACTACATAGTGAATTCCAGGTCAGCTTGGGCTAGACTGAGACCCTACTTCAAAAAAAAAAAAAAAGAAAGAAAGAAAGAAAGAAAAAGAAAAAAAAAGAAAAAAAGAAAAGAAAAGAAATCAAATTATTTGAAAATCTCAGAACGAAACCTAATATTTGCATTCAAATAAAGAAAAATTAGTCGGGTGTGATGGTGAACGCTTTTGATCTAGTACTTGGGAAGCAGATGTAGGAGGAATGCTATGAATTCGAGGCCCAACAGAGACTACAAGGCGAGTTCCAGGGGAACTGGGCTAGAGTGAAGACCCTATTTTGAAAAAAACTAACTAAATAAATAGATAAAAAGAAAATGACAAAAACAAAAACATGCGCCAGAAAGACACCTCATACTTTATGTTAAAATAAAAATAAAATAAACCAGGTGTGGTGGCACATGCCTTTAATCCCAGCACTCAGGAGGATGAGGTAGGAGGATTGCTGTGAGTTCTAGGCCAGCCTTGGTCTACAGAGTGAGCTCCTGCTCAGCCTGGGCTAGAGTGAGACCTCACCTCAAAAACAAAACAAGGCCAGGTGTGGTGACGCACGCCTTTAAACCCAGCACTTGGGAGGCAGAGGTAGGAGGATTGCCGTGAGTTCGAGGCCACCCTGAGACTACATAGTTAATTCCAGGTCAGCCTGGACCAGAGTGAAACCCTACCTCAAAAAAAACAAACAAAAAAACAAACAAACAAAAAAAAAACACAGCAGAGGTAGGAGAGTCACCATTAGTTCGAGGCCACCCTGAGAATACAGTGTAAATTCCAGGTCAGCCTGGGCTAGAGTGAAACAAAAAAAAAAAAAAAAAAAAAAGAAAAAAAAAAAAAAGAAAGAAAGAAAGAAAGACCCAAAGGAAAAATATATAATGTGAAAATTGCATAAAATTGAAAATTACTATATGCTGTTGGAATACAATTATACTCATTTGTTTTCATATGGCCAGTTTTCTGCCAAGGCATTTGCATGTTGAATAGCTGCTATGATGACCTCAAGCAAGGCTCATAAAACTAGAAAACCTGTTTGACTCTTTACAGAAAAAGCTTACTTGTACCTGCTCTATATACAGAATATTTAGTATACCTGCTAATTTTGGGTCGATCCATCTGTCTTATGTGAGATGTGTTGCTCTCACCAAGAATTTCTCAAAATGTTTATTATTAGACTGTGTAACTCCAGTAACTGTAAAGTAACTATTCATGAGGTCCTTTCAGGAGGTCCACTTGCCATTGGATTCCCAGTGCTTTCGAGCAGGCACATAGCAGGGGCTCAATATTTGTTATGGAATAAATGTTCTAACACCAATGCTAAACCAGTAATTTCAGAACACCAATAAGAGTATCTCACCTAGTACAAAATAACTTGACTGTTTTAGCCATTTCTGGTTTTTCTTTGCTTTCATTTTTTAAAAATTGTTTTTGCTGAAAACGTTTTGCTGAAAAAAAAATCATCAAAGATACTGAAATTTAGATGCATTGCAAAAAGATTTTTTTAAAAAGAATCTATTAGAATCATTTTTCTTCCTAAAAAAATTGATTAATATCACTAGTAAAATTGAAATGGCCTCAGCCTTTCACATCCGTGCGCCACGTTTTAAAAATGACGAATATTGGATCTTAAGGCAATGGTTGTCAGAAAGAAACCTTTTGCATAATTTAAGCTTAGCGGCAAAAAATACAAACATGAGTGCCGATCAAAATTAGTGTGTAAGAAAAAAAAAGTAAGATTTTTTGCATTCTTTGTAATGTGTAGAATGTGAAGGTATTGCACGTTGTGTTGCAGATTTACTACAGCTGAGTCACTTCGGGACACGAGAGCGTGTTTCCAGGAAAAAAACGGCAGGAAGGAACCAGGACGAGGGGCTTGCCGGGTTCCCCCAGGCACTCCTAACAGCAGACACCGGTATTCCGCGGCGGGTGGCGGCGTGGTCCAAAGAGGCGCCGCGGCCCCTTTAAGAGGCACAGCACCTTCTCCAAGATACCATCTTGCACCAGGAGTTCACGGGAACTCTCCACCTACCTTGCTAGGTCCCTCCTCCCTGACTGGGTACGGCGGGCGGGAGGGCGGGGCGAGCGAGCATGCTCATTGGTCTTGCGTGCACGGCCCTCTCTTTTCTATTGGTCGTCACGTCCGCCACTCCGCATGCTCTCCCGCCCACCTGGGGCCCTTCATGTTAGGCTGAGTGAGGGCTCTTGGGTTAGTTCCTGTTAGGCCCGGGCCGGGGCAGTAGGTTGAAGTCTCTCAAGATGCCTGGTGGGCTGGGGCACCCTGAGCTGTGAGGGGAGCGTGAGCAGGCAACGAGCGGAGACCCACGGCGGGCCTGAGGAAGAGCGGCGGCCGAGCCCGCCTTCCCTGCACCATGCTCATAGAGGATGTGGATGCCCTCAAGTCCTGGCTGGCCAAGTTACTGGAGCCGATGTGAGTGAGCCGGCCAGGGCCGGGGCCGGCGAACGTGGGCGTTGGGGACGCGCGGGGGCGTGGGGGAGGGGAGCGGCGGCGCGGCGGGGGGCGGCGGCGGCGCGGGCTCCCTCCCTCCCGCGCTCCCTCCCTCCTTCCCGGCGCTCCCGGAGTACGAGCCCATTGTGGGGGGGAAGGGAGCGCGGGGCCGCGGCGAGGGCTTTTTGAATATCAATGTCGGGGTGCCGCGGAGGCTGGCTGCCTCGCGAGGGAATCTGGAAGCCGGCTATTGGAGAGCCGAGGGAGACGGCAGGGCTGTCGAGGGAGTTTTGAATGTGACTATGGAGATTTGGAAGGAGATGGCAGCGTCGAGGACTTTGCAAACCTCGCGAATCTGGGCTCTTTGCATAAAATAGCCGTGCATAAAGGAATGCAGGAATCTTGAAGCTTAAAGCAATTCTTGGTGAGCTGCAAGGGCTTTCAGGTATATTGAACAGTTAGAAAATGGGATGGGAGCAGCTGACGAGGGCATTAAAGGCTTTTCTCAAATTATTGGGGAGCTCGTAAGTACATAGCAAGGCTACCTACTAAGGGGTTTTTAAAGTGTTAGTGAGGAGGAGTTGGTACTGGTAGGAGAACTAATGAATTGTAGGTACCAAGAGGTGTTGGGAGAATTGAAGCTTTTATAAGTTTAATGGAGTGTTGAAAGGGCTAATTGGTGAATAGCATGGGTGGAGAGGTTAAGCTGGGTATACCTGCTGGGGTTAGAGATTTTTCTTAGGGACAGATATAGAAAACTAAAGGGGCCATTAGAATAAATAGATGACTTGTAAACAGTTTTGAAGGGTGAGATGACAACTATAATTGGGGTGCAGGATGATTGTCGAGGGATCTGTTCTTTTAAGAAAGTTTGAATGGTGTTAGAATATATTAAAAAAAATTAAAAAATTCTTATTTATTTGTTTGCAAGTAGAGCGAGATAGAAGAGAGGCAGACAGAGAGAATGGGCACACCAGGGCCTCTAGCCACTGCAAACGAACTCCAGGTGCATGTGCCCCTTGTGCATCTGGCTTACGTGGGTCCTGGAGAATCGAACCGGGATTCTTTCGCTTCGCAGGCAAGCGCCTTAACCGCTAAGCCATTTCTCCAGCCCCAGTTTTTGAATAGTGTCGGGAATATTGATAGGCTTGAAAAGGATAGTAGAGACATCAGGTTTTTTGTTTGTAACTTTTATCTTTATTTTTTTGGTTTTTCGAGGCAGGGTCTCACTCTAGTCCAGGCTGACCCTGGAATTCACTCTGTTCTCAAGGTGGCCTCGAACTCATGGCAATCCTCCTACCTCTGCCTCCCGAGTGCTGGGATTAAAGGCGTGCACCACGACTCCCGGCTTATTTTTTTATTTTTTCTGTAATAGTAAATCCCTTCTCTATCCTGTCTCCCAAAGCCTTGCCTTGCCTTCCCTTCCCTTCCCTTCTTCTTTTTTTTTTAATTAATTAATTAATTAATTTATTTATTTGACAGAGAGAGAGAGAGAAAAAGAGAAAGAGAAAGAATGGGCACACCAGGGCCTCAAGCCATTGCAAATGAACTCCAGATGCATGCACCCCCTTGTGCATCTGGCTAACGTGGGTCCTTTGGCTTTGCAGGCAAACGTTTTAACTGCTAAGCCATTCCTCCAGCCCTGTTTGTAACTTTTAGAAGAAAGTACAGTTTTGTGGAATGTTTGCGGGTCCTCTGAGGCGTCATCTAAAACAGCCTTGGGTGTGGAGAAGAGAAGTTCCAGGGGTGAGAGAAGAGTTGTTTTCAAAAGAGGGTATGGGAAACTGAATGGAAGGGAAAGGATCATTTCCTGTGCCTTCCTCATTTCAGCCTCTTATCCTCTATTGGAGGCTAGGACTTTCTGCCTGAACAAAAGGGAGTCCTGGATGAGATGGGCGGGCTTTGATTCATTAGATCAGATGGCTTTATCTTGAAAAGGAGTGTTTTGTAGGGTTGGAAAATAAGACATGATAAAGTGTCAGGCTACTTCCCCGTTACCTGTTATTTCCTGATCTTCTGAGAAACCCTGTTAACTAACATTTCTTTTGCTACTTTGGTTTCATGGGATGAGAAGGTAACATCTAGGAAGTAGGTTTCTGTGGGTCTGGTACTCTTGGGGAGGGCAGGATGGGTAAGGGAGGTAACCTTGGGGAAGTCTGGATGTCTGAAGTGGTAAGTGCATGAGTAGAACATAGGCATGAATGAATACATGTACAATAAGGACTTGTGAGTTTTAGATAAACAGTGGTGCAGTTAGAGTGAAAATTACTGCTGGACACACTTGAAGGTTCTGTAGAAGACTATGAATTCTTTGAATGTGCATATATATTTTAAATTTTTAATTATTTTTTATTTATCTTTGGAGAGAGAGACAGAGATAGGGAGAGGGAGACAGAAATGGGCACGCCAGCAGTCTCTCAGCTGCTGTGAAGGAAATCCAGATGCGTGCGCCCCCTTGTGGGCAAGTGCAGCATTGTGCCCTTGCGTCACTTTGCATCTGGCTAAACGTGGGACCTGGAGATTGGAACCGCTGGAGATTGGAACCAGCGTTCTTAGGCTTAGGAGGCAGGCGCCTTAGCCGCTAAGCCACCTCTCCAGCCGAAAGTGCATATTTTTTGACAATGAAGTTTTACAAAACAAAAATGGAAATGACTTATGGTATATAGGTTGGAAATAAGGTAGATTTAATGAAATTAACCATCTGTGGAAAGGGTGAAACAGGAAAAGGTTTGCATGCTTAAGAAATAGTTGTGTTGGGCTGGAGAGATGGCTTAGCAGTTAAGGCGTTTGCCTGCAAAGCCAATGGATCCCTGTTTGATTCTCCATGACCCACATATAAGCCAGATGCACAAGGGGGTGCATACATCTGGAGTTCCTTTGCAGTGGCTGGAGGCCCTGGCACTCCCATTATTTCCCCCTCTCTCTCTGCCTCTTTCTCTCAAATAAATAACTTTAAAAAAAATAAATAGTTGTGTTACTAAAAATTGAATCTATTTATAAATTGTGTGATTTTTCTTGCCTCTCATTATTATTATTTTTACTATTATTATTCCTTTTTTTTTTTTTTTTTTTTTACTACTGGACAGTGAATCTAGGATCTTAGGCATTGCATGCTAGGTCAGTGCTCTGAGCTACATACATCCCCAGACTACCTTATTTTCTTCTTTTTTTTCTTGATCCAGGATCTCACTGTAGCCCAGGTCGACCTGGAACTCACTCTATAACCTTAGACTGGCCTTGAACTTAAGCTGCTACCTGAGCTGGAACTAAAGGCATATGCCATCTCACCTGACTCTTTGTTTTTCTACTTATGTATTTATTTGTTTATTTATTAAATATATTTTAGTTATTTATTTGAGAGAAAGAGGGGGAGAGAGAGAATGGACGTGCCACAGCCTTGGCTTGCAGACCAGTGCCTCAAACGCTAAGACATCTCTCCAGCCCCCATTTATTTATTTTTTGTTTGTTTATTTATTTTATTTGAGAGCGACAGGCAGAGTAAGAGACAGAGACAGAATGGGTGCGCCAGGGCCTCTAGCCACTGCAAACGAACTCCAGACGCATATGCGCCTGTGCATATGGCTTACGTGGGAATCTCGCAGGCAAGCACCTTAAATTCTAAGCCCTCTCTCCTTTTTTTCTTTCTTTCATTTTTCTTTCTTTTATCTTTTCCTTTGTTTTCATTTTCTTTCCTTCCTTCTTTCTCCCTCCTTCCCTCCTTCCTTCCTTCTTTCTCCCTCCTTCCTTCCCTCCCTCCCTCCCTTCCTTCCCTTCCTTCCCTCCCTCCCTTCCCTCCCTCCCTCCGTTCCTTCCTTCCCTTCCTTCCTTCCCTTCCTTCCCCTCCCCTCCCCTCCTCTCCCCTCCCCTTCCCTCTCTTCCTTCCCTTCCTTCCGCTTTTCAAGGTAGGGTTTCACTCTAGTCCAGGCAGACCTGGCATTCACTATGTAGTCTCAGGGTGGCCTCATGGTGATCCTTCTACCTCTGCCTCCCAAGAGCTGGGATAAAGGTGTGCACCACCACACCTGGCTTTCCTTCCTTTCTTTTTTTTCTTTGTTCTTTCCTTTCTTTTTTTCTTTGTTCCTTCCTTTCTTTTTTTTTAATTTTAATTTTTTTTATTGAAAACTTTGATAATTATAGACAATATCCCATGGTAATTCCTTCCCACACTTTCCCCTTTGAAACTCCACTCTCCATCTTATCACCTCCCTCTCTCAATCAGTTTTTTTTATTTTGATGTCATCATCTTTTCCTCCTATTCAGATGGTCTTGTGTAGGTAGTGTTAGGCACCGTGAGATCATGGATATCCAAGCTATTTTGTGTCTGGAGGAACACATTGTAAGGAGTCCAAACTTTCCTTTGGCTCTTTCTGCCCCCCCTTCTGCAATGGACCCTGAGCCTTGGAAGGTGTGTTTGAGATGTTTCAGTGCTGAGCACTCCTCTGTCCCTTCTTCTGAGCACCATGGTGCCTTCTGAGTCATCCCAAGGTCACCACCATCTGAAAAGAGAAGTTTCTCTAGCCAAAAGTGAGAGTAGCATTACTATATGAGTATGGACATTAAGAGAAGCGCTTACTGGGCAGTTTGGTTAGCATAGCATATACATTTAGCCAGACACCAGCAGACGTTACACCCCTAGAGCTCATGACTACCCCTGACATATGTTTTCAGTATCAGGGATGTGTTCCCTCCCATGGAGTGGGCCTCCAGTCCAATTAGAGAGCTGTTGGTTTCCCCCGTAACAGACATGCCACTATTGTACCCATTGGCTCATTTGGACTGGCTGGCCAAATTTAAAGCTTGCAGTATCCACTGTGGAGTATCTTTACTGGTGTTTTCTCTCCCCCTGAACTGCATGCAGTGTAGCTTTTTCCAGCTTTCTGTCAGCTGGTCCACATGGAGGAGGCATTCAGCTCTGCTCCAGCCAGATTCCTCTGTGACCTTGCCGCCCAAGTGTGGAATCTTCAGCAATAGGGTCTTGCCATCTATTTCTGGTGGGAAACCAAGGGCCTTGGCAATGGCCTGTGACCTTTTGGAGGGTATCTGTGACCTTCCTGGCCAACAACTCACTGGAAGGTATCCTGTCCCTAGCACTGAATATTTTCTAGTAACAGTCTATTGCTTCTGTCCAGGAAAGTAGGTTTCCATATGACATCCTCTTAGATTTTGATTAGCCCTCCCTCCACCTTTACTTTACTCAGTCTCTTCCCCTGACCTCACTTAGGCCTTTTCACCCTCACTAATCTGTTCTTCTACTTACATATATACAATACCATCCTATTAAGTCCTTCCTCCTTCCCTTTTTGTTCCCTTTATATCCCCTTTCTAGCTTACTAGCTTCTGCTACTGAGTTTTATTTCTACTCACTTAGAAGTCCAGTCATTTGTAGCTAGGATCCACGTATGAGAGAAAACATGTGATGTTTGGCTTTCTGGGCCTAGGTGACCTCACTAAGTATAATTTATTCTTTCTTTTTTAATGGGGGGGGGAGGGTGGGAGGGATGGAAGGAATTGGCTTGCCAGGCAAAGCCACTACAGTCCAACTGCAGACATGTGTGTCACCTTGTGCTGGCTTACATGGGACCTGGAGAGTTAAACATATGTCCTTACGCTTTGCAGGCAAGCACCTTAGCTGCTAAGCCATCTTCCAGCCCCCGCCCCCTTTTTTATGGTTTTTTGAGGTAGTGTTTCACTCTAGCTCAGGCTGACCTGGAATTGGCTATGTAGTCTCAGGGTGGCCTCAAACTCACGGCAATCCTCCTACCTCTGCCTCCCAAGTGCTGGGATTAAAGGTGTGTGCCACCACCCCCCCTTTTGAGGTAGGGTCTCATTAGCCCAGGCTTACCTGAATTTTACTATGTACTTTCCAGGTCATCTCTAACTACCTCTTCTGTCCTCCAGTATTCACGTAAAGCCAGAAGCACAAAGTGGCACATGGGTCTGGAGTTCATTTGTAGCAGCAAGGGGCCTTGGTGCACCCATACATACATAGTCCCCCTACTTGCAAGGAAGCAAACAAGAAAAAAACAAACATGGGCGGGAGCATAACTCAGTGGAAGAGTGCTTGCCTAACATGTGCCCCAAACCCTGACTTAAATCCCAGCATTGCAAAAATAAGTTAAATCAATAAATATCAAGATAGCATCACTTGTTAGACTTTAAAAGTGTAGGTGAGGCTGGGAGATGGCACAGTGTTTGCCAAGCCTGCTGGACCTGGTTTGTTTTCCCAGTGCTCATATAAAGCCAGATGCACAGACAGAGTGGTGTGTGTGTCTGGAGGTTATTTGCATCTTCAAGAGGCCCTGGTGCGAGCACATGCATGGATGCTTTCTCTCTCTCAAATAGTTTCATTTTTAAATTTATTTATTTGAAAGAAAGGAAGATGGGAGGGAATGGGCATGCCAGGGCATCCTGCAACTGCAAACAAACTCCAAATGCATATATCCACTTTGTGCTTCTTGTTTTATATGGGTACTGGGGAATCAAGCTCAGGCAAGCAGACTTTGCAAGCAAATGCCTTTAACCACTGAGCTAATTCTGCAGCCCCCTGAAGGTTTTTTTTCGAAAGGTAGGGTTTCACTCTAGTCCAGACTGACCTGGACTTTACTATGTAGTCTCAGAGTGGCCTTGAACTCATGGTGATTCTCCTACCTCTGTCTCCTAAAGTGTTGGGATTAAAGGTGTGTGCCACCACACCTGGATTTTTTTTTGATGCCCTCCCCCCATAGGGTCTTGCTCTAGCCCAAGCTAACCTGGAATTCACCATGTAGTCTCAGGGTGGCCTCAAACTCATGGTGATCCTCCTACCTCTGCTTCCTGAGTAGATTAAAGCTATGTGCCACCACAACCAGCAAGTTGTTTTTTTTTAAATTAAATTTAATTTTTTTTTGTTTTGTTTTGTTTTGTTTGTTTTTTTCAAGGTAGGGTCTCACTATAGCCCAAGCTGGTCTGGAATTTTCCTGTGTAGTCTTAGGCGGCCTCAAATAGCAATTCTACCTCTGCTTCCTAAGTGCTGGGATTAAAGGCATGTGCCACTATACCTGACTTAAGTTTATTTTAAAAAATATTTAGGGCTGGAGAGATGGCTTAGTGGTTAAGGCACCTGCCTCCTAAGCCTAAGAACGCTGGTTCCAATCTCCAGTGGTTCCAATCTCCAGGTCCCACATTTAGCCAGATGCAAAGCGACGCAAGGGAGCAATGCCGCACTTGACCACAAGGGGGCGCACACATCTGGATTTCTTTCGCAGCAGCTGAGAGGCTGCTGGCGCACCCATCTGTATCTGTCTTCCTTTCCCTCTCTCTCTGTCTCTCTCCAAAAAAAATTAATTATTTTTATTTTTTGTTTTATTTTTATTTATTTATTATCAACAGACACAGAGAGAAAGAGGCAGAGAGAGAACGAGCACGACAGGCTCTTAGCCACTGCAGTTGAACTCCAGAAGCATGCGCCACCTTGTGCATCTGGCTTATGTGGGTACTTGGTAATTGAGCCTTGAACCAGGGCCCTTTAGCTTCACAGGCAAGCACTTAACCACTAAGCCATTTCTCCAGCTCTAATTTATTTATTTGAGAGAGACAGACGAGAGAGAATGGGCGCTCCAGGGCCTTTAGCCACTACAAATGAACTCCAGACATATACCTACCTTGGCATCTGGCTTATATAGATCCTGAGGGTATTGAGCCTGAACCTGGATCCTTTGGCTTTGTAGGCAAGTGCCTTAACTTCTAAGCCATCTATCTGTCCAGCTTCTTTTTTAAATTTTTTTGATTTTTTGAAGTAGGGTCTCACTCTAGCTCAGACTGATCTAGAATTTACTATGTAGTCTCAGGGCAGCCTCGAACTCACAGTGATCCTCAAACCTCTGCCTTCTGAGTGCTGGGATTAAAGGTGTGCGCCACCACGCCCAGCTTTTTTTTTTTTTTTAAATAATGTAAGTGACTTTCCTAGAGCTAGGAAATAAAAAGCTTATCTTTTAAAAAATTTTATTGACAACTTCCATAATTTATAGACAATAAACAATGATAATTTCCTCCCGTCCACTTTCTCTTTTGTAACTCCATTGTCCGTCATATCCCATCTCCCTCTCAATCAGTCTCTTTTATTTTGATGTCATCATCTTTTTCTTCTGTTATGAGGGTCTTGTGCAGGTAGTGCCAGGCACTGCAAGGTCATGGACATTCAGGCCATTTTGTGTCTGGAAGAGTGCATTGTAAGCAATCCTACCCTTCCTTTAGTTCTTACATTCTTTCTGCCATCTCTTCTGCAATGGACCCTGAGCCTTGGAAGGTGTGATAGAGATGTTTCAGTGCTGAGAACTTCTCTGTCAGTTCTCAGCACTATGGTGCATTCTGTCATTCCAGGGTCACTACCATCTGAAAAGAGAAGCTTCTCTAACCAAAAGCAAGAGTAGCATTAATATATGCGTATGAACATTAAGAGAAGTGCTTATCGTGCAGTTTGGTGAACATAATATATGCATATAGCCAGAGACCAGCAGGCCTTATAGCCCTAGGGCTCATGACCTCCTTCATAGGTTTTCAGTATCAGACATGTATTCCCTCCAGTGGAGTGGCCTCCAGTCCAATTAGTGAGCGATTGGTTTCCCTATAACAGACATGCCACTATTGTACCCATTGGATCATTTGGCCTGTCTGGCCAAACTTAAGGCTTTCAGTGTCCTTTGTTGTGTATCTCCACTGATGACTTCTCTTTCTCCCATAGATCTGCATGCAGCATAGAAAAGCTTATCTTTAATTCACATACTAGCTTTGGAAAGAGATGTTAATAAAAAAAGTAAGTCCAGAGCTGGGCGTGGTGGTGTATGCCAGAATGGGGGAGGCAGAGGTAGGAGGATTGCTGTGAGTTCTGAGACTAATAGTGAACTCTAGGTCAGCCTGAGCTAGAGTGAGACCTACCCCAAAAAAAAAAAAAGTAAATCCACTGTGCTTCATATCTTCTTTCTTGGTATATTGTCATAGAAGATTTTAAAAAATTTTTATTTATTATTTTATTTATTTTTTGGAGAGAGAGAGGGAGAGGTAGACAGATAGAGATGGGCGCCCCAGCAGTCTCTCAGCTGCTGTGAATGAAATCCAGATGTGTGCGCCCCCTTGTGGGCAAGTGTGGCATTACGCCCTTGCGTCACTTTGCCTCTGGCTAAACGTGGGACCTGGAGATTGGAACTGGGTTCTTAGGCTTAGCAGGCAGGCGCCTTAACCGCTAAGCCATCTCTCCAGCCCTAGAAGATTTTTTAAATAAGATTTATTTTTATTTATTTGAGACAGAGAAAAGGGGAGAGAAAAGGGGAGAGAAAAAGATAGAGTGAAAATGGGTGTGCCAGGACTTCCAACCACTGCAAATGAACTCCAGATGAAGGCCATATGCACCTGTCTTATGTGGGACCTGGAGAATTGAACCTGGCTCCTTAGGCTTCTAGGCTTCACAGGCATACGCCTTAACCACAAAGCCATCGCTCCAACCTGAAGGTTTTTTTTTTTTTGCTTAGCTATCCTAAAATGTAGTAAATAATATGCTGAAGTGGGTTATGTTTGTATACTTAGTTTTCTCATATTCCAGATTCAAGAATATTTTTGTGGCAGATTGACATGTTGCTACAACATAGCATGTCAGAGCAGTTGTTAGGATTTCAGATACTGTAGTTGCAGTGGCTAGGTTGGAATTGTACTCTGGCTAAACACAATTTTCTGTTGTACTTTGATTTTTTTTTTTTTTCCAAAGTAGTGTCTCATTCTAGCCCAGCTGACATACATTGACTATGTATTCTCAGGGTGGCCTCAGATTCACAGCGATCCTCCTTCTTCTGCCTCCCAGGTGCTCGGATTAAAGGCATGTGCCACCACGCCCAACATTTATTTTCATTTTTATTTTTTGGTTATTCCATGTAAGGTTTTGCTGTAGCCCAGGCTGACTTAGAATTCACTGTGTACTCTCAGGCTGGCCTTGAATTCACAGTGATCCTCCTACCTCTGCCTCCCAATGACTGTGATTAAAGGCATGTGACACCATGCCTAGCCCTTATTATTTAAAAAAATTTTTAAAATAAAATATTTATTTATTTAATTAAAAATTTATTTATAGCTGGGCGTGGTGGCACACGCTTTTAATCCCAGCACTCGGGAGGCAGAGGTAGGAGGATCGCCGAGAGTTCGAGGCCACCTGAGACTACATAGTTAATTCCAGGTCAGCCTGGACCAGAGCGAGACCCTACCTCAGAAAAAAAAAAAAAAAAAAAAAAAAAAAAAAATTATTAGAGACAGAGAGGGAGAAAGAGAGAGAATGGGTGTGCCGGGGCCTCTAGCCCCTGCAAACAAACTTCAGACGCATGGGTCACCTTGTGCATCAGGCTTATGTGGGTTTTGGAGAATAGAACCTGGGTCCTTAGGCTTTGCAAACAAGTGCCTTAACTTCTAAACCTTCTCTCCAGCCCTTGTTTGTTTGTTTGTTTGTTTGTTTGTTTGTTTATTTATTTATTTATCTGAGATAGAAAGAATCAGATAAAGAGAGAGAGAATGGGCAGATATATGTGCCACTTTGTGCATCTGGTTTTATATGGGTACTAGAAATCGAACCCAGGTTGTTAGGCTTTGCAGTCAAGTGCCTTAACTGCTAAGCCATCTCTCCAGCTCTGTACTTTCTTATTTAGTTGAACTTACAGTTAACTCAATTGATAAAAATTTCTCATTGTGGGGCTGGGTATGGTGGCATACACCTTTAATCCCCGCACTGGGGAGGCAGAGGTAGGAGGATCACCATGAGTTCAAGGCTACCCTGAGACTGCATAGTGAATTCCAGGTCCGCCTGGTCTATAGTGAAACCCTACCTAGAAAAATAAAACAACAAAAATTCTCATTTTGGAGGCTGGACACATGTGCCATTTTGTGCTTCTGAGTACTGAGGAATCGAAGTTGGATCCTTAGGCTTTGCAGACAAGCGCTTTAGCAACTGAGCCATCTTTCCAGCCAGCCCACTTTTTTTTTTTTTTTTTTTTTTTTTCATTGTAGGGTTTCACTCTAGCCCAGACTGAACTATGTAGTCTCAGGGTGGTTTCGAACTTACTGCCATCATCCTAGCTCTGCCTCCCAAGTGCTGGGATTAAAGTCATATGCCACCATGCCTGGCATTTTTCAGTTTTTTTTTTCTCTCTCTCTTGGTGTTTTGTGGTAGAGTTTTGCTGTAGCTCAGGCTGACCTGGAATTCACTATGTTGTCTCAGGGTGGCCCTGTACTCTTGGTGATCCTCCTACCTCTGCCCCCCAAGTGCTGGGATTAAAGGCATGTGACACCATGCTCAGTTGTTTTTTGTTTTTGTTTTTTTTTTTTTCCTTTTTGATTTTTGATTTTTCGAGGTACAGTCTCACTCTAGTCCAGGCTGACCTAGAATTCACTATTGTAGTTTCAGGGTGGTCTTGAACTTAGGGTGATTTTCCTACCTCTGTCTCCCAAGTGCTGGGGTTAAAAGCATGTGCCACCACGCCTGGCATATTTTTCGGGTTTTTAAAAGCATGTTATGCCTGTCACTGGTGAAACAGAGGCATGTAATAGATATGTAATATGTAGTAGAAAAACCAACCCAATTTGCATGTGATTATTCCCTGTACTAGACAAGTTAGAAGTTTCACAAGCTATTAGAAATTCCTTGCTAAGGCTGAGAAGATGACTTAGTTGTTCATGCACTTGCCTGTGAAGCCTAAGGACCCAGGTTTGACTCTCCAGAACCCATGCAAGCCAGGTGCATTTGGTGGTGCATGCAGCTGGAGTTTGTTTGCAGTGGATAGAGACCCTGGTGCACCCATTTCTCTCTCTCTCTCTCTAATAAATAAATAAAAATAAAAAAAGAGGGACTTGAGATCTGACTTAGTGGTTAAGGTGCTTGCCTGCAAAGCCTAAGGACTCTGGTTTGATTCTCCAGGACCCACATAAACCAGAGGCACAGGGGGCACATGCATCTGGGGTTCATTTACAGTGGCTGGAGGCCCTGGTGTGCCCATTCTTTCTCAATCTTCCTCTCTTATAAAATAAAAGAAAAAATAAAAACTTTTAAAAAAATTAAAAAAGCAATTATCTATTAATAGACACGGACATATCTATTACTAGATGAAAGATAGGAGGAGAGAACATAGAGGAAATAGTTCTTTTTTTTTTTTTCCTCAAGGTAGGGTCTTGATCTAGCCCAGGCTGACCTGGAATTCACTGTGTAATCTCAGGCTGGCCTCGATGCCTACCCGAGTGCTAGGATTAAAGGTGTGCACCACCAGCCTGGCTGATTGTTTCTTTTGAGATATAAAAGTGCATTACATTATTTGCAGAACTATTTTGCTTACTATTATTAAGTGCTATTACTATTTTAAAAATGTTAATGCGCTAGACCTGGTGCACGCCTTTGATACCAGCACTCAGGAAGCAGAGGTAGGAGGATCCCTGTGTGTTCTAGGCCATTTTAGGACTACAGAGTGAGTTCCAGGTCAGCCTAGGCTAAAGTGGACCCTCAGGGGAAAAAAATGTAATGAATCTTGTAGGATACAGCTAGAGACTTACTAGAAGTTGCTATTGAAAACCATAGACGGGCTGGAGAGGATGGTTTAGCGGTTAAGGTGTTTGCCTGTGAAGCCAAAGGACCTCGGTTTGATTCCTCAGAACCCACTTAAGCCAGATGCACAAGGTGACACATGCATCTGGAGTTTATTTTCAGTGACTGTAGGTCCTAGCACTCCCATTCTCTCTCTGTCTTCCTACCCCTTTTTCTCCCTCAAATAAAGTAAAATAAAAATCTTAAAGAAAACCACAGACTTGATATATAGTATCTGAGTTCTGGCCATATTAAAAAAACTCTGGAGCAGGATGTGGTGGCACACACTTTTAATCCCAGCACTCAGGAGGCAGAGGTAGGAGGATCGCCTTGAGTTTGAAGCCAGCCTGAGACTACATAGTGAATTTCAGGTCATCCTGGGCTTCCTATCTAAAAAAAAATAAAAAATAAAAAAAGACCCTGAGCGGGGCATGGTGGCGCATGCCTTTAATCCCAGCACTCGGGAGGCAGAAGTGGGAGGATCCCCGTGAGTTCAAGGCCACCCAGAGACTACAGAGTTTATTCCAGGTCAGCCTGGGTTAGAGTGAGACCCTACCTCAAAAAACCAAAACAAAACAAAACAAAACAAAAAACAACAACAAAAAAGGACCCTGGTCTCTTTAAGTATACTGGGAAATTGAATCTAATGCTATCTTGGAGAATGATGGGAGGGCAGCAGTAAGGTTCACAGATTAAGAGTATGTCATTGGGGCTGGAGAGATGGTTTAGCGGTTAAGCGCTTGCCTATGAAGCCTAAGTACCCCGGCTCAAGGCTTGATTCCCCAGGACCCATGTAAGCCAGATGCACAAGGCTTGCAGTGGCTGCAGGCCTTGGTGTGCCCATTCTCTCTCTCTCTCTCTCTCTCTCTCTCTCTCCCTCCCTCCCTCCCTCCCTCCCTCCCTCTCTCCCTCCCTCCCTCCCTCCCTCCCTCTCTCCCTCCTTCTCTTTCTGCCTGTTGCAATTCTTATGGTGTTAAACTCTGTCTAGTTAACATTGTTGTTGACCAAATGGGAAGAAAAATTACCTGAAGCCATTGTTAGACTTGACCTGATAAATAAACTACAAAGCATTAAATGAGTATTTGGAGTTAAGTCTTAGCAGGGGGAAGTACTGATAAAACTTCCAGTGGGGCTGGAGAGATGGCTTAGTGGTTAGACGCTTGCCTGTGAAGCCTAAGGACCCCAGTTTGAGTCTCGATTCTCCAGGACCCACGTAAGCCAGATGCACAAGGGGGCACACACATCTGGAGTTTGTTTGCAGTGGCTGGAGGCCCTGACATGCCCATTCTCTCTCTCTCTCTACCTGCCTATTTCTGTATCTCTCTCTCTCAAATAAATAAATAAATAAATTAAAAAAAAAAAAACAAAAACTTCCAGTGGCTTCAGAGAATGATGTACCTATAAAGTGGTATGGGACTTCCTTAAGGAAACCATTCAGTGTTTTATAGAACAGGACTTATTTTGGCCAGAAGACTTCTTGGCAAGTTTTAGACTACTAACTTAAGAACATATTTGTCCTTTTGTCCTTTGGTCTGCCTCGTAAATATGTCCATTTCATTCTCCCTGGCCTGCTAGCTATAGACTAGAAGCCAGAAGTTGCTTTTATTTTTTATTTTTATTATTTTTGGTTTTTTGAGGTAGGGTTTCACTCTAGCCCAGGCTGACCTGGAATTCACTATGTAGTCTCAGGGTGGCCTTGAACTCTCAATCCTCCTACCTCTGCCTCTCAAGTACTGGGATTAAAGGCATGTGCCACCACACCCGGCAGAAGTTGCTTTTAAAGCCTTGTGTTTCCTATCACTGTCTTCTTTCACCCTCTCACAGGGTTAGTGCTTTATTATGTTTTTCATCTCTCTCTCTCTCTTTCTCTCTCTCTCTCTCTCCCTGGGTTTTTCAAGGTAGGGTCTTGCTAGCCCAGGCTGACCTGGAATTCACTATGTAGTCTCAGGATAGGTTTCAACTCATGGTGATCCTCTTACCTCTGCCAACAAAGTGCTGGTATTAAAGGCATACACCACCACACCCAGCTTCATCTTTCTTTCTTTCTTTATTTATTTTTATTTACTTGCAAGCAGAGACAGAGAGAAGAGATACATAGAGAGAGAGAGAGAGAATGGGCTCACTAGGGTGTCTAGCCACTGCAAACAAGCTCCGGATGCACATGTCACTTTATATATCTGGCTTTATGTGGGTACTGGGGAGTTGAACCCAGGTTGTTAGGCTTTTCAGGCAAGCACCTTAACTATTGAGCTATTTCTCCAGCCCCATGTATTTTATCTCTTTGTGTCATTTGTCATTTTATTCTGTAATTTCTTTTCTTTTTTAAAAATTTTTATTTATTTATGAGAAAGAGAAAGAGAGAGAGAGAAAGAAAGAAAGAGAGAAAGAGAGAAAGAAAGAAGGGGTGCACCAGGGCCTCTAGCCACTGCAATCGACACATGCGCCACCTTGTGTAGCTGGCTTATGTGGGACCTGGAGAATCGAACTTGGGTCCTTTGACTTCACAGGCAAGTGCCTTAACTACTAAACCATCTCTCCAGCCCTGTAATTTATTTTCATAACCATCTCTTGGCCATGTGACTGAAGGGCAAGTTGTGTCTTACTCAAAGTAATTCCATCATCAAGCAAGATACTTAGCACTTAGTTAACAGTAGATGTTTGAATGAATGCATATCCTCACATGTATGCTTTTTTGTTTCACCATTAGAAAAAATAAAGTTAAGTTAGGCTGGGTGTGTTGGCACATGCCCTTAATCCCAGCACTTGGGAGGCAGAGGTAGGAGGATCTCTGTGAGTTTGAGGCCATCCTGAGACTACATAGTAAATTCCAGGTTAGCCTGGGCTAGAGTGAGACTCTGCCTCAAAAAATGAAAAGTAAAATAAAAAGAAAGTTAGGCTGGGGGTGCACCTTACTGAAAAAAACAATCCACAAGGCCCCTAGGTTTGAGTCTCAGTACTGAAAAAAAACAAAAACAAAACAACAACAACAAAAAAATTCAGATTTTATTTTTACTAGTTTTATTTTGTGTATATTGAGGTAGTGATTACTGCATTAGGAACTAGTCCAAATGAAAAAAATTGTATTTGAATCTGACAGGTATATGTATATATTTTCTTCCCAAGAGCACAAATCTGGGATTTCTCTTCCTTCTATACTTTGATGAAAGGCTCTAATTTAGAGTAAGATGCAAGTGCTAAAAACTGTGGATTTTTTTTTTTTTTTTTGTTTTTCGAGGCAGGGTCTCACTCTAGCCCAGGCTGACCTGGAATTAACTCTGTAGTCTCAGGGTGACCTCGAACTCATGGCAATCCTCCTACCTCTGCCTCCCAAGTGCTGGGATTAAAGGCGTGCGCCACCACGCCTGGCTCTAAAAACTGGATTGAAAAAATGTTTTAAAATATATTTTATTATTTATTTATTTGAGAGAGAGAGAGAGAGAGAGAGAGAGAGAGATATGAATAGGCAGAGAGAAAGAGAGAATGGGCACTCTAGGGCCTCCAACCACTGCAAACAAACTCCAGACGTGTGGCCCCCTTGTGCATCTAGCTTATGTGGGTCCTGGAAAATTGAACTGGAGTCCTTAGTTTTAGCAGGCAAACCGCTAAGTCGTTTCCCAGCCCAACAGCTGGATTTTTTTTTTTTTCAAATTTGTTTATTTATTTGAGAGAGAGAGAGAGAATGGACACGCCAGGGCCTCCAGCTACTGCAAACGAACTCCAGATGCATGTGCCCCCTTGTGCATCTGGCTTACTAGGTCCTGGGGAATCGAATCTGGGTCCTTTGGCATTGCAGGCAAATGCCTTAACCGCTAAGCCATCCTCTAGCCCAACAGCTAGATTTTTGATGCCCCCAAATTCATGTTTGGAACTTAATCACTAATGTGAGGCGGTTAAAGGGTGAGACTCTATTTTTGCAGTATAGAAAATAAAACTGGGGGCTAGAGAGATGGCTTAGTAGTTATGGCACTTGCCTGTGAAGCCTAAGGACCCAGATTTAATTCCCCAGTACCCACGTAAGCCAGATTCACAAGTGGCATATGTGTCTGGAGTAAGTTTGTAGTGGCTAGAGGTGCTAGTGTGCCCATTCTCTCCTCTCTCTCTCAAGTAAATAAAATGTTTTTAAAAAAGAAAATAAAATTACTTGTGGATATTTGTTTTCAGTTTCTCTTCTATATATGAATTTTATGTAGGTATAAGCAGGCTCAATGTGAAATTTCTTCCTTGATTTCACCAGTTGACATTACATCAGAAAAGCATTTTGCATGTATGGTGGTCAGCATGTCTTTAATTCTAGCACTCAGGAGGTAGAGGTAGGAGGATTAGCTCTCAGTGAGTTCAAGGCCACTCTGAGATGAATTCCATGTAAGCCTGGGCTCTACCTCAGGAAAAAAAAAAGAAAGAAAGAAAAGAAAAACCACTTGCATATTGCTTTCATAGTCATCACTTTGGATACCTGAATTTCATAAACCTTTAGCATGGCTGTGGTTTGAATGTAAATTGTTTGAACACTTGGTATCTAGCTGGTGGCACTGGTTGGGAAGGTTGTGGAACCTTTAGGAGGTGGAGCCTTTCTGAAAGAAGTGGGTTTCTGGGGGCAGTCATTGAGGTGTTATAGCCTGGCCCTATTTCCTTCCTGTTATTTCTCTGCTTCCTGACTCAATGTGACTGGCTCTCTTTCATTCATGCCACCATTCCAGGCCACCCTGAGCTGCAGTGAGACCCTATCTTGAAAAACAAAAACAAAACATATATGTGCGCTTGCGTGTGTGTGTGTGTGTATGTGTATTTATTTTTTTAATGTTTTTTGTTTATTTGAGCAAGTCAGTTGATTTCTTTATGTCTATTTTTTTTTTTGTTTGTTTTGTTTTTCGAGGTAGAGTCTTACTCTAGCCCAGGCTGACCTGGAATTCACTATGTAGTCTCAGGGTGACCTTGAACTCATGGTGATCCTCCTACCTCTGCCTCCCAAATGCTGGGATTAAAGACGTGTGCCACCATGCCTGGCTGTGTCTTTTTTTTATTATTTTTTTCACTTACTTATTTATTTGACAGAGAAAGAGAGAGAGAGAGAGAAGGAGCGAATGGTGCAAAAGCGCCTACAGCCACTGCAAAGGAACTCCATATGCTTGCGCCCCCTTCTGCATCTGGCTAATGTGGGTGCAAATGCCTTAACCACTAAGCCATCTATCCAGCCCCCTTTTGTTTTTTCAAGGTAGGGTCTCACTCTAGCCCAGGCTGACCTGGAATTCACTATGTAGTCTCAGGGTGGCCTTGAACTTACAGCGATCCTCCTCCCTCTGCCTCCCAAGAGCTGGGTTTAAAGGTGTGTGCAACCACGTCCGGCATGATTTCTTTTATTACAAAGTATTCTTGTCCCTAGTTAAGCAGACTCCATATACGTAGCTAACCAAAAGGTGTAAAGTATTCGTCTTGGGTACACAAAGTAAGACTTGATTTGGTGGGGGAGGAAGTTGATTTTTGTATTTATCTTATGATCTCTGAAAAGTCTTAGGCTCATATTTAAAAAAATATTTTTATTTTTATTTATTTATTTGAGAGAGAGAGAAATAGGCAGAGAGAGTATGGGTGTGCCAGGGCCTCCAGCCACTGCACACAAACTCCAGATGCATGCACCCTTGTGTATCTGGCTTCTGTGGATCCTGGGGAATCGAACCTTTGTCCTTTGGTTTTGCAGGCAAGTGTCTTAACCACTAAGCCATCTCTCCAACCCTAGGCTCAGATTTTATTAAAAATTTTTTTTTGTTGTTTTCTTTTTTGAGGTAGGGTCTCATTCTAGCCCAGGCTGACTTGAAATTCATTCTGTATTCTAAGGGTGGCCTCATGGTGATCCTCCTACCTCTGCCTCCTGAGTGCTGAGATTAAAGGAGTGTGCCACCTTGCTTTTTTTTTTTTTTTTTGAGATAGGGTCTCACTTTAGTCCAGGCTAACCTGGAATTCACTATGTAGCTTCAGGCTGGCCTTGAACTCAAGGTGATCCTCCTACCTCTGCTTCTCAAGTGCTGGGATTAAAGATATGCACCACCATGCCCGGCTAGAATGTAGAACATTTTTTTAGAGGTTTATATGCTATCTGTATTTCTTCTTTTTTTAAAAAATATTTTTCACTTTTTTCCTTATTTCTTTGAGAGAAAGAGAAAGAGAGTGAGAGAGAATGGGCATGCCAGTGCCTCCATCCACTGCAAATGAATTCCAGATGCATGTGTTCCCTTGTGAATCTGGCTTATGTGGGTACTGGGGAATCGAACTTGGGTCCTTAGGCTTCACAGGCAAGTACCTTAACCACTAAGCCATCACTCCAGCCCTGTATTTCTTCTTTTGAGAACTCTATTTAGTTACATAACCCCCACCTATTTTTTTTTTTTTTTGAGATAGGGTTTCACCTGGTCCAAAGGTTGAAGTTTTTATTTTTATTTTTTAAATTATTTTATTATTTTATTTATTTTTGGAGAGAGACACAGAGAGAGACAGACAGAGAGGGATAGGGAGACAGATAGAGATGGGCGCGCCAGCAGTCTCTCAGCTGCTGAGAACGAAATCCAGATGTGTGCGCCCCCTTGTGGTCAAGTGCAGCATTGCGCCCTTGCGTCACTGCATCTGGGTGAACATGGGACCTGGAGATTGGAACTGGGTTCTTAGCCTTAGCAGGCAGGCACCTTAACCGCTAAGCCATCTCTCCAGCCCTTATTTTTATTTTTTAATTATATTATATATATATTTGATTTTTTTTCTGTTTGTTTGTTTGTTTATTTATTTATTTATTTATTTGAGAGCGACAGAGAGAGAGAGGCAGATAGGGAATTGGCACGCCAGGGCCTCCAGCCACTGCAAATGAACTCCAGGTGCATGTACCACTTTGTGCATCTGGCTTATGTGAGTCCTGGGGAATTGAGCCTTGATTTGGGGTCCTTAGGCTTCACAGGGAAGTGCTTATTTATTTATTTATTTTTTGGTTTTGCGAGGTAGGGTCTCACTCTGGCCCAGGCTGACCTGGAATTAAGTATGTAATCTCAGGGTGGCCTCGAACTCTCGGCAATCCTCCTACCTCTGCCTCCCAAGTGCTGGGATTAAAAGGCGTGCGCCACCACGCCTCGGCGCCATATATATTTTAATTTGAGAGAAAGAGAGAGACAGAGAAGAGGCTGAGAGAGAATGGGTTGCCAGGGCTTCTTAGCTGCTGTGAACGAACTCCAGATTTGTGCGCCCCCTTGTGCACATGTGTGACATTGTGCGCTTGCATCACTTTTGCGTCTGGCTAAACATGGGACCTGGATATTTGAATGGGCGTTCTTAGGCTTCTCAGTCAGGTGCCTTAAGTGCTAAGCCCTCTCTCCAGACCTAAACAATATATTTCCTTTATTTATTTGAGACAGAGAAAGAGGGAGAGAGAGAGAAAGAGAGAATGTGCCCATCAGTTCATCCAGCCACTTCAATCGAACCTCCAGATGCCTGCACCCACTTGTGACATCTGGCTTACGAGGGTCCTGGAAAATCAAACCAAGGTCCTTTGGCTTTGCATGCAAACACCTTACCTGCTAACCCATCTCTCCAGCCCCCTTTAAAAATATTTTATTTTCATTTATTTATTTGGGAGAGAGAGGAAGAGGCAGATGGAGACAAAGGGGAGGTGGAGAGAATTGGCATGCCAGGGCTTCTAGCCACTGCAGACAAACTCCTGATGCATGTGCCACCTTGTGTATCTGGCTTACCTGGGCCCTGGGGAATTGAACCTGGATCCTTTGGCTTTTCAGGCAGGTGCCTTAAGCACTAAACCATCTCTCCAGTCCCCATAGCTCATTTTTTAATTGAGTTGTTTGATTTCTTATTATTTAGTTTTTGAGTTCTTTGTATATTTTGTATATTAATCCTCTGTCAGATATATAACTGGTAGATTTTCTCACATTCTATAGGTTTTCTCTTTGCTCTATTCACAGTGTCCTTTACTGTACAAAAGCTTTATAATTTTATGAGGTCCCAGTGGTTGATCAGTGGTTTTATTTCCTGAGCAACTGGAGTAATATTCTGAAAGTCTTTGCTAAGACCAGTATGTTGAAGGGTTTCACCTACCTTGTCCTCTAGCAGTTTCAGAGTTTCAGGTCTGATATTAAGGTCTTTGATCCATTTGGCCTTAATTCTTGTGCATGAAGAGAGATAAGAATCTATTTTCATCCTTTTATAGATACATACCCAGTTTTCCCAGCACCGTTTGCTGAAGAGGCTCTCTTTTCTCCAATGAGTATTTTTGGCATTTTTGTCGAAGATCAAGTGACTGTGGCTACCCAGACTTACATCTGCCTCTTCTGTTCTGTTCCATTGATCTACATGTCTGTTTTTGTGCCAGTACCATCCTGTTTTTGTTATTATGGCTCTGTAATATAGGTTAAAATCATGTATGGTGATACCACCAGCTTTATTTTTGTTGCTCAAGATTGTTTTAGATATCTGAGGTTTTTTGTGCTTCCAAATGAATTTTTGGATTGTTTTTTCTATTTCCGTGAAGAATGCCATTGGAATTTTGATGGAGATTGCATTAAATGTATACATTGCTTTTGGTAAGATTGCTATTTTAATAATATTTATTCTTATGATTCAAGAACAAGGAATGTCTTTCCATTTCCTAGTGTCTTTTGGAGTTTCTCACTTGAGTGTTTTAAAGTTTTCATTGTAGAGATACTTTATTTCTTGGTTAGGTTTATTCCAAGGTATTTTATTTTTTTATTTTTGGTTTTCGAGGTAGACTCTTGCTCTAGCCCAGGCTAACCTGGAATTCACCATATAGTCTCAGGGTGGCTTTGAACTCAAGGAGACTCTCCTAATTCTGCATTCCAAGTGCTGGGATTAAAGGTGTGTGCCAACATGCCTGGCCCATTTTTTTCTTTTCTTTTTTTTTTTTTGATACAATTTGTGAATGGTAATGACTCTGATTTCATCCTTTGTGTGTTTGTTGTTAGCATATAGGAAGGCTACTGATTTCTTTGTGTTTATTTATTTTGTATCCTGCTACATGGCTATAGGTGTTTATCAGCTCTAAGAGTTTGCTGGTAGTGTCTTTAGGGTCCTATATGTATAGAATCATATCATCTGCAAATAATGATAACTTGATCTCTTCCTTTCCAATTTGTATTCCTTCTATATGTGTCTCTTGCCTTATTGCTATGGCTAAGACTTCCAGTACTATACTAAATAAAAGTGGAGACCATGGACATCCTTGTCTTCTTCTTGATTTTAGTGGAAGAGCTTCAAGGTTTTCTCTTATTTAGTATATTATATTGGCTGCCTATTTGTCATAAATGGCTTTTATTGTGTTGATATATTCCTTCTATTCCCAGTCTCTGTAGGACTTTTATCATGAAGGGATTTTGGATTTTGTCAAATACATTTTCTGCATTAATGAAATGATCATGCGATTTTTGTCCTTCAGTCTATTTATATAATGTATTACACTTATCAATTTGCATATGTTGAATCATCCCTGCATCTCTGGGATAAGCCCTACTTGGTCCAGGTGAATGATCCTTTTTTCAAGGCAGGGTCTTGCTCTAGTCCAGGCTGACCTGGAATTTACTATGTAGTCATAGGCTGGCCTCGAACGGTGATCCTCCTACCTCTGCCTTCCCAGTGCTGGGATTAAAGGCGTGCGCCACCATGCCCCACTTTTTTTGTTTAAAACTCTAGCCCAGGCTGACCTGGAATTTACTATGTAGTCCAAGGGTGGCCCCGAACTCACAGCAATCCTCCTATGTCTACCTCTCAAGTGCTGGGGTCAAAGGTGTACCACCACCATGCCCAGTTTTTTGTTTTGTTTTAAATGCAGGGTCTCTGTCTGGCTAGGTTGTCATAAAATTCTCCTACTTCAGCCACCGAAGTTTTGTGACAGAGGAGTGAGCCACTAGGCCTGGCTTAGTGTTTTATTTATTTATTTATTTATTTATTTATTTATTTATTTATTTATTTATTTATTATTTGAGAGGGAGTTAGAGGCAGAGAGAGAATGGGTGCCCCAGGTCCTTTTCAGGCACTGTGAAAAAAATCCAGACTCGTGCACCCCCTTGTGCTTATGTGCAACAGTGCATGCTTGTGTCACTTTGCATCTGTCTAAATGTGGGACCTGGAGATTTGAACAAGCACTTTAATCACTAAGTCACCTGGCTTAGTGTTTTTAATTTAAAAAAAAATAGTTTACTGGGCTGGAGAGATGGCTTAGTGGTTAAGCGCTTGCCTGCGAAACCTAAGGACCCCAGTTCAAGGTTCAATTCCCCAGTACCCATGTAAGTCAGATGCACAAGGTGGCACATGCATCTGGAGTTCGTTTGCAGTGGCTGGAGGCCCTGGTGTGCCCATTCTCTCTCTCTCGCCTCTTTCTCTGTATGTTTGTCTGTTGCTAATAAATAAACATTTAAAAAAATAATTTATTATTTATTTATTTGAAAGAGAGAGAGAAAGATACAGAAATAGGCAGGTAGAGAGAGAGAGAGAGAGAGAGAGAGAGGGTGTGCCAGGGCATCCAGCCACTGCAAGCGAACTCCAGATGCATTCATCCCCTTGTGCATTTGGTTTATGTGGGTCCTGGAGAATTGAGCCTTGAACTGGGGTCCTTAGGCTTCACAGGCAAGAGCTTAACTGCTAAGCCATCTCTCCAACCCTTTTTGAGGTAGGGTCTCACTCTAGCACAGGGTGACCTGAAATTAGTATGCAGTCTCAGAGTGGCCTAGAACTCACAGTGATCCTCCCTATCTCTGTCTCTAGAGTGCTGGGAGACAAGGTGTGCACCACTATTCCAGTTTCTTTTTTCAGTAATTCAATGATTTATTCCTCTAAAAATGTGTGTAAAAGTATATAGCTCTCATCCACAAGGTGTATATGAATGACATTTAAAATGGAGGCCTTTAGTTACTGTTTCTTTAGTGTACTGTACCAGCGCTATACTGTATTTATTTTTTTTTTTTTTTGGTTTTTCATGGTAGGGTCATTCTAGTTCAGGCTGACCTGGAATTCACTCTGTAGTCTCAGGGTGGCCTTGAACTCAGGTGATCCTCCTACCTCTGCCTCTGCTGGGATTAAAGGCATGTGCCACCATGCCTGGCTTTATACTGTAGTTTTAAATGAACTTCACATATGTTTGTATTCTTTCAAATTGTTTGCTATATATAAAAGATGCTCACTGCAAAATGCTTGAAGGAAAAATAAATTCAGAACTTTCCAGAAATTTACAACACTCAGGAGGCAGAAGTAGGAGGATCACTGTGAGTTCGACGCCACCCTGAGACTACATAGTGAATCCCAGGTCAGCCTGAGCTAGAGTGAGACCCTACCTCAACCACCCCCCCCAAAAAAAAATAATAAAAAAAAAGGATCTGAAATATACATAGAAGCATGCCAGATAATCCCTCTTTCTTCCCTCACCGCTTCTCTCTTTTAGCTCAATTCATGGTTAAAAGTTCTGATTTCTGCAGAATTTCCAAAATTTAAAATTAAAAAAACAAAAAACAAAAAACAAACTTCTTACTCTGTAGCATATCCAGGGCTTGTACATTTCAGATTTTTTTTTAAAGAGTTTTTTCGAGGTAGGGTTTTACTCTGTTAGTCTAGCCTGACCTTGAATTCTCTGTGTAGTCTCAGGGTGGCCTTGAATTCAGCAATCCTCCTTACCTGTGCCTCCCAAGTGCTGCTGTTAAAGGATTTAAAGTATTATTATTATTATTATTTTAATGTTATTTCTTTAATATTTTTTTCATTTTATTTGCAAGCAGAGAGAGATAGAAAGGAGACAGACAGAGGGAGAATGAGTGTGCCAGGGCCTCTAGCCACTGCAAATGAACTCCAGACATATGCTACCCCTTGTGTACCTGGCTTACGTGGGTACTGGGCAATCGAACTTGGGTCCTTTGGCTTCTCAGGCAAGCACCTTAACTCCTAAGCCATCTCTCCAGTCCTATTAAAGGATTAAAACCTGGAATTTACTCAGTATGGCCTCGAACTACCTCTGCCTCCCAAGTGCTGGGATTAAAGGTGTGTGCCACCATGCCCTGCTTGCCCTTTTTTCCTGGTTTTCCGAGATAATGGCTCACATCAGCTCAGACTTACCTGGAATTCACTATGTAGTCTCAGGGTGGCCTCGAACTCACTGTCATCTTTCTACCTCTCCCTCCCAAGTGCTGGGATTAAAGGCGTGCACCACCACTTCTGGCCTGCCTTTTTTTTTAGAGAGAGAGAAAAGACAGGATTGGCACACCAGGGCCTCCAGCTACTGCAATTGAACTTCAGACACGGCGCCCCCTCGTGCACATGTGCGACATTGCATACTTGAATCTCTGTGTCTCACTTACGTGGGATCTGGAGAGTTGAACATGAGTCCTTAGGCTTCGCAGGGATGTGCCTTAAATGCTAAGCTATCTCTCCAGCCCCTCTCCCTTTAAAATAATGGTTGTCTTTACTGTCATCCTGAATTTTTAACATTATAAAAATACTATTGTCGGGTGTATGCCTTTAATTCCAGCACTCTGGAGGCAGAGGTAGGAGGATCTCTGTGAGTTCTAGGCCAGCCTGGGACACCAGAAAAAAAAAATCCCCAGTTGTGGGTTGGGTGTGGTGGTGCATGCTTTTAATTTCACCACTCTGGGATGATGAGGTTTCCTATGAATTTGAGGCCAACCCGGAGCTACAGAGTGAGTTCCAAGTTAGCCTGGGCTAAAGTTAGACCCTACCTCAAAAAGAAGCAAAAACACAAGCCCTATTGTGAGGGGAAGAAAACCTTAAGTTCAGGGTGGTATATGCCTGTAATTTCAGCACTTGAGAAGCGTGGTAGATAGTTACAAGTTGGAGGTCAGCCTGGTCTACCTAGAGTCCCAAGCAAGCCAGAACTACATAGGAAACCCAAAACAAACAAACAAACAAACAAACAAAACACCAAAATCAGAAACAACCCTATGAAGCCACAGGCATATATGTTACTTAAATGTGCATTCATTGGGAAATATAGACTATTAAAAAAACCTATGTAAGAGAGATGGATTAGTGGTTAAGGTGTTTCCCTGTGAAGCCTAAGGACCCAGGCTCAATTCCCCAGTACCCATATAAGCCAGATTCACAAGGTGTTGCATGCATCTGGAGTTCATTTGCACTGGCTGGTGGCCCTGGAGCTCCCATTCTCTTCCTGTCCCCCAAATAAATAAATAAAAATATTTTGGCTGGGCGTGGTGGTACATGCCTTTAATCCCAGCACTTGGGAGGCAGAGGTAGGAGGATTGCCTGTGAGTTTGAGGCCATCCTGAGACTACGTAGTGAATTCCAGGTCAGCCAGAGCTAGAGTGAAAAAATAAAATAAAATAATGAAAAAAATATATATATATTTGAAAAAAACCTATGTAAATATACATACACGTACTTACACATTTTGTGTTTGTACATGTTTATACTCATGGTCATATGTGTGGGTGCATGTGTTTGTGTGTACATGAAGGCCAGAGAACCTTGGGTATTATTTTTCAGGTACGCCATTTCCCCCCCCCACCTTTTTTTTTGATTTTTCTAGGCAGGGTCTTACTCTAGCCCAGGCTGACCTGGAATTCACTATGTAATCTCAGGGTGGACTTGAATTCACTGTGATCCTCCTACCTCTGCCTCCCAAGTGCTGGGGTTAAAGGTGTGTGCCACCACACCAGCTCACCTTTTTTTTTTTTTTTTTTTAATAATAAAAAAATTTTTTTGTTGTTGTTTGTGTTTTGAAATAGGATCTTGTTCTAGCCCAGGCTGACCTGGAATTCACAATGTAGTCTCAAGCTGGACTTCAACTTACTGAGATCCTCCTACTTCTGCCTCCCAAGTGCTAAGATCAAAGGTGTGCACCACCATACCCAGTCTATCCACCTCCCACTCCCAGGTAGGGTTTACTCTAGTCCAGGTTGACCTGGAATTCCTGGAATTCACTATGTAGTCTCAGGCTGGCCTTGAACTAACAGTGATCCTCCTACCTCTGCCTCCCGAGTGCTGGGATTAAAGGTGTGCGCCACCACACCGGGCTCTATCCACCTCTTTTTGAGAAAGATTCTCAATTGGCTGGGACCTCTTTTCAATTATTAGGCCAAACTCTCTGGTTGGGGAGCTCCAGGATCCTCCTGTTTTTGCCTTCCCAGTTCTGGGCTTACAGATATACATGCCTGCCATTTATGTGGATGTTGGGAATTGAACTATGTTGTTTATGTTTGCAAAGCAAACACTTTTCCTACTGAGTCATCTCCCCAACACTATGTATTTTTATATCATAAGTGACACAGATAGCTGGGTGTGGTGGTGCACACCTTTAATCCCAGCACTTGGGATGCAGAGGTAGGAGAATAACTGTGAGTTCGAGACCAACCTGAGACTACATAGTGAATTCCAGGTCAACCTGAGCTAGAGTGAAACCCTACTTCAAAAACAAAACAGCAAAACAAATGAAAGTGACACAAAACATTTAACTGACAGATTCGCGTACACCAGGAGTTGGCAGGCCAAAATCATATGAGGTTCTTAGGCAAGAGATATTTTTTAGTGTTGGACTCAGGCTACTAATGTTTAGAAAAAGTATGAAGCAGGGCTGGAAACATGGCTCATTGAGGAAGAATATTTGCTGTGCATGCTTGGGGGTACCTGAGTTTGATCACCAGCACACACATAAAAAGGCAGGCCTTTAACCCCAGCTCTGAGGGGGATGGAGATAAGAGAATCACTAAGACTTGCTGATCAGCCAGTCTAATATAACACTGCACAGGACAAAAACAACGACAACAAACAAACAAACAAACCAAAACAACAACAACAAAACACCTTCTGTTCATTGAGAATAAGGTGGGAAAGTGATAGAGGTGGTCACTTGAAGTCTTATGGGGCACATGAATTTGCACTCATGCTACACATAGACACATACCATATATACATCCCACACACTACATATACACATGAAGAAAACAAAACAAAAAATAAAAGGAAGAAAAATATGAAGCAGATAAAAGTTATTTTTTTGTTACCTTTCCAGCACTTCTTTTCTTCTTTCTTTCTTTTTCTTCAAGGTAGGGTCTCACTCTTGCAAAGGCTGACCTGGAATTCACTATGTAGTCTTAGGCTAGCTTCGTAAAGATTAACAGTGGTATTGATGAGTGACTCTTTTGGATGTTGTTCCCTTGGGTTGTAGAGAATGGTGAGAGGAAAAATCTGCCCTATTACTTTGCTTTTTCCTCACTGGTCATGTGGAATACAGTTCTTAAGAATGCTACTGATAATCGCATGCAGGCTGGACCAAACAGCAGCTTGGGTGCACCTTTTCCCTATTGTCTTTGAGAAAGCAAATAATGTATACAGATCCAATATTGTTGGTAGAATTAGAACTTTGGAAGTAGGAGACAAAGTCATTTTATAGAATTAAGCATTACAGGAAAATCCTACTTGCAGTATGCATATCTGTTGGTTATAATAGTTCCCTGTTTTTGCAGTCACTTTAAAATACATCTTTGGCTGGGCATGGTGGCATACACCTTTAATCCCATCATTTAGGAGGCAGAGGTAGGAGGATCACTGAGTTTGAGACCAGCCTGAGACTACATAGTGTATTCCAGGTGAGCCTGGGCTAGAGCTAAGACTGTACCTTGAAAAACCAAAAGGAAAAAAAAAACTTCTGTTTTTGGTTCCAAGATAGGGATGGCTTCATTAATAACATCATTCGCCCCCCCTCCCCTTTTTGAAAAGTGTTTTAAAAATCTTTGTTTTCTCTTTGACTAGATGTGATGCTGACCCTTCAGCCCTAGCTAACTATGTTGTAGCCCTGGTCAAGAAGGACAAACCTGAGAAGGAATTGAAAGCCTTTTGTGCTGATCAACTTGATGTCTTTTTACAAAAAGGTAATTATTTTGGGTAAAGATTTCGAATTTAAACCTTGCTAATAGGAGCTGGGATGGGGACACACTCCTGTAATTCCATACTCAGGAGGCTGAGGTGGGAAGATCGTGAGTTTGAGGCTAACCTGGGCCTGTGAAGGGAGTTCTGGGCCACTTGGGCTACAAGGCAAGATGCTGTCTCACATAAAACAACAAAACCAAACTTTCTCCTTGTATAATAAGTTCTGTAGAAAGGAAAAGAGTCAGTCCTTTGAATACTTGTATATATCCATTCAGAATTCCCCCGCCCTTGCTTGTTGCCTGTGTACAGACAGTAGCCAGTCTGATACTTTTTAGGTCCTTTGCAGGTTTCCCCCTCCCCAAAGGTAGGGTCTCACTGTAGCTTAGGTTGACCTGGAACTCACTCTGTAGTCCCAGGCTGGCCTCAAAATCACAGTGATCGCCCTACCTTTGCCTCCCAATGCTGGGGTTACGCCAGGCTTCTTTTGCACTTTTTGTCAAAGCCTATATGATGGTGAAGAGGGACAGTTTAAAGCCACTGAGACTACTTATTTGTGTTATCAAAACACTGTTTTTTCTCTTGCCTGTGGCTTGCTTTCCCCCTCCCTCCTTCCCCCTCCTTCCCTCCCCTTTCTTTCTTCCTTCCTTCCTTCCTTCCTTTCTTTCTTTCTTTCTTTTCTTTCTTTCTTTCTTTCTTTCTTTCTTTCTTTCTTTCTTTCTTTCTTTCTTTCTTTCTTTCTTTTGTTGGTTTTTTGAGGTAGGTTTTCACTCTAGCCCAGGCTGACCTGAAATTCACTATGTAGTCTCAGGGTGGCCTTGAACTCACAGCTATCCTCCTACCTCTGCCTCCCAAGTGCTGAGATTAAAGGTGTGTACCACCAAGCCTGGCTATTTATTTATTTTTATTTATTTGAGAGAGAAAGAGAGAGAGAGAAAATGAATGGGCACACCAGGGTCTCTTGGCCACCGCAACTCCAGAGGCATGTGCCACCTTGTCCATCTGGCTTATGTGGATCTTGGAAGATCGAACCTGGGTCCTTAGGCTTCATAGGCAAATGCCTTAACTGCTAAACCATCTCTCTAGCCCTGGCTTCTTGATATCTAAGAAGAGATGGGCATGATCCTCTTCTTGTTTGTATCTTTAACTTCCCATCTTCTTACCAAAGTACTTTTCTTGATACATAGTTTCCCTTACTGCCTCTTTAACACCTCTCCCCTCCCCAACTAGTTCTACTTTAAGTTACATTGGCCACTTTTCCCCCTCCCCAGGTAGGGTCTCGCTCTAGTCCCAGGCTTACCTGAAATTCACTGTGTAGTCTAAGGGTGACCTCTGCTTCCTGAGTGCTGGGATTAAAGGAGTGTACCACCACACCCTGCTTCACTTAAAAAAAAAATGGTAAATGTTTTTCTTGTTTTTTTTTTTTTTTCCGAGGTAGAGTCTCACTCTAGTCCAGGCTGACCTGGAATTCAATATGTAGTCTTAGTGTGGCCTCAAATTTAGGGAAATCCTCCTACCTCTGCCTCCAGAGTGCTGGGACTGAAGGCATGCCCCACCACATCTGGTCCTAAATATGGCAAGTATATTTCTTTTTATTTATTTATTTATTTGACAGAGAAAGAGGAAGGGAGGGAGAAAGAGGGGAGAGAATGAACATGCCAGAGCCTTCAGCTGCTGCAAACAGACTCCAAATGCATGTGCCCCCTTGTGCATCTGGCTAATCTGGGTCCTGGGGAATTGAACTGGGTCCTTTGGCTTTGCAGGCAAGCGCCTTAACCTCTAAGCCATCCGTCCAGCCCTATATTTCTTTCTTTTTTTTTTTCTTTTTCTCCCCAAGGTAGGGTCTCACTCAGGCTGACCTGGAATTCATTATGTAGTTTCAGGGTGGCCTCAAACTCAAGGTGATCCCTCCTACCTCTGCCTCCCGAGTGCTGGGATTAAAGGAGTGCACCACCATGCCTTGCATCTTTTTTTTAAAAAATATTTTATTTGTATTTATTTGACAGAGAAAGAGGGAGAGAGAGAGAGAGAGAGAGAACAGGAGTTCCAGGGCCTCCAGCCACTGCAAATGAACTCCAGACACGTGCACCCCCTTGTGTATCTGGCTAATGTGGGTCCTGGGTAATTGAACCTGGGTCCTTTGGCTTTGCAGCAAATGCCTTAATCACTAAGCCATCCCTCCAGACCCCCAGCCCTATTTTTCTTTTCTTTTCTTTTCTTTTTCTTTTCTTTTCTTTTCTTTTCTTTTCCTTTTTCCTTTTTCCTTTTCCTTCTTTTCTTCTCTTTTCTTTTCTTTTCTTTTTTTTTTTTTTTTTTTTGGTCATTTGAGGTATGGTCTCACTCTGGCCCAGGCTGACCTGGAATTCACTATATAGTCTCAGGTTAGCCTCAAACTCACAGCTATCCTCTTACTCTGCCTCCCAAGTGCTGGGATTGAAGGCGTGTGCCACCACACCTGGCTCCAGCCCTATATTTTCTTTTTTTAATTTATTTTTATTTTTTGGTTTTAGGAGGTAGGGTCTCACTCTAGCTCAGGCTGACCTGGAATTCACTATGTAGTCTCAGGGTGGCCTTGAACTCATGGCGATTATCTTATCTCTGCCTACTGAGTGCTGGGATTAAAGGCGTGCGCCACCACGCCCAGCACCAGCCCTATATTTCTAACAGAGCCTTTGAACTTGTTTTTTTTTTTTTTTTTTTGGTTTTGGTTTTTCTTTTCTTTTCTTTTTTATATTGACAACATCTATACTTACATACAAAAAATGCATGATATTTCCCTCCCCTGCCCCCATACCCCTTTAGAACTCCAATCTCCATCATATCCCCTCCCTCTCTCCATCATCTTTTTCTTCCATTTTTGAGGGTCTTGCAAAGGTATTGCTAGGCACTGCAAGGTCATGGATATCAAGGCCAATTTCTGTCTGGACAGTTGCATTGTAAGAAGTCATACCCTTCCTTTGGCTCTTCCATTCTATCCGCCCCCGCTTCTACAATGGGCCCTGAGCCTTAGAGGGTGTGACAGAGATGTTTCAGTGCTGGGCACTCCTCCATCCCTTCTTCTCAGCACTATGTTGCCTTTTCGGTCATCCCAGTGGTCATCGCCATCTGAAAAGAGAAGCTTCTCTAACCAGAAGTGAGAGTAGCATTAATATGTGAATATGAACATTAAGTGTAGTGCTTTCAGGGCAGCTTGGTGGGAATAATATATACATTTAGTCAGACAAGAGCAGGTTTTATACCCCTAAGGCTCATGACCTCCCCTGCCATAGACTTTTGCTTAGGTTTTTCAGTACCAGGTATGTATTCCCTCCCATAGAGAGGGCCTTCAGTCCAATTATGGAGCAGTTGGTTACCCCAAGAGCAGACATGCCACTATTGCACCCGTTCAGTCATTGGGCCTGTGTGGCCAAACTTGAATATTCAGCGTCCACTGTTTTCACTGCTGATGACGTCTGTGTCCCATACGGCTGCATGCAGTGCAGCTTTTTCCAGCTTTCTGTTGGCTGGTCTACAGGGAGAAGGTTTTCTGCTCAGCACCAGCTTGCTTTCTCAGTGACCTTGCCTCTCAGGTAAGAGAAGTCTTCAGCAATAGGGTCTTACTATCTGTTTCTCAAGGGAAACCAAGGGCTTTGGCAATAGCCTTTAATGTTTTGGAGGCTTCCAGGACCTCCTTGGCCAACAACTCACTGGAAGGTATCCCATCCCAGGCACTGAAAATTTTCTAGTAACAGTCTACAGCTTCTAGATGTGCCATTATTCAAAAAAGTAGGTTTACATAAGTCTTATTCACAATATCTTAAATTTTGATTGACCCTCCCCCTGCCCTTCTTTTATGCATTCTCTTCCCATGGCCTCGCTTAGGCCATTCCCCTTCCTGTAATCTGTTCTTCTACTTACATATGTGCAATACCCACTTAAGTCCTTCCCTTTCCTCCCTCCCTTATAGCCTTTTACCAGTTTACTAGTTTCTGGTACCTATTTTTGGTTCCAGTTCACATACACTTCTATACATTTGTAGCTAGGATCCACATATAAGAGAGATCATGTGACGTTTGGCTTTCTGAGCCTGGGTTACCTCACTTAGTATAATCCTTTCCAGACCCATCCATTTCCCTGCAAATTTCATAATTTCATGTGTTCTTTACCACTGAATAGAACTCCATTGTGTAAATGTACCTGAACTTGTTTTAACCTTACCAGAAAGATAGTTTTTTCCCCCTTCTTTCTAGTCTTTCTCTTTTGTTTTTTAAATTTTTTTAAAAAAGATTTTATTATTTATTTGTTCATTTATTAGAGACAGAGAGAGAGGAGATAGAAGGAAAGAAAGAGTGAGAATGGGCATGCTAGGGCCTCTAGCCACTGCAGATGAACTCCAGATGCATGTGCTACCATATGTATCTAGTTTACATGGGACCTGGAAAATCAAACCTGGGTCCTTAGGCTTCACAGGCATGCACCTTAACTGCTAAGCCATCTCTCCAGGCTAGGTCTTTGTCTTTGTCTGTCTGTCTGTCTGTCTGTCTGTCTGTCTGTCTGTCTCTCTCTTTGGTTTTTTGAGGTAGGGTCTCACTGTAGCTCAGGCTGACCTGGAATTCACTATGTAGTCTCAGGGTGGCCTCTAACTCACGGAGATCCTCCTACCTCTGCCTCCCGAGTGCTGGGATTAAAGGCTTGCGCCACCATGCCCGGCTTGGCCTTTCTTTCTTTTAAGGCTTAGAGATTTTATTAGATTATAGGTAGAACTTAAAAGTGTATAGGAAAAGGGAAGGGGAGAGTTTGCAGAGAACTTCTGCCCATGAGAAGGCAAGAGTAGAATAAAAACGCTTGTGGTCTCTTTTCAGATGTCATTTATGAAGAGTTTACCCTGAATACAACACCCTCATCCTTCCAGGCACTTGTAATACTTTGCCATATTTATTTGCCTGTGCTTATTGTTTACATTTCTTTCTTTTTTCTTTCTTTTTCTTTCTTTTTTGAGGTGGGGTCTCATTCTTCACTCTTGCCCAGGCTGACCTGGAACTCACTCTGTAGTCTCAGGTGGCCTCATATTCACAGCAGTCCTCATACCTCTACCTCCCAAGTGCTGGAATTAAAGGTGAACATCACCACCTCTGGCTTATGTTTAAGTTTTATTTATCTGTTTATATTTTTGTGTGTGGGTGATATGTATAGGCCTATGTATGGGCACACATGCATCACTCTGCCTCACATTGTCATATTGGAGCATTGGGATCACAGATGTATGTGCCACTTTGCATCTGGCTTTATGTGGTAGCTGGAAATTGAACCTTGGCCACCAGGCTTTGTAAGCACCTTTAACTGCTGAGTCATCTTCCCAGCCCCATATTTATTTATTTATTTATTTATCTGTCTTTTCTCATCTGCTTGTCTTTCCCATTGAAAGTAGAGTCTTGGGATCCATAGTTTTTGGCACATTGATGTTTGATAATACTGAATGGATATTTCAGGAATGTGGATAATACAAGTTGAGAAACGCGCGCGCACACACACACACACACACACGTTTTACTTTTTTCATATTTAATTAATTTATTTATTTGAGAGAAAGAGGCAGAAAGAGAGAGAGAGCGAATGGGTGTGCCAGGGCCTCCAGCCACTGCCAATGAAGTCCAGATGTATGTGCCCCCTTGTACATCTGGCTTACGTGGGTCCTGGAGAGTCAAACCGGGATCCTTTGTCTTTGCAGGCAAACACCTTAACCACTAAGCCATCTCTCCAGCCCCTGGTTTTACTTTTTCAAGCTAGGGTTTTGCTGTATCCCAGGCTGGCCTGGAATTTACTATGTAGTCTCAGGCTGGCCTTGAACTCAAGGTGATCCTCCTACCTCTGCCTCTGGCATACTGGGATTAAAGGCATGTGCCACCAAGCTTGGCTTACTTTTTTGGAGGTGTGGGGGGCTTATGTATATGTGATGGGTATATTTGGTATATGCACATGTTGGTGCCCTTGTGGTGTCCCATGTGGTTACCTGTGGCATGTTCAGCTCATGGGACAGAGCAGTGTGTGTCCTGTTCCCTTACCTTTGTTCTTGGTTGAGCCAGAGTCTATAACTGATACAGGAGCTTGCTGCTTTTCAGAAGCCCAGATCATTCCTTGCTCTGCTCCCATTTGTGGGACTGGAGTTACAGATGTGCTTGGCCACACCCAGCTGTTTGATGGAATATGGAAATTTGAACTCTGGCAGTTTCTGGCCCTCTCAGGCCTTCATGCCTGCACACAAAGTGAATTTAACTGCTGAGCGATATAATAAAAACAAGATAAAAAGATAGCTTTTTACTTTTAAGACACGAGATAATAGAATATTTTGTTTTCATTGATTTTTGTTTGTTTATTTTTTTGAGGTAGGGTCTTGCTGTAGCCCAGGCTGACCTGGAATTCACTCTGTAGTCTTAGGGTGGCCATAAACTCATAGTGATCCTCCTAATCTCTGCTTCCCAGGTGCTGGAATTAAAGGCATATGCCACCACACCTGACTTTTTCATGCATTTTAAGGCTTGAGTGGTTTAAAACACAAATTCTGTCCATTATATCTGAGTGGCCTATGTGTTTTTATTTTTTAGTTGTGATACTTAAAACAAACCTAGGGCATAGTGCAAGCTAGGCAAGGGTCTACCCTGAGCTATATAGTCCCAACACTAGATGTGTGTATAAACGTACATTGATGATGATGTAAAATGTAGAGCCATGAAAAAAAAGGCAAAACATGGTAACATTATTTTGCATAACAAAGAAATATGGGTTTAGGCTGTAACTGCTCCTTATTATAATAAACTATAAGCAGTAACATGAGGAAGAACTATAAAATACAATTTAAAAGGGGAAACAAAATAAATAGCAGTAAGTTTACCTTCAGAGGTAAAATTACTGTGATTTTAAAATCACTCTAGTCCAGGCTAGCCTGGAACCTACTCTGTAGCCAAGGTTGGCCTCAAACTCCTACCTCAGCCTCTAGAGTACTGAGTTTAAAGGTGTGAGTACCATGCCTGGCTTGCACTTGGATTTCTAGAGTAATGCTGTTCAGTAGAGCTATGGGAAGTTACTGGCATGCTTTCTATCTACATGCAATACCCATTAACCATGTGAGACTTTTTTTTAAATTTAAATTTAAATTTTATTTTTGGAGAGAGACACAGAGAGACAGACAGGAGAGGGAGACAGATAGAGATGGGCGCACCAATAGTCTCTCAGCTGCTGTGAATGAAATCCAGATGTGTGCGCCCCCTTGTGGTCAAGTGCGGCATTGCACCCTTGCGTCACTTTACATCTGGCTAAACGTGGGACCTGGAGATTGGAACCGGGTTCTTAGGCTTAGCAGGCAGGCGCCTTAACCACTAAGCCATCTCTCCAGCCCCCATGTGAGACTTTTGAGTGCTTGAAATATGATTTGTATAGTTGACTTATTTACATAGCCACATATGGCTAAGTGGCTTCTGTAATAGACTGTTGGACAGTGCAGCTATATACTTAAATGTGTCTAAATTATACATATATATCAAGAATTAAATGAATTTATTCATTTGTAATATGTATTTCTTTGCCTCATATGCTAGGCAAATGCTTTGCCATTTAGCTGTATTTTTAGACTTAGCATGTGTCTTATAAGCTTAATAATGTATCTTGAATACTATGTAATGCAGATGTTTATCTTTGTTCTGCTTTTTTCTTTTCTTTCTTTTCTTTTTTTATTTTTTCGAGGTAGGGTCTCACTCTGGCTTAGGCTGTCCTGGAATTCACTATGTAGTCTCAGGGTGGCCTCGAACTCTCGGCGATCCTCCTACCTCTGCCTCCTGAGTGCTGGGATTAAAGGTGTGTGCTACCATGCCCAGCTTGCTTTGCTTTTTTTTTTGTGGGTGTGTTTCAAGGTAGGGTCTTACTCTAGCCTGCGCTGTCCTGGAATTCACTATGTAGTCTCAGGCTGGCCTTGAACTCAATGGTGATCTCCTACCTCTGCCACCATGCCTGTCTTTTTTTTTTTTTTTTTTTTTTTTTTTTGCGAGGTAGGGTCTCACTCTGGCCCAGGCTGACCTGGAATTAACTACGTAGTCTCAGGGTGGCCTCGAACTCACGGCGATCCTCCTACCTCTGCCTCCCGAGTGCTGGGATTAAAGGCGTGCGCCACCATGCCCGGCTTTTTTTTTTTTTTTTTGAGGTAGGGTTTTGCTCTAGCCAAAGCTGACCTGGAATTCATTATGTAGTTGCAGGGTGGTCTTAAACTCATGGAGATCCTTCTACCTTTGCCTCCCAAGTGCTGGGATTGAAGGTGGTGCCACCACACCTGGCTATCTTTACTCTAAAAAATATTTTTTAAAGAGAAAATTGGTGCGCCAGGGCCTACAGACACTGCAGTCAAACTCCAGACATGTGTGCCACCTAATGTGCATGAGCAATCTTGTGCATTCGTCACATTGTGCATCTGGCTTATGTGGGTCCTGAGGAATCGAACCAGGGTCCTTTGGCTTTGCAGGCAAGCGCCTTAACCGCTAAGCCATCCCTCCAGCCCCCTTATGTGGGATCTGAGGAGTTGAACGTGGGTCCTTAGGCTTCATAGACAAGCACCTTAACCTCTAAGCCATCTCTCCAGCCCTATCTTAGCTTTTTAAAAAGCTTCTTTTATTATTTATTTATTTATTTATTTATTTATTTATTTATTTATTTATTTAAGAATAGCAGATAGAGAGAGAATGGGTCTGCTAGGGCCTCCAGCCGTTGCAAATGAACTCCAGATCATGCACCACCTTGTGTATCTGGCTTACGTGGGTCCTGAGGAATTGAGCCTTGAACTGGGGCCCTTAGGCTTCACAGGCAAGTGCTTAACTGCTAAGCCATTTCTCCAAGCCCTATCTTAGCTTTTTTTTTTTAGTTAGATTGTTTTGTTTTGTTTTTCGAGGTAGGGTCTCACTCTAGCCCAGGCTGACCTGGAATTCACTATGTAGTCTTAGGGTGGCCTTGAACTCATGGTGATTCTCCTACTTCTGCCTCCCAAGTGCTGAGATTAAAGGCGTGTGCCACCATGCCCGGCTTCTATCTTAGCTTTTTTTTATTGGCCTATATATCTTTCAAATTATAAAAGTAATGAATGGAAAAATATACAAGAGTATGAAGAAAGACTTGTTTATAAAGGACTTTGAAGGTTCTGATTAATTTATTCCCATAAGATTACATGTAACACTTAATAAGAGCTAATATTTTTTTTTTTTTTGGGAGAGAGACACAGAGAGTGACAGGAGAGGGAGAGGGAGACAGAGAATGGGCACGCCAGCAGTCTCTCAGCTGCTGTGAACGAAATCCAGATGCGTGCGCCCCCTTGTGGTCAAGTGTGACATTATACCCTTGCGTCACTTTGCATCTGGCTAAACATTGGACCTGGAGATTGGAACAGGGTTCTTAGGCTTAGCAGGCAGGCGCCTTAACCACTAAGCCACCTCTCCAGCCCTAAGAGCTAATAGTTTTATTCATTTTTAATTTTTAAAAAAAAATTTATATATTTGATAGAGGGAAAGGGGGAGAGAGAGAGAGAGAGAGAACGTGGGTGTGCCAGGGCTTCCAGCCACTGCAGATGAACTCCAGATGCATTCGCCCCCTTGTACATCTGGCTTACGTGGGTCCTGGGGAATCGAACTGAGGTCCTTTGGCTTTTCAGGCAAGCATCTTAACAGCTAAGCCATCTCTCCAGCCCTCACTTTTAATTTTTTGTGATGTGCATGCATATGTATATGCAGTTTGCATGAGTGTGGTGCACATGTAAAAATTTGCTAGTGCATGCACGTGCCTATGTGCAGGTTGACATTGAATGTTGTCAGCTGCTCTCCACTTTATTTACTGAGGCAGACTCTCTCACTTGAACCCAGAATTTGAAAATTTGCCTAGTCATGCTTCCCAGTTTATCTTAGGTTAGGGATCTCTTGTCCCCACCTTCCAAGGTTTGGGATTACTAACAGGCCACCATGCCCACCCAACATTTGGTATTAGGGTTCGGAATTCTGGTCCTCATGCTTACATATCAAGTGCTTTATCTACTGAGCTATCTCCCCAGCCCCATGTTTTTTGGTATTAAAAAATACATTTTCGAGTGTGTGTTTGTGTGTATTGGTGTGTCATTATTTTTTGCTTCTGTAAACAAATGTTACATGCTTGCACCACTGTTTGCATCTGCCTCTATGTAGGTGCTGGAGCATGGAACCCAGGCCAGCAGCAGGCTCTGTTTTTGATATTTGTTGCTTGTTTTGAGGTAGGGTCTCATTTTAGCCAAGGCTGACCTGAAATTCACTATATAGTCTCAGGGTGGTCCTGAACTCACAGGGATCCTCCTCTCTTTGCCTCCCAAGTACTGGGATTAAATGTATGTATCACCATACCTGGCTTGAAATAACTTTATAAAAGAGAAGCTCAGACTCAATTTATAATATTTACCCAAAATACACATATAGATTTATATCATTTGTTAGTTTTGGAGACTTATTCCTTATCAGTTTTCTGAAACACATTTTCTTTTTTCCTTTTCTTTTTTTTTCTTTTTCTTTTTTGAGGTAAAGTTTGCTCTATCCCAGGCTGATCTGGAATTCACGATGTAGTCTCAGGCTGGCCTTGAATTCACAGTGATCCTCCTACCTCAGCATCCCTAGTGCTGGGATTAAAGGTGTGCATCACCACACCCGTCTTTGAAACACATTTTTAAAAGTATGAAAGCATATTAGAACACTACAAGAAATTTTATAAATTTTCAGACAAACTCAGTGTTGAGTACTTCCAAATCTAAGCAGAAATCTTTAGGCTGTTTTCTGTTAGCAGTTCCATAGAACCATAGAGAGATAAAGTAAACATTAAACCAGTTATAGCAATTTTTTTTAATAAGAAGTCCCCTCTGTCCACCCCAAATGGGGACTCACCTGTCATCATCCTGGAGCCAGGGCCCGGAGATTTCCTGAGCCTGCAACCTTCCTGACTTTGCAAGACAGGGAAGGCAAAAAAAAAAAATCAGAGCCATCAGGGATATTCCCAGGGGTGGGTTTTGTGCCTATGAACAACTGAGGCCCTGGCACCCATCAACTGAAGAGGGAGGTGTAGAGAGGACAAAGCAGCATCCATAGTAATAGCTGGAACTCCAGTGAGATCCCAATAGGAGCACAGTGCAGCCCTCTCCAGCCTCTAGTGTCCACCTGGGATCAGCCCTAGTGCTTAACATTTCCTGATCAACCTCCAGCCTCTGGGGAACACAAACCCCCAGTGAGAGCTGCACTGCAGCCTGGCTCCTCCCTCCAGTCCCCCATAGTCAGTTAGTACAAAGCAAGGGAGACAAAATGAACTTTGAAATTTTGCTCAGAGCCAAAAGCCATGGAAG
Source organism: Orientallactaga sibirica (assembly GCA_036365145.1). NCBI lineage: Eukaryota > Metazoa > Chordata > Mammalia > Rodentia > Dipodidae > Orientallactaga > Orientallactaga sibirica. The sequence continues at coordinate 53,691,890 of JAEOAD010000005.1, forward strand.
CACAAAGGCTGGAACTTCTGGAACTAGCTTAGAGCCAGCAATAATTTCAATAAGAGAACCCCCTCAGATCTGGCCTAAGTATCTCATCCATACTAAGCTCAGAGGCCTTGGTATAAACCCACAGTAAGACTTTCATCTTGGCTTATCTCCTTCCATCGTCAGATTTTCCCAGTGTGGAATAGTGGAATGTCCCAATAGCCCAAACAGCATTGTCCCCCTCCCCCTTTATATGGCCTTGGGTTTATCCATTCCCAGCCAGTCCACACCTCATCCTCCCTCTTTAACTGGAGAGTATATTTGGAGGCAGGTATGTGTGTGGGGTGGTGGTGGTGAGGGGGTCTCTGGCCTTGAAGCTTCTGGTCTGATTCTAGCTGAACTGTTTTTTCTTTCTTTTATTCTCTCATATTCCAGGGAGAATTTTGAGTATCTCTTGGGGCACCAGGACAGCTCCCTGAGTTCACTGTTATACAACTTTTCTTTTAAGAGTAGGAGATTCTTGGGGCTGGAGAGATGGCTTAGTGGTTAAAGTACTTGCATGCAAAGCCAAAGGACCCAGGTTCAGTTCCCTAGAACCCATGTCAGCTAGATGCATGCACAAGATGGTACATGAGTCTGGAGTTCATTTGCAGTGGCTAGAAGCCCTGGTGAACTCATTCTCTATCTGTCTCTTTCTTGAATAAATAAATAAATAAAATATTTAAAAATTATTAAAAGCCAGGTGTGGTAGCGCACACCTTTAATTGCAGCACTCAGGAGGCAGAGTTAGGATTGTCATGAGTTTGAGGCCACTCTGAGAATACAGAGTGAATTCCGGGTCAGCCTGGGCTAGAGTGAGACCCTACCTCAAAAAACGAAAACTAAAAAAAACAAAAAAAAAAAAAAAAAAAAAAAAAAAGAATAGGAGACTCTTGTATTTTCCCTGTCTATAATCTTAGTTACATTCAGAGTTTCCTCTGGGGCCATTTAATTTTAAAATTGGCTGTCCTAATTAACAGAGGATTTTTACCTTTCCCGGTGTCATCTTAGTATCCAAATCTCCTGAATATCCTGTGTTAAAGTTAGTGATCAGGGCTGGAGAGATGGCTTAGCAGTTAAGGTGCCTGCCTGCTAAGCCTAAGAACACCGGTTCCAATCTCCAGGTCCCACGTTTAGCCAGATGCAAAGTGACGCAAGGACGCAATGCCACACTTGACCACAAGGGGGCACACACATCTGGATTTCGTTCACAGTGGCTGAGAGGCTGCTGGCGCGCCCATTCTCTGTCTTCCTCTCCCTATCTCTCTGTCTTTCTCTCTCTCTGTGTCTCTTTCCAAAATAAAAATAAATATTAAAACAATGCTTTTAAAAGTTAGTGATCATACAATCCAAAACAATGGACTTTCTGACAGATCCACCCATGATGTTCCATTCTATGCCAGTGTTGCAAACAGAGACAAAGACCTCCTGAGCAGGAACTGCATAGGACAAAACTCACTTTGCTTGCCTAGTCTCCTGAGTGCTGGATTAAAGGTGTGTGCCACCACGCTCAGCTGCTGCTGCTGCTTCTTCTTCTTCTATTTTTTGTTGTTTGTTTTCAAAGTAAGGTTTCACTGTAGTCCAGGCTGATCTGGGAATCCACTACGTAGTCTCAGGGTAGCCTGGAACTTAAGATAATCCTCCTACCTCTGCCTCCCAAGTACTTGGATTAAAGGCATGCTCCACCATGCCCGGCAATGCTCATTTTTTAAATGAAAGCTTTGTGTTTTATTGTATGATAACATATTTTACTAGTCTTTTTAAAATGGAAATTTTTTTATTCTAATCTTTTGCTCTAATATGTGCAGCTAATAATCTTACATTTATATCAACATAATTTTGTCAGAAGGATTAAAAAAAAAACCAAACAATCCCAAAACTGGAATTCTCTTACTTTAAGGTAAATTTTGTTTGAAATTCTTCTACAGCAATGAAAGAAGTTGCTTTTTGTGTGTGTGTAAATAGTGCTTAAACTTGTGGTTTTTGTTTATATAACACTTAAATGTTGTTTCTCTTTCTTAGAAACTTCAGGTTTTGTGGACAAATTATTTGAGAGTCTTTATACTAAGAACTACCTTCCACCTTTGGAACCAGTTAAGCCTGAGCCAAAACCACTAGTCCAAGAAAAAGAAGAAATTAAAGAAGAGGTAACACAAACTTATTTTGTTCTAATGAGCTTCTTAGATCATATCACCAGTATTCTTATTTGGAAACTGAGATTTTTTTGGAGGGGGTTGTGGTGGAAGAAGAGAGAATGAGTATAACAGTGCCTTGGGCTATTAAAAGCAAACTTCAGACACATGGGCTACTTTGTACACGTGGCTTTATTTGCATGCAGGGAATTTGAACCCTGGCTGTCAGGTTTTGCAACCAAGCACCTTTAACTGCTGAGCTATCTCTCCAGCCCCAGAAGTGGCCTTGAACTCATGGCAATCCCTCCTGAGCACTGGGACTAAAGGTGTGTACCACCAGCTGGAAGTAACTTTTTTATTGTTGTTTTTTCCAGATAGGGTCTTGCTCTAGCCCAGGCTGACCTGGAATTCACTATGTAGTCTCAGGGTGGCCTCAACAGAAGTAACTTTTTAATTGCTTGAAGTTCCTGGGTTGAGAGTTCGGTACAGATTCTTCAATAAAGTTTCTTCCTTGGGTTAAAAAAGTAGTTGGAAGAATTTCAGATATTCAAGAATTTTTTTTTTTTCGATGTATGTTCTCACTCTAGCTCATGCTGACCTGGAATTCACTCTGTAGTCTCAGGGTGGCCTTGAACCCATGGCGATCCTCCTACCTCTGCCTCCCGAGTGCTGGGATTAAAGATGTGTGCCACCATGCTTGGCTAAGAAATATTTTAATAATATTAAAAATTTCAGAGAAATCTTATCTAATGATTTGTAGAAAAAAAAAAACTTGGTTGTATCTAGTCTTGACTGAAAGTAAAACATTACTGTAACTTCAGGGGAAATCATTATTTAAGATGCTTTCATATATATAAATGAGTTATTGCCTATAGATTTATAAGAATAGTTTACATGTAAACATCACTATCAACATTGGGAAGAAGTAAAAAACAGGATTAAATAAGTATTTAATTATCTGAACTAAGAGAAATTTTACAGTGTTCATTTGTGATTCTTTAAGAATATTTATTATGTAATTAGGGTGCATGTGTTAAAATAGCAGCTCTGTAGCTCTATAGACAAAATGGCATAAGGCCTATAATCCCAGCACTCAGGTGGCCGAGATAGGAGGATAACCATGAGTTCCAGGTCAGTCTTGGATAGAGTGAGACCCTACCTATTTAAAAAAAAAAATGGAACTGGGGAGATGGCTTACCAGTTAAAGGCACTAGCTGGCAAAGCTACTGACTTGGTTTCAATTCCCATTCAGTTAGGCATTTGTGTTAAGTTGCAACCCAAGTGAGTATATAAGAAAACTAAAAACAGCAAAAATACTTTTTTTTTAAAAAATCTATTTATTTATTTAACAGAGAAAGAGGGAGAGAGAAAATAGGTTGGCCAGGGCCTCTAGCCACTGCAAACCAACTCCAGATACATGGGCCCCTTGTGCATCTGGCTAACGTGGGTCCTGGGGAATCGAACCTGGGTCCTTAGGCTTTGCAGGCAAGTACCTTAACCGCTAAGCCATCCCTCCAGCCCTCCAAATACTTTTTTTTTTTGAGGTAGAGTCATGCTGTAGCCCAGGTTGACCTGGAATTCACTCAGACTCACAGTGGCCTTTTACTCACTACGATCCTCCTACCTTTGCCTCCCAAGTGCTGGGATTAAAGGTGTGCGCCACCATGCCCGGCAAAAATACTTTTATTTGGAAACAATTTTAAACGTAACACCAAAGTTAAACAAGTAGTACTCAAACACCCATATGACATCTGCCTGGATGAATTTATTGAAGATTTGTGCCATTTGTTCTTTTCATATTTTCAGAGCCTTAAATTTTTTTGAATATTTTATTTTTTATTTTTACTATTTTATTTGAGAGAGAAAGAGTGTGCGTGAATGTACACATCAGGATCTCCAGCTGCTGCATATGAACTCTAGATGCATGTGCCACCTTGTGCGCCTGGCATATGTGGGTCCTGGGGAATTGATCCTGGGTCTTTTGGCTTTGTAGGCAAGCACCTTAACCACTAAGCTATCCCTCCAGCCCATCTTAAATGTTTTTTTCAGAGCCATTGGTCATATACATATACCATGGTCTTTTATTTATTAAATACTTGTCTATATTTCCTAAGAATAAGAATATTTTTTAGGGGCTGTGGAGATGGCTCAGTGGTTAAAGGCGTTTGCTTGCAAGGTCTACTGGCCCACAGTTCATTTGTGAAGACAAGCACAGAAAGCGGTGCATGTATCTGGTATTTTTCATCCTTACACACACATGACATGAAAATACATGAATAAATTTTTGTTTGTTTGTTTTAACTCAGGCTGACCTGGAATTCACTATGTAGTCTCAGGATGGCCTTGAACTCATAGCGATCCTGCTACCTCTGCCTCCTGAGTGCTTGTACAAGGTGTGCGCCACCACGCCCGGCTTAAATAATTTTTTTTTTGTTCTCAACCACTTCATTAAAATTTATCACAAGCACATACTTTTCATGAAGTTTATATGCATTGTCTGTTACAATGTTTACTACTTTTGTTGATGGCATTTGTTTGTTACTACCTCTGCTATAAACCAACAGTACTCAGAGCATGAGCCCACATGTGTGGGCCACTGATGTTTCTCTCAGGTTCTGAAATGAATTTCTGACTTAGTCATGTGGGCATTAGTTCCAGCAGAGAGTTTAGCACTTCTTATAATCCTGGTGTAGTCTGGTATGTAGTTCACAGTTTCCCATCCATTGAAAGTTGCTTACTTTGACAAATCAAAGAAAATATTAACTTTGACATACTCACTGTGTGGAAAAACACAAATATACCCTAATATTTCTGGTAAATTCATAAATCTTGGGAGATAGCAGCAATAATATAGAAAATATAGCCTTCTTATGTAAGTTCAGGAGTCAGATATTAGAAGCAAAACTCAAACATAAAATTGATGAAATATGCCAGGCATGGTGGTGCAACGCCTTTAATCCCAGCACTTGAGAGGCAGAGGTAGGAGGATGGTCGTGAGTTCAAGGCCACCCTGAGACTACATAATGAATTCCAGGTCAGCCTGGGCTAGAACGAGACTCTACCTTAAAAAAACAAGCAAAAAAAAAAGGGGGGCGGCTAGAGAGGTGGCTTAGCAGTTAAGTGCATCTCTCAAATAAGAAAATCTCAAAAAAAAAAAAAAGATAAAATTTTGTAGCGCACTTGATAATACTTCCCTGGTGGGGTAAAATTCCTTAAATAGTGCCTGCTAAAGACCTTTGAGGAGTGACAAACAAGAGGTTGAATTTGGTTACCATATATAATGATGTTGTGTTATTGGGCTCTCGAATTAGAGAGAGAGAGAGAGCATCAGGGACTAATCCAGGTGGCACCTGCATGATACACTCTGCCAACAGGGATGGCCTAATGTCTGTACAGCCAGAAAGTAGAATTAAAGAGAGAGCACCAGGGGCTGGAGAGATGCTTAGCAGTAAAGGAGCTTGCCTGCAAAGTCTTAAGGACCCAGATTTGATTCCCCAGTGTGCATTTAAGCCAGGTGCATAAGGCAGTGCATGCATCTGGAGTTTGCTTCCAGTGGCTAGGGGTCCTGGTGCACCCATTCTATCTCCCTTGCCCCTCTCTGAAATAAATAAATATATAATTTTTTTCCAGTTTGAGGAGAATTTTATTAGAGTTTGAGAGAAAAACTATAGGATAGGCAAGCTGTAAATCTCTGCAGCTGTCAAGGACCACGGGAAGAGAGAAAATAATGTCTTCTGAGTTAGGGTCCAGAAAGCAGGGTGGTTCCGCAATGGACGCCAGCAAACAAGGTGTCTTCAGCGAAACATTGAGACAATCCAGAGTGTCCAAACAAGCATGGGTAGGATTTTTTATTTTTAAAAATTTTTACTTATTAGTTATGCTCATAATGTGAATACATTCATGTTGGTGCCTTCAGTACCCTCCTCCCTGTCCTACCCCCTCTGAAGGGACCTTCCTCTTTGGGGAATGTGGGTCATACACTGGGAGTAGCCATCATTTATGGGGAAAAGGCGATGTCTCTGTGCATAATGACCCAACTGTGGCTCTAACAATCTTTCTGCTCCTCTTCCATGAATTTCCTTGAGCCATGTTGGGTTCATTTTAGTTCTACTTCAGTGATGAGGTCTTGAGAGCGTCTGTGTCTCTGGATATCTGGTTTAGTAGGAGTTGAGTGTTCTCTGTGTTTATCTCCTTCAGCCTTGTACTGTTGTCAGATTCACTGAGAAAGCTACACTCTTGCCCATTTCCCCTATTATTTAAAAAAAAAAAAATTAAAAGAGAGCATCAGGACGTCACCCAGGTGGAAACTGTATGATAAACTCTGTCGGTAGGGATGGCCTAATGTGGTCTGTACAGTCAGCAACTCAAGTTGAAAATATACAACATGGAAACTGAAGGAGGAGAGGAGAGATGAATTAGTGATCTTTGTCAGTTAGGAGAACATCAGTATATTGTTTGTTCCTTTTTTTTTTAATAAAGAAAGGACTTTAAAAAATTTTATTTATTTATTTGTAAGCAGAGAGATAGGAGAGAGGCAGACACAAAGAGAGAATGGGCACGCCAGAGCCTCTAGCCACTGCAAACGAACTCTAGATGCACGTGCCCCTCGTGCATCTGGCTTATGTGGGTTCTGGAGAATTGAACCTGGATCCTTTGGCTTCGCAGGCAAATGCCTTAACTGCTAAGCCATTTCCCCAGCCCAGTATATTGCTTTTCAAGGTACGGTCTCACTCTAGCTCAGGCTGACCTGGAATTCACTATGTATTCTCAGGGTGGTCGCAAACTCACAGTGATCCTCCCACCTCTGCCTCCTGAGTGCTGGGATTAAAGGTCTGTGCCACCACGCCCAGCTAGCATCAGTATTTTCAAATCTTGTATATATTATTGTATTTCTGGCCTACAGATTCCCAATTTGCACAGTATAGTGTTCTGCATAAAGTCAACTACAGGAAGTGAGTAAAAGTTGCTTTCAATGAAGTGGGCTTTGTACAGAAGGGCTAAATGCCATCAGAGGGCCAGGAATTTAGCATAGGTGGTAGTGTTTGCTTAGTATGCATGAAACTTGAGGTTCAAGTTCCAGCACTGCCTAAAACTGGATGTGATCACACAGCCAATATTCCTAGTATTCCAGAGACAGGATCAGAAATTTAATGTCTTCCTGAGCTACATACAGAGTTCAAGGCCAGCGTGGGATATAAGACCTTATCTCAAAAAACAAGTTCTTGGGCTGGAGAGATGGCTTAGTGGTTAAGTCGCATGCCTGAGAAGCCCAAGGACCCCGGTTCAATTCTCCAGGTCCCACATAAGCCAGATGCACCTGGTAGCACATGCATCTGGAGTTCATTTGCAGTGGCTAGAGCCCTGGCATGCCCATTCTCTATCTTTCTCTTCCCCCTTTCTGCCATAAACAAACAAACAGACAAACAAATAAATAACAAGATCTTGCCAGGTGTGGTAGTGCACACCTTTAAGCATTTGGGAGGGAAAGGTAAGGTAGGAGGATCTCCATGAGTTTTTTTTTTTTTTTTTTTTCTTTTTAGGTAGGGTCTGGCTGTAGTCCTGGTTGACCTGGAATTAACTATGTAGTCTCAGGGTGACCTTGAACTCACTCACTAGATCCTCCTACCTCTGCCTCCTGAGTGCTGGGATTAATGGCATGCACCACCACGCCTGGCTTAAGTTCTTTTGTTTTTTTGAGGTAAGGTCTCACTCTGGCCCAGGCTGACCTGGATCTCTTTCTGTACTCTGAGGGTGGCCTCAAACTCAGTGATCCTCCTACCTCTGCCTCCCGAGTGCTGGGATTAAAGGCGTGCGCCACAACGCCCGGCTGTTTTTGATTTTTTGAGGTAGGGTTTTGCTGTAGCCCAGGATGACCTGGAATTCAATATGTAGTCTCAGGGTGGCCTTGAATTCAAGGTGATCCTCCTAGCTCTGCCTCCTGAGTGCTGGGATTAAAGGCATGCACCATCATGCCCGGCTCCAGCTGGCTTTAAAAAAAATTCATTATTTATAGTTGTAAGGGGGGAGGAAAGAGAATAGGTATGCCAGGGCATCTTGCCACTGCTAACAAACTTGAAGCTTCCACCATTTTTTATGTCTAGATTTACATGGATACTGGGGAGTTTAACCCAGACCAGTAGGCTTTGCAAATAAGCTTCTTAGACTGCTCCCCAGCATTCTGTTCTTTTGGTTTTCTTGAAGTAGGGTGATGTGAAGCCCAGGCTAGTCCCAAAGTAGCTTGGAGCTGACCTTGACCCCCAGTCCTTTGACGTATACCTCTTCAAGTGCTGGGACTACAGTGCCTGGCTCATAAAGTCTTTTTTTTTTTTTTTTTTTTTTTGGTTTTTCGAGGTAGGGTCTCACTCTGGCCCAGGCTGACTTGGAATTAACTATGTAACTCAGGGTGGCCTCGAACTCATGCTGATCCCCCCCTCCCCACTCTCTCTAAAATAAAAAAGTAGGTTAGGGTTTCTCGTATGTTTTTTGAAAATATTTATTTATTTATTTGGGAAAGAGGAAGAGGGAGATAGAGAGAATGGGCAGGCCAGGGCCTCCAGCCACTGTGCATCTGGCTTGTGTGGGTCCTGGGGAAATCAAACCGTGGGGTCTTTTTAGGCTTTGCAGGCAAATGCCTTAACTGGTAAGCCATTTTCTCAGCCTAGCCCCATATGTTTTTTTTTTCCCCAGTGTTTTATTAGTTTATCCCGTATGTTTTTTAAAAATAATTTTTAAAAAATACCTTATTTTTAAAAATTTACTTATTTGGGCTGGAGAGATGGCTCAGCGGTTAAGGCGTTTGCCTGCGAAACCTAAGGACCCCGGTTCGAGTCCCCAGGACCCATGTTAGCCAGATGCACAAGGGGGCGCAACGTGTTTGGAGTTCGTTTGCAGTGGCTGGAGGCCCTGGCGCGCCCATTCTCTCCCTCTCCCTCTCTCTCTTTCCCTCTCTCTGTCTCTAATACATACATAAATAAAAATAACATCGTTTAAAAATAAATAAATAAAACAAAGTAGATCTTCAAAAAAATAAATAAATAAAATTTACTTATTTGACAGACAGAAAGGGGAAGAGAGAGAGAATGGGTGCTCCAGGGTTCCAGCCATTGCAAACAAACTCCAGACACATGCTCCACCTTGTACATCTGGCTCTTGTGGGTCCTGGGGAATCAAACCTGGGTCCTTTGGCTTTGCAGGCAAACACCTTAACTGCTAAGGCAGTTTGTTTGAGAGAGACAGAGAGAGACAAAGAGAGAGAAAGAATGGGTGTGCCAGGGCCTCTAACCACTGCAAACGACCTCTAGACATATGTGCCAGCATGTGCATCTGGCTTATGTAGGTTCTGGGGAACTGAACCTAGATCCTTAGGCTTTGTGGGAAAGCATCTTAACTGCTAAGCCATCTCTCCAACCCTCATGTTTTTTTAAAAATATATTTTATTTATTTATTTATTTGAGAGAGAGTGAGAAAGAATGGTGCTCCAGGGCCTTCAGCCACTGCAAATGAACTCCAGATACATGCACCCCTTGTGTATCTGGCTTACATGGGTCTTGGAGAATAACACCGGGATCATTTGGCTTTGTAGGCAAATTCCTTAACTGCTAAGCCATCTCTCTAGCCCCCTTTTTTTTTTTTTTATGTAACAGAAATAGTAGAAACTTTTCTTCTTTCATACATTACATACATTTTGCTTTGATAGTTCAAATAGTATATAATTCGTGTTCTTTGGTAGAGGATACTTTTTGTGGTGGCGGGAGGGAGTGGTTGCTGTTTGAAGTAGGGTCTCATTCTAGTCCAGGCTGACCTGGATTTTACTCTGTAGACTCAGGCTGGCCTTGAATTCACCATGATAGGATACACACACACACACACACACACACACACACTCTCTCTCTCTCTCTTCCAAGATAGGGTCTCACTAGCTCAGGCTGATCTGGAATTCACTATGTATTCTCAGAGTGACCTTAACTTTGGATGATCCTCCTAACTCTGCCTCCCGAGTGCTAGGATTAAAGGCATGTGCCTATATATATATATTTTTTTCTTTTTCTTTTTTTTTGTTTTTGTTTTTTTGAGGTAAGGTCTCACTCTAGCCCAGGATAACCTGGAATTAGTCTCAGGGTGGCCTTGAACTCACAGCAATCCTTCTACATCTGCTTCCTGAGGGCTGGGATTAAAGGCGTGCGCCACCACGCCCGGCTTGGATATATTTTTTTAAAATAATAAGTTAAAATTTTTTGTCGTGCATACCCTGTTCTGTAATCATTGAAGGTATTTAATGGTTTAGAATTATCTTTTTTTTTCTAGGTAGGGTCTCTCCCAGGCTGACCTGGAGGCTGTAGTCTCAGGGTGGCCTTGAACTCATGGAATCCTCCTACCTCTGCCTCCCCGAGTGCTGGGATGTGAGTGTCAGGGCTTTGAATTATCTTTTTTTCTAGGTAGGGTCTCGCTCTAGCCCAGGCTGACGTGGAATTCACTATGTAGTGTCAGGGTGGCCTCGAATTCACAGCGATCCTCCTACCTCTGCCTCCCAAATGCTGGGATTAAAGGCATGTGCCAACACTCCCAGCTTAGAATTATCTTTGTACCAGACAGTTGATTTGAATATAAAAGAAAAAAATTTAAATTATTTATTTATTTGCGAGAGAGAAAGAGGCAGAGAGACAGAATGGGCACACCAGGGCCTCCAGGTACTGCAAACAAACTCCAGATGCATTCACCCCTGTGTGCATCTGGTCTCCATGGGTCCTAGAGAATTGAACCGACATCCTTTGGCTTTGCAGGCAAATGCCTTAACCGCTAAGCCATCTCTCTAGCCTCAATTTAAAAGAAAATTTATATTGTTTGAAAGAACAACTCTTGAAAAAAATATTTATTTATTTGAGAGAGAGAGAGAAAGAGGCATATAGAGAGAATGGGCACACCACTTCAAACGAACTCCGGATGCATGCGCCCCTTGTGCATCTGGCTTATGTGGGTTCTGGGGAATCGAACTAAGGTCCTTAGGCTTCAGAGGCAAACACCTTAACCACTAAACCATTTCAGCAGCCCTAAAAGAACAACTTTAAAAAATCACTATACAGTAGTGAATTCCAGGTTAGCTTGAGCTAGAGCAAGACCCTAGCTTGAAAAACAAAAAAACAAACAAACAAAAAAAAAAACAGGTATAGCGCTGTCCCAGTTGATACCTGGACGGCCTTCCTTCCTTCCTTCCTTCCTTCCTTCCTTCCTTCCTTCCTTCCTTCTTTCTTTCTTTCTTTCTTTCTTTCTTTCTTTCTTTCTTTCTTTCTTTCTTTTCTTTCTTTCTCTCCCCCCCTTTTTTTTTTTTGAGGTAGTTTACCTCAGGCTGGCCTGGAATTCACTCTGTAGTCTCAGAGTGGCCTCAAACTCATGGCCTCCCAAGTGCTGGGATTAAAGGCATGTGCCACCAGGCCTGGCGACTTTCCTCATTTTTAAGGTTTTATATACATAGTTTAATTGTAATTACAGATATAAATAATAGTTCATGTAATTTCACATAAATATGATGATTTAATAGAATCCTGTTAGATGTTATGGGAGAAAAGGGGTGTGAAGCAGCACACAGCTTTGACTAATTGTCTTAAGAGACAGTCTATACTCAATTGATAGTGTTACACTGAGCAAAGTCTGAGATGAATCTAAGGACTAGCCATCTTAACTTCTTCCTTGAGCCTCAGCTGTATTGTACCATCAGTTATTTTATAATTAGATTATTGGCCACACAGGGAACTAGGGAAGAGAATTTGGGCCACTCATCAGGGTGCTGAGAAAACAACAGAAGACATGTGCTATGATTCGTGAATCACATGACACTCATTCCTCTTCACTAAACTTTATTTTTCCTGAGGATTTATTTATTTATTTATTTTTTGGTTTTTCAAGGTAGGGTCTTGGTCTAGCCCAGGCAGGCCTGAAATTCACAATGTAATCTCAGGTGGCTTCGAGTTCACAGCAGTCCTTCTATCTGTGCCTCACAAGTATTGGGATTGAAGTCATGCGCCACCACTCCTGGCTGGCTGGCTGGCTTATTTATTTATTTATTTATTTGGTTTTTCTAGGTAGGGTCTCACTCTAGCCCAGGCTGACCTGGAATTCACTTGTAATCTCAAGGTGGCCTCGAACTCATGGTAATCCTTTTACCTTTGTCTCCCAAGTGCTGGGATTAAAGGCATGTGTCACCACGCCCAGCTTCTGGCTTATTTTGTTATTTTTGGTAAGGAAATTCAGGCATTTGTTCTATAGTGTTTATACTATCTAGATGTAGCTTATTATATCCAGTGGAGTAATACCTCCTTAGTTTCTTGTAAATTGGAAGATAAAATGGTTTTTAAGTACAATTTCATGATTGTGTGTATAATATCTGTTGTTGCCAAATGGTTGCCTTATTGTGGTTGCCATTATATGTTGCCTGGTTTATTGAAGTGTTGTTTGCTGGTCCATTTCTTGATTTGGGTTTGTCCATTATTTGGGAATCTTTCGTTTTTGTGAACTTTATTTGTGATGCTGGAGATCAAGTACAAGGTCTTCTGAATGCTAGGCAGGAATTCTATGTTTTAAATTAAAATTTTTTGTTTTTGTTTTTTCGAGGTAGGGTCTCACTCTAGCTCAGGCTGACCTGGAATTCACTCTGTATTCTCAGGGTAGCCTTGAACTCACGGTGATCCTTCTACCTCTGCCACCACGCCTGGCTATTTCATGTTTATTTTTTGAGGCAGGGTTTGACTCAGCTGACGTAGAACTAATTCTAGTCACAGGATGGACTTGAATAAATATTGATCCTCCTGCCTCAGTGCTGGGACTAAAGGTGTGTGTGCCACCAGAGTTGGCTTTCTTTTAACTTTTTAAAATTAATTTTATAACTAGAGTGATTTATATTAAATTCAATAAATTCCTGGTTTTGTTGTCAAAATAAAAATATAAACTATTTTCACATATGATACTTTGCAATTTGTTGGTCATACTGTTTCAGGTTGAAAAATGAATTGCTGTATATTGCTATTTTCTACCTTAAGCTAACATTTAAAAATTATTATTATTATTATTGTTTGGTTTTTCGAGGTAGGGTCTCACTGTAGCTCAGGCTGACCTGGAATTCACTGTGTAGTCTCAGGGTAGCCATTGAACCCATGGCAGTCCTCCTACCTCTGCCTCCCAAGTGCTGGGATTAAAGGCATGCGCCATCACGCCCGTTTTTTTTTTTTTTTTGACAAGGTACAAGGTCTTGCTATGTAGCTTTAGCTGGTCTGGAACTCACTATATACCTAGCCTACATTGTCTTGATGTCAGAGTAATCTTACTTCCTCAGTCTCTAGTGTTGTGATCATAGGTATGAGCCACTTTTTTTTTTGAGGGGGTGGGAAATGGTTTCCCTATGTAGCCTGATGCTTCAGATTTGTAATCCTTCTTCCTTCTGCCTTAGTCTCCTGGATGTTGGGATTGCAAGTATGAAGTCATTCCTAGCTAATATACTGCTTTTTTTTCTTTTTTTCCTTTTTTTTGGTTTTTTGATCTAGGGTCTCACTGTGGCCCAGGCTGATCTGGAATTAACTATGTAGTCTCAGGGTGGCCTTGAACTCATGGCGATCCTACTTTTGCCTCTTGAGTGTTGGGATTAAAGGTGTGCGCCAGCATGCCTCGCATTATACTGCTTTTTAAAGTAAACTGAGAAGATAATTGATTTTTTTTCTTTGCCTGGTTCTTTTGGCTGTGATGTGACTTCAGAGTTTTTTTCTTTTTGTTTGTGGCTTTTTGAGGCACTGTCTCATGTATACCAGAGTGGCCTGGAACTCACTGGGAAGCCAAGGATCATCCTGTATTCCTAATTTTCCTGTATTCATCTACCAAGTGCTGGGCTTGCAAGTTCGTACACCATGCCCTGGTCCTAACTGTAGCATTTCAGCATATTTATTTGTGTCCCTCTTGTGTTCAAAATATTTATCAGGTTTCTGGTTTTGTAATTTATAGAAGAAATGTTATTATTTTAAATTATTTTTGTTTATCTTACTTGAAATTAATATTTTCATATAGGCATTTCAGGAGCCAACAGAGGAAGAACGAGATGGTAGAAAAAAGAAATATCCTAGTCCCCAGAAGACTCGTTCAGAATCTAGTGAACGAAGGTTTGTGTTCATGTTTAATTAGGAAGATTTTTTTGTTGGCCAGTGTGTGGAGTTAGTAATAGGACTTTTAATATACATCTTGATTCCTTCCTCCCTAAACCCACTAAGGAGTTGAGAATGTTGCCTTTTTTCCATTCTCTTTTTTGTTTTTGTCTTACTTTCTATTCCTTTTTATAAACAGTCATCATTATGTGCTTTCCCCAAGAGCTCAGGGGTGGGAACAGTCTCCTTAGAGAATAATATGAAATGTTCCATTTGGTTAGGGGTGCTCAGTATTAAAGTTATCCATGTCCTTTATATTACAAATGGTATAATTTGTGTAATTGTTTACCTGTCCTCAAAAGGTGGGTTTTGTTTAGATGAATTTTTTAAAGCTTGCTTTTATCTCTCTCTCTCTCTCTCTCTCTCTCTCTTCTTTCTTTTTTGGATTATGGTTTTTGATTTTTCTAGGTAGGGTCTCACTCTAGCTCAAGCTGACCTAGAATTCACTCTGTAGTCTCAGAGTGGCCTTGAAGTCACGGCAATCCTCCTACCTCTGCCGCCCAAATGCTGTTATTAAAGGAGTGCGCCACCACACCCAGCTCCAGTTTCAATTTCTGTCCTCCCCTTTCTACTCTTCACACTTTGGATTCATCTCTTCATTTCTCCCCACCCAGTGACTTGAAGTAGAAATATTTTTTTCCTTTTTTAAAAATTTTAATAAAGGATTAGAAGAATTATGTGATAGTTTTACAACTTTCTTAAAAAGCACAGATGTTATGAATTTTGGAGACTCAAGGAAAATATTTTATCCTCTGGATGCATATGGCTTTTATATCTGTTTATTACAGGACGTGAGAAAAAAAGAGAAGATGGCAAGTGGAGAGACTATGACCGGTACTATGAGCGAAATGAACTGTATCGTGAGAAGTATGATTGGAGAAGAGGCAGGAGTAAGAGCCGGAGTAAGAGCCGGGGCCTGAGTCGAAGTAGAAGCCGAAGTAGGGGGCGCAGCAAAGACCGGGATCCAAATAGGAATGTTGGTGAGTAGATGAAATGTCCCCCTAAAAGTTGTGAAGTTGTTTATAGCACTGAAGTACAAGAAATTCCCTTAGAAGTAAATATCTTTAATATGTCTAAACCATGAAAAAACTGGAATTGTCTCAAAAAACAATACTGCTTTTTTTTTTTTTTCCTTTACAAAGACAGAACTCTATTCCTGGTTTGTAGTCAAGGGAGTTTTTAAAAAACCTATTCATTAAGTTATAGTATATATATATATGTCTAGACTTAAATAATTTTTCATAATTTGTACAGATATCCTTTAATCAACAAATATACCATTTGAAGGAAAATGTTACCTTCCTTTGTTGTTTATTATTTTGTGTCCTAAAAGTAAATACTTGCTCTAGGATTGTATAATGTTGATTAAATTAAGAAGAAAAAATGACTTGATGTCCTAAAATACCAGTTTATAAGTCAGTGCTTAGAATACATTTGAATTAAGTACCAGTGAAGAAGCTTTTTCCTTCAGTGTAATTAATATTGATAATATAAACATGGTTTTTCACAAGTTACTGATTGGGATGCCACATTGTTGATGTTCCTGCTTTTGGAATATATCAGTACTGAGAGCAGTTTGAATGTAGAAAGTGTAGTAAGTTTGGCTAATACTCTCATCTTTGCTGTTCTGTGAGAAAATAAACATAGTTTAAGGGTATAAATGTGTAATCTCTTTGCTGCTTGTTTTTGCTTTGTCTCTAAAGCAGAACACAGGGAAAGATCGAAGTTTAAGAGTGAAAGGAACGACTTGGAGAGTTCCTATGTTCCTGTGTCTGCTGCGCCTCCTAACTCTTCAGAGCAGTATTCCTCTGGGGCTCAGTCTATTCCCAGCACTGTTACTGTCATTGCACCTGCTCACCATTCGGAAAACACAACTGAGAGTTGGTCTAATTATTATAACAATCATAGCTCTTCCAATTCTTTTGGTCGAAACCCACCACCAAAAAGGCGATGCAGAGATTATGATGGTAAAATCACCTTCTATATATTGTACTTGTGAGTCCTATGCAGTAAATGCTGCATGTATTAACATACCTTTTCATTAAAGCCTGGTTTTTGTTAAAGGTATTAATAGAAGAGTGTCTGGGTATATGCTTATTTACTTGCTTGATGTAGTAATTTGTCTCTTGTCAGACGAACAGTTAAATTTGACCCTCCTAAATTTTTGGGAGTCTTTTTTTTTTGCAGACATCCTCTCATTATGTAGCCATAGGGCACAGTGACCTTTCAATACTTGTATGCTCTGTGTAATATTAGATCAGGATAACTGGTATGCGTATAACATCAAACATTAATCATTTTTTTGTGTTCGGAACATTTATAATCTTCTCTACCAGCTATTTTGAAATAATTGTTGTCATCTGTAGTTATTGTACTGTAGAATATTATGTTCCTCCTATCCACTTGAATATTTTAAATTAAAATTTCATCTTCCAGGTAGAATAAGAATATTTGCGCTAATGAAAATAGATCATTGAAATTAAATCACCTAGATCAAAGCTTTATTCCCCTTTTACTAGCTTTGGCTACATTAATATTTGTTTAAAATACTTGAGTTCTTTTTTTGTTGTTTAAATAAGACAGGATCTCACTGTGTGGCCCAGGCTTGTCTTAAACCTGCTAGGTAGCTCAGGCTGACCTCACATTGCAGTCCTCCTGACTCAGCCATCCAAGTGCAAGGTTATAGACATCACTATCACACTATTTTTTTTTTTTTTTTCTTGGTAGGATCTCACTCTAGTCCAGGTTGACCTGGACTTCACTATGTAATCTCAGGGAAGCTGGAACTCATGTTGATTGTCCTACCTCTGCCTCCTGAGTTCTGGGATTAAAGGCGTGCGTCAGCACACCCGTCCTATCACACTGTATTCTTATTGTGAAAGTTTAATAGCAAATTGGCTGCTAGTAGCAACTTTTTGCTTCTTTCCCCCCTTCCCCTAAGCTAGGGTCTCATTCTAGCTGACCTGGAACTCACTAAATTCATTATATAGTCTCAGGTTGGCCAGTGATCTGTGTATCGCTGCCTCTCCAGTGCTGGAATTAAAGGCATGTACTACCACACCTGTTTGTTTGTTTTTTTAATGGTTTTTTGAGGTAGGGTCTCACTCTAGCTCAGGCTGACCTGAAATCCATTCTGTATTCTCAGGGTAGCCTTGAACTCATGGGGATCCCCCTACCTCTACTTCCAAGTGCTGGGATTAAAGGCTTATGCACCATGCCTGGGTTTTTTTTTTTTTTTTTCTTCTTCAAGGTAGGGTCTCACTCTAGCCCAGGCTGACCTGGAATTCACTCTGTATTCTCTGGGTGGCCTAGAACTCATGGCGATCCTCCTACCTCTGCCTCCCGAGTGCTGGGATTAAAGTTGTGTGTCATCATGCCTGGCTTTTTTTTTTTTTTTTTTTTTTTTTTTTTTTTTTGGTTTTTGCGAAGTAGGGTCTCACTCTGGTCCAGGCTGACCTGGAATTAACTATGTAGTCTCAGGGTGGCCTCGAACTCTCAGCGATCCTCCTACCTCTGCCTCCCGAGTGCTGGGATTAAAGTTGTGCGCCATCATGCCTGGCTTTTTTTTTTTTTTTTTTTTTTTTTTTTGAGGTACGGTTTCACTTTGGACCAGGCTGACCTGGAATTAACTTCACAGGGTGGTAGTCTCAAGTGTGTCCCGGCTTTTTTTTTTTTTTTTTTTTTGAGGTACGGTTTCACTTTGGACCAGGCTGACTGGGAATTCACTGTAGTCTCAAGGTGTCCTCTAACTCACAACAATCCTCCTACCTCTGCCCCCCAAGTGCTGAGATTAAAGGCATGTGCCACCATGCCCAGTTTGTTCCTCCCTTCCTCTGTCCCTTTTTCTTTTTTTCTTTATGAAAAAAAAAAAAAAAAACTTTAGTTATTTGAGAGAGAGAGAAATAGGCAGAGAGAGAGAGAATAGGTATACCAGGGCATCCAGCCACTGCGAACGAACTCCAGATGTGTGTGCCCCTTGTGTATCTGGCTTACGTGGGTACTGGGGAATTGAACTCGGATCCTTTGGCTTTGCAGGCAAGTACCTTAACTGCTCAGCCATCTCTCTAGCCCTCTTTATGTTTTTTTTTTTTTTCTCTTTATGGTTTTTTGAAGCAGAGTTTCACTCTAGCCTAGGCTTATCTGTAATTCTCAGACTGACCTTAAACTCACAGTAATCCTCCTACCTTAGCTGTCATTAAAGGTTTGTGCCACCATCCCTGGCATGGTTGCTTATTCTTGGCCCAGCCATTTTTTTTAACCTCAATATGTTATATTCTCATAGAGAGGAGTGAATATACTTACCTACATCTCATGGATATATGATGATTACCAGAAGAATGCTAGGGATATCTTCAACTCCTTGGAGAAAATTATCTTATAAATTTATAATGTTGAACTTTTGTTCTCTGGATTCTTTAAGTAGATTATAATAAAAAGTTTGTTTTATTCTTACAGAAAGAGGATTTTGTGTGCTTGGTGACCTTTGTCAGTTTGATCATGGAAATGATCCTCTTGTTGTTGATGAAGTTGCTCTGCCAAGTATGATTCCTTTCCCACCCCCTCCTCCTGGGCTTCCTCCTCCACCACCACCTGGAATGTTAATGCCTCCAATGCCAGGCCCAGGCCCAGGGCCTGGTCCTGGTCCTGGTCCCGGCCCAGGTCCAGGTCCTGGTCATAGTATGAGACTTCCTGTTCCTCAAGGACATGGTCAGCCTCCACCTTCGGTTGTGCTTCCCATACCAAGTAAGTACATTTTGGGTTTATCTTTCTTTTTCTGATTATGAATTCTATTTAGAAGAACCTAATCCTTTTTTCTAACTGAGCTCTCAGCTTAATGTATTTAAAAAATAATAATAGAATTTGAAACATATTTCCATAATTAAGACATTATTCTTTTTGCCATCTGTTGTTACATGACATTATATGTAATATCTACAGTATAAATTTTGTCCATCAGGCCTAACCTGTACTGACCTGTGGACAAAATCTTGTTAGTTGAAGGCCGGGTGTGGTGGCGCACGCTTTTAATCCCAGCAATCAGGAGGCAGAGATAGGAGGATCGCCATGAGTTCGAGGCCACCTGAGATTAATTTATTTTATTTATTTATTTAAAAAAATATTTTATTTTTTATTTATTTGAGAGAGAGAGATACAGAAATAGGTAGGTAGGTAGAGAGAGAGAGAGAGAGAGAGGGAGAGAATGGGAGCGCCAGGGCCTACAGCCACTGCAAACGAACTCCAGATGCGTGCGCCCCCTTGTGCATCTGGCTTACGTGGGTCCTGGGTAATCAAGCCTCGAACTGGGGTCCTTAGGCTTCACAGGCAAGTGCTTAACCACTAAGCCATCTCTCTAGCCCCCTTATTTATTTATTTGACAGAGAGATACAGAAATAGGCAGGTAGAGAGAGCGAGAGAGGGAGAGAATGGGCACTCCAGGTCCTCTAGCCACTGCAAACAAACTCCAGATGCATGTGTCCTCTTGTGCATCTGGCTTATGTGGGTCCTGAGGAGTCAAACCTGGGTTTTTTGGCTTTGCAGGCAAGCACCTTAAATGCTAAGCCATCTCTCCAGCCCCTCAAATCTTTTTTTTTTTTTTTGAAGTAGGGTCTTACTCTAGCTCTGGCTGACCACTATGGCGTCTCAAGGTGGCCTCAGACTCATGGCGATCCTCCTTCCTCTGCCTCCCAAGTGCTGGGATTAAAGGCGTGTGCCACCACTCCTGGCTTCAATATTTTTTTTTTTTAGTGGTGCCTTTTTTACTTTATTTTTTTAGGTGCTAGGAATTGAACCTAGGGCCTCATGCATGCCTGACAAACATTCTACCACTGAGCTACATGCTTTAACCCCTCTGGTTCTTTTTTGGTTTTTTCAAGGTAGGGTCTCACTCTAACCCAGGCTGACCTGGAATTCATTCTGTAGTCTCAGGTTGGCCTCAAACTCACAGCTGATCCTCCTACCTCTGCCTCCTGAGTCCTGATTAAAGGCCTGTGTCTGGTTCTTCTTATGATGTTTTACACAGTATTCACAGTTGTAGACACTTCAACATATTTATCACTCACTTTGCTTACAACTTCTATAGGAATCTGCCATTGTTCAGAAAGTTTTAAGTCCTTCTCCAACCATTTGCCATTTCCATCTGCAGCCACTTGTGCTTTTCTTCACTCTTAATTTTACCTGTTGTGGAACTAAGAATGTCATTTTACTGCATGTCAAATACAGTAGTACTGCTTAAAACCCAACTAGATCTTTTTTAAGTATGAATCTCAAGTCCATACTAGTATTGTATTTTTATTAGGAAACATTCATGCTATCTTTCTCACTTTTTATAATCTGTAGGACCGCCTATTTCTCAGTCAAGCTTGATAAACAGTCGTGACCAGCCTGGGACAAGTGCAGTGCCCAATCTTGCACCAGTGGGAGCAAGACTACCTCCTCCTTTGCCACAGAACCTTCTTTATACAGTATCAGAAAGTAAGTAAATGTCTGGCTTTAAATTCCTAGGGCATAGAAAAGCCAAGTTTTCTCCTATGAATATTACCCTTTGAAAAATTTTATTTTATTTTATGTTTTTCTGAGGAAGAGTCTCACTCTAGCTCAGACTGACCTGGAATTTACTATGTAGTCTGAGGGTGGCTTCAAACTCATGGCAATCCTCCTACCTCTGCCTGCCTCCCGAGTGCTGGGATTAAAGGCGTGCACTACCATGCCTGGCTTACTTTTTTTTTTTAATAGGTTTTTCGAGGTAGGGTCTCGCTTTAGTCCAGGCTGATCTAGAATTCACTATGTAGTGCCAGGGTGACCTTGAACTCCTGGCGATCCTCCTACCTCTGCCACCCAAGTGCTGGGATTAAAGGCGTGTGCCACCATGCCCACTTAAATTTTATTCTTATAGAATGCATAACTATAAAAATTATTTGTATCCATAGAGGACTTTTGTTTTTTTTTTGTTTTTTGAGGTAGGGTCTCACTCTATCCTAGGCTGACCAGGAATTCACTCTGTATTCTCAGGGTGGCCTTGAACTCATGGTGATCCTCCTACCTCTGCCTCCTGAGTATTGGGATTAAAGGCATGCGCCATACCCGGCTCTATAGAAGATTTTTAATGTGTGGCTATGTCATACGGCTATATTTTAATTTTTCTTTCTTTCTTTACTTTATTTATTTATTTGAGAAGATACAGAAGGGCCTTCTGTTTAGAGAGAAGCCAGGGCCTCTCTGCTGTAGACTAGCAACATTTGTGCATCTCCTCCTGGAGAATAGTCTCTAGGCCATGGAATAGCCAACATTTAGATTTCTGTTTAAAGGAATATAGCAAATTTATCCATAGTCTCTATATGGAATAGCAACATTTATATATATATATATATATATATATATATATAATTTTTTTTTTTTTTTTTTTTTTTTTCAAGGTAGGGTCTAACTGTAGCTCAGGCTGACCTGGAATTCACTATGTAGTCTCAGGGTAGCCTCAAACTCATGGCGATCCTCCTACCTCTGCCTCCTGAGTGCTGGGATTAAAGGTGTGTGCCACCACGCCCGGCTAAAGGAATATAATTTGAAGCTTTTGTTGGCATTTCTAAGACAAGACCTATCTTCGAAGAAATATACAAATGTCTGGTAAAATATATATTAAACCAGTCATGGTGGCAAATGCCTTTAATCTAAGCACTTGGGAGGCAGAGGTAGGAGTATTGCTGTGAGTTCGAGACCACCCTGAGACTACATAATAAATTCCAGGTCAGCCTGAACTAGAGTAAAACCCTACCTCAGAAACAACAATGAAAGATTTATTAAGTGCTTGGTTGTTTAAAGAAATTCCTTTTCCCAAAAGTCTTTTTTAAAGGGTAATTGGCTAAACCAGGCATGATGACACATACCTATAATCCTAGCACTTGGGAGGTGGAGGCAGGAGTTTAAGGCTAGCCTCAGCTACATAGTAAGTTTAAGGCCACTCTGGGCTACCTGAGACTATGTCTCAAAAAACCAAAATAATAAAAACTGTTAATTGATTATTTTAAGTATCATATTATGAGAGTCTCTGTAGAACAGTCAATTATGGAAACGTTCATTTTTTATGTTCCTCTGTATCATAAAATTTTATCTCTTGCACATTTCTTCATCTTTCTCTTTTTTTGGGTTTTCAAGGTAGGGTTGCACTCTAGCTCATGCTAACCTGGTCTTCATCTTTTTCATATGGGAAGTAATTGAGCAAAATAGTTGAGCATAGTTTCAAATTCTGGTTCCTTCCTTCATTTATTTACTTATTTTATTTATTTTTATTTTTATTTATTTATTAGCAACAGACAGAAAGACAGACAGACAGACAGACACACATACACACAGAGAGAGAGAGAGAAAGAGAGAGAGAGAGAGAGAGAGAGAGAGAGAGAATGGGTGCTCCAGGGCCTCCAGACACTGCAAACACACTTAGGTGGGTCCTTAGGCTTCACAGGGAAGTGCTTAACCACTAAGCCATCTCTCTATCCCCTATTTTTTAATTTTTAAAAAAATTTAAAAATTTTTAATTTTATTTTACTTATTTGAGAGCGAGAAAGATGGAGAGAGAGAGAATGGGTACATTAGGGCCTGTAGCTACTGCAAACATTCCAGATGCATGTGCCACCTTGTGCATCTGTCTTACATGGTCCCCGGGAATCGAACCGAGATTCTTTGTCTTTGCAGGCAAGCGCCTTAACTGCTAAGCCATCTCTCCAGCTTCATCCTTTATTTATTTATTTTAAAAATATTATTTATTTATTTATTTATTTATTAAGAGAGAGATACAGAAATAGGCAGGTAGGGAGAGAGAGAGAGAGAGAAAAGAGAGAGAGAGAGGCACGCCGGGGCCTCCAGCTACTGCAAATGAACTCCAGATGCATGTGCCCCCTTGTGCATCTGGCTTACATGGGTACTGGGGAATGGAGCCTCGAACCAGGGTCCTTGGGCTTCACCAGAGGCAAGTGTTTAACCACTAAGCCACCTCTCCAGCCCCTTTATTTATTTTTGTTTGTTTGTTTGTTTTTTTTTTTTTGGTTTTGTGAGGTAGGGTCTCACTCTGGTCCAGGCTGACCTGGAATTAACTATGTAGTCTCAGGGTGGCCTTGAACTCTCGGCGATCCTCCTACCTCTGCCTCCCGAGTGCTGGGATTAAAAGCGTGCGCCACCACGCCCGGCTTCCTTTATTTATTTTTGACTGTTGACAGTTTACCTTTGTTCCTCACCTCCCTTCCCCTCTCCTGGCTGGGGTCTTGCTCTCTAGCTCAGGCTGGCCTTGAACGCACAGTGGTCTGGAGTGTTTGGATTAAAGGTATATGCCAACACACCCTGCTACTTTACCTTTTTGTACCTTAATTATTTTCTCTTGTAAAGTGAGAATAATGTTACTTCATTAAAGTTCTTTGTAAAAATAAATGACTCAATACATACAAGGCATCTAAAAAAAACTCTGGGCATTAGTGAGCTATAAGGATTAACTATATTATTGTAGTTATTTTCTCTTCACATTTCAACCTCTCTGAAGTCAGACCTATTATCACCTCCATCAAGGTCTCACTCACTCTGTAGTAGCCTCAGTCTGGCCTCAAACTCATAGTGATCTTCCTACCTCAGCCTCCCAAGTACATTATTTTCTTAAATCTTCACCTTGTACTATTTTTGTCTTTGTCTTTGAAAATAGAATTGAAACTGTCATATGTCTACCTCATTACCTTTTTTATTTTTTCATGTTGGTGGGCTTCTAGCACGCTCAGCAAGCATTGTATTACTGAGCCATTTCCCCAGCCCTACTTTACTTTCTTTTAAATCTAGTTAATCAGAAATCTTTTTTTCTTTTGCTTTGAAGTATCTTTCACCGTGTTTCTATTGGAACCTCTTTCCTCTTCCACATTTGAATCAGCACATTTGGATTATTTGATGGCATTATGTTTTATGCCCTCGCCTTTCCCTAAGCCTCACCATATGATTTTGCTGAGGTCATAGTTCTAAGGCTATTCATTATGAGAACTTTTTAGCCACCATTTCCTTCTAAACCATCAGTGAACCTCTCTATGGGACTTCTGACTCTTTCTGAAATTTACCTTTACTCAATCTTTTTCAATATTTCCCAAAATACACCTTTTCTGATAAGGCCACCTGTCACTTTTCTCTGCCCCTCTCTTTCATGACTCAATTTTATTTTTCCTTTTTCACTCTTATCCATGTGCTTTCTCTTTTGTTTTTTACTGGTTCATATCTAAGTATTTGGGAAACATTGCTGTGTTTTAAACTTCCACATAACCTGAAATCATTTATTATATAATAATCTATATGTATGCATATATGCACACACACACATGGGCCAGTTTGAAGTTTTTTTCATGTATGTAAACCTTATATACAACTGAGCTGTAGAACACAAATTGTATCGGGTAGTTTCCTCTTGTTTCATGTTTCACATCTCACAATCTAATTACCATAGTATCTTTACATGGTAGAAGTTTGTTTTATTGCTATTTATATATATATTTTACTTATGGGAAATCTCAAATGTACATAGAAATAAAGAACATAATATAATGAACTCACATGTGTCCTGTGTCATAGAAGTTTTGTGTACCTACTATCTGCTTTAAAATTACCAGCTTATAAATAAAAAAATATTTTTAAAATAAAAATAAAAATATTTTTAAAAGAGCTTAGCGAGCCTGGGCGTGGTGGCACACGCCTTTAATCCCAGCACTTGGGAGGCAGAGGTAGGAGGATTGCCCTGAGTTCAAGGCCACCCTGAGACTACATAGTGAATTCCAGGTCAACCTGGGCCAGAGTGAGACCCTACCTTGAAAAACCAAAAAAAAAAAGAGCTTAGCGGTTAAGGTGTTTGCCTACAAGGCCAAAGGACCCAAGTTCGATCCTGCAGGATCCGTATTAGACAGATGCATAAGGTAGTGCACGTGTCTGGAGTTTGTTTGCAGTGGCTAGAGGCCCTGGTGCGCCTATAGTCACTCCCCTTTCTTTCTCCGTCAAATAAATGAATAAAAATAATTACCAGCTATGGCTCACCTCTTTTCATCTGTTTCCACCAGTTAGCAGTTAACATTGTTTCTGAATGCATTTTCTATTTATAAATATGAAAAACTGGAGTTATCTCAGTTTGTGGATAATGGCATATTTTTATACTGTTAAATTTTGTGTTGTGACTCATGGTAAAAAATTCCATTTTGTTTTAAGTTTTGAAAAAGCTGGCAATTTTCCATTATCTTTATATAAAATATAACGTGACTCATTCTAGTAATACATTTCACTTGGTTTTAATTTTAATTTTTTTCCCCAAGGTAGGGTCGCACTATAGCCCAGGCTGACCTGGAATTACTGTATTGGCTCAGTGGCCTCAAATGCAAGGTGATTATCCTACCCCCTGCCTCCTGAGTACTGGGATTAAAGATGTGCATCACCATGCTCAGTGGCTTTAATTTTTTTTGTTGTTTGTTTTTCAAGGTAGGGTCTCTCACTAGCTCAGGCTGACTTCAAATTCACTCTGTATTCTCAGGGTGGCCTTGAACTCATGGCAATCCTCCTACCTCTGCCTGCCTCCCGAGTGCTGGGATTAAAGGCGTGCACCACTACACCCGGCTTAATTTTTTTAATCTGACAGTTACCATTTATTTCAATGATCTGGCTTAATTTTTATTAATTCAGCAACTATTTATTGAGTGCTTACTGTGTGCCAGGTATTGTGCTAGACACTATGGAGCCAAGATGAGTAAGGGAACAGATTTTAGGTTGAATTCCTGTCTCTCTCTCTCTCTCTCTCTCCCCCTCTCTCTCTCTTTTTTGTTTTTTGGTTTTTCAAGGTAGGGTTTCACTCTAGTCCAGGCTGACCTGGTATTCACTGTGTAGTCTCAGGGTGGCCTCGAACTCATGGTGATCCTCCTAACCTCTGTCTCCTGAGCGCTGGGATTAAAGGTGTGAGCCACCATGTCTGGCTCCTTTCTCATTTTAAAAGGATATGTATTTTGCTATATGTCAGAATAGTCTTTTTTTAGAACAGAAGTTTCAAACATTTGTTTTATAGAGGCTAATTGCAGGCCTAAGAAATTTTAGGGAAAAACAAAAAAACCCAAAAAGTTAAAGGGGCCTGCTATGCAAAACCTGATAGTCTGGATTCAATTCCCCAGTACTCATGTAAAGCCAGGTTCACAAAGTGGTATGTGTGTCTCCAGTTTATGTAAACTGGCAGGAGGCCCTGGCATGTTTACTCCCCCCACTCTTCCTGTCTTATCTGCTTATAAATAAAAATACTAAAAAGATAAAATCTTGGAATAATGGACAATCCTTTATTTATTTATTTATTTATTTATTTATTTATTTATCTATTTATTTAGTTAGTTAGTTTTTTTTGAGGTAGGGTTTTGCTTTAGCCCAGACTGACCTGGAATTCACTCTGTAGTCTCTGGCTGGCCTTGAATTCACAGCAATTCTCCTGTCTCTGCCTCCTGAGTGCTGGGATAAAGGTGTGTGCCATCATGCCCTGCTTTTATGTTTTTTTTTTTTTATGAAATAAGTTTATTTATTTTTATTGATTAGAGACAGAAAGAGGGAGAGAGAGAGTGAGAATGGAGTGCGCCAGGGCTTCTAGTTTGCCTACAAGGCCAAAGGACCCAAGTTCGATCCTGCAGGATCCGTATTAGACAGATGCATAAGGTAGTGCACGTGTCTGGAGTTTGTTTGCAGTGGCTAGAGGCCCTGGTGCGCCTATAGTCACTCCCCCCCTCCTTTCTCTCCGTCAAATAAATGAATAAAATAATTACCAGCTATGGCTCACCTCTTTTCATCTGTTTCCACCAGTTAGCAGTTAACATTGTTTCTGAATGCATTTTCTATTTATAAATATGAAAAACTGGAGTTATCTCAGTTTGTGGATAATGGCATATTTTTATACTGTTAAATTTTGTGTTGTGACTCATGGTAAAAATTCCATTTTGTTTTAAGTTTTTGAAAAAGCTGGCAATTTTCCATTATCTTTATATGAAATATAACGTGACTCATTCTAGTAATACATTTCACTTGGTTTTAATTTTAATTTTTTTTTCCCCCAAGGTAGGGTCGCACTATAGCCCAGGCTGACCTGGAATTCACTGTATTGGCTCAGGGTGGCCTCAAATGCAAGGTGATTATCCTACCCCTGCCTCCTGAGTACTGGGATTAAAGATGTGCATCACCATGCTCAGTGGCTTTAATTTTTTTCTTGTTGTTTGTTTTTCAAGGTAGGGTCTCTCACTAGCTCAGGCTGACTTCAAATTCACTCTGTATTCTCAGGGTGGCCTTGAACTCATGGCAATCCTCCTACCTCTGCCTGCCTCCCGAGTGCTGGGATTACAGGCGTGCACCACTACACCCGGCTTAATTTTTTTAATCTGACAGTTACCATTTATTTCAATGATCTGGCTTAATTTTTATTAATTCAGCAACTATTTATTGAGTGCTTACTGTGTGCCAGGTATTGTGCTAGACACTATGGAGCCAAGATGAGTAAGGGAACAGATTTTAGGTTGAATTCCTGTCTCTCTCTCTCTCTCTCTCTCTCTCTCTCTCCTCCCTCCCTCTCTCTCTCTCTTTTTGTTTTTTTGGTTTTTCAAGGTAGGGTTTCACTCTAGTCCAGGCTGACCTGGTATTCACTGTGTAGTCTCAGGGTGGCCTCGAACTCATGGTGATCCTCCTAACCTCTGTCTCCTGAGCGCTGGGATTAAAGGTGTGAGCCACCATGTCTGGCTCCTTTCTCATTTTAAAAAGGATATGTATTTTGCTATATGTCAGAATAGTCTTTTTAGAACAGAAGTTTCAAACATTTGTTTTATAGAGGCTAATTGCAGGCCTAAGAAATTTTAGGGGAAAAACAAAAAAACCCAAAAAGTTAAAGGGGCCTGCTATGCAAAACCTGATAGTCTGGATTCAATTCCCCAATACTCATGTAAAGCCAGGTTCACAAAGTGGTATGTGTGTCTCCAGTTTATGTAAACTGGCAGGAGGCCCTGGCATGTTTACTCCCCCCACTCTTCCTGTCTTATCTGCTTATAAATAAAAATACTAAAAAGATAAAATCTTGGAATAATGGACAATCCTTTATTTATTTATTTATTTATTTAGTTAGTTAGTTAGTTAGTTTTTTTTGAGGTAGGGTTTTGCTTTAGCCCAGACTGACCTGGAATTCACTCTGTAGTCTCTGGCTGGCCTTGAATTCACAGCAATTCTCCTGTCTCTGCCTCCTGAGTGCTGGGATAAAAGGTGTGTGCCATCATGCCCTGCTTTTATGTTTTTTTTTTTTTTTATGAAATAAGTTTATTTATTTTTATTGATTAGAGACAGAAAGAGGGAGAGAGAGTGTGAGAATGGGTGCGCCAGGGCTTCTAGCCACTGCAAATGAATTCCAGATGCATGTACCACCATGTGCCTCTGGCTTACGTAGGACCTGGAAAATTGAACTGGGATCCTTAGGCTTTGCAGGCATGTGCCTTAACCACTAAGACATCTCTCTAGCCCAACTTACTTTATTTTTTTCCATTGTAGCTTCAAGATCAGTAAAAGAGGATAACCTCCAATTGGTATTTGTGTATGGCTACTCTATCATTTTATGTATGGTATCAATGTTTATGAAACGATTTAATTGGTTCATAATGGAAAATTATAAAACATAATTTTACAAAATATTAATTTTACAAAATAGAACATTGGGGCCTAGAGAGATGGCTTAGCAGTTAAGGCCTGCAAAGCCTAAGGACCCTGGTTCGATTCTCCAGGTCTCAAGTAAGCCACATGCACATGGTGGCACATGTATCTGGAGTTCATTTGCAGTGGCTAGAGGCACTAGTCTGCCCATTCTCTCTCTCTCTCTCTTTCTAATAAATAAATAAATAATATTTAAAAAAAAATAGCCAGGCATGGTGGTGCATGCCTTTAATCCCAGCACTCGGGAGGTAGAGGTAGGAGGATCGCTGTGAGTTCAAGGCCATCTTGATATTATGTACCTCGAAAAGAAAAAAATTTTTAAAAATGGAACATTACTATTGGACAATTCACAGTTTTGTCATGCAAACAAGTTTGGGATTTTATTTCTTTCTCCAAGCTTAAAATTTGATTCTAAAACGATAGAATATTGAAAACATAGGAGGTCTTAGATAGCAATCTAAATATTAAAAAGAGAGAGTGGGCTGGAGAGATTGCTTAGTGGTTAAAGCACTTGCTTGCAAAGCCTAAAAACTCAGGTTTGACTCTCCAGGTTCGATGTAAGCCAGATGCACAGTGATGCAAGTGCACAGTGTCACACATGCACACAAGGGGGCACATGTGTCTGGAGTTTGTTTGCAGTGGCTGAAGTCCCTGGCACGCCCATTCCCAAATAAATTTAACAAAGAGAGTGTAATATAGTTTTTCTATTTAGTGATTTTGTGGTAACTTTTTTTTTTTTCTGAGGTAGGGTCTTGCTCTAGCCCAGGCTGACCTGGCATTTACTATGTCGTCTCAGGGTGGCCTTGAACTCACAGTGATCCTCCAACCTCTGCCTCCCGAGTGCTGGGATTAAAGGCATGCTTGTGGTAACTTTTTTTTTTTTTTTTTGGTTTTGCGAGGTAGGGTCTCACTCTGTTCCAGGCTGACCTGGAATTAACTATGTAGTCTCAGGGTGGCCTCGAACTCTCGGCGATCCTCCTACCTCTGCCTCCCAAGTGCTGGGATTAAAGGCGTGCGCCACCACGCCTGGCTTGTGGTAACTTTTTAAGAAAAATATTTTTTTTTGAGACAGATAAGTCAAGCATTTAGGATTGTACAAGTTTGTTTTTGTATATAACTGGTAATTAATTCCCTTCCTACCTCCTTCCTTCCTTCCTTCCTTCCTTCCTTCCTTCCTTCCTTCCTTCCTTCCTTCCTTCCTTCCTTTCTTTTTTTCTTTCTTTCTTTCTTTGAGGTATTGTCTCACGCTAGTTCAGGCTGACATGGACTTCACTATGTAGTCTCAGGGTGCCCTCGAACTTGTGACAATCCACCTACCTCTGCCTCCCAAGTGCTGGGATTAAAGGCATGCATCACCACACCCAGCTTCATAACTGGTAATTTCAAAACATAACTTGTTTTGCTTCAAAAGAGGTAAACAACTCTATGTATGTTTTCAATGTAGTAGAAAGTTTGATCTATTCTAAAAATTTAACACATTGGGAGACCTTAAATTTTGTATACCTTATTGTCATTAAAATTACTGTTATTGAAAATCACAATATAGTAAAATAGTACACCAAATGGTATTTTGTTGTGAAAATTACATGGGCTGGGCGGTAGTGGTGCATGCTTTTAGTCCCAGCACTCGGGATTAAAAGAGGTAGGAGGATTGCTGTGAGATCAAGGCCAGTTTGAGACTACATAGTGAATTCCTGGTCTATCTGGGCTAGAGTGAGACCCTACCTGAAAAAACCAACATCAACAAAAAAAAAGACTATCCAACACGTACTGGGGACCTTGTATTCTGGTAGAGGAGACACTTGATAAACGGCCAATATTTGGAAGCTGTAGTTGTTAATTTTTTTTCTGTATTTGAGTTTTTTAAATTTAAATGTTTTTCTGTGAATACTCATTAAAATCAAGGGCTGGAGAAATGTGACTGGAATTCATTTCCAGTGGCTGGAGGCCCTGGTCCACCCATATTTATTCATCTTTTTTCTCTCTCTTTCAAATAAATAAAATATGTTAAAAATAAAATAAAACCAAGAATGGTAGGATGTATCTGAAAAATTTACTTCAAATGAAAATTATCTTCAACTCTCTAGAGAGTTGATGTCAAGAATGTGTAAATGGCCGGGCGTGGTGGTGCGCACCTTTAATCCCAGCACTTGGGAGGCAGAGGTGAGATGACTGCTGTGAGTTTGAGGCCACCCTGAGACTACATAGTAAATTCCAGATCAGCCTGGGCCAGAGTGAGACCCTACCTTGAAAAACCAAATAAATAAAAAATAAAAGAATGTGTAAACGTTGGCCTGGAGGGATGGCTCAGCAGTTGAGGTGTTTGCCTGCAAAGCCAAAGGACCCTGGTTCGATTCCCTAGGACCCATGTAAGCCAGATGCACACGGGGCACATGCGTCTGGAGATCATTTGCAGTGGCCGGAGGCCCTGGCGTGCCCATTCTCTCTCTCTCTCTCTCTGACTCTCTCAAATATATAAAACTTAAAAAATAAAAATTAAAAGAAAAGAATATGTAAATGTTGATATCAAACATACAAAGAAATGTGATCAACTTGAGATATTTGCAGTTTGGAATTATACATTCACTCTTCACATTATACTTAGTTCATGTTTCTTAATTTATAACAGTTTTTCATCTTATTATTTTATTCAATGTATGCAGATATTTGAGGTTGCAGCTAGGTAGATGATTTACTTGGTAAAGTGCTTGCCCCTCAAGCATGAGGACTTGGTTCCCTAGTACCTACAAAAAAATAACAAATGTGGTGGTGGTGTCCACCCATAAACCCAGTGCTGTGGAGGCAGAGACAGGTAGAACTCTGGAGCTCACATTGGTGAACTCCAGGTCAATGATTGATCCAGTCTCAAAAAATAAGGTCAACTGAATACAGCAGCCTAAGTGTTCCTAAGAATGACATCCAAAGCTGCCCTTAGGCCTTCATATGTACATATACACTTGCACACACATAAAAAAGAAAAAAGAAAATTGATTATAGTTTCAGCAGCCATTTTCTTTATCCTTACCTGGTTCTGTTTTATTTATATTTCTACATGATGCTTTAGTTCAGTAATTTTTTCTATATTTATTACTGATGTTTTATAAAGTAAAATGTGTCACAGTCAACTCTTAGGCTAACCTGAGTGCACTTTTTGTAGGTAAGATGAGAGAACTGTTTCCTTCAAGATCTTACTTTTCAGAATTAATTGGTTTCCTAGCATATTCCAAAGGGACCAGTGCTTTTATAAATGCATGGATTTAATACATCTTATTTTGTTACAGTCTTTTCTTTTCTTTTCTTTTCTTTTCTTTTCTTTTCTTTTCTTTTCTTTTCTTTTCTTTTCTTTTCTTTTCTTTTCTGTCTGGTCCTTTCCTTTCCTTTCCTTTCCTTTCCTTTCCTTTCCTTTCCCTTTCCCTTTCCCTTTCCCTTTCCCTTTCCCTTTCCCTTTCCCTTTCCCTTTCCCTTTCCCTTTCCCTTTCCCTTTCCCCCCTTTCCTTTGTCTAGGCTGACCTGGAATTCACTATATACTCTCAGGGTGGCCTTGAACTCTGGGCAATCCTCCTACCTCTGCCTCCCGAGTGGTGGGATTCAAGGTATACACCACCGCGCCTGGCTTTACAGCCCTTTTTTGATGTTCAGATTCTTCTTTGACCAGTAGGAATCCCTTTGTGTTGGCTCCTGATGACTTTTAAATTAATATTTATTTATTTATTTATTTATTTATTTATTTATTTATTTGCTTTTCGAGGTAGGGTTTCACTCTAGCCCAGGCTAAGCTGGAATTCACTATGGAGTCTCAGGGTGGCCTCAAACTCACAACAATCCTCCTACTTCTGCCTCCCAGATGCTGGGATTAAAGGCATGCACCACCACACCCAGCTAAATTTATTTTTGACATGCCAGTCATTGGTATTTGTCTTTTGTTTGAAGATAAAGTATATGATTGCATTCCAGGCTCATCTTTTTTTTTTTTTTTTTTTTTTTTTTTTTTTTTTGAGGTAGGGTCTCATTCTGGCCCAGGCTGACCTTAACTATTACTATTAACTATGTAGTCTCAGGGTGGCCTTGAACTCACGGCGATCCTCCTACCTCTGCCTCCCGAGTGCTGGGATTAAAGGCGTGCGCCACCACGCCCAGCTCCAGGCTCATTTTACAAGTTTTCCGCACTTACCTAGAATCAGCCCTTTGTCTAATGAATCTTGTTTCTTGTAGATGTTGTATTTAAGGACCTCAGTTAAGTACTAAGAAAAATCAAGTTTTGAGCTAGAGTAATGGCTTAGTGGTTAAGACATGTGCCTACGAAGCCTAAGTGTTAGAGTTAGATTCTCCAGTAACCACGTAAGCCAGATGCACATGGTGGCACATACATCTGGAGTTCATTTGCAGTGGTTGGAGGTCCTGGCTTGCCCATTTCTCTCTCATAAATAAATAAATTAAATCTTAAAAAAAAAAAAAAAAAAAAAAGAGGGCTGGAGAGATGGCTTAGCGGTTAAGGTGCCTGCCTCCTCAGCTTAAGAACGCCAGTTCCAGTCTCCAGGTCCCACGTTTAGCCAGATGCAAAGAGATGCAAGAGCGCAATGCCGCACTTGCCCACAAGGGAGCACACACATCTGGAGTTCTTTCACAGTGGCTGAGAGGCTGCTGGTGTGCCCATTCTCTATCTGTCTTCCTCTCCCTCTCTCTCTGTCTCTGTGTGTCTCTCTCCAAAAAATAAAAAAAAAAAAAGAAAAATCAAGTTTCATTTGAATAAACACCCACATCTAAATGCTTACAGTGCATGTATCAGGGGTTTTAATAAAACGTGTGCAGGGCTGGAGAGATGGCTTAGCAGTTAAGGTGCCTGCCTGCCAAGCCTAAGAACACGAGTTTGATTCTCCAGGTTCCACGTTTAGCCAGATGCAAAAGTGAGACAAGGGCACAATGCCACACATGCCCACAAGGGGGTGTACATGTCTGCAATTGATTCACAGCAACTGAGCGGCCACTGGTGCACCCATTCTCTATCAGTCTTTCTTTCTCTCAAAAAAAGTGTGCAAACTAGCCCCTTAGCTTATTGTTTAGCTAATTATTAATTCTATATGATCTTGGTATATTTTGTGGTGTATTGAAATTTGAAGTAGTCATGTATTGAGATAGCATTCTTTCTTTTTCCAATCTACTTCATTATGCTTATTGGTCATTCTTCACAGGTGTTCTCTGTAATCGCTTGTTCTTAGAACTGCTTTCAGATAGATAACTGTCAAAGTGCTGTTGCAGTATTCTCATTGAAAATTTTTGATTGGAACTTTTTGAACATAAATTTTGAAAGAATTGGTGTTAAGTGTGTAGTTGTGTACTCTGCTTTGCAATATAGTTTCTCACTTTTTCTGCATGCATGTAGAAAGAGAAAGGTTGTAAACGTAAGCATATCTCTTCTCACTGTAAACTATGAAGCCAAGAGTTTACTTTGTGACCTGTTATTAAGGTTGTATTAGAAATCTTTAGGAATTTCACAACTCTTAAGGCATTTGAACACAGGTCAAAAATTTTCTGAATTTGCTTTATTTTGTTTTGTGCTGTAGTGAATGTCTGGCTTTGGATATAAAACATTGACCAAATCTTTTAAATTTTTATGAATCATATGAGATTATCTGAGAATTAAGATATTACTAAACAGACAACCAAATGAAGTTCACTCTTTCATACTTTGTCTTTTTATAATCCTGTGGCACAGAGCTCAGCTTCTGATTTATCTGTGTGATTGTGTCAGTGTATTTATAAACTCTAAATATACTTTCTTTCCAACATAGTCTTTAATATCCAGGATAGTTTATACATCCAGCGCTGATCAGTTTGTCTGTTTTTATCCAGTTTTCCTTTCTTATGGGATAGAAATTTTCATCATCTTGTTTAATTTTTCTTTCAAACATTTGTTCCTTTGAGGTGTGGCTGTGGTGGTTTGTTTTGTATTTCTTACTATCTTTTTTCTTTTTGTGTGTACCTAGATGTGGGAGTATATTTTGTGCAAACCTAAAATTTTGTGTTTGGAAGGTTATGTGTGTGATAAGCCTCATCTGAATAGCTCATTAGAGACAAGATTCTGTATAGGTAATAGCCCAGGACTCCTTTCTGTAATAACTTGATTTGGTTGATTGGTTAGCTTTACATAAAATTAGCATATAGTTATTCATCTATGATTCTAAAAGATAACATTATGCAATACTATTTGATCCTTACTTTGTTTTTACCTGGATGCACCCTAAGCAGTTGTGTGTCTGTGCTTTCTTGAGTCAGGGTCCCAATAACCTCTTTCTCTACTACTGTTGCTATTGGTCTAATTTCTGTTCTTGGCTCACAGTCTCAGGAAGTGCATCATTACCTAAGAGAAGCCTGTGACTCTCAATCCCAGCTGCCCTCCTATTCTTTCCTCTGTAGGACAGCCCATGTACTCTCGTGAACATGGTGCTGCTACATCTGAGCGACTTCAGTTGGGGACACCGCCTCCTCTGTTGGCAGCTCGTTTGGTGCCTCCTCGAAACCTCATGGGATCCTCCATTGGGTATCATACCTCAGTCTCCAGCCCCACCCCTCTGGTCCCAGGTAAGCTTTGCTGCCCATGGCCATCTACCTCACTGGTCAGCCTAAGAGATGACCTGGCACACTGATCTCCTTTCACAAATCCCCATTCAAGCTCCGAGGTAGTTTTTTATTTTGTCTTTCTTGGTTTCTTTGGTTTTTCCCTAGTGGGTACTCTGCTCCCTATGTGTCTGTCATCTCTTGTGTCCTCTATATATCCTTTCAGTGTCTTGGTAACAGTCATGCTCGTTCCTTAAGGTAGTTTTTAATTGGGTTGATAGGAAGATAACATGTATTTGAATATTTTCTAATTAGTTATATATTATAAGAAAGACTATGTCAGTTTTTCTGTAAAACACAAACATCTGATTTCTTGCTGATGATGGATAAACCAGTTCTTTTTTTCTCTTCTGATGTTTGGATTTGTTACATGTAATGTAGTGATTATTGAAAACTTTTGTTCTATTGACATGTGTGTTTTGAAGATTTAAGGAGTACTTTCTTGGTGCTTTGTGTGAATCTCTTTTAAAAATATTTTTATTTATTTATTTGCAAGGAGGGAGGGAGAGAGAGAGAGAGTGAAGGAGAATATGGGTGCACCAGAGCCTCTAGCTGCTGCAAACTAACTCCATATGTATGTACCACTTTGTATATCTGGCATTACATGGATACTGGGGAATCAAACTAGTGTTATTAGTCTTTGCAGGCAAGCCAGGGCCTTAACCACTGAACAATCTCTCCAGCCTGAGAATCAATCTCTCTCTCTCTCTCTCTCTTTTTTTTTTTTTCGAGTTAGGGTCTCTCTCTAGCTTAGGCTGACCTGGAATTCACTATAGTAGTCTCAGGGTGGCCTTGAACTCACAGCGATCTTCCTACCTCTGCCTCCTGAGTGCTGGGATTAAAGGCATGTGCCACCA
The DNA here is from genome assembly GCA_036365145.1 of Orientallactaga sibirica. Lineage (NCBI taxonomy): Eukaryota > Metazoa > Chordata > Mammalia > Rodentia > Dipodidae > Orientallactaga > Orientallactaga sibirica. Next base: position 53,728,391 of record JAEOAD010000005.1, read on the forward strand.
CGCCCGGCCCAATATTTTATATATATATATTGGTTTTTCGAGTTAGCCCAGGCTGACCTGGAATTCTGAGAATCTTTGTTTTTAAATATTTTTTGTTTGTTTATTTTTAATTTATTTGAGAGTGACAGAGAGAGAGAGAGAGAAAGAGGCAGAGAGAGAGAGAGAGAGAGAGAGAGAGAGAGCGCCACTGCAAACGAACTCCAGATACATGCGCCACCTTGTGCATTTGGCTTACGTGGGTACTGGGGAATCAAGCCTTGAACTGGGGTCTTTAGGCTTCACAGGCAAGCACTTAACCACTAAGCCATCTCTCCAGCCCCGAGAATCTCTTTTTTAAAAACATTTTTCTACTTTGCCTAACTAAAGGGCTTTTTCTGAGACAGGGTTTCACTATGTAACCCAAGCTGTCCTTGAGCTTGCAATCCAAGTGCTAAGTAGAACAACAGGTGGTGCATGTCATCATCCCCTGGTATGACTAAAGAACTATTTAAAAAATATATTTTATTTATTTATTTGAGAGAGAGAAAGTCGGAGAGAGAAAGAGAGAGAATGGGCATACCAAGATCTGTAGCCACTGCAAACGAACTCCAGATACACAGGCCACCTTGTGCATCTGGCTTATGTGGGTACTGGGGAATCAAACCTGGGTCCTTAGGCTTTGCAGGCAAACACCTTAACCACTAAGCCATCTCTCAATCCCTAAAAAAATTATTTATTTACTTGCAAGGACAGGGCTTGACTATAAATGAATGAATGACAGAGAATAATGGGCATGCCAGGGCCTCTTGCCACTGCAAACAAACTCCAAATGCATGTGCCACTTTGTGTATCTGGCTTCATTTGGGTTCTTGGCTCTAGAACCTAGGCTGTCAGGTTTTGCCGACACGTTTCTTTAACTGCTGAGCCTTACCTTCATTTCTCTGACTGTAGAACTTTTAATGTTTACTATTATATTAATAAGTATATTTATATAGTATACAAGCACTATACAAATATGTACAGTTATATAATAAAGTTATAAGTTTATTATTAGTAAGATATTTCTTTATTTATTATTAGTATTATTTTTTTTGGTTTTTCAAGGTAGGGTCTCACTCTAGCCCAGGCTGACTTGGAATTAACTATGTAGTCTCAGTGTGGCCTTGAACTCATGGTGATCCTCCTACCTCTGCCTCCCGAGTGCTGACATTAAAGGTGTGCACCACCACACCCAGCTCATTGATAAGATATTTCTATGTATTGCCAGAACTATAACAAAGTCATTTAACTTTAAAAACTTTCTACAAGTATTAACTGTGACAGATTTTCTATTAGTGGTACCTAGTAGTATCTAAAATTTTTAATCAGAAATTGCTGATTTGCCTAAAAGATGGACCATTTTGTTATTGTGTATAATTTGTAGAACATATAACAGTGGAAGCTGTCTTCAAACTGTATTGTTCAGACATTTAACACTTTTAAATTTAATAAGGCTATAGATTTGCTTTTAAGTTATACATCATTACAGCACATGTTTTTTATTATTTATTTGCAGGCAGAGAGAGGGAGAGATAGAGAATAAATGAATGAACGAATGAATGAATGTAGGTATGCCAGGGCTTCTAGCTGCTACAAAGGAACTCCAGATGTATGCACCACTTTGTGCATCTGGCTTTACATGGGTACTGACCTGGAACTCACTGTAGCCCAGGCTGGCTTTGAACTGCCATCTTCTTACCTCTGCCTCCTGAGTGCTGGGGTGTGCATCTATTGTTAATCTATTGATTTCCTTTCTTTACAACTCCATGAGCTGTTTGCAAAACTAGAAGGAAAAAAAAAACATGGGGGAAATATGAGAGAGAAGATATACTGGCAGTTCTAGTTTTGAGACCAGGTATTTCTTAATCAACTTGTACTTTTGGTGACATTTAATTTCTTTAGGCTTATGGTAGCCTGCTGATGCTTCATTTGAGGAGAGAATTTGCTCATAGACCTGAAATTAACGGAGCACAAGACTCAGGGGAGAGTTAATCTAAGAGGGTTAAGAGTGACATTTGCTTGCTGAGAGCTTCTTAGGTGTTGCAAAATCAAATACCTTTACAACTCAGAATAGTTCCTTTTAGGGATCATTTGCAGATATTACCCTGAATCATGGATTAGTCTCAATTAAAATCAGTTTTGTAAGGGTGTCTGATCCTTACTAAAGAACTGAATGTACCTGATCTTATCACTTAAACTTGGTGTAAACCACTTGAGGAATTTGTGTTAAGTACAGAAAGAGTGGGGTTGAGGAGATGGCTCAGTAATTAAAGGTGCTTGCTTGCAAAACCTGGCAATCCAGGTCCCATTCCCCAGTACCCCTGTAAAGCCAGATACACAAAGTAGTGCATGTGTCTGGAGTTCGTTTGCAGTGACAAGAGGATCTGGTGTGCCCATATTCATTCATTCATTCGTTCATTCGTTTGTTCGTTCATTCATATTCATTCTCTTTCCTTGCCAAAAAAAAAATAAAGTCCAAGGACTTTTAATTTATAATTGTGAAAAACTGGTGTCTTCAGAATCTTTCTACCCTTTGGTTTTATGCAGAGTGAAGAGGATATATGCTGTTTGGGTTTTCTTGTAATTTACCTCAGAATTGTTTAAAAAGAATTTATTGGGCCTAGAGAGATTGCTCAGTGGTAAGCGCTTGCCTGTGAAACCTAAGGACCCTGGCTCGAGTCTCAATTCCCCAGAACCCACATAAGCCAGATGCACAAGGTGGCACATGCATCTGGAGTTCGTTTGCAGTGCCCGTTCTCTCTCTCTGCCTCTTTCTCTGTCTGCCTGTCACTCTCAAATAAAATAAATTTAAAAAATAAAGGAAATTTAAAAAAAGAATTTATTGAATGACATAAAGGGTAAATTGGCCGGGCGTGGTGGCGCATGCCTTTAATCCCAGCACTCGGGAGGAAGAGGTGGGAGGATTGCCATGAGTTCGAGGCCACCCTGATATTACAGAGTGAATTCCACGTCACCCTGGGCTATAGTGAAACCCTACCTCGAAAAACCAAAAAAAAAAAAAAAAAGGGGGGGGGGTAAATTGGGATTTTTAAAACTTTTATTTATGTGTACAGATGTGCCTGCCAGTGCCTATGTGGAGGTTAGAGGACAACTTAAAGGTGTTTTCCTTGCTCCAACTTTGAGACAGGACTCTTGCTGTCACAAATGATCTTCCAAACTGCAAACTGTCTTGAGTGTCAGAGTAGCTAGCTGACCTGTGATCTTCAGATTCTCCTGGCTCCACCTACCATTGTTATGGGTGCAGGGTAGTTGAAACTGGGCCAGCAGGCTTTGCAAGCACAAGTGTCTTTAATCCCTGAGGTAGTTTCCCCAGCCTCCAGCCTCTTGAATTTTTTGTTTTGTTTTGTTTTGTTTTGTTTTGTTTTGTTTTGTTTTGTTTTGTTTTTCAAGGTAGGGTCTCACTCAAGCTCAGGCTGACCTGGAATTCACCCTGTAGTCTCAGAACTCATGGCGATCCTTCTACCTCTGCCTCCCAAGTGCTGGGATTAAAGGCACTTGGCTGAAGTTTATCTTATCTTGCTCTTTTATTTGAAATATGTTTTAGATGAGAAACCAGCAATTCTCTCTCCAGCTTAAAGTACATAAAATTAAAAATGAATTAAAAATTTTTTTCTTTGGTTTTTTGAGGTAGGTTCTCTCTGTAGCCCAGGCTGACCTGAAATTCACTCTGTAGTCTCAGGGTGGCATCAAACTCATGAAACTCCTTCTGCCTTGTCTTGCTGGGATTAAAGGCGTGCACCATCACCATGCCTGGCCTAAAAACATTTTTATTTTATTTATTTTCAATCAGAGAGAGAGAGAGAGAGAGAGACAGATAGAGAAAAACGGGCATACCAGGGCCTCTAGTCACTGCAAAAGAACTCCAGGTACATGTGCCCCTATGTGCATCTGGCTTTATTTGGGCACTGGGTAATAGAACTTGAGTCATTAGGCTTTGCAGACATGCGTCTTACTTGCTGAGCCATCTTTCCAGCCCCTGAATTATTTTGTTGTTGTAGAGAAACTATAATAAATGTGATTGATTAGTAGGATGTTAATATAATTGTGGATAAAGTTTATTTCTTCCTTCCTTCCTTCCTTCCTTCCTTTTTCTTCCTTCCTTTCTTTCTTTCTTTCTTTTTCTTTCTTTCTTTCTTTCTTTCTTTCTTTCTTTCTTTCTTTCTATTTATTATTTTATTTTATTTTATTTTATTATTTTATTTTATTTTTCGAGGTAGGGTTTCACTGTAGCCCAGGCTGACCTAGAATTCACTGTGTAGTCTCAGGGTGGCATCGAACTCATGGCGATCCTCCTACCTCTGCCTCCTGAGTCCTGGGATTAAAGGCGCTTGGCTGAAGTTTATCTTATCTTGCTCTTTTATTTGAAATATGTTTTAGATGAGAAACCAGCAATTCTCTCTCCAGCTTAAAGTACATAAAATTAAATGACTAGGTTAGTTTTTCTCCCTCCTAATCCAAGTACTTAAGAATTGATGGGACCAAAAAATCCAATAGTATTTTATGTATATGGTATTTATGTTCATGAAAATTTCTCATAAATATGTGCGCTGAGGTTTGGACTAGGTGATTAATAAGCAGTATAGAAATGACTGACTTGGAAGAATCTGGAAACAGACAACAATATTTGAGATTGAATGTATTTATATTTTATGAACATTATTGCTAAAGTTGAATGTTTTATATACTGCAACTCAAAAATATATATGGATTGGTGTGATTATATTTGTTGAAGAATGTGGGTATTTTTTCTTCTTTACAAGTTATCTCACAGTAAAAAGAAATGGTTTGATCTTTCTTGAATTTGTTAAGTGTATTGTGTTGTTTTATTTTTTTTCTCAGATACGTATGAACCGGATGGTTATAACCCTGAAGCTCCTAGTATTACCAGTTCTGGTAGATCACAGTATAGACAGTTCTTTTCAAGAACACAGACACAACGCCCCAACCTGATTGGCCTAACATCAGGAGATATGGATGCGAATCCAAGAGGTACAAATGCCTTGAACTTTTTCTGGTAATAAATGTTATGCAATAGTTGGATATAGTTCTTACATTTGCATTTCTCATCTCATTTGAGGAAATTAGAGAATTTATACTTCTTGAGGGATCCTAATAATCTCAAATGTTTTAATAATTTTACCTCCAAATTTTATTTTATTTATTTTTTAAATTTTATTATTTTTTATTGACAACTTCTTTAATTGTAGACAGTATCCCCTGTTATTTCTCTTCCTTCCCCCACTTTCCCCTTTGCAACTTCACTCTCCATCATATACCCTCCCCCTCTCAATCAGTCTCTTTTCATTTGATGTCATGGTCTTTTCCTCCTATTATGATGGTCTTATGTAGGTAGTGTGAGGTCATGGATATCCAGGCCATTTTGTGTCTGGAGGAACACATTGTAAGGAGTCCTACTCTTCCTTTGGCTCTTACATTCTTTCCATCCCCACTTCCGCAATGGACCCTGAGCCTTGGAAGGTAGGTTTGAGATGTTTCAGTGCTGAGCACTCCTCTGTCACTTCTTCGCAAGACTATGCTGCCTTCTGAGTCATCCCAAGGTCACCACCATCTGAAAAGAGAAGCTTCTCTAACCAAAAGTGAGAGTAGCATTAATATATGGGTGTGGACATTAAGAGAAGTGCTTACTGGGCAGTTTGCTGAGCATAGTATATACATTTAGCGAGACTCCAGCAGACATTACACCCTTAGGTCTCGTGACTACCCCTGTCGTACCTTTTCATTATCAGGCATGTGTTCCCTCCCATGGAGGGAGCCTCCAATGCAATTAGAGAGCTGTTGGTTTCTCCCATAACAGACATGCCACTATTGCATCTGTTGGCTCATTTGGCCTGGCTGGCCAAATTTAAGGCTTGCAGTGTTCACTGTTGAGTACCTTCACTGGTGTTTTCTCTCTCCCATTGACCTGCATGCAGCGTAGCTTTTTCCACCTTTCTGTCATCTGGTCCACATGGAGGAGGCTTTTAGCTCAACTCCAACAGGATTTCTCAATGAACTTGCCACCCAAGTATGTGGAGTCTTCAGCAATAGGGTCTTACCATATATTCCTGGTGGGAAACCAAGGGCCTCGGCAATGGCCTATAATGTTTTGGTGCTATCAGGGACCTCCCTGATACCAACAACTCACTGAAAGGTATCCCATCCCTGGCACTGAAAATTTTCTAGTAACAATGGCTGCTGAGTATTCCATGGTCCAGAAAAGTAGGTTTCCCTATGACTAATATATATCCTTTTAGATTTTGATTAGCCCTCCCTCCACCTTTCCTTTACTCAATCTCTTTCCCTGACCTCACTTAGGCCTTTTCACCCCCCTTTAATCTGTTCTACTTACATATATACAATACCATCTATTAAGTCCTCTCCCCCCCCACCTTTCTATTACCTTTCTATCCCCTTTCTAGCTTACTGGTGGCTTCTACTGAGCTTTATTCTTACTCACATAGAAGTCCAATCATTTGTAGCTGGGATCCACATAAGAGAGAGAACATGTGAAGTTTGGCTTTGTGGGGGGAATATTATTTATTTGAGAAAGAGGGAGAGAGAAAGTGTGTGTGTGCATGCGCATGTGTCAGAGCCTCTAGCCACTCCTAACAAATTCCAGATGCATGTGTCACCTTGTACATCTGGCTTATGTGGGTTCTGGGGAATGGAATCTGGGTCATTAGGCTTCTCAGTTAAACACCTTAACCATATCTCTCCAGCTCCTATTATTATTACTATTATCATTATTATTTGAGGTAGGGTCTTGCTGTAGCCCAGGTGACCTGGAATTCTCTATGTAATCTCAGGGTGGCCTTTTACATCCCCTCTCCCCCGCCTCCACTGAGTGCTATGATATGATTAAAGGTATGTGCCACCACACCCTGCTCCTGTCTTTCCTTCCTTCCTTCATCCCTCCTTCCTTCCCATCCTTCCTTTTTTGGTTTTTCGAAGTAGGGTTTCACTCTAGTTTAGGCTGACCTGGAATTCTCAGGGTAGCTTTGAACTCATGGTGATCCTCCTACCTCTGCTTCCTGAGGGCTCCTGTTTTCTTTTCATTTCTTTTTAAAAATATTTTATTTATTTGTTTATTTGAGAAAGTGATACAGAAATAGGCAGGTAGAGAGAGAGAGAGAGAGAGAATGGGCACGCCAGGGCCTCCAGCCACTGCAAACGAACTCCAGATGCGTGTGCCCCCTTGTGCATCTAGCTTACATGGGTCCTGGAGAATCAAGCCTCTAACTGGGGTCTTTAGGCTTCACAGGCAAGCGTTTAACCGCTAAGCCATCTCTCCAGCCCTCCTGTTTTCTTTTTATTAAAGGTTAGTTTGTAACAGTATTTTAGTTTTAACTGTTGTAAGTAAAACGTGCAGATTTTTAGTTTTAGCTTTGGATTTTCTTCCCAACCCCATAAAAAAAATATATATATATATAACTGGGGATATGGTTCAGTGTGTAAGAACTTGCTTTGTAAGCAGGAGGGCATGAGAGGGCCTGATTTGCCCTGAGGTTGATTCCCCAACATTTACATAAACTGCTAGGTATGGCCACACACCTTTGTAAGTTCCAGTACTGTGGGGAACACAGACTGTAGAAACACTAGGAAAAACTGGCCAGTTAATATGAGTGAAAATGGGGTTTGGTGAGTGAGAGAGAAAACGAAGTTTCTTAAGGAAGACAGTAGATGAGCGATATTAGAAGACACAGGTATTTTGTAGCCTATGCAAGTGTGTGCATGTAACACAGACATCTCCTTAAGCATGTTCACTTACCATACCACACACACCAAAAAATTATTTATTTATTATTATGTTTAAATATATATTTAAAGTATTATGTACACACACCTGTAGGAAGTCAAAAGAAATACAATGAACATTTAAATGATTTCACTTAAATTTTCCTTTTTTTTTGGGTTTGTTTTTCGAGGTAGGGTCTCCCTGTAGCCAAGGCTGACCTGGAATTCATTGTGTAGTCTCAAGGTGGCTTCAAACTCATGGTGATCCTCCTACCTCTGCCTTCCGAGGGCTGAGATTATAGGTGTGCACCACCATACCCAGCTAAATTTTCCATTTTTTTAAACATATAATTTTTTTATTGACAACTTCTATACTTATGGACAATAAACCTTGATAATTCCCTCCCCTCCTCTCTCCCACTTTCCCCTTCACAACTCCACTGTCCTTCATATCCCCTCCCTCTCTCCGTTAGTTTCTCTTTTATTTTGATGTCATCGTCTTTTCCTCTTATTATGAGGGTCTAGTGAAGCTAGGCACTGCAAGGTCGTGGTTATTGAGCCTAATTTCTGTTTGGACAGTTGCTTTTATTTTATTTTATTTTATTTTATTTTATTTTATTTTTATTTTTATTTTAGATTGTATTTATTTATTTGAAACAGAGAGAGGGAAAGAGAGAGGGGGCAAGTGAGAATGGGTGCACCAGGGCCTCTAGCCACTGCAAACGAACTCCAGACACGTGTGCCCCCTTGTGCATCTGGCTTCTGGTTTATGTGGGACCTGGAGAATCGAACCTGGATCCTTAGGTTTCACAGCAAATGCTTTAACTGTTAAGCCATCTCTCCAGTCCTGGACAGTTGCATTTTAAGGAGACCTTCCTTTGGCTCTTAAGTTCTTTCTGCCACCTCTTCTGTTGTGGACCCTGAGCCTTGGAGGGTGTGATAGAGATGCTTCAATGTTGAGTACTCCTGTGACTTCTTCTCAGCACTATGTTGCCTTTTGGGAAGTTTTTCATTTTTTTACATTTTGTCACCTGTGAGCATGAATGCTTCCTGTGTACCTTTTCTCTTGTCCCTCCCCTCTCTTGTCTCAACACATTTTTTTCTTTGTTGGAAGTAAATAGCACTATCACTGCTTAAATCTTCTGGTTTACATCTAAGCACAAAATACCTTCTTAAGAAAATATAATTTTTACTAATTAGGCATGATGACTGACACCTATAATGCCAGTACTCAGGAGGCTGAAGCAGAAGGATTACTGCAAAGTTCAGACCAGCCTGGGTTACAAAATAATACCATCTGAAATAAATTAAGTAAATGTACAAATAAAGGTAAACATAAATAACAGTGCTATTGCCACACACAGGAAATCATAATTCCATAATGTCTAAACCTTATGATGTGGTGAACATCATCTTGTTTGACCAAATGTGGAGGCAGATATTGTTTTAATTCGTTCCCTGAGTGGTAATTGATTTATATCTCCATTGTAAAAATAAGTAAGTTTGTGGAGTGGTACTTTGGATACCATATAAATCCCTTGCTCTTTTTACAAATAATTTTTTTAGTCCATTGATTATCTTTGCTTTAGTTAATTATTACATTGGGTTGCCTTTGAGATATTAAGTTTAGACTTTTCTTTTTCTTTTCTTTTCGTTTCTTCTTTTTTGGTTTTTCAAGGTAGGGTCTCTCTCTGGTTCAGGCTTACCTGGAATTCACTATGTAGTCTTAGGGTGGCCTCCTACCTCTGCCTCCCGAGTGCTGGGATTAAAGGTGTGCATCACCACACCCGGCTAATTTTTCTTGATATTAGGAATTTCTAAAAGGGAAATAGGGGGGTGGAGAGATGGTTCAGTGATTAAAGGTGCTTGCTTGCAAAGCCTGACAGCCTGGGTTTGATTTTCTAGTATCTATGTAAAGCTGCTTGCACAAAATGGTGCATAGAACTGGAGATCGTTTGCAGTGGCAAGAGACCATGAAAATGTTACACCCATTTATTCTTTCTCTCCCCTCCTTTCTAGTTGCAAATAAATAATAAATAAATATACAAAAGGAAATGGTGGCCGGGCGTGGTGGCACACGCCTTTATTCCCAGCATGGGGGAGGCAGAGGTAGGAGGATTGCTGTGAGTCTGAGGCCACAAAATAAATTCCAGGTCAGCCTGAGCTACAGTGAGATCCTACCTCACAAAACCAAAAAATATATATAAATAAATAAAAAAGGAAATGGTTATCTGGCAATGATAGTGTACATTTGTAATCCCAGCAGGATCCCTAATGCAGGAGGATTGTGAATTTGAAGCCATCTTGGGCAATATAGGGAGAACTGGTCTAAAAACTAAACAAAAAGGAGACGGTAGTAGTTGAATGTTATTCATAGTGCTTTTTAGCTTTAGACTAAATATTTTAATCATTTGACTTTTTCCCAAAATTCAGTAATGGGAATTTTTGTTTCCAACAGCTGCTAATATTGTCATCCAGACTGAACCACCAGTTCCTGTTTCAGTTAATAGCAACATAACAAGAGTAGTCCTGGAACCAGATAGCAGAAAAAGAGCTATGAGCGGTTTGGAAGGGCCACTCACAAAGAAACCTTGGCTGGGAAAGTAAGATTTACTTATTTAAAATATGTAATTGATACTTTTGTTGTTTTGTTTGCATTAGTAAGATTGTTCATTAATTAAAATAATTTTCATTAACCAGTGATTTTCAAACTATGTGTGCACAGTTAAAAGTACCAGGAAACATCTTTAGGATATCCTAAAAATTGAAAAGCTAACAGAATGTTTATGATAGATACTTGTAAGTTGTACCTATTTTTTTCTATCTTTTGCCCATTATTAAAAAATAATTGAACGTTGTGTGGTGATACACACCTTTAATCCCAGCACTGGGGAGGCAGAGGTAGGAGGATCACTGTGAGTTTGAGGCTAACCTGGGACTATGGAGTGAGTTCTAGGTCTGCCTGGGCTAGAGTGAGGCCCTACCTCAAAAAACAAAAAAGAAAAAAACAAAAGTAATTGAACATGAGAGGTGGCTTAGCAGTTAAATGCACTTACTTCTTAAGCCTTTTAAAGCCTGCACACAATGGCTTATGCGTTTGGAGTTTATCTGTAGTGGCTCTAAGCCTTGGTGCATCCATTCTCATTCTCTGTCCCTCTCCCTGTCTCCCCACTTGCAAATAAATAAGTAAAATTATTTAAAAAATAATAATTGAGCCAGGCATGGTGTGGTGGCACATGCCTTCAGTCTCAGCACTCAGGAGATGTAGGTAGGAGGATTGTTGTGAGGTTGAGGCCAGCATGAGACTACATAGTGAATTAATTCTAGGTCAGCCTGGGCTGGAGTGAAACCCTATCTCCATTCCCCGCACCCCCTCTAAGAAAAGGAAGCTATGCCTGGTGGCTCACTTCTATAATTCTACCATTTGGGAGGAGTTTGATGCCAGCCTGGACAGAGTGAGAGCCTGTCTCAAAAAAAGGGGGGAGAGGGCTTGAAGATGGCTTAGTGGTTAAGGGACATGCCTGCGAAGCCTAAGGAACCTGGTTCCATTCTCCAGGTCCCACGTAAGCCAGATGCACATGGTGGTACATGCGTCTGGTGTTTGTTTGCAGTGTGGCTAGTGATCCTGGCGTTCCCATTCTCACTCTTTGTTTCTCTCCCTCTCTCTGTCTCTAATAAAAAAAAATAAATAAAAATAAAATCTTTAAAAAAAAGTGGGGAGGAGAGTTTGAGATTCTAGAAGTTTATAGAGAAGAAGAAAAAAATTCTACCTTTGGAGAAGTTGAAAAATGCCTAATTGGGCTGAAGATGGCTTCTTCCTCCAGAGTGTTAGGATTAAAGGTATGCCCCATCATGCCTGGCTTTAAAAATGAGGTTTTTAATATCAGTTGGGCCTTTTCCATTTATAGTATTTCTTTCATTCTCTTCTCCCTCTGTTGTACTTCAGTAAGGGTGATGATGAAGTGGTTTAGTGATTGATGAAGCATACTAAGGCCTAAACTTTACCTTCTTTACAGATAAATCTCTTGAGTAGACATGAGTTGAGAGACTTAACCAAGATTTATTAATCTTTTTTTCAGGCAAGGAAATAACAATCAGAGTAAGCCTGCATTCTTACGGAAGAATCAGTACACAAACACCAAATTAGAAGTCAAGAAAATCCCTCAGGAATTGAACAACATTACCAAGCTCAATGAACACTTCAGTAGATTTGGAACTATTGTTAATATTCAGGTAAAGGTGGCTACGTCAGTGACCGAATCCATGCATGTTATGGGTCTCATATAAACTTAACTAGATTAAATGAGTTAGTAATTCTGACACCTTTACTAAGTGTTATAAACTCTATATATCTGTATACATATGATGGAATTGTTAAGTTGAATTTGTTCTTGTGAATTCATATGGTTCTTTATACAGCACCTTCCTGAAAGGTATTGGGCTCGTTCCTGTATATATAATCTATTTTATTTCTTTCTTTATTTGAGAGGGGTAGAGTGAGAAAGAGGTAGATAGAGAGAATGGGCATGCCAGGGCTTCCAGCCACTGCAAACAAACTCCAGATGCATGTGCCACCTTGTGCATCTGGCTTATGTGGGTAATGGAGAATTGAACATGGGTCCTTAGGCTTTGCAGGCAAATGCCTTAACTGCTAAGCCATCTGTCTAGTCCATAGGTTTTTTTTTTTTTTTTTTTGGTTTTTTGAGTAGGGTGTCACTGTGTCTCAGGCTCACTGGAATTCACTATGTAATCTCAGGGTGGCCTCGAACTCATGGCGATCCTCCTACCTCTGCCTCCCGAGTGTTGGGATTAAAGGTGTGCACCACCACGCCTGGCTAGTTCCTGTTCTTTAAAATTTATTTATTTATTTATTTATTTATTTATTTATTTATTTATTTAAGAGAGAGAGAGAGAGAGAGGGAGGGAGGGAAGGAGGGAGAATGGGCGCACCAGGGCCTCCAGACATATGTGCCACCTTGTGCATCTAGCTTACGTTGGTCCTGGGGAATCGAACTAAGGTCCTTTGGCTTTGCAGGAAAGTGCCTTAACTGCTACTCCATCTCTCCAGCCCCTATATTTTTTTAAAATTTATTTTATTTTATTTATTTTTGAGAGAGACACACACAGAGAGAGAGAGAGAGAGGGAGAGGGAGACAGACAGAGATGGGCACGCCAGCAGTCTCTCAGCTGCTGTGAACGAAATCCAGATGTGTGCACCCCCTTGTGGGCAAGTGCGGCATTGCGCCCTTGCGTCACTTTGCATCTGGCTAAATGTGGGACCTGGAGATTGGAACTGCTAGAGATTGGAACCAGCGTTCTTAGGCTTAGGAAGCAGGCACCTTAACCTCTAAGCCATCTCTCCAGCCCCAGCCCCTATATTTTTATTCATTGTTCTATCCCTGAACACATGGCCTGCCTCCCTATATTAATGTTCTATCTAGAAAGCTGAATTTTTTTGTTTTTGTCAGAGGGTGAGAGAGAGAGAGAGAGAGAGAGAATATGAGAATGAATAGGTGCTGTAGGGCCTCCAGCCACTGCAAACAAATTCCAGACGTATGCACCACCTGTACATCTGGCTCTAGGTGGGTACTGGGGAATCAAAACTGGGTCATTTGGTTTTGCCAGAAAGTACCTTAACTGCTAAACCATCACTCCAGTCCCTGAAAATTTTTGGTAATTTCTTAAGTTTGTAATCTGTCTGTTCACTGAGTTTCATATTATAGTAAAATAGTAATTGGTTAGGAATGGTACCTAGTCTTGAGAATTTTAGGCAGCATAATAACTTATCCCATGTCAAATAAGCTGTAGCTATAGTATTTTGCTGTCCACTTGTTAAATATTTGAATTTATGAGTTTGGTTGGGTATGATGGTACTCAAAAGTAGGTTAGAATCTCAGGCTATTTTCTCCCGTTACTTAAGTATTACCACCAAACAACATGTAACTGAGTTTAAGAAAGTAGTACTGTGGTTGGAGAGATGGCTTAGCAGTTAAGGTGCTTGCTGGCAAAGCCAAAGGACCCAGATTCAATTCCTCAGTTCCCATGCAAGAGCAAGGTAAGAGCAGGGCTGGTGAAATGTCTTAGTGGTTAAGGTGCTTGCCTGCAAAGCCTAAGAATGCTTGTTTGAATCTCCAGGTCACACATAGCCAGCCAGACACAAGTGATGCACACGTCTGAAGTCAGTTCACAGCAGCTGAAAGGCCCTGGTACATCCATTTCTCTCTCTCAAAAATAAAATAAAAAGAGTAGTACTGGGGGCACTAAGTATTTCAGAGAATTTGACCAAGGTTCTTTTGTTTGTAGGTTTTTGTTTTTATTTTTTCGGTTTTTCAAGGTAGGGTTTTGTTCTAGCTCAGGCTTCACTAATGAAGCCTCAGGGTGGCCTCGAACTCAAGGCAATCCTCCCACGTCTGCCTCCTGAGTGCTGGGATTAAGGGCATGCGCCACCATGCCTGGCTATTTTTGTTGTTGTTGTTGTTATGTGTGTTTTTTTTGTTGTTGTTTTTATTTTTTTATTATTTATTTATTTATTTATTTTTTGGGGGGGTTTCTCGAGGTAGGGTCTCACTCTAGCTCAGGCTGACCTGGAATTCACTATGTAGTCTCAGGGTGGCCTCGAACTCAAGGCAATCCTCCTACGTCTGCCTCCCGAGTGCTGGGATTAAGGGCATGCGCCATCATGCCTGGCTATTGTTTTGTTTTTGAGACAAAATCTCCTTGTGGAGCCTAGGCTAGCCTCAGACTTAGAATTTTCTTGTCTCAGCCTCCTAAGTACTAAAATTATAGGAGTTTCTTCAACACCCCTAGGATGTCTGTTTTGTTTTGTTTTGTTTTTGAGGTAGGGTTTTCACTCTAGCTCAGACTGACCTGGAATTCACTATGTAGTCTCAGGGTGGTCTTGAACTCAAGGCAGTCCTCCTGCCTCTGCCTCCCAAGTTTACAAGTGTTGGGATTAAAGGCATGCATCACCATGACCAGCCCAAGATGTTCTTTTTTTTTTTTTTAGTTTTTTGAGGTAGGGTCTCTCTCTAGCTCAGGCTGACGTGGAATTCACTATGTAGTCTCGGGTTGGCCTCGAACTCAATGGCAATCCTCCTACCTCTGCCTCCTGAGTGCTGGGATTAAAGATGTATGCCACCATGCCTGGCTCAAGATGTTCTTTTTGAGAGATTGTTAAACATTTTTTTCTTTTAGTTCAGAAACAGTACATGTTTTATTTACAAATATTTGGGAATACATTAAACACTAGTGAAAACTCCATTGCCCAAGTCTTTTTTATGTAAAAATTTTAAACTTCCATTTATATGTGTGTTTATGGGTCAGCATGCCACAGTGTTCATATGGAGGTCCAAGGACAACTTTAAGGTGTTTCTGCTCCACCTTGAGATAGGGTTTTCTGCTGTTGCAAATAAGCTGCCACACTGCAAACTGTCACACTACCTGATCTGTGAGTTTTGGATTCTCCTGGCTTCACCTATAATTGTCTTAGACATTGGGATCACAGATGCATGCACTGCTATTTATTTATTTCATTTTTCAAGGAAGAGTCCCTCTCTAGCCCAGGCTAACCTTGAGTTCACTACCTTAAAAAAAAATTTAAAGATGTAATTAGACCAAATGCCTCAACCCTTTTTATAAAATTTCCTCTTCTTTTCTCTTAAAATTTTTCTATGTTATTCCTTATGACATTTAGAAAAATTGAAATGGATTAACATTGATAGCTATACTAGTCTGCTCAGGCACTCATAATATATATCATGGATTGGAAAAAACAAGCTAGAGAAACTTATTCCTCTCAGTTCTGGAGGTGAGGAAGTCCAAGATCAAGGTTCTGGCTTATTTAATAGGTTCTTGCTAAAGACTTTCTTGGTTTACAGATTACTGACTTCTCACTGTGGCTTCACTTGGCAAAGAGAAGTAGGCATGTGGGGCAGAGAGAGAGAGACTTCTCATAAAGCTCCAAATTTGTGATCACAGGCCCAAATTTAATACCTAATTCAGTGTTAATTTCTTGGTAAAGCTGCATCTCCATTGAGGGTTAGGGTTTCAGCATAAAAATGTTGGGGAACATAATTCAGTCCGTAGTAGTGGACCACACTTAACTATTCTCTGTTGTTGGGAATTTATTTGTTTCTGTTACCATTTTTCAAGGTTGCTTTTAAGGGTGATCCAGAAGCAGCACTCATCCAGTACCTTACCAACGAGGAGGCGAGGAAAGCCATTTCTAGCACTGAAGCAGTTTTGAATAACCGATTCATTCGAGTTCTGTGGCACAGGGAAAACAACGAGCAACCAGCACTCCAGTCCCCAGCACAGCTTCTCCTGCAACAACAGCACACTCTGAGTCACCTTTCACAGCAGCACCATAACCTACCACAGCATCTTCACCCGCAGCAGGTGATGGTGACCCAGTCTTCTCCCTCATCAGTCCATGGAGGTATTCAGAAGGTAATCAGGTTTACTAGAAATTAAAGGTCTTGACCCAGCCTCCAGATTAGGATTTCTGAATTCACAGCCCTTGAGTCTTCTACATTACAGCTGTTTGTGGTTTTATTTTCAAATTAGCAACATCTAGTCTCTTAGGAACTTAATAGAAATGCAGATTTTGGGCCTCACTCCATCTTACTGAATAAAATTTTTGAGGTCTAGGAATTTGTGTTTCAAAAAATCTCAGTAGGGCTGGAGAGATGGCTTAGTGGCTAAGGTGCCTGCCTGCTAAGCCTAAGAATGCTGGTTCCAATGTCCAGCGGTTCCAATCTCCAGGTCCCACAAATAGCCAGATGCAAAGTGACACAAGGGTGCAATGCTGCACTTGCCCACAAGGGGGCGCACACATCTGGATTTTGTTCACAGCAGCTGAGAGACTGCTGGTGCGCCCCATTTCTGTCTCCCTCTCCCTCTCTGTCTGTCTATCTCTGTGTCGCTCTCCAAAAATAAATAAAAAATAATAAAAAAAATTAAAAAAAAATCTCAGTGCCCACTCATCTGAAAAGTGCTGTTGTGCACAGAATCACTTACCTAGGTGTATATACATTTTTTTGGCCATATTGGTATGTAGTTAGTTTGTAGGTATGAAGCTTATAAATCTGCATGTTTAAGAAGTACACTCAACACTTTGAATTTTGAGCTATTTTGTTTTGTATGAGAGAGAACTAGTCATCTTTGTATGTACCTATTTGCTCTACTTTTCCTGTGAAGAAAATTTGATTCCTCTTTAAAAATTTTTTAACTTTCTTTAAATTTTTTTTTTTGCAAACAGAAAGAGGGAGGGGGAGGGAGGAAGGGAGGGAGAGAATGGATACCCCAGGGCCTCTAGCTGCTGCAGACAAACTCCAGACATGTGTGCCACCTTGTGACTCTGGCTTTATGTGGGTACTAGGGAATTGAACCCAGGTCATCAGATTTTGCCGGCAAGCACCTTAATTGCTTAGCCATCTGTCCAGCCCTTTAAAAATAATTTTTATTTATTTGAGAGCAGAGAAAATGGGAAAGGGAGAGGCAGAGAGAGAATGGGCACACCAGGGCCTCTTGCCACTGCAAATGAACTCCAGATTTATGTGTCACTTTGTGCATCTGACATTATGTGGGTACTGGGGAATTGAACAAAGGCCATTTGGCTTTTCAAGGAAGCACTTTAATTGTGGAGCTGTCTCTGAGCCCCTTAATTCCTTTTAAAAGTGGAATGGAATCCCAAGAAAATAAGAATTTTATTTTGCAGTTTTGAGACAAGGTTGTCTTTTACCTTAGGACCCTTCTTTATTTATTTTTTATTTTTGGATTTTTCGAGGTAGGGTCTGACTCTAGTCCAGGCTGACCTGGAATTCACTATGTAGTCTCAAGGTGGCCTCAAACACATGGCGATTCTCCTACTTCTGCCTCCCAAGTGCTGGGATTAAATGTGTATGCCACCATGCCTAGCCCCTTCTTTAGCTTCAAGAATGCTGGGAGTACATACATACAGCATCATACCTAGTCAAGAATTAGGATTTTGATTTTTTTTTCTTCTCCTCCAGGTAGGATCTCACTTTAGCCCAGGCTGACCTGGAATTTCCTATGTAGTCTCAGGCTGGCCTCGTACTCATAGTATTATTCTTCCTTATTCTACCTCTGCCCCCCCTCCCCAAGTGCTGGAATTAGTGATGTGCACTACACACCTGGTGGGATTTTTCTTTAAAATATATTTTATTTATTTATTTGAGAGAGAGAAGGGGAGAATGAGAATAGGCATGCCAGGGCCTCCAGCCACTGCAAATAAACTCCAGGTGCATGCACCCCCTTGTGCATCTTACATGGGTCCTGGAGAATCAAACTTGGATCCTTTGGCTTTGCAGGCAAACTTAACCGCTAAGCCGTCTCTCCAGCCCACCCAGTTGGATTTTGTATTCACTTTTTCCCTAGTGCTTAAAACAATAAACAATGCTTGCTATGGTACATATTGCTAAAAACATTTGAATGGATAGGTAAACTAAGAAAAGAACAAACTTCTAGACAAAATAGAGCCATTCAAATGTTGGACAGTAATGGTATTCATCTAGATGTTCTCATGTTCAGAGTAAATGTGCTCAGATTAAAAACAAAAGAGAACAAGGCTACTGTGGGACAGGCCTGTAATCCCAGCAGTTAGTAAGCTAAGGCAGAAGACTCTTTTTTTTTTTTTTTATTAAATATTTTATTTTATTTATTTGAGAGAGACAGAACTAGGCAAGGAGAGAGAGAGAGAGAGAGAGAGAGAGAGAGGGAGAGAGAGGGCACGCCAGGGGCTCCAGCCACTGCAGGCAAACTCCAGATGCGTGCACCCTCTTGTGCATCTGGCTTACATGGGTCCTGGGGAGTCGAACCTGGGTCCTTTGCAGGCAAGTGCCTTAACAGCGAAGCCATCTCTCCAGCCCCAGGCAGAAGGCTTTTGAGTTTGAGGCCAGCCCAGGGTACATAGCAAGACCCTGACTCAAAACACCAGGGGCGAAAAGTGTGTGTGTGTATAATTGTTTCATTAGAGTCTCAATTCTCACCATTCCTACTCACTCATCACTCACTTTTAAATATCTTATACCATATTAGAATCCAGTTATGAATACTTGCCCTAGATATTGGATAAGTAGTGAAAGAATGTAGCCAAAGATAGTCTTACAATTTTGAAGTGATCATTTCATACTGTCATTCATATAAATTAAAGCCACCTATTTTCAAAGCGTTGTATATTCAAGGGAACATGAAAAAGTGAATAGTTATATGTGCATGTATGTATGTATGTATGTGTGTGTGTATGTATATGTATATGTATATGTATATGTATATGTATATGTATATGTATATGTATATGTATGGGGCTGGAGAGATGGCTTATTGGTTAAGGCACTTGACTGCAAAGCCTAAAGACCCACGTTTGATTCCCCAATACCCACGTAAAGTCAGATGTGCAAGGGGACAGTGACAAGAGGCCCTGGTGTGCCTGTTTTCTCTGTCTCGTAAATAAATAAAATAGGAATCTATATTTGTAACACTGCACTACTAAACTACTGAGCTCTACCCCCCAGCTGCTGTGCAGAATATTTTGGACATTCAAAAAAGTATGAACTTTGTAACATAACCATTTGTATATTCACTACCACATTTAAGAAATAAAACTTTACAGATATCTGAAACAGCTTCTCATTTCAGTTCCTTACTTTCTTTCCTAGGATAGTAACTTCCCTAAATCAGCACCATTCCTGGGCATGTTTTAAAGCTTTTACCCATATATGTGACTGGTTTGTCTTTGCAGATGATAAGCAAACCACAGACCTCTGGTGCCTACGTCCTTAACAAAGTTCCTGTTAAACATCGCCTGGGACATGCAAGTGGTAACCAGAGTGAAGTTGCTCACTTGTTAAATCAGTCTGGTGGTGCTGGGGAGGATTGCTTGGTATGTTATTTTTTTTTTTTTTTTTTTTTTTTTTTTTGGGTTGGTTTTCAAGGTCGGGTCTCACTGTAGCCCAGGCTGGCCTGGAATTCACTATGGAGTCTTAGGGTAGCCTCCAACTCATGGTGATCCTCCTACCTCTATTTGTGCTGGGATTAAAGGCGTGCTTACATAGTTTTAGAGCCATGAGTTTCACAAAGACAACTTGTTATTCAGATTTGTTATCCCTTCCTCAAGCATGACAAGCTTAAACATGCACACCTTCAATCTCAGCACTCCGGGAGGCAGAGTTAGAAGGATTGCCATGAGTTCAAGGCCACCGTGACAATACAGAGTGAATTCCAGGTCAGCCTGGGCTAAAGTGAGACCCTGGGCGGGGTGGAGCATGACAGTTGACCTAAGTACTATTTCCCTAATTTATATAACTCATAAATTTGCTGTTCAATTTTTTTTTTTTTTTTTTTTTTTTTTTTCGAGGTAGGGTCTCACTCTGGCCCAGGCTGACCTGGAATTAACTATGTAGTCTCAGGGTGGCCTTGAACTCACGGGGATCCTCCTACCTCTGCCTCCCGAGCACTGGGATTAAAGGCGTGCGCCACCACACCCGGCCTGTTCAATTGTTTTTAACTTAAAGCTAAGTGAGAATTTTAACTTACGGCTCTTTATTAATGGGTAGGTTTCCTTATTAGTCCACTTCTTATTCCCTCCTCTTTTAATATTCTTTCTAAGTTTTATTTATTTATTTAAGAGAGAGAGAGGGAGAGGGAAAGAGAAAGAGAATGGGTGCACCAGGGCCTCTAGCCACTGCCAACAAACTCCAGAGACATGCACCACTTTGTGATTCTGGCTTACATAGGTACTGAGGAATTGAACCTGTGTCCTTAGGCTTTGCAGGAAAATGCCTGTGCCACTAAGCCATCTCTCTAGCCCCCCCCTCCTTTTTTTTTTTTTTTTTTTTTTTTTTTTTTTTTGGTTTTGCAAGGTAGGGTCTCACTCTGGTCCAGGCTGACCTGGAATTAACTATGTAGTCTCAGGGTGGCCTTGAACTCTCAGCGATCCTCCTACCTCTGCTTCCTGAGTGCTGGGATTAAAGGCGTACGCCACCATGCCCGGCCTTTTTTTTTTTTGAGAGGTCTCACTATATAGCCCAGGCTGACCCTGAACTCATGATCCTTCTGCTTCAGCCTCCCAGTGCTATTACTACAGGTCTGTGCCATTATGCTTGCCTCTCATTTTCCTCCTGTGTATGCTTAAGAACACGATGATTCTGTCATTAAAAAAAAAAAAAAAGGGCTGGAGAGAGGGCGGTTAAGGCACCTGCCTGCTGAGCCTAAAAACCCGGTTCCAATCTCCAGGTCCCACATTTAGCCAGATGCAAAGTGACGCAAGGATGCACATGCATCTGGATTTCGTTTCACACCCATTCTCTGTCTCCCTTTCCCCTCTCTCTCTCTCTCTCTCTGTGTCTTTCTCCAAAAATAAAAAAAAATATATATTAAAAAAAAACCTTTGAAATATGCCTTTAGTTTCTTTTGCTTTTAGGAATATGTCTATATAATAATGCTAGCATGCTGATTATTGCAAAGAACTAGAGGAACTCTGAAAAATGAGCAATGGGGTTAGACCCAAAATACTTTAAACAGTTTGATAGTGGCATATGAATTGATAGGCCAGAGTAGAAAATCTAGAAATAGACTCAATTGCAAAAGGAATTTATTATATCTAGTATCTCAGATTAGTGTAAAAAACAATGGACTTTTGAAACATGGAGTTGTCAGGTGTGGCAGTCAAGAAACTTCTCCAGTGGGTCTAAGTAGCTCCAAAAGTTATGCAGAGTTCTTAAAGTACTAAAAGGATTTGCTTGTGTAATTAAAAGTTCCTTACTTTTAGGGATAACTAAATATTATCTTGATTGAGAGAAATCTTATATTTGGGTATATTGACACAATTGAATTTTCCACAAATTTCTTTATAGTTAATTAAGAATTTGGGCTGGAGAGATGGCTTAGTGGTTAACTGCTTGCCTGTGAAGCCTAAGGACTCTGGTTCGAGGCTCAGTTCCCCAGTACCCATGTAAGCCAGGTGCATGCATCTGGAGTTCGTCTGCAGTGCCTGGAGGCCCTTCTGTGCCTATTCTCTCTCTCTGCCTCTTTTCTCTCTCTCTCTCTGTCTGTCACTCTCAAATTAAAAAAAAAAAAGCCGGGCGTGGTGGCACACGCCTTTAATCCCAGCACTTGGAAGGCAGAGGTAGGAGGATTGCTGAGAGTTTGAGGCCACCCTGAGACTACATAATGAATTCCAGGTCAGCTTGGACCAGAGTGAGACCCTACCTCGCAAAACCAAAAAAAAAAAAAAAAAAAAAAAATTAAAAAAATTTTTAATTAAGAAAAAAAAAGGGAATTTAATGAAGGCCTGGAGAGATGGCATAGTGCTTAAGGCATTTGCCTTCAAAGCCAAAGGCCCCAAGGTTCAATTCCCCAGGACCCACATAAGCTAGATGCACAAGGAAGAGCTTACATCTGGAGTTTGTTTACAGTGGCTGAAGACCCCGCTGCGCCCGTTCTTTCCCTTTCTCCCTCTCCCTTTCCCTCTTCTTCTCCCTCTCTTACTGTCTCTCAAATGAATAAAATAAATTTAAAGAAAGTTGGGCTGGAGAGATGGCTTACTGGTTAAGGCACATGCCTGTGAAGCCTGAGGACCCAGGTTCAATTCTCCATGTCCCATGTAAGCCATATACACATGGTGGTACTTACATCTGGAGTTTGTTTGCAGAGGCTGGAGGCCCTGGTGCATCCATACTCACTCTCTCTTTCTCTCTCTGTCTTAAGCAAACAAATAATTTTTTTAAAAAAATGTTAATGAAGGGGCTGGAGAGATGGCTCATCAGTTAAGGTGCTTGCCTGAAAAACCTAATAGCCTGGGTTTGGTTCCCCAGTACCCACATAAAGCCATATGCACAATGGCACATGCATCTGGAGTTCATTTGCAATGACTGGAGTCCCTGCCATGCTCATTCCCTGTCTCTATCTTTCTTTGCTTGTAAATAAACAAAAATGTAAAAAAAGTTAGTGAAGAGCCAAGTGTAGTGGCACAAGCCTGCCATCCTAGCACTTAGCAAGCTGAGACAGGAGGATCATAAATTTGAGGCCAGATAAAGCAACAATAGTGAGTTTGAGACCAGCCTGGGCTATGTAGTAAGGCTGTCTCAAAAACAGATTGGTGGGCTGGAGAGATGGCTGCATGGTTAAGGTGCTTGCCTGCAAAGCCAAAGGACTCAGGTTTGATTCCCCAGGACCCACGTACGCCAGATGCACAAGGTGGCCAGTGCATCTGGAGTTCGTTTGCAGTGGCTGGAGGACCTGGTGTACTCTCTCTCTCTCTCTCTCTCTCTTTCCCTCTATCTCTCAAATAGACAAATAAAAATAAAATATTTTTAATACTTTTTTAATATTTATTTTTTATATATCTTATTAGAGAGAGAGGGAGAGAATGGGGTTGCCAGGGCCTCTTGCCACTGCAAATGAACTCCGGATGCATGCACCACCTTGTGTATCTGGCTTATGTGGGACCTGGAGAATCAAACCTGGATCCTTAGGCTTTGCAGGCAAGCGCCTTAACTGCTAAGCCATCTCTCCAGCCCAAAATAATTTTTTTTTTTTTTTTGAAAAGGTGGGGGAGCTGGATGTGGTGGTGAACACCTCTAATCCCAGTACTCAGGAGGCAAAGGCAGGACAATTACAGTGAGTTCAAAGATAGCCTGCAACTACAGAATGAATTCCAGGTCAGCCTGGGCTAGAATGAGACCCTGCCACCAAATAAAAAGAGGTGG
Organism: Orientallactaga sibirica; assembly: GCA_036365145.1. Taxonomy (NCBI): domain Eukaryota; kingdom Metazoa; phylum Chordata; class Mammalia; order Rodentia; family Dipodidae; genus Orientallactaga; species Orientallactaga sibirica. The sequence continues at coordinate 53,751,892 of JAEOAD010000005.1, forward strand.
AGGGTGGGGTGTTCAATTTATGGGAGAATAGGATTTATTTTAGGCTTACAGTTACCTGGGACACACCATCAATGGTAGAAGAAGCTGGCTCACTTTTATCAATCCAAGCAGAGAGCCACCACCCATAGCCAACACCACCAAAACCAGCAGTGCTCAAATAGCTCTTAACACACCTAGTAGGGTGAGACTCCCAAGTCCCACTCCCCAGTGGCATACCTCTTTTTCCCAGCAGGGCTCTCTGCCCACGGGAAACTCAAGTTGCCAGCTTATTCTTAATAAAACACTTGAGTGTATGGGGCATATATTCAAACCACCACAGGGAGTAACAGAGAAGAGTAGTATGATAGGGAAGAATTGATTCAAATAAGTGGTTAGTGTCCCATGAAGCTCTGCTGTGCCTGAGGGAGGGGAAATTAATTGGAGCCATCAGCTCACCAGAGGAAAGGAATCTGAATACCAGAACTAGCACAATGGTGATAGTCAGTCACCTGGTTGCTTGCAAAGTCTTATTTGTGACTATAAATGTACAGCATTTGATTAAGTATAATATTAAGCTTAAAATTGCAAATTATTTGATATTTTACTATAGTACCATGGTGCTGGTGACTATTAGGCATACTTTATTTATTTATTTAGTTAGTTAGGTAGTTAGTTAGTTAGTTAGTTGGTTTTTCTAGGTAGGGTCTCACTCTAGCTCAGGCGGGCCTGGAATTCACTCTGTGCCACCACGCCCAGCAGGAGCATACTTTAGAACAAGCTCAGGTGATTTATTCCTCAGTGTGGGACTGTCACAGTGACACCATAAACTTTCAAAGGGCTTGTTTTGGGGTAGGGACTGCAGTAAGGGAGTTGAACAAGGACTTAAGGAAGCAGAATTGGATATCCCAGTAAGTTTACCTAGATGGAGGACTAGAGTAAAGCTGCAATTAGAAGCAAACTCCTTTAACCACTGAGCCATCTCTTCAGGCCTAAAGCTGCAGTTGCAAAAGAAGCTATGATTATTCATATTAATCTAGGCAGAGTGAGGTTTAATAATTTTTTGTAAGTTTATTTTTTTGCTAGCATACCAAGATTTAGATGCCATTCATTCTAGAATTTTCAAATACAATTTATTTTAGTTGAAATTTGTTTAGTAATTTAAAAAATATTTTAAGTGTATTTATTTATTTCCAAAGAAAGAGAATATGAGTGGGCATGCCAGGACCTTTTGCCACAGAATATAAAATCCAGTGTACGTGCTACTTTGTATATTTGGCTTTATGATGATACTGAGGAATCAAATACAAGCCAGCAAGCTTTGCAAGCAAGTGCCTTTAACTGCTGAGCCATCTTCCCAGCCCTAGAATTTTTTTTGTAATTTTAGTTTTGCTAGCATACAGAGATTTAGGTACCATTCATTCTGTCATTTTAAAATATATTTGTTTTAGTTAATGGATATTTAGTGATTATTATGGTACGAGATTTTGTTTTTATCTGTGCTTATTTGTGATTAGGGAGTGATCTTGCTTTTTGTCTTGACACATTATCATAGTCATAAGAGTAGCCTTGTCTAATGTTGTGATATGTCTGTGACATTATGTTTAACAGAAGGACCGTCAGGCCTAGCTGTTAGTAGTAGACCAGCTCCAAGGTGTTGGGGCCACTATTGTTTTTCCTCACAACTAAAATTTAAAAAGAAGCTGGGGCTGGAGAGATGGCTTAGTGGTTAAGGTGCATGCCTGCAAAGCCAAAGGACCCAGGTTCAGTTCCCCAAGACATATGTAAGCCAGATGCATAAGATGGCACATGTGGTTGGAGTTCATTTGCAGTGGCTAGAGGCCCTGGCATGCCCATTCTCTCCCCTCTCTCCTTCCCTCTCTCTCTCTCATAAACAAATAAAAATAAAATACTTAAAAAAAAATAAAAGAAACCAGGTATGCTGGTGCATGCCTTTAATCCCAGCACTTGAGAGGCAGAGGTAGGAGGATCACCGTGAGTTTGAGGCCACTCTGAGACTACATAGTGAATTACAGGTCAGCCTGGGCCAGAGTAAGACCCTACCTCAAAAAAAGCAAAGGGGGTAGTAAAAAGTAAGGAATCATATTCAGAAGCAGAATGTAATTTTTTTTTATTTTATATTTATTTGGTGTTTTTTTTGTTTGTTTGTTTGTTTGGTTTTTCAAGGTAGGTTTTCACTCTAGTTCAGGCTGACCTGGAATTCACTCTGTAGTCTCAGGGTGGCCTCAGACTCATGGTGATCCTCCTACCTCTGTCTCCTGAGTGCTGGGATTAAAGGCATCTACCACCATGCCTGGCTATTTTTTATTTTTATTTTTAAAATATTTATTTGAGAGAGAGAGAACGGACGCACCAGGGCCTCTAGCCATTGCAAACGAACTCAAGACACATGTGCCCCCTTGTGCATCTGGCTTACATGGGAACTGGAGAATGGAACCAGGATCCTTTGGCTTTGCAGGCAAACACCTTAACTGTTAAGCCATCTCTCCAGCCCCTATTTTGTTGTGAGTTTTTTTTTTTTTTTTTGATGTAGTGTCTTACTCTAGGCCAGGCTGGCCTTGAACTCAAGGCAATCCATCCTCCTACCTCAGCCTCCCAAGTGCTGGGACTAAAGGCATTGTGCCACCATCAGGGTAGAATATCTTAACTTCTGAGTAGAAACATAGTCTTCTAAACATAGTCTTAAGCATTTTTTCTAAAATTTAATTATATTTATGTGCTCTTTTGTGTTTTTAGATATTTTCACCTCCAGGCCACCCAAAACCAATTTACAGTTCTTCAAACTTAAAGGCATCTTCCAAGCTTTCTTCAGGGTCTAAATCTCATGATGTTCAAGAAGTTCTTAAAAAAAAACAGGTAACAATCTTGATACTTCTTGCCTATTGAATTCTTATTATGTTAAGCCCCCCCCCTTTTTTTGTTTGTTTTTCAAGGTAAGGTCTCATTCAAGCACAGGCTGACCTGGAATCACTCTGTGTAGTCTCAGGGTGGCCTCGAATTCACAGTGATCCTCCTACCTCTGCCTCCCGAGTGCTGGGAATAAAGGTGTGCACTACCATGCTTAGCTAGAAATTATAAGTTTTAACTTTCATTAAATATATTTTATTTATTTATTTATTTATTTATTTATTTATTTATTTATTTATTTATTTGAGAGAGAGTAAGAGGGAGAGAGAGAACGGGCGCGCCTCCAGCCACTGCAAACAAACTCCAGATGCATGTGCCCCCTTGTGTCTCTTCTGGTTCACATGGGTCCTAGGGAGTCAAACCCGGGTCCTTAGGCTTCACAGGCAAACACCTTAACTGCTAAGCCATTTCCCCAGCTCTTATTTTTTAAAGATTTAAAAATTTTTTAAAAAATTTTATTTATTTATTAGCAACAGACAGAGAGAGAAAATGGGCACACCAGGGCCTCCAGGCACTGCAAATGAACTCCAGATGCATGTGCCACCTTGTGTATCTGGCTTACATGGGTCCTGGAGAATCAAGCCTTGAACTGGGGTCCTTAGGCTTCACAGGCAAGCGCTTAACTGCTAAACCATCTCTCCAGCCCTAAAGATATATTTATTTATTTATTTGCAAACAGAGAATGAGAGAGAGATAGAGAAGAAAAAGAGGAGAGGACAGGATGGATGTGCCAGGGCCTCTTGCCACTGCAAATGAATTTCAGATGCATGTACTCCTTTGTGCCTCTGGCTTTTCATGGCTACTGGGGAATCAAACTTGGGGAGTCAGGCTTTATAAGCAAGAGCCTTTAACTGTGGACCCATCTCTCCAGCCTTTCCCTCATTTAATAAACACATTTTAGGAAATAAAAATGATGAACAAACACAAACAGTGTTCCACAGTTGCTTTCAGTAGCCACATTAAACACAAGGAATAATGGTTCTTTCTTTTGTTTTTAGGTGTGGGGTATTAAACTATGGGTCTTGATCATGTTATTAAGTACATGCTATACAAAGGAATATTCCCTAAAAGTTTTTTGTTCCATTTTCTTTTAATCCAAGAGAAAGAAGCGGATACTTTATTCTTTTATTCCTCCTTTTTTGGGTGTGTGGGAAGGTACTATTGGGCCTGACACATGTTAGACAAAGTACTTTACCACTGAGCCACACCAGCCCAAAGACTTTTCTTTTCCCTTCCCTCCCTTCCCTTCCCTTCCCTTCCCTTCCCTTCCCTTCCCTTCCCTTCCCTTCCCTTCCCTTCCTTCCCTTCCCTTTTTCCTTCCCCTCCCCTCCTCCCCTCCCCTCCCCCCTCCCCCCCCCCCTCCCCTCCCCTCCCCTCCCCTCCCCCCCCCCTCCCCTCCCCTCCCCCTCCCCTCCCCCCCTCCCTCCCCTCCCCTCCCCCCCCCCCCTCCTTTTTTTTTTTTTTTTTTTTTTTGATTTCTCAAGGTAAGGTCTCACTCTAGCTAGGCTGACCTGAAATTTACTATGTTGTCTCAGGGTGGCCTCAAACTCACGGTGATCCTCCTGCCTCCCGAGTGCTAGGATTAAACGCGTGCGCCATCACGCCCAGCTAAAGTGTAACAGTTTTATGATTAGGTTCTGAGTTTTCATTGTCATCTTAGATTTAAGCTGTTCAAACATAGTGGGAATTTATATGTGCTATTTTGGTAGATTTAATTCTCAGGAGGGTGGAAACAAAATTTTCCTGGCAAAAATCCATAAAATGATCATTTCTTAATGATAGTTTCATTTCATAGGTCATAACATTGAGCTTCAAGAATAAGGGGGAAAAAGGATTGGCTTATGTTGGCAAGTGAAAACAGCCTATTTTTCTTTAAAAACATAAAATATGGTTACACATATAAACTGTTATACTGAAATTTTGGGGGGAAATTATATCTGGTGGTTTTATGTCTGGTTTCAGAGGGTTCTATTTAAAATATTTTATTTTTTCGAGATAGGGTCTCACTCTAGCCCAAACCGGAACTCACTCTATAGTCCCAGGCTGACCTTGAATTCACAACTGTGCCTTCTGAGTGCTGGGATTAAAGGTGTGCATCACCACATCCAGCTTGTTTTGTTTTTAAGACAGAGTCCCACTTTGTAGCACAGGCTGGCATCTACCTCACTATTCTCCTGCCTTAGCTTCTTGTGTGCTAGAGTTATAAATGTGTACAACTCCCCTCTTCTGTCAAGTGCTGGTTTCAGCTGTTTTTATTTAGAGGAAAACTTATTCTATTTAGAGAAGGAGGATTCAGAAGGAATGTGTTGAGAAATGAATGTCATTGGCAAATTTTATTATCCATTTCTGATTTCTTTTTTGCCTATTTTATGCAGGAAGCAATGAAGCTACAGCAAGATATGAGGAAAAAAAGGCAAGAAGTATTAGAAAAGCAGATAGAATGCCAAAAGGTAGGACTCATAATTTCATGTTAGAATTGACATGTAGAATTGATTTACAAAAATATCCATAATAAAGTTTTTAAGGGTTACATATACTAAGCATAGTTTTTTTTTTTGTTTCTGATTGTTTTGTAGATGCTTATATCTAAGCTAGAAAAAAACAAAAACATGAAACCAGAAGAAAGAGCAAATCTAATGAAGACCTTGAAAGAACTTGGAGAAAAGATCTCACAATTAAAAGATGAATTAAAAACATCTTCTGCAGTCTCCACACCATCCAAAGTAAAGACAAAAACAGAGGTATCTACTTACCTTTAACATGGTTCTTGAAAAGTTACAACTAGTGAGAAACCATTTTTATTTTTAAATTTTATGTATGTGTATACACATACACACACATGTGTATGTGTGCCAGGGTCTCTTGCATTGTAAGCAAATGCCTGTCCAGCTTTATGTGGGTGGTCGGGGAAATGAATCCAGGCTGGCAAGCTTTGTAAACCAGAGCCTTTTAATCTCCCCAGCCTTGCTGATATATTTTGTTTGTTTTTTTGTTTTTCAAGGTAGGGTTTCACTCTAGCTCAGGCTGACCTGGAATTCACTATGTAGTCTCAGGGTGGTCTCAAACTCATGGTGATCCTCATACCTCTGCCTCCTGAGTGCTGGGATTAAAGGTATGTGCCACCATGCCTGGCTACTTGCTGATTTTTTTTTTTTTTTTTTTGGAGAGAGACAGAGATAGAGGGAGAAGAAGACAGATACAGATGGGCACGCCAGCAGCCTCTCAGCTGCTGCAAACAAAATCCAGATGCGTGCGCCCCCTTGTGGTCAAGTGTGGCATCACGCCGTTGTGTCACTGCATCTTGCTAAACGTGGGACCTGGAGATTGGAACCGCTGGAGATTGGGACCAGCGTTGTTAGGCTTAGGAGGCAGGCGCCTTAACTGCTAAGCCATCTCTCCAGCCCTACTTGCTGATGTTTTTGAATATACTAACAAGCACTGAAGTATACACCTTCAGTGAATGAATTAAAATTTATATGTGCCATCTTAGGACTTGGGAGGGTGAGGCAGGAGGATTGAAAGTTAAAAGCCAGCTTGGGCTACAGAGACCTGTCTCAGATACAAAAACAGGGCTGGGGCCTGGTGCCTTGGTGGTGCACATCTCTAATCCTAGTGTAGGGAGACAGAGGCAGGAGTTCAAGGTCATCTTTGGCTACTTAGGAAGGTTAAGGCCAGTTTGGGCTACTTAAGACACTGTACTCTCCCCAACTTGCCCCCTGCCCCCAAAAATGCATGTAGTGCCTCATGCTTAATAATTCTAGCACTCAGGAACTTCAGGCAAGAGGATTGCTGTAAGTTAGTTTGAGGATACTCTGGGCTACAGCTCCAAACTATATATATATATTTAATTCTAAAAGATTTATTTCTTTTAACTTTTAACCACCACCTCCTCTAGTAAGGTTCTACCTCCCAAACCACCACCAGCTGGGAACCAAGCATTTAGATCACATGAGTTTACGGTAGACACCTAATTCAAACCACCACATTCCGCCCCTGACCCCATAAACTCGTGACCATCTGTAGTAGATAGCTTCAGGTCACTGAGATGAACTTCCAAACCAGGTACAAGTTGTGGGAGGAAGGGATATTTATTGAAACTTATGAAACTTATAGATCCAGGGTAAGTTCCATAATAACAAAAGAGCCTGACCATCTCCACAGGTCCACACACAGAGGGAGAAAACAAAGCAAAACAAAACAAAAACCACCACCACCATATAAACAAGCACGCTCCAGGAACTCAGGCACTTTGTATATTTAGGTTGGAATTCAGATCAGCCTTAAGGGCTGGACCCTAGGATCCTCCCACAGTAACACCTCCAGCCCTGGTGGCTAGAGATCTAAATTAAAACCTGTAATAAACTCCTGAATTTATTGGGAGACATCCATTCAACCTGCTGCAGCATTTGTGATATAAAATGCAATTCATTCATTACAACTTTAAAGTCCCCATAGTTTTTTTCAATCATAGTACTGTTCAAATATTCCCATAGTTCAAGGTCTCTTAACTGTGAGCTGTAAAATCAAAAACACATAATGGTGCCAAGTAAACATTCACACTGCAAAAGATGGCATTGGGCATAGCAAGGAAACGTTGGACCAATACAAGATCTAAAGCAAGCAGGGTAAACATCAAATCCTGTAGCTCCAAGCCTGATTTTGGCAACCAGTGGCCAAGTCTCTGGGTTTCCAGTTCCACCCTTCCAGCAGGGCTGCTTATCCCATGCTACAGCTTTTCTTAGCAGTTGTTTTACAGTCCTGGCATCTCAATGAAATCATAAGTCTCCACCGCAACACGTGGTTCATCTTCATGTCTCCATTGGGCCTCCATGCAGGTAACTCTGCCTCACATTTCCCATTTCCAAAAAACAAAACCACATTGTGCATCCAAATGACCCTTTCTTCCCTGCATTTGTCATACTCCCATAATACCAGTTGAGCTACCAAATTTGTTAATCTAGGGGGGAATAAAGCTGACTTTGAAGAGTAGAAAAACTCCTTCAGTATTCAGGCCCCTTACTTTCAAAAGAGTCTGCTTCCTTTCTGCTGTCCTAATACAGAACAGCTGGCTCAATCTCAATGGTGGTAATCTCTCAAACAATTGCAGATGTATGATCGCTATCTCCAGCCTGAAACATGTTTTTGTGTCATATCCTACTCACACCAGTCCATTTCTATACAACACAATTGTGCATAATGATGCAGTAAGCCTCTCACACAAACTGCCTCTGTCTTAGTCCAGACTAAGCTCTTTCTTTCCTTCATAAAGGCTTTAACCACTGAGCAATCTTCCAATCCAAAAATATGGATTTTTTGTTTGTTTGTTTTTGAGGTAAGGTCTCACTCTAGCCCAGGCTGATCTGGAATTCACTATGTAGTTTCACGCTGGCCTCAAACTCACAGTGATACTACTTCTGCCTCCCAAGTACTGGGATTAAAGGCATGTGCCGCCATACCTGGCAAAATGTAGATTTTTAAATTTTTAAAAATATTATTTATTTATTTATTTAAGAGAGAGAACGAGGCAGATGGAAAGAGAGTGTGTGGGTGTACCAGACCTCCAGCTGCTGCAAATGAACTCCAGATGAATGTGCAGCCTTGAGCATCTGGCTTAATGTGGGTTCTGGGGAATCAAACCTGGGTTCTTTGGCTTTGCAGCAAATGCCTTAACCATTAAGCCATCTCTCCAGCCTAAATTAATTTATCAATTTATTTATTTATTTATTTATTGAGGAGATGAGAGAGGGAGAGAATGGGTACACCAGGGCCTTCAGTCACTGCAAACAAAGTCCAGACCCACGAACCACCTTGTGCTTACATGGGTTCTGAGGAATTGAATGAACCTGGGTCCTTTAGCTTCACAGGCAAGCACCTTAACCACTAAGCCCAAATGCGTTTTTTTGTTTTTCAAGGTGGGGTTTCACTGTAGTCCATGCTGACCTGGAATTCACTATGTAGTTTCAGGGTGACCTCGAACTCACAGTGATCCTCCTACCTCTGCCTCCCAAGTGCTGGGATTAAAGGCATGTGCCACAACACCTGGCCAAATGTGGATTTTTTGGGGGGTGGTATTTTGAGGTAGGGTCTCTCTCTAGCTCAGGCTAACCTGGAATTCACTATGTAGTCTCAGGGCAGTCTGAAATTCATGGCAATTCTACCTCTGCCTCCTGCATGCTGGGATTAAGGCATGTGCCACAACACCTGGCAAAATGTGGTTTTTTAATTTTTGGTCTTCTGAAAGAATTGTTAGAATATGAGAAATAAAGAATCATTTCAGTCATTCTTTGCTAAACTCTTATAATAAAACCATCCATTTTACTATCAAATGATATCATTGGTGCACAAAGTGATTCATGCATGTCAAGTTAAGTTGCAGTGGCAGGAGTCCCTGACATGCCCATACTCATTCTTTGTTCTTTCTCTCTCTGTTTCTCTCAAATAAATAAAAAAAATATTTTAAAATGTCATGTTATTGAAAAGAATAATCAAATTCTTGATATAGTTAATCTAATTTTGTTAATTTTCATTGGTTTTCTTACCATAGGAGACTGTTTGTCTTGCAGAAAGCTTCCATTATACCAGAGGTTTTTTTTTTCTTTTCTTTTTCCTTTTTATTGACAGCTTCCATACTTACAGAGAATGAACCATTGTAATTCCCTCCCCTCCCCCACTTTCCCCTTCACAAAACTGCACTCCATCAAATCCCCTCCCTCTCTCCATTAGTCACTTTTTTTCCTTTTTTTTGGATATCAAGGCCAATTTCTTTTTTTTCCTTTCCTTTTTCTTTCCTTTTCCTTTCCTTTCCTTTTTCCTTTCCTTTCCTTTCCTTTCCTTTCCTTTCCTTTCCTTTCCTTTCCTTTCCTTTCCTTTCCTTTTTTTTTTTTTTTTTTTTTTTTTTTTTTTTTTTGGTTTTTCAAGGTAGGGTCTCACTCTGGCCCAGGCTGACCTGGAATTAACTATGTAGTCTCAGGGTGGCCTTGAACTCACGGCAATCCTCCTACCTCTGCCTCCCGAGTGCTGGGATTAAAGGCGTGCGCCACCACGCCCAGCTACAAGGCCAATTTCTGTCTAGGATTGCATTGTAAGCAGTCCTACCCTTCCTTCGACTATTACATTCTTTCTGCCACCTCTTTCACAATGGACCCTGAGCCTTGAAAGGTGTGATAGGAATGTTTCAGTGCTGTCTTGTCTTCTCAGCACTGTGGTACCTTTGGGTCATCCTAGTGGTCATCATCATCTGAAGAGAAGCTTCTCTAACCAAAAGTGAGAGTAGCATTAATACATGGGCATGAACATTAACTAAAGTGCTTATAGGGCAGTTTGGTGAACATAATATATGTACTTAGCTAGACAAGAGCTGGCATTGCACTCCTAGTGCTCATGACCTCCCCCACAAGAGGCTGTTTTAAAAAATTAATTAATTTATTTATTTGAGAGCGAAAAAGAGGGGGGAGAGAGAGAGAGAAAGAATGGGCATGCCAGAGCCTCTAGCCACTGCAAACGAACTCCAGATGCATGTGCCTCTTGTGCATCTGGCTTATGTGGGTCCTGGAGAATCGAACCTGGATCCTTTGTCTTTGCAGGCAAACGCCTTAACTGCTAAGCCATCTCTCCAGCCCCAAGACTTTTTTTTTTTTTTTTTTTTTTGGGGTTTTTCAAGATAGGGTCTCACTCTGGTCCAGGCTGATCTGGAATTAACTATGTAGTCTCAGGGTGGCCTCGAACTCTCGGCGATCCTCCTACCTCTGCCTCCCGAGTGCTGGGATTAAAGGCGTGCGCCACCACGCCCGGCTCCAAGACTTTTTTTAAAAACTTTTTTCAAGATACCCTGTTAAAAACTGACACAACACCCAGTTTACAAAGAACATGAGAGGAAAAACATCTCTCTCATACAGACTAAAGAGTAGAAATGTATAAAAAATGAATATACAGAGCTAGAGAGAGGGCTTAGTGGTTAAGACACTGCCTGCAAAGCCAAAAGACCTCAGTTCAATTCCCCAGGACCCACATAAGCCAGATGTACAAGGTGGCACATGCATCTGGAGTTTGTTTGCAGTGGCTGAAAGCCCTGGTGCACCCATGCTCCCCCCTTTCCCTCTCTCAAATAAATAAATAAAATATTATAAAAATGAATATATGAAGAATATTTTTAAATATTTTTATTTATTTATAAACACAGAGAGACAGATGCATGCACTAATTTGTGCATTTGGCTTTACATGCGTATTGGGGAATCAAAGTGGAGTCATTAGGCTTTGCAGGCAAGTGCCTTAATTGCTGAGCCACCTCTCCAATCCCAAAATATCTCTTCTCTCTCTCCTCTCTCTCCTCTCTCTCTCTTCTCTCTCTTTTTCTTTGAGACAGGCCCCCACTTTGTAGCCTAAGCTGGTCTTGAACTTGAGGCAGTCCTCCTTCCTTATCCTCCTGAGTGCTGGGTTTACAGATGTGAGCCAACAGTCCTGGCCCTTGGTACTATTAATAGAGCTTTACTGTATTACTTATTTATGATTCTTTATTTGTGAAAAGTATTTTTAGCTCCATTATGTCAGGTAACCCTATTTATCTTAGCTTCTACTTTCCAGTTATAGCATCATGCTTTCTATATGTGTGCAATATTATATCTGTAAACATGATTGTCCTTAAGGCCACCTGTGTTTATCATATCCTTCCATTTTCTTAAAAGAGAGGAATTTTATTGTGTGACTCTAATGTTCTGAATGATATCTTAGAACTACAAACCATCTTTTTACTTTTTAATTTTTTTCAAAGGCCCAGAAAGAATTATTAGACACTGAACTGGATCTCCACAAGAGGCTTTCTTCAGGTGAAGACACAACAGAATTACGGAAAAAACTCAGTCAGTTACAGGTTGAGGTGAGATTTCACCTGTTGTAGTTAAACATGTGAAAAATAGATGTTTCTTTTCCTTTTCTTTCCAAAGTTTAATTTATCAATGTCCATTATTTTCCTTTTACTTTTCCAAGTTTAGTCTATCAGTATCTATTACTTTCCTCTTTACTTTCCAAAGTTTAATCTATCAATGTCCATTACTTTCCTCTTTTTGTTGTCATTAGGCTGCAAGATTAGGTATCTTACCCATTGGTCGAGGAAAGACCATGTCCTCTCAAGGACGAGGAAGAGGCCGGGGTCGAGGAGGAAGAGGGAGGGGTTCCCTAAATCACATGGTGGTGGACCACCGCCCCAAAGCACTCACGGTTGGAGGATTCATTGAAGAGGAAAAGGATGAATTGCTTCAACATTTCTCAGTAAGTTTTATGGAGCAAATGCTAATTCTGAAACACCATATCAGCATTGTCCTTGTTGCAGTTCTGTATAAATATTGGATAATTTCTAGGTTAGAAAATTTAGTTGTTAAAACCCAGGCATGGTGGCGCACACCTTTAATCCCAACAGTTGGGAGGCAGAGGTAGCAGGATTACAGTGAGTTTAAGGCCACCTTGAAACTACACAGTGAAATCCAGATTAGCCTGAGCTAAAGTGAAATACTATCTCCAAAAACACAAATAATAAATAAATAAATAAATAAATAAATAAATAAATAAATAAATAAATAAAACAGCCAAAACATGATTTGAGGGCTGGGGAAATGGCTTAGTGGTTAAAGCTTTTGCCTGTGAAGCCAAAAGACCCAGGTTCAATTCCCTAGTATTCATGTAAGCCAGATGAACAAGGTGGCACATGTGTCTGGAGTTTGTTTATAGAGGCTAAAGGTCCTGGTGTGCCCGTTATCTCTCTCTTCCTCCTCACCCCCTGCCTCTTTCTCACTGTCCCAAATAAATAAAAATTAAAAAGCGAATACATGATTAGAGCTGGGCCTGGTGGCACATGCTTTTAGTCTCAGTACCCAGGAGGCAGTGGTAGGAGGATTGCCGTGAGTTCAAGGCCACCCTGAGACTATATAGTGAATTGCAAGTCAGCCTGAGCTAGAATGAGACCCTACCTCAGAAAAAACAACAACAACAAAAAAAAAAACCTACATGATTTGAGCAAATTCTTTCTTTTTCTTCTCTATTTTTCAAATTCTTCTTAATACTTTTGAAAGTAAGGAATAGTTCTTGCTTTGTAATTCCATATGTGTATGTAAACACATTTGTAGGGACAAACTGTTGCAAAGCTACATTTGATTGTAGAATTTTTTTTAATTAAAGAAACTTCCATTCTTATTGGTTTGTTGTAATTTTAGTCTTTTTTTAAAAAAAAACTTTTTATTCATTTATTTATTTGAGAGAGAGAGAGAGAAAAAAAAGAGGCAGATAGAGAAAGAATGGGTATGTCAGGGCCTTCAGCTGCTGCAAATGAACTCCAGAAGTATGTGCACCATCATGTGCATCTGGCTTACATGGGTTCTGGGGGAATCAAACCTGGGTCATTTGACTTTGCGGGCAAGCGCCTTAACTGCTAGGCCATCCCTCTAGTCTTTGATTATAGAACTCTTACATGGTTTACTAGATATTTCTAGTAAATAAATGAAACCAACTGGATAAAGGCCAAACTCAAAGAAAACATTTATTAGGATAGCAAGCATGTTTTGTTATATTCTATATATAATGGCTACCACTTTTATGCAGTCCACAAATAGAGATTGGCTATAGTCCAATACTTATTACAGTACAAATTCTTTTATTTATTAATTCAAAGTCAATCAATATAGAGCTAGAAATTTCCACACATGAATTTATATAATGTTAAATAACTATAAATGTGAGAAGTATGTGGTATTGGGGGGTATTGTGTTGAGCATGGTGGCAGGAAGATTGCCATGAGTTTGAAACTGCTCTGAGACTACATAGTGAATTCCAGGTCAGCCTGGGCTAGAGCGAGACCCTACCTTGAACCACCCCCAATAAAAAAGGCATGTGGACTTATATGTAGTAAAATACTTTTTGTTCACATGTGAGAGACAAAGTTTAAAATGTCCACTAAGAACATACAGTTACTAAATGCCAGGACGAAGATGTAGCAGTTTCTTTTATTTATTTTTTTGTTTTGTTTTTCAAGGTAGGGTTTCAGTCTAGTCCAGGCTGACCTGGAATTCACTATGTGGTCTGAGGGTGGCCTTGAATTCATGACGATCCTCCTACCTCTGCCTCCCTAGTGCTGGGTTTTAGGCATGTGCCACCACGTCCGGCTTTAATTTTTTTTTTAATTATTGACAACTTCTATAATTTTAGACAATAAACTATGATAATTCTTTCTCACCCCCACTTTCCCTTTCATAATTCCACTCTCCATCATATTCCCCCCTCCATCAGTCTTTCTTTTTTTTTTTTTTTTTTTTTTAGGTAGGGTCTCACTCTGGCCCAGGCTGACCTGGAATTAACTATGTAGTCTCAGGGGATCCTTGAAATCACAGCTATCCTCCTACCTCTGCCTCCCGAGTGCTAGGATTAAAGGCGTGTGCGCCACCACGCCCGGCTTCATCGGTCTTTCTTTCATTCTGATGTCATCATCTTTTTCTCTTGTGTAGATAGTGCCAGTCTTTCTTTCATTCTGATGTCATTTATTTTTTCTCTTGTGTAGATAGTGCCAGGCACTGTGCAAACAGATTAGCTGCATGTTCCATCTTGTGCATTGGGCTTACGTGGGTCCTGGGGAGTTGAACCTTGGGTCCTTTGCAGGCAAGTGTCTTAACTGCTAAGTCATCTCTCCAGCCCAATAACCTTTTTTTTTTTTTTTTTTTTTTTTTTTTTTTTTTTTTTTTTTTTTTTTTTGAGGCAAGCCCAACAGACTGGCATTTTTTAGTTTTTTTTATTTGTTTATTTAGTGAGAGAGAGTGAGAGAGAATGAATGGCTAGTGGGTCCTGGGAATTGAAGCAAGGCCTTTTGGCTTTGCAGGCAAACACCTTAACCTCTAAGCCATCTCTCCAGCCCCAGACTGGCCTGCAAACAAATTCCAGCTGCTATAATCAAATGTTCCATCTTGTGCATTGGAGAGTTTAACAGGCAAGCGCCTTAATCTCTCCAGCCCAATAACTTTTTTTTTTTTTTTTAACACATGAAAACTATTTTTCAGTCCTCAGGCCATCCTAAGCAGGGTGCTGAGTCATGTGCAGGGATGTGGTCCTGGCACTTAGGAGCTAAGGCAAGGAGGATCATGTGAGTTTTGAACTTGAGATAGTCTGGACTACAGAGTGTTTATGTCTTTAATTTCAAGCCTGTTAAAGATCTTTTGTTGTTGTTTTGGAGACAGAGACAATGTCATTTAGCCCAAGCTGGCCTTGAAATCCTGATCCTCCTGCCTCCACCACTACAGTGTGGGAATTGCAGGCCTGTACTGACTGCTTTATCCTTCATTACAGAGAGGTTTCACTAGTTTCAATATGGAGGATTGTTTGTTTTCCTCAATGTTTAGGACATTTGGATTGCACATGGAATTTTTGAAATAGTAGATATCAAGTAACTGTCTACATTTTAATTGTTGCAGTGTGCTGCAACCGTTGTACTCAGTGATACAAGGTGGTACTTGGAATTTTTTTTTTCCATTTTTGATTATGAAGTAATGACAGGATAATTTAGCTGGAAGTAATGGATAAGTAACCTGAAAATATATAGACTTTATTTCTTTTTAAGAAATCTTGAAGCAAGGAAGTTTTAGGCTTGACTGACTCAGATTTTTTTTTCCCCCCTCTG
Source organism: Orientallactaga sibirica (assembly GCA_036365145.1). NCBI lineage: Eukaryota > Metazoa > Chordata > Mammalia > Rodentia > Dipodidae > Orientallactaga > Orientallactaga sibirica. The sequence goes on from JAEOAD010000005.1 coordinate 53,767,447, forward strand.
AGGTAGGGTCTTTAGCCCAAGCTGACCTGGAATATACTATGTAGTCTCAGTGTGGCCTCGAACTCATGGCAGTTCTCCTACCTCTGCCTCCCCAGTGCTGGGATTAAAGGTGTGTGCCACCACGCCCTGCTGACTCAGATATTTTGACTGCACATTTGTTCTTTGCTATCCTATTATGTTAGCTTTTGTTCCTGGACATTTTCCCCTTATACTGTCAGGGTGTCTGCAGCAACAGCAGATAGCACCCCAGTCTACATGAATGCCAAAGTAAAAAGGAAGGGTACCTTTCTTTCTTAGGTTTGTAAAATAGGAAAGCCTTTCCATAAGCATTCCTACTCCCCTCATGCCCAGTGATGTGTCCTCAACTTTTAGTCATAGGTGTCACATTCTCATTTAAAAACTAATCTTGTGGAGGCACTTGATTGGTGAAAATCCAGGTCTGTTAAAAGGAGAAATGTGTGATTAGAGAGATGGCTCAGGACCTGAGTTTGGATCCCAGTGTACTAATACATGCTTTAATCCCGTTGTTGAGGCGGCCAAGTTGGGAACCCAAGTCTTACTGGCTAGTTAGTCTAGCTGAATTAGCCCTAAGGTTCAGTTAGAGAGACCCTGTCTCAAAAAATATGCTAGACAGCAACTGAGAGAGTGGACATTGACCTCTGGCCTCTACACACATGTGTTCACACACACATGTCAAAAATGGAGAAAAATGGTCCGGAGAGATGGCTTAGTGGTTAAGGTGCCTGCGTGCAAAGCCTAACAATGCCCATTCAAATCTCCAGGTCCCACATTTAGCCAGACGCAAAAGTGACCCAAGCATGCAATGTCACACATGTGCACAAGGGGCACACATGTTTGGAGTTTGTTCACAGCGGCTGAAAAGGTTCTGGCACGCCCATTCTTTCTCTCAAACTTAAAAAAAGAGGACAGAGAGAAAGAAAAATTAAGTAGTTAATTATGAACTGTTTTCCATGGTGTTTATTGAGGAAAACTTCAGTTGTATGAATATAGAAGGAAGAAAGCAACAGCATTAGAATATTTTGTTAAAAACTTCATTTTATTTTTATAAAAATTGATACATGCATGCCAGTTAAGAGCCAGATTAATTTAGTAATAACAAGTATCCTGCTCCATTCTCCCATTCTTAGAGGTATTTATCTTTAACTTCTTTAGGTGATTTGTGTGTGTGTGTTTTGAGATAAGAACTAAAGTTTACAATCCCAAGTGCTTAGCCTCCCAAAATGCGGGGTTTACAGTGTGTACCATTCTGCCTACTTTATCTGATTCTTTTTATTTTGTGGTTTTAGATTTTTATTTATTTTTTATTAATTGTGAACTTTACTGTATGAACATATTGCATATTGGTCATATTTCCATGAGATTGTGCTCTCATATCCCCTCTCCCCCACCCTCATTCCACTGTAAAGCCATATGAAAAGTGGCCAAGCATCTGCATTTGTTTGCAGTGACAAGAGGCTCTGGCACGACACACACACAACACACACACACACACACACACACACACACACACATATCTAAATACATTTAAAATAAAAACTAAAATAACAGAAATGAACAAAACAAGCAGTGAAAGCCTCTCTACAATGGGGTGTGTTAAAATGGTAGAGTAAGGGCAGAGGATGTTTTTATACACATGTATAAAATGGTTGGAGAAGACTATTTTGATATATCAGTTTGGTATGTCTTCAGTCAAAATGTTTTGTATTCTGTTGTAAACATTCATACTCCCCCATAAGGAATGGTATGAATTATTTCTTAAGTCATAGGTTGAGATCTGCAGCAGTTGACCTGTGGGAGTCTGAGTTATGTAAGTGGTCTAGGTGCTCTTTGGAAACATTTGGCAAATATGTCATGTGTTTTATCAGAGGTTTTCCTAGATCAGCAACAGTGAAACCTCAAATTTAAAAAGAACCACTGGGGCTGAGGATGTAGCTCACTTGGTAGAGTACTTGCCTGGCATGTACACAACCCTGGGTTCTTCCTCAGCAACATATAAACCAAGTGTGGTGCAATACTTGTGAGCCCAGTGCTTAGGAGGTGGGAATAGGAGGATCAGAAGTTCAGGGTTATACTCAGCTACATACCAAGTTCAAGGCTAGACCGGGATGCAAGAGACCCTGTCCTAAGGGGAAGAAATAACCCCTACACTAGTTCATAAGTACACCAGAATAAATGTATTCTACAGTCAAATACCTTTGAGAGAAAAGCTGTATGAATGATTAAGCATTCACTTCCTTGAAACTTTGGGTTCCTTTCATCTCTGTTGCTTTGGTTTTTTTTTTCTTCTAATTTTTGAGGTAGAATCTCATTGTAGCACAGGCTGACCTGAAATTCACTCTGTATTCTCAGGGTGGCCTCAAACTCATGGCAATCCTCCTACCTCTGCCTCCCGAGTGCTGGGATTAAAGGTGTGCACCACTTCAACCCAGCTGTTGCTTTGTTTTTAAGACTAAACTGGACTGGGGTTACAGGTACTTGCTTGCAAAATCTGACCACCTGGCTTCTGTTACCTAGTACCCATGTACAGCCAAATGCACAAAGTTCATTTGCAGTAGCAAGAAGCCCTAGTATACGTATATATGTTTGTTCTCGCATTCCTCTCTCCCTCCTTCTCTCTGTCTCTCTTTCTCTTCCCCCACCCACTTCTTCTCCCTCCGCCAATAAATAAAATAAAAATAAACATTTAGGGCTGGGATTATAGTTTACTGTGTGTAGCAGACAGCTTCAGGTTCGCTGAGATGAACTTCCAGACCAGGCATAATTATGGAGGAAGGCACATTATTTATTGAAGCTTACAGATCCAGGGGAAGTTCCATAATGGCAGAAGAAGCGGCCTGCTTCCACAGATCCAAGCAAGAGAGAAAAACCAACCAGCCACATAGCACACAGAGCAAAACTACTGCCCAAAAGCCACAGCACATTTCAGGAACTCCTATTAGGCACACTTTGCATATCTTTACAATGGAATCTCAAACCATCACCACACCTTGAAGCCGGCCTTCAGTGACATTGCCTCTAGCAAGGTGATTGCAGATGCAAACTATAATTAATAAAATACTGAATATATTGGGGGACATATATTCAAACTACCACACTGTGCTTAAGTAGTGTTATTTGAGTTCCCTGAGTTCAAACTCCTGTACTGAAAAAAAAAATTTAAATATTTTAATTATGTAGAAATAGAGTGAGAATTGGTGCACCAGGGTCTCCAGCCACTGCAAACAAACCCTAGATGCATGTACTACCTTATGCATCTGGTTTTAGGTGTGTACTAGGGAATTGAACCTGCATCTTTAGGCTTTGCAGGCAGGTGCCTTAACTGCTGAGCCATCTCTCCAGCCCTGAAAAATCTTTTTCTTCTCATTAAAATTTGCTGGGGTGAGGACTGGTGAGATGGCTTAGTGGTTAAGGAACTTGCCTGCAAAGCCTAAGGACTCATGTTTGACTCTCCAGGGTCCCATGTAAGCACACACACACAAGGGGGCACATGCATCTGAGTTCAGTAGCAGTGGCTAGAGGCCCTGGCATGCCAATTCTCTCCCTCCCCCCCCCCCCACCTCTCTCTCTCTCTCTTTAAAAAGCCAGTCTGTTGGGCTCATCTCAGAAAAATATTTAAAACAATTGCTGGGGTGAGCAAAAAAAAGTGTTTGAAAAGGGGTACAAGAAAACATTCAAGGTCCAGGGATGTAGCTCAGTGGTGGAACTCTTGAGTGGTAAGTGCAGGGTTAGAAAACAGTGTGTGCCAGCTTTAACATACCATCCTAATCATGACAAATGCTAAATTTTACCTGGTAGACTAACACATACATTTGCTTTAATTGAAAGGGATTTCATTGTTTTTCTAGTTGTTGGTCCACTATAACAGATTATTTTCCCCTTAAATTGTTATACTTTAAAAATAGCACGTAATTTAAAGAAATCCTTAGTAAATATGAGTGCATAATTACATTTTCTTCTAAAATACACTTTTAGGCTTCAAACCAAGGGTCAAAATTCAAAGACCGTCGGCTACAAATATCATGGCACAAGCCCAAGGTACCGTCTATATCCACTGAGACAGAGGAGGAAGAAGTCAAAGAAGAGGTAATTCATCTACTGAAAAGGAGAATTAAATTATGTTACCTCCCAGTTGTATATTTTTCTTTACACCAATATGTAAAAATAAATACTGGGTTTTCTTTTATGTATGTAATTAATAAAGCCAGTCTAGAAGTAACAATCATCCTCTTAAAATATATAAAACCAAGTCAGGTATGGTGGTGCACACCTTTAATCCCAGCATTCGGGAGGCAGAGGTAGGAGGATAGCCATGAGTTCAAGGCCACCTTGAGACTACATAGTGAATTCTAAGTCAGCCTGGGCTAGAGTAAACCCTATCTGGAAAAACAAACAACAACAAAATATTAACATATATATATATACACACACACACACACATACATACATACACACACACATATGCACACATATATACACACACAGACATACACATACATATATAACTTAATTTTGCTGTTTTTGGTTATTTCTAATTAGTTTTATTAAAGCAAACAACAGCTTGCATTGCAAATTATTTCTGATTCCATGATCTTGCTTTAAGTGATGTCAAACATTTCTAGTGATGAAGTATTTTTCTGGCTGTATTTTGTAAGGCAAAAACAAAAATATTCCCCTTATTAGAAGAAAGAAAGCATGTATTGCATTTTGATAATGTTTGTTGGTATATGTTTTTTGTGTTCAGAGTTGAGACTTTATGTAAGGTTTGAAATATTAATGTCATGGTGAAGTTTATATTCACTCCTCACAAATTAACAAAAAAACTTTAAAAAAAAAAACTAAAGCAGGAGCTGGGGAGATGGCTTATCATTTAAAGGTGCTTGCTTGCAAATCCTGCCATCTATGTAAAGCCAGATGCAAAAAGTGTTGGAAATGTCTGACATACATTTGTAGTGGCAAGAGACCCTGGCAGGTCCCCTGCCACACCCACCCACACCTGTGCAAATAAGTTTTAAAAACTTCAGAATAAACAGAGGATAGGAACTATATACTTTTTTTTCCTGAGGTAGGGTCTCACTCTAGCCCAGGCTGACCTAGAATTCACTATATAGTCTCAGGTTGGCCTCAAACTCAGTTATTCTCTTACCTCAGCCTCCTGAGTGCTGGGATTAAAGGTGTGTGCCACCATGCCCAGCTATATACTTTTTTTTCTTTTTCTGAGGAAGGGTCTCACTCTAGCCCAGGCTGATCTGGAATTCACTCTGTAGTCTCAGGGTGGCCTCACACTCATGGTGATCCTTCTACCTCTACCTCTACCTCCCCAAGTGCTGAGATTAAAGGTGTACATCGCCATATTTAGCCCTATATACATTTTTTTAATGCCATGGGGGAGAGTAGAGGAGTGCAGTTAACTAAGAACCAAATCACTTCTCAATAGGAAGAATTAAGTTCTAGTGTTCTTTTACTTTGACAGTACAGTTAGCATGTTGTATTGTGTGTTTAATTTGGGATAGCTTATAAGAATTTTGGATGTTCTCATTACAAAGCAATGAGTATTCTTTTTTTTTTTTTTTTTTTTTTTGAGGTAGGGTCTCATTGTACCCCAGGCTGACCTGGAATTCACTATGTAGTCTCAGGTTGGCTTTGAACTCACAGCAATCCTCATCCCCTTACCTCTACCTCCCAAGGGCTGGGGTTAAAGGTGTGTGCCACCACGCCCTGTAAGAAATGGGTATTCTTGACATATCCTAATTTGATCAATATATAGTGTTTAAATGTCCCAAAACATCATACTGTGCCTATAAGTTCAAGCAAGAAAGACTTTTTGTTGTTTGGTTATTTGCTTTTCCCCTGAAAATACTTTGGGTATGTCACTTAGAAATCTAACATGGACTTTGTATAATAGTTTGCTTACCTCTTGGCCTAAAAAGGTTCATGTACCACTAAGCAGATTTTACCTTTTGTTTCTTCAGGAAACAGAAACCTCAGATTTGTTCTTACATGATGATGACGATGAAGATGAAGATGAATATGAGTCTCGTTCCTGGCGAAGATGAAATATGATGCGAGCTATATAATTTTTAGAAATATTGTTTAGAAGAACAACTTTTTAAAATTATTTAAAGACATCAATGAGCCAAAAATTTTTTTATTTTTATTTTCCACATAGTAGGTTTAAGGACAGCAAGTTTGCTATGTAAACACAGCTCATAATTATATGTGGTATAAAGCACCAAAGGCTTAGTGACTGTGCACAGTTGTGAAGATCTGCAGGGGTGACGTGGGTAATCTCTAGAGCCTTACTTTCCACACCTCCTGTTTCTGTTGCCATTGGTGTTGGAGTATAATGTAAATGACAGGGTGTTCAGAAATTTTATTTTGGATTATAATCTGATAAAATTTCATTAAATGTCAAAATCGCCTGGAATCTCTTAACTCTTAGCTATAATGGATGGGTCGCCAGACAGTAGGAGATATTTGTAATTTAAATACCCTTTTGTTTTTGAGAGTTGTCTTGAAAGAAAAGTAAATATTTTTTTAACCATGGAAGAACCCACTTGGTATTCAGTCTAAAGTTTTTTTTCCCCCCAGAGTTTTTATGTGCAGTAGTACTACTTCAGTGAAAATTACAGACTGTTTATAGATGTTCCCAGTTATTGGTGGCTATTTCACCTCCCATCACGTTAGCTCCTGAGTGTCTCCTGCTGCTGACTTTTGTTTGTTTTGATACGTGGTGAGATTTGGTCCTGTTGGTCCTCTTTTTAAAAAACCTCATTTTATCTGTTGTCCCTTCATTCATTTACCCTCTTTCTTCCTTGTCCCTTTTTATTAATAGAACTGACTTACTGGGCCATCAAAAGTCAGTTGCCAATAAAAGGTCTACAGCAGCACTTTGTTAATTAAATAAGTGATATATTGCTGAGAATAAAGGAAGGATTTTAGGGGAGTCACCCTCCGCCCCCTTAAAGTGTCAGCTTAGTTATAGTTACACAAAAGGGTTAAAAAGTATATGGAATTTGTTTTCCAAAATTTAAACCATGATAGTGAGGTGCCAGGGGTGGGGAAGGGTAGAACCTGTGTATGCTAGTAATTAATGGGAGTCATAACCTGACATTGATCAAATGACCTAATATTTTCATAATTTTGTAGCTTGTTGCTGTCCATGAACATATTTTAGTAGGCAGTTTCCTTTACTGTGTGCATTTTTACTGTACACTGTATAGACTATCTGTTAAGTAAAATATATGTGTAAATTTATGTCCTTGTGTTCTGAATGTTAGATGGAAAAGCAGAGGAGCAACACTACACTGTACTGATCCTGGGGAAATAAAATGATTACTGTACATAGGATGTCACTTTTCAAGGATATACACATCTGTGATTTTATATATCTGTGGTGTGAAAATTTGAAAACTTCTTGTTGGCTTCAGAAGGTTCTTGGTGATCTATGTCAAGAATTTTGTTTCCTGAGGTAAAGACTATTTCTCAAAATAGAAATTATTCACTAAGTAACTTAAAACCATTAGGACCCTAGATTTACTTAGGTACAAGAAGTTAAATCCCATGTTCTGATCATCTTTCCCTTCTATATACTGTCCTGGAATTATGTATCAAACCAGGAGGATTGTTTTTCATTCATGTAGTTTTCCCTTTGTAACAGGACTTCCTATCTCCCGGTTAGTGTTTTGCTTCTGGTGACACTGAAGCTGAAATGAGTTCATAAAGGAAGGAAAACGTTAGAATGGGGAACCTACAATAGCAGTCTTGCTCCTACTCCTCCATCATCTCTAATGAACTTTTCTGGATGTCTGTGGCTCAGTCAGTATATATTTGGAAAGATTCATTGTGGTGAATATTTTGAGTCCTGACAGTTTAATGTGATAGAGGGAACAAAGGATTTATATATTTTTTGTACAAAGTTTTTTCTTAAACTGTATAATTTTGTAAATAATTTGTTTGGGTTTTTTCTTTTGTGTACTAAAACTACCAGCGTATAGATTTCAATGAGAATTGTTGTATTTTTGTATTTGGAAACTGAAAATTACAGTAAATTAATGAACCTGTAAGAAAATTTTCAGTAGACAGTTTGACAGAATGAGATTCCTTTTCATATGATTTTTTTAACCTCAAAATTGACATCTTTTTAGACTCACTGTAGAGAGTTGAGGATTATTTGGCTTTTGAATTATTGGGGGCAGAAGATAAGAGAGAGGTGCTGAAGTGAAGAACAGATAGATTTTTTCATTAAGGATTGGTCCTTTGTACAAAACTTGAGTTTTCAGTATACCTTAAAAAGAACTAACATACTTTAAAAATATTCTTTCAATGAATTCTAAAACACATTTGACTCTAATATGAATTCAAAATATGGATTAATTATAAAACATATGGTTAGCATAAAGCAATTGAATATGTGTATGTGTGTATATATAGATATATATCTCCCCTTGGGGACTTTTTTTTTTTTAGACCCTACCCTCTAATTCCCAACTGCTAGAATTTCTCTTAAAAGTGAATAACTACCATGACTTCTTTTCTTGGCATCTTTATTTATAGAGATAACATAAAACATCAGTAGTAAATTCTGCTGTTCTTCTCATCGTGTATGATATCTTTACAGATAGCTAATCAGCAATGACAGCCGCCAATGCCTAGGTCAGTCTGATTACTAGGTTTCTGCCCAAGCCTAAAATGGTCACTCCAAGTAATGCAGAACTGCTCTCAATTTCTTCATGTAATACTGGGAAAATGTTATCATCAGCTGGGATATTGGAAAATAGTCCTGTTAAGGCGAAAAGGTCCATGGTGATGGACCATTATTTCAAAAAGAAAAAAAAAATCATGTGAAAAGGAATAGTGGTTACTCTTGATGTATAGTATGCCTGTATTATAGTTTTTACAAAATTGTGAACTTGTGTAATAGTATAATAGGAGATATTGTTGAATTTCTAACTGTTTATACATTTAAATTCATATATGTAATGTTTGTTTTATCGATTACAATCTGAATTTCTAAGAAGCATGTTGACTTTTGCAATAAAGATGCAATATGGAATGGTTCACAATTGGGAAAAAAAGAAAAAAAGCAAAAAGTATTACAAATTTAAAAGAATTTGAAAATTTATGAACCATTCCAAAAATTATAACAATCACCAAAAGAGCTGTAATTCTGGCTTGTTCTGGAAAGAAAGAAAAAAGTATGTGTGTATGCTTGCTTGTGACAGAGACTGAGTAGTGGATGAAAGTATGAGTGCTTAATGCTGGGTTCATGTATATGAGAGAATGTTGTCTGTATGAGGTTCGGTTCAAACCCACTGCTTATTTATTTGAATTACTTCTTGAGCAAGGTGATCAGGAGAATGAGAAAGGTATTGGGGCTAGACATGATAGCACATGCCCATAGTCCCAGCACTTAGGAGGCTGGTGCAGGAGGATTGGGGTTTCTAGGTCCATCTAGAATACAGTCAAAGCTAGATTCTGTCAGAGGGAGAGGGAGGAGAAAGAATGAAAGCACTCCAAGTAAAATAACCTATGATAGCCATATTTTGGGGGCCATGGGTAAGTCCTAGTATCCCAGACACAAAGCACGAGCAGTTTTGTGAAAGCAGTTAGGTTGGTGTTAACTTGAGGATAATCAGGATGCTGGATTATTTCTTTATAGAGGAAATGAACCTGTAGCAGAGGTGACACATCTGTTCTAACTGTGATGAAAGTTTGTATGTAGTTAACCAGAAAGGGCAGAGACTTCTCACAGCCAGAATTAAGTGATTATGGGGAAGTGTTATCACCAGGGACCCTGTTTTTCTCCTTTAAAAATTTTGGTTGTAAAAACCTTCAAATGATATGTGTTAACAAAGAAGAGTCATTTTAAAGTTTTGGCTTATTCAATCAAATATCAAAGGATGAGTAAATTCTATTTTAATTATTTTCCAGAGATGAGGGGAATTTTACATGTGAATGGCAAACTGTATTTGGACAATTGTTTTGACTAGACTGATTGTAGGTGACCTTATATCTGTAACAAATACAGCTTCTGGAACTTTTGGGGGAACAGATATTCTAAACATAGTAATAACTGCTTAAGAGTAACATGTCAGATACTAAAATTGAGCTCTCACCAGTTGTGGTGGCACACGCCAGTAGGAAATTGCTGAAATTGAGCTCTCATTGACGAATTTAGTGGTTATGTTGATGTTTTCACTGATCAGGTGTTAACTGGGCCAAAGCCAGGGGATAACCTTTGAATCTGAGCCCCAGCACATTATCTAATCTAGATTTAGTAAGACACAGATTGTGTGTGTGTGCCAGCGCAACAGGTACTGAATGGTAAGAGTCCAGGTTTCTTTAGAGACCAACTAGAACCAAAGGTATCTTGCAGGGTAGATCTGCTCATTTTATGCTGTTCAGTCTCAGAGGCCTACTTAAGGGTCAAGCCATGGTGGGCTCAGAAAGAATAACTGAACCATGAGTTACCTTATTGCTGGGGTGGGGGTTACCTTTCAGAGGCCACCTGCCATTTGGCCGCCTCTTACTTGTTCTGCAGTGGACTTTTTGTTAACCATTCCAGCATTCTGAGTTAGACGACACCAGTGAAATTTAAAGACAGAATCGTGTTTGGTGATTGTTAGCATGCCTTTTTTTTTTTTTTTTTTTGAGGTAGGGTCTCACTCTGGCTCAGGCTGTCCTGGAATTCACTATGTAGTCTCAGGGTGGCCTCAAACTCTTGGCGATCCTCCTACCTCTGCCTCCCAAGTGCTGGGATTAAAGGTGTGCGCCACCATGCCCAGCTAGCATGCTTTGTTTGTGGAGGTAGTTTGGTAGTCAAAAAGCATGATAAACATTGTTAATGGTTTTTCTTTTCCTTTTATATTTTTCAAAGTAGGGTCTCACTCTAGCCCAGATTGACCTAGAATTCACTCTGTAGTCCCAGACTGGCCTCAAACTCATGGTGGCCCTACCTCAGCCCCCTGAATGCTGGGATTAAAGGTGTGTGCCATTGTGCTCAGCCTGATTTTCTTTTAATTATTCTGTTTTTAACTCAGTAAATTTTCAGAGAGTAGTTTTGGTGTGTGTGTGTGCGTGTGTGTGCGCGCCCATGCGTGCGACATACCATGCCTGTGGCAGAGGACAACTTTCAGATGTCTGTCTCATTTGAAGCAGTGTTATTTGCTGTGCTCATTGCTGGCTTCTGAGCTTCCTGGAAATTCTGCCTCCACCTCCATCTTGCAGTTATCATGCTGGGATTACAGAAGCCTTCCAAGGGGTTCAGGGAGGGCCAAACTCAGGTACTGTTCTTTGAGTAGCAAGTGGTTTATCCACTGAATCATCTCCCAACCCCTAGGGATAGAAATTCTTAGCAGTATTGTTGAGACTTTTTCTTTTTTTTGTCCCCCTCTTCCTCCTTTTCTTCCTTCTTTCTTCTCCTCCTCCCCCTCCTCACCCCCTCCTTCCTCTCTCTCCCCCCCAGGTAGTGTCTTATTCTAGCTCAGTCTGACCTGGAGTTCACTCTGTAGTCTCAGGGTGGCCTCCTACCTATGCTTCTCGAGTGCTGGGATTAAAGGCATGCAACACCATATCTGGCAAAACTTTTATTTTTTTAAATATATTTTTATTTATGAGTAGAGAGAATAAAAGGGCACACCAGGGCCTCTTGTTGCTATAAATGGACTCCAGATGCATGCACCACTTTGTGCATCTGGTTTTATGTGGGTACTGAAGAGTTAAATCTAGGCCAATGCAGGCTCAGTTGCAGGCAAGTGCCATTAACTGCTGAGCCATCTCCCCAGTCCTGTAGAAACATTTACATGCAAGTATCTTTAGTGCTTTTTTGTTTTTGTTTTTTTGAGGTAGTGTCTTACTCTAGCCTGCGTTGACCTGGAATTTACTATGTATTCTCATGGTGGCCTCGAACTCATGGTGATCCTCCTACCTCTGCCTCCTGAGTGCTGGGATTAAAGGCATGCGCCACCACGCCTGCCTGTCTTTAGTGTTTTAAAGTCATTGAGATTCCCTGTCTTTGCTACCAACAGCTGTTAGGAGATTCTGTTTTAAGAGTAAGGGCTGCTTGCCAACCTAGTTTTACTTCTTAAGGTGATCTGATCTTAAGATTGAGGCTGCTCACATGTTCACTTTGAGTTCTTAGGCCAAATGCTGTTTATCTTGTAAACATGTTTATATAAAGTATTCTAATCCCTGAACTGTCCTTCAGAAGAGCTATTAACCTTTAGAGCCTGCAGGGGGCTCCAGAGGGCAACATTTAGTCTTAAAGCAGTGACTGAATCTGATAGTGACTAAGACACATTGTTCCTTGTAACGCAGTACACACAGCCCAAGAAAAAGTTTATAAGACAGTACTTAAGTACCTGGTATTATTAGTTTTTTTTTCTTTTTGTATGTGTACGGGTAGGTCAGAGAACAATCTTAGGTGTGGCCTTTTCCACCTTGTTTGAGGCATCCTCTCTCAATCACAGCTGAGTTAGCCAGGTTAACGACCTGCAAACCTAGGGGAAATTCTCTCTACCTCCTCTCTTGCCTGTAGGTAGCTGGGATCATACACACCAGCTACAGTAGAGTCATGCTTTTCACATGGGTTCTGGGGATCTGCACTCAGCTACTCTCACTTGCTTGGCAAGTACTGAACCATCTCCCCAGCCTTAGATAAATGCTTTTATTTTTTTGGAGGGGGGGGGTCTAGATCCATCATTTGGACTTTCTGAGTTGCAGTTTGAAAACCTAGTTTATAGAGTTGGAGGCTCGCTTACATCTTAAAATCACTTTTTCTCACTGGGACATTAATGCTGTTGAAGTATAGAATCGTAATAATAATAATACATATCATAATAATGCATATCATAATAGTAAATAATGCATTTATTTTTATATGGAAAGAGTCTGGAGCCCAAAGTTGAGCTTTAGTCTAAAAAGTGGAAATGTGTGCATAACCTTCTAAATTTGGTCCTCTTTCACGTGCATTATTTTGTGATTATTAATTTTAAAAGTAGTCAGTTTCTGTGAGCCAAAGTCTCCTCCCTTAAGAAAATTGACAACTTGTCTCTCTTTCCTTGCAAATTCTTTCTTTCTTTTCTCTTTCTTTCTTTTTTCCCAAGGTAAGGTCTCACTCTAGCCCAGGATGACCTGGAATTCACTCTGTAGTTCCAGGCTGGCCTCGAATCCTCCTTCCTCTGCCTCCCAAGGGCTGGGATTAAAGGTGTGCACCATCATGCATGGCCAAAATACTCAAGGGCTGGAGAGATGGCTCAATGGTTAAGGCACTTGCCTGCAAAGCCTAATGACCTGAGTTCCATTCCCCAGTACCCACATAAAAGCCAGATGTGCAAAGTGGCACATGAATCTGGAGTTCATTTGCAATGGCTGGAGGCCCTGGCATGCCCATTCATATTCTTTTTTTCTCTCTCCTTGCAAATAAATATATATATTTGGTTTTTTGAGGTTTCACTCTAGCCAAGGCTGACCTGAAACTCACTATGTAGCCTCAGGGTGGCCTTGAACTCATGGCAATCCTCCTACCTCTGCCTCCTGAATGCTGGGATCAAAGGCATATGCCACCACGCCCAGCTAAATAAGATTTTTTTAATTGACAAGTGCCTTTAACCACTGAGCAATCTCCCAAGCCCCGATTAAATTCAAACTTGCTTCCTGATTTTTTATTTTTGTCATGATCCTCTTCGGATGAGAATAGAATATTAGTGTGTTTGGTGCTACTTTTTATAAATCCAAGTCACTTTGCAGAAAATAAAATTTGTGTGTGTGTGTGTGTGTGTGTATTTTACATACAAGAACTACTTTTGAGGTTCATAAAATGTCTATCTAAATTTATAAATCAATAATTATTTGTCTATGACTTTAGTTTTGCTTTTAATTTAGTTTACCTTAGCCATCAGTCTTAAAAGATGGCTGTGAGAATTACACATATTCTGGCATTGTGCCATTTGATCATTTGATTTCAATTTTTTTTTTTCCTCCCCTGAGGTAGGGTTTCTCTCTAGCTCAAGCTAACCTAGAATTCACTATGTAGTCTCAAGGGTGGCCTTGAACTCATGGCAATCCTCCTACCTCTGCCTCTCAAGTGCTGGGATCAAAGGCGTGCATCACCATGCCTGGCTTTTACACTTTTCTTTTAAAAAATATTTTCATTTATTTAAGAATGAGAGGGAGAGCGAGAAAGAAGCAAATATATAGAGAGAGTGAATGGGCATGTCAGGGCCTTCAGCTGCCGCAAACGAACTCCAGATGCATGTGCCACTTTGTGCATCTGGCTTACGTGGGTCCTGGGGAATTGAACCTGGGTCCTTTGGCTTACAGGGAAGTACCTTAACTGCTAAGGCATCCCTTAAGCCCTTGATTTCACTTTTCAAGTACCAACTCCTATAAGTTTAAAAGAAGAGAGATGGCTTAACAGTTAAGGTGATTATTTGCAAAGCTTAAGGACCTAGGTTTGATTCCCCAGTAACCACATAAAGCCAGATGCACAAAATGGTACATCTGTCTGGAGTTTGTCTACAGTGGCTAGAGGCCCTGGTGTAAATAAATAAAAATTTAAAAAAGGAATAGAAGCCGGGCATGGTGGCGCACACCTTTAATCCCAGCATGCAGGACGCAGAGGTAGGAATTTTGCCATGAGTTCGAGGCCACCCTAAGATTACATAGTGAATTCCAGGTTAGCCTGAGCTAGAGTGAAACCCTACCTCGAAAACCCAAAAAGAAAGAAAGAAAGAAAGAAAGAAAGAAAGAAAGAAAGAAAGAAAGAAAGAAAGAAAGAAAGAAACAAAGAAAGAAAGAAAGAAAAAAAAAAAGAAAGAAGGAGAAATAGATAAATCCTTATATTGAAAATAATTACCTATCCTTGCCACTTTTCTTTCCTGGTATTTTTGTTGTTGTTGATTTTTTTTATTAGGTACTTTTTTCTGCTATGATATTTTTTTACTTATTTATTATTGACAACTTTCTTAATTGTAGACAATATCCCATGGTACTTCCCTCCTTCCCCCCACTTTCCCCTTTGAAACTCCACTCTCCATCATATCCCCTCCACCGCTCAATCAGTCTCTCTTTTCATTTTGATGTCATGATCTTTTTCTCCTATTAGGATGGTCTTGTGTAGGTAGTGTCAGGCACTGTGAAGTCATGGATATCCAGGCCATTTGTGTCTGGAGGAGCATGTTGTAAGGAGTCCTACTCTTCCTTTGGCTCTTACATTCTTTCCGCCCCCTCTTCTGCAAAGCACCCTGAGCCTTGCAAGGTGTGTTAGAGATGTTTCAGTGCTGAGCACTCCTCTGTTCCTTCTTAGCACCATGGTGTCTTCTGAGTCATCCCAAGGTCACCACCATCTGAAAAGAGAAGTTTCTCTAACCAAAAGTGGGAGTAGCATTAATATATGGGTGTGGACATTAAGAGAAGTGATTATTGGGCAGTTTGGTGAGCCCAGTAAATACATGAGCCAACCAGCAGACATTACACCCCTTGGGCTCGTGACTACCCCTGTCGTAGGTTTTCAGTATCTGGGATGTATTCCTTCCCATGGAGCGGGTCTCCAGTCCAACAGAGAGTGGTTCGTTTCTCCCATAACAGACATGCCACTATTGCACCCCTTAGGTCATTTGGCTTGGCTGGCCAAATGTAAAGCTTGCAGTGTTCACTGTTGAGTATCTTCACTGGTGTTTTCTTTCTCCCACTGAACTCCAATGAATATTATTGGTATTTTTGTCAAAGATCAGCTGGCTATAGCTACCTGGGGTCCATAGGCTTCACAGGCAAATGCCTTAATCTCCAAGCCATTTACCCAGCCCCTTCCTATGATTTTTAAATTTCTCTGGTATCTGTTGTGATGGTGCCTTTTTCATGTCTAATTTTATTAATTGGGTCTTCTCTTTTTCTTTTGGTCAGTTTTGCTAAGCATTTATTAATCTTGTTTATCCTTTCAAAGAACCAACTTTTTGTTTCGTTGACTCTTTGGATTTTTTTTTTTTTTTTTTTGGTTTCTATTTCATTAATTTCTACCCTAATCTTTATTATTTCTTCCCGACTACTGATTTTTGGTTTGCCTTGTTCTTTTTCCAAAGCCTTAAGGTGAAGCATTAAGTTGTTTACTTGCGACTTTTCTAATTTCTTAACATAGGCACTTAAAGCTATAAATTTCCCTCTTAGGACTGACTTCATTGTGTCCCAGAGGTTTTGGTATGTTGTTTTCGCATTATCATTTGACTCCATGAATTTTTTAATTTCTTTCTTGATTTCTTCATTGACCCATTCATCATTGAGTAGTGTATTGTTTAGTTTCCATGATTTTGTGTATGCTCTATAGCTTTTCTTGTTATTGATTTGTAGTTTGATCCCATTGTTATCAGATAGAGTACATGGAATTATTTCAGTTTTCCTATATTGGTTAAGATTTGCTTTGTGTCCTAATATATGATCTATTTTAGAGAATGTTCTATGTGCTGCTGAAAAAGAATGTGTATTCAGTCCTGTATATATCTGTTAGGTCCATTTGTTCTATGACCTCATTTAATCCAAAAGCATCTCTGTTTATTTTTTGCCGGGATGACCTGTCAATTGGTGAGAGTGGGGTGTTGACCTCACCCACTACAAGTGTGTTTGGTGTGATCTGTGACCTTAGTTCTAATAGCGTTTGAGGAAATTGGGAGCCTCCATGTTAGGTGCATATATGTTTAGGATTTTAATGTCCTCCTTTTAGAGCATTCCTTTAATCAATATAAAGTGACCTTCCTTATCTTTCCTAACTAATGTTGGTCTGAAGTCTACCCTGTCAGATATTAGGATAGCTACCCCTGCTTGTTTTCTAGGCCCATTTGCTTGAAACACTGTTTTCCAACCTTTCATCCTAAGATAGTGTCCATCCTTTGTAGAAACGTGAGTTTCTTAGAGGCAACAAATTGAATGATCCTGCTTTTTAACCCAGTCTGCAAACCTATGTTTTTTGGTTGGGGCATTGAGGCCGTTGATATCAAGAGTTATTATTGAAAGGTGTGTATTTATTTTTGTTTTGTAGTTCTTCTGGTTTTACCTTTGCTGTCTTGTATTAACTAGTATTGGAGTATGGCTTGTTTTTTCCAGGTTCCTTATATGTGTGCTTTTCTTTCTCTTCAGCATGAATGATTCTTTCAAGTATTTTCTTTTCTTTCTTTCTTTTTGGTTTTTCAAGGTAAGGTCTCACTCTAGCTCAGGCTGACCTGGAATTCATGTAGTCTCAGGGTGGCCTCAAACTCACGGCGATCCTACCTCTGCCTCCCAAATGCTGGGATTGAAGGCATGTACCACCACACCCAGCTTCAAGTATTTTCTGCAGAGTTGGTTTTGTCTTCAAATATTCCTTTAGCCTGATTTTGTTGTGGAATGTCCTTATTTCTCCATCTATTTGAATGGATAGCTTTGCAGGATAAAGTAACCTTGGTTGACAGTCGTTATCTTTCAGAACTTAGAATACATCACTCCAAGCCCTTCTGGCTTTTAAAGTTTGTGTTGAGTAATCTGCTGTGATCCTGATGGGCATGATTTTTCTCTCTAGCTGCTTTCAATGTATTTTCTATGGTTTGTATGTTTGGTAGTTTAATTATAATATGGCAGGGAGAGTTTCTTCCCAGGTTTTGTCTGTTTGGTGTTCTAAAGGCTTCCTGTATCTGTATTGGCATCTCTTTCCCAATTTGGGGGAAGTTTTCTTGTATGATTTTGTTGAAAACACCTACTATGCTTTTGGAGTGAAATTCTTCACTTTCTACTGTACCTTGAATTCTTATGTTTGATCTTTTCATAGTGTCCCAGATATCTTGAAATTCCCATTCATATCTTCCTATTAGTTTGTCTTTCTCTTTGTTGGACTGTATTAGATCTGCCACCTGTTCTTCTAGTTTAGATATTCTGTTCTCTCCTTCATCCATTCTATTGGAGAGATTTTCTAGAGTTTTTAAAAAATACATTTTATTTATTTATTTATTTATTTATTTATTTATTTATTTATTTATGAGAGAAATAGGCAGAGAGAGAGAGAAAAAAGAGAGAATGGGTGCACCAGGGCCTCTAGCTACTGCAAACAAACTTCAGATGCATGCACCCCCTTGTGCATCTGGCTTACTGGCCCATGAGTTTCAGGATTTTCCTGGCTCTGCCTTTTATTGCTATAGGTACATTGGGATCACAGATGTGTGTGCCACTAAACATCCAGCTTTATGTTGATTTTGGGGAATTGAACTCAGGACAGCTGGCTTACAAGCTGAACATCTCACTAGCCTACACTTCCATGTGTGTGTGTGTGTGTGTGTGCGCGCACATGCAGTTTTGAGATAGGGTCTCTCATTGGCTTGGAGCTTGCCAAGTAGGCTAGACTGGTTGACAAGTGAGCCCCAGGGATTCACTTGTCTCCATGTCTCCAGTGCTGAAATTAGAATGATGACACCACACCAGACATTTTTTTATGTTACTTTCTTTCTTTCTTTTGTTTTTTTTCTGAGGTAGAGTCTCACTCTAGCCCAGGCTGACCTGGAAGTCACAATGTAGTCTCAAGGTGGCCTCCAACTCACAGTAATCCTCCTACCTCCCCAAGTGCTGGGATTAAAGGTGTGCGCCACCATGCCTGGTTTATGTGGATTTTGAGGATTGAACTCATGTCCTTCCCAGCTGCCTTCCTATTTTCCCTCCTTCCCTCCCTTCCTCCCTGTGTCCTTCCTTTTTGTCCTTTTCTTTCTTTCATTTCAATATTAAGTCCAGTCTAGGCTAATCGGTCTTGAACTCTTTATGTAGCCAAAGCTCCCCCCTGAGTCAAATCTCCTATTTCAGCTGAAGAGCTGTCCTTTATCCAGTGCATCTTTTGTGCTTTGTTGAGAATCACTTGGCTATAGATGTGTGGGTTTATAGGAGACCTGTGTTTTATTTTACTGGTCTAGCCACTTAATCTTGGGCAAGATTATAATTTCAATCTATGAGTGAGCTCTCCCAGTTCCTAAAATGTGTTGAGAAAGATTAGGGACATGTCTTCAGAAGTCCATAGAAGAAACCATTAAGTCTGAAGTAATATAATCAGCACTAATCATGGTAACATAAGTTACTTGTCTAAACCTCCTACCCGTGTGCTTTTGGGGTTCCTTAGGCAATACAACCTGTGGTACCAAACACGCGTTCAGTTAAATTGGTTTATAATTTAGGCCTCATTTAAATTTTGGATGCAGACTGAGTGGCTCAGAAGATGGGCTGTACAGCTGCCTACATTCTGTGCTCACAGCACCCTCTGAGGAATTACTCTTACCTCATTGTTTCACTTTGAAGATTTAGTTTTGGAAAGTGTTAAGTGGCTTCCTTGAGGTCACACAGACCATAGTGGTTGGACTAGGATTCGAACACAGGTCTGACCAAAGTTCATATTCTTAACCTTTGTGCTCTCCTGCTTCTAATAAAATGGAATATTCCAAGTCTGTAAAATGTCACTGATCTTTTTTATTAGTGTCTGTCAAGTATTGTCATACTGGCTCAGTCTATCTCATCTCCTTAGACTGGAATGAAGCTCCCTTGGGGGTTTAGGTAGTGTATTAGAAATCATAGAAAGTAGTATTTATTCATGCTAATTTGTAGAGAAACAGTTTTAAAGTAATAATTTTCTGTGACCTCCACAATGCACAGCCAGCCAATTTGATATATTTCACAATAATTTGACTATATCACAACCTATGTTTATTTTATTTTCAATCTTATCATAAATATTTTCTAGGGCAAATTGAATTATGATAATCTTACGGTATTTCTACCTTGCATCTTTGTGTTTTGCAATATTTCTGGTGCTTTCTTTTAACCTTGGCATTAAAAAAATCATATTGTACATAAGTAAGTTTACATGGTTTAATGTTTTTTTCATATAGTACATGGAATCTTGTAGACAGAAAGTGCTGAGAATAGCAGTGTTCATTTATAGGTATATTTATGCTACAAGTTTTTTTTAAAGAATATATTCTCAGTGACTAGAACCAATGTTCATGTCATTCATTGTTCTCTTTATAGTTATTTGAATTTTACATGTTCAGACTTTTTTAGTTAGTAGCACTGTTTAAATCCTGAGTTTCTACTTTTCACTATTTTGGCAACTAAGAAAAGCTCATTACTAATAATCTTATAGTATAATTATCATCTGAAATAAGAAAGAAAAAGAAGATGCCAATCAACCTTAAGGGAAAGCCCATGACAAACCTAGGCCTGCTCTAATAGAGTCAATTGAAATTTAAAAAAAATAATAATTTATTTTTATTTATTTGACAAAGAAAGAGGGAGAGAGAGAGAGAATGGGTGCGCCAGGGCCTCCAGCCATTGCAAACAAACTCCAGACAAACGCGCCCCTTGTGCATCTGGCTAACGTGCGTCCTGGGGAATGGAACCAGGGTCCTTTGGCTTTGCAGGCAAACATCTTAACCTCTAAGTTATCCCTCCCACCCAAAAGTATTTTATTCTTGGTAAATTTGGTAGTCATAGGGAATGAGACAAAGACCAAGATTGAGACATTCTACTGTTCTACTGGTATAGTGAGGGATTTTAGAAAGGTAATTCTCCCGCAAAATAAAATTAAATTTTTGTCATATTTTACAACATATTTCTTCACTGAATGCTTAAAAAGGCAGGCATGCTTTTATTACAGAACTATCAATTTTTCTTGCTGGGCGTGGGTGGTGCATGCCTTTATTTCCAGCACTTGGGAGGCAGAGGTAGGAGGATTGCCATGAGTTCGAGACCACCCTGAGACTACATAGTTAATTCCAGGTCAGCCTGGACCAGAGTGAAACCCTACCTTGAAAAACCAAAAAAAAAAAAAAAAAAAAAAAAGCTGGGCGTGGTGGCGCACGCCTTTAATCCCAGCACTCGGGAGGCAGAGGTAGGAGGATCGCTGTGAGTTTGAGGCCACCCTGAGACTACATAGTGAATTCCAGATCAGCCTGAGCTAAAGTAAGACCCTACCTCAAAAACCCAAAATAAATAAATAAATAAATAAATAAAGTTTTTCTTTGCTATATTGAGGTAGGGAAGGCTTTTGCTTATTTACTCTTATTAACAGAACTTAATTTCTTAAAGTTGTAATGGTTTTATTTATTTATTTATTTGAGAGAGATAAAGGCACAGAGAGCCTCCTTCCACTGCAAATGAACTCCAGACACATGGGTCATTTTGCATCTGGCTTTATGTATGTTCTGGAGAATCAAACCCAGGCTGTTAGGCTTTGCAGACAGGTACCTTTAACCACTGAGTCATCTCTCCAGCCCCAAGTTGTAATAATTTAAAAAAATTGTTAATTATTTATTTGCAAAGAGAGATAATTGGAGATGGGGGATTGGGCATGCCAGGGCCTCCTGTCACTGCAAATGAGCTACAGACACATATGCCACTTTGTGTTTCTGGCCTTACGTGGATACTAAAGAATCAAACTGGTGCCATCAGGCTTTGCAAGCAAGTGCCTTTAACTGCTGAGCCATCTCCCCAGACCATTAGAACATTTTTTGAAAGATATTTGCCATTAACTTTAAAACACTTTTGACCCTGTGATTTATTTAAATCCTAATAAATTATACATTCCTTCACTTTAGCCATTCATGTGAAAATTATTTGGAGCCATCTTATAGAATAGTACTATGTGGCCTCTTGAGACCTCAAGTCAAAGAAGTTTAATCTCTTTTAGTTTCACATTTTTAAGTGAATGTTATTGATAAATAAGCTATTAAAATCTACTTAAGAGTGAGGACTTACATGAGAACCCTGATTTTATGGAAAGCTACTGTGACTTGTTCCTAATATTCTTAGAAAGCTTTTTGTGAATTATAGATACCTATTAATTTCTCAGAAATGGCTATATCTGAAGAGAAAAAAAGGAGAACCTTACTAGAACAGACACCTGCACAGAACACTGAACATTCTATAGAAACAGCTTCCCAGCAATCCCCAGCTACCTGTCCTTCATGATTTATAGCTGGGAGAATTGCCTTCTGATTCATTTTGAGCTTTCGATTATTATCACTGGCAGTAGTTTCATGTTTTTATAGACTTAAGATGGCAAGGATGGTTACAGTCGAAGGTTTCAGGTTTTTGTTTTGTTTTGTTTTGTTTTTTTTTGGTCTACATGAATGAATCCAAAGGAAATCTGCATGTTTAAGGTGAATTTTTTTGTTTATTTTTTATTTATTTGAGAGTGAGCGAGAGAGAAAGAGGCAGATAGAGAAAGGATGCACCAGGGCCTCCAGCCTCTGCAAACCAACTCCAGATGCATGTGCCACTTTTTGCATCTGGCTTTACCTGGGTGCTGGGGAATCGAACCCAGGTCATTAGGCTTTGCAGGCCAGCACCTCAACCACTAAGCCATCTCTCCAGTCCTCTTTATTTCTTTTCTTTCCTTTCCTTTTCTTTTCTTTTCTTCTTTTCTTCCCTTTCTTTCTTTCTTTCTTTCTTTCTTTCTTTCTTTCTTTCTTTCTTTCTTTCTTTCTTTCCCTTTCTTTCCCTTTCCCTTTCCCTTTCCCTTTCCTTCCTTCTTTCTTTCTTTCTTTCTTTCTTTCTTTCTTTCTTTCTTTCTTTCTTTTTTTTTTTTTTTTTTTTTGAGGTAGGGTCTCACTCTAGCCCAGGCTGACCTGGAATTTACTCGGTAGTCTTAGGATGGCCTCAAACTCACAGGGATCCTCCTACCTCTGCCTCCCAAGTGCTGGGATTATAGGCATGCACCACCACACCTGGCCCTCTTTATTTCTTTTTCTTCTTTTTTCCTGCAGTCAGGTTCACATTGCTGGCAGAAAACACTCGACCAAGAGCAGCTTGTGGGATAAAAGGGTTTCTTTTGGCTTACAGACTCGAGGGATAGCTCCATGATGGTAGGAGAAAATGATGGCATGAGCAGAGGGTGGACATCACCTCCTAGCCAACCTCAGATGGACAACAGCAACAGGAGAATGTGTGAAACACTGGCAAGAGGAAGCTGCCTATAACAACCATAAGCCCGCCCCCAACAATACACTGTCTCCAGGATTGCCATCAGCTGGGGACCTAGCACTCAGAATACCTAAGTTTATGGGGGACACCTGAATCAAACCACCACAGTCAGGGTCTCAGTTTATCCTAGGCTGGCATCAAGCTCACCATGATCCTAGTACCTCAGCCTCCCCAGTGCTGGGGATCAAACCATGAGCCATCATGCCCAACTCATTTTAATGCAAGTGTTCTCTTATCTGAGAGGCAAGCACAGCTCAGAGGATCTATAACTATAGGCAGTGCTTCTTCCACTACTTCAGGCATTCCCTGGCCGTACAGTTATCCTCAGCCTGATGATCAAAAGTAATGCTGTGTACCATTACATCACTCATGTGACTTACTCTGCTGAATACTTTCCAAACAACTCTATGGCATGTACAGTTAGCTTTCCTCGTTTTTATAAAGGAAGGTGGGATAGAGAGGCTGTGTGGCTCATAGCAATGAGCAGAAGCCACTTTCTGATGTAAATGTGACCATTTCAGTTCTTTCTACTCTGAACTGAGGTTCATTGTTTTGTCTTTTGAAGACTCAGTTTATTCATGTATGATGGGTATTTTAAAATTAGTAGCCATTAAGCATTCACAGGATTGCAGTGAGTGTTGAATAAGAACACATCACTGGAAATACTAGGTGAAATGTACATCACTATTGGCAGATCATCTAAGTTTCATCATATTGTCCAAATGGAATTATTTTCAACTACACTTGAATTTACTACTTTAGTTGTTAATCACAGGGACCACCTAAGTGAATGTGTTAGCAGTAGTAAGAGAAAAGAGAGAATACTTCATACCTGTAGGAGTTACCTTCTCTTTACTGGGACCCAACCAAAAACAGCTGATGGAAGGAAAGGATTTGTTTCAGCTTAAGTCTTGAGGGGAAACTTCATCATGGTGGGGAAAGCATGGCAGAACAGACAACCAGGGTATCACATACTGTCACATCAGATGGGAGGAAGCAGCCAGTGTGAGTTAGCTAGCAGTGGCAAGATTGGACTACAGAGTCCCAAGGCTCACCCCAGTGGCACACAACCTCTATCCAGCAAGGCTTCACTTGCTGGGGATCAAGTTTTAGACTGATTACAAACATTCGAGGTTATGGGAGACACTGAATCCCACATCACCTGAGTTTGTATTTCTATATTTCTATAATGCACCACAATAGTCCATAGATATAGAAAATTAGACTAGGCAATGATATTTTCATTTAAACCTTAGCAATTGTAAGTATACATTATCTATGGCCCTAAAGTAAGCTAAGTATAGTGTCTTTGGACATTTACAGGTCACCTACTTTACTGTTTGAAGGTGCTTTCTTCCTAACTAAATCCCCTTAACAATTTCCTTATAGTACCTAACAGCATATGCATGCCAGTTTTTGTTTTGTTTTGTTTTGTTTTGTTTTGTTGTTTTTCAAGGTAGAGTCTCACTCTAGCCCAGGCTGACCTGGAATTCACTATGTAGTCTCAGGGTGGCCTCGAACTCACGGTGATCCTCCTACTTCTGCCTCCCAAGTGCTGGGATTAAAGACATGTGCCACCATGCCCAGCTGCATGCCAGTTTTGAGCCCCATTTTGGGTATTTATTGAACAGCCATACTCCAAAAAACATTGTTACCTGCTTTTCTGTTGTATGCCATGCAACCTCTCTTAGTTTCATAGAGTGAGATTTTTTTACCCTTGCCTTAACAGTTAGTGGGGTTAGGGCTGGTGGCTGAACCTAGACTTAGAGCTTAGCCTCTGAATTATACCCTCATCCTCCATGCTGAATAATTCTCTGAGGTGTATATGTGTATATAAAAAGACAGATAATAAGAGCCAGGCATGGTGGCACACACCTTTAATCCCAGCACTTGGGAGGCTAAGGTAGGAAGATAGCTGTGAGTTCAAGGCCACCCTGCGACTACACAGTGAATTGCAGGTCAGCCTGGGCTAGAGTGAGACCCTACCTTGAAAAACAAAACAAAACAAAACAAAACAAAACAAAACAAAACAAAAAACTGGCATGCATATGCTGTTAGGTACTATAAGGAAATTGTTAAGGGGATTTAGTTAGGAAGGAAGCACCTTCTAGGTCAGCCTGAGCTAGAGTGAGACCCTACCTTGAAAAAAAGTAGAGAAATAGATGAAACTGCACATGAAATAGATCTGCTTGGAGGACAGCATGACAGCACTGAATAGACTATACAAAGTCTATGAAACAGCTACATAACTCAGACTTTATGTTCCTGGATAAAATGCAGAAAAACATTCAAAAGAAAGTTAACATTTTTGCCATCTCACAACTTTTATAAAATTATCCAAACATTATATGAATGAATTATTAGGCATTTATTTTTAAGTGCATTTAAGCATTTTATTGAACATTCTGTAATCTAGAAACATGTTAAATGCTTCAGTGGAAAATGTTTATACATTTTTTTCCTGAAATGATGAGTCTTTACTTGACCCTCTTCACTTCTATCATGCCACACTGTTAACATGACTAAAGGGACATGTTTTATTTCATGAAATGATTTCTCTGTCTCTATCTTACACATCCTTAGGACATTTTGTCTGCATTCATAAAACTGTAAGGTTGTGGCATGAATCCCTCAGGGCACTATGCCTAATTCACAGAGAGTCTCTCTTTGTTTTCTGCTTTATTATTCTTTTTACTGGGGTGATTAACTTAATTTGACTACCCAGAAGCTGGGGGACGGGAGCTGTGCTTTGAATTTAAAATCAAAACAGAATAGCAGGTGCAAAATTTTTTTGCTAATGGCTTTATCTGTATAAGATGGGGAACATAAGAAGAAGAGACTTTTACCACAAATAATTGATAGTACCTGTGGAGTCCATCTACCACTGCACTGTAACCCAAAGGGTAAACACCTGTGGAAAAAGATAAGCTTACCTAATCACTATCTTAGATTGGACACAATGCCTTTTCTCAGGCAACAAGCCTCAGGAGTATGTATTCGCCTAACCTTTACATTGTTATAACACTTCCACTGTGGGATCACAAATTGCACAAGTTTGGAGCTTTCATGTAAGAAAGATCATTTAATCTTGCCCCTCTGTGCATTGGTAGTAATGTTAAAAAATACCTTAGGGGGCTGGAGAAATGGCTTAGTGGTTAAGGTGTTTGCCTGCGAAGCCAAAGGATCCCAGTTCGATTCTCCAAGACCCACGTAAGCCAGATGCACAAGGGGCACATGTATCTGGAGTTCATTTGCAGTGGCTGGAGGCCCTGGCATGCCCATTCTCTCTCTGTCTGACTCTCTTCTCTCTCTCTCTCTCTCTCTCTTTCTCAAATAAATAAATAAATAAATAAATAAAATTTTAAAAAATACCTTAGATGCTGGGCATGGTGGCACATGCCTTTAATCCCAGCACTTGGGAGGCAGAGGTAGGGGGATTGTTGTGAGTTTGAGGCTGTCCTGAGACTACATAGTGAATTTCAGGTCAGCCTGGACTAGAGTGAGACTCTACCTTGAAAAACAAAACAAAATACCTTAGATAAGACCCTGAAGACTCCATCTACTTGGGCTGCAGGGTCACTAAGAAATCCTGATGGAGCTGAACTGAAAACATCCTCTGTGTAGACCAGCTGATAGAAAGCTGGAAAAAGCTACGTTGCATGCAGATCAAGGGGGGAGAGAGGAATCACCAGTGGAGATACTGAACAGTGGACACTGCAAGCTTTAAATTTGGCCAGCCAGGCCAAATGAGCCAGTGGGAGCAATAGTGGCATGTCTGTTATGGGGGAAACCAACGGCTCTCTAATTGCACTGGAGGCCCACTCCGCCTGCAGGAGGGAATACATGCCAGATACTGAAAACCTATGACAGGGGTAGTCATGAGCCCTAGAGGTGTAATGTCTACTGGTGTCTGGCTAAATGTATATACTGTGCTCACCAAACTGCCCAGTAAGCACTTCTCTTAATGTTCATACCCATATATTAATGCTACTCTCACTTTTGGTTAGAGAAGCTTCTCTTTTCAGATGGCGGTGACCTTGGGATGACTCAGAAGGCACCTTAGTTCTAAGAAGTGACAGAGGAGTGCTTAGCACTGAAACATCTCTAACATTCCTTCCAAGGCTCAGGGTCCATTGCAGAAGGGGTGGCAGAAAGAATGTAAGAACCAAAGGAAGGGTAGGACTCCTTGCAAAGTGCTCCTCCAGACACAAAATGACCTGGATATCCATGACTTTGCAGTACCTGACACTACCTACATAAGACTATCATAATAGGAGGAAAAGATGAGGACATCAAAATAAAAGCGACTGATTGAGAGGGGTGGGGGTAATGGAGAGTGGAGTTTCAAAGGGGAAAGTGGAGGGAGGGAGGGAATTTACTATGGTTGTTGTCTGTAATTATGGAAGTTGTCAATAAAGAAAGTAAATAAGTATCTTAGAGAGGCTGGGGAGAGTTTAGTTGGTAAAGTATTTGCCTTATAAATATAAGGATCTGAGTTTGACCATCAAAACCCATCTAAAAACAGGTGGGGTGGGGGGAACTGCAGAGATGGATCAGTGGTTAAGAAAGAGTTAAGTTCCCCAGTACCAATGTAAAGCTAAATGCACAAGGTGGCACATACACCTGGAGTTCATTTGTGTTGCTAGAGGCCTGGCATGCCCATTCTCCCTTTCTCAAATGAATAAATAAAATTAAAATAAAATATAAAAAATAAAATAAAATAAAAAATGAATAAATAAAAATGAATAAATGAAAAATAAAAAAAAGATGGTGTGGTGGCATACACCTATAATTCCAGCACTGGGGAGGTGGAGACTGGAGGATCCCTGGGGCTCATTAGACAGCCAGGGTAGTATGACTGGTGAGTGTTAGGCCAGTGAGAGTCCCTGCCTCAAAAAATATGGGTGGCGCCAGGCGTGGTGGCACACGCCTTCAATCCCAGCACTGGGGAGGCAGAAGTAGGAGGATCACTGTGAGTTCAAGGCCACCTTGAGACTACATAGTGAATTCCAGGTCAGCCTGGGCCAGAGTGAGACTCTACCTTAAAAAATCGAAAAATCAACCTGGGGTGGTGGCGCACGCCTTTAATCTCAGCACTTGGGAGGCAGAGGTAGGAGGATCGCTGTGAGTTCAAGGTCACCCTGAGACTCCAGAGTGAATTCCAGGTCAGCCTGGGCTAGAGTGAGACCCTAACTTGATAAAACAAACAAAAAAATTGTAAAACCAAAAAAAAAAAAAACATGGGTGGCATCTGAGGAATGACATATGAGGTTATCCTCTGGTGTCTACATGCACGCACACACACACACACACACACACACAACACCAGCACAAATGCTTGCATACATTTTAAATGTGCCTTAGAGAATTTATGACTAGCTCACCATTCCTGAACTGTGTCAGAAACAAGTGTCATCTGTCCATTTGCAGTCAAATGCTCTACCACTGAGCCATACTCTTCATCTGTCCATTTGTTTCAGAATATTCTATTATATGCTGAGCCCAAAGCATCCTTGACATTTCTCCCATACAGATTGATTTTGCAGAACCTCAGCAGCTAAGCTTTTGGTGAGAATTATGTTCTTGTGAGCAATCAGAAGTTGAAAATGCTGAGAATTTTTTTTTTTTAAAAAGGAATTCTGTAATAAGTTAATTTTTTTTCCTTTCTTCCACTGCCTGGTTTAAATATTTCACAAACTTAAGGGATACAATTCTGGATGCTGCTTTTTAAAGGTGATAATGTCTATCCTACAGTAAAAATACCAGAGCAGGATTTTGTGAGGATCCATAAATGAAAGTAAGCTTGGACAGGCTAGGGAGATGGCTCAGTGGTTAAAGGTGCTTGCGTACAAAGTTGCCAGGCCAGGATTCAATTCCCCAGTGCCTACATGAAGCCAGATACACAAAGTGACGCATGCATCTAGAGCAAGTTTATAGGGACAAGAGGCCCTGGTATGCCCATTTTCTCCCTTTCTTGCAAATAAATTATAGAGAGATGATAAATAGATAAAGAAACTTGGAATCATGGTTTTGAATATATGTATAGGCAAATTAGATAGTTTGGCTCCATGAGGCACAAACCCCATAAATATCACCATCTTGGTAGTCATAAAAATATCTCTTTACCCCCTCCACTATTTTTATGGCTTTTAAAGTGTTTATGATTTCAGATTAATTGCATTCTGCTCTGTGAAAGCTTACATGTTTTTACAGGCCACATGGCCATTTAGCATGTCTTAGGGAATATAACCAGTGTGGGTGGGAAAAGTTAAATGCAGTGTTGCCCTGCAGCTGAGCAGGGCAGCTCTTGGAACTCAGTGGAACTGTGTGCAGAAAATATGGACTGACAAGTCGTGGTGGGTTCTTTTGATGGCTTGTTTTGTATGATAGAATCATGTATCCCAAGCTGATTTTGAACTTAGTGCAGAGTTAAAGCTGTCCTTGAATTTCTGATCCTCCTATGTGCTGAGACGATAAGTGTGCATCACTGTGCCTGTTTTTGTTTTTCTTAAATGTGGTGCTGAGGATTGAACCCTTGTACACATTAGGCAAGTGTCTTACCAACTGAGCTCCATCTCTAGCTCCCAGCTTGTGGTGTTTAATATAAATCAGAAATAACACAGAAAGCTTTGGCTACCCCTTGGCTTTTTTTTGTTTGTTTTTTTTTTTTTTTTTTTTTCGAGGTAGGGTTTCACTCTGGTCCAGGCTGACCTGGAATTAACTATGTAGTCTCAGGGTGGCCTCGAACTCACGGCAATTCTCCTACCTCTGCCTCCCAAATGCTGGGATTAAGGGCGTGCACCACCACACCCGGCTCCCCTTGGCTTTTGTCTGGCCCAAACAGCTAATAGCATGTGTGCTTTGCTCTGCCCCTGTGTCTCTTTTCCACATTAGAGCTAATGTGATGTGTGACTTTAAGGACTCTCTTGTCTTTGTGGCATTGCTAACACAACCTAACAACTAACAGCTAATGACTAACCTAACAGCTAACAAGTAACCTAACCACTGCTTCTGGGCTCAAGGATGCTGAAGGGTTTGCCCGCAGTAGTGGATGGGAAGCAGAGGGAGAACGGGAAGTACAGGAATCCACTGCTCTGTGGATTGGTCTTTATTATTCCTTGGATATTCTGTGAGTCCTTGGCTGAAGCCAACTGAGGGCAGCAGGAGCAGAGAGGAAATGATATGTGGTGGCATGAGACAGAGGTTGGTTATAGCCAGGGTGCCAGTGCCTGTCAGTGCCCCTCGCTGAAAAAGTGAGATAATCATTACTGCCCCTAGAACAACATGCTGTCAGCTACAGTAGACAGAGCAGGGTTGGGCCTGCTCTGATCATGTGAGCTGTATGCTGTCAGGACTGGCTATTGAAAATGACCCTCCTTTCAGGCAAGCAGAGTGTATTTTAACACCTCTTTGAGCCGTCCATTGGTGGTGACACAAGGAAATCCTGCAGAGGTCATATAGAATGCCTATCACTGTCATTCTATTGTGGAAACTGCACAATGTGAACCCAGTGCTGTCTTTCTCAAAAATCAACCACAGCATTGCTGTCTTAATACCCACAAAAATGGAGCACATATTTTGGGCTGCCCTGAGAACTCATTTTGTAATGGTTTAAGATCAGTTCTTTTGAGGCTGGGTGTGGTGGTGCACACCTTTAATTCCAGCCCTTGGGAGGCAGAGGTAGGAGGATCACCATGAGTTCCAAGGCCATCCTGAGACTACACAGTGAATTCCAGGTCAGCCTGGGCTACAGTGAGACCCTTCCTCAAAAAAACAAAACCAGGGCTGGAGAGATGGCTTAGCGGTTAAGGCACTTGCCTGCGAAGCCTAAGGACTCAGGTTCCATTCTCCAGGTCTCACGTTAGCCAGATGTACATCGTGGCTTATGCATCCGGAGTTTATTTGCCAGTAGCTAGAGGTCCTGGTGCACCCATTCTCTCTCTGTCTCTCTCTCCCTCCATCCCTTTGTCTCTAATATATAAATAAATAAAAACGATTAAAAAATTTTTAAACGTGGTGGGCGCTGTTCCCAGCACTCGGGAGGCAGAGGTAGGAGGGAGTGCGAGGCCACCCTGAGAGAGCCTGAGCCAGACCCTACCTCAAAAAAAAAATAAAAAATAAAAATAAATAAAAAAATTTTAAACAGGCGCTGTTCCGTGGCGGGAGGCCACGGAGACCCAGCCGACGGCGGTGTGGAATAGATGTGAGTGAATTCAGTGAAGAGCTGAGAAAGCCAGTGACAGAAGATGAGCAGATGGAAACATCTATGCTGTCTTCTGCAGGAATGCATCTCCCTTGGCTTCAGAAGCAACTAGAAACTGTAGTGACTGGAGGGAAAAAGAAGAAGGATTTTGCTCAGACAACAAGTGCATGCTTAAGTTTCATCCAAGATGCTCTGCTGAAGCACCAATGGCAGCAGGCTGCAGAGTACATGCACAGTTACCTGCAGACCTTGGAAGACTCGGACAGCTTCAAAAAGCAGGCTGCCCCTCAGCAACATGGAGACGTTCAATACATTTACTGACCGGATGAAAAATATTGGTGTCTTGAATTATTTGAAGATCTCCTTACGACACGCATTGTACCTTTTGCATCATGGAATGCTCTAGGATGCAGACAGAACTCGAAGTCAGGCACATGGAGATATGGTGAGAAGTCATCTTCCCAGGAAATACTAATCAACCTTGTTCAGGCCTACAAAGGGCTTTTGGAATACTATGCTTGGTCCAAAAGGAAGAGGGAGTTGTCCAAGATCGATGAGAATGATTATGCTTTTACCACAAAATCCCAAAATATGCTCAGCCAGAGTTGAAAGACATCTGTAAATTTTTGTGCGTTGATTAGAACTCCTGGGGTTTGGGATCTTTTTGGGAAGAGTTATGTAGGGATGCTAGAGTTTTATGGTGATCAAGATGGAGCCTGAGAGGTACTCACCAACTATGCATATGACGAAAAGTTCCCATCAAACCTGAATGCCCACATATACTTATACAACTTTCTAAAAAGAGAGAAGGCACCAAGAGCAAAGCTGATAAGTGTCCTGAAGATTTTATATGATATTGTGCCATCCCATACACTGATGTTGGAATTCCATATGTTACTCAGAACATCAGAAAGAGGAGAGCACCACAAACTGGGCTTGGCAGTGTTATTTGGTGTCTTGGACTTTGCTGGATGCACTAAGAAGATACTTGGAAATACTTGGAAAATCATCTTGCATGGGTTCAAAAAGAGTGGAAGTCCAGGAAAAACTGGTGGCCAACCTTTCATTTCAGCCACTTTTGGGCAAAGAGTGACTGGAGGGAAGATTCAGATCTGGCTTGTGAGAAAGCCTTGGTAGCTGGACTGCTGTTAGGGAAAGGTTATAGATATTTTCGGTATATTTCAAAACAAGATCAGGAAATCTTAAGGAAGAAAATTAAGTGGATGAACAAATCAGTGAAAAAATACAGCATTACAAATCCAAAAATAAATAAATAAATAAATAAATAAATAAATAAATAAATAAATACCAAAACCAAAGAAAAAAAGATGAATTCTTTTATCTCATATTGCAAACAAAATTAAGGGGACAGACATTATGCCACCCAAATCACAAAGACAGTGATGATTTTTAAAATTTTATGCTATTATTCATTTAACATTCATGGAAGAGGCTGCTTTTACAATGCTTATCAAATTTGGGAAGTTTGCATGTGCGATATGTGGGATATTCACATGTGTGTACAGATGCTTAGGCCCCCACATACATGTGGGCAGAGGCCAAAAGAGAATGCCAGGTCTCTTATCACTCACCTGTGTATTTCTTTGAGAACTGGAGGTGCTGAGCTGCTGGTGGTCAGCAATTCTCCACCTCCAACAAATGGGGGTTACAGATGCACGTGGCCATGCCCAGCCTGGCTTTTTTTTTTTTTTTTTTTTTTTTTTTTGGTTTTTTTTCAAGGTAGGGTCTCACTCTGGTCCAGGCTGACCTGGAATTAACTATGTAGTCTCAGGGTGGCCTCGAACTCTCGGCGATCCTCCTACTGGGATTAAAGGCGTGCGCCACCACGCCCAGCCAGCCTCACTTTTTGCATAGGTTATATAGAGAGGAACTTGGTGCTTTCTGCCCAGGGAGGTCCTCATGTTTAAGAAGCAAGTGGCTGGGGGCTGGAGAGATGGCCTAGTGGTTAAGCCTAAGGACCCAGGTTCAGTTCCCCAAATGTAAAAGTGATGCATGCATATAGAGTTTGTTTGCAATGGCTAGATTACCTGGCACACCCATTCTCACTCTCTCTCCCCCCTTTTCTCTCTTAAATAAATAAAATCTTTTTAAAAAAGCAAGTGGTTTTAACCACTGAGCTATCTTCATAGACCCCCAAATGGGAGTTTTCTAAATGCTGTTTAAATGAATCTAATTATTTTCATCCCATAGCATCAGTTTTAGGCCCCATGATTCAACTCCTATTTTTAAATTTTATTTATTTATTTAAGAGAGCGAGAGAGAAAGAGGCAGAGAAAGAGAGAGGGAGAGAGGGAGAGAGAGAGAGAGAGAGAACGGGAGAAAGAAAATGGGCACACCAGGGCTTCCAGCCACTGCAAATAAACTCCAGATGCATGCGCCACCTTGTGCATCTGGCTTACGTGGGTCCTGGGAAACTGAACCCAAGTCCTTTGGCTTTGCAGACAAATGTCTTAACCCCTAAGCCATCTCTCCAGCCCCTCAACTCCTATTTTTATTGATTAATATATGTATGTATATTTGAGAGAGGGTTCTTTATGTAACCCAGGCTTACCTCAAACCTATGATCCTCCTACTGCAGCCTCCTGCGTACTGAAATTATAGGCATGTATAACCATTTGTGCCTTAATATAATATCTAAATACTGAAAAACATGAAGAGAACTTGCTCTAACAATTTTACTGTGCCTGGAAGCTTAAACAAATATTGTCTTGGGGGCAGTAATGCATTCACTGTTTTCCTGGCATTATAGCTCCACACAGTTCTGCTGTCTGTGCTTCTTCCATACTCATTCTGTTCTTCAGGACTATCTTTATGAAGACACATCTGTTGGCTTTGGTGATTAGCAGAAACATTAGCAGGGCTACTGCTTTAGAGCGTAAATAATTAATGAATGTTCCTCATTAATTTCTTCTGAAACGGACTCTTATTAGACAGCAGTTAGATATAGTTCTTTTTTCTTCTTCTTCTTTTTTTTTTTTTTTTTGGCCTTTTTTTGAGGTAGGGTCTTGCTCTAGCCCAGGCTGACCTGGAATTCACTATGTACTCTCAGGCTGGCCTTGAACTGACAACGATCCTCCTACCTCGGCCTCCTGAGTGCTGGGATTAAAGGCGTGCACCACCATGCCCAGCAGATATAGTTCTTGAATTAAGAACAGATGTAAGGAGCAGGAAGTTTCTGTCTATTTTTAAAATAGGCCATTTAATTTTGAGGAAAAATTGTGACATCTGAGTCCCTTACTGGTAGTAAAAGAAAATGTATTTTGGGCTGGAGAGATGGCTTAGCGGTTAAGGCGCCTGCCTCCTAAGCCTAAGAATGCTGGTTCCAATCTCCAGATCCCATGTTTAGCCAGTTGCAAAGTGATGCAAGGGCGCAATGCCGCACTTGACCACAAGGGGGCTCATGCATCTGGATTTTGTTTGCAGCTGCTGAGAGGCTGCTGGAGCGCCCATCTCTATCTGTCTTCCTCTCCCTCTCTCTCTGTGTCTCTCTCCAAAAAAAAAAAAAAAAAAAAAAAGAAGAAGAAAGAAAAAGTATTTTAATGACATGCAACACGTCTTTGTTTGCTAAGATCTTTGCATCACCAGGTTAATTTGGCAATCTGTTTCTCTAATTTTATTGTTAAAACCATTTATTTTTATCTTAATTTTGAGATGGGGTCTTGCTATGTAGCCCAGACTGGCCTCAAACCTTCAATCCTCCTGCTTCAGCCTCCCTAATACTAAGATTACAAACATGTGCCACCAAGAGCAGCTTCTAAACCTGCCTTTAATCAAACCCAAACACCCCCCTCCCCGTGCCTCCTTCCTCCCTTTGCGTAGGGCTCTCACAGGAGCCCTTTGTCATTGCCTATGAGAGGCTCCTGTGAGACCCTAAAATACAGTGGAGCTCTTGCCCCAGTTCAGGTTTTAGTTCCTGCCCCTGCTGTTTGTAGTTATACCTCGCTTATAAATAAGCTGTTCTGTTTAATGAGAGGCAATAAAAAGACAGGTTCTGAGGCAAATAGCCTAGTGAAATACTTACTTCCCTGGGGGCATTAACCTAATTAATAGATTTTCTTCTATGATAAGAAGTGTACTGCTGGGGATGTAGCTCATTTGGTAGAATGCTTGCCTAGCAGGCACAAGGTCCTGAGTTCAACCCCCAGTACAAAAAAAACGAAACAAAATAAAGATGTGTACATTAGTGTTTGCCTGGTTGTGACACTCAGGGTAGGCAAATCGCACCTCTTTAACTTCCAGGGATCCCAAGAAACTTTAATCTCACTTTAAGTTGGGCTGAGTTTCACACACCAAAAACAAATCATTGTAACTTGAAAAAAAAAAAAAAACCTGAAAACTAGTAGGACAAGTTTATTTATTGCACATGTCTTGAATGTAGTGCTTATACAGATGCCCCATACAGGGGCTGGGAAATGACTCAGTGGAAAACGTACTTGCTGTACATGTGTGAGTACCTGAGTTCAGATCCCCAGACTTCACATAAAAACACTGACAACTCTGGAGGGATTATGTAATCTCACACAAAGAGATGGGAAGCACGGGAATGAGAGAGCCTGCCTTAAATGAGGCAAGGAACAATATCTCAACAGTTGTCCTCTGACCAACACATGCATGCTGTGGCATGTGTACACACACATAAAAACACACACAGGGGCCTGGTGAGGTGGCTTAGTTCTTAAGGTGGTTGCATGTAAAGCCCAAGGACCTAGATGAGATTCACTAGAACCCACGTAAGCCAAATGCACATGGTGGCTCATGCATCTGGAGTTTGTTTGTGGTGGCTAGAGGCCCTGGCATGCCCATTCTCTCCCTCCCCTCTCAAGTAAATAACAATAAAATATTTAAAAAAATAAAAAGAGCTGGACTGATGGCTCAGTGGTTAGGTGCTTGCCTGAAAAGCCTAATGACCTGGGTTCAATTCCCCAGTATCCACGGAAAGTCAGATGCACAAGGTGGCACATGCATCTGGACTTCTAGAGGCCCTGGTGCACCAATTTTCTCTCTTTCTCTCCATCTCCCTCTCTCTCTGTAATAAATAAATACATAAATAAATAAATATTTAAAAAATATGTCACTTATTCTTACAATAATGCTTACGGTACACATTTTTATAACCATTTTTACAGGTAAACTAATTTGCAAAAAAGAAACACAGAGAGATAAAATTACTTACTCAAGATTATAAGGAAAATATCACAAGTCAAGATTATGAATCCAGCTAATATAAAATTTTAAATTGTGCAAATAGATTTTTTGCATGTATATGTGCAGGTGGTGTGCATGCATGTATGTGTATTCATGTGTGTGGATGACCATGTGTGTGGGGCACACATACACGTATGTGCACATGCATGTGGAACCAGAAGTTGCTATTAAGTAATCTCTTTTGATTTTTCTTTACATTATTTATTAAGACAGGGTGTCTCACTGGGGCTTCACTGACTCAACTCGTCTAACAGCCGTCTTGGCCTGTGGATCCGCCTGCTTCCTTCTCCTGAGCTGGGATTTCAGGCGGGCCTCCACATCCAGCTGGCATATACAAATAGGTTTTTTGTTTTGCTTTGTTTTTTCAAGGTAGAGTCTCACTCTAGACCAGGCTGACCTGGAACTCACTCTGTAGTTCCAAACTCACAGCAATCCTCCTACCTCTGTCTCCAGAGTGCTGGGATTGAAGACATGTGCCACCATGCCCAGCCTACAAATAGATTTTTTTTTTTTTTTGGTTTTTCGAGGTAGGGTCTCACTCTGGTCCAAGCTGACCTGGAATTAACTATGTAGTCTCAGGGTGACCTCGAACTCTCGGCGATCCTCCTACCTCTGCCTCCCGAGTGCTGGGATTAAGGGCGTGCGCCACCACGCCCGGCTACAAATAGATTTTTAAAGGAGAAAATGACATTATGAAACTCATTTCCAAAAAAGTCTAATTTTAACTTAAAAAAAGAAATAGTTCCTTTTATTTGTTTGGGGCTGTTTATGTGCTTGTTTTTCTTGTTTTTTTGTTTGCTTGTTTTTCAAGGTAGGGTCGCACTCTGGCTCAGGCTGACTTGGCACTCACTCTATTGTTTGTGTTTTTTAAAAATTTATTTATTTATTTATTTATTTATTTGAGAGAGGAAGGGAGACTGAGAGAATGAATGGGGGTGCTAGGGCCTCTTACCACTGCAAATGAACTCTAGATGCATGCGCCACCATGTGCATCTAGCTTACGTAGGGATTAAACCTGGGTCCTTAGGTTTTGCAGGCAAGTGACTAAACCACTGAGTTATCTCTCCAGCCCCAATTGTTTTTTTTTAATTGACAACTTCTATCCTTACATACAAAAAACACATGATATTTCCCTCCCCTCCCCCTTTTTTTTTTTTTTTTTTTTTTTTTTTGAGATAGGGTCTCATGTAGTCCAGGCTGGCCTCAAACTCACTATGGAACAGAGGATGACCTTGAACTCCTGATCCTTCTTTCTCCACCTACCCAGGGCTGGCATTATAGGCATGTGTCACTGTGTCAGACTAACCTAAAAAGAACTAGCTTTTAGTTTCTTCTTTTACTAGTTATCATGTGATCTCTTTGCTTTTTTAGAATTAGAAAAAAATCACTTTTATATATGCGATAAAATACATTGATTATATTTGACATAAAATACATCAGCATTTATAGGACTCTACTATAATGTCTATTTAGCTTCTACTTCATGATGTCAAGTTGATTTTCCTTCAAGATCACTATCTAAACTCAAAACAGCAGCAACTCATAGAAAAATTATGAAAAAGTCCCAGTTTGTGGTAAGTTTGCTCGCACTATAATTTAGGATTGATGTATAAAGAAAACTAGGTAATGCCTGACCTGTCTAACTGACTACAGAGTACCCTGCAGGCTGGGGCTGAAAGCTGGATGGCATGAGTTAGGTGACGTACACAATAGGAACCAAGCATACCACAGCACTCACAACTCAATCTCAATATTGGCTTTTTTAATAAATGGAGCCATAAAGTTGTATTGAAATGAATATACATTATTAGTATCGCTTACCATGTTTATGATCTGCTCCACATCAAAGTGACATAAAAAGCAGAGTTAGTAGCAATTAATATCCAATTGCTCATCAAACTTTAATTTGTATTTGCTTTCCTCTGATTGATACATCTTTTATAACTGAAAGGCTCCATCTCCTTGTAACATATGCTATCATTCAAGGCCACTTGTTTTAATCACTCTGCAAACCAGCATGAAATTGTCTAATAACTCACCCAGGTTTTGTCACAAGTGCCTGAAGTAACAGCAATCACTGCAAAAGAGCAGCACTCCTTAGAACATTTGAAATTATTAAAACAGCGGATTATATTCCTGGTTAGAAACAATCTTGTCTGATTGATGACTAAAATGCTGAGCCTTCACAAGCACAGGGTTGATTTCTTGGGTTTTGATACTGCAGCCGTTGAAGAAGGGTTAGTAGCTGCAGGGCTGTTGCTGTAGGTTTGGGCAGAGGTGGTACCAGTGAAATGGATCTGCAAAAACAATTCTCAGTAGTTACTCATCCACAGCCAGGGCTAATTCAGACTGGGTGTATGGCAAGAGAGATGAAGACCAAACCAATGGCTCTCGCGTGACCTTAATTGTGCTTCTACAGTAGTGAAGCGGACCTCGCCCAGAGTGCATTTTGTTTAGCTGATGCAGCAACATAAGGGCTCACATGGTGCCCAAGAGACTCCTGGCAGGCAGGGAAGGACTCTACCATTATAGAATACACCCCCTCAAAGTTCACACAAGGTTTCTTAGAGGTCCAACCCATTCCAAAAAAATTATAAAATTAAAAAAAGTCAAAATGGAACTATTAAATGTTCATCTATAAATCCTCACAGTGAATCATGTAAACACTTCTTAGCGTTTCAAGAAGAGGAAGAAGAGGTAAGAGGAAAAAGAAAAATCACAATGACTTTAAGTATAACCTCATTTGGAAGAAAAAAAATTGAAAGATTTAAAGAAGCTGCTTTAAAGAACTTGGGCCAGGGCTTGGAGAGATGGTTTAGTGGTTTAGGTGTATGCCTGCAAAGCCAAAGGATCCCAGTTCCACTCTCCAGGACCCATGTAAGACAGATGCACAAGTTCATTTGCAGTGGCTGGAGGCCCTGGTGCATCCATTCTCTCTCTCTCTCTCTCTCCCTCTCTCTCTCTGCCTCTTTCCCTCTCATAAATAAATAAATAAATAACTTTAAAAAACCTTATTTGGCCGGGCGTGGTGGCGCACACCTTTAATCCCAGTACTTGGGAGGCAGAGGTAAGAGGATTGCCGTGAGTTCAAGGCCACCCTGAGACTACATAGTTAATTCCAGGTCAGCCTGCACCAGAGTGAGACCCTACCTTGCAAAACCAAAAAAAAAAAAAAAAAAAAAAAAAAAAAAAAAAACCACAACCTTATTTGTTCAACATTTGCTGATTTGTGGGGGGTTTTCAAAAAATAAAAAGAAAGAACTTGGGCCAAACTATTGAGTAAATGGTGAGCTCTGGCCCACTTGGCTTGGAAGGGCAGACAAGGCAAACACTTGCCTTTAGTGGGATGAAAGTGGATGTGAGGTGTGTCTGGTCCTCTGAACCTTTGTATGTATATATGTGTACTTATGTGTGTGCAGGTGTACATGTGTGTGGAAGCAAGATGACAATTTCAAGTACTGTTTCTCAAGAACACCACCTACCTTTTTTGAGATAAAATCTTTTGTTGACCTAAAGCTGATCAAGTAGGCTGGACTGGCTAGGCAGCAAGCCCCAGGGATCCATCAGTTTCTGCCTTCCCAGTGGTGGGGTTACAGCTGTGTGCTGATATGCCTCACAGGCTTTTTATTGTGTATTTTATTTTATATTTTTTTTTGTTGACAACTACCATAATTATAGACAATAAAAAGTGATAATTCACCCCACTTTCTACTTTCCCCTTAGCAACTCTACTCTCCATCATATACACTCCTCTCTTTTATTTTGATGTCAACATCATTTCCTCCCATTATGAGGGTCTTGTGTAGGTAGTGCCAGGCACTGTGAGGTCATGTACATCCAGGCCATTTTGGGTCTGGAAGAGTGTATTGTAAGCAATCCTGTCCTTCCTTTGGCTCTTACATTATTTCTGCCATCTCTTCTGCAATGGTCCCTGAGCCTTGGAAGGTGTGATAGAGATGTTTCAGTGCTGAACACTTTTCTGTCATTTCTCAGCACTGTGGTATCTTTTGAGTCATCACAGAGGTCACTACCATCTGAAAAGAGAAGTTTCTCCAACCAAAAGTGAGAGTAACATTAATATATGGGTATAGACATTAAGAGACGTGCTTACTGGGCAGTTTGGTGAGCATAATATATACATTTAGCCAGACACCAGCAGACATTACACCCCTGGGGCTCATGACCTCTCCTGTCATAGGTTTTCAGTATCAGGCATGTACACCCTCCTGTGGAGCAGGCTCCAGTCCAATTAGACAGCAGTTGGTTTCCCCATGGTTTGACAGGTGTCGACTATAAACTTCAAGTGGCTCATTTGTCTCCCAGCTGATGCCAAACTTTTGGGGCTTAACACCTCCTCCACTGTTGTTTATCTCCACTGATGAGCCTCTCTCTCAGAGTGCTGAATGCAGTGTTGCTGTTTTCAAGCTTTCTGTCAGCTGGTCTCCACAGGCTGCTCATTGCCAGCGTTTCAGCTGCCAGCAAGATTTCTCAGTGACCTTGCAGCCCAAACCTGTAGAGTCTTCAGCAACAAGCTGGTCTTTACCATCTATTTCTGTCAGCAAACCAAGAGCCTGACTGCAATGTTTCCCCCATAACAGTTTTGGGATCAGTGGCTCATTTCCTTGGCCAACAACTAACTGGAAGGTATCCCATCCCTGGTTGTTTATCTTTTTCTAGTAACAAGATCAGAGCTGAATGGGTGCATCATTGTCCAAAAAGCTGGTTACCAGGCAGGAGATTTTCAGCTCACCCTCAGCAAGATTTTGATTAATGCTCCAAACCTGTAGAGTCTTTTACTCAATTTCATCTATTCCCTGAACCTGAGTTGGCAATTTCTATTTTGGGGATCTGTTCACCTACTTGGCCAACAACTAACTACAATACCATCCTGGCACTGAAGTTTTTCCTCTAACAAGATATGGCCCCTTTCATTGTCCAAAAAAGGTAGGTTTTTTTTTTTTTTTTTTTTTTTTTTACATTTTGGTTCACTCTCCCCAGGCTGACCTCAATTAACTCCCCTGAGTCTCAGGGTGGCCTTTCTATCCCCAGGAATCTGTCCTCCTACCTCTGCCTCCCAGTGCATGGGATTAAGTAGGCGTCTCCTTATAGCCCCTTTCTAGCCCGGCTGCTACTGAGTTTTATTCCAACTCACATACAAGTCCAAACTTTTTTTTTTTTTTTGGAGAGACACAGAGAAAGACAGAGAGAGAGGAAGAGGAAGACAGATAGAGATGGGCGTGCCAGCAGCCTCTCAGCTGCTGCAAATGAAATCCAGATGCGTGCGCCCTCTTGTGGTCAAGTATGGCATTGTGCCCTTGTGTCACTTTGCATCTGGCTAAACGTGGGACCTGGAGATTGGACCCGGCGTTCTTAGGCTTAGGAGGCAGGCGCCTTAACTGCTAAGCTATCTCTCCAGCCCTACAAGTCTAAATTTTGTAGCTAGGATCCACATATGAGAGCGAACAGGTGACATTTGGTTTTCTGGTCCTGGGTTACCTCACTTAGTATAATCCTTTTCAGGTCCATACATTTCCTTGCAAATTTCATTTTTCTTTACCACCGAATAGAACTCCATTGTATAAATGTAACACTTCATTATCCACTCATTAGTTGAGGGACATTTAGGCTAGTTCCATTTCCTATCTACTATGAATACAGCAATAGTAAACATGGTTGTGCCAGTATCTTTAAGGTAGTAAGAAGAGTCATAGGATATATGCCTAGGGGTGGTATAGCTGGGTCATATGGTAAATCTACTTTTAGCTGTCTCAGGAACCTCCACACTGATTTCCACAATGGCTATACCAGACTACATTCCCACCAACAGTGTAGAAGGGTTCCTCTTTTTCCACATCCTCACCAGCATTTATGGTCATTTGCTTTCTTGATGATAGCCATTCTCACAGGAGTGAGATGGAATCTCAAAGTAGTTTTTTTTTTTAAATTAGTTATTTGAGACAGAGAAGCAGAGAGAGAGAAAATGGGCATGCCAGGGCCTCCAGCCACTGCAAACGAACTCCAGATGCATGTGCCACCTTGTGCATCTGGCTTATGTGGGTCCTGGGGAATCAAAACTAGGTCCTTTAGCTTTGCAGGCAAGTGCCTTAACCACTAAGCCATCTTCCCAGCCCCTCAAAGTATTTTTAGTTTGCTTTTACATGATGGCTAAGGATGTAGAACATTTTAAAATAATGTTTAGAGGCGATTTCTTCTTTTGAGATTTCTCTATTTAGTTCCATAGTCCATTTTTAATTGGGTTGTTTGATTTCTTATTATTTAGTTTTCTGAATTCTTTCCATATCCTCTGTCAGATGTATAGCTGGCAAAGATTTTCTCCCATTGTGTAGGTTGCCTTTTTGTTCTATTCACAGTGTCCTTTGTTGTTAAAAAAAAAAAAAAAAAAAAAAAAAAAAAAACTTTTTAATTTCATGAGGTCCCAGTGGTTAATTAGTGGTTTTATTTTCTGAGCAACTGCGGTTATATGCAGAAAGTTGTTGCCTATGCCAATATGTTGAAGGGTTTCCCCTACTTTTTCCTCTATCACTTTTAGAGTTTCAGGTCTGATATTAAGGTCTTTGATCCATTTTGACTTAATTCTTGTGCATGGAGAGAGAGAAGGATCTATTTATTTCTTTCTTTTGCTCTCTCTATTTTTTTTTTTTTTTTGGTTTTTCGAGGTAGGGTCTCTCTCTAGACTACGCTGACCTGAAATTCACTATGTAGTCTCAGGGTGACCTTGAACTCACAGCGATTCTCCTACCTCTGCCTCCTAAATGCTGGGATTAAAGGTGTGTGCCATCACACCCGGCTAGAAGGATCTATTTTCATCCTTCTATATCTATCTTGTTGAAGAGGCTGTCTTTTCTCCAAGAAGTATTTTTGGCATTTTTGTCAAAGGTAAGGTGGGTGTAGCTGCCCAGACTTATATCTGAGTCCTCTAGTCTGTTCCATTGATCTATGTGTCTGTATTTGTGCCAGTTCCATGCTGTTTTTGTTATTATGGCTCTGGAATATAGGTTACAATCAGCTATGGTGATACTGCCAGCCTTATTTTTGTTGTTCAAAATTGTTTTGGGTATTCGAGGTTTTTTTATTCTTCCAAATGAATTTTAGGATTG
This sequence comes from Orientallactaga sibirica, assembly GCA_036365145.1. Taxonomy (NCBI): domain Eukaryota; kingdom Metazoa; phylum Chordata; class Mammalia; order Rodentia; family Dipodidae; genus Orientallactaga; species Orientallactaga sibirica. The sequence continues at coordinate 53,810,989 of JAEOAD010000005.1, forward strand.
TTTATTCTATTTCTATGATGAATGCCATTGGAATTTTGATGGGGATTGCATTAAATGTGTACATTGCTTTTGGTAAGATTGCCATTTTCATAATATTAATTCTTCCAATCTAAGAACATGGGATGTCTTTCCATTTCCTAGTGTCTTCTGCAATTTCTTTCTTTCTTTTTTTCTTTCTTTCTTTCTTTCTTCTTCTTCTTCTTCTTCTTCTTCTTCTTCTTCTTCTTTTTTTTTTTTTTTTTTTTTTTCGAGGTAGGGTTTCAGTCTGCTCCAGACTGACCTGGAATTAACTATGTAGTCTCAGGGTGGCCTTGAACTCTCGGCGATCCTCCTACCTCTGCCTCCTAAGTACTGGGATTAAAGGTGTGCACCACCACACACGGCTCTTCAGCAATTTCTGTCTTGAGTGTTTTAAAGTTTTCATTATAGAGATCCTTTACTTCCTTGGTTAGGTTTATTCCAAGGAACTTTTTTTTTTTTTTGAGGCAATTGTGAATGGGAGTGAATCCCTGATTTCATCCTCAGCATGTTTGACATTAGTATATAGGAAGGCTACTGATATCTTTGTGTTTATTTTGTATCCTGCTACATGGCTAACAGTGTTTATCAGCACTAACAGTTTTCTGGTAGATTCTTAAGAATCCTTTATGTATAGAATCATATCATATGCAAATAATGATAATTTGCTCTCTTCCTTTCCAATTTGAATCCCTTTTATGAGTGTCTCTTGCCTTATTGCTATAGCTAAGACTTCCAGTACTATATTAAATAAAAGTGGGGACAGTGGACACCCTTGTCTTGTCCCTGATTTTAGTTGAAAAGCTTCAAGTTTTTCCCCATTTAGTGTTATGTTGGCTGTGGGTTTGCCATAAATAACCTTTATTATGTTGAGATATGTTCCTTCTAGTCCCAGTTTCTGTAGGTCTTTTACCATGAAGAGATGTTGGATTTTGTCAAATGCCTTTTCTGCATCTATTGAGATGATCATGTGATTTTTGTCCTTCAGTCTGTTTATATGATGTATTACATTATTGATTTGCCTATGTTGAACCATCTCTACATCTCTGGGATAAAGTCTACTTGGTCAAGGTGATCTTTTCGATATATACTTGTATTTTGTTTGCCAATATTTTGTTCAAAATGTTTGCATCTATGTTCATGAGAGAGGTTGGTGTGTAATTTTCTTCTTTTGTTCTGTCTTTGTCTGGTTTTGGTATCAGGGTGATGCAGGCTTTATAAAAGGAGTGTGGTAGTATTCCCTCCTTTTCTGTTTTATGGAAAACTTTGAGAAGCATTGGTGTTAGATCTTCCATTAACGTCTGGTTAAATTCACCAGTGAATCCATCTGGGCCTGGACTTTTTTGAGTTGGGAGATTGTTTTTAAAAACTGCTTGGATCTTTGTACTTGCTATAGGTCTATTTAAGTGGTTAATCGCATCTTGATTTAATTTTGTAATAAATTGATTTTGTAATAAATCAAGGAAATCATCCATTTCTTCCAGATTTTCAAACTTAGTGTATGCCCTTATGATTTTCTGAATTTTTTGGTATTTGTTGTAATGGTGTGTTTTCATCTCTAATTTTATTAATTTTTGTCTCTTCTCTCTTTCTTTTGGCCATATTTGCTAAGGGTTTATCAATCATGTTTATCCTTTCAAAGAACCAACTCCATTTCATTTATTATTTGGATTTTTTGTTTCTATTTAATTAATTTCTGCCCTAATCTTTATTATTTCTTTCCATCTACTGATTTTACTTGTTCTTTTTCCAAGGCCTTAACGTGAAACGTTGTTTTCTTGTGACCTTTCTAATTTCTTTTTTTCTTCTTTCTTTCTTTCTTTCTTTCTTTCTTTCTTTCTTTCTTTCTTTCTTTCTCTCTCTTTCATTTTTTTGTTTTTTGAGGTAGGGTCTCACTCTAGCCCAGACTGACCCTGAATTCACTATGTAGTCTCAAGGTAGCCTCGAACTCATGGCAATCCTCCTACCTCTGCCTCCCAAGTGCTGGGATTAAAGGCATGCACTACCATGCCTGGCTCTAATTTCTTAATATAGGCACTTAAAGCTATAAATTTCCCTTTTAGGACTGCCTTAATTGTGTCCCAAAGGTTTTGGTATGTTGTGCTCTCATTATTATTTGATTCTATTGATATGATATATATATTGGTTTTTTGAGGCAGGGTCTCGCTCTAGCCCAAGCTGACCTGGAATTCAATATGTAGTCTCAGGGTGGCCTTGAACTCACAGCGATTCTCCTACCTCTACCTCCCAAGTGCTGGGATTAAAGGCATGCACCACCATGCCCAGCTTCTGTTTATTTTTTGCTGGGATGACCTGTCAATTGATGAGAGCAGGGTGTTGAAGTCACCCACTACAACTGTGTTTGATGTTATCTGTGAGATTACCACTTCTAGTGGAGGCCTGTGTACCTGGCTTTGTGTAAGTTGGCCCTGTTACCTTTTGGGATGGCTTCCAATCTCACCAATGCTGAGTGCCCACCTCGATCCCTCTCTGTTGCAGTGGATGTGGTGTTCTGATCGCCTGTGCTGGAGGCACAGTGGGGGGTGGTGGCCTGGATGAGTTCTCTGGTGGTTCACAGCACTGGCAGTTTGGGCATGGGAGGCTGTGCAGTATGCCTGGAGTTGTCCTGGAGCTTCTCAGCTGTCCCCTGCTATCTTCTTCAGGTTTCTTTACTTTGCGAGGAGGCTGGTGTGAGTGGAAATTCTCTCCACCTGGTTTCTGCTCCTGCTGGTTTGTGCTGACCTGGTGGCCCACGGATTGGGGCCGCTGGTGCCTCAGTGGGATTCTGGCCAGTTTCCTGCTTGCTAGAAGATCCAAGTCTCTCCTACTTCTCTGCTTTGGTTGATAATAACTTATACATCTTCATTTTTTGGTAGAAGAGTGTATTTTGCTGTTTTTCTGCTTATTTCTCTCCTGGGCTGTTTTGGCATGATTACTGTGCTGCCATCTTACCTTGAAATCAGCTTTTTTTTTTTTTTTTTTTTTTTTTTTTTTTTTTTTACATAGGTTCTGAGGTGAGGTGAGGCAAGCTCTTTACTGATTGAGATATCTCTGTAACCCCTTTAAACTATTTTTTAATTATTTATTTGAGAGAGAGTGAGAGAGAGAAAAGAGAGTGAATGGGCACACCAGGGCCTCTTGCCACTGCAAATTGATTCCAGACACATGTGCCGCTCAGTGTATCTGGCTTTATGTGGCTTTATGGGACACAGGCCATCAGGCTTTGAAAGCCAGCACCTTTAACCACTGAGCCATCTTTCCAGCCCCAACCCCCAAACTCTGTTAATGTGCAAACCAAACCACATCAAAAAATTCCATTTACTGCCAGGTGTGGTGGCACACGCCTTTAATCCCAGCACTCGGGAGGCAGAGGTAGGAGGATCACTGTGAGTTCAAGGCCACCCTGAGACTAGTGAATTCCAGGTCAGCCTGAGCTAGAGTGAAACCCTACCTTGAAAAAAAAAATTCCATTAACTGACGGTAGTGGAGAATGGTGTGGTGGAAGATCATGACCCTAGTACTACTCTCACTCTTCCATCCTGCCATTGGAATCTGAGTGAGATGAGCTGGTACCCAAAGCAAGGTGCAGGCGCTGCCTCTCCAACCACGAAGCAGTGGTGTGGTGATGAGAGTATGCATCCTGGAAACTTACTGCAGACCCGGCACTGTATCATCCTGTTGTGAGATGCTGGCCACCATATCCGATTTCCGAGCCCGTTTGCCAAGCTATAAATGCAGGATTATAATGACACCTCCTCCCTGTAGGATTATTATGAGGATTAAATGAGATCACCCCCTCAAAGTACTGGGCACAGTGCCTGGCATCTCCTAAGTGTTCAATCAATGCAACCAGGTATTATAAAGCTGTTGCTTGCTGAGTTCAAGTCTGCAGAGTCAGGAAGGTGGAAAGTGGGGAGCTGTATGTATTCTGCTGTCTCCCGGGACACCAAGTGTTGTTGCAAGAAGCATTATACAAGCACTCAAAGGATAGCATGCACTTTTAAAATTATTATTATTTATAGAGAGATGGACAGAGGGAGAAAAAGGAAGAGGAGAGAGAATGGGCACGCTAGGGTCTCCAGCTACTGCAAATGAATGCCAGACACATGCGCCCCCTTGTCCATCTGGTTTACTTGGGACCTGGCGAATCGAACCTGGGTCCTTAGGCTTCACAGGCAAGTGACTTAACCGCTGAGCCATCTCTCCATCCCCAGGGTATTGACTTTTAAATGATTCCCCCCGCCCCTCCGAGGGTGGGCAGGGCAACTGGGCTGAAGGCGGATGACGGAAGGTGCTGTCCTAGCCTTCCTCCACCGTCAGAGGGTCACACGCACATCACCGAGGAAAACCCTGTACAGCTGCAAAGGGACAGTAGCCGGGCAGCTGGGCGGGAGGAAGCCTCATTCTGGCATTCCGGAAGGCTGTCGGACAGACAGCGCGACAGCAGCTTTGTTCCACGTGTAACCCTTGGTACCTCCTGACAAACGAAGCCAAGCACGCAGGCATAAGAAGGGAAGCAGGACTAGCAGGTCCTGGAGAACGCCACGTCCTCGTGCCAACAAGGACTGAGCCTCGAATGGCGGCTGGCATAGAGGGGAGGAGGCTGAGGCTGACCAAAGAGCCACCTAGGAGGAGCGGAGGAGGACGAGAGAGAGAGAGAGAGAGAGAGAGAGAGAGAGAGAGAGGAGGAGGAGGAGGAGGAGGAGGAGGAGGAGGAGGAGGAGGAGGAGGAGGAGGAGGAGGAGGAGAGGAGAAGAAGAAGAAAGAAGAAGAAGAAGAAGAAGAAGAAGAAGAAGAAGAAGAAGAAGAAGAAGGGGGAGGGGGAGGGGGAGGAGGAGGAGGAGGAGGAGGAGAGGAACAGGAGAATGTGAAGATGGGGAGGGGACAAAAGGAGGGGGAGTTAGATGGAGGAGGAAAAAGAGAGGCAGACGAGGAGAAAGAGTTATGACGGAGAGGAGAAGACATGGAGAAGAAGACGGTGAGGATGGAGAGTGGAGAGGGGAAGAGGACACAATGATGACCTTCTCCGCCACCGCCCTCCCCCGCTTAAGTCACGCCGCTGTGGAGGTGTGTTGACATCTCCTGTGGGGCAGGGGACGTCAGCATGCAGGCTTAGTCAAAGATAGGTCCATGTCTTTCTAGCATGGCAGCACAAACCGAGGTGCTTTGAGTATTCCAAAGTACAAGACCGTCCAACCACGATGTTGACCCAAGTGGAGGCCAGTGCTATGCTCGGACACCCAGGCTGTGGCACTGTTAAGCATCCACTGGAAACTCCCTGTCCCTCACTGCATCACCCAGCAGCCCTCCAGTCGGCCTCCCAGTGTCCAAGTGTGTACTGGTTCCAACACCACAAACACAGTCTACGAGATCTCTCTCATGAGGTAACAACAGCTGGAGAAAGACCGAATCTAGATCCTTCACACTGCACAAGTGCTCCCCAGGTCTCTTCCTACCTGCACTATTGGAATATGCTGGGTGACTTCCACTCCAGCCCCAAGCCACCTTTCCCCTTCAGCTCTCACACGGAGACAGTGTGTTCCTAGCCAGGACTCCTCAGGGCACTTCCTCTCATGCACTTTATTTTTGTAAATCATTAGATGGTCCAGACTTTTTTTTATAAAGTTTAGAAGAGAAGATAAGGAATACTAAAAATACCCATTATTCAACAACTTAAGAAATAAAACATGATGAACAATAAAGTGCTCCACAGCTATTAAAATGAATGAATTTGAGCCATGCAAATAAATCTCAAAAATACAATGTTGATCAAAATGAGCAAATGGCTGTGATGATGCCATTTCTATCAAGTTGATGAAGTTGCATGAGGATGCTGTGCATGGGTTGCTTAGTGATGCATGTATTGGTAGTACAAGCATCAAAATATGCAGGGAAATGATGAGAAGTGCTTTGAAGGATGGGGGCCCTTTAATTCTCAAGTGTCCTGGCTTTGTTCTCAGCAGGGCCTAGGTCAGCAGCTCCCCTCCCTGCTGTCTTTACACAGATGTTAGCCCCTGCTGAGCTCAAACTCCAGGCAAGCAGTGTTAAATACACTGAAAGCAAAATTCTTCCTTTGAATTTACTCAGCTCCCATTAAAGTCCAGGGGCGCTCTCTCTGCAGGCCTCAGTCTCTTTTTGACTCTGCAAGGCCTCCTGCACATCATGACATGACACATTCAGCCTGAATTCTGAAGGTTAGATATAACATAAAAGCAGCCAACCAACAGCATAAATGTATATGAAATGAAATCAATAAGAAGTATATTTTCCCTCCATTGAAGACAGTCCTGGGAGGGTACATCACAGGAGCTAGGACCGTGCTAAGGAGATGCTAACAGCAAGAATGAAGGTGGAGGGATGATGGGGGAGAAGAGGGTAGTCAGTGTTAACATTCACTGTGTGAACCTGGGCTTAATGAGAAATGGCTTCTTTCCCCTTCATCACTCAGAAAATAATCAACTACCAATACTTATGTGCTCAAATAAGGGTTCTATTTTGTTTGTTATGTAAAAGGTCATTCTAATAAACAATAATTCCTGTGATCACATGATCTTCTATTGAAAAGGTTGATGTCAGATTATGAGTTCATGAGATTAAAATTTGAAACCAGGGGCTAGGTATGGTGGTGCACCACCTTTAATCTCAGAATTTGGGAGGTAGAGGTAGGAGGCCACCCTGACACTACAAAGTGAATTCCAGATCAGTCTGGGCTAGAGTGAAATCCTACCTCAAAAACAAACAACAACAACAACAACAACAACAACAACAAAAATTGAACCACAGTGGAGTTTTTTAAAATTTATTTTATTTTATTTTATTTTATTTATTTTTGGAGAGAGACACAGAGAGAAACAGAGAGTGAGAGGGAGACAGATAGAGATGGGCGTGCCAGCAGTCTCTCAGCTGCTGTGAATGAAATCCAGATGTGTGCACCCCCTTGTGGTCAAGTACGGCATTGCGCCCTTGCGTCACTTTGCATCTGGCTAAACGTGGGACCTGGAGATTGGAACCAGCGTTCTTAGGCTTAGGAGGCAGGCGCCTTAACCGCTAAGCCATCTCTCCAGCCCCACAGTGGAGTTTTTATATCTCATGACAATTAAATGCATTGAGTCCTTTGTGTTGGTTATTCCATACAAGAAGGTGTGTGGAATGTGTGTGAAGCCAGAGGTACACACAGTAAGCCAGGACTGAACTCAGGGAAGGTGATGCCAGCGTCTATGCTGCCTGCATCTATGGCTACATTATATACCTACCTCACTGGTGCTGTTGCTATGACTAAATGTTGTCTTTAATAACAAGGTGATCCTCAAACTTACTTGAACTTCACCATGGCACTCTACTACTGTCAAGGCTTTGGAAATAACCTGGAAGTGCCTGGGGTCTCTTTTCTAATCCCATCTTGTTCTAAAATGACATTACTGCAGCATACATATCTTTTTTTCACCTCTTCTCTCAGAGTTTGGCCTCGCATCTTACAAACCCACCTGTGGCCTCAGGTGACTGACCCATGGGTAGACATCCGACCTTGAGAAAAGCAGCTCTTTTGGGCAGAATTACACAGATCCCTTCTGGGAATTTGGATGAAGGAAGAATGCTCAGAGAAATAATGTTGTCTCCTTTCTTTTTTGTTTTTTCGAGGTAGGGTCTCACTCTAGCCCAGGCTGACCTGGAACTCACTATATAGTCTCAGGGTGGCCTTGAACTCACGGCGATTCTCCTACCTCTGCCTCCCGAGTGCTGGGATTTAAGGCATGCGCCACCACACCCGGCTGTCTCCTTTCTTTTTCTTTTCTTTTTGGTTTTGCAAGGTAGGGTCTCACTCTGGTCCAGGCTGACCTGGAATTAACTACGTAGTCTCAGGGTGGCCTTTGGCGAACCTCCTACCTCTGCCTCCCGAGTGCTGGGATTAAAGGCGTGCGCCACCACGCCCGGCTCTGTCTCCTTTCTTAACAGTGATGTTGTTTAGAAACTCCTGAAGTGATCAGCTTCATAGTTTATGTCATAAAGACCAACTTGTTATTTTGTTTGCCTCCGGGGTGGAAAGAGGCTAGGCAAGGGCTGGGTAAAGAATGGCAAGCTAAGTGGCTGGGGGAGGGGGAACTAGGGCACCAGAGTTAATCCCCCATCTCCCCCCCCCCCCCCAGCCTGTCAGTGGGAAGGGGCAGCAGGCGAGCAGCCTGGAGAGTGAGGCCAGCCCAGGTGTAAAGGGGGTGGAGAGAGGGAGAGAGAGAGGGAGAGAGAGAGGGAGAGGGAGAGGAAGAGAGAGGGAGAGGGAGAGAGGGAGAGGGCCAGCGCTGGCAGCCCCGGGGGGTGGGTGGCGAGGCTCCTCGAGGGGGGAGGCTCGGATGGGAGCGACTGCTTTGGAGAGTTTGGCCTTCCCGATCTCCGATCTCCGAGCCCCGTGAGCTCGCACCTCAAACCTGCTCTGGTCACTCTGTTCTTGTCCCTCTCATGCGGCCCGTGCTGCGGCGTGCGGAGTGCAAAGACCGCGGGACCCAGGGCAGGCCAGGAGTTCGTGGTCGCTCCGTCAGGGTATGGGAGGAGGAGGAGGGGGGGTGTCCGAAGGGGAGGAAAAGACCTCTTGGGCTCCAGCGGAGGGGGTTCCCCACCACCTCCTGCGGCAGAGGCGGGCGACGCTAGCTCGGTTCTCTATTAATATTCCTTAACCTTTTTTTTTTTTTCTATGTAGGGTCTCTCTCTGTAGCTCGGGCTGACCTGTAATTTACTGTGTAGTCTCAGAATGGCCTCAGACTCACAACGATCCTCAGTCTCCAGAGTGCTGGGATTAAAGGTGTGTGCCACCACACTGGGGTGGGGAAGGGGAGAAAGAGAGACAGAGACAGAGAGACAGAGAGGGAGAGACAGAGAGAGAAAGAGATTGAGAATGTGTGCACCAGGGCCTCTAGCCACTGCAAATGAACTCCACACCCACGCACCACTTTGTGAGTCTGGATTTACATGGATACTGGGGAAATGAACTTGGCTTGTTAGGCTTAATGGGCAAATACCTTAACTGCTGAGCCATCTCTCCAGTCCATCTTTAACCTTTTTTTTTTTTTTTTTTTTTTTTTAAGAATTTTAACACATTAACATGCTGTGATTTGATTGTATTACCTCCTTCTAATCCTTTTGTGATGTCTCATTCTTTTGGTTATGCTCCATCCTCTATGTCAAAAATGTTGCTGGACTGACTTGTACAGGTCTTGTGGGGTAACAACATCACCGTAAGATCAGTGTTTTTTTTTTTCCTTCCTTCCTTCCTTCCTTCCTTCCTTCCTTCCTTCCTTCCTTCCTTCCTTCCTTCCTTCCTTTCTCTCTCTCTCTTTCTCTCTCTCTCTCTCTTTCTTTCTTGTTTTTTTTTTTGGTTTTTCAAGGTAGGGTCCCACTCTGTTCAAGGCCGACCTGGAATTAATTATGTAGTCTCAGAGTGGCCTCGAACTCACGGTGATCCTCCTACCTCTGCCTCCCAAGTGCTGGGATTAAAGGCGTGCGCCACCAAGCCCGGCTCAGTAGTTTTTTTTTTTTTTTTTTTTCTTGCTTCAGCCTCTGGAGTGAAGACCAGATTTTTTTTTTTTTTTTTGAGAGAGAGAGAGAGAGGGAAAAAGAGTTGGTGCAGTAGGGCCTCAGCCACTGAAATCAAACTCCAGACGCTTGTGCCACCTAGTATGCATGTGCAACTTTGCACTTGCCTCATCTTTGTGAATCTGGCTTATGTGGGACCTGGAGAGAGATCAAATATGGGTCCTTAGGCTTTGCAGTCAAGTATCTTATTTGCTAAGCCATCTCTCCAGCCCAAGACCAGATTTAAAAAAAAAAAAAACATTTTATTTATTTGAGAGGAGAGAGAGAGAGAGAGAGAGAGAGAGAGAAGCAGACACAGAGAGAGAATGGGCACACCAGGGCCTTAGCCACTACAAATGAACTCCAGATGCATGTGCCCCCTTGTGCTTCTGGCTCACGTGGGTCCTGGGGAATTGAACCGGGGTCCTTAGGCTTCCCAGGCAAATGCCTTAACCACTAAGCCATTTCCCCAGCCCCAGAACCAGATCTTTTGATTCCTATATCATCATATCTTTGCTTCTTTTATCCCCCCCCGTTTTTTTTTCTTTTTCCTTTGGTTTTTCAAGGCAGGGTTTCACTCTAGTTCTGGCTGACCTGGAACTCACTATGTAGTTGCAGGGTGGCCTCGAACTCATGGTGATCCTCCTACCTCTGCCTCCGAGTGCTGGGATTAAAGGTGTGCGCCACCACGCCCAGCTTCTTCTTCTTTTTTTTTGAGGTGGGGTTTTATTCTAGCCCACGATGACCTGAAACTTACTTTGTAGTCCAGACTGGTCTCAAACTCACCATGGTCCTCTATCTCAGCCTCCCAAGTGTGGGTATTATGAGCATGAGCCACCATGCCTAGCCTTTCTTTCTTCTCACTTTCCACAATGCTTTACTTAGGAGTCACTAATCTTTACTGCTATATCACCATTGCTTTGTGACATGTTTTCCAGAACTTCAACTTTTCTTTTCTTTTTTTTTCTGTTTTCTTTCTTTCTTTCTTCTTTCTTTTTTTGAGGTAGGGTCTCACTCTAGCATAGGCTGACATGTAGTTCACTATGTAGTCTTAGGTTGGCCTTGAACTCATAGCGATCCTCCTACCTCTGCCTCCTTAGTACTGGGACTAAAGGCACGTGCCACCATGCACGGCTCTTTTTTCTTTTTCTTTTAATATTTTATTTTTATTTATGAGAGAGAGAAAGACAGAGAGAGAGAGGGAGGGATGGAGGAAGGGAGAGGGAGAGAATGGACACGCCAAGGCCTCCAGCTGCTGCAACTGAACTCCAGATGCATGTGCCACCTTGTGCATCTGGCTTATGTGGGTCTTGGGGAATTGAACTTGGGCCCTTTGGCTTTGCAGGCAAGTGCCTTAACTGCTAAGTCATCTTTCCAGTCCATCATAATCTCCTCCTCCTCCTCCTTCTTCTTCATCTTTTTTTTTGAGGTAGGCTCAGGCTAGATTCTAACTCCCTATGTAGTGGAGAATGACTTAAAGTGTTTCTCCTGCCTATACCTCCTATGCTGGGATTGCAGGCATGTGCCACCATGCTCAGCTCAGATTTATTTACTTCAGCTGACAATTCAGAATATTTTTCTTTTCCTTTTGCAATAGTGGTGGTGGAAACTCACCTTAATCTCAAAAAAAAAAAAAGTGCTGTTTTCAGAGTTGTTGATTTACATTCATTTCATCTTCAGTCAACAATCAATATTTTCAGACCTCTTGTCAGCAGACTCCAAGTACATACTTTCCATGTACATGTGTGACTTTGCAGTGAGTCAGAGGGTGGATGTGAAGGAGGTCCCTCTGGGCTTAGGATCTCTTGTGGTTCCTTGGTTGTGAGCAGTGCAGACCAACTCTGACTGAGAAAGAAAGCTCTAATGTTTAGTGTCTAGTGAGTCCCTCACAGAGTGGAACAAAGGATGCCAAGCCCCAGGAACAGAGGGAAGCAGCGAGTTCTGGGATGCAGGAATGAAGTCCACCCTCTCATTTGCAGAACATGGACTCCTCAGCCCCGTGGAACCATCAGGATCCTGTTTCTGAATAAACCATGGGCTTGGCCTTTGACAGACCATTAGCAGAGGAGGCAGGACTTGTTTTTGGCAGCACAAAACTGTATCTACTCACGAAGAGCTAGTTCCCCAAAGCATACTTGGGACAACAGAACAACAGAAGAGGGTGATGGATGGTAATCACATTAAAACCTAGTGTTCATTTTATTCTTTTTGGATTTGATTGGACTCCCCCCAAGAGGCGCATGAGCAAGCTCTTCATAAGAAGAGCCAAGCCAGGTGTGGTGATCTACACTGGTAATTCTGGCACCTAGGAGGACGAGGCAAGAGAATTTGAGGCCAACCTAGGCTGCATAGTCAGATCTTAGGTAAAAAAAAAAAAAATCAAACGGACCTATTATGTGTGTGCTTGCTTCTATCATGCCATGGATCATGACCCCACTTAGCTATGTTGCTTAGCACAACAGACTTGTACTTGATATGCACAGGAATGTGTGCTGTGGCCTGAGCCTCTGACTTCCACATGGCTTCATGCTAGGTGATGAGCTGGTCATTGCTGTTAGAATATAAAGTAATAAGAAGGGCTTAGATGTTCCTGCTCACCGTCAGTCAGCTCTGTGAGTGGAACTAAAAGCTGTGTCATCTCTAGATAAGAATGTGATGTGTAACAGAGTTTCTAAGTTATACAAGTCAATAACTATTCCCCATTCTGTCCCAATATGTCTCCTCACATCAGGAAATGCCAACTCCCTCTGATTTACTCACTTCTTTCCAATGAAGACAAATATTTCATATTACTCAGTTTTGGATTGTGCCCATGTATATATAATATAATAGCTTCCCGGTTTACTCTCTATTTAGGTTCACAGAGATCATTGTCTTCTAAAATATTCATCACTTACTTTAAAATAATTTTTAGCACTGAAGTAATTTATGTTCACTGTAGAAAAGTCAGAAGATAGAGATACACCAAAAACTAAACATGGAAAAGGAAAGAAAATGAGAACCTGCAGACAGCCACCTGATAATATTTGCATGCACCGCTTTCCCTGTGCAAGGCATTTCATATGTATGCTCTCAGTTTCCAAATGAATGCTTCTCCCATATCTTTTCATACTTCTAATGAGCATTTAATCAGATGGCTTTTAAACATACTAGCATTTTTGCTTCCTTGTTCATTTTGGAAACAAAGTCAAAACAATTTACCACCTGACGTATTTCTCATTTGGTGCCTTCATTTTGATTTCTCTTTAGGGACATCAAACCTAGATTTTTCTGTAGTAAGTGACCAGGTGTCTAGAAAACTTAATTGCCCTGGGGAGCAAGCATCCTCTATGGAAGTGCTGATGTTAACATTAAAAGTCTCCAAATACTTGGATGCATTCTCTATATGGAAGAAGCTAACACCATGGTATCTACTTTACTGCTACAAAATAGGAGCCAGACAGTACTGAGGCCATCAGAGAAGTCCCTGGCAGAGCCCAAAAGAAAGCTTGAAGTCCTAATGGCCCAGTCTTCTGATCAACCACAAACCACACTGCTTCCCCTGCTCTGCTTCGGGCTGGGCTTGGAAGGGAAAGAAAGGGCTGCCTCTCACTGTGGCTGAATGGTGATTTACCATTCACAGTCCTTGCTCAGTCAGGAGAGCTCCACTCCCTAGCTCTCAATTGCGGGTCAAGCTTCTTATCATGTGCAGGACCCATTGATCTGTTTCGACAGTGATTCCTGAGTTATATTGGCCCTAAATGTGTGCTGAGAGAGAGAGAGAGATCTATACTGTGGATGCAGAGATGAGTACTTACTGGAACTCTCGCCTGATATATGAGTTCTGCTGTTTTGTCTCAATGAAATATCCCTGTGCATTTGGAGTCTGCTTTCCTCCCAACTCTTTCCTTTGCTTCTAGTGTAATGCAAAGAAGGAAATAAAGTGGCTTTCACATGTCAGAATGTTGAAAGTAAAGCCATACTGACTGTGTGAGTACAGAGCAGTGGAAGCTTTTCTTCCTTCCTTTCTCTCTTTCTTTTTTTTTATATATTTTATTTATTTATTTATTTATTCATTTATTTGAGATAGAGAAAGAGGCGAAGAGAGAGAGAGAGAGAGAGAGAGAATGGGTGCGCCAGGCCCTCCAGCCACTGCAAACGAACTCCAGACGCATGTGCCCCTTGTGCATCTGGCTTATATGGGTTCTGGAGAATTGAACCGGGATCCTTTGGCTTTGCAGGCAAATGCCTTAGCCACCACACCATCTCTCCAGCCCCCTTTCTCTCTTTCTTTTCTTCTTCCTTCCACTTCTTTCTTTCTTTTGCTCTCTCCTCCCTTCTTCCCTCTTCCCTCCCCTCCCTATCTCTCTGCCTCCCTCCCACCTCCCTTCCCTCCTTCCTTTCCTCCTTCCTTCCCTCCCTCCCTCCCTCCCTCCCTTCTTCCTTCCTTCCTTCCTTCCTTCCTTCCTTCCTTCCTTCCTTCCTTCCTTCCTTCCTTCCTTCGTTCTTGTTAGGTTTCAGGGTTTGTAATGGAAGATTGGGATGGACAGTTTCTTGGATCTACTTTATAGTAATGGGAGAGATGGAGAAGAGGGGCAGGGAGAGAGAGAGGGGGATGCATGCATGAGTGCGCAAGAGAAAGCCAAGGAGAGGGTTTCATAGAAACGAAACTGCTCTGAGGGAGGGGCCCAGGATGGTTTGCAGAGGGTAGGGACTGGGGAAGGTGACCTTCCCTCTTAGTCTAGAAGTAAATTCAGTTACTGTGTCAGGAGGCAGTAGTCCCAGAGTCCCAGGGTAAGCATGGCCAGGTGTTAGGGGAGAGACGGGAGGATTGGTAGAGAGCTCTGCGACTCTTTTCTTTCTTTCATTCCCTTCCTTTCTTATCTCTTTTTTTCCTTCCTCCCTCCTCCTCTTCCTCCTTTCATTTTTTTTTTTTTTTTTTTTTTTTTTGAGACAAGGTCTCACTATGCAGTCCAGGCTATATTTGAATTTTCACAGTCCTCCTGCCTCTGCCTTCCATATGCTAGGATTGCAATCATGCTCCACCACACTCAGCCCAGCTTTCTTTGTCAATTCATTAAAAACATAAAAATTAAAAAAAACCAGCAAGTTTTAAAAAGGTGCATTTACCAAGCAAGTTTGCTTTGAGTTATTTATCCAAAGGAAATAATGGCTCAGGCATTTGCCTGCTTTCTTTCCCTCTTTCTTTCTTTCTTTCTTTCTTTCTTTCTTTCTTTCTTTCTTTCTTTCTTTCTTTCTTTCTTTCTTTCTTTCTTTCTTTCTTTCTTTCTTTCTTTCTTTCTTTCTTCCTTTGTTTTGTTTTGTTTTTGTTTTTCGAGGTAGGGTCTCACTCTAGCTCAGGCTGACCTGGAATTCACTATGTAGTCTCAGGGTGGCCTTGAACTCACTGTGATCCTTCTACCTCTGCCTCCTGAGTGCTGGGGTTAAAGGCCTGCGCCACCACGCCTGGCTCCGCATCTGCTTTCTTGCAAAGCCTGATGGCCTGGGTTCAATTCTCCAATACCCATATAAAGCCAGATACACATGACACATGTGTCTGGAGTTTGCTTTGGCAAGATGCCCATTCTCTGTCTCTCTCACACACAAATTATATTTATAATTCATTTTCAAGCAAAGAGAGATAGAAGAGACAGAATGGGTGTGCCAGGGCCTCCCGCCACCACTACAAATAAACTCTAGATGCATGCACCACTTTGGGCAGCTGGTTTTACATGAATACAGGGGAATTGAACTCGGGTTGTTAGGCTTTGCAGGCAAGCATCTCTCTAATAAAAATATTTTTTAAAAATGATGGATGGGGCTGAAGAGATGACTTAGCAGTTAAGGCATTTGCCTGCAAAGCCAAAGGATCCTGGTTTGATTCTCCGGGACCCACGAAAGCCAGATGCACAAGGGGGTGCATGCATCTGGAGTTTGTTTGCAGTGGCTGGAGGCTCTGGTGTGCCCATTCTCTCTCTCTCTGTCTCTTTCTCACTCTCTTAAATAAATAAATACAATATTTTAAAAATGATGGATGAAGGCTGGTGAGATGGCTTAGTGGTTAAGGTGCTTGCCTGCAAAACCAAAGGACCCAGGTTTGATTCCCTAGAACCCATTTAAGCCAGATGCACAATATGGCACATGTGTCTGGAGTTCATTTGCAGTGGCTGGAGGCCCTGGCATACCCATTCTCTCTCTGTGTCAGTATTTCTGTGCTTGCAAATGATTAAATAAAGTATTTAAAAGAAAAAAAAGAAAAAAGTGATGGGTAAATTCAAAGACTGACTGACAAGGGTCTTCTCTTCATTGTCTTCCAGTGTGGTGAAAAAATTGAAACATCTTATATGTAAAGAAGAGGACATTTGTCTAAATGAGTTATACTTGACTATATCATGGTATTATATGATGTCATTAAGGCAAATTTTGCTAGATCTTGTAATCACAAGGAGATTTGCTTATGATAGAATATTAAGTTTTAAAAAAGTTACCATGGTGGTTTGAGTCAAGTGTGCCCCCAAAACTCACATGTTCCGATTACTAGGTCCCCAGCTAATGGTAATTTGGGAGGTGGAGCCTTGTTGAGGGAGGTGTGTTGCTAAAGGTGGATCTTGACAGTTTATTAGCCCTCGCTTGCCAGTGTTAGTTTGGCATACTCTCTTGTTCCTGTTGTTCAGCTGGTGTAGGCAGAAGGTGGTGCCCAGCCTCTACTCATGCCACATTTCCCCTGCCATCATGGAGTTTCCCCTCAGATCTGTAAACCAAAATAAACCCTTTCCTCCCACAAGCTGCTTTTGATCATGTGTTTTGTGCCAGCAACAAGAAGAAAACCGAAACAGCCATCTGTTAGGATTTGACACCTGTTTTATGAAAACAGTCCCTGCACACACACACAAGCCTGGTTTCTTTGCGGTCTTAATCTCAACACTTCTCTCTCCCATAGTTCCTCTGATGACTCCTCCAACCACAGCCCATTGACCAAGAAGCTCCCTCTCCCTCTGCCTCTGCCTCCTTCTGAGCACATGTTGCAAGTATCACTTCCTCAGGAAAGCTTTTCCTGACCGCCTGAGTTTTATGTTCTAGAAGTTACCGTATCTGAGACAGGCATTTTTTCTGTATAGTGCTTGTCATTGTCACTGGTGCTGTTGAATAAATAGGGTAGCCAAAACTCTAGAAATAAGACAGGATTTTTTATGCTTTTATATTTTATGGGCACCCTGTATTTAAAAAAAAAATTCAAAGGCTGGGGAGGTTGCTTAGCAGTTAAGGCACTTGCCTGCAAAACCAAAGGACCCAGGTTTGATTATCCAGGCCCACATAAGACAAGGTAGTGCAGCGGCTGGAGGACCTGACAACCCATTCTCTCTTTCTCTCTCATGAATAAATAAATAAATAATTTAAAAAACCCCAAAAATATCCAGGGGTGGTGGAACACACCTTTATTCCTAGCACTTGGGAGACAGAGGTAGGAGGATTGCTATGAGTTTGAGGCCACCCTGAGACTACATAGTGAATTCCAGGTTAGCCTGGGCTAGAGCAAGACCCTACTTTGACAAAACCAAAAAAGACAAAGAACTCCCCCCAAAACTAAAAAAATAAAAATAAAAAAAAAAACCAGGCTGGAAAGATGGCTTAGTGGTTAAGGCGCCTGCCTCCTAAGCCTAAGAACTCTGGTTCCAATCTCTAGCAGTTCCAATCTCCAGGTCCCACGTTTAGCCAGATGCAAAGTGACACAAGGGCGCAATGCCCCACTTGACCACAAGGGGGTGCATGCATCTGGATTTCATTCACAGCAGCTGAGAGGCTGCTGGCGTGCCCATCTCTATCTGTCTTCCTCTTCCTCTCTATCTGTCTCTCTCTGTGTCTCTCTCCAAAAATAAAAAAATAAAAAATAAAAAACCATTTGTATGAGTGATCACTTTTGTGATCATATTTGACAGCTTTTACTTTTTAAAATTATGTTTTAAAAATTATTTTATTTATTTATAAGAGAAAGAGGGAGAGAGGGGGGGGGGAGATAATGGGCACTCCAGAGCCTCTAGCCACTGCAAACAAACTGTAGATGCATGTCCCACCATGTGCATCTTGCTTACATGGGTACTGGGGAATTGAACCTGAGTCCCTAGGTTTTGCAGGTAAGCACCTTAACCACTAAGCAATCTCTCCAGCTCTTGAAAACTTTTTATGTTGGAGAGATGCGTTCTGACATATTTACAGAAGTAACCCAATGACTATTATTAACCTAGGAATTGCTGGGGATGTAGCTCAGTGAGAAAGCACTTGCCTAGCACCTGTGGGACCCTAGATTAAATTCTTTAGAACAAAAATCAAGCAATCTAGTATGGGAGACAAGTTGTGGATATTGGTGACCAGAATTGCTCCTGTGTTATGCATGTGAGTGCAACACCTGGTACTGGGTATATGAGGTTCACTGCACTACTTTGTGGACTTGTTTGTCTGGTTCTTCAAGGCAGGGTCTCACTCTAGCCCAGGCTGACTTGGAATTCTCTATGTAGTCTCAGGCTGGCCTTGAACTCACAGTAATCCTCCTATCTCTGTCTCCCCAGTGCTGGGCCTACTTTGTGGACTTCTGAGTGTGTCTGAAGGTCTTCCTAAGTCAGAGGTGTGGCCCCACCCAAACTCATCCCCTGGGCCAACTCCATAATTTGGGGGGCACTCATGTACAAATATCCATCCTTATACCCCAGAACCCTGCAAAAACAAGGGAGGTGAGCAAGGCAGATCCTGACCCACAGTGAGTGTTACCTGCTCAGTGACATGTGGCCCTGGAGTATACCAGAGGTTGATTCCTGGGTTCCGCATGACCAGGGCCACATGCAGCCTTGCTTGTGTTTGTGTTTCATGTCACTTGGCTGACATTGTCCCGCAGTTCCCTAGCCCAGATGAGCTGCAGAGCAGGGAAGTCCCAGACATCCAAGTATCCTTAGCCAGGGTAGACTGGAACCAACTGTTGCCCAGTAACAACATTGACCTGTGAATGGGCCCCAGACAGGACCCAGGGATTGGAGGAGAATGCCATTCTCTTCCACATCAGCCATCTCTGCTGTCTCACCCTGGACTTCTGATTCTCCTTCGAGGCACAGAACTGCATCACTTTGCTGGCCTCATGTGGTCACATGCCTTGCTTGGGTTTATGAATGGGCACAGGTAGTAATAGCCTGGGGGAGAATAAGATTCTGCATGCATTTTGAAAGTGGAGCTGACTTGTCAGCAGACCGGATGCAGAGTGTGAAGAGGAATCAGTCAACCTCTTCCTACATAGTCTCCTGAGCAACAGGACCATTTTGGGGATTAGAACCATGGAAAGAGAAGAGATATGGGGGAAGGTTTTGTGAACAACCATGTCACAGAAATTTATCAGCATGATATATGCCAATACATGAGAATAATTGTGGGGAAAAAAGGTTTATTTTGGCTTATAGACTCAAGGGGAAGTTCCATGTTGTTGGCAGGGGAAGTGATGGCATAAGCAGAGGGTGAACATCACCTCCTGGCCAATATAAGGTGGACAACAGCATCAGGAGAGTGTGCCAAACACTGGCAAGGGGAAGCTGGCTATAACACCCATAAGCCTGCCCCCAACAATACCATGCCTCCAAAAGGCTTCAATTCCCAAATGCCACCAGCTGAGGATCTAAGCATTCAGAACCCTCAAGTTTATGGGGGACATCTGAATCAAACTACCACACCAGTCATTCCTTAGGGATTGTGGGAGTCCAGCAAAGTTGTCTGGTGGCCCTTGCCATTCTTATTTCTTTTTAAAAGATATTTTTTATCTATATTTTTATTTATTTGACAGAGAAAGAGAGAGAGAGAAAGAGGGAGAGAGAGAGAGAGACCTCCAGACACTGCAAATGAACTCCAGACATGTACACACCCTTGTGCATCTGGCTAATGTGGGTCCTGGGGAATTGAACCTGGGTCCTTTGGCTTTGTAGGCAAATGCCTTAACCGCTAAGCCATCCCTCCAGCCCAGTTCTTATTTCTTGTAATTCACAGTTTTCTTCTTATTGCAACAGCAGAGTTGCAGCTGTGTGTTTGTTATGTGTTTTTTTTGATTTTGGTGTCTTGGGTAGGTTTTCGCTTTAGTCCAGGCTGACCTTGAATTCACTATGTAGTCTTAGGATGGCCTCCAACTCACAACAATCTTACCTTTGCCTCCTGAATGCTGGGATTAAAGGCATGTACGACCATGTCTGAGAGAGACAGAGAGAGAAAGAGAGACAGAGAGAGATTGAGAGAGAGAGGGGGGGGGAGAGAATGGCTGCACTGGGACCTCTAGCTGCTGCAAACAAACTCCAGATGCGTGTGTCACTTTGTGCATCTGGCTTTGTGGGTACTGGGGAATCGAACTCCCATCATTAGGCTTTAGGGGCAAGCACCTTAACCATTGAACCATCTATCCAGCCCTGTCATGTGGTTTTAAAAGGCATTTTTGTTTTTGTTGTTGCTGTTGTTTTTTGAGGTAGAGTCTCACTCTAGCCCAGGCTGACCTGGAATTCACTATGTAGTCTCAGGGTGGCCTTGAACTCATGGCGATCCTCCTACCTCAGCCTCCTGAGTGCTGGGATTGAAGGCATGTGCCACCATGCCTGGCTCTAAAAGGCATTGATAAGAGCATCCATTTATAGGCACTGTCTTATTTGTCCACACTAGCCATGATGAGCACACACACCTAGCCCTGTGCAGTAGATACTAATAGTACTCCTGCTTTATTAATGAGGGAACTGAAGCTCAAAATGGGACACCAGAAAGAAGAAAAGTCAAGATTCTAGTTCATGCTCCTAACTCCGGAATTGCTGCTCATAAGCTATTTCTACATCACCTCCCAGTGGAGTTGACCTCTAACATGCATACACATATGCATCACATACAAATGCACACCACACATACAAAGTCTACATACACATGCATACACATATGACTATCTTTTGGGTACATCTGATGTAGCACTTCCCAAACCATAGGATTATTGGCCAGAACCTGACTGGGGCTCCTGGGCTTTACTTCCACCCTGAGGTCTGGGTACCAGCCCTACTGTGTGAGCTGGCCTTGTAGATAAGACCACAGGGCACCCACTCTGCAACTGCTTGAGCATTTCATCCAAATGTTTTGCTTCCCCAATCTGTGAATTTAAAGCCTTTTTGGAGGATATCATACAAGAAGTCTTTGCAGGATTGAATACACCAGTTGTCCTGTTGTTTTGAGGACAGACAGCAGTTTTGTTACTGGCTGCTCATCCTCATACAGCTAAGTCACACAGACACAAGAGTAGTATAGGCTTAGGACCTTTGTCTTTTTCTTCTGTCATTATTGGGGGCAGGAACTGACTGGCCCCAGGCTGACTTGGAATGGGTCTCAGACTAGAAATCTCAACCTCCTAGTGGACAGAATTAAGGGTGTGGAACAACACACACCCTTAGGGACTGCGGTTTTACTAGATTATCTGTTTGGCTTGTATAAATACTCTGTGCTTGTTTTGAGTGAATGTCTATATTGAACACTTGAATTTTAGAATTTGCCAGTAACTTGCTTCACCCAGTCTACTACAATACTTGAATAGTAGGCAAACTTAACACCTAGGGTCACTGCTGCTGTTTTTCTTGGAGTATAAGAGCTATGCCTGGTGCTCCTACAATGAAGATATATAAATCTGGATTTACATGGATAGGAACACTATAGATCATTAGAAAACCCAAGTATCAAATTAACTCAAGATGCAAAAATCTCTACATTATAATACAAGAAACACAAAAAATCCAGACAATATACTCCCACCAAAAATATGTTAGAAATGACCTCCAGTGAGACTGCTTTAGATGAAATGCTGACAAAGATTTCAAAAAATGATTTATATATGTTAAAATAAATCAAAGAAGAAAACAAACTTCTGAAGGAGAACACAGGAAACCAACTTAATGAAATAAGGAGGTCATTACAAGACATGAGTAAGGAAATAGAAATAATGAAAAAATACCAATCAGAAATACTAGAAATGAAGAACAGAGTAAGTCAATTAGAAACCTCTGTAGAAAGTCTCACCAGTAGAATGGATCAAGGGGAGGGCAGAATATCTAAACTACAAGACCAGGTGGCAGATCTAATACAGTCCAACAAAGAGAAAGACTAATAGGAAGGCATGAATGGCAATTTCAAGACATTCAGGATACTATGAAGATATTGAACATAAGAATTCAGGGCATAGTAGAAGGAGAAGTATTTTACTCCAAAGGCATAACATGTATTTTCAACAAAATCACAGAAGAAAACTTAACCCAAGTAGGGAAAGTGATGTCAATACAGATACAGGAAGCCTATAAAATGCCAAACAGACAAAATCAGGAAAGAACTTCTCACTACCATATTATAATTAGACTACAAAACACACAAACCAAAAAAAAATATATTGAAAGCAGTTACACAGAAAAATCAAGTGACATACAAAGGCAAACCCATGAGGATAACAGCAGATTACTCAACACAAACTTTAAAAGCCAGAAGGGCTTAGAATGATGTATTCCAAGTTCTGAAAGATAACAACTATCAACCACGATTACTTTATCCTGTAAATCTGTCCATTCAAATTGACAGAGAAATAAGGACATTCCACAACAAAAGCAGACTAAAGGATATATGAAAATCAAACCAGCTCTACAGAAAATACTTGAAAGGATATGCCATGCTAAAGAGACTGAAAAGCACACACAGAAGGAACCTGGAAAAAAACAAACCATACTCAAACACTAGTTAATACAAGAGAGCAAAGATAAAAACAGAAGAACTACAAAACAAGAAAAATGGCAAAAATAAACACCCACCTCTCAATACTCTTTTTTTTCCTAAATACCTATCTTCTTTAAAATTTTTTTTTAAAATTTATTTGAGAGAGAGGAAGAGGCAGAGAGAAAGGGAGAATGGGTGCACAGGGCCTCCAGCCACTGCAAATGAACTCCAGATGTGTGTGCCCCCTTGTGCATCTGGCATACGTGGGTCCTGGGGAATCGAACTAGGGTCCTTAGGCTCCACAGGGAAACACCTTAACTGCTAAGCCCTCAATACTCTTAATATAAATGGCCTGAATGCCCCAACCAAATGAAACAGGTTTGCAGACTGGGTTAAAAAGCAGTATCCTTCAGTTTGTTGCCTCCAAGAAACTCACCATTCCACAAAAGATGGAAATTATCTTAGAATGAAAGCGTGGAAAATGGTGTTTCAAACAAACGGGTCTAGAAAACAGGCAGGTGTTGCTATCCTAATATCTGATGTGGTAGACTTCAGACCAACATTAGCTAGCAAAGATAAGGAAGGTCATTTAAAAAATTTTTTAAATTATTTTATTTATTTTTGGAGAGAGACACAGAGAGAGACAGACAGGGAGAGGGAGACAGATAGAGATGGATGCGCCAGCAGCCTCTCAGCTGCTGTGAACGAAATCCAGATGTGTGTGCCCCCTTGTGGGCAAATGCAGCATTGTGCCCTTGCGTCACTTTGCATCTGGCTAAACATGGGACCTGGAGATTGGAACCGGGTTCTTAGGCTTAGCAGGCAGACGCCTTAACCGCTAAGCCATCTCTCCAGCCCAAGGAAGGTCATTTTATATTGATTAAAGGAAAACTCCAACAGGAGGACATTACAATACTAAACATATATGCACCTATCATGGAGGCTCCCAATTTCATCAAACAAGCACTGTTAGAAGTAAGGTCACAGATAACACCAAACACACTTTTAGCGAGTGACTTCAACACCCCACTCTCACCAATTGACAGGTCATCCTGGCAAAAAATAAACAGAGATGCATGGATTAAATGAGGTCATAGAACAAACGGACCTAACAGATATCTAGAGAACATCCCATCCAAATGCTACAGAATACACATTTTTCTCAGCAGCACATAGTACATTCTCTAAAATAGACTATATATTAGGACACAAAGCAAATCTTGACAAATACAGGAAAACTGCAATAATTCCTTGCACTCTATCTGATCACAATGGGATCAAACTACAAATCAATAGCAAGAAAAGCTACAAAATCATGAAAACTGAACAATACACTACTAAATGATGAATGGTCAATGATGAAATGAAGAAGGAAATCAAATAATTCATGGAATCAAATGATAATGAGAACACAACATACCAAAACCTTTGGGACACAATGAAGGCAGTCCTAAGAGGGAAATTTATAGCTTTACGTGTCTATATTAAGAAATTGGAAAGGTTGCAAGTAAACTTTATGCTTAAACTTAATGCTTCATCTTAAGGCCTTGGAAAAAGAAGAACAAGGCAAACCAAACATCAGTAGATGGCAGCTGGAGAGATGGCTTAGCAATTAAGGCACTTTCCTGCAAAGCCAAAGGACCCAGGTTCAATTCCCCAGGACCTATGTAAGCCAGATGCACAAGGGGGTGCACGCATCTGGAGCTTGTTTGCAGTGGCTGGAGGCCTGGTGCACCCATCTCTCTCTCTCTCTCTCTCTCTCTCTCTCTCTCTCTCTGCCTATTTCTCTCTTTCTCAAAGAAATAAATAAAAATAAAATATTTATTTATTTATTTATTTTTTGTTTTTTGAGGTAGGGTCTCACTCTGGTCCATTCATTATGTAGTCTCAGGGTGGCCTCGAACTCCTGGTGATCCTCGTACCTCTGCCTCCCGAGTGCTGGGATTAAAGGCGTGCGCCACCACACCTGGCAATAAAAATAAAATATTTTTAAAAATCAATAGACGGGAATAAATAATAAAGATTAGGGCAGAAATTAATGAAGTACAAACAAAAAAAAATCCAAAGAATCAATGAAACAAAAAGTTGGTTCTTTGAAAGCATAAAAAAGGTTGATAAACCCTTAGCAAATCTGACCAAAAGAAAGAGAGAAGAGACACAAATTAATAAAATTAGAGATAAAAAAGGTACCATTACAAAGCCGGGCGTGGTGGCGCACGCCTTTAATCCCAGCACTCAGGAGGCAGAAGTAGGAGGATTGCTGAGAGTTCGAGGTCACCCTGAGACTACATAGTTAATTCCAGGTCAGCCTGGACCAGAGTGAGACCCTATCTCACAAAACCAAAAAAAAAAAAAAAAAAAAAAAGGTACCATTACAACAGATACCAAAGAAATTCAGAAAATCATAGGGTCATACTATAAGAACATATACTCCACCAAAGTTTGAAAAACTGAAAGAAATGGATAATTTCCTTGATTTATATGACCTACCTAAATTAAATCAAGATGAGATTAATCACTTGAATAGACCTGTAACAAGTATGGAGATCCAAGCAGTCATCAAAAATCTCCCAACTGAAAAAGTCCAGGCCCAGATGGATTCACTGGTGAATTTTACCAGACCTTCATGGAAGAACTAACACCAATGCTTCTTAAACTTTTCCATAAAGTAGAAAAGGAAAGAATCCCACCAAACTCCTTCTATGAAGCCAGCATCACCCTGATACCAAAACCAGACAGAGATAGAACCAAAAAAGAAAATTACAGACCAATCTCCCTCATGAACATAGATGCAAAAATTCTCAACAAAATATTGGCAAACAGAGTACAAGAATATATCAGAAAGATCATTCACCCCAATCAAGCAGGCTTTATCCAAGAGATGCAGGGATGGTTCAACATACACAAATTGACAAATGTAATACACTATATAAATGGACTGAAGGACAAAAATCACATGATCATCTTATTAGATGCAGAAAAAGCATTTGACAAAATCCAGCATTCCTTCATGATAAAAGTCCTACAGAAACTGGGACTAGAAGGAACATATCTCAACATAATAAAGGCTATTTATGACAAACCTACAGCCAACATAATGCTAAATAGAGAAAAACTTGAAACTTTTCCACTAAAGTAAGGAAGACAACAAGGGTGTCCACTGTCCCCCCTTTTATTTAATATAGTACTGGAAGTCTTAGCCACAGCAATAAGGCAAGAGACAACATAAAAGGGATACAAATTGGAAAGGAAGAGCTCAAATTATCATTATTTGCAGATGATATGATTCTACACATAAAGGACCCTAAAGACTCTACCAGCAAACTGTTAAAGCTGATAAACACTTGTAGCAACGTAGCAGGATACAAAATAAGCATACAGAAATCAGTAGCCTTCTTATATACTAATGACAAACATGCCAAGGATGAAATCAGGGAATCACTCCCATTCACAATTGCATCAAAAAAAATAATAAAGTACCTTGTAATAAGCCTAACCAAGGAAGTGAAGGCTCTCTACAAGGAGAACTTTAAAATGCTCAAGTGAGAAATTCCAGAAGTCACTAGGAAATGGATAGACATTCCTTGTTCTTGGATTGGAAGAATCAATATTGTAAAATGTCAATCTTACCAAAAACAATCTACACATTTAATACAATCCCCATCAAAATTCCAATGGCATTTTTCACTCATTGCATGTTTATTGCCACTCTATTCACAATAGCTAGGAAATGAAACCAGTCTAGATGTCCCTCAACTGTTGAGTGGATAATGAAGATGTGGCACAATTACACAATGGAGTTCTACTCAGAAGTAAAGAAAAACGAAGTTATGAAATTTGCAGGAAAATGGATGGATCTGGAAAGGATTATACTTAGTGAGGTAACCCAGGCCCAGAAAGCCAAACATCACATGTTCTCTCTCATATGTGGATCTTAGCTACAAATTATTGGACTTATATGTCAGTTGAAATAAAACTCAGGAGCAGAGTCCAGTAAGCTAGAAAGGGGATATAAAGGAAATAGAAAGGGAGGGAGGGGGACTTAGTAGATTAATGGGAGTGGAAAGGCCTAAGTAAGGTCAGCAGAAGAGATTGCATAAAGGAAAGGCGGAGGAAGGGCTAATCAAAAATCTAAGGATATTAATAAGTCATATGGAAACTTACCTTTCTGGACAATGGAACAACCCGAAGCCATAGATTGTTATTAGAACATTTTCAGTGCCAGGGATGGGATACCTTCCAGTGAGTTGTTGGCCCTGATGCCCCAAAACATTACAGGCCATTGCTGAGGCTTTGGGTTTCCCACCAGGAATAGATGGTAAGACCCTATTGCTGAAGACTCCACATACTTGGGCTGAAAGGTCACTGAGAAACCCTGCTGGAGCTGAGCTGAAAATCGCCTCCGTGTAGACCAGCTGGCAGAAAGCTGGAAAAAGCTATGCTGCATGCAGTTTAATAGGAGAGAGAAAAATCGCCAGTAGAGATACTTAACAGTGGACACCGCAATAGTGACATGTCTGTTATAGGGGAAACCAACCGCTCTCTAATTGGATGGGAGGGAAAACATCCCTGATACTGAAAGCCTATAACAGGGTTAGTCATGAGCCCTAGGGGTGTAACGTCTGCTGGTGTCTGGCTAAATGTATATACTGTGCTCACCAAACTGCCAGGCAAGCACTTCTCTTAATGTTCATACACATATATTACTGCTAGTTTCACTTTTGGTTAGAGAAACTTCTCTTTTCAGATGGCAGTGACCTTGGGATGACTCAGAAGGCACCTTGGTGCTGAGAAGAAGTGACAGAGGAGTGCTCAGGGTCCATTGCGGAAGAGGTGGCAGGAAGAATATAAGAGCCAAAGGAAGGGTAGGACTTGTACAACGCCCTCTTCCAGACACAAAACACAATATCCATGACCTCGCAGTGCCTGACACTATCTGAGTTGTGAAGGCTGTAGCATACTAGACTGTGGACAGCAGGGGGTGCTATAGCTGAGTCTCTATCAAACATGAGTCCATTCTTGCCAAGAATTCTATTCTTGTGCCAGGGTGAGATTACATGTGGGGTGGTATCTCCTTGTTTTCTCTGAAACTGCCTAGAAGAAGCTAGCTTGCTCCTTTTCTCCTTCACCACCACAGCCCACTTCCTGTGGATTCTTAAATAGCCTACTTGTCCATCCCAGTATAGGAGACATTGTTAAGGACACCATATTTATGCAAGAGTTGGTGCTAAAATTAGTGACATTAGGGGCTGGAGAGATGGATTAGCGGTGAAGGCATTTGCCCGCAAAGCCAAAGGATCCTGGTTCAATTCTCCAGGACCCATGTAAGCCAGATGTACAATCTGGAGTTGGTTTGCAGTGGCTGGAGGCCCTGGTGTGCCCATTCTCTCCCCCTCTCTCTGCCTTTTCTCTCTCTCTCAAATAAATAACTAAATAAAATATATATTTAAAAATTAGTGACATTAGTTAACCAGTGAGCACTAATGTTTCAAAGTGACTACTGCTAACCATTGTGAAGCATCAAGAGACTTAATATTCTTCATGTAGCAAGCACAGTGACACCATTCACCAGGACTCTCTAGGATGCCTGATTGGTAATGACATGGGGGAAGTGTTGTTATTTTAAGTCAGGTGACACTTTAGTCAGCAATCCTAAAACAGGTATTTTTATTTCTTATTTAGGTTTTTGAGTTCTTTGCATATCTCAGGTATGAATCCTCTGTCAGATGTATAGCTGGCAAAGATTTTCTTCCATTCTGTAGGTTTCCTCTCTGCTCTATTTGCAGTGTCCTTTGTTGTACAAGAGCTTTTCAATTTCATGAGGTCCCAGTGGTTGATTAGTGGTTTTATTTGCTGAGCAACTGGGGTTATATTCAGAAAGTCATTGCCTATGCCAGTATGTTGAAGGGTTTCTCCTACTTTTTCTTCTATCAGTTTCAGAGTTTCAGGTCTGATATTAAGCCCTTTGATCCATTTGGACTTAATTCTTGTGCATGGAGTGAGATAAGGATCTATTTCCATCCTTCTACATATAGATACCCAGTTTTCCCAGCACCATTTGTTAAAGAAGCTGTCTTTTCTCTAAAAACAGGTGTGTTTAGTGAGGACTTTCAATATGTGGTATTATTATTAAGAATAAGTGGCTGCAAGTATCAGCTTTAAAAGCTTGAAAAGATAGTTCACCACTTACATGATCCTAGGGTATTCAGAGAATACAGATGAATAAGTAAACTCTTACTGTGCTAGCATGCAGCTACTCAAAAGGCTGAGGAAGAGCCATGTGCACTGGGCACTGACGTGGCAAGAGCTCATGGTGACCCTGCTGCCACTACAATGGCAACAGCTACCACTTTTTGATGGCCTGAGTGTTTCCAACACCAAGCATCTTGCAGACATTCATCCATTTCTGCTCCCTTAAACAGCCCTATGACTAGTTACTGAATATTGGACTAAGACGGTAAGCAAATTACTCTGTAACTTTCCCACCCAAGGCTGGGACTTTCTGGTCATTTAGCTTGAGCTGCACTGGGGACTGGACACTTGTGCTCATCTGGCTATGCTATGTATCCATCTGTAAATCCCCAGGAGTATTTTGTGGGCAAGGTGGACAATTTAAGACGTAAAGTTGCAACGTGATATTTTGCAGCCATGGATATAATGTACTCTCAGTTCAACCATTTTGTACCCAATGTTCTATGGCAAAATAGTTCCTTTTGGTGGTCTAGACAGGCCCAAGTGTTTGCACTATATATAGACATTAGCTGCTTTTTAAGAAGCATATGATAGGAACTTCTTAAAATTAATGTTATTTACCTGCTAGGATGTAAATGCTAAAAGGATGTGGTCTGCATTATGGACAAGGGCTCTATAAAATGTGATATTAGAAAATGGAAATTTTACGAGTTCTGGGAAGAGAAACAGGTGAAGAGACTGAAATGGGGGGAAATTCTAGCTTTTGCTGCATTGTTAGAACTTAATAATCCAAACATAGATGTGTGCTTTTTTAAAAAAATCATGAATAACAAAACTACAGCTACAGGATTAATTCTTTCTCAGTTTGTCTTCATGTGGTTCACGGTTCCTGAAAAAGAAAATCTGGTAAAACAATGGTCTTTGCCAGGCGTGGTGGCGCATGCCTTTACTCCCAGCCCTTGGGACACTGAGGTAGGAGGCACTGTGAGTTTAAGGCCACCCTGAGACTACACAGTAAATTCCAGGTCAGCCTGGGCTATAGCGAGACCTTGCTTTGAAAAACAACAACAACAACAACTAAACAACAAAAACTCCCAGTGGTCCTCATTGAGGAAGAGGTGTCAGAACTGTGTAAGAGCCAAAGGAAGGGGAGGAGTGCTTGCAATTCTGTTTTCCAGACACACAGTGGCCGTGGCATTCATGACCACTCAGTGGCTGATGCCGCCTCTACAACTCCTGCATAATCGGAGGAAAAAATGTTGACATCAAAATAGGAGAAAGATTAGTTGTAAAGAAGAATTCAGTGGAGGGGGCCTTGGAGGGGAAGCGAAGTTGGTGGGAGGGGACAAAGATCATGGTATATTGTTTATATTTATGGAAATTGTCAATAAAAAAATCAAAAAAAATAAAAAAAGGTCTTCACATAGAAGTGTGTGGGGTTAGAGTCACAGAGTTCCAGGCTACAGAGACACTAATTCCCTGTTGTGAAATCCCTTCTAGGGTGGTGAGAACAGTTCTTTGTTGGGTGGTCACATCCCCTCAGGGGACACTTCGAGGAGGGTGGCAGTAGCATTCATGGGTGGGGAACACAGTAGCTTTGCTCTTGGGTGATGCTCACTGGCTGGCTGGGCACCTTACTGCCTAAGCCTTGGTCCAGCCCATCTTTTTATTTATTTATTTATTTTTTTTGGTTTTTCAAGGTAGGGTCTCACTCTAGCTCAGGCTGACCTAGAATTCACTCTGTACTCTCAGGGTGGCCTCAAACTCGTGGCAATCCTCCTACCTCTGCCTCCCGAGTGCTGGGATTAAAGGCGTGCGCCACCACGCCTGGTGGTCCAGCCCATCTTTAAAATAAGGACAACAATAATCCTTACCCACAGGACTGTTGGAGGGATGAAGGATGAAATCTCAGTAATGCCGTTGGCACAATGCCTGACACAGCATCAGTAACTGTCTTCATCTTTATCATTGTTATCATCATCACATCACCAGAGGTCCTGACGAAGAAGAGACAACACCCACTGCAAGGCTACATCTGATCATAAAGTACCCATCTTATCTTTTGTTTTCGTCTTTTTTTTCAAGACAAGATCTTGCTCTATAAGTCTGGTTGGCCTCTAACTTACAGCAATTCTCCTGCCTCGTCCACTTGACTATTGGTATTAAGGGATGCTCCATCCTGCCCAGTCTTGTCCTATCTTGACTTGCATTCTCATGAGAACTCTGTTCTTCTCACTTTTTAAAATATTTTATTTATTTATTTATTAGAGAGAGAGAGGGGGAGAGAATGGGTGTGCCAGGGTTTCCAGCTGCTGCAAACGAATTCCAAATGTGCACCACCTTGTGCATTTGGCTTATGTGGGCCCTGTGGAATTGAACCTGAGTCCTTTGGCTTTGCAGCCAAACGACTTAACCACTAAGTTATCTCTCTAGCCCTGTTCTTCTCATTAAAATTATTTATTTATTTATTTGCAAGCAGAGAAAGAGAGAGAGAGAGGGAAAGAGAGAGAGAGAAAATGGGTTCACCACAGCCTCTAGCCACTATCAAACTCCACGTGTATGTGTCACTTTGTGCATCTTGCTTTACGTGGGTACTGGGGAATTGAACCCAGGTGGTTAGGTTTTGCAGGCAAGCACATTAACCACTGAGCAATCTCTCCAGCCCTGTTTTTCCTCATTTTAAAGGAATTCTTGTCATAGTCTTTTATTTCAAATGTCCATCAATATTTTTATTAAGGTCAGCCATGGTGGCACACACCTTTAATCCCAGCACTTGGGAGGCAGAAGTAGGAGAACTGCCATAAGTTTGAAGCCACCCTGAGACTACATACTGAATTTCAGGTTAGCCTGGGCTAGAGCTCAAAAAACCAAAAAATATATTTTTATTAAAACTACCTTAAGCAAATGTTTTTTTTTTTTTTTTTTTTTTTGAGGTAGGGTTTGACTCTAGCTCAGGCTGATGCAGAATTCACTCTGTAGTCTTCAGAGTGGCCTCAAACTCACAGCGATCCTCCTAACTCTGCCTCCCAAGTGTTGGGATTAAAGGTGTGAGCCACTACACCCGGAAAATGCTTTTATTAATATAGAGAAAATGGAAAAAAGTCTCATTAAAGGAACAAGCTGAGTGACTCCTTTCCCCATTTTAGATTAAAGCCTAATTATCTGAGTACAATACTAACCTAAAATATAAGACTGTCCTACAAACATATGGGGATTTACAGTTTACAAATAATTTCTTATACTTTTATCTTATTTAACAGTAGAAAGTTTGGTAGGAAAATAGAGCAGAGCATATATCATTATCTTTGTTCTATAGTGAAGGAAACTAAGGAAGTGATAATAATTAACTTGTTTGAAATATGTAGTTGTTGTTAATAGAAGGAAAGTCAGGGTGTTTATGTATAAGGCTTTTAGCCTCTCATCTTCTCACTACACCAAAGAAAGCAAATATGGGGCTGGATAGATGGCTCAGTGGTTAAAGGCACTTGCTTGCAAAGCTTAACAGCCAGAGTTTGACTCCCAAGTACCCACATAAAGCCAGATGCACAAACTGGCACATCTATCTGGAGTTTGTATGCAGTGGCAAGAGGCCCTGGCATGCCCATTCTCTCTTTCTCTTTCTTTCCCTTTGCTTTCAAATACATGCATATTCAAATATGTAACAGCCATCACTAATAAACTATAGCATTCTTTTTTGTTTTGCTTTTTTTTGAGGTAGTGTCTCACAGTAGCCCAGGCTTGACCTGGAATTCACTATGTAGTCCCAGGTTGTTCTCAATCTAATGGCAATCCTCCTACCTCTGGCTCCCGATGGCTGGGATTAAAATCATGCACCACCATGCCTAGCCTGACTAGACCATTTTTCCCACTACCTAAACGATGCTTGTCACAATGTTCCAGACAGCCATTACCAATTGAACACAAGTGGCACAGGAGTTAATAAACCTCCTGGTGCAGGACTAGCCTTCCACATTGATCTCATCATCTAGTTAACGTAGCCCATCAAAGATAGAGGAAGAATCTTGTCCTTAGAAACATGCCATTTCCATTTGGGCATATGGTCAGCATTGATTGTATGCTCCTCCAGGGAAGAATCCTGGACATGTTCACATCCTACAACAGAACCTGACACAGATAGACATGGCACCATGTTTTGATGGATGGATGGATGGATGGATGGATGGATGGATGGATGGGCCCATAGAAAAAGCCTCCACTGCTGATGGTTTTATAGACTTCCACTTCATCTGATGGCTTGACGCCTTTCTGTCTCCTAGGACTGTGCTGTCAATCTAGAAAGCACTGTCCACCTTCCAAACACCATTAATCTCCATTTATCAGAGGGTATTATTAGACATTGTGTTGCTGAGGTAGCAAATTAGTTAGGGCTTTTAGTTCTGGGCCTGTGATAAGGGTTTAGGGAAATGTGTTCTGCCAGGGGAGAGAGGTCCATGGTCTCTCTATTACTCTGGCCTGACGACAGCGGCTAGCACTCTGCTGAGAGATCAATAACTGGCTGCCAGTCCAGTGACTCCTCACTGGCTATTTTAAGGACCACACAGAGACCTACCATGGACTCCAGAGAAACTATTGTGAAATAATGGAGCCCATTGTCCCTCTTCTCTAGCAAGGTCTAACTTTAACCTTGATCATGAGCCTGGACATGCATGCAAACCTGGAGTCTTTCTGGAGGGTTCTGATCAAGTCTCTTATGATGACAAGGATCAGCCACAACCACACTCTTCACCATCAATCAGGGCGCTGCTTCACTGGGGCCTAGACTTCCACATTGCTGGTAAGAAGTTGAAGTTACAGCAATTTCTGCCTTCCCTGGATTGCTTCTTATTTTAGTGGTCTCTTTCCCAAGATAAAGGGAATTTTTAAAATGTCCAACTAGCTACCAAATTGTACTAGTTCAGAAGAGAATTTCAAAGAATAAAACAGTATTTACTTCCTTTATTATTATTTTAAGAACTTACAGGACTGGGGGAAATTTTTGATCTTTTATATTTTATAGTCTTGGGGTTTACTGACCCTGCTATTGGTGGCAGAATTGGTATTACAGGGCTGGAGAGATGGCTTAGCGGTTAAGGCGCCTGCCTGCTAAGCCTAAGAACGCTGGTTCCAAGCTCCAGGTCCCACATTTAGCCAGATGCAGTGATGCAAGGGTGCAATGCCACACTTGACCACAAGGGGGTGCGCACATCTGGATTTCGTTCGCAGCAGCTGAGAGACTGCTGGCGTGCCCATCTCTATCTGTCTTCCTCTCCCTCTCTCTCTCTGTCTCTCTTCAAAAAAAAAAAAAAAAAAAAAAAGAATTGGTATTACGTGGGCTGGAGAGATCAGCAGTTAAAGGCACTTGCTTGCAAGACATGATGACCCTGGTTCAATTCCCCAGTACCCATGTAATGCTACATGCACAAAGTGGCACATGCATCTGGAGTTTGTAGTGGCAAGAGGCCCTGGTGTACCCATTGTCTTTCACTCTCTCATTTTCTCTCTTCTTGCAAATAAATATTTTGATACATATCTCCATTTCTTGTTCTCTTTTATGGTAATAATGGCTAATAAAAATAGTATAGACTTCAGTTAATTTTTTAAAAAATTTATTTATTTAATGTATTTATTAAAGAAAGAGAAAGACGGGGGGAGAGAGGGAGAGAGAGAGAGAGAGAGAATGGGTGCACCAGGGCCTCAAGCCACTACAAACAAACTCCAGATGCATATGCCACCTTGTGCATCTGACTTACATGAATGCTGGAGAATCAAACCTGGGTTCTTAGGCTTTGTAGGCAAGCACCTGCTAAGCCACCTCTACATCCCCAAGTTAACTTTTTTTTTCTTTTTCTTTTTTCAAGGTAGGCTCTCACTCTAGCTCAGGCTGACCTGGAATTTACTCTGTAGTCTCAGGGTGGCCTCAAACTCAGGGCAATCCACCTACCTCCGCCTCCTGAGTGCTGGGATTAAAGGCGTGTGCCATCACGCCCGGCATCCCCAAGTTAACTTTTTTAAAAAGTGAAATATTTCCAATACATAAATATACAGAGGTTAAGTCCATGTATCTATTCTTGGCTTAGAAATAAAACATAAATACAGTTGAACTTCTCTGCTAATATTCTTTTCCCCAACATTCTCCAAAGGAGCCACTAGACTAATTCTGGTACGCACATTCCCCTGCTCATCAACATATTCCACATGTAATATAAACACGTACAAACTAGCATTTTGTGTTTACATTTAAAATTTTTAAATGTTATGGATGTGCATCAAACCAAATATATTTTTCTGAATGGACTACTGAACTCATCAGTATGTGAGTGTTTTCTCTGCTGATGTATGTGGTGTATGCCAGTTTTCAACATCAAGCAGTGAATTTTTTCAGAATCAGTTTAAGAGGAAAAAGTATGGTCTGTAATCCTAGACCAGGTTGGGTATTTTTACTATGGGCTTTCATAACACCCTATAATATTAATCACGGTGCTTTTAGTTGCTTTTGTTTAATGGTTAAATACTGCATAATTATGTCTGTTCTTCCTGTTTGAAGACAGGCTCTTTGAGGGCAGAGACTATGTATCCATTGCATTTAGCC
This sequence comes from Orientallactaga sibirica, assembly GCA_036365145.1. NCBI lineage: Eukaryota > Metazoa > Chordata > Mammalia > Rodentia > Dipodidae > Orientallactaga > Orientallactaga sibirica. The sequence continues at coordinate 53,846,069 of JAEOAD010000005.1, forward strand.
CATGCCTGGCAGACAGCAAGAAGTCAATGGACTCTGCTTTCTTACCTGAAAGATAACACTCGGATCCCTTAGTACTGAATCCAAGGCCTCCTGCCATCCCTTTTACTCCCTGCTCCTAGTTTCTGTTCCAGCCTGGCAATTGCCGAACTCTCAGGAGCCATTTGCATTTGAGCACATGGTCCCCTCAGTATACAATATCTACCCACCTTGTTTACCTCTCAAGCTACCTCTAGTCCCTATAGGGTCATCTGAAATGACACTTCTTCCAAGTGACACCTCCATCTGTCATTGTTTCAGGCAGAAATATGCATATGTATGACACAAGCACTGCAGAATACAGACAGCTGAATATAGTGGCTCATGTCTGTAATCCTAGGATTTGGGGAGCTGTGGCAGGAGGACTTCCCAAAATTCAAGCCAACCTGGGCTTTATAGTGAGCACTAGGCTACCCTGGAGTACAGAGCAAGGATCTGTCTCAACAAAACAAGACAAATACTATCCAGCACTGAGTGTGGTGGTCAAGGGGACTGTGTGTGTTTGAGATAAAGCAGAATGCGTTTTATGAGGAGAATGTTAGTCTGGGCATGTGAGGCTGTATGTTCTTCATATAAATTCTTGAATCCTGCTTATAAATGTGCTTGTTCTTGGAATAATTTTTAGACTTAATTTCAGATAAATGCATAAAGACAAAATCTAAGAATTTGTATCACCCAGAGCCATCTTGTGTATTATTCTGCTTTTTTTCATTATATGCTACATAACCATCTTTGACAGTTAAACAATATTAATGCAGGTTGTAAAACACTCTTATTACTTCAGTAAATGTCCATTTACTTGCTGAGAAAAGATGACTTGGTTGAGGATAGGGATGTAGGTCAGTGGTACAGCACTTGCCTAGCATGTGCAAGGCTCTGGCCTCAATTGCCAGTGCTGGTATGAAAATAAAAAGATGACTTAGCCTATATCTTGTATATTCCTTTTGCCTCTTCTAAATCCAGCCAACCTACCTCTAGCTTCCTTCCCTTGGCTCTAGCTGACATTAGCAGTGGTGCAGCTTACCACTTGATCCCTTGTGCTGGTGATCCCTGGGCCTCTCTTGCCATGAAAAGACTCATATTGTAGAGGCTGTAGTGTTGTGGCTGGTCAGGTAACTTCTGTTACTTAGCAACTTTCTCCAGCTTTGTTAAGTTGGGCTGTTCAATCTCCTTAATGAATAAGAGCATCAAGCCAGGTAATTGATGCCTGGACGTTTAGCTCATGAATAATTGACTGTCTGGGTAATCCTAGATACATTTCCTCGATCAGATTGTACAATGGAACAGTCATGTCATAGCCCGTGTCGAGTTTTTAATTTTTTTTCTTTTTGTCTTAATCAGTTTTATGATGTCAGAAATTTGCTTTCTTGACCCAGAGGCTCAGGTGAACAATAAGAACAGTGATCCTCTAGAGCCCAGACTCGCTTCCTCTTTCCTCCACCAGAGCTCAGCATTTCCCTCTGCTTTGGGCTTAGAAAAGTTCCAGCTTGTCTTGTTGATCAGTTCAGGTATCTTTTCCCACATACATCTTGAAGGCAATGTGGCTTAAAGGGGAGGAGGGAGACTGGGAATTGGGTTTCCTGGGCAATGACAACCACTATGCAGCTCCACGCCAATCCTCCCCTAGCTAACTCATGTATTCCTTTATTCATTTGTTTAGCCCACATGCTGAACATATCCTGTGTGCCAGGCACTGAAGATTCCATGACAAATAGAGTTGATTTTGACTGCCTTTATAGAACTTACATTCTATGCAAGGCTCACAGAGGACAATAACTTTTTACTGGCTATAAGCAAACCAGTAAAGGAACATGTTATTTTCAAGTAGAGGGAAGTACTAGGTTGAAAAATACTAATGGGGAGATGGGCTCACTATGTACTCCAGGTTGGTCTTGAACATGTGATATTCCTGCTTCAGCCTTTTAGTTCTGAGATTACAGGAGTGTGCCACCATGCCTGGCCTAGGGTTTAGGATGTGTGACAAAGGGGGATCATGGGACCAGAGCAGAACACCAGGAACTGTAATATGAGCTGATTTTATTGCCCACTTTGGCTCTTCACCATCTAAAACTATAAGAATCTGTTGGCCATGGGGAGCTTGAATAATAGGCTATGGATGGTACTAAACTTTTTTCACACAATATGCCTCACCAATAGTACAGATAGCGACACTCAAAATATGTGGAAACTGGATGTTTTCATAACTCATTGTTGCAGACAGCTTCAGGTTCACTGAGATGAACTTCCAGACCAGGCACAGTTATGGAGGAAGGGATATTATTTATTGAAACTTACAGATCCAGAGGAAGTTCCATAAAGGCAGGAAAAGCAGCCTGCTTTCACAGGGCCAAACAGAGAGAGCAAAGCCAACCAGCCATCACAGCACACAGAGCAAAACTACAGCCAAAAGGTCACACAGCACACTTCAGGAACTCCTGCTAGGCACATTTGCATATCTTTACAATGGAATCTCAAACCCACCATTAACACCTCAAGACCAGCCCCCAGTGACATTGCCTCTAGCAAGGTGATTGCAGATGCAAACTATAACTAATAAAATACTGAATATATTGGGGGACATATATTCAAACTACCACACTCATCTTGGGTTAGTTCATTTATTTAGCACATATTGATTGAGCTCTAGGCCATATTAGAGGTAGAAGGTACACAGAAGTAATTAAAGTTAACCCCTTGTTTTCATGGAGTTTACATCTATGAAGAAGATAGCAAATAGTCCAATACATAAGCAAAATATAGCTATATGGCATATAAGATGGTAAAAGTTACATCACAAACCAGCCAGGAGGGCTGGAAAGATGGCTTAGTGCTTAAGATGCTTGCCTGTGAAGCCAAAGGACCCAGGTTCAATTCCCTAGTACTCATGTAAGCCAGATGCACAAGGTGGTGCATGTGTCTGGAGTTTGTTTGCAGTGGCTAGAGGCCCTGGCATGCCCATTCTCTATCTACCTATCTATCTGTCTCTCTCAAGTAAGTAAGTAAGTAAATAAATAAATAAATAAAATTTTAAATATTCATTTACTGTTTTTTTTGTTTGTTTTTTGTTTTGTTTTCCGAGGTAGGGTCTCACTCTAGCTCAGGTTGACCTGGAATTCACTATGTAGTCTCAGGGTGACCTCGAACTCTTGGCAATCCTCCTACTCTGCCTCCTGAGTGCTGGGATTAAAGGTGTGCACCACCACGCCCGGCTGTTTTTTTTTTTTTTAGAGACCAGTCAGGAGAGGAATACCAGGAAAGTGTATATGGGGAGGGGAAGATGGTTGTAATTGTAAACAGGATGGCCATGAGAGAATTCAGGGGGGGAGGTGCCATTGAAGTGACTCTTGAAGGAAATGGGAAAGTGAGCATGTGCCTTCTTAAAGGATGAACATTTTAGACAGAGGGACAGCAAGACACTCATTTATTTGGGGGGAGTCACGTGCCTGCTTCTGTTCTGAGTTTTGTCCCCTCTTGGGAGACTTTCACTAAAATGCTTTTCTCTCCTGCTTAAAAACTTCACCCACACTTAGAATAAAGCATACATTGCTTGCCCAGGCATTTTTAAAAAATATTTTTTTCTCTTTTCTTTTTATTTTCTCTATTTTGTCTTTTCTTTTCTTTCCTTTCTTCTTTCTTTTTCTATTTTTAGAGACAGAGAGAGGAAGAGAAAGAGAGAGAATATGGGTGTGCCAGGGCCTCCAGACACTGCCAACAAACTCCAGACGCATGCAACACCTTGTGCATCTGGCTTATGTGGTACCTAAAGAATCGAACCTGGTTTCTTAGGCTTCACAGGTAAGTTCCTTAATTGATAAGCCATCTCTCCAGCTCCCCCCCACACAAATATTTTTATTTATTTTCAAACAGAGAGAGAAAGAGAAAGAATGGACATCCCAAGGCCTCATACCACTGCAAATGAACTCCAGGTGCATGTGCCATTTTGTGCATCTGACTTTACATGGGTTCTGGGGAATCACACCCAGGCTATCAGGCTTTGCAAGCAAGCACCTTTAACCACTGAGCTATCTCTCCAGCCTGGAAAGCTATTTTTTTCCCCTAAATTATAACAGGATTTAATCTTATATCTCCCTGTCCTGGTTCCCATTACCCTGGGGGGCCCTCCTCAGAGGGGTTATGGTAGTCACTGTGGGGTCATGAAGACCTTAGTCATTCCTTATGGGGTAGTGGGGGGCAGGGACGGTGCCTCATGGTACTCCTACCCACTCTGTGGCTCTTATAATCTTTCTGCTCCCTCTTACGCAATGTTCCCTGAGCCATGGTAGGCCTATTGGCAGTCTGAATTAGTGTTGAGTTCTTTGTAGCCTCTGGATTTCTGCTTTGATCACTGTGTCTGTCACCATCACCCTGGAGCTGGTTGTCAGGATGGCAGTAAGCGCAGTATTCATGGTGCACTTCCACTGCAAGTTCTCCTGGGCCCTGGCAGATGTGGTAGAGATGACAAGTCTCATGGTGGGCAGATAGCTATCTACTTATCTTATCAATGGATCTTGGCCCTTCTCCTTTTTTTCTACTATCTGTAAAACAAAACAGATTCTCCAGCCAGGAGTGAGAACAGCTTGAGTTAAAAGGGGTATGCAAAGTTGAGAGATTTTTGTTCATATTGTTTTCAAGGTAGAGTCTCATTCTAGCCCATGCTGACTGGAACTCAGTATCAGGCTGGCCTCGACCTCACAGTGATCCTCCTACCTCTGCTTCCCAAGTGCTGGGATTAAAGGTGTGTATCACTACACCCAGTGGGCATTTGAGAGATTTTTGGTGTGCAAGCCCACTCTTCTTTCTGAAGTATGAGTTTCCTGACCATGGGATTGGGAAGCTGACTTGATTTTCAGCACCAGATATGAGTTCTCTTCCACTGAGTGGGCCTCATGTTCAACCAGAAAACAATTTGCCCAGGCTTTAAAAATTATATTTAATTTCTCCTCCATCTTTCCAAATCCATTTTCCTTTTCTGTCTCTCTATTCCATCAGGTCCGTGGACACGAAAATCCTTCCTATCTGTGGTCAGCACTCACTAATTCTGTCTAAAATATTCTTTTCAGAAATTATCATATGGCTAACTCCTTCCTCCCACAAAGGTCTGATAAACCAGAGAAGGCCTACCCCACTAGCTCAAACCCTTTGGTCACTCTCCACCACAGCCACCCACTACCCACGCACACTTGTGGTAGTTTTCAAGGTCTCTCTGATCAGGACCACTTACCACTTACAGAGATGATGCAGTCATTTCCTTCTGCAATGAAACAGGCCGGTTGTGTATAATGTCCTCTTTGGAGAAAAAGGAGGTTATAAATGTGAAATGTAACAGATACTACAATACTGCAAAACTTAACCCTTTAGAGTGTAGTATTCACTTCCAGACTCTTCTATTTCCCACCAGACCTGGTTTTGGGATTTTGAACCATTCAGTGTGATGGCTGACCACAGTTTGTGTGTTTTGAAATAGAAGAGAGAAGTTTGAATGTTCCCAACATAATGAAATAATGTGTGTAGGGTAACAGATATGCCGATTACCCTGATCTAATCATAATAGTATATATATATGTGTGTGTGTGTGTGTGTGTGTGTGTGTACTGAAATGTCTCACTGTACCACATAAATGTGTGTGCATAGTAGTATGGGTCAATTAAAAATAAAAACATTTAAAATGTTTTTATTTATTTATTTGCAAGCAGAGAGAGAGAGAGAGAGAGAGAGAGATGGGTGAATGGGCACATCAGGACCTCCAGCTACCACAAACAAGCTCCAGGTACATGTGCCACTTTGTGTATCTGGCTTTACATGGTTACTGGGAAATCAAACCCAGATCATTAGGTTTTGCAGGCAAGTGCCTTAACCACTGAGCCATCTTTCCAGCACATTTTTTTTTAAAAGACTCAGTTGGAAATGCCCTCAGAGCTGACCACACTGCTTAGGAAGTGCAACATGAGCTAATGAAATAGATGAACTTCTGTTCTCACACAAGGGACACCTGTGGGGAGCCCAGAAGTGTCTCCTTAAGAAGGACTGTCCATACTTGGTCATCCTCCACCCCACCCCACCCCACAGGAAGAGAGGAGTGTGCTTAGGTGGAGTCAATTCTTTGTTCCCTACATCCTGACCAATAGAGCTGCTCAGGAATCCAAGGAGAGAGGGTTCAGGAGGCTGTTCCTGGGCCCTGCCCCACCCCACCCACCAGGTGAACACAGCCTCCTCCCATTTCCACCAATGAGTCACAGCTGGCATTTCCAACTTGGTGTTTTCTTTTTTCTTTCTCTCTCTCTCTCTCTTTTTTTTTTTTTCCAATTCAGGAGCTCTATCAATTATTCAGGGCTGGGTGATGCTCTCAGGCAGCAACACCTCACAGATCTGCGTGGCATGTCTAAAGGGAAGCCATCTGGCCCTCCTTACCTGTTCATCCTGGGCCTCTCTCCCCACTCCTTAGGTGTGGTGGCTACAGACGGTGCCAAAACCATCAATATTTCACAGCCCTAATTAAAGTAAGCCGAGCTGAGATGTGGGCCTCTTGCAACTGGCTCCCTTTTCCAAAACAAACACCAGGTACCTTGGGCAGGGGGCACAGGAGGGAAATGAGCCTCTGGTGACTGTTTTGATGGAGAGGAGAGGCCAGGATGTCCTTGAACAGGACCTCTCAGAGTTGGAGAGTCCCTGTGGTGGGCTTCTCACAGCCCCAGCTGGACAGCCTCTGGGACTCTCTTTGGAGACTCCGGAAAGGGAATAAATTTGGGTAAAGGGTGACAAGGAGGGGCTACATCTGCCCCTCTAACCATAAATGAACTCAACAAAAGTTTCTCCTTAAGGATGGGGGAGATAGCACAAGTGTTGAGCGAGCTGCACTGTGCACCTGTCGCTGCTGTGCCCCTTCTTAAGTGCTCAGTCCCCAAGTGCCAAGGCCCACCCCACCATGCAGCCAGGCCAGCAGGAGAGGCGGGAGCTCTGCGTTTATACATCTATTAATTACCTCCAGCGTGGAAGAACTGCCTATAAATACAGTGGCACTTTAGATAAAACTTTCATGCAGCTATTTAGATCCTTTAAAATATAAATGATTTCCTCTAAATTTTTTATCATAAATCAGGGCATGGAGCTAGGCGACAAGACGCCGATTTCCCCCCTGATGGGAACAAAGCCTCCACTTGTTTTCCCTCTTTCTTTTTCTATTCTACCTTTCTTTTTCTTTTTCTTTCTTATTTTCATTTAGGAAGAGTGGTTAGTAGCTCTTTCTACTGAGTCCAGTATTTAAGGGGTAAAGAACAAGTGGCTGGAAGTTTGACCCCCTCTTTTTTATTTTTTATTTTTTTTGAGGTAGGGTCTTACTCTAGTCCAGGCTGACCTGAAATTCACTATGCAGTCTCAGGCTGGCCTTGAACTCACATCGATCCTCCTACCTTTATCTGCCTCCCTAGTGCTGGGATTAAAAACGGCATGTGCCAGCACACCCAGCTTAATCTTCTCTTCCTAGATCCTGCCATGGGTAGCCTGCGGAGCCAGGTCAGCCTGCTTAAATTCAAATCCTATCCCCATTACATATTTCTGTATGACCTTGAGGAACATGTTTAACTTCCCTGATGCTCAGTATCAATGAAGATTGACTGACAGCATGCTAAGCCACAGTCTGAGGAAGAGCAGTGGACTGCTAGATGGGTGGCTTCATCTCTCTGAGCTCATCCATAAAGAAAGGATGAGGGAGGCTGGGGAGGTGGCTGAGAGCTTAAAGGTGCTGGCTTGCAAAGCCTACTGCACAAGTTCTATTTACCTGTACCCAAGTAATGCCAGATGCATGAAATGGTGCATGCATCTGGAGCAACCTCAAGAGCCCTGGTGTGCCCATACTTTCTCTCTCTCTTCTTGCAAATAAATAAAGATTCACAAAAAGGATGAGGGATTCTGTGTGTCTCTAGGGAGCACTGTGAAAGAGCCCACTCTTGGCTTCTTGAAGCAGCGTTAATGGGGATCCCAAGTCTTAGAATATGCTGGGACCAGAGGTGGTGTTCAGTAGGCATCTGTGAACATAGGAAACAACAGAACTCGGGAATAAAAGACCCCCCAGAATCATCAGATGTTAATTTCTATGCACTGGGTTTGTCCTCCGCCATCTTCCTGAGACTCACCCTTTGAACTTTGATAGACATATACTGAAAGGTCCTGTGCAACCTGTTTCCCTAGCCTCCTAGCTGTGATTAGGAAACCAAGGCTCAGAGTCCTCAAATTACTGTTCCAGGGTCAGGCCGCATGTTCGCCATGTATAACAGCTGAACTCAGACTTCCTGGGCCCTATCCACTTCCATGGTCACCCCTGAATGACCAAGCTGGCTGGATACAAGAAACGGCCTAATTCTCTGGCCATGGAAGAGATGAAAATTAAATAGGCCACAGGGGAAATACCTTGCAAATTTGAACTCTGAGGCCTGTGAACTGAAGGAGAGGAAGGCAAACCCAGGCTTTGTGGGCCAGAAAATGCCTAGGCCATAGCTGGCTATGCTATTGCTCACAGATGTTCTCAAAACCTAGAGCAAGGGGCCTGGAGAGATGGCTTAGTGGTTAAGTGCTTGCCTGTGGAGCCTAAAGACCCCAGTTCAAGACTTAGTTCCCCAGGACCCACATAAGCCAGATGCACGTGGTGGTGCATGCATCTGAAGTGCGTTTGTAATAGCTGGAGGCTCTGCTGCACCTCTTCTCTCTCTATCTGCCTCTTTCTCTGTTGCTCTCAAATAAATAAATAATAAACAAAAAAATTAAAAACAAACAAACAAAAAACCTAGAGCAAGGAGGAGTATAAGAAAGTCACACTGGGTGTAGCAAGTGATCAGAAAATCTGGCCAATGGCACATCAGGTCCCAACTTGTGACCTTGATTCTTTGTGGAGCAATAGACTAAACCGGAAAACCGGGGGGCCACTCTTTCCACTGTGGTCAGCTTCAGCCCAAGCACTGCACAGCCTCCTGGAAGGCTCTCTGGAAGCAGACCTCAGGTCCTATCACTGTCCTTCTTGGAACTGTCCCTGGGGCTCTCCATTCTTCTCAAGATATCCCCCCACTTACCCCAGGACCTAGTTCCTTGCAAGCCTCATCTCCCACAATGTCCAATTCACTCACTGCTCTCAGGCCACCCAGGTCCCCGTGCTCTTCAACATCCCAAGTTTGCTCCCAATTTATGACCTCTGCACACATCCTTCCTTCCTTCCTTCCTTCCTTCCTTCCTTCCTTCCTTCCTTCCTCTTTCTTTCTTTCTTTCTTTCTTTCTTTCTTTCTCTTTCTTTCTTTCTTTCTTTTTCCTTCCTCCCTCCCTCCTTTCTTTCTTTCTTTCTTTCTTTCTTTCTTTCTTTCTTTCTTTCTTTCTTCTTTCCTTCCTTCCTTCCTTCCTCCCTCCCTCCTTCCTTTCTTTCTTTCCTTTTTTCTTTCTTTCTTCTTTTCTTTCTTTCTTTCTTCCTCGAGGTAGGGCCTTGCTCTAGCCCAGGCTGACCTGGACTTCACTATGTAGTCCCAGGGTGGCCTTGAACTCTTGGCTATCCTCCTACCTCTGCCTCCCAAATGCTGGGATTAAAGGTGTGAGCCACCAAGCCCACCTCGCTTGCTTGCTTGCCTGCTTTCTTTCTTTCTTTCTTTCTTTATTTATTTATTTTAAAAAACCTTGTGTTGCATCTCTCCAAAGATCACTCCTTCCTACACTCTTACACCACCACTGTGGCTTACTTACATTCTCTGTCACTGTTTCTTTTTGAGTTCCTCTCTTCTGCAGGAGCTGTAGCACCATGGGGTTTTGGTGTCAGTGCAGGTAGAGGGGCTGTTTGACTTTTCTGCAAGGATTTCCCAACTCATATCATAGTAGCAGCTAGTAATGGATGCTCAACAATAGGTTTCTTGCTAAAGAATTTCCTCCCTCCTTCCCTCCCTCTCCACTTTCCTATTTCCCTTCCTTTCTTCCTTCCTTCCTCTCTCCCTTCCTTTTCCCTCCCTCCTTCCCTTCCTTCCTTCCCTTTTCCTTCCTTCCTTCCTTCCTTCCCTTTTTTTCCTTCCTTCCTTCCTTCCTTCCTTCCTTCCTTCCTTCCTTCCTTCCTTCCTTCCTTCCTTCCTTCCTTCCTTCCTTCCTTCCTTCCTTCCTTCCTTCCTTCCTTCCTTCCTTCCTTCCTTCCTTCCTTCCTTCCTTCCTTCCTTCCTTCCAGGGTCTGCCTATGTAGCTCAAGCTAGGCTTGAATTCGATCTCCTGCTGGGATTACCGGCCAGTGACAGCAAAGCAGGCTCTCCTACCACCCCCCCCCCACCCTACACCCTGCGACGCGGGGACAGAACCCAACTTAATAGACAAATTCTACCACTGAGCTCCCTCTCGTTTTTTCAAATGGTGAGACTGAGTCTGGGAAGAGGCCAGGGCCTGCTTGGAGTCTGCCCGGCCCCAGGGAGGGGGCCTGCGGGCGGGCGTGCGCTGCTGGAGTCCCTCTGGGCATCTCGGATCATCTCCAACAAAGAGAGGCAGCGGCCGACAGGCGAGCTCCGCAGCAGCTGCGCAGGCGGCGAGTTCATGTGAGAAGTTTGTGAAAGGAGCCCAGAGAAAGGGAGAGGGTGGCCAGGCGGGTGCTTGCGAACACCTGGCCAGGCAGCATCGCCAGCTGCCTCCCCGCGATGGCATCTTGAGTTCGCAGTCCAATCGAGGCCATCTCCCCTTGCACCCTCCCTGCCCCTCTCCAGGTAGGGCTGGGCCGGCAATGAGACTGTCTAGGGGTCAGCTTTGGGCTTCTTCCAGTGCTCTGGGCTGCAAGCGGAAGCCAGCTTGGAGCCTGGCCAGCCCCCAGGCCTCTGGAAGCAGAGGGAAAATGAAACTGTTCACCCCACACTCTCAGCCCCAGTGGCTGGTAACTAGTACCACGCCAGGATGTTAGTGAAGAGATGCCTCAGTTTCCTCCTGTGTCAAATGGGGAGGATATCATCAACCACACAGACTTGATGTGGGAATTCAGAGTACAATGTTTCTGAGGCACCTAGCCCAGAGCCTTGTGAAAGGAACACTCTATGAAGGGTTCTCCTTCCCTTTATTGTGGGCATCCCTCTGGCCAGAGTCCTGGAACAGATTCATTCATTCAATGCAGTTATATTAAGTTCTTACATGGTAGGTGGCCTGGAGACACAGATAGGACTCTGCAGAGACCATGCAATGTCTTCGTGCATGCGTGTGCATATGCGTGTGTGTGTGTGTGAGAGAGAGAGAGAGAGAGAGAGAGAGACAGGGAAAGGGAGAGGGAGAGAATGTGGAGGCAAGAGGGCAACCTCCGTGCCCAAGATAGGGTCTCTCATTGGCCTGGAGTTCACTAAGTAGGCTAGACTAGCCGGCCAGTGAGCTGACTTTCTCTCTCATAAGGTCTGGGATTACAAGCTTCTGCCACTCCACCCAGTTTTTATGTGGGTTCTGAGGATGGAACTAGGGTCTTCATACTTATGCAGCAAGTGCTCTACCAACTGACCTAGCTCCCCAGTCTTTGATGTTTTTCTTAAAAGATAATGGAGAAAGATGTAAAAGACACTGGGTGTTCAAAGAACAAAAACTGTATGTAATGATTTTGTAAAAACTTCTGTGAAGTTCTCTGTGAAATTTTCATAATTAGAGCAGGGCTTCAAAATAACAACAAAACAAATGAGTCTGACAGGTGTTCAGAGCAAACCTTGCAAGTTGAGAGTCTCAGATCACCTGCATTCAAATCATGAACATCTATTAAAAAGCCCTTATGCAGGGTGTAATGACATGTGCCTGTAATACCTGGACTAGGTAGGTTGAGACAGGAGGATCTCAAGTGCAAGGCCAGCCTGGACTACACAGGGAGAATGTGTCTCAAAATTAAAGAGAGATGGGGTTCAGAAAGACAAACAACACATGTTCTTCCTCATATGCAGGTCCTATCTTTGGATTTTTAGATTTGTATGTACACTGGAATAGGAGTTAGTAGAGGCCAGTATGCTGGAAAGGGGCCATGGGCAAGGGGGAGGACTGAAGGGGAGAGGATAATAGATATGCAGGTAGAGGGACAGGATACTGGGGGTGGAAAGGTTTAGGTTGGGATTGGGGAGGGGGTGGAGGACAGGAGTTGGGGGAGGAGGATTAACCAAAATTTAAGAGATATGAGAAAGCCCTATTTGTTAGCTAATTTAAAAATATAATTACCTGTGGACCAGATGATAGACAGCTGGAAAAAGCTATGATGCATGCAGCCCTATGGGAGAGAGAATTCATCAATGGTGATAAACAGCAGTGGACATTGCAAGTATGACTGACCAGTCAGGCCAAATGGGCCATCTGGTGCAATAGTGGCATATCTGTTATGGGGGAAACCAATTGCTCTCTAATTGGACTAGAGGCCCGCTCCATAGGTGGGAATACATGTCTGTTACTGAAAACCTAGTCAAAAACCTATGGCTGGGGATGTCATGAGCCCTAGGGAAGTAAAGCCTGCTGTTATCTGCCTAATTGCACATATTTTGCTTACCAAATTGCCCAATAAGCACTTTTCTTGATGTTCATACCTATATATTAATGCTACTCTTACTTTTGGTTGAGAAACTTCTCTTTTCAGATGCTAATGACCACTGTGATGACCATAGTGCTGAGAAGAAGTGACAGAGGAGTGTTCAGCACTGAAGCATCTCTGTCACACCTTTCAAGGTTCAGGGTCCATTGTGGAAGAGGTGGCAGAAAGACTGTAAGAGCCAAAAGAAAGGCAGGACACTGCTTACAATGCACTCTTCCAGACACAAAAGGGCCTGGATATCCATGACCTCATTGTGCCTGACACTATCTACACAAGACCCTCATAATAGGAGGAAAAAAAGATGACATCAAAATTAAAGAGAAACTAATTGAGAGGGAGAGGAAATACAATGGAGGGTTGATTTGTGAGGAGGGAAGTCGGGAAGGGAATTACCATAGTTTATTTGTCAATAATTATGGAAGTTGTCAATAAAAAAGTTAAGAAAAAAATATATATACTTAATGCCAGTCAAGGTGGTTCACACCTTTAATTCCACTTGAGAGGCAGGTAGGAGGATTGCTATGAGCTCAAGACCAGCTTGAGACTACATAGTGAAATCCAGGTCAGTCTGGGCTACAGAAAGACTCTACCTTGAAAAACTATACATATATATAATAACCATATATATATATATATATATATCTACACATACACAGACAGTGAGAGAAAGAGAGAGAGTTTGAGCAGAAGCACCCTGTGTGGGTGGATAATGCTACTCCCAGGACTCAGTTTGTTCTAGGAAAATCTCAATGCCAAGGGTGGGATACTTCCCAATAATTTATTGGCTAAAAAGCTCCCTAAAGGCCCCAAACTATGCAGGTTATTGGCAGTGCTCTTGGTTGTCCACCAGAACTAGATGGTAAGACTCTATTGCTAAAGATACCACATGCTTCAGCTGCAGGGCACTAAGAAATCAAGCTGAAATGGAGCTGGACGCTTCCTTCAGCTGGCAAGCTGGCAGAGTGAGGGAAAGTTCTCTGTGGCCTGCTGGTGGAGAAAAGTCATCAATGATCTTATCCAGAAGTGAACCCTGAAAGTTACACAACTGACCAGTCAGGCAAGAAGTGCCAACTGGTCCAATACTGGCATGGCTGTTATGGGGTAACCAACTGCATTTTGACTGGATGTGAGGCTTGCTCCACAGGAGGGAATTCACACCTGGTACTATAAACCTAGTCAAAAAGTTTATAGCTGGGCCTGGTAGCGCATGCCTTTAATCCCAGCACTCAGGAGGCAGAGGTAGGAGGAGCACCGCTAGTTCAAAGCCACCCTGAGACTATATAGTGAATTCCAGGTCAGCCTGGGCTAGAGCAAGTCCCTACCTCAACGCCCCCCCGCAAAAAAGTTTATGACTAGGAAGGTTATAGCCCCTAGGCAGGAAGCTACTATTGTTATTTGGCTAAATGGATATGTTGTGCCCATAAAATTGATTCTAAATATTTCTGTTTATGCCATAGATTAATGCTGATTTCACTTTGGTCAGAGAAGCTTGTTTTTGCAATTAGCAGGGACTACTGGTTAGACTCAAAACTCACCAAAGTACTGAGAATAAGTGACTGTTGAGTGTTCAGAGCTAAATGAGGCATCTCTACCATACCCTTCATGGATCAGGGATCACTACAAACGAGGGATTAAAAAGACTGTCAGAGAGCTGGAGAGATGGCTTAGCAGTTAAGGCCCTTGCCTGTTAAGCCTAAGGACTCATGTTCGACTCTCCAGGTCCGATGTAAGCCAGATGCACAGTGACACAAGCACTCAAGGTTGTACATGTGCACAAGGGGGCACACAAATCTGGAGTTTGATTGCAGTGGCTGGAGGCTTCTGCATGTCAATTCTCTCTTTCTCTTCCTCTCACTCTCATACCAAAATAATAATAATAATAATAATAATAATAATAATAATAATAATAATGGCCAGAGGATGGGGAGAAGTGCTTTGGAACACTGTCTTTCTGACTTGAAATGAGTATTGCATTCAGGACCCTACAACTACTGTCATCACACACACAAGATTTGTACAATATTAGGTCCATCATTATACCATCATGGATGTTGGAAGAGGGCAAAAAAAATGATAACAAAAAATTGGTATCAAAGCAGAACAAGGAGTAGTTGAAAAGAAGGAGTTCGGTTGAAGGGAGATGGGGAGGGAGGACAAGAGAAGGTATCTGGAGGGCCTTATGCTCACAATACAATATGTACAGGTATGAAAACTGTCAGTTGAACTCAACTTCTGGTAAGGGCAAAATGAAGGAAAATCAGCCTCACTGTACACGCTCGACGGTGTCAAATCCATGATACACATGCACACAAGGCAGGTTATATAACTTCATCACCTCATGTAGCCCACAGTGGCCTTGATCTTGCCATGTACCTGAGGTTGACCTTGAACTCTTGATCCTCCTGCTTCACATCCCAAGTGCTGGGATTACAGGTATGTGCCACTATGCCCTATGATTTAATTATCTTAAAAGGTAAAATTAGTCAAATGTTTCCCATTAAACACTGCCCTCTTAGCATTATCTCCAAGTTCATTAAAACAACAGCTCACTACCCCCAGGTTTGTCCTTCTTTATTCCTAAGGTATTCCAGTATGGATGCTTTTGCTTTTTCAAACACTTCCTATATATTTTTTTGTTTGAGACAGGGTCTCCTATAGTCCATGTTGGCCTTCAACTTACTATATAACTAAGGATGACCTTGAACTTCTGGTCCTCTAGCTTCTCCCAAGTGCTGGAATTACAAATATTCACCACATTGGCTGAAAGACTTGTTCTTCTAGATAAATCCTTTGCTTGCTGGTCTTCTGTGTCCATCTATAAATTTTTCTATTGAGAACACTAAACTGAACTTTCCCAGCCCATCTCCCCTACAACATATCATCCTCTCAGTGGTTCCCTTCAAGGAATCCAGCCCCTTCACAGGAATCCAGCCTGTAAAATCAGCTGCATGTAGATATGCTAATGTATACTAATAGCTTGAGAAGATTCTGGGCCCATTTGGATCATGGCTACAGTGGTCTCTTATGGTCTTGGCAGCTGAACCAAGGAAAACCCTTCCTTGGGTAGCCCTGTGGAAGCAAAGTGCCCCAGTGACTATCCCTTCTCAATGAAAAGTCTTTCAAATGTGCTTACCATTTTATAACCTGGAGCCTGTGATGGGTGGAATCTAGTTCCCACTGGAAAAGGATTGGTTTTTTTTTTTTTTTAATTTTTATTGACTTTTAATGTAGATATCCTCCCCATTCCATGTTAGAACTCCGGTCTCTACTATCCCCTCCTTTCTCCATTAGCTAATTTGATGACAGATTCTATTTTGAGGGTCCCATTTGGAGGTCATGGATATCAGCCAATTTGGTCTCTTAAGAGGTCTTGCTCTTCCATTCTATCTGCCCCCTCTTCAGTGGCTGAGCCACCAGAGTGTTTCAAACTCCTCCATCCCTTCTTCTCAGCACTATGTTGCCTTTTGTGTCATCCCAGTGGTCATTACCATCTGAAAAGAGAAGTTTCTCTAGCCAGAAGTGAGAATAGTGTTAATATGTGGACAAAGTAGTGTCCCCAGGGCCTTGGTGGGAATAGACATTTAGTCCCTTTCTCATGATGAAAAGACTTTTTCTTAGGTTTTTTCAAATCCCTCCTGTAGAGAGGGCCTTAGTCCATTTTATAACCTGGATTGCACCTGTTCAGATTGGGTGGAATATTCAGTTCCCACTGTTGATGGGATTGGCTTTTTAATGCACAAATCTCTTTAACAACTCTACCCTCCTTGTCCACAACTTTAAACTCTACCCCTTTCTGGCCACAGAAGACATTTTTCAAATCCTTCTGCTCTGGTTTTTGCTCCTGACTCACTGTAAATTGACTCACTGTAAATTTAGCTAAAAGATATAGGCACAGCACAGTCTGAATGCTGGACAGTCTAGAAACTTCCTCCACCAAACTAATTAGTCTGTTTTTCACACAGAGGTTATACATACAGACAAAATGTAGACTTCTTTGTGATAGAATGTAACACAAATGGCCTCTAGTCCAATTCCCAGTGGAGTCCTCATTCCCACCTGCAGCTTCACGATCCCAGTCCTAACTGCTCCGTTACAATGACTTAGTATGCCAGCTTCTACAAACTTCTTTAGAAAAACACTTCCAAAGGGCTAAGAAACACATGGTCAGGTTTAATAACATCAAAGATACCAATTTTCTGTGTTAGCTACTTCTCTTGTAACTGATGGAAACAACTTAAGAAAGATTTCTTTTGATCAGAGTTTCAGAAGATTCAGTCCATCATGATGCATGTGGGGAGGTGGGGCAAGTTGTAGCAGAACACAGTTTATATTGTGATGGGCCAGCAAGAGAGAGAAAGGGAATTGTAATGCTTCATTAGTTTTCTACTCCCCCCATATATATATGTGGTGTGTGTGTGTATGTACATGTACATTGTTGAATGAAGAATACAACTCTTCTGGTGTTATTTGCTCAAATGTTCATGATGTTCTTACTTGGACCTTGGACCTTGATACAGAGTTTTTGGTATTCATACATGTGTGTGTGCACATGCATGTTTTAATTGTAATCTGTTGCTATAGGGTAGACATGTTCTCTCCAGCTTACCCAAGTCCATTCTCCTGTTCACATATTCCACTTTATTTTACCAGGCTTGCCTCTAATTGAATAGATTTGTAAATCCTACGAAGTATCTTCTGATGTTCTCCTTCCAATTGCATTCTGTCCATTTTCCCTGCCTTTCTGATCTCTTACCTATAGACCTGGTCCTATAAGGTGGCCAGAAAAAAAATTGAAGACTATTGATAAAGGAGGCGGAGACTGGGCTGGAGAGATGGTTCAGTGGTTAAAGGCATTTGCTTGCAAAGCCTGTTTGCCTGTGTTCAATTCCCCAGTACCTATGTAAAGTCAGATGCCCAAAGTGGTGCATTCATCTGGAGTTCATTTGCACTGGCGAGAGGCCCTGACAGACCCATTCTGTCTCTATTTCTCCCTCTCTGCTTGCAAATACACACACACACACACACACACACACACACACACACACAACTTTTAAAATGGAGGTTAACACCACAAAGGTCATTTAACAAATTAAGTAAACATATGGTCAACATAACTAATGTTAAAACTTTGTGGAGTGTCTGTTATGGGGGAAACCAACAGCTCTCTAATTGGACTGGAGGCCTGCTCCATGGGAGGGAATACATGCCTGATACCCATGACTGGGGAAGTCATGAGCCCTAGGGATATAAAGTCTGCTGGTATCTGGCTAAATGTATATACTATGCTCACCAAACTGCCCAGTAAGCACTTCTCTTAATGTTCATGCCCATATATTAATGCTACTCTCACTTTTGGTTAGAGAAGCTTCTTTTTCAGATGCCAGTGACCTTGGGATGACTCAGAAGGCACTATAGAGCTGAGAAGAAGTGACAGAAGAGTGCTCAGCACTGAAACATTTCTATCACACCTTCCAGGGCTCAGGGTCCATTGCGGAAGAGGTGGTGGAAAGAACGTAAGAGCCAAAAGAAGGGTATAACTCCTTACGATGCACTCTTCCACACAAAATGGCCTTGATATCCATGACCTCACAGGGCCTGACAATACCTACAGAAGACCATCATAATAGGAGGAAAAGATGATGACATCAAAATAAAAGAGAGATTGATTGAGAGGGGTAAGTGGTATGATGGAGAGTGGAGTTGCAAAGGGGAAAGGGGGGAACTACTATGGTTTATGATCTATAATTATGGAAGTTATTCAGTAACAAAAAGAAAAAACTTTGCATGCCTTTTTGTATTTTACCATTTGTTGCACTCAGGTTGGAATTGCTGGTAGAAATCATCCAACCAAGAGCAGCTTGTGGGGAAAAAGAGGTTTATTTTGGTTTACAGGCTCGAGGGGGAAGCTCCATGATGGCAGGGGGAAACGATGACATGAGCAGAGGATGGACATCACCCCCTGGCTAACATAAGGTGGACACTAGCAACAGGGAAGTGTGCCAAACACTGACAAGGAGACACTGGCTATAACACCCATAAGCCTGCCCCCAACAATACACTGCCTCCAATAGGTGTTAATTCCCAGTTGCCACCAGCTGGGGAGACTAGCATTCAGAACACCTAAGTTGATGGGGGACACTTGAATCAACCACCACAGCATTGCTTTCATTACTATCTCCATGCTTCAATAGAATTATAAGTTTTAATCTAAGAACCACCTCAGTAGCCTAATAGAAGAGAATTACCTTTTAAAAATGATTTATTTATTTATTTTTATTTGAGAATGAGAGAATGGGTGCACCAGGGCCCCAGCCACTGCAAATGAACTCCACATGCATGTGCCACCTTGTGCATCAGGCTTATGTGGGTTCTGGGGGTCGAACCTGAGTCCTTTGTCTTAGAGACAAGTGCCTTAACCACTAAGCCATCTCTCCAGCCCTTTTTGTTTGTTTTCACTTTTGGAGACAGACTCTCATGTATTCCAGGTTATCCTTGAACTCCTGATTCTCCTGTCTCCACTTCCCAGGTGCTGGGGTGACAGGCATGCTCAACTAAGAATTGCACTTATATTTCTTATTTTGGCTTTTTTTTTTTTTTTTTTTGAGGTAGGGTCTCATTCTAGTCCAGGCTGACCTGGAATTCACTATGTAGTCTCAGGGTGTCCTCGAACTCTTGGAGATCCTCCTACCTCTGCCTCCCAAGTACTGGGATTAAAGGCATGCACCACCACGCGCTGCTCATTTATATTTCTTATACATAAATTTTGTTTCTTTCTCTCACTCTCTCTTCCTTTTTTTTCTTTCTCTGTTTTTCTTCACTTTGTGTGTGTGTATTTTGAAACAGGGTCTCATGTAGCTCAGGCTAGTCTTGAACATTGTATTATAGCCGAGGCTGGTCTTGATGTGCTCCTCCTGCCTTTATCTCCCAAATTCTGGGATCACAGACATGCACCACCTCACTCCTCTTATAGATTACCAATAATTTAAGTTTCTTCCTGATAACAGATTAAAGAAAGATGCATTTCTATCGGTTTAAGGAAAACATTTTTGTTCTCTTTTCATTCACATTTCTTCCTTTCATATTAATTGATAATTGAGCTACAACTATGTTAACTACAGCACTATGGAAAGAGTTAATATCAAAATGACACAAATATTCAAAAGGACATATGCTTAAAAAAAAAGGCAGCTGGATGCATACCTTTAATCCCAGTACTCGGGAGGCTGAGATAGGAGAATCTGGGTGAGTTTGAGTCCAGCCTGGATTACAGTGAGACCTGCTTAAAAAAAAAAAAAAAAAAAAGACACACACACACATGCACTGTTGCTCCTAGAACTTCTGGGAGGAAAGGATGGGGTACTGTTTTCTGATTTGTAATAAATTATACTTGAAGGTACTGGTGAGGTAAAAGTCAGCTTTGGAGGAGAAGGGGAGTGATATTGTGTTTCCCCATTCTCTGCTTCCTGACCTTCAGCCTGGTCAGCATCTCTCTGCCTCAGAGGGGACAGAACAGAGAAAGGATAGCTGTTAATGGGCCTTTGGCTTAGCACCCAGCTTCCCAGACAACTGGTGTGCTACTGAGTGACAGCATGTCACAGGGCTCCATGGGGCCAGGGCAAGATATGTACATTAAAGTTCACTCCCTCCTTTCCTTTATCCTTTTGGACTTCCAGTATTGGGCAGGAAACAAGATTAAGTGGTTCTAAATGCTAGTGAGAGATAAAATAATGCTGCCTTTGGCTTTGGGGGACTTCAGGGGTCCTGGCATGCTCAAAATGTGTTACAAGTGAACTAGAATGGTAATCTTGGAGCCACTGAACAATCAGCTGGTCCACTGTCTCCTTTTGGGTAAACTGAGGCCCAGCCAGAATCACAGTGACCCAGTGTCAAAATGTAATCCCAAATCCAGCCCTCCAGAGGGTGGTCCATCATACTCATGTGTATTCTGCTTTTCTAACATCGCAAAGGCTTGTGCATGATCCATACCCTCTTTGCCACTTTGCCAGGTTCACCATCAGTTCCCTGCTGTCATTGTAGACTGGTGACTCCTTGGGGGCAGTGATGGAGTCCCCTTCACATCTTGTCCCAGCCCTTGCTGTTGTGGCACAAAGAAGCTGCTGAAGAGTGCAGAGGAAGGAATCACAGTGTCACAGTTCAAACCTAGGCAAACCGTTTTCAGGGAGGGGCCCAGGTTACAACCACTTTCTTTTTAAAAATATTGTTATTTTATTTATTTATTTACAAGCAGAGAGATAGAAGAAAGACAGACAGATAGAATGGGCACACCAGGGCCTCCAGCCACTGCATAGGAACTCCGGATACATGTGCCACTTTATGCATCTGGCTTTACTTGGATACTGAAGAATCGAACCAGGGTCCTTAGGCTTTGCAAGCAAACGCCTTAACCACTGAGCAATATCTCCAACCCCCTGTAACCACTTTCTAATGCTGTCTCTCTAGGTTGGTGAAGAGAGGAAGGAGAGTGTGCCAAGTACTTATCACAGAGTATTTCTCAGGACAATCGTGGGCTAGGGAGAAGCCACGGTGGCTGTTGTACAGACATGGATACAGCTGTACAGAGGTGATGAGATGTCTCCTCACCTCTCAACCTTTCACCTCCCTGAGGAGCAGAGGCGTGCTTTGGTCTGAGTACAGCTCTCACTGGGCTTTGCAGAAGTTTCCTGAGCACTAGTTTAGGGGCTCAATCCTTTCTCACTGTGACTTAAAATATCTTCAGAACCCAAGAAAAGCCATTTGCTTGTTGGAGCCCAGAAAGCCTAGTATCTGAGAGGCTTAGCCAAAGGACTTGCTTGGGCACATCTCACCTTGGTTGAGTCCTTTGTACCTTTCTGCAGCTGGGGGAACCCCCAAAGCACCAAAGAATAAGTGAGAAGATGGGTCACGCATGGAATTAGCCGGATCCCCAGGGTGGAAGGAGGTTAGGCAAGACTTTTTCTTAGTCCAAGGCAGCCCCTAGACCTATGCCCTCCATACCAGCCCCAGTGCTAAGATGCTGGGAAAGGAGTCATGCTGGGTGTGGAGTCACAGCAGGCGGGTGACAACTCTAAAACCCAAAGCCAGGTGAGGCAGCAGCAGGGTCCAGGGAAGACTGGGAGCCCACGTTTCTCCTCAGAGGCAGTGTCCCTGTAGGCCTCAGTCCCAGGATTCCCCATGCATTATTCACGATGTTTACTAGCTCCTGGGAAAGGAGAGGAAAGAAAGGAAAAGAAATGGGGCGGGGGAGGTAGAGGACTCAGGGGGCGTGGCAGAACTCACCCCAGGACCCTTAAGTGGGAAGGAAGAGAAGTGGTCTGGAGCACCAAATCTGCCGGCCTGGCCCTCAGGGGGCGGTCAGTCAAGCCTTGTGAGATGGAAAACTAAATCAGTGAGTGAATGGCTTTGTTCCCAGCTACAGGGTCTTGAGCTAATTCCCTAACCCTTCTGACTCGGGTTTTCTTCACGCCCACACAGGATAGCACAGTGTCTACTATGAAGTAGTAGGACGGTTCCATAAACTAACTCTGGCATTAGCTCAAAAATACTCGCTGCTGTCACAGAAATTGGGCCTGGTACGCCTTGGTGGTCCTGCAGAAGTGCTTGGGCAGGTGGGCCATCCTCAGTGTCACTCTTTACGACGACTCCACTAGGCAAGCGCTCTCACATTGCAAGTCTAGAACATGTTATCTTTAACATGCATGGAACATGTTATCTTTCTCAAATGAAATCAATAAAGATAAAGGCTCTAGGAAGCTTTAAGCCAGTGGGCCAGGAAGGTAGTGACTACCTCTGCCTGGACCCAGGCTGGAAGGTTGGGAAGATGGGGTCGCCCAAGGCTCATTCAGGTATCTCCTGGTCCTTGCCCAGGCTGATCCCAGCTCCTGGAGGCACCTGATCACTGGGCTGTGTTGCTGGATTCTAGTGGATGTCTCGGGCGTGGGGCCAGGAGCGCCCTGAAAATGGCCACTTTGGCGGCAGCAGGCCGACTTTGTGTGTGTGTGTGTGTGTGTTGGAGGGTCAGGGTAGGGTAGGGTCCCTGTCTCTGCACAGTCTTTCTTAGGCTGTCCTTCCATCCAAGCAGTTCTTGTTGGGACAGGACAGAGGTTTGGGCCTGTGGGGGGCGGTTAGGGGGAATCCAGAAAGAGGAAGAAGAAAGAATCTGTAAAGTCTGGCGCTGGAGCCTGGCGGGGCGGGGCGGGGCCGACAGGAAGAGGCCCGGCCAGGCCGGGGTATAAAAGCTGTGGAGGGGGCGGCCGCGCCAGGCTCCGAGAGGCGCGTAGCGAGCTGCGGTCTCGCCCTGCCTCGCGGGCCGCCCCAGCGAGTCCCGGGCGCGTGTGCACGCCTGCGCGTGCCCGGGCCCTTCCTGGCAGGCTGCTTGTAAGATGAGTGAAGAAGCAGGTGGGGGAGAGGGGAGGCAGCCAGAGAGAGCGCGAGGGGAGCGCGAGCGCTGAGCAGCGCTCACTTGGAGCTCAGAGAGCCAGCGAGACGAGCCCGGTTCCATGCCCCCCGCTGCCTCCCGGCCAGACTCGCGAAGATGATGGCCATGAACGCCAAGCAGCCTTTCGGGATGCACCCGGTGCTGCAAGAACCCAAATTCTCCAGCCTGCACTCCAGCTCTGAGGCCATGCGCCGAGTTTGTCTCCCAGCCCCGCAGGTACGTAGCGGAGCATAATTACCGCTCTAAGGCACATTTTTTGACAGGCACTGGCTTCATGTTTTTTTCATGCAGCCCAGAACAATCGCCGCTCTCTGAACCCCTCTCCCTGTCTCCCCCGCGCTCTCTCGCGGCGCGCTCTCTCATTCATGTCTCTGATCCACACGTCTGTTCCAGCAGAGCTGCCTCCGTATTAATTTTTATGACCTGGGCTTTGAGGAGAGGCATCTCAGTTGCTTGAAAATGTGTTTTAATCCTGAGTTGACAGTATTCCCCACTGACCGTGCTGTGTGTCTTCTCGCTTGCAGCTGCAGGGTAATATATTTGGAAGCTTTGATGAGAGCCTGCTGGCACGCGCCGAAGCTCTGGCGGCGGTGGACATCGTCTCCCACGGCAAGAACCATCCGTTCAAGCCCGACGCCACCTACCATACCATGAGCAGCGTGCCCTGCACGTCCACTTCGTCCACCGTGCCCATCTCCCACCCGGCGGCGCTCACCTCGCACCCTCACCACGCCGTGCACCAAGGCCTCGAAGGCGATCTGCTGGAACACATCTCGCCCACGCTGAGCGTGAGCGGCCTGGGAGCGCCCGAGCACTCGGTGATGCCCGCACAGATCCACCCGCACCATCTAGGTGCCATGGGCCATCTGCACCAGGCCATGGGCATGAGTCACCCGCACGCCGTGGCACCCCACGGCGCTATGCCCGCGTGCCTCAGCGACGTGGAGTCCGACCCTCGAGAGCTGGAGGCCTTCGCGGAGCGCTTCAAGCAGCGGCGCATCAAGTTGGGGGTGACCCAGGCGGACGTGGGCGCAGCACTGGCTAACCTCAAGATCCCTGGCGTGGGCTCTCTCAGCCAGAGCACCATCTGCAGGTTCGAATCTCTCACCCTCTCGCACAACAACATGATCGCGCTCAAGCCGGTGCTGCAGGCCTGGCTGGAGGAGGCGGAGGCCGCCTACCGCGAGAAGAACAGCAAGCCCGAGCTCTTCAACGGCAGCGAGCGGAAGCGCAAACGCACGTCCATCGCCGCGCCGGAGAAGCGCTCCCTCGAGGCCTATTTCGCCATCCAGCCACGTCCTTCATCCGAGAAGATCGCGGCTATCGCCGAGAAACTGGACCTTAAAAAAAACGTGGTGAGGGTCTGGTTCTGTAACCAGAGACAGAAACAGAAACGAATGAAGTACTCCGCTGTCCACTGACTGCGGCGGGGTGCAGCGTCGGGAGCCAGGAGAACCCAGGGCGCTTGGCCCTTCCGATGGGAGGGATGGTTATGGGAAATCCAAGGTGTTTCCTGGCAGGTCAGGCTCTCTTCCCCAAGTCACAGACTTTCCCCTTTATCCCACCCAGTTGCCTCCAGGCCTTCTCTTCCTTGTTTTTCTCTATTCCCACCACAAGTTTTGGCGTCAGGAAAGAAATCAAGGGGCGTCCTGGAATGACTTGCGCTGTCCGCGGTGCTGAAAGTTGCGCGCGGAACAGGGTAGAGCCCCCAAGAGAGGGCAGGGAATTAGACTGGTGAAAGCGCCACTGGGCAAGGGTAAAGGTAAGGAAAGGAAGTGATAATAGTATGAATCTAGGATATCTAAGTGGAACACAAACATGAAGATTTATTAGACTATTTAAAGTACAGTATGTTTCCAAAGGATAGCCTTATACTTCCTTGCGCCTACACCCTATTCATCTTATCCTTTTGTTTACAGTCAGTTCTCATTAAGTAGCATGGATTAGGTTCAGGGAATCGTGTGCAGGGGATATGGGACTTCTGGGCTGTTTGCGGTAAGTAGGACTCCATGCACAGTGGGCTCA
This sequence comes from Orientallactaga sibirica, assembly GCA_036365145.1. NCBI lineage: Eukaryota > Metazoa > Chordata > Mammalia > Rodentia > Dipodidae > Orientallactaga > Orientallactaga sibirica. Next base: position 53,871,097 of record JAEOAD010000005.1, read on the forward strand.
GTTCAACGACTAAAAATGCTGGCATCTTTTAGCAGTTCTCAGAGGCCGGTATCAGCTCTGCCCATCTTTCAAGTTCGACCTGCTGGAGTTTAAGTGGGGGTGGGGGCGGCGTAATTTCCGCCTGGTGGAGAGGCGGCTTGGTGGTGTTCTGAACCAGAAGGGGCAGACTGAGGACTCCACCTCAGCTCGCTGCTCTTGCCCCACTGCCAGCCCAGGCCTCCGAAGTGACTGTCACTTACCCAGTCATATATGCAAGTTCTTCCAACACATCTAACCTCACTGCACTTTTGTTGCTGTTAGTATCGTTAATTTCTGTTATTTATTTGACTCCACTTTCCTCATTCCCTATATGAGTGTCTCTCAGTGGATGTTCACTTACAGTTTTGAGCGGGAAAAGGAACAGGGCCACAGAACTGGTGAATCCTCGCCCCAGCCACTCTGGCTCTCTCATATTTTATTTTTCGTTGCTTCATGTAGTTTGTGTGTTGCTGTGTGATCTTTGGTTTCATTCTCAGAATAGATAAAAATAAAATATTAAGTTTTCTTCTCTCAACCCCTTGGATTAACTTCTAAAATAAATGCTTTATTTTTCAACCTGAATTGCAGTGGTTTTCCTTTTGGGTGCTAAAGGGTATTTCTTTAGGAAAAGATTTACAAGTGAACACTCTTAGGGGCTGGACTGTCAGTTTCTGTTCACCAGCTCCCAGCTGTCTTCTCTCCCTCTCCCACACATTTCTCCAGAAGTCTTACCCCTATCACAAAATCTGGCTGTTTTTCTCTAGATGCCAAGTGTTTTGAAAGACACTTTCTTTCTTTCTTCCTGGTGCCAGTCTATCAGACTGTTTTCTCAACTTGATTCAGGTCTAATTCTTGGAAGCCTGATTCTTCATGGTAGTCCATGCCCCCAATGCCATCACTCAGTGACTAAATTACCCTGAGACCAGTTTCCTAACTCCCCTAACCCTTCCAGATAAGTTTGTTGTTCTACAAACGAAGGTCTAATTCACACCTCACGTGTCTTGTTTTTTATTTATGGTCAAGACTAGGTAAGATTGTTTATTTAAAAAGGCATCATCTGGTATGTGGTTGCTTGACCCTTAGTAGGAAACAAAACATTTTAAAAGATTTGAATGGCTGAAAAGATGAAGGGATAGAGGCAAGAAAAGGGAGGAAAAAGTAACCGATGGGAAAGATCGTTGGGTCTTCTTTGGGGTCTCTTCAAAAATTCATGTGAAATTGTTGTGCAGGAGATTATCCACTAGTTGATCCATCTTAGTTTTCTGTGGAGAGACTGAGTTGTCTGCTACAAAGCACCTATGACAGGGCCCTGCACATAGGTGCTTAACGCACGCCAGCAACCTTCCGTTTGCCTCCTTCCATATGAGCCGAAGGAAACGTGTTTTTTTTTTTTTTTTTAAAAAATTTGTGAGCCACAGAAACACCTTCATGGTTTAAAAATGAATGCTACAAGACCAGGAGCGGTCTGCACATTTCCCGGATGCGTCCGCAAAGGGTCCTTTGACGGGGGCTGCAGATTCAGAGCCGAGTAGGTTTCCGTTCCTCAGTGCGCCCTCCGCTGCCTCATTCCTCTGCCCCCACCCCCTACCCCCTCTGTAAAAGCTAACTTGCGGGTAGCCCCCAGCTCCCAGCCCTCAGCCTCTCACACCCGCCTTGCGCAACAGCCCCAGTGATTCCTGCGCCTCCCCTCCATCGGGTGTCCTTTAATAATAAATGCCCTTATGCCATTACATTATATTGTGGGTTTTGAAAATTTAAAATACGGCTGATGCAATATTAATTGCCTATAGTGGTATAAAACACAGGGCCGGAGCCCAGGCGGGCTGCAGAGGCGGCGGCCGTGAACGTCCCGCGCCGAAGGGAAGAACTCCAGAAGGACGCGCCTGTGCCGGCGGCTGGCTTTCCTGCAGGTAAGAGTCTTCGGATTTTTCCGGCTAGGGGAAAGAACCGGATATCCACTTCCATCACCTTTCGAAAAGTTCTTTGCTGTTATTTAACTTTTTAAATGTTAACAACAGCAGAAGTTTGGAAACTTTTGTAGAGGCCAAGAGGAGCTCCTTGGTTAGAGTTCGAACCACTCCTGGCTCCTCTGGTCCAGGCGCCGGACCTCTGGCGCGCACAGTATTTTGACCAGTTTATACCTGCAGGCCGGAGCTGCGGCCCTGTCCGCAGAGCGCTCCTCCCTCCCTCTGAGTGCGCCCAGCTGGCGCCGCCACCTCTCTCCTAGCTCAGGAAGCCAGGGGAGATGTGGTTTTCCCAGAACGGTGCAGAGCCTCTGGTGCAAAGCCTCTGACACTAGTGCAGAGAAGGCACAGACCTTTCTTGGGGGAGAGGGTATCAGCAGGGTTGAGGTTTTCATACGCCTAGATTGCATCCCCAGTGGGCCCTTTCCTAACCATGTGACCGTGAACAAGTCACATCACCTCTCTAAGGCTCTGCTGGCAGATGTAAAGCTAAAAAATTTTGAAGAGTACTTGGGTGTTCATCTTAAGAACATGCGGACTTTTTTTTTTTTTCTATTTCAAGTCCCACTAGCTTTCAACATTCACCATTCAAGACCCAGAGAGACGGTTTTGACCTGTATCAAGAGGAAGTGAGACTAAAATGCTGAGTGACTTTATGAAAAGCTGCTTTGGGCTTCTGCTGTTGGGGCTTTGAGAAACTTTTGGGTATTAAGCCAAAAGGCCTCTAGGCACTTGGCAGGCTTGAAAAGGGTAAACACACCAACTAAGGCTGAAGCTCTGGCTGGCAGAACTCAGAAACAAGAACCTTAGATTCTGATCTGTGGGATATCTGGCTAGTGGCTTTCTCTCTGTTCCTAACAGTGTGTTTTATACAGTATTTCATGTCCAGAGCTCAAAGTAGTAGACAACAGATATCTGTCGAATGAATGAATGAAGCCTTACTTTTGTAAAATCAAAGAACTCCTGCCAGTCACCTCTGTATTCTAGGCGCTGTAGGGGAGAGTCCCTGGGGATAGGCAGCTTCCCTGTGGGTGGAGGTCAGGGCCAAGGCAGAGATGCTCTTCATCATGCACACTCCTTTCAAAGGTGGCCAGTTTCCCTCCTGCTGAAATGGGAGAGAGTGCCTCACTCCGTGGTGATCCTGAGTTCAGAGTGATCAAGGATAAGGAACAGTTCTTTTTTTTTTTTTTCCTATGGAGATGGAAAGACTTGGTTCTGGAGTGACAGATCAGGGACAGAATAACTACTGCTTCAGCTTTTATTAAAGTGACTTCTCCGCTCCAGCGCTCTGTGCCATAGTCTGGAAAACTCAAAGAAAGATTAAAGAGAAGAAAAGCAGAGACCATTTCTCAGGATTGCTTAGGGTTAAATGAGATTGCATCACATGTGACCAGGGTAGGCATTCACAACATTTTTCCAACTCAGAAAAGTGAAACAATGTGTGTGTGGGGGGGCGGGAGGAGTTGGGGGGAGGGCAGACTCAACATTTCATTTCAAGAACCACAGAGATATGTATAAAAGGACAGTAACTGTGCCTCTGAGCTCCCTGCGTGCAAAGAAACTGCTTAGCACATGGTGGGATCCCAGCTATGGAGAGAAGGCAATTCCCTCTCTAGGGAAATCTTGAGGCTATATTTAATTCCCACTAAGAAGCTTGGCCCCTGTCCCCTTGAACCTGGACTTCCTCTCTACAACCACGCATGCCTGTAGTCAGGATTTTTGAAGCAGTGTTCCATATCCAGTAAAGGAGGATTTGGCATGGGGAAGTGTCACAGGGTCCGTATCCCCCTACTATATCCAGGCTCCAGATCCTCTTTTACTCAAGAAGCCTGAGATCCCAAGGGGAGTGGGGGGACTTCATTGATCCTTTCTACTCCAAATAGCCCCTTCTCAGTTTACAGATCCCACTGTGACCTCATCCCTGGGCCTGCAGTCCTCATTACTCACTGATGGCACATTGTTTATTTACTAAGCTGTGGGAGAGCAAGACTGTCCACTTCACTCCTACTTGCCTGAACACAAGACCTTGCACACAGTGAGTGTTCCGCAGATGTTTGTAGGATACTTGAAGAATGATATCTAAAAGCTATGGAAGGAACTAACTCCTGTGTCCCTGGTACTGTTTTAAGCACCTTGTCAGCATTAATCAATTCCTATACACTATGAGTAGGTGCTTTATTTTATTTTATTTTATTTTATTTATTTTATTTTATTTTATTTTATTTTTGCCGTGCTGGGGCTTACTAGACAAGTGCTTTACCCCTCTCTTCCTCTTAGGGCAAGGGAATCACTATGTATCCCAGGCTGACCTGAAAATTCCTATGTAGACTAGGCTGGCTTTGAACTCACTTTTACCCTCTCTAGCCTCCCAACTATAAGAAATATAAGCGTGCGCCATCAGCACATTTTTTAAAGATTTTGTTTTTATTTATTTATTTATTAGAGACAGGGAGAGAGAGAGAGAGTGAGTGAGAATGGGCACATCAGGGCCTCTAGCCACTGCAAACGAACTCCAGATTCATGTGCCACCATTTGCATCTGGCTTACATGGGCCTGGAGAATCGAACCTGAGTCCTTAGACTTTACAGGCATACACCTTAACTGCTAAGCCATCTCTCCAGACCCGACAATTTTTAATCCCATTTTACAGATGAGGTCAGGGAAGTTACAGGGTGGCCAGAATGAATACAATGATTTAGCAGAGCAATTTGGCAAAACTTCTTTTCAGGCCTGGGGGTGCAGGCGGAGCAGGTACGTGGGTGTGGCGGGGAGGACCGGGGCTTGCAGCGGTCCACGGTCTCTCAGGGCCGCCCCGCCTCCGCCCAGCCCAGGCAGCATCCGGGATGTGCGGGGGCGGGGCGGGGTGGCGCGGCTCCCCGGCGGACGAATGAGACTCCCTCCCCTTCGATCGCTCTTTCCCGATCAGGTCAGGTTTCCCGCCGGCCCGCCTGCGCCTCCGGAAGGGCTTCCCTTTGGCCGCTGGCGCCGGGGACCCCGGAGCCTCCGAGCGAGCCAGTCGTGGTGCTCCGAAGACCCCATTCTTCCGCAGAACCGTCTCCACAAACCCTGGGCTCTCAAGCCGGCTCTCCATTCGGTCCCGCCCAGCCCTGCCGGCTCTCAGACAGTGTCCCTCCCACTTCATTTAATATATAAAAGATTTTGATTTTCAGAATTTCATACACACGAATTCCATCTGTTCATCCTGGGAGAGGGGGGGGATACCCAGAACTTTGTTGGATTTCTTTAGGGGTTGGTGTTGTTTTACGTGGACACACAAGGGGGGTAGGCCTTGAACCACCACAATTTCACTCGCTGGTGGAATCCCACCCTCATCCCACCTTCTCCCTGGACTCCACTTTCCTCTCTTCCCAGGAGCCTCACATCAGTCCTGATCCGAATCACATCTGCCTGAGACCAAGCCCCCAGGGCCCCAGGCTCTGTTCTGCAGCTCACCTCTTGGCAGATATAGTTAATGTCCAGCCCTCATAAATCAAGACCATAAAAAGCTTACTTTCATATGCACTCAATTTCTACCAAACCTAAACTAATTGCATAAATTCCTTTAGGCCACTCAGAGCTGCTCTCTGGGTTGGGATCTGATCAATTAGTCATTAGGCACTCCATTAGCTGGGGTTTAAGCTGCCTCATATAAATGTCTCTTGTCAATTTGCTTGTAATTGAATGAATTAAAAAAGGGCACAGCTATTATCACAGAAGATCAGAGTGAGGAAAGTCAATTTTATTTAAATATACTAAAAATGCATTTATCTCATAATAATAACAACAACAACAGCAATAATAATGAGAAGGCACTTAGACATCAGTCACTCCAAGAATCCCTGTCCTTCAAGGAGGTCTCTGGATCCAAACCCAGTGAGCAACCTGAGTGTTCATGTTCACAGCACCAGGTTGGCAGTCTATACTCTCCCACCATGCTCCAGGATTTAGTTCTTTTCCCTGCAAATGAGTTAGTTGGAGGTGGTTTTCTTTTCTTTCTTTTTTTCTAAAAAACCAAAAACTTACTTTAATCTTTTGTCAAAGTAATTAATTCATGCATATACCTTAAAAGTTGAATATTTCAGACAGGTATCTTAACCAACTCTCACCTTCCACCTATCTGCTTATTTTGGTAGGCAATTACATGACTATATATATTGTTTTGAGTAAGGGTCTCAAGTAATCCAGGCAGGCCTTGAACTTTCTTGGTAACCAGTGATGACCTTTAATTTTTTAAAAATATTTTTCATTTTATATATTTTCAAGGAGAGAGAGAGAATGGGCACATCAGGGCCTCTAGCTGCTGCACATGAACTCCAGATACATGTACCACTTTGTGTACCTGGCTCTATGTGGGTACTTGGGTATTGAACCTAGACCGTGAGGCTTTGCAGGCAAGTGTCTCAATTGCTGAGCCACCTCTCCAGTCCCTTGGATTGCTTTTTAAATTTTTATTTATTAGTTATTTGTGTGTGGGGGGAGTGGGTGGTAGGTGTGCCAGGATCTCTCGCTGATGTAAATGATGCTTGTCCCACATTTTACACCCAGCTTACATGGGTGGCTTGAAAATAGAACTCCAGACTGCAGGCATTGCAAGCAAGTGCCTTTAACAGCTGAGCCAGCTTCTCAGCCCCCAGCCTTGAACTATTGATCTTCTTGCGTCTACCTTCCAAGTGAAAAGTACAGGAATGTACCACCATAAATTTTAGTGAGTTTCCTTAAAAATACATTTTCAGGGCTGGAGAGATGGCTTAGCAGCTAAGGTCCTTCCTGCAAAGCCAAAGGACCCAGGTTCAATTCCCCAGGACCCACGTAAGCCAGATGCACAAGGTGGTGCATGCATCTGGAGTTTGTTTGCAGTGGCTGGAGGCCCTGGCTCATCCATTCTCTCTCTATCTCCCCCTCCCTGCTTGCAAATAAATAAATAAATGCAAATTAAAAAATATATCTTCACTCTTTTTGTCTCCTCTGAATGAACCCATTTCTCTGTAAGATGGGCTTTTCATTGCTATCCACAGCTATGATGGGACTGGGGAAGCTGCTGCTGCTATCATTTACTAACCCACAGGGCTGGGAGTTGGTCACCGAGTTACAGAAACTCCAGCTGAGCACCATGCATGAAGGAGTGGAGCCCTTCCAGATGATGGGCTTAACTTTCTGCTGGAAGATATTTAGAGTCCTATTTTAGTTTACTTTTTCATTGCTGTGTCAAATATTGGGGGAAACCAACTTCAAGGAGGAAAGATTTATTTTAGCTAAGGGTTTGGTCCATGTTTTTTTTTTTTTTTTTTGGTTTCCTTGCTGTCAACCTGTGGCATGGCAAAGAATGATGGTGGGGAAGGTTTTCACAGAGCAGAGTGAGGTCACCTCTTGGTCCCCAGGATGTCAAGGGAGCAGGGACAAGATATATTCCTCCTAGGTCCCACTTCCTAATTTCCATCCCCTCACAGTTGTGCCAAAAGTTATGAATCCAGCAGCGGATTAATCTATTGATGAGACCATAGCCTTAACCATCCAGTCACTTTCCCAAATTCCACCAGCTGGAAATCAAGTTTTTAAATCACAAAACTTTGGGGACATTTCAGACTCAAACTATAATTGTGCCATTGTTCTCGAGTTTGAATTGGTTTGTACCAAGCCCTTTACACTCCCTCAATAAATTCCTCTTGGAGTGAAAAGTGTGGGCTGGAAGAAGGTTGGCTAAGAGAAATGCATACACCACCACACAGACCTCATAGCATAGTGAGGAAGAGCCTGGGATACACACAGTGCAGATGTGAGTCCCAAGTATACACTCTTTTTATGACCTGAAAAGTCTATTCACTCCTCAGTACTTCAGTTTCCCCAGCCCTAACTTGAGGAAATTGAACTAAGTAGTGTTTAATTTTGGTGAAGGTTCATGAGATTCCTTGGGAATTTGAGGAAAGCTCTCACCCAAATGAAAAATGCACATTTGTGGACTTAAGCATTTCCCAGCATTTTGTGCTTCAAACCCAGAACCTCTGGACTCATTCCAGGAGCACATTTTTCCCAAGTTAGAGTTTTCAGAGACTAGGTGAGCTAGGTCTCTCCTTATATGACTATCCATATTTATGACAAGTACCCCTAAGCATAAAAACCAAATTAGCAACTTCACTGACAGCAAAAAGGAAGGAAGCACCAGTTGTACAATGAATGAGCAACCAATAGAGACTCCAGTCAGCAACATTATTTCTCCAGTCAATAGTCAGCCTCCCAAGACAGCATGGTGGAGGGAAGGAAGTACCATAGTGGGGGTGACAACATGGGTTTGCAAACAACCAGAGTTGAGGTTTTTTTTTTTTTTATTGAAACTTCCTCTGTATTGGTCCCCTCTTTCCTTATTAGAAAAATGAGAAGGCATGGCTGGAGGATCTCTGAAGAAGCCAGTAGTGACATTATGTGAGCTATGTGTATAGAGATTGATTTGTCTTGCTTTTCACCTGTATTTTTGCTTATTTTTCTATGCACTTTTTTGAATTTTAAAAATATTTTAATTTTTAAAAAAATTTATTTATTTATTTATTTATGAGAGAGAGAGAAATGGGTATGCCAGGGCCTCTAGCCACTGCAAATGAACTTGAGATGCATGCACCACCACGTGCATCTGGCTTACATGGGTCCTAAGGGAATTGAACTGGGTCCTTAGGCTTTGCAGGCAACTTCTTTAACATCTAAGCCATCTCTCCAACCCTCCATTTTTTTAAAGTAAAAGAATTAAAAACACATTTCTTGGGCTGTGGAGATAGCTCAGTAGGTAAAGTGCTTGCCTCATAAGAATGAGAGCCTGGCTTTGATCTTCAGTACCCATATAAAAATACTGTGCATGGTGGTGTGAACTTGTAACTCCAGGACTGCAGAAAGAGTGGAGAGTAGATCCTTAGAGCTTGCTGGCCAGCCAGTCTTACCTAATTGAGGAGAAACCCTGTCAAAAAGCAGTGGACTCTCTTTCTCTCTCAAAAATAAAATTCATAAATAATTTTTAAAAGGGCTGGATAGATTGCTTAGTGGTTAAGGCACTTGTCTGCAAAGCCTAAGGACCCAGGTTCAACCCCCCAGAACACACGTAAGCCAGACACACAAAATGACACATATGCACAAGATCGTGCATGCACACAAGATGGTGCACGCATCTGGAGTTCGATGGCAGTGATTAGAGGCCTTGGTGCACCAGTTCTCTCTCTCACTCTTGCTCTCTCTCTCATAAATAAAATAATTTTTTTTAAAAATCTTTTTTTTAAACAAACAGGTGGTTTTTAAAATTTTATTTATTTATTTGAGAGAGAGAGTGAGAGAGCTTCCAGCCACTGCAAACGAACTCCAGATGCATGTGCCACCTTGTGCATCTGGCTTATGTGGGTCCTGGGGAGTCAAACTGGGATCCTTTGGCTTCGCAGGCAAATGCCTTAACCACTAAGCCATCTCTCCAGCCCTAACATAAGTTTTTAAAGTCGGTGGGCAGCAATCCTGAGGATGACATTTGAGGTTGTCCTCTGGCTTCCATATATACATGTACATACATGTACCTGTACAAACACAAAATCATGCACAAAAAGCAAAACACTGGGCTAGAGTGAGACCTTACCTTGTAAAAACATAAAAACAAACAAAAAACCAACAAAATAAAAACCACACATATTCCTTAAAAATAAAAAGAACTAGAAGAAGAGGCTACCAAGTTTGCCATTTCCTGTGTTTCTAGCTTTTAGGCTTCTGAAGCTGTGTGGTGGGGACATAACCTCCACACCTCCAATAAAAAATAAAAGCACCATCTGTTTGTAAATTGGAAAACAGATGGGGGACTGGAGAGATGGCTTAGTGGTTAAGGCACATGCCTGCAAAGCCTAAGGACCCAAGTTCGATTCTCCAGGTCCCATGTAAGCCAGAGGCACATGGCAATACATGTTGTCTGGAGTTCGTTTGCAGTGACTATTTCTCTCTGTCCCTCTCTCTGTCTCTAATGAATCAATAAATAAATAATCTTTTTCAAAAAAAGTAGATGGGACAGTGAATGTGGGAGGTGAGGTGAAACTCAAGCACTTTGTTGTAGTAAATAGTCCTGTTTCTGTCACATCAGTCCATTAGTAGGTTTGAGGCGTCCCAGCCCAGTGGGGACAGGAACTTTGGGTTGTTGAGGGCTGGCCAAGGTGGCACCAGGCACCAAGTGTACCCTACCTCTGGCTGGAATCACCAGAAAAGAGAGTGAGGAAGTTCCTCCTGTTTCCTGCTGTCAAGCGTTCATTTTTCTAGCCTTTAGACCTGGACTAATGCTGAAGTTGTGAAGTTGTTCAAGTGACCAGCATGTGAAGGACCTTCAGTGACTCCCCAGAGTGTCTCTGGTTTGCTCTGTATGTTTTACCTTCCAATTGTTTTGCATGTAGTGTTTTATCCCTGACTATGGTTTTGTGTGGGACAGTCCTGCCTATCTCTTAATGCTTTTTATGTCACTGATGGAAGGGCCTGAATTTATTTTTTTTGGGGGGGGGCGCTGAATTTCTTGATGATCACAAAACTGTTTTTCCTTTTTTATCAAGAGAAGCTTTAACAATAGTGACTCAAATGTTTTATAATATCACCATTAGACACATGGAATCCTAGAATGTGAGCCTGGAAGACTTCTTAGGGATTTTGTGGCTAGAGAATATGATGTAGTTCCAGGGGCTCAGGAAACTATTTTGCATGATCCCCTGCATTGATTTTGAGTACTTGCCCAGAAGATGCTTTCCCTTCCCTTTTTTTCTCTTCCTGTTCCTTCTCTTCCCTTCTCTTTGGTGGGTAGAGTGCTTGCCTAGCATGCATGGAAACCTGGTTTGATCCCTAGCATTGCATAAAGTGGGCATAATGATACACAATTGCAGTTCTAGTACTCTGGAGGTGGAAGCAGAAGTAGGAACATCAGGAGTTCAGGGTCATCTTCAGCTACATATTGAATTCGAGGCTAGCCTGACATTAGCCTGACACTCTGTCAAAACAAACATGCAGGAGCCAGGTCTGAGAGCACAAGTCTATAATCCCAGCTACATGGGAGGCTGAGATTGAAAGTTCAAGGCCTACCTGACCTAGAGAGTGAGTTCAAAGTCAGTCTGACTGACAGTGAGATTTTATCTTAAAATAAAAAGTAAAATTAAGGGCTAGGGATATAACTGAGTGTCAAAAGTGCAATGCACAAGGCCCTGGATCTCTCTTCTTGAGGCCCACCTGTCTCCCTTTTCTCCCAATCAAATTGTACACAAGTGCTTGGAAGACCTGATGGCAATTAAAAAAATATATTTTATTTATTTATTTGACAGAGAAAGAAGGGGAGAGAGAGAGAATGGGTGTGCCAGGGCCTCTAGCCACTGCAAACGAACTCCAGACACATGCGCCCCCTTGTGCATCTGGCTAACGTGGGACCTGGGGAATTGGACCTGGGTCCTTTGGCTTTGCAGGCAAACACTTTAACTGCTAAGCCATTCCTCCAGCCCCTGACTGCTGTTTTTAAGTTTGTCATTTGTGTTCCAGAGGCAGCAGCTAGCAGAGAAGCTCTGAGCTGACTGAGTGTGAAGGCAGGGCACTTTTGAAGCATCTGAGATAAGAACATACCATAAATAAAAACATTAAAAAAATAAAAATATAAATAAAAAGTATCCCAGTGGTCAAACTCTGAATTCATTTGGAATCATCTCATGTACTTTATAGGGTAGTACTTTTTCATTTTAAAATAAAAAAATAGAGGAAAGGTTATTATAAGTCACTCAGTGCTTAAGACTTCTGAACATCTTCATTTGATTCAACATAAAATAAGTAAGGTGATCAAGAATACCCTAAGCTGTGCATTTATTGCTTTAATTTAATTTTTCTTTTGGGTTTTCGAGGTAGAGTATTGCTCTAGCCCTGGCTGACCTGGAATTCACTACATAGTCTCAGGCTGGCCTCAAACTCACACTAATCCTCCTACCTCAGCCTCCCAAGTGCTGGGATTAAAGGTGTGCTCCATCACGCCTGGCAAATTTAATTTTTTTTAAGAGGAACAGTTTATTTTGGTTCATGGCTTCAGTCTAGTTGCTTGCTCTTATCCATTTGGGGCCTATGGGGTGACAGTAGTTCATGGAGGGAGTGGATAGCAGAGAGAAAAGTCAGGACGCTAAAGAGACAGAAGGATAGTCTCCAAAGACATGTGATTTATCTTAACAGTCAAGTGACTGACCCTTTTAATCACTTCTATACTTACAGAAAATAAACCGTGATAATTCCCTCCCCTCCCCCACTGTGCCCTTCAAAACTCCACTCACCTTCATATCCTCTCCCTCTCTCTGTTAGTCTCTCGTTTATTTTATTTTATATTTACTTTTTTATTTATTTTGGTTTTTCAAGGTAGGGTCTCACTCTAGCCCAGGCTGACCTGGAATTCACTATGTAATCTCAGGGTAGCCTCAAACTCATGGATCTCCTCCTAGCTCTGCCTCCGAGTGCTGGGATTAAAGGCATGCACCAGTGGCTGTCTCTCTCTTTTATTTTGATATCATCGTCTTTTCCTACGACTATGAGGGTCTTGTGAAGTTGTTGCTAGGCACTGCAAGGTCATAGATATTGAGGCCAATTTCTGTCTGTACAGTTGCATTGTAAGGAGTGGTACCCTTCCTTTGGCTCTTACATTCTTTCTGCCACCTCTTCCGCAATGGACTCTGAGCCTTGGAGGGTGTGATAGAGATGTTTCAGTGCTGGACACCTCTCCATCACTTCTTCTCAGTGCTGTGGTGCCTTTTGGGTCATCCCAGTGGTCGCTGCCATCTGAAAAGAGAAGCTTCTCTAACCAAAAGTGAGAGTAGAATTAATATATGAATATGAACATTAAGTGTAGTGCTTACAGGGCAGTTTGGTGAGCATAATATATGTATTTAGCCAAACAAGAGCAGGCTTTATACCCCTAAGACTCATGACTTCCCCTGCCATAGGCTTTGGATTAGGTTTTCAGTACCAGGCGTGTATTCCCTCCCATAGAGCAGGCCTCCAGTCCAAATGAGAGCAGTCTGTTTCCCCCAAACAGACATGCCACTATTGAACTGTTCAGTCATTTGGTCTGTCTGGCCAAACTTGACACTTCCAGTGTCTACTTTTTTCACTGCTAATGACTTCTATCTCCCATAGGGCTGCATGCAGTGCAGCTTTTTCCAGCTTTCACCTCAGCCCCAGCTTGATTTCTAAGTGGTCTTGCAGCCCAGACATGTGGAGTCTTCAGCAATAGGGTCTTACCATCTGTTTCTGGTGGGAAACCAAGGGCCTTGGCAGTAATAGCCTGTAATGTTTTGGAGGCAACAGGGACCTGGCCAACAACTCACTGGAAGGTATTCTATCCCTGGCACTGAAATTTTTCTTTTTTTTTAAAATTTTAATTTTTATTTATTTATTTTTATTTTTTTATTGACTTTTATACTTACATACAAAAAAACCCACCTGATATTTCCCTCCCCTCCCCCCATTCCACTTTAGAACTCCAGTCTCCACCATATCCCCTCCCTCTCTCCATTAGTCTCTCTTTTAATTTGATGACATCATCTTTTTCTTCTATTTTGAGGGTCTTGTGGAGTATTGCTAGGCACTGCAAGGTCATGGATATCGAGGCCAATTTCTGTCTGGGCAGTTGCATTGTAAGAGAAAATTTTCTAGTAACAATCTATAGCTTTGGTATGTCATTATTCAAAGACGTAAGCTAAATAAGTCTTATTCACAATATCTTGAATTTTGATTGACCCTCCCCCTACCCTTCTTTTATTCAATCTCTTCCCCTGGCTTCACTTAGGCCATTGTACTTCCTGTAATCTGTTCTTCTACTTACATATATACAATATCATAACCTTAGGTCCTTCCCTTTCCTCCCTCCCTTATACTCTTTTTTTGTTTTTGTTTTAAATTTTTTAATTGACGGGGGAGGGAAGGGAAATATCAGGTTTTTTTTTTTTTTTGTATGTCAGTATAAAAGTCAATAAAAAATAATAATTAAAAAATTTTTGACAACTTCTATACTTACATACAAGAAACGCATGATATTTCCCTCCTCTTTTTTTTTTTTTTTTTTTTTTTTTTTTTTTAACTTACTGGCTTCTGCTACCGATTTTTGGTTCCAGTTCACACACAAGTCTACACATTTGTAGCTAGGATCCACATATGAGAGAGAACATGTGCTGTTTGGCTTTCTGGGCCTGGGTTATTTCACTTAGTATAATCCTTTCTAGATCCATCCATTTCTCTGCAAATTTCATAATTTCATTTGTCTTTACCACTGAATAGAACTCCATTATATAAATGTACCACATCTTCATTATCCATTCATCTGTGGAGGGACATCTAGGCTGGTTCCATTTCCTAACTATTGTGAATAGAGCAGCAATAAACATGGTTGAGCAAGTATCTCTAAGGTAGTGAGAAGAGTCATTAGGACATAAGCCTAGGAGTGCTATAGCTGGGCATATGGTAAATCTATTTTTAGCTGTCTCAAGAACCTCCACATTGATTTCCACAATGGCTGTACCCGACTACATTCCCACCAACAGTGTAGAAGGGTTCCTCTTTTTCCACATCCTCACCAACACTTACTGTCATTTGTTTTCTTGATGGTAGCCATTCTGACAGGAGTGAGATGGAATCTCACAGTAGTTTGAATTTGCATTTCCCTGATTGCTAAGTATTTGGAACACTTTTTTAGATATTTATATGCCATGTGTATTTCTTCCTTTGAGAACTCTCTATTTAGTTCCATAGCCTTTTTTTCTCTGTTTTTAATTGACAATTTCTATACTTACAGACAATAAACCATGATATTTTTCTCCCCTCTTCCCATTCCCCTTCAGAACTCCACTCTCCATCATATCCCCTCTCTTTCTCCACTAGTCTCTCTTTTAATTTGATGTCATCATCTTTTCCTCCTATTATGAGGGTCTTGTGAAGCTAGGCACTGTGAGGTTATGGGTATCGAGGCCAATTTCTGTCTGAACAGTTGCATTGTAAGGAGTCGTACCCTTCCTTCCTTTGGCTCTTACGTTCTTTCCGCAGCCTCTTCTGCAATGGACCCTGAGCCTTGGAGGGTTGATAGAGACGTTTCAGTGCTGGACACTCCTCCGTCCCTTGTTCTCAGCTTTTGGGTCATCCCAGTGGTCGCCACCATCCAAAAAGAGAAGCTTCTCTAACCAGAAGTGAGAGTAACATTAATATATGAATATGAACATTAAGTGTAGTGCTTTCAGGGAAGTTTGGTGGGAATAATATATACATTTAGCCAGACAAGAGTAGGCTTTATACCCCTAAGGCTCATGACCTCCCCTGCCATGGACTTTTGATTAGGTTTTTCAGTACCAGGCATGTATTCCTTCCCATAGAGTGGGCCTTCAGTCCAATTAGAGAGCAGTTGGTTTTTATTTTATTTTATTTTATTTTATTTTATTTTATTTTATTTTATTTTATTTTATTTTATTTTATTTTTTGGCTTTTTAAGTAGGGTTTCACTCTAGCCCAGGGTGATCTGGAATTCAATGTGTAGTTTCAGGGTGGCCTCGAACTCACAGCAATCCTCCTACTTCAGCCTCCCAAATGCTGGGATTAAAGGTGTGTACCACCATGTCCAGCTCCATTGCCCATTTTTTAATTGGGTTGTTTGATTTCTTGTTAGTTTTTTGAGTTCTTTGTATTTCTGGATATTAATCCTTTGTCAGATATATACCTGGCAAAGATTTTCTCCCATTCTGTAGATTGTCTCTTTGCTCTATTAATAGTGTCCTTCACTATATAAAAAAAAAACTTTTAAAATTTCATGAGGTCCCAGTGGTTGATTAGTGGTTTTTATTTCCTGAGCAATTGGGGTTATATTCAGAAGGTCATTTCCTATGCCTATATGTTGAAAGGTTCCCCTACCTTTTCCTCTAGAAGTTTCAGTTTCAGTCTGATATTAAGGTCCCTGATCCAGTTGGATTTGATTCTTGTGCATGGAGGGAGACACAGATCTATTTTCATCCTTCTACATATAAATATCCAGTTTTCCCAGCACAACTTGTTGAAGAGACTGTCTTTTATACAATGAATATTTTTGCCATTTATGTTGAAATTTAGAAGGCTGTAGCTGCCTGGGTTAATATCTGGGTCCTCTATTCTGTTCCATTGATCTACATGTCTGTCTTTGGCAGTACCATGCTGTTTTTGTTACTATGGTTTTGTTATATAGCTTAAAATCAGATATGGTGATAACACCAGCCTTATTTTTGTTGCTCAAAATTGTTTTTTGTGCTTCCAAATGAATTTTAAGATTGTTTTTTCTGTTTCTGTGAAGAATGTCATTGGAATTTCGATGGGAATTTCATTAAATGTGTAGATTGCTTTTGGTAAGATTGCCATTTTCTCAATATTGATTCTTCCAATCCAAGAACATGGGATGTCTTTCCATTGCCTAGTGTCTTCTGCAATTTCTTTAAAAATTTTTTCTGATTTGTTTATTAATTAGAGACAGAGAGAGGGACAGATGCATGTGCCACTATGTGCATCTGACTTACGTGGGACCTGGAGAATCCAACCTGGGTTCTTAGGCTTCACAGGCAAGTGCCTTAACCACTAAGCTATCTCTCCAGCCCCTCTTCTGCAATTTCTGTCTTTAGTGTTTTAAAGTTTTCATTGTAGAGGGCCTTCACTTCCTTGGTTAAGTTTATTCCAAGGTACTTGATTTTTTTTTTTTTTTGAGGTAATGGTGAATGGGAAAGATCCCTGATTTCATCCTCAGCATGTTCGTTGTTAGTATGTAGGAAAGCTACTGATTTACTTGTGTTTGTTTTGTATCCTGCTACATGGCTAAAGGTGTTTATCAGCTCTAACAGTTTGCTGGTAGAATCTTTAGTATCCTTTATGTATAGAGTCATATTATCTGCAAATAATGATAATTTGATCTCTTCCTTTCCAATTTATATTCTTTTAAAAAATATTTATTATTTATTTATTTATTTGGTTTGTGATTTTCTTTTCCTTTTTAAAAGATGTTTATTTATTTATTTGAGACAAAGAAAGGGAGAGGGAGACAGAGAGAGAGAGTGTGCACCAGGGCCTCTAGCCTCTGCAGACAAACTCAAGATGCATGTGCCACCATGTGCATCTGGCTTATGTGGGACCTGGAGAATCAAATTGGGGTCCTTAGGTTTCACAGGCATGTGACTTAACCACAAAGCAATCTTCCAGCCCTGTAATTTTCTTTCTTTTTTGTCCTATCTTTGTCTGATTTTGGTATCAGGGTGATGCTGGCTTCATAGAAGGAGTTTGGTAGTATTCCTTACTTTCTATTTCATGGAAAAGTTTGAGAAACATTGGTGTTAGTTCTTACATGAAGATCTGGTTAAATTCACCAGTGAATCCATCTGGGCCTGGACTTTTTTGAGTTGGGAGATTTTCTTTTATAACTACCTGGATCTCTGTACTTGTTATAGGTGTATTTAAATGGTTTGCCTTATCTTGATTTAATTTTGGTAGGTCATATATATCTAGGAAATCATCCATTTCTTTCAGATTTTCTAACTTAGTAGAGTATATGTTTTTAAAGAATGTCCTTATGATTTTCTGAATTTCTTTGGTATCTGTTGTAATGGTGCCTTTTTCATCTCTAGTTTTATTAACTTGTGTATCTTTGCTTTTTCTTTTGGTCAGGTTTGCTAAGGGTTTGTCAATCTTGTTTACCCTTTCAAAGAACCAACTCTTTGTTTCATTGAGTCTTTGTATTTTTTTTGTATCTATTTCATTAATTTCTGCCCTAATCTTTATTATTTCTTCCTGACCACTGATTTTTGGTTTGCCTTGTTGTTCTTTTTCCAAGTATTTAAGGTGAAGCATTAAGTGGTTTACTTGAGACCTTTTAATTTCTTAATATAGGCACTTACAGCTATAAATTTCCCTCTTAGGACTGCCGTCATTGTGTCTCAAAAGTTTTGGTATGTTGTGTACTTATTATCATTTGATGCTATGGATTTTTTTGATGCTATGAATTTTTTGATTTCCTTTGATTTCTTCAGTGACGCAATCATCATTCAGTAGTGTACTGTTTAGTCTCCATGATTTTGTATATGCTTAGTAGTTTTTCTTTGTTACCTGATTTGTAGTTTAATCTCATTGTGATCAGATAGAGTACAAGGAATTATTCCAATTTTCCTGTGTTTGCTAAGATTTGCTTTGTGTCCTAATATATGGTCTGTTTTAGAGGATGTTCCATGTGTTGCTGAGAAAAATATGTATTCTGTAGCATTTTGATGGAATGTTCTGTAGATATCTGTTAGGTCCATTTGTTCTATGACATCATTTAATCCAGATGTCTCTCTGTTTATTTTTTGCCAGGATGATCTGTCAATGGATGAGAGTGGGATATTGAAGTCACCCCCTACAATTGTACTTGATGTTATCTGTGACCTTAAGTCTAGTAGCTTTTGTTTGATGAACTTAGGAGCTCCCATGTTAGGTGCATATATGTTTAGAACTGTAATGTCTTCCTGTTGAATTTTTCCTTTAATCAATATAAAGTGACCTTCTTTATCTTTCCTCACTAATGTTGGTTTGAAGTCTATCCTGTCAGATATTAGGATAGCAACACCTGCTTGTTTCCTAGGCCCATTTACTTGTAATACTGTTTTCCATCCTTTCACCTAAGATAGTGTCTGTCTTTTATGGATAAATGAGTTTTTTTGAGGCAACAAACAGAAGGATCCTGCCTTTTATTTTTTATTTTTATTTTTTGGAGAGAGACAGAGAGAGAGGGAGAGGAAGACAGATAGAGATGGGCGAGCCAGCAGCCTCTCAGCTGCTGTGAATTAAATCCAGATGCGTGCACCTCCTTGTGGTCAGGTGTGGCATTGCACCCTTGCATCACTTTGCATCTGGCTAAACGTGGGATCTGGAGATTGGAACTGCTGGAGATTGGAATAAGCGTTCTTAGGCTTAGGAGGCAGGTGCCTTAACCGCTAAGCCATCTCTCCAGCCCAATCCTGACTTTTAATCCAATCTTCAAGCCTGTGTTTTCTGGTTGGGGCCTTTTAAACATTTTATAGAGAATTTTAATATATTAACATACTGACAATTTAATACTATTTCATCCTATTACTTTGGCTCCTATGCCTGTACCCCTATTCCACTGAGCTCCCTCCTCTTTCTAAGAAGGTTTTCATCTGTTTGGATGTCTTATTTTTGTTCTGTATGTCAAAATGTTGATGGGCTCAAAATTGTGCAGGTCTTGGGGTGGGAGTGGTAGTGAGGATAATGACACTGCTGTGAGATCATGGATGCACTAGTCAGCTCATGTCCAGAGGACAGTGTCCCAAAGTGCTTCTTCCCATCCTGTGGCTCTTACATTCTTTCAACCTCCTCTTCTGTGATGTTCTCTGAACCTTGGAGCGTGTGATGGAGATGTCTCATTTAGGGCTGAGCTCTGAACAAAGTCTTATTTCCGCTTTGATAAGTTATGAGTCTCCTCACTGTGTACCACTTTCTCTATAGAAAAGCTTCTCTGGCTGGCAATGAGAGCAGCACTCATATTCTTTGGACCAATTTCTCTGCAATGTTCCCTGAGCCCTGGCAGGTGTGGCAGAGACAACTCATCCAGTGCTAAGCACTGGGCCTTCTCTTCTTATCTCGACTTTGATGAGTCTCGGGTCTCACCAATATTCACTGGCATTTCGACAAGAAGCTTCTCTAAACAAAAGTGAGAACAGTTTCAATCAATAAACATAAACACGTTTAGAAGACAATTTGATAGTCTCAACATATTCAGTTAAGTGAAGAACAGTGTTAGCTTCCCTCTAGGGCTTATGCCCTCCCAAGCCATAAGATTGTGACTTGGGCCAGGTGTGGTGGTGCACACCTGAGCTAGGGTGAGACCCTACCTCGGAAAACCAAAAAAAAAAAAAAAAAATTTTTTTTTTACTTGATTTTCAGTACCAGATGTGAATTCCCTCCTACTAAGAGGGCCTCAAATCCAAACAGAGAGCAGTTTTGACTGATTTTTAAAGAAACAGCTGGTGGACACTAGCAGTCAACTGACAAGAAAGTTTGTGGTCTTGGCAACCAAACTATCCCAATGTATGGATGGAGCCTCTTCACTGTTACCCTTGGCACCAGCTGTCTGGATGAAGCTCTCATGTGCTCTTCCTTTTGATGCTGGTGCAGAGACAGGCATGTCTCCAACAAGAGCAAGTCCTCGGCTGGCCTGTAGGTAGCTGGTCTCTGCAGAGGTTGGGGAGTACAAGAAGAGCTGTGTCCTCTCAAAGATCATGGGCTCCACACCGGCAGGGGAATTGTCACAGTTGTGTTATAGGATTGTACTGGTTTCTTTCTTGTTGCTGTGAATAAACACCCAACTAGAAGGGGCTTAAGGAAAACGGGAGGGGTTTTTTTTCCAGGTTATAGTTTCATTTCATGACATTACAGGACATTTCATGACAGAGATGGCAGCATGGCAGCAGGAGAATAATGCAGAGCTGAAGATAAACAGAAGTGGACCAGGCTATGAAACTACACTGGAGTCTCTGACTGTTTTAAGCTTTCTAGACCTGCTAACAGCCATTTTTATCTTTGTAGGAAACTTGCTTGATCTATGTGAAAGCTTATGGGATTTATTGTTTTTATTCGGTTGAGCAATTTTCAGTATTGAAACTCACAACCTTGAAGCTGATAACTTTTCTTTTTTTCCGAGGTAGGGTTTCACTCTAGTTCAGGCTGACCTGGAATTCATTCTGTAGTCTCAGGGTGGCCTTCAACTCACGGTAATCTTCCTACCTCTGCCTCCCGAGTGCTGGGATTAAAGGCGTGTGCCACCACGCCTGGCTCTGATAACTTTTCTTACATGATTTCTTTGTGGTTTTCTGTTTTACTTTTCATCGTTTTATAGTTCTTGAATGCCTATTACTTTGATGGTAGATCAACTGGGTTAATTTGCAGTTTTTCTTTGTCTCTCTCTCTCTCTTGGATAGTCAAGGTAGGGTCTCACTCTAGCCCAGGCTGACCTGGATTTCACCATGTCGTTGCAGGGTAGGCTTGAACTCACAGTGATTCTCCTATCTGTGCCTCCTGAGTGCTGGGATTAAAGGCATGCACCATCACACCTGGCTTCTCTCTCCCTCTCTTTTTTAAAATTGAGAATGTTCACCCAACCTTTTTCCCCTCCCAAATACTCCCTTGCACAGAATCCCTTCTTTCTAGTCTCTCTACTATTTTGATGTATCATGTTTTCCTCCTATTATGCAGGTCTTGTGTAGGTGGTGTCAGCCACTGTGAGGTCATGACTATCAAGGCCACTTGGAAGATAGTATTTTAAGCATGCCTCATCTTTTTTTGGCTCTTACATTCTTTCTGCCACTGCTATGCAATGGTCCCTGTGCCTTGGAAGGTGTGATAGATATATTTCCACGTAGTGCTGAACACTCTACTGTTTCTTTTTCTTTTTTCTTTTTTTCTTTATTTATTTGCAATCATAGAGAGAGAGAGAGATAGAGAGAGGCAGACACAGAGAGAGAGAATAGGCATGCCAGGGCCTCTAGCCACTGCAAAGAACTCCAGATGCATGTGACCCTTGTGCATCTGGCTTACGTGGGTCCTGGAGAATTGAACCAGGATCCTTTGGCTTCACAGGCAAACGCCTTAACCACTAAGCCATTTCTCCAGCCCCACTCTACTGTTTCTTCTTCTCAGCACTTTGGTGAGTTTTGAGTCAACCCAGTCAGTTTTCCTCAACAATTCTCTACCTTTTTCTTCTCTTTTGTAATATTTTCCTCAATTTTACCTTCCAACCCCGCTCTTGAGTTTTTGTTGTTGTTGTTTGAGGCAGGATCTCATTCTTAGCCCAGGCTGACCTATAATTCACTCTGTTGCCTCAGGTAGGCTTTGAATTCATGTTGATCCTTCTACTTCAACCTCCTAAGTGCTAGGACTAAAGGCTTGTACCAACATGCCTGGCTTTTATTGAGTTTTATTGTTAGTATTCAATTTTTAAAATATTTAATCATATATATATGATTGTATATAATTACTATATATATGATTTTATTATATATAGTACTCTTTTTTTATCCCCTCACTCCTGCTCTCATCACCCTGGGGCCTCCTCCGTGGGTTATGCTATTCACTGTGGGGTCATGAAGGCCTTAGTCAGTCCCAGGAGTGGGAAGTGGAGACCATGTCTCATGGCCCTCCTACCCACTCTGTGGCTCTTACAATCTTTCCACCCCCTCTTTTGCAATGTTCCCTAAGCTATGGCAGGCCTGTTGGGAGTCTGATTTAGTGCTGAGTTCTCTGTAGTCTCTGTATTTCTGCTTTGATGGGTTTTGATTGATCACAGTGTCTGGCACCATCACCCTAGGCTAGGCCTAACTCTGTCAGGCTAGCAGTGAGAGTAGTATTCATGCCACTGCTTCCTCTGCAGTTTCTCCTGGGCCCTGGCAGATGTGGTAGGGGTGGCGTGTCTTGTGCTGGGAAGTCTGCTATTTTCTTGTCTCATCAATGGATCTTGATTCTCCATTTTCTCTGCCATCTGTAAAATAAAACAGATTCTCCAATCAAGAGTGATTGTGGGTTAAAGGAGATATGCAAAGTTGTTTGAGAGACTAAAAAACAAACTTTATATAGATGCGGGGCGTGGTTTTGCTTAATTTATATTAGGTAGGAGGAAAGAAATTGAGGCCACCCTGAGCCAAAAATTTACATTAAAATAAAAAAAGAGAAAGAAGAGCTGGCCAAAAATTTACATTAAAATAATGAGAGAGAGAAAGAGAGAGAGAGAGAGAGAAAGAATGGGTGTGCCAGAGTCCTCAGCCACTGCAAACAAACTCCAGATGTGTGTGCTACCTTATGTATCTGGCTTACGTGGGTCCTGGGGAATTGAACCTGGGTCCTTTGGCTTTGCAGGCATCTCTCCAGCCCTCCCAGCTATTTTAAATTCAACATGTCTACTTTGGTCTGCTCCTTGTATTAGACATCGTTGAATTATTTAGAAAAAAATGTTTTTTGGAACTAGGTATAGTGTTTACCAATCAGAGGCAGAGGTAAGAGAATTGCAAGTTTGAAGCTGGCCCAGGCGCCATAGTGAGACCTTGTCAAAGAAAACTAAAGGAAGCTCTGCGAACGTAAGCTTTTTCTCTTACTTTTTCTTACTTATGGTGTTCTAGTTGTGCTGTTTCCTTGGCAGTTCCCTAGGAGGTATTTATTTATGTGTTTATTTATTTTTTTGGATTGGCTAGATTCCCAGAGAGAATTCAGTTTCCTGCTTCGAGGATCTATGTCTGGCTGCTCATGTTCAAGTTGCTGAATGGAGGATGAGGAATGGAATCTTCAGCATTTGCAATGCACAATCGCCTGGCTCTGATAACTTTTCTTACATGATTTCTTTGTGGTTTTCTGTTTTACTTTTCATCGTTTTATAGTTCTTGAATGCCTATTACTTTGATGGTAGATCAACTGGGTTAATTTGCAGTTTTTCTTTGTCTCTCTCTCTCTTGGATAGTCAAGGTAGGGTCTCACTCTAGCCCAGGCTGACCTGGATTTCACCATGTCGTTGCAGGGTAGGCTTGAACTCACAGTGATTCTCCTATCTGTGCCTCCTGAGTGCTGGGATTAAAGGCATGCACCATCACACCTGGCTTCTCTCTCCCTCTCTTTTTTAAAATTGAGAATGTTCACCCAACCTTTTTCCCCTCCCAAATACTCCCTTGCACAGAATCCCTTCTTTCTAGTCTCTCTACTATTTTGATGTATCATGTTTTCCTCCTATTATGCAGGTCTTGTGTAGGTGGTGTCAGCCACTGTGAGGTCATGACTATCAAGGCCACTTTTGAAGATAGTATTTTAAGCATGCCTCATCTTTTTTTGGCTCTTACATTCTTTCTGCCACTGCTATGCAATGGTCCCTGTGCCTTGGAAGGTGTGATAGATATATTTCCACGTAGTGCTGAACACTCTACTGTTTCTTTTTCTTTTTTCTTTTTTTCTTTATTTATTTGCAATCATAGAGAGAGAGAGATAGAGAGAGGCAGACACAGAGAGAGAGAATAGGCATGCCAGGGCCTCTAGCCACTGCAAAGAACTCCAGATGCATGTGACCCTTGTGCATCTGGCTTACGTGGGTCCTGGAGAATTGAACCAGGATCCTTTGGCTTCACAGGCAAACGCCTTAACCACTAAGCCATTTCTCCAGCCCCACTCTACTGTTTCTTCTTCTCAGCACTTTGGTGAGTTTTGAGTCAACCCAGTCAGTTTTCCTCAACAATTCTCTACCTTTTTCTTCTCTTTTGTAATATTTTCCTCAATTTTACCTTCCAACCCCGCTCTTGAGTTTTTGTTGTTGTTGTTTGAGGCAGGATCTCATTCTTAGCCCAGGCTGACCTATAATTCACTCTGTTGCCTCAGGTAGGCTTTGAATTCATGTTGATCCTTCTACTTCAACCTCCTAAGTGCTAGGACTAAAGGCTTGTACCAACATGCCTGGCTTTTATTGAGTTTTATTGTTAGTATTCAATTTTTAAAATATTTAATCATATATATATGATTGTATATAATTACTATATATATGATTTTATTATATATAGTACTCTTTTTTATCCCCTCACTCCTGCTCTCATCACCCTGGGGGCCTCCTCCGTGGGGTTATGCTATTCACTGTGGGGTCATGAAGGCCTCAGTCAGTCCCAGGAGTGGGAAGTGGAGACCATGTCTCATGGCCCTCCTACCCACTCTGTGGCTCTTACAATCTTTCCACCCCCTCTTTTGCAATGTTCCCTAAGCTATGGCAGGCCTGTTGGGAGTCTGATTTAGTGCTGAGTTCTCTGTAGTCTCTGTATTTCTGCTTTGATGGGTTTTGATTGATCACAGTGTCTGGCACCATCACCCTAGGCTAGGCCTAACTCTGTCAGGCTAGCAGTGAGAGCAGTCTTCATGCCACTGCTTCCTCTGCAGTTTCTCCTGGGCCCTGGCAGATGTGGTAGGGGTGGCATGTCTCATGCTGGGTAGTCTGCTATTTTCTTGTCTCATCAATGGATCTTGATTCTCCATTTTCTCTGCCATCTGTAAAATAAAACAGATTCTCCAATCAAGAGTGATTGTGGGTTAAAGGAGATATGCAAAGTTGTTTGAGAGACTAAAAAACAAACTTTAATAGATGCTTTTGCTCTTTATATTAAAGAAAGAAATTGGCTGGCCAAAAATTTACATTAAAATAATGAGAGAGAGAGAGAGAGAGAGAGAGAGAGGGAGAGAGAATGGGTGTGCCAGAGTCCTCAGCCACTGCAGACAAACTCCAGATGTGTGTGCTACCTTATGTATCTGGCTTATGTGGGTCCTGGGGAATTGAACCTGGGTCCTTTGGCTTTGCAGGCATCTCTCCAGCCCTCCCAGCTATTTTAAATTCAACATGTCTACTTTGGTCTGCTCCTTGTATTAGACATCGTTGAATTATTTAGAAAAAAATGTTTTTTGGAACTAGGTGTAGTGTTTACCAATCAGAGGCAGAGGTAAGAGAATTGCAAGTTTGAAGCTGGCCCAGGCGCCATAGTGAGACCTTGTCAAAGAAAACTAAAGGAAGCTCTGTGAACGTAAGCTTTTTCTCTTACTTTTTCTTACTTATGGTGTTCTAGTTGTGCTGTTTCCTTGGCAGTTCCCTAGGAGGTATTTATTTATGTGTTTATTTATTTTTTTGGATTGGCTAGATTCCCAGAGAGAATTCAGTTTCCTGCTTCGAGGATCTATGTCTGGCTGCTCATGTTCAAGTTGCTGAATGGAGGATGAGGAATGGAATCTTCAGCATTTGCAATGCACAATCTTTTTTTGTTTGTTTGTTTGTTTTGTTTTTGAGGTAGGGTCTCACTCTAGCTCAGGCTGACCTGGAATTCACTCTGTACTCTCAGGGTAGACTTGAACTCATGGCTATCCTCCTACTTCTGCCTCCTGAGCGCTGAGGTTAAAGGCATGTGCCACCACCCCAGGTTGCAATGCACAATATTATTGAAGCCCTTTGTTGTCAAGATGGTTTCCTACCCTTATTAATAGTTGGTGTTGCAACCATACAGTTTAAAATTTTTTTTTATTTTTAGAGAGAGACAGACAGAGAGAGAGAGAGACGGTAGAGGGAGACAGATAGAGAATGGGCGCGCCAGCAGTCCCTCAGCTGCTGTGAACAAAATCCAGATTTGTGCACCCCCTTGTGGGCAAGTGCAGCATTGCGCCCTTGCATCACTGCATCCGACTAAACGTGGGACCTGGAGATTGGAACTGCTGGAGATTGGAACCAGCGTTCTTAGGCTTAGGAGGCAGGCGCCTTAACTGCTAAGCCATCTCTCCAGCCCACAAACATACAGTTTTGAGTGAATATATTACTAGAATTCTTCCAGTTTGGAGAAAGGTGGTTACCCACTATACCAAGTGGAGATAGTACACTTAAAAGGGGTGGGACCCTAACTCCTTCTTCAATTAATTAATTAATTTGACAGAGAAAGAGGGAGGGAGAGAGAGAAAGAGAGGGAGAGAGAATGAGCATGCCAGGGCCTCCACCCACTGCAAATGAACTCCATAGGTGTGCGCCCCTGGTGCATCTGGCTAACGTGATTCCTAGGGAATTGAACCTGGGTCCTTTGGCTTTGCAGGCAAATGCCTTAACTGCTAAGCCATCCCTCTATCCCCTGACTCCTTCTTTAAAAGTCTCTGTCTTTGGGCTGGAGAGATGGCTTAGCAGTTAAGGCGCCTGCCTCCTAAGCCTAAGAATACTGGTTCCAATCGCCAGCGGTTCCAATCTCCAGGTCCCACGTTTAGCCAGATGCAGGGCGCAATGCTGCACTTGGCCACAAGGGGGTGCACACATCTAGATTTCATTCACAGCAGTTGAGAGGCTGCTGGCACGTCCATCTCTATCTGTCTTCCTCTCCCTCTCTCTCTATCTCTCTCCAAAAAAAGTCTCTGTCTTTATAGGGCTGAGTAGATTGCTCAGTGGGTAAAGCACTTGTCAGGCAAGCATAAAGACCTGAGTTCAATCCTCAGAACCTGTATAAAGCTAGATATGGTGGCACATGTCTGTAATTCCAAGGCTCCTGATAGGAAGTGGAGTCAATGGCATCCCTGGATGCTTGCAGGCCAGATAGCCTAGCACAGGTGGTGGTGAAAATCAAGAGACCCTATCTCAAACAAAGCAGAAGGTGAGGACCAACACCCCAAGTTGTCTTCTGATGCTGTGGTGCATGTGCATATGCATACATGCATACACAGACTCATTATTTTTTTCAAATGAATAAATTAACCAAAAAAGTCCCTCAGGTCTGGAGAGATTGCTCCATGGTTAAGGTGCTTGCCTGCAAAGCCTAACCACTCAGGTTCAATTCCCTAGTACCCATGTAAAGCCAGATGCACAATGTGGCGCATGCTTCTGGAGTTCATTTGCAGTGGCTGGAGGCCCTGGTTCACCTATTCTTTCTCCATCTCTCTTATCTCTGCTTGCAAATAAATAAATAAAATTATTTTTTAAAAATGTCCCTCAAAAAAATTCTCAAACAATTCCTTATTTGCAGCCTCGTGTCTATGTCCTACTTCCAGAGGTCTATGTCTGCATCACTTCACAAGACTATGAAGGGCTCTGCTGTGCATTTCAGGAGGCTTACTTGTCACCTACAGGACAGAGAGAATAAGAGTCATAGGTTTAATCACTCTTTACTGGTTACTTTAAGGTGAGGTTTTAGGAGAGAGTGCAGTTGACATATGTGCCTGTGATGGTTTGAATGCAAAATATATTTGAATTCTTTTTTTCTGAGAGAGAGAGAGAGAGAGAGAGAGAGAGAGAGAAAATGGGCACGCCAGTGGCCTCTCAGCCACTGTGAATGAACTCCAGATGCCTGCACCCCCTTGTGAGCAAGTGTGGCATTGTGCCCTTGTGTCACTTTGCATCTGTCTAAGCATGGGACCTGGAGAGTTGAATGGGCGTTCCTAGGCTTCAGAGGCAGGCACCTTAACTGCTAAGCCATCTCTCCAGCCCTTGAATTCTTTTTTTTATTAGAGACAGAGAGAGGGAGAGAAAGAGAGAGAGAGAGAGAAGAGAGAGAAAGAGAGAATGGGTGCGCCAGAGCCTCTAGCCAGTGCAGAAGAACTCTAGATGCAGAAGAATTGAACCTGGGTCCTTAAGCTTCACAGGAAGTGCCTCAACTGATAAGCCATCTCTCTAGCCCATATTTAAATTCTTTTTTTTTATTTGAGAGAGACAGAGACAGAGAGGAAGAGGCAGAGAGGGAGAGAATTGGTGTCCCAGTGGCCTCTCAGCTGCTGTGAATGAACTCCAGACACATGTGCCCCCTTGTGGCAAACGCAGCATTGCGCTCTTGCATCCCTTTGCGTCTGGCTAAACGTGGAAACTGGAGAATGAATGGGTGTTCTCAGGCTTGGCAGGCAGGTGCCTTAAGTGCTAAGCCATCTCTCCAGCCCTAAATTCTTTTTTTTAATTGCAAGATATCTATTTTCAAAATGGGTCACAACACTAAGCTTTGAGCCCGTTCTGCCATTGTAAAGGCTACAAATGCTTGCTCATCAGCTGAGGGGCACACTTTAGTATGTTTGAAAAGCGAATAAAAATCCATATAAAACATATTCAAATAGTTTCCATAGGAACACAGATAAATGTGACCCCATTGCCTACCCTTCCATACTGCTGCATCTGTGCCAGCCCTACTCTTACAAAGACATTTCAAAACTAGCAGTCATTAAGTTAAATGGACCCCCCCAAGTCCCTTAATTCAAGCTACACTTGCAGTTAAGAACTGCAAGAATGGTATGTACACATTGATAACTAGTGGAAGCATAGGCTGCCGGTGACGGTCCATCCCACTCTCCTGAGCACAAGACATGGGCAGAGTGCTGACGTCCTGCTCTTCATGCCGGAAGCTGTGCTTCTGAACTTGCTTCATGAGTTGCCACATTGGTCGTGACATCACACAATAAATAACAGGCCTCTGGAGTCCATTGAGAGTAGAAGCAGCAGCAACGGTGTATGCGCCCATGTTTTCAAAGTGCATCCAATCACGCCCAGGCATTTCAGGCAGGTTATCGCGTTCAATGATCTGATCAAGGCCATCACATGTCTGTCCCCAAATGCTGGAGGAGTAATACTTCTTCATCTGGTTTGGGTCTCTTCTGCAGCAGGGGCTTTACATGTGCATGATCATCAAGGATGCAATTAAATGATCCATATACTTCATCATGCACGTAATACATATAGGTTTCCTCATTCAGTTCATCTTCATCATTGGAGCCAGTCTGTTCCTTTAGCACAATTTTTTGGCAATGATATTGACTGCAAGCGTGAAAGCTGATGCAAGGAAGTATCTGCCTGGCTCAGCTATGATTCTCACTCCACAGTCTGATGGAATGTACTTGTCCAGTGCTGGGTTGATCACATTGGTGATCTCTTCAAATTTAAGCTTCTCATCCTCAGATCCAGGAAAGCCACCACCAATATCAAGCAGATAAATGCTTAAACCAGTCTCAGCTCCCATGTCAAAGACACACCAAGCATCAGACACTGCTTGCACAAAGGTCCCAGGATCTGTACAGCCACTCCCTCCCTACATGGAAGCTGACACCAATGACATCAATATTTAGCTCTTTTGCCCATTCCAAAAGACATCTGCTGGTTTTGAATGTGGCACCACATTTAACACTGAGGCAACAGACTGCTTTGGAATCATCCGTGGCAATTCTCAAAACCAACTTTGCCTTTGGGTGCAGTTTAGCGACTTTCATCAACTCAACTTCACTATCAAAGTCATCTTCTGAACAAGCATGTGGCACACACCTTTAATCCCAGCACTTGGGAGGCAGAGGTAGGAGAATCGCTGTGAGTTCAAGGCCACCCTGAGACTATATAGTGAGTTCCAGGTCAGCCTGGGCTAGTGTGAAACCCTACCTTGAGAAACCAAAAAAAAAAAAAAAAAAAAAAAAAGTCATCATCTGGACTCCACTACTGGCAGTAGCATACTTAATTTGAGACACTTGTTTACAGGGAGTTGCATAGATAATCCTCTCTGGAGGTACCCAAAAGACTCTGCACTAACTGTATTTCAGTCTTGCTTCGAATCCTGTTCCAGTGACAATTGGAGTGTTCACTATGGGTCTACTATCATAACATTTGACTGCATAAAAGGGAGCGACACGAGGACAAGCTTTTAACCACCTTAGATGTTTCTTTAGAATGTCTCCAAGGTCTGCAATGTAAAAAGCATCCTTATCATATCAGAAGAAACTTCATTAATTTTGTTTATTAATTAATTAATATTAATCAATTGATTAATTAATTAATTTTGTTCCAGAATGTCCTTGGCAGTAAAGCCTTCATCAAGGATGTGGCAGTCAATCTCTTCCTTATTAAAGTTGTTCATGGTTTCTCAATGTGCCTATGGAAACTAGGAGATGGAATTAAGGAAATTATTTCTAGCCTCTCAAAGGCAATTACCCAGGAATTTCAAATTTTGTGTCCTTGGAGCAGCAGTGGAAATGTTCTCACAAGGCCCAGGTTTCACAGGCCAGCCCCATGGACATGCTGCCCATGTGGGAGCCAGAGGCAGAGGCTGAGTCCAAGCCTGTGCCAGAGCCCGACGTGGCTCCGTACTGCTGGCTGCAAGTGATTGACCACATATTTAAATTCTTAATCCCCAGCTGGTCACACTCTTTGGGAAGGTTGTAGAACCCTTAGGAGATGAAGTCTTGCTAAAGGAAGTGTGTCACTGGGGGCAGATCTTGAGGTTTTACAGATTAGCCCTGCTTACTGTCAGTACTACCTCCAATGCTGATGTGAAGATGTGTTCCTGGTTGTCTGCTCCTGCCATGTCTTCTTCACATTGGTAGATTTGCCCTCAAAACTGTAAGCCAGGGGCTGGAGAGATGGCTTAGTGGTTAAGGTGCTTGCCTGCAAAGTCTAAGGATCCAGGTTCGATTCCCCAATACCCTTGTAAGTCAGATGTATATGGTGGCACATGCACTTGGAATTTGTTTGCAATGGCTAGAGGCCCTGGTGTGCCCATTCTCTTCCTCTCTCTCTCATAAATAAATAAATAGCTAGGCGTGGTGGTACATGCCTTTAATCCCAGCACTCGGGAGGCAGAGGTAGAAGAATTGCTGAGAGTTCAAGGCCACCCTGAGACTACATAGTGAATTCCAGGTCAGCCTGGGCCAGAGTGAGACCCTATCTCGAAAAACAAAACAAAAAATAATAATGAGAATAAATAAATAAATAAATATATATATTTTAAACCTATAAGCCAGAATAAACCCTTTTGTCCTTAAGCTGTTTCTGATTAAGTATTTTGCTCTAGCAATGAGAAAGGTACCTCATACAGTGTCTAATCTTGAACTGCAGCTGAAGTGTCCAGAACAGGGAGTTTGACCAAAGGTCTGAGGACTCCTGGGAAAGTCAGCAATGTGCATTGGAGGGGTTCTGTACCTTTTGTACTGCAGGCAAAATCACGTCATTGTGTGTATTCTCACCCAGACTAAGTCTACAGCTTTTTTTTTTTTTTCTGTATTTTCGAGGTAGGGTCTCACTCTGGCCCAGGCTGACCTGGAATTCACTATGTAGTCTCAGGGTGGCCTCAAACTCATGGCGATCCTCCTACCTCTGCCTCCCGAGTGCTGGGATTAAAGGCGTGCGCCACCACACCCGGCTCAAGTCTATAGCTTTTATCAGATTCCCAGGGGTCTCTTCCACATCTAAGTGCCATCTCCCCAGAGGCCACATACACTGCTGCACTGTTTCCAGCATGTTCACAGATGACAGTCCAGGTCACAGGGCCCGCAAAGCCCTTGAAAACAAGCTTGGTCCTAATCATGGTCTCCACACCACTGATGGCTCAGCCAGTACATATCTACATGTAAGACAAGGCTGGGAAACTTCCAAGGAAGTTTCATTGTTGTTGCTAATTGTTTTAAGGGCAGAACTTTTGGTATTTTATAAATTAGAATGAAAGAAGAATGGAGCAGTCCTCAAACATGCTTAAGCAAACACTGCCTCTTGACCCCTGTCTCTTAATGGCCACCACCATTTTGAGGAATCTGATTTTTCTCAGAACCCAGTTTGGGAAACAATATGGCAAAATCTTTCTTCTCTGAGCCAAGTAGTAAATATTTGAGGCATTTTGGCCCCGCATCGGGTACCGCTGTGTATCTGTCTATCATAGTGCAGAAGCAGCCAGAAACAGCAGGAAACAAGCAGCGGGATGCTGATCTTATCACCGGGGCCCATGGGCAGAGGATCTTGCATGTGGATGTTTTCCTGGGTGCTTCCACGTCCTTTCTGAGTCTTCTCTGTTTCTAATCTCTCCCCAGCTTAAATGGCTCACAGCTCTTCTGGGGCTTATGCACGTGGGTGACTGTTGCAGTGACATTTCATTGCTGGGATAAACACCCAACCACACGCAGTTTATGAGAGGGAAGGGTTTATTTCAGGCTTGCTGATCCCCAGGGTAGCTTCATCATGGCTCACTTCATTATATATCCATCGTAGAGAAAGAGAACAGCCAGTGTTCAAGCTGGCTCAGAATATGCCTCAGGACTGGACTCAGGATCTGTCCTCAGTGACACATCCCCAGTAGGGCTCTGCCTGACTTAACTAGGAAGCTTAACCTTAGTAAAGAAAAAAAAAATACGTGAGACTCTGGGGCCATTAAAAAAATTTTTTTGGTGGTTTTTCAAGGTAGGGTCTCACTCTAGCTCAGGCTGACCTAGAATTCACTATGTAGTCTCAGGGTGGCCTCGAACGCCCGAATGCTGGGATTAAAGGTGTGCACCACCACACCCGGCTTCTCTGGGGCCATTTTTATTCAAACCACCACAGTGACTTTGTGCAAGACCCCAACCCTGAACAATGCTGACATGGTTCTTGATGTCCTTGTTTTGCTCTATTTTCACTCATTAACAATAACAATGAAAATTCTTAAACCCAAATCCCCCAAAAATAAAAACCATGACTTGGCCCACAGAGACTGTCTCTGGTAAATCTTGTGCTTCTGATGGTAGAAATTCACTCAAAGGTCATCTTGTTCTTATATAGGAGGGGTGGGCAGAATAGGGAGAACTCTGGGTGACTGAGAAATCCCATTTGCCACCCAGTCTGTCTTTTGGAAAACTGCAGAACTGTGTTAAACTTCACAGAAATCCATTCTAGTCCCTATCAGACTCAGCCTGGAGCAGAGCAGAGCTGGCACCTCCCTGTCACTCCTGGCCTGAGAGGAGTTGTCCTTAAACAACAAGGTGGTCCGCTGGAGCCTGTCCTGAACCTGGGATGCAGAGTAGTAGTGGCTCTGGGTGGCTCTGGGCAGGCTCTGGGCCTGGAAAGTGGAGGAGGCCATTGTCTCCAGGGCTGATGACTGGGTTAGGAGCACCTGTGAGAGGCAGCCCCACCTTCAGCTGCTGCGGAACTCTCACCATGAGGAGAACAGGAATAGGACAGGGCCTGGAGAGAGCTGCACCACAAGGCCCAGCTCTGGTCTTGACAGTCCTCACTCTGAATTTGATCTCATGTCAATATCAAAGTGAAGAAATAGAAAAAAAATTGGCTTTGGTGTCAGGAGACTTGGGCCATGTGCTAAGTGAAATGCCCTGACCCCACTGCCCCTGTCTGGAAAATGGGAATGATGGAGACATAAGTCATAGTTACTGAAGGTCCCCAGTCTGCCGTGTGCCCTGTGTGCTGAACTGGGATCCAAAAATAGACCCGCAAGGTACCACAGCTTACCAGGCAGTAAGCACAAGGAGTCCAGTGAAACAGACAGAAGGAAGAAGTGGAGGATAGATGAGAGAAAGCAAACACAATGGTTGGAAGAGCTCACTTTTTTAGGGCAAAAGGGGACCAGCTGTGGAAGTGACATTTCAGCTGAAGCATGAAAGAATAAAGGAGCCAGGTAGCCTTTACTGAGTTCTTATCCTAGGCTAGTCACCTACTCTTAAATGTAAGACCTTATTTGAGGTAAGCACTAATGTGAGAAAGCCCAGGCAGACAGGTTAAATATCCTACTCAAGGTCATACAGCTTGGGAGGGGCCAAATAGGGACTTTAGTCAGAACTTTCTTTCCTTTTATAAAAAACTTTTTTCAGGGGCTTGAGAGATGGCTTAGCAGTTAAGGTGTTTGCCTGCAAAGCCAAAGGGTCCTGTTCAATTCTCCAGGACCCACATAAGCCAGATGCACAAGGGCGCACACGCGCCTGGAGTTCATTTGCAGTGGCTGGATGCCCAGGTGTGCCCATTTTTTCTCTCTCTCTCTCTCTCCTTCTTTCTCTCTCTGCCTCTTTCTCTCTCTCAAATAAATAAATAATATATATAAAGAGTTAAAAACTTTTTCAACTAACATTTTTAAATTTATTAACATTTTATTTATTTATTTGCAAGCAGAGAGACAGAGACAGACAGACAAAGAGAGAATGGCATGCCAGGGCCTCTAGCCACTGCCAATGAACTCCAGGTACACCCACCACCTTGTACATCTGGCTTTATGTGGGTATTGGGGAATCAAACCTGGACCATTAGGCTTTGCAGGCAAGTGCCTTAACCACTGAACAATCTCTCCAACCCTTTAAAAACGTTTTTATTGACAGCTTCCATAAATATAAATAATATACCATGATCACAATCCCCTCCTACCATTCTCCCTTCCCCCTTTCAAATCTTCCCTCCATTGAATCTCTTCTTTCCAATTAGCCTCTCTTCTATTTAGATGTCATCATTTTTTCCCTCTTATTATGCAGGTCTTGTGTAGGTAGCATCAGCCACTGTGAGGTCAAGAATATTAATTGCCAGGGCTTTCTGATACCAAATCCCTGTTACATGTTGTTTACGCTGGTGCAACTTACCTCCCAACCTGTATAGTTGTACAAGTAAGAATACATGCAAAAATTAATAAATTTTCAGGAAAATGGATGGATTTGGAAAGGTTCATATTAAGTGAAGTGACTCAAACTCAGAAAGACCACAACCGCATGTTCTCTCTGCTATGCAGGTCTTAGGGTGTAATTATCTATCTATCTATCTATCTATCTATCTATCTATCTATCTATCTATCTATCTATCTATCTATCTATCTATCTATCTATCATCTGTCTATCATCTATCAAGAGAGGCAAATGGGAATTAGACCTGTAAAGATAGAAAAGAGATACGATTGGGTAGAAGGGGGAAAGGGAATAAAAAATTGTACTTGAAAATGCCAGAATGAACGATCCTGCAATCTCTGTATGCTAATTGAAAAAATAATAATATTTTTAAAAGACTCCATGCGAGCTGCTGAGCGTCAGGAGCTTATATACAGTGGGGTGTTAGCCCCGCCCATAGTTCTCCTCCCCCATAGGTGACCCTTCAGGATGACTCCCTAGAGCCCTCTGGGTAAGGCCCTAGAGAGCATTCCTTCAGGCTGAAGTCTGGAGAAGTAAGTGGGGTTGGGCGTTGAAAAGTATGAATGGGAAGAGGCCTTCCTGCGAGGACTCCTTCACGCAGCCGGCGAGTGGGCGGAGATGCTGGGGCGGCGACTGCATCCCTCCCTTCCAGGCAGCAAGCGAAGTTGCAGGGACCAAATGCTACCCCACTGAGAAGTCTCTCGGGCAGGTGTTTGAGCCCTGTAGACCTCTTCCCTTCCCTCCCTCCCCTTCCCCTTCTGGCATACTTCCTAGGATCCTGCCCTGCTTCTCCCCAAGAACCCGCAGCCGTGGAGATGAAAGCTAAGAAAACGCAACAAGCCACCGGCGGCGCTCACTCGATTGATTTTTACACAAAATTTGCCTTCATGCAAGAAGGATGGAAAAATGATCCCATAAATAATGGATAACAAAAACAAATGCAGGGAGGAAATCGATAGTCACACACTTGATCCTGCAGGGAGGCGGGGAGTGTGTGTGGGGAGGGGGACACTGAGCCTGTGCCAGCCAAATGGCACCCTAGGGAACCCCTTCTAGCACTTCCTGCTGGGGAAGGAGCGGCTCAACTTGCCCAGCAGGCTCAGGAGCCGCAGAGGCGAGCTCACGGGGGAGCAGGGTGGACTCGGGAGCTTCTGGCTTCAGTGGGTGCTAGGAGGTCTCCAGGCCTTGCCCTGCTCCAATCCCTCTCCGTCAATGCTACCATCACGGGCGCTTTGATTTCCAGGCAGCGGGCTTTCTTTGAGCTGTCTCTGGCCCCAGGAGCCCCCAGGTTTTCCAGAGCTGCCCAAATCCTCTCTCAGATTCTCTCTACGGAATCTTAGATTGCCCAGGGTTCATCACCACTCGGTCTCTACCACAGCGCTCAATGTGGTGTGGGATATGGGCCCGAGTCCTGGTTCTGTTTGCCCTGCCTGTGTAACTTCTGGTTATTCACTTAACCTCTCTGAGCTTTGCTTACCTCATCTGTAATGGGAATGGGACGGGAAGGATTAAAACATTCAAGGTATTAAAAATAATAGGTGGCGGGCGTGGTGGCGCACGTCTTTAATCCCAGCCCTCAGGAGACAGAGGTGGGAGGATTGCCATGAGTTCGAGGCCACCCTGAGACTACATAGTGAATTCCAGGACAGTCTGCGCTAGAGTGAAACCCTACCTCGAAAAACCAAAGGGGGGGGAAAGGCATATCATACACTAAATGCTCAAAATACAGTTGGTAAAAGTTTCCCCATAACTGATACTTCCTCTGTGGTTACTTACAGATTCAAGGTAGCATGTGGTGACATGACTAGACCCAAGCAGGAGCCTTGGAATGAGTCGCCTCATCTCTTGTCACCTTCCTCCAGCTTCTTTACCTATTACACTTAACTTATCGTGGGGCTTATTCCTATACCTATACAAGGAATGTTCGTTTCTACAGCTGTATTCCATACCATGAATGCACTAGTATTAATGTACCACAATTTATTTAACCTACCAGTGTTGATAGAGATTTTTCCTAGCCTTTTCTGCATGATGCTGTGATATGTAACCTCACATGCATATATGTGATAAATTCTTAGATGTGTAAATGCCAGGGCAAAAGAGATGTGTATTTTCTCTCATTTTTGTGTGTATATGTGGGTGGTGTATTCATATGTGTGTGGGTGTGCATCCACACATGTGCAATGTGTGTTGGAGGCCAGAAGTTAATGTTTTGGTGTCTTTCTCAGTCACTCTCCAAGTTTTTTTTTTTTTTTTTTTTGTTTGTTTTGTTTTTTCCGAGGTAGGGTCTCACTCTAGCTCAGGCTGACCTGGAA
Organism: Orientallactaga sibirica; assembly: GCA_036365145.1. Lineage (NCBI taxonomy): Eukaryota > Metazoa > Chordata > Mammalia > Rodentia > Dipodidae > Orientallactaga > Orientallactaga sibirica. The sequence continues at coordinate 53,908,289 of JAEOAD010000005.1, forward strand.
TTCACTATGTAGTCTCAGGGTGGCCTCTAACTCACAGCGATCCTCCTACCTCTGCCTCCCCGAGTGCTGGGATTAAAGGTGTGCACCACCACGCCGGCTCCACCTTAATTTTTAGGCAGGGTCTTGCACGGAACCCAGAGCTTACTGACATGTCACCTTCTTGCAAGTGCTGGGATTACAGGTGTGCATCACCACGCCCAGCTTTTATGTAGATGCTGGCGGTCCTCAAGCTTGTGCAACAAGCACTTTATTCACTGAGTCATCTTCCCAGGCCCAGGACATGTGCGTTTTTATTTATGTTTTTGGTTTGTGAAGGTGTCAGTCTAGCCCAGACTGGCCTTGAACTTAAGGTGATCCTCCTACCTCAACCTCCTCAGTGCTGGGATTCAAGGCATGACCCAGCACACCTAATCCCATTTTTATTTTTGATAGATGTCACCAATTAGTGTTCCAAAGAAGCTGTGCCTTTGAATGCACCCACCCAGAGCATGGGAGAGTACTTTTCCTTTTCAATCTTGCCACGCTCCCAGGAAAGCTTCAGCATGCCATGCAAGTTCCTTTCCCTGTTGTATCAGCCTCATTCTACTTGCTTTTGGCAGGAGTGCTCTGTTCACAGCGTTCCTGAGCATCGCCACTTCCCTGTTTCACCATAGTCTCCCGCTGTTGGAACTCACGTGCTGTTCCCTCTACCCCTCTACCGGCAAAGTTCAAGGTCTTGCTCAAATGCCACCTCTGAGCCACTTCCTGGTGCTGTCTAGGCTGAGCAGTCTGTAGCTCCGCCCTCCTCCATTCCCCCTCAGCTCTGAACACTGGCTGCTCATTGCACCTTCTCACTTGTGGTACTGTATACATGCTCATGCCTTCCTGTCTGTATCCTCAGAGAGAACTGCAGACACTGAATCTATCAGATGGATGAGCAAGGTACAGTGCTAAACTCCACAGGGGGAATAATGTTGAAGAGACAAGATTCTTGTCCTTAAGGAACTTATGGGGCTTTTAGAGCTCTTTGGCTCTGGAAGGGAAGAAAACTGCTCAGTTTTTTTTTTTTTTTCTGTAGCTGTCACATGAACCTTGGTATAAACTGTGCACAGTAGTGAGAGAATACCTATGCACACTAGAAAGAAAAGATTGCACATTAAACCTGTTCTCTCCTTAAATAAGTTTCCTTCTTCTTTTGTGGGGCTGGGGACTGAACCTTGGGCCTTAGGCATACTAAGCAAGTATATTCTATCAGTGAGCCATACAGGCCCAGCCTCTTCTTCATCTTTCCCTCCCTTCCCTTTTTCCGTCTGTCTTGGAACAAGTATGGAAGAAAGACTTTGCCAAAGTCAATAGGGAACATGGGCATATGAAGTACGTAACAAACTCACCCCACTCTGCTCCCCTTCTCAGGAAACATATTTCCCTATAAGGCTGAATGATGATCAGAGGCCAAGAAGTGATGGCAAATGCAGTTTACAGTTTGAGACCACACAAGGTATAAGAAGGAGAAACAGATGAAATGAGAAAGCAGCGAGTGCACCAGGACCAGTCCCTTAAGTGAACGGGAAGTGAGTGTCAGTTTCCCATCCTCTTGACTACCCGATTTGAAACCCCAAACCCAACTGAGGAGCTTGATCCTTAATGTGGATTATTGTTTTATAAATTATTAAGAAGAGCAATATCTCTCCATTTACTGAATGTCATAACAAAAGAGATAGGAGGGAAACCAAGACATTGTCTACCCAAAGAGCCCAGCATTTGGACAGTGTAAAGTCACTAAATAATTCAGCAGCTATTTGAAAGTATAGTGTTTTGTAATTTCAATAGAACCATCTTAGTCTGGCTCTCTGTAGTGCAGAATTTTAAAAAGGTGCTTGCCTTCGTGAAGATCTATTTCTAGGAGAAATGGGATTCGGCAGCAACACTGGTCAGGAGGAAGAGGGTTGTCTAATTAGAGAGTCTTGTGTTTACTGTAATTTTAAATTTTAATGAGACTGCTGCGGTCTAAACATTTTTGAGTGATATCCTTTATTTCTTTCTCTTTGCCCACATGTCTGTGATCTGACTGTACTTATCCATGCCTTCCTTCTCTGTTCCATCCTTCCTTGTATGTAGGTGGGAAGGGAAGCCAAAGTGTATAAGGTGACTCTCACATACTGACAGACAGGATGAGAAAACAAATGTAGCTCCCAGCTGTGGTAGGAAGGCAGGCTGGTCATGTCCTGCTCTGGTTTACTCTGAGCAATCAGATACACCAGCTCCAAATTACCTTAGAGATGGGGAATCTATCACAGCTGGGGTGACTCAGGACAAAGAGAGAAGGCCTGACCCGAAAGGAAGCCATCATTCGTCACTTTTAGCTTCCTTATTTCTATCTCATCTTACTACTGAGAAGATTTCATGCAGTGTACCATAGTATGAAAAAAAAACAAAACACTGAGTATGACTGAAAGTCAGTAGAGTGTTCAAAGCAAGATGCCCTGGTTTGATACCTGGGCTCTACCCTTCTCTGCTGCATGAACTTGGGCAGGTAACCTCATCTGTATGATCGGTTTCCTGATCCTTAACTCCATGTGGATAATAATTGTGCTTACTTCCCTGGGTTATTGCAAGGATCACACCAAAAAATAATGTAAAATGCCCCATACGTTGTAAGTGTTTAGTCCGTGTGGACAATTATTTATTTACCCTCCCCTCTTCTGGCTCCTAAACTTAGGGTAGGCAGGTAGCTAATTACAGAGGACAGAGCTCTGTGTTTAATGTGGCTCTTGAGTGAGAGCCTTCTGCGAGTACTTATTGGCAAGACAGACTCCAGAGAATGAGTTATGTAAGCAGCATCCCAGAGGTGCCAGCATGGATGCAAAGCAATTAAGTTAAGCACTTACCGCAATCACAAGTACAGCTCATAGGTTGAAAAGTGGGAAGAGAGCACATATGAACTTGGCTTGGTCATACTTTGCTGTGTCAAATGTATTAGAGATAAAGTCTATGAATTCTTCACTCTAGTTCTTCTAAATCCTACAGCACTTTTTGTTTAACAAAGCACAGAATGGCAGATCTACCTTATTCAAAGCTCAACCTGTATTTATGGCACTTAAGAATCTTATATCCTCATTTATTTAAAAAAAAAAATGGTTCCTGGCTGGAGAGATGGCTTAGCGGTTAAGGCGCCTGCCTCCTAAGCCTAAGAACACTGGTTTCAATCTCCAGCGGTTCCAATCTCCAAGTCCCACGTTTAGCCAGATGCAAAGTGACGCAAGGGTGCAATGCCACACTTGCCCACAAGGGGGCGCACGCATCTGGATTTCGTTCACAGCAGCTGAGAGACTGCTGGCGTGCCCATCTCTGTCTCCCTCTCCCTCTCTGTCTATCTCTCTCTGTGTGTCTCTCTGCAAAAATAAATAAAACAATAATAAAAAATTTTTAAAAAATGGTTCCGTACTGAAACAGAAATCAGCCAGGAATCTTAAAGTGCAAAGGGATTAGGTACTTTATATAATTATTGGAAGGGCTGAGGCATGGACTATCTGTTGGGTGTGAAGGAATAATTCCTAAAGCAACTACCTTTGACACAGATGAGGTATTGGCAACTTGCCTTTGAAGCAACTGATATGTTCCAATATACACCTTGTTGGCCACCATCTGGATTTGAGGATGTCACCATGACTTCTGCAGTTGTCTGGACACTGGACCACTGAGACCAGAAGCCACTTCCAGTTATAGCTGCTTCTGGAAGCTGCAGATGTGACATTAGTCTCTCAACACTTATTCATAGCATATGAAACTAGCTTTCCACTCAGAATTCTGCCTTCTAAACCTTGGCATGGTATTTTCACTTCATGGACTCTATCTCTCACATGTACTCTGTATGCAAGGAAGTCTTGGAATGAATTGGCTTTCTTTTCTCTGGAAAACAGGAAGGTTTCTCTAAGAAGGTAAAATAAGGGCCAGTTAATCATATTCATTCCAGAAAACAATGACTGTAATTACCTTACAGAGTTATCATGGGGGTTAAGTAAAATAAAAGTGGGCAACCCATGACTTCATTATCTTTACCATTGCGACTGCATTGCAATTGAATGTTTTAGCTTCAAAAGTTACTCACAGAGAGTAATTCTTTAGCTGATTGTCTGACTTTGCTTCAAGAGTTGGAGAATTCTCTGCTTGCCTCATTGTTCCCATGGGCTCAGGGGCTCCCATCCCACCTAAGAAATGGATCTATAAAAGCCCTCTGTGGGCCAGTGCCTTGGGAACATTTCTAGGCCATGTTTCTCTCCTCCACACAAAACCTCCTGCTTCTCATCCTGTTGCTTTAGGCCTCACTCTCTACGTGTCCCCTTTGTAGTGATTTATGAGTGGAATAAATTGCTTTGACTTGATCCCTGTTTCATCTCTGTTCTGTTTCCACCTCATACCCAGCCCAGGCCTTATGATCCTTTACTGAAAGTGGAAGCTAAGATTCCTGGGAGAGGAATCTAACGGGGAAACTAAAATTCATTAGCTAGAGGATGGAAGAAAGGACCAGGAACTCCAAGAGAAATCTCTAACAAAGCATGTTAGCCTGAGATAAATACATAAAGAAAACTTATCATGGATGTCTCCCTCCTCCGCAGCTGGTTGTTGTCATTGTTGAGTCTTTCACATTCATGTATTGAACGTTTTATCTGGGAGCATAATAGACATTCACAGCCAAATTTACTTATTCTACACATCAATCTTCAGGATCTTACAAAATGGCCAGTTCAGATTCTCAAGGTTGCATGGGCCTCAGCTCAGCTTAGCTCAAGAGCACAGGTGAGGTCCAGGCAGCAATACTGGAAGAAGCTGTTCAGGAATAATAATGACGATGTGAGATTCGCGGGGAAGGACTGACCTGAGAGCATAACTAGCGTTGGCATGTCTGTGGCAGCAGATGCCTTAAGTTACTGTCCCACTAGAGCAGTCATGGTTCTCTTTTATGAGCACTATGTGCAGACAATGTGTAACTCGAAAAGTGGATTAGTGATGGCATATATTTCCAGGTACCACGGCATTATAAAGTAATGGGTAAAGGTTTAAAGTCAGGGCAATATTTTAATATCCTTTGGATTATAGCAAACAGGTGACTTTTCTACTTATACAGAGATCCAATTCTAGAAATTTATATTTAATTCTTACTAAAAATATTCTATGAAATGAACTTGTAGTATATTCTCTATTCTATATAATTCTAGGCAAATTTCTTAACCTGTTTCAGTTTCTACTTTATTTATTAGAGAGACAGATGAGACTGATTGAGAAGGGGAGGGGATATGATGGAGAGTGAAGTTGCAAAGGGGAAAGTGGGGGGAGGGAGGGAAATAACATGGGATATTGTCTACAATTAAAGAAGTTGTCAATAAAAAATAATAAATTTTTTTAAAAAGGAAAAACAGAAAAAAAGAAAGAGGACAGATGAAAGAGAGAGAGAGAGAGAGAGAGAGAGGCAGGAAGGGAGAATGGGTACCCCAGTTCCTCTAGCCAATGCAAACTAGCTCCAGGTGCATGCACCACCATGTGCATCTAGCTTACGTGGGTTCTGGGGAATTGAGCCTAGGTCCATAGGCTTTGCAGACAAGAGCCTTAACCGATAAGCCATCTCTCCAGTCTGAGTTCCCACTTTTATTTTTATTTTTAAATATTTTAAAGAGAGAATGGGCATGCCAAGGCCTTCACCTGCTACAAACGAACTTCAGACATATGCACCACTTTGTGCATCTGGCTTATGTGGGTCCTGGGGAATCTGACCTGGGTCCTTTGGCTTTGCAGGCAAGTGCCTTAGCCACTAAGCCACCTATCCAGCCCCTAGTTCCCACTTTTAATTTATTTAATAGGGAAAATAATAGTAGCCACCTTGGAGAATTATGCTATGAAAATGATATGTAATTTTTTTGCATATTCTAAGAAAAAAATAAATTTATTGTTGAATTATCATGTACTCATTAGCACAATATTTAGAAGCCATTGGAGTGTGGGGGAGGTGGCTCAGAGGGTAAAGTGCTTACTGTGCAGGCATGAGGCCTGAATTCAGATCCCTGGCACCCAATAGAATGTGGACATTCATGCCCCTAATTTCAGAACTGAAGAGGAAAAGATAGAAGAATTTGTGGAGTTTTCTGGTTAGTTTAGCCAAATTGGTGAGCTTTAATTCAGTGTGATGGCCCGTCTCAAAAAATAAGATGGAGGTCTGGAGAGATGGCTTGGTGGTTAAGGTGCTTGCTAAGGACCTAAGTTAGATTCCCCAGTATCCACATAAGCCAGGTGCACAAGATGGCACATGCATCTGGAGTTTGACTGCAGTGGCTAAAGGTCCTGGTGTACCAATTCTCTATCTCTCTTTCTCTCAAGTAAATAAATAAAAGTAAAAAACATTTAAAAATAATATGGAGAGTGATTAAGACACCCAGTGTTGACTTCTGGATTCCACACACATGCACACACTTGCAAGTATTCATAAACACATTCATGCATGCTACAAACACATAGATACGCAAAATCAAAATAAAAAGGAAATTATAGAAACCAGCTGGAAACAAGGTGATGTCAGTAAGCAAAGGAAGTAGACATTCTCAGCTCTGTGATCTGTGGAAGGAAGTAAAGTGTGTTCCCTCAGAAACCCCTGCAGTACTGCTTAGCATGAAATAACCGTGAAAGAAATTTCCAACAAGAATGGCAAGTTTATGGTTACTTCTGTGGTTTGTATATCCCTGCTTGTAAATTGCCCAGCTAATGGAATAGGTGACATATTCTGAGCCATTTGCCCTACCAATTTGCACAGGTACCAGATGGCCAAGGTTTGTGCCATGAATGAGACCAGCATAGATGAAGCTAGAAGGATAATAGGGAAACCTAAGCTGTTTTTGATAACCTGAAGTTTATCACAGTATAAATAACAATCTTTAAACAGGTTACATACAAAAATGCCAAAGAAAGGGCTAGGGAAATGGCTCGGTGTAAAGGCACTTGTTTGAAAGTCTGTCAGCCCAAGTTCAGCTTCCCAGCACCCACATAAAGAGGGACATGCATCTGTGATCCCAGTGCGCCCATGGCAATGGGAGGCAGAGCCTGGGAATCTGGAAGCTCATGGGCCAGTTAGACTGGCCTACACCAAGCAGAAGAAAACAAAATAACAAAGACGACCCTGTGTTGAGCAGGATGGAGGGAGAGGACAAGCACCCAGAGGTTGTCCTCAGACTTCCACACATGTGCTGTGGCATGCACATGCCCATGCCCATTCACACACACACACACACAATTTTTAAAATGCCAAAGTAAGCTATGGTGTTTTTACTCATTGATTACTGAGCCCAAATGAGCCTATGTTAATATGTGCCAGGCACTGTGCAAGTACAGAAGGAAAGAGGTGAACAAGGTCCAGACTCAGATGTCAAGGGGTCAGGGATCCCTGGGGAGACTAACAGAGAAAGATAAATAATAAAATGCCATTGAAAGTGGTGGCTTTTGTTTTATAATGTTGAAAATTAAGGAGACATCAAATTCAAATGTAGGCTGTAGAGTGGTATGCAGTATAATTCTTTTGACATTGAAATATAAGAAAACTTGAAAATATAAAAATGCTAGCTAGTAATTTAATTAAAGTGGTAGGATTGTAATCAGTTCTCTATTTTTCAAGCTTTTCTTATTTTTCTCAGGGAGAATTTAAGCATGAAATATTTGAAAAGTAAACTTTTCATTGACAATTTCCATACATGTACATCATGTACTTTGGTCTTAACCCCTTCCCACTATCTTTTAGAAAAACATTTATTTACTTTCTTATTTGAAAGAGAAAAAGAGAGAGGGGGTTGCCCAGGACATCTTGCCACTGCAAACAAACTCCAGACACAAGTGCCACTTTGTGCATCTGGCTTTATGTAGGAACTGGGGAACTGAGCCCCCGTCACCAGGCTTTGCAGGCCAGTGCCTTTACCTGCTGAGCCCATCCCCCACTACCTTCTTTTATTCTCCTGCCGCTGAACCCTGTCTTCTTTCCAACTAGTTCGTCTTGTACTTGGATGTCAATTTTTTTTTTTTTGCCTTCCTCCATCATCCATGATAGAATGTGATGGACTCAGTATTACACAGGTCTTGTGTCGGGAATAACAGGTGCTGTGGGGCACAGATGCCAGAAGACAGCATTCCAAAACATTGCTCTGGTTCTTATAATCTTTCTCCTTGCCCTCTTATGATGTCTGTCAATTTGACTGGATTTAGAATCACTAAACAGCCACTTATCCTCCCCACTTTGATGAGTTTTCAGTCTCCCCAGTAGTCATACCCAACTGCAGAGAGCTTCTAAAGCCAAAATTGAGAGTGACACTAATCTATGGGCACTAATATAAATATTCAGAGGGAAATTTGATGGGCAGAACATATTCATTTGGCCAAACAACAATAATAGCTTCCTCTCATAGGGTCTAAAGTATGAAATAATTTTTGAAAGGAACACTCATTTCTAAAGATGCCCTGTTGTTAAATCCAAAGTTATCCTCCTCTTGTCTCTGCTACCTGAAGCTTTGTATTCACCACAGTTTAAGTTTCCTGGCAGCAAAGACTGAGACATTAATATGGGCATGTAGGCATTTTCCTTAGAAGTTGCCTGGGAAGCCCGATTGAAAGACTGAGGAAGGTAAGATGCAACAAGGAAGAGCTGTGAGCATGGGGAATATCCTTGAGCAACCATGCCTGGCACTGCTGGTGCCCAGCCTCCCTCCATGCTCAAACAATGACCCCCCTGGAAACTTACATAGAAGAGGATTTTTTTTTTCAGAAAAGAAAAGTTTGACTTGGTTGCTGTGACTATAATTTTTGATCTAAGACAAGAAGACAGTGATCTGAGTTTAACCATTAAAACCCGAACTTGACAGGATGGATGCCTTGGAAGAACAGCAAGGTCTGCAGCAAGGGCCAGTCAGAGCGAGCCTCTGGCTTCATTGGAGAGATGGTCCAGGGGCTCTTTCAGTCTTCTACAACTCTGCTGTCACCAGCCAGAGTCACCAGTGGTGAGGTTTCCATGGAAACTATGAGGGGTTCAGAATTCTATGTCTAAACTCTTCATCCCAGAGGGAAAAGACAAGCACTGGAGCCATCCCCCCAGTAATGGTATGCATTTTAAAAACTGTCTAATCAAATATTAGCCCCAGTGACCAAGATGAATGGGTTTCCGATGGAAACTTTGTGTGTCTCATAACCGTGCAGGAAAGGGCTGAGGAAGAAAGTAACTGGGGCATCTTCTGTCTGTATGTGTACCTTCCTGCTCTGTGCAGTCACTGACCAGCCCTAGGTCACCGCCCTCTTGCTGTCTCCTTACTGACCAGAGTAGTTCTTCTACTGGTGCTTGTGATGAGGATGGGCTGGGGCAAATAGCCTCTTCCATTCTTTCCTGTTCTTTCTTCTCACCTCTGGAATTCCAAACGACTGGATTCCCTACAAGGGATGGAAGGAAGAGGCAAAAATAGTGGGGGTGGTTTTAGGGTTGGAGAACATACAAGGACATTTAGTGGAATCAGGAGGCATGGGCTTTTGCCTTTGTTTTGTGAATTTGGACAAGTCTGTTGACTTCTCTGAGCCCAGGTTCCTCTTCTCAAGTGGGAAAGGAGGATTTGAACTAAAGTGCCCTGATTCTTAGTGGGCATTTCTCAGGATCTCCTATGTGCCTAGGGTTCAGGGATGGATAAGGTTTTGCCCTTCCTTGAGGTGCTGACATGAGAACTCCAAGAATCATAATCTGGAGTCTTATGTGTTTTTCAGCAGCCAACGCATGTTCTTCCAGCAATCTCTGAAGCCCTTGCTTGTGCCCCAGATATGTGTGTGTTCTTGGAGGGAGAAAATCCCATTTTTATTAAGTTCCTAGAGGGCTACAGGCCTCTTCAATAGGTGAAGAATCCTGGCCCTCTTGCAGTTTCCCCAGCTCTATCATTTGTGTGAACTTATCTTCCTCACTACATCTCCTGAGCACCTGTGTATAATTTACATGCAAAATCATATCTACTTTAATAAGTTTGGTGATATATGATATGGATATGTGAATACTTTAAAATAAATGAAGACCATGGGTTTTACTTATTAAATAAAAATGCTCCTTAGGACCTGGTGTGGTGGTACAAGACTTTTATCAAAGCACTCAGGAGGCTGAGGTAGGAGGATCTCCATGGGTTAGAGGCCAACCTGGGCTAGTGAGACCCTACCTCGAAAGAATCAAAAAGAAAAAAAGAAAAGAAAAGAAAAGAAAAGAAAAGAAAAAAAAAAACCCATTGCCAGTGGAGGGGCAGGGACAGGTATTAGTTTCTGTCTTTTCACCTTGTTTGACCCTGCGATCAGACGTTGTGGGAAGCAGCTGCCACACTGAGGGCTGTCGGGGGCACCGAGCCACCCCTCCCTGCAGCAGAGGCTCGAGCCTCTGGCCTTGTGGCCGCCTGGCACATTCATGTGAATGACAGGGGCTGGCAGAAGGCTGGCAGTGAGTGGAAGCATTCCTGACACCCGAGCTGCGTGCCCTGCGCTAATTACACTGATGTGGGGTCTGGGCCGCTGTCCTGGGCTCACAGGAAGGATGCCGTGCGTGCGCGGGGAGTGAGCGGTGCTACAGAGGAACTGCAGGCACAGCCGCACCTAGGCGCATCCATAATTTATAAAATGCCAGCAGCAACAAAGGCAAGCAGGGACCAGAACCAGGAGGACAGAATAGCATAAAGCTTTTTAATGGTCTTTTTCTATTAATGTCAGATGGGCGACGGGTTTTCAAGTGGGTGGAAAGGTTCCAAGGCCCCCACTGTTCAGTCACAAAAGCTAAATGCTGCCATTTACGCCCCTCCCCAGCGTTGTGCAAGAGCTCGGCAGTCCTATGAGCCAGATGAAATATTTGAGGTTCAAGTGGGCATCTGATCCTTCTAGAGAAGCTGTTTGCTCTTTTAAAGGCGTTTCCAACGGGAGGATTGAAACTGCTTGGTTCTTTTGTAATGAGAACACCATGGCAGTGTGGCTCTGTGCTACTCGCGTTTGCAGGAAGGTCCTGCGGTGTAGTTTGATGGCAGGCTCTGGCATGAACAGCACCAGCAGCGAGATCTTGGAAGTCTTCTTCATTTATCAATGCCTCAGCTTCCTTCTGGAAATGGAGTTGATCGATGGCCTAAGCACTCCTGAGCGCATCACGTGCTTGGTGATGGGTTTTGGTCACCTCTTCCTGAGTTGATGCTATGGTTAGAACATGCTACATCCACTACAGGCTCGGGTTTTGACTATCTGGTACCCAGTTTGGGGTATTATTATTATTATTATTATTATTATTATTATTATTTTGGTTTTTCGAGGTAGGGTTTCACTCTAGTTCAGGCTCACCTGGAACTCACTATGTAGTCTCTGGGTGGCCTTGAACTCACCGTGATCTTCCTACCCCAGTGCTGGGATTAAAGGTATGTGCCACCACACCCGGCTCTTGGGCATTATTTTGAAGGCTATGGAGCTCTTAGGAGATAGGGCCTGGCTGGCAGAAGTAGGTAACTAGGGATGGGATTTTAGAGGGCATACCTGTCCCTGGTTCCCCCAATCTGTTCTGCTTGCTGGTCTGCAGGCACATGAGGAGGCTCCATTACACACTCTGGCTGCCACTAATGGAGACACCATGTCATGACAGAAGTCACCTTGTGAAACCTCCTCTAAGTTCTTTCTATTGGGTATTTTGATTCCAGTGATAAGAGAAGTTAACCAATACAGTCTAAGAGTGTCCAGCACGGGAGATGATGGTCATAGGTTGCATCACAAACACTATGCCATTTTACCTAAGAGATCTGAGCATCTATGTGTCTTGGCATCAGTAGGAGTTCCTGGAACCAATTTGTTTCAAATGTCAAGAGGCAATTATTTACTAAAAAACACTGAATTCTACACCTATAAGGAACAAATTTTATGGTATTTAGATTATATGTCAATTTTAAAATTAAGGATTCATCAATACAAAAAGAGTTCTTTAATATATCTCTTGGTACTTTGAACAACAGTACAAAAATGGTATCTTTATGCCTATAGGATAAGAATGTGAGGGATGCTACCTCTTAGTGATGGCATTAGAGGAGACATTTTGATCTTTTAAAAAGCATTTCTATATTTTCCAAATTTTCTAGAATAAACTTTTCCTAATTTACAATAACATATCTACAATAACACCAGGCATGGTGGCGCATGCCTTTAATCCCAGCCCTTGGGAGGCAGAGGTAGGAGGAGCTCTATGAGTTCAGGGCCATCCTGAAACTACATAGTGAATTCCAGGTCAGCCTGGGCTAGAGCAAGACCCTACCTTGAAAAAAAAAAAAACCAAATAGTTAACATATGTGAAAGAATTGTTTTCATTAATAGTTGCTTAACATAGCTACAGAGCACAGGAATTTAAAAAGCTAGAAGTTATAATAGCTCTAAAATTTACAGAGTTTAACCTGTGCTAAGCTCCATGCATTGTGTGTTGCTCACCAAGGCAGGGATAAGCCGCCTGCACAAACATGGGAAATGGGGCTCAACACACTAAGCAATATGTCCAAGGGAAAAAGCTAGTAAAAATGTGGAGCTAAGTTTGAACTTAGGCTGCCAAACTCAGAAGACAGAAGACTGCTGCTACCTTACTATGCTTCTAAAGACTTAAAGCTTAGGCAGAAATGCAGGCATTCTTTGTCTTTATTCATGGAGAAATGAAGGCTGATTAATTCAACACTACACAATCTATAAATCATTACGTGTCTTACCATAAACATTCCTAGTTTCCAAAACAAGACATACCGCTGGGCGTGGTGGCGCACACCTTTAATCCCAGCACTCGGGAGGCAAAGGCAGGAGGATCGCTGTGAGTTCAAGGCCACCCTGAGAATACATAGTGAATTCTAGGTCAGTCTGAGCTAGAGTGAGACTCTACCTGGAAAAACGAAAACCAAAACAAAACAAAACAAAACACCAAGACATGCCTATTTAAGAAGAATCTTATTTGCCACTATTTCTCAATAATTGAGTTAAAAAGAGAAATATCTTGATATTCTTTGTCCATGCAATTAAGTGATGGCTGGGATGTATGAGAAGGCCTGAGGTTGTATCCATGAAAATAGAAGAGAGACTAGTCAGATAGAAGAAGGGGTTCAATGGAAAAAGGATGGGGAAGGGGGGGGGGTTAAAAGAAAATGAAAAGAAAAGCCGGGCCTGTAATCCCAGCACTGGGTGTCGGGGGTCAAGAGCAAAAGTAGGGGGGTTGCTGAGAGTTCGAGGCCACCATGAGACTACATAGTGAATTCCAGGTTAGTCTGGGCTAGAGTGAGACCTACCTTGAAACACCAAAAAAAAAAAAAAAAAAAAGTAAAAGAAAGAAAGAAAATGAAAAGGAGGAGCTGGGTGTGATGGCGCACAGCCTTAATCCCAGCACTTGGTAGGAGGATTGCTGTGGGTTCGAGGCCACCCTGAGACTACATAGTGAATTCCAGGCCAGCCTGAGCTAGAATGAGAACATCTCAAAAACAAAAAAAAAAAAAAAAAAAAAAAAAGAAAAGAAAATGAAAAGGAATTATGATCAAAATATATTATGTGCTAAGTGTGGCACACACCTTTAATCCCAGGACTCAAGAGGCAGAGGAAGGAGGGTCACTGTGGTTTGAGGCCAGCCTGAGACTATATAGTGAATCCAGGTTAGCCTGGGCTAGAGTGAGACCCTACCCCGAAAAAAAAACAAAAAAAAATAAAAACAAACATTATGTGTATGTATAATAAGACAAAAAGAAATCACACGTATAAGATAGGCTGATGTCAGATGCCTTTCTTGGTTTCTCTGCACCTTATTTTAAAAAATCTTTTATTGACTATTTTTGTACATGTGCAGACGGATTGCCATCATAAACCCTTCCTGTTACCTTCTCTTTCCCCTCCTCACCAACCCCCTTCTGCTGAACTTCTTTCCAACTAGTCCCTCTTCTACTTTGATGTCATTATTTTATTCTTCCTCCACCATCCATGACAGAATGTTGATGGGTCCAATACTGGGTAGGTCATATGCAGGTAAGGACAGCTGCTTGTGAGGTCATGAATGTGATAGCCATTTCACGTCCAGAAGACAGCATTCCAAAGCACTCCTTCCCATCTTCTTTCTCTTAGATTCTTCCCCCTCCTCTGCAGTATTCCCTGTTGCCTTCATGGAAGTAGTAGTAGAGATGTCTCATTTAGGGCTGAGCACTCAACTATCACTTATTTTCAGCGATTTGATGCAAATCATTGCCAACTGTCAAAAGAATCCACCTTGTTTTTAAAAAATATTTTATTTATTTATTTAAGAGACAGAAAAAGAGGCAGAGAGGGGGTGGGGTGGGGAGAGAGAGAGAATGGGCATGCCAGGGCCTCTAGCACTACAAACAAACTCCAGACACATGTACCACCTTGTGCATCTGGCCTTACATGGGTACTGGGGAAGGCCAGCGGGCTTTGCTAGTAAGCACCTTTAATCACTAAGCCATCTCCCCAGCCACCACCCTCTTCTTGTTTTATAAGACCAGGTCTCTCACTGAACCTACAGCTCACTGATTCAGCCAGACTGGCTAACCTGCATGCCCTCCTGTTTCTGCTTCCCCAGTGCTGGGATTACAGGCATAGGCTGCCATGCCTGGCTTTTACACAGGCCCTAGGGATCCAAATTCAGATCCTCATGTGTGAAAGGCAAGCACTTTAGCCATCTCTCCAGGCTAAGGGATACACAGTTCAGATTCTCCATTTATCAATGTCCCAGGCTGAATTTGACTATCTGAAATTTTAATTCAAAGGAAGGCTGAAGATTGGCAAGCATGTTCTGCCATAGAGTATGAAAATTTGTTTCATGTTGAAGCCCAGGAGGAAGATGGAGAACGAGGAAGCAGGAAGAGATCAGACGAAGGAGGAGTGTCACTGTCCAGGAAAGAACTCTCTAGGGAATCTGGCGGTGAGCTTTTATTTTTCAAGGCTCAACAAGAGGTCTTGCACGCAGTGAGGTCAATACTGGCCCTGGGACATGACAAAAGTCCTACCTGCTTCTTTTTCTGGTGCCCCCGTCCTCCTTGGGGAAAATCCATGCCCCTCTGATGGTGTTGCTGGTTAGGGCACTCTTCCTTCTCCTGGCCAAAGGTTAGCTTGTGACCTCAACAATTTGTATGCTGGGAGCTCTGCCTTCAAGAAATAGTTCTCACTGGTTCCTGCCACACAGATACCCAGACTGCTTTCGTTTCTGCCCTTTCTGTATTTTCCTTTGCGTGAACTCCTTTCCCCATAGCCTTTGGATGCATCCTATTTCTGAAAAAATATTTAAATAAGAGAATAGAAACTTGATCAAGCTACCTGGGAAGCATTACTATGTTTGGGTTAATAAATCTCTCTCTCTTTCTCTTTCTCTCTTTTTTGAGGTAATGTCTTGCTCTAGTCTAGGCTGCCCTGGAATTTACTATGTAGTCTCAGGGTGGCTTTGAACTCATGATAATCCTCCTACCTCTGCCTCCTGAATGCTGGGATTAAAGGTGTGTGCCACCATGCCTGGCCCTTAATAAATATCACTTTCTGGAGAATGGTATCATCTCCTTGAAAGACATAAAATATGAGTTTTTCCTGCTAGGAAAGCAGAAAGGCTAGGTGATCTCAGTAGATCCTCAGTGGGTCCCATGAATTCATAAAAGCTTTACCAATCTGGATAACTCAGCAAAGTGCTTTCTACTTACCTCCATGTTATAAAAGTAGAACTACATGATAAAAATACACATTTTTAAAAATGAGTTATTTCTTTTCTTGGCTGCTCATCTTTTCTGATGCCTGAACTCCCAAGTCCCTGCTCTGGTAAGCCCCCCCTTGTCCCAACCCAGCTGGGCTGGGATGGGGGATGGGACCCCTACACCTTCTTGCTTGGTACATGGCAGGAGCTCTCCACACTTCCTTGTTTTCTCTTAATGTAATAAAGTCTCTCTAAACCTTAGAAAATGAATGATTTAAATTGAGACACATTATTATCATTCCTTTGCATATATTGTCAAGTGCCTTGCTCTTCTTTCATTGCATCATACTCAAGGAACAATAATCTTGGTTGAGTCCAACACCCACCTACTCTGAGCTTGCATCCATGCCGTGGTATTGCTGGAGAAAATCTCGTGACCACATTGGCAGGTCTCATTTTAAAAGAGTGACTCTGAAACTCAGGTAGGCCCATATGCTTCCAGGTGATCATACTATTTGTCTTTGATTCTTTCACTCTCTTATATACTAGGCAATTATTTTACACTTTACTCTCCGAGTCTCCAGTGGCTCCTCTCCAGCCCTCACTTTTTTTTTTTTTTTTTTTTTTTTTTTTCAAAGATGAAAGCTTTTATTTGGGAAAAACTCTAGCTGCCAGGGCTGGCTCACAAGAGAGGAGCACAGCCCACCTGAGTTCCTCAGGTAGTGGGCTTTATAGGGTTTTCAGTTGGGGGAAGGTGAGGAAAGGAAGAGCTGAGGGGGGATCTAAGATAGCCAGGGTGTGACACCAGAACAGAGACCAGGTGATTTATAAAACAAGGGGGAAGGAAACCATGACCTGGGGCCTTGTAGGCATGGAGGGGATAATGGCTGGGCGTTTCTTGAGGAATGTGGATAATCCACTTCCTTATGTCTCTGTCCCCATCCTGCTGTCCTTGGTGACTGCATATTGGCACCTGTCAGATCTAACATTCCAGCCTTTTGTTAATGAGAAGAGATGAAAGTTAATTTCTTCATGGTGACCATAGGGGCCATGAGTTCTCATGGGAGAGGCTGGATAATGTGGTCGATGGGTCTCCCTTCAGGGTGGTGATGAAGAGGCAGTTCCATGGTGGCTAGAGGTGGCCGAGTGGTGAGATCAATAGTGAGTACCCTCTGTCAGCGCCAGTGTAGCATGCTGTTATGACATGGTCCTGAATTAAACAGATTTCTCTGTACCATCCCTGTATTGAGCTGGCTTCGGGGCAGTCGCTGGCAACATCTGTTATAGAGAAGGTGAGGTAAATGGGCTCTGCACACCCTATGAGAGGACAGAAGAAAGAATTAAGGAGCTTGTTATCCTTGTCCGTAGCTATGACATCAAAAACACCAGGTGCAAAGAGAGAATGAGCACTCAGAGGCGAGGGATAGAGAGCTTGGGGCAAGAGAGAGGAGGCCGAGGGGCATCAGTGTATTCAAGAGCAGCATTTGGGGATCAGGGGAAGAGTAGGAACATGAAAGAGTTTAAGTTTGAGAGTGCCCATTGGGGTGGTGGTGTACTTATCCCTGGATGAGGTAGGGTAAGGGCTAAGGAAGGAGGGGGCCCAGGAATAAGGCAAGAAGGGGGAGCTGGGGTCAGGGTAGGTGAAGTTAATCAGGGACAGGCAGAGGGAGAAGGCATGAATTAATGTTAGAGTTTAGTATTGTAAGTCAGCATCAGATAGGGGAGTTTATTAGTATAATTTGTAGTTATATTTTTTATTGGGTGACTAAGACCGTGTAGGCTGCCAGAATTAGCTGTAGAGTTTGGAGGTCAATAATAGTGCTGTAGGAGAGAGTTTTAGGGACCTGTGAGGAGTTCTGTGACTCTCAGCATTGTCATCTGCTAGGATAAACTGTATTGACCAAGTGGCCCTCCCTCTTTTGGGATGCCTAGAGAACTGATTTTCCTCTGATGTGACTCTCCTATTGCAGATATACTGACTTGGAATTTATCTCTGGGTCTGATCGAGAAGATAGGCAACTTACCAGAAGCTAGAAGTTAGCATTGTCCCATCATCTCCTGTGGCCTTCTGACCTGGGAGCAGGAACCAAAATATTGGTTATCCTTTTAACTCCAATGTTTCCAGTTGATTTTGGCTTCTTCATATGGTGA
This sequence comes from Orientallactaga sibirica, assembly GCA_036365145.1. NCBI lineage: Eukaryota > Metazoa > Chordata > Mammalia > Rodentia > Dipodidae > Orientallactaga > Orientallactaga sibirica. The sequence goes on from JAEOAD010000005.1 coordinate 53,926,128, forward strand.
TTAATCATTCAGAGAGACTGTACATGTCTGAGAAGTAAGTTAAAATGGTGTAAAACATATCTGGTTAGCAAAGCAGATCTGGTTAGAGAACAACACAATAGTTTAAAATCATTTTGTTTAATACTTAAGTTTAGTTGTCAGGTGACAGTATAAGCTATATCTGGGACATAGAAAGCACACACATTCTATCTTTTAAACATATGTCAGTTGTAAGTATAGGCAGAACATTTTAGTAGTCCTGAAAACAATAGTTTTTCAATTATTTTATCAGTAACTTTAAGGCAATTGATTTAATCTAGAAATTGTATGTCAGGAAAAGACAAGACAGTATAAAAGCCTGGCATCTGTGTTTGCAAACAACTTTGGGTAGTCTGCATACCAACGTCCCAAACTGGAAGCAGAACAGCAATTTAAGATTATTTTTCTAGGGCAGGAAACATGTCTTAAGTTTATCGATATTTTTATAAGCAATGAACTTAAGATACCAGAAATGACACAATTAAGTGAAACCTTGACTGAGACTTGATTATACATAGCTTAAGAATAAAATAAAACTTGGTTATTGTTGAGTTAAGCAAGTCCAATTTTAACATACATCGGAGACAATTAAATATGGCTTTTGTTGAATTAAGCAAGTTGATTTTAACATACATTAGAGACAATATGACAGACATAAAGTAATTTTTTAAATAAGTACCTTTTACCATTGAACAATTTTAAGGCATAACTAAAGAAATATTTATGACTGTTATATAAAGCTTAGACAAACTATATTAAAATTGTTTGTATACAGTGGATTTTCCTAAAACATGGGGAGCTTCCTCAGTTTTCCTAAGAACAAGATTACATTAAGGTATTTTTTATAAGACTAAGATTATAACCTCAGTGATAATCACCCAGCAAAACTAGCATGAACAAGACAAGAACCATATAAAATTACAGAGTTTTAGCCAGGCATGGTGATGTATGCTTATTGATAGCCAAAACATCATGTACTTTGTATAAACCAAATTACAATATTCTGATATCTGGAAAAGTTTGATATTAACAAAAAGTAGAGTTTACATACTTAAGACACATGAAGCTACAGAGAATAAACTATGAACAAAAGATCTGTTAACAGAATTTAAAATAAACAAGAAAGCTATATTATGTAGTAAAATTTTTGGCTTAAATATGAAGACATGAAAACTTTTACAATTCATAATATTTATATAATTTTTTAAATGAGGAGATTTAGCACTTTTAAAAGTTAAATAAGATGTCCATCTGATCTATAAGTCAGTTTCTGAAATTAATTCAGCTATATCTAATATACCCAAAGAATAGAGGAACTGGACTAAACTGCCATAATCTAATGAAAACTGAGACAAGAGCCGGGCGTGGTGGCACATGCCTTTAATCCCAGCACTTGGGAGGCAGAGGTAGGAGGAGCGCCAAGAGTTCAAGGCTCACCAAGGTCAGCCTGGGCTAGAGTGAAACCCTACCTCGAAAAACAAAACAAAACAAAACAAAAAAAACCAAACAAACAAACAAACAAAAAAACTGAGACAAGTCTCATGGAAAAGAGAGAATGGAATGCCAGGGCCATTTGCCACTGCAATCTCCAAATGCATACTCCACTGTGTGCATCTGGCTTTGCAAACAAGCACCTTTAACTGCTGAGCCAAAAAGAAATATTTTCAATTTCCTCTAAATCATACATAAAATACACACAAAACATCATTTTAAATTTCTATTCTATTTACAACTCTGGAAACAAAAACCAAACCTTGTTAGTGAGAGCATGATAGAGCAGAGAGAAGGCCTTGCACGCAGAGTGAAAATTTTCAGGCCACTTGCCTGTACATTGGCAGAAGTTTTTTTTTTTTTTTTTTTTTTTTTTTAATTAGTGAGAATTTGGACATCAAAAGTACTATATTTAGGCCATTTGGACCCATGGTCTAGCTTAAATTGTGGCCAGAGTTGCAGAGAAAGATCAGATAACGAGGTTTGATGTCATCCAAGAGTTGTAAGGATACAGGGAAAGAGCAAAACAAGGGTGAGAGAAAGGAACCAGGGCTTAGGCTGCGTTTACACAGATTACCAATATGACCCCCTGTCCCATTAGGGTGAATGGGGCCTGCAACTCTCATGTGGGCAGACGCCGTACAGGTTGCAACTGTCGGCTTTTTAGCCTGTTCGTGGGCAAGGTGGTTATCTGTGTTCCCGATGGTGAAAGCAGCTGGCATTGAAGATGAGACCTCAGGAGGGAGAGGAGGAAGGGGGAGAGTGTCCTGAGATGGTGCGACGGAACCAAAAGGTGCCCCTTAGGGTGTGGTAGACCAGATAGCGAGAGATCCTGAGGTGTCAAGAGTGCGTCTTTCTCGAGAGCTGGGGTTGGGGCCCAGCAGTGGGCAAGGGGTGTAGCCTGGCATGCCGGCACAGCTTCCACGTGGAGGGATGAACCTGAGAGCAGGCCAACCCGAGATGGACACTTACTGAGAAGGAGGGAGGAGATGAAGAGGAGAAGGGCGAGGCCGAATTGTGGAGGAGGTGAAGGCCGGTGTTAGGCAGAGATGGTCCGAAGCCATCAGAGGGTAAATGGCAGTTCGGTGGTCAGGTCAGGGGAAAGGAGGGCAACCAGAAGCCTCATAGCCGAGTCAGGGCACCAGATGTAAGGTTCAGGAGTGACCATAACCACGCAAACCACTCTGAGGCAAAGATGAAAGCTTTTATTCGACAAAAGCACGAGCTGCCAGGGCTGGCTCACAAGAGGAGGAGCACAGCCCCCAGCCCTCACTTTTAACTATGGAGTCAGTTTTTTGCTTCATTGAGAAGACCAAATCAATCAGCAACCAAACCCAAACTTCCCATCATTTCTATCTCTTCACCTCCCTCCCTGTTACTGGATGTGAACTTTCCATACTTAAAGCCAATTTTGTGTGTGTGTGTTCATATACATGTGGGTGTGTATCAGTTCCCTGCTTATTGCTGAAACAACATACCCAATAAAAATCAGTTTAGGGCTGGAGAGACGGCTTAACAGTTAAGATGCTTGCCTGCAAAGCCTAAGGACCAAGATTTGATTCTCCAGAACCCATGTAAGTCAGATATACAAGGTGTCACATGAGTCTGGAGTTTGTTTGCCGTGGCTAGAGGCCCTGGTGCACCCATTCTCACTCTCTCTATCTGCCTCTCTTCCTTTCTCACTCGCTCAAAGTAAATAAATAAATATTTTTTTAAAATCAATTTAAAGGCAGGCATAGTTGGCTCACACCTTTACTCCCAGCCCTCAGGAGGCCAAGGTAGGAGGATCACTGTGAGTTCAAGGCTACCCTGAGACTACAAAGTGAATTCCAGATTAGTTTGGGCAGAGCAAGACCCTACCTCAAAAAAAAAAAAAGAATCAGTTTAAGAGCCAGGTGTGATAACACACACCTTTAATCTCAGCACTCAGGAGGCCAAGGTAGGAAGATCGCTGTGAATTCAAGGCTACCCTGAGACTACAAAGTGAATTTCAGATTAGCCTGGGCCAAAGCAAGACCCTACCTCAAAAAAAAATCAGTTTAAGAGCCAGGTGTGGTGGCACACACTTTTAATCTCAGCACTCTGAAGGCAAAAATAAGAGGATTACTGTGAGTTTGAGGCCACCCTGAGACTACATAGTGAATTCCAGGTCAGCCTGGGCTAACCTCAAAAAACCCTATATATGTAAGTTTGTGTGTGTATGTATGTATGTATGTATGTATGTATGTATGTATGTATGTATGTATATATACACACCCCCCACACATAATCTATTTAGAGGCTGGAGAGATGGCTTAGTGGTTAAGGCGCTTCCCTGTGAAGCCAAGGGTCCAGGTTTGATTCCCCAGAACCCATGTAAGTCAAATGTACATATTGATGCATATATCTGGAGTTCATTTGCAGTGGCTAGCAGCCCTGGCATGCCCAATCTCTCTCTATAATAAATAAATAAAAAAGAATTTTTTTAAAGTTACAAAAAATAATAGATAAAGTAAAAAAAAAAATCAGTTTAAGGGAAGAAGGGTTTGTTTCAGTTTACATTTCCAGGTTACAGTCTACCATTGCATGGAGCTTGAGGCAGGTAAGTCACATTCAGTCCATAGGGAGGAAGCAGAACAGAGCAATGAATGTTGCTAATTAGCCTGAAATCTCCTTTTTATACAGTCCAGGACCCTGCCACAGTTTAGGTGGATCTTGCCACCTCAATTAACCTGATGAAGATAATCCCTCACAGGTGATTCTAGATCCTGTCAGGTTGGCAATCAGTATACACCATCTGAGGGTGCGTGATGTACAGATGATGTGGAGGCCAGAGGGCTTCCCCAATTGCTGCCCCCCATTTTTTTTTTTTTTTTTTTTTTTGAGACAGATTCTCTCATTGGATCCGGAGCTCACTGATTCAGCTAGATAAACCAGCTAGTAAGTCTCAGGAATCCACCTACCTCTGCCTCCCCAGTATTAGGATTATAGCCTTTGGTGGTTAGAATCAGATGTCCCTCATAAACTTATGTGTTTTGGGTGCTTGCTTCCAAGCAGATGGCAGTTTGTGAGGTGGAGCCTTGCTGGAGAAGGTGTGTTGGGGGGGCAGACTTAGGAGTGTTGCAGCCATCTTCCCCTTGCTAGAGTTTGGCTCACTCTCCTGCTGCTGTTTCCACCTGCTGGGGCAGAGGTGATGTCCAGCCTCTGCTCGTGCCATGTTTTCCTGCCATCACAGAGCTTCCCTTACGACTGTTAAGCCAAACAATTATGTTCTTCCCATCAGCTGCTTTTGGTTGGGTGCTTTGTCCCAGCAATGAGAAGGTAACTGCAGCACATATATGTTTATATATGAAAAGATTTTCATTATATAGCTATATAGATTTATATATATAGCTATATAATGAAAATCTTTTCAGTTCTCCCTTCTCCTCACTAGCCACTGCCTCGCTTCTTTGACCCTCTCTTCATTAAAACTTCTTGAGTGCCTATGCTTTCTTCTTCAGGAACTTTTCTCTCAGTGTCTCTTGGAACCCACCAATCCAACTGTCCCCATCCCATTTCCCACTAACCTGCACTTGACAAAGCAGTGGTTGGTGATTGGTCCTCATCATCCTAAACTGGGAAGCAGTGTTGTGCAGTGGTTGGTTTCCTTCTCTTTGGTGTACTTTTTCAGTTTGCTTCTCCGGTGCAAAATTTTCTCGTTTTGCTCTTACCATAGAGATTGACCCATCGTTCAGTCTTTTTATAGGCTCCTCTCCTTTTTGAGAGATGTTGAGTGCAGTGCCCTGGGCTCAGCCCTTTTTCCTCTGCTCCAGCCAACTGAGTCTGTGGGTCATCTCATCCCATTCCTCCTCGATGATGTTGACTAGCATTTTCACTGCCAGACTTCACCTCTCTCCTGCGCTGAGAACACATATACTTAAGTGCTGTCAACCTCTCCACTGAAGTCTAGTGGGCTTACTATGTCTCAGCCTGAACTACTCGTCTTCCTCACGAAAGCTGCTCTGGACTCAGCCATCCTTTCCCATCTCTTCCAATTCATCACAAAGCCCGTGAGCTCTCCCTTCCAAACGTATCTGCCCACTTTTCACCACCTCCAGTAGCATCTTAACAAATAGGGTCTTCTGATTCCACCTTGCTTCTCTCTTTTTTATTTTATTTATTTATCTGCAAGCAGCAAAAGATAGAAGAGAGACAGACAGAAAGAATGGGCATGCCAGGGCCTATAGCCACTGCAAAAGAACTCCAGATGCATGAGCCACTTTGTGCATCTGGCTTTACATAGGTACTAGGAAATTGAACCTGGATCATTAGGCTTTGCTGGCCCTGAGACTACATGGTGAATTCCAGGTCAGCCTGGGCTAGAGTGAGACTCTACCTTGAATCCCTCTCCCCTCCAGAAAATCTTAATACTTGTGTAGCTTTGCAGGCAAGTGCCTTAACTGCTGAACCATTTCTCCAGCCCTTACCTTGCTCTTCTTGGTTGACTCTCAAAATGCAGCAAAAATGGTATAAATCAGGCTGTGTTGCATCAATGCTCAAAACTATTCATTTGCAGCAAATACTGTCACTTGTTTTTTTTTCTGAGATAGGGTCTCCCTATGTATCTCAGATTAGCCTAAAACTTGGAACCACCCTGCCTCCCAAATGCTGACTTTACAGGTGTACACACCTTTACACCCAATGTTAAATACTAAAGTCTGTCCAGTGTCCCATCTGATTCTACATGATCTAAACCCCTGCTCCCTCTCTGACCTCATCTTCCACTTCTCCCCATGGCTCATGGCCCCACACGTTTGTCTCCTTGACATTTTGTGACGCTTCTGGGTTACTCTGCCTTTGGTCTTTGCTGTGGCTATTCCCTTTGCTTGGAATGCTCTCCCTACAGATACACATTGACACATTTTTCTCACTTCACTCAAATCTTGGTTCAGATCTCTCTATCTCATCTCTGACCATCTCTGTGATATTCTCCATACCTTTCTTTCGGTTCTTCTACCCTTTTCAACATTGTGCCATTAAAAAAAAAATTATGCCTATTGTCCTCTAATTTACTAAATATTTTATAGTCTACTTTTAACATCTTATAAATTTTTATTTTATTTTGTTTTGTTTCAAGGTAGGGTCTCACTCTACCCCAAGCTGACCTTGAACTCACTCTGCAGCTCCTAGGCTGGCCTCTAACTCATAATAATCTTCCTACCTCAGCCTCCTGGGATTAAAGGCATACACCACCACAGCAAGCTAAAGTTTATATTTATATTCTATGATAGCAGGACTCCTAGAAATAGGATTTTTCATCTTTTGGTATTTTAGACTTTTGAGCTGCACAGTTATTTGTGGGTGGGCCTGTTCTGTGCATTGTAGCACATTTGGTGGCAGCCATGCCCTCCACACACTACTTTTCAGTGGCATCCCACAGTTGTAACATCCAAAAAAATGTTTTCAGACATCACCCAGTGTCTTCTGTGGACGCAAATAGTTCCCAGTGGAGAACAACTGTTCTAGGAAAGTGCCTGCCACTAGCAAGCATTCAATAATTATTTGTTGGAAGAAAGAAAGTAGAATGAGCCATGCCTAGGTATATTTACTCCTCATGTATTCCCTCAGCATTCATAATTTACCATAGTCGTCAGCAGGAATAGCTTTCAACCTAGAAAAAGGCTAAATCACAGGCCTGTGTAGGATGCAGTGGCAGTCTTTGGAACTATTTTAGTGAAAGACAACATGTGGGGAGAGAGGCATGAAGGTAAGAGAAATAAAAGGAAATCAGGCATCAGGCTAAAGCCACACCCAGAGGCTGCATAAAAAGTCTTTCCTGGGCTGGAGAGATGCCTTAGTGGTTAAAGTGCCTGCCTCCTAAGCCTAAGAACGCTGGTTCCAATCTCCAGGTCCCACGTTTAGCCAGATGCAAAGTGAGGCAAGGGTGCAATGCCGCACTTGCCCACAAGGGGGTGCATGCATCTGGATTTCATTCACAGCAGCTGAGAGACTGCTGGCACACCCATTTCTGTCTCCCTCTCCCTCTCTGTCTATGTCTCTCTGTCTCTCTCTCCAAAAATAAATAAAAAACAAATAAATAAATTTTTTAAAAAGTCTTTCCTGTAAGAGTTCCATGGATTTGCTCAAGAACATTTGTAGATCTTGACAGCTCTTCTTCAGATTGCTTCCACTCTGTTGTGCAGCCATCTGGCCCTTCAGCACACCCATGGGTCAGTCTGAAGTTTCCACACTTGGTTCTCTCCAAGGGTAGGAGTAACAAAATAGCAGCAATAAGAACAGTATTTCCTGCAGTGTTAGGAGAGGTTGAGTAATGTGTCCAAAATAGTAGCTCATAAACTTCCCAGGCAGCATAGCTAGAATAGTGAATGTGTTCAGGTGATTTATTGATAAATTACATATGTACCAATTATAGTGTAAGCAATATAGTAAGTGGACCTGGAGATGTAGCTCAGTTAGTAGAGTGCTGCATGAAGCCCTGGGTTTAATCCTCAGCATTATATAGCCCAGGAACACTGGCACACATCTGTGATCTCAGCATTCTGAAGGTGGTGGCAGGAAGTTCAGGTATTCAAGGCTATCCTTGGCTACATAGCAAGGTTGAGGCCAGTGTGGAATATGTGAGACCTTGACTCAAAAGATATGTATATTGTAATAATTACAAGATGTGTACAAACTAGCCTTGTTAATTTGAAGCAGTACATGCCATCTGAGGCCATCAGAACTTCTGCTCTATAGTCCGAAAATACCTAGCCCATCAAACCAAATGGAATAGTTGGGCCTAGGGGTGAAGCTAAGTGGTAGAGCATTTTCCTAGCATGTATGAGGCCCTGGTTCCATCCTCAGGACCATTCTTTCACAAACAATAATTGAACACTACTGATTTTTTAAAAATTTGAATGCTCAGGGCTGGAAAGAGGGTTCAATGCTTACAGGTTCTTGGTTGCAAAGCATGCTGGCCTGGGTTCAATCCCTTAAGCCTTCCATATAAGCCAGATACAAAAAGTGTTGTATTCATTTGCAGTGGCAGGAGGCACTGGATTTTCCAGACTCATGTGCATGCATGAGCAAATAAGCAAACAAATAATTAGATCTGAATGCTCTTTTTATTTTCAAAGGGGAAATGCTCTGCAGTAAAGAATGAGGATGTCACTCTGTTTAGTGAAGACTTAGTGGACATGAGGGGAGGGCAGCAAAGGTCACCCTCACCAAAAAGTATTTTTCCTAAAGAATGTGTCCCTGGTTCAAAATGCAAAACACGGGGCTGGAGAGATGGCTTAGCGGCTAAGGCGCCTGCCTCCTAAGCCTAAGAACACTGGTTCCAATCTCCAGCGGTTCCAATCTCCAGCGGTTCCAATCTCCAGGTCCCATGTTTAACCAAATGCAAAGTGATGCAAGGGTGCACTTGCCCACAAGGGGGCGCATGCATCTGGATTTTGTTCACAGCAGCTGAGAGACTGCTGGCGCACCCATCTCTATCTGTCTTCCTTTCCCCCCTCTCTGTCTCTCTCTGTGTCTCTCTCCAAAAAAAAAAAAAAAAAAAAAAAACACCGTCTGGGGACTGTGGGTAAAGTGCTTGTCATGCAAACATAAGGACCCGCGTTTGACCCTCTCACCCACATAGAAGCAGGCATGGTGACACACGCCTACAATCCCTGTGCTGGGGAGGCAGAGACAGGAGGATCCCTGGGGAATGCTGCTTAGTCTAGTTAAATTGGTGGATTCCAGGTACAGTGTGAGACTCTGTCTCAACAAATAAGGGGCAGGGGCTGGAGAGATGTCTTAGAGGTTAAGGCACTTGAATGCGAAGCCTAAGGACACAGGATGGATTCTCCAGGTCCCATGTAAGCCAGATGCACAAGGTGGCACATGTGTCTGGAATTCTTTTGGAGTGGCTAGAGGCCCTGTCTCTCTCTCTCTTTCTTTCTTTCCCCCCTCTCTCTCCCTAGTAAGTAAATTTAAATATGTTAAAAAGAAAAGAATAAGGGGGAGAGTGATTGAGGAAGACTTCTGATGACAACCCCTGGCTTTCATATGTATTCTCACACCTAATAACATGCATACATGCACTCACATACACATGCAAATAAAATAAAAGTGCAAAATTGCGTGGCTCTAATGTGAAAGGCAAGTCTGCCTCACCCTCCGGTCTCCCAGTCACCTGGCTTCTCTTTCTGGAGAAAGAGCTGCAGCTCCAACTCCACCTGAGTCCTCTCAGGCCCATGTGGGAAGGTGCAGACAGGTGCATTCGGGGCATCAGCAGTGGAAGGCTTTCCTGTTTCCAGAACATATGGGCATGCCTCTTCTCATCTGACCTAACAATATATACGTCCCAACTGCATGAAAGAAATCTGTAGATCAGCTCCACGCTTACCCCACCCATAGCATTCACCCACAGTCCTAAGGTGTTTAAGGAGATCTGGCATTTCTCCCAGAAGTTACCTTTGTCTTTCTCTCTGTCTCTCTCTCTCCTCACTAGGAAAAAAATCAAAACAAAAGATGTCCCATGGACATTTAGTCATAAAACCCAAATAAAATAGATAAGCACTTGCCGAGGTGGGTTTCTTTTGTTTTTCAAGTAGTCATTCTGAATTTCCCTTCATATGCATATTCTGCCCTCCTCTGCTGGGCTCAGATGCCAGCTGTATGTTGCCATGGTCCGAAGAAGGACCTGTGGGTGTCCCCTGGCAGATGCTGCCACTGTTTTAGCCTGAGGGCCCTGCAGGCAGCCCCTGGCAACATTTTTAATTCAACATCAAACTTCAACTTGAAATTTTAAAAAGAGGGAGGAAATGACAAGATGTCAAAGTCTCAGAACCCAGCAAGTGGGGCTTGTAAATGGACCCAGGCTGGGCTTCTTTGAGTTGGGGGACTTTCTTGTCCTTTTGTGGCCACTGGGAGTGTCTGCGTCTCATCAAAGAAACCCTAAAGATGCTGCAAGAGCTCAAAGGTGATACTACATCTTTTAAGGACATCACCAGATTCCACCAGACAACCTTACAAAGAAAAGAAAAAAGGCAGGTGGAAAACTTGGCTAGTGTTCATTTTTATAGCAAGAGGGCAGGCTGTAAAACAACATATACAGAAGCAGCACTGCAGCTGGGGGATTCCTGTGTGAATGCACATCACACTGTTTCTGTTTGGAAGACTGTAGTCCTAAAGTTCACATCACCTAAAATGTTATGTTTTCTCCATTGCCTGAAATATTTTACATGAGCATATGTATTGCTTTTTTGTTTTGTTTTGTTTTTCGAGGTAGGGTCTTGCTGTAGCCCAGGCTGATCTGGAATTCACTATGTAGTCTCAGGGTGGCCTCGAACTCACGGCAATCCTCCTACCTCTGCCTCCTGAGTGCTGGGATTAAAGGCGTGCGCCACCACACCCGGCTTGTATTGTTTTTATAACCTGAAATTGCTATGTATATAAAATTTGGAAATCAAAAAGAAAACAACCTGGGATTCCTGTCTCCTCAGTACCCAGATTCCTAGAACAGAGAGACCCAGCCCTTACCTGCCCTTTTGGGAGCTGATCTCCAGCTGTGGTTTATAGGCTAAGTTACAAAGCAAAGGGTTCAGCCCAAAGTGGACGTTAACAACAGCTCAGAACTTCCAGCACATTAGAACCTCGCAGTTGATCATTGCTCTCATTATTTTTGAACCCCCCTACTTTTTTGTGTGTATGTTTGTGGTATGTGTATGCATGTTCTTATTTGTGTACGTGCACTTATGTTCACGTACATGTGGAGTTCAGAGGTCAATATCAGGTGTCTTCCTTAATTACTCTCTACCCTATTTTTATTTATTGATTGATTTACTGATTTTGTGAGATAGGATCTCACGCTGTGCCTGGAGCTCACCAATTCAGCCATATAAGCTAGCCAGCAAGTCAGGATTACAGGTGCATACTACCATGCCCAGCTTTAATGTGACCCTTGGGTGTCCTAACTCAGGTTCTTGCTTGCATAGTAATCACTTTACTCACTCAGCCATTTCTCCAGCCTGTGAAGTCACTGTTTTTGTTCTCAATTTGCATGTAAAGAAGTAGGATCAGAGAATAAAAGAGGTGGGTAGTAGCCTTACACTAAAACCTTGTCTTCAGACTAAAGGTCACAGCATGTACCTCCACATGCATGTACATATCTGTGTGCATGCACACATAAATACATGACACACACACACACACACACACACACACACACAATTTCCTGAGAGGTCCTGATCAAACACTGCTCATTTGGACTATGATGAAAAACTTTCCAAGAAACACGAACATGGACATCATTTGGAACTAACCATCCCAATGGTTGCAAAGTCAAATAAGGGTCTTACTGTCACTGAACTGTGTTGTCCTACTTGGCCTCCACAAAGTTGATTCAGGATCATGAGGGGCTTTCTCTTTCACTAACTTAGCTCTAGCACCCAGCACGGTGCTTGATGCAATGGGGCTCTCCTTTTACAATGACTGAAGGAATTGGGGTCAGCGTTTAGAGAAGAGTCGGAGGAGGGCTTGTTCCTCTGCCCAGAGCTCCAAGTCTGGTTCTGCCTGTGGCTCATCTCTGACATCCCCAGCTCCTGGTCCTCCACCACTGACAAACTGTCTGTTGATGAGAGTTCTGACTCAGGTAAGGATGGGATGGGGAGTAAAGGAAGGGAACACAACAAGTATAGAAAAAAGGCTTGCTAAGAAGGGAGTGGTGGGTAGTGAAATCCAAGATGTTAAAAAAAAAACCCACAAAAACTCAAGCTGGGTGTGGTGGCATATGCCTTTAATCCCAAGCACTTGGGAGGCAGAAGTTGGAGGATCACCGTGAGTTGAAGGCCATCCTGAGACTACAGAGTGAATTCCAGGTCAGCCTGAGCTAGAGTGAGACCCTACCTTGAAAAATCAACAACAACAACAACAACAACAAAAACCCACCAAAAACCCTTCTCCCCATCCCTTAGAAAAGGAATACAATTTCCCCTCACTGCTAGCTGCTCTGAGCACTGGCTATAAAAATAAAAAATGAGCAGCAGAGTCAGTTGTTGTCATTTCAGATACAAATGGGCATGTACGTTCAGCCTTTATGGCTAGATAACTTCCACTTCCAGTGCTCAGTATTTATTGGCTTTGACTTATTGATAGAACATCCTGGGGCCTGATGTCCTCCTTCCCACAGAGCTAAGACACCATCAGCAACCGCTTTCTCCTCTCGACCCATGAATAATAATGTGGATGATGATGACGGTGTTATTATTATCATTTGGTATGTAGCCAACGTCTTTCCCCGAAGTACTTAAGGCACTTTATAGGCTTTGCCTTATTGTTCCTCACAATACCTCCCTGGAGAGAGGGCAAGAACAGAGATTTGATTTTCACTTCACTGGGAGGAGATGCTGAGACCAGAGCAATGAAAGGGCTGCTCCAAGGTCACCTGGAGAAACCCTGCTGAGGTTAGGATAAGAACCAAGGGCTGGTAATGGCTGTTTAAGGGCGCCTTCCCACTGGCCGCTGGGGAGGATGAGTCATTAGCTCATTCACTGAGTTCTGAGTGTAATAGGACGTTAAAAGGGAGATTTTGGCAGAGACATGCTCTAAAGGGAGGTACTGGAACAAAATGCAGTTTCAAAGTTGGTGGCTGAGAAACCCCTCATGTACCTCCAAAGTATTTTAAGAGAGTCAAGAGTTGGAAATGAGAGGGCATTTAAAGCCCAAGGAAAATGACGTCAAGGAGAGTCTTTGCAGAGCTTAACATGAGTCCTTTGGTATTAGTGACACACAGCAGACAGATGTGAGTTGTGTCCAGAAAGTCAAGGAACGTGGGACCAGATGGAGTGGCTGAGAAACAACTGCTATCTAGAGTTTAATAGAGTCAAGGCTCCAGGTGGGCTTTTTCCCATGAAATGTGGTCCACAGGCAAGAGAAAGCTGGTGTTGGCTCACTCGTGTTTTACCTGAAAGCACCATCCTAAGAGGCAAGGGAACCTTGGTGGAAAGAAGCCAGAAGTGGAATCTAAGATGCCCATGGACTATGGGTAGAGCCACGAGCCATCAGCCAGGACCACAGTGCACTCCTTACCTCGGTCAGAGAAACCAGAATCAGCCATCTATATCATGCAGCTTCTCCAAGGAACCCATGAAAGCCCCTGATCCCCACCACGGGGAGTGATCACTTGTCTGTACCTGTTACTACTGAGCCCTGCCCTGCTTCTGAGAAGTTATGATGAGACTAAAGAATCAAAAAATATATATTTTTAAATTTTTTAATTATTTTTATTTATTTTTGGAGAGAGACACAGAGAGAGACAGACAGAGAGAGGGAGAGGGAGACAGATAGAGATGGGCACGCCAGCAGTCTCTCAGCTGCTGTGAACGAAATCCAGATGTGTGCGCCCTTGTGGGCAAGTGTGGCATTGCGCCCTTGCGTCACACTGCATCTGGCTAAACTTGGGACCTGGAGATTGGAACTGCTGGAGATTGGAACCAGTGTTCTTAGGCTTAGGAGGCAGGTGCCTTAACCGCTAAGCCATCTCTCCAGCCCTCAAAAATATTTAATGACATTCATCATATCCCATTCCCCAACTCCAGGTCTAAGGGTGAAGGGAAGAGAGAGCAAAACATTTAAGTCATACAAGATATATTTATTATTCTATGGTGATTTGGCATCTTAATTCCCAAATTGAGATGGCAGTTTATGAATTAAAGTGATTAAAAAAAAACATAAACATGGGCTAGGGAAATGGCTTAGCAGTTAAGACATTTGCCTGCGAAGCCTAGGGACCCCAGTTCAATTCCCTAGAACCCACATAAGCCAGATGTGCAAGGGGGCACATGCATCTGGAGTTCATTTGCTGTGGCTAAAGGCTCTGGCATGCCCATTCTCTCTTTCTCCCTATTTGCCTCTTCCTCTCTCTCTTTCTCAAATAAATAAACAAAATATTTTAAAAAACATAACAGAGAAGTCTTGGGGCCTGATTCAGTATTCAATCAGTGGCAAGAGAATTCTCCCCAACAGAAAGAATTAAGTTGTATTGCCCTGAGATGGTTAGATAAGCTTTCCTGAGATCAGGGGCTATACAAAGCAATTCTGAAATATTATAAATATGTTTCCTACTATTTAGACCCAATTGTATCTAATATCATAATAGTAGTTGCATTATGCATTCATTCATTTGTTCATTCATTCATTTATTATTATTATTTGAGAGAGACAGAGACAGAGAGAAAGAGGCAGAGAGAGAGAGAATGGGTGCACCAGCAGCCTCTCAGCCGCTGTGAATGAACTCCAGACACATGCGCCCCCTTGTGGGGGTGCCTTGCATCACTTTTTGCGTCTGGCTAAACGTGGGACTTGGAGATCGAATGGGTGTTCTTAGGCTCCACAGGCAGGCGCCTTAAACCTCTAAGCCATCTCTCCAGCCCCATTCCTTCATTTTTGAGACAATATCTCATGTAGCCAAGGTTGCTCTTGAACTCCTCGCCCTCCTCCCTCCACTCCCATGTACTGGGATTATAGGTGTGTGTCTCCATGCTTAGCTACATGCTATGATTGTTAAGCAGTCAGGCATTGGAAAATTTCACATACACCATCTCATTTAATGCAGTAGATATTTCCTCCCATTTTCTAGGTAAAAAAAAACTGAGGTTCCGAGAGGTTGAATAAATTTATCTTTAGGGACACCGCTAGAATATAGCTGAGCTAGAATTCAATGCAGGCACCAAAGCTTCATGTCTTTTTAAAATTTAATTTTGTTAATAGTTTATTTATTTATTGAAGAGAAAGGGAGAAAGAGGCAGATAGAGAGGATGGATGCACTGGGGCCTCCCGCCACTGCAAATGAACTTCAGACGCATGCATCACATTGTGCATCTGGCTACGTGGGTCCTGGGGAATTGAACCTTAGGCTTTGCAGGCAAGTGCCTTAACCACTAAGCCATGTCTCCAAACCCTAATTTAAATTTTATTGGGAACTTTAATATATAAACACAATACAAATTGGTTGTATACCAATCGGATTATTCTCTTTTGTCCCCTCTTCCCCTTTCCCATTCCCCTGAGGGCCTTCCTCCGTGGGGTTATTGGTATTCACTGTGGGACCATCAATGCACTCCTCGGTTTCTGTGGGAGAGAGGGGAGCAGTACATAGAGTGTTCCCTCCCATCCTGTGGCTCTTACATCTTTCTGCCTTCTCTTCCTCAACATTCCCTGAGCCGTGAAGGCCATGTTACAAGTCTCCTTTAGTGTTGAGTTCTCAGTAGCCTCTTATTTTCTGCTTTGATGAGTCTCCTCTGTGTCTACCATCATCTCCCTGAAGAAGCTTCTCTGGCTAAGAGTGAGAGCCGCACTCATATTTAATCCACCTCTTCCTCTGTAAAGCTTTCTGGACCATGGTGGGTGTGAGAGAAATGACTTGTTTTGAGCTAGACACTCACCTTTCTCTTCCTGTCATTCTGGTGGGTCTTGGGTCTCCTTGGTATTTGCTGCCATCTGTAAAACTCAGGTTCTCTAACAGAGAGAGAAGAGAGAGAGAGAGAGTAGCATTTATTAAGGAGGATCAACATACACAATTAGAAGACATTGCGATGAGCATAACCTCTCCTTTTAGCCAGAGAACAGAGGAAGCTTCCTTCTAGGGTCTAAGACTTGGGTTTCAGTTCCAGACATGAATTCCCTTCCATTGAGCAGGACTCACATCCAGTCAGAGAACAGATGATTACCCCTTAACTTATGCACCACCATTGCACTAGTAGGTACATCTTGCCTGGCTCATTGATGTAGCTTGCAGGACCCACTGCTTGGTCACCCTGTTGGTGACTTATCCCCAGTAGCTTGCATAGTGCTTTCTATCTCAGTTCCAGCTGGATTTCAAAGCATAACTTCTAAATCATGCTGTGTGCCCTCTTTCAGATCTTACCATCTGTTTTGGGTCACCTTCAATGTTAGGGTACTGGAGGTTGGGGAATGTTCAGGGCAAAATAGGCATGTTCCTCTGGTACAGCCCTCAGCAGTAAAGTACCAAGTGGAAAGCAAGGGCCTGTCTGCTGCCAATGCAAGGACTCTGTGGCCCTCACAAGCACTCAAACATGGGTCTAAGGTGCTTTCCTACCTATGATAGGACTTGTGTGTTATATCTCCTGCACCCAGAAGCCAAACCCTGACATTTTCCCAAGAAGACTAGTTAGATGAGAAAAAAAAAAAAAAAAAACAACTGAGGGCTGGAGAAATGGCTTAGTGGTTAAGGCATTTGCCTGAGAAACCAAAGGATCCCGGTTCAATTCTCCAGGACCCATGTAAGCCAGATGCACAAGGGGCACATCCATCTGGAGTTCGTTTGCAGTGGCTAGAGGCCATGGCATGCCCATTCTCTCTCTCTGCCTTTCTTCTATATCTCTCTCTTTTTCTCTCTCTCTGTTTGCAAATAAATATATAAATAATAAAAAATAAAACAAAATAAATAAATTTTTAAAAAAAAAAAAAAAACTGAGATATGAATTCTAAAAAGTGAAATTTTGAGGGCTGGGGAGATGGATCAGTGGGAAAAGGGCTTGCTGTGCAAGCACAAGGCGTTGAATTTGGATCTCCAGAACTTATGTAAAGTGTGGCATGGTAGTGCAAGTGTTATAATCCCAATGATGGGAGGTGGAGATGGGAAAATACCCAGAAGCTCATGAGCCACCTAGTCTGGCATATGCTGCAGCATCAGCAGCAGCAGCAAACAACAGAGAGACCCTGTCTCAAATAAGGTGAAGACCAACACTTGAGGTTGCCTTCTGACCACCACGTGTATGCAATGGCATGCGTGCACCCACACATACTCACAAACATGTACACACAGAGACAACATTTAAAACATCAAGTTTGTCATCTACTTAGGGAAAGTTTAAGGTTGGATCCTCATGAGGAGGAAAGTCAATGCCATTTTCTCTGCAACTCTGAATAAGGTTGACTGAAATTTCAATGCAATTGTATAGCAACAGTTTATGGGAGGAAGGGATTTATTGAAGCTCACAGATGCAGGGGAAGTTCCATAATGGTGAAAAAGGGAAAACCCACCACCAGACACAAGAGCAAAAACCGGCAGCCAAACATGAGGGAGCCAGGCAGCACTCAGACTGCTCTCTGCACACCTGGATGGAATTCCAGATCCGCCCCCAAACACACCTTAGGGCTGGACCCCAGGATCTGCCCACAGTGTAGCAGGAGTCTGCCTGCTAGTGGCATCAACTACAAACTCAATTTTAATACCTAAATCTATTATGGGACATAGATTCAAGCTACCACAGCATCCATATGACTGCTCTGCCTCAAAGTCCCTCAGAATTCCCAAGTGCAAGCAGGCAGAATCTAAACTCCTGATAAGCCTCAGGGCTTAGCATCCTCTGGGTGGAGCGAAACTCCCCCAACTCACCTCTGACCAGTTCTTAGAACCTATGAAGCTCGTTCCTGGAGGCATGCCTTTGCTGCCTCCCCTCCCTGGGGCCTCCTCAGCCTGCATTCTCACAGCTGATCCTCCCATCTCCTCACTGCAGGCCTTAGTTTAAAAGTCATCTGCTCAGCTCAGACAAGCTTCTCTATCTCCCTTCCTTCCTTCCTTCCTTCCTTCCTTCCTTCCTTCCTTCCTTCCTTCCTTCCTTCCTTCCTTCCTTCTTTCTTTCTGTCTTTCTGTCTTTCTTTTTGAGGTTGGGACTCACTCTAGCCCAGGCTGACCCAAAACTCACTCTGTAGTCCCAGGCTGGCCTTGAGTGCTGGGCTTAAAGGCAGACACAACCACAGCTGGCCAGAGAAGCTTTTCTTGAAGATCTAATCTAAACTGTCCCGTCTCCTTGTCTACTATGGCACTCTATTTCTTCAAGCAATGATCACAACCTGGAATTCCTTTGTTTATTCGTTTACATGTTCACTGCTTATCTCTTTACCATGAGGGCTGGTTTAATAATAAATATATGTTGAGGAAAAAAAGAGAGGAAGGGAGTGAAGGTTGTGAGAAGGCTCATTGGGGGATTTCTCAGGCATGGATGAAGCTGTTCACTCACTCCATCACAGAGCACACCTTGAGGTCTCATCCCCAGCTACTGCAGATGCGGCTGCTTCACTGGTTCATATCCTGCTCCTTTCTTGGGCCCAGAGAGCTTCTTGGTAAAAGATGCCAGGAAGATCGTCCCAAGAGCAAGTCATGGCAACAGGTTGACTGACAGGGGAACATGACAGCTCTTCTGAGACAGACAGACAACTTCTGAAATTCAGTCTTTGCTGTAGATCTCCCAGTGAGCCCAGGTCGGGTCAAGCTTCCTAAACTCTACTTTTGCCTAGCTCCATCCTCTGCTCTTTGCTATTTCTCTCCCTGCTCACATCCTGAACCCCCAACTCAGGTTTCTTCTAAAGGCTTTTCTTCAATTTCTCACACGAATCCCATCTCAGCTCTAAGACTAGAGAACCCAGGACAAATGTCTTGGACATGCTGGGCATGGGGTATGGAAAAGAGAGCACAGACTTCCTCTGCTCATCCTTGCCACCGTGGCTCAGCTGTGCAGATGCCATGGTGTGCCGTGCAGAATGCCATCAGCTATCGAAGAGGCTCGGGAAGAAAGAAGAGGATGTGACTGAAGATGAAAGAACCCAGTAAAAGACAGACAGGGCCTACTGCTTGGGGAGCACTGAAGCCATCATGTCTGGAAAAGAAGATTCATGTTCTGTCATGAGAAAGCTTCACATGCTTTGGAGGCTGAAGAAGCTGCTCTGACAAGAATAGGAAAGGCTGGGCTGGGCTGATGGTCTGCTTCATTCCTGTTTTGTTGATCAAATGGCAAGTGCTGTATGTCTGAGATGGCAGAAACTTCTCAGGGTCTCACCTCATATCCCAGGCTGGCCTAGCAATCACCATCCTCTGGCCTGTGAATGCCAGGCTTGCGGGAGCATACCACCGTGCCTGGCTCCCGAGAAGGGAAGGAGTGGGAAGCCAGTCGGGAAGGCAGAAGCCTCCAGAAGCCAGGTGCGGGGCGGGGGCAGGTGACAGGAGGTCTCTCCCTGCTCCTTGGGTCAGGTAGGAAAGGGATGCCTGTGTGCTGTGAAAGTCCCTCCTGAACCACCCTCAGTTGTCAGGTGTTTGAAAATGAAGGAAGGACAGCGAACTCAGGTCAAGTGTAAAATCAAAACCTAAAGCCTCTCTCTCTCCTGCCCCTCTTTCTTCTTCTCTTTTTAGGTACTAGGAACTGGACTCAGGGCCTTGCACATGCTAGGCAAGCACACTACCACTGAGCAACACCCCTCAGCTCCCTTTTTTACTTTTTATTTAGGGACAGGCCGGTCTTGAAGTTGCTCTGTATCCCAGGCAGGCCTTGATTACAGGTCTGTACCATCAAACTAGGCTCTATGTGGAAGACATTCAAAGGGAGATACAGGGCTGGGGAGATGGCTTAGTGGTGAAGGCACGTGCTGAGAATCCCAAGGACCCCAACTCCCCAGAACCCAAGCCAGATGCACAAGATGGTGCATGCATCTGGAGTTCATTTGCAGTGGCTAGAGACCCTGGTGTGGTGGTTTGATTCAGGTGTCCCCCTTAGGTTTACTGAATGCTAGGCTCCACAGCTGATGGCAATTGGAAATTAAAGCCTCCTGGAGGTGGTGTGTTGTTGGGAGCAGGCTTATGGATGTTATAGCTAGTTTCCCCTTGCCAGTGTTTGGCACACTGTCCTGTTCCTGTTGTCCACCTGATGTTGGCCAGGAGGTGATGTCCACCCTCATAGGTATTATATCCAGTTTCCCCTTGTCAGTGTTTGGCACAATCTCCTGTTGCTATTGTCCACCTTATGTTGGCCAGGGGTGATGTCCACCCTCTGCTCATTCCATCATGTTCCCTGCCATTGTGGAGCATCCCCTAGAGTTTGTAAGCCAAAATAAACCATTTTTTCCCAAAAGCTGCTCTTGGTCAGGTGATTTCTGCCAGCAATGTGAACCTGATTGCAACAGTATAGTTGGTACCAGAAGTGGGGTTGCTGCTAGACACCTGACTCTGTGGCTTTGGCCTTTTGGAGCTGATTTTCAAGAGGAATGTGGAAGAATTTAAATTTTTGGCCTAAGAGATGCCTTGCAGTGCTGTAAGTACAGCCTGATAGACTATTCTGGTCAGAGTTGAAAGAATTGAATGCAGTAAGAACTATGAACTATGAGGTTTGGTTATGAGGGTGAGAAAAAGAGCTAGAAGCAGTTTGTGTGATAGGCTTGCAGTTATGACCATATCCTGAGAAGTTGTGCAGGGTTGCATTACATAGAAATGGACTGGTTTAAACAGAGGGATGTGGCACAGAAAGAAATCTTTAGGCTGAAACTGCTGCCTATTCAGCTGCAATTGAGAGATTACAAATATAAGAAATGCAGGAAAGAAAGAGTCATTGAGTTTGAAACACTATCTTGTGTTTTGGAAACGGCCATGGGCAGTGTGAAGCAGGTTTACTGGATGCCTTCATGGAGACCCAATGGAGCTGTGAGGATGAACTGTGCCTTGCAGTGGAGACCCAGTGGAGATGCTGGGACCACGAGATGGCTGCTAAGGAGAGCTGCTGCCCCAAATGAAGTTTTCCAGGACTGTGAGTAGTCTAGCTGGAGGAGCGGAATTGGAACTCCAGAGACTTGTTGCTGGTTAGAATTATCGGGCTTGGAGATTTGTCACTGGCTAGAGTTGTTGGACTTGAAGCTACAGAGTTTGATGTTTGCCCTGGTTGTTTTAAATCTTGTATTGGCTAAATATTTCTTTGCTATATCCAATGTCATCTTTTGTAGTGTGTTTATTCTGTGTCATTATGGGAATTGGGGGGATTTTTTTTTTTTTTGGTTTTATGGCTCAGTTAAAAGACCTTGGGTTATGGAGATGTTTGAACATCATTAAGATAGATTAAAAACTATGGGGACTTTTAAAGTTGGACTGAATGCAATTGTCCACTTAGGTTGTCCAGAGGGTGATGTCCACCCTCTGCTCATGCCATCATTTCCCCTGCCATTGTGGAGCATCCCCTTGAGTCTATAAGCCAAAATAAATCCTTTTTTCCTCAAAAGCTGCTCTTGGATGAGTGATTCTGCCAGCAATGTGAATCTGATTGCAACACCTGGCATGGCCATTCTCTCTCTCTCTCTCTCTCCCTCCCTCCCTGTCTCTCATAAATAAATAAATTCCCTTTAAAAATGGGGGGGGTATATAAATGAAGTGTTTTTATCTGAAGCAACCCTCCCCCTTTTCCTTTTTAGAGACCTAAATGTCAAACAAGTATTTATTGAGGACTTAAATTCAATCGTGGTCTTAGACCTGTATCAATGAAAGAAAGCCGAACCTAAAGCAGTGGTTTCAAACTGGCTAAGGAAACCAGACTTGGAGAGATGCACTCCCCCACATCTGTGGTAAAAGTCAGGGTTGGATTTCAGTTCTGGTAGGGAGGCGGGGTGGTCTGCAAACTCTGAGGAGAGCTTTGCCTGCCTGCTCCCCATGTCCCTGCATGTTTAGTGTGTGGGGCCTGTGCCCTAGAAGGGGCTCAGTGGGTGTCTGTGGGTTGGAAGAATGACAGGTCTAGGTGAAGGATGCTGACTGCATTCCATTGATAACTCAGTTGCTTCTCTCACTAGCAAGGCTTCTTGAACTTTGAGTTTGTTTTCACCTCTGCAAAGTGAGAAAACCATGATACTTGCTTCCTATGTTTGTTTTGAGGTTTGCACACAGGACAGTGTAAGCACTGGCAAGTGATAGCTACTATCATTATTATCCTCTGTTTCTTTTTAAACTTTTTTATTTTTGCTTATTATTAAGTTATTAATTTATTTATTTAAGGAGGGAGAGAATATTCATGCCAGGACCTCCAGTCCCTGTAAACAAACTCCAGATGCATGAGCCACTTTGTACATCTGGCTTTATGTGGGTACTGGGGAATCAAACCCAGACCATCAGACTTTGCAAGCAAGCATCTTTCACCACTGAACCATCTTTCTACCTCCTAGTTTTGGCTTTTTCAAATACAAATACAATTTCAGTTTCTTTTTTCTTTCTTATTTTCTTTTTCTTTCTTTCTTTCTTTTTCTTTCTTTCTTTCTTTCTTTCTTTCTTTCTTTCTTGTTTTGTTTTGTTTTTTTTTTGAGGTAGGGTCTCACTCTAGCCCAGACTGACTTGGAATTCACGATGTAGTCTCAGGGTGGCCTCGAACTCATGGCGATCCTCTCCTACCTCTGCCTCCTGAGTGCTGGGATTAAAGGAATGTGCCACCATACCCAGCCTTTTCAGTTTCTTATGACATGTAATAAGAACAGATTTTACTAGACTGAAGACTAGATTCCAAAATCTGTGGATAAATACAATAAAATAAACAGTGAAATCCCAATTTTCCTAACCAAAGTTCAAAAAAAGTACAAAGAAAAAAAAAAGCTGTTCTTAGTTGTCAAGAAGCTAAAACAACAATTTTGCAATAAAGCAGACAATAATGTGTTACAAAATCCAGTCTGTCTATTAATATCTATTTCAAAAGGCACAAAATTAAATTACCATAAAATTCTTTGAGAATACTGCTAGGGGAAGAAAGCAAGTTATCTAATTATGTATTTGTGAATCATATCTAATTTGAATACAAATTTGATATAAATATACTCATTTATAATAAAAACCTAATGATGATTTAAAGGCATCCTACTCAGCTTTGATTTTAAAGTGAAATACTTATGTGCTCACCCAGAAGTGATATATCTAAGAGAGCCTATGAATATTCACAGCAGCACACCAACAGCATGTCCACATCCATATAACACACTTCTTACTCGGGCTGAGAGAGGCACCCTTGTTCCTCTGGAAGAAAAGAATTAGAGTAGAGTTGAAAATGGAAACAGTCCCTTAAATAAAAGTCACAGCATCCAGAAGGGCTGCCAACCTAAGAGATTGTTTGTTTATTCTATTTAGGGTGACAAGCCAACATGAAGCTTAAAAAGGAAACCTGCCAAGGTGGCCAGTGTGCCCCGGGGCGCAGGCTGCCTCAGGTGCCTCCGTGAGGCTCAGAAGCCTGCATGCTATGCTGGAAGCAATGACACAATTCACTGACCGATGTCAGTCAGAGAGCTTGCCAAGCAGTCCTCCTCTCTGGAGCCCTGGAGATTGCTCTCCACTTAAAAGCTATACCCGATGGCTCCAGATCGTGAAGGATTACCAGCTGAACACATCTGAGATAAGAATTTGGGGTCCTGAGCAAGGGCATGCCCATACAGAGGTGCACTTTGTTGTGTATGTGTATTGTGTGCCTGTGTATCTGGGTGTAAGGTGCATGTGTGTGGGCACACATGTATGTGTAGGTGTATGTGTACATGTGTGCACGTGTGTGTGGAGGTCAGAGGTTGATGTCAGGTGTCTTCCTCAATTGCTCTCTACTTCATTTAAAAAATATTTTTTTTATTCATTTATTTGAGAGAGAGGGAGAATAAATATGGGCACACCAGGGCCTCTTGTCACTGCAAATGAACTCCAGACACATGAACCACATTGGGCATCTGGCTTTATGTAAGTTCTGGGGATTTGAACCTGAGCCATCAGGCTTTGCAAGCAAGTTCCTTTAACCACTGAGAAGTCTCTCTAGCCCTCCACTTAATTTTAGTTATTTTTAAAAGTATTTTATTCAGTTATTTGAGAGAGAGACAGAAAGTATGGGTAGGGCTGGAGAGATGGCTTAGTGGTTAAGGCACCTGCCTGCTAAGCCTAAGAATGTCAGTTCCAATCTCCAGGTCCCATGTTTAGCCAGATGCAAAGTGACACAAGGGCACAATGCCACACTTTCCCACAAGGGGGCACACACATCTGGGGTTCATTCGCAGTGGCTGAGAGACTGCTGGTGCACCCATTCTCTGTCTTCTTCTCCCTCTCTCTCTCTGTCTCTCTCTCCAAAAAAATAAATAAAAAAAAAGTAACCTTTTGCTTCTCAGGAGAAGACATGTCCTGCCAGGGGTGACTGAGACTCTGGTAAAGGGGCTGGAAGATTCTGATCCATCTTGGGGCTGTGGGTGTGGCTATTGTAGTCTATTCTTTAATTAAACAAAAATGGAAGTTCAAAAAAATGGAAGTATGGGTGTGCCAGAGCTCCCTGCTTCTGCCAACAAACTCCAGATACATGCACACCTTTGTGTGTCTGGCTTCACCTGTGTATACTGGGGAATTGAATCCTGAGCCATCAAGCTTTGCAAGGCAGCACCGTTAGCTGATGTGCTGTTTCTTCACTTTATTTATTTATTTATTTTTAATATATTTTTTATTAGTTATGTGTATAGTATATATACAGCCATGATGGTACCATCATTAGCCTTCTCCCCGTCCTCCCTCCATGGGTAATGTGGGTCTTGCCTTAGGTGGGTAGCCATCAGTTATGTAGGAGAGGCAATGACTCTGTGTATAATGATCCAACTCCTGGCTCTAACAATCTTTCCGCCCCCTCTTCTGCGAGTTTTCCTGAGCCATGTTGGGTTCATTTTAGGTCTATTTCAGTGACGAGGTTTTGTGAGTTTCTGTGTTTCTGGATATCTGATTTGGTAGGGGTTGAAAGTTCTTTGTGTCTATCTCCTCCACCCTTATGCTGGTACCAGGTTCACCAATAAAGCAGCACTCTTGCTCATTTCCCCTATAACTCAATGTCTTCATCTGGTTCCCTGCTGTGGTGTGATGGGCTGATTCTCTCCTCAGGATATGCGTCCATCTGAAAGAGAGAAACAGATTCTCCAGTGGACAGTGAGGTCAGTGCAAAATACATGGATAACCATTATTATTTTAGAGAGAATTTAATAGGTGTAGGCCCTCTTGTATCCCACTGTTGGTGGGAGCTTGATATTGGAGAGCAGGCTCATTTTTGGATGTGGTTCTGACTGCTGGTGGGAATGTAAGCTGGTACAACCACTATGGAAAGCAACATGGATGACTATAGAGGTATCAACAGACCCAGTTATTCCTTTACTGGGCATTTACCCTAAATTCTCCAAGCCTCAGTTCAGAGATATTTGCTCAACTATGTTTATAGCTGCTCAATTCATAATAGCTAAGAGCTGGAATCAACCCAGATGTCCATCATTATTTGAATGGATAACCAAGATGTGGTATATCTTCACTTTATTTTTGAGAAAGGGTCTATCTCTGAACCTACAGCTCATAGCTTCTGCTAGATGAGTGGCCAGAAAGCCCTAGGGATTCTCCTGTTTCTGTTTTTCAAGAGACAGGTACAGACCACCATGCCCAGCATTTATGTATGCACCAGGGCTCCAAAGTCAGATGCTCATGCTTCTGCGGCAAGCTCTTTACTCACTGAGTCATCTCCCTAGCCTTAGTTGTGATTTTCCTTTCTTTTTAAAAACATTTTAGGTGTGGTGGAACACACCTTTAATCCCAGCACTCGGGAGGTAGAGATAGGAGGATTGCTGTGAGTTCGAGGCCACCCTGAGAATATAGAGTGAATTCCAGGTCAGCCTGGCTAGATTGAGATCCTACCTCGAAAAACAAAAACAAAAACAAAAACAAAAAAAATTTACTATTATTTGTAAGCAGGGAGGGAGAGAAAAAGAGAGAACCAGGCCCTCTTGCCACTGCACACAAACTCCAGATGCACGCTCCACTTTGTGCATCTGGCTTTACAGGGGTACTGAGGATTTGAACCTGTGCTTTCAGGTTTGCCAGCAAATGCCTTAATCATTAAGCCATCTCTCCATCTCTCCCTAGCTGTGATTTTCAAAATAATTTATCAAAGAAAATTTTCTAAGTTGGCTACCATTTTCCACACTCAAGAGAATATGAAAGACTCTTACGTGGAGTAGAAACTCAGCCAATGCTAGTGAGTGACGTTAGCAATGAAGTGCAATGCCCCCACACTTGAGTCCGTATTCTATTAGAGTTGAGCAGGCTTGTTTACCTTTGCTGAGCCTCTAACTAGAGGAATCTTCATCTTAACCAGGGGAGCAATACATTTGCCCTGGAAAGGAGCTAAGAGCATGAAATTTATGCAAAAATTAAGAACAGCAGAGACTTTCCTGGCTCTTAGGTGGGCTCCTAGGGATTGATTGGACATTTTATCACTCTGGCCCAGCCCAGTATCATCAGTACATTGTGTGGGAATGACTTAGTTCACATTGTCATTACAAATGTATGTCTTTAGGTTTCAAGGGAAGGACAGAAGAATTCCCTGTAAGTTAGGCTTCTTTTAGAGAAAGAAAAACCAGTTCCTACTGTCACCATCTCATTCACTGTTGCTCTGACTGCCATCATTTCCAGTGGGCTCTTTGCCTCTAGCTAGTGAAATTATCACATAGTTCCAGACCTAACATTTTCCCAGTTTCCATTTTAGACAATACAAACATGCTTGAAATGTCTTCATTGCCCCCTCCACATAAACAGTATCTTGTCCATGATCTATTTCACACCTAGGGAAACTAAAATCTGTAAGAGAAGAGATGAGGTGCTTGGCCAGGGGTTTATAGTCAGCAGTGGCTGAGCAGAGCTAAAACCTATTCTTGTCCTTTCCCCACTTTACTTGTTCCTAAACTGTGAGACCCCTGTCAGGGGTACACAAAACACCAGAATACATGACCTGTCACAATAACAGCCTTACTCCATTTAAGTTCTCCCTCAAACCTTTTGATTCTGTCATGGGCAAAGCTTCACCTATGCTAGTCTCTCTCCCTCTCTCCCTCCCTCCCTTCCTTCCTTTTCAGTACTGGGGATGGAAATCAAGGCCTTGATCATGCTAGGCCAGAGCCCCATACTGGACTCCACCCCTAGAACAGCAGAGCTAATCTTAACTCTTCACTACTAATTTTTCTCTTTCTCTCGGTAGAAACCTGGAAAGTACAGGTCTCTGGCTCACTACCTGTGGTCAGTACAGACGAGAGGCTAGAATCTGACAGCATTGTTTTACTTCTGTCAAGCACATTGGTGTTCTATTTATGTTCAGATGTTGAGCTCTCTTTGAGAGAAATTTCTTTGTTCAGGTTGAAAAAAAGTCTTGATTTAAAACAAGGCCAGGGATGTAGCTCAGTGATAGTGCTGCCCAGCATGTGCAAGGCCCTGGGTTCAACCCTTAACAACAAAACAAAACAGCAACCTCCCCCACCAGCAAAACCTAACAAAATAATAATGGTGATGATTGGTAAGCACGCCTGTTGCTGAAATCTGTAAACTGGGAACCCCTCACTGATGAAGGCAGTAAGAAGAGACTAGGGAAGGATTCTTTTACTTCTTTCTTGGTCAGGCAGGAAGAAGACAGGTTCTCCAGGACACTGGTTTTCAAGCCAGTATCCAGAGGCTGCTGCCAACTCAACATGGTGTTTCCAAATCCTGTGTGAGAAGAAATATGAGCAGAATGCAGGCGTGCCAACTGTTCTTCCTTAGGGGAGGCTGGAGTTGTGGAACGACGCTCTTATCATTTGTGTCTTATTTTGTGTATGTGTTAAAATGATCACTCTTTAGCAATTAGTTGATGATAGCAGGTGGCCATTGTTTATTGTGATTATTCCAGAATCTTCATTTGTCCAACCTTATTATGCCAATGCCCCACTCTGTGTTTTATTCTATATGTCATTGAGCCTTTGTTTCAGGAGACTTCAATTGCAGGAAACAGCTCGCCTTCCATTGCTAGAGGAAAAAGATATTGATAGAGAAAGCATTAGAACTGTGGTTACTAGCAATGCAGAAAAGAAAGCCATAAATCCTTGTGAGCTCTGACACTGCTGTGACCATTACAGGGATCCTTCCTCTCCAGTGTCACTAAATAGATGGGATGATTGTCAACATAAGATAGCCGTTAAAGAGAAAAGAAAATGTTCAAATTTCAGGGAGGCTGTCACCAAAAAAATAAAAAAAAAAAAAAAATCCCGACAAGCCAACTCAAAAGTCCTACAGTATATGCAGGTGGCTCTCACTGGCCTTGTGGACCATCTTTCTGGAGACCGGTGAGCTGTCAGCTTATGCAAAAATGACAGCCCCATGCCAGGCGTGGTGGTGCACGCCTTTAATCCCAGCACTCGGGAGGCAGAGGTAGGAGGATCGTCGTGAGTACGAGGCCACCCTGAGAATACATAGTGAATTCCAGGTCAGCCTGAGCTAGAGTGAGACCCTACCTCAAAAACCAAAAAAAAAAAAAAAAAAAAAAGAAAGACAGCCCCACTCCCCTCATACTCTGTCCACAGAAATAAAAATAAGAGTTATACATAAGGATATCCATCAAAAACGCCAGCTAATCCTGGGTTCAGATCTCAGCACTGGGGCTGGGGAGATGGCTCAGTCATTAAAGGTGCTTCCTTGCAAAGGCTGCCAGTCCAGGTTCAAACATAAAGCCAGATGTTTTGTTTACAGTGGCAAAAGACCCTGGCAAGCCCATAAACCACACACACATACAGAAAGAAAGAAAAATTATTTTTTAAAAAACTCAACACTAGCCAGGTGTGGTGGCACATACCTTTAATCCCAGCACTTAGGAGGCAGAGATAGGAGGATCACTGTGAGTTCCAGGTCAGCCTGGGCTACAGTGAGACTCTACCTTGAAAACAAGCAAACAAACAGAAAACAGAAACAACAAAATAAGACTCAGCACTGTAAAAATAATGTAGAGCTTTTAAATTTACAAATAATATTTCACACTTGTGCCTTTTATTTTATTTATTTGCAAAAAGAGAGAGAATAGGCACACTAGGGATTTTTTTTTCCTTTTTTTTTTTTTCCTTCAAGGTAGGGTCTCACTCTAGTCCAGGCTGACCTGGAATTCACTATGTAGTCTCAGGGTGGCCTCAAACTCACAGTGATCCTCCTACCTCTGCCTCCCGAGTGCTGGAATTAAAGGCGTGCACCACCACGCCCAGCTACACTAGGGATTTTTGCTACTGTAAACACACTCCAAATGCTTACACTGCTTTGTGCATCTGGCTTTATGTGGGTACTGGGTCTTTGAACCTGGACCAAACCTAGGCCAGCAGGCTTTGCAAGCAAGTGCCTTTAACGGCTAAGCCATTTCCCCAGCCATCACACTAGTATTTTAATTTGCAAATAAATCCTGTCCCATGAAATGTCTTACAATTATTATTAGTCCAATTTAACAGATGAAGAAAACCGAAAATCAACTGTGTTGAAGCATTGGTCCGAGTTTACAAATTACGCATGACATACACCAGAGCACCTTCCCTTCCTTCCTTCCTCCCTTCCTTCCTTCCTTCCTCCCTTCCTTCCTTCCTTCCTTCCTTCCTCCCTTCCTTCCTTCCTTCCTTTTTCTTTCTTCCTTTCTTTCTTTCTTTCTTTCTTTCTTTTCTTTCTGTACATATTTGTAAGGAATAGCAGCAAGTATACAAATGTGGTTTTTCTTTTTGCTGCCTTTGTTTCCATTGCTTCTTATTGTAAGCACATAAATACAGAATCTGATGGGTTGATATTGAAATACTGATATGCCATCATTAGCTTTGTGACTTTTGGACATGTGAGTTATTATACCTATAAGATGTGAATAATTATATAATGCTATTTAAGGATTACTGAGACAAATATTTACCACACTTAACAGTATATTCACATGGCTATTTATGTAGGTACAACTTAATAAATACTGACATTTTATAATTATGTTTAAAATACTTTAGATATTTTAGTTGTGGATTCAATATAAAAATGCTTATAATGTATCTAGAACAAACTAAAGAAAAATATAGAAAGGTTAAATATAACTGAAATGTCCATCCCTCAGGAATTGGTTAGGGAAATCATGTTTTCATATACTATATTGCTGGCTAAATATATTAAAATGTTATACAAATATAACATTGTGCAAACATGTTAAGGATATATTGTAAGGACTGTAGAGATTGCTCAGTAGTTAAAGCATTTGCCTACAAAGACTAAGGACCCAGGTTCAATTCCCCAGCACCCACATAAGCCAGAGGCACAAGGCAGCATATGTGTGTGGAGTTTGTTTACAGTGGCTGGGGGCCCTGGCACACCCATTCTCTCTCTCTCCTCTCTCTCTCTCTCTTCCCTTCTGTTTCTCTCTCTCTCTCTCCCTCTCTTTCTCTCTCTCTCTCCCCCTCTGTTTCTCTCTCTCTCTCTGCCTCTGTCTTCCTTAAATAAATAAATTAACTAAAACATTTTAAAAGAATATATTGTTAAATGAGAAAAGTGCAGAATGCAATAGAAGTAAGTGGGTACAGTCATTTGGCAGCGGTCTGACTCAATGTTTAGTTACATGATGTATAAAGCACAATATGTCTCAGTGGGGAAATCATCGGTGAGTTCCATTTTCTTATTTTGTTAGGGTGTTTTCTAAAATGTCTACAATGAACATGTGCCCTTTTGCTTTAAGAAAAAAAGTAATGTCTTTAAATTGCTTCATTTAACCTGTTTAAAATGGGTCAGCACCCCACGTATCTCAGCATCCCATTGAAAATATATGTTTGTGGATTTTCATTGTGCAGTGCTGACGTGCTTCCCCTCGAACCAAAGGGAGACACGAAACCTCTCTGCAAACTCTTTGTAGATTCCCATCTGTGACTTGATAAATATTTGATGCTGTGGCCAGTCAACATCCCTGCATTAGTGAAACTTCTGCCCAGGAGCAACTGTGAGGCTCTCAGCGATGAGACGAGAGTAAGTTAAAAAGAGTGTACTCATTAGCTACTTCAAAGACTTTGGCTTTTTTAGCTGACAGTTTTGCAGGCTGGATTATTGCTCCTGCTGTCTACTGTGTGAAAACCAAAACCATACTACTGTAAAGAGGAACGGTCCCCCTCCCCCCTCCATTGCAGCATGTTCCTTCCTTTGTGTTCACAGCCCAGGAGCAAATGCAGAATGAACACCTCAACCCCCATCCTCCCCTCCCTGAAAAAACTGTGAATATTGAAAGGAGGTTTAGGATCTGTGTGGTACATTTGATGGCAAAAATCTAGTCTTATCTGATATAGGTTATATACAGTGAGATGGATCACTTGTTTTTTGTCTATCTCTGTGATGAGCAGTGATCATTTAGAAGCCAATATATTTGTCCCTAAGCATCTTGAGTTGACAAATAGAGTGAGTGAACAAACTATAGCAGAGCTGAGAAGGGTCCTAGATGAAGTGAATTCTAATAACAGTGATTTTTCAGAAGAGCTGAGTACACTCGTGCTTATTCTAGGACTCGTCACCACTTCCTGGAAGCCTCCATCCACTATGCCAGTCTTGGTGCCCCCTGTGGAAGGTCCTCTGAGAGTCTCTACGTTGTGTTGGAATGACCTGTTTGTTTCTATCTCCTAAAACCCGAGTTACAAGAAGTCCACTCTGTTGATTACTACCTCATTTAACACTGGACGCTTAGAAAAGTCCCCAGGAAGTGTTCGTTGAACTGAGCACCCTTTCCCTCAAATTATCCCTGCTGAGCACTTAGGGAAAAGTACAGGCTAATAGGCATCAGATTTGCAAGTTATCTTTACTAATTATTGGAAGCTTTTCACCTTTTAGCTCTCCAAGCAAGCACTTGCCTAGGTGTCTAAGGCCCAAGTTGCTCTTCCTTTAAAGCAATCGAAGGTAGGTTTCTGAACGAGGAGAAAGTTAACGCAAATGCAAACGGGCAGATCCTAAGCCAAAGCAGGAAGGTCTTCATCCAAGTGCCCTCCTGCTTCTACTTCCGCTCTTCTCATCTTGCTTTTCTGGGGTCTTCGTCTTCTTGCCCTTCTCCCTCCCTCAGCAGAGGGTCAGGTAGGCCCTACTGTGGGGCGTGGACGATATGGCGAGGAGCCCTGTGTGCCATGATAGGCAGCATGGTTCTCCTGGAGTGTTCATCTACATTTAAAGATCTAACATATGTATTGAAAATACATAATATTTTTATGGGAGAGATAGATCAACAGTTAAGGAACTTGCCTGCATAGTCTTGTTAGACCCTCGTTTGATTCCCCACCACCCATGTAAAGCCAGATGCACAAGGTGGCACATGCATCTGGAGTCCAATTGCAATGGCTAGAAGCCCTGGCACACCCATTCATTCTCCTCTCTCTCTTCCCCTTCTTGCAAATAAATAATAAATATATTTTTAAACTGTACTAAAAATATGTAGTATGTATGGTGCTGGAGAAATGGCTCAGTGGTTAAATGTGTTTGCTTGCAAAGCCTAACAGCCTGAGTTCAATTCACTAGAACCTGTGGAAAGCCAGATGCACTAAGTGGAGCATACATCTGGAGTTAGTTTGTGGTGGCAAGAGGCCCTGGTGTGTCTATTCTCTCTCTCAAATAAATAAAAATAAAAATGTTTAAAATATATTTTAATTTAATTCCAGCACTCGAGAGGCAGAGATAGGAGGATTGCCATGAATTTGAGGGCACCCTGAAACTACGTAGTGAATTCCAGGTCAGCCTGGACTAAAGTGAGACACTGACACTACCTCAAAAAAAAAAAAAAAAAAAAAAAAAAGCTGGGTGTGGTGGCGCACGCCTTTAATCCCAGCACTTGGGAGGCAGAGGTAAGAGGATTGCCGTGAGTTCGAGGCCACCCTGAGACTACATAGTGAATTCCAGGTCAGCCTGGGCTACAGCGAGACCCTACCTCGAAAAAATAAAAAAGTCATGTATATTTTCAGGAGCTAGCATCAGACTTAAGCAGATCTTTGGACTTAGCCCTCAGAATCTCAGGGCTGAAAATTTAGACTTGGTCTGATGGGTTACTTTGGAAGTAAAATTATGAGACATATTCCCAGCTAAATATTTCTCTCTCTCTCTCTGTGTGTGTGTGTGTGTGTGTGTGTGTGTGTGTGTGTGTGTGTGTTGAAACAGGATCTTGCCATGTAGCTAACTCTGTACTGGAACTCATTCTCCAGGTCCAGCCTGGAACTTTTTATCTTCCTGCTTTAGCTTCCTGGGTCCTTAACGCCACCACAACTGCCCTATCATTTTACATACACCTTTTATGAATAGCATGTCTGGTGGCCTCTTTTGGAGACTGAAAAGGCTTTAAAGCCACAAGGATTAGTACACAATTGTAGAAGTCAGGCGGCATGAGCTAAGGAGGAGGATGGGTATTATAAGCAGATCCTGCACTTAGTAAAGCTTGTTTCCTGGGGGCCTGTTAGCTCTTCACAGGACCCCTATTCTGGATTAGTACAGCCCGTGTTGACCATGTTTAAACAAGTAACGTAACCTTTCTAAACCTCAGTTTCCCTAGCCACAAGAATATTGACATCATAGATCTGCTGTGTCTAAAAGAACTTGATTCAGGGCTGGAGAGATGGCTTAGCAGTTAAGGCGTCTGCCTGCCAAGCCTAAGAACGCTGGTTCCAATCTCCAGGTCCCATGTTTAGCCAGACGCAAAAAAGGTGACACAAGAGCGCAATGCTGCACTAGCCCACAAGGGGGCACTTGCATCTTGCATCTGGAGTTCATTCACAGTGGCTGAGAGGCTGCTGGCCCACTCATTCTCTCTCTCTCTCTCTCCTCTGTCTCTCTGTCTCTGTCTCTCTCAAATAATAATATAAAAGAACTTGATTCAGTGTCTGGTATGTACTTAGCCCCTAATAAATAGTACTTCTCATAAATATTACTTATAAAATTCACATATACCTAATCTCACCTACCTCTAAATTTCTAAGCCTAGTCCAAAATATACATGAAGGATTGTATGCCTAATTACTTAAAAGTTATAAACAAGCAAACACACTATTAAATATATGTCCCTTCTAGCTGGGCGTAGTGACACACATCTTTAATCCCAGCACTCGGGAGGCAGAGGTAGGAGGATTGCTGTGAGTTCGAGGTCACTCTGAGACTATATAGTGAAGTCCAGGTCAGCCTGAGCTAGAATGAGACCCTTCTTCAAAAAACCAAAAAGTAAATAAATAAATAAATGTCCCTTCTACCTATGAAGCAAAATTGAGAGTGATTTCATTGTTATTTATCTATTTATTTTGGTTTTTCGAGGTAGGGTCTAACTCTAGAACCTGGAATTCACTATGTAGTCTCAGGGTGGCCTCAAACTCATGGCAATCCTACCTCTGCCTCCCAAGTGCTGGGATTAAAGGCATGCACCACCAAGCCCGGCTCCATTGTTGTTTTTGTTTGTTTGTTTGTTTGTTTGTTCGTTTGTTTTTGGTTTTTCAAGGTAAGGTCTCACTTTAGCTTAGGTTGACCTGGATTTCACTATGTAGTCTCCGGGTAGTCTCAAACTCGTGGTGATCCTCCTACCTCTGCCTCCCGAGTGCTGGGATTAAAGGCATACGACACCACGCCTGGCTTTCCATTGTTCTTTTTTTTAAAAAAATATTTTATTATTATTTACTTGCAAGCAGAGAGAGAAAATGAGTGTGTCAGGGCCTCCTGCCACTGCAGGACTCCAGACATATGTGCCACTTTGTACATCTGGCTTTACATGGGTACTAGGGAATCAAATCCAGGCCATCAGGCTTTGCAAGCACCTCAACCACTGAACCATCTCTCCAGCCCTGTTATGTTTTTTAAAAATATTTTAATATTTATTTATTTATGAGAGAGGGGGAGAGAGAGAAAGAGGCAGATAGAGAAAGAGAATGAGTGTGCCAGGGCCTGTAGCCACTGCAAATGAACTCTAGAAACATGTGCCACCTGTACATCTGGCTTATGTTGGCACTGAGGGATCAAACCTGGGTCCTAAGGCTTTGCAGGCAAGTGTCTTAACTGCTAAGCCATCTCTCCAGGTCTTGTTTTGTTTTGGGAGACAGTTACTCCATGTAGCCAGGCTGGCCTCAAATTAACAAACGTCCTATCTCAGCCCCCAAGTGCTGAGATTAAGGTGTGCACCAACATTCAGTGACAACAAATTTTTAACTTTTTTTTTTTTTTTTTTTTTTTAAGGTAGAGCAAGAGAGAGAACTGGCCAGCGAGGATCTCAGCTGCTGCAACGAACTCCAGACACTTGCGCCACTTAGTGGCCATGTGTGACCTTGTGCTTGCCTTACCTTTGTGCATCTGGCTTACATGGGACCTGGAGAGTAGAACGTGGCTCTTTAGGCGTCACGTGCAAGCACCTTAATGGCTAAGCCATCTCTCCAGTCTGACAACGGATTTTTATATTTCTGGCTTTCAGCAACAAGGGGGACGTGAAGATCCCCACTGCTAAGGATGTGGGACTCTGCAGATGTCTTCAGTCCCTCCCCAACTTCCAGTCTAATAAAATGGTTTGACCACAAAAAAAAAAAAAGTGGTATCTGGATCCACAAAAAATTTAAATTCTCTGGCTGGAGAGATGGCTCAGTGATTAAGGCACTTGCCTGAAAAAGCCTAGTGGCTGGGGTTTGATTCCTCAGTACCCATATAAAACCAGATGCATAAGATGATGCATGCATCTGGAGTTCATTTGAGGCAGCTCTCTCTCTCCCAGGCATGGTGGTGCACACCTTTAATCCCAACACTCAGGAGGCAAAGGTAGGAGGATCGCTGTGAGTTTAAGGCCACCCTGAGACTACATAGTGAATTCCAGGTCAGCCTGGGATAGAGCGAGACCCTACATCAAAAACCAAAAAAATAAAATAAAAATTTGAATTATTACTTGACTAAGCAAGTGTCTCTATAGTAACGTTTAGAGTCTTATAGTATATGCCCAGGAATGGAATAGCTGGATCATATGATAGATATTTTTAGTTGTTTTTAAAAATAATTATTTATTTGAGAGAGAGGGAGAGAGAATGAGAAAGGGTACACCAGGGTCTCTAGCCACTGCAAATGAACCCCAGATGCATGCACTGCCATCTTGTGCACCTGGCTTTATATGGTGGGTATTGGGGAATGGAACCTGGGTCCTTAGACTTTGCAGGAAAGCATCCTAACTGCTGGGTCTTTTTTTTTTTTTTTTTTTTTTTTTTGAGAAACTTCCATACTGATTTTCACAGAGGCTGTACACTCCCACCATAGTGAATAAAGGTTCCTCTTTTCCCACACCCTCACCTGCTTTTGTTGTCATTTGATTTTTTCATGGTAGCCATTCTGACTGGAGCACTGAGATGGAATCTCAAAGCAGTTTTAATTTGTATTTCCCTGATGGCTAAAGATGTTGAGCATTTTTTTGATGTTTATTGACCATTTATATTTCTTTCTTTGACAACTCTCTGTTCAGTTCTCTAATCTGTTTTTTGAGTGGGTTGATTGATTTTTTTATTGTTTAGTTTTTTGAGTTCTTTGCATATGCTAGATATTAAACCTCTGCCAGATATATAACTAGCAAAGATTTTCTCCCAGTTTATAGGTTGTCTACTGACTCTGTTGACAGTTTGCTTAAGCTGTACAACAGCTTTTTTGTTTCATGAGATTCGATTGGTTGAATGTTTGTCTTACTCTCTGAGCTGCTGGAGTCTTATTCAGAAAGTCCCTATGATCTTGGAGTGTTCTTCCTACTGCTTCCTCGGGTTACTTCACAGCTTCAGGTCTTACTCTGAGGTCCTTGATCCATTTGGCATTGATTTAGATTCATTCTTCCATGTGTAGTTATCCAAGTTTCCCAGCACCATTTGTTGAGGATGCTCTCTCTTCTTCAGTGTGTATTTTTGGCCTCTTTGTCAAAGATTAGGTGGCTAAAGTTACTTGGATCTTCTGTGTATTCCATTGATCTAGGGACCTGTTTTTGTGCCAGCACCATGCTGTTTTTGTCACTATGGCTTTGTAGTAATAACTTGAAATTGGGGATGGTGATACCACCCACAGTATTCTTTTTGCTGAGGACATTTTTGGCTTTTGTGTTTCCATATGAATTTTAAGATGATTTTTTTCTATTGCTGTGAAGAATGGTGCTGGAATTTAGAATGGACCTCAATTAAATCTATATGTTGCTTCTGGAAGGAAAGACATGTTAACAATATTAATTCTTCCAATCCATATGCATGAGAGATCTTTCCATCTTCTGGTGTCTTCCTCAATTTCTTTCTTCAGTGTCTTAATGTTTTCATTGTTCAAGTTTTTCCTTTCTTCGTTCCAAATATTCCAAATACTTGACTTTTTGTGGCTATTGTAAAAGGGACTATTTCTCTGATTTATTTCTCAGTATGTTTGTCACTGTTTTAGTTGTAATTATCTTCATACTGCTGGGACAAAACATCCTACCAAAAGCAGCTGATGGGAGGAAAGGGTTGATTTTGGCCTACAGTCTCCAGGGGAAGCTTCATGATGGCAGGGGAGCATAGCAAGAACAGAGGCTGGACATTACCTGTGCCACAGCAGGTGGCACATAGCAGCAAGAGAGTGAGCTGAGCAAGAGTAAGCTAAGATCTGGCAAAGAGGAGCTGGCTATAACACCACCAGCAACACACCTCCTCCAGCAAGGCCCCACCCCCAAATTGCCACCTGCTGGGGACCAACCATTCAAAACATGTTTATGGAGAAGATTTGATTCAAATCACCGGAGTATATAAGAAGGCTCCTGTTTTTTGTATGTTAATTCTATATCCTGCCACTTTGCTGAATGAATTTATCAGATCTAGGAATTTTTTTGTGGAGCCTCAAGGTCTCTTAAGTATAGATTCATATTGTAAGGTTAGTTTGACTTCATTTCCAGTTTGTATCCCTTTTCTTTCTGTTGTCTTATTGCTCTAGCTAAGATTTCAGGTTATGTTATCTACTATGTTAGATAGCAGTGGGGAAAGTGGACACCCCTGTCTTGTTCCAGAACTTAGTGGGAATGCTTCAAGTTATTCCTCATTTAGTATGCCATTGGCTATACATTTGTTGTTTATACCCACTATTATGTTGAGATATGATCCCTCTATCTCTAGTCTCTCCAGTGTTTTTTCCTTTTTAAAAAAATATTTTGAGGGCTGGAGAGATGGCTTAGTGGTTAAGGCGCCTGCCTCCTAAGCCTAAGAATGCTGGTTCCAATCTCCAGTGGTTCCAATCTCCTGGTCCCACATTTAGCCAGATGCAAAGTGATACAAGGGCACAATGCTGCACTTGACCACAAGGAGGCACACACATCTGGATTTCTTTCGCAGTAGCTGAGAGGCTGCTGGCACACCCATCTCTGTCTTCCTCTCCCTCTCTCTCTGTCTCTCTCCAAAAAAAATATTTTGAGAGCTGGGCGTGGTGGTGCACGCCTTTAATCCCAGCACTCAGGAGGCAGAGGTAGGAGGATCACCGTGAGTTCAAAGCCAGCCTGAGACTACATAATGAATTCCAGGTCAGCCTGAGCTAGAGTGAGACCCTACCTCGTAAAAGGCACTTGCCTGCAAAACCTAACAACCTGAGCTTGATTCCCCAGTAAATATGTAAACCCAGATGTACAAATTGGTTAAGGCATCTGGAGTTTGTTTGCAGTGGCTAGAGGCCCTGGTGCACCCATGGCCTCTCTCTCTGTGTCTGCCTCTCTCTGCTTATAAATGAATAAATAAAAATACTTTTTAAAAAATAGGGCTGTAGAGATGACTTAGAAGTTAAGGCACTTGCTTGTGAAGGCTAAGGACACATGCTTGATTCCCCAGTACCCATGTAAGCCAGATGCATAAGGTGCACATGCATCGGGAGTCTGTTTGCAGTGGCTAGAGGCCCTGGAGCGCCTACTCTCTCTCTCAAATATATAAATAAATAAAAATATTTTTAAATAGAAAATGAATTTTTTTCAGGGTTAGAGAAATGGTAGGGTCTCTCCCAGGCTGACCTGGAATTCACTGTAGTGTTAGGGAGGTCTTGAACTCATGACGATCCTCCTACCTCTGCCTCCCCAGTGCTTGGATAAATTTTTTAAAATTTATTTATTAGTGATATATTTATTGCAGTTGTTTATTTATTTTTATATTTATTTATTTATTTTATATTGCATTTGTTTATTTGCAAGGGGAAGAGAGAAAGAGAGAGAGACTGGGTGCACCAGGACCTCTAGCCACTGCAAATGAATTCCAGACGCATGTGCCACCTTGTGGGTCCTGGGGAATCAAACCTGGGTTCTTACGCTTTGTAGACAAATGCCTTAACTGTTAAGCCATCTCTCCAGCTTAGTAAATGATATCTTTAATGTGTTTAATGAGTGCTGGGATTATAGGCATGCGCCACTAACTATGCCCAGCTCCATATTGTTTTTCCTTGTAAGTATTGTAAATGAGATTAGTTGCTTTAAAAAAATATATATATATATGAGAGAGAGAAAGAGGGAGAGAGAGAGAGAGAATGGGTACACCAGGGCATCCAGCCAC
Source organism: Orientallactaga sibirica (assembly GCA_036365145.1). NCBI lineage: Eukaryota > Metazoa > Chordata > Mammalia > Rodentia > Dipodidae > Orientallactaga > Orientallactaga sibirica. The sequence goes on from JAEOAD010000005.1 coordinate 53,965,725, forward strand.
TGCAAATGAACTACAGATGCCTGCGCCCCCTTGTGCATCTGGCTCACGTGGGTCCTGGAGAATCGAACCGGGATCTTTTGGCTTTGCAGGCAAAGGCCTTAACCACTAAGCCATCTCTCCAGCCCGAGATTAGTTTCTTTTTAAATATTTTATTTATTTTATTTGCGAGAAGAAGAGAGAAAGAGGTTGAGAGAGAGAGATGGGTGTGCCAGAGCCTCTAACCACTGCAAATGAACTCCAGACACATGTGCTACCTTGTGCATCTGGCTTACATGAGTTCTGGGAAATCAACCCTGGGTTCTTAGGCTTCACAGGCAAGTGCCTTAAACTGCTAAGCCATATCTCCAGCCACAAAATTAGTTTCTTGATTTTTTTTTTTTTTGGTAGGGTCTGTTCTAGCCCAGGCTGACCTGGAATTCACTATGAAGTCTCAGGGTGGCCTTGAACACATGGTGATCCTCCTACCTCAGTCTCCCAAGTGCTGGGATTAAAGGTGTGTGCCACAATGCCCAGCTTGTTTCTTGATTTCTATTTCAGATAATTTGCTATGGGCATATAGCAATACTACTGATGTTTATGTTAATTTTTTGTTGCTTTTTTCAAGGTAGGGTCTCACTGTAGCTCAGATTGACCTGGAACTCACTCTGTAGTCCAAACTGGCCTCAAACTCATGGCAATCCTCCTATCTCTGCCTCCCAAGAGCTGTGAATAAAGGTATATGCTACCATACCTGGCTTTTATGTTGATTTTTTTTTTATCCTGTGAATTTGTTAAATTTATTTTTGAGTTCTAATAGTTTCTTGGTGGATTTCTAAATATATATGTATATATTTCTTTTTCATGTCATGTGTAAACAGTGACTTTTTTTTCCAGTTTAGATGTTCTTTATTTCTTTCTCTTGCCTGATTGTCCTGGCATGGACTTCTCATACTATATTATTAGTATAGTATAGTATAGCATTTCAATACTATATTATCTAGAAAGATAGCTCAGCAATTAAGTGTGCTTCTTGCAGAAGCATGAGGCCCTAAGGGGGCCTAAAACCACTGGAATTTGAATCTCCAGAGTCCACATAAACAGCTGGGTGTGGTCATGTATGCCTGTCACTCCGGTACTGCAAAGGGGAGCAGAGACCAAGGAAGCACCTGGGCCTGTAAAAAGCAGCAAGCTCTCGTGGCAGTAAGAGATGCTTTTCAAAGCAGAAAGGGCAGAAGAGTGACCGGGCAGGTCACCTCAAACCCTGCTCTGGCCACTGCAGGCCAGTAAACATGGGGCACTTCAAGGTCATGGACATGTGCATACATCACACACACACACACACACACACACACACACACACCACATGGCATGAGCAAAAACCAGAAAAGATAAAAGTGATGAAAGTTTCATTGTTCCATATCTTAGAAAGTTTTTAGCTTTCTGTAGTCAGTGGAATTGTTAGCAGTTGATTTACTGTAAAAAAACAGCTTTATCATGTTGTTTTGTTCTTTAATTTGTTTTTAAATACTGCATTTGCCCAGCATTTTGTTTTGTTTTGTTTTGTTTTTTCAAGGTAGGATATCACTCTAGCTCAGGCTGACCTGGATCTCACTCTGTAGTCCCAAGCTGGCCTCAAACTCACCGCAATCCTCCTACCTCTGCCTCCTGAGTGCTGGGACTAAAGGCGTACGCCACCACACCCGGACTTTTCCAGCATTTTTATCATGCAAGGATGTGGAATTTTATGAAATGCATTTTCTGCCATAATTGAGATTAACATATGGTACTTTGTCCTTCGTTCTGTTGTGTATTGATGTGTATTGATACATATGATGAACATATGAACCCCCATTGCATCTTTGGAACGAATTACACTTGATCGTGGTAAATAGTCCTTGTAGCGTGTTACTGGACTGTCTGCTAGTGCTGGACTGTGCACTTTTGCATTCGTGCTCATCAAGAATCATCAGCACAGCCGGGCGTGGTGGCGCATACCTTTAATCCCAGCACTCGGAAGGCAGAGGTAGGAGGATCGCTGTGAGATCAAGGCCACCCTGAGACTACATAGTGAAATCCAGGTCAGCCTGGACTAGAGTGAGACCCTAATTTGAGAAAACAAACACACACAAAAAAAAGCTGGACTTGGTGGCACACGCCTTTAATCCCAGCATTCGGAAGGCAGAGGTAGGAGGACTGCCATGAGTTTGAGGCCACCCTGAGACTACATAGTGAATTCCAGGTCAGCCTGGGCTAGAGTGAAACCCTACCTCAAAAACAAAACAACAACAAAAAAAAATTCAGTAATATTCTCAATTTTGACTTTCTCAATTTTCATTTTTGTTAGTTTGGGGATATGCATGGCAAATATTTATTGTGTTTTTATGGAGCTTTCTTAAATGAGATATTACTAATTTAAAAACTGAAAAAAAAATGGGCTGGAGAGATAGCTTAGTGATTAAGGTACTTGGCTGCAAAGCCCTGATTCAATTCCCTAGAACCTACATAAGCCAGATGCACAAGGTGGCCCATGCATCTGGAGTTTGTTTGCAGCCGAACGCCCTGGGGCACCCATTCTCTCTCTTTCTGTCTCTCTCTCTCTCTCTCTCAATCTCTGAAATATATAAATAAATATATATATTTTTAAAACTATAAGTTTTCTGACTTTTAATAATATTTTGAGTCCACTATTGTAAAACAATTGGATCTAGTTTATTGTTTTTTAATGTATCTTACATGCAATGCTGTTTTGGTGTAAAATTTGAGCTATTTTTTCCATTGAACAAGGCAATTTCCATTGTTTTCTATGTGCTGTCGGGTCACACAAGCTAGGCTAAGTGTGGATCCTCTGATCCTGTCCCAGTAAGGGTCTGTGATGCCGCAATGGTGCACGGCAGGACTTACTTGCTTCTGTAGTGAATGCCTCTGGTCATTTGCTACTGTTTCTGGCTTCTTTTCAGTTCTAATATTTATACTTTTGGGGTACAATTGGACATTTCCTATTCTCTTAATTGAAAACCTAATTGTTTCTGACCATAAATTTTTTTCAGTGGGCAAAATTTTGAAATAATTGTGAAAATAGCCTGAGGATAATGAGATCATAATACAAAATATTTTGTCTCTTTATTTGGAATACAAGAAATCTTTTTTTTTTTTTTTTTTTTTTTGTTTCCATGGTATCTTTTTTTTTTTTTTGAAAATTTTTACTAAGAGATATTACATCATCAGTTTATACAATAGGAAATTTATAACCAGTAATTTCAATCAACTTGTTCTCCTGAAAATATTCTCATGAATTCAGAAGAATACAATAAACTTTGTCCAAGTCAATTTGAATAAACAGTTGGAAATATCTAGAGTGTGTAACTTTCTTCTCTCTTCCAAATACTAACCGAGACCAACCCTGTTTAGCTTCCCAGATCAAAGGAGACCAGGTACATGCTCAGAATGGTATGGCTGTAGACTCATCTTTTGTCTCATATTCACCAATATTCCTGCAATGTACCTACCTTCTAGTGCATATCCAACTTGAACCTGTTGTAAAATAGATAGGAGAAAAAATGTGTTTTTGTTGTCTTGCTTGGGTCAGTAAAGAACAGAAAGCTAGCCAGGCGAGGTGGCACATGCCTTTAATCCCAACACTAGGGAGGCTGAAGTAGGAGGATTGCTGTGAGTTTGAGGCCAGCCTGAGACTATATAGTGAATTCCATGTCAGCCTGGGATAGGGTGAGACCTGACCTCGAAAAAAAAACAACTAACAGGGCTGGAGAGATGGCTTAGCAGTTAAGGCGCCTGACTCCTAAGCCTAAGAACGCTGGTTCCAATTTCCAGCGTTTCCAATCTCCAGGTCCCACGTTTAGCCAGATGCAGTGATGCGAGGGCGCAATGCTGCACTTGCCCACAAGGGGGCACACATCTGGATTTTGTTCGGCAGCAGCTGAGAAACTGCTGGCGCGCCCATCTGTGTCTGTCTTCCTCTCCTCTCTCTCTGTCTCTGTCTCTCCCCCCCACAAAAAAACTAACAAACAAAAAAGAAGAACAGAAAGTTAGAGCTGTTTCATCTGACCTGTTCACGCTTTGGGCTTGTTAATACACTTGTCTTGCTCACTTTATGTTTTATTTAGTGACCAAGTCATCATAAATAAAGCATTTGTTAATGTTTGCTTGTGAATTGTATGTAGATTTTCTTTGGTAGAAGGCTGATTACTTTCATTGTTCATAATTTTAAAACAACTTTTTTTGCCAGGCGTGGTGGCGCACGCCTTTAATCCCAGCATTCAGGAGGCAGAAGTAGGAGGATTGCCATGAGTTCAAGGCCACCCTGAGACTACTTAGTTAATTCCAGGTCAGCCTGGGCCAGAGTGAGAAAAAAAAAAAAAAAAACTTTTTTGAACATGTTCTCTGTCTTTTCTGCTTATTTTAATGTGCTCTGCTTTCAGAGTTTGTAGTTCTATCTGTAACATGAAAGAGAAAAAGAGAGAGTGACAGAGAGAGTGAGATGCCCCTTTTTTCAGTCAAAGGGTTAAAAAGATAAACAATTCTGGAAGGATGCCATTGTGTGGAAAGCCTCTTTTCTGAGTCAGGCATCCTTGAGACCAGAAAGCAAAGCTTCTATTTCTGTGTTTGGTAAAAGATTCCTCAGTCTACCATTCCTTTAGGCTTCCCCTTGAAAGTGCATCGTTTGTATATTTTAGCCAGTTGCATAAAAGTGTGAGGCCAAGCTCTGATTAAGCAAGAGGCAAGGGACAACCCTCGCACTAGGAGATTAAAATCCTAGTGGACTTCCTGCTGATGTGTTTAGCTGTGTGGTCTCTGTGTGGCTGGCTCTTCACCTGTCTGCAGAAGTAAACACTGCCCTGCCAATACGCTTTGATTTTGTTGTCATTCTCGGACCCCAGACTCTGGAAAAACAGATCAATGGGTAAGAATGCTTGCCACAAACATGAAGGCCTGAGAGGACCCAAGACAGCCCAAGTTTGATTCCCCAGCACCCACATAAGCAGCTGGGTATATGAGTGCCTGTAACCCCAGTTTTGTGGGAGCAAAGACCAGAGAATATCTGTGGCTCCTGAAAACACCTGCTTCTATTCAGAAAGAGACCCCCATCTCAAGGAAATGCCTGGGTGAGTGATAGAGGAAGGATACTCGATGTTGGCGTCGATGTGAGCACATTTGTAAACGCACACACACACACACACACACACACACACACACACAAATCATGCTCAAAGTGTTCCAAGAATTTTGTTTGTTTGTTTGTTTGTTTGTTTGTTTGTTTGTTTGTTTTTGAGGTTGGGTCTCACTCTAGGCCAGGCTGACCTGGAATTCACTATGTAGTCTCAGGTGGCCTCGAACTCACGGCAAACCACCTACCTCTGCCTCCCGAGTGCTGGGATTAAAGGTGTGCACCACCATGCCCGGCCCAAATTTAAATATAGTTCACCAAAAAGTGTGTTTGAAAAGGCAACATAGTGCTGAGAAGAAGGGATGGAGGAGTGCCTAGCACTGAAACACCTCTCTCACATCCTCCAGTGGCTCAGGGACCATTGCGGAAGAGGGGGCGGATAGAATGGAAGAGCCAAAGGAAGGATATGACCTCTTACGATGCAGCTGCCCAGGCAGAAATTGGCCTCGATATCCATGATCTTGCAGTGCCTAGCAATACCTTTGCAAGACCCTCAAAATAGAAGAGAAAGATGATGTCATCAAATTAGGAGAGAGACTAATGGAGAAAGGGAGGGGATATGATGAAGACTGGAGTTCTAAAGTGGAATGGGGGAGGGGAGGGAAATATCAGGTGGGGTTTTTTTTGGTATGTAAGATTAAAAGTCAATAAAAAATTTAAAAAAAAAGTGTGTTTGAAGTAAATATCAAAATATTTTATTTTATGGGCTGGAGAGATGGCTTAGTGGTTAAGGTGCTTGCCTATGAAGCCTCTCCAGATCCCACGTAAGCCAGATGCACAAAGGTGAGGTAAGCACAAGGCCGCACATGCCCAGTAGGTGGCACAAGCATCTGGAGTTTGATTGCAGTGGCTGAGGCCCTGGTCTGCCAATTCTCAATCTCTCTCTCTCTCTCTCTTTCTCAAATAAAAAAAATATACATATTTATTTATTTTATTTGTGAGAAAGGCAGGTAGATAGGGCCTCTAGCCACTGCAAACAAACTCCAGATGCATGCACCACCTTGTGCATCTGGCTTATATGGGTATTGGGGAATCAAAGCTAGGACCTTAGGCTTTGCAGGCAAGTACTTTAACCACTAAGCCATCTCTCCAGCTCCAAAATATTTGATTTTCCTATAGTATAACCTCAAGGTTATTTTTCATCTAAAACATTCAAAATTATCAATTAGCATTTAAGAACAAAATATCAGTAGTAATTAATGAATATTTACACTTAAGGTATTCAAACAATGTTTATTTAGTATTAATGCTTATTTAGTTTTATATTAAATTTCTAAATTTTGTTTTTACTTTTATTTATTTGAGAGAGAATAAGTATGGACACACAGGGGCCACTTGTCATTGCACACAGATCCCAGACACATACACCCCATTGTGCATCTGGCTTATGTGGGTACTAGGTAATTGAACCTGGGCTGGCAAGTTTTGCAAGCAAGTACCTTTAACCACCAAGCAATCTCCCCAGCCCCTAAGTATTTTATAATATGAAATTATTTGCAGCTGGGCGTGGTGGTAAATGTCTTTAATCCCAGCAGTGGTCTGTGAGTACTCACATGTGTAGCTGTGGTAGATGCTGCAGTAGTCTGTGAATACTGACTTATTGGAAAATGAAGAAGCAAGGATGTGGATGGTCATCGCTCCTGGGAAATAAGACTTTATCATGCAAGCATTTATAGCATTCATGACCTCTGAGAGGAAAGATTTGACAGGTTAATTAATTTGTCTTTTCTCTTGCCTCAATGCTGCCACAGCTCAAATTCTCCTCCTACTATGGATTGTCCTTCCTTGTTGGCAACAGCACAACCCACAGTTCTTCATGACATTTAGACAAAGTCACCTCTTGTTTCCAGGACAGAAGGCAAGAAATAAAGTTGGGGCTGGTGAGATGGCTCAGTGGTTAAAGGTTCTTTTGCCTGACGATGTGAGTTCAATTCCCCAAGTTTATCTCCTTAATAATGTATAATGTTACAATAAATCTTTTTAGCCCATTCCTTCTTTAAAATATTTTATTTACTTGAGAGAAACTGAGAGAAAGTGAGAAAGACTTAGATTGAGAGAAAGAATGGGCATGCCAGGGTCTGGAGCCACTGCAAATAAACTCCAGATGCATGTGCCACCTTGTGCATCCAGCTTTATGTGGGTACTGGGGATTTGAACCTGGGTGCTTTGGGGGTTGCTGGCAACCACCTTAACTATTAAGCCATCTCTCCAGTCTGCCAATTCCTTCGTGCTTAACATTTTGCTCAAATTTTTCTTTTCTTTTTATTTTTATTGACAACTTCTTTAATTGTAGACAATATCCCATGTTATTTCCCTCCCTCCCTCAAATTTTTCATTATAAAAATAATAGAACAAATACTTTGTGTAGGTAACTTGGTTGTTTACTATTTTTATTTCTTTTGAGAGAGACAGAATAGACACGCCAAGACCTCTTAGTCGCTGTGAACAACTCCAGTCGCATGGGCCCCTTTGTGCGCATGTGTGACATTTGCGCGCTTATGTCACTTTTGCTCTGGCTAAACATGGCACTTGGAGATTAGAACGGGCATTCTTAGGCTTTACAGGCAGGCACCTTAACCGCTAAGCCATCTCTCCAGCCCTATTTACTATTTTTAAATCCATGAGTGTTTTTGTTACAAATTAGCTGATGAGCTGGAAAGGTGGCTCAGCCATTAAAGGTGCTTGCTTGAAAAGTCTGAAGGCCTGGATTTGATTCTACAGTACCCACGTGTTGCAGTCAGTATTGCATCGCTGGCAGAAGTCACCCGACCAAAAGCAGCTTGTGGGAAAAAGGGCTTATTTTGGCTTATAGGCTGAAGGGGAAGCTCCATGATGGCCGAACACTGGCAAGGGGAAGCTGGCTATAACACCTGTAAGCCCGCCCCCAACAATACACTGCCTCCAGGAGGCGTTAATTCCCAAACTTCCATCAGCTGGGAACCTAGCATCCAGAACACCTAATTTTATGGGGGACACCTGAATCAAACCCCCATATCATGTAAAGCCAGATGCACAAAGTAGTGCATGTGTCTAGAGTTCTTTTGTGGCAGCAAGAGACTGGCATGCTCATATTCTCTCTCTCTCTCTCTCTCTCTCTCCAATAAATAAATAGCTGTATTTTTAAAAAAATTATTAGATAGAGTGAGAGAGAAAAGTATGCCAGGGCCTCTAGCCACTGTAAACAAATGTCAGACATGTGTGCCACCTTGTGCATCTGGCTTTACTTGGATATTGGGCATTTAAGCCAGGGTCCTTAGGTGCCAGCCTGAGACTACAGAGTGAGTTCCAGATCAGCCTGGGCTAGAATGAGACCCTACCTTGAAAAAACAAAAAAATAATGAAAAATAATCTTGTACCTAACTGGTGGGGATACCAGGTGATACAGGCACTTTTGGAAACAGTTTGCTACTTGTTTGCGAAGTTAAGCATCCATTACCACATGACCCAATGAACCATTCTCAGATATTTACCTAAGAAAAATGAAAGCATAGACCTGCCAAACATCTGTGCACAAATATTCATTGTGGCTTTATTCACAATCACTGAAACCTGGAAGCAATCTTGTCCACCCACAGGTGAGTGCATGAATTAGTCGTGGTACATTCACATAATGAAACATAACTCAGCAGTAAGAGATAATAAACTGTGCCACAACATGGCTGAGTTACAGCAGCATTATATTAAGTGAAAGAAGTCTGACATGAAAGATCAGTGTGTTGTATGGTTTGATTTCTGATAGTAAGTGAAAGGGAAAATGGGAATGACAGAGGTCAGATTGGTAGTTTCTGGAGGGGAAGGACAGAGGTCAGATTGGTAGTTTCTGGAGGAGGGGAAGGAGTAGAACGCTGAATATGAAATGTCAGAAATCTTTTTCGATGATGAAAATATTCCACATATATATGGCTGTAATATAGCTGGAAAAACTCTCTTGTTTCATGGCTCTCCTGTTTCAGGTGCCTGCAAATCTTCTCTTCATGCCCACCCCCCATGCACATCTCCCCTCTCTCCTCCCTTTCTCCTCCTTCGTCCTCTCCCTCCCCCACCTTCTGGTCAGCTTGGCTGTCTCACAGCAGCTGCAAGCCCTCTTGTGCTTCTTTCTCAGGGTTTTGACTTGACTGCCTTAACCCTAACAGCCTGCTTTAACCATTACATTCCCAATGCAAGGACAAATGCAAGGTCCCTTTCCTAAGTACAAAGTTACTTCCTCCTATTCGGTGTCGATATCAGTTATTGGCTTCCAAGAACTAGCTTCCACTCAAAGAAGCCAAAACTCTTTGGAGAAGTGGTTGATTCCAGTAGGGCCAGGGAAGGTATAAATAAGCCTGAAATTCCATCTGCTAGGGAGCAACACCGTGCTTTGAACTGATGGGGAAATGGCAGAAAGAGATTAGCTCAAAGAGGCTCCTGCTAAACAAATTTGGGGCCAATTGAGAATTTTTAGTACCCCTCCAAGACCTTCACTGTTCTGAGCCCCTCAACATTTTGACATGGAGGACAGAAGAGGACAAGAGGAATGAGTCATCAAAACAGAGGAAGGACTACTTGGAAAGAGGATGAGGGGGGTGGTTCAAAAGAAGATAATGGGATGGGAATAAGATTAAACTACGGTATGTACAGGTACTAAAGTTCTCAATAAAAATGTACAAAATGGGGGCTGGAGAGATGGCTTAGAAGTGTGCTCCCTATACAAGCTTGAGGGCCTGGGGGTGGAGGGGAATCTGAGACTGCCCAGGTTCAAATCTCTAGATCCCAAATAAAATAGCTGAGCATGGCCAGAGGGAAAATTGCTGGTGCCTGGTAAGTTTCAGAATCAGTAGAAAAAAAAAAAAAGATGGCAGCTGAAAACAAGGCCAGGCAGAAGAACGATGGACACCCAATGTCCCACTCTGGTCATTGCAGGCAAGTGAACCCCACTTCAAGCTAGCATATAGGGCACCACAAGAGCTCATACACCACACTGCACACACACACATACACACACACACAATGCACAAAAAAGAAAATTATCATAATCATCTGAATTCATAAATTACTGAAGAAAATTAAAGTGGCTGGGAATGGACTTCCTGTGCAGCACTTATCCAGCATTTGAATAGTCCTGGGTTTTATTATCAGCACTAGAAAAAAATATGCCAGCCATATGGCCATACCTAAAATCCCAGCACTCAAGAGGCTGAAGCAAAACTATCCTGAGTTCAAAGCCAGCCTGGGCTACCCAACAGGATCCTATATGAAAAATTCAAGAAGGGAGGGAGAGAAGGAGGAAAATAAAATTAAAAGGTAAGTATGAGGAAAAAGAAGGATCTTTTTCTTAATCACTGGAATGCTAGCTAGTGATACAGGTAAATGGTAGGATTAGAAAAGTATAGGTTTTGTTTTTGCCATCACCATGTAATAGGTGATACAGGAAAGTTTATTCATTCTAAAACATGTGGCAATGTTGGCTTATTTATTTATTTTTTGAGGCATGGTCTCACTCTAGCCAAGGCTGTCTTGAAACTCACTGTAGCCCAGGCTGGCCTCCACCTCTAGGCAATCTTCCTATCTCTGCCTCCTGAGTGCTGGAACTAAAAGCATGTGTGACCACACCCTGTGTCAAAGTTTTTGAGGAAGAAGGTAATTTTACATTTCTCAGTTCATATCCACAGATTACTTGTTAATTGTAAAGGGAGAAATGATGTCTTGACAGTGAAGAATTCTAGCACACAGCACATTAGTTAGCTTGCTGAAGCTAGTATCACCCATAAGAGGACCCATGGCCTCTTGGTGTGAGTACTGAAAAGGACCCAGTGTGGCCACTGTGAAATTTTTGTCTAAATCATTAAATCTAACCCTAAGGGTAGGGAGATGGCTCAGGGGCTAAAGGTGCTTGCTTGCAAAGCCTTCCAGGCTTGGTTCAGTTCCCCAGAGCCCGCATAAAGCCAGATACAAAAAGTAGCACATGCACCTGGTTTTCATTTGCAGCAGCAAGAGACACACTCACAAATAAATATTTTTAAGAATCTGATTCTGACCCCCTGCACGTGGCAGAGGAAGAGAGGGGGCCTGGGTCTTTGTTTGGAAGATAGCTATTAGCATCCAGGGGTTCCTTCGTGTAGGCAGATGTCTTACTGGAGCTGTGTGACGTCATGATATGTGGCATTGCACTCTGGTCACCCCAGTGGAGTCAAAGAAGGAACTGGTGTGGTGTCTGGCTATAAATTCAGTGTCCAGTACTGAAGGAGAAAGTTGATTTTGCATGCCATAAAGAGTATGAACTTATTATCCAAACTTCATCTGCTGGCACATGCCTTTAATCCCACAACTTGAGAGGCAGAGGTAGGAGGATTGCTGTGAGTTCCAGGCCACCCTGAGACTACATAGTGAAGTCCATTCCAGGTCAGCCTGAGCTAGAGTGAGACTCCACCTCAAAAAACAGAAAACAAAACAAACAAACCACCAATAAACAAACCAACCAACCAAACAAACAAGCAAACAAACAAACAAACAAACAAACACCATTTCACTTTCTTTACCCAAAAAAAAAAAAAAAAATCCTTGGTTTTGTTCAATTTCAAGTGACGTTGACCTTGAGTAAACTAGATGTTATTTCTGGTTTCTCATGTTATTTATGCTGTGTGGTTTTCCTGCCTAAAAAGGGACCTCTTTCTGCTCCCCTGCTTACTAAAAGTCACAATAAACACTTACTATTTCCTTGTCTCTTTTGCCTTTAAGATCTTTCACCAGAATATATTTTGTTATAATTTTCCAAATGTTTTTAAGCACTGAGTATTGAACAAGCACTCAAGTTGAAGTGTGTGTCCATTGCATTTTATTACTCAGACATTTATTTTAAATTTATCTTCTTATGAGATCTCATGTGAACACATATATGTAATGTAAAATACTAATAGTCACTAATGTGTACAAAGTGACCAGCTGGGTTAATTTTACTTCTGTAAATTCAGAATATAAACAGCAAAAACACTTTTAAAAAAATCTGAGCAGGGCCTGGTGGCACACGCCTTTAATCCCAGCACTCAGGAGGCGAGGTAGGAGGATCATCGCTGTGAGTTCAAGGCCACCCTGAGACTACAGAGTGAATTCCAGGTCAGCCTAAGCTAGAGTGAGACCCTACCTAAAAAAAAAAAAAAAAAAAAAAAAAAAAAAAATTTTAAAAATCTGATTCTGAAGAATTAACCAGACATTCCAAATTGTGGTATATTTTACAAAATTTACCTGATAGCCCTTCTTCCTCCAAAAAAGACAAATGTTTTAGAACATATGAGCATTGTGTGAATAATGGGTTCTGTCTCAAACCAACATAAACAAAAACCCACACCTGATATTTTTCCCTTTCTTTTTTAAACTTTATTTTATTTGCATATGGTATGTGTGTGCATGGGCATGCCGTGGTCTCTTGCCAGTACAAGCAAACACCTGTCTGGCTTTATGTGGGTGGCTGAGGAATTGAATCATGACCAGCAGGATTTGTAAGCAAACACCTTTAACTGATGAGCTCTTCCCAGCATTCTTTTTTTAAACCTTTAAAAAGTATTTATTTTTATTTATTTATTTGAGAGAGAAAGAGAGAGAGACAGGGAGAATGGGTGCACCAGAGCCTCTAGTTGCTGCAAATGAACTCCAGACACATGCTCCACCTTGTGCATCTGGGTTACATGGGTTCTGGGGAATTGAACCTCGGTCCTTTGGCTTTGTAAGCAAGTGCCTTAACCAGTAAGCCATTCCTCCAGGCCCAGAATTCTTTTTGAAGCCAGACCTCACTATGTAGGCCAGGTTGTCTTCTAACCCACAGTCCCTTTTCCTTGGCCTCTCACGTACTGGGATTTACAAGTATGAACCATCATACCTTGCTAATAGCATGTGATTTGTGTGGGTCCTAGATTGCTACAAGGGGGGGGGCAAGACCAAGTCAAAGCAAAAGAAAACAAAAGTTCCAGAGGGCATTACTGAGGGAAAAAAATTGCAGAAATTTGATTAAGTTTTTTTGTTAGATGATTGCATAATCATTGTTAAGTAGATGTTAACAATCACTTTTGTGTGTGTGTGGTTTTTGGTTTTTCGAGGTAGGGTCTTACTCGAGATCAGGCTGACCTGGAATTCGCTATGTAGTCTCAGGGTGGCCTCGAACTCACAGCAATCCTCTTACTTCTGCCTCCCAAGTCCTAGGATTAAAGGCGTGCGCCATCACGCCCGGCACAATTCACCTTTATAAGAGTGTCCTTTTTTCTTAGGTGATAAATGCAGAAATATTTTGGAGTGGAGGTTTATACAGTTTCTAATTTCTTATACTGACAGACTCACACCTTGGACCTGAGTGATCTGGCCTGAAGAGATGAATTTATCAATGTCAGTCAGGATCCTTTTGGCCTCAAGTAACAAGACAGCCAAGTCAAGGCAGCTTCAACTGTCCAGACGCCTCATGTAACAAGAAGTTTAAAGGCAATGGCTCAAAGAGTGTTGATTCATCAGCTGCAGGATATAAGTCCCTCATCGTTCTATCTTTTTCTATCTTTCTCCCGGCTTTACCTCACTGTTGTGAAGTGACTACCACAATCGTGTACCACATCCTAACATGACATATCCAAAGTAGACAGGACAGGGATGGGCTAGAACTCTCTCAGGCTTTGCCCTCTGATGTCAAGGATGAGATTCTTTCCCATAAGCCTCTTTCCGCCAAGACTTTCCTCACATCTTACTGTCCTTACAGTTCGTTATGATTCAGCATCTGAGATTGCTCGCCTGAACAAGAGTAATGCAGGATGGTTGTTGGGTGAGCAGCCAGCGGTGCTCTTCACATGAGCCGATCAGACTTACTGCTCAGGAATCTATGCCAGGAAACTTTGAGTAGTCAAGTTAGTGCTGAAAGGCTGTCTAGAAGCTAAGCCGAGGCCATGGCAAGGCCAGGCCAGGCCAGGTACAAGCCAAGATGAAGACAAGAAAAACACTTTAATCCCAGCACTCGGGAGGCAGAGGTAGGAGGATTGATTGGCTGTGAGTTTGAGGCCAGCCTGAGAATACATAGTGAATTCCAGGTCAGCCTGGGCTAGAGTGAGACCCTACCTTGAAAAACAAAAAACAAAACAAAACAAAAAGACAAGAAAAATAAAGTCATGAAGAGTATGGGAAGGCATATGATAGAGAAAAGAGAATGGGGCACTGGCTACATATTAAAGCTGTCTTGTGGTTAGAACCTGCTCCCTCCACACCTGGCCCTGATGTCTTCTGCTTATTATTTTAGTTATATGCCACATAGAATACATCAAGTAGAACTCCTTATTGGCCAGAAACAAAACAAAACACCACTCTTCTTCACAGAAGAGGCATTAGTTATAAATATACAGGAATATCTTAAGTCACCGAAGGCAGGATGTGAGCAGGGAGGGCCTTGGGAAGTGCTGGAGGCAGAAAGAGCTCCTACCAGGTCCTTACCTCTGTTTCTCATCTTATCTCCGCACTGGGGCATCTGTTTCCAAGTCCCTGTGCTATCACCCACCCACCCACATATCCAGACTGTTCACTAAAGTTTTGACCCTACTAGGAACCTATGTGTGGTGGTTCATTGCTTAGTCCGAGTTTCAAGTTTCCAGGAGAAAGAAACTGAGAGGTGAGGTCGGGTCAGGTGTCCAGTCTGCCAAGTCCAGAAGCTTCAAGTGACAACAGATACGTACGGAGCAGGCAGGAGCAGAACTAAGTAAAAGGGTCTTTGACTCCAGCTGCAAAGATGCCCTCAAATGCTCCACCAGAGCTCAGAGTTGGGAGGGTGAGATCCTTCAGAGGACATCTGGTACCATCTGGAAACATCTGTAATTATTAGAACTTGAGGAGTGGGTACTGTTTGCATGTAGTGGATGGAAGTTAGCAATGTTGCTGAACACTCTAGAATTCTCCCATATTCTTAGGTGGAAAAGAATTACTTGGTTTAAAACGTCAATAGTGTGGCTGGAGAAATGGCTTAGTGCTTAAGGCCTGCAAAGCCAAAGGACCCAAGTTCAATTCCCCAGTACCCATATAAGCCAGATACACAAGGTGGTACATGTGTCTGGAGTTTGTTTGGAGTTTGTTTGCAGCAGCTGATGGCCCTGATGCACCCATTCTCTCTCACTTTCTCTATCTGCCTCTATCTATCGCTTGTTCAAATAAATAAAGTAAATAGATAAAAAAATTAAATGTCAATAGTTCTGTTGTTGATACTCTCCACAGCCCTTATTTGTAGTAATAGGATTGAACCCAGGGCCTTACGTAGGCTAAGCAAGTGCCCTAATATTAAATTGTAATACCAGCCCTTTTTGAATTTTTAATTTGAGGCAGGGGTTTTGCTGAGTAGCCCAGGCTGACCTTGAACTGGCTCTGCAGACCAGGCAGGCCTTGAACATTCGATCCTCCTGCCTCAGCCTCCAAAGTAGCTAGGATTACAGGCCTGTGACCCTAGCTCTGCCCCCTTGTATCCCTTTGGTTTTATTTACAGTTGTTATGATGAAATGGAGACCTGTATCCACAGAACACAAACCTGTGCTTGGTACCCAGATGTATTTGTTGGCAGAGGGTGAATGAAGCACCACTGTTGGAAGGGTGGGCACAGACTCTGCTGTTGATAACCCTCATTGTGTACTCTTGATGAAGTTGCCATGGGAGCCCACAAAGGAAAGAAATCTAGACCTTTAAGTTCTTGCCCTGGGCATGCAAGATGTTGAATAAGAGAAGATAGACACTCAACTTGCTCTGCAGGCCCTAACAATGCAAACAGCAGCTGCCCAGTTGGTACCTGCTCCTCCCACTGCCATAAGGGGAGCTATAAATCCTTAAGTCCTAAACAGCTGTGAGCTATGCTATAGACACACCTCCTTCTACTCCCTAACTTGTTCATCAAGCAGGTACAGGCTTTAGGCCACTGGGTTTCTTTTCTGGCTTAGTCTGTATAACAGCTGCTCTTCTTTCTGTAGGGGCATTGGCAACCTGGAATCTTAAAAAAAAAAAAAAAAACAGAAAGAAAAACAAGGGCTGGAGAGATGACTCAGTGGTTAAAGCACTTACCTGCAAACACTAAGGACTCCGGTTCGATTCCCGAGTATCCAGGTAAACCCAGATGCACAACGTAGTGCATGCATATAGAGTTTGTTTGCAGTGGCAGGACACCATGGCGTGCCCATATTCACTCACTCTCTGTCTGTTTCTCTCTCTTAAATAAGTAAATAAATATTTAAAAACAAATAAACAAAAATAACTTGTACATAGTTCAGAGGGGGTGGGGAAATCCCCAGGAATAAGGAGAGGAAGGTTGAATATTTTTCTGAAATTCCTGACAAACTCAAGCCTGCTATTTGGCAAAATGGAGTAACAAATTTTCTAGTTTTCAGTGAGCTCCAGAAGTTAAATAACATTAGGGCTTTGCTGCCCTCTACTGGCTAAAATGAAAATGAGCAAGCGTTCTGAGAGGAGAGAGTGGTTGGCTGTTCAATAGACCATGTAATATTTGTTTTAAATAGTTTTATTTATTTGTGAGGAGAGAGAGAGAGAACACCAGGGCCTCTTGCCACTGCAAACGAACTCCAGATGCATGCACCACTTTGTACATCTGGCTTTGCATGGGTACTGGGAATGAAACCTGGGCCAACTTGCTTTGAAAGCAAGTGCCTTTAACAGCCGAGTCATCTCCCCAGCCCGAACCTTTACTTTTCCAACACATATATTTACAGAGCTTATGCCTTGAGTTGTTTGAGGCCTCGAGTGAGTGCAAGGATGAAGAATGGATGAGGCCTCTGCTCTCATGGAACTAACATTCTAGAACAAATCAGCAAGCAGGAAAGACTAAAGGTGTGTAGAGTGCTCTGAAGAGGGAAAAAGGGCAACTCAAGATGGACCGTGAGCTGAGACTGGGAGGGAACAGAAAGCCATGCTGAGACTGGGCCAAAAGCGTTTTAGAAGTTACGAAAGTACATGGGAAGTCTGAAATCAGTGGGACCTTGAAATCGGATGGGAGCTGAGGGTGATCTGAAGGAAGGCTAGAGAGAGGTAGGCAGGGACAAGATCCTAGAAAGACCCAGTTACTTACAAAGTAACGTGCATTTTGTCCTGATAAGTTTCATTCAAAAGAAAAAGCTTTCAGCAGTTTCCATTTTGGTGGGGGCGGGCACACAGGTGGTGGATGCATAGGTGTGCACGTGCATATGGACATCAGAGGACAACCTTAGGTGTTGTACCACCATCCGCTTTTTTTGAGACATGGTTGCTCGTTGGCCTGGAGCTCACCAAATAGGCTAGGCTGGCTGGCCACCAAGCTCGGGGGCTTTTTTCCCATGCCGGGCATTTTTACTTGGGTTCTGGGGATTGAACTCAGGTCCTCATGCTTGCAAGGCAAGCACTTTATCAACTGAGCTATCTCCCTAGCCCCAAATGGTAGCTATTTTTGTTTTTAAAAGAGTACTATGTTTGCTATAGGATCTCCATGATAATTCCTCCCCCACCACAAAAGTCAGAAAGGTTAAAAAGTGCATGCATTCAGTAAGTAAACACTTCTCCTGTGTGGATGATAGATGACGGATGAAGGGCTGGCAGGAGGAGAGGGAGTAGTGGTGCTGTGGGTGGGTCAGGCTGAGGAGATTCAGAAGTGAAAGGATTTGAAGCGCCTACGGGGGTCCCATCTCCAGGACCCGCTGGTGAATGAGGTATGGAAGACAGTGCTAGGGAGAGCTGCCAAAGCTGCAAGAACCACGAAGCCAGCGCTGACATGTGTCTGAAGAACAGTGGCATCTGCAGACACTGGTCCTGGCTCCTTACAGGCAGTAGGTGAGGGCCATGGGCATGAGCACCCTGCTCTCTTTCTTCCTGCTCAGCCTGGGTGATTAACCCTGACAGGGCTCAGTGAAGTAGCCCGCATAAAAATGACCGTGAAGCCTCTCGCTAATATGAAGCTGCCCATAAATGTCAAGCGAGGAGAATTATCGTCCCGCAGGCTCATAAAAGAGAGAACGTGTCATGGCTTGAGGAAGCCACAGCAACTGTGAGGGCACGGAGCTGTCTTTCCAAGCTGTATTTTAGTTTCAGGGAAGACAGGACTGGAGAAGCAGAAAGCTAGCTGAGGCCAAAGTGGCTCCAAACCTTTTGTGAAAGGCCCAGTTGTCAAACCTGTCAGCAACGCTTCTCTTCTCCTGCTCAGGGCTGCTTCAAGGTGAAATGGAACATATTTTGAACTTGTGTTCACTCAGCCAGCAGGAGGAGAGGCAGCACTAAACCTGGCCTCAGGCAGCCTCTGATTCTAGGGCATAAGCAACATACCATTTCCCACCTTGTGCCCCACCTGTAGATAATTAGTACACAGCCCAGGGGGTCTCCCTGCCTCCTGCTGTTCCCTGCTCACCATCTGTCCAGCAGTTTTTGATGCACCCCATGTGCCAATAACCCTGACCCCCTCCCAGCCCCTTTCTCCACCCTTTGTATTTAACTTTCTTTTTAATATGTATGTAACATAAAACCAGAAACCCTTGGGGTTTGATGTGAAGTGTAGCATTGTGCTGGCATCCTAGAACTGGGGAGGGGGTGTACAGAAATAACGAGATGAAAATTCTACCCAAACAAGCTAGCCTCCAGCTAGCTTCTGGGAGCACATACACATACTGAAAAAGTAGAACAATCACAGATGACCATGGTGGATTCTATCCCGGGCACCTGCCAAGGGCATCATCTTTGTGGCCTTTACGATCACCTCATGAGGTGGGTGTCGCTGCAGCTTTCATGTTCCAAAGAGGAAGCTTGGGTGGTGGTGGCTTTTGCAGAGTAACACAGCCTGTGAGTGCTGGAACCCTTTTCAACTTCAGACAGGCTGAGCCTAAAGCTCTGCTTTGTTACATCAGCCATGTTAGAATTTGGGATTGACCAGACAGAAGTGAGGAATGTAAGAAGGAGAGAAGAGCCAATCTCAACAGCACAGACTTTAGTAGAGAGTATACTGAGGAGCAGCCTCCTCCCTGGGGAAATGAGAATGGTGGCCCCCTTGAGTGGGCATTGGGGATTTTAAGGAGTTAGGCTTCAGGACAACCTGAGCTGGGGGAACATGGGTAGGATTAAACAAACTTTAGGTTGTCTCTATCTGCTGCTTACTTTTCTTTGGGAGTGAATAATGGGAAGACAGAGCCTTTTCTTCCCCCCATATCCCTCCCCCCACTGAGGTAAGGTCTCACTCTAGCCCAGGCTGACCTGGAATTAGTCTCAGGGTGGCCTTGAACTCACAGCGCTATTCCTACCTCAACCTGAGATTAAAGGTGTGCTCCACCAAGCCCAGTTTGAAGACCACGCCTCTTCTTTTGTTTACTGATGACCCACTGAGAAGGGATTAGGGCTGTTCCTAGGGGGACTGACAACTCCCAGAGTCTGGCCACTTTCAAGATTGTAAATTATATGGTCCAAAAGAATTTTCCAGTGAGGTCAATGATTCATAAATCCTTCAAGCCACAGAGCACAGGATTCCTGAAGGCATGGGAGTGTTCTGCACATTGTCCCAGGCCTGAGGACAGTGCACCCTTTGCTCTCCCCTCACTTCTCCACACACGTGTGTACACGTGCGCACAACACATACAGACCTTAATCCACACTCCCGTCCTTGACCCCAATCCTCTGCACCCTAATAACAATTTTTAAAACATTTTATTTATTTACTTATTATTAAAATTAATTCAAACGAGACGTAGTGGCACACACCTTTAATTCTAGCACTCCGGAGACTGAGGAAGGAGGATTGCTGTGAGTCTGGAGCCAGTCTGGTACTACAGAGTGAGTTCCAGGTCAGCCTGGGCTAGAGTGAGACCCTATCTTGAAAAAAATTCCAAAAATAAATTAAATAATAAAAAGTAAAAATGTTATTATTACATTTTATTAATATTATAAATTCAATTTTGTTATTAAAACAAAAATGTTTTATTTATGTATTTATTTGCATGTGTGGAGGGGACTGGGCTTACCAGGGCCTCTTGCCACTGCAAATGAACACCAGATTCTTTTTTTTTTTGGATTTTTGAAGTAGGGTCTCACTCTAGCCCAGGCTGACCTGAAATTCACTATGTAGTCTCAGGCTGTCCTTGAATTCACTGTGATCCTCCTACCTCTGCCTCCCCAGTGCTGGAATTAAAGGTGTGTGCCACCACACCCAGCTGTACCACTTTTTTAAAAAAACTTTTAAAAAGATTTATTTTTATTTATTTATTAGAGACAGAGAAAGAGGGAGAGACAGAGTGAGAATGGGTGCGCCAGGGCCTCTAGCCATTGCAAATAAACTCCAGACTCATGTGCTCTATGTGCATCTGGCTTACATGGGACCTGGAGAATCAAACATGGGTCCTTAGGCTTCTCAGGTATGCACCTTAACTGCTAAGTCATCTCTCCAGCCCTGCACCACTTTTTGTGCCTGGTTTTATATGGGTACTAGGAAACTGAATCTGGGCCTGAAGGCTTTGCAAGCAAGCCCCAGCTCCCTAGTAACAATTTGACAGTATATCAAAATTATAAATAATACATTCTAATACATATCAATAAATTTCTATATATTTTTTAATACAATACTTTCCAAAGTTGCTATTAAGATTTTTTTTTTTTTTCGTTTTTCAAGGAGGGTCTCACTCTAGCCCAGGCTGACCTCAGGGTGGCCTTGAACTCACCGCGATCCTCCTACCTCTGCCTCCCAAGTGCTGGGATTCAAGGCATAAGCCACCACACCTGGAAAGATTTTTTTAATTTTTACTTTTTAGACATTTTTAAATATTTTATTTATTTGAGAGAGAGAAAGAGAGAGGGAGGGAGAGGGAGAAGGAGAGAATGGGTGCACGAGGGCCTCCAGCCACTGCAAACAAACTCCAGATACATGCACCCCCTTGTTCATCTGACTTATGTGTGTCCTGGAGAGTTGAACCAGGATCCTTTGGCTTTGCAGGCAAGCGCCTTAACCGCTAAGCCATCTCTCTGGCACAGATTTTTTTTTTAGGGGCTGGAGAGATGGCTTAGTGGTTAAGGCGCATTTGGAGTTCACTTGCAGTGGCTGGAGGCCCTGGCATGCCCATTCTTTCCCTCCCTCTCTCTCTGCCTCTTTCCCTCTCTCAAATAAATAAATAAAATATAAAAAATTTTAAATAATAAATTCTAATACCATATAAATAAATTTCTAGATGTTTTTTACATAATACTTTCCAATGTTTCTATTAAGTTTTTTTTTTTTTCAAGGTAGGGTCTCACTCTAACCCAGGCTGACTCAGGGTGGCCTGAAACTCACAGCAATACTCCCACCTCTGCCTCCCAAATGCTGGGATTAAAGGCATGTGCCACCACACTCAGCAAATTTTTTTTCTTTTTAGGGGCTGGAGAGATGGCTTAGCGGTTAAGGAGCTTGCCTGCAAAAGCCAAAGGATCCAGGTTCAATTCCCCAGGACCCATATCAGCCAGATACACAAGGTGGAGCATGCATCTGGAATTTGTTTGCAGTGGCTAGAGGCCCTGACACATCCATTCTCTCTCTCCCTCACCTTCTCTCTATCTTTCTCTTTTTCTCGCTCTCTCTAAAATAAATAAATATTTTTAAAAAAAGATTTAAGCCGGGCATGGAGGTACATGACTTTAATCCCAGCACTCAGGAGGCAAAGATAGGAGGATCACTGTGAATTTGAGGCCACCCTGAGACCACATAGTGAATTTCAGGTCAGCCTGAGCTAGAGTGAGACCCTACCTTGAAAAAAAAAGTTTTTTTTTTGTTTGTTTGTTTTTTGTTTTTTTTTTAGCCAAGGATGGTGGTGCACACCTTTAATCCCAGCACTGGGAGTCTCAGATAGGAGGATCACTGTGAGTTCAAGGCCAACCTAAGACTATGTAGTAAATTCCAGGTAAATCTGAGCTAGAGCGAGATCCTACCTTGAAAAAAATTATTTATTTATTTTTATCTTATTTTTTTGGTTTTGCGAGGTAGGGTTTCACTTGAGCTCAGGTTGACCTGGAATTCTCAGGGTGGCCTCGAACTCATGGTGATCCTCCTACCTCTGCTTCTCGTGGGATTAAAGGTGTGCGCCACCACTCCCAGCTAAAACTATTTTTTTTCATAGAGTTATTTCTCTTGTGTATTTGTTTTGAGGTAGGATTTAGCCTAAGCCAGCCTCAAACTTGTGATCCTCCTGAGGTAGAAAAGACTGCTTTCTTTCTTTCCTTCTTTCTTTCTTTCTTTCTTTCTTTCTTTCTTTCTTTCTTTCTTTCTTTCTTTCTTTTTTTAAAATTTTGTATATTATTTATTTATTTGAGACAGAGAGAGGGAAAGAGAGTAAGAGGGAGAATGAGAATGGGTGCGCCAGGGCCTCCAGTGACTGGAAACGAATTCCAGATGCGTGCACCCCCTTGTGGATCTGGCTTACATGGGATCTGGAGAATCAAACCAGGGTTCTTAGGCTTCACAGGTGTGTGCCTTAACTGCTAAGCCATCTCTCCAGCCCACTTTCTTTCTTTCTTTCTTTCTTTCTTTCTTTCTTTCTTTCTTTCTTTCTTTCTTTTTTTTTTTTTTGAGAGAGAGAGACAGAGAATGGGCACACCAGGGCCTCTCAGCTGCTGTGAGCAAACTCCAGACATGTGCACCCCCTTGTGTGCAGGTGTGACATTGCACACTTGTGTCACTTTTACGTCTGGCTAAATGTGGAACCTGGAATTTGAAAGGGCGTTCTTTAGGGTTTGCAGGCAGGTGCCTTAACCCCTCAGCCATCTCTCCAGCCCCAAAAGACTGCTTTCTAAGTGCTGAATTATAGTAGGTGCTGATTGTTGCAGATCTAATATCTTCTTGCTCAGTGGAGCAAAAAGTCCTAGACAAGGCCCTCCAGAGCAGTCAGAAGGAGGAAATGGCTATGACAAAAAGAGAAGTTGCCCTTAGCAGTAATCTTAACAACCTAGAGTTTACTTGGCTTTCCCCAGGGTGAGGCCTGGTTGAGCTTCCAGAGCCTGAGTCTAGAGTTTAGGGACCTGTCCTTGGAGTGACTCAGCACCTAGGCTGAAACTGCCTCCAGAGCCCAGCTACTGCTGATTGGCACCTAGGCTGAAACTGCCTCCGCCCAGCTACTGCTGATTGGCCCAGCAGCTGCTGATGTGGTGAAATAATATTGGCCCTTATACCTTTCTCTCATCCTCTCTTCCCGCCCCTTCCTCAAAATGTATAAATACCTCCCCATGACAATAAAGGAGTGAGTTCCGCCTTAGACGGTCTCCCGGCTCAATGTGGTTTTTTCTCCCGGTGTTTTGGGGGGGAGGGGTTTGAGTCGCCGACACCCGCCTTCTCGCTCAGCCTCGAGAGAAGCGGCTGGCCCGGTTCTCTCTCTCTCTCTTCCGCTCTACCTGCCGGAGGTGGAGGGAAAAAAGCCCCGGCAACTGGCGCCCAGACGTGGGGCAGGACTACTGCCCCATGTGAGGATGTATGGGGATTCAAAACGGACTACAGACTGACGACGTGACGAAGAAAAAATTCAAAATTAAGCTGACGAGCTAATCGGACTGCTGACGGGTGTATCCTCATAAGTTATGAGGTAATCTTCATATTTAATATTCTAACCTTTACTTCTATAATCTGTGCTTACTTCAACTTCCTTTCTCTTTCCTTCCATTTCCGGTTTGCTGCCATTTCTAAATGGGTACATTCATGGCGGACACACCACGTGGACAGACCTAGAGGAGACTTTAAATGTTTTGCCTCCTCATTTAAATAAAAACTCCGTCCCAAACTTCAACATCTCTTGTTCTTTTCTCTTTCCTCTCATTTTTGGGTTTCCAACAAACCGCTTCTGTGGTGCTGCCATTTTTGTCCTGCCCCCATTTGAATGGGGGCGCCATCTTAGAAACACCATTTCATGGCGGACACACCACGTGGGCAGACCTAAAAACGAAACTCACCACGTGGGTAGAGACTCACCACGTGGACAAACCTAAAAAAGAAACTCACCACGTGGGTAGACCTGAAAAGGAAACTCACCACGTGGGCAAACCTAGAGGAGGCTCACCACGTGGGCAAACCTGGAGAACTCTCAAAGTGTCCTGCCCCCTCATTGGAGTGGGGGCACCATCTTAGAAAAATTCTACAACATGTTTAGCTATTTTTGGGACCTTATGCTTGTGTTGTACTCATGTATATTACTATTGCCCTAATTTTACAAAAACTTCTTCTACAATGTGACTTCAAAATAAAACAAAAAACCTCCTTGGCTCTTGGGACAAAACTTTTGTTTTAGCCCCATGGATTAATTCAGTCCTCCTTGCCTTAATTGCCAGCCTT
The DNA here is from genome assembly GCA_036365145.1 of Orientallactaga sibirica. NCBI lineage: Eukaryota > Metazoa > Chordata > Mammalia > Rodentia > Dipodidae > Orientallactaga > Orientallactaga sibirica. The sequence continues at coordinate 53,990,159 of JAEOAD010000005.1, forward strand.
AAAGCTTTTCCAGGGAAAAGTTCATTTTTGCCCTTAACAAAAACTGTAACAAAAAGACTAAAACTAACTTTTAAAATCTCCTTTCTTCCAAGACCGCCACCCAAGCCGCCGGACAGCTGTCTTTTCAGCTCTTTTCAACTGCTGCCTAAGGCAATTGTGCTTATAGTGGACTAATGTGCTTAACTAAAAATATAGGACTAAGATTTTAAAATTTTAAGTTAAAAACCTCAAACAAAAATACATTATAAAAACACTAAGGCTGATTTCAGGTTACTAAACTACTATTGTCAACCACATTAACAATCTTAAAAAGACTCATGGATGACAAAGAGGCAGGCGGGTAAGCTCTTTACATTAAAACAATAAAAAAATAAAATATCTTAAAAGCGGCGGGGCTGGGCCCACCATGAGGCTAGTCGCTGCCATCCCCGCCCCTTTGCCTCTGGGCGTGCCCCCTCAATGCTCTTAGCTGAATGTCCCACTGGGCCCAACTTTTTAAAAATAAAAAGATGACTGGGGGCATTCATATTGCCCTGCTAGAGAAAAAAAAAAAAAACCTGCTTTTCAAGTCTATATGGCTATATCCTACACACCATTGTCCCACCCTTCACTGCCTTCCCATTAACATGAGGCTAAAGAGATGGCTTAATGGTTAAGCGCTTGCCTGTAAAGCCTAAAGACCCTGATTCGAGGCTCAATTCTCCAGTACCCATGTAAACCAGATGCACAAGTAAACACATGCATCTGGAGTTCATTTACAGTGGCTAGAGGCCTGGCACGCCCATTTTCTCTCTCTCTGCCGGCCTAACTCAATTCATAAAACATAAAACTAAGCCCAACTAACTCAATCGGTAATACAATGTTGGCCTGGGATTAAAGTTTTCCTGACAACTCTGCCCAGCTAGAGGGACGAAATTAAAAACCTAAAGACTATCAGTCTCTGGTTACTACAGAAGTTTAATAATGGCTAATGGTAGTTATATTTTTCTCTCAGTTGATACTTTCTCCCATGCTTGCTGGGCATCGGCACATGCTGAGGAAAAAACTAAACATGCTATTAGCCATATGCTTCAATGCTTTGCCACCCTTGGATTGCCAGATCAAATCAAAACCGATAATGGTCCCTGCTTCATATGCAAAACTTTTATAGATTTCCTCCAAACCTGAAAATCTCACTTTCCACAGGCATCCCATATAACCCACGGGGCCAAGCCATCGTGGAAAGATATCATCAAACTCTCAAATCTCAATTACAAAAACAAAAGGGGGAATCTCTACCCCCACATGACCAACTAAAAAAGGCATTATTAACCCTAAATATTTTAAATTTTTCTAAAGAAGATAGACACTTGTCCCCTTTTCAAAAACATTGACCCAGCTGTCACCTACAGCTCCATCTGGGTCAAATGGAGGGACCCATTAACTGGGGCCTGAAGGGACCAGACCCCCTCCTCACAGCAGGGAGAGGATTTGATGTGTCTTTCCTCAAGAGGAAAAAAGACCTATTTGGGTACCGGCAAGAGACTTAAAATATTTACCCCAACAAGGGGATGATAATAATCAATTTTCCAGGGAGTGTCACACCCTGAGAACTATGCCTCTGTTTCTTCCCAGGAACAACTGAAGGTGTGGATGCTACTAGACCTGAATGAAGCCAGAAAAGCTCCAGAAAGATTTACAGAAGAGGAGTCGGGACTTCTAAAACAACCTGCTATAGACGAGCTTACATGGCTTTTTATCCCACCTTCTCCCTCCCTTTGACTCCTCCTTCTTCTTGCTCTTTACCCTACCTTCTCCCCTCCCCTGAACCCCTCCTTCTTCTTATCCTCACTCGGGCCCTGTGTAATTAATAAGATTACACAATTCATTCACCAACAGCTTGAGGCAATTAAACTTCATCAGGTCACAATTAAACTTCATCAAGTCAAGGCACCACAGGTTCACAACTCAAAGGCTACGGCTTTTCCGCTTATCCACCTAACATTCTCCCCGCCTCCATCGAACCAACGACGGGTAAGATCTCAGACAGGTTGAGACAACCTAAGACAGGGCGTGGAGTGGTCAACGGGCTAGAGGCATGGTACTCAGTGACGGGTAAGATTCCCAAAGGGGGACAACCTAAGACAGAGGCCATGACCGTCCACCGTTCTTACAAAAACAAAAGGGGGAGATGTTGGGCCCTGCCCAGTGTGAGGCCTAGTGGTTCTGGGCCCAGCCAGAGTTTACTTGGCTCCCGGTGAGGCCTGGTTGAGCTTCCAGAGCCTGAGTAGAGTTTCGCGACCTGTCCTTGGAGTGACTCAGCACCTAGGCTGAAACTGCCTCCGCCCCCCAGCTACTGCTGATTGGCCCTTACTGCCTCCGCCCAGCTGCTGCTGATGTGGTGAAATAATATTGGCCCTTATACCTTTCTCTCATCCTCTCTTCCCGCCCCTTCCTCAAAATGTATAAATACCTCCCCATGACAATAAAGTGCTCAGGCTCTCTGCATTCTGGTGGTCAGCGGGTGACTGCTTGCAGTGTCCATCTTGGGTGGGGTTGGTGACTCAGGCTGCAGCTCTGGCCGCTGTCTGCTGGTCTTAGAGCCTGTGTGGGAGGTGAATGGTTACTGGGGCAGGAGTGTCAACACTGTGTCATTGGCATGCGCGGACAGATGAAAGAGCTTGAATCCGTGTACATCATGGGAGGGACTCCGGCCGAAACCTGGTTTTGTACTTAAGGTGGCTGCCTGTATCACCAGCCACCAGCAGCGCTGCTAGAAAAGCTCCGCTGAGGTGGCCCGGCCTGGCTGGACTGCGAGGCTGCGGGATGGTTGTGCCAGCCAGAGAGGTCCAGACAATCAGGCCATGCTGGGAGAGAGTCCCCAAGTGCAGGTGGAAGTCAGTCAAGCCCTACACCCAGCCACATACCTACCAGAAGAGTAGGGAGAACCCCTCCACACTTGCAAAGAGGTCATAGAGAAATTTTCTTTCCCTCTTTCTCTCTTTCTCTCTTTCTTTCTTTCTTTCTTTCTTTCTTTCTTTCTTTTTTGTTTGTTTTTGTTTTTGAAGGTAGGGTTTCAGGCTGACCTGGAATTCCCTATGTAGTCTCAGGGTAGCCTTGAACTCACGGTGATCCTCCTACCTCTCTGCCTCCTTGTGACTGGACCTAAAGGATAAGCCACTCCCTAATTCAGATATAGAACTTTAAGAAGAAAAAGAGAAGTTGAGTGTGGTGGCGCATGCCTTTAATCCCAATACTTAGGAGGCAGAGGTAGGAGGATTGCCGTGAGTTCGAGGCCACCTGAGACTACATAGGGAATTCCAGGTCAACCTGAGCTAGAGCAACACCCTACCTCAAAAAAAAAAAAAAAAAAGGCTGGGGAGATGGCTTAGCGGTTAATGTGCATGCCTGCAAAGCCTAAGGACCCTGGTTCTATTCTCCAGGTCCCACGTAAGCCAGATACACATGGTAGCACATGCATCTGGAGTGCGTGTGCAGTGGCTAGAGGCCCTGGCATGCCCATTCTCATTCTCTCTTTCTCTCCCTTTGTCTCTAATAAATAAATAAAAATAAAATCTTAAAGAGAGAGAGAAAAAAAAACTGATGAAAGGGCCGCTGAAAATCAGGAGAGCTACTACCAAGGCAACAGCCCCGAGTCTAGTCCAGCAAGCCCATGAAGCAGCTCATCTAGGAAAAACTGCTCTCCAAGATTTGTTCCAGAGGAATTTGATGGTCCCAAGGTTGCCAACACTGATTCAACAAGCTATCAAAGTTTGCCTACAATGTACACAGAACAATCCCAAATAAGGGCTTGTAAGTTACAGTGTGCGCCTTTCCTTCCTGACCCACACAGAAAAGGCCAAAGAAGCATCCTGCTTTCTGACCAGGGAGATTATCCCATGCTTTGGAGTCCCAATGAGTATAGCATCACATGATGGACCAGCCTTTGTCAGCTAGGTGGTCCAACAGGTGTCTAAGGCAGTGGTCTTAACTTGGAACTTACACACACTGTGCCACCCCGTCTTCAGGCCAAATGGAATGAATGAATAGGACTTTAAAAACAACAAGGCCAAGCATTGCCATGAAACAGGCCTCTCTTGGCCAGAGATTCTGCCACTCGTACTGTTTAGGGTGTATTGCATGCCCTGCAGATATGGATACCCCCTTTTGAGACTGTATTTGTGTGGTAGAGAAGATGCTAAAAGTTGAACTGATTCACTCAGTTACTGTAAGAGTTAATTGCTGCCGGGCGTGGTGGCACACGTAATCCCAGCACTCGGGAGGCAGAGGTAGGAGGATCACCGTGAGCTGGAGGCTGAGAGTATGGACACACTCGCCTCCAGCAGTTCTTAAAGGACTTGGCTAGCACTGCACAGATTTGCCCAACAGCTAAATTTAGGCCCCTACCTGATGGTTTAGGGCCCCATACATCCCTAGAAACCAGGGGAATGGGTTTGGGTAAAGGTCCCAGTAAGAAGGAGCCTAGCCCCAAAATGGGAAGGACCTCATCAAATTATCCTCACCACTCCTTCAACCCTTAACGTTGCAGGTGTCAAGCTGTGGATCCATCATTCCTATGTGAAGGCAGCCACCTGTCTGGACCAGACCTGGATGTCAACAGCAGGCTCCAGCCCTTGATAACCACAAAGCCGGGCTTGATGGTGCTGGTGCCCCCAGTGATAACTAGCACATGCTTAGTCCTAAAGGCTACACTTACTCAAGTTCCTGGGGGAGAAGTCCTTAGGATCAGTCACATTACCCCCTCGGACTTTGGCTGAAGACCCAAAAGATGAATTGTGCACTGTCACTTTTAGATGGTGTATGGAGAGAGGCACAGATACCCCCATTGTGATGGGCTCAGAGCAATGGTGAAAAGAGAAAGTGGTTCCTGGAAGGATGCTTATAGGCACTCATCATTTAGCATTTATGGGCATGTGGCCCACCAAGAAGAAAATTATGGAGGCGATAATTTGGGACCATCTAAAGTGATGGTCATGTGTTAATTTTTCCAGCAAATCCACCTTGGGACCTTCTGCTGGGCAAAGGGTAAAGGAGATAAAATGTTTCCCTTTAGATACCAAAGGAGGGCTCTGGATACAGCTGACCCTGAGTGATCCCATCACATGGGGCACTCCCATTCTTGGGTTGGAACTGTATTTCAGCCAGATAGCACAATCCCCAACTATGACCCTCCAGCTATCAGTCACCAAACAGGAGGTTTTCCTTCAAGTGAGCAACGTTAACTCCTCAGACAACCCCTGGGCCCCTGAGCCAGTCCCTGAACAAGACAAAGCCAACCAGTTTAATCCCAGTGCTCCTCTTCTGAAAAGACTGACTTTGGTAAATGGTAACCAGGAGCTCCTTAATCTAGCAGATCCATCCTTGGAAAAAGACTGCTGGATATGTTTGCATGCCAGTGAGGTCGCCTATACTGGAATGGGAATGACTAACCAAAGCCTCACAGCACAAAAGGGACTTGTGTAACTGGACCACTTGCTCAGGTCATAGGAGAAGCCAATGTGTGGGATATGAAAAGGGCTGTGCTAGGGAACTTTAAAGGGCTGTGGTCCCTGATACCACATACTTCACCTGCCCTAAATTTATTTACACCTGTGATCTAGGGGAAATTGCAGACTAACCCCTGATTTAGATGTACTCCTGGGAGATGAGGTCCAACAATACTTGCCCCCCACAGGGTCAAGGAGAAAGAGAACTCCTGTGTTGTTACCACTACTACTGCTCAGAGTAACCCTGACAGGAATTGTGGCCCCTGGTTCTACTATAATAGGCATCCAACAAGTTCAGCATAGCCAGCTCTTTACCCAGACCAAGGAAGACTTAAGTATTGTTCAAGAGCATAGTCACTCTTCAGAATCAGATGGACTCACTGGCAGCAGTGGTCCTCCAAAACCATAGGGGGTTAGACTGCTGAAAAGGAGGGTATGTGTACATTTCTAAAGGAGGAACACTGCTTTTATGCTAATCAATTAGGGGTGGCATGAGAAAATGCTACAAGGTTACTAGAAAGAATTAAGGCGGGAAATACAAGTGAAGGCCAATGGAGAATGATGTGGACTACATGGGGACCCTGGCTGGCTCCTTTAGTGGGGCCCCTTAATAGAAAATGTTGGGGCTCCTAGGAGGACAGTGTGTTCTAAATGCCCTATCCAGCTTCATCCAAACTAGAATGGAAGCAATAAAGCTACAGGTGATACACCAGAAGTGCCAACCAATTTCTACAAGATTTAAGATCATAAGGTATTATGAAGGTGAAGAGGAGGGAATGAGGTAGAAAAGACCACTTGCTAAGTGCTGAATTATAGTTGGTGCTGATGGTTGCCAAACCCAACCTCTTCTTGCTCAATGGAGTGAAAAGTCCCAGATAAGGACCCCCTCCAGGGCAGTCAGAAGGAGGAAATGTCTAAGGCAAAATGGAGGTTGCCCTTTCCAATAATGTCGACAACCTTACTGCACAGCTAGCTGCTACATATGCCTTTGTAAAGCCCCTGCATGTTTGCTCCCCACCTTGCTGCTATGTTGTCTGCCCTGCTGCTAAAGTATAAAAGTGCAGGTTGAGCTCATAGCCAAAGTTTCTTTGGGAGTGATCCCAGTTTTGGCTCCTGGGTAAATGAACTCCTTCCTCTCTTCCACTCTCATTGGTGTTGGAGTAATCATTCTAGAGAAATTCCCACTACACTCCTGCCTCCCAGGTATTAGGTTCCACAATATGCACTCTTGGCTACTAAAGTTTTTTTTTAATTTTTTTATTATTTTATTTATTTTTGGAGAGAGACACAGAGAGAGATAGAGAGGGAAAGGGAGACAGAGATGGACGCACCAGCAGTCTCAGCTGCTGTGAATGAAATTCAGATGTGTGCACCCCCTTGTGGCCAAGTGCGGCATTGTGCCCTTGTGCCACTTTGCATCTGGCTATATGTGGGACCTGGAGATTGGAACTGCTGGAGATTGGAACTGCTGGAGATAGGAACCAGCGTTCTTAGGCTTAGCAGGCAGGCGCCTTAACCGCCAAGCCATCTCTCCAGCCCCTAAAGTTATTTTTGACAGAAATAGTTCTTTAGGAGAGATGGCTTAGTGGTTAAATGCTTGCCTGTGAAGCCTAAGGACCCTGGTTCGAGGCTCAATTCCCCAGTACCCACGTAAGCCAGATGCACAAGGTGACACATGCATCTGGAGTTTGTTTGCAGTGGCTGGAAGCCCTGGTGTGCTCATTCTCTGCTTCTTTCTCTGTTGCTAATAAATAAATAAAAATAAACAAAAAAAATTTTTTTAAAGAAATAGTTCTTTATTTAATTTTTTTATGCTGCTGGGGATCAAACCTAGAGCCTTCACCTTCCCACACCCTCTTTGTTTGAATTTCAGAGTGTATATGTAATCCCTCAGCCATTCTTCTTTAACAGATATCAATCTTAGTTACTGTTGGCATAAGCCTTCTCCTGTGATTGTTATCTCCACCAGATTAAACTTCCTGGGGTCAGATTTTACAGATGTGCATTTAAGATTTGCTCTTAGGTCAATTTTTAGTCAATACCACATTTTACCACATGCAGCTCACCATTTTTAGTGTTAATTTGTGTTGCTTCTTTTTGCCAGACGTATCCATTATGAATTGGACTGCAGACTAATAGTCCATCTTTTTGGCTACCTAATGAGAAAATTGAAAATTGAGAGCATTTTATGCAACAGACAGGGCTAGATAAAATACAGACAAAAACTCAGACATGGAGAGATAACAACGCAGGAGGATGCCAGGCATGGGGGTACACCTGCATAATCCCAGTTTCCAAGAGGCTGAGACAAGAGGATCACAAATTTGAGCCCAGTCTGGACTATATAGTGAGACCTTGTCTATAAATAAGTAAATAAGTAAATAAACAAACAGACAGACAAACAGATAATAAAGACAGCAAAAGAAATAGCACAAGAGGGGCTGGAGAGATGGCTTAGCAGTTAAGGCACTTGCCTGCAAAACCAAAGGACCCAGGTTCGATTTCCCAAACCCCATGTAATCCAGACACTCATGATGGTACATGCATCTGGAGTCCGTTTGCAGTGGCTAGAGGCCCTGGCATGCCCATTCTATCTCTCTCTCTGCCTAATAAATAAAAAATATTTTAAAAAAGAAGTAGAATAAGAGTATTTATAATAATGTCAATTGCTAACATTAATTGTGCACTTATCGTGGACCTGTTCTAAACACCTGAAATCAGTTTACATTTATTTAACCATTATAGCAACTCTAAGGAATTATGACTGTCTCCATTTTACAAGAAAGTACCTTTAACCACTGAGCAATTTCTCCAGCCCCTGTTTCTGTTTTAAGATGATGAAATACTAGAAATAAACTGGCCTAAATTACATGGTAAGAGGCAGCCCCAGGATTCAAGGCCAGGCAAGCTGTGACCAGGGGCTGTGGCTGCCCTCCTATATTACTTGCTTAAACCTGATACTGAAGCATCCATTACATCCTCTGGAGCAAAATAGTGGGATCAGTTAAAAAATGTCCTTCTTGCCGGGTGTGGTAGCACACACCTTTAATCCCAGCACTCGGGAGGCAGAGGATGGAGGATCGCCATGAGTTTGAGGCCACCCTGGGACTAGAGAGTGAATTCCAGGTCAGCCTGGACCACAGTGAGACCCTACTTCAAAAAACAAGAAAAGTCCTTCTTCCATACCAGGCCTCTTTGCTTCCAGGGGTGTCCTTCCACATCATCGGTGTCTAACATGGTCATACCCTTCCTGTAAGGTATCAACCTGATGCTGGACAGAAGGGCGTTTCTTTCCTGTTTATTTATTTATGCACATGGGGTGTCAGAGGCAACCTCAAGCTGTCTGTGCATCACCTTCTCTGAGACAGGTTCTCTTGTTGCTGTAAACAGACTAGCTGGCCCTGGAAGCTTGAGAGTCTCTTGGCTCTGCCGCCTATTGTCATAGGTATTTTGGATCACAGATGCATGTGCCACTTTGCGCTCTACTTTACATGGGTGCTAGGGAATTGAACCCAGGCTGTCTGGCTTTATAGGCAAGTGCCTTTAACTGCTGAGTCATCTCCCCAGCCCCTGACTTGGATTCTTTTGCTCCTTGGTCTTTCTGATTAAACCATAAGATCCTAGACAGATGCATTCTAGTGACCATTTCTAGTTCTTACTATAGGTACAAATTAGGTAATGAAAATTGTTGGCTAAATGACTGTCATTTCACTCATAGTGAATCTCCTCAATAGTGATTTCATAAATAAACTTTTTTTTTTGGTTTTTCAAGGTCGGGTTCTATTCTAGGTTAACCCGGACTATGCAATTTCAAGCTGGCCTTGAACTGCCTGTAGCCCTCCTACCTCTGCCTCCCAAGTGCTGGGATTAAAGGCGTGTACCACCATGCCTGGCTTTGGTAAATACATTTTTAAAAATTTATTTGTAAGTCGGGCGTGGTGGCGCAAGCCTTTAATCCCAGCACTGGGAGGCAGAGGTAGGAGGATCGCCGTGAGTTTGAGGCCACCCTGAGACTACATAGTTAATTCTAGGTCAGCCTGGACTAAAGTGAGACCCTACCTTGAAAAACCAAAAAAAAAAATTTTTTATTTGTTTACTTATTTGCCTGTGTGTACATGTGTGTGTGCATGTATTTGTGCTTGAGCATGCCTGTACCAGAATATCTTCCTGCAGCAAATGAATGCCTGTCCAGCTTTATGTGGGTGGCTGGGGAATTGAAGACAATTTACCAGGCTTTGCAAGCAAGGAACTCTTTAACCACTGCACTATCTACCCAGGCCCTATAACTTTCTTTTTTTGAGACAAGGTTTCATGTATCCCAGGCTGGCTCAAACTTGCTATGTAGCAACGTTGAACTTCTTTTTGTTCTTTTAACTTTTGTGCTAGAAAAGAAGCTAAAAGTTGACTGATTCACCGAGTTACTCTAAGAGTTAATTGCTGAGGAGCTAAAACTTCGTCAGCAGATGGAAAAGTCCCAAAGAAGGAACTGTCCAGAAAGGGTCCAAAGGGATGATAACAAGGAAAGACAGTTTAGGCTAAAACAAAGTAAAATGGAGTTCATTGTTTGGGTGGCCTGACTACAGAAATGTATGATATGCAAATTACCACATCTTGTTTGTCCACTAACCTCTCTGTATGGCACAATGCAGATCTGGCCCTAGTCAGACCGCATGGCAAAAGAAACCAGGAAGTGGCTTCTGTGAACATGGCATCCTGCACAGGCCTGGCGTGACAACAGCTACAGTCCCATGCTTGCGAGAAACCTGCTCCGAGATGATCTGTTCAGAGACAGGCTGTCATTGGTCACAAAAAGGGGACCACCCCATGCAATGATTGGCCAGCCAAGCCCCTTAAAACCCCCTACACTTTTTTTAATAAACGAGTTTGCCGCAGCTTGCCCTCTGCCTGCTTTCACCCAACTCCCAGAGTCTGTGTCGTAATTCCGCGCTTCTCACCCCCAACTCAGCAGAGACCCTGCCGTCCCTCCTGAGCTGGCCCTAGGGGGGACCCCAACACCCCTCCCCTTGGCTATGAAAACTATAAAATGAGAAAAAAATCTCAGCTCTGGCCCAAAACTTCTTTGGAAGGCTATCTCAAGCTTTTTGCCCCCTGGGAAATAAACTCCTCTACTTTCACTCATTCTGGAATTGGAGTGATAATTCCAGAGACTTTCTACAATATCTCTGGAGGCCCCAGCAAGAGTTTCCTTCCCCAGGACCCCAGTTGATCAGGAAGGAGATGAGCCTGAGCCAGACATCCAGACCAGGTAAAAACTCCCTGAGGAGCCGGGCATGGTGGTGCATGCCTTTAATCCCAGCACTCGGGAGGCAGAGATAGGAGGAGCGCCGAGAGTTCGAGGCCACCCTGAGACTACATAGTTAATTCCAGGTCAGCCTGGACCAGAGTGAGACCCTACATCACAAAACAAAAAAAAAAAAAAAAAAAAATTCCCTGGGGAAACTAGAAACTGTGACTAGTCAGGTCTGGAGGAGCTGGCATGAACTGATCCCCACAAGAGGAGGAATCCCCAAGCCTCGATACTGCTATGAGGTGATGGCCCCCTTTCCATCAGCTTGACCTATGGAATCCAGTCTCAATAATTTTTTAAGAAAAGAAATATGAAACTGTTTTAAGTTTACTTTATCTCTCTATGCTTCTATGGAATAGCTAACAGATAATAGCCCCAAGGTTTGTGTTTATATTGAGAATACTCAATACTGAGTTTATCAGAAAATTTCTAAAACTTCTAATAATGTTCTAATCTGCTTTCATATTTTAAAACTATGTATTTCAGAAAGCTGATTAAAAAGAGGTTCCAAAAATCAACAAAAGGTAAAATCTATATGTGTATCTGAGTAAATAATGTAAGTCAAGCCTACTCTACTCTTTTTTTTTTTAATTTGAGAGAGAGAGAGACAGAGAGAGAAAGGGCATGCCAGAGGCCTTTCAGCTGCTGTGAACAAACTCCAGACCATAGGCCCCCTTGCGCGCAGGTGCAACATTGCACACTTGTGTCACTTTTGCGTCTGGCTAAACGTGGGACCTGGAGAATTGAACGGGCATTATTAGGCTTTGCAGGCAGGTACATTAACCGCCAAGCCATCTCTCCAGCCCTACTCTACTCTTTTATACAAGATTATTTCAAAGAGCTTTTTTTGAAGGCAAAAGAAATAAAAGCTTAAATGGTCATATTAAAAGGTCTTATGATAAGGTCTTTATGACAATAGAAGTTTTGCTGGTAATTATGAGATAAACTAGATAAAAGGATAAACTGAAGAAGAAAGTTTATCTTTGGATAAACTTTGGATATTAAATGTTTGATAAAGAAGATTGTTACAGAATGTTTACACAGATTGTAAGGTAAAAGTATGTAGATGAAGGTATGAGTAAACTTAAACAGAAGAGTTAAAGACAAAGTTGATTAAGTCTTCAAGTGCTTAATCAGATTACAGACTACTTGAGATTAAGATGACTATTAGCCTAAAGCTTATATCAGACTAAGAAAGGATGGCCCTGGCTGGTTGCAGGATGTTATGATATTTAGGTTGTAAATTGAAAACTTTAATTTACTGATGTTAATCTGGTCATAGTAATAGTTATAAAGTTGCCAAAGACTGGCTTTAAAGTTCTCAACCAAATTTACCATGTTCCTCTATTTGTTAACCTTTTAATATTTAATAAGGTTATTATATCTTTAAAAAAACACTGTAAACAAGATGGTTCCTGTCCTGTTCATGCTGTTTTACTGGGTGATTATCCCTGAGATTATTGTCTAAGTCTTATGAAAGGTGATTTAGCCATTGTGACTTTGTTCTTAGGGAAACTGAGGAAACTCCTCCTATCCTAGGAAAGCCTGCAATATACAATGTTAATATAGTTTCTCTAAGCTTCATATTCTACCAGTCATAAATATTGCCTTATTTTAAACTTAAAAATGGTTCAGTGGTTAAAGGTAGTTGATGAAATCACTTTATGTCTATCATAATGTCTTAAATATATGTTAAAATCAGACTAATTTAGCCCAACAATGACCAGGTTTGGCTTTATTCTTAAGCTATGTATAATCAGTCTCTGTCAAAGTTGTACTTAAGTAATTGTGTCATTTCTTGTATCATTGCTTGTTCATTGCTCATAGATACAGTGATACTTAAGACATGTTCCCTGCTCTATGGCTTAGTGGTTAAGGCATTTGCCTGTAAAGCCTAAGGACCCTGGTTTGATTCTCCAGGACCCACGTAATCCAGATGCACAAGGGGGCGCATGCATCTGGAGTTTGTTTGCAGTGGCTAGAGGCCCTGAAGCACCCATTCTCTCTCTCCCTCTCTCTCTTTACCTCTCTCTGTCTCTAATAAATAAATAAAAATAAAATCTTAAAAAAAAAACTTAAACGCTACTCTTTTGCTTCCAGTATGTGGGGTAATTGTTACCTACATAGGTATACAGACTAGCCAAAGTTGTTTTCAAACACAGATGCCAAGTTTTTATACGGCCTTGTCTTTTTCTGACATACAGTTGCTAGATCAAATCAATTGATTTAAAGTTGTGGATAAAATATTGTTTCCAGGGCTGCTAACATGTTCTGCCTATACTTATAACTGACAGATACTTAAAAGATAGAATGTGTATGTTTTCTATGTTCCAGATGTGACTTACACTGTCACCTGACAACTAAACTTAAACACTAATCAGAATGACTTTAAACTATTGTGTCATTCTCTGACCAGATCTGCTTTGCTAACCAGATATGTTCTGTGCCTTTTTAACTAAATCTGTCTTGCTAATCAGATATGTATAGTCTCTCTGAGGTATAAACCATATGTAGAAGCCAAGGTCAATTGGAAACATTGGAGTTAAAAGGATAACCAATATTTTGATTCCTGCTCCCAAGTCAAAAGGCCAGAGGAGATGATGGGACAATTGCTAACTTCTAGCCTCTGGTAAGTTGCCTGTCTTCTTGACCAGGGAGGACACAGAGACCCGGAGATGGATTCCAAGTCTATGTATCTGCAACAGGAGAGTCACATCGAAGGAAAACCAGTCCTCTAGGCTTCCCAAAAGAGGGAGGGCCACTTGGTCAGCACAGCCTTGACTTTTCCTAGCAGATGATGATGCTGAGAGTCATAGAACTCCTCACAGGTCCCTAACGTCTCTCCTACAGAACCCTGAATGACCTCTAAAATATAATATATAGTTTATTTTTGCTGCCTACATGGTCTTAAACACCCAGTAAGAGAATATAACTACAAGATATTATAAAATAAACCAAGATTCAGACTAATAGACTGCCCTGCCTGATGCTGGCTTACAGTACTAAAATTTTAACTCATATCTACTGCCTCTGCCTGGCCCTAATTAGTCAGTCACTATTTACCTTTAAATCAAAGATCCAAAATTGTCCTCACTGATTATGTTTACCTGATAGTTATTGATTTGTATTAGTCCAATCTCTCCTTGACATGTCTTATTAAAAGGAAGTATAACAGCCCCAGGATTCAAAGGCCAGGCAAGCTGTGACCAGGGCTGTGGCTGCCCTCCTATATTACTTGCTTAAACCTGATACTGAAGCATCCATTACATCCTCTGGAGCAAAATAGTGGGATCAGTTAAAAATGTCCTTCTTTGCCGGGTGTGGTGGCACACACCTTTAATCCCAGCACTGGAGGCAGAGGATGGAGGATCGCCATGAGTTTGAGGCCACCCTGGGACTAGAGAGCGAATTCCAGGTCAGCCTGGACCACAGTGAGACCCTACTTAAAAAACAAGAAAGTCCTTCTTCCATACCAGGCCTCTTTGCTTCCAGGGGTGTCCTTCCCACATCATCGTGTCTAACATGGTCATACCCTTCCTGTAAGGTATCAACCTGATGCTGGACAGAAGAAGGCGTTTCTTTCCTGTTTATTTATTTATGCACATGGGGTGTCAGAGGCAACCTCAAGCTGTCTGTGCATCACCTTCTCTGAGACAGGTTCTCTTGTTGCTGTAAACAGACTAGCTGGCCCTGGAAGCTTGAGAGTCTCTTGGCTCTGCCGCCTATTGTCAGGTACTTTGGATCCACAGATGCATGTGCCACTTTGCGCTCTACTTTACACGGGTGCTAGGAATTGAACCCAGGCTGTCTGGCTTATAAGCAAGTGCCTTTAACTGCTGAGTCATCTCCCAGCCCCTGACTTGGATTCTTTTGCTCCTTGGTCTTTCTGATTAAACCATAAGGTCCTAGACAGATGCATTCTAGTGACCATTTCTAGTTCTTACTAGGTACAAATTAGGTAATGAAAATTGTTGGCCAAATGACTGTCATTTCACTCATAGTGAATCTCCTCAATAGTGATTTCATAAATAAACTTTTTTTTTGGTTTTTCAAGGTCGGGTTTTATTCTAGGTTAACCCGGACTATGCAATGTCAAGCTGGCCTTGAACTGCCTGTAGCCCTCTACCTCTGCCTCCCAAGTGCTGGATTAGCGTGTACCACCATGCTGGCTTTGGTAAATACATTTTAAAAAATTTATTTGTAAGGTTGCGTGGTGGGCGCAAGCCTTTAATCCCAGCACTGGGAGGCAGAGGTAGGAGGATCGCCGTGAGTTGAGGCCACCCTGAGACTACATAGTTAATTCTAGGTCAGCCTGGACTAAAGTGAGACCCTACCTTGAAAAACCAAAAAAAAAAAAATTTTATTTGTTTACTTATTTGCCTGTGTGTACATGTGTGTGTGCATGTATTTGTGCTTGAGCATGCCTGTACCAGAAGATTAAGATGACTATTAGCCTAAAGACAATTTACTTGAGATATCAGACTCAGAAGAAAGGATGGCCCTGGCTGGTTGCAGGATGTTATGATATTTAGGTTGTAAATTGAAAACTTTAATTTACTGATGTTAATCTGGTCATAGTAATAGTTATAAAGTTGCTAAAGACTGGCTTTAAAGTTCTCAACCAAATTTACCATGTTCCTCTATTTGTTAACCTTTTAATATTTAATAAGGTTATTATATCTTTAAAAAAACACTGTAAACAAGATGGTTCCTGTCCTGTTCATGCTGTTTTACTGGGTGATTATCCTGAGATTATTGTCTAAGTCTTATGAAAGGTGATTTAGCCATTGTGACTTTGTTCTTAGGGAAACTGAAACTCCTCCTATCCTAGGAAAGCCTGCAATATACAATGTTAATATAGCTTCTCTAAGCTTCATATTCTACCAGTCATAAATATTGCCTTATTTTAAACTTAAAAATGGTTCAGTGGTTAAAGGTAGTTGATGAAATCACTGTATGTCTATCATAATGTCTTAAATATATGTTAAAATCAGACTAATTTAGCCCAACAATGACCAGGTTTGGCTTTATTCTTAAGCTATGTATAATCAGTCTCTGTCAAAGTTGTACTTAAGTAATTGTCTCATTTCTTGTATCATTGCTTGTTCATTGCTCATAGATACAGTGATACTTAAGACATGTTCCCTGCTCTATGGCTTAGTGGTTAAGGCATTTGCCTGTAAAGCCTAAGGACCCTGGTTTGATTCTCCAGGACCCACGTAATCCAGATGCACAAGGGGGCGCATGCATCTGGAGTTTGTTTGCAGTGGCTAGAGGCCCTGAAGCACCCATTCTCTCTCTCCCTCTCTCTCTTTACCTCTCTCTGTCTCTAATAAATAAATAAAAATAAAATCTTTAAAAAAAAATCTTAAACGCTACTCTTTTGCTTCCAGTATGTGGGGTAATTGTTACCTACATAGGTATACAGACTAGCCAAAGTTGTTTTCAAACACAGATGCCAAGTTTTTATACGGCCTTGTCTTTTTCTGACATACAGTTTCTAGATCAAATCAATTGATTTAAAGTTGTGGATAAAATATTGTTTCCAGGGCTGCTAACATGTTCTGCCTATACTTATAACTGACAGATACTTAAAAGATAGAATGTGTATGTTTTCTATGTTCCAGATGTGACTTACACTGTCACCTGACAACTAAACTTAAACACTAATCAGAATGACTTTAAACTATTGTGTCATTCTCTGACCAGATCTGCTTTGCTAACCAGATATGTTCTGTGCCTTTTTAACTAAATCTGTCTTGCTAATCAGATATGTATAGTCTCTCTGAGGTATAAACCATATGTAGAAGCCAAGGTCAATTGGAAACATTGGAGTTAAAAGGATAACCAATATTTTGATTCCTGCTCCCAAGTCAAAAGGCCAGAGGAGATGATGGGACAATTGCTAACTTCTAGCCTCTGGTAAGTTGCCTGTCTTCTTGACCAGGGAGGACACAGAGACCCGGAGATGGATTCCAAGTCTATGTATCTGCAACAGGAGAGTCACATCGAAGGAAAACCAGTCCTCTAGGCTTCCCAAAAGAGAGAGGGCCACTTGGTCAGCACAGCCTTGACTTTTCCTAGCAGAAGATGATGCTGAGAGGCACAAAACTCCTCACAGGTCCCTAACGTCTCTCCTACAGAACCCTGAATGACCTCTAAAATATAATATATAGTTTATTTTTGCTGCCTACATGGTCTTAAACACCCAGCAAGAGAATATAACTACAAGATATTATAAAATAAACCAAGATTCAGACTAATAGACTGCCCTGCCTGATGCTGGCTTACAGTACTAAAATATTAACTCATACCTACTGCCTCTGCCTGGCCGTAATTAGTCAGTCACTATTTACATTTAAATCAAAGAACAAAATTGTCCTCACTGATTATGTTTACCTGATAGTTATTGATTTGTATTAGTCCAATCTCTCCTTGACATGTCTTATTAAAAGGAAGTATAAGCTGGGTGTGGTGGAGCATGCCTTTAATCCCAGCACTCAGGAGGCAGAGGTAGGAGAATATGATGAGTTCAAGGCCACCCTGAGACTACATAGTGAATTCCAGATCAGCCTGGGCTAGAGTAAGATCCTACCTCGAAAAACAAAAAACAAAAAAAAAAGAAAAACAAAAAACAAAAAACAAAAAAAACAAGAAAAACAAAAAACAAACAAACAAAAAAAGTATATCACTAAGGACAGATCTCAGAGCTAAGCCCTAAAATACATTTAGGGCAAATCTAGAGCTTAGCCCTAAAATGTAAAGTCAATTTAGAGTTCTGACTGTTTGTACTTGCTAATGGTGGTTCTGGTTGTTTGATGGTATCTCTTTGCTTAGATTTATAAAGGGAAGCCAGATTCTCCTGCCACATTCTCCTAATGATACGTCCTTAAAATTTGTAACACAAGGGGACCCACATACCCTTGAGAAATTTGGTCTACACCCATCAGCCAAGTGATATAACACACCAGAATCAAGAAGGCAGTATCCTCAGCCAATTGTAACAGTTAACAGGCCACCAGAGACCAAGAGGGTCCCCTCAAAGCCAAGCTCTGGAGGACATGTGCCATCTTTTCCATCTGGCTTATGTGGGTCCTGGGGAATCGAACCTGGGTCCTTTGGCTTTGCAGGCAAGCACCTTAACTGCTAAGCCATCTCTTCAGCCCACTTTATTGATTTTTAACTTAAATAGCATTTAAATCTGTCTTTTTCCTATCACCACTGTCATTGTCTTAGTTCATGATCAATCTCAGCAGCTCTCCATGGCCTCCTGCAAGCTCTTTCTGTCCTACCTCATAATTCTCCCTGCAGTCAGAATCCTGCCACTTCCCTGTATGTTAGTGCTCATGCTTTAGTCTTGATGACATCTGTTTTGATCCTAAAATTGCTTCCAAAATTCTGTCCCTAACCATCCTTTCCCATTCCTTGTATATTCCCCCAATTGCTAAATCCATAGTATGTTTCCTTCAGACAGTCTCTGTGTCTTTGTGTCAGCTTGAATTCTAAGCAAAACCACAAAACATTCCAAATAACTCTGCTGATGGGATTGCCTAACCACATCAACTGAGTTGTGTGGGATTAGATAACTTGCTTCACCTTTCCAAGCCCCAGTTACCTTACATGTGAAATGAGAATAAGTTCTTATGGTGTATAATTGCCATAAGGAATTAAATGAGAAATTCCATTTCTATTTTATTATTAATTGTTTTGGGGTGTGCATGTGCGTGCGTGCGTGTGTGCATGTGTGTGTGTGTGTCTGTATGGTGTATGCAAGTGTGTGCAGAAGTACCTCATGTGCAAGCACATGGTGGCCCAAGGAAGACTTGTGCTGTCCTCTTCTACTGCTTTTCTGCCTTATCTCCCTGAGACAGAGTCTCTCACTAAACCTGGAGCTTGTTGGTTATTGGTTAGTCTGACTGACCAGGAAGGCCCAGAGATCGTCCTGTCTCTGCCTCGTCCAATCCCCCAGTGCTAGGGTTACAGGTATGCATGGCCATGTCTGGCTTTTTATGTGGGTACTGGGAATCAAACCCAGGTCCTCATGATTACACAGAAAGCTCTCTTACCTGCTTAATCATATCCCCAGTCCCTAAATGAGCAGTTCAATGTAAAATTCTTCCATATGCTACTCACTTAGTGAACAGTCCTTTGTGTTGGCTAACTTGATTTGTCTCTTGCTAGACTGTGCTCCACGGACTCTTGTGTTATTAGTAACTATGAAAGTTACTGACAAATGGATGGATAGAGGATTATCTTCGGACCACAGATTTGGAACACTTGATCTAACATGTTTGGTTATGGGAAAGAGTTTAAATGATTTATAAAAAGTTGTCATCCCATCCATGTCCTGAGACAAGTATGGTGCTTAATAACATAGTATAGGTAGTAAATATTGTAAACTGTAATATATAATTGTAATAGAGTCAAATTTAATCCAGGAGCATAAAGACCTGGGTTCTTCTCTTTTCTCTGCCACTAGCTGGATATGCAACCATTGAAATCTTGAACTCTCATAATCTCTATTTCCTCATTTGTAGGAAAACCATGGTAGAAAATGTAATCATGTAGATTCCTTTCAGTCCTTTAATCAACTACTTTTGTAACTTCTCAAAGTGGTAATTTGAGGAAATTATACAGAAAAAGTAGTAAATTAAACAATTGTATAGTAGTCTCGTATATTATCCTTATGTAACTTTCCCAGATTTTGTTTTTATAATTGCTATTTTAAAATATATTTTATTTATTTATTTATTTATTTATTTATTTATTTGATGGAGAGAGAGGGGAAGAGAGAGAAAGAGAGAATGGGTGTGTCAGGGCCTCCAGCCACTGGAAACAAACTCCAGACGAACGTGGGTCCTGGGGAAATTGAACCTAGGTCCTTTGGCTTTGCAGGCCAATGCCTTTACTGCTAAGCCATTCCTCCAGCCCTATAATTGCTATTTTTATTTTGAGAAGCAAGAAAATTTTAGTAGTATGATTTTAGAACTGAAATGAACTATAAATTAGGCCATTTATTATAAAAGAAGAGAAGAAAGAGGCTCTCCACCAAACTCCTTTCCCTTCATATTTAGTGCACGAAATAGCACTGACTTTACACAAAGGATTTAATTAACTGTTTATGCTAATAAACTAAGATGTTTTAAATGTGTCATTTTGCTGGGTATATTGGCACTGAATATCAGCCCCTGAGCCTCCAACATCCACCAGACTGTGTGGGACACCTCGAGAGATAAACTGTCCCCCCCCAGCTTGAAGTAGTTGGAATATGAGTTACTGCCCCTGTTCCCACCTATGCAGTCCTCCCCTAAGGGACCCCCATGTCCCCAGTTCTCCCAATCTTTTAATTATTTTATTTTTATTTTTTTTGTTTTTGGAGAGAGACACAGACAGAGATAGACAGAAAGAGAGGGAGAGGGAGACAGATAGAGAATGGGCGTGCCAGCAGTCTCTCAGCTGCTGTGAACGAAATCCAGATGCATGTGCCCCCTTGTCAGCAAGTGCAGCATTGTGCCCTTGCATCACTTTGCATCTGGCTAAACGTGGGACCTGGAGATTGGAACCGGGTTCTTAGGCTTAGCAGGCAGGCGCCTTAACAGCTAAGCCATCTCTCCAGCCCTCTCCCCAATCTTTTATATCTTTCCAGTGTCCAGACTTGAAGGGTTAATAGACTTGCTGAAGACTAGAGGGACCTAAAAAGTTAATAACTATCCTAAGACCAACAAGCAATACAACTTCAGAAGCATGGCCTTGACAGGCCTGTCTACTTCCAAATGATAAACTAAACTCCCCTTAGCTCAGAAAACCTTGAGGGTATACAAACTGTCTGGTGGGTTATCCTCTGTGGTAGTTTGAATATATGTCCCCCAATATATTCAGTGTTTTACTAGTTATAGTTTGCATCTGCAATCACCTTGCTAGAGGCAATGTCACTGGGGGCCAGTCTTAAGGTGTGGTGGTGGGTTTGAGATTCCATTGTAAAGATATGCAAAGTGTGCCTAGCAGGAGTTCCTGAAGTGTGCTGTGTGACTCTTTTGGCTGTAGTTTTGCTCTGTGTGCTGTGTGGCTGGTTGGATTTTCTCTCTTGCTTGGCCCTGTGAAGGCAGGCCAGCTTCTTCTGCCATTATGGAACTTCCTCTGGATCTGTAAGCTTCAATAAATAATATCCCTTCCTCCATAACTGTGCCTAGTCTGAAAAAAAGCTTATTCTGAGCAAGAACACGAATAGCTACAGTTCTTTATCTACTTCCCTTGGACCTACAGCTAGTCCAGTCTGTTTTTCTTAGGATCCTCCTTATAAGCTTATGCCCCACCCTGGCCCAGTGCTTCAGCCTTCATCCTGTGGGAAGGCTGTTACCCCTCACTCTTTCTCTTAATAAGTTGTCTGTAGAGATCAAGTCTGGTGTTCTCTTTTGCTTTTTTCTTACACTTTCCTTACATTCCCCAACATTTTCATTATTTGCCTTAATTCTCCAAAAGTGAGTAAGCCTGGTTAAACAAGAGGAAATTTGTAGTTAGCTTGAAGCCTGAAAAAAAATTTCCTAGGTTACCAGGTATCTGGCCCATAAACCCACATCCCTGCTTTTAGTTTCTTGTTCTTAGAATCGTTTGATGACTTGCTGACTTCTGTTTCTTGCAGGGCATGTCTAAGTAACATAAAAATGTCTGTCAGGTTTAGTTGCTGGAGACTTTCAATAGAACAACTTATAATAAATTTCTTATAAATATTAATAATCATAATTACTTGAGAATAAAATCTAGTTCTCCTTTACACTTATAAGTGTCATAACAAGTGAGTCGCTAGTATTTATATTTATTATGGTGTATTCCAGAACTTGTCTTGGTACCAGTTTCCAACATTTAAATACTACCACTGGGGAGATGGCTTAGTGGTTAAGGCCCTTGCCTGCAAAGCCAAATGACCTAGGTTTGATTCTCCAGGACCCACATAAGCCAGATGCACAAGGCAGCACATGCATCTGGAGTTAGATTGCAGTGGCTAGAGGCCCTGGAGTGCCCATTCTCTATCTCTCTCTCTCAAATAAATAAAAATAAATATTAAAAATACTGAATACTACCACTGTTGGATAACATAACCTTGAGAAAATATTTTTCCACTCTTGACAAAACAGCACAGTAATCGTTTATTGTGAGTAATCGCGTATGTTTGGTGGTGGGGGGGTCAGTGATGAAAATGCTTTTGATTCGTTTATGCTTTGCAAGTAAACACAATAACCAACACGGGTCTTGTAAGGAAAATGTAAGAGAAAAGCAAAAGGGAACACGGACTTGATCTCTACAGACAGACTGTTTATTGAGAGAAACAGTGAGGGGGCAGCAGCTTTCCCATGGGATGAAGGCTGAAGCAATGAGCCAGGCTGGTGTGAAAGCTTATAAAGAGGATCCTAAGAAAAACAGACTGTACCAGCTGCAGGTCCAAGGGAAGTAGATAAAGAACTGTAGTTTTTTGTGACCTTGCTCAGAATAAGCTTTTTAAGCCAAATTGTCTAGAGAGGATATCCCACCAGATGATTTCTATTCCCTCAAGGTTTTCTGAGTTGAGGGAAGTTTATCTATTGGGAGTAGCCTGTGAAGGCTGCATGTCTCTTTGACTTCTTTATTGCCTGCTAGTTTTAGGGAGAGTTATTAACTCTTTAGTTCCCTCTAGTTTTCACCTTTGGCTTTGCAGGCAAGCACCTTGACTGCTAAGCCATCTCTCCAGCCTTGAAATAATTTTTGATTTACAAAATATTTGTCAAGTTAGTACAGAGATATTCTACATCCAACTTCACTTCATATCAATCAATATATTACATAACCATATGTGGTGGTTTGAATGTAAAATGTCCCCAAAGACATGTGTTTGAATAATAATCCCTAATTGGTGGCACTTTGGGGGAAATTTGTGGAGCCTTGTTGGAGGAGGTGTGTCACTGGGGGTAGGCCTTGAGTATTATATAGGTCAGTACAGCTTAGTGCCTTTCAGTTGTTCAACTGCCTCCGTGCTCATGTGATGGCAGCTGTCTGCTCTTGCCCTGTTTTTCCTGCTATGATAGAAACTTCCACTCAAAACTGTAAGTGAAAATAAGCACTCTTTGTATTTTGTACTAGCTAGAGCACAGTACATTGATTGGAAAGAAGAGATAGAATTCCTTATTGGAATTTCCACATTTTCCCCTTCAGTTGTCCTTTTCCCTTTCAGTATACAATCCAGGATACATCTAGTCATTATGTCTCCTTTGTTGCCTTAAACCTGTTAGGGTTTCTCAATCTTTATCTGTCTTTGACCTTCCACTTCTGGAAGAGTATTGATCAAGTGAATGTCTCAACCTGGAGTGGTTTCATGTTTCTACAAGTCTGAACTCAAATTGTGGGTTTAGGGGAGTGTTCATAGCAGATTCCTCAGAACTGAAAGATCTTTCCTGCGAACGAAATCCAGATGTGTGCGCCCCCTTGTGGTCAAGTGCAGCATTGCACCCTTGCATCACTTTACATCTGGCTAAATGTGGGACCTGGAGATTGGAACCGCTGGAGATTGGAACCAGTGTTCTTAGGCTTAGGAGGCAGGCGCCTTAACCCCTAAGCCATCTCTCCAGCCATGAAAGATCTTTCCTGAAAAGAGAAAGCTGCCTGTGATTCTGGAAGTCAAATCTGGTAGACCTGCTGCTTAAAGGTCACACAACCATCTCTCTGCAAGGTTATGTTAATTAGAAAGTGAAGCTGGGAGTGGGGGCACACGCCTTTAATCCCAGCACTTGGGAGGCAGGGTAGGAGGATCGTCATGAATTTGAGGCCACCCTGAGACTATATAGTAAGTTCTAGGTCAGCTCGGGCTAGAGTGAAACACTGCCTGGGGAGGGGAGAAAGAAAGAGAAAGAAAGAAAGAAAGAAAGAAAGAAAGAAAGAAAGAAAGAAAGAAAGAAAGAAAGGGAGAAAGAAAGAAAGGGAGAAAGAAAGAGAAAGAAACATTTCTTCCTTAAGGTGGGGCAGGAAGGAATTTCTAGAGACTCAGGAAGTCAACAAGTCTGGGAATGGGCTACAGGACGCCCTGCCCTAAGGCTATCCAAAGGAGAAACTGTAGCCTAGGTGGGGACACTCTCCTTCCTGCAGAGCCGCCCACTAGTGTGCAGTGTGCTTAAGACTCTCCAACCAGTTCAGTGTGCTCCAGGGACACAGCTACTGGGATGAGACTTTTCAAAGTGTGGCTGCCTTTGAGTCATCAATTCCTCACCCTGCTCTCTATGTAACCGCAATAAACTCATTGGTTCACCAAAACTGATTTTGGTGTAATTGTCCTTTGATCTGTCATTTGTGCCTTATCTGTGGAGAAGATGTGTTTGTGTCACCCATGGGGAAAAGTTTCCTCCTGAGACAGGGAGGAATAAGAGAGAGGTGAAGTGTCCTTATTGGTCACAACAGACACATGCCACCATACTAACTTCGGTCACTTGGTTAAGATGGTGTCTTCAGCCAGATGTGGTGGCACACACCTTTAATCCCAGTACTCGGGAGGCAGAAGTAGGAGGATTGCTGTGAGTTTGAGACCACCCTGAGACTACATAGTGGGTTCCAGGTCAGCCTGAGCTAAAGTGAGACCCTACCTCAAAAAACCCAAAAAAGAAAAAAAAAAGATGGTGTCTTCCAGGTTCTCCATTGTATGTTTAACTATACTGGTTAGAAGCTCTAGCAGAAAATATCAATAAAAGTAAAACTTCTGCTGGGTTTCAAAGCCCAACAGGCCAGAAGTTACCCATAAAGAGCAGAGATAAGTCCTGGTTGCCCTTGAGCCACCTACAGGGAGAGACCAGAGAACAGAGAAATAAGCTCCTGCTTGCCCATAAGCCTTCGAGGGGCAGACCAATGAACAGAGAGGTAAGTTCCTTGCCCACAAGGAAGAACCAGGAAATGAAGTTCCCTACCTGTGCTGTGAGTTACAAGAAATTTAAACTATATAGCTGCCCACTCGTGCCACGTAAGCTTCTGGAGATGTTGTAGAAAGGTCACTCTAATGCCAGTGTGTGTGAAAGTATTACCTGGGGGCCAAGGAGATTGAGGTAGCCCTCCAGAGCTGAGATTTTATTTCCATTTTATAGTTTTCATAGTCAATGGGAGGGGTATGTGAACAAACCAGATGTGGAAACTTGCATATCATACATTTCTCTAGTCAGGCCATCCTAACAATGAACTCCACTTTACTTTGTTTTAGCCTAAACTGTCTTTCATTCTTATCATCCCTTTGGGCCCTTTCTGGACAGTTCCTTCTTTGGGATTTTTCCATCTGCTGACAAAGATAAGTTTTAGCTCCTCAACAATTAACTCTTACAGTAACTCAGTGAATCAGTTCAACTGTAGCTTCTTTTCTATCAATAACCTTGGTTGCTTGTAGGAATAAATATATAAAAAGACCCTCTTGCCTAAGCTCAGGGCTGACTCCATTACAGAGTGATCTGGGTGTCAGTCTGCTAGTGTGAATAAATCTTCCTCTCCTCTGTCCAAATGGCTCTGAGTTTCATTCCAGCAATTCCTGCAACAAAGCCAGTCACAAGAAAAAGCTCAACCAAAACTCAAGGAGAGGGGATTAAACTTGCTCATATAGAGAAGCGGATATCAAAGAATTGGTGGACTTAGGGAAAAACCACTATAGTATTTTATAAATTTCAATCGAGATATTTTGAGGCAATGGACTATCCCATTTGTCCTGAAAGTTTTGTCAACTAATTTCAGCATTCATCAGTAGATTTAGCCTATAGTGATTATTACAATGCTGGTAATTTCCTCTTCATTTTTTCTGTATTTTAAGTAAGATTGTTAGGACTGGAGAGATGGCTTAGCAGTTAAGGAGCTTGCCTGTGAAATCTCAGGACCCCCAGGTTTGATTCCACAGTACTCATAAAAGCCACATGCACAAGGTGGTGCACATGCATCTGGAGTTTGTTGGCAGTGGCTAGAGACCCTGGTGTGCCCATTCTCTCTCTCTCTTTCTCTCAAATAAATAAATATTTAAAAAGAAATAATATTTTTCGAGGATAATGTACTTGTACTATATAGCCTGACCTGACATCATTTATCTGGTGTTACATGTGGGTCATTTCCTTCCTTCTTTTCTTATAGAAGACAGATGCACCTTTTTTTTTTTTTTTTTGGCTATCAGGTTTCTTCTAAGTTTGACATTTAAAATTTGAATCCCAGGCTGGAGAGATTGCTCAGTGGTTAAAGGCACTTGTTTGTAAAGCCTGCAGATCCAGGTTTGATTCCCTAGTACCTATTTAGAACAAGATGCACAAAGTGGCAAGAGCCCCTAGTGTACCCAGTCTCTCTCTTCCCATGCTTACAAATAATAAATAAAAATTCATTAGAGAATTGTATCACCTTGGGAGGCAGAGGTGGGAGGATTGCCATGAGTTCAAGGCCACCCTGAGACTACATAGTGAATTCCAGGTCATCCTGGGCTACAGTGAGACCTTACCTCAAAAACAAAACAGAATTGTATCTCATCTACCATCATTGTCTATTTTCCAACAAAAATTTAACCAGAATACCTGTGTTACTTATCTCTTATGAGGACACACTTATTCTTTAAAAACAAAACAAATACATATACATATATATATATTTTTTTCAAGGTAGGGTACCACTTTAGCCTAGGCTGACCTGGAATTCACTATGTAGTCACAGGGTGGCCTCGAACTCACAGTGAGCCAGGAGGCTCTGCCTACCAAGTGCTGGTGTTGCAGGAATTCCTGGACAGACCAAAACTCAGAGCCATTAGGATAGAGGAGAGGAAGATTATTCACACTAGTGGGCTGACACCCAGATTGCTCTGTAATGGTACCAGCCCCAGGCTTAGACATGTGGAGTCTTTTATATTTTTTATCTATAGCAGAAGCAAGCAAGCACAAACTACAGAAACATATGTGGCACTAAGCAAACAGCTGCACAGTTTTAACATAAAGGATCATAAATTTCTTATAACTCTGATTCTAGTAAACTCAAGTTTATCAGTAGTTTGCAGGTGGCTGAGGGTTTATGTGTTTCCTGGTTACTTCCTGTGGGTCATCCTGGCCTGGATGACTTTTACAACCTGGTGCAAGTTTCCTTTAAAATAACTATTTTCTATTTGATTCCCACCTCTTCATCTTCATAATCCCTTATGACTCTTCTAATGGCAGATGACCTGTAATCTTACTGCTTCAATTTGATTCCTGATGGGCTAGTCAGGATGTTAATCAGGCAGTGGCCAAACAGTAGAGCCCAGAGGACCATAACCGAGGTCATGGCTACAGGTGCCAGCCAAGGGCCCCAGAAGCTCCAGATGTTCTGCCACTAAGACATTCTAGCTCTCACCTACATCTTATTTCTTCCCAAGAGTTGTCTGGCATTTTCTCTTACTAACCATGACTTATTTGCATAAAACCATAAAAGCATTCCTCTCCCAAGAAAACACAGATAACCATTTTCTGCCATCTTTAGGTCTAGCTTCCTGCAGTTCTCCAGTACAACTGAGGCCAAGAAAAGTACCTGGTTTTGTAGGTAACTATATTTTGCTGGACAAAGCTGAAATCCTCTTTAATTTGATTAGATAGTTGACTGTGCTGTATCTGTTGGAGCCCTGTGGAAGTTGTCCCAGCAGCTGCTGTCCCCTTCAAGGCCATACCCAGGAGAATGGGGAGTAGGACTGGGCTCTTCTGCCTGGAGTGGCTAGACAGGTATTGGGAGACCTCATCTCCTGGGAATATATCTAAGTTGGGGGTCAAGAAGACTAGTGTACAGTCACCCCCCCTCAGGGTAGCAAGTCTAGGTACAATCTTGACAGGCAAAATAGATGCCATCTGGGACCCTAGTATTAGGAGCCAGCCTGGTGCAGTTGTCCTCTCCAATACAATTTGCTTTTCCCAGAGTCTGCACTTAGGGCCCTGCCACACTGGTGCCATTTTCAGTGGCTAGATTTCCTTGGGTCATGTTGGACAGGGTTAGGTTAGTAATTCCTACTCCAGTATAGGTCACCTGGATAGTTGTCAAACAGATCTCGCAATCTTTCCTAAGCTCCTGGTCTCCTTGCCTTATAAACTCATGGTTAGGTTTGCCAGTTGAAGCATTTTTATCAAAGGAGCATCTGGGTTGAACCTGAGAGGATTAGTGTTGCCCTTAGGGGTTGTGAAGGGTTAATAGCCTTCCCTGAAAGCAAGAGGGAACTAAAGAGTTAATAAATCTCTCTAAACTAGCAGGCAATAAAGAAGTCACAGAGACATGCAGCCTTGACAGAAAACCTTAAGGGAACAGACACTGTCTGGTGGGATATCCTCCCTAGACAATTGGGCTAAAAAAGCTTATTCTGAGCAAGGACACAAATAACTACAGTTCTTTATCTATTTCTGTTGGACTTACAGCTGATACAATCTGTTTTTCTTAGGATCCTCCTAATAAGCTTGCACCCCAGCCTGGCCTGGTGCTTCTGCCATCTCACTAAATCAAATACAAACCCTGCCTTCTTAAAGAAGCTCCTGTCTTTCCTGGGCCTCTTTAACTTCTACATATGGATATCTATTTTTTCTCTCCTTGATAAAAGTTAAAATCATTATACAACTTCTATGTTTTTTTTCTTTCTTTTCCCTTTCCCCCTTCTTTTCATTACAAGCCACCAAAGGGAAAAAAAATGTCAACTTTAAATTCAAGCCACTGGCTATTGCCCTGTTAAGTCCTCACCAATTTAAAACATAATTAAAATCTTAAAAGGATGTCTCTCCATGTTTCATGTTGTCATGTCTGTTGTTGGCCAACCATGTCATATCATGTGTTCTGTGTTTCATGTAGTCTGTTCTTATGTATGACTAAATTTACAGTCATTAATTGTTTCAATACCTATGGTCATTAAATGTTCTGATGCTCATATATTTTACATTGATGTTAAATTATTAAAACCAGGTTTACAACATATTTAAAATAATTAACATCTATATTTTTGACAATGTGCTTGTTCATGCTTACTACTGAAAGGCTTGACCGACATGAGGAACCAGATCAGACCAGATTAGCAAAGTTACTCCAGGTTTATTTGCACAGCTCTCAGGCAAGGTTCACTGGTCTTGAGATATGAGGGCAGAGAAGTCACACCTGGGACCTAAGAGGGAGGTCCTTTAAAGGCTTGGGTGGGGGAAGATGACATGTCAATTAGGAGCAAGGGAAGGCTTGGGAATGTAACTGTTTCAAGGACAAGAGGGAGCAGGGGTCTCCTTAAGAGGTCAAAGCTGGGGTATGGGATTGGCCATTGCCCGACTGAGAAGTCTTGACACCGCTGGCTCAAGTCCCTCTGAGGAATGTGGGGAACATGGCATCAGTGGGTGCAGTCGCCATGTTGGTCCTTTGTTCTGAGCATGGTCCCACCTAACAACTAAAACAATACACATATTTGTGGACCAAATTCTAATATTGCTTCTATAGAAAGAGATGTATTTTTGGATCAGAAAGACTTTATAAGGTAAAAGATTGTTATAAGATATGTTATTAAAAAAATAAGAGGGCTGGAGAGATGGCTTAGCAGTTAAGGCACTTGCCTGTCAAAGCCAAAGGACCTAGGTTCAACTCCCCAGTACCCATCTAAAGCCAGATGGACAAGGTGGCACAAGTTTCTGGATTTCATCTGCAGTGGCTAGAGGCCCTGGTGTGCCCAATCTCTCACTCTCCCTTTCTAATAAATAAATAAAATATGCTTTAAAAAGATATGTTATTAAAAGTATATGAAAATGATATGAAAAGGTTGTGGAACTTAAACTAAAAAAGGTTTCGGTTGCCCGTGGTAAAATTTAAAAGTAATTTAACAGTTTTCATTATTCATATTTTTTCTCACTTTAATTGTTCATGTAGTTCAGACTTTACTCTTTATAAAAATTGATAAATTTATTCATATTGTCATGTCTCAAATCAAAATTAAATTGAGCTATACCTATATTCCCTATTGTTAAACTCTGACTACTGAAAAAAAAACCTAAATGTTTAACAAAATCAATATTCTTTTTTTTTTTTTTTTTGGTTTTGCAAGGTAGGGTCTCACTCTGGTCCAGGCTGACCTGGAATTAACTATGTAGTCTCAGGGTGGCCTCAAACTCTCGGTGATCCTCCTACCTCTGCCTCCCGAGTGCTGGGATTAAAGGCGTGCGCCACCACGCCCGGCTCAATATTCATTTTTAATGAGTTTTTGTTTGTTCATTTAAAACTCATATAAATGTAACATAAAAGTAAAAAATATGAAATTAATTTAACTGACCTTCTAAATATTCAAAAAAAAGAGCGGAGCCTAGGGGGACTGCTGACCCAGGGAAATGGGAAGACAGACAATCAGAATCCAGATGGTCTATTTATAATTAACCATAGGGACAAAAAAAAAAAAAAAAACCCATAAAAGCAGAAGTTAAAAAAAAACTTAAATGGTCATATTAAAAGTCTTATGGGGAGCTGGAGAGATAGCTTAGCAGTTAAGGCACTTGTCTGCAAAGCCAAAGGAACCAGGTTTGATTTCTCAGGACCCACGTTAGCCAGATGCACAAGGTGGAGCATGTGTGTGGAGTTCATTTGCAGTAGCTGGAGGCCCTGGTGCACTCATTTTCATTCTCTCTATCTCTCTCCCTTTTTCTCTCTTAAATAAATAAATAAATAAAAAAGTTTTATAATAAGGACAATGCACATTTTTGTTGGTAGTTATGAGATGAACTAACTAAGGAAGATAAACTGGAGAGGAAACTTTAAATGTTGGTAAATATTTGATGAAAAAGATTGTTACAGAGTGGTTACATATTTGTAAGATTGTAAGGTAAAAGTATGTAGATGAAGGTATGAGTAAAGTATGTGGATGAAGGTATGTGTAAGCTTAAACAAAACGTTAAAGACAAAGTTGACTAAGTCTTAAAGTATTTGATCAGATTACAGACTCCTTGAGATATATAAGATGACTATTAACCTAAGGCTTATATCAGATTAACAAAGGACTGCCCTGGCTGGTAACAGGATGCTATAGTATTCAGGTTGTAAACTTAAAACTTTAACTCATTGATATTAATCTGGTCATGATAGTGGTTATGAAAGACTGGCTTTAAAGTTCTTAATGAAGTTTGCTATGTTCCTCTATTTGTCAACCTTTTACTATTTAATAAGATTATTATATCTTAAAAAGACAAACAAACAAAGTAATAAAAAAAATCACTCTTACCTTAAGATGGTTCCTGTCTTGCTCATGCTGTTTTACCAGGTGATTATCACTGACATTATTGTCTAAGTCTTATAAAAGGTGATTTAGTCATTGTGACTTTGTTCTTAGGGAAACTGAAGAAACTCCTCCTGTCCTAGGAAAACATGCAATATACAATGTTAATATAGTTTGTCTAGTCTTCATATATTCTACCAGTCATAAATATTGCCTTATGTTAAACTTAAAAATGGTCCAATGATTGTTGCAGTCAGGCCCACATTGCTGGCAGAAATCACCTGACCAACAGCAGGTTTTGGGAAAAAGGGTTTATTTTAGCTTACAGACTAGAGGGGAAGCTCCATGATGGCAGGGGAAAATGATTGCATGAGCAGAGGGTGGACATCACCCTTTGGCCAACATAAGGTGAACAATAGTAACAGGAGAGTGTGCCAAACGCTGGCAAAGGGAAACTGCTATAATACACATAAGCCCACCCCCAACAACACACTGCCTCCAGGCAGCATTAATTCCCAAATCTTCCATCAGCTGGGAACCTAGCATTCAGAACACCTTAGTTTATGGGGGATACCTGAATCAAACCACCACAGTGATTATAGGTAATTGATGAAGAAATCATTTTATGTCTATCATAATGTCTCTAATGTATGTTAAGAATCAGATTTACCTCAACAATGACCAGGTTTGGCTTTAGTCTTAAACTATGTATACTCAGTCTCAGTCAAGGTTTTACTTAAGTAATTGTCTCACTTTTTTCTTGTAGTTATGAGATAAGTTCTTTATATATATATATATATTTTTGTTTGTTTGTTTGTTTTCAAGGTAAACTTAGCCCAGGCTGACCTGGAAGTTCACTATGTATAGGTATATATGTGGATACCTCTGCCTCCCAAGTGCTATTACAATATATATTTGATATATTTTATATATATATATATTATATTTATGGTTTTTTTGTTTGTTTGTTTTCAAGGTACAGGGTTTGCATAGTAGCCCAGTACTAAAATTATCTAACTTAATTCCATTAATTCAGATATCTCTTTATAATTAACCATTTTCTCAGGGTTTGGAAGGATTCCTCTGGACTCACACTGATGTTAGACTGCAATCTTCTCTGCCTCTGTTTCCCTCAAGGTTAACAAGATCAAGAAGACAAATGCTACTGCTTTAATCCCAGCACTCGGGATTAAGGAAAGTTCAAGGCCATCCTTGACTCACTGTTTTCCAGGTCAGCCTGATTAGAACAATACCCTACCTGGGGCATATATATGCTTATTTTAATGATATTTGCTCTATTGAATGTGATGTAAAAATCAAAACTAAGCCTTTATTTTGTTACTTAGACACCTGTTTACAACAATAGGTTTCTTAATGTTCCATATGTTTTCCTAAGACCTTTAAAACATTGCTATAAATATTCTAATAAATTGCTATATTTGTTCATTATTAACCAATATAAGTCAAAACATAATTTCATTATATTTATAAGATAAACAACTGGTAATAACAAATTATCAAGACTAATCAAAGGCCTTTCATAAACTTTCAAGTTCTCCAAAGATCAGACTTTTTTTTTTTCCCTAGGAAAAGAGTTTCATTTAGCTCAAATTAACTAAATGGCCTCGAAAATCCTCCTACCTTTATGATTAAAGGTGTGCGCCACCACGCCCGCTCACAAGATCAGACTTTTTGATCTTTGGACATGTTCTGCCTAAACTTCATAAGGTAATCTCTATCAGTAAGTTTAAAATAATTTAGAAATATTTAAAGAATAAGAGGACCCACACAGATGCCTGCATCCATTTGGCTAATGCCTCCCAAAGCTCTCTGTCTGCCTTTTCTGTCTTTCTCTTCTCTTAATTGTTTAAACATAAAAAAATTCAAACAATTGCTTCAATACTAATCTCTTATACTTCCTAATTACCTAAACCAAATCTTTATATTTCCACAAATTTTAACTTCCCCAAGTTTTCCTTTTATTTATTTATTTATTTATTTTTATTGGTTTTGTCCCCTTTAATTGTCATGTCACATGCAAGAGTCTCATATATGGATAATAACCAGATCATATGACTAATAGAATGACATGACCTAGGCATTTCTTTCCTAATAGCCTCAGGGTGAAGCCTTGCCTGTTTTCGAAATGGGATAATGGGTCTTGATCACAAACTACAAAATGAAGTTTGGCTGGGCAACTAAAGCTGAACTTCACACCTGTGTATAGTCTCAGGGATTGTGAGAGGTAAATGAACAGAGCAAATAATATTTTGAGTTCCTGGCCCTACCTCTGCCTCCCAAGTGCTGGGATTAAAGGTGTGCACCACCCATCCAGCTTCCTGTCTCTGTGATAAATTTATTTATAATGTTATACCTCATATTATGATAAAAGAAAAGTTAAAGGCCTCTGGTCACAATAAGTAATGTCTTGACTAATCAAGAGATCTACTGCCCCCCCTCAGTAAGCAGTTTTCATGCTAATTATGTCCCAATTCTACATAGTATCTTTTTGTACTGACACTAAAAGTTTCTGTACTGTTTCAAGGCCATAGTTTGTAGTACAGCTTCTGGCCAGTACTAAAATTATCTTGTGTTTCTTCTTAACTCCATTACACAGCTACAGATATCTCTTTACTAATTAACCATTTTTTCAGGGTTTGGAAGAGATTCCTCTGGACTCACACTGATGTAAAAATAGACTGATTCTCCACTCCTTCTCTGGTGCTGTTTCTGTAAGCCTTAGTTTCCCAGTTATCCATGGCCTCTCCCTATCTCGGTTGGGCCAGTCACTGAGACCTTTTCAAGGTTAACAAGATCAAGAAGGTATGACCAGTATTAATGAGCCTTGGGTGTGGTAGCACACCTCTTTTAATCCCAGCAACTTGGGAGGCAGAGGTAGGAGGAACTGTGAGTTCAAGGCCATCCTGAGACTACACAGTGAATTCCAGGTCAGCCTGAGCTAGAACAATACCCTACCTGGGAAAACCAAAAATATATATATATATATTTTAATGAGTTTTGTCTGTTTATTTAAGCTCTATCTGAATGTGATGTAAAAATCAAAACTAAGCCTTTATTTTGTTACGTAGGACACCTGTTTACAACAATAGGTTTCTTAAGTGTTCTATTCATATGTTTTCCTGTTGTGTAAGACCTTTAATTATTTGCTATAAACTTATTCTAATAAATAAAACTGGGCCTAATTATATAAAATATATTTCATTGCATTATATAACCAATATAATTATGTAAAACATAATTTCATTATATTTATAAGATAAACAACTGGTAATAACAAATTATCAAGACTAATCAAAGCAGGTTTTAGCCTTGGTTTTCAGCCAGTCTGTTAAATAGCTGCTTTCATTAGTTCTCTCTAAAGACTCAGACATGTTGAAACTGTTGTAAACCAAGTTTTTTTTTTTTTTTTAGGACATCATTTAATCTAGAGTACTGCCATTATAGGTCTCACTCTGGTCCAGGCTGACCTGGAATTAACTCTGTAGTCTCAGGCTGGCCTCCCCCGAACTCATCTGGTGATCCTCCTACCTCTGCCTCCTTTTGCAGCCTTAGCAGGACCACCAAAAAGACAAATGACTATTGATTAATGTATATATATATTTTTTTGTAAACCTTGTAAATATATGTTAAGCCATTATGCCCGATTTTTGCTTTTACCACAAGATCAGACTTTTGATATTTGGACCAAGTAAGTAAAGTTTGACCATGAGCCTTCTATATTAAAGAAGTTTGAGAACACAAAAGAAACCTAAACTTCAGGACCTTTTAGATAAGCCTTCCCTGATCCTTGTAACAGACAAATAAACCATTTATTGACCCAGAGTCTGTTCCCATTTCCTCCCCCCTGAAGGGTGCGGTGGGCTTAAGTTTCTTCCCAAAAACTAGAGGGAATAAAAGAGTTAATTAAATTTAACAATGGGAAGAAGATGTCAAACATTCTTTTTAATATTTGAATGAAGGGTGTCCTCTGATAGCCATTGAGGAACAGGCCTCCATTTTTCTCGATGTCCTTGATTTTTGATAAGGGGAAGGGAACTGTCCCATAGCTCAGAAAATCTTGAGGGAACAGAAACTGTTTGGCAGGATATCCTCCCACAGACAATTTGGCTAAAAAGCTTATTCTGACAGAAACAAGGACAACAAATAACTACAGTTCCTTATCTAGATCCCTTGGACCTGCACCTCATCTTGAGTCTCTGTTTGCTTAGGTTTCTTAGTTAGGGAATGAGGATCCCCTCCGAGTGTTTGGGGACCTTGCACCCCAGAAGCCTGGCCCAGTGTTTCAGTCTTCATCCCACAGGGAAGGTGTTGCTTAGTTATATTAACAGTTTATTAATGAACCAATAAATGGTCTGTCTGAACTTAAGACCAAATCTCTAAATTTGTTCATGACCAGATTAATTTTGCTTTTCATAGTGTTTTGTCTTTAACCTTTTTTTTTAAGTTTACTTAATATCTACAGTTACATAACCTTTTTTTATCTAAAAAGTTTTTTCTCAGTTTAATCTTTTATTGTTTTCTTGCAGCCATTTCTTTATAGGCTCCTGTATCTAAAAGGTTTAAGGTTTGTCCTTTTTTTTTTTAAGGACAGTTACATATTTTTATTTTCAAATTATGGTAATAATCTTTTTTAATCAGTTACCAACATTTGTTTTTTCTTGACTAAACTTTTATTGTTTTTACCCTTTTAATAAAAGGTCTTATGGGTAACAACATTATTAGGCAGAAATTTTCTAACAAATTTAATTGTACATATTTAAGTTCTCCAGTTTTTTGTTGTAGTCCCAGAAAAGCATAAAGAGGCAGTGGGTTAAAACAGCTAAATACTTATGAAATCCAGTTTATTTTTGGCATTTACCCCGAATTTTTGTGTTTGTAGTCCCCATCCCAGGAAGCTAAGAATCTTGCCATTTTCAGTTTTTTTAAATAAAGCTATTATCTCCTTTGTTTACCCTGTTGGGGTGTGGCTGGAGGGTATCAGGCCGCCTGAGACAGTTCAGCCAGGCCCCTGGAGCCTGGGCCCTCAACTGTGAGCCATGGCCTCTTTTCCCCTCAGGTGTAGCTATTGTCTCCTCTGCTGGCTGTGGCATTTTTACCAGTCACTGAGACCTTTTGCCCTTTTGGAGCAGGGGTGAGATCTGGAGGACTTTTCCCAGAGCCCCTGGAGTGGCAAAAAAGACCTTCCACACAGTATCAATAGGTAAGCAATCTCAACTCTTAACCAAGTTTTTGCATTTATGTCCCTCCTCTCAAGGACAGTCAATATAATCTAAGAATATTTTAAGTCTTTTCTTTTAACCCTTGTTCCCACCAGGGCTTGGCAGTCACAATAGCCTCAGAAAATCTTGTCCATGAATCCCTCAACTGTGTAATCTGTCTCTCACAGGCGGGCAACTCCGTGGAGATCACCACAGTGTCTAACATTTCTGGTGCAGTGGTAGGGGAGGATGTTTCACATTTGTTCGAGCCCCAGCACCATCCTCCTGAAATGAGATACCCGACAGCAAGACAAAGACGAGTTTTATTAATCCCAAGGGCCTTTTATACAGCAGAACAGGGCAGTGAATCTATAATTATGTTTCAACAGGATCAGGATGTTTAGTCCATTGTCAATCTCTGTGCATGGGTTAATAGATAATGCCTTCCCAGAACAGACTAGTCACTTGCACTTTGGGTTTAGTGCCCAATGGCACTGGCAATGGGGCTGAGTGGATGACATTCAGGAGCAGCAGGGCCATGCACAGCTGGAATAAATTCCTAAAGGTCATCTCCAGGTCTCTTGGACAAGGTCAGCTTCAGGGGCTGGTCTGTGTGTATTTCAGTTCTCCACTCGTGGTCTGGATTGGTGGTAGCCTTGCCATGGGTGTGATGTACCCACAGCTTGACCCCTGCAACCTTAAGAGCTGAGGAAGTGGTTAGTATAGCTTATGGTCCTTCCCATCTGAGATCTAGTCTTCCCCTCAAAGAGACCCTGACACAGACCCAATTTCCTGGATTCCAGGGGTACAGGGGACCTTGAGCCATGAAAGGAGGAGGGAGATTTAAGTGTCCTTTTATCTCCGTTGCAGTATTGACCAAGTCCTTTAGAATCTGCTGGACAGATTCACATCTGTCTGTATTCCCAGAAGCCACCAGCAGAGTCCCTTGGGAGCAGCAAGGGAGGATGTCCAAACAGGACTTCAAAAGGGGAAAACCTGCACTTGCAGGGTGTGCCATGCACTTTGAACAACATAAGCAGCAAAAATTTTGACCAGGCAGTGTTTGGCCAGAGCAGTTTTCAGAGTTCTGTTCATTCTTTTAACTCTCCCTGAGGTCTGTGCAAGTCCCAAGTTAGTCCCACCACTTTAGACATCTGCTGGACAATTTTGCTGACAAAAGCAGGGCCATTATCTGATCCGATGCTCATTGGGACCCTAAAGTGTGGAATGGTTTCTTTGGCCAGAGTGCAAGACACCTTGAGCCTTCTCTGTGTGACTGGGGAAAAGGTTTCTACCCAGCCTGAGAAAACACAGACTATGACTAGCCCTTACTGGGCTGGATGCACATGGACTCCACTTCCAAATGTTCAAGTGGATAGGATCCCTGCTTCTGAGGTAGCACTGGGGCTTAGGACCCTTGTTTGGCATTGTGCTGTGCACATTGCAGACATGCTCTGCCAACTTGCTGAGCCAGCATTGCCAGTCTCAAGGTCACCAGGTACCTCTGTAGGTCTTCCCCAGGTAGGTCACCTCATCTCTTCAGCCCTAAAATTATTTTTTGAAAGTTCTCGGGGCAGGAGAGATGGCTTAGTGGTTAAGGTGCTTGTCGGCAAAGCCAAAGGACCCAAGTTTGATTCCCCAGTACTCACGTAAAACCAGATACAAGAGGTGGCACATGCATCTGGAGTTCATTTGCAGTGGCTAGAGGCCCTGGGATGCCCATTTTCTCTCTCTGCTCCTTTCTTTCTTTCTTTCTTTCTTTCTTTCTTTCTTTCTTTCTTTCTTTCTTTCTTTCTTTCTTTCTTTCTCTTTCTTCTTTCTTTCTTTCTCTTTCTTCTTTCTTTCTTTCTTTCTTTCTTTCTTTTTTTCTTTCTTTTTAGAGAGAGAAAAAGAGTGAGACAGAGAGAGAAGAGAAATAGCACCCCAGGGCCTCAGCTGCTGCAATCAAACTCCATATGCTTGCATCACCTAGTGGGCATGTGCGACCTTGTGCTTGCCTCACCTTTGTGTGTCTGGCTAATGTGGGATCTGTAGAGTTAGAACATGGGTCCTTAGGCTTCGCAGGCAAGTGCCTTAACCATCAGGCCATCTCTCCAGCCCTGATCACCTGTTTTCATCCCTTTTCCAAATCCCTTGTTCCCCAGCTGAGGTGATAACTTAAGAAAGTTACCTCCTCCTGGCAGATCTAGGCTTTCTTTGAGACCCTGTCTCCTGTAGAAACTGCAACAATTTATCAGTGCCCTTCTCACAGGCCTCTCTGGAGGGGGCAGCCAGCAGCAGGTCATTGACATAGTGCACTCTAGTGCACTCTGTTGGTTGTCAGTTCTCTAGGTCTTTTGTCAGTGCTTCCCCAAAGATGGTGGGGCAGTTTTTGAACCCTTGGGGCTGTCATGTCCATATCAGTTAGCTTTTTGTCCCTGTCTCTGGCTCTTCCCACTCAAAGGCAAACAAGGGTTGGCTTATCAAGCTCAGTAAGGTGTATGGATTGGGGACCTCAGGGTGTACAGGCTCAGTGGCATCATTGACTTGGCAGAGATCCTGCACAGGCTGATAATCATTACAGTTGTTGATGACTGTTCCCGGCTTCTTTACTGGGAGCAGGGGATGTTCCATGGAGACTGAATCTCTTGTAGAATTTCTCCTACTTTGAGTTTCTTGATATGGGGGGATATCCTGAGCCCAGGCTTCCAGTGAGGTTGGGTATTGCCTCTGTATTATGGGAGTGGCACCAGGTTTGAGGGTCATCACTACAGGTGGGTGGCCTTTAGCAAGGCTGATCTCCTTATGTGCATCCCACACCTTTGGGTACAGGCCTGCTTGGAGATTGCAATCATGGCAGGTCTTACCCTGTCTTGACCTTGGGTTCCTTTATCTTCTGTCTCTCTCTCTCTCTTTTTGTTTTGTTTTTTTTTTTAAGTAGGGTCTCACTCTAGCTCAGGCTGACCTGGAATTCCCTATGTAGTCTCAGGGTGGCCTTGAACTCATGGTGATCCTCCAACCACTCCTGGCTATCTTCTCTTTTCTTAGGGCTTTCATTCTTCCAGTGACCTCACTCCTTACAGTGGTCACAATGGTCCTTTTCTAATGGGATGTGATGGCTTCCCTGACAGGCAGGTGGTGGCTTCCATCTCCGAACAGCCCTTTCATCTCTGAGGGCCACTGCCATGATTTGTGCCTTTTTTTTCCAGGCATTTTTCCTTTTCTCTGCATGCTGTTTCCTCTTGGTTAGCTACCACCTTGGCTGCAATATCGATGAGTGGATGACATTCATTCCAGTGAAACCTTCTAGCTTTTGTAATTTTCAGCAAACATCCAAAGCTGACTGCTGGACAAAGGCTGTGTTCACCATGGATCTGTGCTCCAGCCTCAGGGTCCAATGGAGTTGACATATCAGTACACATCACAGAGTCTCTCATAGGATTGACTGGGTGACTCCAGCTTTCTGAGTCATCTTGCTCACTTTGGTCAGATTGGTGGCTCCCTGTGCATCTGCTCAGGCTTCTTCTAAGATTGCTTATCTCATCTACATGAGGGATTCTATCATTTCTTGAGTGCTGGGGTCCCAGTAAGTGTGCTCATGTGGAAGGTCAGTGTCTGCCAGTTGCTCAGGATTGGCAGCATCTGGGGGGTCCTGTGTAATCAACCAGGCTCCGACGGCTTGGTAAGTGCACCATCTCGCATCAGAGGTGAAGAGGGTAGACAGCAGGTGATGGCAGTCATCCCAAGTTGGCTGGTGTATATGCATGACAGTGGTCAGGAGGTCTGTCATTGTTGCTCTGAGTATGGCAGAGTATGTGAACATTTTCTTAAGTGTGTATTAGCCATTTGTCCTTCTTCCTCTGAGTACTCCCTATTCAGTTTTCTGTCTCGCTTTTGGAGTGGATTTTTTTTATTAGTTTTTTAGAGGTTTTTTTTTTTTTTTTTTTTTTGGTAGATTCTCAAGATTGGGCTTTTGTCAGTGGTATAAATAGTAAAGGATTTCCTCCATTCAGTGGGTAATCTATTGGCTCTGCTTATGGTATGTTGTCTGTCTGTGCAAAAACTTGTCAGCTTCATGAGCTCCCATTGGTTGAGTGCTTTTTTCCTTTTTATGATTTTTTTGAGGTAAGGGCTCACTCTAGCTCAGGCCGACCTGGAATTCACTCTGTCATCTCATGGTAGCTTTGAACTCACAGTGATCCTCCTATGTCTGCCTCCCAGGTTCTGGGACTAAAGGCGTGCACCACCACACTTGACTGAGTTCATTTGTATTGGCTGAGGGCCCTGGCGCGTCCATTCTGTCTCCCTCTCCGTCTTCTTCTGTCTCTCAGAAATCAATCAATAGAATCAACAAGTGATTCAGAAACACATTTGGCCAAGGTCTATTAGGTCCCGCTAAGGAAAGGACTCGATATTCTTTGAAAATCTCTATGAGTTCTATCTCTGCAGGAGAGACTGTTATGCAGGCCTTTGTCATGATCAAGAAAATTCAGAGTTGGTTTCAGAAGCTTTCCAGACGAGAGAAAAGGGGGCCAGATGGTACAGAAACCTCAACAGTGGCTCTCCTATAAAATCCCACTGCCTTTTGTGGCATACAAACCCATTCGCCAATGCAGACTGCGGCTGACTGCGTGTTTTGTTTTTCTTTGTTTTTTTTTTCTTGCACAGAGGCAACGAGATCCAAGGACAAATTCAACAAAATTCATGAAAAATACCTGAACCCCTATCAAGAGAAGTCAAGCTTGCCAGCTGAAACAGCACCCCAGACACTGCACAGAGATCTTGAGGAGAAGAGCCACATGGCTGGTTGTGGGCAGACTTTGGAAACCTACACTGGTGTGATGGGGAGGAAAAACAAAATGTATGACAGAGCAGAGTTCTAGAGGCTGCTAAACTCTGAGTATTAGAATAGACTCCAACCAGCACAAAGGTGAAGGAGATAGGCACAGAGAACACTCGACTCCAGCGGAGTCCAGAGTCACAGAGATCCAGAGACACAGCGGCTCCCAGACCTCATCAGCAAAGTAGCCATAACACTCAACCAGGCCGGCTCATAGAGATTCATGCAAGTGTGGGCTGAAAGATTGTGAGAGCCACAAGGCGGGACAGAGACATTGCCTCGCCCCGATAACTGACGGCTACCCCAAATGCACGACCCACAATACCTATGGGGATGTAACTGGCATCCCCAGGGAGCAGGGTCCCTTGGGGGGAGGGGCGGGGACGAGGGTAAGGATGGAACCCACACGTGCTGTTTACACACTCACTGAGTGGGTCTATAACTAGAAAGCAAACAAGCACCACCAAAAAGCAAACAGAGCCAACTCTCCAGCCCTAAATCATTATTGTTAATGTGAGTAAATAAGGAGATGTGAGCATAATTATAGACTATAAGTCAAGACAGGAGATGATGAAAAAGGAGCAAGAGGTGATGAGAAAGCAAGGCAAATAAAACTGGAGCCTAATAAAGTTGAAAATATGCCTGTCCAGGCCAATGCCAGTGTTCCATTTCTGCCTCTCGGACTATGCTATGACCCTAAACAGACTACTCAAGATCCATTTTCAGCAAACTTGTTGCAGCATCTGGTCCAGCACAAAATTTCTGGAATCTGGGCTGGAGAGATGGCTTAGCAGTTAAGGCATTTACCTGCAAAGCCAAAGGATCCCAGTTCATCTCTCCAGGACCCACATAAGCCAGATGCACAAAGGGGCACATGCATCTGGAGTTCGTTTGCAGTGGCTGGAGGCCCTGGTGTGCCCATTCTCTCTCTCTTTTTTTTTCTCTCTCTCTCTCTGCCTCTTTCTCTCTCTCAAATAAATAAATAAATAAAATATATATTTTTTAATTTCTGGAATCAAAACAGTCATTTATGAAGCACCAGAACAGGCATCCTGGCACTTAAGCCACCAAAAATCACTATCTGGTTGGTGTCCTTTGCATGGGAAACATGTCTTGAGACCTCACCTCAACTCTGTTGCCAGAAAAGTGTAAATCGCTAACGCTCAGGCCTGAGGCAGGCTCAGAACTCCCTCCATCGCTGTTTACAAGAGAAGCACAAGGGCACACATTTACCAGAGGCCCCTAAGGGCCTCTTAGTTTGCACAGCCCTTGGTGTGATGACACTTTTTTTTTTCTTTGTTTTGTTTTGAGACAGGGTCTCATGCATCCCAGGCTGGCCTTCAACTCAGTAAGTAGCCAAGAATGACCTTGAACTTCCGATCCCCCTGCCTCCACCTCTGTGGCGGTTTGAATCAGATGCCCACCATAGACACATGTGGTCTGAATGCTCTGTCCCCAGCTGGTGGCAATTTGGTAGGCGGACCCTAGCTGGTGGTGGTGTGTGGCTGGGGGTGGGCTTTGGGGTGTTGTAGCCAGCTTCCCCTTGTTACAGCTTAGCTCACTCTGTTGCTACTGTTGCCCACCTGCTGTGGCAGAGGTGGTGTCCAGCCTCTGCTCGGGCCATGCTTTCCCCTGCCATCATGGAGCTTCTCCTATAGACTATAAAGCAAACAAACCCTTTTCTCCCATCAGCTGCTTTGGGTCATATTCTTTGTCCCAGTAACACAAAGGTAATACAACTCCCAGAGTGCTGGGATTATAAGTGTATAGGGCTATGCCCTGTTTATGTGATGCTGGTGGGTTGGACCCAGGGCTCCGTGCATGCTAGGCAAGCACTCCACCAACTGAGCCCCAGCCTGTGTGCCAACTCTAAATTATCACATGTACACGTGTTGAACTCTAATCCTCAGAAGAACGGTTTCTGGAAATAATTCCTGCTGCTTAGAAGTTCTCAAAGGCATTGCTGGCAGCAGAAACAACATGGAATCCTGAGGCAGGATACACCTGGATTTGAATATTGCTTTCTCCATGAAACTGACTACCTGCTGCGTGTCCTAGAATGGCTCACTTAACCACGTCACCTTCCCTGTCTATGAACGCTTATGTGATCTCTTCTGCTTATCTCACAGATTTGTACCTGTAAAAACAAGTGAGAATAAAAAAGAGGTCAAGGTCCTTACAACGTGCTCCTCCAGACACAAAATAGCCTGGATATCCATGACCTCACAGTGCCTGACACTACCTACACAAGACCATCATAATAGGAGGAAAAGATCATGACATCAAAATGAAAAGAGAGACTGATAGAGAGGGGGAAGGGATATGAAGGAGAGTGGAGTTTCAAAGGGGGAAAGTGGGGGGGAGGAAGGAAGTACCATGGGATATTGTCTACAATTAAGTTGTCAATAAAAAATTAATTAATTTTTTTAAAAGAGGTCAAAGGCTGGAGAGATGGCTTAGTGGTTAAGGTGCCTGCCTGCCAAGCCTAAGAACACCCATTCCATTCTCCA
Source organism: Orientallactaga sibirica (assembly GCA_036365145.1). Classification (NCBI taxonomy): domain Eukaryota; kingdom Metazoa; phylum Chordata; class Mammalia; order Rodentia; family Dipodidae; genus Orientallactaga; species Orientallactaga sibirica. The sequence continues at coordinate 54,033,695 of JAEOAD010000005.1, forward strand.
GGTCCCATGTTTAGCCAGACGCAAAAAGTGACACAAGGGCACAATGCCACACTTGCCCACAAGGGGGCCATGTGTCTGGAGTATGGTCTCAGCAGCTGAGAGGCCACTGGCAGGCCCATTCTCTATCTGTCTCTCTCTGTCTCTGTCTCTCTCTCAAAAAAAAAAATGGGTCAAAATAGTTTGTAAACTCCAACCAGCTGCAATAATAGTCTGTCAGCATTCATTACGTGGAAGGCACTGAGCTTATCACCTTGAATTCCCACAATAACCTCACCAGGTAAATATTATTCCCATTTTATAAGTGACTGGGGTATTGAGAGCTTAAATATCTTGCTAAACCATTCACCCATAATAAATGGTGGACTTGGGATTTGAACACAGGCCATCTGGCAGCTAAGCCTAGGGACACACTTACCAACTAGCCTGGGCTCTTTCCCAACACTGTGCACTGAAGTCACGATGATGTAGAGGCTGGAGCTGCTCTTGCCTTGGAATCCCCAAGTAGAAAGCAATGCTGTCAGCTCAGGACTGCTCCTGAGCCCTTTCCTTCTGGATAGGTTATTATTGTCACAATCTAGCATTACCTTGGAGACAAACCTCTGGACAGATGTGTGAGGAAGTTTCTAAATAGGGTTAATTGAAGAGGGAAGACCCACCATAACTATGGGTGATATCATTCCACAGGCTGGCTTTCTGGACTGAATAAATGTAAAAAGCAAGCCAAGCCTGAACACTCATCTCCCTCTGCTTCTTGACTTCAGAGGCACTATGACCTCATGCTCCCACTGTGTCACACTCCTGCTGCCGTGCCTTCCCGGCTATAATGGATAGTACCCTCAAACTGTGAGCCAAAATAAACCCTTCCTTAAGTTGTGTTGGTCAGGTATTTTGTCTCAATAATGAGAATAATAACTAATACACCTTCCATGCCCTTAATGGTGGCTCCCCTTGTGAGGCTGGCTTAAAGGTGTTTAAGAAGGGTTTTCCCTGGGCTAGAGAGATGGCTTAGCAGTTAAGGTGCTTGCCTTTAAAGCCTAGGGGCCCAGGTTCAATTCCCCAGTATACATGTAAGCCAGATGCATAAAGTGACCCATTCGTTTGGAGTTCATTTGCAATGGCTAGAGACCCTGGCCACCCATTCCCTCCCTCTCTTTGTCTGCCTCTTTCTCTCTCTCTCTCTCTCAAATAAATAAATAAATAAAATATTTTTTCTTAAAAAGAAGAGTTTTCCTATGCCTAGCCATTGTTTCAAGGGACATAGCCACATTTGTATAATAGTACAAAATATCCACCATGAATTCCTTCTATTTTAAGATTGCAAAGCAGAAACAATGGAAAACATTTATGGTAACAGAATTAGCTCATCCCACTGGTGCCCAGGCTTAGTGTGAAACTACTCCAATGTACATAAATGTTTGTTTTGCTGTTAAAAGATAACCTTGCCAGACCTGGTGGTGCACGCCTTTAATCCCAGCACTCGAGGGCAGAGGTAGGAGGATCGCAGTGAGTTTGAGGCCACCGTGAGACTACATAGTTAATTACATGTCAGCCTGGGCCAGAGTGAGACCTTACCTCAAAAACAAAACAAAACAAAACAATTCAAAATGATAATCTTTATTGTATGTGAATTGAATCTCACTTAAAAGAATGAAATGACAAAAAGAGAGTGTTTGGGCAGAAGTATCCTGTAGAGGTGAATGTTTGTAGCCAGAAGCCATAAATTGTTATTAGAAAAATTTCAGTGGAAGCAGTGGATTACATTCCAGCAAGTTATTGACCAAGAAGGCCCTGATACCCTTAAAACATTAGAGGCTATTACACACAGGTCAGTCTTCACATACATAGCAATCTCATTCACAGCCTTGGGTCAGCGTTCATGTATGTAGTGATCTCACTCACACCCTTGGATCAGTGTTCATGTATGTAGCAATCTCACTCACACCCTCGGGTCAGTGTTCACATATGTAACGATCTCACTCACACCCTCGGATCAGTGTTCACGTATGTAGCAATCTCACTCACACCCTCAGATCAGTGTTCACGTATGTAGCAATCTCACTCACACCCTTGGGTCAGTGTTCACGTATGTAGCAATCTCACTCACACCCTCGGATCAGTGTTCACGTATGTAGCAATCTCACTCACACCCTCAGATCAGTGTTCACGTATGTAGCAATCTCACTCACACCCTCGGGTCAGTGTTCACGCATGCAGTGATCTCACCACACCCTCGGGTCAGTGTTCACGTATGTAGTGATCTCACTCACACCCTCGGGTCAGTGTTCACATACGTACTGATCTCACTCACACCCTCAGGTCAGTGTTCATGTATGTAGCGATCTCACTCACACCCTCGGGTCAGTGTTCACGTATGTAGCAATCTCACTCACACCCTCGGGTCAGTGTTCACGATGCAGTGATCTCACTCACCCTCGGGTCAGTGTTCACGTATGTAGTGATCTCACTCACACCCTCAGGTCAGTGTTCACGTATGTAGTGATCTCACCACACCCTCGGGTCAGTGTTCACGTATGTAGTGATCTCACTCACACCCTCGGATCAGTGTTCACAGTGATCTCACTCACACCCTCGGATCAGTGTTCTCACTGATCTCACACCACCCTCGGGTCAGTGTTCACATATGTAGCGATCTCACTCACACCCTCGGGTCAGTGTTCACGTATGTAGCAATCTCACTCACACCCTCAGGTCAGTGTTCACGTATGCAGCAATCTCACTCACACCCTCGGATCAGTGTTCACGTATGTAGCAATCTCACTCACACCCTCGGATCAGTGTTCACGTATGTAGCAATCTCACTCACACCCCTCAGGTCAGTGTTCACGTATGTAGTGATCTCACTCACACCCTCGGGTCAGTGTTCACGTATGCAGTGATCTCACTCACACCCCGGATCAGTGTTCACGCATGTAGTGATCTCACTCACACCCTCGGGTCAGTGTTCACGTATGTAGCGATCTCAGTCACATCCTCGGGTCAGTGTTCACGTATGTAGCGATCTCACTCACATCCATGGGTTAGCATTCACGTATGTAGTGATCTCACTCACACCCTCAGGTCAGTGTTCACGTATGTAGTGTGATCGTCATCTCACTCACACCCTCGGGTCAGTGTTCACGCATGCAGCGATCTCACTCACCCTCGGGTCAGTGTTCACATATGTAGTGATCTCACTCACACCCTCGGGTCAGTGTTCACGTATGCAGCAATCTCACTCACACCCTCGGATCAGTGTTCACGATGTAGTGATCTCACTCACACCCTTGGATCAGTGTTCACGTATGTAGTGATCTCACTCACATCCATGGGTTAGCATTCACGTATGTAGTGATCTCACACCCTCGGATCAGTGTTCACGTATGCAGTGATCTCACTCACACCCTCGGGTCAGTGTTCACGTATGTAGTGATCTCACTCACACCCTCGGGTCAGTGTTCACATATGTAGTGATCTCACTCACACCCTCGGGTCAGTGTTCACGTATGTAGTGATCTCACTCACACCCTCGGGTCAGTGTTCACGTATGTAGTGATCTCACTCACACCCTCGGGTCAGTGTTCACGTATGTAGTGATCTCACTCACACCCTCGGGTCAGTGTTCACGTATGTAGTGATCTCACTCACACCCTCGGGTCAGTGTTCACGATGTAGTGATCTCACTCACATCCATGGGTCAGTGTTCACATACGTACTGATCTCACTCACACCCTCGGGTCAGTGTTCACGTATGTAGTGATCTCACTCACACCCTCGGGTCAGTGTTCACGTATGTAGCGATCTCACTCACACCCTCGGGTCAGTGTTCACGTATGTAGTGATCTCACTCACACCCTCGGGTCAGTGTTCACGTATGTAGTGATCTCACTCACACCCTCGGGTCAGTGTTCACATATGTAGTGATCTCACTCACACCCTCAGGTCAGTGTTCTCAGTGATCTCACTCACACCCTCGGGTCAGTGTTCACGTATGTAGCGATCTCACTCACATCCTCGGGTCAGTGTTCACGTATGTAGCGATCTCACTCACACCCTCGGGTCAGTGTTCACGTATGTAGCAATCTCACTCACACCCTCGGGTCAGTGTTCACGTATGTAGTGATCTCACTCACACCCTCGGGTCAGTGTTCACATATGTAGCTGATCTCACTCACACCCTCGGTCAGTGTTCACGTATGTAGCAATCTCACTCACACCCTCGGATCCATGTTCGGTGTATCAGCGTTCACACCACGGGTCAGCGATCTCAGTCACATCCTCGGATCAGTGTTCACGCATGTAGTGATCTCACTCACACCTCGGGTCAGTGTTCACGATGTAGCGATCTCACTCACACCCTCGGGTCAGTGTTCACGTATGTAGCGATCTCACTCACACCCTCGGTCAGTGTTCACGTATGTAGTGATCTCACCACACCCTCGGGTCAGTGTTCACATATGTAGTGATCTCACTCACACCCCGGGTCAGTGTTCACGCATGTAGCGATCTCACTCACACCCTCGGGTCCAGTGGGTCACTCACACCCTCGGGTCAGTGTTCACGTATGTAGCGATCTCACTCACACCCTCAGGTCAGTGTTCGTAATATGTGATCTCACTCACACCTCAGGTCTCTCACCTCACACCTCGGGTCAGTGTTCACATATGTAGTGATCTCACTCACACCCTCAGGTCAGTGTTCACGATGCAGCGATCTCACTCACACCCTCGGATCAGTGTTCACGTATGTAGTGATCTCACTCACATCTCGGGTCAGGTCAGTAGTGATCACATATGTAGTGATCTCACGATGGCACACCCTCGGGTCAGTGTTCACATATCTAGTAATCTTACTGACATCTAGGGTCAGTCTTTAGAGGTAAAGATTTTAAGAGAAAAACCAGATTTACTGACATCCCCTCAGAAGCTCAAGGACATCATTTGTTTTGATTTGTTTTGTTTTGTTTACCCTTAAATTGCCTCATTTTTATTAGTTTGTTTTTAAAGTGTGGTAATGAAATTTTAAAAAAACACAGCTTTTACCTCAAGAAAATAAGAGTTTATTCTGGAGCTAAATATGAGTGACGCCAACTTGCTAACACAGTTATTTTCCCTCAAATTCCATATTGCAACATGGTAATAGTTTCGTAAAGTTTTTATAGTAACAGAAGAAAGTGAGTTGTAAATTACGACCCTTTTCAAGTACATTGGTGGAAACATCAGGTAGACGGTTACAGCAAAGCAGGAAAACCTCTGCTTCAGGCCTCCGATGCTATCTGATGACATTCTCAGCTTTGTGTTGGTGGACGCTCGTGGTCTGTCAGTGTATCCTAAATAGTTTCATTTCATAGTCATAGGACATTAGGTCAGACACTGAAGTCAGACAGAAATAGCCATTAAGGGAGCTGAAGATAGCCAAGATAATTTAGCTCTGAATCTCTAACAGTCTCTCCACAATCACAGACGCTCTACTCAGCCAGTCAGCCTGGCAGGGTGTTTGCAGTAGGTACAGCTGCTTTGGGGGAACTTTAGTTCACAAATGTTCGCATGGCTACACCCTGGGGTAGTTGGTATTTGAGAGCCATGTGCTCAGTGAACCACTCATCTGCCTGCCATTCTCCAGGGTGAATAAAAAGTCTCCTTGGGGTGCTTGTTTAAAAGAAAAACTGCTCAGGGTCCAGAGGGCCCAGGGCAGGGCTGGCAGGCTGGTGTCAGGCCTGTTTTACTAGGCCCTCTGCACACCTTCACATTGCACCAGAACTGAAATCACATTCCGTGCAAGAGAGTCTCAGCTCTAAAGAATGACTGAGTCTACATGCCCAGCGAGCCTAGCTCTGTTCCTCACGGACTCATTCATCAGCCCATGGTGGTGGTGCTCTCTTGAAAAATGGCTCCCGGAAAAGCAATTCATTTCTGAACGCACTGCGCCTCCAGCTGCTCAAGTTCTTAGACCTTTGGCTGGCTGTGTATTTATTTAGCAGAGAAAGAGGCTGTTGTGTTTAGGAGTGCAAGCTGCAGCAAAGCCAAATCACTATCTGGTTGGTGTCCTTTGCATGGGAAACATGTCTTGAGACCTCACCTCAACTCTGTTGCCAGAAAAGTGTAAATCGCTAACGCTCAGGCCTGAGGCAGGCTCAGAACTCCCTCCATCACTGTTTACAAGAGAAGCACGAGAGCACACATTTACCAGAGGCCTCTAAGGGCCTCTTAGTTTGCACAGCCCTTGGTGTGATGACACTTTTTTTTTCTTTGTTTTGTTTTGAGACAGGGTCTCATGCATCCCAGGCTGGCCTCCAACTCAGTAAGTAGCCAAGAATGACCTTGAACTTCCAATCCCCCTGCCTCCACCTCTGTGGTGGTTTGAATCAGATGCCCACCATAGACACATGTGGTCTGAATGCTCAGTCCCCAGCTGGTGGCAATTTGGTAGGCGGACCCTAGCTGGTGGTGGTGTGTGGCTGGGGGTGGGCTTTGGGGTGTTGTAGCCAGCTTCCCCTTGTCACAGCTTAGCTCACTCTGTTGCTACTGTTGCCTACCTGCTGTGGCAGAGGTGGTGTCCAGCCTCTGCTCAGGCCATGCTTTCCCCTGCCATCATGGAGCTTCCCCCATAGACTATAAAGCAAACAAACCCTTTTCTCCAATCAGCTGCTTTGGGTCATATTCTTTGTCCCAGTAACACAAAGGTAATACAACTCCCAGAGTGCTGGGGTTATAAGTGTATAGGGCTATGCCCTGTTTATGTGATGCTGGTGGGTTGAACCCAGGGCTCCGTGCATGCTAGGCAAGCACTCCACCAACTGAGCCCCAGCCTGTGTGCCAACTCTAAATTATCACATGTACACGTGTTGAACTCTAATCCTCAGAAGAACAGTTTCTGGAAATAATTCCTGCTGCTTAGAAGTTCTCAAAGGCATTGCTGGCAGCAGAAACAACATGGAATCCTGAGGCAGGATAAACCTGGATTTGAATACTGCTTTCTCCATGAAACTGACTACCTGCTGCGTGTCCTAGAATGGCTTACTTAACCACGTCACCTTCCCTGTCTATGAACGCTTATGTGATCTCTTCTGCTTATCTCACAGATTTGTACCTGTAAAAACAAGTGAGAATAAAAAAGAGGTCAAGGTCCTTACAACGTGCTCCTCCAGACACAAAATAGCCTGGATATCCATGACCTCACAGCGCCTGACACTACCTACACAAGACCATCATAATAGGAGGAAAAGATCATGACATCAAAATGAAAAGAGAGACTGATAGAGAGGGGGAGGGGATATGAAGGAGAGTGGAGTTTCAAAGGGGAAAGTGGGGGGAGGGAAGGAAGTACCATGGGATATTGTCTACAATTAAGTTGTCAATAAAAAATTAATTAATTTTTTTAAAGAGGTCAAAGGCTGGAGAGATGGCTCAGTGGTTAAGGTGCCTGCCTGCCAAGCCTAAGAACACCCATTCCATTCTCCAGGTCCCATGTTTAGCCAGACGCAAAAAGTGACACAAGGGCACAATGCCACACTTGCCCACAAGGGGGGCCATGTGTCTGGAGTATGGTCTCAGCAGCTGAGAGGCCACTGGCAGGCCCATTCTCTATCTGTCTCTCTCTGTCTCTGTCTCTCTCTCAAAAAAAAAAAAATGGGTCAAAATAGTTTGTAAACTCCAACCAGCTGCAATAATAGTCTGTCAGCATTCATTACGTGGAAGGCACTGAGCTTATCACCTTGAATTCCCACAATAACCTCACCAGGTAAATATTATTCCCATTTTATAAGTGACTGGGGTATTGAGAGCTTAAATATCTTGCTAAACCATTCACCCATAATAAATGGTGGACTTGGGATTTGAACACAGGCCATCTGGCAGCTAAGCCTAGGGACACACTTACCAACTAGCCTGGGCTCTTTCCCAACACTGTGCACTGAAGTCACGATGATGTAGAGGCTGGAGCTGCTCTTGCCTTGGAATCCCCAAGTAGAAAGCAATGCTGTCAGCTCAGGACTGCTCCTGAGCCCTTTCCTTCTGGATAGGTTATTATTGTCACAATCTAGCATTACCTTGGAGACAAACCTCTGGACAGATGTGTGAGGAAGTTTCTAAATAGGGTTAATTGAAGAGGGAAGACCCACCATAACTATGGGTGATATCATTCCACAGGCTGGCTTTCTGGACTGAATAAATGTAAAAAAGCAAGCCAAGCCTGAACACTCATCTCCCTCTGCTTTGACTTCAGAGGCACTATGACCTCATGCTCCCACTGTGTCACACTCCTGCTGCCGTGCCTTCCCGGCTATAATGGATAGTACCCTCAAACTGTGAGCCAAAATAAACCCTTCCTTAAGTTGTGTTGGTCAGGTATTTTGTCTCAATAATGAGAATAATAACTAATACACCTTCCATGCCCTTAATGGTGGCTCCCCTTGTGAGGCTGGCTTAAAGGTGTTTAAGAAGGGTTTTCCCTGGGCTAGAGAGATGGCTTAGCAGTTAAGGTGCTTGCCTTTAAAGCCTAGGGGCCCAGGTTCAATTCCCCCAGTATACATGTAAGCCAGATGCATAAAGTGACCCATTCGTTTGGAGTTCATTTGCAATGGCTAGAGACCCTGGCCACCCATTCCCTCCCTCTCTTTGTCTGCCTCTTTCTCTCTCTCTCTCTCTCAAATAAATAAATAAATAAAATATTTTTTCTTAAAAAGAAGAGTTTTCCTATGCCTAGCCATTGTTTCAAGGGACATAGCCACATTTGTATAATAGTACAAAATATCCACCATGAATTCCTTCTATTTTAAGATTGCAAAGCAGAAACAATGGAAAACATTTATGGTAACAGAATTAGCTCATCCCACTGGTGCCCAGGCTTAGTGTGAAACTACTCCAATGTACATAAATGTTTGTTTTTGCTGTTAAAAAGATAACCTTGCCAGACCTGGTGGTGCACGCCTTTAATCCCAGCACTCGAGGGGCAGAGGTAGGAGGATCGCAGTGAGTTTGAGGCCACCGTGAGACTACATAGTTAATTACATGTCAGCCTGGGCCAGAGTGAGACCTTACCTCAAAAACAAAACAAAACAAAACAATTCAAAATGATAATCTTTATTGTATGTGAATTGAATCTCACTTAAAAGAATGAAATGACAAAAAGAGAGTGTTTGGGCAGAAGTATCCTGTAGAGGTGAATGTTTGTAGCCAGAAGCCATAAATTGTTATTAGAAAAATTTCAGTGGAAGCAGTGGATTACATTCCAGCAAGTTATTGACCAAGAAGGCCCCTGATACCCTTAAAACATTAGAGGCTATTACACACAGGTCAGTCTTCACATACATAGCAATCTCATTCACAGCCTTGGGTCAGCGTTCATGTATGTAGTGATCTCACTCACACCCTTGGATCAGTGTTCATGTATGTAGCAATCTCACTCACACCCTCGGGTCAGTGTTCACATATGTAACGATCTCACTCACACCCTCGGATCAGTGTTCACGTATGTAGCAATCTCACTCACACCCTCAGATCAGTGTTCACGTATGTAGCAATCTCACTCACACCCTTGGGTCAGTGTTCACGTATGTAGCAATCTCACTCACACCCTCGGATCAGTGTTCACGTATGTAGCAATCTCACTCACACCCTCAGATCAGTGTTCACGTATGTAGCAATCTCACTCACACCCTCGGGTCAGTGTTCACGTATGCAGTGATCTCACTCACACCCTCGGGTCAGTGTTCACGTATGTAGTGATCTCACTCACACCCTCGGGTCAGTGTTCACATACGTACTGATCTCACTCACACCCTCAGGTCAGTGTTCATGTATGTAGCGATCTCACTCACACCCTCGGGTCAGTGTTCACGTATGTAGCAATCTCACTCACACCCTCGGGTCAGTGTTCACGTATCAGTGATCTTCACGGGTCAGTGTTCACGTATGTAGTGATCTCACTCACACCCTCGGGTCAGTGTTCACATACGTACTGATCTCACTCACACCCTCAGGTCAGTGTTCACGTATGTAGTGATCTCACTCACACCCTCGGGTCAGTGTTCACGTATGTAGTGATCTCACTCACACCCTCGGATCAGTGTTCACATACGTACTGATCTCACTCACACCCTCGGGTCAGTGTTCACATATGTAACGATCTCACTCACACCCTCGGATCAGTGTTCACGTATGTAGCAATCTCACTCACACCCTCAGATCAGTGTTCACGTATGTAGCAATCTCACTCACACCCTTGGGTCAGTGTTCACGTATGTAGCAATCTCACTCACACCCTCGGATCAGTGTTCACGTATGTAGCAATCTCACTCACACCCTCAGATCAGTGTTCACGTATGTAGCAATCTCACTCACACCCTCGGGTCAGTGTTCACGTATGCAGTGATCTCACTCACACCTCGGGTCAGTGTTCACGCATGCAGTGATCTCACTCACACCCTCGGGTCAGTGTTCACATATGTAGTGATCTCACTCACACCCTCGGGTCAGTGTTCACGCATGTAGCAATCTCAGTCACACCCTCGGGTCAGTGTTCACGATGCAGTGATCTCACTCACACCTCGGGTCCACACATGTAGTGATCTCACTCATTCGGGTCAGTGTTCACATACGTAGTGATCTCACTCACACCCTCAGGTCAGTGTTCACGATGTAGCGATCTCACTCACACCCTCGGTCAGTGTTCATGTATGTAGCATCTCACACACACCCTCGGGTCAGTGTTCACGTATGCAGTGATCTCACTCACACCCTCGGATCAGTGTTCACGTATGTAGTGATCTCACTCACACCCTTGGGTCAGTGTTCATGTATGTAGCGATCTCACTCACATCCATGGGTTAGCATTCACGTATGTAGTGATCTCACTCACACCCTCGGATCAGTGTTCATGTATGTAGTGATCTCACTCACACCCTCGGATCAGTGTTCACGTATGTAGTGATCTCACTCACACCCTCGGGTCAGTGTTCACGTATGTAGTGATCTCACTCACACCCTCGGGTCAGTGTTCACGTATGTAGTGATCTCACTCACACCCTCGGGTCAGTGTTCACGTATGTAGTGATCTCACTCACACCCTCGGGTCAGTGTTCACGTATGTAGCAATCTCACTCACACCCTCGGGTCAGTGTTCATGTATGTAGTGATCTCACTCACACCCTCAGGTCAGTGTTCACGTATGTAGTGATCTCACTCACACCCTCGGGTCAGTGTTCACATATGTAGTGATCTCACTCACACCCGGGTCAGTGTTCACGTATGTAGTGATCTCACTCACACCCTCGGGTCAGTGTTCACATATGTAGCATCTTCACACCTCGGGTCAGTGTTCATGTATGTAGTGATCTCACTCACACCCTCAGGTCAGTGTTCACGTATGTAGTGATCTCACTCACACCCTCGGGTCAGTGTTCACATATGTAGTGATCTCACTCACACCCTCAGGTCAGTGTTCACGTATGTAGTGATCTCACTCACACCCTCGGGTCAGTGTTCACATATGTAGTGATCTCACTCACACCCTCGGGTCAGTGTTCACGTATGTAGCAATCTCACTCACACCCTCGGGTCAGTGTTCACGTATGTAGCAATCTCACTCACACCCTCGGGTCAGTGTTCACGTATGTAGTGATCTCACTCACACCCTCGGGTCAGTGTTCACATACGTCGGATCTCAGTCACACCTCGGGTCAGTGTTCACGTATGTAGCAATCTCACTCACACCCGGATCAGTGTTCATGTGTTCTCACCACACCTCGGGTCAGTGTTCACTAGCAATCTCACCACACCGGATCAGTGTTCACGTATGTAGTGATCTCACTCACACCCTCGGGTCAGTGTTCACGTATGTAGCGATCTCACTCACACCCTCGGGTCAGTGTTCACGTATGTAGCGATCTCACTCACATCCATGGGTTAGCATTCACGTATGTAGTGATCTCACACACACACTCGGATCAGTGTTCACATATGTAGTAGCACACCCTCAGGTCAGTGTTCACCTCGGATCTCGGGTCAGTGTTCACATACGTATGTAGCGATCTCACTCACACCCTCGGGTCAGTGTTCACGTATGTAGCGATCTCACTCACACCCTCGGGTCAGTGTTCACGTATGTAGTGATCTCACTCACACCCTCGGGTCAGTGTTCACGTATGTAGTGATCTCACTCACACCCTCGGGTCAGTGTTCACGTATGTAGCGATCTCACTCACACCCTCAGGTCAGTGTTCACGTATGTAGTGATCTCACTCACACCCTCAGGTCAGTGTTCACGTATGTAGCGATCTCACTCACACCCTCGGGTCAGTGTTCACATATGTAGTGATCTCACTCACACCCTCGGGTCAGTGTTCACGTATGCAGCGATCTCACTCACACCCTCGGATCAGTGTTCACGTATGTAGTGATCTCACTCACATCCTCGGGTCAGCGTTCACATATGTAGTGATCTCACTGGCACCCTCGGGTCAGCGTTCACATATCTAGTAATCTTACTGACATCTAGGGTCAGTCTTTAGAGGTAAAGATTTTAAGAGAAAAACCAGATTTCCCCCCTCAGAAGCTCAAGGACATCATTTGTTTTGACTTTGTTTTGTTTACCCTTAAATTGCCTCATTTTTATTAGTTTGTTTTTAAAGTGTGGTAATGAAATTTTAAAAAAACACAGCTTTTACCTCAAGAAAATAAGAGTTTATTCTGGAGCTAAATATGAGTGACGCCAACTTGCTAACACAGTTATTTTCCCTCAAATTCCATATTCCAACATGGTAATAGTTTCGTAAAGTTTTTATAGTAACAGAAGAAAGTGAGTTGTAAATTACGACCCTTTTCAAGTACATTGGTGGAAACATCAGGTAGACGGTTACAGCAAAGCAGGAAAACCTCTGCTTCAGGCCTCCGATGCTATCTGATGACATTCTCAGCTTTGTGTTGGTGGACGCTCGTGGTCTGTCAGTGTATCCTAAATAGTTTCATTTCATAGTCATAGGACATTAGGTCAGACACTGAAGTCAGACAGAAATAGCCATTAAGGGAGCTGAAGATAGCCAAGATAATTTAGCTCTGAATCTCTAACAGTCTCTCCACAATCACAGACGCTCTACTCAGCCAGTCAGCCTGGCAGGGTGTTTGCAGTAGGTACAGCTGCTTTGGGGGAACTTTAGTTCACAAATGTTCGCATGGCTACACCCTGGGGTAGTTGGTATTTGAGAGCCATGTGCTCAGTGAACCACTCATCTGCCTGCCATTCTCCAGGGTGAATAAAAAGTCTCCTTGGGGTGCTTGTTTAAAAGAAAAACTGCTCAGGGTCCAGAGGGCCCAGGGCAGGGCTGGCAGGCTGGTGTCAGGCCTGTTTTACTAGGCCCTCTGCACACCTTCACATTGCACCAGAACTGAAATCACATTCCGTGCAAGAGAGTCTCAGCTCTAAAGAATGACTGAGTCTACATGCCCAGCGAGCCTAGCTCTGTTCCTCACGGACTCATTCATCAGCCCATGGTGGTGGTGCTCTCTTGAAAAATGGCTCCCGGAAAAGCAATTCATTTCTGAACGCACTGCGCTCTCCAGCTGCTCAGAAGTTCTTAGACCTTTGGCTGGCTGTGTATTTATTTAGCAGAGAAAGAGGCTGTTGTGTTTAGGAGTGCAAGCTGCAGCAAAGCCATAATAGACGCAATAACAGAAGGCTTTGGGAGCTCCCTTCCTCTGCAAACGCGTGAGGGAGGTTTTGCTGATTCTACACAGTGGAAAGGATGCAGGGTGTTGACAATCCCGGTAGACTCAACAGATGAAAACTGCCACTTGGATATGGCAAGGAACCAGGTTTGCTCTCCCTCCCTTCTCTCTCTCTCTCTCTCTCCCTCTCCCTCTCTCTCTCTCACAGGAGGGCAGAAAATGAATTGTAGATTTGTCTTTCTTCCCATAATTCAACTGTTTCTGCAATCATTATTAAATCCCTTAGAATGGGGAAATTCTTGAGACTAGTACAAGGAAACCAAATTGGATGTAAGAAAATAAAAATGAAGGAAAGACGGGGCTGGAGAGATGGCTTAGCGGTTAAACGCTTGCCTATGAAGCCTAAGGACCCTGGTTTGAGGCTCGTTTCTCCAGGACCCACGTAAGCCAGATGCACAAGGGGGCGCATGCATCTGGAGTTTGTTTGCAGTGGCTGGAGGCCCTGGCGCACCCATTCTCTCCCTCTCTCTCTCTCTCTTTACCTGCCTATTTCTGTATCTCTCTCTCTCAAATAAATAAACAAATAAATAATAAAATATTTTTTAAAAACTGAAGGAAAGAAATACGGATAGCCTCTCAAAAAGAAATGGCTGGAAGGTGCATCATAGAGAATGATGTAATGCTGAGGTGAAACCAATGGGCAGCATTTCGGTTATAAAAGGCCTTTGTTTGTTGTTTGTTGTTTTTGTTTTTCGAGGTAGGGTCTCACTCTAGCTCAGGCTGACCTGGAATTCGCTATGCAGTCCCAGGATGGCCTCGAACTCATGGCGATCCTCCTACCTCTGCCTCCCGAGTGCTGGGATTAAAGGCGAGCATCACCACGCCTGGCTATAAAGGGGCTTTATATTGAGAGAGAGGGAGAAAAAACACCCACCCACCTACACACACACCAATGAAGTACAAATCTGGAAAACTCCATTGGTGAGACTCCTGGGATTCAATTCACTTCCTCCATCTCAGCCTTCTCTTGAAAGGGCTGCCGTGTGACTCACACACTTTCCGTCTGATCCAGTTCACCGACCTCCGGCATAGTGTGGACGCTACTCCAGCATGGATCCAGTATTTTCCAGCACACTAGTGTGCTTCTGCCTGTCTGCCCAGAGTGAAATGGACAGAGCTGTGTAGATTCCACCTACTTTCCTGCAGGTCAAGCCATATATCACATTCCTTTTTATACACAAGTTCATTTGAGTAGAAAACTATGATCATGCCCTCAGCCACTGTCTGTAGGGAAATCTCCACCCATGCTGCCACACACTGCACTCTCAAAGGCTCTGAGATTCTGTTGGGAGGGTTTTTTTTTTTTTTTTCTTAATAGAATGTATTTTTATAGAAGTTTTAGGTTCATGGAACAAAGTGTAACCAGGTGTGGTGGCACATGTCTGTAATCCCAACATTTAGGAAGCTAAGGCTGGAGGGTCATGGATTTGAGACCAGCCTGGAAGGGAAGCAGAGAAGGAAGGAGGGAGGGAGGAAGAATTCCCTCCCCCTCTCCCCAAACAAGCCTTCTCTAATCAGCCTCCACCAGTAATCTGACTGTCAGTGACCTAGCAAGGCATGCACTTTGAAAGGCAGATTCCTGTGTTAACGCACTTTCAAAATATCCTTCCCTTTATTTTCAGCTAAAGCTTTATGGCACAAACTGAGCATGCCTAGAGGCACTTGTAATAATTTCCATATGTGCTCCATGACTTGAGCTAAGCATGCATAAACACTGTGTCTACTACTTTTTTTTTTTTTTGAAAAAAAAATTATGATGGAGCTGGGAAGATGTCTTAGTGGTTAAAGGTGCTTGCTTGTAAAGCCTTTAGGCTTGGTTTCAATTCCCAAGATGAAAAAAGTGGTGGAAACATCTGGTGTTCATTTGCAGTTCAAGAGGGCCTGGTATGTGCATGAGCACACTCACGTACACACGCACAAATAAATAAATGTAACTTCTTATCTGGAACTCAACTGAGCATGCTTAAGAATTGGCCTCCCCCCCATAGGACATGGACAGGCCTCCTAAATAAAATCCCCGTGAGTTGGAGAGGATGCACACACGTTCCGTGCCCGCCCCGGGTAATAAATGTTTCCACAGTCATGTCTCGGCTGTGCTTCTTTTGGGCTTTGTGCTCACCAAGACGTGATACCATTATGTCTGCAAGTTGGCCAAATACATGTAAATGAGATGTAATCCATTGTTATCAAGCAGACAGTTGCATTGCCCTAAAAACCCTCTTTTTGTGCAGGGGTAGAGCTCAGTGGTAGAGCTTGCCTAGCAGGCATGAGCCCCTGGGTTCAGCACCCGTAATTACAGGTGGTATACTCAGCAAGAACCCTTTCTTCCCTCTCTGTCTGTTCAGAATGAAGAATGCAGTAAGCGTGTGATTAGTCTGTCATGAACTAGAGCTCAAATGTGTGACATCCGTGGCAGCTCTGGCTCACCTGCATCTCTTCTGAGTTCCTAGACGTGTGTATTTTAAGGATAAACCACAGCCCAGAGGTTGCCAATAAAAGCACTATTATTTAGGTGTTCGCTGACAGGCCCCCATATTAGATCGTCTCTCGCTCCTTCACACAAACTGTTGTTTTGACACGTGCCATTTTATTTGGTTGGCAGGACTTATTCTACTGTTTTCTCTTCAGCCCTCTCTGAATTTCCCCTACAAGGCATAAACACCAACCTAGCATAATAGATCAACTGAATGGCCAGAGGTGATAGTCAAATTAACAAGTTCTAGAAAAGATTCGAAAAGTACTTCTATGAGATCTCCATTGGCATTTCATTCCACAGTGTAGTTGAAATGTGGCTTAATTCTCTCTCTTTCCTCTGGTGAATTATTGATTGCTCAGTCTTGAAATGGACATTCAAATAAATACTTGGCCAAGTGAATTTGATTCACTAAAAGGTAGACATCCATTCTGTTCACAATAGTTCTGTGGATTTCACCAACGTGCTATTCCGTGGCCTCTGGGGAGAATCCCAGCATGCTCCCCTCTCCTCAACTGGAACACTCAGAGGAGAATTAAGTTTCTTTCTGTCGACATGAGTTGCATGGAAAACTATCATTATTTGAACAATCCTTGGCCTTGCTTGATTTAAGATAGGGACATTTAATCAGGAATATCTCAAGACTAAAATTTTGTTTCCTTTCTGAGAGGGAATTTAGAGGCAAGAGTGTCTCCTTCTCCTGCCATTTTTCTCAGAGCTCTTTCTTGGCAAAAGAAAAGAAAGGAAAAGAAAGAAAAGAAAAGAAAAGAAAAGAAAAGAAAAGAAAAGAAAAGATGCTATTTGTATTCTGCCACTATTTTATTTCCATATTTGAAGCTGAGCCCTGAATTCCTAAGCCAGAACTCTAGCGTGTTCCTTCTGTGTCTCTACTGTCATGTGCTCTCTTTAAGGACCCTCAGAAGTGGTCATGCCTATAGAAATTGATCAAGTCTCCCGCGGTTTGTGTTTTGTGTACATTTCCCACTCAGCCTGCCTGCACCTCTGCTCAGGTCCTATAGTGGAGCTCTGTGGTGTCTCTGCCTTCCCTGCTTTGGCCCTGATGAGCCACTCAGCAAGTCTAAGACATGCTTCTCCACACAGAAGAGGAGGAAGGACTTCCTCTCCACTGGAAGTCATTGTGTCCTTTTGTTCCTGATTGCTGTCAATCTACCCTAGGAACTGCTATGAGAAGAATTAGAAGGGGGCTAGAGAGATGGCTTTGCAGTTAAGGTGTTTGCCTGCAAAGCCAATTGAACCTCGGTTCAATTCCCCAGGACCCACGTAAGCCAGATGCACAAGGTGGTGCATGTGTCTGGAGTTCATTTGCAGTGGCTGGAGGCCCTGGTGTGCCCATTCTCTCTCTGACTGTCTGCCCCCCCTCTCTACCTCTCTCTCAAATAAATAAATAAATAAATAAAATATTAAAAAAATAATTAGAAGGAATTTAATGCTGGTTGACATTCTCTTCGTCTGGAAAGTCAGAAGGGTCACCAGAGACAGAGCCAGAGGGCATGTGACCTAGGCGAACCCCACTCCATGAAGGATGTGGCTTGTTGAGATTTCTTAATTGTGAAGAATCCTCTTAGCTAAGGCCACCCCCATTCCAAGAGTGCCCCACATGCCAGAACTGATGGACGTGGGAGCAGAAAGCCTCGACCATCTCAGCCCAGCTTGGGGAACCCTAAAGGACCGTTTCAGCTCCTGAAGTGCCGGCAGGCTGAGGCTGGGGTCAAGCCTACTCAACATCTCCCTCCCGGTACACCTTTCCCAAAAGTGGACCCAAAGGACTCTGTCCTCCAGGTGTGACGTGGCCTATGTGGAGAGGAGAAGTCATCATTACAACCTCACCTAACATTCCAGCCACTGTCTCCCTCCTGCTCCATCCAGCTACACGTAACCTTGCCCCAGCTACGTGCAGTTGCGAAGGTCTACAGGAGATGGATGAGTGACTGGGGTTGGAACACCAGTGGTGCAGCTTTCATCAACTGCCATGCATGCTGGGGTTGGGCTTTTAGGTGACTCAGCTGCCTGAGTGTCACCCGTGCTCCCGTAAGAAATCCTTCACCCATATGTCCAGTAAGCAACCCCCATCCAGTGGTTCCCCACGCTGTACCAACCATTTTCTTAGGTTCATTGTTGCCCTCTCTATCCAGGATGAATAGAAATAGACTTCCCAGGGGCTAGAGAGATGGCTTAGTGGTTAAAGCACTTGCTTGTGAAGCCTAAGGACCCAGGTTCAATTCTCCAGGTCCCACATACGCCAGATGCACATTGGTGGCACATGCATCTGGAGTTCGTTTACAGTGACTAGAGGCCCTGGCATGCCCATTCTCTCTCTGTCTCTAATCAATAAGTAAAATTAAATTTTTAAAAAATAAATAAATAGGGCTGGAGAGATGGCTTAGCGGTTAAGGCGCCTGCCTGCTAAGCCTAAGAACCCTGTTCCAATCTCCAGGTCCCACGTTTAGCCAGATGCAAAGTGACGCAAAGGCGCAATGCCGCACTTGCCCACAAGGGGGCTCACGCATCTGGATTTCGTTCACAGCAGCTGAGAGACTGCCAGCACGCCCATTCTCTATCTGTCTCCCTCTCCCTCTCTCTCTGTCTGTCTCTCTGTGTCTCACTCAAAAAAATAAGTAAGTATATATATAAAGAAATAGAATTCCCAGGAAAATTCACACTACAAACATTCTGCCAACAAAACTCTGGGGACCCAACCCTTGACATAGACTGACGCTTCTTTGCACAAAGGAAAGGGTATTATTGGGGAACACTGTCTTCTTAACCATCATCGGTGTGGCTTGTTATCACTAATAGCAGTTAGAGCTACCTGTCAGGAGATGTTCCAAAATGAAACTGAACCATGAAGAAGGAGAAGGTGCAGTGTTTGCCTCGCTGACAACAACATAAGTGGCCTGACAGTGCCTGATATTTCATCTGTAATACTTATTTCTCTCTGGTCAAAGAAAATGCTTTTTTTTTTTTTTTTTTTTTTTTTTAACATACATTCCTCTAATTAGTTAGTTAGTTATCTAGTTAGTTATTTGAGAGAGACAGAAAAAGAAGCAGAGAGAGAGGGGCAGATAGAGAAAGAATAGGCATGCCAGGGCCTCAGCAGCTGCAAATGATTCCAGATGCATGCCTATGTGGGCCCTGGGTAATCGAACCTGGGTCCTTTGGCTTTGCAGGCAAGCACCTTAACTGCTAAGCCATCTCTCCAGCCCCAAAAATGCTTTTTCTTTTTTGGTACTGGGGATCCAACCCATGCTAGGCCAATGCCCTACTCTTGAGCTATGTCCCTGGCTCTGAAATTTGGTGTGTGTGTGTGTGTGTGTGTGTGTGTGTGTGTGTGTGTGTGTGTTGAGACAGGGCTGGCTTCAAACTTGCTTGACAGCCAAAACTGGCTCTGGACTCTTAATCCTCCTGCCTCTGCCTCCCAAGAGCTGGCATTCCACGCATATGCCACCACACCTGGCTGCCTTGCAAAATTTATATGAAGTGAGCACTAGCCTCATTCTCTGAATTAGGAATTATACTTGAAGGTGTGAAGTAGCTTTTCTTTGCCATAAAGCTAAAGTAGATCTAAAGCCAGTCTATCTGCCTCTAACCCCCAGAGCCTCCATTGCCCACTGTTTCTGGAACATTCTTCCTTCAGCCCCTCCTGTTTCTTTGCTGCCCCCCTAAAATGTTGCTATTCAACAAATGTTTCCATAATGCCTAAACATGCACATTTTGAACAGTGGGTCTTGTCTGAGAAAGATTTCTCTGAAATCGAGCTCTAGTCTCATGTACTAGTATAAAGTTCACTTTGTGTTCTAAGACAATGTCGAATGTAGGTTCATGTAGCACAGGGGTAGAATCAGGTTAATCAGGTTAAGTCTTTTAGTACCTACTGGGTAGAGAGGATGGAATTCTAACAATCTAGGTCCCTGCAGCTTTACAGTACCAATGCTTGGATGACTCAAAGGCGGCTGCGTCCTTGGAGCCCCTCCCACCCCCCCGTAGAGCTTGTAGACTGCTCTGCCGGTTGGACATCCTCAGCCCTGCGATTGTTTATTGTCTGTGTAACCTTAGGGAGAAGCCTTGTGAGCCTTGTAAATTCTAGCTTTCTGAGATTTATAAATCTTTGTTACCTCCTGACTCTTCTGAGCCTCCCTTCAGGAGGGAACATTTCAGTTTGGAGACAATCATGACACAACATCCGCTTGCTTAACCTGCTATAGATGCTCCTCTTGGCTGTTTTAAATCCTTTTTCAAAAGTCATTGCTATGCTCCTCATGACTTAATTCCATCTTTTTTCCTGATCTCCTCCCTAGAAAAACTGGTGCCAGAATAATACTTTCTCAGCCTTCTACAATCCACACTGGTGTCCCTGCTAGTGTGGTGGAAGTATACTGCATGTGCTTCAACTGTACACGGGCAAGCAGAGTTTCACAGTGGAATGAGCATAGGATTAGAGTCACATTAACGTGAGCTCAGATAAATAAGGTGGCTTGAAGAATTCTACCACTGAACCACCTTAATGCGGCTTTGACTTGGAAGATTGTGTGGGCTAGACGTGACGTATGAAAGGCACCGGAAATTGTACAATCAATGAGACTATGATTTTCATTAGACTACAAGTATCTCACAGGCAAGGAGGTGACATATTCAAGACCAGCTTGTCAAGCACAGCCTGGAAGTATTGGGGGCGTTCTGAAACCATGGAGCACGCTGGGACGCGTGAGAATGAAGTCGTGGAGGAGAAAGGTGATGGACTGTGAGCCCCGCCATCGCCCTCAGCTGCTGGAAGCCTCGTTGAGTCTGTTCCCTTGCAGGTAAAGTGAGGGCTTAACTGGATCACTTCTACCATCCCTTCCAGTTTAAGTTCACCAATTTTATATGACCAGACAATTGCTTAGTCCCAGAGTTGGGTAGTGTGGATCAGAGATGCCCCAGGGAATACGCACCTGGTGCTGAAAAACCTAATCAAAAGCCTATGGCAGGGGAGGTCATGAGCCTTAGGGGTATAAAGCCTGCTCTTGTCTAGCTAAATGTATATATTATTCCCACCAAACTGCCCTGAAAGCACTACACTTAATGTACATATTCACATATTAATGCTACTCTCATTTTTGATTAGAGAAGCTTCTCTTTTCAGATGGTGATGACCACTGGGATGACCCAAAAGGCAACATAGTACTGAGAAGAAGGGATGGAGGAGTGTCCAGCACTGAAATATCTCTATCACACCCTCCAAGGCTCAGGGTCCATTGTAGAACGACTCCTTACAATGCAACTGTCCAGACAGAAATTGGCCTCAATATCCATGACTTCGCAATGCCTAGCAATACCTTCACAAGACCCTCATAATAGGAGAAAAAGATGATCACATCAAAATAAAAGAGAGACTAATGGAGAGAGGGAGGGGATACGATGGAGAGTGGAGTTCTGAAGGGGAATGGGGATAGGGGAAGGAAATATCATGGTTTTATTGTCTGTAAGTACAGAAGTTGTCAATAAATTTTTTTTTAATTTTTTTAAAAAAATCCTTTATCAGCCATAGTCTGCAGCCAACCATTGGTGTTCAAAAGTTACATCCACACTGATACTCCCAAGGCAGGAAATCTCGAGCATAGGGAAGGGCTTCGGATATTGAACAGACATAAAGAAGGACAAACAGGGCTGGCAAGATGGTTAAGTGGATAAAGCACTCACTGCACAAGTTCGGATCCCCAGCCCCTATTATCAAAGCTGGAAGCCATGGCAGCCTTCTGTAATCCCAGCACACTGAGGGTTGGATGAGAGGTGGAGACAGAAGGATCTCGTAGAAGCCCAGACCAACTAGCCTGGCAAAAAGTCATGAACAGTGAGAACAAGAGACCCTGCCTCACAAACCAGGTGGAAGATGAGAATCAATGTCTGAAAGTTGTCCTCTAACCTCCACATGCATAAAGCTGAACTCTCACATGTGCATCATATATATCAAAAAGGACAAATATTCACTTTGTGCTCAAGAAACTGGCGCTACCATTCTCTCTCTCTCTCTCTCTCTCTGGCTCTGTCACTCTCTCAAATTAAAAAAAGAAAGAAAAAGAAAGAAAGAAAGAAAGAAAGAAAGAAAGAAAGAAAGAAGACACAGAGATTCTCTTTAGAGAACAGTTTTATCCAAGAGGATCGCTGGGGCATCAGTCAAAGCTAGTAAGGACTTGGATTTGTCATCATTTAAAAATAAATAAGGGAGCCGGGAGTGGTGGCGCACACCTTTAATCCCAGAATTCGGGAGGCAGAGGTAGGAGGATCACCTTGAGTTTGAGGCCACCCTGAGACTACACAGTGAATTCCAGGTCAGCCTGGGCTAGAGTGAGACCCTACCTTGAAAAACCACAAAAATAAATAAATAAATGAATGAGGCTGAAGAGATGACTCAGTGGTTAAAGGCACTTGTTTGCAAAACCTGACAGTCCAGGTTCACTTCCTCAGTGCCCATGTAAAGTCAGATGCACCAAGTTGCACAT
Source organism: Orientallactaga sibirica (assembly GCA_036365145.1). Classification (NCBI taxonomy): domain Eukaryota; kingdom Metazoa; phylum Chordata; class Mammalia; order Rodentia; family Dipodidae; genus Orientallactaga; species Orientallactaga sibirica. The sequence continues at coordinate 54,056,383 of JAEOAD010000005.1, forward strand.
GCATCTGGAGTTAATTTGCAGTGGCAAGAGACCCTTGCTGTGCCCATTCCTTCTCTTTCTCTCCTTGAAAATAAATAAATAAAATGATTTTTAAAAAATAAAATAAAAGCCGGGTGTGGTGGTGCATGCCTTTAATCCCAGCACTCAGGAAGCAGAGGTAGGAGGGATTGCCATGAGTTCGAGGCCACCCTGAGACTACATAGTGAATTCCACATCAGCCTGGGCTAGAGCGAGATCCTACCTCGAAAAAACAACAAAAAAAATTAAATTAAATTAAATAATTATGCCTGGAGAGATGTTTAGCAGTTAAGGCAACGGCCTGCAAAGCCTAAGGATCTAGGTTCAGTTCCCCAATACCCACATAAGCCAGATGCACAAGGTGGCGTATGCATCTGGAGTTTTTTTTGCAATATCTAGAAGCCCTGATGTGTCCATTCTCTCTCTATCTGCCTCTCTCTCTCTCTCTCTCAAATAAATAAATAAATAAATAAATAAATAAATAAATAAATAAATACAATATTTTAAAATAAATAAATAAGGAGCTAGGGGGATGGCTCAGCAGTTAAAGGCACTTGCCTGCAAAGCCTAGTAGCCTAAGTTCAATTTCCCTAGTACTAACACAAAGCCATATGCACAAAGTGGCACCTGTATCTAGAGTTTGCTTGTGATGGCAAAAGATCCTGGCACACCCATACTCCTCTCCTCTTCTCCTTCTTTCTCTCTCTCCCCTCACAAAAATAAATAAATAAAATATTAAATAAATAAGCCGTCTTTTCCAGTAGAAGAAACTTACTTCTCTCGTAAGGAGAACCCAACAAAAGTACCAGTAAGTGGAGAAGGCCCTATGCTGGCCTTTGCTCAATAGTTGGAGATGGCAGCATCTGCCCTCTGGTCTGCTCGTGTGAGAACAGCATCGTGTTAGGTCTATTACATTTCAGGACTAGCCGCAATTAACAGCCGGCTCCAAGTTGTCTGCTTCTCTTGTCACTGTAGCAATACGGTTGGCAACTTTGTCTTTATCTCAATACTCTAAGCTATTTTTACACTGGGATAGGAAAACATATTATTTGAAAAAAAATGTCTCTGGATCTTATGTCATTTATACAGGGACAGAAGATGTTTTCAAAGAACCCATATTTTTGTAGTATTTTTTTTGCAACAAAGACGGCATAAGCAATGATCTGCCAGGTTGTGTGGGTGTAAAAACAGCCTCCAGTTCTTCTGTGGCTCTTAAATATCTATTCAAGTATTTCAGTCTGCTTATATTTAGACTTTTTAAAAAAATTTTTTACCCATGATCAATTTGCCAGCATAAAGAATATAATTGAGTGCCTAGGGTTCCTGTCTCTAGCCTCTCCTCTTCCCTAAGTGTTTTAATGGAATGGGGCCAATACCAGTACACTTCAGAACACTGGTGTTAGATAATCCAAAAATATGTGCTCATGAGGGTAACGTGGGTCTCCTGCTCGATTTCCATGGGTTCCCCATCAGTTCATGCTCTCTGCAGATGCCAAGACAGGTTTAGTCAGGAAATAGTCATGGGCCTAGATGATGGTAAGGAAAGAAGAAAGAGAAAGAAAGAAAGAAAGAAAGAAAGAAAGAAAGAAAGAAAGAAAGAAAGAAAGAAAGAAAGAGAGAGAGAGAGAGAGAGAAAGAAAGAGGGAGGGAGGGAGGGAGGGAGGGAGGGAGGGAAGGAAGGAAGGAAGGAAGGAAGGAAGGAAAAGGAAGGAAGGAAGGAAAAGGAAGGAAGGAAGAAGAAAGAAGAAAGAAAGAAAGAGAGAGAGAGAGAAAAAGAAAGACAGGTGGAAGGAAGGAAGGAAGGGAAAGGAAGGAAGGAAGGAAGGAAGGAAGGGAGGGAGGGAGGGAGGGAGGGAGGGAGGAAGGAAGGAAGGAAGGAAGGAAGGAAGGAAGGAAGGAAGGAAGGAAGGAAGGAAGGAAGGAAGGAAGGGGGTAGTTGGCCAGGGCAGGATAGGCAGATCCTCCTTCCACAGCACATTTGCAAGATAATCTAGCCAGGCTGAGGGAAAGGCTTGGGGTCAAAGGCAACCCCCGGAAGTTTCCCATCTGGTGGGATCAAATCTGCAGGAGCAGCCCTATAGCGCTAAGTCATTGGCCAGAGGACGCTTATGGGGAGCGCAGACTCAGCCAGTGCTGTGGGATTCTCATGGCTGTGAACACTCCTTGCTGTGGTACGATCGGCTGGGACATTTCCCCAACCACACAGCCCCTACTCCACCTGCTTCAGAAGTGAAAGGCATTCGGTGTTATAGTGTTTTCTCTTATAGCTCTGGTTTCTGCCATAGCCCATCCATCAGTTCACACAGGAGGGACCAAGAGATCAGGGACTATTGTAGACACTCTGTGCCACCCAGAGAGACAACAGAGACCTACCTGTGATTTATTTTGCGGGCAATGAACTCACTGCTTTCCTAGTTTCAAAATGGTTCTGTGAACACCACTGGGGAGGGTTCTCTTAAGAACCCAGCCCTCCTCTCCGAGTCAGTGGAGGCAGTCTTTGCTACATACTTATTTCATTAGGTAACATTCTGGTACAGCTACATTCTGTAACCTGTTCCGCATACTGGTAATTCCTTTTCTTCCTTCTCTAACTAGAAAATTCCTCATTCTTCATGACTCATATCAACTGCTTATGTCTTGGACATAGCTCCCACCACCAGTTTACCATAACACCATGTGCCTTGATTATAACTTCAGTCACATTTTATAATGTTTTATATATTTGTGTCCTATCAATAATAAGAAGTTGATGCTTTATTCTTCTTCTCTTTTTCTAAAGAGGGAAACACTGGAATGTTGATTCAATAAGCGTATACGTAAATTCTCTTGCTCCACACCAGGTCTAATACCTGTAACCCAGAGTTTCTCATCATTTGTTAGAACATAAAAACAGGCTGGGTAGATGGACGAGCAGTTAAAGGAACTTGCTTGCAAAGCCTGATGGCCTGGGTTCAACTCCCCAGGACCCACATAAAGCCAGATGCACAAAGTGGCATATGTATCTGGAGTCCATTTACAGTGGCAAGGGACCCTGGCATGCTTATTTTCATTCTATCTCCCTCTCTTTCTCCCTCTCTCTCTCATAAATAAATAAAAATATTAAAATAAAATTAATCCCATTTGAAAGCCTATACTTTAGAGAGTTTTTAAAATATATTTTATTTATTTATTTGTTTGAGAGAGAGAAAGGCAGAGAGAGAGAGAGAACAGGCACACCAGGGCCTTCAGCCACTGCAAACAAACTCCAGATGCATGTGCCCCCTTGTGCATCTGGCTTATGTGGGTCCTGGAGAGTCGAACCGGGATCCTTTGTTTTTGCAGACAAATGCCTTAACTGCTACGCCATCTCTTCAGCCCTACTTTAAAGAGTTTTTAAGAAAATAGAGTCTCCATAGCATCTGCTTGAACAGGGCTGCCCAAGAAAGTGTTTTTTTCTCAGGTTCAGCCATGCAGACACTTAGAGGCCACTGCAGCTGTGGCTAAAAAAAAAAAAAAAAAAAAAAAAAAAAAGGAATAGCAAGCTGGCAGCACCTGGAAGCAGAGTATAAGAGTTACAGAGTCAGCAAGGCTTGCACCAAGGTTGCAGGAAAAAAGCTGATTCTATCAGGTCAGATACCCTCCATGGCTCTCTTGAGATTTCTGCATAAAGCGCTGAAGGTGAAGCCCAATTGTAGTAGAGACCCCAGGATGTTGGCGATACCAGGAACGTGGGGCATCTCTCTGCTAAAGAAAGCTGTAGGGACCAACTAGGGCCAGTCAAAGAGATAGACTATGTACTTTGTGGGTGGCACTATCCAAACCCAATGGAGCCCATATGATGCCACCATGAGCCCAAGATGCCATCTATGGAGCCACAGGCTTTAATGTTTGCCCTGCTGGGCTTCAAGTTTTGCTTGGATCCACTCTTTTCTCACTGCTCTCTCCTCTGGAATTGGAATGTATAATCTGTGCCATTGTATGTATTGTAGACGTATGTAACTCAGTTTGTTTGTTCCTTTTATAGAGATCATAGCTAAGAGATTACTTTGAGTCTCAGAAGAGACTTTGGGCTTTGGGAATTGGCACAGTATTGGGACTATTAAGATGAGGAGGAGTCTTTAAGTTGGACTGCATACATTTTGCACTATAAGATGATCATTAGCCTATGAGATCCTGGGGTGGAATGTCGTGATGTGAATCTGAAATGTCGTACAGGTGAACGTGTCTGAACAACCTGGTTTCCAACTGATGACACTGTTTGGGTAGGCTGTGGGGCCCAGGGGCAGATCTTTGGTGGTTGTTGCGCATGCTTGCTTCTTGTCTGAGCTCGCTGCTCCCGGCCCGCTATATGAGGAACCTCCATCATATACTGCCAATGCTACGAACTCTACCATGCCCTCTTTCATGGCCTGAAACTGTGAGGCAGAAGAAATCTTCACTCTCAGTATTAGCTACTTAAGAGTGGAAGGGCTTGTTTTGGCTTACAGTTTGAGGGTGTGCAGTCCATTGTGATGAGAAAGGCACAGCGTGAGGAAGAGAGGGAGGCAACCTGTCACACTGCGTCACAGTGCAAGCAGAGCAAGGCAGATGCGTCTGTTCCACTTGCTCTGTTCTTTCTTTTTTTTAAAAAAACTTTTTAAATTTATTTATTAGCAACAGACAGAGAGAGAAAGAGGCAGAGAGAGAGAATGGGTACACCAGGACCTCCAGCCACTGTAAACGAACTCCAGATGCATGTGCCACCTTGTGCATCTGGCTTACATGGGTTCTGGGGAATTGAGCTTTGAACCAAGGTCCTTAGGCTTCACAGGCAAGCGCTTAACTACTAAGCCATCTCTCCAGCCCTCCTGCTCTCTCCTTTCTATTCAGTCCAGGACCCCAGGCCTTGGAATGGTGCTTCCCACAATTAGGGTAGATCATCCCACCTCAGTTAACCTACTGTAGAAAATTCCTCACAGAAATGCCCAGAGATTTGTCTCTTATGTAATTCTAGAGCCTATCAAGTTGACAAACAAGATGGACCATCACACTCCCTGAAGCTGTTTCGTCAGTATTTAGTCACAGTGGCAAGAAAAGAAACCAATATGCCATGTATCCACCAACTGAGCAAATATTTACTGAGAATAGTGTTGTAGATGCTGCTGCCACTGAAAACTATGACAAAGATAAAGCAAGTGGCCAGGGCTCATAGAGAGAATCTCCCAGAGTTTCTCATCATTTGTTAGAACCTAAAAACAGGCTGAAGAGATGTCTCAGTGATTAAAAGTGCTTTTTTTGCAAAGTCTGATGACCCAGGCTCAGTTCCCTAGAACCCACATAAAACCAGAGCACAAAGTGGTACATGCATCTGGAGTTTGTTTGCAGTGGAAAGAAGCCCTGATATACCCATTCTCTCTCTCTCTCTCTTTCGTCTCTCTTCTCTCTCTTTTCTCTCTCTCACCCCTATCAAAAAGTTATTTTTAAAATAAAGAAACCTAGAAACTAAGAGAAGCTTTAGGGGAATCACATCCCTTCCAGGGACAGCATCAAGTCCAAAGGCCCCAAGAGAGGAACACAAAAGAGTCAGAGTGACTAGAAGACTGTGTCAAGCAAAAAAGAGTGTTAAAGGAAGTCAGAGAGGGGCAGAGTTCAGCTACTAGAGAGGGCAGAATTCAGCTACTAGAGAGGGCAGAGTTCAGTTACTAGGGCTTTGGAAACAGCATCAGGACCTGAGCTTTATTTTTTTCCAAGTAGAACATGTAATCTTTAGAGAACTAAAAACAAGCAAACAGTCTGATTTTTATTTTTAAACCATCACTACGCCAGGTGTGGTGGCACATGCCTTTGATCCCAGCATTAGGGGAGCAGAGGTAGGAGGATTGCCGAGAGCTCAAGGCTATCCTGAGACTACATAGTGAATTTCAGATCAGTCTGAGCTAGATTGAGACCCTACCTCAGAAAACCAAAAGAAAACCAAAAGAAAAAACATCACCATGGCTGCTATGTGTCAAACAGATTGAAGGGATAAGAAGCAGAGATACTGGTTAGGACTCTTTGCCCAAATCCAGACATTTGCTAGAAATTTAGAATAGAGAGTAATAGCAGAGTTCAATTCCAAAATATATAAATCAATTCTATGTATGGAAACAAACACACGTTTGTATGCATACACACGTACACAGAGACAAGGGCATCACATTCCCTAAAAATATTCTAGGACCTTAGATTGCTATAGTATTATAACAGTTATGTGCTTGGGAAAAAACAATCTTGCAAACTCATTTCTAAGCGTGTTCTCTGCTCTTGGTATACTAACTGTTAGGAAAAGATTGAACTCATCCACATCTGTAATTAAAGGTCACAAAAAGCTGGGTCCCCTGAGGAAATGCAGCACCAGCTAGAATTTCCTGACTGAATTAATGGATGAAGGTTTGTGCATTTAATTAGTTGACCATCTGTCGTTTAAATTATCTCGTACTTCTCAAGGCACAGGCATCTAAGTGACCACCTCTCTCCAATGTAAGCCTCCCAAATCCATCCAACATGTTGCTTTCCCAGTGCTAGCACTAACAGACAATAATAATTGAGTGGTTCCTGCTATAAAACCTTCATGAACTTCCCAGCGATGGAAAGATAAAGAATGAGCTCCTTTCATGCATAGAGGGCCCTCTACATCTCCTGCCATCTGAGCTCCATAGGCTGCCCTGCACCTGTTGTCTGACCAAAACAGAGGGAGGGATCCCTGCTAGTCACAACTTGTCCTTGCACTCTTGTATGCCCTTTGTCTAGACATCCAGCCTTCCTTCCCGTTGGGATCTCTCCCTCACAGCAAAGCCTGCCAGGATCATTTCAGGTCACGTGGTACCAGTGTCCTTCTGTGCAATGACTCTTAAAGTATGGTCCATAGACCTCTGGAGGATGGGAGGAGGCTGCCCCTGGAACTCCCAAGGTCAAAAACATATTCATGATTAAACCAACATCATTTGTCCTTTCTTCTGAATTGATGTAATATTGTAAGAGCTAGGAGTTGCTGTATTATTCCCTGCCACAGAGCAAGGGGGGGTGGGGGAGAGAGAGAGAATGAGACAGGTGAAGGAAAAAGCAGTTATACTTAACAATGTCCATATTGATGTGGTCAAAATGACCAATTTTGTTAAATTTCAATCCTTGAATCCATGAATTTTCAATATTCTATGTGGTGATGTGGCAAATACACATAAAGCCCTTCTGTCACCAAACTGCAATGGCTGTCTGAGGAAAAGAAAGCACCTGTTAAGACACCATGTGTTTCAGTCGGAGGATACTGAGAAATCAAGCTGGAATTGAGCTGGAAGCCTTCTCCCCGATGCCAGGTACCTGTCATAGTGCTGAAAAGCTCTGTGTAGGATGCTGGGAGGGAAAAGACAGTCATAACTAACGGTGGACCCTGTGGGCTATACAACTGGCCAGCCAGGTAAGATGTGTACACTGGAGCAATAGTGGCATGGTTATTCGGGAGGTAACCAACTGCTCTCTGATGGGATTTGTGGCCTGCTCTGCAGGAGTGAAAAACTAGTCACAAGCCTATGGCAGGGGAGACCCTTGGTTCTAGTGGAGAAGCTACTCCTCTTGTCTGGCTAGATGGATATGTTCTACCCATGAGATTTCCCTCTTAATACGTTTATGTCGGTAGATTAGTGCCTCTCTCGCTTTTGGTCAGGGAAGCTTATTTTTGCAGATGGTCATGACTACTCAAAACTCATCAAAATGCTGAGAATAAGTGACTGTTGAGTGCTCAGTACAAAATGAAACATTCCTATCATATCCTCCAAGGCTCAGAGAATGTTGTGGTATAGGTAGGAAAAGAATATAAGATCCAAAGAATAGGGGGAGTGCTTTGTGACTCTGTGTTCTGGACATGAAGTGGCCATTGTATTCATGACCTCCCAGCAGCAGTCATTACCCGCACAATAGTGGGCCCATCCCCATGTCATCATGAATTATGGAAAAGGGCCAAAAAATGACATTAAAGGCTGGAGAGACGGCTTAGCAGTTAAGGTGCATGCCTGCAAAACCTAAGGACCCAGGCTCGATTCTCCAGGTCCCACGTGAGCCAGATACACATGGTGGCACAGAATCTGGAGTTCGTTTGCAGTGGCTAGAGGCCCTGGCATGCCCATTCTCACTCACTCTCTGTCTCTCTCTCCCTCTCTCTGTCTCAAATAAATTAATTAATTAATTAAACTTAATTTAAAATTTTTTAAATGTCATTAAAAATACTTGGAAAGAAGAAAGGACTCACTGAAAGGGGAATGGGAGAAAGGAAGCAAAAGAAAGTAATTGGAAGGGATTATGAACAAAATACATGATGTACATATATGAAAACTGTCAGTACAAACATTTTAAAAGAAAAAGGGGGGTTGGAGAGATGGCTTAGCAGTTAAGGCACTTGCCTGCAAAGCCTAAGGACCCAGGTTCGATTTCCCAGTACCCACGTAAATCAGATGCACAAGGTGGCGTATGCATCTAGAGTTCATTTGCAGTGGTTAGAGGTCCTAGTGCACCCATTCTCTCTCTCTCTCTCAAAGAAAGAAAGAAATATTTGGGGGAAAAAAGTTTTTTTTAATTTTGAGTTGGAAACAGAGTATTATTTTTGTTTGTTGTCTATTTTGTTTGATAAAGCACTCTTTTTACTTGGTTTTCTGCTGTCTGTGTCTGTTAATTACAGACAGAGGAATAGAGAAGTTGACAATTTTTTTAAAAATATTTTTTATTTATTGGCAAGCAGAGAGATAGAAGATAGACAGACAGAGAGAATGGGTGCGCCAGGGCCTCCAGCCACTGGAAACAGACTCCAGATGTATGCGCCATTTCATGCATCTGGCTTTACATGGGTCCTGGGAAATTGAACTAGGCTTGTTAGGCTTTGCAGACAAGTGTCTTAGCCACTGAGCCATGTCTCCCGCCCAAAGTTGCCAGTTTTGACTAGTGGACTTATCTGTTTCTTCTTGTGGTTTTCTTATTTTTCTTCGCATGTTTTGACACTTTTATAAGATACATGCTTGTTAAAGATTGTTCTGTCTTCTTATAAAATGGACCCATTTGTCCTTCAGTAATTTTCCTTTTTCATTCCTTATCCTTGGTCTGAAGTCAGCTGTCTGAAACTAATATAACTTTCCTGCTTTCTTTTGATTAGTGTCAGCATGGTGTGCCTTTCTCCATCCATTGACTTGTGATCTCTATGTCTTTATATATATATTTTTAATTTTTTTGTTTTTATTTTTATTTATTTATTTATTTGAGAGTGACAGACAGACAGTGAAAGAGGCAAATAGAGAGAGAGAGAATGGGTGCCCCAAGGCCTCCAGCCACTGCAAACGAACTCCAGATGCATGCATGACCTTGTACATCCGGCTTACTTGGTTCCTGGGGAATTGAGCCTCGAACCGGGGTCCTTAGGCTTCACAGGCAAGCACTTAACCACTAAGCCATCTCTCCAGGTCAACTATGTCTTTATATTTATAGTGGGTTTCTTGTAGACAATGTATAGTTGGATCTCATTTCTTTATCCATCCTAATAGTTTCTGTCCATTAATGCCATCTGTATTTGAAAGATTAAACAAGCTAGAATTTCGACAAATATTTGGCAGATGTTTTCTGACAGAAACCAAATGAGCCTGTCATTTCAATGAAAGCAACTGAAAGCATTTGCTGCCAGAGGAAAAATTTTGAGTTTTCTAGCCAACTTCAGAGTTTTAGGACAACCTATGTCCCTCTGTGACCCTGGAACTTTCTAATACTTACAGACTTTTCTAATGGTATTTGTGATAATATTGATAATATGATTTTTAAATATATAATATTATAAAATGTGTAAACATTAGAAAATTTTCATGGATGATTAGACAAATATTTCCAGATGTTTAGTGCATGATGTTACAAATTAATCTGTGGTGAAACCCATTCAAATGGCAAGACAGACCAATGTATTTTAATGTAGCAAAGTATAAAATGTTATTGCTAATAATCCAAATTGAATTCCATTTGAAATCCCAAAATAATTTTTGTAAAACTTAAAATATTTGATATTCTAAATGTATTTTTTTTTATTTTGCTATTGTGTTTGTTTGAGACAGCATTTTGTTATGCAGTCAGTTTAGGCTAGCCTCAAGCCCACTAGGTACCCACAGCTGGCCTCAAACTCACAACTGTACTACCTCAGCCTCCCAAATACTGAAATTCCAGGTGTGTGCCACCACACTCAACTCTAATCGTAAGTTTACAGGAAATGAAAATAAAATAAAAAAAAAAAACTACACCATCTAAAAGCAGTTTTGAAAAACTGTTAGGCATGATAGCATGTGTCCGTGATCCCAGCACTCAGAAGGCTGAGGCAGGAGGATTAAAAGTTTGAAGTTGTTCTGTGCTACATAGGGAGACTTGTCTAACAGTAAAGTGATGAACTTAATACCTGATTACAAGGCTTAGTGTTGGGCTATGGGAATCTTATTTCCAAAGGAATTTATAAGAGGACCATATATACCTGCACTTTCCAGACTCGAGAAGCTGAGGCAGGAGGATGTGAATTGGAAACTAGCCTAGGTATGTACAGAATTTAAGGCCTGGGTTTAGTAAAGATTTTTTTTTAAAAAATAAGACTCACAAAAAGCAGAAAGTAGCCGGGCGTGGGGGTGCACTCAGGAGGCAGAGGTAGGAGAATCGCTGTGAGTTCAAGGCCACCCTGAGACTACATAGTGAATTCCAGGTCAGCCTGAGCTACACTGAGACCCTACCTCAAAAAACCAAAAAAAAAAAAAAAAAAAAAAAAGCAGAAAGTATACAAAAAACAATAAGCTCATCAAAATTTAAAACTTTTATTGTTCAAATGTAAAAAAATGCAAGTCACAGACTGGGAGAAAATATTTGCCAAACACATATTTGAAAAAGGACGGATACCTAGAATGTATGAATAACTCTTGCAATGATAAGAAGAAAAGTAAGCAAATGATTCATACAGACACATCAAAGCTATCTATGAAAAACATGCTGTTAGTAAAAGGGCATTTAGCATCATTAGTCCCCAGGAAGAAAATGAAAATCAAAAAAATCATGAGAGGGGAGCAGGAGGGGATGAGAAGGGGTGGAGGAGACAAAAGGAAACAGCATGTGTTGCCGTCAGCTCCACACTGCTGAGATGTACTTCCAAACCAGGCACAGTTATGGAGGAAGGGGTTAATTAAAGCCTACAGATCCAGGGGAAATTCCATTATGGCAAAAGAGGCTGGCTCCCTTTCACTGATCCAAACAGAGAGAAAACCACCAGCAGCCAGCCAGCACCACAAACAAACAAGCACAAAAACCTCAGCAAACAGCAGGGACCCAGGCTGAGCTTAGGCACTCTGCACACCTTTGGGCTGGAAATCAGATCTGCCCCCAGAGATACCTTAGGGCTAGACCCCAGGATCTGCCCCCAGTGGCACCTTCTCCAGCCAGGTGGCTGGAGAAAAGCTTTTTAATTAAAATACCTGAGTCTATTTGGAGATATATGATCAAACTTTCACAGCATGAAAGCAAAAAGGAGGCTATGGTGGGGGAAGGCAGAGGACGGTGAGTAGGGGAAAGGGAAATGAAAATAAAATTTACTTGCAGGGCTGGAGAGCTAGCTCAATTGTTAAGGCGCTTGCTGGCAAAGCCAAAGGACCCAGGTTCAATTCCCCAGGACCCACATAAGCCAGATGTACAAGGTAGTACATTCATCTGGAGTTTGTTTGCAGCAGCTAAAGCCCCTGAGGTACCCATTCTATCCCTCTCTCTATCTCTGTCTCCCTCTCTCTCACCTACCTCTTTTTCTCCTCTCTCTCCCTCTCAAATAAATAAATAATTTACTTGTAAAATAACATAATGAAACCTAATTCTTTGTATACTAATACAAATTACTAATTAATTAAAATCACAATATCACTACCTTTTTAATAGAATGGCCAAAAATTAAGAAGATTGACAATACCACATATTAAAGAGATTATAAAGTACTGGAACTCATATCCAATGTGGTGTGCATCTTAAGGGGCACACCAAAAGTTGAACTTGCACAGCCTGACCTAACCATTCCATTTCTAGGTATTTATCCATAAGAAATGAAAACATGGGCTGGAGAGATGGATTAGTGGCTAAGGCGTTTGCCTGCAAAGCTTAAGGACCTCGGTTTGATTCTCCAGGTCCCATGTAAGCCAGATGCACAAGGGGGCACATGTGTCTGGAGTTTGTTTGCAATGGCTAGAGGCCCTGGCATGCCCATTCTCACTCTCCCTCTCTCTCTTTCCCTTTCTTTGTCTCCAATAAATAAATAAATAAAAATGAAGTCTAAAAAAAGAAATGAAAACATGTATCTATACAAAGATTTGCACATGACTATTCATAGCAGATTGATTTATTATAAACAAAACCTTAGAGGGAAAAAAAACTAATGTCCATCTGCAGGAGAAGAAATAAATTCTCTTCTACCAAATAATAGAAGATTATTAAACAATAAAAGCAAAACACTTCTGATTCATGCTAAAATATAGCTACATTTAGCTAAGTAAAAAAGCACCCAGTCAAAAAAGATTGCATTCCTCTCTCTAAGAAATAAAATAAAATAAAATAAAATAAAATATTAAAAGGGGGATGCTGGAGAGATTGCTTAGAGATTGCTTACCTGTGAAGCCCAAGGACCCAGATTTGATTTCCCAGAACCCACACAAGCCAGATGCACATGGTGGCACATGCATCTGGAATTCATTTGCAGTGGCTGGAGGCTCTGGCACACCCATTCTCTCTCCTTCCATCCTTCCACCTCAATTGTAAATAAATAAATAAGGTATTTTTTTAAGATTGTATTCTTTATAATGTCACTACAGAACTACACTGCTAAATATCATAGTCACTGGCCACTTACACATCTGTTGAGCATTTGAAATGCAGCATTTGAAATGCAACTAAGTTTTTTTAAAAAAAAATTTTTGAGAGGGAGATGCTATAGCAGTGTCTCAGCTGCTGTGAATGAAATCCAGAGTTTTAAGACTTGAGTGGAATGTCTTAACCAGGGCAAGTTTTAAGACTTGGTATGAGGGCTGGAGAAATGGCTCAGCAGTTAAGGCACTTGCCTACAAAGCCTAACAACCCAGATTCAATTCCCCATTATCCACATAAAGCCAGATGCACAAAGTGATGCATGCATCTGCAGTTTGTTTCAGTGGCTAGAGACCCAGTGTGTCCCATTCTCTCTCTATCTCTCTCTCCTTGCAAATAAATAAAGAAAATATAAGAAAGGTTTTTTTAAAAAAGGCTTGGGGCTAGAGAGATGGTATAGTGGTTAAGATGCTTGTCTGGGAAGCCTAAGGACCCAGGTTTAATTTCCCACTACCCACTTAAGGCAGATGCACATGGTGGTACATGTATCTGAAGTTTGTTTACAGTGGCTAGAGGCTCTGATGCACCCTTTCTCTCTCTTTCCTATATCTGCCCCCTCAAATAAATAAATAAAATAATTTTTAGAAAAGAAATAAATAAAAACGCCTTTAATCCCAGCACTTTTTAGGAAAAAGATTTGTTCGAGGCCACCCTGAGAAGAATTCCAAAGAGAGTGAGACCCATCAAAAAACAAAAAAAAAAAAAAAAGAGCATAAAATAGCCTATTAATGGTTTTGTGCTCATTGTGTGTCAAGGTAATAATACTTTTGACACACTATACTGTATTAGTAAAGTATGTTAAGGTAAATTCACCTGTTTCTTCTTTAACATAGCTATTAGTAAATCAACAATTACATGGGCAGTTCTCATTTGTAGCCTTGTGCATCTGGCTTTTGTGGGTACTGGAGAATCAAACCTGGGTCCTTTGGCTTTGCAGGCAAGAGCCTTCACCGCTAAACCATCCCTCCAGCTTGTTTTTTGTTTTTTCATATGTATGGTTTTTAATGCTTGGACGTTTGTATGAGCATGTGTGTTTGTATGGAGTGGGTTCACATGTGGATGCATGCATGTGGCGCACACAGGACATCCTTGGGAGTCGCTCCTAAGGGAAAACTGTTCACCTCTTTTTGATTCAGGGCCTCACTGGTCTGGAGTGCACTAGTTAGGTAGTTGCCTGTCCCATGAGCCCCTCCACCTTCCCAGCACTGGGAGGAAAGCCTCACACCACCAGAGCAGATATGTTTCACCTGAGTACTGGGGATCAAACGTGGGCCCTCATGCTTATAAGGGAAGCATTTGACCAACTGAGTCATAGTACAGCCCTGGATTCATCTGTCTTCCACTAAGCTTCATGAGATGTGAAAAAAATTTAAAACTTTCTCCTCATCTAACCAAATATTCTGGGATTTAGAAAATATTTTATTAAAAATAATCTGTCTTGGGCTGGAGAGATGGCTTGGTGGTTAAGGCGCCTGCCTCCTAAGCCTAAGAACGCTGGTTCCAATCTCCAGCAGTTCCAATCTCCAGGTCCCACGTTTAGCCAGATGCAAAATGACACAAGGGCGCAATGCTGCAGTTTAACACAAGGGGCGCATGCATCTGGATTTCTTTCGCAGCAGCTGAGAGACTGCTGGTGCATCCATCTCTATCTGTCTTCCTCTCCCTCTCTCTCTGTCTCTCTCCCCGAAAAAAAAATCTGTCTCAAGGAAATAAATCAGACTAGCCACAGTGGATGACAGTAAACATCTTCCTCTGGCCTCCCCACATGTGTACGTGTGGCAGTTTGAATGGATGTCCCCCAGTTGATTCAGGGGTTTATTAAAGCTTGTAATTTAGATCTCCAGCCACCTGGAGGAGGTGTCACTGGGGGTGGATCTGAATTCGGCCTAAGATAAATAAAGTGCTGAGCTCTGCCCGGGGTTCCAGGAGGGCGCTTGCTTGTGGTGCTGGGGGTGGCTTTTCTCTCTGTGGACGTGTGAAAGGGGTCAGTTCTTCTGCCATTATGGAACTTCCCCTTGATCTACAAGCTTCAATAAATTCCCTTCCTCCCACAAGCTGTGTCAGATTTGGAGGTCCTTCCTGTGACCTGAGGCTGACTTATAGAGCACACGAGGTGCATGAATCTGCCTATGCACATGCATACATCACATGAACTCACACACACCTCACATACCACACATTATACACACACAAGAAATTTTTAAAATGCTATCTACATGAACACATAATAGGTTCTTATAGATAGAGTACTAATAATTAATATTTAAATATTATTAACACATCATAGGTTCTTATGGATTATTTAAATTTTATTTAATTCCTTTTTATTTAAAGATACATAAGACCATGTTATATATAAACACAGTTTTTTAAACATATAATTAGATTCTTGTGGAATGCCCACTGCTTCATATGGCTTACAGGATTGAGAACTTCTATGAGGAACTTTTATGCAAGTAAGAAAAAAAAGTGTATATGTGTACATTAACAATCAGCTTCAGTAAGTATATTCAAGATAATTTCCTATATGGTCCAGCCCTTTGGGTTTTGGGGACAGTCTTATGAGCTAGAAATGAAGAGGTAATTTTCCACCTTATTTGTTCACCTGGCTAATTTCACTTAACACAATAACTTCCAAGAAAGTTTCAGCAGCAAGCCCTGTGCTTTTCATGAGAATGAACAATGAGGGGCTGGGGAGGAAGCTCAGTGCAATTTGCTGTGCGACCCTGATTACCTAAGTTCAGATCCCCAGATTCTTGTAAGAGCTGAAAGCTCTGGTGGGCTTCTGAGATCCCACTGTGCCTACAGTGATAAGGAACATAGAAATGGCAAAATGTCCTAGAGACTCATAAATGGAGCAGTGAGTAATGAATGGCTATCCCTCAAAAGAGTTGGAAGGCAACAAAGAACCCCAAAGTTATCCTCTGACATCCACATGAGTGCCATAGCACAAGTGCATTTGCATTCACACACATGAGCATGCACAGGTACACACACCAAACAAATAGTTTTAAAAGAGAGAATTAGAAGACAGGCATGGTGGTGCATGCCTTTAATCCCAGCACTCAGGAGACAGATCACCATGAGTTCAAGGCCAGCCTGAGACTACATAGTGAATTCCAGGTCAGCCTGGGCTAGAGTGAGACCCTACCTCAGAAAAAAAAAAAGAGAGAGAGAATTAGGGCCTGCAGATATGCAGTGGTTAAGGTGCTTGCTTGCCTGCAAAGTCTGACAACCTGGGTTTGATTCCCCAGTGCCCATGGAAAGCCAGATGCACAAGGTGGCACATGGACCTGAAGTTCTTTTGCAGCACCTGGAGGCCCTGTGCTCCCATCCTCTCTGTCTCTCTTCTCTTTCTGCTCACAAATAATTTTTTTTAATTTTATAAAGGAGTGAATTAATAATAATACAAATCTTATTATTTTAGGATGCTGTAGCCATCAGGATCTTCAAAGAAGACAGAAATCACACTGTTGGTAACCCCTGTGTTAATGCTCCTTCAAATAGCCTTTCTTTTATTTTCAGCTAAAACTTGATGGTGTAAGCTGAGCATGCCCAGAGGCATTTTTTCCGTCACTTCAATATTTTCCATATGTGCTCTGAGTCTTAGAGCTAAACAGGCCAAAAGACAACGTGTTTACTATCTTTTCAGTTTAAATTATGATCTTACACTGAGTATGTTTGGGAATGTGCTCCTAAACTGAGGCATGCTTAGGAACTATCTGAATATGAATAGGCCCTCAAGATTAAAAAATACAAGTCCCTGTGCTTCCTTTGTTCAGAGAGAACATTGCTTCAGAAATAACTCCTGTACTCTCCTTGCCTGCTGCGATAATAAATCCTTCTCTGCTTTTATGTCTCAACTGTGCTTATTTTGGTTGTGTCTTCACCAAGGTGTGAGTCCATTGTGTTTGGTTGCACCACCAGCTAGCAGAATGGAGAAACTGTATCATGAATGACTGCTAGCCAGATCTTGGACAGCTGAGAAGGCAAAAAAGATACCGCAAGATGTCATGGAGATACATCCGTGAGAAGCAGCTATTATCTACCTGGGACTGAGGAACTAAAGAAAGGTCAGAAGTATAGAAACTCAGAAGCTCGGGAAAAAGCTCCATGGAATGGAGTGAGACCTTCAAGACAGGCAACTCTGCAGAGTAGACGGGTGCCTCAGATACCTGGGAGAGGATCCTGGAGAGCTGGAGCCAAGAATGGTGGAGAAATGAAGGGCTGTCCTACTGAGTGAACCCAGATCTCCAAGTGCTTATGGGTGTGCATTTGTTACTTTTCTTGCCCTTGCAACAAACCCCTGATGAAAGCAGCTGAAGGAAGAAGGGTTTGTTTTTGGCTCACAGTTTGAGAGGATACAGTCCATCATGGCGGCAGGAGCCTGAAGCAGCTGGATACATTACATTGACAGTCAGGAAGCAGAAAGTGACCAACAGCAACACTCAGCTCACTTTTCCCTTTTATGCAGTCCAGGACTCCACCCCATGTACCACATTTAAGAAACTCCCTCATAGACATGTTAAGAGACTTGTTTCCATGGTGATCCTAAATCCTTTCAGGCTGACAACCCAAGATGAACCATCACAGGCTCACTCTTCAAATTGTAACACATTAACAAAATTAGAATCAATTTCTACTTCTGGAATAAACAGTCACTGCCAGGGTAAATCACTGGGGCTCAGTCTGTGTTGACCAAAGCAGGAAGGAAATGGGAAAGAGAGCACCTGATCCTCTTCCCTCTACCTCCCTGTCTCCTTCTGGTGCTCAACCTTCAGAGCCTTTAGGAAATAACCAGCAAGGAGTAGAGTCATGGCATCACAAAAGAGAACATCGGAGGGCAGGTTTCACACTAAGCGGCATTAGCTTAATAAGTAATCTTGTGTCAACACCTAAATTCCAACAGTTTTCTCAGAATAATATCAATCTGATGTGTTCTAATTCACATATATATGAGTTATACTAACATTATACTAACATCATTCATGCCTGTGTCTCTTCCTCCCCTTATGCTTATCTGTGTACAAATGAACTGTATTTTGTTTAGTATGTGCACATCTCTTTGGAATGCATTGATCATTGCATGCAGATATGCAACGTGCAAAGATCAAGTCAAGATATTAAGCACAGCCATCTCGTCATTTTTATGTGTAGCAAATTTCATTCTCTTACAGACATTTTCAAATATAATGGTTTAACCAATAGTTAACCCTATTATATTACAGAAAACCAGGACTAATTCTTCTCTCTCTCTGCACTTTGGTGCCCAATATTTAAAATTCCTCCTCCTCTTTCCCAGTCCTAGCAGTCACTATCCTACTCCATTCTTCTACAAGATTAAGTTTCTGTAAGTGAGTAAAAGTATGTTGCTGTAAAAGAAAAGGCCAGATTAGCGGTTAAGGTGCCTGGGCTGAATCCAATCCAGCACACACACACAGACACACAAGGGTGCAACACACACACACACACACACACACAGCTGAGACACTCCCATCTCTATCTGTCTCCCTCTTCCTCTCTGTCTGTCTCTCTCTGTGTCTCTCCAAAAATAAATAAAATAATCATTAAAAAAATTTTTTAAAGACCAGATTATAGCTGAATAATACACACACACACACATATGGAATGGGAATATATATGAAATGTGAATATACATGAAAATATATATCACATTCCCTTTATTCATCCATAAATGGGCATCTAGGTTAAGTCTATATCTTAGTTATTGTGAATAGAGTTACAACATACAGAACAGTATCTCTTTGATGTAATGATTTAAAACAACTCTTAAACTCTAAGGAATTGAGAATAAAAGTGCTATTTCTTTCCATTACTCATGAAAGAGTTGGGATTTCTTGCTCTACGTGGATGGAAATTAAGAGTTGATGAGTGGCAGTCCTCCTAATGTTGGTGTTATTAGGCTTTTGAGTGCTGAATGCTATGGCTATAGTTGACAGGCTCAGAAGCATATAGCTCCCAGCCATGATAACTAGAGACTTGAGACTTAAGGAGTTATCAGCCAAAAATGTATAGTTCTAAGTGCTCAAATTGGATGCTTGCTGTTCCATGTTCCAATTTCCAGCAACCCAGCAATTAGCTGCTAATGAAACCCTCAGCTCTAAGCAGCAGTTACTGAAAGCAGCAGTCAGAGCTGGGTCATTTTATAGATACTAAGCCTTGGTTTCTGAGACCTTCTCCCTTTAACAGCACCCAGACCCAGCATTGCAGCTCTCAAGACTGTGTGGTGTTAGGACCTTCAAGGCTTGGAGGCTCGCAAGAATTCTTCCAGTGACTAGAAGCTGCAGTCCACCACCTACCACCTTCTGCTTTATGCACTGTTGACCCTCCGTTTTCTCTCACCTTCTCTGTACTTCCACCATCCTTTGTGTTCTCTGATGCCCACCACTTCTATCCTAGACCACTGTCTTCCCACTGCAGCTGCTTCCATAGCAACCACTACTGACATTGCTTCTTCTCCTTTTCATATTTTCAGTTCAGCTCCCTGTCTACTTGGGACAAAAATTACAAGAAAGAAAAGACATTGGAGAGCAGCCTTTTATTGGACTTCATGTTGCATCACCAAGGGGGCAACATAGAAAGATGTCTCAAAACAGCCTTGGTGCCTAACCAGGAATGGATATGAGGGGCATGGATGTCACATGCAAATGAAGGATTATATTTACACCAATCACAGCACATCTTTCAGTCCCACCAACCGTTGATGAGTGACTGAGGAGATGTTCTCCCTCCCATCATGAATGAGACTAACTGCAGAGTCACCTGAAGTTCACCAAAGCTGGTCTTGCCTAGGATGGTCTTTCCCTGGATGCTGTCATGCAAGGCTGGTGCAGATAGTCTAGAGCAGCCATGACTGGAGCAAAGCCTCCTGGAACAAGAGTCATGGTCTCAGTTGTACTGGTCCTTGCAGCTGGCATATTCTCAGAATGATAACAGAGTGACCAAAGCAGCCAGGCTGCCTTGAGGATAATCCAGCCAGTTACCAGACAAGAAGGGGACTGAGCAGATGACAGTTTCCCCACCACCACCACTGCTCAGGTTGCCAGGCATAAGGGAAGGATTTGTTCTGAACATTTTGCTCACATAGAGAGAAAAAAATGTTAAGGTGATATGATGGTTTATATTTTTTCTTGTTTTATGTTTGTTTGTTTGTTTGTTTTGTTTTTTTTTTTGAGGTAGGATCTCATTCTAGCTCAGGCTGACCTGGAATCCACTATGTGTCTTAGGGTGGCCTTGAACTCAGCAATCCACCTACCTCTGCCTCCCAAGTGCTGGGATTACAGGCATGCACCACCACACCTGGCATTTTTTGTTTCTTTTTTTTTTGTTTTTTTGTTTTGTTTTGTTTTTTTGAGGTAGAGTCTCACTCTAGCTTAGGCTGACCTGAAATTCATTAGAGTCTCAGGGTGATCTTAAAGTCACAAGGATCCTCCTACCTCTCTGCCACCTGAGGGCTGAGATTAAAGGTGTGCACCACCACACCCAGCCTGATGGTTTATATTTATTATCAACCTGACAAGACCCACAATCACCAAGGACTTGAGCCCCTGGGTATGCCTGTGAAGGATTTTCTTGATTGGGTTAATTAAGGGGGAAAGACCTACCTAAATAGTGGGCAGCACCATTCCATCAGCTGGGGTCTTAGACAATATAAAAGGGAGAGAGCTGGGTCTGGAGAGATGGCTTAGTGGTTAAGATGCTTGCTTGTAAAACTAAAGGACCCAGGTTCAACTCCCCAAGATCCACATATGCCAGATGCACAAAGTGGCAC
This sequence comes from Orientallactaga sibirica, assembly GCA_036365145.1. Classification (NCBI taxonomy): domain Eukaryota; kingdom Metazoa; phylum Chordata; class Mammalia; order Rodentia; family Dipodidae; genus Orientallactaga; species Orientallactaga sibirica. The sequence continues at coordinate 54,077,081 of JAEOAD010000005.1, forward strand.
ATGCATCTGGATTTTGTTTGCAGCAGCTGGAGGCCTTGGCATACCCATTCTCTCTCTCTCTCTCTCTCTCTCTCTCTCTCTCTCTCTCTCTCTCATAAATAAATAATAAAAATAAAATATTTATCTGGGTGTGGTGGTGCATGCCTTTAATCCCAGGACTTTGGGGTCAGAGGTAGGAGAATTCCTTTGAGTGCAAGGCCACCCTGAGACTACAGAGTGAATTCCAGGTCAGTCTAGGCTAGATTAAGGCCCTATCTTGAAAAAAAAATGGTCCTTTGTTTTGTTTCTGTGGTGTGGAATTGTTTCTGTTGCTGTTTGCTACAGCACAACTCTACTTTGAAAACTCAAAAAAGGGGGGGATGAGGAGAGAGCTGGCTGAGCAGCAGCATTAAGTGTCCTCTGCTTCCTCACTGTTAACTGGATGTGACCAGCTCTTCAAGCTCCTGCCACCATGCCTTCTTAGCCAGGATGGACTGTGGCCTCTACCTGCAAGCTAAAATGAACCCTTCCTCCTTTAAGTTGCTTTTGCCGAGTGTTTTGTCCCAAGCGAGAAAGTAACTAATACAAGAGCTTACATTAAAGCCATGAAAGAAATCTCAGCACAAAACCAGCCATCTTCATAGCACTTAACAGTGCGTCATAGTGTTGAACCCCACTCCAGTGCCCGAGGGAGACTGGTGTCCTCCCAATTTGTCTCATTTTCATATACTCAGTAATGAGATGACATTATATTTCAAACATTACTTCACCAATAAGAACATATCATAAGGCCTCACTTAATGTGAGGATTCATAACCACAAGAAAAACTCCTTCTGAATACCAGAGCCCCATCTAATACAGGATTCTTATTGGGGTGGAGTGTGTTACAGAGCCACAGACCTTGGCCCTTCCAGTCTAGCCCTATACCATTCTTTTTGGCCCTAGCATCCCTGGTCTCATTTCAGATTTTCCCTCCCAGGACTTTGTCATTGTTCTTTTGTCTACCTTCTTATTTTTAGTTATTCTCTGTTTTCAACATTGTATTTTACACTATAGAAAATACCAGAAGAATAGAAGACAAAGCTACTGCTTATACCTATATTTAAGATCTAATTGGGGGGCCTGGGAAGATTGCTCAGTGGTTAAAATGTGCTTGCTTTTTTTAAACCTGATGGCCCAGGTTTGATTTCCCAGTGCCCAAATAAAGTGAGTCACACAAAGTGGCACATGTGTCTGGAGTTTGTTCGCAGCATCAAGAGCCTTGGTGTTCCCTCCCCCCATCTTTTTCTCTTTCAAGTAAACATATATAATAGTCACATTAATGTTCACTAAGCCAGCCAAGTTACTTAAAATCCCAATCAAAAAAAATAAAAGATCTGGCCAGGCATGGTGGTGCAAGCCTTTAATCCCAACATTTGAGAGGCAGAGGTTGTAGGATCCCCATGAGTTCAAGGCCAGCATGGACTAGAGTGAGACCCTACCTCAAAAAAAAAAGAAAAAAAAAAGAAAAGAAAAGAAAAGAAAAAAGAAAAGAAAAGAAAAAACCCAAGCTGGGCATGGTGGCCCATGCCTTTAATCCCAGCATTTGAGAGGCAGAGGTAGGAGGATTGCCATGTGTTCAAGGCCACCCTGAGACTGCCAAGTAAATTCCAGGTCAGCCTGGGCTAGAGTGAGACCTACCTTGAAAAAAAACAAAACAAAAAACCCAAATAGTAATAATAACAATAATAATCATTATTATTATAGATCAAATTGGGGACATAGGGCCAACATCCATGAAACAATTAAAAACAGTAACTGAAGGAGAATATGACATTGCAGCAAAACAAAGTATAGGCTCTCCTCAACTTCCAGTAAGAGTTGATAAAAACTGACATAAATTAAAAGTGTTAGTAAACCAAAACTACATTTATTACACTTAAACTATCAAGCACGAGGATGCTTAGTGGCACAGTGCACTGTAGTGTCAGCCATTTCCCCTTGTGATGGCATGACTGACTGGGAGTTATCACTGCCCACCATGAAAAGTCACTAGGCCTGGAAAAGATCCTGATTCAAAATTTGAAGTATGGAGTATACAGACAGTAGTACACTGTTTTCACACCATTGCAAAAAATTTAAAAAAAAAGACCCTTTATTCATTTCCTGCATAAACGATACTGGATTCACTTCAGGTAAGCTAAAATCAAAAAGGTTTTCAAGTAACCTAAAGTAACCTGGACCCTGAAGAAGCAGACCCCTTGGTCCGCCTTCCTGATTTAAAAAAATAACCCCTGCATAAACGATACTGGATTCACTTCAGGTAAGCTAAAATCAAAAAGGTTTTCAAGTAACCTAAAGTAACCTGGACCCTGAAGAAGCAGACCCCTTGGTCCGCCTTCCTGACTGAATAACCCCTGGGTCCTCAATTCCCAGATCCCCTGCTCCAGAGGGTGCACACACTGAAAGGTAGTGAGGCCCGAGGAGATAAATGACCCGTCTCACTTCAGCCAAGCCACAGCTAAAACCACAGAGGAACTGGGGAGACGAGCAAGAGTGCTGCATCCATGGTGCACCTGACAATCAGCCCCAGGGTGTAGGAGACAGACTCTGAGGATACTCAACACCTATCAAAGCAGAAATCCAGGGGCTCCTAAGAGCTCATCACTGAAGTACACTTAAACACACACATGGCTCAGAGAATTTTTACTGAAGAGGGGACAGATAGATTGTAAGAGCCACATCATGCCCAGAAACACTCCCCCCAAAAAAAAACTGACTGCGGCTCCCACAAGGCATAAAACACAATCCCATGGGGAATTCCTACAACCCCACTCAGAAGGGAGCCCAGCAGAATGGGGGCAGGGATGAAGGTACTAACATCTGATGTATCCATACAAAATATGTTGTTAGTAATAATAAAAAAGGAGAAAAATAATAAAATAAATAAATATTCCTTTTATAATATATGGAATTCATAATCAAATGATACTTTTATAAGGAGGAGATATATAAACCTGATGACTTTATGAACATTTCTAATTAATACTAAACTATTACTGAGTGTCTTGGGATAGCATATGCCACATAGAAAATGCTAGGGAGGCAGGGAGTGGTGGTGCATGCCTTTAATCCCAGCATTCAGGAGGCAGAGGTAGGAGGATCACCAAGAGTTTGAGGCCAGCCAGAGCTAGAGTGAGACCCTACCTCAGAAAACCAAAAAAAAAAAAAAAAAGCAAGAAAAAAAGAAAATGAGAGAGAGCTACCTTAAAGTTAATAGCTATGGAGCCGGGTGTGGTGGCACACACCTTTAATCCCAGCACTCAGGAGGCAGAGGTAGGAGGATGGCCATGAGTTCAAGGACACCCTGAGACTACATAGTGAGTTCCAGGTCAGAGTGAAACTGTACTTCAAAAAACCAAAAAAAAAAAAAAAAAAAAAAAAAGTTAATAGCTATGACATTTGTCTTGTATGTAGCCTCCTAGCCTGGCCATTGGCCTTTCTTTAACTAAACCTGTTGGTGCAACAGGCCTTGCCAGTAAACAACATACCAAGATCTGACTAAGAAAATTTAGAACATCGACTACAAATAAGAAGTTATTATAGATTTCCCCTTCATTAATCCCAGTTCTGCTGTGGTTTGAGTTTGTTTGCTTTCAAAGTGGCAAGAAGACATAGAAATTGTCTCTCTCTCTCTCTCTCAAATAAAAAATTAAAAAAATATTTTATTATAGTTTTCTCAGCTTTATTATACACCTTTTTTCACCCTAATCCCACTCTGCTGTGGTTTGAATGTGAAATGCCCCCAATAAATTCATGTGTTTGAACACTTGCTCACCAGCTGGTGGCACCATTTTAGAAGGTTGTGGAGCCTTTAGGAAGTGGAGCCTAGATGGAGGAAGAGGGTTACTGGGGGTGGGACTTGAGGTAGAATAGCCTGACATGATTGCCTGTCCACTCTCTGCTTCCTGACTCGTCATGATGTCACCACCACTTCACACTTCCCCACCACGATGGACTGTATTCTTTTTTTAAGTTGTGAGCCACAATAAACCCCTCCTCCCTTAAGTTGCTTTGTCAGCTATTTTGTCATAACAAGAAAAGTAACCGATAACCCAAAAATCTGAAAAGACCAAAGTCCAGATGAAGAACTGTAAGCTCTTAAGCAATATGAACACATCACTGCATGTTCTGTAAACATTCCTTTTTCAGCAAAATTACTCAAAATAACAGTGCTTCAGCCAATGCCTGTCACCAGAAAACATCAGGCAGTTTTAAAAACTTGGCTTTACCCTCTGTGGTGGTTTGATTCAGGTGTCCCCCAAAAACTTAGGTTTTCTGAATGCTAGGTTCCCAGCTGATGGAGATTTGGGAATTAACACCTCCAGGAGGCAGTAATTGGGGGTGGGCTTATGAGTTAATAGCCAGCTCCCCCTTGCTAGTGTTTGCCACACTCTCCTGTTGCTATTGTCCACCTGATATTGGCCAGGGGATGATATCCACCCTCTGCTCATGCCATCATTTTCCCTGCCATCATGGAGCTTCCCCTCGAGTCTGTAAGCCAAAATATACACCTTTTTTTCCCAAAAGCTGCTCTTTTCAGGTGATTTCTGCAAGCAATGTGAACCTGACTGCAACAATAAAGTTGGTACCGAGGAGTGGGATTGCTGCTAGACACCTGACTGTGTGGCTTTGGCCTTTTGGAGCTGATTTTCAAGAGGAATGTGAAAGGATTTGAAACCTTGTCCTGAGAGACACCTTGCAGTGCTGTAAGTACAGCTTGATGGACTATTCTGGTCAGAGTGGAAAGACCTGAATGCAGTAAGAACTATGGACTGTGATGTTTGGCTTATGAGGGTTAAGAAAGAGAGCTTTGCCTGGACTGGGCTTGAATCAGTTTGGGTGAGAGAGTTGCTGTTATTCCTGTGTTCTGAGAACTTGTGCAGGGTTGCATTGTGTAGAAATGGGCTGGTGTGAGCAGAGGGATATGAAACAGAAAGAAGTCTTTGGGCCCAAACTGCTGCCTGTTCAGCTGCATTTGAGAGATTACAACCTTTGGGATTGGGCCAGCTGACCTGCATTGAGACAACAGAAAGAATGCAGTCTTTTGAAGGGGCCTGAATGCTGAAGGAGCATCCTGTTCTTCAAAGTTTGCTTTATTCCCCCTGGATTAACAAGCTGGCACCCTACCTGGTATCGTGGAGCATAAGAAATGCAGGAAGCCTTCCTCTCCAGGCCGCATGAGTGTGTCCCCCATGAGCGCCTCGCTCTCCTCACCAGGGCGCGGGACGGGCAGGCGGGCGGCTGCTCCAAACACTTGGCAGGATGGAGCTGCTCCCAGGTCGCACTGTCTGTGAGTAGCCTGCCACCCCGCCCCAGGCGTAGGTGGTCCTGGCGGTGGAAAAGCTGTGCTCGAGAACTAGTGTCTTAGAGCTCAGAGGAGGGACTGTGCCTGGCAACTGGTTCACAAGTGACTGTAAAACGTTGACGTGCGTTAAGAGTGTGAAATCCCACCAAGGCGATACAGTCCAGACCCACGGGCCGCGCACCCTGGGACTGATTAGATTAGACATAACTTTTAAACCTTTTTCCAGTGACACCAATAAAATAGAAAATACATACCTCCAGTAGCAGGTAGCAGCAATATTTCAGACTCCCATCATGTTAGGTTAATAATTCTCCCCCCTTTTCAAAAATGCTAAAATTCACCCCTCCATGCATGTTAGTGACAGGCCTTAATATAATCTTCTAACTACATTATGAGGTTGTTGATAACTCTAATCTAGTCTCTGCCCTGATAGAAGTTAGGCAGTTGTCGAACTTTTGATAACTAATAAAATGTTAACATTGCTGCATATTTGGCAAGGGTATGTAACATAGGATGAAGGTAGTATCCATTTTTAATCAATACCTTAAAGAAAGTAAAATACAGAGTTATAGTACAGGCATATATAGAAGCAAATTTCATTTTCTGGTTTCTCAGTTCAACTTCTGAAATTCAGTTATTTCCCTGTTGCCTCATTTCTCCCCACATTCAACTCTATTTTACCATCCCTTCCACAGGCCCTGGCTCTTGTAGCCCTTACCTAGAAGAGACAAGGACCTCTTCACCATGCATTTTCCTTTTTCTTTTTTTTTTTTTCTTTTTTTTCTTTTTCTTTTTTTTTTTTTTTTTTTTTTTTTTTTTTTTTCAAGGTAGGGTCTCACTCCAGCTCAGGCTGACCTGGAATTCACTCTGTAGTCTCAGGGTGGCCTTGAACTCATGGCGATCCTCCCACCTCTGCCTCCTGAGGGCTGGGATTAAAGGTGTGCGCCATTACGCCCAGCTACTTTAGCTATTTTTTTTTAATGTTTAAAACTTTCTGGAGGCACAGACAAGGTGGGAGGATCACTAGTGAGTTCAAGGCCACCCTGAGACTCTCTCCAGAGTTGAATTCCAGGTCAGCTTCTTCTTTGTTTCTTTTGAGTGATGTCATCATTTTCCTTTCTGAAAAAACAAAAACAAAAAAAAAACAGCCACTAAAAAGCTAAAGTACATTTTGCAAGATCATGAAATCTTCACCAAGGGTAGTTCTGAGGTATCTACCTAAGCTCCTCTTCTTTCTCACCACTACTATCACAATAATATTAGTAAGCTAAAACTTGGTATTTTTCCATGTGTTCAGTGTGTGGTCATACTTAATCATTAACGTTATGAGAAAAGTATTATTTATTCTCATTTTAAGGTGAAGAAAATGAAGGCTAGAGATGTGTTAGAGCCCTTGCCTGGCATGTGTGTCCTAGGGATTGTGTTCAATTGCCAGCACTGTTAAGAGGAGGAAAGAGGAGATTTAGCACAAACTAACCCATAGCACAATATGGTGAGAGGGTTGCCTTCAGTCATTTTTCTCCTCCATTAAAGATCACTGATTTTCTCAAACAGTACTTCAGAACCACCAAGCATTATTACCATAAGAGTGCATGAGCTACCTTGTGCATATTTTTACATGGGTCCTGGGAACCTGGGTAATCAGACTTTGCAGGCAAGGGCCTTCACTAGTTAAGCCTAAGAGTCTGATTTTATGACCAATTTTTCTCCAGCCCAGGCTGAAGAGTCTGTTGTTTTTTTTTTTTTTTTTTTTTGTTGTTGTTGATTTTTTGAGTAGGGTCTCACTCTAGCCCAGGCTGACCTGGAATTCACTCTGTAATCTCAGGGTGGCCTCAACTCACAGTGACCCTCCTACCTTTGCCTCCCAAGTGCTGGGATTAAAGGTGTGTGCCACCATGTCCAGCTGGTTTTGGTTTTTTGAGATAGGGTCTCACTCTAGCTCAGGCTGACCCATAATTCACTATGTAGTCTTAGGGTGGCCTCAAACTCACAGTGTCCTGAGTGCTAGGATTAAAGGCATGTGCCACCATGCCCAGCTTTTAGCCTATTCTTAATGTGTAATTCATTCAAGAAAAACAAACCCCAAAACTACAAATGATTGGACTTCTATGTGAGTAAAAATAAAACTCAGTAGCAGAAGCCAGTAAGCTAGAAAGGGGATATAAAGGGAATAGAAAGGGAGGGAGGGGGACTTAATAGGATGGTATTGTATATATGTAAGTAGAAGAACAGATTAATGGAGGTGAAAAGGCCTAAGTGAGGTCAGGGGAAGAGACTGAGTAAAGGAGCGGTGGAGGAAGGGCTAATAAAAATCTAAGAGGATATAAATAAGTTATATGGAAACCTACTTTTCTGGACAATGGAACACTCAGAAGCCATATATTGTTACTAGAAAATTTTCAGTGCCAGAGATGGGATACCTTCCAGTGAGTTGTTGGCCAGGGAGGTCACAGATACCCCCAAAACATTATAGGCCATTGCTAAGGCCCTTGGTTTCCCACCAGGAATAGATGGTAAGACCCTATTGCAGAAGACCCCACATACTTGGGTGGCAAGTTCACTGAGAAAACATGCTGGAGCTGACCTGAACGCTTCCTCCATGTGGACCAGCTGACAGAAATCTGGAAAAAGCTACACTGCATGCAGTTCAATGGAAGAGAAAAAAACACCAGTGAAGGTACTCAACTGTGAACACTGCAAGCTTTAAATTTGGCCAGCCAGGCCAAATGAGCCAATGGGTGCAATAGTGGCATGTCTGTTATGGGGAAAAACAACTGCTCTCTAATTGGACTGGAAGCGCGTTCCATGGGAGGGAATACATCCCTGATACTGAAAACGTACAACAGGGTAGTCATCCAGTGGAAGACCCTGCATTCTCTCGTCTCATTCAATCCAGCTCATTGTCACATTCAGCACCTTGGGAAGAAAAAGAGGCCAAAGTTTGTGAAATCCACTGGTGAAATGTGGGTGCTGGCTGGTGTCTCTTTAAATGTATATACTATGCTCACCAAACTGCCCAGTAAGTATTTCTCTTAATGTCCACACCCATATATTAATGCTACTCTCACTTTTGGTTAGAGAAGCTTCTATTTTTCAGATGGTGGCAACCTTGGGATGACTCAGAATTGTGGTGCTGAGAAGAAGGGACAGAGGAGTGGTCAGCACTGAAACATCTCAAATTCACCTTCCAAGGCTCAGGGTCCATTGCAGACCTTGGGGGGCAGAAAGAATGTATGAGAGCCAAAGGAAGAGTAGGACTGAACTCTACAACATGTTGCTCCTCCAGACACAAAATGGCCTGGATATCCATGACCTCACAGTGCCTGCCTAGATACTACCTACACAACTACCTACACAAGACTGTCATAATAGGAGGAAAAGATCATGACATCAAACTGAAAAGAGAGACTGATTGAGGGGGGAGGGGATGTGATAGAGAGTGAAGTTTCAAAGGGGAAAGTAGGGGGAAGGAGGGAAGTACCATGGGATATTGTCTACAATTAAAGAAGCTGTCAATAAAAAAAAATAAATGTTTTTTAAAAAAAAAAAAAAAAAGAAATGCAGGAAAGAGAGGGTCTTTGAGTTTGCAAAATGGTGTTGTGTTTTGGAAACAGCCATGGGCAGTGTGAAGCAGGTTTGTTGGATGCCTGCATGGAGACCCCATGGGGCCTTGAGGATGAATCATGGGTTACAGTGGAGACCCAGTGGAGATGCTGGGACCACAAGATGGCTGTCAAAGAGAGTTTCCACCCCTGGATGAAGTTTTCCAGGGCTGTGAGTTGCCTAGCTGGAAGGACAGAATTGGAACTCCAGGGACTTGTTGCTGGTTAGAATTATTGGACTTGGAGACTTGTCACTGGCTATAGTTGGTGGACTTGGAGCTACAGAGTTTGATATTTGTCCTGTTTAAATCTTGTATTGGTTGAATATTTCTTTAGTATGCCCAATGCCATCTTTTGCAGCATGAATGTTTATTCTGTGCCATTATGGGGGTTTTTGTTTTGTTTTGTTTTGTCTTTTTTGGTATTATGACTCAGTTAAAAACCCTTGGATTATGGGGATGTATGAACATCATTGGAATTGATCAAAACTATGGGGACTTTTAAAGTTGGATGAATGCATTGCACATTACATCATGGGTGGTTATCAGTTTATGGGGGCCAGGGGCGGGATGTGGTGGTTTGATTCAGGTGTCCCCATAAACTTAGGTGTTCTGAATGCTAGGTTCCCATCTGATGGAGATTTGGGAATTAACGCCTCTTGGAGGCAGTGTATTGTTGGGGATGGGCTTATGGGTGTTATAGCCAGTGTCCCCTTGCCAGTGTTTGGTACACTCTCCTGTTCCTGTTGTCCACCCCTCGAGTCTGTAAGCCAAATAAATCCTTTTTTCCCAAAAGCTGCTCTTGGTCGGGTGATTTCTGCCAGCAATGCGAACGTGACTGCAACACCCTCCATTGTAATCAGCCAACTGCATTCTGCTTTCTGCCTAATAGTTATATATCTTACTAACAGAGCTAGGTTTAATAACATAAAAATAATAGGCATTACAAATTGCAGGTTTTATCAAGGATTAAATAGGTATTTGAGTCATTGCATATATCAATATGAAAAACATGGCTTTTGTTAAACTCAAACAACTGGAGTTCTCTAAATCAGTAAAATTGTGCAAGTTAACAGTGATGTGCAGGTTGCACAGTAGTTTTCAGCACTGTGCATTGTGAAAAAAATGCCACCCAGATCTAGCCATCAAGGGGAGCATGCATCTGAGCATTTGCAGTGGTTGAGACCCAGCATGCCCATTCACAAAAATTTTCAATAACTACAAAATCTAGCATTTTGAAATAACAAGTTTGATTTCACTTAAAACCCAAAATAAGACAGGCATATTTGCATCAGAAGTTTTTATAAATATATTTTGCATAATTGAAATTGCTTTGTAGCATTTGTATACATGTCCATTCTTTTAGAGCCAGTAAATCTGTTCATTTCTTTTCTTCAAATCTTTAACTTTTAATGTTTTGCCTTCCACACTGAAGTTTAGAGCAAGTTATTTCATCAGGTCCTTCATTGATATATACTTAGCTGTTGTGTGTGGGGAGACACAAACACAGAGGGAGGACTACTGCTATTTTTAATAGTGCACAAATGACTGGAATTCACTCTGTAATCCCAGCCCTCAAGATCAGATTTTGGTGAAACATTCCTTGATTTCCCAAGCCCTGAGAACTCAATGGCATTCCTGTGTGCTCCACCAGGTCCACCCTACATAGTTTTTGAGACAAAAACAACTCCCAGGCTGCATCTTTGGAGTTAACTCAAATTTTTTAGAAGGTTAGCTGGTCAGAGTCCTACCCCAGCCCAGACTAACCACACAAAGGCCTGACACAAATCACAATATGACCACAACAGCACCTGTTTTTTTTTTGGCAGAAGCAGAAGAATCCAGAAGCTGTTCAGGGACATAATTGACTGTTAGTCTTCAGGGTGGAAAAACAAGGGCCCCTACCTGAAAAAAGAAGGCATTAATCTCAGAAAACAAACACCCAGTTTTGTGTTAGAGCCCTTCCTGGCATGTGTCCCCATTGACAAAAAACAAACACACAGTTAACATGATAGAACTAAGATGTGAGTACAAACTAAAACACATAGCACAACACACATCATAGGTTGCCTTCACATATTTTACCAATTAAAGATCACACATTTTCTCAAACAATACTATAGAACCACAAACATTCATACCAGCCATGATAAATAAACAATTAATGGAGGTTTGGGTTGGGAACCTAAACATAACAGAGACACACAACACAACAGTTAAACTGTAAATCATTCAAGAAAAAAAAAGGAAAAAAATAGCCTGGGTGAATCTTGTAATCCCACTACTAGCCAGGCTGAGGCAGGAGGCACTCAGCCAGTGAGCTCAAGACTAACTTTGATGGGTTTGTGAGACCCTATCTCAAAAGGAAAAGAGGGCTGGGCACACAGCTAAGTGGTAGACCAAGAAAAGCCTAGCATATCCTTGAGAGGTCCAGCTGGTTTTGAGGTGTGCAAAAACAATGTAATTCTGGAGAGAGATGGCTAGGTGGTTAGAGGTGAGTGCTAGGATTAAAGCTGGAAAAGCTACAGGTTTGCATGCATGTTAAATTCATTCAAGAAAAAAAAACCAGTGAAAAACTGCAAATGATTAGACACTAACAGCTTAAAGTTTGGCCAGCAGTAGCCAGAAGCCAGTCTCCCTCTCCCCTGAGGATTAAAGGGAATAAATAAATACAGGGTGGGGTTTAGGTTTTGGTATTGTTTTTGAGTGCAAGGGAGAAGAACAGATTAATGACCTGAAAAGTACTAAGGTCTCAGTGGCCTGAGATTAAGGGTGAAACCTCTGGCTGAGTGCTGATATTAAAGGAGTTCGCTAACAAACAGAATAAATACAATTTTGAAAAAAAGAAAGAAAGAACAAAAATACTCCATGAATCTGCATACGCGCATACTGTATGATCTGGGACCCAGACCTGTGAGGCAGGGATGAAGACAGGTTTCTGTAGACTGAGGCCATGTCTCTGAGTTTTAGGAAACAGTCCCCTTAGATTATAAAGTCAAAGGACTTAAGTGTGTTTAGAACTCTTCATACTAACCAATTTCTTTCTAGATTGTCCTAGTTTATATCCTGCTGGCAGAGGACAAAATGACCCCTTCAGCAGGCCTTGGGCAGAAATAAGTGTGAATATTTTTAGGGTGAAATGATTTCTCAATATTACTTTGATTTGTGTTTTTAGATTACTTGTGAGTGTGAGCATTTTATTCCCAGAACATGTTAACTCTTGATGCATGGTGCATAAAAAAACAAGTGCTATGGCATATTTTCCTCTAAATTGACTTGATAAAATATAAAGATATTGCTTTTATTATTCAATCATGACTTAAAGCAAATTCTTCACTCAAAAGCAATTGGGCTTATTCTACCTAATTCAAGAAACTAACTGCTTACTATGGAACCACCCCACCCCCACCTCCCCGTGTTGGCCACCATGCTTGGCTTTTCTTTTGTCTTTTTCTTTCTTTTTGTCTGTTTTTTAACCTTATTTTATTTTATTTTTTGAGGATGACTCAGAAGGCACTGTGGTGCTGAGAAGAGAGAGTCTGAGTGGTCAGCACTGCAACATCTCAAACCCACTTCCAAGGCTCAGGGTCCATTGTGGGCAAGGGCAGAAAGAATTGCAGCCCTTGCATCCCTTTAGGTCTGGCTTACAATGTGGACCTCCAGACACAAAATGGCCTAGATAGGCTTAGTGCCTGCAGGCACCAAGACTGTCACTATGCCTGATCTCTCCAGCCAAGTTTGTTTAGGGGGAGTGTGTGTAGAGATCAGGCATCAAACTGTTTGTGGTCGGTGGTGTATGAACATGTATTTGTGTGATACATGTATACCCCATGTGTGTGCATGTGGAAGAGAGGGAACAGCAGGTGTCTCTTATCACCCATCTGGTGTTTCTTTATCTTGATTGGGGTCTTGTGTTTTGAAGCCCTGGGCATTAAAAATAAATAAATGTTTTTGGATGTTAAAAAAATGTGTCTGTCTTGAGAGGGTCTTTCTGGTTTGCAAAATGGTGTTGTGTTTTTAATCCCAGCACTGGGGAAGTGGGAGGCACAAGATTGCATGAGTTCATGGAGGCCACCCTCCTGGACTTGAAGTTTTCCAGGTTACAGCCTGAGACCCAGCTGGAGAGGACCACAAATGGCTGTCAGGGAGATGATGCTTCCAACCCTGGTTACAACTCAGGGCTGTAGCCCCAGGCTGGCTGGAAACAGACTTTGAAATCCAGGGACCTCAATCTTCTATTGTTAATATTAAAACATGCACCAATGTCACCATCAGTTTAAGCATATGTTTATTTGGGCTTGGAGAGATTTTGTTTTGTATTTGATGTTTTGCCTTAAAGTCTAACAACCCAGGTTCAATTCCCAGTACTCACATAAGGCCAGATGCACAAGGTAGTGCTTTGCATCATGAAGTTTATTTTTAGTGTTGGAAGGGTTTTTGTTTTTTTTCCATCTGTTTGGTATTATGGCTCAGTTATCTCTCTTTGATTATGGGGATAAATTAATTAATTTAAAATTGTCCCAAAACTATGGGGACTTTGGGTGTTCTGAATGCATAGGTTTAATTGGTTATCAGTTTAGAAAGGGGTAGGTGGATGGCATGATTTTGAGGCCTTATGAGAGGTGTTCTGAATGCCCAGGTCATCCTGGGATTGTGAGACCCACTCTCCTGTTCAGGGGGCTGGAGAGATGGGCTTATGGGTGTTATAAGTGTCCTTTTTGCCAGTGCCTAAGACACACTGGTTCCTGATTTCACCCCAGGGTCCACCTTTGCCAGATCCTCCAAAGTAACTCTTGCCAACTGAATTCTGCCAGCTTGCGAACCTGATAATTACACATCTTATTTGGTTCACAATAACATAAAGATACTGCTGGCATGCCAAATCTGTCTGCCTAATAATTATATATCTACTAACAGAGCTAGGTTTAATCTCATAAAAATCTGTTTTCTCAAATTGTCTCTTTATCAAATTAAATAGGTATTTAGTCATTGCATAATCAATTTTAAAAAACATGGCTTTTGTTAAACTCAAACAACTGGAGTTCTCTTTTTATAGTAAAATTGTGCAAGTTAACAGTGATATTTTGCTTTTCTTTTCTGAAAAATGCCTCCACCTCCCTAGTACTGGGATTACAGGCGTGCACTACCTCACTCAGCAGTTGGTATTGTTTCTTTGTTTTTGTGTTTTGAGAGAAATACAGAGAGAGGGAAAGAGGCAGAGAGAGAGAGAGAGAGAGAGAATGGGTGTTCCAGGGCCTTTCAACCATTGTGAATGAACTCCAGATGCATGTGCCCCCTTGTACACATGTGCACGCTTGCATCACTGTGTGTCTGGCTACATGGGACCTGGAGATTCGAACATACATTCTTAGGCTGTTTTCAGGCAAGTGCCTTAACCACTAAGCAGACTCTCCAGCCTGATATTGGTTTCTTTTTTTAAAAAAGCCAAAAATATGGGCTGGAGAGATGGTGTTAGTGGTTAAGGCACTTGCCTGTGACACCTAAGGACCCAGGTTTGATTCCCTAGTACCCCCATAAGCCAGATGCACAAGGTGGTGTATGTGTCTGGAGTTCTTTGCAGCGGCTACAGGCCCTGACTTGTCCATTCTCTCTCTCTCTCTCTCTCTCTACTCTCTTTCTCTCCTTAAATAAATAAACTTTTTTTAAAGCCAAAAATATTTTAACATATTAGGAAATATAGATCTTAATGGGAAGATATTTTAAAGACCCATGATTCTGCCAGGCATGGTGGCACACGCCTTTAATCCCAGCACTTGGGAGGCAGAGGTAGGAGGATCACTGTGAGTTTGAGGCCACCCTGAGACTATATAACATAGCAAATTCCAGATCAGCTCAGGCTAGAGCGAGCTAGACCCTACCTCGGGGGGGCGGGGGAGACCCATGATTCAGAATTTTGCTAAAAATGTGTTTGCTTTGTGGAGCTTCTGAGAATGTACAATTAGGGAACAGTTTGCTTTTCACATGTGCATGGCAAAATTACCTGTCCCAATTAAGAGACTGCTCCTCTTTGATTTTTCTGTTTCCTGTGCTTTGAAGCCAGAACTTAACATTATCAGTGGACTGACTTTCTGTTTTAATTCTTCTCAACAAATATCACTCATTCCCTCACAAGTCTATATCTTGATGGCTTGTAAGGTTTCAGGTGCTTTCTTCAGATTTTCAGTATGTACTAATGAAAGATTTAGATGAGACAACGAAAAGAAACAAAGCTATCTGACCACATCACCTTCCCGGCATGAAGAAGTGCTGGTGCGGTCTCTACTTCACCCCACACGGTCTTGTTCAGTCATGTTTCCTAAAGACAGACTACATTACCACTGTGTTGTCATTTACAAACCACACCACAGCACACTCCGCCAACTACATATGACTATTCCCAATCTACACGAAGAAACCAAAGATCCAAGAGATTGAACTAGGATTAGAAGTCAGTTTTGTCTTGTTCCAGAATCTTGGTGTGCTTATTATAGCTTTTATTTTCAAAAAATATATGCACATAAAACTATATCACATCTAAACCAGAATAAATTCCATTTCACCCACCATAATCTTACCCATACCTTAAAATCCCTATTGTGCCCCTCCTTGTGACACAGGGTACCAGGTAGCCACTCTCCAGAATTTTATGTTATCATTTACTTTTCTTTCTAATTTTGCTTTATGTGTCTGTAACCCTACAAATATATTTTTGTTTGGCCAGTTTCTAATTTGATGGAAGTTATGATTAATATCTGTCTTTCTTGGAAATATTTCTCCATTATAAATGAATCCTAGACATATACTATGTCTGTAGTTCCAGAATTTAAAAGCCAACATACGTTGAATCCTAGGTTCGTAGGTTTAAGGTGGATGGTGATGGAGTTCAGGACACATTAGCCCAAAATATAGCGCTTTGGTGTTTGGAAATTAGCAGAAGTTTTGTGGTTTGACTGTGACATGTTCCCCAACAGGCTCATGACTTGACAACTTAGATGGCGACACTATTTGGAAAGGTTATGGAAATCTTAGGATGCAGAGGCTATGCAGAGACAGTATGTCATTAGGGGCCAAGTCCCTGGGAATATACTGTCACTGCTGCTTCCTGTCCTGTCTCACCCTACTTTCTGTCTCACTCTGCTTCCTGTCTCACTCTGCTTCCTGTCTCTCTCACTCTGCTTCCTGTCTCACTCTGCTTCCTAGCCCCTGTGATGTAAAGGGCTGCCCTCTTCCACAGCTCTCATTGTCATGATGTTCTGTGCAAGCTCATGGGGCCAGGCAACCATGGACTTATGTCTCTGAAACCATGAACCAAAATAAATCTTCCTCCTTTGTTTCTGTCAAGTTTTTGGTCATAGTAAGGAAAATGTAACTAATAAAAGCAAGACGGGCTCTCTCACTTCCCCCTGATTCCTCATTATAAGTCCCTCATTGGATAGGTGTCCTTCTCATACTGGAGGAAAGGATCATCCTTATCTGAAGACCCAGGGACACTGAGAGAATGTGAGCACACAGACCTTGCTAAGCTCCTCCATCAGAGCACAACCTTAGTCCAATCAGACTTCTGATGCAAGCTTTGGGGTCCAGAGAGGGATTAAGTGAAATAAAGGTGAAGAAGATCCTAGGGCTGTTGACCTCAACTTCTGGATTCTTATCTCTAAGTTAGCAAAGAATTGAAAACATGAGCCAGGCATGGTGGCCTTTAATCCCAGCACACGGGAGGCAGAGGTAGGAGGATAATGGTGAGTTCGAGGCCACCCTGAGACTACATAGTAAATTCCAGTTCCAGAGTGAGACCCTACCTCAGGCTCAGCAGTTAAGGCACTTGCCTGCAAAACCTAATGACCTGGGTTCAATTCCCCAGTACCCATATAAAGACAGATGCACAAAGTGGCACATGCAACTGGAGTTCATTTGCAGTGGCTAGAGGCCCTGGAGCACCCATTCTCTCTCTTTCTCTCTTTCCCGCTCTCTCTCCTTCTGCTTGCAAATAAATAAAATAAAATTTTACAAAAGCTATCTTTCTCCTGTTTCTCCTTCACTTCTATACAACTGTCCATAAATATAGTTTCCCCATTCTTTGGTGCTTCACTTCTGGTCTTTCAAGCTTATTTCAAATAAATCTGTTGTGCTCTTTCCCTGCTAACCTAACTTTTGTCATAGGAGTCTCAGGCTTGAATATAGTGATGGATGAGGAAAGAAATCTCTTTTCTTCTTGGCAGTAAAAATATTCGTGTCCCACACAGTATTTTGGATATGTTTTAAAGGTGTATTCTTTACCTGATACTGAAAAACCTGTGACGGAGGAAGTCATGAATCCTAGGAGTGTAATATCTGCTGGTGTCTGGCTAAATGCATATATTATGGTCACCAAACTGCCTAGTAAGCACTTCTCTTAATGTTCATAGCCATATATTAATGTGACCTCTGGGATGACTCAAAAGGTAACAGTGCTGAGAAGACGTGACAGACGAGTGCTCAGCACTGAAACATCTCTATCACACCCTCTGAGGCTCAGGGTCCATTGGGGAAAAGCTGGCAGAAAGAATGTAAGAGCCAAAGTAAAGATAGGACTCCTTACAATGCACTCTTCCAGACACAAAATGGCCTGGATATCCATGACGTCAGTGCCTGGCACTACCTACACAAGACTCATAATAAGAGAAGATGATGGCATCAAAATAAAAGAGACTGATTGAGGGGGGAGGGGATATAATGGAGAGTGGAGTTGTGAAGGGGAAAGTGGGAGGAGGGAATTATCATGGTTTATTGTCTATAATTATGGAAGTTGTCAATAATAAAATTTAAAATAAATACATTATGTTGGTCTGGGGAGGTGGCTCAGCAGTTAAAGGCAAAAATAAAAATCCTGCAGGATATGGTGGCACACGCCTTTAATCCCAGCCCTTGGGAGGCATAGCTAGGAGAATCACAGTGAGTTCAAGGCCACCCTGAGACTGTAGTGAATTCCAGGTCAGCCTGGGCCAGAGCAAAACACTACATTGGAAAAAAAAAAAAAAGGAATCCTCAAAATACATAAGCCATTAAGGGTTCCCACTGTCTACCTCTGAGTTACAAAACCAGGAAAAAAGTATGCGAAGAACAGAGATACACTTTTCAGTGGTATTTCATGTTTTTAATATCATTTGACTTTGGAAATTTTAAATTGCTAAAAGGAAGAGAAGAAAACAGATGATTTTTTTTTTTTTTTGAGACAGGGTCTCACGCTGTAGCTCTAGGATGGCCTTGAACTCAGTGATCCTCCTACCTGTGCCTCCCATGTGCTGGAATTAAAGGCATGTGCCACCACACCTGGCCAGATGAATCTTTTAATAATCATAACATGGGGAAACAGTCGTCATATCTCCCTCACAGAGTTGAATATAAAACCAGAGCCTGCTTCGGAATTCTAAGTCCAAAGTTAGTAATGACACCTGTCCACCAAAGTCATGTCATGTTGCTGTCCCTGCAGAAATTGACTAATAGCAAGGATATTTTCTCTGGCGGTTTTGACGGGTCACTCAACCCTGACACAGTCAGTGTCTATTTTAGTCCTTCTAGCTCCTGCTCAGAGAAGTACAATGCTTTATTTATTCTAATTTATTTATTTTTTGCCAATGATGAATTCAGGTGACAGAGTTTAATGACAAGAGGAACACTCCAGGCTTCTGAGGGTGGGCTGGGATTTGAAGATGGGGGCGTGCATCTGCCTCTCAAATGAGGTGCTCTTCCCACCAGCGTGAAGAGAGATGCTCACAACTTCCAGAACCTGCACAGCTACCAACAGGATTGCTTCCTCGTTTGGCAGCTGAGGCGAGCTGCAGCGCCCCCTGGAGGCACAAAGTGAGATGCAATGAGGTGACTGGAGGGGCACGCTCAGTGCCAGGTCTCAGGCTGCTGAGCTCTGCCCTCCAGTGGCAGTAGAAGTTTGTTACACTTCAAAATGTTTGCTTTCCTCAAGCCTTGAGAACTTGAGTTCCAAATACATAATACGGAGAGAAATAAAAAAGTGTACAGATTTCAAACTAGTTAGATGTGGATGGAAGACTGAGTTTACACTTCTTTTATGTCTCTGCTATAAACTAGGGGTGCCTTGGCAATTAGAAAAGTTAGGTTAATACATAAAACTGCACTTTAAAGTTCAAACCTTGCCTCTTGGACTGCTTTGGGAGAATTGATGAAATGATGATTGACAGAGGTTCGAATACAGAGGCTCTGAGGCCACATGTTTGGGAATAGGGAGTCTATTAACAGCTTGGAAGAGGAGTTTTAAGCAAGGGGGAGAGCCGCCAGCCCAGAAGCAGCACAGGGTAGGTTAGCAGGAAGAGGGGAGCTGGATGTAAGGGAAAAGTGAGGTGAGGGAGAGAGGGTAGGAGGACAGAGGGAGGAAGGAGAAGGGCAAGGGAGAAAGAAGAGAAAGGAAAGAAAAGAGGTGCAAATATGGGGGGAGGAAGGCAGATGAAATAGAAAGATATAGAAAAATATACACCATTCTTTGGAAAGAGGCCAGAAGAGAGAGAAAGACAGAATGGCACTTGGCCTTTTATGCCAAATACCCTTGGGGTGTGGAGGACTTGCTCAGTGGGAGAGGGGCCTGTGTGGGTGTGGGCCAGTGCTCGGGGAAGGAGACAGGCTGGCTAGGTCCCCTGTGGATAGAGCTAGACCTTTGAAGAAGCGAGCCCTTTGAAGACCTTAGTCTGGGCCACCTGGGAGGAGGAGGGTGCTTCAAGATCCTAACAACTTTCTTTTAATAGTCAATGTCATTTCCTAAATATTATGGAAATCGACTCATTTGTTTCACCACTACTTTTAGAAACTGTTGTTCCCACTGGCCTACATAATCTTTAAATTCCCAATTATAGAACTATTTTTAGTTAGAGTGAATATTCAATATCATCAGACCCAGGAAAAAACAATTGATCCCCTGCCCACATCACAGACTGGACACTTAGGTGACAAGGGAGATCTGTCCACTACACCTCAATATCTGACGTGTTACAGGAGCTAAGTAGGAAATGCCTAAAAAGCTCAGAGGTCCGAGGTCATGGGTGATGATAGTGTAGGAGACTTAGCAGAGAGCTAGCTTCTTTTAGGCAGTTTCAGTGAGGGACAGAAGCCCAAAGAGAGAACCAGAAGATGCCACTTCACGTGCCAACCTGCCTTAGCAGGAATGGAACTTGTGTCTGATCCAGATTCATCTACCACAGCTACAGCGCCCTCTGCTGCCCATAGTCTAGCATACTACCTAGATGGCTGGCCTCCGAGATATGTCCTTTAAATGGACAAACCAGTTGCATATTCCCCTTACATTCCTGAATCTGACAAAAGAATCCATTTTCAATTGACTTGTCCTGCTCTTTCTAGCCCTCTTTATTTTATTTTATTTTATTTTATTTTATTTTATTTTATTTTATTTTATTTTATTTTATTTTATTTTATTTTATTTTTTATTGCCCTTTCTGTTCCTACTGGCCCTGCCCTGTGATATCTCTGCTTGGATACATTGTCTGGCTTTTCCCCACCCCCCCACCCCCATCTACTATGTTTGTATTTCCTTTACACTCTAGATCTATAATATGGGTGTTTTCTCTAAACTCTGGGCCTGCTACTGTTGCAAGATTTGGGGGTTCATGAGGAGTTCCCCAGAATTTATGAACCCCAAGTTTTGGGTTCTGTCCTACCTTTAATACAGAATTAATAAAGATGGACTCAAAAAGAATAAATTATGAATTATTAAATTTATTTAGGGGGAAATCACAAATTGTGTGGTTTAATTAAGGGAGATTGGGGTCTAGGAAGGGAGGCTAGAACAGAGCCACTGGGAGGGGGTGGGTGTGGTGGCACATGCCTTTAATCCCAGCACTCGGGAGGCAGGGATAGAATTGCTATGCGTTCGAGGCTAGCCTGGAAGTACAGAAACAGTTCCAGCGTCAGCCTGGGCTAAAGTGAGACCCTACCTTGGGGAAAAAGAAGAAGAAGAAGTAGCTGGGAGGGGTCTGCAATGATGACTCTGGGGTTAGATGTGCTTCTTGCACAAGCATGAGGGCCCAAGTTCAAGTCTCCAGATCCCACATAAAACAGCAGGGCATGGCCATTCACATCTGTAACCCCAGTCCTGCAGGGGAGCAGAGACCCAAGAATTGATAGATTCCCCCAAAGCAAGGCCCAACAACAGCAAAAAGAAACTCTGCACCAAAAACAAGACCAGGCAGAAGAGCAAATTTCCACTCCGGCCACTGCTGCAGGAGAATGACGCCCACTGCAGGCCAGTGTGTGTGCATACACCCCCCCCCACACACACACACACACACACAATAAGAAGCTGGGAGGTCAAGAGAGTTGAGCCATTTTCCCATCTTGAAAGTAAGTTTATACACTTTCTTTTTTTTTTTTTTTTCCAAGGTGGGGGTCTCACTCTAGCCCAGTCTGACTTGGAATTCACTCTGTAGTCTCAGGCTGGCCTCAAACTCAGCAACCCTCCTACCTCTGCCTCCCAAGTGCTGGGATTAAAGGTATGTGCCACCATGCATGGCTTCATTCTTTAAAAAAAAAAAAAAAAAAATGGGGTCTGGGGAGATGGCTCAGTGGATAAAAGTGATTGCTTACAAAGCTCACTGGCCCACATTCGATTTTCCAGAACCCACTTAGAGCTAGATGCACAAAGTGGCACATGCATTTGAAGTTTGTTTGCAGTGGCAAGAGGCCCTGGTGTGCCCATATTCACTTTTATCTCCTTCTCTCTCTCTCAAATAAACAAAATATTTAAAAATAGGGCTGGAGAGATGGCTTAGCAGTTAAGGAGCTTACCTGCAAAGCCTAAGGACCCAGGTCAACTCCCCAGAACCCACTTAAGCCTGATGCACATGATGGCACATGCATTTGGAGTTTGTTTGTGGTGGCTGGAGGCCCTAGTGAGCCTATTCTCCTCTCTCTCTCTCTCTCTCTCTCTCAATAAATAAGTAAAAATAAAACATTTTACATACAAATTTAAAAATAAAAATTAAAAATGAAGCCAGGCATGGTGAGCGTGCCTTTAATCCCAGCACTTGGGAGGCTGAGGTAGGAGGACTGGTGTGAGTTCAAGACCAGCCTGAGACTACATAGTGAATTTCAGGTCAGCCTGGGCTATAGCAAAACCCTACCTCGAAAAATCAAAATAAAATAAAATGGATGGCATTAGCAAAGATATGACTGTAAATAATTGCAAATATTTCCAGAGCTCAGATCAGAGGCTTCTCACAGCATTTTAGGTGAGGCACAAATAAGACGGTCCTGTAGCCGAGCAAATAAACGTGGCCATTCATGGCCCTGTAGCCAAACTCAGTGAGCTGTCAAGTCAAAGAGTAGAGAGATGATTCAAGATGCCTGCAGTGTCTGGACAGACAGAACTGGGCCAAGGCTGAGGGGAGAGCCAAATACAGGGAGAGGTGATGTCACCATTTAGATAAATTAGGAGACAGGACTATAAAAATGATTGGACCAGCTCAGACAAGCATAATTAGGCACTGACATCTTCATTTAATCATTCCCAAAGTCAATTTCATTTGATGTGAACAATGTCTACCTAGAGGGATATTAAAAATTAAATCTGGGGCTAGAGAGATGGCGTAGCAGTTAAGGCACTTGCCTTTAAAGGCAAAGGACCCAGGTCCGATTCCCTATTACCCATGTAAGCCAGATGTACAAGATGGTGCATGCATCTGGAATTTACTTGCAGCAGCTAGAGGCCCTGGCATGCCCATTCTCTCTGTCTGTCTGGCTCTCTCTCTCTCTCTAAATAAATAAATAAATAAATAAATAAATAAATAAATAAATAAATAAATAAATACAGGACAGGTATGGTGGTGCTTGCCTTTAATCTCAGCACTCCAGGAGGCTGAGGTAGAAGGATCAATGTGAGTTCAAGGCCAGCCTGAGACTACATAGTGAATTCCAGGTCAGCCTGGGCTAGAGTGATACCCTACCTCAAAAAATAAAATAAAATAAATACAAATTAAAGAAATTTTAGCTATCTCAGAAAAAAGCTGCTTTCAAACTGAAGAAGTGGTTTGTTCGGTGGCATTCCAGATGGACACGTGACAGCAGTGGAGGAAAGGGCTGTCTGGGTTGACTGGCTGCATGCTGGGGATACAAGCCTGCGCACTGAGACATGTCATTCCTGAAACACCAAGACCGATGGACTTCCACAGAACTTTCCCAGAGTCCTTTCCTGTCATTTCCTGTGCTCCTGGGGCATGGGAAATGGATTTGGCAGCCATCTCACGAATGTATTGGGTTTCAGCTGGGATGGGGCGTCCAGCCCATCACTGACCCAGCCTTCTGAAGACCTGTGAAAATGACCTGGTATCATCTCCAGTTTCAAAAGCGGGATGTAGGGTCTGCAGAGAGGCTGAATGGGTGAGGTGCTTGCTGGGCAAATGAGGACTTGAGTCTGGTCCCCAGCACCCACATAAAAGCTGAACCGAGGGCTGGAGAGACGGCTTAGCACTTAAGGCACTTGCCTGCAAAGCCAGGTTTGGACCCAGGTTTGATTCCCCAGTTATTTGCAGTGAAGCCTGATGCATTCAAAGTTTCTGTCGTGAGTCTGGAAATATTTTTCATTTTTTTGCAGTGACTAGGCGCACCAGCAGTGTGTGCCCATTCCCTTGTGGTCTGTCATTGTCTGTCTTTGCATCTCTCTCTCAGTGTCTCAAATAAGCCATCTCTCCAGCCCAAATGAAATATTTTTAAGCTGTGTACATTGGCACATGCCTGTATCTCAGCTCTGGCACGCAGAGCCAATAGGATCCCTGGGCTTCCTGACTAGCTGGTCTAGGGGAGTCAGTGCTCTCAGTGAGAGATCCCCATCTCAAAAGATAAGGTGGAGCGTGACTAAGGAAGACACCCAATGCTGACCTCTGGCCTTCACATGCATGCCTGCATACAAATATGCATACACATGTACAAGCACACCTCATACACATAAAAAATAAAATGTTTATGTCTATGGCAAAAAGGTAGATGAAATTACAAGATGCAAAGGGTGCTTGCAAGCCATTACATTATCTCTAAAAATGAAGAAGATAGGGCTGGAGAGATGGCTTAGCAGTTAAGGCATTTGCCTGCAAAGCCAAAGGATCCTGGTTAGATTTTCCAGGACCCACGTAAGCCAGATGCACAAGGGGGCACTTTCATCGGGAATTCGTTTGCAGTGGCTGCATGCCCTGGTATGTCTCCTCTCTCTCTCTCTCTCTCTCTCTCTCTTCCTTTTTATCTCTCTCAAATAAATAAATATTATATATATATAATTATATTTATATAGCCGGGCATGCTGGTACATGCCTTTAATCCCAGCACTCAGGAGGCAGAAATCAGAAGATCTCCATGAGTTCCCTGAGACTACATAGTGATTTACAGGTCAGCCTGGGCCATCACTCTAAAGGCTGACCATATATATATATAAAATAATATATATATAATATGATATAAGCCAGGTGTGGTAATGCACTTGTTTAATCCCACTCGGGAGGCTGAGGATTGCTATCAGTTCGAGGCCAGCCTGAGACCCTACCTCCAAAACAATAAGAAAATATGTTGGAAAAAAATTTTTAAAAACAGGCATACTGAATGTGACACATTTGTAGATACAAATATACTCTCTTACCAATCATTATTACCTGAATTTCTCCCTGATGCACCAAGGGAAACGGGGAAATGAGTGCCTGAGCACTCACCCAGTAAATACCTGATTGTGTATTATGTACACGCAAAGGGAAAAGCTAGAAAAGACACATGAGCTCAGGGCCATCCGAATGCTCCTTCATGCCCCATGCCACGGGCTTGAAATGACACAGAGCTCATCAGTGGATTCCAAAGGTACTTAGTATGGACTCACAGAAGAAGAGAAGAATAAGATTTCAAGTGAGAGGCACTCAGAAAATTGGGAGAGGTCTGTATATATGCACAAACAGGCCTCTTTTATATTTTATTTTTATTTATTAATAAAGAGAGAGAATTGGGGCCTTAATCCCAGCCCTGAAAACAATCCAGCCCCTGAAAAGGGCCTCCAGCCCTGAAAACAAACACCAGAAACATGTGCCACCATGTGCATCTGGCTTATGTGGGCACTGGAGAATCAAACCTGGGTCCCTAGGCTTCACAGGAAAGTACCTTTTGGTTTGGGGTTTTTCCAGATAGGGTATCACTCTAGCCTGGGCTGACCTGAAGTTCATTCTGTATTCTCAAACTGGCCTTGAACTCACGGTGATCCTCCTACTTCAGTCACCCCCAGTTCTGGGATTAAAGGCCTATGCTACTATGCCCAGTTTATAGGCTTTAAAAAAAAAAACTTTTATTCATTTGCAAGCAGAAAGAGGAGTAAAAGAGAGGAGGGGAGAGAGAATGGACATGCCAAGGCCTCCTGCCACTGCAAATGAACTCCAGGTGCATGCGCCAATTTGTGCATCTGGCTTTATATGGGTACTGGGGAATCAAACCATGGTCCTTAGGCTATGCAGGCAAGCACCTTAACCGCTGAGCCATCACTCCAGCCCACAAAATGGAAACCTTTTATTCTTTTACTATTACATTTCACATATCTCAACCTCATCTGTTGTTGAACGTGGCAAGTGTGGGGATGAACTATAAGAATAAACTATGAGCTGAGCATGGTAGCACACACCTTTAATCCCAGCACTCGAGAGGCGGAGGTAGGAGGATCACTCTGAGTTCAAGGACAGCCTGGGACTTCATAGTGAATTCCAGGTCAGCCTGGACTACAGTAAGACCCTACCTCAAAACAATAAAAAAATAAATAAATAAACTATGGGAATAAACTATGAGAAAGAACTGTGGAAATATTTCCTATGGACCTTACAAATAATTTTTCTGACATTATTGCTATGAGATGCTAAATTCCTTGCTTATAACTTGTCCTGAAGTTAACCTTACAAGTATGCAATCTATCCTCTTAAAACAATGTGACTAGGTTTTCTCTGGAATTCTTTTATGTGTTATCTTGGATTTAGTCTTATGATGGGCGTGTAGTGGTAAATGTATTCTCAATTATAATACATAATTATACATGTCTTCTAGCCGAGTGTGGTGGCACATACTTTTAATCCCAGCACATAGGACACAGAGGTAGGAGGATTACTGTGAGTTTGAGGCCAGCCTGAATCTACATAGTGAATTCTAGGTCAGCTTGGCTAGAGCAAGACCCAACCTCAAAAAAGTAAAAAAAAAAAAAAAGAAAAGAAAGAAAGAAAGAAAGAAAGAGAAAGAAAGACACATAATTCTGCATGCCTTTTAAAGTGTTTCTAAATCTGAGCTAGATATGGTGACACACAAGTGTAGCTCCAGTTAATGGAGAGACTGAGACAGGAAGGCCAATCAAGCCTGAAAGTTCAAGTCCAGGCTAAATGACATAGTAAGGCTGAATGACATGGTAAAACCTTGTAAAAATAAATAAGTAAACAAATACATAAATAGTGCTTCTGAATCCGAATGCTCTAGAACATTTAAACACATGCTGGCTCCCCTCCCTACCTCTCTAAGCATCAGGGTACTGTGTCTGTATCTATTTGGGCAAGGGCAAAATAAATGTGACATTCACTAACTTTAGCCTCCCCTCAATTCTGGATGATGGCCAGCGAGCCGCTGGTTCTTTTAGTTTGGGGTTTCCCCGCCCCTTAAACAAACTAGTCTTTCTTCATCAGACTGCTACAGTCACTTCAAGTACAAAGTTAGGTGCTGAGGTCAGCTTACTAATTAAGAGGGCTTTTTAAGGCCTTTCCCTAGCAGCAGAGAAAATTAAGCCCTGGAAAGAATTTGGCCCGGCAGCAGTTATATGCCATCCCTGAAAGCACACCCAGTGAGTGTGGAAGGGGCGGGGCGGGGCGGGGGCGTGCATGGAAAAAGACAGGGTTAAGCAAGTTACTGTCCAGGACGACATTTTATATTGACAGAGTCTCTCCGCAGTGTTCACATGATTGGAATTGAAGCCTGTAACTTGGCAGTGCTATTTAAGCAAACAACCGGGGTCAGTTGAATGCAGTGTTTAACGAGAAGCCGAGGAGCGGACACAGCACCAGCCTGTGGCTGGGAGAAGAGAAGACGCTGGGTTTGAAGTCTGGGAACCAAGATGACTTGCCTGATGGTTACCTCATCTCTCAGTGATTTCTCCCAGGGGACAGATAGGCTCTGTGCCACCCCGACCTCCCTGAGGTGGTGTGGTTTTCTAGCGATGGGTTGTGAGTTACTGGGAGACTGGACAATGATGCTGTTCCAGAAATGTGTCGGAGAAGAGTGAAATTCAACAAGAGCGAAGTAAGAGGGGGAGAGCCCGAGAACCGCTGGCCATGGACCAGACCTGCATCTACCGGGGATGATGTTGCAGCCCCGAGAAAATGTAAGTTAAACCGCCGATCCATGCTCCCTGCCCGTCAGATCTCAAAAGACACTGGGCACATTTCCTGCTTCTGAACAATGGGCTCGGGGAAGTATTGTCCTTTTTTTTGTTGTTTGTTTGGAGAGAGAGACAGAGAGGAAGACAGACAGAGATGGGCGCACCAGCAGCCTCTCAACTGCTGCGAATGAAATCTAGATGAGTGCGCCCCCTTGTGGTCAAGTGTGGCATGGCATTGCGCCCTTGCGTCACTTTGCATCTGGCTAAACGTGGGACCTGGAGATTGGAACCGGGTTCTTAGGCTTAGGAGGCAGGCGCCTTAACCACTAAGCCATCTCTCTAGCCCAGTATTGTCTTTTTAGCATGTCTCTCATCACTGCGCTGACCTTGGTCTTTATTTGCAACGGCAAATTGTGGGGGAATAAGCATTTTCTGAGAGCTGCTCCACTCAGTGCCTCGCTGTTAGCTGAAGTCTGTCTTCAGGTGCTTAATGGGGAGGGCTTCTACCCAGCAGAGAATGTTCCGAAATCCAGCCTGGACAGGTCTACCTGTCACCAGTACAGAGTTCAAAGCCACTACATCATAGAGACCCTCTCTGAGGAAGAGGCTCGCTTCCCTCTGGCGTTCACGCTGACCATCCACAAAGACTTTGCCACTTTTCGAAAGACTCTTCAGGGAAATTTACATGCCCCAGAATGTCTACTGTGTGCACGTGGACAAGAAGGCAACCAGGGCATTCAAGGATGCCATGGCACAATTGCTGAACTGCTTCCCCAACGCCTTCGTGGCTTCCAAGATGGAACCAGTTGTCTGTGGTGGGTTTTCCTGGCTCCAGGCTGACCTGAACTGCATGGAGGACCTGGTGGTCTCTAAGGTCCCATGGAAGTACCTCTTCAACACCTGTGGGCAGGATTTCCCCCTGAAAACCAACAAGGAAATAGTTCAGCATCTGAAAGGATATATGGGGAAGAACCTCACCCCAGTAGTGCCAGCTCATGCCATCAGCCGGACTAAGTATGTCCACCAGGAATTGTTGGATCAAAAAACTCCTATGTGCATCAAAGGACAACATTGAAAACCCCTCCTCCTCACAATATGACCATTTACTTTGACACTGTCTATGTGGCCCTCACACGAGAATTTGCTAATTTTGTCCTCAAAGACCAGCAGGCAATGAATTTACTCACCTGGTCCAACGACACCTACAGCCCCATGAACACTTCTGGGTGACACTCAATAGGATTCCTGGTATGTGTTCTTGCTCTCAGTTTCTCTCTGTGTGTTTCTCTCCACCTCTCATTGTTTTTATTGTTTTGGGGTTTTTTGTTTGTTTGTTTGTTTGTTTGTTTTTGAGGTAGGGTCTCACTCTCACCCAGGCTGACTTGGAATTCTTAGGCTGGCCAGCAGAGAGACAGAATGGCACATCAGGGCCCCTAGCCACTGCAAACAGACTCCAGATGCATGTACCATTTTGCATCTGGCTTTATGTGGGTACTGGGGAATCAAACTCACATCATTAGGCTTTGCAGACAAGCACCTTAACCACCAAGCCATCTCTCCAGCCCGCTTTTATTGTTTTTTAAGAGTCATGGTCTGGCTATGTTGCCCAGGCTGGCCTTGAACTCCTGTTTTGGCCTCCTGGGTAACTGGGATTACCAGTATGTGCCACCATGCCTGGCTTCTTATTGTTTTCATTAATAAATGTGATGTAGTCAATAGTGAATAAAATGCCTATAAGGGTCTGGAGAGATGGCTTAGCGGTTAAGGCGCCTGCCTGCTAAGCCTAAGAACCCGGTTCCAATATCCAGGTCCCATGTTTAGCCAGATGCAAAGTGATGCAAGGGTGCAATGCCGCACTTGACCACAAGGGGGTGCACGCATCTGGATTTCGTTCACAGCAGCTGAGAGACTGCTGGCGCTCCCATCTCTATCTGTCTCCCTCTCCCTCTCTGTCTGTATCTCTCTGTGTCTCTCTCCAAAAATAAATAAAATAATAATAAAAAAATTTTTAAATGCCTATAAGGTGGTAAAAGAATTTTAGCACTCCAAGCTTCTTTACAGTTTCAATGCCAGTGTTTTAGCATGGAATGTTTATGTCAATTTTTATTATTAACTTTAGTTTTTATTCACATATAATAACATACATATACAATATGATACAATATACAATGTGACTTTTTTTTTTTTTTTTCCAAAATAGGCTTGTTGGGCTCTATGAGGCCCTGAGGCAGTGGAACCTGGTACTCACTCAGTTTGCTGACCAGGCTGACCTTGAGTGACTCAGCCTCCTGAAAGTGCTGGGATGAAAAAATTGGCCCTTACACCTTTCTCTCATGTGTTACCATGCCCGACTTCAAGTCTCCCGGCCCAGTGTGTTTTTTTCTCTCTGGTGTTTTGATACTTTTAAAGCCTCAAGGAGCCACTGGCCCAGCTCTCTCTTCCGCTCTACCTGCCAGGGAAAGTCAAGGCTAACTGGTACTCATATGCCCCAGGCTGACCTTTCAGCCTCCTGAGTCTGGGATATTATTTTTCAATGTGGTAATGTTTTGCATTTAAACAATTATACTAAGTCAAAAAGCATATTCATGACTTTCTTTCTTATTATTTTTATGGGAAGGCATTTAAAATTATGGCTCCAGATCTATCCCATTGGCTGAGCAGTAGGTCTCAGAACCTACTCCTCTGAGATTCTGCACCCTTGGATTACCAAGTCTCTACTCCATCCCACAACCATCATTCTACTCCCTACTTCTATGCATTCAATTCTTTTAGATTATGCAAATATTGCATCAATAAGGTCTTTTGTATTTCTGCACCTAGCTTCATTCAGTTTTCATAATGTCCTCCAGAGTGGAAGGCTGATCCCAGCACTTGGGAGGCAGAGGTAAGAGGATCACTGTGAGTTCAAGGCCAGCCTGATGCTACACAGTGAATTCCAGATCAGTCTGGACTAAAGCAAGAAACTGCCTCAAAAACAAAAATTAAATTAAATTAAATTAAATTAAATTAAAAAGGTGGGATGGAGAGATGGCTCAGCAGTTAAGGTACTTGCCTGCAAAACCTAATGACCTGGGTTCGATTCCCCAGTACCCATGTAAAGCCAGATGCCCAAAGTGGCACATGCATCTGGAGTTGTTCTGCAGTGGCTAGAGGCTCTGGTGAACCCATTCTTTCTCTGTCTCTCTTCTCTCTTTCTCTGTGTGCAAATATTTTTTTTAATTTAAACAAAAAAAACATGGTTTATTGTCTATAATTATGGAAGTTGTCAACAAAATGTTAAAAAAAATAAGAAAAAGAAAAATTAAGCCCAGATCCCCTGAAAATGCAATGGTATTTGAAACCAGACTAAATATTGTAAATAAAATGAATGACAATTTTAGTACTTTTGGCCCTTCATAGCTTCCATAGCTAAGTCCTCATCCTTTCAAGAGGAAGCAGGCACTAGTGCACACCTGTCATCCAGTACGTGGGGGGGGGGGGACTTGTGGCAGGAGGGTAAGGAGTTCAAGGTCATCCTAGTAGCCTACATAATAAGTTTGAGGTCCACCTAAGCTACATGAAATTCTATTTCCAAAACCAAATTAATTAATTAATTAAAAAGTGGGAGTAGCCGGGCATGGTGGCGCACGTCTTTAATCCCAGCACTCAGGAGAAAGAGGTAGGAGGATCACTGTGAGTTTGAGGCCACCCTGAGACTACATAGTGAACTCCAGTTCAGCTTGGACCAGAGTGAGACCCTACCTAGAAAAAAAAAAGTGGAAGCAAGATCCAGCATTAATTTTTTCATTCTCACGTTCTTTCCTGAAATTGAATCAAAATGTTAATGCGAGGGGTGGTGGCACATGTCTTTAATCCCAGCACTCTGGAGACAGAGATAGGAGCACTATCAAACTCTCTCTGATTGGACTGGAGACCCCCTCCATGGGAGGGAATATATGCCTGATACTGAAAACCTATGATGGGGAAGTCATGAATCCTAAGGGTGTAACACCTGCTAGTGTCTGGTCAAATACATATATTATGCTCACCAAACTGCCTGGTAAGCACTTCTCTTAATATTCATACCCATATGTTAATGCTACTCTAACTTTTGGTTAGAGAAGCTTCTCTTTTCAGATGGTGGTGACTTCTGGGTGATTCACCATATGATCACCATAGTGCTAAGAAGAAATGACAGAGGAGTATTCAGCACTGAAACATCTCTATCACACCTTCCAAGGCTCAGGGTCCATTATGGAAGAGGTGGCAGAAAAAATGTAAGAGCCAAAGGAAGGCTAGGACTTTTTATAATGCACTCTTCCTGACACAAAATGGCCTGGATATCCATAACCTTGCAGTGCCTGACACTACCTACATAAGACCATCATAATAGGAGGAAAAGCTGATGACATCAAAATAAAAGAGAGACTAATTGAGAGGGGCCAGGATATGATGGAGAGTAGAACTATGAAGGGGAAAGTGGTAGGGTGAATTATCATGGCTTATTATCTATAATTACGGAAGTTGTCAAAAATTTTTTTGAGAAGGACAGAGAGACAGAGAGAGACAGAGAGACAGAGAGAATGGGTATGCCAGGGCTTCTCAACCGCTATGAACGAACTCCAGACATGTACGCCCCTTGTGCGTGTGCAACATTGCACGCTTGTATCACTTTTGCATCTGGATCAGGCTGACCTGGAATTCTCTCTGTAGTCTCAGGGTGGCCTCGAACTCACGGCAATCCTCCTACCTCTGCCTCCCGAGTGCTGGGATTAAAGATGTGAGCCACCACGCCCGGCTAAATTTTTCTTAAGAGTTCTTTATTTAAACACTTCTGTTAGTATACATTAATTGTGGGACCTGGAGATTCAAACAGGCGTTCTTAGGCTTCGCAGGCAGCTGCCTTAACTGCTAGGCCCTTGTCAATTTTTTTTTTAAGGAAAAAACATGGCTGGGCTTAGCAGTTAAGGTGTTT
This sequence comes from Orientallactaga sibirica, assembly GCA_036365145.1. NCBI lineage: Eukaryota > Metazoa > Chordata > Mammalia > Rodentia > Dipodidae > Orientallactaga > Orientallactaga sibirica. The sequence goes on from JAEOAD010000005.1 coordinate 54,109,345, forward strand.
GCCTGTGAAGCCTAAGGACTCCAGTTCGATTCCTCAGGACCACATGCACAAGGGGGCACATGCATCTGGAATTCATTTGCAGTGCCTGGAGGCCCTGGCGCACCAATTCTCTTACTCACTCTCTCTCTTTCTCTCTCTCTCCTTCTTTCTCTCTCTTTCTCAAATAAATAAATGTTTAAAAAAAAAAAGGACAAAAAGAAAACCATCAAAGCTGAAACCCAGAAGCCACAGAAAACACAAAATCAGACTGCTAACAGGCCCACTATGGCTCAGGGAACATTGCAGAAGAGGGGGAGGAAGGATTGTAAGAGCTGCAGAGTGGGTAGAAATACCCTGAGGCCCAGAACTCCACATAGGAGGCCTTCATGACCCACAGTGAGCCCCAAACAACCCCACCTGTGGTGGAGACCCTAAGGGGAAGAGGAGTGGGAGTACAGATGTGGGACTTGGGGTGAGGTTGAAGCCTTCTGGATTAAACCTTTTATAAAATAAAAGCTAAAAATAAAAGCTCTCAGTGCAAAGCGTGCTAAACACAAGCCTTCTCGGACCCACAGCCTGATGGTAAGTCTTCTCCCCTGGCCTGCAGTGGCCTTCCTCTCCTCCCATCTCTAAGGGTCGAAGCTAAACGGAAGTGGGGAAACCACCAGCTAGGGACAGGTCCCCCACAGAGGGGTGGCAGTTCTCTGGGTGCTTTTGTTGTGTACCTGGCTGTGTGACAGGTAGTCTGAAAAGTTTGTGCCTGAGACACAAGACACCAGGACACTGAAATGTGAGCACCGGGAGATGTGCACAGACCACACTGCCCAGGCCTCACGGGCTGCTGATGGAATTTGAATTTCTGTCTAAGGGCTGTTATCATTCCGTGCTTGAGGCAGACAGTTGCTCACAGGTTGAGAAAAGTAACTAACTCAGAGCTTAGAGACAGATAGTGAGACTAAACCCTGGGATGTGCCTGGCTAGGACTGGACCAACTCTGGCTATGACCTCACAGCCATTATGAGGAATCCAAGGCCTGTGCCTACATAAGCCCCTGACTGGGGCTGACTTTTGTCCTTTTACTGGTTGGTTGGAGGAGAGTGCAAGGACTCAGACTTAGAGAGGTGAGAGACTTCATTCTACCTGGTGATCCATTGGTGTGTGTGTGTGTGTGTGTTGGGGTGTACTGTGCAGAGCCCAAGTAGAACATCAGGTTGTCCCCCTAAATTGCTCATTCATTCATTTCCTTGAGACACAGTCTGTCACTGATCCCAGAGCTTGGGTTTTCACAAGCCCCAGTGATCTCCTGTCTAGTGCTCACAGGACTAGGGTTGTAGACCTGTGTGGCAAGCCCAGCTCTTTATGTGAGTGCTGGAGAATCAAAGTCAGGTGACCCCTCCCCTGCCCACAGGTGAGCCAATTGACCAGCTCCCGGATTTTGACATCATTAGTTTGTCACCCAGTTTGCTGTTTGGTTTTGGTTTCCTGGTTTGGAGGTTGTTTTTTTGTTTATTTCTTTGTTTTATTTGTTGGGTTTGTTTTTTTAGGCAGGGTCTTAGTTTGGCCCAGGCTGATGTATAGCTCACTCTGTAGCCAAGGCTGGCCTTCAACCCACAGCAACCTACCTCATTCTCTCGAGAGCTGGGATTAAGATTTTGAAACAGAGTATGTGGCTTTGGCTTTTAGGTTTATTTATTTATAGGTGTTTTGGGGTTTTATTTTTTCATTTTATTATCTCCCATTTCTTTATTCTATTTTCATTTTTCTTTGTTACTTTTTAAATTTTTGTTCATTAAGTGTCCCTTATTTAAAAACTTTTGTTAGCATGCATTAATTGTACAAACTAAGAAAATTCATCAAGCCAGGCTAGTGGCGCACACCTTAAATCCTAGCACTGGAGAGGCAGAGGTAAGTGGATCCTGTGAGTTAGAAGCCAGCCAGACTACATAGTGAATTCCAAGCCAGAGAACCTACTTTGCAAAACCAAAAACAAAGAAAAATTCCTCTTGTCTGCATACTCACTGCAGTGCCCTTTGACCACATCCCCTGCTCTGTTCCACTTTCCCTCCTTCTTTTCTCTCCATATTGGAATCGTCCCCCTTCCCACTGAGGCTCCTGATGGCTGGAGCTCCAGTTGCCCAAGTGCTCCATTCTCCTCCCTTCATCTTCTGTCTGTTAGTCCTTCCCACTGGGAGGAGTGTGGTGCAGCTTCTTGCTCTGCCCTCGCCCAAGATGAACTCAGATGAGAAGCACAGTGCAGCATGTTAGACAGGCAGAGGTTATTACAGAATACACGAGGCTCTGTTGAGGGTCCCAGTGAGCAGCGGTCAAAAGACCCGTTCCTGACCGACATGTGGAGGTGGGATGTGTACTCTTTTCCATGGTCTCCAGAACAGACAACTTTCCCAGGGAAGTTGTCCTGCTCAGGACTGACAGCCCTTCTGGGCTGGAAGCTTTTTGCGCTGTTCACATCAGCCACTCTCTCTTGAAATCCTGGGCTTCTGATGAGCAGTCGGATGAGGGTCTCACAGGGAAGTTCTGGTACATTCTCTTCCTGTCAGTCCCTCAGCTGTTCATCACATGCCCTAGGGGGTCTTGGGGAGCACAGCATTTTGTTTCAGTGTCACAATGTCAGTGGGGGCCCACCATCCACTTGACACCAACCCATCAAGAGTTCAAAGAAAAGGAAACTGAGTACCTTGAGTGTAAACATGGTGAGTCCCGAAAAGCAGAAAGTTAATAGAATTTTAGGGTCCAAGTGAGAGGCCATTGCAGCACCCTGTAATTCACTTTCCTGCTAGCACACTCAGTGTCCACGGCCCAGAGGAGTATCAAGCTCCCGGAGCCTCTCACGTTCATTGCTACCGAGGCTTTAGTATTATTGAAGTGGACAAAGTTGGCTATCGTTTGGATGTTAAATGTTTTTGAACACAGGCTTATGTGTTTGAATACTTGATTCCCAAGAGGTCCGGGGATTTTGTAGAATGCTTGGGAGGTGAGGTCAGCCTGGAACATGTGTGTTACAGAGACGTATGGGGGACTGCTAGTGCACTCTCACCAGCCCCCTCAAAGCCCCACTGCTCCCGTCACCATGCATTTTCTGTTCCCTCAAAGCATGAACCATAACAGGTCCTGCCTTGTTGGGCCCTGCCTGGTGTGAAGCCGAGTGGTTAGCCCAGCCAATCTTGGCCTACTCCCGGTAAGGCCTAGTCGAGCCTGAGTACCTGCCCTTGACTCAGCACCTAAGCTGAAACTGCCTCCACCCAGCTGCTGCTGACGTGATGAAATACTGTTGGCCCTTATACCTTTCTCTCATCCCCTCTTCCCACCCCTTCCTCAAAGTATATTGGCCCTTATACCTTTCTCTCATCCCCTCTTCCCACCCCCTTCCTCAAAGTATATTGGCCCCCTTTCTCTCATCCCCTCTCCCACCCCCTTCCTCAAAGTATATTGGCCCTTATACCTTTCTCTCATCCCCTCTTGCCCCCTTCCTCAAAGCACATAAATATCTCTCCCCTGACAATGCTTGAAGAGCTCCGGTGAGGACGATCCTGCGACTCAATGTGGTTTTTCTCCCCGGTGTTTTGGGGGGGAGGGGTTTGAGTCGCCGACACCCGCCTTCTCGCTCAGCCTCAAGAGAAATGGCTGGCCCAGTTTTCTCTCTCTTCTGCTCTACCTGCCGGTGGTGAGGGAAAAAAGCCCCAGCACTGCCTCCCTTAGGGTCCCTCTTTGTTGTAGGGATTTGGTCACAGAGATGAGCAGAGTCTTGGGAATAAATTGAGAAACCACAGGTGGTTGTGCTTAGCTCTGATTGGCCTGTAGGCTGCTCTCACCTCACCAAGGACCCATTGTGAGGCATTAAAGTAACATGACCACACAAACCACTGTCTGGGGCTGATTTTTTTCCTTATATTGCAGAGAAAGTTGGAAGGTGAAAGGACTCGGACTCCCGAGAGACTTCCACGTGGTGAATGTTTGGAATTGACACTTCTCATCTGTTGGACTACAATATAGTGAGTTTGGTTGCTGGGTTGTGGGTTTTGGTTTTGGATTTCAGGGTTTTTTTTTTTGTTGTTGTTCACTAATTATTCATTCCTTGGTTCTGAATTTTCATTTTGATTTTGGTTACTTTTTTATTTTCTTATTTTCTTTTTCTTATCTTTTTTTAATTGTGTAGAGTGAGACAGACAGAGAGGGAATTGGTGTACCATGGCCTCAGCCACTGTAATCAAACTCCAGATGCTTTCACACCTATTGGGCATGTGCAACCTTGTGCTTGCCTCACCTTTGTGCATTTGGGTTACATGTGATCTGGAGATCTAAAAATGGGTTTTAGGATTTGCAGGCAAATGCCTTAACCGCTAAGCCATCTCTCCCACCCAATTTTTTTGGTTGTCATCTATATTTTTCTTTTTGAAAGTTTATTTTCCTTTGTCATTTTTTATTTTGGTGTATTTTTTCTAGCTTTTTAAATTAAATTTAATTATTTATTTGGGAGAGAAAGGGGGAGAGAGAGTGAGAGAATGTACACACCATGGCCTGTAACCACTGCAAATGAGCTCCAGATATATGTGCCACCTTATACATCTGATACATGGGTACTGGGGAATTGAACCTAGGTCCTTAGGCTTTGCAGGCAAGCGCCTTAACCGCTAAGCCATCTGTCCACCCCCTTTTCTACTTTTAAAACTTTCATTAGTATATACTAACTGTACAAAATAAGGGATTTTATGATGATATTTCCATAGGTGTGTCTACTGTATTTTGTTCGTGTTCATCTGCTCTGTTACACTTCCTCCCTTCTCCTTTCCCTTTCCATACCCCACAGCATGCCTCTATATACTCAGCACCTCCCCCCAGATTCTGCAGGAGAGGAAACGAGATATTGATAGCACTATTTGTCACATGCAATGCATTCATCTTCCCTCCATCTATTTTCCTAAAATGATAAAATTTCATTCTCCCTGATGGGCTGTGTATGTGATTCTTTCCTTTGATTTCATCTGTGTGCTGTGTTGGCATCTGTTGGTGATGTGGAGCCATCCTCGCACTCCTCAGTAAACCCACCTTGATCATGGCCCTTTTGTTTTTTGTTTTTGTTTTTGTTTTTCAAGGTAGAGTCTCAGTCTAGCCTAAACTGACCTGGAACTCACTCTGCAGTTCCAGGCTGGCCTCAAACTCACAGCACTCCTCCTCCCTCTGGCTCCGGAGTGCTGGGATTGAAGGCATGTGCCACCACCGCTGGCCTTTTCAGTGTGTCGAGTTTGGTGTGAAAGGTTTGGTACTCTCAGTAAGGATTTTCATCTTTAGGTTTCTCAAGGAAGTTGGCTTAAAATCTCTTCCTGCACCCTTATCTGGTGTTGGCATCATAACACTGGCATTGTAGAGACAGTTTGGCAGTGTTCTGTCCCTTTCTAGTCTATGGAACACCTTGAAGAACACTGTTGTTCTTTCCCCTTTAAAGGTGGAATGTGGTGCTGGTAAGATGGCCCAGCAGGTAAAGGCAATTGCTGGCAAAGCCTGATGGCCTGGGTTCAATTCACCAGTACCCACATAAGCCAGATATACAAAGGGGTACATATAGATAAAGTGTCAGGAGGCCCTAGCATGCCCACACTCACTCTTGCTCTCTCTTTCTCTCTAGAATCTTTTTTGTTCTTTCGGTTTTTGGAGGTAGGGTCTCACTCTAGCCCACGCTGACCTGGAATTCACTCTGTATTCTCAGGGTTGCCTCAAACTCACCGTGATCCTCCAACCTCTGCCTCCTGAGTGCTAGAATTAACGGTGTGCGCCACCACACCTGGCCTCTTTTTCTCTTTAATAAATATTTTTAATGTGGGATCTGCCAGTGACTAGTCCTGGGCTTTTGTTTATTGGGAATTTTTTCATTGCTATTTCAATATTGTTACTTATTATTGCTTGGTTTTGCTGTTTTATATGTTCTTGATTCAATTTAGGTAGTTCATATGTGTCTAGAAATTTCTTTCTTGCAGATGTTTTTTAATTCACCGCAGAATTAGTTCCCCAAACATATCCTGGTGATTCTCTAGAACTCAATGGTGCCCATATTAATACGACTTTCTTTTATTCCTGAAGTTATTTTTTGATTTTTTTAATATTTATGTATTTGAGAGAGAGAGTGAGAGAGTGAGAGAGAGACATAGAGAATGGGCATGCCAAGGCCTCCAGCCACTGCAAACCAACTCCAGACACATGCACCACCTTGTGCATCTATCTGACTTACGTGGTCCTGGGGACTCAAACCTGGGTCCTTTGGCTTTGTGGGCAAACACCTGAACCACTAAGGCATCTCTTCCGTCCCTGTTTCTGATTTTATTAATTTTCATCTTTTCTCTTGGTTAGTTTGGTAAGAGTTTGTCAGTTTTGTTTGTCCTGAAAGGACAAAGTTATTTGAAAAATATTTTTAAATTATTTGAAAAATAACTAACCTTTTGTTCTTTGGATCCTTGTTATTCTTTGTTTCCATGTCATTGATTTCAGCTCTGTTTCTTATTATGTTTGGAGTTTGTTTGGTCTGTTCTTTTTTGTGTATGTGGGTGATCTTGAAATTTATTAGATTGTTTGACAGATCTCTGGGTTTTTTAAATATTTTATTTATTTATTTATTTATTCATTCATTCATTCATTTATTATGGGGGGGGCAGATAGAGAATGTGGCACACCAGGGTATCCAGCCACTGCAAACAATGTCCAGATACATGCGCCACCTTTTACGTGTGTAATGGAGGATCAGACCTGTCTCCTTTGGCTCTGCTTGCAAGCGCTAAGCCATCTTTCCAGCCCCAGATCTCTGGGTTTTTTAAATTTTAATTTTTTTTTAATTTGAGACAGAGAGAGAGAGAGGAGAGGGAGAGAGAAAAACAGAAAGAGAAAGAGAGAGAGAACAGGCATGCCAGGGCCTCTAATCACTACAAATGAACTCCAGACACATGCACCACCTTGTGCATCTGGCTTATGTGGGACTGGGAGAGAATCGAACCTGGGTCCCTAGGTTTCTCAGGCAAGTGCCTTAACCACTATACCACCTCTCCAGCCCCAGATCTCTGGGTTTTTGATGTAAGAATTCATCGCTAAACACTTGCCTCCTAGACCTGAGGGGGTGAGTGGACAGCTTCCACTCAGAATTCAAGAGGAAGGATGGAGGAGGAGCAGAAGGCCAGCTCCCCTGAGGAAGAGGAGGACATCACTGCTGATTACCAGATTTTATATCAACTGGACCAGGGCAGTTTTTCTGAGGTCTGTCTCGCATATCACCTGCGAACGAACATGTGTGTGGCTGTTAAAAAGGTGACAAAGGGCAACAGCTCTGCAATTGATAAGGAAGTACTTGCTCTGAGAAGCATGGATCATGCCAATACCACCAGGCTGTACGGCATTATCAACACCAGAGAATTGACATTTCTTGTGATGGAGAATGCTCCCGGAGGAACCCTACTGAACCATGTGTATAGAGCAGGCTTACTATCAGAGGCGGAGGCCCAAAGACTATTCACACAGCTGGTGTCAGCTATGGGGCATTGCCATGCCAAGGGATTTGCCCATCGAGACATCAAGCCTGATAACATCTTGTTAGATACGCTCAATAATATCAAGTTGTGTGATTTTGGCCTTGCCCTACAAGCCCCTCCTGGCAAGATTCTTACAGGATTCTGTGGTGGAACACTCTACTGTGCCCCAGAAATGTTAAGTGGTCAGGGCTATGACCCCAAAATGCAAGACATCTGGAGCATGGGGCTGGTGCTTTACTTCTCAGTGTGTGGACACCTGCCATTTAAAGCTATAACACGCTCTGAACTAAAAGAACACATCTTGGTTACATGCAAACGAAAAGATCTTGGCCTCCCTTCAACACTGTCCAGGGACACGGTCGATATAATCAACACACTATTGTCCATTAACCCCAGGTCGAGGCCCATAATTCAGGAAATCAAGATCCACCCTTGGTTGAAGTCTGGTGAAAAACCTGCCCAGCCTCCCTGCATAGACACACTTCGGGATGACGTTCACCACAGGATATGTAAACTGATGCGCATCCTTGGCTACAGTATTGAAGACCTCACAGACGCTTTATACAAGAACACCTATAATAGTGTGATGGCCACATATTTGGTCTTAAAGCATAAAAGTCCTTGGGGAGACAACACTGAGCTTAGATTCTCCAGCAGTGTGGCCATGAGCCTGACAGGAAGACCAATCTGCAAATGTGCCCACCTGACACTCGCCGTATCTGCCAAGCCACCAGGTCAGAAAGCCACTGATGACAGCCGAAGTCTCAGCTGCCCTGACATCTGTGCCCCACAGCCTAACCATGTTGCTCTTGAACTAAGCAGTTTTGGTGACTTCAGCAGCAGTTTTTATGGAAGCAACGCACCATCAGTGAGCAGATGGTCTCCTGCTTCCTCCTGGGTGCCCTCAGGGCATCCGCCCTCCACTGCATCATGGGACACATCCCTCAAAACTTTCTTTGACACAGAAACCGAAACTTCCTATGACACAGACTATGACAGCATGACAAACCAGTCTCCAACCACTCCTGGTAGCTGTGGCTTCCAGCAAGCAGCTAGATCAAATGAAAAGGCCTCTGTGGTGTCCACAGAGAGAGTGAGTACCACTGAGATCAGTTTGTCCTCTCAAAACAAACCACACACAAGCCCCAGAGACTCACTTGAGGGGGAGACCACCAGAGATGCACAAGAACACCAGAGTGCATCCCCCCATAATCCACCACCCCAGGCTGCAGGCAGAGCATTTATCCGTAACATCTACAAGGGCTATAGGAGACTAAGTGGAAGAATTAGAAAATGTTTTAGAAGACTCTGCTGCTGTGTGAAGGAAACATCAACACCATCTAGAAATCATCAAGTGGCTCCTGTCAACAGGGAGGAGAATGGAGCCACAGAAGGCCAGGTAGGTGGGGCCATCAAGATGCATTTTATGGTGTCGATGCTTTAAAAAAATATCTTTTGCAATTGGCAAATGATTGTACTTATTTATGGGAGATGAAACTTACTGTATCTACCACCCAGGAAGGACCAGCCTCCAGCATCGTCCTTATGTGGAAGCTGAGACAGTTGAGCTAGAATTAGACATCACAAGATGGCATGCCTAGAGGCTAGGGATGGAGGGGAAGGAGGAGATGGGGAAGGGAGAAAGGTTTTAGAGGGAGGGCCATGGACGGGAGCTCTGGCACAGTAGGGTGCGCACAGCCAAGAGTTAGTCCTCTATATTTGAAGGTCACTGTGAGTCTTTTTCTGTGTCTTCTTGCTTCAGGGATGAGGCCCTGTGGTCTGGGGCCATGGGGTGAGGGCCAGCCTGGATTCTTCAGAAAGTACCACCAAGAACTGACATCCAGGCAGCAATGTGACCACACACGTGGCCCAGACAGCCTGGTCCAGCACAGGAGAAGGAGGTATGGCAACTGCCTCAGGCTTTTTCACGGGAAATGTCAGTCAGAGGAACTCTGGCTGTCACTGACCACGTACAGCCTCCTCCTCAGAATGGAGGTAATATGGGAATGAAAAACAAGGAAGAAGGCCAGGTGTGGTGGCACACACCTTTAATCCCAGCACTTGGGAGGCAGAGGTAGGAGGATCACCATGAGTTCAAGGCCACCCTGAGACTACATAGTGAATTCCAGGTCAGCCTGAGCTAGAACGAGACTCTGCCTTGAAAAACCAATAATAATAATATTAATAACAACAACAACAACAACAACAACAACAACAACGAGGAAGAAACAGGGAGCTGTTCCTGATGTTCAGTGGGGATTATGAGGCTGATGTTTGCAGCCATCTTGAAGGGGACTAGACTGGATGCAAGTTCTATTCCTACCAGGGCAGGCAAGGTGTGTCCATATATCTGTTGCCAGTCCCTAGCTAACTACCTGTCAGGAAAAAGCTTCTTTTCCTCCTAATGTGCATCAGGGGGAGGAGCCGTCGTCTCCCAGTGGCCTGAGCTATAGCCCTGAACACTTCTGAGTCTGCCACTCCCTGAAGCCTTTGGTCTATCAGCTGTCCTGTGGCTGCAGTGGCAGGACTGCAGGGTAGCTGAAGGATGACACCTCCGATCAGGCCCTGGGAGATCAAAGCCCTGCAGGAGGTCGACGGTGTTCAGTGTGTGAGTGGGGGCAGGGAGATGGTGGGCGAGCTGGAAGTAAGTTCTGAGTCATCAATGTCTCCCCCTCCTTCACTGTTTTCTCTCCTTCCTTCTGTACATCCATCTGTATCTGCTTCCGGGATTCCAACGTTTCTCGTGTTCCTCTAGTTTTGTCTGCCAGCCTCAAGACCTTAAATTTGCTGCTTGTCCTGCTTAGAGCTGCTTCCTAAACACAATTCCCTGACCCTACATAGACCAAGCATCCCTTTCCCCACTCTTTTTTTATTATTCTTTTTTTTTATTATGCACCCTGGTGCATCACAACCTCCCACATAGAGACTGTGCTCAATGCTCTGTCAGGAGTCCCCTCCACCCCATGCTCTGCAGTCAGTCGCCATTTGACCCTGTCAAGTCAGTGCTTCTAAGAACCTGTGATGGGCCAAAACTCAGGAGATGGGGACTTTAGGATTGGGGTATTTTCATGAGCAGACCCCCACTAGCCCCAGTGTTCCCCAGGAAATTTCAAGAGAGTAAGGGTAACCTGTTGGGTCACATGGGTGTGGAGACTTTATGGGGGGGGACTCAAGAGAGTCCCTGGGGACCAGTGTCCTCATTCCTTCAGCATTAGTTGCTCATCGTGGTGCTGTGGGCTTTGAATTGGTAGTTGCAGGTAGCGAGCCACAGCAATCCAGGCAGCCACTGAGGAGATTTGAGAACCCTCAGGGCAGCCTGCCGAGTTAGCTTTCCAAGTCAGCCTGAGCTCAGGTGGTGGTGTTTTATTGAATGTACATACTTATCTTTAAAATATATTGTTTGTTTATTTGAAAGAGAGATAGAGTGAATGGGCATGTCAGGGTCCCTAGCCATTACAAAGGAATTCCAGACATGTGCCACTCCATGTGTCTCGCTTATATGGGCCACTGGGGAATCAAACATGGGTTCTTGGGCTTTACAGGCAAGTGCCCTAACCACTAAGCAATCTCTCCAGCCCCTAAATATATAGTTTTAAATTTATTGTTCTTCAATTAGAGATAGGTAAATGGCAGGGGAGGGGGAGAAAAGTGGCACGCCAAGGGTTCCTGCCATTGCAAACAAACTCCCAATATATGGGCCACTCTGTGCCTCTGGCTTTATGTGGGTACTGGGGAATTGAATCTGGGCTTTTGGCTTTTACAGGCAAGAGCCTAAACCTTGGAGACATCTCTCCAGCCCTGAGCTCAGGTTTGGGTTTGCCTATTCCTAGCATTAAAGTACAATTTCGGGCCATATGAGTATAAAAAGTAATTTCTAACTTATCCCTTTTCATATACATAAGGGTGCACATGCAACTGGAGTTTGTTTTCAGTGGCTCAAGGCTCTGGTGCACCCATTCTCTCCCTCCCTCCCTCCCTCCCCCCACACACACAATGTTTTTAAAAGTAGTAAAAATGTAGACTCAGAGGAGCTTAAATTATGAGTTATGAGATTTATTTTCGGGAGAGTTAGGATCCATAGGGAAGGCTAGCAGTGAAGACCATGCCAGAAGAAGTTCTCCCCTTAATACAAGAGCCCAAGCCACAAGATCCCCCTCACACAAGGGGTCAGAGAAGACTAAGAGACAGCAGGTGTCTTGGCACTTAAAAAGAGATCACCCTGGGGCAAAATAGGAAAGTATCCAAAACTAAAACACGTGTAGAAAGAAAGCAGGAAATGGCATAGGCAAAAAGAAGTCCTTGGGCTGGAGAGATGGCTTAGCGGTTAAGGAGCCTGCCTCCTAAGCCTAAGAACGCTGGTTCCAATCTCCAGAGGTTCCAATCTCCAGGTCCCACCTTTAGCCAGATGCAAAGTGATGCAAGGGTGCAATGCCACACTTGACCACAAGGGGACGCACGCATCTGTATTTCGTTTGCAGCAGCTGAGAGGCTGCTGGGACACCCATCTCTATCTTCCTCTCCGCTCTCTCTGTCTCTCTCTGTGTCTCTCTCCAAAAAAAAGAAGGAAGAAGAAAGAAGAAAGAAGGAGAAAGAAGAAGAAGAAGGAGGAGGAGGAGGAGGAGGAGGAGGAGGAGGAGGAGGAGGAGGAGGAGGAGGAGAGGAGGAGGAAGAGGAGGAGGAGGAGGAAGAGGAAGAGGAGAAGAGGAGGAGGAGGAGGAAGAAGAAGTCCTCCTCCTCCTTCCCATCCTGGCTAGGAAGGGGGAGAGTTTGCCGACAGGGACCTGCAAGCAAGGACCAGGAGAGTCAGGGACCAGAAACATGAGAGAGATTCACACGCATGCTTTATGAGATTTACATGGGTCAAACATACAGTTCGGATGATCCACATCACAGAGGGAGAGACCTCACTGCTTGGTTTGACTCAGAGGCTGACTCAGGAGGGAGCAGCCCCCACCTGGGTGTGCCAAGACCAGGAAGATTGAAGAAGCAGGAAACAAACAAACTGCTGCTGAGGAGCTGCTGGCAGCCATCTTGGATGAGGCTTCTAGTCCTGCCAAGGCAGGCACTTTGGTATCTCTATGGTCCTCTGTCTCTGGATGACTGTGTATATATACATTAAAAAGTTACTTCACTCTATTCGGTATCAGTGGGGCCTGGGCCAGGCATTGCCCTGGGCTGTGCCATAGACAGCAGACCCGCCTGCAGGGTGACCTGCCCCACCATGGTGAGGCAGCTCCAAGCACGGGGTGCTCAGTGTGGTTGCAGAGTCTAGAGAATGGCTTGGGTCTCCCAGTGTAGGTGAGGCTTGAGCACCCAGTTCCGGAGCAGTGATGGCCATGGAGGAGTGGTGAGCAGTGCCTGGATGAGGGCCCAGGAGGGCCGGTTCTGGCTGGAAGGCAGGGAATGGTGTGAAGGTTCAGGAGCATGGGCTGCCTCATTTCCAGGAGGCCCTACCCTTCCAGCCTGGTGGCCACCATCAGCGTCCCCCACTCATCTGTTTGGCTGCTTCTCTGCTTCAAAAGCTTCCTCAGCCTCTCCACAGCCCTCCTTTGTTGCCGGAAATACGGTGTAGTTTGTCTCTTTATCTATTAACCACAACTCTGTTGACCAAGCTTGGCTTGTTCATTCACTGCCATGTCGTCCACCTCAGGGCCAGTGTCGGGTGTGTGGTCACCCAGGCAAGGTTCGCTGAGGCAGGGGAAGGAGGCTGCGGCATTGGTGACTGGGATTCCTTCTACCTCCCTTTATTTGCCTCCCTCAGGTCCTGTTGCTTCGGCATCTCTCACAGCCGCCCTGCCGGACAACCTTCCTGAGTGGCCAGTTCCTCAGCACCCAGGGTGGGCTGCACCCAACGCTCACCCCGGGCCCTCCTCACATCCAGTAGTTCCTCGTGGACTGGCCTCTTGAGGAGTCACTGTGGAACCCAGACCCTCAGTGCAGATGGGGGAGATGTTGGCCCTGGTCCTGTCTTCCCCAAGGAGGACCGGGACACCTGCACTGTGTCTGCCTGAAGTTTCTTTCAGAGGGGGACGGGAAGAAAGCAAGAGAGGAGACTCCTCAGTATGGAGGGGCTTTGCAAGTTGGATGAACCCCACAGTTTCCATGGGAATTGAACTTTGAATGTATTCCATGGGAAAGTCCACCCGGTCCGAGTGCATGTCTGGTGGGTTCTAGTGAAGGTGGTTGATGGCGAATACAGCGCTGTGCTGGTTTCTGGAAGCTCATCAAGCCAGCTGTCAAGAAAGCCTGCCAGCTCCCTTCTGCACAGGGCAAGAAGCAAGAGGAGGTGGAGTCACTGTCCCCTTGGCTCCCCCCCCCTTTCTCTGGTTGGGCAAGAAAACTGACTCCTATCATATTTCACATCCAAGTTATTGAAGGTGTCTTGCTCAGAGACAAGGAGGCCCACAGCCTGCTGACTTGGGCACTGGACTGCGCATGGCCCAGTAGTGCTACCTGCTTAGACCCTTCAGGCTGCATCTTTCTCGAGGACATGCTTGTGGTAGCACCACCTCAGGGAGGAGCAGACAGAAAGCTGTCTTCATGTTAGGGACAGTGGGGAAGGCTGCACTCTCCCAGGTGTGACACCGATCAGGACCATGTTTGCCCGGAAGGCTTCCCGTGTTTTGTCTACTCATGACTGGGTGTTCACATGGAAGTGAAGGGACTGGGCGTCTAGGCCCAGGGATGGTAGAGCCAGGTCCTCCAGCAAACACTCCACTTGTTACATTGCAAATTACTGCCATGCCACAAGATGAGGTGAACCAAGAGGCAGCCATGCAGATAAGAAAACCGGCGTCATGGAATTCAATAAATTCAATAGATTTCAATGCTACCCAGCCAGCTTGCTCATTTTTATCTTTTATAGTAATAAGATGATTCTAAAAACTACCGAAATGCTAAGGACAAAGAGGATGAAGTGGAGGAAAGAAAGATGAAAAGATTATAAAGGAGATACTAAGATTTACTACAAGTTTATGTAATGACCAAGACAGGGTATGGGTGGTGGTTTGAATTAGGTGTCCCCTATAAACTCATGTGTTTTGAATATTAGGTTTACAGCTGATCCAATTTGGGAGGTGGAACCTTGATGGAGGGAGGTATGTTGTTCGGGGCAGGTCAATTGCATCCTGCATTGGAAGCAGTACAGCACATTTCTGGCCCTCATGGGCCCCGGATGACAAATGGACCCTAAGTTCAGGTATTAAAGTGGGTTTGACAGCGATGTCCTTCACAGAAGAGGCCATTAAGGGAGTCTGCATGAGACTTGTCTCATGGGTTTGGGTTCAGAATCTGACAAGGAGTAAATCCATTTAAAACAGCTGCTTTCAGAGCTGGAGAGATTGCATAGGGGTTAAGGCGCCTGCCTGCTAAGCCTAAGAATGCCCGTTCGATTCTCCAGGTCCCACATTTAACCAGATGTAAAGTGATGCAAGGGTGCAATGCCACACTTTTCCACAAGGGGGCACACATGAGTTTGTTCACAGTGGCTAAGAGGCTGCTGGCACACCCATTCTCTGTCTGTCTGTCTCTCTCTGACTCCAAAAAAAAAAAAAAAAAAACAGCTGCTTTTGGAGAGCGTTCTGTCCAAAGAGCCCTTCGTGTGGCTCCCTTGCTCCCACTTGTCCTTCTGCCTTCTCAGATGGCCTTTCTTCTGGGAACTAGGGCAGTTTCTGTCACTACTGGTCACTCAGCTGACAACTGGAGTCTCCCGGCCTTGCTGTAACTATGGAGTCCTTCCCTTTCCTCCCTGCAAAACCCTTCGGGCATGTTACTTCCTTACAATGGGAATAAAGGCACAGTAGCCTGCCCAGGAGTCATGGTAAGCAGTGGGACCTGAGGCTCAGCATGCTCAGCTTCTCCTTTTCCCACCTGCTGGCCGGGTCCTCCTCTGGACCTGGCTATTTAGAAGGACCTTCTGGTTTGCAGTCCAAATCCAGAACCGTGGACAGCGCCCGGGTCTGCTGCCTTCAGAGCTATTGAAGGCCCCAGCCTGTCCAGGACTGGCAGCAGAGGGAGCTGTTGGACAGGTTCAGAGGGCGTGAGCAGGAGTTGTCACTCTGCTAGTGTGCTGTGACCCAGAAGCTGGACCCTGCTCCACGCAGACTCGGATCTGAGTGGCTCAGATGACGCACGTGTGCTGTTAATTCCTGGAGTGCAACCCCAACTTAGACAGCCTCAGAGCTGAGAAGCCAGGTGAGCCTCCTCACCACCCTCCAGGAAGCAGGTGGTCCATGCTGGGAAGCCTGGCTGTGACATGTTTTCAAGTCACTGTTGGAGGCTGTCTCTTGCTCTCACAGAGTGTTGGGGACACGTGAGAGCTTAGAGACCTGGTCAGAGAGGATGCATAAGCTCTGCTGATGGAAAACAGGCTTTGTGTGTCCTGGCAGCCCTGACGAGAAAGCAGTGGGGGCACTTGTTCTCGCGGGGTCACCTAGTGCTGCCCTAGGTGGGCTCTGTCATTCTTATGTGCCAACAGGCCAGTGTGGAGTACTTGTGTCTCCCACCTGCTGGGTTCCCTGTGGCTGAGGACAAAGTGTAAGAAACGTCCTCTCCCTGCAAGGAGCTTGAAGTCAGCTGGGAGACGAGTTAGATGTGTGAGCAGTTGAAGAACCTGAGGCCAGTCGGCCCAGGATGACAACAGGAGATGTGGATTAAATTGGAATTCATAACAGTACTCACCTCGACTGCACGTGAGTTAACACACGCTCAGTGTTTACACAGTGCCTAGCGTCTAGTATTAATTTTGTTTTCTTTTTGCTTTTTGGAGGGAGGGTCTCATGCTATCCCAGGCTGACCTGGAATTCACTAGTCTCAGGATGACCTCGAATTTACACTGATCCACCTCTGCCTCTTGAATGCTGGGATTAAAGGCATGTGCCGCCACACCTGCCCCTACTATTAGTTTTTGTTCACCCATTTTCCCTCATTAAGGGCATTTGGTGAGCAATGGGAACTGGAAAATTGCACATGCTTCAGAGTTACTATAAAGTATCAGGGAGATGTTCTAGAACATTCTTAGTGTCATCTGGAATCCCTCCCTCTGCTCTCCTCATCACTAGGGCTCATCCTAAGTGGGCCAGTGAGTGGGGCAGAATGACTGGAGTATTGCCTTGGTCATTGGGACCCATTGAGCCACGTGCAGTGTGGTAGAATCAGATGTTTAAAGATTAGGAAACACGGGGCGGGGGGGAGGGCAGCAGTGATCCTATGTCAGGATCATGTCAGCTCCGGTGGGGGGGGGGGAGGATACAATACCTACAATTCACAAATAACCCCAACTTCCTCTCTCTGTGTGTGGAGGGGGCGGGGCGTGCTCAGCAGTATTGTTTCTAGCCAAACGAGGGCACACTTGAACCAGAACTGAGACCCAGGGAAGGGGCTGGAGAGATGGATTCGTGGTTACGGCCCTTGCCTGAGACCTGGGGCAGACTGAGGAAGATGGATCCCCCTCCATCAGAGAGTTAGGGCCTGAATGAATCATGGCTGTTTCTAAGTTTGGTTTCCACTGCCAAGGAATGATGAATGCTGGTCTCATGATGAGGTACAGACAGAGGAAAGGAAATGTGGTGAGAAATGAATATTAATTAATTATTCATAAATAATATTAATTAATAACTTAATTAACTAATAACCTGTACTTCTGAAGCTAATGCCACTGGGTTTGGCACACATAAGGTGTCACCGAGTGTGGCTGTGGTGAGGGTTTTATTTAAGTAGAAGATACAGCAAAAGGAGAAACTGAGGGGCTAACTTAAGATAACAAAATGACTTCGTGAAGTGGAATAGTTAATTTCATGCTGAAGTTAGAGGAACAATTTTGTGGGTGAAGAGTGAGGAAACCAGGCCTGGGGAAAGAAAGAAAATAGTTGGTCAAGCTGGTGCTGTGCAGAAAACCTTCTCCCTGTAGACCAGCCAACTGAAAGCTGGAAAAAGCTGCAGGGCATGCAGCCCTATGGGAGACAGAAGTCATCAGCAGTAAAAACAGTGGACACCGAATATTCAAGTTTGGCCAGACAGGCCCAATGACTGAATGGGTGCAATAGTGGCATGTCTGCCTTTGGGGTAACCAACTGCTCCATAATTGGACTGAAGGCCCTCTCTATGGGAGGGAATACATATCTGGTACTGAAAAACCTAAGCAAAAGTCTGTGGCAGGTGAGGTCATGAGCCTTAGGGGCATAAAGCCTGCTGTTGTCTGACTACATGTATATATTATTCCCACCAAGCTGCCCTGAAAGCACTACGTTTAATGTTCATATTCACTTCTGGTTAGAGAAGCTTCTCTTTTCAGATGGCGATGACCACTGGGATGACCCAAAAGGCAACATAGTGCTGAGAAGAAGGGATGGAGGAGTGCCCAGCACTGAAACACCTCTGTCACACTCTCCAAGGCTCAGGGCCCATTGCGGAAGAGGAGGCAGATAGAATGGAAGAGCCAAAGGAAGAGTATGACTCCTTACAATGCAACTGCCCAGACAGAAATTGGCCTCGATATCCATGACCTTGCAGTGCCTAGCAATACCTTCACAAGACCCTCAAAATAGAAGAAAAAGATGATGACATCAAATTAAAAGAGAGACTAATGGAGAGAGGGAGGGGATATGATGGAGATTGGACTTCTAAAGTGGAATGGGGGGAGGGGAGGGAAATATCAGGTGTTTTTTGTATGTAAGTATAAAAGTTGTCAATAAAAAAATAATAATTTTAAAAAAAGAAAATTATTCAAGGAGACGTCAGTGGCTGCACATGTTGGCATCATTCTTCATGGCAGTCATGGCATGTCACCTTGCCTGGAGATGTGACTTGCTGCCCCCTCTCCATATACCTGAGTGTAGGTCATGTGACCTCAGGCAAGGCCTTTCTCTCTGAGCCTCAGCTTCCCTAGGTTTGTGTGGTCATGAAATGAGTAACTGAGTGTGGAGCCTCCCAGCATGCTGAATTACAGTAAGCACTCAGAGGCAGCGGACACAGTGCTGGAGGATGGAGGAGCTTGAAATGAGGTTCTTTTGGCAGATGTCAGGTGAACACCCTTGGGGAAGGATGTGTGGCCATCTGGACTAGGTAGACAATGGCTGCTCAGGGTTCATGTCTCGGTCATTTCTTCACCACCACTGACCAGCATTGGGATGGCTTCATTGACAAGGAGGACCTGAGGGACACCTTTGCTGCACTGGCTGGATGATGTAGTAATGGGGAAAACTTGAAGCTGGGGGTGGGGTGTTGCTATGTGCAGGTCACCAATCAGGAATAGGTGACTGGGGACATACCAAGGTAAGGGCATTAATTGTTGAGCCTGTGAGCTGAGTGTTCCTCTGTCCCCATCATACTCCTGCCCCACTTCCCTCTTCCAGGTTGCATCAATGTCAAAAATGAGTAGTTGGATGCCATGGTGAAGAAGGCCCCAGGGCCCATCAACTTTACAGTCTTCCTGACCATGTTTAGGGAGAAGCTTTAGGGTGAGGAAGGCTCTCAGGAGGCTGAAGTGGGGCTATGAATATTGGGAACAAGACAGGGGTGCCCACTCTCACCACTGCTCTTCAACATAGTACTAGAAATACTAGCTCAAGCAATAAGACAGGAGAAAGAAATAAAAGAGATTCAAATTGGAAAGAAAGAAGTCAAGTTAGCCCTATTTGCAGATGACATGTTCTTATATATAAGTGACCTGAAAGTCTCATGTCAAATCTTCTAAAGGTGATAAATGCCTTCAGCAAAGTGGCAGGATATAAAATCAATGCACAAAAATCAGTAGCTTTTCTATACACAAAGGACAAATATACAGAGAAAGAAATCAGTGAGGCTGTCCCATTTTCAATAGCAACAACAACAACAAAAATACCTTGGAATAACATTAACCAAGGACATGAAAAACCTGCATAATGAAAACATTTAAAAACTCAAGAAAGAAATTGAAGAGGACTTGAGAAGATGGAAAGACCTCCCATGCTCCTGGATAGGTAGAATTGATATTGTGAAAATGGCAATTCTACCAAAAGCAATATATAGATTTAACACAATACCAATAAAAATACCAGCATGGCCTTGGCTCGAGGTGGGTTGTGTTTTGGGGAGATACCGGCTGCTGTCAGGTGCGTTACTTCTGGGGGCTAAAACCCCTGGGGTGGCCTGGGCCTGTGCATGGCACTGGGCCCCTAGGCAAGCTGAAGAGCTGCCCCTCGGCCATGGCTGGGTGGGGGCCCCAGGCTGGGGCTGGGGCTGGTGCTCGGGGTGAAGGTAGCTGGAAGGTTGAGGGGCACCACCCCTGCTCAGTCTCACCCAGAAACCCCAGTCCCCAAGACCCCACAGGACCCATCCCACACCTCAGGGACCCCACACCTCAGGGACCCCACACATCCCTGTGCTGCTGCCCGCCAGGTGCTTCGCCAGAGCCATGGAGAGCAGCCTCGACCTGCTGCAGGATCAAGGATGAGGTTAGCACACCTGACATAGTGTTTGGCGTTTCTGTAGATGGGAAGAAGTCTGCCCAGAAGGCTATGCAGATGTGGAGAATTGGGTACCATGAAAACCAGAAACAGTTATGAGAATTGCCAGCATCAGCAAAAGCCTCACCATGGTCGCTCTTCCCAATCTGTGGGAAGCTGGGAAACTGGATCTTGACTCGCCCCTGCAACAGTATGTTCCTGAATTCCCAGAAAAAGAATACAAAGACAAAGAGGTTTCTGTCACAGGATTACTCATTTCCCACTTAAGTGGAATTCGTCACTATGAAAAGGACATGAAAAAAGTGAAGGAAGAGAAAGCTTATAAAGCCCTAAAGATGATGAAAGGGACAATGGCATCAGATGCAGAGGAACTGAAAAACAAGGGAGGAAAATGTACTGACGAGAATGATTTCCCTAAATCTAAAACTGAGCAGGATAGCGACGTGAAATGTCAAAATTCAAAACCCGCCCCCCCAAATGATTTTGACCAAAGAGAATTATATTTGAAAGAAAAGTTTGAAAATTCAATTGAGTCCCTAAGATTATTTAAAAATGATCCTTTGTTCTTTAAACCCAGTAGTCAGATTTATATTCAACTTTTGGCTATACACTGCTGGCAGCCATAGTAGAAACAGCTTCTGGATATAATTATTTGGACTATAGGCAGAAAATATTCCATGACTTGGATATACTGACAACCTTGCCGGAAGAAAATGAGTCAGTGATTTACAATCAAGCAAGGGTCTCACTTAAGCCCAGGCTAACCTGAAATTCACTATGTAGTCTCAGACTACCCTCCATCACATACAGCACAGAGAGAGAGAGAGAGAACAAAGAAGGAGAAGGAGGGAGGAGAAGGAGAAGAAGAAGAGAAGAAGGGGAGAGGGAAGAGAAAGGGAGAGAATGAATGAGAATGGGCACATCAAGACCTCTATCTGCTGCAAACAAACTCCAGACACATGCACCACTTTGTGTATCTGGCTTTACATGGTAGTGGGGAATTGAAATCTGGTTGTTAAGCTTTAAAGGCAAGTGCCTTAACTGCTAAGCCATCTTTCCAGACTCCAAATAAATTTTTTGGTTTGTCTATTTTTCAAGGTAGGGTCTTGCTCTAGCCTAGGCTGACCTGGACTTCACTATGAAGTCTCAAGGTGGGCTTGGAACTCCAGGGATCCTCCTACCTCTGCCTTCCAATTGCTGGGATGAAAGATGTGGGCCATCTTGGTCAGCCACTTGAGGAGTTTTTAAACTTTACATTCCTAGCTCCACCTTAGTTTTGTTTCATCTTCCTGTGGGTTTGGCTATTTCATCACTTGAAATCTCAGCTCATTTTAAAGGAGTAAATATGCATTGCAAATCAATGAGTCTGTGTTTTGAAAGAACCAGAAGAAATTACGTTAGCAACAAGTAATGAATTTTAATGTTAGGAAACCCTGTAGTTCTTGACCACTTCAAACTGTGTTTAAAATAGTGCTACCTGATTATTATTCTTAGGTATAGCATTGTATGCTACTGGAAAACAGAGGAAAAGGGACAAATGTAAGCACCAGAGTTGAACTCTATAAAAAGGTTCTGTAGCACAGATGCCCAGATGCTTGAACTTTGTACATCTCAGCATTTGAAAATGAGTGTCTAGGTGAGGATGAGGGGAAGGACCTGGCGCATACTGGGTGACCCCATTCCTGTTCTGTGGATGTGCACACTGTAGAGCAGCTATCATGTGCTGTTTCTTGATGAATAATTTGAAGAGATCAAAATATGGCATATGATGGCAGATTAGTTTCACGTCAGGGCTCATTCTTTGAAAAACAGCAGTGGGTTTCCATTCTAGGGGACACCTTTCAGATCAGCAGTAGGTTGGTTGGTTTGCTTGCACACTTGTTTGGATTTTGATAGGACCCAATGATCCTAAAGGGGTAGTTGATTCATGTTAGCGAAATGCACTGCTGAGGTAAAATAAGGCACTAAAAATTTATTAAGAAACCATTCTGTCCGTCTGTTTTGTTTTTATTTGATGGTACCATATCTATATGGGCCTCTAAAACTCAACTTTGATTTTTTTTGTGATTATATTTGTTTTGTTCTGTTTTGTTTTGTTTGTTTGAAGCAGGGTCTCACTCTAGCCAGCATGACCTGGAACTCAACTTTGTAGCTTCACATTGCCCTCAAACTCACAGAAATTGTCCTACCCTACGTACCAGACTGCCTGCTTTGTAACACACACACACACACACACACACACACACACACACACACACACATTTGTTGTTGTTGATGTTTTGTTTTGTTTTCTGAGGGAGGGTCTCACTCCAGCTCAGGTTGTCCTGGAATTCACTATGTAGTCTCAGGCTGGCCTTGAACTCTCATCTATCCTCATACCTCTGCCTCTCAAATGCTGGGATTAAAGACGTGTGCCACCACACATGGCAGCTTTGTAATAATTTTTAAAGTTTAGAAACACTCATTTGTAAGGGGAGTTTGGAAAATAAAAGCAGTCTTTTCAAAGATATATATCTAGGAAAACTTAAAAACTTAAAAAACTTAGTAAGCACATGTGTTTCTATTTGTTTTTTAATACTAGTTAATACAACATGAGATATTTCCAGCTCTCTTGCTCTACTGATTTCTGAGGCTTAGTTATAACTTTGATTACAATATCCTCACCAAGCCTTTCTAGAGTTACTGAGTAAATAGTTACCTTCTTTATGACTCAGGTGTGCATATGCATGAGTGTAAAATAGTGACACTTGAGGTAGAGCACAGTGATACATGCCTGCAGTCCCAATACATGGTAAAGCTGCCAGGCCACACTGTGCTGCAGAGCAAGTTCCAGGCCACCCTGGGGTGTACATAGGACCTTGTCCCTCCCCCTAAACACAAACACACACACAATAGTGACACCTGGGACCCATCACCTGTTTAAAGTATTTCCCTCAGAATGTCACCTTAAAATATTAAATAAATAAATAAATAAAAATAAAAAAACTGGTCAGAATTTTAGCCTAAGTCCCTATTTTGCTACAAGAGGGAGGAGTGGAAATGATATTCAGCTGAACACATGGTTGTTGTGAATAACACTGAAGCGTCCCTAGATGGAAGGAAAGAAACCCTGATTCTGGAGAGGTAATAACTATTGATTCTGTATAGCAAGTACACTCTGTACTGGCAAGCAAACTGAGTAAGTCTTTAAGCAAACATCCGCAAGAGTGTAGAGTGAATATTCTTGCCATTGAAAGGTTGATGATATGAAATCCCTAGGCAGTTCACTGGCTTATTAGGCCTTGTTAGTGGTTTTTATTGGCACCATGTTTGCAACAAGAATCTCTAATTTAGCAGCTGAGCATGGTGGCTCATGCCTTCAATCCCAGCACTTGAGAGGCAGAGGTGGGAAGAGGTTTGTGGTGAGTTTGAGGCCACCCTGAGACTAGTGAATTCCAGGTCAGCCTGGCCTAGAGTGAGACCCTACCTCAAAAAAACAAAACAAAAAAGTCTCTAGTTTAGGGGTGAGGAATAGCACAGCGTGAAAGTGTCTGTCTAGCATGCATGAGGCCCTGAGTTCCATCCCCAGCACTGCAAAATGAAAAGAAGAAAGAAAACCCTCTGGCTTTACATTTCAATAGTTTTCATATGGCTTTACCTTCTGTTTTGTTTTTGTTTTTCCTCATGTCTTCAAGTGTTCCTGTTACCAATCTCTTTCATCTTTTAGTGGCATTCTCTGTACTGGAAGATTTCAGCTTAAGTATTAATAGTAAATGTTAAAGTCAGATTGGTTTTTCATTTTGTTTGTGAGGAAAGGGGGAAAAGAAAGAATATGGGCATGTCAGGATCTTTTGCCACTGCAAGTGAACTACAAATGCATGGGCCACATTGTGTATCTGCTTTTATGTGGAGTACAGGGGAACTGAACCCAGGTCAACATGCTTTGCAAGCAAGTGCCTTTAACAAGTGAACCATCTCCTGTAGCCCCAGGATTGTCTTTTACAGTGTGCATTCTATGTTGTATAATTTTGATTTTTGTGGTACTAGTGATACAACCCAGCAAGGCAGAGCTTTGCCCCTAAGGTGCACACCCCAGATCCTTATAATATGAATTATAAATGCTTTGGTTTCTAAGCTTTACATATCAATAAAAATGCAGTTTGGTTTTAAAAAGTATTTAATAAGCATTTTTAAAATAAAAGGGAGTTGGAGAGATGTTACAAGTCTTCCAGCCTAAGTCCTATTCTACAGTACCCACATAAAGCCAGACACAAAGGAATGCCGTGCATCTGTGATCCCAACTCACCTGCTGCACTGGAAGGCAAAGCCAGGGGAATCCAGAACCTCAGGGTCAGCTAAGCTGGTGCACATGAAGCAACAACAAGGGAGAAACTACCTCCAGCAAAAGTGGGAGGAGACACAAACACCCCAAGGTTGTCCTCAGACCTCCACATGTGCACTATGATACACACACCCACACACCCATTATATACATCCATGCATAAATACAGACACGCAAACAGTAATAAAAGTAAAATAACACATATTGAATTTCTAAGATTGCAATGTAGAGTTCTGTGGTTATATATTCCAAATCCAGAGGATTCTAAGCTTGAAGAGACCATTGTGTCTGGCACCATTCTACTTAGTCAATTACAACATTTATACAAGAACTTGTGCTTTATATCCATTTGTTAAGTAGAAATTCCCTAGGAATTTAAACAGAAAGTTTATCATTCTATTTAAACAACAAAATTATTTTCCCAAATAGATTGTTTGTTCTTTCTTTCTTTTTTTCTTCCCAAGGCAAGTCTCACTGTAGCCCAGGCTGACCTGGAACTCACTCTGTAGTACCAGCATGGCCTCAAACTCACAGTGATCCTCCTCTCTTTTCCTCACTAGTGCTGGAATTAAAGGTATGTACCACGATGGCCAGCTAGTTTGTTTTCTATCTAAAGGAATTTTGAGGTTAAAGTCTAGAATCTGCCTATAAATTTCTTGACTGAGTAGTATAATACTCTGTAGCTTTCTGTTTAAAGAGGAACTACTATGGATTTACTGAAGCAACATCACTGTTTTCTTTATTTTCTTTCTTTATTTATTTGAGAGAGAAAGAGGCAGAGTGTGAAAGAATGATAATTGGCATGCCAGGGCCTCCAGCCACTGCAAATGAACTCCAGATGCATACAACATCTTGTGCATCTGGCTTACATGGTTCCTGGGGAATCAAACATAGGTCCTTTGGCTTTGCAGGCAAGAGACTTAACCACCAAACCATCTCTTCAGTCCCCACTTTTTGAGATATTTTTTCATTTATTTATTTGAGAGAGAGAAAGAGGCAGAGAATGAGTGAGAATTAATATCATTATTTTAACAAAATATTCAAGAGTTCAAGGCTCTGCTAGTTGTAAACACACTATTTGATGAATATCTAGTGGGGTCTGGCAGGATGAGAAAGAATGTCATGGTGGTAGGGTTTTGCCATAGATCACAGTTGAGTTATGAACTTGAGGCTCTATCCATTAACTGTCAGAAATATGCAAACTGCTTTATACACAGATTCCAAACTCTGCAAGGTGGGCAGTTAACTCCTTATATGACAAATCAAGATGTGGAAGCAGAGAGGAATGACAGCCTACCTTAGTTTAAATCCAGCCCTGCTGCTCTCTGTGAAATAAACAATCCCTACCTCCTAAGATTGTTATGAGAACAAATTAACTCCTATCTGCATTCTTTTTACAGTAACCTGACCTATAGGAAGAACTACATAAGTATATTTTGCTCAAATAAAAGAACTTTAGTACTGAAAGTGAGAACTGGAGATTCAAACTGAGCTTTGCTAAGTGTAGCCTCCCCCACAACACCAAGGAAGGACTACATCATATCCTTTATACATAACATTTGCACTGGATTAAAAAAATTTTTTTTAATTTTTATTTTTGGAGAGAGACACAGAGAAAGACAGAGAGAGAGAGAGAGAGGAAGAGGGAGACAGATAGAGAATGGGCACGCCAACAGTCTCTCAGCTGCTGTGAACGAAATCCAGATGAGTGCGCCCTCTTGTGGGCAAGTGTGGCATAGCGCCCTTGCGTCACTTTGCATCCGGCTAAATGTGGGACCTGGAGATTGGAACCAGCATTCTTAGGCTTAGCAGGCAGGCGCCTTAACCGCTAAGCCATCTCTCCAGCCCTGCACTGGATTTTTAATCCAAGAAATCTAGTCCTTCAAATATGAACCTTGTTTCTAAGCATCAGAGTATACATACTTTGAGTTATAAAATTCATGTGTGGCACGTGATTCAACATCAAACCCAAGAATTAGGAATATAAAATGACTGGGAAGTATTACTCCATATGCACTGGGTAAATAAATATACTGTGTAATATTGATCAGTACATTTTGAATATTAAGTGTCTGATATATTCAATATGGAAAAGCCATACTGGTAGAAAATAAAACATACACTTTAATTCATGAGGTAGATAACCTACCCAGATATCTGTGTGTCATTACCATCCGAATCATACTGAAAACTTGTGGCAAGCTGGTGGTTTAATGTATGATCACTACATTGAAATTCAATCTGACTTGTACATATTTTCCTACTTATTATCATATGTGAAGTCAATAATAGATTTTTAAAAAATAATTACCATTCTTATTTCATTTTAGATTTTATGTTTACAATAAAAAGAAATGTCTTGTCAACACACCTTGTGTGGATAACTCCTGTAAGTGGGCTGGTGGTGAATTTCTCTCTACAGTGGGTGCCTTCTGAAGTTTGGGGATATAATGCTGTATGGCTACCAAGTCAGCCCATTTACAAACTCCAATGAAAATCTCTTACCTGGCTATCTCAAGCCAGAAACAATGGTTGTGATCTGGACACCAGTCCCTAACACAGAGATGTCTTGGGATAAGGAGTGTAAATAGTGAAATGGCATGGGGTGTGATAAAAAGAAGCAAATGTATGCTTCTTGCAGGAAGCAACAGCATTATGCTTCACATACTGGTGGTGCACTGGGGGCCAGTAGCATCCTACTGGTTCTTCCTGAAGAATTGGACACAGAGGCCATTAAGTAACAAGGTTCCCCCAAGAGGAATAATTGTTTCTAGTATATGTAACATGCAGCCTGTTGGCCTCAATAGCATTGCTTTGAAGATTGCCCTAGAATTTGATAAAGACAGGTCAGACTGACACATTAAAATCACAGGTACACAATGAGATGTTTTATGTTTCAAAATATTGATGTTCCAAAAGACATGAATTTTTTAGAGTAAGTTTGTAATGGAGTCCAATTAAATGCAGAAATAATGTACCTCTAATTGCTTAATTTTGTAACTGTCTTTTTATTGTAAAATTAGTTCTTCACCAGGCATGGTGGTGCACACCTTTAATCCCAGCACTTGGGAGGCAGAGGTAGGAGGAGCACCGAGAGTTTGAGGCCACCCTGAGACTACATAGTTAATTCCAGGTCAGCCTGGACCAGAGGGAGACCCTACCTTGCAAAACCAAAAAAAAAAAAATTAGTTCTTCATACTCAGGGAAATAACTATTGATTCTATATTTTTTGGAGATAGAGAGGGAGAGAGAGAATGGGGGTGCCAGTAGCCTCTCAGACACTGTGAACAAACTCCAGATGCGTGCAGCTACTTGTGGGCAAGTGCGGCATTGCGCCCATGCGTCACTTTGCATCTGGCTAATTGTGGGACCTGGAGATTGGAACCTGCATTCTTAGGCTTAGTGGGCAGGCGCCTTAACCGCTAAGTCATCTCTCCAGCCCTACTGATTCTATTTTTTGAAGAAAAAGTGTTAATTCTTGAAATAAAATACTCTGATAAAAAATGTTTAAAAAGCCAGGTGTGGTGGCTCACGTCTTTAATCCCAGCACTCGGGAGGCAGAGGTAGGAGGACTGCCATGAGTTCAAGGCCACCCTGAGACTACAGAGATAATTCCAGGTCAGCCTGAGCTAGAGTGAGACCCTACCTCGAAAAAACAATGTTAAAAAAAAAAAAAAACCAGCATCATTCTTCACAGAGATTGAAAAAAGGATCTCAAAATTCATATGGAATGGCAGAAGGCCTCAGATATGCAAACATATCCTCAGCCAAAAAAAATCCTCTGGTTGTGTCACCATACCCGATCTAAAGCTATATTACAAAGTCATAGTGACAAAAACAACATGGTACTGGATCAGAATTGAAGACCCAGGATGTAGGTCAAGTAATTACAGCTGCTTGATCTTTGACAAAGGTTCCAATAATGTGGACTGGAGAAAAGACAGCATCTTCAACAAATGGTGCTGGACAAATTGGATGACCATATGTACAAAAAAACTGAAACTAAACCCACTCATTTCATCATATACAAAAATCAACTACAAATGAATTAAATACCTCAGTATAAGACCTGAAACTCTTCAACTAATGGAAGAAAAAATAGGAGGCACTCTCTACAATATAGGACTGGCAAAAGGCTTCCAGAACAAAACCCCAGTAACCCAGTAAGATAAACAAGCACTCAGTCAAGTGTGGTGGCACACGCCTTTAGTCCCAGCACCTGGGAGGCAGAGGTAGGAGGATCACTGTGAGTTCAAAGCTACCATGAGACGATAGAGTGAATTCCAGGTCGGCCTGAGCTAGAGTGAGCCCTTACCTCAAAAAAACCATAAAAAGGAAAAAAGCACTCAACCAATGGGAGCTCATGAAGCTGACAAGTTTTTGCAGAGACAGACAACATACCATAAGCAGAACCAATAGATTACCCACTGAATGGGGGAAATCCTTTACTATTTATACCACTGACAGAAGCCTATTACCTATAATCTAAAAAAAAAAAAAAAAAAACCTCTAAAAAACTAATAAAAAAAAATCCACTCCAAAAGTGAGACAGAAAACTGAATAGGGAGTACTCAGAGGAAGAAGTACAAATGGCTAATACACACTTAAGAAAATGTTCAACATCCCTAACCATTAGGGAAATGCAAATGAAAACAAATATGAAAGCTGGGCATGGTGGCTCACGCCTTTAATCCCAGCACTTGGGAGGCAGATGTAGGAAGATCATTGAGAGTTGAAGGCCAGCCTAGAACTACAGAGTGCATTTCAGGTTAGCCTGGGCTAGAGGGAGACCCTACCTCAAAAAACAAATATATATATTTGCACCTCACCCCTGTAAGGATAGCACACATTAAAAAAATTAAATGGGTCTGGAGAGGTTGCTTAGTGGTTAAGCACTTGCCTGTGAAGCCTAAGGACCCCGGTTCGAGGCTCGATTCTCCAGGACCCACGTAAGCCATATGTACTAGGTGGTGCAGGCATCTGGAGTTCCTTTGCAGTGGCTGGAGGCCCTGGCATGCCCGTTCTCTCTCTCTCTCTCTCTCTCTCTCTCTCTCTCTCTCTCTACCTTCCTATTTCTGTATCTCTCTCTCTCAAATAAATAAATAAATAATAAAATTTTAAAAAATTAAATGAAGCCAGAAATGGTAGTGCACGCCTTTAATCCCAGCACTTGGGAGGTGGAGGTAGGAGGATTACCATGAATTCAAGGCCACTCTGAGACTACATAGATGTAGTCTACATAGATGTGAATTCCAGGTCAGCCTGGACAAGAGTGAAACCCTACCTTGAAAAACTAAAAAAAAGAAAAGAAAAAGAAAAAAGAAAACAAATGTTACAAATGTCAAGGATGTGGAGAAATAGGAACACTCATTCACTGTTTGTGGAATGCAAGCTGGTACAACCACTATGGAAAGCAATATGGAGACTCCTGAAAAGGATGACTATAGAGTTACCAACAGACCCTGATCTTCCCTTACTGGATATTTACATTAAAAGCTCCACATTCAGAGATATTTGCTCAGCCTTGTTTATAGCTGCTCAATTCATAATAACTAAAAACTAGAATCAACCCAGGTGCCCATCATTGGATGAATGGATAAGCAAGATGTAGTATATGTACACGATGGAATTCTCCTCAGAAGTAAGAAAAAATGACATATTGACATTTGTAGAAAAATGGTCAAACTTGGAACAGATCATTCTAAGTGAGCTCACACAATCACAGAAAGACAACCATCACATGGTCTCACTCCTCTGCCCTTTCTAACCTGGAACAGCCTGAGTTGCTGACATACCTGAATAGCATCTCAAAGCTTGGACAGTAGGGAAGGTAGGGCTTGGGGGAAGGGAAAGGGTACACAAAACTGAACCCAAATTGAACTGGTACCATACAATCCTATATCCTGGAAGTCAGACTAAAGGTGGAACCCTCAAGAGGACCTTAGGGGGAGCACCTGAATCAAAGGCCCCGGAGAGGGTGAGATGAAACCTAACCTTAAATTTCTCCTGTTTCTCTTCTCTGTCTTTTTTCCTTTTCTCTTTTCCCCTGGTGCTGGTCTGTAATTCCCTGTACCAGGATGTGGTTTACATCCACAATGAACTGTTGATCAGAGAGACCTACTAGCTCTCCCAAAACAAACAAGACAGACTTCTGACAGAGAACTTGATTACTCACCAGAAGTTAATGTTAAGACCCTACTGCTGAAGACACCATATGCTATTGGCATGGACCATGGAGAGATCTGATTGGAATCTGGAAGTGAGCCACTCCCCAGACAATTAGCCCATCTAGTGCTGGAAGGTGAACACATGAACTATCGGGGAAAAGTGGCCAACATCCGTCTGAGCAACTAAAAGTCTAAGTGACTCAGTAGCCAACAACCTGACATGATGCTCACACAAGTGCAATAGTCACACACAGCTATGGTGGGTGACCAACTGCTATTGGATTGGCTAACATATCCGCTCAATGAAAAAAAAAAACCATATCTGGGACTGGGAAACAAGTCAGAATCATATCCTGATAACAATTTTTCTTCCCAATATCAAGTTCCCACTAATGTTGGCATATAAGTGGGTCTACAACCTTTAAATTCTTTCTAAATTAATAGTGGTTATCTAATTTAACTGATGCTGACTTCACTCTGATGGAAATTCTGCTTCTCTTTTTCAGATGGGAGCAGGATCTGAGGAGATAAATGATCCAGCACACTTCACCACAAAGGAATTGGGGAAATAAAAAAAGTGCTGCTTTATTGGTGAACCTGATACCAGCCAAGGGTGAAGGAGATAGACACAGAGGACACTCAACACCTACCAAACCAGAGATCCAGAGGCTCCTCAGAGACCTTCACTGAAATAGACTTAAAATCCACCCAACATGGCTCAGGAAATTTTGCGGAAGAGGGGAAAGAAAGATTGCTGGAGCCACAAGTTGGGACATTTTGCATAGAGACATTGCCTCTCCCACATAACTGATTGCTGCCCCCTAAATGCATGACCCACAATCCCCAGAGACTGACCTGCATCACCAATGAGGAAGGCCTCTTCAGAAAAGGGACAGGGAAGTGGGAAAGGATGGTACAATCATGTGTTGTTTACATACTAATTATGTCCATATCTAATAAAAATATCTTTTTAAAAAGAAGGATAATGGTAAAATGGAGACATGTTGTTTTATATGAAGTAATCTACACACACACTGGTCTTGATTTGTCCTGTGTTAACTTTTGATCTAGATGTAACCAAAATGGAGAGTCAGAGGAATGCATGGGCTACTGGCTTTGGTCTATATGAAACCCTCACTACATGGAGAGAAGAGTCCATAGGCCCACAAGAAGACATGTAGAACCAGTA
Source organism: Orientallactaga sibirica (assembly GCA_036365145.1). NCBI lineage: Eukaryota > Metazoa > Chordata > Mammalia > Rodentia > Dipodidae > Orientallactaga > Orientallactaga sibirica. The sequence goes on from JAEOAD010000005.1 coordinate 54,140,970, forward strand.
ACACCATAAATCTCAGAGTCATGACTGATTACTTCTCAAAAATATTTAAAATTACTGCCTTTTTTTCCCCTCTTATAAAGAAGAATCCTTTCTTATCCCAAGTTTCCAGCTCTCCCAATACAGCACAGATTTAAGGTGGAATTCTTGTCTTTGCTCACTTGTCTCTGAAAGTACAAGTATCAAGGACTGAATTCTGGTTTCAGAAACACAGGATGACTGTTATAGATGACAGTTGTAGGAAGAAAAATTAGTAGATTCTGAAGTCACCAATTAGTGGTGTGAGAGGGAAATGATAGAACACAGACTTCATACACAAAGCCAATATCTCATGCATTAGACCCTCAAGAAATACATGCATTGCCTCATATCTTTATTAATATCCAAACACTATTTCTCACACTTACTAATCCAAAGTGACTATGCTAAGATTGCTTAATACTACAAGAACCCCAAGCCTCATAAACTCAGCTGCTGGATCCAGAGAAATGCCAGCTCTGCATGACAGCTCTCAGGACCAAAGGCATCACCAGATAGGTTAGCCAAGGAAATGAAAACAAATGACAGCCTGAAAGAGAAGGGAACAAAGATAACAACCTACCTTGTCAATGTGACTATGTCATGTGTGACATAGTTGTCTTCATGTATGCTATGCTGTGTTCACAATTTGTGGCCACATCAATCTCCTCCATGCATTTCTATAGAACACTTTCATCATTACTTGTTAATTTTATTTTGAATTATTTTTATTTCTTGGTATGCCAACTTAAGATGTGTGACTGGATTGGAATGCATTTCAGATCTATAAAAGGCCTAAAAATAACTTACTTAAGCTTAGCTATATCCTTGAAACCTATTAAAATGACATCGTTGATTTATTAAATATTGCATGAAACCTTAAAATGCTACTTGATTGTGTGGGAAATTTTTCATTGGGGTTGTAAGACAGTTTAATCAGGCTATAGATTTTGGTAGTGATTTCTTTCCGAAACTGGTTTGAAAATATTTAATTAATCCTACCTCATTTTTAGGTAGTCATGAATAACAAATGTATGACAGAAAATTGCTAAATGGTAAATTCCTCTATATAATATACAGTAAAAGCTTTTATTAAGCCGGGCATGGTGGTGCATGCCTTTAATCCCAGCACTCTGGAGGCAGAGGTAGGAGGATCACCAAGAGTTTGAGGCCACCCTGAGCCAGGTCAGCCTGGACCAGAGTGAGATCCTACCTTGCAAAACCAAAAAAAAAAAAAAAAAAAAAAAAAAAGCTTTTATTAGATTGGAATTAATTTCTTTGTAGAATTAGTATATAAGTTCTAAATGTAAAATGTTCAGTTTCTGTGCTTGTCGAAGATCTTTATACTACATTTTCATTTCACAATAAAAATTACAGAAAATGTAACCTCAAAAATCAGACTGTGTATAGTGGTGCACACCTTTAATTCCAGCATTCGGGAGACAGAGGTAGAAGGACTGACATGAATTTGAGGCCACCCTGAGACTACATAGTGAATTCCAGGACAACCTTGGCTACAGCGAGACTCTACCTCAACACAACAACAACAACCGTAAAGTTAAGAAACTGGATAAGACCCAGGCGTGGTGGTGCACGCCTTTAATCCCAGCACTCGGGAGGCAGAGGTAGGAGGATCGCCAAGAGTTCGAGGCCACCCTGAGACTACATAGTTAATTCCAGGTCAGCCTGGACCAGAGTAAGACCCTACCTTGCAAAACCAAAAAAAGAAAAAAAAAGAAAAAGAAAAAAGAAAAAGAAACTGGATAAGCTCCTGTTTATATAAGAAAAATGGCTATATTATTAAGTCTTCAATAAATAATTTATATTTTTAGGAAAACTTTAACCCATAGTTGTGGCACTGTGATAAAAGAGTATTGCTTTTCTATCTGTGTCTATTTTTCAACAGTTTTTTAAAGGTTTTTAAAAAATATTTTTCTTTATTTGCAAGCAGAGAGATACAAGAGAGACAGACAGAGAGAATGGGCATGCCAGGGCCCCAGCCACTGCAAACAAACTCCAGATACATGTGCCCATTTGTAAATCTGGCACTACATGGGTACTGGGGCATTGAACGAGGATCATCAGCCTTTGCAGGCAAGCACCTCCATCACTGAGCCATCTCTCTAGCCAGCTAAAGTTTTTAACTTGTCTAATTTAACAAAAAAAAAAAAAAATGATCATGTTAAAGGCTTTCTCTCTTTATGTTCTACGCTTTCTTTTGTAGTTCTACTAACTCATGTCTGCAAAGGTGCATATTTAAGATTATAAATTAGTACTACAGAAAGGAAACCAAGCTGGGCATGGTGGTGTATGCCTTTAATCCCAGCACTCGGAAGTCAGAGGTAAGAGGATCACCATGAGTTCAAGGCCACCCTGAGACTACATAGTAAATTCCAGGTCAGCCTTGGCTAGAGTGAGACCCTACCTTGAAAAACAAAACAAAACAAACAAAAAAGAAAGAAAGAAACAAAGAAAGAAAGAAAGAAAGAAAGAAAGAAAGAAAGAAAGAAATGAAGAGGAAAGAATATAAACCAAATGAATAGTCTAAATTACCAATGGTATATCTAAATCAAACACAAAATTTTTACTTTTTACTTAATGTATCTTTTTATGTTATATATGTATATATATGCACATTTGTATATTATATATAAATATCATTTACTTGGGCTTATACTTTAAAATGTTTACATAATATGAAGTTGATTAAGTAAATGGTCATATAAATTGAAACTTGTGAGTCCAGTTTCCCTTTAAATCATAATGCGATTAAATTTTTAAAGAAAAGGTATATACAAGTAAACATTGTTTTATTTTAGTCATTGTCTCAGTTCTGATTTCACTAGATGGTCCAAAAGGCCCCTATTGTTTCAGGAAAGACTTTCAGGACAGGGGGTCTCCTGTCCCAGGAAATAGCCTCATCTTCATTAAAAAGTGCCCTTAGGCCAGGCGTGGTGGCACACGCCTTTAATCCCAGCACTCGGGAGGCAGAGGTAGGAGGATTGCTGAGAGTTTGAGGCCACCCTGAGAGTACATAGTTAATTCCAGGTCAGTCTGGACCAGAGTGAGACCCTACCTCGAAAAAAAAAAAAAAAGTTGCCCTCATCTGGGTAGGAAGAGTTCTCAAGCTCTACTATTACTAGGATCCAAAAATTGCTACTATAGATTTTCTCTTTAAGCAATTAGTATTTTTTCCTTAAGTAATTAATATGCTTATCCACACATGTAAATAAATTTAACAAAAATTTTTTTGAAACAGAGATGCCAAGTCATTATCCTGTGCTAGTGGATTTTTTTTAACAAAAACAATTTCTTGGTGCTATTACATATTTATTAAATTGGTTCATTTAAACAGACAGGTAAAAATTGTCTCCAGTGCTGTTAGCATGTTTTGCCTACATTTCTGTATTTAAAGATAAGATATGCATGCGTTCAGTGTTTTAGATATGATGTCCTTTCTATATTTTTATTAAAGTTATTTTACTTCAAAATGCTTCAGAGTAAGTTAGCCTGATTGTATATAATGTCACTAGGCAACAATACAAGAGAAAAAGCGAGAAAGCAGATAAGGGAAAAGAATCTCATGCATGTAATGGATCAGATGGGGCATAATGTAGTGATACCTGTTGAGGATTCTGTACACACACACACACACACACACACACACACACACACAACATCCTCCTCATCCTCATCATCTAATATAACAAGATAAAGAGAATCTGAAAGGCTTAAATGTCAAGGGAGATTAGGACAGTGTCAGTTTGAATGCTCAGTGAAACACATTTGAAGACAGATACATTGTGATGATTCAAAATAAAAGATAGGCAAGATTGTGGTGAATGAAACAGAGATTAAAAAAACAAAACAAAACATGGAAGCCAGGCATGGTGGTGCACACCTTTAATCCCAGCACTTGGAAGGCAGAGGTAGGCAGACCCATGTGAGTTCGAGGCCACCCTGAGATTACATAGTGAATCCCAGGTCATTCGGCCTGAGTAGAGAGAGATCCTACCTCTAAAAACCAAAAAAATGCCAAGTTTGCTACACATGGTTGCACACACCTTTAATCCTAGCACTAAGGAGGCAGAGATAGAAATATCTCTGTGAGTTCAATGTCAGCCTGGGCTTGAATGAGACCCTACCTCAAAAAGAACCAAAATATAAAATAAAATTCAAAGGCCAAGTTTAATAAGAATTAATACTCAAAAAAGAAAGAAAGAAAGAAAGAAAGAAAGAGGAAAGGAAAGGAAAGAAAAGAAAAGGAAAGGAAAGGAAAAGAAAGAAAGAAGCTGGGCATGGTGGCGCATGCCTTTAATCCCAGCACTCAGGGAGGCAGAGGTAGGAGGATCGCCATGAGTTCGAGGCCACCCTGAGACTACTTGAAGAGATTATCATCAGTCTAGATGTTCAAGTGAGCTTGAAACTTCTCCAAGTCTACTTGAAAAGTTGGTTTGCTCCCTTCCGCTATATTAAAACATACCTGATTTAACAAGTTTCTTTGAAAAAGAGAGATTATCATCAGTCTACTTGAAAAGTTGAGCTTTCTTCCACTATATTAAAAGAGACCTGATTTAACAAGAGAGAGAGAGAGAGAGAGAGAAGATGGCGCAGTGGTTTAGACGTTTCCCTGGAAATCCTAAGGATAAATTCCAAGTTCAATTTCCCAGTACCCATGCAAAGCAAGAGGCACAGGAACGTGCTTGCAAATGCAAAACTAGTAAGTGGCACGTAAGCCTAGAATTCCTTTATATCGGCTAAAAATAGGTACGTGCCTTTTACAGCAAACACTGGCACTGCCAAAAGGGCAGTTTTCAAGCAGAAAGTCATAAAAGAATTAAAAATCACCTGTCTTTCACACCTAAAATGAAGAACATTTTTAAATTCTCAAATGAGTAAGTATTTTGGGTAAAGATATTTTAGCAGTCCTTCTTCAGTTAGGTTGAGTGACCACATGCAATTTCCCAGCAAGCAATGTGCACCATGCAAATGAGGACAAATGATTTGCTTCGTGGCAGGAGAGTTCTCATGCCCACCAGGTGATAATCCAGGACAAGGAATCACTGAAGTTTGAGCAAGCCTCTTGTCACTGAATTTCTCTTTTATGTAAATTAGTATCAGGTTGCAGAAATATTGGTGTGGACCAAGCTTGAGCTGGGAAGAGGTACTCTTTGGGTTCCTTTAATCACAGCTCGCCCCCCACCTTAGGTTTTAACCTCAGCCATCTCCCCAGCCCGCTATTACAAAGGGAACTGTTCCTAAAACTGCGGGATACCTGAAGACGAAACCAGTGCTGTGAATGTGCCCCATTCACATCTGTCTCTTTTTTTATCACCTTCTTGGTGCAATTGACAACTTGGGTAGCAAGAGAAGAACCTTTCTAGGCTTGCCAATTTTACAAATGACCAAAAGACACTTATAATGTCTTTAAACTCTTGGAAACAGCAAGGGAGCAGCCACTTCTGCCTGCCAGATGGGTTTAGGGTTGGTGCTAAGCGAATGCAGTGTGACATAGTTGACTCGGGTCAATAGCATCAAATTTCCAGTGTCAGACACCTGTGACAGAAGTCTGTCAGCAGAGGACGATGGCAAACTCAGGGTGGAGAAGTCAATGGTTTCCTGTAAAGGCAAGGGGTCTCAGGTAGCCAGTGCCTGGATCAAGAGCAAGTCTCCAACTTTGCAACAGTACTGGAGGAACAACTTTCAACAAAGAACTTTCCCAAATGATCTTCAAGGTAAGATGAGCCCAAGTGACAATTTGTCACGTGTGGTTCCTACCCTTTAATTTTAGTAGGGAATGATAAGGTCATAACTCTAAAGAGAGTAACTCATTCATTCTGTTTTAGTTTCCATGCTTCAGTATTACTTAATATTGATCCAGTGTCCATGTCTTTGATCTCAGAGAAAAGATGGCTCATAGACAGAGAAGATTCCAGAAAGTCTTTCCTACAACTCCAAGAGGTCTGCATGCCTTCTGAACTTTTTTTTTTTCAATGTAGGGTTTCACTGCAGCTCAGGCTGACCTGGAATTCACTATGTATTCTCAGGGTGGCCTTGAACTCACAGAATCCTCCTACCTCTGCCTCCCAAGTGCTGGGATTAAAGGCGAGCGCCACCATACCTGGCTGGCATCTGAACATTAATTTGTGGTGGAGGTGAGATAGATACCCTAGGCTGATCTTGAACACAATATATAGCAAAGACGACTGCAACTCAGGCCTAGACTTCTCAAATGCTGGAATTACTGGCTGGTGCATCACATTTGACTCTTGGAGATAAATAATATGTTTTATTTTTATTTATTTATTTGTTTGTTTGTTTGTTTGTTTTGTTTTGTTTTGTTTTGTTTTGTTTTGTTTTGTTTTGTTTTCCAAGGCAGGGTTTCACTCTAGCCCAGGCTGACCTGGAATTCACTCTATATTCTCAGGGTGGCCTTAAACTCATGGCAATCCTCCTACCTCTGCCTCCTGAGTGCTGGGATTAAAGGTGTGTGCCATTACGCCCGCAAAATTTTTAAATTTATTTAATTAAAAGGAGTGAGAGGGAGAGAGAGTGGGCACCAGGGCCCAATCAGCAGCGAAATGAGAGACCCTCCCTATCTCAAAATGGTAGACAGTCGTAAAGGAGGAAGATACCCTGCTAAAAATATGACGGTCACTACCCATTAGAGCCAGACCTACCTCCCTAGAAAAAAAAACAAAACAAGTGTAACTTGCCTAAAGTAGGAGTCTTTTATATTCAGAGATGATCAATACTGGACAGAGAGATTTCCAATATAGTTGCCCTAGGGCTTCTCCATCCCTCCCACCATACACATGTGTCCCCTCTCCCAGCATCCTGCGTCCCTGTGCTGCCAATGTATTTGACTCCATTTTGGTGCAATTCCACACATAAATAGTACCACCATAGTTCCAGCAGGTGGCAGTCAGCACCCATCCAAGAGACACAGACTTGTGTGTGTGTGTGTGTGTGTGTGTGTGTGTGTGTGTGTGTGTAGATTTCTTTGCTCTTGTTTTCACATTTTCTTCTTATTTTAAGGCATCTCATTTTATTTCTATAATTTGCTTACTTCCTTGGGGTGTGAATATAGACACACGCACCACGTATTTGTTTAATTATTTGCAAGCAAAGAAACTGAGGTGGAGGTGGAATGGGTACACCACCCTCTAGCTCAGGATAGACTCAAAATCTCTTGTTCGGTCCAGCCCTGGATGGCTTGTAACTCACGGGGATCCTCCTAAATTCCTGAGCCCCTTCTGGGTGCTGGGATTAAGGGCGTGTGCCACCACACCTAACTCTGATTTCCTTTTTTTTTTTTTTTTTCTTTCTTTCTTTCTTTCTTTCTTTCTTTCTTTCTTTCTTTCTTTTTTATTCACTATGTAGTCTCAGGGTGGCCTTGAACTACCTGCGATCCTCCTACCTTTGCCTCCTGAGTGCTGGGATTGAAGGCATGAGCCACCATGCCTGTCTTTTAAACTCTGATCTCCATTTTTAGCTCTTGGAGTTCCAGGCCAGCTTGGGGCTACAGATAAAGTTTCCAGTCAACAAAAACAAAACAAAACAAAAAACTAGGAAACAGGCAGACAGTTCAAAGAAAGAAAAGAATAACCAAAAAAACTTTAAAATGTGTTCTTTATAGAAAAAGACAAGCTACTGAAAATGCATAAGCTCACCTATGGAGGGAGATGGTTTTGTTGGCCTTCACTGACCAGGGTGGAGCAAAACATGTTAGAAGTCCTCATCCATCCATCTTTCTTTCACCTGGTCTGGTTTTGAGCCACTGTCTTACTTATAACTGATTCTTGAGCTTGCAGAGCTTCTGGCATATCCACTTCTAGCTTCACATGTGTGGGTCCCACTGGGGAATATAACCTGGGACCACAGGCTTTGCAAGCAGCAAGCACCTTTGACTACAGAGCCATTATCTCCAGCCAGCCTTCCTCCTGTTTCTTTCCTTTTTTATTTGAGAGAGAGAGAGAGAGAGAGGGGGGAGAGGGCGAGCACAACAGGGCCTCCAGGCACTGAAAATGAATGCCAGATGCATGTGCCATTTTGTGCACATGGCTGCATGTGTGTCCTGGGGAACCCAACGTGGCCTTGCAGGCAAGCACCTTTGACCCCAGAGCCATTTCTCCAGCCTTCCTCTCTCTTTTTTTTCTTTTTCTTTTTTATTTACATAGGCATATATTGGCTCCCTAGGAAGTCTTGCCGCCAGACACATACACTATTTTTTTCTTTAAAATTTCATTTTTTCTGTTTGTTTTGTTTTTCGAGGTAGGGTCTCTCTGTAGCCCAGGCTGACCTGGAACTCACTATGTATTCTCAGGGTGGCCTCGAACTCACAGTGATCTGATCCTCCTACCTCTGACTCCCAGTGCTGGGATTAAAAGCGTGCACCACCATGCCCAGTTTAAAATTTCATTTTTTATTTATTTATGACAGAGGGAGGAGGGAGAGAGAAAATGGGTACAACAGAGTCTCCAGGTACTGCAAATGCATGTGCCATTTTGTGCACATGGCTGTATTGTGGGTACTGGGGAATCTAACCTTGCTTGGGAGGCCAGCAACCTTCACCATGGAGCCATCTCTCTGGCCTTCCTTTTTTTTTTTTTTTTTTTTTTGGTCTTTTGGGTAGTTTTGTTTTGTTTTTGGAGGTAGGGTCTCACGCTAGCCCAGGCTGACCTGGAATTCACTATGTAGTCTCAGAGTGTATTCTTATTTATTATTGGGGGAAGTGGAGGGGGGAGGAGAGGGAGAATGGACACAACAGGGCCTCCAGGCACTGCAAATACACTCCAGATATAGGTGCCATTTTGTGCACGTGGCTGTGTGTGAGTTTTCTGCCTGCTTGCTGAAATGTAGGCCGAGCTGGCCATAGTGATGTCACGTTATGGAGGTTGCTCAATCCTTGAAAAACTGCTAGCGTATTGTAATGTTAAATGTTAAAGCGATTTCCTAAAGTATGTTCCTAAAATCTAAAATTTCCAAAAATTATTTATCTTTAAATAAAACTTTACTATCATTTGTTTTAAGTGTAAAAGTTAACAAATTGGACATCATTGTTTTAAGAAAAGCGGGAGGGAGAGGAAAAGAAAAGTCAAGAGAAGAAAATACAGATCTATGGAGGTGAGTGTCAGGCTCTTGAATTCATTTCCTTTTTCTTTTCCTTTTTATTCTGGATGCATTTTTCTTTTTCTTTCTTTCTTTCTTTTTTTTTAATTTTCTTTTTCTTTTTTTAAAATGCATTTTGAGAGAGAGACACAGAGAGAGACAGAGAGAGAGAGAGGAGAAAGAGAGAGGGAGGAAGGGACAGGAACCTTTAGACGCTGAGCCCTAAACTCTCCAGCCAATGGATGCAGCCCTTCTTTTTTTTGGAGTGGCTGGCTATCAGCCAATGGATTTTTTTCACCCTTTTTAGAAATATAGGTAGCCTGGTGAGTGAGCTGGCTACTCCTCATTTTGCCTGGCTCCATCAAAACATCAAGCCCTGTGAGTCTGGGTGGGACAGAAAGGCCAAGAGAGATTGTATGTGTGTGTGTATCTGCCTGCGGCAATGGCAGCCTGCCCTGGGGCGGGTGTTGAGCTCCGATGAGGCAGGCCCTACTGGTGAAGACATCATGTGGCACTTGTTTAGGCCATCCTCCCTGCTGTGCCCCACCCCCAGCAGCAACAGCGTGACTTCTGCTTTTTTTTTTTTTTTTTTTTTTTTTTTTGAGTTAGGGTCTCACTCTAGCTCAGGCTGACCTAGACTTCACTATGTAGTCTCAGGGTGGCCTCGAACTCATGGACATCCTCCTACCTCTGCCTCCTGAGTGCTGGGATTAAAGGCATGTGCCACCACACCTGGCTTGACTTCTGCTTTTATTGAGGGAAGGGGGAGGGGAGAAGAGCAACCCATCCTAGTGATTTTAGCCAAATGCTTTCCTGGGACCGGGGTGTCATCTGGAGGTTGCTATTTGAAACATGAGACAGTGAAAGTTGGGAAAACAGGCCCTCACCCACACCAGCCACGCTCGTGCAGAGTTCACTCTGTAGCCCCAGAGGGGCCTGGAACTCATGGAAATCCTCCTAAATCAGCATCTGGAGCGAGTGAGCACTGGAGTGAAAGGGCTTCGCCACCTTTTTTTGGCTCCTTTGTGATCTTTATCTAAATTACTAAGTGTCCTTAAAAAAAAAAAAAAAAAAGATATTTTCTGAATGGTCAACAGAGATAACCTGTAGGATTTTTCATTCTGTCCTCACACTCCCTTCTTACTCTTACTGCTACTTTCTTTTATTTTGTTCTCTTTCTCTTTTTTCTTCTTTTGGTTTTTGGAAGTAGAGTCTTACTCTAGCCCAGGCTGACCTGGACTTCAGCCTATGTAGTCTCAGACTGGCCTTGAACTCATGGCAATCCTCCTACCTCTGCCTCCTGAGTGCTGGGATTAAAGGCGTGCGCCACCACACCCAGCTTTTTACTTTCTTTTCTTATCTATCATTTATAGTTATTTATTTAAAGAGATGAGAAATGGTAGACCATGGAAATAGACATACACAGAGATGATAGATAGATGATAGATAGATAGATAGATAGATAGATAGATAGATAGATAGATAGATAGATGATAAAAAGGAATGGATGAGAATGAACAAATGGTGACTCTTCTGCCACTGCAAACGAACTCCACTCTCACGTTTAAGTACTGTTGTGGATGTGTGTGTGTGTGTGTGTGTGTGTGTGTGTGTGTGTGTGTGTGTGTGTGTTCTTCCCATTTTTTAAAAGTATTTTAAATGTATTTTTATTTTTATTTATTTATTTGAGAGAGAGAGAATGGGCACACCAGGCCTTCAGCCACTGCAAACAAACTCCAGATGCATGCGCCCCCTTATGCATCTGGCTTATGTATTTCGCCAGGCGAGGGGAGGGCGTTTGGTGTACATGCCAGCCTTCTACTGTCTCCTACGTACTGTTGGTTCTGCAGGTGGAGTTGCCCGGTACTCGTCAGAAACTGCTAAGAAAAAAAAATGTTTAATTTTACACAGATGACTTGTAGGATTTTCATGTGGGAGAACGAATGCTAGGCTCTCCTGCCACTGCAAAGGGAACTAACTCCAGACACATGTGCCACGTCCTGTACCTGCTTTTACATGGTTAGTGGGGAATTGAACCCCACCTTTAAGTAACCACGGGATCAACCACCTCTATCTCCCCAGCCCATTCTTTCTTTCTTTCTTTCTTTCTGCTTTTTTTTTCCTTTTGCCCTGCAGGTGTTTCTAAGGGTCTCTCTCTGGGGGAGCTTGCTTTGTGATGGACATGGTATGTTTCTTTCCTCTCTCCTATGGATTTTTAGGTGATCACTGTTAAAGAAACAAGCACTCACTGTGATGCCTGCATGTCAGAGTTCTTCACTGCAGGTTTTTCGAAAAGTAAAAGAAAAAAAAAAAAGTCCTTTCCATTCTAAAAAGCAGGGGTGTGGGAATGCATAGTGCCACCCACCACTCCCATCCTGTCCTGTCTCTTGAGAGAGAGAGAGAGAGAGAGAGATGGATTACCTCCTACCCTGTCCTGTACCTCACTGATGCACTGCCTCTTCCTGCGCCGCCCCCACCACCCCTTCTTCCCATTCTTCACCTGGCGAGGGGAGGGCGGTTGGGGTACATGCTAGCCTTGTCTGTGTCTCCTACATAATTTTCGGTTTCAGAGTCGGTTGGTACCCCAGACACGATTTCTTTCCAGGGGACTCCCCACTGGCAGATAACAAGGGTTTTCAACTGGGAGAATAAATGCGGGGGCATCCCACCACTATAAACGGATGATATTTTCATCTTTTTATATTGTTTCTATTGATGGAAGTTGTCAGTTAAAGAAGTCTTTTCCTCCCCCTTCCTTCCTTCCTTCCTTCCTTCCTTCCTTCCTTCCTTCCTTCCTTCCTTCCTTCCTTTCTTCCTTCCTTCCTTTAATCGGGAGAGTGTAAGGGACTGAGGGGCTGGTTTCTGTTCTCTCAGGCTGTCTGACAGCTTCATTCATTGAGCTCTATCTACTTTTGGTCTGGCGAGGTGGCTCAGCGGTTAGGGCGCCTGCCAGTGGAGCCTAAGGACCCGGGTTTTAATCCCCAGGTCCCAATGCACAAAGTGGTGCCCGTGGTCCCTGGGAGGCCGTGGCATGCGACCATCCCATTCTCTCTCTCTCACCAATAAATGGTGAAATGATAAAACGAACAAATACATAATCAATCAATAAAACAACAAATAAATAATTGTGATAAATGAATATAATGAACGAATAAGGATAAATATTAAACAAACAAATATAAGTAATAAAAGTAGCAGGGCATGGTGGCGCACACCTTTAACCCCAGGACTTGGGAAAAGGAGGATCGCTGTGAGTTAACAAAGTTAATTCCAGGTCAACCTGGGAGGGTTTTCAACTGGGAAAGAATAGGTCATCCCACCACTACAAACGGATAAATATTTTCATAACCCTACCAATAAAAAATGCAATAAATAAATATATATATAAATAAATATAATAAGTTGTTAAAGAAGAAAAAAAAAAAAAAATGAAAAAATATAAAAATAAATTCTTCCTTCCTTCCTTTAATAAAGAGTATAAGGGACTGAGGGGCTGGTTTCTGTTCTCTCAGGCTGTCTGACAGCTTCATAAAATAATATCTACTTTTGGTCTGGCAAGGTGGCTCAGGTTAAACCTGCCAGCGGAAAGCCTAAATAAACCTGGGTTTTAACCCAGGTCCCAAAAATAAAACGGTGCCCCTGGTAAATAAAATAAATAATAAATATTCTCTCTCTCTACCAATAAATGGTGAAATGAATAACCAATAATAAATAAAACAAAAATAAATAAATGATAAAATAAAACGAATAGGATAAATATTAAACAAACAAATATAAATAATAAAAATAAATACGCCTTTAATCCCATAAAGAGGTAGGAGGATCGCTGTGACGAGGCCACCCTGAAACTAAATTCCAGGTCAATCTGGGCCAGAGTGGTGAGACCCACTAAAAAACAAAAAAACAAAAAAAAAAAAAGAAAAACCAAAACAATAAAAATAAAACAATAAATACATATGATAAATAAATATTATAAACAAAATAGTATATATTAAGTAAATGAGTATAACCAATAAATAAGAAAAGCAATAAGTAAATATATATATAAATAAATATAATAAACAAATAAGGGTGACTATTAAATAAATGAACATAAATGATAAATAAATTAATACACATAATAAATAAAATAATAAATAAATATAATAAACAAATAAGGATTAAATACTAAATAAATGAATATAAATAATAAATAAATATAATAAATAAATATAATAACAAATAAGGATAAATATTAAAACACAATTATAAATAATATATAAATAATATAAATGATCAATTAATAAATATAAATCAATGTATAAGCATAAATATTAAATGAATTTCTATGAATAAGTCAACATAATAAACAATAAATACTAAATCAACGAATATAAATAATAAGTAAATATAGAACAATAAATTAATATGATAAGTAAGTAAATGTAATAAACAAATCAGTATGAATATTAAACAAGCTAATATAAATAATAAATAAAACAATAAATAAATATGATAAATAAGGATAAATATAAAATGAATATAAATAAATAATAAATAAAACAATAAATAGATATAATTACTAAATAAGTATAATAAACAAAGCAGTATAAATATTAAATAAACAAATATAAAAAATAAATAACTATAATAAACAAATAAGGATAAATACTAAATAAATGAATGTAAATAATAAAGAAATATCAATAATAAAGAAATAAAGACAAATAATAATAAATGAATTTAAATAGCAAATAAATCTAAATAATAATAAATAAATATAAATAATAAATGAATAAATAACTGTAATTTTTTGTTGTTGTTTGTTTTTTGTTTTTTGAGATAGGGTCTCACCACTCTGGCTCAGGCTGACCTGGAACTAACTTTGTAGTCATCTCAGGGTGACCTTGAACTCACAGTGATCCTCCTAACTCTGCCTCCCGAGTGCTGCGATTAAAGATGTGTGTCACCATGCCCGGCAATAACTGTAAATTATTAAAGGAAGAAATAAAGATTAAAAAAATCTTAAAAGGCCATGTGGCTGGCATCCTGGCTCAAGGCCTGTCCAGTGCACAACCTCTCTGTCTAATAAGTAAATAAATGAAAATACATATTTAAAAATACTTTAGTTACTTATTGATTAGAGAGAGAGAAATAGAGAGGGACAGAGAGACACAGAGAGAGAGGAGTGAATGGACATGCCAGGGCCTCCAGCCACTGCAAACGAACTCCAGACGCATGCACCACATTGTGTATCTGGCTTACGTGGGTCCTGGAGAGTTGCACCTGGATCCTTAGGCTTTGTAGGCATGTCCCTTAACTGCTGAGCCATCCCTCCAGCCCAAGTTTATTTGTTTATTATTTATTATTATTATTATCATCATCATTATTATGATTACCATTGAGGTCGGGTGTGGCTCTAGGCCAGTCTGACCCGTAATCCACTCTGTTGTCTCAGGCTGGCCTCAAACTCATGGCCACGACCCTCCTCCTCCTTCTAAGCAAGTTGACTGCAATTTTCTTATTTTTTATTTTATTTTATTTATTCTATTACTTATATAATAATTTATCATTTTATTTAATTTTTTTATTTTAGTATTTATAATTTATCTTATTGTTTATTATTTTATTACTTTATTTTACTTTTAATTTAATTTATTTCATTATTTATTTAACTTTCTATTTCATTATTTATTATTTTATTTTACTTTTAAATTTTATTTTATTATTTATTATTTTACTTTTATTATTGTTATTGTTATTAATATGTTTTTTTAAAGGAAGGTTGGTTTTTTAATATATTTTATTTTGTTTATTTATTTATTTGAGAGAGAGGGAGATACAGAAATAGGCAGGTAGAGAGAGAGAGAGAGAGAGAGAGAGTGAGAGAATGGGTGCGCCAGGGCCTCCAGCCACTGCAAACGAACTCCAGATGCGTGCACCCCTTTGTGCATCTGGCTGAGGTGGGTCCTGGAGAATCGAGCCTCGAACAGGGGTCCTTAGGCTCCACAGGCAAGCGTTTAACCGCTAAGCCATCTATCCAGCCTTAATATGGTTTTTTGAGGTCGGGTGTGGCTGTAGGCCAGGCTGACCCGGAACCCACTGTGTGTTCTCAGGCTGGTCTTGAACTCGCAGCCCCGACCAAAGCCCAAGCAAAGGCAAGACCAGCTGCCACAAAAACAAGTTAAACATCTTTTCCCAGGTCCAACTCTTTGGCTACAAGAAGAGGCACAGAAGGCACAGAAGGAGACCAGGTGGGGCTTTTGCCTTTTGACATGTCCCCTCTTAGATTGGAGGATGGTGGAGGGGTTGGGGCGGGCACATAAGGGGAGTTTGAAGCCCAGCTTGTGGGGATGAGGCTGCCTAGCCAGTGTGCATGCATGCGAAGGTGATGGCTTTCTTGCCTCTGTCACCGTAATGCGCCTGCTGCAGTGCAATTGCCCTGGGACAGGAACAGAGACCCAAAGCATATCCTATCCTGGATGTATACCCTGAGCGTCAGACATGTAGTGTGTGTGTGTGTGTGTGTGTGTGTGCCTGCGTGCTTCTTTGGGCTTTGGGAAGGTGTGACCAGGACACGGGGACAAGCAGTCAAATGTGTACCTTGGAAATTGTCGGAGGGGAGCTAAGCAGACATCATTGCTGCTCTCTGTGTTTGGTCCTATGAAGGCAGGCCAGCTTCTCAGTGAACCTGAAGCTGTCTGCTACACCCCCATCATTGCCTGAGGGGAAAAAAATGGAGGAAAGTAGATCTGAGCACTAAAGACTACTTTCAGAACTACATAGCTAGAGATAGCTAAGTCATAGACAAGGCTTTTGATATTAAGGACTGAAGAGCTTTACACGTTTTAAGAATGCTTCCTAGGCTAAGAAGAGGACGTCATCTTCCATGATTCTTCCAAAGCTCTTGGTTCCTAAGATTAAAGACCCTCTATGTCAGATGAGTCTTCTGTTTTTGCAAACTCCTGTATTACCATGTTGATATTAAAGTTTCATAATGAATCCCACTTGCCCTTTCATGCATACGGAATCTATATTTTATTTTTATTTATTTATTGACTTGAGAGAGGGAGAGAGAGAAATAGGCAGATAGAGTGAGAGAAAGAGAATGGGCGTGCCAGGGCTCCAGCCATTGCATATGAATTCCAGATGCATGCACCACCTTGTGCACCTGGTTTATGTGGGTCTGGGGAATTGAACCTGGGTCCTTTGGCTTTGCAGACAAGGGCCTTCACTGCTAAGCCATCTCATCTCTCCAGCTCTATGCATGCATTCTATTTAAAACAACAATCCAAATGAAGGAATATATTTTACTAGAATTAAATAATCAACATTAATACATAGTGATTAATAATAAAACATTCTTCAAATTATAGTACAAAGTGATGATTGGGGAAGGCATTAATGGAAGTATATTGCTCTGTTTTCTTGGGAACAATGGGCACTGTTAAAGGGAAGTTTATGGTAAGCTACCCAATGAGCCCCACCTGGTCAAGTTTTGCCCTGTCAACTTTTAATGTCTAGTTCCAAATACAAAAAATATATATGTATTTTGATCTGGTGTTCATATATCTTTCCTGGGAAGGAAAAGTATAAAAAGAATTGAGGGCCCATTGTGCTGTGTGTCTTACTAAGTATGCTATGCTAAACACATCAAGATAACACTGTATGTAATCATTTTAGGAGATATACAACACACACATGTACACACCAAAACCTAGGCTCCATTTGTTACTATGGATCTTTAAATATAGGTCTAATTATTCCATTCCTACCTATGCATAGCTTCTGCCTTTCGTTGCCTTATAACTCCCACTGAATATGCATGACATTTCTGTGTACTAATGACATTGGAAAACTATTAAAGAACATAGCCTGATGATGATAATCTGTTTAGTCAGAGTAATGCACAGAATGGTAAGTCAATCTAAGGTACATATTACCATAACTCGATTCATGCACATGGAAATTATCTCAATAGAAATAGCAGATTAGTGGTGCTTGACTCTAGGCTTGATGTTGAAAGAGGGGAAGTTGAGGGGCTAACATCACTTCCCCATTTAGGGTATATAGTACAGAAACCATCACAAAATCAGAATGCTTAATGATTAATCTATCAATATGAAAGTATAGCCATTCAAATTTATATATATTTACTCCCTCAAGCCAAACAAGTTTTGGCATTCATTTTAACTCATTAATTAAATGAGTGGAATAAGATTATAGGTTGTATTCTTCAACTGTCACTCATTTGTATAGCACTTCATTAATCTGTATTACACTTTTATTTTTTTCAATTTTTCTTTTTATCTGACTTTCTCATTGAATTCAATATAATTCTTTTTCTGTTATTTTAACTAGAAATGGTAAGCAAGAACATGATAACAGATGATTTCATAGTTTCCCAAATATATCCATTTCTAAAAACATGTTTGATGTTGTACATTTAGGTTTATGTTACCTAGATTTATTATAATAGTGTGCAAATTAGAACTTATAATTCATTTATTCATTCATTCATACATTCATTCATTTATTTATTTTGGTTTTTCCAGGTAGGGTCTCACACTAGTCCAGCTGACCTGGAATTCACTCTGTAGTCTCAGGGTGGCCTTGCACTCACAGTGATCCTCCTACCTCTGCCTCCTGAGTGCTAGGATTAAAGGCAAACACCACCATGCCCAGCTAAATTATTTTTTTTTTTTAAAAGAAAACAAATGATAGGCATTTAATAGTGACGGTTTATTGTATCTGCTTTGGGTACAATGAAGGCTATTTTCTCTTCAAATCTGTAATAATATTACCAGTTATATATGTCAATTCTCTAATTTTCTTTAAAATAATATCTTTATTAATTACACTGTTAGAGAAATAACTCTTAAGTGATGAAGAAGTGTGGATATAGAGTAGAATACAGCAAACACTGCGTGCCAACTAGGTGCACAGCTCTGAGAAAATGGTCCTTTTAATGTAGAAAGCATCTGTTTTCAGTAGACACAAAGAGAATATGTAATAAGGAAATGCATTCATTAACAACTTCAAAAGTATGATTGAAATTGAAGAATTTTTAGTATTTATTAAATATGCTTTTTAAAAAAGATTTTATTTTTATTTATTTATTTATTAGGGACAGAGAGAGGGAAAGAGAGATAGAAAGAGAATGGGTACGCCAGGGCCTCTAGCCACTGCAAACGAACTCCAGAAGCGTGTACCCCCTTGTGCATCTGGCTTACGTGGGACCTGGAGAATAGAACCAGGATCCTAAGGCTTCGCAGACAAATGCCTTAACCACTAAGCCATCTCTCCAGCCCTAAATATGCTTTAAAAACACAAATGCAGCCGGGCATGGTGGCGCATGCCTTTAATACCAGCACTCGGGAGGCAGAGGTAGGAGGATCGCCAAGAGTTCAAGTCCACCCTGAGACTACATAGTTAATTCCAGGTCAGCCTGGACCAGAGTGAGACCCTACCTTGAAAAACCACGCAAGTAATTGCTTTCTCCCTGAAATTTTTTTCATCCTGCCCTTCAATTTGTGAAGAAATGGTCCAGAATTAGAGAAACCAAAGCTATGCTGACCAAGGTGATACATGTTTGTAATGCTAGCACTAGGGAGGATGAGGCAGGGAGACTGCCCACAGTTCAACAAGGCCAGTCTGAGCTACATAGCAAGTATCACACCAGTCAAAGAAAGAAGCAAGACCTTGTCTCAAAATAAAACAGATAAACTAAAACAACAAAGCATGCAGAAAGATAGTGGTTTTCTCTAAGTTTTTCTCTGATATAACTTATTCATTATTTTTAACTACAAGACTAACCTTGTGACACAGATCAGACAGGTTTTATGAAATACTGATTCTATCTTGAATGTCTGAAACAAATATTGGACTAATATGGATGACCAGCCATATCACATTTAGTGCTGTCTCTAGGTTTTAGGGATTTTTGTTTGTTTGTTTGTTTTGCATGTGTGTTTTTGAATCAGGTTTCACAGAAATTTGGAGTTCATAAGGAAAAATACATGTTCTGCTACTTAATTCATACCATTATTCAGGAGTAGATAAAACCATACACAGATGACTAATTTTTTTTGCTTTTCTTCCTCCTACCTCTTTCAAGCTGTTGGAATTTAAGAATTTTATTTTATTTTATTTTATTTTTTTGTTTGTTTTTCGAGGTAGGGTCTCACTCTGGCCCAGGCTGACCTGGAATTAATTATGTACTCTCAGGGTGGCCTTGAACTCAAGGCGATCCTCCTACCTCTGCCTCCCGAGTGCTAGGATTAAAGGCATGCACCACCACGCCCGGCTAAATTTTATTTTTTTTATTAAAATAAAACTCAGAGAGTGGTTAGAAAAGAACACACACACACACACACACACAAAAAAAAAAAAAAACAAGAAAAATC
The DNA here is from genome assembly GCA_036365145.1 of Orientallactaga sibirica. NCBI lineage: Eukaryota > Metazoa > Chordata > Mammalia > Rodentia > Dipodidae > Orientallactaga > Orientallactaga sibirica. Next base: position 54,160,481 of record JAEOAD010000005.1, read on the forward strand.
TCAATTTCTCTTCACTTTCTCCCTCTGCCTCATTATCTTAACTCTTCTGTTAAAGATTGCTTTAAGAAAACTGAGAAGAGGGCCAGGCATGGTGGTGTGCGCCTTTAATCCCAGCACTTGGGAGGCAGAGGTAGGAGGATTGCCATGAGTTTGATGCCACCCTGAGAATGCATAGTGAATTCCAGATCAGACTTGGAAGAGAAGGTGTTTTCCTGAGGATCAGGTAAAAGAAATCAAAACATTGGAGATGGGCTAGAGCTAAAAGAGACTGGGCTATGTATTTCCCAAATACTGCCTATGGCAAACTCCTCAAGCTCACTGCGTGGATTGCCAAACCCAACCTGCTAGAGATGAGGGGGCCTAGAGAGAAAAGGGGGTTTGGCTCACACAAATTGGCATGATATGAAAAGTCAGCAAAAACCACTGGGTGGCAGCGTGGTGTTCAGCTCTGTAGTGGCTGCCCCTGCCCCAGTAGCTGGGGCTGAGCCCATCTGTCACCTTTTCTGAGTGGCTGGAAACAAGTGTCACCATGCAAAATACCTCAGTGGGCGGGGGCTTTATGTGACTCAGGCTGGGGCAGGGGTCTGGCGAACTTCCAAGGGCTCCAGCCCAGGCTCCCACTGGCCAGCTAAGAGTCAGACACTCAGGGAAGAACCCAATCCCACTCCTCCCCTTCCCAAAAGCGGAGCCAAGCGCAGCTCCTTGAATGCAACTCCCTCATCCCAGGGCTCTTCCTCCATCACTGTTCACTGCCAAAGCTCTGTCCAGAGGGGCAAGCGAGGGCACCAGCTTTGGGCACCAGGGCAGGACCTTAGGCCTCTACAGGTGTTAGGCTGAGTGACCCTCAGGGCATTTGGGGGATGGGTTGGGTGGGGTGGCCCGCTGGAGACAATCAGTAGCTGGGCTCCCTGAAGGAGGGGACTGACCTTCCAGGGAGAGGGCCACCCTGAGGCTGTTGTGCTCTTAGGGAGGGGGGGGGGCTGTGGAGATGAATTCACGTCCTGTGACTGCGCCTCACACAGAGCAGCAGGAACAGCAATGGGGAGGATGTGAGGATGTTACCTGTTTGATCACTGCTGGAAAGCTGGCACTGGCCAACTTTTGTGATCATCAGGCCTAGAAGTTGCAGGAGTAGTGGAAGAGGACTGGGGGGGGCCAGGGCGGGAGCGCGCTCGCCCGTGCTGCCTCCTCCCACCCCCGCCCGCGCCCGTGGCCTCTCTCCCAGGGACCGCCCCCGCGCCCGCGCTCTCACTCCCCCTCCCTCCTCAGGCACTCTCCGCACGCACACACAGGGCGGGGGATGCCTCGTGACTCCCACAGGACAGGCTTGGACTTGCACAGTGTCCTCGGGGCTCAGGGCCAAGAGCACGCCTGAGGGCAGCCCATGGTCTCCTCAGCCTGCCAGTCAGTGTAGCCTGCTCTCCCCGCCTTGGGCTGTGGCGTTGGCTCGGACCCAGACTGCCAGCCGCCTGTGGGCGCCTGACCACCGCCCTCCTCAGTGGAAACCCGAGCGCGCAGAAGCCTGGGCACAGCGCAGCCCAAGAAGAGCCCAGGTGGGTGGCGGCGCAGAGGAGGGGCCCGAGGCGAACCCACCGAGGGGCCCCAAAAGAAGGGGTGGTGTGGGCATCGTGGCCGTGGCGGCAGCTGTCCCGGCTTGCTCCTCGTCAGAAGAGACAAGCGGAGAGCACAAGAAATCCAATGCCTGCCGGTGTGTCTGCAGCCCGAGCAAAGGCTAGACCAGCTGCGACAAAAACAAGGTAAAGGTCTTTTCTGGGTCCAACTCTGGCTCCATGAAGAGGCGCAGAAGGAGACGAGGTGGGAAGGGGCTTTTGTCTTTTGACATGTTCCCCCTTAGATTGGAGGACGATGGAGGGGTTGGGGCGGCCACGTCAGGGGAGTTTGAAGCCCAGCTTGTGCGGAGGAGGCCAGTGTGCATGCACGCGAAGGCGGTGGCTTTCTCGCCTCTGTCTCTGTGAAGGGCTTGCTGCAGTGCAACTGCCCTGGGACAGGCGCAGAGACCCAAAGCATATCCTGAACTCTTCTGTTAAAAGTTGCTTTAAGATAACTAAGAAGAGGGCCAGGCATGGTGGTACAAGCCTTTAAACCCAGCACTCGGGAGGCAGAGGTAGGAGGACTGCCATGAGTTTGAGGCCACCCTAAGGCTGCATAGTGATTTCCAGGTCAGCCTGGGCTACAGTGAGACCCTACCTCGGAAAAAAAAGATAAGAAGAGCTGGAGATGACTCAGTGGTTAGAGGCCCTTGCTTATAAAGCCTAAGTTTGGTTCCCCGATATGCAGGTAAAGCCAAATGCACATAGTGACACATATATCTAAAGTTTATTTGTAGAGCGAGAGACCCTGGTATGCCCATGCACACACTCTTTCTCTTTCTCTCTACTCACAAATAATTTTTAAAATATTCCAAAACGACAACAAAGAAGGTTTAGAATATTGTAAAATAATGAAGTTCTAGAAATAATTCTGAATTTCATTTATCATTATTTTCCATTAGATTTTACTATGACCAAACCTGGCTTCAGACCTACATTTGTTTTATAGTTGTCAAGTAATGCTTAGTAATATATCTTTAAACCAAACCATGAGGAAAAATTTAGTTTTAAGCTTTCAGATTTTTTAATGATGGGCTTATATAATGGGATTGTGATTTATTACTTCTCAAAAATAATTATCATATTTCATTGTACAGTTTTCTATCAATCTATGAATGTTTTGAGCACCTGCTGTGAGCAAGGCATCTTCGAAAAATATGACATATACACGACATACTCAAGATATTACACTTATTTCCTGTACATTGCATTGTCAGATATTAGCATAGAATCCCGGCTTGAAATCTGTGCAATTAGTTTCCTTTATCTCACGTAACAAAAGGGCCCAGCTTTACTATGACAAGTATTGAATAAAGCACCACCAGTGGCTTGTGGTGGGAACACTTGTACTTTGAACTGTACAGTATATCCTAGCTCCTCTTTGGTAAGTACCCTGATTTTAAGAGAAAGATACACTGTAGGCTCAGCAAGGAGTACTTCCTTCCTCATTAATATTTTTCATCCATGTTATCCTATCTACTGTCTGAGAGTATATACACACAGAAACGAGTGATCTGAGAACACTCTTCTTAAGCATGCACTGACATCTCTATATTTTTGTTCATGGAAATAACGGACCAATTTATCATCCTCAGTAAACTTACAAAACAGGATAAAAATTATCAGCCTTGGTCCATGACTCCTGAGAGAAAGGTGCACAGGCTATTTTCAAAAGATGTGTGTGATAAACACTATGCTTTAAAAATGTACTGTCTTCTTTTTGTTCATGGTGTGGGAGGGAGTAGACAGCTAGTAGTGGGAGGACACCCACTGGTTGTCTCCAGTGAGTGGTGTGTGGTTGTGAGGAGAGCTTGGGTGTAAATTTCATGCAGCCAGACCTTCAAATGAAGATGAAGGCCTCATTGGCACCATTTGGATTCCCACTTGTAACTATTTTGCAGGAAAAAAAAATTGATGAAATACACCTTTTTTTTGAGTCAGTGTCTTTCTCTAGTGTGGGGTGTCCTGGAACTCACTCTGTAGCCCCAGGCTGACCTCAAACTCATGATGATCCTCCTGCCTCAGAGTTTCAAGTGCTGGGAATAAAGGCATGCACCACAAAACCTGCCTCCTTGTTTTTATTGATTTAATCTTTGTTCTTCAAGACTGAAAGCTAGACCCCTCTCAAGACTGACTTGGAAAATTTCTGTTCTTTAATAAAATCTTCTCTGGGAGAATACGACTTATTATTGCAAGGTCTAGATATGTTTGGAGGGGGGTTAGATTGGAAATTATATAGATTATTGTTGGGAGCCATTTGATCTTGACTTAACTTCTGTTTGACAATGGGCTAAAGATAAGCAGAATGTTTGGCCAAGCAGAGATCAGTTACCTGCTCAGAATATGGAAATTGAGGAGGAAGAGTTCCTTTGATGCAGTTTTTCTGAGAAATCCTGTATTTACCATTTGTTCCATTTGCATCCGTGTGCTCTGAGAAGAAGTATAAAAACGCTAAACTAAATAAAGTTGGGGCCTAGGTAATGACGGACAGCCCTCCCAAGTTCATCTTTTGTCTCTCTTGTCTTTCTTTTTCCTTAATCCTCACTCCCCACTCAGGTACTGTTTGAATCTGCCAGTGGGCTCTGGCAGATTATTTAAATGAAGATATTGGACCAATAATGTCTCTTCTAAGAGTATAGGAATCACTTCCCAACTGACTGATATCTCTGACCTTGGCAGTGTAAATTTGGTCAACTACCTAGGGAAGCAGTTTAAAAGCTTAGTTTTTGACTGGAGAGATGGCTTAGTGGTTAAGGTACTTGCCTACAAAGCCAAAGGTCTGAGGATGTATACCCTAGTACCCATGGAAGCTGGTGCACAAGGTGCCACGTGCATCTGAAGTTCATTTGCTGCAGCTGAAGACTCTGACATGCCCATTATCTCTCTCTCTCTCTCTCTCTCTCTCTCTGCCTCTTTGTCTCTCTCTCTCTCTCTCTCTCAAATAAATAAATTTAAGAAAAAATTATTTAAAATAGCTTATTTTTATAAAGGATGATGCTATTTAATGTGCAAAACAATTCCTGGTGGTAGATCACCCAAGAAGCATCAATATTCCTCATTCTGATTCTATAAACTAGGGTACTGGGTCTTCCATTATACCTGGAGTGTTTGAGAATATGTACTTATAGCCCCAGTTAAATGACTGTAATGGAAACCATGAGTCAAGTACACTAGAAGGTACAATGAGGCTCTAGTTTTTTATGTGGCTACATGTCTATGTATATACTTGTCCAGTCTATACTACCTTTAGGGAGCCATATTCTCCTGTGGAACACATTGGAAAACTATGAAATCAAGAAGTGTAACCTTTTCACTTTCTATGAATTTTCAGCTCTGTTTAACCTCATCCCTGTGGGTCTTCGAGTGGTGGATATTGAAGGAGTTCAAACCAAGCTGTATTTGGCAGTGAACAGTGAGGGACACTTGTACACCTCGGTAAGTCTGTGTGCATGCTTTCACCATCCTGTTTTTCATCTGCTATGAAATAAAATGTGCTGTCTGTGTTTTCTGTTCAGATTTTGGTGAGGAGATGAATATTGGTTTGTATGAAAATAGGTTTGTATGGAAAGGCAAGATTAACTAATTAATCATTTGAAGTTAACATGTGTAATCTAAAATCAAAAAATCACTGAAAAGTTATCATACAGTGCCATTGGGTTATACATATCATAAAATGGTCTTCTGGCTTTGTGGTTTTAGGAAACAAAACTATTTCTTACCTATATAAACAAATATTTTCCACCTTTATCCCTAAAAGAACTAATGAGATCTCTCTCTCTCTCTTTCAAATCAGCTCTAAGACACAAAGACCAGTACTAGAAGTGCTTTTAAGGATTTGTTGCTCATCTGTTCAATTAGCACAGTTGCCATCTGTCTCTACTTATTTTCAATTTTTCAAATTATTTTAATTGTAAAAAATTATGGGATACAGTGTCATAATTCAGTGAGTGTACAGTGTGTAATGATCAAATCAGGGAAATAAGCATTTCCATGTTTTTAAAGACTGTGTAAATAATTTTTGATTAATATAACCATTTCTCATGTACTTTGTGCTATTTCAGTACATTTATTCAATATTCACTAATTGTATCAGGATAATTAATATTTCTTGTCTTTAACACCATTTTCTGGAGCTTTCAAGCTCCTATTAATTCATGATATATCCACACTACCTTTTTTTCAAGAACAAGTTAACCTATTTCTTCATAAAAACTCCCAGGAACGTTTTATCAGGTGGATTTATTAACAATATAGACCACAATTGAGTAAATAACATGGGGCCAAATTAATCATTTTTAAGCATATTGACATTTAATTATAAGGATAGTGGTAAAGTTAAGATTTTATTTTATTTTATTTTATTTTATTTTATTTTTTTTTGAGGTAGGGTCTTGCTATAGCCCAGGCTGACTTGCAATTCAATATTTAGTCTCAAACTGGCCTAAAACTCCCAGAAATCCTCCTACATCTTTGTGTGTAAAGGTGTACACCACCATGTTCAATGCTTTTATTGTTTTTTTTTATTTGTTTATTGATTTATTTTTATTGTATAACATTTTTGGTTTATGGCTAAAGGAACTCACTGCTCAGTAGACCTTTCAAATCATGGTCTAGTATTCACAATTTACAGTTCTAGAAGGATTTTTTTGTTTGTTCCTTTTGTTTTTCAGTAAGGCTCCTTAGTTGCGCCATCTGTAAAGATGGTGCAATTTATTTTATTTTTTAATGTTGACTGATGGATTACAAGTCCTTATTTAACATTGTACAGGCTGGCTGATCAGACTTGCACTTGCGCAGTAGACCTATTTTCACAATCTTTGTAAATATAGGGTTATTAATTCACAGTTCTCAAGCTTTTTGTTTGCTTGTTTTGGGAGAACAGGTAAGGTCTCAGGGGAGTGCCCAGTCTGACCAGGAATTCATTATGGTGATTATATGGGTGGCATTTTTTGAGTGAGTCATTTCTTGCAGTCTTCAGTACAGTCTGCCTCAGTGAGTCAGTGAGTGAGTCAGTGAGTCAGAATGCCCAGTTCAGTCATTTTGTTTTTGTAAGTAGATCTAGTCAGTCAGAAGATTTTTTTAAATTATTTTTAATTTATAGGTTTGAATTTTAAAGAAGAGTCAGTATCCCAGGTCTATTTGCTGGTCTATTTAGTCTCCTTTGAAAGTCTCTCCTCTAGCCCAGCCTACCTCCTGGAATTCATTATTCATTCTTTGATGTCAATGATGTTTTGCTGCAGTCTTCATTATTCTGCCTGTAGAGTGCATTAATTAAAGTGTCATGGCCATATGCCCAGGCAAGATTTTGTTTCTGTAAGTAGAGTTTGATTTTTAAAAATTATTTTTAATTTAAATTTATTGACAACTTCTTTTTATTTTTGTTTGTTTTTTTTCTTTGCAATGGGCCCTTAGGGTCTCACTCTGGTTTGAGCTGACCTGGAATTAACTATGTACTTCTCAGGGTGGCACCATGGTGCCTCTGCAGTCATCCTCCCTACCTCTGCCTCCGAGTGCTGGGATTAAAGGCGTCTAACCATCAGTTCAAGATTTATTTTATTAAGAGAAGAGTCTGGGCATTTTTAAAAATTACTCCCATTTAGTATAACACCAGCAGACATCCCCCTTCTGACTTTGAAGGTTCCCTTTCCATCAAGGATGTATTCCTCTCCCAGGGAGTGGGCCCCCTCTCAATCAGTCTCTTTTCAGTTTGATGTTATGATCTTTGGCTCTATTATAAGGATCAGAACTGCAAGGTCATGGATATCCAGGCCATTTTGTGTCTGGAGTTTTTCTCTCCCCTTGTAGTGGATCCTACTCTTCCTTTGGCTCTTATATTCTGTCAACTGGTTCTTCTGCAATGGGCCCTGAGCTCAGCTCCAGTTGGGTTTGAGATGTTTCAGGCTGAGCACTCCTCTGTCACTTCTTCTCAGCACCATGGTAAAATTCTAAAAGTCATCTAAAAGGTCACCACCATCTGAAAAGAAAAGCTTCTCTAACCAAAAGTGAGAGTAGCATTAATATATGGGTGTGGACATTAAGAGAAGAGTCTACTGGGCATTTTGGTGAGCATTGTATATACATTTAGTGTAACACCAGCAGACATTACACTGACTAGGGCTCATGACTGTGTCATAGGTTTTTAGTATCAGGGATGTATTCCCTCCCATGGAGTGGGCCTCCAGTCCAATTAGAGAGCGGTTTGTGACCCCATAAGAGACATGCCAATATTGTACCCATTGGCTCATTTGGCCTGGCTGACTAGATTTAAAGATTGTAGTGTTCACTGTTGAGTACCTTCACGGGTGTTTTCTCTCTCCCCTTGAAGTGCATGCAGGGTAGCTTTTTCCAACTTTCTGTCAGCTGGTTCACATGGAGGAAGCTTGCAGCTCAGCTCCAGCAGGTTTTTGCAGTAGCTAGAAGTCCTGACATGCCCATGTTCTCTCTAACTCAAATAAATAAAATAAAATCCTAAAAATACCTTAAAAGGGCTTGAGAGATGGCTTAGCAGTTAAGGAGCATTCCTGTGAAGCCTAAGGACCATGGTTTGAATCTCCATGTCCCATGTAATTTAGTTTATGTTCCTGGAATAGATCTTCATGGATGTCATGGTCTTCATTTACTTCCTGGATAGGAAGTATCGCAGCTTTGGGTATCTGTATCGTACGTGGTGTCTGCTTACTCCCACCAATAATTAGACATGTCATCTACTTGCTTTGGGACATTAAAGCTGAGGTACATAATGTCTGGCTCCAGATGATACCATAAAGAGGATGTTCTCCCCTGCAGAAGAAGTGCAGGCACAGATAAATTGGTTCCTGGGACTTAGTCCATCACAGAGACTTCTTCATTATCACCCAGCATATTCTTCACAGTTCCATGGATCACGTGCAGGCACAGATGAATTTGTAGGTGGCACCCAGTCCATGGCAGAGACTTCTTCATTACCATCCAGCACATTCTTCACAGTTCAATGGTTCCTGCACTACATCTTCATCCATACTTGGCATGTGGCTCACGGTAGCATGATTGTCATGAGATGGATGCTGAAGCCACAGGAATCCTCTGCACCTGTGATCCCAGTGAGGAGGAGTCAGGTAGCTTTGTTAGGTTAGTTTAGGGTGACTGGGCCCCGAAAGTAAAAAAGCAGAAATGTCCTTAAATCTGCCCTTTCAATCTCCACTTTCTAGAGATCAGAGAAGGATCTCTCCTCTCCTTATCTCCTGATTGAAGGAGTTCCCTAGACCTATTTTTCCACAAACAACCTGTGTCCCTCCTCAATCTAGTTTGATTTTATAAAAGACTAACAAATATATAAATTCTTTAAGTCTTTATACTGTATTCCTATATTTTATGAAAAGAACAGGGTATTGAAAATGGAGAAAATTGCTTTGCAAACTGCCTATGAAGTAGCCTTAAAGGGGTTATTCCCTGAGCCTTGGTGGGGGTATTTTAAGTCTACTTTGGTGTTTAGCTCTCAGCAGCTTAGAAAATTTTGCAGAAGAGGGAGGGTGGAAGTATTGTAAGAGCCACTTATGGGAGGTAATATCCAGAGGCATTGTCCCCACCACACACAATGAATGACTGCTGTTCTCACAACTCATAACACACAACCCCATGGTGAACACCAGCAATACCACTGAGGAAGGCCTCAGTGGAATGGGGGCAGGGAGGAAAGGAAATCATGGTACCAACACATGATGCAACCATACAAAGTCTAGCTAGCAATATATATATATATATAGATAGAGAGAGAGAGAGAGAGAGAGAAAGATAGAGAACACAAATCAATTCCTCAAGCTTCCAATAAAACTCTTAATCTGCAATCAGTTTTTCTCTCTTTTTCCCTAAATTCACTTCAAAGCCAGATACCTAGAAAGAGTCTTGGCAGACATGGTGGAAACTGTGGAGTATCTTTGCTTTTCAGGGCCATGATGGGAAGGAGAAATGAGAGACAATCACTACCACAAAGGGCCATTCATCACCCTGTATCTCAAACCCTGTTCACTGCCAGCATTCTTGTCAACATCATTTCATTCATGTCATTTCTTTCTTTCTTTCTTTTCTTTCTTTTTTTTTTCAAAGGTAGGGTCTCACTGTAGCTCAGGCTGACCTGGAATTCACTATGTAGTCTCAGGATGGCCTCGAACTCATGGCAATCCTCCTACCTCTGCCTCCCAAGTGCTGGAATTAAAGGCATGTGCCACCACTCTCAGCCATTCATTTCCTTTTTAAAGAAATACTGGGACTATTATTATTTTTCCTAAAAGAAAGATTTGAATACATTGTAAGAATTGTGAAATCTGTCACTTTATTATTAATACAGTGATATTAGTATAAATGATAGGAAACATGATTTATTTTTCAGAATTGTACCTTAATGGTAGGATAATTTAATAGTGGATGATTCTGACTTTACATGATGTCTTTTAGATCAACAGGGTTATAGTCAAAGTAGGATTTTAGTAAAAGAAATACTTTCTGGAACTAATATGTAGGCATGGGATGGGATGCAATAGAACCACGTGTGTCCTCTTGAGTATGTGAAGTTATTACTGGTAATACACACAGAAATTTTCTGATTTGTTATCACTGTTATTGGTGCTGTGATAAAAAATGTTGATTAAAAATAAATCGTGTGGGCTGGAGAGATTGTTCAGTGGTTAAGGTGCTTGCCTGTGAAGCCTAAGGGTCCAGGTTTCATTCCTCACATAAGCCAAATTCACAAAGTAGCACATGCATCTGGAGTTTGTTTGCAGTGGCTGAAGGCTCTGGTGTGCCCATTTGCTCAACAAATCTGCCCCTTTCTCTCTCTCTCTCTCAAATAAAATAAAATAAAATAAAATAAAATAAAATAAATCATGCAAGATATAAATTTTTTAAATCGCACATCTTGAAAATAATACTTACAAGTAGGGAACTCATGTCAAGTAGGTAGTATGTCAGGGTCCTCAACTCAAGAAAACTAGAGTATTTATTACTAACTTTAGGGAACTGATACTGAAAATACAGATCCTACCATTCAAATTGACCATTATTTCAGCAAACTGGTAAATGTCTATGTGAGCTCATTTCTAAGAAAAGCTTCTCAGGGGACTCTGCACTGTAGATTGGTGGTTTCCTATCTGTGAAGTACAAGCTAAAAGGTAGCAAAATATGGAACATTCTATATTTATTTCCTAGTAAGTAAAAACCATTATGTTTTCATGAAGTAGGAAAGATTCCAGATGATCCCGGGGTTCCTTTAGGGGAAATATTTAAATATGTTAGTTCCAGGAATTAAGTCAGAATCTTCTTCAGGATGAATTTCCAATTCTTCCTATTATTTGGTATTGATTATGTCTTCAAGTCCCTTCAACATAGTTATCACCACCCTCCCATGTGGTGAGCACACCCTATTAGGACAGTGTTCCATATTAATAACTTGAGCAATTGATGTTTCTAACACTACAATGCTTAATGAAACATTGTGAATTCATCAAGAAGAGAAGGCAATAAAATATGCATCATTCTCTTCCATAAATCTATGAAACTTTAGAAAATGCTATGCACCATGCAAAGAGATAAAATAGGACAGGACAAATATCTAATGGCCTTCCTTACAGCCATTGCAATGGAAGTGGCTAAAAGAAGATCGATAAAAGAATTGATTGATCTTATAAGTAAAATAATTATGATGTGTTGGCTGATTTCATTTGGAAGGGAAGCAGGACCATCATATGTATTAGCATTCACTGCATAGATAGATATAAAGTGCTTCCAGGTAGAACAAATTTGTGCAGTAGTGCTCAAAGGGACATTGGGTGTCTCAAAAGAGACTGGCGAGTTGACCTTTGGCATTTAGGTGGTAAAGCTATTAACCAAATAGAAATAAAATAGAAAAGGGCAGATTTGATGAAGGTGATGACTGGAAACAGTTGGCAATAGACATGAAAAGATTTACCTATGGTTTATGAAAAGAAAGTAAATGACAAAAACACTTAGGTGTTATCTCATGGTGATTGCTGATACCATGAGAACACTTGAGAGAATATGTGGCATGCAAAGGGAAGAGGATTTATCAAATACTGTTCTTTTGCGTTGGCAAACAGAGGAAAGTACTTTTGGCACACATAAAGATATTGCAAAAACAAACTAAATCAGAAGCTTTATGCAGTTAATATATGTCAAATGTGTCTAAGAAAAAACAAATAAAGCCATGTCATTGTTTAAACTCTCATCAAAATACAGGAACAGGTGGACATCTGTAAAATGTTTTGTGATCACAAGTGAATTAGTTTACCTCAGACACAGCCACCACTTTTATGACTTCTATGCAAATCTGAAAAACAATCTCAGGCCTGTGACATTTCATGGACCAATTTTCTTTGTGGACTCTACTCGTTTCAACTCGCCTCTGTCTATTGATTGGTTAAGTTTCTAGTCCAACCAGGATAATTACAGGATTTCATGTTTGGATTAGATGTTTCAGTGCTTATGTTTCATGGAATATTATTTCAATAGATGCTGGGCAACATGCTGTATGCAGTCAAAATTCCTGCTTTGCTTGGCATTGTGTATTTTTATTTTTTGAATGCCAACAAAACTGTCAGTCAACACTCAGTGGATCACACAGTTTCCATGGCCACCTAATAGAGATGAAAGGGAGTGAGAGGAGGGGTCAGAAACCTTGGTTGGAAACTCTACTGACATCCACTATGGACCCTTACTCCTTTATTCCAATGTTCTTGTCCTTGTGTTTCAGTGACTCTGATTTAAAAAAATTTTTTTTTGTAAGCCATCTCACTTTCTCTTTGGAGGTAATTCTATACGGATTAATAAATTAATTAACTGCATGGTGTTAAGCAAGTTGATGAGAATGTTTTCTGGCTTGTATAATGGAGGCTGTCAATATCTATTCTGGCTCTCTCACCTGTACTCATGCACATCGTATAAGACAAGCCTCTTAAGAGCTTTGTCAATCCTGAAAGTGTTATGTAGTTCCAAAGAATTATTTTCAATATTAGAAAATAGCTAAAATATGGACAAGTATAATGTTAACTTGATTTAACTTTCACCTTCCCTCTTATAAAGAGGCAGTCCCCTGCTATAGAGTTTAATGCTGGAGTATTACTTCTGCCCACTTGTAATCAAAACCTGGCATAGGTCCTGTCTGCTCCAATATGTACTATCCATGTATGTCCTTCTTTGAAATGACATGTATTTCATTTCCTTGTTTCATGTGCTTCATCTCAGATTTCCAAAGAAATATTTAGCAAATTAATGAATTCATGATGACATCAGTTCCGTGCTCTATTTAAATGTGGGAACACAAAGAGGTCTTGCTCCTTCCCTTAGGACACTGCTTGATGGGAATGGTAGAGAACTAGGTTAGACATTTATCTAATAGGTATCAAGAATGTAAATCATATGTACAGTGAGCTGCTGGAACCACAAAGGCTAAACTGACTACACGCGAGAGAATGTTTGCCAGAGACCTAATACCTGAAAATGATTGTGAGGACTCTCTGGGTGGGAGGGAATAGAATTCTAGGTGGTAGTAGCCAAAGAAGGGAAGAAATTATGCTTTGGGGAAAAGAAGCATTTTGGTATATCTGAAAAATTGTGTATCAGGGAAAGAAAAGCAAGATGTAAGTGTGACAAGAAATCTGAGGTCAGATAATGAAGGGCTTGTATGTGATGGAGAAGCAATCACGACTTGTTAATAGGGCCTAACATGATTAGATTTAAAGTCTGAATTATAGCAGTGAGCAGTTGGAATGTAGGCAAAGAAAGCACTTAGGAGGCTGTGGTAAAATTCAGGCAAGGATAAGAAATATCTTCACAATAGGAAATTTGAAAAGATATTAAGACATAGAATCTGCAGTATTAAGTTATCCCTTGGCTACAGTATAGGAATAAACAGAATGTTTCAGGAGTATTGGATTTTTTTGGGGGTGGGGCTTGGTTGAACATATGAATGCATCATGAAAAGAGTAAGATACAAGAGACAATCCTCAGTGTGTTGAGATGAGTTCAAGTTTGGATTTTTTCAGTTTAAGTTCCTATGGGAATAGTAAAACTATTCAAAACTTATTCATATATGGAAGGAAAGATAGTGGATAGATGAATGGAATATATATATATATATATATATATATATATATATATATATATATATATATATATATATATATATATATTCCATTATATATGTGGTAGATAGATAGAAAGAATATGGGGTCTGTTGATATCACTACCCCTGAAAGAGAGCCCTGTGCATTCTCCTCAGGCCCAGTGACCAAGAAGAGTTATCAAGTTAGTGATCATTCAAAGCCCAAGGCAAGGAACCTACAATACTAGTGGTCTGGGAGTATAGGGAATTGGAATCCTCATCTGAACTTTAATACCATGCTAAGAGATGAAATAAAAACTTACCTGGACTAGTGAAATTCATGGCATGCTGGCAGACTAAGATTGCAAAGTGACAGCGATCAATCACTAGTGTGTCATGTTGGATTTTTCCAGAAAATGACTCTTCTGCCAAAGCCAAGTCCCTCATCAAATGTATGGAGCATGAAAAGCAAGAAAGCACATTTTGAGTTAGCAGTGATGCTTCCCCCACAAAAATGAATAAAACAGAGTATTATAGAAATAAAGTAAAGGGACTCAAACATAAGCAGCTGGGTGTGGTCATGAATGCCTGCAATCCCAGCACTCTAGAGACTGAAGCCTGATCATAATAGCCAGCCCAGACTATTAGTGGAGAAACCTTTCTCAAAAATGTTTAAATGGGATGAAGGAAGGAACAAAATCTATAAGGTATAAATAGGATATAATGGAATAAAAAGAAAACAAAAAGACTTATTAGTAAAGCAAAATAGGAATTGTAAGACATATGTAGAAATATGGTTTATGCCATATATAAAATATTAGCATACAGCATACAATCTGATGTGCATATTCCAATGAAAAAAATCAAACAATAGACTAGATCTCCCTCATGAGGGGGATCAGTGAAGAATCCTGGTTTTAAACAAAATGAAGACATGGAACAAGAGCTGAGAAGTATGGTATCATAATAGACAGAAGGAAGTTTCAAGTACATATAATAAACATTTCAAAAGAGATGAAGGAGATTTTTTACAAAGCCAGTAGGGAAGAAATGATAGCTTAATTTCCAAAACTAAAGAAAACCACTTTGAATAATCAGAGGCCATAATCAAATAGGAATGCAATAAGGACATTTTTACACATATTTTCTGTATATTCAAATACCCACCAAATCCTAGTTGCCCCACTTCAGTAGGAATATTTAAACTTATATAGAGGAATTGTTCTGGATATATAATGGTGAATGGTAAATAAAAAGCAAGGAAGTAGAGAATGTTGGTCACAATAATTTTTCTTTTCAAGAATCTTGACTTTAAAATATGAAGATTGGGGGCCTGGGTAGTTGGCTCATCAGTTAAAGTCACTTGCTTGCAAAGCCTGCTGGCCCAGATTCAATTTCCCAGTCACCCATGTTAAGACAGACACCCAGAAGTGTATGTGTCTGGTATTCATTTTCAGGTCAAGAGACCCTGGAGCATGCATGCTTATACACTGACACACAAATACTCCCATATGCAAATCAATAAATACAAATTTTAAAAAACCAAAATATGAAGAACATGTAGGATCCAAATGAGCTTGCCTGACATTAATTTATGCTATAATTAGTAGTATAAAAGTAGCAAAGCAATGTTACGTGTCCACTCTCACGGGAACACTTTCATAAAGCCAGGAGTATGAACTGTGGGACCGATTCTATTGGTGGCTTCTTTCATGCTATTCCTTCTTCTCAAGATACCCCAGTACTATATTGTTACCTAAAATGTCACCACTACAGGCACTGTCTATTATAACATTAACTGTTGGTAAATGAAGCTAATTTTGGCAGGGGATTTAAGGTTGATTATTTCCTATTAATCTGGCACTGATGAGAGCATGTGATTTACAAGTCATGTGCCCATTTGTAAATCTGGCTTTACATGGGCATTGAACTAGGATCATCAGCCTCTGCAGGCAAGCACCTCCACCACTGAGCCATCTCTGCAGCCAGTTAAAGTTTTTAACTTGTCTAATTTAAGCAAAAAAAAAAAAAAAAAAAAAAAAAAAGATCATATTAAAGGCTTTATCTGTTTATGTTCTACATTTTCTTTTGTAGTTCTACTAACTCATGTCTGCAAAGGTGCATGTTTAAGATTTTAAATTAGCACTACAGAAAGGAAACCAAGCTGGGCATGGTGGTGCATGCCTTTAATCCCAGCACTTGGAAGTCAGAGGTAAGAGGATCACCATGAGTTCGAGGCCACCCTGAGACAATACAGTGAATTCTAGGTCAGCCTGGGCTAGAGTGAGACCCTACCTTGAAAAACAAAACAAACAAAAAAGAAAGAAAGAAACAAACAAACAAAGAAAGAGGAAAGAATATAAGCCAAGTGAATAGTCTAAATTAACAATGGTATATCTAAATCAAACACAAAATTTTTACTTTTTACTTAATGTATCTTTTTATGTTATATATGTATATATATGCACATTTGTATATTATATATAAATATCATTTACTTGGGATTATACTTTAAAATGTTTACATAATATGAAGTTGATTAAGTAAATGAGTCCAGGTTCCCTTTAAATCATAATGCAATTAAATTTTTAAAGAAAAGGTATATACAATTAAACATTGTTTAATTTTAGTCATTGTCTCAGTTCTGATTTCACTAGATGGTCCAAAAAGCCCCTAGTGTTTCAGGAAAGACCTTTAGGACAGGGTGTCTCCTATCCCAGGAAACAGCCTCATCTTCACTAAAAAGTTGCCCTCATCTGGGTAGGAAGAGTTCTCAAGCTCTACTATTACTAGGATCCAAAAATTGCAACTATATATTTTCTCTTTAAGCAATTAGTATTTTCTCCTTAAGTAAATAACATGCTTATCCACACATGTAAATAAATTTAACAAAAATTTTTTTGAAGCAGAGATGCCAAGTCATTATCCTGTGCTAGTGGATTTTTTTTAACAAAAACAATTTCTTGGTGCTATTACATATTTATTAAATTGGTTCATTTAAATAGACAGGTAAAAATTGTCTCCAGTGCTGTTAGCATGTTTTGCCTACATTTCTTTTTTTCTAAATATTTTATTTTTATTTATTTATTTGAGAGAGAGATACAGAAACAGGCAGGCAGGGAGGGAGGGAGGGAGGGAGAGAGAGAGAGAATGGGCACGCCAGGGCCTCCAGCCACTACAAATGAATTCCAGATGCATGTGCCTCCTTGAGCATCTATCTGGCTTACGTGGGTACTGGGGAATTGAGCCTTGAACCAGGGTTCTTAGGCTTCACAGGCAAGCGGCTAACCACCAAGCCATCTCTCCAGCCCCTTTGCCTACATTTCTATATTTAAAGATAAGATATGCATGCGTTCAGTGTTTTAGATATGATGTCCTTTCTATATTTTTATTAATTTAAAGTTATTTTACTTCAAAATGCTTCAGAAAATAAGTTAGCCTGATTGTATATAATGTCACTAGGCAACAATACAAGAGAAAAAGTGACAAAACAGATCAGGGAAAAGAATCTCATACATGTAATGGATCAGATGTGGCATAATGCAGTGATACTGTGAGGACCCCCAGAGTGGGTCTCCAGATGGGATTGTCTGCTAGACCCGAAGACACTCACACGGGAAACTCTCAATGCAAGCAGCAAGAGGTTTTATTGAAACCGGTGCACCGGGGCTCACACAGGAGGGGTGAAGAGCCCCGAGGGGCAGTTAGGCAGAGCTTTTATAGGAAAAAACCATATGTATGAGGAAATACCACAAATATGTTGTAGCTTAGGGGCTTTCCAGATAAGGTTGATGCCTCCAGGTGGTGAGGCGCTATCAGGGACCAGAGTTATCTGTTAACTTTAGTTCCTGGAACAGGGGCTCTGTTTCAGCCCCAAGGACACAGGGTGTTTCAACAGGATAAAGCCCCAGCTGCAGAACCATAAGATAACGACTTCTTCATTCTCTGTGGGTTACATTGTTCTTTTTCTGTGCATGGGTTAACAACTGCAAACTTTGTGACTTTTCAGAACAGACAACTTATGTTTTGATCAGAAAGTCACGTCCTCATGGGTGCATTTGTTACAGACTGTTTGTCTTTAGAAAATGGCTGTCTTTCTTTTGTGTGAGCAAGCAGGCAATTGTATAGTAACCAGTGAAACACATCAGTTATGTTTCCCACCAAGTAAGTGATTATACAGAAGCTAAAGAAGCAGAGTAGTTATATTTTTCTTAATCTTTCATTTCCCCCTTTTCTTTGTCATAATTCCAATCATGGAATTACGGATTCATCTTCTACCAGGGTCAACTGCTGATATTGCTGTTTGAGCACCATCACCTGTACAGTACTAATTCTTTCTCTAATAAAAGTGAATAATCTGTTTAAAATATAAGGGCCGAAGGTGAGAAGCAAAAGTAATATTAAGAGAGGTTCCAAGCAGGGTAGAAATTAGGGTGGTCATCCAAGGGGAACTAGAAAACCAAGATTCATACCATGACTGTTGTTGCTGTCTTTCTCTTTTACGTTGTTCTAAGCTTTCTCGTACTCGTTTTAGACTATCTTCAACGAAACCCGTTTTGTCTGCATAAAAACAGCATTCTTCTTTTAAGGCTGCACATAATCCCCCTTGCTGTAGAAACAGTAAGTCTAATCCTCTTCTATTTTGTAAAACTACCTCAGATAAAGAAGAGACTGAGTCCTTCAAATTCTGCATGCCTGATTGTAACTCTTGTAAGTCTCTGTCTATTGCTGCACTGAGGGTAGCATAATGTTGGTTAGAGGTGACCAAGGAAGCTATTCCTGTTCCTGCTCCCGCTGCCCCGAGACCCATCACCAATGCCAGAGTTAAAGTGGTGATGGGTTCTCTCTTAAGCCGGGGAGAGGCTGAATCAGTATTCCATATCTTTTGGAAATCATCTGAGTCTCTAATAGTAAGTCTGGGCAGCAAGCTTATCAGTATGCAATAGTCTTTTCTGCTAAAAAAGTATCTTTTTCTACATAAGTGGTGAGTCCTTCCCTGATATATATAAGCGAAGGCCCCATTCAAATCCATGGAATTCCCAATTTTGAGTTTTAGCATGTTCAGTAAAAGAAATAGATAAAGGATTGCACCAGTTATTGCAGTTTTGGATATCATTTGATTCAGGCCCTGTGTTAGATTGAGGTTTTAAAGGAGTTTTCCGTTTAACTGTGATATAATCCCAACTTGAGGAGGGCTTCCAATCGGTATCACCAGTGGTTTCACATTTCCAAGAAGCACAGAAATAATCTGTGGAATAGCCACAGCGTGAGCCCCAGGAACGATCTCTATGGGTCCCTGGGCAAACATATATAGGGGCCATGTTTAAGAGGGCTCGGAGCGTTGTTACTAAAACAGCCAGGATAAGAGGCGATTTTGATGTTAACAGGACGGGATTGGGGCAAGAAATGGTCAGGAGTACCCCAAGCAGAGTCCGCTCCTAGAGCCAGCTTACAGAGGTCCACTTCAAGAGTAGGCCATGGAGTGGTTAGAGATAGCTGAGAAGTGGAACATCGCCTGCTTGATTAATGATCTGCCATGTATAGTTATAGACCTGGTAGGGAGAGGCTGCTAAAAGTGAGTGGGGTAGCAACAAAAACATTGATATTAATTTTAACCAAACCTTACAGTGAGCCATTATGATTCAGGATAGACAGTAGCAGGAATACGGTGGAGGCGTAACTTGAGGGGGTTATCAGTCTTTTTCAGTTGCCAGCAGGGGTCAGGTGAGGGGGCTGGTTTGACGTGAGAGGCGTGGATCCAGGCAGCGATTCCGTCCACTTTCACGGCCGTTGGTGTTGTCAGGAGTACAGTGAAGGGTCCCTTCCAGCGAGGTTCGAGGTTTGTGGGCCGATGTCGCCTCACGTAGACTGAGTCTCCAGGCTGGTACGGGTGTGGAGTCAGATCCTTAGCAGGCTGGTAGGCTTCTTTCAACTTAGGCCACAAATCACTCTGGAGAAGGTGTAGCGCTTGTAGCCTGCTGTTTAAATCAGAGTTAGAGATTGTATCTGGACCTTTCTGAGTCAGCAATGTACTGAGTGGAGTTGGGACTCCAAAGAGTATTTCAAAGGGGGTGAGATTGAATTTATAGGGGGTATTGCGGACCCTGAAAAGGGCCCAGGGAAGGAGCATCGTCCAGTCTGTATAGCCAGTCTCCATGGACAATTTAGTTATGGTCTCTTTTAATGTTCTATTTATTCTTTCTACCTGCCCTGAGCTCTGGGGTCTATATGCACAGTGTAATTTCCAATTAATCCCCAGTATTCTGGCCACCTCCTGACTTACCTGGGCAACAAAGGCTGGACCATTGTCAGAGCCTATTACCTGTGGGATTCCATATCTGGGAATAATTTCTTCTAGAAGTTTCTTGGTTACCATGGCCGCAGTTTCCTTCTTAGTGGGATAGGCTTCTACCCATCCTGAAAAAGTATCTATAAAGACTAAAAGATATTTATTTCCATATCGGGCTGGTTTCAGTTCGGTAAAGTCTGTTTCCCAGAACAAGCCAGGACGATCTCCTCTAAATCGTGTTCCTGAGCTTGTTGGGACAGTTTGTGCATTTACCTTTTGGCAGGGTACACATTGTTTTACAAGTTCCTCAGCCATATCCTTAAGTCCAATTATGTAATAATCAGTCTTTTTGAAAGTTTCTATCATTTTCTTAGGTCCAAAATGAGTCAATCTGTGTATATGTGACAAGAGGTCCTTTGCCTGTTGTCTAGGTAGGATCTGCTTCCCGGTTTCAGTTTCCCATTTCTGTGTTTTGGCATTAAAATGTTTTTGCAGCCTTGCCATATCTTTTAGGTCCTGTTCTGTGTAGCTTGAGGGCAATGGCTCAGCGAGAATAGTTTCTTTTTCAATCAAAGGGAACAGGTAAGCTTCCTGAGCTGCCTTTTTGGCTTCCTCATCTGCCATTCTGTTTCCCCGGGCTATGAGGGAATCTCCTTTTTGGTGTCCTGGGCAATGAACTATAGCTAGTTTGGCCGGCCGATGCAAAGCATCGAGTAAATCCAAAATTTCCTTTTTGTTTTTAATCTCTTTTCCTGCGGAGGTTAGTAATCCTCTCTGCCGGTAGATGGCACCATGTACATGTGCAGTGGCAAAAGCATACCGGCTGTCTGTATATATTGTAGCCCTTTTTCCTTCTGCCATGTTTAAAGCTTGGGTCAAGGCAATTAGCTCAGCTTTCTGGGCGGATGTTCCTTCTGGCAGTTTGTTAGCCCAGATCACCCTGCTCCCATCTACAATAGCTGCCCCTGCCATCCTCTTACCTTCAAGGAGGTAGCTGCTACCGTCTGTAAACCAGGTCATCTGCGCATCTGGTAGGGGCTGGTCCATGAGGTCGGGTCTGATTCCGGTGACCTCAGCCAGGACTTCCCCACAGTTGTGTAACATGGAGGGATCCGTGTCCGGCCAGAGGGTAGCGGGATTCAGCTGGGCGGGGGGAGCAAACTTAACCCGGTCTGAGTTAAGGAGGAGACTCTGATAGTGGGTGATCCTGGCATTTGAGAGCCAGCGGTCTGGAGGTTGGCGGATGACGCTCTCCAGTGCATGTGAAGCGATGATAGTGACAAAGTCAATTTGTCTGCATCCTTTAGAAGCAGCGCTATAGCTGCAATAATCTTGAGGCAAGGGGGCCATCTAGCGGCCATAGGATCCAACTTCTTGGATAAATAGGCTACTGGCTTTCTCCAAGGTCCTAATTTCTGAGTGAGTACCCCTATAGCAATGTCATCTTCCTCCAAAGTCAAGACTTCTTTTGGTCTCTTTTTTTTTTTAATTTTTATTTATTTTGAGAGACAGAGAGAGGGAGAGGGAGAGGGGAGACAGAAATATCAAAAGCCAGCAGTCTCTCAGCTGCTTAAATCCAGAGGTCCTTGTGGTCAAAGCGTCACTGCATCTTCGTGGGACCTGGAGATTGGAACCGCTGGACATTGGAACCAGCATTCTTAGGCTTAGCAGGCAGGCACCTTAAAGTCAAGATCTCTCCTTTTTTGGTCTCTTTTTAGGGCAGTCCTTTATCCAGTGTCCCTTTTCCTTGCAATAGGCACATTGGTCCTTGTCTAATTGCCGTCTGTTGCCCTGGTTTTGTTTCTGCCTAGGATCTCTACATTTTCCTTTGTCTAGGTTCTTCCTGTCCTGAATTACAGCGGCCAGAATTTTAGTCATATTTTTGCTCATGTCTCTTATCTCGTCTGTGGTCCCTTTCCTCCTGCTCTATCGCTCTTCTTTGCTCCCTTTCTTCCTCTGTTTCTCTCTTATTATAGACTTTTTCAGCTTCCTTAACTAAGTCCGACAGCGTATACCTACTTAGGCCATCTAATCTCTGTAATTTCTTCCTGATATCTGGTGCTGACTGATCAACAAAACTCATCAGAACTGACACCCTTTGTTCCTCTGCAGTTGGATCAAATGGTGTATATCTACGGTAGGCCTCCATGAGGCGCTCCAGGAAAACAGAGGGTAGTTCGTCAGGTCCCTGAATAATCTCTCTTACCTTGGCCAAATTAGTGGGACACCTCACGGCTCCCCGGAGACCAGCCACTAGAGTCTGGTGGTAGACGCGGAGATGCTCCCTACCTTCAGGAGTGTTGAAATCCCAGTTGGGTCGGGTCAAGGGAAACCCATCATCTATCACGTTTTGGAGCTGTGTGGGACGTCCATCATCCCCAGGAACGTTTTTCCTGGCTTCCAACAGGATGCGTTCCCTTTCCTCTGTTGTAAAGAGGGTTTGGAGTAACTGTTGGCAATCATCCCAAGTGGGCTGATGAGAGAAAACTAGAGATTCCATGAGAGCAGTTAGTTTAGAGGGGTCCTCTGAGAAAGGGGGGTGATTAGCCTTCCAATTATATAGGTCTGCGGAAGAGAAAGGCCAATACTGAAGTGGCGGTAGGGGTCTTTGGTTTGGGTCATCTCCTGGTCCTGGGGGAGGGGGAGGACCTATAGCCCTAAGGGGCAGGGAGATAGTGGTATCTGGAGTCTGAGCCCGCCTACTTCTAGTCCCCGCTGCTGGCCCCCTTAGCGTTCCCCCGGGTAAGGGGTTAGGTGGAGCTGTGGGGGCAAGGGATGGCGGGTAGGGCGGTGGGGTATCTGACAGGAGGAAGTCCGTCTGGGTGTCCGGATAAATCTTCTTTTCTTTTGGTCCTGCAATGAGAACGGTGGCGGATCCCAAGGAATCCTTGTTAGTGAGTTTAGGAGGGATCCATGGTTTCAGCCAGGGGGGAGGGTCCTGGACCAAGTCCTGCCATGTGAAGATGTAGGGCAACTGGTCAGGGTGGCCTCCGGGTTCCTGCAAAATAATTTTCTTAACAGCTTGAATGATGCCTAGGTCAAAAGTTCCCTCCTGAGGCCATCCTACATTAAATGAATTCCATTCTCTCTGGCATAAAGTTTGCCATTTCCCTTTCTTAATTTCTACTGATAAATTATGAGCTCTTGTCTTAACGTCAGTCCAATGTGCTAAAGTCAAGTCCAGAGGGGTAGAAACAGTCTGTCCCATATTGGGAGGGGAATAAGAAAAATAGAAGAACAAAATAAACAGGAAAACACAGAGAACAAAAAGACTGAGTTGGCCTGCTCGCCGCCTGAGCAAAAACAAAAGCGATTCAGATGGCGGAGGGCGAGACCCAGATGATGCCTTGCGACAGATAAGAACTCGGTCGGAGTTCTTCAGATAGGAGACAGAAAATGGATCTGTCTCCTCCGGGCAATCAAGAGCGTCCTCCAGATTGCTTGGGTGGTGGTCCTCAGGCCCGTCAGCCCCGACCTGCTTCACCCTCAAACAAGGCACCCAGATTGAGAATTCTCAATATCAGACAAAATTAGACAGAGACAGTGGACGGACATTTACAGACATAACAGGAGGTGCCTCTTACCTCTGAGGGGTCCGGAGTGAGGTCGGGGTCTTGCAGAGATCCAGGATGAGCCCCAAATGTGAGGACCCCAGAGTGGGTCTCCAGATGGGATTGTCTGCTAGACCCAAGACACTCACACGGGAAACTCTCAATGCAAGCAGCAAGAGGTTTTATTGAAACCGGTGCACCGGGGCTCACACAGGAGGGGTGAAGAGCCCCGAGGGGCAGTTAGGCAGAGCTTTTATAGGAAAAAACCATATGTATGAGGAAATACCACAAATATGTTGTAGCTTAGGGGCTTTCCAGATAAGGTTGATGCCTCCAGGTGGTGAGGCGCTATCAGGGACCAGAGTTATCTGTTAACTTTAGTTCCTGGAACAGGGGCTCTGTTTCAGCCCCAAGGACACAGGGTGTTTCAACAGGATAAAGCCCCAGCTGCAGAACCATAAGATAACGACTTCTTCATTCTCTGTGGGTTACATTGTTCTTTTTCTGTGCATGGGTTAACAACTGCAAACTTTGTAACTTTTCAGAACAGACAACTTATGTTTCGTTCAGAAAGTCACGTCCTCATGGGTGCATTTGTTACAGACTGTTTGTCTTTAGAAAATGGCTGTCTTTCTTTTGTGCGAGCAAGCAGGCAATTGTATAGAAACCAGTGAAACACATCAGTTATGTTTCCCACCAAGCAAGCGATTATACAGAAGCTAAAGAAGCAGATTAGTTATATTTTTCTTAATCTTTCATTTCCCCCTTTTCTTTGTCATAATTCCAATCATGGAATTACGGATTCATCTTCTACCAGGGTCAACTGCTGATATTGCTGTTTGAGCACCATCACCTGTACAGTACTAATTCTTTCTCTAATAAAAGTGAATAATCTGTTTAAAATATAAGGGCCGAAGGTGAGAAGCAAAAGTAATATTAAGAGAGGTTCCAAGCAGGGTAGAAATTAGGGTGGTCATCCAAGGGGAACTAGAAAACCAAGATTCATACCATGACTGTTGTTGTGTCTTTCTCTTTTACGTTGTTCTAAGCTTTCTTGTACTCTTTTTAGACTATCTTCAACTAAACCCGTTTTGTCTGCATAAAAACAGCATTCTTCTTTTAAGGCTGCACATAATCCCCCTTGCTGTAGAAACAGTAAGTCTAATCCTCTTCTATTTTGTAAAACTACCTCAGATAAAGAAGAGACTGAGTCCTTCAAATTCTGCATGCCTGATTGTAACTCTTGTAAGTCCCTGTCTATTGCTGCACTGAGGGTAGCATAATGTTGGTTAGAGGTGACCAAGGAAGCTATTCCTGTTCCTGCTCCCACTGCCCGAGACCCATCACCAATGCCAGAGTTAAAGTGGTGATGGGTTCTCTCTTAAGCCGGGGAGAGGCTGAATCAGTATTCCATATCTTTTGGAAATCATCTGAGTCTCTAATAGTAAGTCTGGGCAGCAAGCTTATCAGTATGCAATAGTCTTTTCTGCTAAAAAAGTATCTTTTTCTACATAAGTGGTGAGTCCTTCCCTGATATATATAAGCGAAGGCCCCATTCAAATCCATGGAATTCCCAATTTTGAGTTTTAGCATGTTCAGTAAAAGAAATAGATAAAGGATTGCACCAGTTATTGCAGTTTTGGATATCATTTGATTCAGGCCCTGTGTTAGATTGAGGTTTTAAAGGAGTTTTCCGTTTAACTGTGATATAATCCCAACTTGAGGAGGGCTTCCAATCGGTATCACCAGTGGTTTCACATTTCCAAGAAGCACAGAAATAATCTGTGGAATAGCCACAGCGTGAGCCCCAGGAACGATCTCTATGGGTCCCTGGGCAAACATATATAGGGGCCATGTTTAAGAGGGCTCGGCCGTTGTTACTAAAACAGCCAGGATAAGAGGCGATTTTGATGTTAACAGGACGGGATTGGGGCAAGAAATGGTCAGGAGTACCCCAAGCAGAGTCCGCTCCTAGAGCCAGCTTACAGAGGTCCACTTCAAGAGTAGGCCATGGAGTGGTTAGAGATAGCTGAGAAGTGGAACATCGCCTGCTTGATTAATGATCTGCCATGTATAATTATAGAGCTGGTAGGGTGAGGCTGCTAAAAGTGAGAGGGGTAGCAATAAAAACATTGATATTAACCAAACCTTACAGTGAGCCATTATGATTCAAGACAGTAGCAGGGACATGGTGAAGACGCAACTTGAGGGGGTTATCAGTCTTCTTCAGTTGCCAGCAGGGGTCAGGTGAGGGGGCTGGTTTCACGTGAGAGGCGTGGATCCAGGCAGCGATTCCGTCCACTTTCACGGCCGTTGGTGTTGTCAGGAGTACAGTGAAGGGTCCCTTCCAGCGAGGTTCGAGGTTGGTGGGCCGATGTCGCCTCACGTAGACTGAGTCTCCAGGCTGGTACGGGTGTGGAGTCAGATCCTTAGCAGGCTGGTAGGCTTCTTTCAACTTAGGCCACAAATCACTCTGGAGAAGGTGTAGCGCTTGTAGCCTGCTGTTTAAATCAGAGTTAGAGATTGTATCTGGACTTTTCTGAGTCAGCAATGTACTGAGTGGAGTTGGGACTCCAAAGAGTATTTCAAAGGGGGTGAGATTGAATTTATAGGGGGTATTACGGACCCTGAAAAGGGCCCAGGGAAGGAGCATCGTCCAGTCTGTATAGCCAGTCTCCATGGACAATTTAGTTATGGTCTCTTTTAATGTTCTATTTATTCTTTCTACCTGCCCTGAGCTCTGGGGTCTATATGCACAGTGTAATTTCCAATTAATCCCCAGTATTCTGGTCACCTCCTGACTTACCTGGGCAACAAAGGCTGGACCATTGTCAGAGCTTATTACCTGTGGGATTCCATATCTGGGAATAATTTCTTCTAGAAGTTTCTTGGTTACCATGGCCGCAGTTTCCTTCTTAGTGGGATAGGCTTCTACCCATCCTGAAAAAGTATCTATAAAGACTAAAAGATATTTATTTCCATATCGGGCTGGTTTCAGTTCGGTAAAGTCTGTTTCCCAGAACAAGCCAGGACGATCTCCTCTAAATCGTGTTCCTGAGCTTGTTGGGACAGTTTGTGCATTTACCTTTTGGCAGGGTACACATTGTTTTACAAGTTCCTCAGCCATATCCTTAAGTCCAATTACGTAATAATCAGTCTTTTTGAAAGTTTCTATCATTTTCTTAGGTCCAAAATGAGTCAATCTGTGTATATGTGACAAGAGGTCCTTTGCCTGTTGTCTAGGTAGGATCTGCTTCCCGGTTTCAGTTTCCCATTTCTGTGTTTTGGCATTAAAATGTTTTTGCAGCCTTGCCATATCTTTTAGGTCCTGTTCTGTGTAGCTTGAGGGCAATGGCTCAGCGAGAATAGTTTCTTTTTCAATCAAAGGGAACAGGTAAGCTTCCTGAGCTGCCTTTTTGGCTTCCTCATCTGCCATTCTGTTTCCCCGGGCTATGAGGGAATCTCCTTTTTGGTGTCCTGGGCAATGGACTATAGCTAGTTTGGCGGCCGATGCAAAGCATCGAGTAAATCCAAAATTTCCTTTTGTTTTTAATCTCTTTTCCTGCGGAGGTTAGTAATCCTCTCTGCCGGTAGATGGCACCATGTACATGTGCAGTGGCAAAAGCATACCGGCTGTCTGTATATATTGTAGCCCTTTTTCCTTCTGCCATGTTTAAAGCTTGGGTCAAGGCAATTAGCTCAGCTTTCTGGGCGGATGTTCCTTCTGGCAGTTTGTTAGCCCAGATCACCCTGCTCCCATCCACAATAGCTGCCCCCGCCATCCTCTTACCTTCAAGGAGGTAGCTGCTACCGTCTGTAAACCAGGTCATCTGCGCATCTGGTAGGGGCTGGTCCATGAGGTCGGGTCTGATTCCGGTGACCTCAGCCAGGACTTCCCCACAGTTGTGTAACATGGAGGGATCCGTGTCCGGCCAGAGGGTAGCGGGATTCAGCTGGGCGGGGGGAGCAAACTTAACCCGGTCTGAGTTAAGGAGGAGACTCTGATAGTGGGTGATCCTGGCATTTGAGAGCCAGCGGTCTGGAGGTTGGCGGATGACGCTCTCCAGTGCATGTGAAGCGATGATAGTGACAAAGTCAATTTGTCTGCATCCTTTAGAAGCAGCGCTATAGCTGCAATAATCTTGAGGCAAGGGGGCCATCTAGCGGCCATAGGATCCAACTTCTTGGATAAATAGGCTACTGGCTTTCTCCAAGGTCCTAATTTCTGAGTGAGTACCCCCTATTCGTCATCTTCCTCCAAAGTCAAGACTTCTTTTGGTCTCTTTTTTTTTATTATTTTTTATTTATTTGGAGAGAGAGAGACAGAGAGAGATAGAGAGGGAGAGGGAGACAGAAATGGGCGCGCCAGCAGTCTCTCAGCTGCTGAGAACGAAATCCAGATGTGTGCGCCCCCTTGTGGTCAAGTGCGGCATTGCGCCCTTGCGTCACTGCATCTGGCTAAACGTGGGACCTGGAGATTGGAACCGCTGGACATTGGAACCAGCATTCTTAGGCTTAGCAGGCAGGCACCTTAACCGCTAAGCCATCTCTCCAGCCCCTTTTGGTCTCTTTTTAGGGCAGTCCTTTATCCAGTGTCCCTTTTCCTTGCAATAGGCACATTGGTCCTTGTCTAATTGCCGTCTGTTGCCCTGGTTTTGTTTCTGCCTAGGATCTCTACATTTTCCTTTGTCTAGGTTCTTCCTGTCCTGAATTATAGCGGCCAGAATTTTAGTCATATTTCGTTCATGTCTCTTATCTCGTCTGTGGTCCCTTTCCTCCTGCTCTATCGCTCTTCTTTGCTCCCTTTCTTCCTCTGTTTCTCTCTTATTATAGACTTTTTCAGCTTCCTTAACTAAGTCCGACAGTGTATACCTACTTAGGCCATCTAATCTCTGTAATTTCTTCCTGATATCTGGTGCTGACTGATCAACAAAATTCATCAGAACTGACACCCTTTGTTCCTCTGCGGTTGGATCAAATGGTGTATATCTATGGTAGGCCTCCATGAGGCGCTCCAGGAAAACAGAGGGTAGTTCGTCAGGTCCCTGAATAATCTCTCTTACCTTGGCCAAATTAGTGGGACACCTCACGGCTCCCCGGAGACCAGCCACTAGAGTCTGGTGGTAGACGCGGAGATGCTCCCTACCTTCAGGAGTGTTGAAATCCCAGTTGGGTCGGGTCAAGGGAAACCCATCATCTATCACGTTTTGGAGCTGTGTGGGACGTCCATCATCCCCAGGAACGTTTTTCCTGGCTTCCAACAGGATGCGTTCCCTTTCCTCTGTTGTAAAGAGGGTTTGGAGTAACTGTTGGCAATCATCCCAAGTGGGCTGATGAGAGAAAACTAGAGATTCCATGAGAGCAGTTAGTTTAGAGGGGTCCTCTGAGAAAGGGGGGTGATTAGCCTTCCAATTATATAGGTCTGCGGAAGAGAAAGGCCAATACTGAAGTGGTGGTAGGGGTCTTTGGTTTGGGTCATCTCCTGGTCCTGGGGAGGGGAGGACCTATAGCCCTAAGGGGCAGGGAGATAGTGGTATCTGGAGTCTGAGCCCGCCTACTTCTAGTCCCCGCTGCCGGCCCCCCTTGCGCTCCCCCGGGTAAGGGGTTAGGTGGAGCCGTGGGGGCAAGGGATGGCGGGTAGGGCGGTGGGGTATCTGACAGGAGGAAGTCCGTCTGGGTGTCCGGATAAATCTTCTTTTCTTTTGGTCCTGCAACGAGAACGGTGGTGGATCCCAAGGAATCCTTGTTAGTGAGTTTAGGAGGGATCCATGGTTTCAGCCAGGGGGGAGGGTCCTGGATCAAGTCCTGCCACGTGAAGATGTAGGGCAACTGATCAGGGTGGCCTCCGGGTTCCTGCAAAATAATTTTCTTAACAGCTTGAATGATGCCTAGGTCAAAAGTTCCCTCCTGAGGCCATCCTACATTAAATGAATTCCATTCTCTCTGGCATAAAGTTTGCCATTTCCCTTTCTTAATTTCTACTGATAAATTATGAGCTCTTGTCTTAACGTCAGTCCAATGTGCTAAAGTCAAGTCCAGAGGGGTAGAAACAGTCTGTCCCATATTGGGAGGGGAATAAGAAAAATAGAAGAACAAAATAAACAGGAAAACACAGAGAACAAAAAGACTGAGTTGGCCTGCTCGCCGCCCGAGCAAAAACAAAAGCGATTCAGATGGCGGAGGGCGAGACCCAGATGATGCCTTGCGACAGATAAGAACTCGGTCGGAGTTCTTCAGATAGGAGACAGAAAATGGATCTGTCTCCTCCGGGCAATCAAGAGCGTCCTCCAGATTGCTTGGGTGGTGGTCCTCAGGCCCGTCAGCCCCGACCTGCTTCACCCTCAAACAAGGCACCCAGATTGAGAATTCTCAATATCAGACAAAATTAGACAGAGACAGTGGACGGACATTTACAGACATAACAGGAGGTGCCTCTTACCTCTGAGGGGTCCGGAGTGAGGTCGGGGGTCTTGCAGAGATCCAGGATGAGCCCCCAAATGTGAGGACCCCCAGAGTGGGTCTCCAGATGGGATTGTCTGCTAGACCCGAAGACACTCACACGGGAAATTCTCAATGCAAGCAGCAAGAGGTTTTATTGAAACTGGTGCACCGGGGCTCACACAGGAGGGGTGAAGAGCCCCGAGGGGCAGTTAGGCAGAGCTTTTATAGGAAAAACCATATGTATGAGGAAATACCACAAATATGTTGTAGCTTAGGGGCTTTCCAGATAAGGTTGATGCCTCCAGGTGGTGAGGCGCTATCAGGGACCAGAGTTATCTGTTAACTTTAGTTCCTGGAACAGGGGCTCTGTTTCAGCCCCAAGGACACAGGGTGTTTCAACAGGATAAAGCCTGCAGAACCATAAGATAACGACTTCTTCATTCTCTGTGGGTTACATTGTTCTTTTTCTGTGCATGGGTTAACAACTGCAAACTTTGTAACTTTTCAGAACAGACAACTTATGTTTTGTTCAGAAAGTCACGTCCTCATGGGTGCATTTGTTACAGACTGTTTGTCTTTAGAAAATGGCTGTCTTTCTTTTGTGCGAGCAAGCAAGCAGGCAATTGTATATAGAAACCAGTGAAACACATCAGTTATGTTTCCCACCAAGCAAGCGATTATACAGAAGCTAAAGAAGCAGATTAGTTATATTTTTCTTAATCTTTTCCTTGGTCATGTCAATCAAGCAGGGCAGCAGACTCCCCAGGAAGGTGTACCCCACAGGTCCCCCTTCCTTAAATATAAATGAGCATCTGTCTTAGGTTGCCTCGGACGTCGACATTTATCTTACCCGTCATGGAGAAGCCTGCCCAGGCCCCGCAGACCCTCTGTCTTAGGTTGATAAACATCCCCCAGGTCTTACCTGTCACTGATAGCTCATTTATCTTGTAAGCTCAGCCATACTTGAGCAGTGGGGTTATCTGCTGCCAGACATCAGACCTGTTTGGTCTGAAATTGGCACTGGGCTTGAGTTTTTGCCATACGGCAGAGACAGACCAAGGACAAAGCCACACCACCCAGGGCGATTAGCCCTAGGGCCACAGACCCACTCCATTTCTAAAAGAGATGGCCTGCAAATTGCCAACGTGCTCCCAGAGACTGGTGGTATAGAGGAGTACAGGTCACCATATGGGTTTCCCAAAGTAAGTCTATTTGCTCTTGTAGTAGAGCTGTCTGTTGAGTTAAATTTAGTATACCCAATTGTATGAGAGAATTTAAATGATTTTAAGTGTTGAGTGCATAAGCTACTTCCCCTGAGAGCGAGTCCACAGTGCTCACTGTAACAGCAGATTGGGAAAGGGCTATACCAGCAACAGTAGCTGCAGCAGCAGCGGTGGCAATTGCAGCAACGATAGCTGCAGATATGCCAAAGTCTCTTTTCTGATGAGTGAGAATCAGCTGCGTCTGTCCATCATGCTCCACTGGGAGGGGAACAATGCCAGGAATTCGCACCACCAATGCCAGTTTTTCTTGGTCCCAGCAAGTCTTCAGGTGACAGTCCTGTGAAGAACAATTGAGGATATCTCCCGAGGGAGTTTCGTTAGTTACAATAAAAAGAAAGGCGACATCACACATGCAGCAGTCTCTAGCCAGGTCAAGGTGGACTGGGAGACCCAGTGATATTACTATTACGATTAATGGGTACCCAGATATGCTGTAAACCATACACAGAACAATTTGGTGGAATTCAGTGAAAAATCTGCAATTGACCATGGATTTAGGATAAGGCATCCAGTAGAATCATCAAAGGAATTGGAAGAGTTAAGCTGAGAATAGTTAAGCTTGAGAACAAAGCACATGAAATTTTTAAGGGAATAGATAAGAGTTAAATTGGCTTTCTCTGGATCAAGATGCATAGCAGGCCTTCCTAAGCTTTAAATTAATACTCACAAACCTAGGCCAAACCTGGGCATTCCAGGCCACTGGCATCAGTATCGGCAGGTTCTTGACGAATACCCAATAGGTCCCCGGTTGACTCTATGGCAGGGTCCGCAACAGCCCGAACACAATGCTCAGGAACCCAAATTGGATTTTCTCCATCCTGTGGAAAAACACAAACAGACCCTCGGGCCCAAATTAACACTGGATCTGGCCCTTTCCGTTTGCCCATAGAAAGATCTTTCCATTTAGCCAGAGGCTTAGCTTGCGTAGGTGCACACCAATGATGATCAGCTGCTGAGCAGCCATGAGCATCCACCATTAAGAAATTTAAAATGTATAATGTTAAGGAGAGAAAGGAATGAGGTGAACCAAGGTGATCCCCTAGGTCCCCCCTTTTTATTTTTATTAAATAAGTTTTGAGGGTCCAATGAACCCGTTCCGCCACGGCTTGACCTTGAGGGTTATATGGGATGCCTGTTTTATGTAAAATATCAAAATCAGTACAAAATTTTGAAAAGCCTGCACTGCTATAAGCGGGCCCATTGTCTGTCTTAATCTGTTTGGGCAGACCCATGTAAGAGAAGGCTTGCAAGCAATGCGACTTGACATCTTTAAGTTTCTCTCCTGAATGAGCTGAGGCAAAAATTAAATGAGAATAAGTGTCTACAGAAACATGTACAAATTGTAGTTTTCCAAAGGCAGGGACATGGGTTACATCTATTTGCCAGACATGGTTGGGTATAAGACCTTTGGGGTTGACACCTAGATGAGGAACATTGAGGAATTCAACACAGGTAGGACAGTGTTTGACTATCTGAATGGCTTGTTCTCTGGAAATGCCTGTGTGGAAGCAGAGTGATCCTGCAGGAAGATGAAAACGTTGATGAAGAATTTGAGCCTTATCAAAATCAGACGAAATACTAAGGATGGCAATTTGAGTCTGTATATCTGCCATTCGATTGCCTGCACTAAGAGGCCCTGGCAGAGGTGTATGGGATCTAAGATGCCCCACAAAAACTGACTCTGAGCATTCCCATAGCAAATCTTGTAATTGTAAAAGATGGTCTTGAACTTTAGAGACTGGCGCAACATAGGCAGACATTTCCAAAGGACGTACAATGTGAGCTACATATTGGCTGTCAGTGTAGATATTTAAAGGTTCATGTGGAAAAAGCTGTAGGGCTAAAATTATGGCCAAAATTTCTGCCACCTGGGCGGATTTTTGTGGTACTGGTATTCTTTTTATAACTGGATGAGAAACAATGGCAGCAATTCCATGAGAGGAATCATCTGTAAAAACTACTCGTGCTCTAGGAATAGGATTTAGGACCATAATCTTTGGGAAAATGACTGGATGTATCTTAAAAAAGGTAACCAGAGGATCAGGGGGATAATGGTTATCAAAGACGCTGGATGTTGAGGACAAAAAGATAGTCCAATCATCATCATTATTTTGAAGCCATTCTAGCTGACTACGAGAAAAGGGTGTAACAATAGTTTCAGGTTCCTTGCTGAAGATTTGTAAGCATATTTTTGGGGCTTTGAATAATAAGGCAATTACTGCTTGGGGATAGGACATTACTACCTTAGAGGGAGATGCTTGTGAGTGGACCCACAGAATAGGTCCTGTTTGCCAGAAAACTGCAGTAGGGGTATGCTTAGAGCAAAATACTAACAGAGACAAAGGCTTAGAATAGTCTACATAATTCAGATGGCGGCGGTGGCTTAGGCCGGTCCGCAGGAGTGAGCCTTTTAATTTTCTTTCTTAAGATTTTTATATCGTTTTCTAAATTTTTCTCTTCCTCAGAGTCCTCATTGCTAGAAGAAAGTGAGGAATCAGAGGAGGACTTATCAGAATTCTGAAAAGATTTAATTGACTCCTGTTCTTGAGTTTCAGTGAAAAGCTGTTCTGCCTCGGCCAATTGTTCTTTTACCTTTTCTTTATCACTAACGAGAGCGTCCTTAACCAAGTGCCACAGTGAGAAGGTAGCTATAGGAATGCTCTCAGGTCCCTCCCTATGAAGGACCATTTGGAAATCAAGTTTTTACTTGTTCCAAGTCAGAAACATTAAGGCCCCCCGAAAACAAAAATCAAGGGCTTGCCTTTTGCAAAGTCTTAATAAATTTGCTTTATCTGGATCAGGATGTATAGCGAAATCAAGTTTCACTTACTCCCAATCCAAAACATTAAGGCCCCCTGAAACAAAACCAAGGGCTTGCCTTTTGTAAAATCTTAATAAATTGACTTTCTCTGGATTACTTGTTCCCAATCCAAAACATTAAGGCCCCCTGAAACAAAACCAAGGGCTTGCCTTTTGTAAAATCTTAATAAATTGACTTTCTCTGGATTACTTGTTCCCAATCCAAGACATTAAGGCCCCCTGAAACAAAACCAAGGGCTTGCCTTTTGTAAAATCTTAATAAATTGGCTTTCTCTCTGGATCAGGAGTGCATAGCGAAATCAAGTTTTACTTGTTACCGATCCAAAACATTAATCAAGATGCAAAGTCTTAATAAATTGTCTTGCTGTAATATGTTTAATGCCCGTTCCTTGTTTCTTTAGCAATTCCTTGTTTCCTTAGCAATTCAACTAACTGATCTACTAGCAATGAATAAGAGCTAGTGGTACCCATTTTCAATACACTCCTCTCTTACCTTTTCTACGGCTGGCCAGCCTTCAGGAGCGATCCTTCAGCAGTTTTCCTTCTTTCCCAATCTCGGTGGAACCTCCATTTGTAGCGCCCGCGCTACCACCAAGACCCCGAGCTGGGCAAGGTGCCGAGGATTGAAGAAACGTTCACTCGGTCATTCATGCTTCAAGAATGCCATTTATTGAATGCCCTTTATTGAAGGCAGAGGGCTATATATGTAGTCTTACAGCACTGTGGAAATGTACCAGGGTTAGAAGGTCATGTTCTCACATCCTGTTGTTTACATCCTCCTATCCTGTTGTTTGTATCCTATTGTTTACTGTTAGAAAGAGCTACCTAGGGCAAACGGAACTTGCAGTTAGGCCAGGAAATGGGAGTGGAACAGGATGTTTAGCCCTAGGGCCATAGGCAAACAATCCTTGGTCATGTCAATCAAGCAGGGCAGCAGACTCCCCAGGAAGGTGTACCCCACACACACTCATCATACTCCTCATCCTCATCATCTAATAGTAACAAGATAAAGAGAATCTGAAAGGCTTAAATGTCAAGGGAGATTAGGACAGTGTCAGTTTGAATGCTCAGTGAAACACGTTTGAAGACAGATACATTATGATGATTCAAAATGAAAGATAGGCAAGATTGTGGTGAATGAAACAGAGATAAAAAATATGCAAGCCAGGAGTGGTGGTGCACACCTTTAATCCCAGCACTTGGAAGGCAGAGGTAGGTGGATCCATGTGAGTTCAAGGCTACCCTGAGACTACATAGTGAATTCCAGGTCAGTCAGCCTGAGTAGAGAGAGATCCTACCTCTAAAAAACAAAATAAAAATAAAAATTTAAAAAATGCCAAGTTTGCCACACATGGTTGTGCACACCTTTAATCCTAGCAATAAGGAGGCAGAGGTAGAAATATCTCTGTGAGTTCGATGTCAGCCTGGGCTTGAGTGAGACCCTACCTCAAAAAGAACCAAAATAAAATTCAAAGGGCAAGTTTAGTAAGAATTAATACTCAAAAAAATAGAAAGGAATAAAAGAAAGACTCCCCCCCCCAAAAAAAAATCTTGTGCCCTGGAATTGTAGCAAATAGGTATAATTGTGAGGAGAAATTCTCCCGTATCATCTGTATGCATATACATTCCAATGTTCTCTAAGAGGCAGGTATCTGAAGGAATGCACTAGAAGAGATTATCATCAGTCTAGACGTTGAAGTGAGCTTGAAACTTCAGGAACATCCAGGTCAAGCTCACTATATTAAAACTTACCTGGTTTAACAAGTTTCTTTGGAGAGAGAGAGAGAGAGAGAGAGAGAGAGATTGCTCAGTGGTTAAGACATTTCCCTGGAAAACCTAATGATAAATTCCAAGTTCAATTTCCCAATACCCACGCAAAGCAAGATGCACAAAATGGAGTTCCTTTATACTGGCTAGAAGCCCTGGGGCACCCATTCTTTCTCCCTTTCCGTAGGCTTGCAAATAAATGATTAAAATGCTTTCTTTAAGGCGGGAGTGATGGCTTAGCGGTTAAGGAGCTTGCTTGCTTATGCAAAACTGTTAAGTGGCCCATGAGTGTAGAGTTCCTTTATACTGGCTACAGGCACGCCCATTTTCACTCTTACACAAGGAAACTAAAACAGTAAAAGAAGCTTAACACCATCATAGATGAGACCTCCAATCTCAACCACAATGTGTGGTACTGTGAATATTGTCTACAGAAAGGAGAGGACTGGAAAGATGCCTGAGTGGTGAGGCCATTGCTTGTGAAGCCTAAAATCCCCAGTTGGATGCTTGGCTTCCCAGTACCCATTAGCCAGAAGCGCATGCATTTGTATTTGTTTGTTTGTTTGTTTGTTTCTTCTTATTGTTCTCAAAGGAGAAGTAAAAAATAAAAGAAAGAACATAGTGCTGAGAAGAAGGGATGGAGGAGTGCCCAGCACTGAAACACCTCTGTCACACCCTCCAAGGCTCAAGGACCATTTCCGAAGAGGGGACGGATAGAATGGAAGAGCCAAAGGAAGGGTATGACTTCTTACAATGCAACTGCCCAGAAAGAAATTGGCCTCGATATCCATGACCTTGCAGTGCCTAGCAATACCTTCACAAGACCCTCAAAATAGAAGAAAAAGATGATGACATCAAATTAAAAGAGAGACTAATGGAGAGAGGGAGGGGATATGATGGACATTGGAGTTCTAAACTGGAACAGTGGAGGGGAGGGAAATATCATGTGTATTTTTGTATATAAGTATAGAAGTTGTCAATAAAATAATTAAAATTAGAAAAAAAGAAAAGAAAAGAAACAGAACAGGGCATGGATGACACAAGCCTCTTCTTCCATCACTAGAAAATTTGAAGGAAAAGAGCTATAGGAAACTGAAAGTCACTCTGAGGCTACATAAGGAACTCAAAGTCAGCTTGGGTTGTAAAACACCAAGCAAAATAGACAAGGAACAATAAACAATACAGACTTATACTGCCAAAGGAAGAGTTCTTGAACGGAAAAGACAAAAACAACAACATCTACTTTTTACACTTAAAACTAACAACATTTTTAAATGTTCAAATTAGTACTTGCAGCAAAGGTATCTGTATTTTAGCAGTCCTTCGGATAGGGTGAGTGACTACATGCAATTTCCCAGCAAACAATGCACACCATGCAAATGAGGACAAACAGGATTTGCTTCTTGGGAGGAGAGTTCTCATGTCCACCAGATATTATAAACAAATCAATATAAATATTAAGTAAATGAATATAACCAATAAATAAGAAAAGCAATAAGTAAATGTATAAATAAATAAATATAATAAACGAATAATGGTGACTATTCAATAAATGAACATAAATGATAAGATAATACACATAATAATAAAACAATAAATATAGTAAACAAATAAGGATAAATATTAAGCACACAATTATAAATATCATATATAAATACATATAAATAATTAATAAATATAAATCAATGTATAAGCAAAAATATTGAATAAATTTCTACGAATAAGTCAACATAATAAACAATAAATACTAAATCAACGAATATAAATAATAAGTAAATATAAAACAATAAATTAATATGATAAGTAAGTAAATGTAATAAACAAATCAGTATGAATATTAAACAAGCGAATATAAATAATAAATAAAACAATAAATAAATATGATAAACAAATAAGGATAAATATCAAAAAATGAATATAAATAATAAATAAATAAAACAATAAATAAATATAACTAATACATAAGTATAATAAACAAAGCAGTAAATTTATTAAATAAATGAATATAATAAATAAATAACTATAATAAACAAATAAGGATAAAATCTAAATAAATGAATGTAAATAATAAATAAATAAAAGAAATAAGCATAATAAACTAATAAGCATAAATATTAAACAAACAAATATGAATAATAAATGAATATAATAAACTAATAAGTATAAATATTAAACAAGTATAAATAATAAATAAATATCAATAATAAAGAAATGAATAACTGTAATTTTTTGTTGTTGTTGTTGTTTTTCTAGATAGGGTCTCACCACTATGGCCCAGGCTGACCTGGAATAAACTTTGTAGTCATCTCAGGGTGGCCTTGAACTCACAGCAATCCTCCTACCTCTGCCTCCCAAGTGCTGGGATTAAAGGTGTGTGCCACCACACCCAGCAATAACTGTAAATTATTAAAGAAAGAAATAAAGATAAAGAAATCTTAAAAGGCCATGTGGCTGGCATCCTGGCTCAAGGCCTGTCCAGTGCACAACCTCTCTGTGTGTCTAATAAGTAAATAAATGAAAATACATATTTAAAAATACTTTAGTTATTTATTGATTAGAGAGAGAGAAATAGAGAGGGACAGAAAGATGCAGAGAGAGAGAGGAGGGAATGGACACGCCAGGGCCTCCAGCCTCTGCAAAGGAACTCCAGACGCATGCACCACATTGTGTATCTGCCTTACGTGGGTCCTGGAGAGTCAAACCTGGGTCCTTAGGCTTCGCAGGCATGTCCCTTAACTGCTGAGACATCTGTCCAGCCTGAGTTTATTTGTTTATTATTTATTATCA
Organism: Orientallactaga sibirica; assembly: GCA_036365145.1. NCBI lineage: Eukaryota > Metazoa > Chordata > Mammalia > Rodentia > Dipodidae > Orientallactaga > Orientallactaga sibirica. Next base: position 54,199,120 of record JAEOAD010000005.1, read on the forward strand.
TCATCATCATCATCATCATTATTATGATTACCATTGAGGTCAGGTGTGGCTCTAGGCCAGTCTGATCCGTAATCCACTCTGTCGTCTCAGGCTGGCCTCAAACTCATGGCCACAACCCTCCTCCTCCTTCTAAGCAAATTGACTGCAATTTTCTTATTTTTATTTTATTTTATTTATTCTATTATTTATTAATAATTTATCATCTTATTTAACTTTTTTATTTTAGTATTTATTATTTTATCTTATTATTTATTATTTTATTACTTTAAATTTAATTTAATTTATTTTATTATTTAACTTTCTATTTCATTATTTATTATTTTATTTTACTTTTTAATTTATTTTTATTATTTTTTATTTTTTATTATTATTGTTATTGTTATTATTATTAATATGGTTTTTTGAGGTCCAGTGTGGCTGTAGGCCAGGCTGACCCAGAACCCACTGTGTGGTCTCAGGCTGGTCTTGAACTCGTGGCCCCGACCCTCGTCCTAACTCCCTCTCCCCCCCTCCATTGGACATCATTTTTTTTTTTTCACAAGAAATAAGTCACTTTATTAATACCATTTCAGAGTTTAACCATTCCCACCATGCTCATACAAAAGGTGCATAGTTTTCCCTCCCCTCCCCCTTTCCCCTTTAGAACTCCACTCTCCATCATATCCTCCTCTCTCCATTAGTCTCTTTTTAATTTGATGTCATCATCTTTTACTTCTATTATGAGGGTCTTATGGAGGTATTGCTAGGCACAGCAAGGTCATGGATATCAAGGCCAATTTCTGTCTGGGCAGTTGCATTGTAAGGAGTCATACCCTTCCTTTGGCTCTTCCATTCTATCGCCCCTCTTCCGCAATGATCCCTGAGCCTTGGAGGGTGTGACAGAGATGTTTCAGTGCTGGGCACTTCTCCATCCCTTCTTCTCAGCACTATGTTGCCTTTTGGATCATCCCAGTGGTCATCGCCATCTGAAAAGAGAAGCTTCTCTAACCAGAAGTGAGAGTAGCATTAATATGTGAATATGAGCATTAAGTGTACTATTTTCTGGGCAGCTTGGTGGGAATAGTATATACATTTAGACAAGAGCATGCTTTATACACCTAAGGCTCATGACCTTACCTACCATAGACTTTGCTTAGGTGTTTCAGTACCAGGTATGTATTCCCTCCCGTAGAGAAGGCCTTCAGTCCAATTATGGAGCAGTTGGTTACCCCATGAGTAGACATGCCACTATTGCACCCGTTCAGTCTTTGGGCCTGTCTGGCCAAATTTGAATATTCAGCGTCCACTGTTTTCACTGCTGATGACTTCTGTCTCCCATACTCTGCATACAGTGCAGCTTTTTCCAGCTTTCAGTTGGCTGGTCTACAGGGAGAAGGTTTTCTGCTCAGCACCAGCTTGCTTTCTCAGTGACCTTGCCTCTCAGGCAAGAGATGTCTTCAGCAATAGGGTCTTACTATCTGTTTCTCGAGGGAAACCAAGATCTTTGGCAAATGCCTTTAATGTTTTGGATGCTACTGGGACCTCCTTGGTCAACAACTCACTGGAAGGTATCCCATCCCAGGCACTGAAAAATTTCTAGTAACAGTCTACAGCTTCTAGATGTACCATTATTCAAAAAAGTAATTTTACATAAGTATTATTCACAATCTTTTGAAATTAGATTGACCCTCCCCCTGCCCTTCTTTTATGCATTCTCTTCCCATGGCCTCAGTTAGGCCATTCCCCTCCTTGTAATCAGTCCTTCCACTTACATATGTGCAATACCATACACTTAAGTCCTTCCCTTTCCTCCCTCCCTTATAGCCTTTTACCAGCTTACTTGTTTCTGGTACCAATTTTTGGTTCCAGTTCACACACAAGTCTGTATATTTGTAGCTAGGATCCACATATGAGAGAGAACATGTGACATTTGGCTTTCTGAGCCTGGGTTACCTCACTTAGTATAATCCTTTCCAGATCCATCCATTTCCCTGCAAATTTCATAATTTCATTTTTCTTTACCGCTGAGTAGAACTCCATTGTGTAAATGTACCACATCTTTATTATCCATTCATTTGTGGTGGGACATCTAGGCTGCTTCCATTTCCTAGCTATTGTGAATAGAGCAGCAATAAACATGGTTTTGCAAGTATCTCTAAGGTAGTGAGAAGAGTCTTCTGCATACATGCCTAGGAGTGCTATAGCTGGATCATATGGTAAATCTATTTCTAGCTGTCTCAAAAACCTCCACACTGATTTCCACAATGGTTGGACCAGATTACATTCCCACCAACAGTGTAGAAGTGTTCCTCTTTTTCCGCATCCATGCCAACACTTATTGTCATTTGTTTTCTTGATGGTAGCCATTCTGACAGGAGTGAAATGGAATCTCAAAGTGGTTTTAATTTGCATTTCCCTGATGGCTAAGGATGTGGAACACTTTTTTAGATGTTTATATGCCATCTGTATTTCATCTTCTGTGAATTCTCTATTTAGTTCCATAGCCCATTTTTTAACTGGGTTGTTTGAATTCTTATTATTCCTACAGAAGGTTTTTTGTCACTACTCCTGCCACCCTCTGCTCAGCTGGAATTTGGCTTGTTCAGCTGCTAAAAGTTTCCAGACTGTCCTCAGCATAATCTTGGCTTTTTGTTCTACAAGACCCATTCATGGACAGGATCCCGAGTTGATTAGTAGATTTTATGGGTCTCCTACTGGGGTTATAAACCTGCTTTATCAGATTTCTGTCCCAACATCTGTTTCTCTCACCCAAGGATGCTTTTTGGTTAAAAATGTGATGGGCTCATGGTCCCTGATCCATTTGGACTTGACTCTTGTGCCTGAAAATCCTAACAACCCATGCTTGATTCATTTACATGGATGGGGTCCTGGAGTGCCTAATCTGTCTCTTCTGTATAATTAGATGTACAAACATCATTTTTATGAGTTCACTAGATGGGGGGTCCTGGAGTGCCTAGCTTATCTGTCTCTTCTGTATACCTCTCTGTAGCAGACAGGTTCAGGTTCACTGAAATGAACTTACAGACCAGGCACCGTTATGGAGGAAGGGATTTATTGAGACTCCAGGGGAAGTTCCATAATGGCAGAAGAAACTGGCCTGCCTTCACAGGACCAAACACAGAGATCAAAGCCACAAGCTAAAAGACACGCAGCACTGCAAACCTCAGGAACTCCAGCTAGGCCCACTTTGCATAATCTTTAGATTGAAATCTCACCCACCACCACACCTTAAGATCTGCCCAGTGACACTGCCTCCAGCCAGGTGGCTGCAGATGCAAACTACAAACTAATAAAACACTGAATGTATTGGAGATGACCTATTCAAACTACCACACTCTCTCTGCTTGCATAGACTGTTACTAGAAAATTTTCAGTACTCTTGAGGTAATCAACTGCTCCATAATTGGACTGAAGTAATATTGGTGGTGATAATAATGAAAAGATAATAGTAGTAGTAATAATAATAAGGAAAACCAAATAATAATAATAGTAATACATTGGAGGGAATAATGAAAACCAAATAAAAGTCTATAGTAATAATCATGAGCCTTAAGTATAAAGCCTGCTCTTGTCTGACTAAATGTATATATTATTCCCACCAAGCTGCCCTGAAAGTACTACACTTAATGTTCATATTCACATATCAATGCTACTCTCACTTCAGGTTATAAGAAGTGATTTTCAGATGGCGATGACCACTGGGATGACCCAAAAGGCAACATAGTGCTGAGAAGAAGGGATGGAGGAGTGCCCAGCACTGAAACACCTCTGTCACGCCCTCCAAGGCTCAGGGACCATTGCGGAAGAGGGGGCGGATAGAATGGAAGAGCCAAAGGAAGGGTATGACTTCTTACAATGCAACTGTCCAGACAGAAATTGGCCTCGATATCCATGACATTGCAGTGCCTAGCAATACCCAGCAAGACCCTCAAAATAGAAAGAAAAGATGATGACATCAAATTAAAAGAGAGACTAATGTAGAGAGAGGAGGGGATATGATGGAGATTGGAGTTCCAAAAGTGGAAAAAAAACAGGAAAAAAAATATATATATATATGGAGATTGAGTTCTAAAGTGTTTTTCTGTTTCTGTTTTATGTATAGAAGTTGTCAGTATAAAAAAATATATATATATATATAAATTTAAGATATATATATATATATAATCTTAGGAAGGCAGGAGGGAAGGGGCCTGGGGAGATGGAATTCTGTCCTGGGACTGAGCCTCACAGAGCAGCAGGAACAGCTACAGGGGGATGTGAGGCCATTACCTGTTTGATCACTGTGGGAAAGCTTGCACTGGCCAACTTTTTTGATCATCAGGCCTAGAAGTTGCAAGGACTAATGTAAGAGGACTGTGAGGGGGCCAGGGCCTGAGCAAGGTCCCCCTTGCTGCCACCTCCCTTCCCCCTCCCTGTGCCCCTGGCCTCTGTTAATGAAACCTTGTGAATTCATCAAGAAGGCAATAAAATATGCATCATTCTCTTCCATAAATCTATAAAACTTCAGAAAATTATATGCACTATGCAAAGAGATAAATAGGACAGGACAAATATCTAATGGCCTTCCTGTCGGGAGCCATTTGATTTTGACTTAACTTGTGTTTGACAATTGGCTAAGATAAACAGAATGTTTTGCCAAAGCAGAGATCAGTTACCTGCTGAGAATATGGAAATTGAGGAGGAAGTGTCCTTTGCTATAAAGGCAAAGATTTAACTGTTTTATGATGCAGTTTTTCTGAGAAATCCTGTATTTACCATTTGTTCCACTTGCATCCTTGTGCTCTGAGAAGAAGTATAAAAATGCTAAACTAAATAAAGTCAGGGCCTCAGTATTGACTGACAGCCCTCCCGAGTTCATCTTTTGTCTCTCTTGTCTTTCTTTTTCCTTAATCTTCACTCACCACTCAGGTACTGTTTGAATATGCCTGGGAGCTCCAGCACCTTCCTTACAGTCATTGCAATAGAAGTGGCTAAAAGAAGATCAATAAAAGAATTGATTGATTTTATAAGTAAAATAATTATGATGTGTTGGCTGATTTCATTTGGAAGCGAAGCAGGAGCATCATATGTATCAGCATTCACTGCATAGATAGATATAAAGTGCTTCCAGGTAGAACAAATTTTTGCAATAGTGCTCAAAGGGACATTGGTTGTCTCAAAAGACACAGGCAACTTGACCTTTGGCATTTAGGTGGTAAAGTTATTAACCCAATAGAAATAAAATAAGGGTAGATTTGATGAAGGTGATAACTGGAAACAGTAGGCAATAGACATGAAAAGATTTACCTATGGTTTATGAAAAGAAAGTAAATGACAAATAACACTTAGGTGTTATCTCATGGTGATTGCTGATACCATGAGAACACTTGAGAGAATATGTGGCATGCAAAGGGAAGAGGATTTATCAAATACTGTTCTTTTTTGGCAAGCAGAGGAAAGTACTTTTGGCACACATAAAGATATTGCAAAAACAAACTAAATCAGAAGCTTTATGCAGTTAATATATGTCAAATGTGTCTAGGAAAAAATAAATAAAGCCATGTCATTGTTTAAACTCTCATCAAAATACAGGAACAGGTGGACATCTGTAAAATGTTTTGTGATCACAAGTGAATTAGTTTACCTGAGAAACAGCCACTTCTTTTATGACTTCTATGCAACTCTGAAAAACAATCTCAGGCCTGTGACATTTCATGGACTAATTTTCTTTGTGGACTCCGCTCCTTTCAACTCACCTCTGTCTATTGATTGATTAAGTTTCTAGTCCACGGAGGATAATTACAGGAATTCATGTTTGGATTAGATGTTTCAGTGCTTATGTTTCATGGAATATTATTTCAATAGTTGCTGGGCAACATGCTGTATGCAGTCAAAATTCCTGCTTTGGCTGGCATTGTGTATTTTTATTTTTGAATGCCAACAAAACTGTCAGTCAACACTCAGTGGATCACACAGTTTCTGTGGCAGCCTAATAGAGATGAAAGGGAGTGAGAGGAGGGGTCAGAAACCTTGGTTGGAAACTCTACTGGCATCCTCTATGGACCCTTACTCCTTTATTCCAATGTTCTTGTCCTTGTGTTTCAGTGACTCTGATTTAAAAAAAAATTTTTTTTTGTAAGCCACCTCACTTTCTCTTTGGAGATAATTCTTTTTTTTTAATTAGAAAAATGTTGATATTTATTGTAATTAAGAAAATTTTCAAATGTGCAGTTTTTTGCATTTTTTCTTCTAAATCTGTATTTTTAACAACTTCACAAATTGCATCAAAAACAAGCAAACAAATTTTGAGACAAATTTCTTTAAACCACTGGCAGTCTCATGGTAAGTTACACAGGGTCTTTATTCAAACAAAACAAAACAAAACAAAAAACCCCAGGGAAGCTTTCTGAAAAGGGTAGATGTTTGTTTACAATCAAGGTCCACACCTTACAGGTTTTGTCCCCCCTTGTAGCCCCATTTTATGCTATTTCCAAGTACAAAACTATGCCTCCATTAACTTATGTCCCTCCTTTCCTGCTCCAAAGCCTTAAAGCCATTTTCTTCAAACTATTAGTTGACTGGCCAGACCATCAAAGAACTGTGAAAAAATTCCCAGAAGAGCAATTCAAAAGAATCCATTTTCCTTTTATAGTCTAGGAATTCCTGAAGTTCTTTTGTTATTTTCCTTTCAGCATAAGAAAACATAATCAATTGTGAAAATTCAAAGAAACCCACCAATAAAGCTGTTGTTTTAGGTTAAATTGGAAGGCATACACTGAGCGTTACATTTTAAAGTTTGTTTATTTCAAACTGTCCTTACTTTTAAAAAAATGTCTGTATGGATTCTCTTTTTCTTAGCTTACTCTCTGTAGATTGTTAAAAATCTGGAGCCCTGTGCCTTTGTAGAGACTTGATTATACTTATTTTAAAACACTAAGACTAAAGATATACTATCAAACAGAACACAAATCAACTCTGTAAAATGTACAATGATGATGAAATAATAAAGCTGTGGACATCCAAAAATGAATTTCTGAGAAGCAGACCTCATCCCACTCTGGAGCAATCTTATACTAAGCAGCTCCATTTGGCAAGGAAAACCGGACACCTTTTTAACATATTGTACTAGTTGGGCTTTGCTACTTTTCTGCCAAACTCCAAAAAGTGGGCTTTTCAAATAATTATTCTAGTTATCTCAGTATTACTGTCTACTAGGTTGACAGATCCACTTGTCATAAATGTGTAATGAACTGAAAGATTAAGAAGAATATAACTAATCTGCTTTTTTGGCTTCTGTATAATCGCTTGCTTGGTGGGAAACATAACTGATGTGTTTCACTGGTTTCTATACAATTGCTTGCTTGCTCGCACAAAAGAAAGACAGCCATTTTCTAAAGACAAACAGTCTATAACAAATGCACCCATGAGGACGTGACTTTCTGGACGAAGCATAAGCTGTGTGTTTTGAAAAGTTACAAAGTTTGCAGTTGTTAACCCATGCACAGAGAAAGAACAATGTAACCCACAGAGAATGAAGAAGTCGTTATCTTATGGTTTTGCAGCTGGGGCTTTATCCTGTTGAAACATCCTGTGTCCTTGGGGCTGAAACAGAGCCCCTGTTCCAGGAACTAAGGTTAACAGATAACTCTGGTCCCTGATAGCGCCTCACCACCTGGAGGCATCAACCTTATCTGGAAAGTCCCTAAGCTATAACATATTTGTGGTATTTCCTCATACCTGTGGTTTTCTCCTATAAAAGCTCTGCCTAACTGCTCCTCGGGGCTCTTCACAGCGTGAGGACTCTGTGTCGAGCCCCGATGTGTTACAATAAAACCTCTTGCTGCTTGCATTGAGAGCTCTCCGTGTGGGTGTCTTCGGGTCTGGTCGAATATCCCCTTAGGGGGCCCATTGGGGGTCCCTACAGAACTACTGAAGCAGAACCTAGATATAGTTTAGAGATTACATGCTTGACTTAATCAGCATATGCACAATTACTCTTAAGCATTGACACCTGTAGATTTCAAATTTACATACCTAGTATTTGTTCAAAATGAGTGAGTTAAATTTTCTAGGTATAAAATGCAACAGCAATTTAATTATAAATTATGCACTCGTCTTTCCATCATCCCCCAGACTTCAGATTACTCAAGTGCTTTTCTGTTCAATCTTTTTGCTGAACAGATGAAACAAATTTTTAAGTTTCATTTTGTTATCTCCATCTTTTTATGAGGTAAATACAACAAATGTTAATTTAAACTATTATTAGAAAGTATTAGCCCTAAACCGGGCATAGTGGCAGGCCTTTAATCCCAGCACTCGGGAGGCAGAGGTAGGAAGATCGCCATGAGGCCACCCTGAGACTACATAGTTAATTCCAGGTCAGCCTGGGCCAGAGTGAGACCCTACCTCGAAAAACCAAAAAAAAAAAAAAAAAAAAAAAAAAAAAAGAAAAGTATTAGCCCTTTTTGGTTACTATTGATATTATAAGTACAATGTTGGATCTTGTTCTTAAGGGTAGTTCATTTATACCACCAAGGACATTTATCTGATCACTGCACTGAAAATCTATTGTGCCAAATACTATCCTATATTCAATCAATATATTTAATCTAAATTCTTTTTTTTTTTTTTTTTTGGTTTTGCAAGGTAGGGTTTCACTGTGGTCCAGGCTTACCTGGAATTAACTATGTAGTCTCAGGCTGGCCTCAAACTCTCAGTGATCCTCCTACCTCTGCCTCCCAAGTGCTGGGATTAAAGGAGTGCGCCACCATGCCCGGTTTAATATAAATTCTTTTACATATGTTTAGACTTTCCTAAACCAAGAAATATGCACAGAATAGGGTATTATCACTATATAAGCAGCTGGCAGCTTTAAAATGAGTCACTTCCATACAGGATAGGAAATCTATTTTAGGAGTGATAGAAAAGTGTTCAAAGTAATAAACACCCCAACAAAAATGAGTAAGCAAAATTTATTAGTGTGTAAACTAAGGTGTATGAGAAAGGATGAGCTTAGAGAATCAGAAGATGTGAGTTAAAGTTTTAACTTCATTCCTTGCTATTTAATTTGGGAGTAATTCAATAACCCTCTGGATTTCAGTTTTGTCATCTACTAAGAGCTAACATTTGCACTATTTACCTCATTAGAATGTTGAAGACAGCATACATCAAATACACAAGAGGGTATTGTAGATGGAAGAGTACACTACAAATATTACTACTTCATTAGCTATTAAAATGCAGAACTACAGAAAATTGTAAAGAATTCTATTGGCATGCTCATTAGAACAAACAATTCAAATCATGCACACATTTTCAACTTTCAATGGCAATATTAAAATATTGTACAAAGATACACAAAAGAAACTTGCTGGGAGAAAGTACTAAGGGACATACATTTGGGTGACTTGAGACTGAGTCTGGATGATTTACACTATAAAGAGGTATTTAGTCCTTAAGTGGAGAAAGCTGCTACTCATCTAAGAAAAACAAGCACATGGAATAAAATTTTATCACTTTTGACTTTTTTTGTAAACCAGACTTTGAACAAATAACTATATTAATTTCCCAGTAATGTAACATATAGTGAGATGAAAGAGAATGTCTACATTTAATTCACATCTGATGTGAACGTGCATGAATGCTAACATAAAACTTAGAGTTCTTTTAACTCTACAGACACCTGAAAGTTTCAAAAACCCTTCATGCTCATTTTATATTCACACATAATGAAAATACAGAGGAAACTTCAAATGTGTATGTTTATACAGATAATTATGTAGTTGCCTTATACTGAACACATGCTACTTTGGCCTTGTTTATAGAACTAAGTTAATCCCTTAGTACCTTTCTCTTCAAATATGTCCCTCTGATGTTAGTTTTCTCATACCCCACCCAAAAAGAAAGAAAAAAATAATCAAAAACAAATGAAGATGCAAAGGAAGAGATAAATGAGATATAATCACTAAGTATAAAAATATGTTGTTTCAGGGCTGGAGAGATGGCTTAGCAGTTAAGCGCTTGCCTATGAAGCCTAAGAACCCCGGTTCAAGGCTTGATTCCCCAGGACCCACGTAAGCCAGATGCACAAGGGGGCAAATGCATCTGGAATTCATTTGCAGTGGCTGGAGGCCTAGGTGTACCCATTCTCTCTCTCTCTCTCTCTCTACCTCTTTCTCTCTCTGTCTGTTGCTAATAAATAAATAAAAATAAACAATTTTTTAAAAAAATATGTTGTTTCAAAGTTAGAATAATTTAATAACTCTTTGTTATTTCATATGTATCAGATACATGTCCTGATCCCGTCATAAGAGGTAGAATTCCAGCATTTGGCACAACATTCCAAGACAGGGTCAAACTGACATTCCTGTTTCCCTTGACACCATTTCCATTGTCAAAGAAAAAATATTTTGTTTTCATATCTTTCAACAGCAGCTTCGGATTATCACCTCTCAGAACAATCTTGTCTCAAAGGACAACTTGGTTCAGAGCATTATTTTTTGTTGAATATTCTGCTGATAAAGAAAGAAATAACTGTTTAACATTCCAATCAAATGTTTTCTAGATCAGCAGTTATATCAAATGTAATGAATCCCAGATCACTTCTTTCTCTAGGTCCAGTGAAGTCTTCAACATTTTTTAGCATGATCCGCGAGATGTGCAGCCACACCAGGATGCTCCTGTCTTTGAAGGCGGTGGTGATGAAGCAGCCAAAGGTTAGTGCCGCCATCAAGCTCAGGGACAAGGCGGACAAGGAGTTCACCCGTGACAACACCGTATTCATTGCAACCCTGTCTCCGGAGCTGCGTGTCCACCCACAGGAACCCTGGCTCCACAGCTCCACGAGTCCCCTGCGGTGTGCACCTGGAGGTAATTCTATACAGATTAATAAATTTATTAATTGCATGGTGTTAAGCAAGTTGATGAGAATGTTTTCTGGTTTGTATAATGGAGCCTGTTGATATCTACCCTGGCTCTCTCACCTGTTCTCATGCACATCATATAAGACAATGAAGACATGAAGAGATGGAACAAGAGCTGAGAAGTATGGTATCATAATAGACAGAAGGAAGTAAAGTACATATAATAAACATTTCAGAAGAGAGGAGTATAAACTTTGGGACTGATTCTATTGGTGGCTTCTTTCATGCTATTCCTTCTTCTCAAGCTAACCCAGTAGTATATTGTGACCTAAAATGTCACCACTACAGGCGCTGCCTATTATAACATTAACTGTTAGTAAATGAAGCTAATTTTGGCAGGGGGTTTAAAGTTGATCATTTCCTATTAATCTGGCACTGATGAGAGCATGTGATTAACAAGTCATTTTATTGGAGAGTAGTTCTCCAAGGATGAGATATAGGAAGGAGCTTTTGCAAAGAAAAAGAAGAATTTAGAATGATGAATAATTTGACAGGCCTTCTTAAGATGCTTTAGGGAGTATACTTGAGCAGATGGTGAGAGAACCAGAGAATGTAAGAAAAAGAACATGAGAAATCTCTCCTTGTCTCCTCAGCATCCCCTAATTCCTTTTCAAGTCTGTCCCTTTCTTGAATGAAAACTTTGCCCTTCTTTAGTTTAGTTTAGTTTTTTTTTTTTTTTTTTTTTTTAATTCTAGATCAGGGTTCCACAATGAGTTGGAATACAAGGACCCTTGGTAGAAGGCCCAAGTGAACATGGGCTTACTTGAACATCTGACCCTGTTCCAAGCTTCTTTCAATGAGATTGTATCTTTTCCTGGTTCCCAGAAATTAACCAATTGCACATTCTGAGCTGGGAAACACCTCCTTCCTCAGAATCACTATACATCCGTCATTCATCAGTGACTCTCAGTGGATTTTGATTAAGCATAGACTGTATGACAAGTTCTATACCGAGTGATGGGACTGTAGTGATGAACAAGGCCAGTTAAACTGTCACAGTATTCCAGACAAAGCAGGAGTTTTCACCCCTATGAATCGGAGTTGTCCTTTGCTTTTGGGAAAGCTGAATTTGCAAAGGCAGGGGATTTCAGAACTCTTGGCATCATTCTGTAAATCTCCACCGCAGCCTTGCAGACAGGCATCTATACTTCTGATGAAGCACTTCAAGACTGGGGAGAAGGGACAGAGGAGGCAGCAGTGGCATCTCTGTGAAGGGACAACATGGGAAGTCTCGGTGGTTTGGCTATACTGGACTAACAAGCCTGAGAGTTTCTTTGTTGCTGAGACTGAAATTGTTGGGAGGTCAGGCAGGTGGAAAGGACCCAAGGGGGATTTGGGGGATGGGGTGGGTGTGGCAGCCTGCTGGAGACAATGGGTAGCTGGGCTCCCAGAAGGAGGGAAGGAGGGGACTGACCATTGGCAGGAGGCCTTCAGGCTCTTCAGGAGGGAGGAGGGAGTGGGCCTGTGGACATGGAATTCCCATCCTGGTATTGCTCTGTGCCCAGAGGAACAGCAACAGCAACAGCAGTAGCAACAATGAGGATGTGAGGCCACCTGTTTGATCACTGCCAGAAAGCTGGCACTGGCCTACTAGCGATCATCAGGCCTAGAAGTTGTAAGAACTAGTGGAAGAGTACTGGGAGGGGGCCAGGGCTGGAGCAAGCTCCCCGTGCTGCCTCCCCCCCTGCCTGTGCAGTGGCCTCTCTCCTGAGGCACCGCCCCCGTGCCCATGCTCTCCCTCCCCCACCTCCCTCCTCTGGCACTCTCCACACTACACAGGGCAGGTGATGCCATGTAACTCCAACATGAGCCACTTGGACTTGCACAGTGTCCTCGGGGCTCAGACCCGAGAACACGCCGGATGGCAGCACAGTCTTCTTTGCCAGCCAAGTGAGTGTAGCCTGTGATCCCAACTGGGGCTGTGGCTTTGGCTTGGACCCAGACTGCCAGCCACCTGTGGGTGCCAGGCCACTGCCAGAGGAGCTCCCATGGCTGTGCTGAGCTCCTCCTCAGGGGAAACCAGAGTGCCCAGAAGCCCGGGAACAGTGCAGGCTAAGGAGAGCCCAGGAGGGGAAGGCGCCAGCCAGAGGCGGTGCAGAGGAGGAGCCTGAGGCGAACCCAATGAGGGCCTCCAAAAGAAGGGGTAGTGTGGGTGTCATGGCCATGGCAGCGGCTGTCCCCGGTCCTCTGTCAGAAGAGACAAGCCCACGAGCGTGAGAAATCCAATGCCTGCCAGTGTATCAGCAGCCCGAGCAAAGGCTAGACTAGCTGCGACAAAAACAAGTTAAATGTCTTTTCAGGTCCAACTCTTTGGCTCCAAGAAGAGGCGCAGAAGGAGATGAGGTGGGAAGGGACTTTTGCCTTTTGACATTTCCCCCCTTAGATTGGAGGATGGTGGAGGGGTTGGGGCGGCCATGTAAGGGGAGTTTGAAGCCCAGCTTGTGTGGAGGAGGCCACCTAGCTGGTGTGCATGCGAAGGCAATGGCTTTCTTGCCTCTGTCACTGTAATGGGCTTGCTGCAGTGCAACTACCCTGGGACAGGCGCAGAGACCCAAAGCATATCCTGTCCTGGATTTATCCCCTGAGATTCAGACATGTGTGTGTGTGTGTGTGTGTGTGTGTGTGTGTGTGTGTGTGTGTGCCTGTGCACTCCCTGGGTTTTAGGAAGGCGTGACTGGGACACGCTGTCAAGTGTGTACCTTGGAAATTGCCGGAGGGGAGCTGAGTGGATATCATTCCTGCTCTCTGTGTTTGGTCCTATGAAGGCAATTCTTCTCAGTGAACCTGAAGCTGTCTGCTACACCCCCATCGTTGCCTAAGGGGAAAAATGGAGGAAAGTAGATCTGAGCACTAAAGACTACTTTCAGAACTACATAGCTAGAGATAGCTGAGTCATAGACAAGGCTTTTGATATTAAGGACTGAAGAGCTTTAAACGTTTTAAGAATGCTGCCTAGGCTAAGAAGAGGAAGTCATCTTCCATGATTCTTCCAAAGCTCTTGGTTCCTAAGATTAAAAACCCTCTATGTCAGATGAGTCTTCTGTTTTTGCAAACTCCTGTAGTGCCATGTTGATATTAAAGTTTCATAATGAATCCCAGTTGCCCTTTCCTGCATACGATTCTATATTTTATTTTTATTTATTTATTGACTTGAGAGAGGGAGAGAGAGAAATAGGCAGATAGAGTGAGAGAAAGAGAATGGGTGTGCCAGGGCCTCCAGCCACTGCATATGAATTCCAGATGCATGCACCACCTTGTGCACCTGGTTTATGTGGGTCCTGGGGAATTGAACCTGGGTCCTTTGGCTTTGCAGGCAAGGGCCTTCACTGCTAAGCCATCTCATCTCTCCAGCTCTATGCATGCATTCTATTTAAAACAACAATCCAAATGAAGGAATACATTTTACTAGAATTAGATAATCAACATTAAGTCATAGTGATTAATAATAAAACATTCTTCAAATTATATTACAAAGTGATGTTTGGGGAAGGAATTAATGGAATTATATTGCTCTGTTTTCTTGGGAACAATGGACACTATTAAAGGGAAGTTTACGCTAAGCTACCAATGAGCCCCACCTGGTCAAGTTTTGCCCTGTCAACTTTTAATGTCTAGTTCCAAATACAAAAATATATATGTATTTTGATTTGGTGTTCATATATCTTCCCTGGAAAGGAAAAGTATAGAAAGAATTGAGGGTTCATTGTGCTGTGTGTCTTACTAAGTATGCTATGCTAAACACATCAAGATCACACTGTATGTAATCATTTTAGGAGATATACAACACACACATGTACACACCAAAACCTAGGCTCCATTTGTTACTATGGATCTTTAAATATAGGTCTAATTATTCCATTCCTACCTATGCATGGGTTCTGCCTTTCGTTGCCTTATAACTCCCACTGAAAATGCATGACATTTCTGTGCACTAATAACATCAGAAAACCATTAAAGAACATAGCCTGATGATGATAATCTGTGTTTAGTCAGAGTAATGCACAGAATGGTAAGTCAATCTAAGGTATATATTACCATAACTCGATTCACCCACATGGAAATTATCTCAAAAGAAATAGCAGATTAGTGGTGCTTGACTCTAGGCTTGATGTTAAGAGAGAGGGGAAGTTGAGGGGCTAACTTCACTTCCCCATTTAGGGTATGTAGTACAGAAACCATCACAAAAACAGAATGCTTAATGATTAATCTATCAATATGAAAGTATAGCCATTCTAATTTATATATATTTTCTCCCTCAAGCCAAACAAGTTTTGGCATTCATTTTAACTCATTAATTAAATGATTGGAGTAGGGTTATAGGTTGTATTTTTCAACTGTCACTCATTTGTATAGCAATTCATTAATCTGCATTACTTGTATTACATTTTTTTTCAATTTTTCTTTTTATCTGACTTTATCATTGAATTGAATATAATTGTTTTTCTGTTATTTTAACTTGAAATGGTAAGCAAGAACATGATAACAAATGATTTCATAGTTTCCCAAATATATCCATTTCTAAAAACATGTTTGATGTTATACATTTAAGCTTATGTTACCTAGATTTATTATAATAGTGTTAGTCCAATAAGATTTCATAATGTGTAAATTAGGTCTTATAAATAAATAAATAAATAAATTAATTAATTAATTAATTATTTGTTTTTCCAGGTAGGTCTCACACTAGTCCAGGCTGACCTGGAATTCACTCTGTAGTCTCAGGGTGGCTTGAACTCACAGTGATCCTCCTACCTCTGCCTCCTGAGTGCTGGGATTAAAAGTGAGCACCACCATGCCCAGCTAAATTATTTGTTTTTTTTTTGAAAAGGAAACAAATGATAGGCATGTCATAGTGATGGTTTATTGTATCTGCTTTGGGTAAAATGAAGGTTATTTTAAATGGATAAATTTCCCTTTCTCTTAAAATCTGTAATAATATTACCAGTTATATATGTCAATTCTCTAATTTTCTTTAAAATAATATCTTTATTAATTACCCTGTTAGAGAAATAACTCTATCTTAAGTGATGAAGAAGTGTGGCTATAGAGTAGAATACAGCAAACCCTGCGTGCCAACTAGGTGCACAGCTCTGAGAAAATGATCCTTTTAATGTAGAAAGCAGCTGTTTTCAGTAGACACAAAGAGAATAAGTAATAAGGAAATGCATTCATTAACAACTTCAAAAGTATGATTGAAATGGAAGAATTTTTTAGTATTTATTAAATATGCTTTAAAAACACAAATGCAAGTAGTTGCTTTCTCCCTGAAATTTTTTTCATCCTGCTCTTCAATCTGTGAAGAAATCATCCAGAATTAGAGAAACCAAAGCTATGGTGACCAAGGTGATATATGTTTGTAATGCTAGCACTATGGAGGATGAGGCAGGGAGACTGCCCACAGTTCAGCAAGGCCAGTCTGAGCTACATAGCAAATATCACACCAGTCAAAGAAAGAAAGCAAGACCTTGTCTCAAAATAAAACAGATAAACTAAAACAACAAAGCATGTAGAAAGATAGTTTTCTCTAAGTTTTTCTCTGATATACCTTATTCATATTTTTATCTACAAGACTAACCTCTTGACACAGATTGGACAGGTTTTATGAAATACTGATTCTATCTTGAATGTCTGAAACAAGTATTGGACTAATGGATGACCAGCCATATCACATTTAGTGCTGTCTTCCAGGTTTTAGGGATGTTTGTTTGTGTGTTTGTTTGTTTGTTTTGTTTGTTTTGTTTGTTTTGTTGCATGTGTGTTTTTGAATCAGGCTTCACAGAAATTTAGAGTACATAAGGAAAAATACATGTTCTGCTACTTAATTTATACCATTATTCAAGAGTAGATAAGACCATATGATGGCTGATGTTCTTTGCTTTTCTTCCTCCTACCTCTTTCAAGCTATTGGAATTTAAGCATTTTATTTTTTATTAAAATCCAACTCAGAGAGTGGTGAGAGTGGTCATTACCTTCCATTAGCTATTATTATGACAAAACCTGATTTCAGACCTACATTTGTTTTATAGTTGTCAAGTAATGCATAGTAATATGACCTTTAAACCAAACCATAAGGAAAAATTTAGTTTTAAGCTTTCAGATTTTTAAATGATGGGCTTATATAATGGGATTGTGATTTATTACTTCTCAAAAGTAATTATCATGTTTCATTGTACAGTTTTCTATCAATCTACGAATGTTTTGAGCACCTGCTGTGAGCAAGGCATCTTCAAAAAATATGACATATCCACAACATACTCAAGATATTACACTTATTTCCTGTACATTGCATTGTCAGATACAGCACAGAATCCTGGCTTGAAATCTGTGTAATTAGTTTCCTTTATCTCATGTAACAAAAGGGCACAGATTTTACTATGACAAGTATTGAATAAAGCGCCACCAGTGGCTTGTGGTGGGAACACTTGTACTTTGAACCATACAGTATGTCCTTGCTCCTCTTTGGTAAGTGCCTTGATTTTAAGGGAAAGATACACTGTAGGCTCAGCAAGGAGTACTTCCTTCCTCATTAATATTTTTCATCCATGTTATCCTATCCTATCTACTGCAGAGAATATACATGCATGGAGATGAATGATCCCATTTTGTTTTTTCTATGTAGGGTCTCACTCTGGTCCAGGCTGACCTGGAATTCACTCTGTACTTTCAGGGTGGCCTCAAACTCAAAGCGATCCTCCTACCTCTGCCTCCCCAATGCTGGGATTAAAGGCATGTGCCACCACACCCAGCTGAGAATATGACTTTTTATTACAAGGTCTAGATATGTTTGGAGGGGGGTAGATTGGAAATTATACAGATTATTTAAATGAAGATCTTGGATTAATAATGTCACTTCTAAGAGTATAGGAATCACTTCCCAACTGACAGATATATCTGACCTTGGCTGTGTAAATTTGGCCAAATACCTAGGGAAGCATTTTAAAAGCTTAGTATTTGACTGGAGAGATGGCTTAGTGGTTAATGTACTTTCCTACAAAGCCAAAGGTCTGAGGATCTATTCCCTAGTATCCGTGGAAGCCAGAGATGCATGAGGTGCCACATGCATTCTCTCTCTCTCTCTCTCTCTCTCTCTCTCTCAAACAAATAAATTTAAGAAAAAAATTCATTTAAAATAGCTTAGTTTTATAAAGGATGATGGTATTTAATGTGCAAAACAATTCCTGGTGTCAGATCACCCAAGAAGCATCAATATTCCTCATTCTGATTCTATAAACTAGGGTACTGAGTCTAGAGTCTTCCATTGTACCTGGAGTCTTTGAGAATATGTACTTATATACCCAGTTAAATGACTGTAATGGAAACCATGAGTCAAGTACACTAGAAGGTAGAATGAGGCTTTAGTTTTTTTTTTTTTTTTTTTTTTTTTTTTTTTTTTTTTTTTTTTTTTGGTTTTGCAAGGTAGGGTCTCACTCTGGTCCAGGCTGACCTGGAATTAACTATGTAGTCTCAGGGTGTCCTTGAACTCTCAGCGATCCTCCTACCTCTGCCTCCTGAGTGCTGGGATTAAAGGCATGCGCCACCACGCCCGGCCCTGAGGCTTTAGTTTTTATGTGGCTACATGTCTATTTATATACTTACCCAGTCCATACTACATTTAGGGAGCCAGATACTCCTGTGGAACACATTGCAAAACTATGAAATCAAGAAGTGTAACCTTTTCACTTTCTATGAATTTTCAGCTCTGTTTAACCTCATCCCTGTGGGTCTTCGAGTGGTGGCTATTCAAGGAGTTCAAACCAAGCTGTATTTGGCAGTGAACAGTGAAGGACACTTGTACACCTCGGTAAGTCTTTGTGTGCATGCTTTCACTATCCTGTTTTTCATCTGCTACAAAATAAAATGTGCTGTCTGTGTTTTTGGTTCAGATTTTGGTGAGATGAATCTTTGTTTGTATGGAAATAGATTGGTTTGGAAAGGCAAGATTAATTAATCATTGGATGTTAACATGTCTAATATAAAATCAAAAATTCACTGAAAAGTTTTCATACAGTGACATTGGGTTATACATATCAAAAAATGGTCTTCTGGCTTTGTGGTTGTAGGAAACAAAGCTATTTCTTACTTATATAAACAAATATTTTCCACCTTTATCCCAAAAAAAACTAATGACATCTCTGTCTCTCAAATCAGCTCTAAGACACAAAGACCAGTACTAGAAGTGCTTTTAGGGACTTGTTGCTCATCTGTTCAATTAGCACAGTTGCTATCTGTCTCTACTTATTTTTAATTTTTCAAATTATTTTAATTGTAAAAAATTATGGAATACAGTGTCATAATTCAGTGAGTGTACAGTGTGTAATGATCAAACCAGACTTTGTAAATAATTTTTGATTAATATAACCATTTCTCTTGTACTTCATGCTATTTCAGTACATTTATACAATATTCACTAATTGTATCAGGATAATCAATATTTCTTGTGTTTAACACCATTTCCTGGTGCTTTCAAGCTCCTATTAATTCATGATATATCCACACCACCTTTTTTTCAAGAACAAGTAACCTATGTCTTCATAAAAACTCCCAGGAACGTTTTATCAGGTGGATTTATTAACAATATAGGCCACAATTGAGTAAATAACATGGGGCCAAATTAATCATTTTTAAGCATATTGACATTTAATTATAAGCATAGTGGTAAAGTTAAGATTTTATTTATTTTTTTTTTTGAGGTAGGGTCTTCCTATAGCCCAGGCTGACTTGAAATTCACTATTTAGTCTCAAACTGGCCTCAAACTCACAGCAATCCTCCTTCCTCTTTGTGATTAAAGGTGAACACCACCATGTTCAATGATTTTATTTTATTTTTTAATGTTGACTGATTAATTGCAAATGTATAACATTGTAAGGCCTGGCTGTCTAGATAGCACTGCTCAGTAGAGCTTTCCACAATCATGGTGATATTCTATATTTACAGTTCCCAGGGATTTTTGGTTTGTTTGTTTTGTTTTTCAAGGTACGATCTCCCACTAGCCCAGCCTGACCTGGAATTCACTATGTATTCTCAGGGTGGCCTCAAACTTGCTGCAATCTTCATACGTCTGCTTGTAGAGTGCAGGGATTAAAGGTGTGTGCCACCATGCCCAGTTCAAAATTTTGTTTTTATAAGTAGATCTAGTTTGATTTTTAAAAGACTATCAAATATATAAAAATATATAGAAAATTGCTTTGTAAACTGCCTACAAAGTAGCCTTAAATGGGTTATTTTCTGTGCCTTGGTGGGTGTATTTTAAGTCTACTTTAGTGTTTAGCTCTCAGCAGCATAGAAAATTTTGCAGAAGAGGGAGGGTGGAAGGATTGTAAGAGCCACTTTGTGGAAGGTAGTATCCAGAGGCATTGTCCCCTCCCACACACAATGAATGACTGCTGTTCTCACAACTCATAACACACAACCCCATGGTGAACACCAGCAATACCACTGAGGAAGGCCTCAGTGGAATGGGGGCAGGGAGGAAAGGAAATCATGGTCCCAACCCATGACGCAATCATACAAAGTATATAGCTAACACTACATATATATATATGGAGAGAGAGAGAGAGCATAGAAATGAATTCCTCAAGCTGCCAATAAAACTCTTAATCTGCAATCAGTTTTTCTCTCTCATTTTTCCCTAAATTTACTTCAAAGCCAGATACCTAGAAAGAGTTTTGGCAGACATGGTGGAAACTGTGGAGTATCTTTGCTTTTCAGGGCCATGATGAGAAGGACAAATGAGAGACAATCACTACCACAAAGGCCATTCATCACCCTGTATCTCAAACCCTGTTCACTGCCAGCATTCTTGTCAACACCATTTCATTCATGTCATATCATTTTTTTAATTTTTATTATTGTTGTTGTTGTTGTTGTTATTATTATTATTATTATTATTATTATTATTATTATTGGTTTTCCAAGGTAGGGTCTCACTCTAGCTCAGGTTGACCTGGAATTCATTATGTAGTCTCAGGGTGGCCTGTAACTCAAGGCAATCCTATACCTCTGCCTCCCCAGAGCTGGGATTGAAGGCATGCGCCACCATGCCTGGCTATTCCTTCCTCCTTCCCTCCCTCCCTCCCCCTTTCTTTCTTTCTTTCTTTCTTCCTTTTTTCTTTCTTTCTTTCTTTCTTTCTTTCTTTCTTTCTTTCTTTCTTTCTTTCTTTCTTTCTTTCTCCCTTTCTTTCTTTCTTTCTTTCCTTTTCTGTCTCTCTCCCTCCTTTCCTTCCTTCCCTTTTTCCTTCCTTCATTTTTTCCTTCCTTCCTTCCTTCCTTCCTTCCTTCCTTCCCTTCCCTTCCCTTCCCTCCATGCCCCCTCCCCTCCCTTCTGCTCCCCTCCTTTCCCACCTCTCCTCTCCCCTTCCCTTCCCTCCAGGCTGACCTGGACATCACCTCGTGCTTTCACAGAACTGAACAGTTAATTTCTGTGTCTCCTTGAGGCATTAAAAAAAGTATGCTCTTTTCTTAGCCTCAATTCAGTGTCCTCAATAATGACCCCTTAATATCACTCTGCATTGTCATCCAGAGGGCTTGTGGGAGCTGGGCATAGTGATGCAAGCCTGTGAACCCAGCACTTGGGAGGTGTAAGATGGTCAGGAGTTCAAGGCAAGCCTAGTCTGCAAGAGAACCTTTCTCAAAACAAAACAAAAACAGTGCTGATGGCCAGGCATGGTGACACATGTCTTTAATCCCAGCACTCAGGAGACTGAGGTGGGAGGATTGCTGGGGGTTCAAAGTCATCCTGAGACTACATAGTGAATTCCAAGTCAGCCTGGGCTAGAGCAAGACCCTACCTCAAAAAAACAACAATAAAATAAAATGAAAATAAAAACAAAGCTGGGCGTGGTGGCATACATCTTTAATCCCAGCATTATGGAGGCAGAGGTAGGAGGATCACCGTGAGTTCAAGGCCAACCTGAGACTACATAGTGAATTCCAGGTCAGCCTGGGCTAGAGTGAAACCCTACCTGACAAAACCAAAAGAATAAAAAATAAAAACAAACAAAAGATAAACAAGGCTGAGGAGATATTTGGTGAAGTGTTTGCCTCACAAGCATAAGAACTTTAGCTGTGTCTCCAGGACCCATGTGAATATTTGGTGTGGTTGCTGTATCTGTCCAGATGGAGACAGGAGGAGCCCTGGATCTCACTGGCTGACCATTCTAGCCTAGTTGGTGATCTCCAGACCATTAAGAGACCCTGTCACAAAGGCATGGCTAAGACACCTGAGCTGAACTCCTCAGTTCTCTTCTGGCATACAAAACAAAATAAAACAAAAAAAAAAAACTTGTGACAATAAATGTTTTCACCACTTTAAAAAAATTTAAAAAACAACAACAAAACCACACACAACCCCATGTAGTAGCTTATTACTATCCTTATAGACATGGCCTGGGACCTACCATCATCGCCAGGTCTCGGTACTTTAAGCATTACAGTGAATGTTTTCCAGGCAGTAAGGAATTGTTAAAGATGACTTATCAATCTGTGGTAGTTTGAATATATGTCCCCCAATATATTCAGTGTTTTATTAGTTATAGTTTGCATCTGCAATCACCTTGCTAGAGGCAATGTCACTGGGGGCTGGTCTTAAGGTGTGGGTTTGAGATTCCATTGTAAAGATATGCAAATATGCCTAGCAGGAGTTCCTGAAGTGTGCTGTGTGACCTTTTGGCTGTAGTTTTGCTCCGTGTGCTGTGGTGGCTAGTTGGCTTTCTCTCTCTCTCTTTGGCCCTGTGAAAGCAGGCTGCTTCTTCTGCCATTATGGAACTTCCCCTGGATCTGTAAATTTCAATATCCCTTCCTCCATAACTGTGCCTGGTCTGGAAGTTCATCTCAGCGAACCTGAAGTTGTCTGCTACACAATCATATTTGGATCTAGAAGTTTCTATAGCAATTATTAGGGCACTGGGAACTGGGGATGGGGCATAGTTCAGTGGAAAGGACTTGCCTGACACATTCAACACTCTGGACTCCCTGGTACTGCAAAAAAGAATATGTATAGGGCTGAAGAAATGGCTCACTAGTTCATGTGCTTGCTGCAAAGCCTAACAACCTGGGTTCGATTCCCCAGTACCTATGTGTATTAGTCAGGGTTCTCTAGAGGAACAGAACGGATAGAATGAATTGTATCAAAAGGGAATTTATTGGATTAGCTTACACAGTCCAGCAATAGCAAGTTGCAGGTCTGAGAGTCAAGAAACCCGGTAGCTGCTCAATCCATGAGGCTGGAGGCCTCAGCAGTCCCAATCCGGCACTGAAGGCCTGGAGGCTTCCTGGAGAGACGCTACTCTTCAGACAACCCTACTCTTCAGTCCACACTGGAAAGCAGCAACACCAAGCAGAAAGCACCCAGTGGCAAGCAGCGAGCAGCACTGGCAGCCAGGTGGGAGGGAGAGAGCCTTTCTTCTCAGAGCTTCTTTTGATCAACTAGCCCCCTCCTCCAAGAGGGGCCACCCACTCTGGGGAAAGGGCTTACCCCTGGGGGAAGGATTCTTCCTTTAGTTAATCCTTCCTAGAGGCAACCTCAGAGACACACTTATGAGGAATGTCTGTGGATTCCTAAACAAATCAAGTTGACACAAACTTAACCATCACAAGTCCACCCCTTGTCAACTTGACACCAAACCATATATCTTTACATTCTACTTAATTTCCAAATGAAGACAGTAACAAGGTCATAATTCCACCTAACATGATATAACTATCCCTCGTACAACCGGAAACGCACAATCACCCCCCCACACACACACACACAAAGCAAGTTCCTTGAGGAAGGCTTAGTCTCATATAATAAGTCAAATATAAATTCAACAGTGGTTAACTAGCAATATGATCTTAATCAGTATTAATTACCTAATAGAGAAATAGAGGAAGAACAAAACATCTTAATATTGGTGTACATATGTACAAACACTCTTAACAAGGTAAGACAGGAACACTCATGGCAATTACAGTCCACATTTTTGTAACTGGTCCCATGGCCTTAGCTGGTATTTGTTACTGCCTTCTACTACCCATTCAGTATTTCCTCCACCTTCAGCAAGCACCTCAGCAGGTCTTGGTTCTTTACCTGGAGGGGTGACCCATACCTTCATTCCTGAAGGATCTGGGCCATTTATCACATTGCCTTGATTGGGTTGTTGCAGTTGTCCATTGACTTTGATAACAGGGCATGGTAACACCTAGAGACACCCTAGAGAATCTCCAGCACTCCAGACATACTCTTCCTTACCTCCATTGTGGAGGAGCAGTCCAATTTTCCCCTGGTAGTCTGGATCAATCACCCCTGCTAACATTGTAACTCCTTTCTCAGCCTGTGCACTCAAGGGCATCAGGAGCCCAAAGTGGCCAGGGGGAAATCTCAGCTTCCAGTTCAATGGAATGTTCTTTGTGCCTCCTGGCGAAAGCACTCCCCCCTCTGGAACCAAGACCTCTAGGCCAGCAGAGCGTAAGGTTGTGGGTACAGGAAGCAAAAATTTGGCTAATGGGTCACTTGGGGTGATGGTAAGTGGTACCATTCCCATTTCCACCCCTTGATTCCTGGACCCGTGAATCCGGGCTATAGGAGAAACAGCACCATATATAGGACGCTGATTCAGAGCATATACAGCCTGCTGGAGGACACGCCCCCAGCCCTCCAAGCTATTGCCACCTAGTTGGCACTGCAGCTGTTTCTTTAAAAGGCCATTCCACTGCTCTATCAAGCCAGCTGCTTCAGGGTGGTGGGGCACATGGTAAGACCAGTGAATTCCATGATCATGAGCCCACTGCTGTACTTCTTTGGCTGTGAAGTGAGTTCCTTGGTCAGAAGCAATGCTGTGTGGAATTCCATGACGGTGGATAAGGCATTCTGTAAGCCCACGGATAGTAGTTTTGGCAGAAGCATTACTTGGAGAAAAAGCAAATGCATACCCAGAATAAGTGTCTATTCCAGTAAGGACAAAACGCTGCCCTTTCCATGATGGAAGAGGTCTAATATAGTCTACTTGCCACCAAGTTGCTGGCTGGTCACCCCGTGGAATACTACCATATCGGGGGCTCAGAGTTGGTCTCTGTTGCTGGCAGATTTGGCACTCAGCAGCAGCCATAGCCAGGTCAGCCTTAGTTAGTGGAAGTCCGTGTTGTTGGGCCCATGCATAACCTGCATCCCTGCCACCATGGCCACTTTGTTCATGGGCCCATTGGGCAATGACAGGGGTGGCTGAGGAAAGAGGTTGACCACTGTCCACAGAACGTGTCAGCTTATCTGCTTGATTATTAAAGTCCTCCTCTGATGAGGTCACCTTCTGATGAGCATTAACATGGGACACAAGTATCTTTATATCCTTTGCCCATTCAGAGAGCTCTATCCACATACATCTTCCCCAAATGTCCTTTTCACCAATTTTCCAATCATGCTCCTTCCATGTCCCAGACCATCCTGCGAAACCATTGGCTACAGCCCATGAATCAGTGTATAAACCGCACATCTGGCCATTTCTCTTTCCAAGCAAAATGCACAACCATGTGTACTGCCCGTAGTTCTGCCCATTGTGAGGACTTCCCTTCACCACAGTCCTTCAGAGTTGTCCCAGAAAGGGGCTGTAATGCTGCAGTTTTCCACTTCTGGGACGTGCCTGCATAGCGTGCTGAACCATCTGTAAACCATGCCCTGGTCTTCTCCTCTTCAGTCAACTGATCATAGGGCACACCCCATGATGCCATAGGTGCATGCTTGGGGACAGAAGGCATTGAAACAGGAGTAGCAACCATAGGCATTTGGGCAACCTCCTCATGTAACTTACTCGTGCCTTCAGGGCCTGCTTGAGCCCGATCACGGATATACCACTTCCACTTGATGATGGACTGCTGCTGTGCACATCCAACTTTATGGCCTGGTGGGTCAGATAACACCCAGCTCATAATGGGCAGCTCAGGTCGCATAATAACTTGATGGCCCATTGTTAAGTGTTCAGTTTCTATTAAGGCCCAATAGCAAGCAAAGAGCTATCTCTCAAAGGGAGAATAATTGTCCGCAGATGATGGCAGGGCCTTGCTCCAGAATCCCAAGGGCCTCCGGTGTGATTCACCTATGGGGGCCTGCCAAAGACTCCAAACGGCATCCCTATCTGCCACTGACACCTCAAGTATCATTGGATCTGCTGGATCATATGGCCCAAGTGGCAGAGCCGCCTGCACAGCAGCCTGGACCTGTTGAAGAGCCTTCTCTTGTTCTGGGCCCCACTGAAAACTAGTAGCTTTCCGAGTCACTTGGTATATGGGACGGAGTAACACACCCAAGTAAGGAATGTGCTGTCTCCAAAATCCAAATAGGCCCACTAGACATTGTGTTTCCTTCTTAGTGGTAGGAGGGACAAGGTGCAACAACTTATCCTTCACCTTAGAAGGAATATCCCTGCATGCCCCACACCACTGAACTCCTAGAAATTTCACGGAGGTGGAAGGTCCTTGAATTTTGGATGCATTTATTTCCCATCCCCTGATGCGCATATGCTGTACCTGCCCCAGCCGGTGGGGTTCAATAGAGGCTCAAGGGGAGGCTAAACCTGGATGGGGAACAAACAGGAACAAAGAAAGAAGCCCTGCTTCAAACTCCAGTCAAGGCTTCATTTATTATTATTCATACAGAGGTATATATAGGGGAGGCAGGAAGAAGGTATGTGGGCAAATGGGATTTATGGCTGCCAAATGGATTTTATGGCTACCAGAGGTTTTGATTGATGAGGAGAGAGGGGCGGGGGTCTCTTGAGTGACAGGCCTCACAGATGTTTACAAGAATGTCTGTGTTGAGATCACAGGCAGGGCGGAGTTACATCAATCCTGTTTGTTAATATACACATCTTTAGGTTACACCTTGTTCTTATCTACAGATCAAAGTAGGCTTTTTGGGAAGGCTTGGTAATTTTCACAGGAACTCAGGAAGCTGAAATCTTAACACAAAGAGTGGAGGCTTCTTCCTCCAAATGGTTGCAGTTTGGCTCAAGGTCTCCAACATCTCCTCCCTTCTTTTATACAAGACAGGGGGAGGCCCACAGTCAAGCGGTGGGCTTTAACCAAGTGGGGGAGTAGTGACCAAGAGAAGGTGGGTCATTTTTATCGCCCACAGATTTGGCCCTTGGTACCTTTTTGGGATGGGAGGCAGGGCCAAAATAATTATTATGTATGTTACCAACCTCCATGCAAGTCAGGTTTTTTTCTTGGGAATTCAGATGTGGTCAGCAAAAGACCTTCCCTTGTGTTTTTTTTTCCACACCCAGGTTTGGTACCCATCCCCCTAGGGGGTGCATAAGTCTGAATGCTTATGCAGTTCCCGGAGGCTTGGAGTATTAAACCTTGGCCAACATGCCTAGAATGATTATAAAAGTAAACAAATTTACAGGGCTTACAGTGGCTATAGGGTTTACAGAGACTATATGTTTTACAGACATTAGGTTTTACAGAGACTATAGGTTTTAAAAAGTAAACAAATTTACAGGGCTTACAGTGGCTATAGGGTTTACAGAGACTATATGTTTTACAGAGATTACAGGTTTTACAGTCATTGTTAGGGCAGGTCCTCAGTCGCGATTCCTCAGCTTGCCAGCTCCAGTCTGTGATAGTAGACCTGTTGAGTTGCTGGAACACTTGAGCTCTGGAAGCAGCTACATTCAGCCTCTGTAACATTGTTTGTTCATCTGACTCAGGCACAGCCATTCCTGCATGTTTAAACTGTTGTAAACCAAGTTAAAGTTTTTTTTTTTTTTTAACTTAGGAGATATCATTTAATAGCCAGATGACAGTACTGTCATTATAGAATCAGACATTTATTAAACCCAGGCCTAACTAGCTAAGGAATGTGTTGACCTCCAACTCTGTAATCTATGCTTGTTTGTTTGCCCAGCAGTAAATTCCCCCCTGCTTAAGCCAAATGAGAATCTGAGAAAGAAACTGCTTGGGAGATACTTAAGGCATCAAAAAAAAAAAAAAATCCTTTTGCAGCCTTAGCAGGATCACCAAAGACAAATGACTATATGAAATAACAGATATTTTCTTTTGTAAACCTTGTAAATCTATGTTAAGATTATTAAGATTTTAAATATCCCAAATATGATTTCAACCTTTTACCATACAGTAGCAGTCACATTGTAGGATAAAGGAGTAATACTTATGAATTGATAATTTACATGACAGAACAATTGCTTTTGAACCACCAGATTGACAATCTGCCTTTTTAGATACATAACAGCATTTTTGAGAGCATCTAACCTGACTGACAGCTTTTTATCAATATCTATTCGTGATGAAAAAGTTTGAGAAAAATTTTAATCAGTCCAATAACATAGCTTTTGGGGAGTTTTCACACCTGTAGGACCTTTTAGAGATACTCAGCCATGGGAGCCTCTGGTCCTTGTAACAGACCATTTATTGACCTGAGATGTAACTCCCAGTCCCCATTCCCTCCCCCACACAAGAATTGGGACTGAGGCTTCAGCGGTGGGCTTAATGTCTCTTTTAGCTGTGGCTGCCAACACCTGTGAAGAAAGGAGTGAAAAAAGGGTGGGGGGTTAATTAAATTTTTCCAGGTCACGATGTATGGGATCTGGTCTGGATGTCTGTTCCTAGGACAGAAAACATTCTTTTTAATATATGAATGAAGGGTGTCCTCTGATAGTCATTTAGAGGAACAGAAATAGATACTCCATTTTTCTGAGTGATGTCCTTGATTTTTGTCCTAAAGAGGGGGAAGGGAACTGTCCCATGTTATTAAGTCAAGGGAGAAGCGTCCGTCCATAGGGAAACAACATACAGACACACAAATATGACAGAAACACATAGGGCCCAATAACACAGACACACGAATATGACAGAAACAGAGGGCCCAATAACATAGACACATGAATATGACAGAAACAGAGGGCCCAAGAAAAGCTATGCATGCTTCAGAACCAAATTTAAAAAGGAGAAAGAGAGAGAGAGAGAGAGAGAGAGAGAGAGAGTGCTCAGGTACTCACCAGACTGGTCTGAGTGCTGGGAACCCCCAGGGTTGGATGTTTTGAAAACACAGTTGGATAGGAAACAATTTTCACAGGTTACATTAAAGGTCTTGGGTAGCTACTGGTGTGCCAATGGAGATGTTAGGAATTTTTTGTATATTAGCTATATTAACCATGTGAAAGAATTAAATATTAATGAACCAATTTTAACCTTAAGATATAGTTAAAATGTTGACAAATAGTAACTTAATTAACTTCATTGGGTACTCTAAATTTAGTCTTTTTTAAACCATCATCATGACCAGATTAATATCAACAAGCTAAGGTTTTAAGTTTACAAATTGAATACCATAGTAACCTTCTATCAGCTAGAGCCATGTTTTTATTAGTTTGATGTAAGCCCTAGGTTAATAATCACTTTATTGTATCTAAAAAGATCTTTAATCTGGTTAAGTGTTTTGTCTTTAACCTTTTGTTTAAGTTTACTTAATATCTACAGTTACATATTTTTATTTTACAAATTATGTAACCACTTTGTAATAATCTTTTTCATTAAATAGTTACCAACATTTAAAGTCTTTTTTTTCCAGTTTAACTTTTTAAATCAGTTTATCTTATTATTACCAATGAAAACTTTTATTGTTTTTACCATTATGCTATAAAAAAAGGCCTTATATCTTTAAAGAGTAGATCAGACTTGACTTTTGACACACATTTAAATTATGAAAGTAGATTTGAACATTATTAAAAAAATTTTTTAACAAATTTAGTATTAAGCACATATTTAAATTTAAATATAATTCTTGAGACTGTTTTTTTGTTAGTAGTCCCAGAAAAGCATAGAGAGACAAAGTAAGCTTAAAACAGTTGTAAATACTTATAAGAAGTCCATATCTACTTATAATAATTTGGTATTTACCCATATTTTGAAATTTTGTTAGTAGTCCCAGAAAAGCATAGAGAGGCAAAGTGAACTTAAAACAGTTGTAAATACTTATAAGAAGTCTATATCTACTTATAATAATTTGGCATTTACCCATATTTTGAAATTTTGTTAGTAGTCCCAGAAAAGTATAGAGAGACAAAGTAAGCTTAAAACAGTTGTAAATACTTATAAGAAGTCCATATCTACTTATAATAATTTGGCATTTACCCATATTTTGAAATTTTGTTAGTAGTCCCAGAAAACTAAGACCAAATCGGGAACTCCCCGGGCTCTGTCTCGGGAAAGGTGACACCCTAAATCACTCTAAGAAACGGTCTTGATGCAAATAGCAAGAGGGATTTTTTATTCCAGCGCGCTGGGGCCCCCAGTCATACGCCACGCAGGGGTAGAGGACTGGAGACCCCGAGGGTAGAATCAGGGCAGTTTTTATTGGATTCAAACAAAGGAGAGGAGAATTTATAACATGATTGGTTAACAATTAAAAATAATGTACATGTAGTATGCTCATTGGTTATGTGGTTACTATGGCATTTTGAGCCATCTTATCTATAACTTGAGGATCACAAGTACGTATAACATTTGCTTAGTTTCTTCTGACTGGCTCATTTCAAGGATTATTTTGGGTACTGGGCAGTCTGGGGTTTTTCCAGTAACTGCAAAAATGCTGTGTCAGTTCAGCCCGGAAATAGAAACTCAGGCCTGTGAATATTCCTAGAGCCTGTCATGGCGTTACTTTAGTTCTTGCTTTTCTTGCTTATATTCTCTATTGTCCTACACCTCTATCTATATACTTTTACATTATAATCCTTTCTTTTATGGTGCAAGCAGTTCACAGAAGCCAGATAAGCAGTTAGTTAGTTCATTTTTTGTTATCTCATTAGGCCAGAGTCACGTACTCAAAAGCCTGTTCTTTTTATTTAGGTTCATGCAGGAAGCAGGCTCTGAACCAGCAAGAAGGGTGATCTTCTACCTATTTGCTGGCAGAGAGCCAATTCTGGAATTTGAAGCATTTATGACTTTTTCCATCCTTTCAGTCCCAGAAAAGTATAGAGAGACAAAGTAAGCGTAAAACAGTTGTAAATACTTATAAGAAGTCCATATCTACTTATAATTTGGCATTTACCCATATTTTGAAATTTTGTTAGTAGTCCCAGAAAAGTATAGAGAGACAAAGTAAGCTTAAAACAGTTGTAAATACTTATAAGAAGTCTATATCTATTTGAGACTTTTTTGTTGTTGTTGTTAGTAGTCCCCAAACTCTGCAAGCCAGCGAAGCTAAGAAAGAGCCCCCGCCCCCTTTTAAAAAATAAACCTATTATCTCCTTGTTTACCTTGCTGGGCCAGTGTGGCTGGAGGCATCCAGCTGTGAATGGAGAAACAAGGGGGAAGGGGCTTATCTGATAGTGAGACTGAAGGATGTCACTAATCAGGTTTCAATAGGAGAAGGTGATAAAAATCTTTTAAACAATCTCCATCGTTACTCATTGATAGTGTCTTTTTTGGGGGAACCATGGACAAACATTTTTTAAGAGAATAAAAAATTTAACTTGGGTCCCCTGCATCTTGAGAGATTCCTTAAGCCCTTGAATAAACAATTCCTGTTTGTTTAACGTTTGCTGAAAAGAGAAGCCTGTAGGAGCCTGAGCCCTGCCCCCAGGTGTGAGCTTTTGTCTTTGTTGCTGCCTGTGGTTTTTGAGCAACTTTTTCTGTCACAGTTTTTTGGGGAGAGCTACTGTTTTTCAGGATAGAGCAGGGGGGAAGGAGCTAATCCTGTGGCTTTTGAGCAGTTCTGTTAGTTCTGTCAGCTTGTCACAGCTCAAGCCAGCAGCCACATTTTGATGAAAGCTAGTGTTCCTCACGATAGAGAAAGTTTAGAAATGCCAAGACCAGAGGGCAACATTACTGGGCTATAAATAGCCTGGGGGATTCCCCGGTGGTCCCAAACGCAAGCCTGACCACAAGTTTAAGAGTCTGGCAGCCACCCTAGAGGCTTTTATTAGCCGATGCATCACCGGTTTGTAAATTGTGAAGAGAAATAGATAGAAGGTTGTTGCCAACACCCAGTCGGGCTGTCGGGACTTTAACAATGAGCTCGGGGCCTTCAGTCAATGCCAGAGAGTAGCCCTGGCCAAGAGACTTCAGTTGCCCTGTCGCCTTGATTGAAGTCCACGCAATGGCTCAAACCGAAAACAAAGAACAAAATAAGAAGACAGTGTCTGAGAGGGAGATCTGTCTTTTTCTTTGAGATGGAAAAAGTCTGTTTTTCTTTACATTACACCTCGCCTAATCCCTCAGTGGGGAGGCCAGCCCCTGTGGGCCTGTTAATTTACCTTTCTCTGATGGAGAAAGGGAAAATTTTATTTTTCTTTACATTATATCTCGCCTAATCCGTCATTGGGGAGATTAATTCCCCACTGGGGAGGCACCCACTATGGGCCTGTAGTTTAGCCTTTCTCTGATGGAGAAAGGGAAAGTTTGCTTTTTCCCTAACTGGGAGGCAAACTCTGCCTAGTTTTTTAATGGTGAGGCAACCATATGAAACTTCGCCTAGTCCGTCAGTGAGGAGACTAGTTCCTCACTGTGGAGACGGCCACTATCGGCCTGTTAATCCCAGGGGGAGGATGTCCCCAAGGGATCACCCGATTTTCTTTGTGCCTTGAGGTTCATAAACTATGAACATATATGGTTTGTCCCGAGACATGCGTCGCTATTCTTACCTTACCCAGGTCTGTATTACAGGCGGGCTTTCCTGCAGTGACCCACTACGGATCTTCACTCACCAACGAGGTGGCGATCCAATGCTGAAGAGACGGCCGTCCTTCCTTGCGACGTCCAAGTCAGTCCTCGTACCTCAAGCCCCACGTTTGGGCGCCACTTGCCCCGGCCGGCAGGGTTCAACAGAGGCTCGAGGGGAGGCTAAACCTGGATGGGGAACAAACAGGAACAAAGAAAGAGGCCCTGCTTCAAACTCCAGTCAAGGCTTCATTTATTATTATTCATACAGAGGTATATATAGGGGAGGCAGGAAGAAGGTATGTGGGCAAATGGGATTTATGGCTGCCAAATGGATTTTATGGCTACCAGAGGTTTTGATTGATGAGGAGAGAGGGGTGGGGGTCTCTTGAGTGACAGGCCTCACAGATGTTTACAAGAATGTCTGTGTTGAGATCACAGGCAGGGCGGAGTTACATCAATCCTGTTTGTTAATATACACATCTTTAGGTTACACCTTGTTCTTATCTACAGATCAAAGTAGGCTTTTTGGGAAGGCTTGGTAATTTTCACAGGAACTCAGGAAGCTGAACTCTTAACACAAAGAGTGGAGGCTTCTTCCTCCAAATGGTTGCAGTTTGGCTCAAGGTCTCCAACAGTACCAACAACTCCAGAGTGGCTGCCACCTCCTTCTCATTCAATCCAATCAGCATAATGTCATCGATATAATGGACCAATGTGACACCTTGTGGAAGGCACAGACGATCAAGATCCCTATGATCTAAGCTATGACACAGGGCTGGAGAGTTAATATAACCTTGAGGTAATACAGTAAATGTCTACTGCTGACCTTGCCAGCTGAAGGCAAATTGCTTCTGGTGGTCCTTATGGACAGGTATGGAGAAGAAGGCATTTGCAAGATCAATAGCTGCATACCAGGTACCAGGAGATGTGTTAATCTGCTCAAGTAAAGAAACCACATTTGGTACAGCAGCTGCAATTGGAGTCACCACCTGATTAAGTTTTTGATAATCCACTGTCATTCTCCAGGATCCGTCTGTCTTCTGAACAGGCCAAATAGGGGAGTTAAAGGGGGATGTGGTGGGAACCACCACCCCTGCATCCTTCAAGTCCTTTATAGTGGCATTAATCTCTGCAGTTCCTCCACGGATGCGATACTGTTTCTGGTTCACTATTTTCCTTGGTAGAGGGAGCTCCAATGGCTTCCATTTGGCCTTTCCAACCATAATGGCCCTCACCCCACAAGTCAAAGAACCAATGTGGGGATTTTGCCAGCCCCTAAGTATATCTATCCCAATTATGCATTCAGGGACTGGGGAAATAACCACAGGATGAGTTCAGGGACCCACTGGACCTACTGTCAGTCTAACATTTGCCAAAACTCCATTGATCACCTGACCTCCATAAGCACCTACTTTAACTGGAGGGCCACGATGCCGGTTGGGGTCTCCTGGAATCAATGTCAATTCAGAGCCAGTGTCCAGTAAGCCCCGAAAAGTCTGATTATTTCCTTTTCCTCAGTGTACAGTTACCCTAGCAAAAGGCCGTAGGTCCCTCTGAGGAAGGATAGGACTAAGCTTAATATTGAAACTTTTGGGGATTATGGGAGGGTCCTTCCTCAAAGGGACCCACCACCCCTTCAATCAAGGGGTTCAGGATCTGTAAACTGGCTCAAGTCTGGAAACTGGTTAAGAGGCCTTGATTCTCTGTTGCTATAATTCAAAGTGGCCTTTTGGTTCTTTGCTCTGGAACTTTTCTGCTTATACAGATCAAGCAGGAGCTTAGTAGGTTTTTTATCTATTTCACTTCTGGGAACACCATGATTAAGCAGCCAGTACCAAAGGTCTACACGAGTCATACTGTTAACGAGCATTGTTTTGCCTGCGCTGTCCATTACGGTAAACACGCTCACCTTGCCTTTGGCGATTCAGTGCTGATACTTGGCCCTTGTTACCCCGAGAGCCAGTTAGACCCATTGCATCTAAGTCACCTAATGCAGCAACTGCGGCTCCCACTGTGATGTCTTCTTTACATAAAAGACCAATGATTGGGGACTTTAAGTGTGCTGGTGCTCCCCTCACAAATCTGTTTCTTATAGTCTTGGTGAAGGGCACATCTTCTGCATGTTCCCATTGCAGGCTTAAAGATGAGTTTACATGGTAAATCCACTCCAGCATTCCAAGTTCTCTGAGCCTTTTAATCCCTTCATCAACATTAAGCCAAGGGATATCAGGCAGCTCAAGCTCATTCACAGTAGGCCATCTTTGGATCCATACTTCAGCCAACCAATCAAATAAACTCTTGGCACCTCTTCCAACTGCATGAGCTGCAGTGTTAAATCTAAAATCTCTGGTCAGTGGGCCCATTTCAATAAATTCAGCTTGATCTAATTTTATATTCCTTCCTTCATCATCCCACACTCTTAAAATCCATTCCCACATATATTCCCCATGCTTCTTCCTGTATCTCACTTCCTCTTGAGTCAAGCTTTCTAACTCCCTTTTAGGGGCATGCCTAGCCTTACACCTTGTTATAGGCCTCGAGGCAAAGCTGGGTGGGCTCTGAGAAGCATCAGCACATCCTGCAGGGAGGGTCATTACTGCTTCCTCAGACAAAGAAGGAGTGATTCCCTCAGGGGGTGGGGGTGGGGATGCACCTGCAGCTAAAGGAGGGGAAGCCACATTCTCATGCAAAACAAGTTCTTCAGAATCTGAGAGTTCAATGTCCCCAGATTCTTCAGGATCTTCCCATACATCCCCATCCCAAGTCATGGGATCCCACTCTTTTCCAACCAATGCCCTCACTTTAACTTCTGATAGCTTGTGAGGCTGGGAATTGAGCTTACGCTGCAAGTTAGCTAATCTTACAATGAGAGCTTGAGTTTGGTTTTCTGCAATTCGAGCCCTGTTCTGACTAGACAGGAGATTTTCCTCCAGTGCACCCTTAGAAACCTTCAGATCATGTACATGGGTCTTAAGCTTGGAAATTTCCTTTTGGATCTTCTGCTTTTCTCCCAACAGTTATCTAGAGATGCCAGAAGAAACCATCCAGCATCATCATTCGTCTTACTTTTCCACAAATATTCAAAAGTTCTAGATACAGAGTCACTAAATTCCTTGCTCCTCACAAGATATGACTCAGAATCACTAAATACATCTATCTCACAGAGTTCGTTAAATAGTGCACACCATGGATTATTAGTACCCTCCTTATTACCACTTAAAGTGCTCTCCTTATTACCAGCAGAGCCTTTAGTGGCACTGAAGTTGGAGAACCAACTCCACAGAGCACCAAGCCTACTAGGGAAATCCATCCTTACAATTCTGTTTCTCTAGAACCACTCCTGGTACCACAATCTGTATTAGTCAGGGTTCTCTAGAGGAACAGAATGGATAGAATGAATTGTATTAAAAGGGAATTTATTGGATTAGCTTACACAGTCCAGCAATAGCAGGTTGCAGGTCCGAGAGTCAAGAAACCCAGTAGCTGTTCAGTCCACGAGGCTGGAGGCCTCAGCAGTCCCAATCCGGCACTGAAGGCCTGGAGGCTTCCTGGAGAGACGCTGCTCTTCAGTCCACCCTGGTCTTCAGTCCACACTGGAGAGCAGCAACACCAAGCAGCAAGTACCAAGTGGAAAACACCAAGCAGCAAGCACCCAGTGGCAAGCAGCTAGCAGCACCAGCAGCCAGGTGTGAGAGAGAGCCTTTCTTCCCAGAGCTCCTTTTTATCAACCAGCCCCCTCCTCCAAGAGGGGCCGCCCACTCTGGGGGAAGGGCTTACCCCTGGGGGAAGGATTCTTCCTTTAGTTAATCCTTCCTAGAGGCAGCCTCAGAGACACACTTATGAGAAATGTCTGTGGATTCCTAAACAAATCAAGTTGACACAAACTTAACCATCACATCATCTGTATGCTGTAGTCTGAAAAATTTAATAACACATTGAATTGGCAAGTCAAATTGACAACAGATTAGAACATCTCTATTCAGTGTGCCTATTTTGCCCACTTTGTCTCTTAGAGTTATAGTCTCTCGCTTAGACTTATAGGAGAGTGTTGCTCTAAAATCTCACTTAATTCTATCATACTTTTGTGCAGACTTAGAGAGTATAAAGGGGAAAAATGGTTATGCAATGGCTGAACCATCACAGGTTATCGGTGCTTAATAGGGGCACATAAGTCTCTTCCATTTTGCCAAGGAAGGGACGTGTGCCCTTGTTTCCTAAAGAAACAGGGGATTCATGCTCTCAGGTGCCACCTTTCCTTTTATAAATTATTATTGTTAGCACCTATGAGGTTGAGACGGGATGATTGCCATTGAGTTCCAGGCTGGCATTGGCTCCTACTACACATCCATGACAACAGGGGCTTGACACCTGCTGAGAGCTTGGGTCAGAACCAGAGATGGGTACTACTTTCCAAGTCTGCTTCTCCCTCTTCCTCCAGCTAGGTCACAGTGCCATTAATCCCAGCCCTTTGGTGGCAGAGGTAGGAGGGTCACCATGAGTGTGGGGCCAACCTGTGACTACATAGTGAATTCCAGGTTACCCTGGACTAGTGTGAAATCCTACCTTGAAAGAAACAAAACAAAACAAACAAATAAATAATTGTATAATCACAAGTTCGATAAATCTCAAACTTTGCATTGAGTTTCATGCATTTCATTTGTTTTGTTTTGTTTCATAGTTTGGGATGGAACTCAGAACCCAGATAGGCTAGGTAATAATTCTGCCCCTGAGCTGAACTCCATCCCAAGGTTACTTAAAGTCAGATACACAAGTTGGCACACTGCTCTGGTGTTTGTTTGTAGTGGCTGGAGTCCCTGACATGCTCATTTTATCTCCCTAGCTGCTTCTCTCTCTCTCTCTCTCTCTCTCTCTCTCTCTCTCTCTCTCTCTCACACACACACACACACACACACACACAAATGATAAATAAATAAAAATTAAAATATTTTAAAAATCTGGATCAATGTGGTGGTGCACACCTTTAATCTCAGTAGATGTTGGAGGCAGAAGCAGGAGGATCTCAGTGAGTTGGTAGCCAGCCTAGGCTGACCTGTAACTTCCTCTCTTGTCCCACGCTCTGTATCTGACTTGACTTGCATACTAGGGAATTTAACTTAGGTTCTTAGGCTTTGCAAGCACTTGCCTTAACTGCTGAGCCATTTTTCTGGGCCCAGTCTTCCTTTTTTTTAAATTAATATTTGTTGAATTATTTATAGAAGAGAGACAGAGAGAAGGAGAGAGGGAGAGAAATTCGGAGCACCACTAGCCACTGGAAATGAACTCAGATTCAGAGTCGAACTTTCTAGAACTAATATTAATCCTTGCATTGTCCACCTGTGTGTCTGACCTAACATCCTCTTGACAGTCAGGTGATGTTTTAAAAAATATTTTATTTATTTATTTACTTGAGAGAGAGAGGGAGAGGAAGAGGCAGAGAGAAAGGGAGAATGGGAAGAGCAGGGCCTCCAGGCACTGCAAACACACCCAAGACACATGTGCCCCCTTGTGCATCTGGCTGACATAGGAACTGGGCAATTGAACCGGGGTTCCTAGGCTTTGCAGGCAAACACCTTAGTCACTTTCTCAAACTTTCTTGAAATCTCTAACACATCCATGACAGCAGGGGCTTGACCCCTGCTGAGAGCTTGGATCAGAACCAGAGGTGGGTACTATTTTCGAAGTCCCATTCTCCACATTCCTCCAGCTAGGTCACAGTTCCAAACCACCCAAAACAGTGCCACCTGGTGGACACCAAGTGTTCAAACACTCGAGCCTGTGGGGGACAGTTCCCATTGAAACCATAACAGAAACCACACTTCGCACTTCTATGTTGGTTTGTTTATCATTTATTTAGAGTAGGTCTTGCTCTGTATCCCAGGATAGTCTCAAACACTCTTCCCACCTCAGCCTCTGGAATTATTGGATTACAAGTGTGTGCTGACACACACAGTTTAACCATACATCTGAAGATAATATTACAGTACATCTGAAAACAGAAGTAGATAGTGGGTAAAATAATTTTTAATTATCTCTCTATATTCCTGTCTCTCAAATAAATAAACAAAAATAAAATAACTTAAAAAAAGAGCTGGAATGCCAGGTGTGTTGCTGCACACCTTGAATCCCAGCACTCAGGAGGCAGAGGTTGGATGATTGCTGTGAGTTCTAGGCCACCCTGAGACGACATAGTGAATTCCAAGTCTGCCTGAGCTAGAGTGAGACCCTACCTCGAAAAACCAAGAAGGTAAAAAATTAATCCTAGAGATGGAGAGATTGCTTAGTGGTTAAGCCACTTGCCTGCAAAGCCAAGGGATTCAGGTTCTATAAATTAAAAAAAAAAATCCTAGCCTGGTGGTGCACGCTTTTAATCCCAGCATTTGGGAGGCAGAGGTAGGAGAATCACCAAGAGTAGAGGCCACACTGCGACTACATATTTATTTCCAGGTCAACCTTAGCTAGACTGATACCCTACCTGAAGGAAAAAAAAAAAAAGGTAAAATGAGGGCTAGAGATTGAGAGAGACTCTTAGTTTTTCATGATAAGGTCTTGATCTAGCCCAGGCTGACTGGAATTCAATAGGTAGTCTCAGGCTGGCATTGAACTCATGCCAATCTCCTTCCACTTTCTCCCAATCCATGGTGACTCCATCTTGGGAGCCCATCCCAACCTAACAGTAACCTTAGTCTGGATTGGGACTGGTAATTTGGAATTTTTACATAGCAACCCAATAGTATGCTGCCATGTAGGTGAAAAAAAGGGAGCTGAAATGTACAGAAACCACAACAGTGGCTTTAAATTTAAAATGGAGAGATGATTCAGAAGTTATGGCTCTTGCCTGCAAAGCCTAACAACCCAGGTTCTATTCCCTAGTACCCACGCAAAGCTGGATGCACAAAATGGCACATGCATCTAGTGTTCATTTGCATTGGCTAGAGGTCCTGGTGCACTACATTCTCTCTCTCTCTCTCTCTCTTTCTCTCTCTCTCTCCCTCCTTGAAAATAAATAAATATTTTTATTAAAAATTAGAGCAAATATAATGAGATAAAGATTGATATAACTGCTACAACCCAACAAAATCTCACCACTTATTTCCATATAGATATATTAAATAGAAACACAGTTTGGACTACATCAGCTCTGAGGTGCTTTCCAGATCAAGGTAAGAAATTAAACAACCACACCTTAGAAGACACATTGTTGCAGACAGCTTCAGGTTCGCTGAGATGAACTTCCAGACCAGGCACAGTTATGGAGGAAGGGATATTATTTATTGAAGCTTACAGATCCAGGGGAAGTTCCATAAAGGCAGGAAAAGCAGCCTGCTTTTCACAGGGCCAAACAGAGAGAGCAAAGCCAACCAGCCACCACAGCACACAGCAAAAACAAACTACAGCCAAAAGGTCACACAGCAGACTTCAGGAACTCCTGCTAGACACATTTGCATATCTTTACAATGGAATCTCAAACCATCACCACACCTTAAGACTGGGCCCCCAGTGACCTTGCCTCTAGCAAGGTTATTGCAGATGCAAATTATAAAATAATAAAACACTGAATATATTGGGGGACATATATTCAAACTACCACATTCCGCCCCTGGCCCCCAATATATTTAGCTCCTGGCCCCCAATAGATTTATAACTATCACACATTGTAAATTGTACTCAGTCCAATTTCAAAGGTTCTCACAGTCTTGATCAACTTAAGATAGTGAGTCCTGTAAAATCAAACAAGTTAAATACTTTCAACATGTAAAGGCACAGAGTAAACATTTTTAACTGGTAAAAAGCAAAGAGAGACTAGAATAATGCAAACTCAACCACCATCAGCAGTCATCAAACTTCTGCAGTTCAAGTTCAATATAACCAGAGACTAACAGTCTCCATGTTTACCAATTCCGCCCCTCCAGCTGGGCAGAGTCGCCAGGGAAAACTTTCATAACATGCCAACACTGCACTCCATGGTAGCCCTTTTGCACAGTCCTGGTATATCCAAAACATCTTCAGGTCTCCATGCAAACCACGGTCCATCTTCCAAAGGCTCTTCCAGCCTATTCCTGAGGGTCTTCATGCCCTGCTTCATGCCGCATCTCAGCAGCGGCTCCTGGAACCGTGTGCAACTCATGACCATTCTATGCATTTTTCATATTTCCAAAACTAATACCAGGTGTGCAGGACACAGCCATATTCTTAATCCAGGGACAAAATAAATCAGAGCCTTGAAAAGCAGGTTCCTTCTCCAGTAAACACTCTTTCCAAAAGTTTGCATTTCTAACAGTCTTTCCTCAGGCATCCTCTCCATTGTTTTAATGTAAATCAAGTCAGGCCACCTTCCTTCCACCTTCCTTAAAGATTGCTAATGTGTAGACTCCAGCACCTTAACCAGTCTCAGTGCCTCTACTTTTAGCTTGCTTCAGGTTTTCCAACTCAAAAATCTTAAAATTTCAGTCCGATATCTTTAGCCAAGCACATCAGTCCATTACAAATTTAACCTTGATCAAACTTTCCGGACCTGGATAGCAGAACGTAGCCATCCCTTATGCCAGTAGCCCAGTTCCAACAAAGTCCTCTGCCATCTTTCCTTCCCCTTAGAAAGCTCATAAGCCAAGCCTCGAAGTTCAATACTGTCTGCACTTAGCATTCTCAAACTCTCATCAGAATAGTCCATAAAACTTGGCTTACCATTCCGGAAGGCATCTTCAGTTGCAAGCACCAAGTCCATGCCCATTCCTCCAAAACAAAGGTTCCAAAAGACGAACATCCACATGATCTGGTTCATCTCACCCCACACTCCTCGGTACCACTTTACTGTTGCAGACAGCTTCAGGTTCGCTGAGATGAACTTCCAGACCAGGCACAGTTATGGAGGAAGGGATATTATTTATTGAAGCTTACAGATCCAGGGGAAGTTCCATAAAGGCAGGAAAAGCAGCCTGCTTTTCACAGGGCCAAACAGAGAGAGCAAAGCCAACCAGCCACCACAGCACACAGCAAAAACAAACTACAGCCAAAAGGTCACACAGCAGACTTCAGGAACTCCTGCTAGACACATTTGCATATCTTTACAATGGAATCTCAAACCATCACCACACCTTAAGACTGGGCCCCCAGTGACCTTGCCTCTAGCAAGGTTATTGCAGATGCAAATTATAAAATAATAAAACACTGAATATATTGGGGGACATATATTCAAACTACCACACACATCAAACTATGACAAAATAGATCAATTGAAGCAAACCATGAAGGGCAGGGCAAGTGGACCTCAGTTTGAAAAAAAATAAAAGTTTTAATATTATCTTATTCATTAAAGAGTTGTATAAATAATACAATTAGTTCCTCTACACCTTTAACTTACTCAGTTTTCTTTAAAGTTAATATCTTTTATAGTGCACTACATTTGTCAATACTAAGTTAAGAACATTACTGTCAAAGCTATATTCTTTCTCAGATTTTACCAAATTTCCACTAATTGCCTTGTTCGTTTTCAGGATTCAATCCAAAATGGTTCATTCTATTTAGTCATCATGTCTTCTTAGCTCTCTGAAGTTCTTAGCGTTTTAGCGATTTTTTTTTAACTCACACTATTTTAACAGTCAATCTCTATGGGTCATGTGTCCCAAAGATAAGACCACTGACTTCCAGCAACTCACCTCATTCAAAAATTCAGACTAGAATTTTTAAAAGTCATACTTAAAAACTTCTGTCCTGAAACTATCATATGACCAATTACCAACCTAAACGCTAGAAATACTTCAATAATTCTTCTCTTTTCAGCTGTTACTGACACTGTCAGAGGATACTTTCTCTTGTTTAGCTTGCTACACATACCCCGCTTTGGATCAACAGGTTTCTGTGGTGGTTGTTGTGTAGGGTCTTTGATGACGCGATCCAATCATATAGTAAACTCTGGAATCCCTTCTACAACATCTAGCAAGCACTGAAACAGGTCTCTTTGCCCAATGCTACCACTACTACCTCTCTGGGAACACTTCCAGTGGCAGTACATGGATTACATCCCAAGATATGTCTATACCATCTGCTTCTGGACTGTTAGAAATGGCTCTACCAAAATGAATGCAAATTTGGTCCCTTGCAGGTTCTTTTCATTGGCCCCATTTATGTCCTGCATAGAATCAAGATAGTAGATGGCAAATAAGCTCAAGATACAGTCTCAGCCCAGTTGTAAGGAGAGATTCGGACACACTCAGGAGGTGCTAGCTTTGGAGGGTTGCTTGCTAAGTATCCCATTTACAGTATATGATTTCATCTTGTTGGGCCTTAATTGCCTTAACTTGTTAAAAAACTCACCACCACATTTATAGAATGATGGTGAGAAGTAAATGAAATAGCACTTATGGAATTACCTACCTCATTGACAGGTGTAGAGAAGACTGTCCATAGGCATGAACATTCAGAGCATCGTCCTCCTGCCACCCACACTGACTGACTGCTGCTCTCATAACCCACAACCCCATGGTGAATATGAACAATACCACTGAGGAGAGCCCTCAGTGGAATGGGGTCAAGGAGGAAGAAATGGTAGCAACACATGATGTGTGCATACAAAATTTCTGCATAATACAAAAAAGATGTTTACCTTGTAGACAACTAGTGACTACCCAGGTGAAACATACCTTTCACACTGCATTACTTCATTCTTCTGCTTGACAACAGTGAATTCTTTTTTCCTTT
The DNA here is from genome assembly GCA_036365145.1 of Orientallactaga sibirica. Taxonomy (NCBI): domain Eukaryota; kingdom Metazoa; phylum Chordata; class Mammalia; order Rodentia; family Dipodidae; genus Orientallactaga; species Orientallactaga sibirica. The sequence goes on from JAEOAD010000005.1 coordinate 54,242,368, forward strand.
TCAATGAATTCTCTAGAGATTATGTGTAGTTTTGCTATTGGCCTTTCCGCCTTGAAGTTTAATTAAACTGTTACTGAGCAGAACTGAAATGTTAAATAAAGTGAGAAAATTAGTTGCTCACATTCCCAAATATATGGCTCCCTGGTGAGATTAGCCATGACAGTTGATGAGAGTGTTTGACAAGGATTAGCGTACACCCCTTCTTATCAACAAAATGTAGAAGTGGGGGTCTGGCTTGGGGGATTGATCTAAATTTCCATGGCAACACCAGGATGAACCATCTACCTGTGAATAACTGATTTGCAATCTGTAAAAGATGATAAGAATCACTGCAATGAGCATTAAGAAAGAAGAAAATCACTTAAGGAAAACAGAAGTCTTCCTACTCCTTGAGGAAACTTAAAGCACTTTCTCTAAATTTAGTGGTATCTTTAGCTTTCCTGAGTATCTACTAGTGAAATGTTAATTTGAAATGATAAGAACAGAAAAAATAAGGAAAAGATAATAGGAAGGGGTCAGAAAAAAATATATAAACACAGAGTACATCTGAGTAAATATTAATGGATTTTGCTTTCTGTGCCTAGCAGGACACTCAGTCTCTATTACTATGCTAGATTCACACGTCATTAGCTGTATGACCTTAAATAACTTTTTAATCTCACTGTGTCTCATTTTCTTCCTCCATGGCATGGGGATAATAATAGTTTCTACTTCACAATGTTGTTACGAGACTTGAGTGGGTACTTATAGCAGTTCTTGGCTCAATGAATATGTAAATTGATATCATTTTAACTTTTGACATGATTATTATTATGCTGCTAGTTGTTGTTGATTCTGGAATAGATACTACCTTTCAATTTTTTTATTTTTTATTTTTTTTGGAGAGAGACACAGAGAGAGACAGAGAGAGAGAGAGAGAGAGAGACAGGGAGGGAAAGGGAGAGGGAGAGGAAGACAGAGATGGGTGCCCCAGCAGTGTCTCAACTGCTGCAAAAGAAATCCAGATGTGTGTACCCCCTTGTGGTCAAGTGCAGCATTGCACCCTTGCGTCACTTTTTTTTTAAATGTGGCTACATGTCTATGTATATAGTTGTCCAGTCCATACTACTTTTAGGGAGCCAGATACTCCTGTGGAACACATTGGAAAACTATGAAATCAAGAAGTGTAACCTTTTCACTTTCTATGAACTTTCAGCACTGTTTAACCTCCTCCCTGTGGGTCTTCAAGTGGTGGCTATTGAAGGAGTTCAAACCAAGCTGTATTTGGCAGTGAACAGTGAGGGACACTTGTACAACTTGGTAAGTCTTTGTGTACATGCTTTCACTATCCTCTTTTTCATCTGCTATGAAATAAAATGTGCTGTCTGTGTTTTGGGGTCAGATTTTGGTGAGGAGATGAATCTTGGTTTGTATGGAAGTAGATTGGTTTGGAAAGGCGAGATTAATTAATCATTTGAAGTTAACATGTCTAATATTAAATCAAAAATTCACTGAAAAGTTTTCATACAGTGACTTTGAGTTATACGTATCATAAAATGGTCTTCTGGCTTTGTGGTTGTAGGAAACAAAGCTATTTCTTAACTGTATAAACAAATATTTTCTATTTTTATCCCTAAAAGAACTAATGAGATCTCTCTCTCTCTCTCTCAAATCAACTCTAAGACACAAAGAGCAGTACTAGAAGTGCTTTTAGGGATTTGTTGCTCATCTGTTCAACTAGCACAGTTGCCATCTGTCTCTACTTATTTTCAATTTTTCAAATTATTTTAATTGTAAAAAATTATGGAATACAATGTCATAATTCAGTGAGTGTACAGTGTGTAATGATCAAATCAGGGAAATAAGCATTTCCATGTTTTTAAAGACTCTGTAAATAATTTTTGATTAATTTAACCATTTCTTGTGTACTTTGTGCTATTTCAGTACATTTATACAATATTCACTAATTGTATCAGGATAATTAATACTTCTTGTCTTTGACACCATTTTCTGGAGCTTTCATGCTCCTGTTAATTCATGATATATCCACACTACCTGTTTTTCAAGAACAATTTAACCTATTTCTTCATAAAAACTCCCAGGAACGTTTTATCAGGTGGATTTATTAACAATATAGGCCACAATTGAGTAAATAACTGCCGCGGCCAGCGGGGGTTCAACAAAGGGCTCGAGGGGAGGCTAATCATGGATGGGGGACAAACAGGCACAAAGAAGGAGGCCAGGCCTAAAGAACTCCGGTCAAGGCCTCAAGTTTATTATTCATACAGAGGTATATATAGGGGAGGCAGGAAGAAGGTATGTGGGCAAATGGGATTTATGGTTGCTAAATGGATTTTATGGCTACCAGATGTTTTGATTGATGAGGAGAGAGGGGTGGGGGTGTTTTGAGTGATGGGCCTCAAGGATGTTTACAAGAATGTCTGTGTTGAGATTACAGGCAGGGCAGTGTTACATCAATCCTGTTTGCTAAGATACATATCTTTAGGTTACACATTGTTCTTATGTACAGATCAGAGTAGGGTCTTTGGGAAGGCTTGGTAATTCTCACAGGAACTCAGGAAACTGAAATCTAACACAAAAGGTGGAGGCTTCTTCCTCCAAATGGCTGCAGTTTGGCTCAAGGTCCCCAACATCTCCTCCCTTTTTTTTTTTTTTTTTTTTTTTTTTTTTTTGGTTTTTCGAGGTAGGGTCTCACTTTTAGCTCAGGCTGACCTGGAATTCACTATGTAGTCTCAGGATGGCCTTGAACTCACGGCAATCCTCCTACCTCTGCCTTCCAAGTGCTGGGACTAAAGGCGTGCGCCACCACGCCCGGCACCTCCCTTCTTTTATACAAGACAGGGGGAGGCCCGCAGTCAAGTGGTAGGCTTTAACCAAGTGGGGGAGTAGTGGCCTGGCTCCTCCCGTGGGTCATTTTTATCGCCCACAGATTTGGCCCTTGGTACCTTTTGGGAAGGGGAGGCAGGGCCTATATAATTATTATGTATGGTACCAACCTCCATGCAAGTCAGGTTTTTTCTCTCAGGGAATTCAGATTTGGTCAGGAAAGGACCTTCCCTCGCGGTTTTTCCGCACCCACGTTGGTACCCATCCCCCTAGGGGGTGCATAGGTCTGAATGCTCATGCGGTTCCCAGAGGCTTGGAGTATTGAACCTTGGCCAACATGCCTAGAATGATTATAAAAAGTAAACAAATTTACAGGGCTTACAGAGGCTATGGGGTTTACAGAGACTATAGGGTTTACAGAGATTATAGGGTTTACAGAGACTATAGGTTTTACAGAGGCTATAGATTTTACAGAGACTATAGAGTTTTACAGAGACTATAGGTTTTACAGTCATTGTTAGGGGAGGGTCTCAGCCGGAGGTAGGTCCTCAGTCGCGATTCCTCGGCTTGCCAGATCCAGTCTTTGATAGTGGACCTGTAGAGGTTGCATCTTTATGGCTTCAATCTGGAGTGTAACTCTCGATTAAGTGTCTGTAAATTTTTTACATTTTCCTCTATGATCCCTGATTCATTAACATAAAAACAGTATTCCTCCTGAAGGGCTAAAAAGGTTCCCCCTTTTTCTGCTGTAAGGAGGTCAAGGGCTCATCTATTTTGTAGGGTGTCTGACTAATAGAAGCCAAATGAGAATCTGAGAAAGAAACTGCTTGGGAGAAACTTTTTGCAAAGTCCCTTTTGTAGCTTTAGCAGGATCACCAAAAGACAAATGACTATATGAATTAACAGATTTTTTTTTGTAAACCTTGTAAATCTATGTTAAGATTATTATGATTTTAAATACCCCAAATATTATCTTTAACCTTTTACCATTCAGTAGCAGTCCCATTGTAGGATAAAGGAGTAATACTTATGAATTGATAATTTACATGACAGAACAATTGCTTTTGAACTGCCAGATTGGCAACCTTTTTTTTAAAATACATAACAGCATCCTCCTGAGTGACAGCTTTTTATCAATATCTATCTGTGATGAAAAAGTTTGAGAAAAATTTTAATCAGTCCATTAACATAGCTTTGGGGGAGTTTTCACACCTGTAGGACCTTTTAGAGATACTCAGCCATGGGGGCCTTTGGTCCTTGTAATGGACAAATTTTGTAAACCATTTATTGACCTGAGATGTAACTCCCATTCCCCACTCCCTCCCCCACACAAGAATTGGGACCGAGGCTTCAGCAGTGGGCTTGATGTCTCTTTTGGCTGTGGCCACCAGCACCTGTGAAGAAAGGAGTGAAAAAAGGGGGAGGGGCTCTCATCCAAGGGAAAGGTTTTTCAATTAAATTTCTCCAGGTCACTATGTATAGGATCTGGTCTGGATGTCCCTTCCTAGGACAGAAAACACTCTTTTTTAACCTTTAATGTAATATTTGAATGAAGGGTGTCCTCTGATAGCCATTTAGAAGAACAGAAAGTGATTTATTTGTCCTTGATAATAGATACTCCATTTTTCTGAGCGATGTCCTTGATTTTTGTCCTAAAGAGGGGGAAGGGAACTGTCCCATGTTATTAAGTCAAGGGAGAAGCGTCCGTCCATAGAGAAACAATTAACATACAGACACACAAATATGACAGAAACAGAGGGGCCAATAACACTTAAGACACACGAGTATGACAGAAACAGAGGGCCCAATAACATTTAGACATATGAGTATGATAGAAACAGAGGGCCCAAGAAAGCTATGCGTGCTTTAGAACTAAATTTAAAAAGGAGAAAGAGAGGGAGAGAGTGCTCAGATACTCACCAGACTGGTCTGAGAAGAATTGTTTGGGTTTGCTTGGGTCCCTGGGGTTCTCAGTCAGGGAATCAAATGAAGTGTTAGGTCCCCCACACAAGTGCTGAGGACCCCCAGGGTCGTGTGACATTTACCGGAATCATAACAAAGGCAGGTTATTTTATCAGGAACACAGTTTTGGATGTTTTGAAAACATAGTTGGATAGGGAACAATTATCACAGGCAATGGAGGGAGAGCGAATCTCTAGGTCTAAATCATGAAGTTGTTTTAAAAGGAGGGCTTTTTCGTATATTAGCTGTATTGACCATGTGAGAGAATTAAATATTAATGAGCCAATTTTAACCTTAAAATATAGTTAAAATGTTGACAAATAGGAACTTCATTAACTTTGTTGGGTACTCTAAATTTAGTCATTTTTTTTTAACTATCATCATGACCAGATTAATATCAACAAGTTAAAGTTTTAAGTTTACAAACTGAATACCGTAGTAACCTGCTATCAGCTAGAGCCATGCTTTTATTAGTCTGATGTAAGCCCTAGGTTAATAATCATTTTATTGTATCTTAAAAGATCTGTAATCTGGTTAAGTTTTTTGTCTTTAACCTTCTGTTTAAGTTTACTTAACATCTACAGTTACATATTTTTATTTTACAAGCTATGTAACCACTTTGTAACAATTTTTTTATCAAATAGTTACCAACATTTAAAGTTTTTTTTTTCCAGTTTAACTTTTTTAGTCAGTTTATCTTATTATTACCAGCGAAAACTTTTATTGTCTTTACTATGAGGCTTTTAATAAAAGGCCTTATGAAATATCTTTAAAGAGTAGATCAGACTTGACTTTTGAAACACATTTAAATTATGAAAGTAGATTTGAACATTATTAAAAAAATTTTAACAAATTTAGTATTGAGCACATATTTAAATTTAAATATAATTCTTGAGACTGTTTTTTTGTTAGTAGTCCCAGAAAAGCATAGAGGCAAAGTGAGCTTAAAACAGTTGTAAATACTTATAAGACGTCCACATCTATTCATAGTAATTTGGCATTTACCCATATTTTGTTAGTAGTCTCAGAAAAGCATAGACAGGCAAGGTGAGCTTAAAACAGTTGTAAATACTTATAAGAAGTCCATATCTATTCATAGTAATTTGGCATTTACCCATATTTTGAGATTTTATGTGTTTGTAGTCCCCAAACTCTGCAAGCCAGGGAAGCTAAGAAAGAGCCTCTCTCTCTCTCTCTCTCTCTCTTTTTTAATCTATTATCTCCTTGTTTACCCTGTTGGGCAGTGGGCAGGTGTGGCTGGAGGCTGCCTGAGCCCACATGGGGTAGGCACGCCCCTGGAACCTGGGCTTTGCACCCAGCTGTGAGCAGAGAAGCAGGGGGGAAGGGGCTTATCTAATAGTGAGACTGAAGGACATTATTAATCAGGTTTCAATAGGAGAAGGCGATAAAAATCTTTTAAACAATCACCCATGTGACTCCATCATTACTCATTGATAGTGTCTTTTTGGGGGAACCATGGACAATCATTTTCTAAGAGAACAAAAACTTAACTTGGGCCCCCGCATCTTGAGAGATTCCTTAAGCCCTTGAATAAACAATTCCTGTTTGTTTAATGTTTGGCACATGTTGAAAAGAGAAGTCTGCAGGAGCCTGAGCCCTGCCCCCAGCTGTGAGCAGGAGGAAAGGGGGAAAGGCTTTTCTCCTTAGGCGCAGCTTTTGTCTTTGCTGCTGCCTGTGGCTTTTGAGCAGTTTTGCCTGTCAGCTTGTCACAGCTTGAGCCAGCAGCCATGGACATTTTGATGAGAGCTAGTGTTCCTCACGATAGAGAAAGTTTAGAAACGCCAAGACCAGAGGGCAACATTCCTGTGCTATAAATAGCCCAGGGGATTCCCCGATGGTCTCAGACGTAAGCCTGACCGCAAGTTTAAGAGTTCGGCAGCCGCCCAAAAGGCTATTACTGGCTGATGCATCACTGGTTTTTATTTGGAGAGAAAGCTAGTTAGGAGGTTGCTGCCAACACCCGGTTGGGCTGTCGGGACTTGAACAATGAGCTTGGGGCCTTTAGTCAATGCTGGAGAGTAGCCCCGGCCAAGAGACTTCAGTTGCCCTGTCGCCTTGTTTCAAGCCCACGCGATGGCTCGAACTGAAAATAAAGAATGAAAGAAGAAGACAGTGTTTGAGAGGGAGATTTGTCTATTTCTTTGAGAAGGAAAAAGTCTGTTTTTCTTTACATTACACCTCGCCTAATCCCTCAGTGGGGAGGCGGCCACTGGGGGCCTGTTGATCTGCCTTTCTCTGATGGACAAAGGGAAAGTTTGTTTTTCTTTACATTACACCTCGCCTGATCCCTCACTGGGGAGGCAAACTTTGCCTAGTTCCTCCATGGGGAGGCAACCATATGAAACTTCACCTAGTCCTTCAATGGGGAGGCAAATTTCACCTAGTCCCTCACTGGGGAGGCAGCCACTGGGGGCCTGTTAGTCCCAGGGGGAAGATGTCCCCAAGGGATCACCCAATTTTCTTTGTGCCTTGAGGTTCATAAATTATGAACATATATGGTTTGTCCTGAGACATGCGTCGCTATTCTTACCTCACCCGGGTCCGTATTACAGGCAGGCTTTCCTGCAGTGACCCATCGCGGATCTTCACTCACCAATGAGGTGGCGATCCAACACTGAAGGGACGGCCATCCATCCGTGCGACGTCCAAGTCAGTCCTTGTACCTCAAGCCCCACTTTTGGGCGGCACTTGCCCCGGCCGGTGGGGGTTCAACAAAGGGCTCGAGGGGAGACTAATCCTGGATGGGGGACAAACAGGCACAAAGAAGGAGGCCAGGCCTAAAGAACTCCGGTCAAGGCCTCAAGTTTATTATTCATACAGAGGTATATATAGGGGAGGCAGGAAGAAGGTATGTGGGCAAATGGGATTTATGGTTGCTAAATGGATTTTATGGCTACCAGATGTTTTGATTGATGAGGAGAGAGGGGTGGGGGTGTTTTGAGTGATGGGCCTCAAGGATGTTTACAAGAATGTCTGTGTTGAGATTACAGGCAGGGCAGTGTTACATCAATCCTGTTTGCTAAGATACATATCTTTAGGTTACACATTGTTCTTATGTACAGATCAGAGTAGGGTCTTTGGGAAGGCTTGGTAATTCTCACAGGAACTCAGGAAACTGAAATCTAACACAAAAGGTGGAGGCTTCTTCCTCCAAATGGCTGCAGTTTGGCTCAAGGTCCCCAACAAATAACATGGGGCCAAATTAATCATTTTTAAGCATATTGACATTTAATTATAAACATAGTGGTAAAGTTAAGATTTTATTTTATTTTTTTGAGGTAGGGTCTTGCTATAGCCCAGGCTGACTTGAAATTCACTATTTAGTCTCAAACTGGCCTCAGACTCACAGCAATCCACCTACCTCTTTGTGATGAAAGGTGTACACCACCATGTTCAATGATTTTATTTTATTTTTTAATGTTGACTGATTAATCGCAAATGTATAACATTGTAAGGCCTGGCTGTCTAGATAGCACTGCTCAGTAGACCTTTCCACAATAATAGTGCCCTTCTTTAGTTTAGTTTAGTTTTTTTTTTTTTTTTTTTTTCATATTCTGGATTAGGGTTCCAAAATGAGTTGAAAACAAGGACCCTTGGTAGAAGGCCCAAGTGAACATGGATTCACTTGAATATCTGACCCTGGTCAAAGCTTCTTGTGACCCTTCTTTCAATGAGATTTCATCTTTTCCTGGTTCCCAGAAATTAACCAGTTGCACATTCTGAGCTGGGCAACACCTCCTTCCTCAGTATCACTATACATCCGTCATTCATCAGTCACTGTCAGTGGATTTTGACTAAAGCATAGACTGTATGACAAGTTCTATACCAAGTGATGGGACTGTACTGATGAACAAGGCCAGTTAAACTGTCAAGGTGTACCAGACAGACAAAGCCGGAGTTTTCACCCTTATTAATCTGAGTTGTCCTTTTCTTTTGGAAAAGCTGAATTTGCAAAGGCAGGGAATTTCAGAACTCTTGGCATCATTCTGTAAATCTCCACCCAGCTTTGCAGACAGGCATCTATCCTTCTGATGAAGAGTTCAAGACTGGGGAGAAGGGACAGAAGAGGCAGAAGTGGCATCTCTGTGAAGGGAAGACATGAGAGGGCTCAGGTGGTTCCATTCTACTGGACTCACAAGCCCGAGAGTTTCTTTGTTGCTGAGACTGAAATTGTTGGGAGGTCAGGCAGTTGGAGAGGACCGGTGCATTGGGAATAAGTCGCACATTTGATTTTGCATCTATATCAATTCTGAAAGGATTAGAAAAGAAGGTTGAGGGACCCTTTAAAGAAAGCTTTGCAGCATAGTGGCAGCTCAGGGCAGAACAGTGTCCAAGTTGGCCTCAGAAATCAGGTGAAATGGTGCAACACTTTTGTCCTAAGGTAGGGAGTTAGGTGCGAGTTCTGTTTCCTGCATTTACTTGAAAGAACTTATGAATAGGCAAGCCATCTGAAAGCCAGGTTCATTCCTGACTTGGAAGAGAAGGCACTTTCCTCAGGATAGTGGTAAGCTCAGAAATCAAAACATTGGAGATGGGCTCAGAGCTAAAAGAGACTGGGGCACACGGGAGGCAGAAGGTAGGAGGATCACCGAGAGTTCGAGGCCACCCTGAGAGAACATAGTGAATTCCAGGTCAGCCTGGACCAGAGTGAGACCTGACTTGGAAAAAAGGCATAAAAAAAAAAAATCAAAACATTGGAGAGAGAGCTAAGAGAGACTGGGCTATGTATTTCCTAAATACTGCTTATAGCAAACTCCTCAAGCTTGCTGTGTAGATTCCTAAACCCAACCCACTAGAAATGAGGGGGACTAGAGAGAAAAGGGGGTTTGGACCGCACAAATTGGCATGATATGAAACGTCAACAGGGCATGGCCACACACACCTCTAAGTCCAGTCCTATGCCAAGTAGAACCCAGAGAATTTCCAGAGCTCCCCGACCAGCCAGTGTGGTGTACAGCAGCTCCAGGGTCAGTGAGAGACTTCTTTTCAAGGAACTATAAATCAGAGTACAGTCTCCTCTGGCCTCTGCATGCATATACATACATGTGCATGCATTACACATATACATACCACCCCTGCCCCCCCTCACAAATGCCAAAAGAAAGGAGGAGGAAGAAAAGTGAGTCTGGGATGGTAGCTTGGATGGTATGGGCAAAGCCTGGGTTTCAAGCCACAGAACTGAAATAAAAAGAAAAAAAAGGAAAAGAAAGAAAATAGGGAAGGTGGAGCAATGGCTTAGCAGTTGAGACACTTGCCTGCAAAGCCTAAGGATCTAGGTTCAGTTTCTCCAGGTCCCTCGTAAGCCAGATGCACAAGGGGGTGCATGTGTCTGGAGTTTGTTTGCAGTGGCTGGAGACCCTGGCATGCCCATTCTCTCTCTCTCTCTGCCTCTTTCTCTCTCACTTTCTCAAGTAAATAAATAAATTAATTAAATTTTTTAAAAAAGATACCACGTGTCTATGTATCAAGGCAGGTATGGGAACACAGGCCTGTAATCCCAGCACTCAGGAAGCTGAGGCAGGAGAGTTAGCTTGGGTGGCTATACATTGAGACCTTTAAAAAAAAAACACTTAGGATTAGGAGATAGCTTAGTTGTTAAGGTGCTTGCCTGCAAAGCCTAAGTATCCAGGTTCAATTCCCTAGGACCCATGTAAGCCATATGCACAAGGTGGTACACACATCTGGAGATCATTTGCATTGGCTAGAGGCCATGTGGACCCATTCTCTCTCTCTCTCTCTCTCCCCTCTTCTCTTCCTCTCTTTCTCTAAAAATAAATTAGACATAAAAGTATTTTCTTACTTTCTCTAAAAATAAATAGACATAAAATGGATGGATTGGATCTCATGCCTGAGAGGCAAGGTCACTGAGAAAGCAAGCTGATGCTGACCAGAAAACCTACTCCCTGTAGACCAGCCAATTGAAAACTGGAAAAAGCTGCACTGCATGCAGCGTATGGGAGACAGAAGCCATCAACAGTGAAAACCGTGGATGCTGAATATTCAAGCTTGGCCAGACAGGCCCAATGACTGAACGAGTGCAATAGTGGTGTGTCTACTCTTGGGGTAACCAACTGCTCCATAATTGGACTGAAGGCCCTCTCTATGGGTACTGAAAAACCTAAGTAATAGTCTAAGGTAGGTGAGGTCATGAGCCTTGGGGGTATAAGCCTGCTAATGTCTGACTAAATGTATATATTATTCCCACCAAGCTGCCCTGGGGACACTACACTAAATGTTCATGTTCACATATTAATGCTACTCTCACTTCTGGCTAGAGAAGCTTCTCTTTTCAGATGGTGATGACCACTGGGATGACCCAAAAGGCAACATAGTGCTGAGAAGAAGGGATGGAGGAGTGTCTAGCACTGAAACACCTCTGTCACACCCTCCAATGGCTCAGGGACCATTGCGGAAGAGGGGGTGGATAGAATGGAAGAGCCAAAGGAAGGATATGACCTCTTACAATGCAGCTGCCCAGACAGAAATTGGCCTCGATACCCATGATCTTGTGGTGCCTAGCAATACCTTTGCAAGACCCTCAAAATAGAAGAGAAAGACGATGTCATCAAATTAGGAAAGAGACTAATGGAGAGAGGAGGGGATATGATGGAGACAGGAGTTCTAAAGTGGAATGGGGAGGAGGGAAATATCAGGTGGGTTTTTTTGGGTATGTAAGATTAAAAGTCAATAAAAAATAATTAAAAAAATACTTTATCATATTGATTCCATCTGTCACTCACATTGAGTAACCATTTAGCCAGACATTTCTATTAGCTGTGTTTCCAAGTTCTCTATTTCATTTTACTTAATAACCCTAACATTGCACTTATGCTGTGCAGATAAAATTTTCATTCATCAGATATTGACTGGACATCTCCTTGCACTCACATGCAGGGAAGGCAGTAGTGAATGAGGTAGATTCTCATCCTGGGGTGGAGGGACAGGCTGCAGGGTTTGTGTTCACCCTCTTTTGCTCTAAAGATGCCCTGTGCTATGCAGTGAGGACTTGGGGTGTATGACGACTACAGAGGCTGAGAGAAAATCCTCTTGGTGCAGACATTAGGGGTGAAAAGCCAAGGGTCACTGAATTACTCAGCCAAGAGCTGTAAACATAACCAAACAAAGCAGACAGAGTGCTGCTTGAACTTGCCCACTGTCTTTTATCCTCGGCAGACTAGAAGGATGAATTCATAAATACAACAAGGTCTTTGCACAGCAAGAACTGCAAGCCCATTTGCTGGGTTTAACAAAGATGATGGAAATGTAGCAGCCAAGGAGGGGGGTCATTGATCCCTGAGCCTTGTGGAGACTGGGCATGGCAAGTTATATTTACAATGCAAACATAACTCTTAAAGTCTCTAACTTTAAATTCTGCCCTTCTCTTCCAGGGCTCAGGGAAGGGGTAACATTCCAATATATATACTATATTATGATATATTTGATTTCTTTTTCCTGAATAAAACATTTGAAGAATGTCAGCTAGATAATAAAAAAGTCAACTAACTCACTGGCAGGTTAGTAACTTTATGTATCTTTATATCCCAGAAAATACCTAAGTAGATTACAACCCTTCTACATGTCTCAAAATACATTTTGTACTGATAACTTGTGCAATAATAGCAATGGAATTTCAAAGGGTTAGAATAGTGCATCTGTCTAATCCACATATCATAAAAGCCAATACCACCAAAAAATATTGTCTCTCCACACAATAGTAAAAGACAGCCTCTTCAATCTATTCTTTTAAATTTTATGTATGTATGTATGTATGTATGTATGTATGTATGTATGTATGTATGTATTTAAGGCAGAGAGAGGGAGGGGGAGAGAGAAAGACAGAGAGAGAGAGGATTGTATTTTTAGCATTATGAATCTGCCCAAGAACAGGCATCACAATTAAAAAAATTAATTTATTTTATTTGTGCACGCCACCATGTGCCTCTGGCTTACATGGGACCTAGAGAATCGAACTGGTGTCCTTAAGGCTTTGCAAGCATAAGCCTTAACCAGTAAGCGTTCTCTCCAGTCCTCTTTGATCTCTCTTTAAAAATGATGTTGCCTGGGCTGGAGAGATAGCTTAGTGGTTAAGGTGCTTGCCTACAAAGCCAAAGGACCTCGGTTCAATTCCCCAGGACTCACGTAAGCCAGATGCACAACCATGCATCTGGAGTTTGTTTCCAGTGGCTGGAGGCCCTGGCACACCCATTCTTTCTCTCTCTCTCTCTCTCTCTCTGTTTCTTTCCCTCTCTCAAATAAATAAGTAAAAATGAAAATATTCATTAAAAACTTAAAAAAATAAAAAATGATGTTTCTTGGGCTGGAGAGCTGGCATAGCAGTCAAGGCATTTGCCTGTGAAGCCAAAGGACCCAGGTTAAATTCCCTAGGACCGGAGGATGGAGGGAGACTGGGCCGTGAGGCTGGCTCGAACCCGGCCCGCCGGCTTGTGCACGGCTGAGCGGGAGCGAGCACCGCGCTGGGCACGGCGCGTCTTCTCCTGCCCCGCCCCCTGGGACCACCTCTCCTCCCCGCGGCTGGTCCGGGGTCGCTGTCTGGCCGCCGGCCGTTAGTTGGGCTCCCCGAGGCCGCCCCTCAGGCCTCGTTGTGCCGAGCCGCCGAGAGCCCGCTCCCCGCGCTCGCACCAGGCCCCATCCCCGCGCCCAGCTCTGCTTTCCCGCTGAGAAAAGGCCGGCTGGGATCCCTGTAGTTTCCCGCCAGGCAGAGTCGCTCTGCAGGGAGCTCTGTTTTCACCGGGCAACTCTGCTTGCTTTCACACCTGCTTCAGGATGGTTCTCACTCTAGCCCAGGCTGACCTAGAGCCCCAGGCAGGCCTTAAACCCACAGCCATTCTCCTACTTCATCCTCTCAAGTGCTGGGATCAAAGGAGTTTGTATCATTGCCAAAGTCAGTGATGTGAAAAGACCTGACATGGATGATATTGCTGATGGGGTGAGGATGGATGCTGGAGAAGTCACTTTGGTGAACCACAACTCCACCTTCAAAACCAATCTCCTGCCACAAGCAGGTTTTCCAGAGGACCAGCTTTCCTTTTCTGACCAGCAGATTTTACCTTCCAGGCAAGGAAATTTGGACCGATCTTTTACATGTTCCACAAGAAGTACAGCTTATAGCCCAAATTATTACTCAGGATTCTTTGTCAGCAAGATGAGATCTCCTCCCCTAAAAAGACACAACCCTTCCTCAGACAGTTTTCTTGGCTCAGATGACTTACGAACCTTTGGTCAAAGTGCAAATGGCCAGTGGAGAAATTCCACTCCAGCACCAATATCAACTTTACAAATTCATTCATCAGATATTGACTGGATGTCTCCTTGCACTCACATGCAGGGAAGGCAGCAGTGAATGAGGTAGATGCTCATCCTGGGGGTGGAGGAACAGGCCTCAGGGTTTGTGTTCACCCTCTTTTGCTCTAAAGACACCCTGTGCTATGCAGTGAGGACTTGGGGTGTATGCTGATTACAGAGGCTGTGAGAAAATCCTCTTGGTGCACACATTAGGGGTGAAAAGCCAAGGGTCACTTAATTACTCAGCCAAGAGCTGTGAACATAAGCAAACAAAGCAGACAGAGTGCTGCTCGAACTTGCCCACTGTCTTTTCTCCTAGGCAGACTAGAAGGAGGAATTCATAAATACTCACAACAAGGTGTTTGCACAGCAAGAACTGCAAGCCCATTTGCTGGGTTTAACAAAGACTATGGAAATGTAGCAGCCAAGGTGGGGGGGGGGGTCATTGATCCCTGAGCCTTGTGGAGACTGGGCATGGCAAGTTATATTTACAATGCAAACATAACCCTTAACCCTTAAAGTCTCTAACTTTCAATTCTGCCCTTCTCTTCCAGGGCTCAGGGAAGGGGTAACATTTCTGTATATACACACACACATATATAGTATATTATGATCTATTTGATTTCTTTTTCCTGAATAAAACGTTTGAAGAATGTCAGCTAGATAATAAAAAAGTAAACTAACTCACTGGCAGGTTAGTAACTTTATTTATCTTTATATCCCAGAAAATACCTAAGCAGATTACAACCTTTCTACATGTCTCAAAAAACATTTTGGGCTGACAACTTGTGCGCAATAGAAATGGAATTTCAAAGGGTTAGAATAGTGCATCTGTCTAATCCACATATAAAAAGCCAGTACCACCAAAAATATTGTCTCTCCACACAATAGTAAAAGACAACCTTTTCAATCTATTCTTTTAAATTTTATTTATTTATTTATTTATTTATTTATTTATTTATTTATTTATGGCTGAGAGAGGGAGAGAGAGAAGGAGAGAGGATTGTATTTTTAGCATTATGAATCTGACCAAGAACAGGCAACAAAATTTTAAAAAATTATTTTATTTATGCACGCCACCGTGTACATCTGGCTTACATGGGACCTAGAGAATGGAACTGCGTTCCTTAAGGCTTTGCAAGCATATGCCTTAACCACTAAGCCTTCTCTCCAGCCCTCTTTGATCCCTCTTTAAAAATGATGTTGCCTGGGCTGGAGAGATGGCTTAGTGTTTAAGGCGCTTGCCTGCAAAGCCAAAGGACCTCGGTTCAGTTCCCCAGGACCCACGCAAGCCAGTTGAACAAGGCATGCATCTGCAGTTTGTTTCCAGTGGCTGGAGGCCCTGGCACTCCCATTTTCTCTCTCTCTCTCTCTCTCTCTCTCTCTCTCTCTTTCCCTCTCTCAAATAAATAAGTATAAATAAAAATATTTTTAAAAAACTTAAAAAAAAATAAAAATGATGTTGCCTGAGCTGGAGAGAAGGCTTAGCAGTTAAGGCACTTGCCTGTGAAGCCAAAGGACCCAGGTTCAATTCCCTTGGACCCATGTAAGCCAGATATACAAGGGCGCATGCATCTGGAGTTCCTTTGCAGTGTCTTGAGGCCCAGACATGCCCATTCTCTCTCTGTATGTCTTTCTTCTCTCTCTCTCTCTCTCTGCTTGAAAATAAATACATAAATAAGATAAATTAAATTTTTTAAATTGTGTTGCCTGTTCTTGGTCAGATTCATAATGCTAAAAATACAATGCTTGAACTGGTAAGAAAATGACCTATTATCATCCAAGTCTTTTGAAATTCAAAATGAGAAGTCTTCCACAGCACACTCCAAGCTCAAGCAAATCTTAATTATTTTAAGAAATGAAAAACTGCTAATCAGCCTTTGGTGTAGCCCTGCTTGATGCAAATTATACTACTTGTCAAGACTTTTGTTTAGTCACAAATAAAAGACTTAGTGGATAAAGGTTTTCTGCCAAAGTGTGACCTAAAATGAATGAATTGGGATTGAGTGAGGCCTCCTATGATTTTCCACAGCTGTAGGGGATGGCACGGCCACCTTCTGTCTTTCCCATTTACTATCTTGGTAAAGGGTCTCACTCTAGCCCAGGCCGACCTGGAAATCACTCTATAGTCCCAGGCTGTCCTCAAACTCACAGTGATCCTCCTACCTCTGCCTCCAGAGTGCTGGGATTAAAGGCATGTATGACCTCACCCAGCTATTTTAGTAATTTTCAGTTTCCTAAGCTTGTGCTTCTTTTGTCACCTCTGTTTCTTAGTATTGAATTTCATCATAGTACTAAGATGGAATGGTGTCTTCTTAACTTCACTTTGATATTGATCATTGCTGAATTATAGCAATACAGTTGTTTTCTGTATACTAATATGGTATCTTGAGACCTTACTAAATTATTATACTATTATTTAGTGGATTCCTTGGGGGTTTCTCTATATAGAATTATTATTATTATTATTTGTGGGATCCACCCTCCCTCCCCGGGGAGTCTGCTGCCCTGCTTGACTGACTGACCATGGATTGTTTGCCTAAGAACATCCTGTTTCCACTCCCATTCTTTGGCCTAACCCCAAGTTCTGTTTGCCCCAGGTGGCTCTTGCTTACAGTAAACAACAGGATATGACAACATGACCTTCTGACCCTGGTACTTTTCTACAGTGCTGTAAGGCTGTATATATATATCTCCCTCTGACTTCAATAAATGGCATTCTTGAGGCATTCTTGAAGCACAAATGACCCAGTGATTGTCTTTTCAATCCTCGGCACCTTGCCCAGCTCGGGATCATGGTGGTAGTGTGGGCGCTACAACTGGAGGTCCCCACCGAGATCGGGAAAGAAGGAAAACTGCTGAAGGATCCATCCTGAAGGCTGGCCAGCCGTAGAAGAGGTAAGAGAGGAGCGTATTGAAAATGGGTACCGCTAGCTCTCATTCATTGCTAGTAGATCAGTTAGTTGAATTGCTAAGGAAACAAGGAATTGCTAAAGAAACAAGGAACAGGCATTAAATGTATTACAGCAAGACAATTTATTAAGATTTTGCAAAAGGCAAGCCCTTAGTTTTTGATTTCAGGGGGCCTTAATGTTTTGGATTGGGAACAAGTAATCCAGAGAAAGCCAATTTATTAAGACTTTGCAAAAGGCAAGCCCTTAATTTTTGGATTCGGGGAGCCTTAATGTTTCTGACTGGGAACAAGTGAAACTTGATTTCCAAAAGATCCTTCATAGGGATGAACCCGAGAGCATTCCTATAGCTACCTTCTCGTTGTGGCGCTTGGTTAAGGACGCTTTCGTTAGTGATAAAAAAAAGTAAAAGAGCAATTGGCCAAGACGGAATGGTTTTTTACTGAAATTCAAGAACAGGAGTCAATTAAATCTTTTCAGAATTCTGATAAGTCCTCCTCTGATTCCTTGCTTTCTTCTAGCAATGAGGACTCTGAGGAAGAGAAAAAAATTAGAAAACGACATGAAAAACTTAAGAAAGAAAATTAAAAGGCTCACTCCCGTGGACTGGCCTATACCTCCGCTGCCTCTCACATTTCTCACAGAACATCCTCCTGCGTATAACTCTAACTTCTCTCCCTGTCAGCCATCCGCCCCTTCAGAGGGACCAGAGGGAGGGGTGGCATTCCCTGTTATAGAAACTGCTAATGCACAGGGACAGGCACAGGGACAACATACCCCTCTAAATTTTAAAGACATTAAGCAATTAAAGGAGGCTGTGACAGCATATGGGCCCCATGCTCCTTTTACCCTGGCTATTTTTGAATCTTTTGGAGCTCTAAATTGCACTCCTAGTGACTGGCAACAACTATGCCGTGCCACCTTGTCTGGAGGTAATTACTTATTGTGGCAAGGAGAATTCCAGGAGCTCTGTAAACAAACAGTGCAACCTAATGCAGCCGCTGGATTCCCCGATAGAAATTTGGACATGCTAACAGGAGCTGGGCAATATGCCGATTTGCAACAACAAATTTTATATGACCCTGCTGTATATGCACAAATTAACGTGGCTGCCACTAGAGCCTGGAAGGCCTTGCCTAATAAGTCTGCTGGAGATTTTGTCGATCGTCTTCTTCAATTATCCAGGAGAATGTTTGGAGATGCAGAGACAGCTATGCCTGTAGTAAAAGAGCTGGCATTTGAAAATGCTAACAGATATTGCAAGGAGGCTCTGAGACCTCATACTAGCAAAAATCTCAATGATTTCATTCGTATTTGTAGAGACATAGATGGGAATAATATAATGGGTCAGGTTATAGCTCCATTGCTCATATGCTTCCAACAATTCCACCTATTCCCATTACTTGGAAGAATGATGAGCCTATATGGGTAGAGCAATGGCCCCTTACTACTATCAAATTGGAGGCTACCCATGCACTAGTGCGGGAGCAACTTCAGGCTGGGCATATTGTCCCCTCTACCTCACCTTGGAATACTCCTATTTTTGTGATCAAGAAAAGATCAGGCAAATGGAGGCTGTTCCAGGATTTAAGAGAAGTAAAGAAAACTATGGTGTTAATGGAAGCTGCTCAGCCTGGCCTTCCCTCCCCTGTGGTTATCCCCAAAAAATAGAATCTGCTTGTCATTGATTTAAAAGACTGTTTCTTTACTATTCCTCTGCATCCAAGTGATAGCCCTAGGTTTGCTTTTAGTCTGCCATCGGTTAACTTAAGAGAACCTTCTAAGAGATATCAATGGGTTGTCTTACCTCAGGGCATGGCCAATAGCCCTACTATTTGCCAAACATATGTATCCATGGCAATTGAGCCTGTTCGCAATAAGTATCCTCAGCTATATATCATTCATTATATGGATGATATTTTGTTAGCTGCTGAACAGGAACATCTATTGGAAGCCTTTGGAGATCTCCAGAACACACTACAACTAGCTGGGTTACAAATTGCCCCAGAGAAGGTTCAGAAAGACTTTCCCTACCGATATTTGGGTCATCAGTTACTTAAGAACGGTGTCCACCCTCAGAAGGTTACACTCAGGCTGGATGCACTAAAAACATTAAATGACTTTCAAAAGCTTTTAGGAGATATTAAGTGCATTAGGCCTAGCCTTAAATTTTCCACAGGGCAGCTTCGTCCTCTCTTTGATATTCTGCAAGGGGATTCAGATCCAACTTCCCCTCGGGCTCTCACTAAAGCTGGACGAGAGTGTATTCAACATATCCAAAAAGCAATAAATGAGGTTCATCTGAATTATGTAGACTATTCTAAGCCTTTGTCTCTGTTAGTATTTTGCTCTAAGCATGCCCCTACTGGGGATTTCTGGCAAACAGGACCTATTCTGTGGGTCCACTCACAAGCATCTCCCTCTAAGGTAGTAATGTCCTATCCACAAGCAGTAATTTCCTTATTATTCAAAGCCCAAAAAACATGCTTGCAAATCTTTGGCAAGAAACCTGAAAATATTGTTACACCCTTTTCTCGTAGTCAGCTAGAATGGCTTCAAAATAATGATGATGACTGGACTATCTTTTTGTCTTCTACGTCCAGCGTTTTTGATAACCATTATCCCCCTGATCCTCTGGTTAGCTTTTTTAAGATACATCCAGTCATTTTCCCAAAGATTATGGTCCTGAATCCTATTCCAAAAGCACGAGTAGTTTTTACAGATGGCTCTTCTCATGGAATTGCTGCCATTGTTTCTCATCCAGTTATAAAAAGAATACCAGTACCACAAAAATCCACCCAGGTGGCAAAAATTTTGGCCATGATTTTAGCCCTACAGCTTTTCCCACATGAACCTTTAAATATCTACACTGACAGCCAATACGTAGCTCACATTGTACATCCTTTGGAGACGTCTGCCTATGTTGCACCAGTCTCTAAAGTTCAGGACCATCTTTTACAATTACAAACTTTGCTTTGGGAATGCTCAGAGCCAGTTTTTGTGGAGCATCTTAGATCACATACACCTCTGCCAGGGCCTCTTAGTGCAGGTAATCGCATGGCAGATCTACAGACTCAAATTGCCACCCTTAGTATTCCATCTGATTTTGATAAGGCTCAAATTCTTCATCAATGTTTTCATCTCCCTGCAGGATCATTCCGCTTCCACACAGGCATTTCCAGAGAACAAGCCATTCAGATAGTCAAACACTGTCCTACCTGTGTTGAATTCCTCAATGTTCCTCATCTAGGTGTCAACCCCAAAGGTCTTATACCCAACCGTGTCTGGCAAATGGACATAACTCATGTCCCTGCCTTTGGAAAACTACAATTTGTACATGTTTCGGTAGACACTTATTCTCATCTAATTTTTGCCTCAGCTCATTCAGGAGAGAAACTTAAAGATGTTAAATCGCATTGCTTGCAAGCTTTCTCTTACATGGGTCTGCCCAAACAAATTAAGACAAACAATGGGCCAGCTTATACCAGTGCAGGCTTTTCAAGATTTTGTACTGATTTTGATATTTTACATAAAACAGGCATCCCATATAACCCTCAAGGTCAAGCCGTGGCGGAACGGGTTCATCGGACCCTCAAAACTTAATTTAATTAAAGTAAAAAGGGGGGACCTAGGGGATCACCTTGGTTTGCCTCATTCTTTCTCTCCTTAACATTATACATTTAAAATTTTTTAACGGTGGATGCTCATGGCCGCTCGGCAGCTGATCGCCATTGGCATGCACCTACGCAAGCTAAGCCTCTGGCTAAATGGAAAGATCTTTCTACGGGCAAATGGAAAGGGCCAGATCCAGTGTTAATTTGGGCCCAAGGGTCTGTTTGTGTTTTTCCACAAGATGAAGAAAATCCAATTTGGGTTCCTGAGCATTGTGTTTGGGCTGTTGTAGACCCTGCCATTGAGCCAACAGAGGACCTATTGGGCATTCGTCAAGAACCTGCTGATACTGATGCCAGTGGCTTGGAATGCCCAGGTTTGGCCTGGGTTTGTGAGTACTAATTTAAGCTTAGGAATGCCTGCTATGCATCTTGATCCAGAGAAAGCCAATTTAACTCGCATCTATTCTCTTAAGAATCCCATGTGCTTTGTTCTCAAGCTTAACTATTCTCAGCTTAACTCTTCCAGTTCTTTTGATGATTCTACTGGATGCCTTACTATTAAATCTGCTGCATGTGTGATGGCGCCTTTCTTTTTATTGTAACTAATGAAACTCCCTCGGGAGATATCCTCAATTGTTCTTCACAGGACTGCCACCTGAAGACTTGCTGGGACCAAGAAAAATTGGCATTGGTGGTACGGATCCCTGGCATAGTTCCCCTTCCAGTGGAGCATGATGGACAGACGCAGCTGATTCTCACCTGGCAGAAAAGAGATTTTGGCGTATCTGCAGCTATCGTTGCTGCAATTGCCACCGCTGCTGCCGCAGCTACTGTTGCTGGTGTAGCCCTTTCCCAATCTGCTGTTACAGTGAGCACTGTGGACTTGCTCTCAGGGAAAGTAGCTTCTGCAGTCAACACTCAAAATCATTTAAATTCTCTCATACAATTGGGTATACTAAATCTAAATCAACAAACAGCTCCACTACAAGAGCAAATAAATTTACTTTGGGAAACCCATATGGTGACCTGTACTCCTCTATACCATCACATTTGCGTTATGCCAGCCGAGGCATCAGATGCTTCTGTGCAGGCCGTCTCTTTTAGGAATGGAGTGGGTCTATGGCCCTAGGGCTAATCGCCCTGGGTTGTGTGGCTTTGTCCTTGGTCTGTCTCTGCTGTATGGCAAAAACTCAAGCCCAGTGCCAATTTCAGACCAAACAGGTCTTGATGTCTCTGGCAGCAGATAACCCCACTGCTCAAGTATGGCTGAGCTTACAAGATAAATGAGTAATCAATGATGGGTAAGACCTGGGGGATGTCTATTAACCTAAGACAGAGAGTCTGAGGGGGCCTGGGCAGGCTTCTCCATGACGGGTAATATAGATGTCGACGTCCGAGGCAACCTAAGACAGATGCTCATTTATATTTAAGGAAGGGGGACCTGTGGGGTTCACCCTCCCTCCCCAGGGAGTCTGCTGCCCTGCTTGACTGACGTGACCAAGGATTGTTTGCCTAAGAACATCCTGTTTCCACTCCCATTCTTTGGCCTAACCGCAAGTTGTGTTTGCCCCAGGTGGCTCTTGCTTACAGTAAACAACAGGATATGAGAACATGACCTTCTGACTCTGGTACTTTTCTACAGTGCTATAAGGCTGTATATATATCTCCCTCTGACTTCAATAAATGGCATTCTTGAGGCATTCTTGAAGCACGAATGACCCAGTGATTGTCTTCAATCCTCGGCACCTCGCCCAGCTCGGGATCATGGTGGTAGCGTGGGCGCTACAATTATTATTTTGGTTTTTTTTGAGGTAGGGTCTCACTCTAGCCAGGCTGACTTGGAATTCACTATGTAGTCTCAGGTGGCCTCGAACTCATGGTGATCCTCCTACCTCTGCCTCCCGAGTGCTGGGATTAAAGGCGTGCACCTCCACACCCAGCTAAGATTATATTATTGATAAACAGAAATCGTTTTGCTTCTTCCTCTCCATTTTCCATCCAAATGCCTTTAATTCCTTTGTTTTGCCAATTATCCTGTGTAACAATTCCAGTCCAATATTGAGTTAGAGAGGTAAGCATGCTTGCCTTCTTCTTAAAGAACAAGAATGCCCCGTTTTACCATTAAAATACGATTGCAGTGGGCAGATGCAAACGATCCAGCTATAATCCCAGTACTCTGGAGACCAAAGCAGAAGGATTTCAAGTTCAAAGACAGCCTACTGAGACCTTGTCTCTATCCATTTATCTGCTCCACACAAAAAGTAATAGTTGTGCCTTCTCCAGTTATTTATTTATTTTATAAAGATGACAGAGCTCTGGTCTAAATGTAGTCAGCTTCTGAGTGTCTTTATCATAAAAGGGTGTTGAATTTTGTCATTGTTTTTGTATGCATTAAGATTATCATGTGGCTTTTCATCTTTATTTTGCTAACATGGTGTAACACTTTACTTTCAGATGTCAAAACATTATTTTGGCCCCTTTATGTTGCCTTCCCCCTGCATTGAGCATTTCTTTTTGTTGTTGGTTGTTTGCTTTTCGAGGTAGGGTCTCACTCTAGCTCAGGCTGATCTGGAATTCACTCTGTAGTCTCAGGGCAGCCTCGAACTCAGGGCTATCCTCCTACCTCTGCCTTCCGAGTGCTGGGATTAAAGGCTTGGGCCACCACTCCTGGCTGAGCATTTCTTAATATTGGTCATCTTGGGTTCCTGGAATAAACCCTGGTGGTAAAAGTGATTTTTTTCCAGTTTTGGTTTTAGTATTTGAGTCTTACTTTTTTTCCCCTTGATCAGTCTATTTCACAGTGTGTTTACTTGATTTTTTTCTTAAAAAAATTGGGGGTTTCATTAATTCTTTATTGTTTCTCTATTCTCTATTTTATTTATACTGTTAATCTAAGTACCAGAGGTTCTTCCAAAAGAATAAATTTATTAATAAATGAACACTATAGAAATATATGTAAGCATATTCAAGGGACCAAAGGTAAGAAAAGATAAAATTTAAAACTAAAAGTGGAAAAAAAGAGTTGGACAAATGGAATATGAGGACCAATAATGACAGGTGTGTCAGTCCAAAATGGATAGGCAGATGCTGAACCATGTCCCCACACAAGTATTTTTTGAATAAGGGCCTAGTGACCTTTGTTCAAGGTTGTACGTCTTGATGCCTTTTGTGCTAGTCCCAGCTATTAGGTATATTGTCAAGAAATCTCTTCATAACCTCTTGCCTACTTTGTTTTTCTCTTAGGTTTTGACATAAGTGACTCCATTTTGATCCTGAAAACGTTCACACTACTCTAATCTTTATCTTCACAAGCACTTTAGTTCTTTGTGTGGACTTAAGTTAACTTTCCAGTGTCCTTTCTTTTGAATTAAAGAACTTCCTTTCATTTATTTCCTTTCATAAGGCAGATCTGGTAGAATCAAATTATCTTTTCTTGGTTCAGTCTTAGAGTGCTTAAACGTCTTCATCTTTGAAGGATTTTTTTTGCAGTGTTTTAACTTACCCTCTTCCTGCATAGTATTTCTGTTTTGCTTTTAGCGCTCTGGGTGCACTGTACCTCGTTCCTAGCCTCACAGATTCTGTTGAGAAGTTAGCTGTTAGTTGTATTGAGCCCCCTTTGCACACAAAGACTTGGTTCTCTCTCCACTTGCTGTGTTCTGTCTTCCCCATTGGCATTGAGCAGTGAAATTAGGTGGTGTCTACATGTGTATCTCTTTGCCTTTTCTTTTTAATGTAGAGTTCCCCCCCATCCTGCTCCTTTTCTCTTCTTCTTTATTACACACATTGATGACTTTCAAATCATCTGGGAATTTTAAATACCATTTCCTCCAGCATTCTTTTGGTTCCTGTTGCTTTCTCCTCCCCTTCTGAGACCCATTATGCATCTGACAGTCCCCTTCACAGTGTGGGTCTTAATGTGTCTGAGGCTTGATGTTGTTCTGTCAGGTGAGGAAAATCTCAATTGACCTATCTCCAGATAAGAGGAGACTGAGAATCAGGCGAGTTAAGACACTTCAAATCTCATGGCCTTACCAAGAGTTGGTCTTTTTTTTTTTTTTTCATGAATAAATGTTCTTCAAATTATTACAATGTTGATTTTGAAAACTGTGCATGCTTATTGCTTTTATAAAGGCATGGTTGTCTTAGCTTCATTATTTTTCTGGAAAGGCTATCATGGATCCTATTATATTAAAAATATCTGAGCGGGCATGGTGGTGCACGCCTTTGATCCCAGCACTCAGGAGGCAGAGGTAGGAGGATTGCTGTGAGTTCAAGGCCAGCCTGAGACTACATAGTAAATTCCAGGTCAGCCTGGACTAGAGTGAGACCCTACCTCAAAAAACCAAAAAAATAATAATAATCTGTCTCCTTCCTCCCTATTACATCACTAAGTTCTCTTCTGCTATCTTTGGTTTAGAAATGCCATAACCTGTCACCCCTTTATGATCCCTGATATACTGTTTTATTAATTAATATTTATCTTATCAATTAAGAGTAGAAAAAATAGGCCAAAGGATCCCATCCTTTTTAATCTTTCTAATTTCTGAATAAGGACAAAATAAACATAGCAATTAAAGAAAACAGGAAAATCTAGATTCAGACACTCTGTTGTGGTCTTTGAATTAATTTCTTTAATGAATCTGTATCCAAAACATGAATTTATTTCATCACTGATTTTATCTCATCAGCCTTAAAGTACAATGTATCAAATTTTCTTTAATTATATTTAATATACATAACATTATGTTATGCATAAGTACACTCATTATTAAATAACAAGCAGGGTTAAGCTGGAACCCAACTAAATGCATAATAAAAATAGTGGGGGAAATCACAGAGTGATAGACTCCAGAGATAGAAGAACTTGTTACTTTACATTTTCATCAGTTAATATGTGTTATAACATTAAGCCCAACAAGTTGATGTGTACACACACACACACACACACACACACACACACACCCATGATAGGACTGTTTAGTTTACTGCGTGCTTGTATAACCTTATTGTGTAAGGCTGTTTTCATCTCCTTAGGCTTGTAAGATATAAAACACAATGTGTGTCAGCACCACCAAGAGCTGGGAAGAGCACCTGCCTGGACAGACTCTTCACTAACACTAATACGCAGATGATATGAACAAACGAAGGCAGGCTGGGTTCATCCCACATCACCTTCCTTTCCAGGCATAACAAAGAGCTCACTTTATGTTCCGCAGCAGAGTGAAGATGATGTGATTCTCATTGGGGAATATGAATGAAGCAAAATTATGCTCTTTTTTATGAAATGTTACCTGGATGAATACATGAATATAGTTGTCTAGGGGAATCAGTCCTGTAGTCAAATCAGACTATGTCTTAAAAACAAATATATCTTAGCTAAACAGCATAATCATTGCTAATGGTTGCTTGCAATACTCATTCAAACAACTCTAAAACTTTAAAACACCACGGAGGGGCTGGGATGTGACCTGGTGATTCAGGGCCAGGGCTTGGTTGTTAGCACTGCAAAAGCCTAAGAGTCTGTACAAAGTGTTATAAGCTTAACTTTTGATTTGTGGCTAGATAACTAGCTTGTCATATCAGATCTTTTCCTTACTTGTCATTCTTTCTACCTATAGCTAACTTTTTCCTCTTTCCAGTTTTACATCGTGAGTTTCATTGAAAACTATTAAGTATGTAATACTTTGCTAGATGCTCCACAGAGAAAAATATGAAATAGTTTCTTTCAGCAAGAAACACTGATGCTGTAGGGATTTAAATATTATTCATTCTTAACACACAAGTATCTTAAGATAGTGGTCTAGGGCATCTGTTTAAAAAAAAAGAAAAGAAAACCTGCCCCCAAAAGCTGGAATCTTCTTTATCTTTTTAAAAAATGTTCTAGGGCTGGAGAGATGGCTTAGTGGCTAAGGCGCCTGCCTGATAAGCCTAAGAATGCTGGTTCCAATGTCCAGCGGTTCCAATCTCCAGGTCCCACGTTTAGCCAGATGCAAAGTGAGGCAAGGGTGCAATGCTGCACTTGCCCACAAGGGGGCGCACGCATCTGGATTTCGTTCACAGCAGCTGAGAGACTGCTGGCGCACCCATTTATGTCTCCCTCCCTCTCCCTCTCTGTCTATCTCTCTCTGTCTCTCTCTCTAAAAATAAAATAAAAAAATAATTTAAAAATTAAAAAAAAAATAAAAAAATAAATGTTCTAGCCAGGCAAAGTGGCCCTCGCCTTTTATCCCAGCACTAGGGAGGCAGAGGTAGGAAGGCTGTTGTGAGTTCGAGGCCACCCTGAGACTATGGAGTTAATTCTAGGTCAGCCTGGGACAGAGTGAGACTCTACCTCAAAAAAAAAATTCCTTGATTTATTTGTGTATGGGTATATGTGAAGATTTCTTGTTTCTGCAAACAAACATGAGGCTTTCCATGGGTGGCTGGTGAATTGTACCTGGGCCAACAGGCTTGGAAAGCAAGCACCTTTAATTGCTGAGCCATCTCCCCAACTCCTTCTTCCAATCTTTTTTTTTAAATAATTTTTTTTATCATTACTTTATTTACTTTTGGAGACAGACACAGAGAGACAGACAGAGAGGGAGAGGGAGACAGATAGAGATGGGTGCACCAACAGTCTCTCAGCTGCTGTGAACGAAATCCAGATGAGTGCGCCCCCTTGTGGTCAAGTGCAGCAATGCGCCCTTGCGTCCCTTTGCATCTGGCTAAATGTGGGACCTGGAAATTGGAACCGCTGGAGATTGGAACTGGCGTTCTTAGGCTTAGGAGGCAGGCGCCTTAACTGCTAAGCCATCTCTCCAGCCCCCCAATCTTTTTTTTTTTTTTTTTTGAGGTAGGGTCTCACTCTAGCTCAGGCTGACCTGGAATTCACTATGTAGTCTCAGGGTGGCCTCGAACTCACTGCGATCCTCCTACCTCTGCCTCCCGAGTGCTGGGATTAAAGGCGTGCGCCACCACGCCCGGCCTCAGCCCCCCAATCTTTTTAAAAAAATATTTTAATTTATTTGAGAGAGAGAGATACAGAAATAGGCAGGTAGACATCCAGGCGAGGTGGCACATGCCCTTAATACCAGCACTCAGGAGGCAAAGGGAGGAGGATCGCCATGAGTTCAAGGACAGCCTGGGTTAGAGTGAGACCCTACCTTGAAAAAACAAAAACAAAAAAATAGGCAGGTAGAGAGAGAGAGAATGGGCCCCCTAGGGCCTCCAGCCACTGCAAATGAACTCCAGATGTGTGCGCCCCTTTGTGCATCTCGCTTATGTGGGTCCTGGGGAGTGGAACCAGAATCCTTTGGCTTGCAGGCAAACACCTTAACTGCTAAGCCGTCTCTCCAGCCCTCCTTCTTCCAGTCTTGAAGGTGATTTTACCTGCTTCTAAGCAGTATTCATGACTACTAGGCAAAGTACAACTTCAGAGAGCCAAAGTATTCCAAATGTGGCAAAGTAACTGAAAACCCTTTCCGCAGACTCTGTGCTCAAAATGCAGTGCAAGAGGATTGGGAATAGGCTGCCTAGCCTCAATGTAGGGACAGGGTTGCCTCACACATTTAGTGCTCCTATCTTTCTGAATGCATTGCCTAAAGTATTGGCTCCTGTCTTATCCATCTTGGAGCCTTAAGGACACCAACACTGTCTTCCTACCTGTAGACCAGAATTAGTGGATTGGGTTAGTAGACACCATAAATTCGACCCTATTAATCCACAGAACAAATAAGATGAAAGAAAAAATTGTTTCAGGGCTAGAGAAAGTACCCAGTGGTTAAGGCACTTGCCTACAAAGCCTAAAGACCTGCTTGACTCTGCAGTATCCACGTAAAGCCAGCTATACAAAGTGCTGCATGCATCTGGGCTTTGTTTGCAGCTGCTAGAGGCCCTGGCACACCCATTCTCTCTCTCTCCCTGCTGGGCGTGGTGCCACACACCTTTAATCCCAACACTCACTAGGGAGGCAGAGGTAGGAGGATTTCTGGGAATGTGAGGCCAGGTTAGACTACATAGTGAATTCCAAGTCAGCCTGGGCTAGAGTGAGACCCTACCTTGAAGCCAAAATAATTAATGATAATAATAATAATAATAATAATAATAATAATAATAATAATTCTTCAGCACAGAGCAAGCAATTAAAAAAACCTCAGCTCTAAGTTTCCTTCTGGGGATTAAGAGTTATTCTATATGTCTGTGCCGACCCGCGGCACAGAAGTCGAACAGACCCCGAAGGAGGGAGTGGGAATGAATCTGAGGCAAGAACACAAGGAATGGAACCAAGACAAATTCTGATCAAGGCTCAAGTTTATTGCAGAAGTCTCAGCTAATATATTACTAAGCAAAACAAAGAAGCTCCTGAGAGCAGAGACCTTGTTCCAGTTACACAGCTGCACAGGGAGGGAACCTCAGATAAATGTATATCAATGATATTCCTTGTGGCTAAACACTCTGACCTTCATAAATTTTCTCATCAGGCTGGAAAATGTTACAATCTTTGTCTCAGCAAACTCCCTTAAAGCCTTAGGCTGTCAGCCAAGTATTTTGTACACAAGGCAAGGTCAAGAAATAACCAAGACTGCACCTGGCTCTCCACAGTTCCCCCTTCTTTATGCAGACATAATAAATCAAGGGAAAGATTTGTATTATGCCATAGATTCCTCAAATGGGCCTTTATATGTCCCCAAACAGATGTGTTCTGATTGTATTTCATATTTGTAACACAAATCCAATTATAGGATGCATGACAATTCAAAGACCCTTATAATTTTAATCCTTGTATCTCTTCTCCTTGAAATGTAATTACATCAAATAAAACATCTAATTTCTTTTTTAACTTTTTATCTATATCCACCTGAGTACCAAGCGCAACAGAGACATTTTTGGATAGCTTATTAACAAAATGTGCCATTTGAACTTCTTGTGATAATGCAACAGCAGCTGTGGTAGCAATAGCTAATAGGGTAATAAATGCTAGAATCCTTGCTATAATTAAACCTACTACTCTTTTTGGTCTACTTAAACTGTTTTTTATCTCCTGCAGCACTTGAACACCCCTTTCTGAATATCAGGGCTGAGTAACATTAACAGGTATCATGACAAAAGCAGGCTATTTAACAAGAAGTACAGTATAAAAAATTTTTGATACACAATTAGATAGGGAACATTTATCACATGTAACATTGAACATATCCCCTGCATAGCTGATATTCATGAGTCCCATCATTAGAGCATATGGTGGAGAAACACAAGCCATAACCTTTGCTTTTGGTAAGGAACTACTCTTGCTAGAAACTGAGGTGACATTTATACCTCCTAAGGCTGCAGCAATCTTCCATTAATATGTTTGCTGAAAACCATCATCTGACCACCAAAGTCCTACAGAAAGCCCACCAGTCCAGTCATTACTCCAACCAGTCTTTGACCCCTTTGTTCCTGGCGTGCTGGACCAATCTTTGACATGCCATTCAGTTTTAGAGATGTTATATATGATGTATCTATTGCCTACACATTTCCTCCAATGTAAAGATTTGTTATACCAAGGATCTTGACCTTCACACGGGAGAAAGGTATCAGGTGCTTCACCCTCCTTCTGGTCTCCATCAGGAAGCCAGATGGAAATCTGAGAGGTAACAGTCTTCTTTCCATTTTTATGTTTCACAGATATGTTCCTATTTTGGATCTTCAAACAGTCATCTATATCCCTCTTCGCAAAACAGATTGGAATACCTGTGCCATGTCCTGTATAATTTATTCCAGACTTTTGATGACTGTTTATATTTTTGCTAGAAGGGGTACCCAGTAATCTGGTGTTGTTTACCAGGACAATGATCTCTTTTTCTTGCCATACTGCTGGATGAAGAAGTGGGGGGTCAGGAACATAAGCCCAATACAGCTCACTGTGGATCACCTGGAGGTAGCCCCACATCGTCAGGAATGACAGCATCTTCCTTGTGGACAAAGTGAACCAATCTCTCTGGGAGCCACCTGGCAGCATTGTCTTTCTGCGAAAAAACACAAAGAGATCCTCGTCTCCATATTAATACAGGGTCGGGTCCATACCATACATTAGTCAAGGGATCCTTCCACATTACTTTAGCATGGGTGGATTTTGTATCCGGGTGCCAAAAGCGTTCAGCCACAGAAGACCCCCTGGCATCCAAGAGCAAAAAATTTAACATAAAAAGAGTATGGTCTAACCATTTTTTAATAGATCCTTGAACCAATTCCCCTTTTTTTGTTTTTTGTAACCAAATCTTAATAGTGCCGTGAGCACGTTCAACAATACCTTGGCCTTGAGGATTATAAGGAATTCCAGTGATATGGTCAATCTTAAATGAAGCACAAAATTGTTTGAAGGTAGTACTAGTGTAACCTGGGCCATTATCTGTTTTTATTTGTTTAGGAATTCCTGCAATATTAAAGGCATGGAGATAGTGAACAATAACGTGTTTAGCAGTTTTCCAGTTTGAGCTGAAGCACACAAAAACCCAGAGTAGGTATCAATGGACACATGCACAAATTTTGACTTACCAAATTCTGGGATATGTGTAACATCCATTTGCCATAACTGGCCAGGGATTAAGCCACGAGGATTAACTCCATAATGTGGCACAGGAAGAAAAGTAAGACACTGCTGACAATTTTTTACTATTTGTCGTGCTTGTTTACAAGAAATTTTAAATCTAAGGCTCAAGGTATGTGCATTTAAATGATGCAGACTGTGAGCAGCAGTAGCTTCCTCTACAGTAAAAACCCTTGTGTCCTCATCTGTTTTAGCATTACCCACGGTTAGAGGTCCAGGAAGATCAGAATGAGCTCGAAGATGGCCTATAAAGAAAGGAGCTGAACGTTGAATAATTAATGCTTAAATATTAGCAAATAAAGTGAAAATAGATGAAGAGGGGCCAATCCTGCTACAGGTTTCAAGAAAAGGTATAGATTTAGTGATATGTTGACTATCACTATAAATGTTGATAGGTACATTAGCTTATGTTGTAATAATGCTTCTACAGCAGCTAATTCCACTAATTGTGCAGATTGATAAGGAGTAGGAAAAGCATAAGTTTGATCATTAATTGTGTAGGCAGCCATACCATTAGAGGACCCATCTGTAAAAGCCAAAGCAGCATTATTGATGGGTTGAAATTTTGTATTAAGAGGAAAAAGCACTTGATGCTGTATAAAAAATTGAATAAGCTTACTTTTGGGATAATGATTATCAATTTGACCTGTAAAACCTGCCATAGCTAAAATCCATGCATCAGAATGAGCAAACAACCATGAAACTTGTTTAGAGTCATATGGTTGACAGATAATATGAGGCTCAATCCCAAAGTACTTGACAGCTTCTGTTTTTCCTTCCATGACTATTTTTGCAATTTCCTCATAGTAAGGGGTGACAATTTTTCGTGGAGAAGACGCAAGATGTACCCAAAGGAGGGGAGCTTCCTGCCATAAAAGTCCTGTTGGGGAGTAGGCCTTGGGAAAGATGAGAAGCCATAATTCTTTATCATAATTAATATAAGTCACGAATTGATCCTCTATAGCCTTCTGAACTATTGTCAATGCTTGAGATGCTTCAGGTGTAATAGACCTCGGGGAAGTAGGATCTGGATTTCCTTGCAATATATTAAATAAAGGTTTTAACTCATGGGTAGTAAGCTTCAGATAAGGTCTGATCCAATTAATATCCCCTAGTAATTTTTGAAAGTCATTTAAAGTAGCAAGATGCTGCATTCTTATTACTATTTTTTGTGGCTTGATTTGTTTTGGGTAAAGATGAAATCCTAAATAGGAAAAAGGATTTTTATGTACCTTTTCTGGAGCAATTTGTAAGCCCCACTGTGTAAGCTGCTGTTCCATGTAGGAGAAACAAGCCAGAACACATGACTCTATTTTTCCAGCTATAAGAATATCATCCATATAATGTACAATGTATAATTGTGGATATTTGGATCATGTGGAAGCAAGAGCGGTCGCTACGAATTTTTGACATAATGTTGGGCTATTGGCCATTCCTTGAGGCAATACTTTCCATTGAAATCTTTTCATAGGCTCTTTAAAATTAACAGAGGGGACACTAAAGGCAAAGCGACAACAATCCTTTGGATGCAATTGAATGGTGAAAAACAATCTTTTAAATCTACTATTATTTTATAAAAATCAGCAGGAATAGCTACAGGACTAGGCAACCCAGGCTGTAGAGAGCCCATAAGGTGCATGGTGGAATTCACAGCCGGTAAATCTTGCAGCAGTCGCCATTTTCCTGACCTTTTCTTAAGTGCAAAAATAGGAGTGTTCCAAGGCGAGGAAGATTCTTTAATATGTCCCGCCTGTAATTGTTCTTGCACCAGAGTTTGAGCAACTAATAATTTTTCCCGTGATAAAGGCCACTGATCCACCCATACAGGGTCATCAGACTTCCAACAAACTTGATCAGCATGGGGCACGGCTTGACCAGTAGCCACTAGGGGAAAAATCCTAGCCCTTTATGATCTACATTAGAGGTAAGCTGAATAACAGAAGCAGTACCTTGCTCAAATTTTCCCAATCCCTTCCCTGTTAAATACCCCTGTTTGAGCATTTGAGAAGTTACTATTTCATTTGGACTGCACATTAGCAATTTCATTTGACTTAAAACATCTCTTCCCCATAAATTAAGAGGCAACTCTTCAATAATATAAGGCTTGCAGTGCCCTGTGTTACCTTCCTCATCCACAACAGTTCTGCAGCACTTTGCTCAGGACTAGAAGATTGCCCTATACCACGCAATTGAGTACCCGTGGGATGTTTGGGCCAAGAAGCAGGCCAATGACGGTCAGAAATAATGGTAACATCAGCTCCAGTATCTATCAACCCTTAAAAAGGCTTTCCATTTGATTTTAAAGTTAATTTTGGGCGATCCCTAGTAACAGGCTGGACCCAATATGCATCAGAGGAACCAAAACCTTGCTTTCCTCGAGGGCGGGTATGCGCGATTCCCCCAGCTTTTATGATGGGGAGAAGTAATAACTGAGCTATTCTCTGACCAGCTGCAATGGTAGAAATGACCTTTGGGGAGATGACCATAATCTTAAATTCTCCTGTATAATCATGATCCACCACTCCTGGCAAAACTTGTAACCCTTTCATAGTAGTACTGCTCCTGCCTAAAACTAACCCTACACTTCCCTCCAGCAGAGGGCCACACACTCCAGTACATAATGCTTGAGGTCCCATTTCAGGAGTTAATACTACCTAGGTGGTGGAACAGAGGTCAAGTCCGGCACTCCCTGAGGTGGCCCGGAGAAGCTGACTGATGGACTGTAACTGGCTGTTTGTGGAACAAACTGAAGCGCCCTATAAACCTGTTTTTGCAGGACCTGGGGCAGGCCCCTCCTCCCGTTTCCCTGCTGGATAGGATTCCCGTCTTTGTCTGTTTTAGATTGACATTCATTGGCCCAATGTTTACTACGCTTGCATCTGGGACATAACCCCGGAGCAGGAGTAACAGCATTTGAGCTTTTAACTGTCTTTCTGTTAGGGTAATTTCTTTTCGTATGTCCTGGTTTTCCACAAGAAAACCATTTACCTGTTCTAATTGCTTGAGCAGCCATTTGAAAAGGAATATCCTGCAAGGCTGCAGCCAAAGCCACCCCTTGAGTATAGCTTGGTCCAATATCGGAACACAATCTGATATACCCATCCAGATCAGCCTTTTTCCTGTAGGGTCTTAAGGCGGCCTGACAGGCACTATTAGCATTTTCATAAGCTAATTGTTTTACAAACGTCAGACCAGCTTCAGGATCTCCAAAAATCCTCCCTGCTGCTTTTATCAATCTGTCCACAAATTCTGTATATGGCTCATCAGGTTCTTGCCTAATTTTTGTTAAACTATCCCCTATGGCTTCTCCTTTGGAAGGAAGCTTAAACCAAGCTTTACCGGCCGCTGTGGCAATCTGGATGCATACAGCAGCAGGATATGCAAGTTGATTATTATTTCCAGCATAATTCCCTTCTCCTGTAAGCATATCTACATTCCAAGCACCATTTCCAGACTGTAAATTTAACTGTGCTTTTTTTTTTTTTACATAAATCATAAAACTCAGTTTTCCAGAGCAGGTAATCACCACCTGTAAGACAAGCTTTGGCTAGAGACTTCCAATCATCTGAGGTTAAATTCCTACCCGCCAACGCCTCTACCAGGGTTAAAGTATAAGGGGCTGTGGGGCCATATTGTGCACAAGCTGACTTTAATTCCTTAATATCTTTAAAATTAAAATTCTCATATTGTCAAAAAACTTGTCCCTGATGTTGTACTTCCACCACTGGGCAAGCCAAAGGAAAATTACGTGCATCTTCATCTCCCTCCTCAATGGCTTTACTTACAGCCCTTTCAAAAGCGGAACAAGCAGGTACAGGCACCATAGGGTTTAAAGTAGACATAAGAAAATTCTGAGGAGGCTTCTTATTAATGTTGTCTAACTCTTCTGTTAAGTTTTTCTTTTCTCTTTCAAGAGTTACCCTTCTCCTTAGTGCCTCCACCTCATTTTCTAATTCTGCTATATACACTTGTCTGGAGGCTAAAGGAGCTGAAGGAGGAAGATACTTAGCAGCTTCCTCTTCTAACTCTGCTTCTTCATCTGTACTTAGATCATCCTCATCATTATCATCCTTTGATATTTTTAATGTTTTCAATACTTTATTCAGGTCTTTACAGGTTACAGGTGTTGCTTTCCCTGAATTTTGGCTTTTTATGTCCTCAACAACTTCTTGTGTATGATCTAACATTTGTTTTACCAAATTGTCCTTAATACCACTATCAAGAGCATCTTTAATCAATGACCATAAAGAAAAGGCAATCATGGGAACCTTATTGGGTCCCTGCGCTTGTAAAAAGTGATTCAAGTCCACTCCTATTTGCTCCCAAGTTTCTGAATTGACATTTCCCTGCTCCATGAGCCAAGGGCCAGTTTTATTAACAAAGTCAAAGAATTTTTCTAAAGAACTTGAAGAAACCCTTATTCCTTGTGCTTTCAAGAGACCCTTAACTATTGTCATTAATTCTCTTTTACTTTTTGCTTGCCCCGTTTTTGCGCAGGAATCTTACCTTACCTTGGAAGACTGAGCGGGCAACAGCAGGCTTCCAATGAGTTTCACTTTTACTCCGTGGACCTTAATCTTGATCTGGCGTTCCTCACTGAAGCCCCTCGTATTTGGGTCCCTGTACGGGAGCCACACTGTGCTGACCCGCGGCACAGAAGTCGAACGGACCTCGAAGGAGAGAGTGGGAATGAATCTGAGGCAAGAACACAAGGAATGGAGCCAAGACAAATTCTGATCAAGGCTCAAGTTTATTGCAGAAGTCTCAGCTTATATATTAGTAAACAAAACAAAGAAGCTCCTGAGAGCAGAGACCCTTGTTCCAGTTACACAGCTGCACAGAGAGGGAACCTCAGATGAATGTATATCAATGATATTCCTTGTGGCTAAACACCCTGACCTTCATAAATTTTCTCATCAGGCTGGAAAATGTTATAATCTTTGTCTCAGCAAACTCCCTTAAAGCCTTAGGCTGTCAGCCACGTATTTTGTACACAAGGCAAGGTTAAGAAATAACCAAGACTGCACCTGGCTCTCCACATATGTCCAGTGCCCCAACAGTTCTGGAACTGTCCATGGAACCAGCTTCTATCTCAGAAAGCTTGGAACTCTGCTGGATCTGATGCAGTCTAATCACAGGGGATGAATGGTAGGGAGGGGACAACTTTCTCCTCAGTCTTCTTCATGCACATAGCATATGTACACACACACACACACACACACACACACACACACACACGGGAATATACCTGATACATCATATCACACATATTACTATCCACACGCACATGCCAAAGAATCCACTTTTCAAAGGACTACCAAAGTGCTGAAGAGATTGCTTGGTGGTTAAAGGTGCTGCTTGCAAAGCCTGATAGCCTGGGTTCAATTTCTCAATCCCCACGTGAAGTCAGATGCACAGAGTGGTGCATGCATATGGAGTTCATTTCTAGTGATACCCATCCTCCCCCCCCCACCCTACCTCTCAAATAAATATATTTTAAAAACACAAAAGGGCTGGGCCTGGAGAGATGGTTTATCAGTTAAGGCACTTGCCTGCAAAGCCAAAAGGATCCCAGTTCAATTCTCCAGGACCCACGTAAGCTAGGGGCACCTGTGTCTGGAGTTCATTTGCAGTGGCTGGATGCCCTGGTGCACCGATTCTCTCTCTTTCTGCCTCTCTCTTTCGCTCTCCCAAATATATATACACATATATACAATATATACATATATATTATGTATATAATATATGTATATATAATACTATATATATATTAACTTAAATAGGGCAGGAGAAATTGCTTATCAGTTAAGGTGCTTGCCTACAAAACCTAAGGACCCAGGTTTGATTCCCCAGTACCCACATAAGCCAGATGCACATGGTGGTTCATGTGTCTGGAGTTTGTTTGCAATGGTTGGAGGCCCTGACATGCCTATCTCTCTCTCTCTCTCTCTCATAAATAAATATAAAAGCAAAAATAGTTAGCCAGGCATGGTGGCGCATGCCTTTAATCTCAGCACTCAGGAGGCAGAGGTAGGAGGATGGCCATGAGTTTGAGGCACCCTGAGACTACATAGTTAATTCCAGATCAGCCTTCACTAGAGTGAGACCCTACCTCGAAAAACAAAAAAAAAAAACAAAAAAAAAAAAGAATAGAATCTTTAAAAGAACTCTAAAATATGTTGAAACATAAACAATATAAGTAGATCTAAATTGTGACACCAATAACATAAAGGGAAGAGGGAGAGAGAAGTTAAAATGTAGAACTTTTGTATACAACTGAACTTGCCACTTGTTATCAGCTTAAAATGGACTAGTTTATTTTACATAAGCCCCAAAGTAACCCCATGTATACTACAGAAGTTACACAAAAAGAAAAGGAAATGAGTCAAAGCACTTCAATACCAAATAGCAACAAAAACACAAAGACAGAATGACAATGAAAAGTGGTGACACAAGATTTTGGGGTTTGGGAGTGTAGCAGACAGCTTTAGGTTCTCTGAGATAAACTTCCAGACCAGGCACAGTTATGGAGGAAGTGATATTATTTATTGAAGCTTACAGATCCAGGGGAAGTTCCATAATGGCAGAAGAAGCTGGCCTGCTGTCCCAGGACCAAACACAGAGAGCAAAGCCAAAAGCCAAAAGCACAGCATACCTCAGGAACTAGGCCCACTTTGCATATCTTTACAATGGAATCTCAAACCCACCCCCACACCTTAAGATCCACCCAGTGACCTTGCCTCCAGCCAGGTGGATGCAGATGCACACAACAAACTTATAAAACACTGAATATATTGGGGGCCATCTATTCAAACTACCACCAAATTTATGAACCCAAATGTTGGGCCCTGTCCTAGCTCTAACAAAGAATTAATAAAGATGAACTCAAGAAGGATCATTTATGAATCATTAAGTTGATTTAGGGGGAAATCACAAATTGTAGGGTTTACTTAAGGGAAACTGGGATCCAGGAAGAAGTCCAGAGCAGAGGCACCAGCACGTTGGGAAGTGGGAAACAGACTCACGTGGAAGACACAGCAAAGTCCATCAGATTCATTCGAGAGACATGGCTTGGGCAGAACCATAAACACGTGGAAGATAGAACGTAGGTGTTTATGTAGGGAGATTTAGAAGGAACAACCACAGCATCCGCTTTGAGTTTCCCCAGGGAAGAACATTAAGAGGGCAAATAAGTGGTAGTGGATTAGGGAAGAATAGCAGAGAGAAAAAAATATCAAAGCAAGACCAAGCGATTGAGAGGAGGAGTAGAGAAGAGAAGTCACACCAATGGTTAGCCCAAGTTGAGAGAAATTACACAGGTAGGAGGCCTAGAGTTCGAGGGAGCGCTCACCATGGTGGATCCGGAGCGTAAGGGAAATACACAAGTGGTAGATTCAGGGACCACAGGGAAATCATACATGTAATTACAGTGAGAAGTGACCCCAAATGATAAACAAAGGCAAGCAGAAAACCATCCAGATGAAGAAACAGTGCTCTGCTCCCCTCCCCCCCAGGGAAGAGGGGAGCCACTAAGTACCCAGGCAGAGACAGTAAAAGGAGAGAGAAGAAAAGGGAGAGCTGGAATAGCCTTCAGAGTTGACTGAATCGTGTTCGTTCTTCAGATTCAGGTATGCAAGGGAAGACCAGATTGCAGAAAAACAAAATTAGACCCACATCTCTCATCCTGCACAAAAATCAATTCAAACTGGTTGATGACCTTTATGGAAAGGCAGAAATGCTAGGCAGTGGAAGTTACAGGTATAACTGTAGGTGTGTTGGACAGACACATGTCCCATCTCCATCCTGCCTTAGGTAGGTTCTGGGGATTTGAACCCTACTCATCAAGCTTGCATAGCAAATGCTTTTAGCCACCTATCAAGCTCACAAATCGTGTATTTTATTGAGTTTTTGATTGGCATGCTGCCTGTATATATTTACGAGATATGATACGCTATCTTCATTCATGTGCACAATAGGTCGCGAGCAACTTAGAGTAAGTAGCAAATTCATCACCATCATTACTTTGTTTGTTGCATTCATCATATTGTGGTGTAGAGTGTAAAATGTATCCCCTTCTATCAAGCAATAACTCTTTTCCCATGAACTAACCTTCCCCACCGCACCCCACCCCCAGCCTCTGGTCACCACTCTTCTACTGCCAACTTCTGTGAGACCATTTTCATACCTTCCACTTGTGGATGTGATCCTAAGATGCTCTACTTTCTGTGCTGGGATTATTTCATTGAGTATAATCATCTCTGGCTTCATCCATGTTGAAATGAGGGAATGGGAATGTGTCATGCCGGTGACATTTTGTACACATACATACCACGGTTCCTTTATCCATAAATCTGTTTTGGAAATTTATGTTGATTGCATATTCTGGCTACTGCAAACATGGTAGTAAAATTGCCTTTTCTTTTCTTTTCTTTTTTCTTTTCTTTTTTCTTGTGAAGCAGGATCTTACTAGATAGCCAGGTTAGCCTTATTATCCTCCTGCCTCAGACTTCAGAGCGCTGAGAAAGCAGTCACATGCCATCATGCCTGGTTCTGTGCTATATTTGCAACATACTGATTTCATTTCACTTCCTCTGGACATATACTTAGTAGTGGGATGGCTGTGTGAACCCATTTTAGTAGAGAAATCCTCATACTGTTTTCCATAATGTCTGCACTAATTTACATTCTGACAAACAATAGTAGACCCCTCCTTTTAAGAGGGAGGACACAGGAGAGCCTTCCATACAGAAACCATTAGTTAACACTGAGAATATACCTGATTCCCCAAATCAAAGTGGAATGTCATTGCATTAAAATATAGTGACTCTGATCTCCAATGTTTTACAAATTACCCCATCCCTTTCTCAAATCCCCCTCCAAAAGATAAAATCAACCATGACCAGTACACATTTATC
Organism: Orientallactaga sibirica; assembly: GCA_036365145.1. Lineage (NCBI taxonomy): Eukaryota > Metazoa > Chordata > Mammalia > Rodentia > Dipodidae > Orientallactaga > Orientallactaga sibirica. The sequence continues at coordinate 54,282,488 of JAEOAD010000005.1, forward strand.
CATTTATTCTTGTCACCAATATGTACTGAGCACCCCTCTGTGCCATGTGCATGCTGTACCTTCTAGGAGGACACACACACACACACACACACACACACACACACACACACAGCAAAGTCATTGTTTTGGAGATGATGCTTAGATGCTTGTGAGGGGAGCAGATTATAAGCAACTGCACACCATCTTCCCAGATGGCAGAAATAAAAGCTATGGCACAAGGGTGGGCAATGCTATTTCTGTAGGGAAAAAAAATCTCTGGGGTTTTGTTTTGTTGTTGTTGCTGTTTTGTCATGAGTCTAACCTAATCCTTTTTGTAAAAATACCAAAGACAGTCAATGCAACTCTTTCCCAATTCACTTCAACTAAATTTATAACAGGGGTTGTTGAATCTCCCAGTTTCTCTGGCTGTGTAGAAACCAGTGAAGCCTGGAGTGTTTAGCTGTAGCATTCAGAGCCAGCCCTGTTTTGTAACTTGTTCAATCCCTCTCTCAAAGCCACGTTGGAGAAGCAAACAGAAAGATCAGATTAGCAATTACAGCCTTGGAGATTCACCAACCACCATCCAGCATATTCATAACCCCAATTCGATCCAGACTTTTTATTTCTCCAGTTCTCTCAAAAGACTAAGGGAGCTTTAATACAGATACAGAAAAGAGGCAAGTCAACAGCTTTTAAGTCTTTGTTTCTATTGCATTGTCTTATATGCTTACAATAGACTGCTGATTTATTGACTTACTTATATTTGTACAAACATCCCATGACACACTTCACTTTCCAATATGAGAATTTAATATGTGGAAACATGACTCAACAGCATTTTCCCCCAAGATGTCATAGGAAAAATATTTCATCCTGAGAGTTCTATTGCTTCTATCTCTACTTGTAAACTGCATCTTTTTCCTTATTCTTTCCTTTCTATCTCTTATACGGATTCCCCAGTGCCCAGGTAAAGCCAAATGCACCAAGTAGGACAGGCATCTGGAGTTCATTTGCAGTGGCCAAAGGCCCTTGGGTGCCTATTCTCATTCATTTCTCTCTCTCTCTCCATTTCCCAATAAATTTAAAAAAATTAAAACACCAAAGATTTCTGATGATGTCAGAAGCACAAATAGTGATTGAGTAGTTTGGGTATACATTTATAATTAAAGAAGCAATACACTTCTGTTAGATGTGATTTTTCCACCCATTGTTCTTAGACGCCACTGTTCTATCCATGAACAGCCAAGGAACCTATGGAAAAGGTTAATAATTTCTTGAGTTAGAGGCATTTAAAAGCTTAAAGGAAAAAATGAAATATTATCTTACACTAATATTATGTCACTTACAATACATTTCCCAGCACTTAAATAATAGGGCTGATAAACATAATTGCTGCCTTTATTATGAGTTTGGAATTATTCTTTCTATTCATGCCTTTGAATTTCCTTTATGTTCATTACTTGACAATTTTGCAGTTCAGATATAATAGAACTACAAAATGAATTCTATGTGAAGCAGGTTCATTAAACTACTTCCAAGCATACTTAGATGTCAAAAGTCTTGCTTTCAGGGAATAGGGAGATGGCCCAGCAGTTAAAGGTGTTTGCTTGTAAAACCTGCCAGGCTGAGTTCAAGTCCCCAACACCCACATAAAAACAGAAGATCACGTGTTTACAGTAGCAAGAGAACTGGCATGCCACACACACACACACACACACACACACACACACACACACCACCTGCACATAAATAAATAAAGCCTGCTTTCTAGTGTCCCCAACTCCAAGATAGATACAGAGTATAAACTCCATGGAAAGATATTTCAAGGCAGCTCCCAGGTGGCCATTAAACCAAATCTGCTTTTACTTGTACAATGTTTAAACTTTCTCAGACTCGTGGTTGATTTCCTAAGAAAACTTGTTAAACACTGAATGTCAATACATTCCTATCTACAGAGCAGGAAATCTCAAATTTCATTCCTTTCTTACAAATGCCATGACAGTTTTTGCTGCAAGGAGCTGGGTGTTGAGATGCAGCGTGTTGTGGCTCACAACGTTCCATGCACACAAGCAGTGAAGACAGCGCACTGGTCACCTCACTCGTTGATTTTGCAAAGACTTCACTTCCTCACTCTGAATCAAGTTACAATGTCAGTCAAGTGGGCAGAGCCACAGTTGAGCCACAATGAGAAATCGTCAGTGTGCGGTTCCGTGTACCATAGCTTATGTGATAGCTCCACCTAGTGGAGACTCAGCTGGTAACACAGGAAAGCACCAAATGCTCACCCCGACTGGAGGAACATGTTTCTTGTAGTAAAAACTTTTCAGGATATTTAGGGCACTTCTTACACTCTCAGAAAAAAAAAAAAGTATCCTGGAAGACATTCTCCAGAAAAGATATGTGCAAAGAACTGACTTGGTGCTCAGCTCACCACCTCAGGAAGTTCTATGTCATCTGACATGGCCACTCTGCTAGGAAAATGCCACCATATCATTGTTAAATCTTTTTTGTTGTGTGGTTGGGTGCTTGTTTTGTTTTGTTTGTTTTGTTTTCTTTCTTGGAATGGGCTTTCTCTATGTAGCCCTGGCTGTCCTGGAACTCACTATCTAGGCCAGGCTGGCCTCAAACTTGCTGTGATCTTCCTGCTTCTGCCTCACAAATGAAGGTTTACAGGAGTGCATTATTGTCTTGAGAAATTCCTACTGTCCAAACTATGCCATTGAGTATTGCAATGTGATAAAAGGGAAGATTATGGGACCCTGGAATGAATGTGCAAACAGAAGAAGAGAAGATATAGGGAGAGGGGAAGAGAAGGGGGCAGGAATCAACAAAAACAAACTGTATTTGAAAATGACAGGATAAATGATACCTAAATCTCTGTATGCCAACCAAAAAATAAAATAAAATAAAAACTTTAACATGGAGCTGTGAGAGCTGGGAAGATGGCTCAGAGGGTAAAAATGACCTGGGTTTGGATCCCCAGCACCCACATTAAAGCTGTGTATTGCGGCACATGCCTGTAGTCTCAGTGCTGGGGAAGCAGAGCTGGGAGGAGCCCTCGGGTTTGCTGACAGGCTAGTCTAGCCAAATCAGTGCGTTCTGGGTTCAGTTCTAGACCCTGTATCAAAAATAAGGTCAGGGATATGGAGAAGGCTCAGTGGATAAAGCACTTGCCTGCCCTGCAAGCCTAAGTACCTGGTTCAAATCCCCAGAGCCCACATAAAAGCTGGACTCTGTGTCAGATATCTGTAATCCTAGTGTGTCTACAGCAAGAAGGGAGGCAGAAACAGGTTAATTTCTGGAACGTTCACTTTGGCTGATGGTTTCAGAGGTTCCAGGCTGTGGTTCCTTGACTCCAGTTTCCCTGGCACACCCATTTTCTCTCTCTCCCTCCCTATTTCTCTTTCTCATTTTTTAGATTTGTTTATTTTATTTATTTATTTATTTATTAGAGACAGAGAAAGGGAGGAGAGAGAGATAGAGAGAGAGAATGGCACTCCAGGGCCTCTAGCCACTGCAAATGAACTCCAGATGCATGCACCACCATGGGCATCTGGTTTCTGTGGGACCTGGAGAATCACACCCGGGTCCTTGGGCTTCGCAGGCATGCTCCTTAATCACTAAGCCATCTCTCCAGCCCCTATTTCTCTCTCTCTCTAAATAAATAAATAAATAAATAAATAAATAAATAAATAAATAAATAAATAAATAAGTGATTTTAAAAAAATAATGCCATCTATAAGAAGAGCAAGACAGATCTAGTGAGGTTTGAACTCTTATGTGTCTCAGCCTATCCAGTGGTTTCAAAAATAAGTCGAGATTTAAAGAGGTCATCCAGCAGCTTACTGGAATGAACTGTAACCCAAGCCTCATGGAAATCGGTCTCTGACCATAAGAATGGCATGGCCATCCCCATGAGTGTGACCTCTGGTCTCCAGTGGTTTCTGGGACCATCGTGACCTCTGGAAGACACTGTAGCACTGACAGCCCACGGAGGTGTCAAAAACATTAGCATTTTCACCGGTCACCTAGTGGTTCTGTAGGGGTGGTGGAGTTCCTCTAAGCAGATCTGCCTGTATTCGTTCCTTTACCTCTACAGAGATCTGTTTATAGTGACTGGTCCCCACCCCAGTCCTTCATCACTGCTTTACTGATGGCTCATGGCTGGGATAAGGGAGGCTGGGGAATCTCAGGTCTACTTGTCCCACTACAACTCTTTTAACTGGGACACTTCCCCACTTCACAATTGAGAAAAGATTTACACAGACTTTAGACAAGTCCTGTCGTACATTCAAAGAAGAGCAATAATAACACAACGGGCACGATGATCACCGTAACTCTTAGTTTTCATAGAATCAGTAAGTATCAGCTAATTCAATTAGAAAAGAGAGGAAAATAAAGAATAGAAAATCTGAATGGGGGAGGTAAAATGATCACTCCTTATAGATTATATTATTGTATACCTAGAGAATGAAAATGATAAAAAAAATGATTAAGGGTGGAGAGATGGCTTAGTGGTTAAGGTGTTTGCCTGCAAAGCCAAAGGATCCTGGTTCAATTCTCCAGGACCCATGTAAGCCAGATGCACAAGGGGGCACATGCATCTGGAGTTCATTTGCAGTGGCTGGAGGCCCTGGCATGCCCATTCCCCTTTCTCTCTCTCTGCCTCTTTCTCTCTCTCTAAATAAATAAATAATATTTTTTAAAAAATCATTAAAAACAATGTGATAATTCTGGGCTGTAGAAATGGCTTAATGGTTAAGGCATTTGCTTGCAAAGCCAAAGGATCCAGGATAAATTCTCCAGGACCCACGTAAGCCAGATGCACAAGGTGGCACATATGTCTGGAGTTCATTTGCAGTGGCTGGAGGCCCTGACCCACTCTCTCTCTGTGTCTCTTTCCCTCCCTGCCTCCCTCCCTCTAAAATAAATAATAAAAGAATGTTTTATGTAGCTCTATATTATCCTGATAATGTCTCAATAGCTTTATCTACTGTTCAAAATTAACCTAAATACTTAATATTTTCTCATAAAATGGCTCAAAAGTAAGCAGGATGTGCTGGTGCATGCCTTTGATCCCAGCACTCAGGAGGCAGAGGTAGGAGGATTGCCATGAGTTCAAGGCCACCCTGAGAATACATAGTAAACTCCAGGTCAGCCTGAGCTGCAGTGAATCCCTACCTCAAAAAACAAAAAAAAAGGCTCAAAAGTAGTCATTTTCTATTCAATTCAATGGCTCTGTCTGCCCTCAGCTAGAGCTACCAGCATCTCTTATATTATGAGAGGTTCATCTGATCTCAGTTGATGAACATTCACTGTTCAGGTGGTATTAATAAGGTTAACTGCTATATATGTGCATGTGTAGATAATATATGTGGTAGAATATAATTCAGACATTAAGTGAAAGCTCAGTCATTTGTAGTTACATGGAAAGAACTGGAGGATATTGTGTGGATTGGGAAAAAAGAGTCAGATATGCCATTTGTGGTGGTGTTACATGCCTTTAAACACCCAGGAGGCAGTGGTAGGAGGATCGCCATGAGTTCAAGACCAGCTTGGGTCTGCAGAGTGTGTTCCCGTTCACCCTGGGCTACAGTGAGCCCCTACCTCAAAGAAAAAAAGTCAGATACTTAAAAGTAAATAGCACATGCTCTAACTTACATGTGGAAGTTAATAAAGTTGTTCCCAAAGCAATAGAGGATAGAAAGGTAATTACCGGAGCCCGGGAAGTGTGGGGAGAAAGCAAATGGAGGAAGCATGGCTAGTGGCAATAGGGGTGCCATTGGATAGGAAGAGTGATTTCTAATGTTCTATAGCATGAAAGGACAAGTTTGATAGCAATCTTTCCAAAGAGGCACTAGAGAGGATTGTGGGCGCCGACTCTGAGGTGGTAGCCAGTTACTCTGATCTGATTGATTGTTAAAGATTGATTCATGTGGGCTGGAGAGATGGCTTAGCAGTTAAGGCATTTGCCTGCAAAGCCAAATGATCCCAGTTTGACTCTCCAGGACCCACGTAAGCCAGATACACAAGTGGATGCATGCGTCTGGAGTTTGTTTGCAATGGACGAAAGCCCTGGATGTTCTGCCTCTTTCTCTCAAATAAATAAATGAATAAAATATAATTTTTTAAAATATATATATTTGTTTTGTTTTGTTTTGCGAGGTAGGGTCTCACTCTGGTCCAGGCTGACCTGGAATTCACTATGTAGTCTCAGGGTGGCCTCGAACTCTCGGCAATCCTCCTTCTCTCTCTCAAAATAAATAAATGAATAAAATACCATTTTAAAAATATATTTTAAAAAAGATTGATCCATGTACAGGAATGCCACGCTGTATACCACAAATACAAACAATTACTATTGTCAGTTAAAAAGGAAATTAAAAAAAAACATAACAGCTACCATAATGTCTGCTACTTGAACAAGCACACTTAACAATCTGCATTCGTTGTCTCTCTGCCTCCTGAGACCTTAATGATCTGTAATTTACTATGTAGCCTCAGGCTAGCCTGGAACTCACAGCTATCCCCCTACTTCTACCTCTGAGTGGTTAGATTTAAGTGTCAGCCACCTTACCTGCCTGATTTGTTTTGTTTTGTTTTTCAAGGTAGGGTCTCACTCCAGCCTAGGCTCACCTGGAACTCACTATTTAGTCTCAGAGCGGCCTTGAACTCATGGTGATCCTCCTACCTTAGCCTCCCAAGAGTGCCATCATGCTGGGTGTACTTTTTTAATACGTATTTTTTCATTTGAGAGAGAGAGAGACATATAGAGAATGGGTGTGCCAGCAGCCTCTCAGCCACTGTGAACAAACTCCGGACGCATGCGCCCCCTTGTGCACATGTGTGACATTGCCTGCTCATGTCACTTTTGCATCTGGCTAAATGTGGGACCTGGAGATTTGAACAAGCATTCTTAGGCTTTGCAGGCAGGCAGGGATCTTAACAGTTAAGCCATGTCTCCAGCTGTTGTTATTTTAAGAGAGAGAGAGAGAATTGGCACACCAGAGCCTCCACCATTGCAATCGAACTCCAGATGCTTGCAACACCTAGTGGGCATGTGCAACCTTGCACTTGCCTCACCTTTGTGTGACTGACTTATGTGGGATTGGAAGAGGCAAACACAGATCCTTAGGCTTCACGGGAAAGCACCTTAACTGCTAAGCCATGTCTTCACACTGTGCTTTTTTTTTTTTTTTTTTTTTTTTTTTTTTTTTCTTTTTAGAGCTCTGGTATCACTCTAGCTCAGGCTGATGTGGAATTCACTATGTAGTATCAGGATGGCCTTGAACTCATGATGAGCCTCCTTCCTCTGCCTCCTGAGTGCTCGCATTAAAGGTGTGCACCACCACATCCGGCTTGTACTTCTTTTTTGATGGAATCAAAAGACTGACCATGAGATCAAGTCTGAGAGTCCTGGGTTGAACCTGGCTCTCTCATTAATTGTATAACCATAGGCAAATTACACTATGAGCCTCAGTTTCTTCATCCATAAAATGAGTGAAGAAGGGCTGGAGAGATGGCTTACTGGTTAAAGTGCTTGCCTGCAAAGCCTAAGGACCCAGGTTCAACTCCCCAGAACCCATGTAAGCCTGACACACAAGGTGAGACATGTGCACAAGGTGAGACATGTGCACAAGGTCACACATGCATCTGGAGTTCGATTGCAGTGACTAGATGCCCTGGCACACCAATTCTTTCTCTGTCTTATTGAAAAAAAAATGAACAAACAAAATGGCTTCCTCGCCAAGCATGGTGGTGCATGCCTTTAATCCCAACACTTGGGAGGGAGAGGGAGAAGGATCACTATGAGTTCCAGACGGGCCTGAGACTATATAGTGAATTCCAGGTCAGCCTGGGCTAGAGAGATACCCTACCTCAAGACAAAAAGAAATGGCTTCCTTGCAAAACCACTATAATCATTAAAATCAGAATATGACAAAGTGCTTTATAAACCTTTCTTTTTAAAAGTTTTATTTAATTATTTATTTGTGTGCAAGGAGAGAGGGAGAAAGAATGAACACCAGGCAGTTAGGCTTTGCAGGCAGGTGCCTTATGTGCTGAACCATCCTTCCAGCCCCTTCTTTGTCTTGTTTTGTCTCTGTGTTTCATGTTTTCTTCTAGCCAGTCATCTGAGAGATGGAAGTCATTTGCGGCTCAAAAATCAAAGAAAGGAGATTCAGTTTTCCAGTTCTAGAATTTATTCGCTGTGGACCAGAAATCCTACATTACTGGGACCCAGTTTTCTTCCTTCACAAAAAAAAAAAGCATTATAGGGATGACTGTAGGTAACATGAGTCATTAATTTACCTTAGCATAATATATGGAACACAGCAGGTGCACAATAAATGTAACAGTATCCTCCATGAGGGAGCATTTGACAATGGTGTATGGAAGGAATTGGGCAAAGGAAGATTTCACTCTCTTATATGGTCTTCTTCCCAGAAGTCATAATTAATTAATTAATTTTATTGTGGGAGCAGAGAGAGAGTGGGCAGACCAGAGCCTCCAGCCACTACAAACGAACTCCAGACACATGTGCCACCTTGTGCATCTGTCTTACATGGGTGCTGGAGAATCAAACCTGTGTCCTTTTGCTTTGCATGCAAGAGCCTTAACCGCTAAGCCATCTCTCCATCCCAGTCATACTTTTAAATTTAAGTCTTTATTTAGAACATTACCCACTGCTAGCCAACCCCTCACAACAGAACAGCCCAACCCAGCCTACTTCCTCATAGTATTCCAGGAACTCTTCGAGACACACTATATTTTATTTTATTTACATATTTTATTTTATTATTTATTTTATTTTATTCATCATTTTATTTTGAGAGCAACAGACAGAGAAAGAGGCAGATAAAGAATGGGTGTGCCAGGGCCCCCAGCCACTACTAATGAACTCCAGACGCATGTGCCACCTTGTGCATCTGTCTTACATGGATTCTGGGGAAATCAAGCCTCAAACCAGGGTCCTTAGGCTTCACAGGGAATCGCTTAATCACTAAGCCATCTCACCAGCCCAATGTGTGTGTGTGTGTGTGTGTGTGTGTGTGTGTGTATGTGTGTATTTTTCTTTAATTTTAATTTTATTTGACAGAGAGAGAGAGATAATGGGTGCCCCAGGGCCGCTAGCCACTGCAAAGGACCTCCAGACTCATGTGCCACTATTTTTACTAAAGAGGGAGAAGTAGGAGCATGGTTGTGTGTACAAGGCCACTCTGAGATTACATAGTGAATAGGAGGTCAGCTTTGAGCTTCAGCAAGATCCTATCTAGAAAAACCAAAAATAACAAAAAAAAGTTACTTTCACTGTGTCCCCACTGGGCACATGCATCTGGAGTTCATTTGCAATGGCTTGAGGACCTGCTGTGCCCATTCTCTCCCTCAAATAAATTTCTCTCTCATAAATAAATAAAGAAATAAATGCATACATACGTATATTTTTAAAATTAAAAAACTTATTTATTTGACAGGGATAATATGAATGAGAATAGGCCAGCCTTATCATGGATCACCCTCTGGCTTTTCCATCCTCTCTTCTGCAAAATTTCCTGAAAATTGGTGGCTCTGTTTTATGTTTTGTTTTTTACTTATATACCTACTCAGTGTGTAAACACCACGTGTGGTTTCCATCCTGACTCTCATCCCTGTGAATCTGTTTGTATACCACAGAAGGCAGTAGCATAAATAAATAAATAAATAAATAAATAAATAAGTAAATAAATAAATATAATTTAAAGAAAAAGTTTTGTATGTGTCACGTGGCAAGAGATACTAGGATGCCCATATATGCTCATATAAACAAAAAAAGGAGGAAGGCTGGAGAAACAGCTCCATGGTCAAAGGTGCTTGCCAGCAAGGCCAGATTCAATTCCCCATGACAGACGTACAACCATGTGCACTAAATGGCACATACGTCCAGTGTCCATCTGCAGTGCCTGGAGGTCCTGTTGTGCCCATTCTCTCTCTCTCTCTCTCTCAAATAAAAAAGAAAAAGGTCTGGGACCACATAGTGAATTCGAGGTTATCCTGAGCCAGAGTGAGACCCTACCTCGAAAAAAAAAAGAAGGAAAGAAAAAGGTAAAGAAACTGAGGAAGGCTGGGTGGAGGCTGGAGAAATGGCTTTGTGTTCAAAGGTGCTTGCTGCTTGCAAATCTACAGGACCAGATTGTATTCCTTTACACATGTAAATCCAGAAATGGGTATATCAGGAGTTCTGCAAGCTCCAGTATCAGTTACAAGTGAGAATCCAGCTCAACACCAGGCCGGGTGAAAGAAGGATAGGTGGATGGATGGATGGTGCGTTTTGGATATTCAGTTAGCCTGTCTTGCTCTGAAAAGAACATATTTTAAAGTTTTTTTTTGTTTTTTGTTGACTTTTTTTGAGGGTCTTTTATTTTAAAGTTTTGAGGGTCTTTTCTTTACGTGAACTGTCTGCCTGCTTCCTAGATATTTTTCTTTTCTTTCTTTATTTTTTAACATGCTGTTGTTGACTTGGACTATTCCCTGTAGCCCCAAGCTGGCCTACAACTCCAAGAGATAAAAATGGAGATCAGAGATTAAAAGCCAGGCATGAAAAGCCGGGTGTGGTGGCGCCACCCTGAGACAACATAGTGAATTGCGGGTCAGCCTGAATTCGAGTGAGACACATGAATTTTGTTTATGTAGTACAGAAACCATCACAGTAACTGAATGCTTAATGATTAATCTATCAATATGAAAGTATTGCCATTAAAATATATATATATTTTCTCTCTGAAGCCAAACAAGTTTTGGCATTCATTTAACTCATTAATTAAATGAGTGGAGTAGGATTATAGGTTGTATTTTTCAACTGTCACTCATTTGTATAGCAGTTCATTAATCTGCATTACTTGTATTACACGTTTATTTTTCCAATTTTTCTTTTTATCTGAAATTCTCATTGAATTCAATATAATTTATTTTGTTATTTCAACTTGAAATGGTAAACAAGAACATGATAACAAATGATTTCATAGTTTCCCAAATATATCCATTTCTAAAAAATGTTTCATGTTATACATTTAACATTATGTTACCTAGATTTATTATAGTACTGTCAGTCCAATAAAATTTCATAGTGACCAAATTAGATTTTACAGATTACTTATTTTTTTGAAAAGGAAACAAGTGATAGGCATTTCATAGTGATGGTGGATTGTATCTGCTTTGGGTACAATGAAGGTTATTTTAATAGGACAAGTTTCCCTTTCGCTTCAAATCTGTAATAATATTATCAGTTATATATGTCAATTCTCTAATTTTCTTTAAAATAATATCTTTATTAATTACCCTGCTAGAGAAATTAACACTATCTTACGTGATGAAGAAGTGTGGCTATAGAGTAGAACACAGCAAACACTGTGTGCCAACTAGCTGCATAGCTCTGAGAAGATGATTCTTTTAATGTAGAAAGCAGCTGTTTTCAGTAGACACAAAGAGAATAAGTAATAAGGAAATGCATTCATTAACAACTTCAAAATTATGATTGAAATTGAATAATTTTTTAGTATTTATTAAATATGCTTCAAAAAAACAAATGCAAGTAATTGCTTTATCCCCTGAAATTTTTTTCATCCTGCCCTTCAATATGTGAAGAAATAGTCCAGAATTAGAGAAACCAAAGCTATGCTGAACAAGGTGATGCATGTTTGTAATGCTAGCACTACGGAGGATGAGGCAGGGAGACTGCCCACAGTTCAGCAAGGCCAGTCTGAGCTACATAGCAAGTATCACACCAGTCAAAGAAAGAAAGCAAGACCTTGTCTCAAAATAAAACAGATAAACTCAAACAACCAAAGCGTGCAGAAAGATAGTGGTTTTCTCTAGGTTGATCACTGATATACCTTATTCATATTTTTATCTACAAGACTAACCTCTTGACACAGCTTGGACAGGATTTATGAAATACTGATTCTATCTTAAATGTCTGAAACAAGTATTGGGCCGATATGTATGACCAGCCATATCACATTTAGTGCTGTCTTCTAGGTTTTAGGGATTTTTGTTTGTTTTCTTGCTTTTTTGCATGTGTGTTTTTGAATCCAGCCTCACGGAAATTTGGAGTACATAAGGAAAAATATTATCTTAACTCTTCTGTTAAAAGTTGCTTTAAGATAACTAAGAAGAGGGCCAGGTGTGGTGGCACAGGCCTTTAAACCCAGTACTCCGGAGGCAGAGGTAGTAGGACTGCCATGAGTTCGAGGCCACCCTGAGAATGCATAGTGATTTCCAGGTCAGCCTGTGCTAGATTGCGACCCTACCTCAGAAAAAAAAGATAAGTAAGAAGAACTGGAGATGACTCAGTGGTTAGAGGCCCTTGCTTGTAAAGCCTGTGGGCCTAAGTTTGGTTCCCCAATACCCAGGTAAAGCCAAATGCACATAGTGACACATATATGTAAAGTTTATTTGTAGAGCGAGAGACCCTGGCATGCCCATGCACTCACTCTTTCTCTTTCTCTCTACTCACAAATAATTTTTAAAATATTCCAAAATGACAACAAAGAAGGTTTAGAATATTGTAAAATAATGAAGTTCTAGAAATAATTCTGAATTTCATTCATCATTACTTTCCATTAACTATTACTATCACCAAACCTGGTTTCAGACCTACATTTGTTTTACAGTTGTCAAGTAACGCATAGTAATATGACCTTTAAACCAAACAATAAGGAAACATTTAGTTTTAAGCTTTCACATTTTTAAATGATGGGCTTATATAATGGGATTGTGATTTATTACTTCTCAAAAACAATTATCATGTTTCATTTTACAGCTTTCTGTCAGTCTACGAAGGGTTTGAGCACCTGCTGTGAGCAAGGCCTCTTCAAAAAATATGACAGATACACGACATACTCAAGATATAACACTTATTTCATGTACATTGCATTGTCAGATATAGCACAGAATCCTGGCTTGAAATCTGTGCAATTAGTTTCCTTTATCTCACGTAACAAAAGGGCACAGCTTTTAATATGACAAGTATTGAATAAAGTGCCACCAGTGGCTTGTGGTGGGAACACTTGTACTTTGAACTGTACAGTATGTCCTAGCTCCTCTTTGGTAAGTACCCTGATTTTAAGGGAAAGATACACTGTAGGCTCAGGAAGGAGTACTTCCTTCCTCATTAATATTTTTCACTCCTATTATCCTATCTACTGCAGAGCAAATATACTCATAGAAAGGAGTGATCCCGAGAACACTCTTCTTAAGCATGCACTGATATCTGTATATTTTTGTTCATGGACATAACAGACCAATGTATCACCCTCGCTAAACGTACAAAGCAAGACAAAAATCATCAGCCTTGGTCCATGATTTATGAGAGAAAGGTGCACAGGCTATTTAGACACCTCCCCCAAAACACCGGAGAGAAAAACACACTGGGCTGGGAGTCTGTCAAGGCAGAAACTCATTTTTTATTGTAATGGGAAGGTGTATATATAATTTTGAGAAATAGGGAGGGTCTCAGGATGGGAGAAAGGTGTAAGGGCCAATAGTATTTCATCACATCAGCAGTAGCTGGGCAGAGGCAGTTTTGGCTTAGGCCTTGCTAAGCGGAAGTAGGCCAAAGACAAGTCGCCAAACTAGTCAGGCTCAGGAAATTCCAAGGCCTCACACCTGGGGTAGGCCAAACAGGTCAGTCAGGCTTAGCTGGGCTCAGAACCACTAGGCCTCACACCAGGGCCTCTTAGGGCCCATTATCTCCCCTTTTGTTTTTGTAAGAATGGTGAGATCATGGCCTCTGTCTTAGGTTGTCCCCCTCTGGGAATCTTACCCATCACTGTGTACCATGCCTCTAGCCCATTAAAAATCCACTCCATGATCTGTCTTAGGTTGTCTCAGCCTGTCTGAGATCTTACCTGTCATTGGTTCAATGGAGGGCGGGGAGGGATGCTAGGTGGATAGCCAGCCAGTCAAAGCCATTGCTTTTGGGCTCCTGAGTGTTTTGAGCCTGATGAAGTTTAATTTTGACCTGATGAAGTTTAATTGCCTCTAGCTGTTGGTGAATGAATTGTGTTATCTTATTAATTACACAGGGCCTGAGAGTGAGGATAAGAAGAAGGAGAAGGAGGGGTTCAAGGGGAGGGAGGAGGTAGGGAAAAAGCCAGGAAGCCCATCCACAAGGTTGTCTTTTCCTCTTTTTCAAATCTTTCTTTTTTTTTCATTTACCTCTAGCAGCATCCACACCTCAGCTGAATGTCCTGTGTCAAATAGAGGGACCCCATCGGGCTTTTAAATCATGACCTTAGATTTTTTTTCCTCAAAGAAAAAAAAAAATACAACCATGGTCTTATTTTATTTATTTTTAACAAGGGTGGTATTTAGGAGTGTTCCACCCCTGAGAACTGGCCTGTTTTTGAACATTTTAATTTTTTTAAAGTAAACACTTTGGGCCCCATGGGACACTCAGCTAAGAGCATCGAGGGGGTGCTGAGAGGCAAAGGGTGGGGACAGGCAGTGATTTGATTCTCTAGATTGTTTTAATCTAAAGATATTTTTAACAGAGCTTTCCTCAGGCATCCTCTCTATTGTTTTAATGGCTGGCCACCTTTTTTCCACCTTCTTTAAGATTGTTAATGTGGTTGACAATAGCAGCTCAGTAACCTGAAATCAGTCTCAGTGTCTCTATAATTTTAATTTGTTTGAGGTTTTTTTAACTTAAAATTTTAAAATCTTAGTCTGTTATCTTTAGTCAAGCACATTAGTCAACTATAAATTTAACCTTGATCAAACTTTTTGGGCCTGGGTAGCAAAATGTCCCTTATGTCAGTAACCCAGTTTCAATAAAGTCCTCTGTATTTTTTCCTTCTAAGGCTAAAGAGGGGGAGGGGTGGTTGTGAGTGCTATTGCCACAGGCACAGTTATGGGCTGAAAAGGCAGCAGGCTGGTGGCGGCTTGGGTGGTGGCCTTGGGAGGAACGAGATTTTAAAAGCCCATTTTAGTTTTTCCTTACAGCTTTTGTTAAGGGCAAAAATGAACTCCTTCACAGGAAGCCTTGAAGGCTGGCAATTAAGGCAAGGAGGATTGAATTAATCCATGGGGCTAAAACAAGAGTTTTGTCCCAAAAGCCATGGAGGTTTTTTTGTTTTACTTTTAAGCTACATTGTAGGAGGAATATTTGTAAAATCAGGGCAACAGTAATACACATGAGTACAACACAAGCATAAATGTCGCGCCTGCCTCGACCAGCAAGGAAGACGCAACACTCGGACTCTTCTTTCAACAGTTTATTCAGGAACCTTGAACAATCTTCTGACCCCTTAAACAATCTTCTGACTGACTGACTGACTGACTCACTCACTCACTGACTCACTCACTCACTCACTCACTCACCACTCACTCACTCACTCACTGACTCACAGACTCACTGCCCACAGACTCACTGCTTGACTGCTCTCACTCACCCACTGACTCACCACCACCACCACACTCACTCACTCACTCACTGACTCACCACTCACTCACTCACTCACTGACTCACTGACCACAGACTCACTGCACTGACTCACTCACACACCCACTGACTCACTCACCACCACTGACTGACTCCTTCACTCACTCACTCACCACCACTCACTCACTGCCTGACTCCTCACTCTCACTGCTCCCGGGACAAGCCCGCCCAAAGCTTAAGAAGCCTTTGAACAGCCAACCCTGGTAAGCCACGTGGTGAATGCAGATAGGTCCACATATGCGGAAGCAAGCCTAGATCACGGCCCAAGCCAAATAAGGACTTGTTTATCCAGGAGAGCACTCGCCATCGGGAAGGCGGAAGGCGGAAGCCAGCGCCATCTTTAAGGCGCGGCACCTCGCAGCTCTCTACAGTTCCCCCTTTTATGTTTTAAAACAAGCCACAGGTAAGAGTAGAGGTCTGATCTCTGATGATGCGTATTTTTGCAACCCTGATGCCTTTTTCTCAGAGGCGGGATCTGGGGCATCAACCCGCATGCAATCAAACATGCTCTTCTCTGGATTTCTAGGGCTAACCCAGAGTGCAGTGCTTAGCCTCGCAACCTGAGCAGGAAGAAGATTAACTTTTAATTGTAGCCAGCCAGGCTTGGAGGGACTGTGCAGCCTCTATGGCAGTAAAGGCTTGAATGATCATAGCTGCATCCCGTCATTGCGTGACCCTGATTTTACATAGACACCACAAGCAAACCAGAGAGACCAGTAACAGAAGGCCTGCTAAAGAGCACCTAAACCCGCCCATTCCTTCAGATGATTCATAGCGGAGATCAGCCAAGATGACAATCCAGAGGCAAAGGAGAGGTCCATGCAGGTCACATTAACTACTGCCAGTCTCAGTTCTCTTAAGGTATCTTCAAATTCAAGTGACCAATTCTGTAATAGAAAACTAGACAAAAATCTGGATAAATTTGCAGCCCTAGTATAATCCAAGGTCTTTTAACAACATTAGCAAGGAGAAACTAAAACAATGCAAAAACTCAACCACCATCAGCAGTCATCAATTTGCATTTTTTACAGTCTTTCCTCAGGCATCCTCTCCATTGTTTTAATGTAAATCAAGTCAGGCCACCTTCCTTCCACCTTCCTTAAGATTGCTAATGCGTTGACAATAGCAGCTTCAGTAACCTAAAACCAGTCTTGGTGCCTCTGTAATTTTAACTTGCTTGAGGTTTTCCAACTTAAAATCTTAAAATCTCAGTCCGATATCTTTAGCCAAGCACATCAGTCCATTACAAATTTAAGCTTGATCAAACTTTCTGGGCCTGATAGCAGAACGTAGCCATCCCTTATGCCAGTAGCCCAGTTCCAACAAAGTCCTCTGCAGTCTTTCCTTCCCTTAGAAAGCTCATAAGACAAGCCTCGAAGTTCAATACTGTCTGCACTTAGCATAATTTTGATCTTTTCATTTGTTTTATGAGAGCCTGCAGCTCTTCTTTAGAATCCTGTGAGACTCTGAATCTTCTAGCTCAAGTGTTGGATATAAGTTGTTCTTTGTTTTTGCCTCTTTTTCCATTGTTTGCCTATTTCGACCTTTCTTCCTCCTCGGCAGTTCCTCACTAACCTCCAGATCGATTTACCCCGCCTTAAGCGTGCCTTGGTCTGCTGCAAAATCGCCCAATTTTTCCCATGAAGGGATTGTCCAGAGCACGCAAACCAAGGGGCTATGGCATCACATTCCTCCAGGAACCTCTCCAGGGTACTCCCCTTTATCTTTAAGTTTTTTGAACGAAGCAGCTCATTCAGAGCCAAAAAATTGGGTGCGAGTGAGAAGCGCCCATGGCTAATTTTGCAAAAAATTCTTTTAAAACTTTTACTTTTGGTTCGCTACACCATGAACCCTTCCTGCTCCTCTTTTTCTACCAAGAGGAGCAAAATTCCCCGCTTTTGTCGCTGGATTCCCACCTTACCTGGGAACTTTCCTGCTCCCTCTTTTCTACCGAGAAGAGCAAAATCCCCCGCTTTTGTCGCTGGATTCCCACCTTACCTGGGAACTTACCAGTGCACTGCCCTGACTGCAGAAAGTTCTGAGTCCTCTTCGGACTCTTCTTTCAACAGTTTATTCAGGAACCTTACTACTGCCCTGACTGCAGAAAGTTCTGAGTCCCTCTTCGGACTCTTCTTTCAACAGTTTATTCAGGAACCTTACTTTTTCTTTTAGATGTTTTACTCGAGCGCTCTTCTCTCACCTCCTCTAAAAAAATTTTTTTTTTTAAAAACTGCTTCTGAATCATTCTCATTTGCCCTATGTAATATGACTAGACACACTACAACACAAATACACCACATGAGGTTAACCAACTTTTATACACTAATAAGACACACGAACAAATATACATTAATTGGCCAGCTATCATTCTTAAGAAATCTTCTCACTGCGTTTCCTCTAAGGAAACCTTATTGTGGCGCCTTTTAACCCTAATACTGGAAGATGTATTGCCCATTTTGCTATGGGACCTTATCATCTCTCTACCGGAGAACTTGCCTTTACCCTTTTTGTCCACTTATCTGGAACTTACCAGCTAGCTGCCCTGCAAGTTCTGAGTTCCCCGTGACGGGCTTGTCGCGCCCTGCCTCGACCAGCAAGGAAGACGCAACACTGGACTCTTTCTTTCAACAGTTTATTCAGGAACCTTGAACAATCTTCTGACCCTTAAACAATCTTCTGACTGACTGACTGACTGACTCACTCACTCACTCACTGACTCACTCACTCACCACCACCACCACTCACTCACTGACTCACTGACTCACAGACTCACTGCCCACAGACTCACTGACTCACTCACTCACCCACTGACTCACTCACTCACTGACACTCACTGCTTCACTTCACTCACTCACCACTCACTCACTCACTGACTCACTGACTCACAGACTCACTGCCCACAGACTCACTGCTTGACTGCTCACTCACCCACCCACTCACTCACCACCACTGACACTCTGCTTCCTTCACTCACCACTCACCACTGCCACCCACTTCACTGCTCACTGCTCACTGCTCACTGCTCCCGGGACAAGCCCGCCCAAAGCTTAAGAAGCCTTTGAACAGCCAACCCTGGTAAGCCACGTGGTGAATGCAGATAGGTCCACATATGCGAAGCAAGCTCAGATCACGCCCAAGCCAAATAAGGACTTGTTTATCCAGGAGAGCACTCGCCATCGGAAGGCGGAAGGCGGAAGCCAGCGCCAAGCACAGGTTATAGAAGCAAAGGTTAGAATATTAGATATGAAGACTACCTCATAATTTATGAGGGTACACCCATCCGCAGTCTGATTAGCCCATCAGCGTACTTCCATGTTTTTCTGTCCTCACACAGGGCACCAGTCTGCCAGTTTCCCTCCCCCGGCAGATCAGGCAGAAGAGAGAGCCAGGCCAGCGGCTCCTCTTGAGGCTGAGCAGGATGACGGGTGTCGGTGGCCCAGACCCTCCTCCAAAACACCGGAGAGAAAAACACACTGGGCCGGGAGTCTGTCGAGGCAGGAACTCGTTTTTTATTGTAATGAGAGGATATATATATATATATATATATATATATATATATATATATATATATATTTTTTTTTTTTTTTTTTGAGAAATAGGGTGGGAAAAAGGATGAGAGAAAGGTGTAAGGGCCAATATTATTTCACCACATCAGCAGTAGCTGGGCAGAGGTAGTTTCGGCTTAGGCCTTGCTGTGTCACTCTTAAGCGGAAGTAGGCCAAGGACAGGTCACCAAACTCTAGTCAGGCTTAGGAAGTTCCATTAGGCCTCACACCCGGGCCTCATAGGGCCCAACAGGAGGACACCCACTGGTTGTCTCCAGTGAGTGGTGTGTGGTTGTGAGGAGAGCTTGGGTGTAAGTTTCATGCAGTCAGACCTTCCAATGAGGAAATGAAGGCCTCATTGGCACCATTTGGATTCCCACTTGTAACTATTTTGCAGGAAAAAAATTGATAAAATACACCTTCCTTTTGAGTCAGTGTCTTTCTCTAGTGTGGGGTGTCCTGGAACTCACTCTGTAGCCCAGGCTGAGTTCAAACTCATGAAGATCCTCCTGCCTCAGTGTTTCAAGTGCTGGGAATAAAGGCATGCACCACAAAACCTGCCTCCTTGTTTTTATTGATTTAATCTTTGTTCTTCAAGACTAAAAGCTAGACCCCTCTCAAGACTGACTTGGAAAATTTTTGTTCTTTAATAAAATCTTCTCTGGGAAAATATGCCTTTTTTTTGGTTTGTCTAGGTAGGGTCTCACTCTGGTCCAGGCTGTCCTGGAATTCACTCTGTAGTCTCACTGTGTTCTCGAACTCCTGGCAATCCTCCTACCTCTGCCTCCCTAGTGCTGGGATTAAAGGCATGTGCCACCACACCCGGCTGAGAATATGACTTTTTAATTACAAGGTCTACATATGTTTGGAGGGGGGGTTAGATTTGAAATTATACAGATTATTTAAATGAAGCTATTGGACTAATAATTTCTCTTGTAAGAGAATAGGAATCACTTCCCAACTGTGTAAATTTGGTCAACTACCTAGGGAAGCAGTTTAATAACTTGGTTTTTGATTGAAGAGATGGCTTAGTGGTTAACGGACTTACCTACAAAGCCAAAGGTCTGAGGATCTATTCCCTAGTACCTGTGGAAGCCGGATGCACAAGGTGCCACTTGCATCTGGAGTTCGTTTGCTGCTGCTGAAGCCCCTGACATGCCCATCCTCTCCCTCTCTCTCTGCCTCTTTCTCTCTCTCTCTCAAATAAATAAATTAAAAAATATTTTATTTTATAAATAATTAATATAAAATTATTTATAAAGGATGATGCTATTTAATGTGCAAAACAATTCCTGGTGGCAGATTACCGAAGAAGCATCAATATTCCTCACTTCTGACTCTATAAACTAGGGTACTGAGTCTAGAGTCTTCCATTGTACCTGGAGTGTTTGAGAATATGTACTTATAGCCCCGGTTAAATGACTGTGAAAGACTAAGAAAAATATAACTAATCTGCTTCATTGGCTTCTGTACAATTGCTTGCTTGAAGGGAAACATAACTGATGTGCTTCACTGGTTCCTATACAATTGCTTGTTTGCTCGCGCAAAAGAAAGGCAGCCATTTTCTAAAGACAAACAGTCTGTAACAAATGCACCCATGAGGACGTGACTTTCTGAACGGCGTACAGAGCCCCTGTTCCAGGAACTAAGGTTAATAAATAACTCTGGTCCCTGAAAGTGCCTCACCACCTGGGGGCATCAGCCACACCTGGAAAGCCCCTAAGCTATAACATATTTGTGGTATTTCCTCATACCTGTGGTTTTCTCCTATAAAAGCTCTGCCTAACTGCTCCTCGGGGCTCTTCACCCCTCCTGCGTGAGGACTCTGTGTCGAGCCCCGGTGCATCGGTTTCAATAAAAACCTCTTGCTGCTTGCATTGAGAGTATCCCATGTGAGTGTCTTCGGGTCTCGCAGACAATCCCATCTGGGGACCCACTCTGGGGGTCCTCACAACTGTAATGGAAACCATGAGTCAAGTACACTAGAAGGTACAATGAGGCTCTAGTTTTTTATGTGGCTACATATCTATGTATATACTTGTCCAGTCCATACTACCTTTAGGGAGCCAGATTCTCCTGTGGAACACATTGGAAAACTATGAAATCAATAAGTGTAACCTTTTCACTTTCTATGAATTTTCAGCTCTGTTTAACCTCATCCCTGTGGGTCTTCGAGTGGTGGCTATTGAACGAGTTCAAACCAAGCTGTATTTGGCAGTGAACCATGAGGGACACTTGTACACCTTGGTAAGTCTTTGTGTGCATGCTTTCACTATCCTGTTTTTCATCTGCTACCAAATAAAATGTGCTGACTCTGTTTTTGGGTTAGATTTTGGTGAGGAGATGAATATGGCTTTGTATGGAAATAGGTTGGTTTGGAAAGGCAAGTTATTTTCCTTTGAAATTTTTATCTTAACTAATGTATCATTTGAAGTTAACATGTCTAATATAAAATCAAAATTTCACTGAAAAGTCTTCATCCAGTGCCATTGGGTTATACATATCATAAAATGGTCTCTGGCTTTGTGGTTGTAGGAAACAAAACTATTGCTTGACTATATAAGCAAATATTTTCCACCTTTATCCCTAAAAGAACTAATGAGATCTCTGTCTCTCAAATCAGCTCTAAGACACAAAGACCAGTACTAGAAGTGCTTGTAGGGATTTGTTCCTCATCTGTTCAATTAGCACAGTTGCCATCTGTCTCTAATTATTTTCAATTTTTCAAATTAATTTAATTATTAAAAAATTATGGGATACAGTGTCATAATTCAGTGAGTGTACAATGTGTAATGGTCAAATCAGGGAAATAAGCATTTCCATCTTTTTTCTAGTGAATTCCAGGTCAGCCTGGGCTACCATGAGACCCTACTTCAAAAAACTATTAAAAATATTTTATCTTTCAGAGACAGAGAGAGTTCAATATTAAAAAAAAAAAAAAACAAAAAAACTGTATGGCAGTCGGATGTGGTGTTACACACCTTTAATGCCAGCACTCGGGAGGTTGAAGTGGGAGGATCACTGTGAGTTCAAGTCCAGTGTGGGGCTACATAGTATGTTCCAGATCCATCTGGGCTACAGTGGAACCTTACTTTGAAAATAAAATTAAAAAACAACAACAACAAAAGCACACACAACCCCATGTAGTAGCTTTTTACTATCCTTATAGACACAGCCTATGACCTCCCCAACATCACTGGGTCTTGGTACTTTAAGCATTACAGTGAATGATTTACAGGTAGTAAGGAATTGTTAAAGATGACGTATCAATCATATTTGGATCTAGAAGTTTCTATAGAAATTATTTTGGCACTGGGAACTGGGGGGAGCATAGTTCAGTGGCATGGACTTGCCTGATGCATGCAACACCCTAGAATCCCTGGTACTGCAAAAAAGAATATGTATAGGGCTGAAGAAATGGCTCAGCGGTTCATGTGCTTACTGCAAAGCCTAACAACCTGGGATCGATTCCCCAGTACCCATGTAAGCCAGATGCACAAAGTGGCACAGGTATTTGGAGTTTGTTTGCAGTGAATGAAGGCCCTGGTGCTCCCATTCAGTCTCTCTCCCTCCTTCTCTGTCTCTGTATCTATTTGCATGCAAATAAATAAAAATATATATTTTTTAGCGTAGCATGGTGGCATGTGGCTTTAATCCCAGCACTCAGGAGGCAGAGGCAGGAGGATCATCGTGAGCTCAAAGCCACCCTCAGACTACAGATATATTTATTTATATGTATTTGTTTTTTTTTGTTTTGTTTGTTTTGTTTTGTTTTTTGAGGTAGGGTCTCACTCTTGCTCAAGCTGACCTGGAATTTACTCTGTAGTCTCAGGGTGGCCTTGAACTTACAAAGATCCTCTTACCTCTGCTTCCCAAGTGCTGGAATGAAAGGCGTGCACCACCGTGCCCGGCTAAAATATAGACATATTTTAAAATCATTTTTATTTATTTATTTTTGAGTGACAGAGAGAAAGAAGCAGATAGATAGGTAATGGGTGTGCCAGGGCCTCCAGCCACTGCAAACAACCTCCAGATGCATGCACCACCTTGTGCATATGGCTCACGTGGGTACTGGGGAATTGAGCCTTGAACTGGGTTCCTTAGGCTTCACAGGCAAGCAGTTAACTGCTAAGCCATCTCTCCAGCCTCCTAAAATATATTTTTAATAAAAAAGAATACATATAATTAAGAGGCACATAGTAAGATCCTACCTTCTTCAACCTCACTATATGCCTGTCAAGCCAGAAGCCTGTGTTACTCTTATTTTCTGTAATGAGCTATAGTTCTTTGCTTGCAGTAGTTTTGATTTAGTCAAAAAAAAAAAAAAAAAAGACTGACATTGAATTTCCATCTCAGATCTAGAAAAGCCTTCTTACATTTTGAGGTGTCAACTATTGTTAGAATGAGTGTGCATAGATGATGGGAATTAACCAGTAAAAAGAACTTTAGCTAGAGGTGGGTTGCAACACTGTAGAACTCTCTGGAAGGAGTGAGACCCCGTGTTCCTTATCTCCCAGAGCTCTTATTTGGAGTCAGCCACAACACAGATTTCAGATCTCCAATGGACCAATGCGGTGGTGCCCACCTTTAATCCCTGTAGATGTTGGAGGCAAAGGCAGGAGGATCTCAGTGAGTTTTGGGAGAGCTGAGGCTGACCTGGACCTCGCTCTCTTGTTCTAGGCTGTGTATCTGACTTTGCTTGCATACTGGGGAATTTACCTCAGGTTGTTAGGCTTTGCAAGCATGTACCCTAACCGCTGAGCCATCTTCTAGCCCTAGTATTCCTTTTTTAAAAATTATTATTTGTTTAATAATTATATGAGAGCCTGAGAGAGAAGGAGAGAGAGAGAATCGGTGCACCTGGGTCTCCAGCCACTGCAAATGACCTCCAGATGCATGCTCCAATTTGTGCATCTCGATTATGTGGGTCCTGGGGAATTGAGCCTCCAACAGGGTACTTGGGCTTCACAGCCAGACGCTTACCCACTGAGCCATCTTTCCCACTCTAGATGTCCTCTTTGCACCCAGTGCCTTTGTGAACCAAAGTTCCCAAGAAGCAGCGGCACCTACACTTCTTAGGATAGAACTTCCAATTGTGGAGAGATAGGATGGTCAGATTCAAAGCCAAAATGTCTAGAACTAACCTTATTCCCTGCACTGACCACCTCTGTGTCTGACCTAACATCCTCTTGACTGTCAGGTGATTTTTTTAAAACTAGAACATTTATTTATTTACTTGAGAGAGAGGAATAGGCAGAGAGAAAGAGAGAACGGGCACAGCAGGGCCTCCAGCCACTGCAAACACTCCCCAGACACATGTGCCCCCTTGCGCATCTGGCTGACACAGGAACTGGGGAATTGAACCGGGATCTTAGGCTTTGCAGAAAAACACCTTAAACACTTTCTAGAACTTTCTTGAAAGTTTCAACACATCCATGACAGCAGGGGATTGACACCTGCTGAGAACTTGGGTCAGAACCAGAGATGGGTCCCCTTCTCCACCTTCCTCCAGCTAGGTCACAGGCTGTGTTGGGCCCTGCCCGGTGTGAAGCCGAATGGTTAGCCCAGCCAATCTTGGCCTACTCCCGGTAAGGCCTAGTCGAGCCTGAGTACCTGCCCTTGACTCAGCACCTAAGCTGAAACTGCCTCCACCCAGCTGCTGCTGACGTGATGAAATACTGTTGGCCCTTATACCTTTCTCTCATCCCCTCTTCCCACCCCCTTCCTCAAAGTATATTGGCCCTTATACCTTTCTCTCATCCCCTCTTCCCACCCCTTCCTCAAAGTATATTGGCCCTTATTATCTTTCTCTCATCCCTCTTCCCACCCCCTTCCTCAAAGTATATTGGCCCTTATACCTTTCTCTCATCCCCTCTTCCCGCCCCTTCCTCAAAGCACATAAATATCTCCCCTGACAATAAACGACGAGTTTCGCTTTAGACGTATCTCCGCGACTCAATGTGGTTTTTCTCCCCGTGTTTTAGTGGGGGAGGGGTTTGAGTCGCCGACACCTGTCTTCTCGCCAGCCTCAAGAGAAACGGCTTTTCTCTCTCTCTTTTGCTCTACCTGCCGGTGGTGAGGGAAAAAAGCCCCGGCAAGGCTGGGATAAGAGGATCACTGAAAGTTCGAGGCCATCCTGAGAGAACAGAGTGAATTCCAGGTTAGCCTGGGGTAGAGGGAGATCCTACCTCAAAAAGCACCCCCCCCAAAATAGAGGATATAACCATAAACTCTTTTTTTTATTAGTTATGTAGATAGTGTGTATACAGTTATGTTGGTACCATCGTTATCCTCCTCCCTGTCCTCCCCCCTCCAAAAGGATTCTTCTCATTGGGGAATGTGGGTCGTGCATTATGGGGGTAGCCATCAGTTATGGGGAAGAGGCAATGTCTCTGTTCATGATGTCCCAACTTGTGGCTCTAACAATCTTTCCGCCCCCTCTTCTGTGAATTTCCCTGAGCTGTGTTGGGATCATTTTAGGTCTACTTCAGTAATGAGGTCTAGGGAGCTCCTGTGTCTCTGGATATCTGGTTTGGTAGGAGTTGAGTGTTCCAGGTCACTCCATGTTCCTTACCAACAGTGTATGGTGTCTTCTGCAGTAAGGTATTACCATTAATTAACCTTTGGTGGGTCATTAAGTACTCTGACAGAAATATGTCTTCTTTTGGGAAACCTCATAGGTCTCCAGCCACTGCAAACAAACTCCAAATGGGTGTGCCCTCTTGTCCACCTGGCTTACGTGGGTCCTGGGGAATTGAACTTGGGTCCTTTGGCTTTGCAGGCAAATGCATTAACCACTAAGCCATTTCTCCAGCCCAATTTTGCCTGTTTTTGTAAAACAATCTCCTACAACATCCCTGCCTTGGTCCTTCAGACTGTGATAACCAAATAGCATAGACTGCTATTTTTTAGTTATTTTTATTTTATTTATTTACTTATTAGAGACAGGGAGAGAGAGAATGAATGGGCACACCAGGTTCTCTAGCCACTGCAAATGAACTCCAGATGCATGCGCCTCCTTGTGCATCTGGCTTACGTGGGTACTGGGGATTCAAGCCTTGAACTGGGGTCCTTAGGCTTCACAGGCAAGTGCTTAACCACTAAGCCATCTCTCCAGCCCAGACTGCTGGTTTTAAAAACAATAATAGCACTTCCCCCTTTTTTTTTTTTTTTTTTTTTTTTTTTTTTTTTGGTTTTTCAAGGTAGGGTCTCACTCTACTAGCCCCGGCTGACCTAGAATTCACTCTGTATTCTCAAGGTGGTCTTGAACTCATGGCAATCCTCCTACCTCAGCCTTCTGAGTGTTGGGATTAAAGGCATGTGCCACCACACCCAGCTCCCTCTCAGGTTTTTATTGTAATTTTTTGAGAAAAGTTCCTCCTGCATCTGCCTCCCACATGCTGGTATTACAGGTTTGAACCACCATGCCATACCTTTCTCACAGTTCTCTGTGCCAGGAAGTCCAAGATCAATGCCAGAAGGTTTGGTTTCTAGTAGGGCTGGCCTTCTCACAGACAACCTACTCAGTCTAGATAGAAGGGGATCACCATTATAAGGATATTAATCCCATTCATGAGCTCATAACGGATGACCTAATTATCACCTACTACTCATCCTCATGGTGAGAGAAAAGATTTCAACAATGTTTTGTTTTGTTTTTCGAGGTAGGGTCTTGCTGTAGCTATAGCTGCCTTGAAATTCACTATGTAGTTTCAGGGTGGCCTCAAAGTCATAGTGATCCTCCTGCCTCTGCCTCTCAAGTGCTGGGATTAAAGGCATGCACCACCATGCCTGGCTCAACACATAAATTTTGGGGTAACATAAACACTCAGAGATAATAGTCCCAAGTCACCTCAGGAAACAAATGTGATTTATCAATGATTTTTTTTGTTTTTCTAAAAATTTTTAAAATTTATTTATGAGAGAGAAAGAGGCAGAGAGAGAGGAGACAGAATGGGTGTGCCAGGGCTTCTAGCCACTGCAAACAAATGCCAGACATATGCGCCATCTTATGTGGTTACTGGGGAATCGAACCTGAGTCCTTAGGCTTTGCAAATAAGCATCTTAACCACTAAGCTGTCTCTCCAAACCCCCGCCCCCTTTTTAAGGTAGAGTTTCACTCTAGTCCAGGCTGACCTGGAATTCATTATGTAGTCTCAGGGTGCCCTTGAACTCAGGGGATCCTCCTACCTCTGCCTGCTGAGTGCTGGGATTAAAGGCATGCGCCACCATGCCTGGCTCATCTAATTTTTTTTTTTTTTTTTTTTGGTTTTTCGAGGTAGGGTCTCACTCTGGTCCAGGCTGACCTGGAATTAACTATGTAGTCTCAGGGTGGCCTCGAACTCACGGCGATCCTCCTACCTCTGCCTCCCGAGTGCTGGGATTAAAGGCGTGCACCACCACGCCCGGCTTCATCTAATTTTTGATATGCTAATTTTAGATGTCTATAATTCAGTTGTTACCATGGGGCAAGCAATGGTATTTGTTATTCTGTTCTGTACATATAGGTGTGTACATTAATAGTATCGAACTCTGGTAGGTAGAGTTCTGCTGGTAGAATGTTTGCCTAGCATGCACAAAGTACTAGGTTTGATCCCAGGCACCACATAAAACCTGGCATGGTGACACTGGCTGTAATCCCAGCACTAAGGAGGTGAAGGCAGGAGGATCAGAATTCAAAGTCATTTTTGCCTAACTAGAGAGTCCCAGGCTAGCCTGGGCACCACACACACACACGTCATACACAAAAATACTGAAATATCTATCCTGATCTATTTTCTTTCTCTTGTTCTGTGTTTCTCCACCATAGACTTCAGATGCTATGTGATGACATTGGGTTAGTGAAAGATGGTGGTCTGCTAGTACATTCCAAAAAGGTTGCAACTGACCAACTGATAGTCACATGGGTGTTAGGTCAGGCACAGAGGGGGGCAATAAATGGCTATTGAGGGACTAAAGTTAGCCCAAGGTAATTTGGCTCTGACCTTGCAAACATTCCAGCTCTCTGTGATCACAGGAATTTTATCAGTCCATTCAGCCTTGTTAGAAGTAGGTACAGCAGATGCAGTGGTTCCCCCCCCCCTCGGGAACCACAGTGGTCATCTTCACTGTGCCATTGAAATCCGAGTCTTAATTTTCTTTTTTTTTTTTTATTGACAACTTCCACAATTGTAGACAATATCCCAAGGTACTTCCCTCCCTCCCCCCACTTTCCCCTTTGAAATTCTACTCTCCTTCATATCCCTTCCCCCTCTCAATCCCGCTCTCTTTTATTTTGATGTCATCATCTTTTCCTCCTATTATGATGGTCTTGTGTAGGTAGTGTCAGGCACTGTGAGGTCATGGATATCCAGGCCTTTTTGTGTCTGGAAGAGCTCGTTGTAAGGAGTCCTACCCTTCCTTTGGCTCTTAAGTTCTTTCTGCCACCTCTTCCACAATGGACCCTGAGCCTTGGAAGCTGTGTTGGAGATATTTCAGTGCTCTGTCACTTCTTCTCAGCACCTTGGTGCCTTCTGAGTCATCCCAAGGTCACTGGTATTTGAAAAGAGAAGTTTCTTTAACCAAAAGTGAGAGTAGCATTAATATATGGGTATGAACATTAAGAGAAGTGCTTACTGGGCAGTTTGGTGAGCATAGTATATACATTGAGCCAGACACCAGCAGACGTTACAAGCCTAGGGCTCATGACTACCCCTGTTGTAGATTTTCAGTATCAGGGATGTATTCCCTACCATGGAGTGGTTTATTTTATTTTATTTTATTTTATTTTTATTTATTTATTTATTTTTGGAGACACACACACACACACACACACACACACACACAGAGAGAGAGAGAGAGAGAGAGAGAGAGAGACAGAGGGAGGGAGGGAAGGAGGGAGAGGAAGACAGATAGAGATGGGCGGGCCAGCAGCCTCTCAGCTGCAGCAAATGAAATCCAGATGCGTGCTCCCCCTTGTGGTCAAATGCAGCATTGCACCCTTGCATCACTGCATCTGGCTAAACGTGCACCCTGGAGATTGGAACCGCTGGAGATTAGAACCAACGTTGTTAGGCTTTAGGAGGCAGGCGCCTTAACCGCTATGCCATCTCTCCAGCCCTATTTTTATTATATATATATATATATATATATTTATCTGTTTGTTTGTTTATTCTTTGGAGAGAGAGATACACACACAGAGACAGAGAGAGAGGGAGAGGAAGACAGATAGAGATGGGCGTGCCAGCAGCCTTTCAGCTGCTGTGAGTGAAATCCAGATGCTTGCGCCCCCTTGTGGTCAAGTGTGGCATTGGGCTCTTGTGTCACTTTGCATCTGGCTAAATGTGGGACCTGGAGATTGGAACCGCTGGAGATTGGAACCAGCGTTCTTAGGCTTAGGAGGCAGGCGCCTTAACTGCTAAGCCATCTCTCCAGCCCTAGCTTTATTTTTAATTAAAAAAGATAAAACACGGTATAGAGCTGGGTGTAGGGTGCATGCCTTTAATCCCAGCACTCAGGAGGCAGAGATGGGAGGATCGCTGTGAGCTCGAGAACCAAAAATAAATAAATAAATAAGTAATAATAATAATAAATTAAAAACATTAAAAAACCCAGTATATTCACAATTCCTTCTGGTATCAGGGTGTAATATCTTCAGACATATATTAATGCTAAAGTTGTAAATTGAAAAGAGGTTTTTCTTCTCCAAGTTCCTACTCTATCACTCTTGCATGTTTTTCCTTTTGGTGTTGAGGTAGGACCCTAGGATGACCTGTAATTCACTATGTAGTCTCAGGGTGGCCTGGAACTCATGGTGATCCTCCTACCTCTGCTTCCTGAGTGCTGGGATTAAAGGTATGCACCACTTCATCCAGCTTATTTATTTATTTTTTTTTCGAGGTAGGGTCTCAATCTGGCCCAGGCTCACCTGGAATGAACTATGTAGTCTCAGGGTGGCCTCAAATTCGTGGCAATCCTCCTACCTCTGCCTTCTGAGTGCTGGGATTAAAGGAGTGCACTACCATGCCCGTTACTTTTTTTTTTTAAGATTTGTTTTTATTTATTTGAGACAGAGAGAGGGGGAGAGTGAGAGAGAGAATGAGAATGGGCATGCCAGGGCCACTAGCCACTGCAAACAAACTCCAGATGCATGCGCCACCACACCATGTGCATCTGGCTTACGTGGGACCTGGAGAATTGAACCTGGGTCCTTAGGCTTCGCAGGCATGTGCCTTAATGGCTAAGCCATCTCTCCAGCCCCCCCTTTCTTTTCAAATATATTTTGTTTATTTGAGAAAGAGAAAGAGGGAGAGCGAATATATTGGTGTATCAGGGTCTCCAGCCACTGCAAATGAACTCTAGAACTTGTGCCACCTTGTGCATTTGGCTTTACGTGGGTACTGGGGAATCCAACCTGGGTCCTTTGTCTTTGCTGGCAAGCACCTTAACGGCTAAGTCATGTCTCCAGTCCCTTTTAAAATTATTTATTTATTTATTTATGAAAGAGGCAGATAATGACTTCTTTAAAATATATTTATTTTTTTGTTTATTTTTTATTTATTAGAGAGTGACAGACAGTGAGAAAGAGGAAGATAGACATAGAAAATGAGTGTGCCTGAGCCTCCAGCCACTGCAAATGAACTCCAGATGGCGTGCACCACCTTGTGCATCTGGCGAATGTAAGTCCTGGGGAATAGAGCCTGGAACAGGGGTCCTTAGGCTTAACAGGCAAGCGCTTAACTGCTAAGCCATCTCTACAGGCCCTGACTTTTCTTCTTCTTCTTCTTCTTTTTTTCTTTTTTCGAGGTAGGGCCTCACTATAGCTCAGGCTGACCTGGAATTCATTATGTAATCTCTGACAGTGCTGGGATTAAAGGCGTGTGCCACCACATCTGGCTCCTGACTTTTCTTAATATAAATTATATAACATCCACCACCTTGAGTAACTGATTTTTGAATAAATGGAAGACATGTTTGCAATTCATATTAATGATAATAACTTGCATATACAACCAAGTTGTGCCATAAGCTTCCGGCTTAATTGTAAAGCTGGGAAATAACCTATTTCCACAGCAATCCAGGGCTTTAGGCATGACCCAGGTCAATTTTTTATTTTTATGTTTTTGGTATTTCCAGGTAGGGTCTCGCTCTAGCCCAGGCTGACCTGGAAATCACTATGTAGTCTCAGGGTGGACTTGCACTCACAGCAATCCTCTGCCTCCCTAGTGCTGGGATTAAAAGCGTGTGCCACCACACCAGGCCCTCCAGGTCGATTTTGATTGGCTCTTACAATGCACAAGATATCAGCCTGAGCTACTAGTGACCAATATGGCTCCATAACTGGATGCGGGAGGCCAGCAGACACGTGGCGATGTCAGGCTGGTCCCAACGTGGGAGGACCTAGTTTTTCTTTCCGCCAGAGGGCGCCAGTCGTTACCTTATTGCCAAGTCTAATTTCCCATAAAGCCTTCGACCGACCAATCAGTTAGCTGTCTCTATACCGCTTTCAAAGTCGGCGGGCCCTTTGCCCAATAAGAATGCAGACACCGCCCTTAACGCAAAGATTGATGGAAAGTTTCACCAATTATATTATAGATCTCTGTTATTCCCGCCCTTCGGTCTTGGGATTGATGATCCTTCCGACCAATAGGGAACGCCGAGTCGGCGGGTGGATGAACGCGGCTGTCTGTAATGGCGGAGCGTGGCGGGGACGGGGGGGACGGCGAGCGATTCAACCCCGGCGAGCTCAGGTAAGGGGCGCTGCCTTTCCTCACATCTTGGCGCGCCGGTGCCCCGGGGACTGGGTGCGTCTGCGCTGCGGACATCCGCGGGCCGGCGGGCAGGAGCTGCGGTGGCTCGGGTCGGTCCGCACGAGGCTGGGGAAGGGGAAGGAGGCTTAAATGGGAGCGGGGCCCGGGCCGCGGCCTCCCTCCGCGTGTGCTCGGCCGCATCCCGGGGCTTTCCTGGGGCCCGCAGGCCGGGCCCGGCGCTTCCGCCTCGGGGTCGCGTCTCAGCCTTTCCCCGCGCGAGCGCCGCGTCGGCCGCGTCCACCCCCGGCCTCCACGTTGGCCCTCGGCGTCTCGCCGGCGCTCGCCGTGGCGTCGTCGTGCGGCTTGGCCGCCCCAGGCCCCTTTCTCCAGCCGCCGTGCACCGTCGCGGTGGTAACGGCTCGCGGGGCGCCCTCGGCAGGCCACGGAGCCCCGGACCTGCAGGCCAGCCTCGCGGAGGCCGCCCCGGCCCCGTTGGCAGAGTGCCGTTTTCGCCGTGCAGGCCCCGGGCCGCGTCCCTGCTGTGACTCGCCTCTCGAGCGGGGAGCCCGCCGTCCCCGGGGTCGAGGCCGCGGAACGCTCGAGTGACCTGGGCGGGGATGGTTCCAGGAAGTGGCCTCAAGACCGGCAGACCGGGGCCCGAACCCGCCACCTGCGTGGGGACATGTTCCCGCGCAGGGCTGGGCCGGCACTTCAGTGTTCTCACTTTGTAATTAAAGTTTATAAGAATGAACAGGAAATACCTTCTCTTTGTACGTGGTTGTACAGGGAAGAAAACGTTACTATGCTCACGCATGTTTGGTACTTTTTTTTCCACCTGTAAGGGCAAACATGCCATTTTAGATATTCAGTTTCTATTCTGAATTGTGCTATTGTCAACATTTGAAAGTAGAAAAAGAGTATGTAGTGTATGAAGCACCTCTCATATTTTCTAGAATTGAATGAAAAATTAATTGTATGAGGAAGTGGGTATTATTCTCACAAGAACTTTCAGTTTTGAATCCCCACTTTGGCAGGAATAAAATTTTGTCTTATTTCCGAGGTGAATCCCAGGTTCCTTGAACCCCATGTGTACGTGTACATAATGTTAGAAACACATTTTTAGGCGTAATATGAGCGATGGGAAGTTTTATTCTCGTTTCTCATTTTAAAAAGGTTACTTTAGGTAATCTCAGATGGATTTTTTTTTTTTTTAAACATTCTGGCTTTTGGAGAATGTCTTTACCTTTACAGTATGTAGTCTTGTAGATTTTTTTACTAATTGTCTAGGTATTGTTTTAAAACTGATATAAATAGGGCTTTAATTAGATGGGTTGTTGCAAATATATATATGTATGTATATAGTTTTTATTTATTTAAGAGAGGGGGGGGAATAAACGCATCAGAGCCACCAGCCACTGCAGACAAACTCCAGACTCATGCACCACCTTCTGCATCTGGCTTACATGGGTCCTGGGGAATCAAACTGAGGTCCTTTGGCTTTGCAGACAAGCACTTTAACCACTAAACAACTTCTTCAGCCCCGTTGCAAATATTTTGTACATTAGCCTCTTGGGTTAGAAATTGCAAAGCTGGGTGGTGCACACCTTTTAATCCCAGCATTCAGGAGGCAGAGGTAAGAGGAACACTGTGAGTTCGAGGCCAGCCTGAGACTATATAGTAAATTCCAGATCTGCCTGGGCTAGAGCGAGACCTTACTTCAAGCAACACCAAAACAGGTTGCAAAGCTGGACATGGTGGTGCACATCTGTAATCCTAATTCTTAGGAGGCAGAGACAGGAGAATAGTCAGTTTGAGGCCAGCCTGGACTACTTAGAACCTTCTCACTCTCACTACTTTCAAATAAAAATTGCTTGTAGGGCCTGGCGTGGTGGCACACGCCTTTAATCCCAGCACTGGGGAGGTAGAGGTAGGAGAATTTCAAGGCCATCCTGAGACTACATAGTGAATTCCAGGTCAGCCTGAGCTAGAGCGAGACCCTACCTGGAAAAAATAAATTGCTCGTAGGGCATATTGTAGATAGACATTTTAGCATGTGTCAGGACTTAGGACACGTTATCTGTTGATGACAGAAGTTGGCTCAGTTTTGTATTTGTATCCTGATTATGCTTTTATGAATCTATTACAGTGCCTGAGAAGGAAGTTGTTTAATATATCATATCTGTATGGTAAATGAATGCAGATGGGAAATTGAGAGCTGGTTCTCTTCTTAGCTTGCATTTGCTACAGAACCACTCCAGAAAAAAGGGCTTTTGTTCTCAAAGAGCTTCCGTTCTAATTAAGGTTTGCCTGCAAGTGTGAAGTGACTTGACAAGAGCACTGGGTAGTTGGTAGGATTTCTTCTCAGACTCAGTTTCCATAATTAGCCTGCCCTATGTAAGAATACCTTTATAATCTGGCCCCCAGATGTTTGCAGTCTTAGCCATGGGGGCGTTTACCTATATTGATAGATGACGTCTAGAAAAGTAAATTTCCAGCCCTGAGTGGTGGTGCACGCCTCTAATCCCAGCACTTGGGAGGCAGAGGTAGGAGGATCGCCATGAGTTTGAGGCCACCCTGAGACAACATAGTGAATTCCAGGTCAGCCTGGGCTAGAGTGAGACCCTACTTCGAAAAAGAAAAAAAAAAGAAAAACACATTTCCAATTCTATGATGGTCTTGTGATTTTTAGATAGACTTGTTTTTCAAAAATCTTGTAAATGATGGGAGTGCAAATCACCTAGAAAAGATGGAAAATTCAGAGATCCAAATGTCATTCAATCCCTTGTGGTTGAGGGCCACTACAGTAACTTTTAGAGTTGTTTGTCCTATGGCCTCTGTATACCTGTTCATACTCATGACAAGATACTTAAATCTGAGTTTACTCCTCTATGAAAATGGGAATGAGAATACTGTGGTGCTAACATTAACTAGCTCCTTTATTGATGGTTTCTGTGTTTGTTTTTTTTTTCTGAGGTAGGGTCTTACTGTAGCCCTGGCTAACCTGGAAATCTATAGTCCCAGGCTGGCCTCAAATTTACAGAGATTCTCTTACCTCTGCTGGGATTAAAGGTGTATACCACCATGCCCTGGCCTGAGTAAGAGGTTTAATAAGCTATTTTTCCTCTGTAAAAATGGTGGCAGACTTCTTTCTTGAGTCTGTGTAACTTGTGGTAAACATTCAGTATTCCGGGTTCACTGTCATTAATAAACAAAAATGTGCATCAGTATACTAAAGGGAACTGTTTGTGAGAACAAAAATTACCAAGTAAGTGACAATATTCATAGCATTTGCCATAATTGAAAACTCGATTGGGTAAATCGGAAAAGGGCTGTGAGAGGCCAGATGTAGGGAACAATTTGAGGTGACATTTGAACTGAGTCTGAGTCCTGGGAAGGAGCCAGTCCTATAAAGAATTGGGAAGAACATGCTGAGCAGAGGGAACTATATGCAGAGGTTTCAAAATAATGAAGTTCACATATTTGGTGATCAGAAAAATTAGTCTGTGGATGGAAAGGTCCACAAGGACAAGGTTATATGGGGCCACTAAATAGCTAGATACTAACTAGTTTCATGTATGAAGAACTATTACTAATGTTAGTTCCATCTAATGCATGTCAATATAAATGCTATGGCATCATTACTAGCAGCTAATACTCATAACATTTCTGCGTTAGTTGCTGTTTCAAGTACTTTATTATTAGCTCTTTTAGTTCTCACTACAGTTTTAGGAAGGTGATTGTGATGAAGCAGTGTATATAAAGACCTCAGCACATGTTCTCTGGATAACTGACATCAGAAAATATCAACTTGAGGTTATTGAAGTTTTGTTACTCTTTCAGTGGCCATCAAGTCAAATTAAGCACCTTTTACAGGTGAAGCACCACTGTCTTATATCTTGGGTTTTGTGGGGAATTGAAAATGACAAAGCTTGAAAAGGATTATCTTATTGAACTAAAATAGGTGGTAGCTTTTTAATTTCAAATCTCCATGTACATCTCAGAAAATTACCTAACTACCTGTTTTAACAAAAAAGCCAGGGATGCGGAGGTGGCTCAGTGGTCTCAGGCACTTGCTTACAAAGACTGCTGGCTTGGGTTCTATTTCCCAGTACCCAAGTAACCTGTAACCTAGATGCACAAAGTGGCACATGCTCGTGGAGTTCATTTGTAGCAACAAGAGTCCCTGCGTTGTCCATGCACTTGCTTTCATGCAGGCTCTTTCTCTCCCCCTCCCTGTCTCTTTCATATATATATTTTGGTTTTTCAAGGTAGGGTCTCACTGTGGCCCAGGCTGACCTGGAATTAACTATGTAGTGGCCTTGAACTCACAGCGATCTTCCTACCTTTGCCTCCTTAGTCCTGGGATTAAAGGCGTGCGACACCATGCCTGGCTAAAATATTTTTAAAAAGCAAAAATCTAGAGTTCTGATAAGACTTTTCTTGGTTCTAGAATCTTAAATGTTTACCTTTAAGTTACAAGCAGGAAGTATGACTTCCAAAGAAAGAAATATTGTAGAGTTTTTGAAAAAGAGGCAGATAGAAAATAGAAGATTAAACTACACTATTACTAATTCAGGCTAAAACAAAGTATCTTTTCTTGGTTAACTTTGTGCTTTAAAATGTAAGGTATTCCTTAGCACTGGCTATCTGCCTATTTGAAGCACATATAATTTAGAAAAGATCTTCTGGTTATTCAGACACAACTCATATTCTCTTTTGCAATTGCATTTCTTACTCCTTTGGAATAGGATACTCGGTATAATGGTTTTGAATTTGTTTACAGTCCTGTTCTAATAGCACATGGTTATAATACTTAGCTTCCCTCTAATATTGCATCTAGCCTAGAGTTAGTATTATGTCATCATGTCTTTTTAGCCTTCTAATCTGGAACATTTCCACAACCGGCCTTTGTTTTTTCTGTATAACAAGGACACTAAACACTACATCCCCTCCCCAGTCTTTGTGGTCTTTAAAATAGTTACTCATTACTAGATTGAAGTTGTATACCCTTGGATGGAATGTGTGAGGAGTTATGTTAGCCTGTCAGTCATGTGAGTCTTTCATCTTAGATGATACTACTTTTTATCATTTGGTTGAGGAATTAACCTAGTTTTCTTCTTAGTTCCCCGCCACCCCCACCCCCCAGTGACCATAAAGCAGTTTGTGGGGAGGTAGTTTAAGACCATCTCTTGGGCCTGGAGAGATGGCTTAGCAGTTAAGGTCCATGCTTGTAAAGCCTAAGGACCCCCAGTTCAATTCTCCAGGTCCCATGTAAGCCAGATGCACATAGTGGTGCATGTGTTTGGAATTCGTCGCAGTGGCTAGAGGCCCTGGAGCGTCCGTTCTCACTCATACTCTCTCTGCCCTCTCTCTGTTTGTAATAAATAAAATAAAATCTTAAAAAAAAAAGACCATCTCTTGATCATTCTCACTGATCTTGTTTTTTTTAATACTTTATTATTTATTTATTTATTTGAGAGAGAGAGAGAGAGAGAGAGAGAGATAGATAGATACAGGACTAGGCAGAGAGAGAGAGAGAGAGAGAGAGAGAATGGGTGCCGGGGCTTCCAGCCACTGCAAGTGAACTCCAGATGCATGCACCCCCCTTGTGCATCTGGCTTATGTGGGTCCTGGAGAATGGAGCCTCGAACCGGGGTCCTTAGGCTTCACAGGCAAGCATTTAACCGCTAAGCCATCTCTCCAGCCACTGATCTTGTTTTTAACCATGATTGTTATGAAATGATGGCTTTTTAAATTATTTTATTTTATTTATTTTTTATTTTTTTGAGGTAGGGTTTCACTCTAGCCCAGGCTGAATTGGAATTCACTATGTAGTCTCAGGGTGGCCTCACCGTGATTCTCCTACCTCTGCCTCCCGAGTGCTGGGATTAAAGGCGTGCGCCACCATGCCCAGTGGCTTTTTAATTTAATTTACTTACACATAGAGACAGAAAAAAAGAGAATAGAAACGGGTATAC
Organism: Orientallactaga sibirica; assembly: GCA_036365145.1. Classification (NCBI taxonomy): domain Eukaryota; kingdom Metazoa; phylum Chordata; class Mammalia; order Rodentia; family Dipodidae; genus Orientallactaga; species Orientallactaga sibirica. Next base: position 54,320,196 of record JAEOAD010000005.1, read on the forward strand.
CGGAGCCTAAAGCCACTGCAAATGAACTCCAGATGCATGGGCTGCTTTGTGCATATGTGGGTACTGGGAAATCAACCCCAGGTTGTTAGGTTTTGCAAGCAGGTACATTAACCACTGAGCCTGAAATCTAAAATTACGGCTTTTAACTCAATTTGTACTTGAGTCTTTATTTTAATTAAAAATATTTTATTCACTTATTTATTTGAGGGGGAGAGAGAATGGGTGCACCAGGGCCTCTAGCTACTGCAAAGGAACTACAGACGACATGTGCCACCTTGTACATCTGGCTTATGTGGGTACTGGGGAATCAAACCTGGGTCCTTAGGTTTTGTAGGCAAGCACCTTAACTGCCAAGCCATCTCTCCAGCCCCATTTGAGTCTTTGTTTTTTGGGTGGGGGTGTTTTGAGGTAGGGTCTGACTCTCCCTCAGGTTGACCTGGAATTTGTTCTGTAGTTTCTGGCTGGCCTTGAACTTTGCCTCCTGAGTGCTGGGATTAAAGGTGTGTGACACCACATCTGGCCCCTATTTGAGTCTTTTTAACTTGATAGTTGAGTAGTTGTTACTTTTTGTAATGTAGAGAATGAAAATTTGTTTTTCTACACAGGATGGCTCAACAGCAGGCCTTGAGGTTCCGAGGCCCAGCTCCCCCACCAAATGCAGTGATGCGAGGCCCACCACCTCTCATGAGACCTCCTCCACCTTTTGGTATGATGAGAGGCCCTCCTCCACCACCTCGGCCCCCTTGGACGTCCTCCTTTGATCCAAACATGCCACCAATGCCTCCTCCAGGAGGAATACCCCACCCATGGGCCCGCCACATCTCCAGGTAAATAATAAAGGTTGCCTCCATATCAGTATTATATACAGGTTTTGTTTTAAAACTTTTAGGGGATTGTATGTACTATGTGTGGTATGTATACAGATGTATGTGCCCTATGTACATGTTTGCAGAGGCCAGAGGAGGTCATTGAATATCTTCCTCTATTGCTTTTCTGCCTTATTTCCTTGTGACAAAATCTCACTGAACCTGGAGCTTGCTGTTCTTTCTTTTATTTATTTTTATTATTATTGACAACTTCTATACTTACAGACAATAAACCATGATATTTCCCTCCCCGCCCACCATTCCCTTCAGAACTCTTCTCTCCATCACATCCTCCCTCTCCATTAGTCTTTCTTTTAATTTGATGTCATCATCTTTTTCTGTTATTGGGGTCTTGTGAAGTTATTGCTAGGCACTGCAAGGTCATGGATATCGAGGCCAATTTGTCTGGACAGTTAACACTGTAAGGAGACATACCCTTCCTTTGGCTTACATTCTTTCCGCCACCTCTTCTGCAATGGACCCTGAGCCTTGGAGGGTCTTGCTGTTCTTTCATTTAGGCTGGCTCAGCTCTGGAGTTATGGGCATGTGTGGTCATACTGCATTGTACATGGGTGCTGGGAGTCAAATTTGGTCCCCACACTTGCAAAGCAAGTGTTCCTGCCCAATGAGTCATCTTGCCAACCCCTGTCTCCCACCCTTCTTATTTATTTGTTTGAGAGAGAGAATATGGGAGCACCAGAGCCTCTAACCACGGCAAACAAACTCCAGATGCATGTGTTAACTTGTGTATCTGGCTTATGTTGGGTACTAGGGAATTGAACCTGGGTCCACACCCGGCTTCAGCAAGAATTTTTTAAATAATTTGAGTTTATAGAAAAATGACAACAAAGGAGACATTAAAGTAATTAATATAAAACTTTAGAAAAAGAATTTCAGTGGTTCTAGAAAACTATGCATATAAAACTGATTGAAGCCGGGCGTGGTGGTGCACGCCTTTAATCCCAGCACTTGGGAGGCAGAGGTAGGAGGATCGCGGAGAGTTCGAGACCACCCTGAGATTACATAGTTAATTCCAGGTCAGCTTGGACCAGAGTGAGACCCTACCTTGCAAAACCAAAAAAAAAAAAAAAAAAAAAACTAATTGAATAGGGTAGTTCTTCCCTACCTTTAATAGCTCTGTGAATTGTTTTTAGTAATCAGTCTTTTTTTTTTTTGGGAAAAGGAGTTGGAATTCTTAATGTACTGAGTGGAGGATATTTATTTTTCCTTGGTTTATATTGCCAGTCTAGTTATCCTCACTAGAAGTGATGTCTAGATAGAACTTGAAAGTGACGATAGATTTGTAAGCACAATATTTCAGTTTTTCTTTCTCCTGAAAAAAATTGCTATTAGGAAAAAAACTTGATGTCAGGTGATTTTTTCCAAGTTAAAACTTGTAGCCAGGCATGGTGGTACATGCCTTTAATCCCAGCACTAGGGAGGTAAAGGTGAGAGGATCGCTGTGAGTTTGAGGCCACTCTGATGCTATATAGTGAATTCCAGGTCAGCCTGGACTAGAGCGAGACCCTACCTTGAAAAAAACAAAACAAAAAACAAAACAAAATAACCCCTTGTGATACAGCAAGATCCCGCCTTAAAAAACAAATAATAGGGCTGGAGAGATGGATTAGCGGTTAAGGTGCTTGCCTGCAAAGCCTAAGAATCCAGGTTCAATTTCCCAGTACCCATGTAAGCCAGTTGCACAAGGTGGTGCAATTGTCTGGAGTTTGTTTGCAGTGGCTAAGGGCCCTGGTATGCCCATTCTCTCTCTCTCAAATTAGTAAGTAAAAATTTGTGTTATACATACACATTTCTTTTTCACCAAGGTAGGGTCTTGCTCTAGCCCAGGCTGACTTGGAATTCACTCTCAGGGTGTCCTAGAACTCATGGAGATCCTCCTACCTGTCTCCCTAGTGCTGGGATTAAAGGTGTGCACTACCACACTGGGCCCTTTTTCTTTAAAAAAATTTTTTAAATCATTTGCTTAGAGAAAAGAGAGAGAGAGAATAGGTGTGCCAGGGCTCCTAGCCACCACTGCAAGCAAACTCGAGATGCATGCACCACCTTGTATAGCTGGTTTATGTAGGTACTAGGGAATCAAACCTGAGTCCTTAGGCTTTGCAGGCAAATGCCTTAACCACTAAACCATCTCTTCAGCCCTATTATTTGTTTTTTAAGGCAGGCTCTTGCTGTATAGCATAGGCTGGTCTTGAATTCACAGTAATCCTGCTTCAGCCTCCTGAGTGCTGAGATTACAGTTGTGTATCTACAATACTTGGCTAAACTTGTAATATGTTAACTGGAGGCTTATGTATCCCTTAAGTTTCTATGCTTAATAATTTGTTTAAATTGAGATCATGAAGGTGTCAACTCTCATGTGTTTTAGTGCTAGTATATATTTATGTTTTCTTAGTCTAGCTTATACAATTATTCCCTCCCTTTTCTTTTTATTTACATGTGCATATATGTATGCACCCCCTAGGATCTCTGGTCAACATACACTACTTTTTCTTTTAAATTTTATTTTTATTTATTTATTTGAGAGAGAGAGGGAGAGAAAGGGCCAAAGTTACTCACAGCTGGCTTAGAATCAGCTGTCTCTTATTCTTTTGGATGCAAGAAAGAGCTTTTGAGCCTGTTTTTCTAAGTTGCACATTTTTGTGTTTTGTTTTGTCTCTCATTTTAACACTCTTGAAAGAAGGGAGTGAGGTGGGGGGGGGGGATTGGATGCACCAGGGCCTGTTGTTGTTATAAAGCAAAGGAACAGAAACTTCTTGTTGCTTGTGGCTTTGCATGGGGAACCAAATTTGGGCTGGCAGGCTTTGCAAGCAAGAACCTTTAATGGCTGAGCCATATCCCTAGCTCTGGAGGTCTGTTTCTTTAAGTTAACTGGGATGACCTATTTCTTTTGGTTTTTCAATGTAGGGTTTTGCCCAGGCTGACTTGGAATTCACTACGAGTCTCAGGGTGGTCTTGAACGCCGCAACGCGATCCTTATTGCTGTGATTAAATGTGGGTACCACACTATGCCTGGCAAGCACTTTAACTGCTAAACCATCTCTAGCCCTTCATTGTATTTTCAATTTTTTATTATTATCAATTTTTAAAAAAATATTTGTCGGACAGAGAGAGAGAGAGAGAGCGTACACACAAGAGCATGTGCATGAGTGTACCATGGCCTTGCCACTAGAAACAAAATCCAGACCCAGTGACACTTTGTTTATCTGGCTTTATGTAGGAACTGGGAATTGAACCCATACTGGCAGGTTTTGCAAGCAAGTGCCTTTGACTGCTGAGCCATCTCTCCAGTCCTATATTTTCAATTTTAAAGCCTTTTTTTTTCTTTTACGCAGCATTTTACTCTAGTCCAAGTTGACCTGAACTCCTCTGTAGACCAGGCTGGCCTTGAATTCATGGTGTTCCTCCTACCTCAGCCTCCCAAATTCTGGGATTAAAAGGTGTGCAACACCATGCCCCTGCTTGAGCTTTTTTTTTTTCTTTTTTTTTTTTTTTTTTTTTTTAAGGTAGGGTCTTGCTCTCTACATCAGGCTAACCTGGAATTCGCAATGCAGACTCAGGGTGGTTTTGAATTCACAGCAGTTCATCTACCTCTGCCTCCCCAGTGCTACGATTAAAGGCATGCTCCATAATGCCTGGTCTGAAGCTCATTTTTATGCCCAATGCAACTTTAATTTAAAAATACTGTGTTAAACCGGTTGTGGTGGCGCATGCCTTTAATCCCAGCACTCATCAGGTTAGCCTGACTAGAGTGAGCCCCTACCTCGAAAAACCAAAAAGAAAAAGAAAAAGAAAAAAAGAATCCTGTGTTAAAGAGATTGGGTATAGATACTAGAAAAAGAAGCCACTTTTCTATTCAAGACACAGCAATTGCAATTTACTTGCTTGCTTTGAGATCTTGTGACAGTAGTCATTGAAGAATGTGAAAGAATGTTCACACATGCCCTTGAATCAGTAATGACTAGAGAATTAAAATATACTGTACTCAGGGGTGGAGTGAGAGCTCAGCAGTTAAAGGTGCTTGCTTGCCAACCCTGACTGTGCCCTGGTTCAGTTCCCCAGTACCCATGTAAAGCCAGATGCACAAAATGGAGTGTGTGTTGGGAGTTCATTTGCTAGTGGCAGGAGGCTCTGGCACATCCATACTCTCTCTCTCAAAAAAAAGTTTTATTTATTTATTATTTTAGTTTTTCTAGGTAGTGTCTTGCTCTAGTCCAGGCTAACCTGGAATTCACTATGTTGTCCCAGTTCAGGCTGGCCTCCATGGGCCTCCTCTGCCTCCTGAGTGCTGGGATTAAAGGCATGTACCACCACATCTGCCCCTATTTTGAGCTAAATTCTAATTTTTCCACTGAAATGTAGCATAAGAGGCTAGGAGTGAAGGTAGAAAAAAGTGTAACCAGATCAAAACAAGAAAGCTTGAAAATAGGATGGATAATTACTTTCTGTATTTTAAAAATTTACTGTTTACATTTGTGATGGACTGTGGTGTTATATGAAAAATAGGATATGGCAGATTTTTTTGTATATGGATGTGTATGTCTATGTTTTTGTATGTGTGTGGGTACACATATATGCATGTGCTTGTGAAGACTGGCTTTTGTTGTCAAGTATCTCCTCAATTGGGTTCTTCTCTCTCTTTTTAAAAATATATTTTATTTATTTATTTATTCATTTGAGAGAGAGAAAGAGGCAGAGGAGAGAATGGGTATGCCAGGACCTCTGGCCACTGCAAACAAACCCAGATGCATACCCCCTTGTGCATCTGCCTTACATGGGTCCTGGAGAATTGAACTGGATCCTTTGGCTTTGCATGCAAAAGCCCTAACCGCTAAGCCATCAGTTCTGATAAGACTTTTCTTGGTTCTAGAATCTTAAATGTTTACCTTTAAGTTACAAGCAGGAAGTATGACTTCCAAAGAAAGAAATATTGTAGAGTTTTTGAAAAAGAGGCAGATAGAAAATAGAAGATTAAACTACACTATTACTAATTCAGGCTAAAACAAAGTATCTTTTCTTGGTTAACTTTGTGCTTTAAAATGTAAGGTATTCCTTAGCACTGGCTATCTGCCTATTTGAAGCACATATAATTTAGAAAAGATCTTCTGGTTATTCAGACACAACTCATATTCTCTTTTGCAATTGCATTTCTTACTCCTTTGGAATAGGATACTCGGTATAATGGTTTTGAATTTGTTTACAGTCCTGTTCTAATAGCACATGGTTATAATACTTAGCTTCCCTCTAATATTGCATCTAGCCTAGAGTTAGTATTATGTCATCATGTCTTTTTAGCCTTCTAATCTGGAACATTTCCACAACCGGCCTTTGTTTTTCTGTATAACAAGGACACTAAACACTACATCCTCCCCAGTCTTTGTGGTCTTTAAAATAGTTACTCATTACTAGATTGAAGTTGTATACCCTTGGATGGAATGTGTGAGGAGTTATGTTAGCCTGTCAGTCATGTGAGTCTTTCATCTTAGATGATACTACTTTTATCATTTGGTTGAGGAATTAACCTAGTTTTCTTCTTAGTTCCCGCCACCCCACCCCCAGTGACCATAAAGCAGTTTGTGGGGAGGTAGTTTAAGACCATCTCTTGGGCCTGGAGAGATGGCTTAGCAGTTAAGGTCCATGCTTGTAAAGCCTAAGGACCCCCAGTTCAATTCTCCAGGTCCCATGTAAGCCAGATGCACATAGTGGTGCATGTGTTTGGAATTCGTCGCAGTGGCTAGAGGCCCTGGAGCGTCCGTTCTCACTCATACTCTCTCTGCCCTCTCTCTGTTTGTAATAAATAAAATAAAATCTTAAAAAAAAAAGACCATCTCTTGATCATTCTCACTGATCTTGTTTTTTTTAATACTTTATTATTTATTTATTTATTTGAGAGAGAGAGAGAGAGAGAGAGAGAGAGAGAGATAGATAGATACAGGACTAGGCAGAGAGAGAGAGAGAGAGAGAGAGAGAATGGGTGCCGGGGCTTCCAGCCACTGCAAGTGAACTCCAGATGCATGCACCCCCCTTGTGCATCTGGCTTATGTGGGTCCTGGAGAATGGAGCCTCGAACCGGGGTCCTTAGGCTTCACAGGCAAGCATTTAACCGCTAAGCCATCTCTCCAGCCACTGATCTTGTTTTTAACCATGATTGTTATGAAATGATGGCTTTTTAAATTATTTTATTTTATTTATTTTTTATTTTTTTGAGGTAGGGTTTCACTCTAGCCCAGGCTGAATTGGAATTCACTATGTAGTCTCAGGGTGGCCTCACCGTGATTCTCCTACCTCTGCCTCCCGAGTGCTGGGATTAAAGGCGTGCGCCACCATGCCCAGTGGCTTTTTAATTTAATTTACTTACACATAGAGACAGAAAAAAAGAGAATAGAAACGGGTATACCGGAGCCTAAAGCCACTGCAAATGAACTCCAGATGCATGGGCTGCTTTGTGCATATGTGGGTACTGGGAAATCAACCCCAGGTTGTTAGGTTTTGCAAGCAGGTACATTAACCACTGAGCCTGAAATCTAAAATTACGGCTTTTTAACTCAATTTGTACTTGAGTCTTTATTTTAATTAAAAATATTTTATTCACTTATTTATTTGAGGGGGAGAGAGAATGGGTGCACCAGGGCCTCTAGCTACTGCAAAGGAACTACAGACGCATGTGCCACCTTGTACATCTGGCTTATGTGGGTACTGGGGAATCAAACCTGGGTCCTTAGGTTTTGTAGGCAAGCACCTTAACTGCCAAGCCATCTCTCCAGCCCCATTTGAGTCTTTGTTTTTTGGGTGGGGGTGTTTTGAGGTAGGGTCTGACTCTCCCTCAGGTTGACCTGGAATTTGTTCTGTAGTTTCTGGCTGGCCTTGAACTTTGCCTCCTGAGTGCTGGGATTAAAGGTGTGTGACACCACATCTGGCCCCTATTTGAGTCTTTTTAACTTGATAGTTGAGTAGTTGTTACTTTTTGTAATGTAGAGAATGAAAATTTGTTTTTCTACACAGGATGGCTCAACAGCAGGCCTTGAGGTTCCGAGGCCCAGCTCCCCCACCAAATGCAGTGATGCGAGGCCCACCACCTCTCATGAGACCTCCTCCACCTTTTGGTATGATGAGAGGCCCTCCTCCACCACCTCGGCCCCCCTTTGGACGTCCTCCTTTTGATCCAAACATGCCACCAATGCCTCCTCCAGGAGGAATACCCCCACCCATGGGCCCGCCACATCTCCAGGTAAATAATAAAGGTTGCCTCCATATCAGTATTATATACAGGTTTTGTTTTAAAAACTTTTAGGGGATTGTATGTACTATGTGTGGTATGTATACAGATGTATGTGCCCTATGTACATGTTTGCAGAGGCCAGAGGAGGTCATTGAATATCTTCCTCTATTGCTTTTCTGCCTTATTTCCTTGTGACAAAATCTCACTGAACCTGGAGCTTGCTGTTCTTTCTTTTATTTATTTTTATTATTATTGACAACTTCTATACTTACAGACAATAAACCATGATATTTCCCTCCCCGCCCACCATTCCCCTTCAGAACTCTTCTCTCCATCACATCCCCTCCCTCTCTCCATTAGTCTTTCTTTTAATTTGATGTCATCATCTTTTTCTGTTATTGGGGTCTTGTGAAGTTATTGCTAGGCACTGCAAGGTCATGGATATCGAGGCCAATTTGTCTGGACAGTTAACACTGTAAGGAGACATACCCTTCCTTTGGCTTACATTCTTTCCGCCACCTCTTCTGCAATGGACCCTGAGCCTTGGAGGGTCTTGCTGTTCTTTCATTTAGGCTGGCTCAGCTCTGGAGTTATGGGCATGTGTGGTCATACTTCGCATTGTACATGGGTGCTGGGAGTCAAATTTGGGTCCCCACACTTGCAAAGCAAGTGTTCCTGCCCAATGAGTCATCTTGCCAACCCCTGTCTCCCACCCTTCTTATTTATTTGTTTGAGAGAGAGAATATGGGAGCACCAGAGCCTCTAACCACGGCAAACAAACTCCAGATGCATGTGTTAACTTGTGTATCTGGCTTATGTTGGGTACTAGGGAATTGAACCTGGGTCCACACCCGGCTTCAGCAAGAATTTTTTAAATAATTTGAGTTTATAGAAAAATGACAACAAAGGAGACATTAAAGTAATTAATATAAAACTTTAGAAAAAGAATTTCAGTGGTTCTAGAAAACTATGCATATAAAACTGATTGAAGCCGGGCGTGGTGGTGCACGCCTTTAATCCCAGCACTTGGGAGGCAGAGGTAGGAGGATCGCGGAGAGTTCGAGACCACCCTGAGATTACATAGTTAATTCCAGGTCAGCTTGGACCAGAGTGAGACCCTACCTTGCAAAACCAAAAAAAAAAAAAAAAAAAAAAACTAATTGAATAGGGTAGTTCTTCCCTACCTTTAATAGCTCTGTGAATTGTTTTTAGTAATCAGTCTTTTTTTTTTTTGGGAAAAGGAGTTGGAATTCTTAATGTACTGAGTGGAGGATATTTATTTTTCCTTGGTTTATATTGCCAGTCTAGTTATCCTCACTAGAAGTGATGTCTAGATAGAACTTGAAAGTGACGATAGATTTGTAAGCACAATATTTCAGTTTTTCTTTCTCCTGAAAAAAATTGCTATTAGGAAAAAACTTGATGTCAGGTGATTTTTTCCAAGTTAAAACTTGTAGCCAGGCATGGTGGTACATGCCTTTAATCCCAGCACTAGGGAGGTAAAGGTGAGAGGATCGCTGTGAGTTTGAGGCCACTCTGATGCTATATAGTGAATTCCAGGTCAGCCTGGACTAGAGCGAGACCCTACCTTGAAAAAAACAAAACAAAAAACAAAACAAAATAACCCCTTGTGATACAGCAAGATCCCGCCTTAAAAAACAAATAATAGGGCTGGAGAGATGGATTAGCGGTTAAGGTGCTTGCCTGCAAAGCCTAAGAATCCAGGTTCAATTTCCCAGTACCCATGTAAGCCAGTTGCACAAGGTGGTGCAATTGTCTGGAGTTTGTTTGCAGTGGCTAAGGGCCCTGGTATGCCCATTCTCTCTCTCTCAAATTAGTAAGTAAAAATTTGTGTTATACATACACATTTCTTTTTCACCAAGGTAGGGTCTTGCTCTAGCCCAGGCTGACTTGGAATTCACTCTCAGGGTGTCCTAGAACTCATGGAGATCCTCCTACCTGTCTCCCTAGTGCTGGGATTAAAGGTGTGCACTACCACACTGGGCCCTTTTTCTTTAAAAAATTTTTTTAAATCATTTGCTTAGAGAAAGAGAGAGAGAGAGAATAGGTGTGCCAGGGCTCCTAGCCACCACTGCAAGCAAACTCGAGATGCATGCACCACCTTGTATAGCTGGTTTATGTAGGTACTAGGGAATCAAACCTGAGTCCTTAGGCTTTGCAGGCAAATGCCTTAACCACTAAACCATCTCTTCAGCCCTATTATTTGTTTTTTAAGGCAGGCTCTTGCTGTATAGCATAGGCTGGTCTTGAATTCACAGTAATCCTGCTTCAGCCTCCTGAGTGCTGAGATTACAGTTGTGTATCTACAATACTTGGCTAAACTTGTAATATGTTAACTGGAGGCTTATGTATCCCTTAAGTTTCTATGCTTAATAATTTGTTTAAATTGAGATCATGAAGGTGTCAACTCTCATGTGTTTTAGTGCTAGTATATATTTATGTTTTCTTAGTCTAGCTTATACAATTATTCCCCCTCCCCTTTTCTTTTTTATTTACATGTGCATATATGTATGCACCCCCTAGGATCTCTGGTCAACATACACTACTTTTTCTTTTAAATTTTATTTTTATTTATTTATTTGAGAGAGAGAGGGAGAGAAAGGGCCAAAGTTACTCACAGCTGGCTTAGAATCAGCTGTCTCTTATTCTTTTGGATGCAAGAAAGAGCTTTTGAGCCTGTTTTTCTAAGTTGCACATTTTTGTGTTTTGTTTTGTCTCTCATTTTAACACTCTTGAAAGAAGGGAGTGAGGTGGGGGGGGGGGATTGGATGCACCAGGGCCTGTTGTTGTTATAAAGCAAAGGAACAGAAACTTCTTGTTGCTTGTGGCTTTGCATGGGGAACCAAATTTGGGCTGGCAGGCTTTGCAAGCAAGAACCTTTAATGGCTGAGCCATATCCCTAGCTCTGGAGGTCTGTTTCTTTAAGTTAACTGGGATGACCTATTTCTTTTGGTTTTTCAATGTAGGGTTTTGCCCAGGCTGACTTGGAATTCACTACGTAGTCTCAGGGTGGTCTTGAACGCGCAACGATCCTTATTGCTGTGATTAAATGTGGGTACCACACTATGCCTGGCAAGCACTTTAACTGCTAAACCATCTCTCTAGCCCTTCATTGTATTTTCAATTTTTTATTATTATCAATTTTTAAAAAAATATTTGTCGGACAGAGAGAGAGAGAGAGAGCGTACACACAAGAGCATGTGCATGAGTGTACCATGGCCTTGCCACTAGAAACAAAATCCAGACCCAGTGACACTTTGTTTATCTGGCTTTATGTAGGAACTGGGGAATTGAACCCATACTGGCAGGTTTTGCAAGCAAGTGCCTTTGACTGCTGAGCCATCTCTCCAGTCCTATATTTTCAATTTTAAAGCCCTTTTTTTTCTTTTACGCAGCATTTTACTCTAGTCCAAGTTGACCTGGAACTCCCTCTGTAGACCAGGCTGGCCTTGAATTCATGGTGTTCCTCCTACCTCAGCCTCCCAAATTCTGGGATTAAAGGTGTGCAACACCATGCCCTGCTTGGAGCTTTTTTTTTTTTTTTTTTTTTTTTTTTTTTTTTTTTTAAGGTAGGGTCTTGCTCTCTACATCAGGCTAACCTGGAATTCGTAATGCAGACTCAGGGTGGTTTTGAATTCACAGCAGTTCATCTACCTCTGCCTCCCCAGTGCTACGATTAAAGGCATGCTCCATAATGCCTGGTCTGAAGCTCATTTTTATGCCCAATGCAACTTTAATTTAAAAATACTGTGTTAAACCGGTTGTGGTGGCGCATGCCTTTAATCCCAGCACTCATCAGGTTAGCCTGGACTAGAGTGAGCCCCTACCTCGAAAAACCAAAAAGAAAAAGAAAAAGAAAAAAAGAATCCTGTGTTAAAGAGATTGGGTATAGATACTAGAAAAAGAAGCCACTTTTCTATTCAAGACACAGCAATTGCAATTTACTTGCTTGCTTTGAGATCTTGTGACAGTAGTCATTGAAGAATGTGAAAGAATGTTCACACATGCCCTTGAATCAGTAATGACTAGAGAATTAAAATATACTGTACTCAGGGGTGGAGTGAGAGCTCAGCAGTTAAAGGTGCTTGCTTGCCAACCCTGACTGTGCCCTGGTTCAGTTCCCCAGTACCCATGTAAAGCCAGATGCACAAAATGGAGTGTGTGTTGGGAGTTCATTTGCTAGTGGCAGGAGGCTCTGGCACATCCATACTCTCTCTCTCAAAAAAAAGTTTTATTTATTTATTATTTTAGTTTTTCTAGGTAGTGTCTTGCTCTAGTCCAGGCTAACCTGGAATTCACTATGTTGTCCCAGTTCAGGCTGGCCTCCATGGGCCTCCTCTGCCTCCTGAGTGCTGGGATTAAAGGCATGTACCACCACATCTGCCCCTATTTTGAGCTAAATTCTAATTTTTCCACTGAAATGTAGCATAAGAGGCTAGGAGTGAAGGTAGAAAAAAGTGTAACCAGATCAAAACAAGAAAGCTTGAAAATAGGATGGATAATTACTTTCTGTATTTTAAAAATTTACTGTTTACATTTGTGATGGACTGTGGTGTTATATGAAAAATAGGATATGGCAGATTTTTTTGTATATGGATGTGTATGTCTATGTTTTTGTATGTGTGTGGGTACACATATATGCATGTGCTTGTGAAGACTGGCTTTTGTTGTCAAGTATCTCCCTCAATTGGGTTCTTCTCTCTCTTTTTTAAAAAATATATTTTATTTATTTATTTATTCATTTGAGAGAGAGAAAGAGGCAGAGGAGAGAATGGGTATGCCAGGACCTCTGGCCACTGCAAACAAACTCCAGATGCATACCCCCCCCCTTGTGCATCTGCCTTACATGGGTCCTGGAGAATTGAACCGGGATCCTTTGGCTTTGCATGCAAAAGCCCTAACCGCTAAGCCATCTCTCCAGCCCGAGTTCTTCTCTCTCTCTTTTTTTCTTCTCTTTTTAAAAATATTTTTATTAAGAGAGAAAAAGAGAAAATGAGCATGCCAGGGCCTCTAGCCGCTGCAGACAAACTCCTGACACATGTGCCCCCTTGTGCATCTGGCTTACATGGGTCTTAGGGAATCAAACCTGGGTCCTTAGGCTTTGCAGGCAAGCGCCTTAACCGCTAAACCATCCCTTCAGTCCTTTGTTGTTGTTTTTTTCAAGGTAGGGTCTCACTCTAGCCTAGGCTGATCAGGAATTCACTGTGTCTCAGCCTGGCCTTAATTCACAGTGATCCTCCTATTTCTTCCTCTTAGTGCTGGGATTAAAGGCATGTGCCAGCATGCCCGGTTCTCTACCTTATTATTTATTTATATATATATATATATATTTTTTTTTTTTTTTGGTTTTTTGAGGTAGGGTCTCACTCTAGCCCAGGCTGACCTGGAATTCACTATGTAGTCTCAGGGTGGCCTTGAACTCATGGTGAACTTACCTCTGCCTCCCAAGTGCTGGGATTAACGCCCGGTTTATTTTTTGTTTTTTTGAGGTGCTGAGATTAAAGGCATGTGCCTCCACGCCCTGCTAGCTCTACCTTATTTTTTTGAGACAGGATTTCTCACTGAACCTATAGTTCACTAATTAGGCTAGACTAGCTAGACAATAAGTCTACAGGATCCTCCTTTCTCTGTCTCCATGCTGGGATTGCAGGCCTTGCCACCATTCCCGTTTTTTCTGTGGGTTTTCGAGATTTGAACTCAGGTTCTTACGCTTGTCCATCAGACACTTTATCCAGTGAGCTATCTCCCTGGTCAAATATTTTCTTAGCTATTTTTTTTTTCATAAGAAGAGGAATGGAGGATTAGTTGTCTGTAATTTTTCTTTCTTAGTTATTTCTGTATTATTTTGTAAAATATTGCTACCCTATTGTTGATACCTACTATAGATAAGTTGTAAGACATTAATATGCCTGGTATTAAAATAATATAGGGACTGGGGATGGGGCTTATGGGTAGAGCACTTGCCTGACATTGACAAGGTCCTGGGTTTGATCTTTACCATCACAAAAACAAAACAAAACAAATTACAGTATTAAAATACAATTTTTTTCTTTTAAATATAACCTAATAACTAGTATATGAAAAATGCAGAAGAAAGTATAAAGAGAAGCACAAAATTTCATCTTTGATGCTATAATTCAGAGTTGGCTGCTGTGAATGTTTTGATATTATTCTATTAGTTTAGTAAACATTTGTTATAGAGTAATCATTTTGCTTATGTAATAGCTGAATATATTTAGACAGAGAAAATCTGTTTTCCTCTCTCCTTCCTTCCTTCCTCCTTTCCTTTGTTCCTTTCTTTCTTTTGATTTTTTGAGGTAGGGTCTTGCTCTAGCCCAGGCTGACCTGGAATTCACTCTGTAGTCTCAGGGTGACCTCCAAGCCATGGCAATCCTCCCACCTCTGCCTCCCGAGTGCTGGGATTAAAGGCATGCGCCACCACACCTGGCTAAAATCTGTTTCTTTTTTATATTTCCTTACTTCGGTGTAAAAGTAGAATAAGGTAATTTGAAGGAAATAAGTTGACCATAATAAATTAGTGACCATCATTGTTCTTGTGAATTACCAGAGACCACCGTTCATGCCTCCACCCATGGGAACCATGCCTCCTCCTCCTGGTATGATGTTTCCACCAGGAATGCCTCCTGTTACTGCACCTGGCACTCCAGCACTGCCTCCCACTGAGGAGATATGGGTTGAAAATAAGACTCCAGATGGGAAGGTAAAGTATATGACAAAAATATATTTAGCTTGTTATATCTGTGCTTATAAAGCAGTAAAACTTAAGGGGCTGTGGCAATTGGGGATTATAGTATCTCTGTCAATTACGAATGAGCCTCATTTAAGCAGGAGATGGAGTAGGACCCTAGGAAAAGCTGGCTGGATTGTAATTCTCTGCAGTTGTGATGGCTTGGTCTGCTAACATGAATTACCTATAATTCTGGAAGCTTTTTTTTTTTTTTTTAATTGACAACTTCTGTACTTACATACAAAAAGTGCATGATATTTCCCTGATATGTCGTCACAGGTTCTCAAGACCATCCCTGGGTTTTGGGACTAACTAGCAGGACTTAGTGAATAGTTAAAATTCATAGCCTACAGTGAAAGAACACAAAGCAAATCACTGCAAATGAGCTCCAGATGCATGCATCGCCTTGTGCATCTGGCTTTATGTGGGTCCTGGGCAATCAAACCTGGGTCCTTTGGCTTTGCCGGCAAGCACCTTAACTGTTAAGCAGTCTCTCCAGTCCTAGGCCATTCTTACTAATGAGGGAATGGTGGTAACCTTTCTGAGGTCCAAGTTACTGAATTCAGCGGTCAGTAAGTAGGGCTTTTATTTTTATTTATTTATTTATCTTTGTTTTTTCGAGGTAGGGTCTCACTCTAGTCCAGGCTGTCCTGGAATTCACTATGTAGTCTCAGGGTGGCCTTGAACTCATGGCGATCCTCCTACCTCTGCCTCCCAGTGCTGGGATTAAAGGCATGCGTCACCATGCCCAGCTATTTTTTATTTTTAATTGACAACTTCTTTAATTGTAGACAATATCCCATGGTGTTTCCCTCCAACCTGCCCACTTTCCCCTTTGAAACTTCACTCTCTTGCTGGGCGTGGTGGCGCACGCCTTTAATCCCAGCACTCGGGAGGCAGAGGTAGGAGGATCGCCATGAGTTCGAGGCCACCCTGAGACTACATAGTTAATTCCAGGTCAGCCTGGGCCCCAGAGTGAGACCCTACCTCAAAAAAACCAAAACAAAAAAAAAAGAAACTTCACTCTCTATCATATCCCCTCCCCCTCTCAATCAGTCTCTTTTCAGTTTGATGTCATGATCTTTTCCTCCTATTATGATGGTAACTAGGGCTTTTTAAGAGTAGTAGTCTCACCAGTAGTTAACCATGTTAACTCTTTGGTTTCATGGGGTAGGGTTTCACTCTAGCCCAGGCAGACCTTGAATTAACTATGTAGTTTCAGGGTGGCCTTGAGCTCATGGCAGTTCTTCTACCTTTGCTTCCCCATTGTTGGCATTAAAGGTGTGCGCCACCATGCCTGGCTTATGTTAACTTTTTTAAACAAAATAACTTAAATAATTTTTTAAAATTAATTTTAATTTTTTTTATTGACAACTTCCACAATTGTAGACAATATCCCATGGTAATTCCCTCCCCCACCCACTTTTCCCTTTGAAACTCCACTCTCCATCATATACCCTCCTCCTCTCAAGTCTCTTTTGATATCATGATCTTTTCCTATTATGATGGTCTTGTGTGTCAGGCACTGTGAGGTAGGTCATGGATATATATCCAGGCCATTTTGTGTCTGGAGGAGCATGTTTTAAGGAGTCTTACTCTTCCTTTGGCACAAAAATAACTTTTTTTTTAATTGACAGTTTTCATACATGTGCATAGTGTGTGTGTGTGTGTGTGTGTGTGTATTTATTTATCTATCAGAGGGAGAGAGAGAAAGAGTGAGAATGGGCGTGCCAGGGCCTCTAGCCACTGCAAATGAACTCCAGACACATGTGCCACCATATGCATCTGGCTAATGTGGGACCTGGAGAATCGAACTGGGGTCCTTAGGCTTCACAGGCATGTGCCTTAACTGCTAAACCATCTCTCCAGCGCCTGCATAGTATCTTTCTATGTTGACTTTGCAAAAACATAACACTAGTTTTCCTTCTCAGGGGATTATAGTCCTACAATATATGAATGTTTATTTAATACCTTGTTCTTTTCTAAGTTATTTTAAAATATCTTAAGACAATATGTTTGCATTATTATTTTTAATATTAGTTGTCATAGTCTTTGATACCATTAAGTTTTATTTGCTCTGCAGGTTTATTATTACAATGCTCGGACACGTGAATCTGCATGGACCAAGCCAGATGGAGTTAAGGTTATTCAGCAGTCAGAACTGACGCCTATGCTTGCAGCTCAAGCACAGGTTCAGGCCCAGGCGCAGGCCCAGGCGCAGGCGCAGGCCCAGGCGCAGGCCCAGGCTCAGGCCCAGGCCCAGGCCCAGGCCCAGGCTCAGGCCCAGGCTCAGGCTCAGGCCCAGGCTCAGGCTCAGGCCCAGGCTCAGGCCCAGGCCCTTTTAACATTAAAACTTCTGGGTTGGAGAAAACTAGAAATGTGTAAGTAGAAATTAATTGCCCATTTGTGGTTCATGAAAATAACTAAGAGCAGAGTTAGTTATTTAACTTGGCTAACACTAATTATAGACATGCTGTATGATTTGCAAAAATAAATGTAAATATTAGCCCCTACTTTATAGTCCAAGCTTCTCTAGTTGGGTCAACAATACAATGTATACAGCTAGAGTGACAACAGAACCAAGAGTGGAAGAAGTGGAGATGAGCCAGTAAACTGCATGCAGACTGAGGATTCTGAAGGGTGTAGGAGAAGATTGAAGTAGATTCACTAGGAAAGGATTTTCAAGTATGAACAGTATAAGCAGAAGTCAGGAAAGGAGGAATAATGTAATTTATGGGGTTGTAAAACTTCTGAGGCAAGATGATTTATATTGGTTAATGGGTTGACAATGAGTGAGACCAGAGCTGGGTGCGGTGGCACACTCCTTTAATCCCAGCACTCAGGAGGATCATTGTGAATTTGAGACCAGTTTGAGACTACATAGTGAATTCTAGGTCAGCCTGGGCTAGAGCAAGACCCTATCTCGAAAAACAAAAAAAAAACAAAACAAAACAAAACAAAACAAAACAAAACAAAAAGCTGGAGAAATAGCTTAGAGGTTAAGGCACTTGCTTGCAAAGCCAAAGGACCCAGGTTTGATTCCCCAGAACCCACGTAAGGCAGATGAACAAGGTGGCTAATGCACCTGGAGTTCATTTGCAGTGGCTGAAGGCCCTGGTGTGCCCATTCTCTATTTGCCTTTTTCTCTCTCTCTCTAATAAATAAAATAAAAAGAAAGAAAAAAGAATGGGAGCAGATTATGAATAGTCTTAAGAACTAGGCAAATGGTTGTTAGGGTCTACATAAATGCAGTATTCTAGAAGAATTTTAGGTGCTAGTTTTTTATTTAATCTGAAGTTGGATTTTCTTAAGAACTCTCACAATATCTTTTAAGAGATGATAAGTCCTAACGTGGGATGTAGGTAGATGTCACAAGTTGGGTGAGAAATAAATGTAAGATCACAGGCCCAAGGTTAGGTCTTCAGAAAAAAGTAAGACTCTATAAATAGGAGATTTGAGGAATGAAGAAAAGATGGATTTATTTATTTTGTTTATGGATGTTGTTACTTGTGCAAGCTGAGACTGAGCCCAGAAATATCGAAATGATGATTTCACTGATTGCATTGTTTGTCATGCTATTGGACTGACTGAAGACATAGATTTCCTTATGGGATTTTATTGTAATTCATATTGTATGTATGATCTGGATAATGGGTGAGGAAGTATAATAGGTGAGGAAGTATATATATTATTCCTGATAGCCTTAGAAACTTGGGAATTGATAGTCTTAAGAAATGTATATAAGGAAAATTTAATCATAGTGAGTTCAAGTTTGGTTAAACTTTTATTTATTTGAGAGAGTGTGAGACAGAAAGAGAGTGAGTGCAAATGAACTCCAGATGCATGTGCTATTTTGTGCATCTGGCTTTATGTGGGTACTGGGGAATAAAACCCAGGTCGTTAGGCTTGAAGGTTTTGCAAGCAAGTGCCTTTAACCCTTGAACCATCTCTCTAAACCCCGTGAATTCAAATTTAAATTTATCTTACAAGGAGCAGCTGAAAAAGTAACGTGCATATAATATGGACACAAGATTTTTTTTTTTAATTAATTTTTTTTGGAGGTAGGGTCTCACTCCAGCCCAGGCTGACCTGGAATTAACTATGTAGTCTCAGAGTGACCTTGAACTATGACAATCCTACCTCTACTTCCCAAGTGCTGGGATTAAAGGTGTGCCCCACCACCACGCATGGCAAGATTCCTTTTTTTCTTTTTTTTTTTTGGCTTTACAATACTGATAAATGAATCCATGATCTTGTGCATGCTAGGCAAGCATTGTACCACTGAGCTGTATCACCAGTCTGGAGACAGTTTTTAGACACTTAGTTATATTAACTAGTTCTTCAGTTTTTTCATGCTTCCAAAACCTGTGTGTTAAGGCAGAAAATTTATGAAGTACCTGTGGTGGTAATAGAAACAGCCTACTAAAAGCAATGGAGTACCATGTGGAGCCTCTTTTGCTTAAATTTTCTTCCTGACAGCTAAGGTGGGAGAGAAATAGTATTTCATTTTGTTTATGTATATTTTTTTATTCATCCTATATATAATCTGTTTCTGTATCAAAGTCCTCTATGAGTAAGGTCATAGCTATATTGAAATTACTTACTCTATTAAAAATGCCATTTGTTGTTTTAATTATTATTATTATTTTTGTTTTGTTTTTCGAGGTAGGGTTTCACTCTAGTCCAGGCTGACCTGGAATTCACTATGTAGTCTTAGGGTAGCCTCGAACTCATGGCGATCACCTGCCTCTGCCTCCCAAGTGCTGGGATTAAAGGTGTGCACCATCACACCCAGCTATTCTATTGTTTTTTTTAACATTACCATTCTCTTATTGGGAAGCCTTTATTCTAAAAGCAAATTAGCAAAGTCATGTTCTTTTTACTGCTTTTGAATATTAATTTTTATTCTGTAATTGAGTATTTTTCGATATCCTATTTCACTTGATCTAGTATCATAAAGTGCTATTTTGGTCTTAATGTTTTTTCTTCTGTTCTAGTCAGTTAACTAACTTGTCTTTCTGTTAAGATCTGAGACTGGGTTAAATAGTGTATGTTGAGGTCTAAAGCTTTAGTAATTATTTTAACAAATGGAGCTAGTAGACAGTTACCCACTAGTCAGTCTTAGACATCATTCTTGCAGTTTCCTGTTTAATTCTTTGATGCTTTTATTCTTTTCTCTCATGACTCATTACCACTAATCAAACTCAGAATATTCTGTTGTGGAAAGTCAGGAATGAGTTGAATGAATAGTTTTTGCTATTTTTATTGGCAATCCTTACCAATTGAAATTTTATTTCCTTAAAAGCTCATTTTATTTTCCTGGCAGTAGTGCTTTGGATCATGATTTTAGCAATTATCTGAATGCTATTGTAATATTTTCACATTTAATTCTGTGACATACAGTGTAGATCTGGCTATGTGGGACTAAAAATTAAGAATATATTTTTACTCCCAGTTGAGTCTAAACTCATTTTGTTCCAGTTTATGAAAAGTTACCACAAAGTCTAATTCTCAAGTTAGTTGGGAAAAATAAAATATATTTTCAGCCATTATAGTAGGTTACAAATGCTAAATGGTGTATGTATGGGACTGGGCAAATGTTGCATGTAATTTGTATTTTTCACACTGTTATAAAACTATATTAATATGATACTGTACCCTAAGGCTAGGTCTATGCTAGACCAACAATTCATTCCTGGGCCCCTGAAGATACTTGTTTGGCCCTGCTGTCTATTTAGCCAAGGTGAGTTTCTCATTAACAAGTATGAAATTGCTCACATCTTCCCAGCCCAAGTGAGGTTTTCATTTTAGAAGCTGGAAGACGGTGCTGACAGATTGTGTTGGCATGTGGATGACACAGTTGGGTGGTTTGTATTAAACTGTGCTTTTGCTTAGCATTCAAGTCACTTAAAGACTAGGAAAGCACTACTATTAACTTGGTAAATTTATTCTTAGGGTAATACAGGTAGAGTTTGTTTGGAACTAGATCAATTATGAATAAATATAAATGTTTTGTGGATATAAGAACTAATTAAAAACCTTCAAAGTAGTGTGAAATGATGATTTTATTTCCTTAATCTTTCTTTAAGTGTGATTTATGAGGGATGACATATTTTAGTTTTGGTGATTAAAAATGTATTATCAGAACCTAACTTAGCCTGAATTTTACATTCATCTGGTCCTACGGAGGAAACTTGCACTTAAAATTATTTCTTAAATTCTGAAATAATCAGAAATGTTTTGACTCCATTCGCTCATACTAGGGCATTAGTTCCTTGCATACTTCTTTCCCTCTGTTCTTCCTTGGACAATTACAGTAATGTTATGATTGGTTTTCCCATCACTTCTTCCTATGCATCTGCCTTGTTTATTCAACAAGTGAACATATACAGTTTTCCATATACAATACTTCAGTCTGCCTTCTTCATATGCATTCTTAAAACCATCAAGTAACATGAATGCACTCTTATAAAAATTTCAAATTGTAACAAAGCATGTTTGGTAAAAAAGGAAAGTTATACACAGAAGTAACTGCTGTTAGAACCCATTGGTGTCTATTTTCTTATATCATTTTTTCCCTACATAAGCATTCTCCTTTTCCTACCCAGCAAATCAAGTGCAGACATTCTAGCTTTCTGCTCAAGGCCCTCTGCATTTTGCCTTTGGCCTGCCTTTCTAGATATAACTCACTGGTTTGTTGGTATGCCTGATGTTTCACAGGTGACTACTTGCCTTCAGTTTTCTAAATGCTAACTGCTGCTCTCTACCTTTTGCCTTTACTCAGGTTTGTTCTATCACTTGCTTAGTTTCTCTTTTTAATTTCCCTGTTTCCTTGTTGAAAGCTTGATTCTTTTGAGGCTCATTGTCCCACTATCAAATATCTGTACCCTTCCATAGCTAGATGTGGTCTTTGGGTCTTAATTTTATTTATTTATTTAATTTAATTTAATTTTAATTTGATTTAATTTAATTTATTTTTTTGGTTTTTCGAGGTAGGGTCTCACTCTGGTCCAGGCTGACCTGGAATTAACTATGTAGTCTCAGGGTGGCCTTGAACTCTTGGTGATCCTCCTACCTCTGCCTTCTGAGTGCTGGGATTAAAGGCGTGCACCACCACGCCTGGCTTTTTTGGGTCTTAATTTTAAACCCCTACACATATATCCCACTTCAGTTTGTGTTTTCATTGTTTTCTATATTTCATTTAGCTATTTTCAATCTTCTTGAAGAAAGATCTTTTGACAGATTTCTTGCAGTGCATGGAATGGGCCGTTAGATAGTGAATGAATGACTGACGAATGAATATAATAAAATGATTTATGAAGGAATGATACATGTGTTTGTTTTATCTTTTATCAGCACCCACAACACAAGATCAGACCCCAAGTTCTGCTGTTTCAGTTGCCTCGCCTACAGTTAGTGTTTCAACTCCTGCTCCTACAGCCACACCTGTGCAAACCGTTCCCCAGCCGCACCCCCAGACGTTACCTCCTGCTGTTCCGCATTCAGTACCTCAGCCAGCAGCAGCAATCCCTGCTTTTCCACCAGTAATGGTACCTCCATTTCGTGTTCCCCTTCCTGGCATGCCAATTCCACTTCCAGGTAAACTAACAGATGATAATAGTCTTTCTACCTTTGTTTCATTTTGTCAGTTTGTTCTCATGTGTCTGTTGCATTTGAAATTTGCCTTGAATCTCACCTGTTTGAAATGTTTTTGAAAGATTCATGGCTAACTGCAATATTTTCTCTTTAAGTTTTGGTAAATGTCCTTTTTTGTTGTTGTTTACATGTCTTAAAATTAAGAGTCACATTTAAAACTACACTTATTTTGGATAATACCCTCAGTGAATAAAAATGATTCTTTTTGTATATGGTCTAAATGAAACTTTTTGAAGGGATTGAGCCTGTGAAGTTGATAAACTACAAGCTGTAATAGCTAATACAAGCTGAATAATTTATATACAGTACACTTCACATGCATGCACTCCTTTAATATTAACCACCATCTTATGAGGTAGGTACACAGACAGGTTAAAGGTCATGTGGCTGTCTTGGTATTGGTATTTGATCCGGTTCACTGTAGTTCCACTTACTGAGCTCTTAATAATTATGTTCTTCTGGGAGTAAACTGAACAGGTTCATATAAAACAGAAACCAGAAAGTTACATTTAACAGTTTAATTGTTATGGAAAATTTGTATTTTATATATTATGGGAAATTGTAAAGAAAAGAGAAGTAATTAAAATATTGAGAAGTAGAATTTTTATGATTAGGGATTATATAGTAATAGTGTTAGATATTCTTTTTTTTTAAAAAAAATTTACTTATTTATTTGTTTGAAAGAGAGAGAGAGAGTGAGAGAATGGGCATGCCAGGGCCTCCAGCCACTGCAAACAAACTCTGGACGTATGCCGCCACCTTGTGTATCTGGCTTCATGGTTCCTAGGGAGTTGACCAAGGTCCTTTGGCTTTGCAGGCAAATGCCTTAACTGCTAAACCATCTCTCCAGCCCAGTGTTAGATATTCTAACCTGTAGTGCACTTGCTGTTGCCAATGCATTTATTTAATCCTTGGTCCATGATTCATTCTGCTTGTGTTGTAGTTGAAAATACTGGTAATTTACTCAGAATAGGTTTGCAAAGCTTAATTAATAACAAGGTACCTTGGCCTCTGTCTTGATTTCAAATTTCTCTCACTGTTATTGCCATTTCATTGTACTAGGTTATGTGTAAAAATATAAATAAGAAATAAAAATAGTATATTAGAGCCAGGTGTGATGGCCATGCCTTTAATCCTAGCGATGGGGAGGCAGAGGTCGGAGGATCACTGTGAGTTGTGAGTTTGAGGCCACCCTGAGACTACATAGTGAATTCCAGGTTAGCCTGAGCTAGAGAGTATGATCCATGATCCTGCCTTAGAAAAACCAAAAATAAATAAATAAAATAAAATAAAAAATTAATATTAAAAAACCCAAGATTCTCTGTGATACAGCTACTTCTCTAACCCAGGTTGACCTGGATTTCATTCTATAGCCAATGCTGGCTTTGAACTTACAGTGATTCTTCTACCTCAGCCTCACAATGCTGGGAGTATAGGCGTGAGCCACAATGCCTGGTTCTGTTTTTGTTTCTAATTTTATAGAAAAACCTTTTCCACATTGATGTAGTCTTGGATAAGTAATTGATCTATATTATATGTGAAGTTTAAGACGCTCATATCATTTACTTTTCTCTAATAGCAGGGATTATCTTTTTCCTAAGTTAAATTTAAGACAAGCTGGATGCTTACCTGTGGATAACATTTTTGTAGGAAAGTAAAGAAGAAATGAAGAATAACTTGAATTGATAGTTTTTAAGCCTTTTTCTTTTTAAAATTTATTTTTATTTATTTATTTGCAATGAGTGAGAGAAGGAGTGCACTAGGGCTCTTGCCATGGCAGTAGTACTCCAGATGCTTGCACCACTATGCATCTGGCTTTATATGGGTACTGGGAAATTGAACCTGGGCCTTTAGGCTTTGCATGCAAGTGCCTAAACTGCTGAGCCATCTCTCCAGCCCCTTACTATTCATTCTGACTTTATTTTTAGTCTGTCTTGCTGTGTAGTCCAGGCTGAACTGGAACAGTCTTGAAGCCCAGGCTAGCCTGTATATAACTTCTTTAAATCTTGGTCTTGATGGTTGGAGAGATGGCTCAGTGGGTAAAAAGTACTTGTTTTGTAAGCATGAGGAACTCCAGTACTCATGTAAAATGCAAGGTGTGGTTCGCACCTGTATTCCCAGCACTGGGAAGGTGGAGACTGTAGGGAGCCCCAGGACTTGCTGGCTAGTTAGTCTAGTTGAATCCTTGAACTCAGGGTTCAGTGAGTGAGTGTCTTAAAAAAAAATGAAGTGGAGGGATTGAGGTAGACATGTGACATTAGACCTATCCTTTACAGGCACACCATGTGTATGCACACATATACATACATGTGTATACCACACACACATGCCTAAAGAAAAATGAAATAAAAATCTTGCTTTTCTTTAGGGTTGAGGATATTGTCAAGACCACTGAGGTTTTTTTTTTTTTTGAGGTAGGGTCTCACTCTGGTTCATGCTGACCTGGAATTAACTATGTAGTCTCAGGATGGTCTCGAACTCTCAGCAATCCTCCTACCTCTGCCTCCCAAGTGCTGGGATTAAAGGCGTGTGCCACCACACACGGCAAGACCACTGAGTTTTAAGTGATCTTAAGCAGAAGTTGTTAATTCTGTGAACAGACTGAGTTAGCAGGTAAAGGTGTTGAGAGATTTTGAAAGGCCATCATGTCAAAGGACTTTGTTTTGTTCTGTACCTTCTCAGTAGAACCGCAGACAGGGGGAAAGGTACATATTAGCAAAATTCATTTTTGTGGGAAGTGAACTTTGTCAAAAATCTCTCCAGTTACAGTTGTATTCCCGTTTAATATTTCTTGTCTGACCATTGCCCTGTAATTTAAAAATTTAGGACAGGTGGTAATAATCAAATCAAGGTGGCATTTGTGAAATTTGACAGTAAAAAACATTTAATAAGTGGTAGCCACTTATGACAAGTTAATTAGAAGAAAACTTTTTTTATTTCTTTTTTTGGTCATTCTAGGAATTGAATCCAGTGTTTTGTGCATGGTAGGTAAAAGTTCTACCACATAGCTGTATCACCCCTCAAGAAGCCTTCACTTTTATAGTTTTTAAGATGTGATATAAGAAACCAAGATTGTTGGAGGGTTCTTACATAGAAAGTGATGTAATATTTGTTGATATTAGGGCATTTCTGACTTAATATTCATTTTTCTTACTTTCCCTTTTAATTTCATGCTACAAGGTGCTTTAGTGAAAGGACCAAAGTACTTTATGTTTCTCCTCACCAAATCTGATATTATGAGATCTCTCCATTTTTACCTCTTTTATTCCAACTCAGCGTTAAGGTGATTTTACTTTGTTATTTATTTTGCAGTCTTATTTTATTACAAATACAGTACTATTTGAAATAGTATTATATATCTCTAATGAGGATGATTAAGAGGTAAATAAGATGAAGGGAAAGCAGTGGAAGAATTAGATGAAATAAAGTAACAAAGGGTAGAATTTGAGGACAGCAAATTGGATTAGGATTATAGGATCTCTGTTTTATTTTACTTTACTATTTTATTTTACTTTATTTTGTTTCACTTTACTTTATTCTTACTTTACTTTACTTTACTTTTTGGCTTTTTGAAGTAGGGCCTCACTCTAGCCCAGGCTGACCTGGAATTCACTATGTATTCTCAGGGTGGCCTCAAACTCATGGCAGTCCTCCAATTTTGCCTCCTAAGTACTGGGATTAAAGGTGAGCGCCACACCACACCTGGTAGGATATCTTTTTTGGGGGGTGGGGTGGGGGTTCCGAGGTAGGGTTTAACTCTAGTGCAGGCTGACCTGGACTTCACTATGTAGTCTCAGGGTGGCCTTGAACTCACAGCGATCCTCCTACCTCTGCCTCCTGAGTGCTGGGATTAAAGGTGTGCGCCACCACGCCCAGCTAGGATATTTATTTTTAAAACTAAAATCTTACTGTAATTTTAAGAAACTTAATTGTCATTGACATTAGAATTATCCAAAATGCTAAGTGGAATTTTCTAATTTCCTAATAGAGCATAATTTGAGGACAGCATAATTTGTAGGAAAATTGGACAAAAGCTCCCATTTTTAAAAAGGTTAGTAATTTAGATATGTGATTATTTTGTGAGTATTCATGATATAAATGTAATATCTTGAGAGAAAGCCTCAAGTTTATTAGCATGAAAAGAAATATACATGAGCTGTTGGCATAGTCAAATAGTCAATGGATAGTCTAATGGAAGAGATCTGAGTTGGCTCCATTAATTTTTTTTTTAATGGCAGTTATGTTGAACTATCAGTATATTTGATTTTGTTCTAAGTTATGTAGTGAGAATTATGTTCTGGAGGATAGTTTTAGAGAATAGTCTTTGAGAAATAAAGTTCATTTATACTAAGGATGAGTTTTTAGTGATGGTTTAATAGGCTTGGGTGATCCTGCAGATGGCAGTGTTTATACTAACTTAATGCATGCTGCAGTTTCCTTAATTAAATGAATTGCTTCTATTTATTCCAACATTAGGGGAAAATATAATGTTATCACTACATTTTTACTCACAGTGCTTTCTTTCATGATTCAGGGTTTTAATTTTGTTTCAAAGTTAATAGGAAATTAACAATATTCTTTATATGAAAAAGTAATTAAGAAATTAAAAGACACTTCAAAAATTGGCAGTTTTTGTGTGTGTGTGTGAGTGAACATAGTTACATTGTTAAAAAGCCTAGGGTTTTAACTTTAATTTTAGTCTCAAGATTGGGAGAGATTTCTTTTCCTATCCTTTAGTGGGGAAAAGTTTATTGGTTCATATTTTTAATTTTTATGGCTACCAAACTAGGGTTAGTTTTTTTTTTCAGCTGAAAAAAAGTAAAAATTATTTTCCCTATAGTCTTCTTTAGCCTTTTCCTTTAAAAACATGTTAAAATTCATACTCAATTTTGGATTTCCTCAGTTTTCCATCTTTTTTTTCAATTTACCACCATTGTAATGCATCATGATGAGTCTTCATTCTTCTCATAATTGCATGTAGTATCCATTCTTTAATACGCGTGCTTTAACCAACCTAAATGATAACTGTTTTTTTCAGTTAGCCTATATGGTGCTTAACAGTATTAAAGATGGCAAGATGTTTCGTAGTTTCACTATGCTTCCAGTATTCCAAGTTTGTGGTGTTCCATAGAGTAGGCACTAATGGATGTTTTGGCACTGGTAGAATGTTACTTTCTCCATTTTTGCTATTCTTTTTAACTATTACTTGCAGTGGAATATTTGCATTCATTTCATACCTTCTCCGGTTCCTATCTCCCTCTTGTGCTATCCTTTCCCTGGTCTACTTTTGCATAGTTGAGCCCGATTCTTGGCTCGAGCACGCAGTTTCCACTTAGCAACAACCTCGGAAGTGTCTGTCAAGTGCCGTGCTATATCTGCCTCTCACTGGCCGCTTAGAAACAGCAGCATGGCTTCCATGTTCTGTGGGAAAATGTCTCACATGAGAATTTACTACATATATAAATGAAGGGGCTTTCTTTTGTTGAATTTACACTTTTGAGACTCCTTCAAATATCAGGGTTTGTAGATAATTGTTGTTATAGCTTAGGATTAATATCATTGGATTTTATACCACTTCCCACAAAATGACAAACAAAAACTTATTCCATTGGAAATAGCATTCTAAATTGTAGTGGTAAATTATTCCCTAAATCCCAGTGGTAGCCGACATACAATGGCAGCTTTCCAACCAATGCTTGCTTATCCATTTTACAGGTGTAGCAATGATGCAAATAGTCAGCTGCCCGTATGTAAAGACAGTCGCTACCACCAAGACCGGTAATTTTTTAAAACCATCTTAGTTTGTTTTGTCTGTAAGTTGGCATGGTAGTGAATGTTGTTGTTTATTCTTTTATTTATCTTTTTGCCCTAGTAAGTGGGTTTTTTTTTAATTTTTCTTTTTAATGAGCAGTTTAAATCCAGTTGTCATATTTGGCCAACACTTAATTTTCCCAATTGCCTGTAGTATTAGCTTCTTTGGTTCACAAAAGCAAATAAGGTCAGCTCACTTTATACCTTAATTTATGTAATAAGTGTAAACAACTTCATTCTCATACTCATAACATTTAACTTTATTTTTGATGTGTGTTTTTAAGTTAAATATTAAATCATTTCCATGTGTAAAGTGATGTGATTATGCTTGCATGCTAGTGAGTATATGTGTGTGAATATTTGTGTATAGTATATGTTTACATTTCAAAGTTACTGTTAAAATAAGACAATTACCTGGAATTTAGATTCAAGGGTTTTTGTTTTAATTTTCGTTCGTGTTTTTAAGCTAATGATATTTTATATAGTGTCATCTTACTTAGAGTATTGTAAAAATATAAATCTTGGCTTGTCTTTTAAAACTAGAAGCCTCTTTGTCTTTTTAAGGAAAAGAACAAAATGACAGTCTATAGGGTTAACTGATTTTATCATTTAGATTTGATAAATTCAGTTATTTTTACATTAAAAGAGAATTTTTTATTCAGACTTAACTATTTTAGAAGAGAGAAATAATTTTGTCCTAGGAATTATGCTCAGTGAATGATATAATTTCATTGAACTCCAAGAAATTACAAAAATATTTCTATTCTTAGAGAATATATGAATTTTATAATTTACATTTAGACAGCAACATAGAGAATACCCAAATTTCTGACTACTCTTAAGGTACTTGGGTTGAATTTCTGCATTTAATTAAATTTAGTCATTAGGATTAAAAATCCAAGGAAATTAAATTTTAATTAATATATCAATCACTTTATATATACTCTTTTTGTTCCAGCCATTTATTAATGTTTAATAGAAGGATTTAGCTCATTGTTTAGAGTTTTATTTTCTATTATAACTTAATACTTGGATCTGATTTTCTAATTATTCCTTTTTCAGGTGTATTACCAGGAATGGCCCCTCCTATCGTACCCATGATACATCCTCAGGTTGCTATTGCAGCTTCACCTGCTACCTTAGCTGGAGCAACAGCAGTTTCTGAGTGGACTGAATATAAAACAGCAGATGGGAAGATCTATTATTACAATAATAGAACATTAGAATCAACATGGGAAAAACCCCAAGAACTAAAGGAAAAAGGTATAGTTGTTTTGTAACTTTGGGACCTGGTATGGGTTATAATAAGTAGAGTACTATTTGAAATTCTACTTTGTATGCTAACCAAAATAATTTTTTAAATTATGATTATGTGCATATTTGTGAGGCATTGTATAATTATTGTCCTTATTAAGGTTGACAATGACCAGTTAACAAGGATTTGTGTGTATTGTATGTGCTGTAAATGAAGAATTTAGGCCTGGAGTCTTGGATATGAAGACTCATAATTTTCTTTCTTTTTTTGTTTTGTTTCGTTTTTCGAGGTAGGGTCTTACTCTAACCCAGGCTGACTTGGAATTCACTATGTAGTCTCGGTGGCCTTGAACTCTGTGGCGATCCTCCTACCCCTGCCTCCTGAGTGCCGGGATTAAAGGCTTGCATCACCACGCCTGGTTGAGACTCATAGTTTTCTTCATCATAAGTCCCTACTTCTCTTCTTGACCTAGAAAGCTTGACATTCCTCTGATGTCCTTAGGTTGTTGCCTTTTCTTTTCTTTTCTTTTCTTTTCTTTTCTTTTCTTTTCTTTTCTTTTCTTTTCTTTTCTTTTCTTTCTTTTCTCTTTTCTTTTCTTTCTTTTTTTTTGGTTTTTGCAAGATAGGGTCTCACTCACTCTGGTCCAGGCTGACCTGGAATTAACTATGTATTTTCAGGGTGGCCTCGAACTCTCGGCCATCCTCCTACCTCTGCCTCCCGAGTGCTGGGATTAAAGGCGTGTGCTACCACGCCCGGCTGTTGCCGTTTTTTAATAATGCTTGATTCAAATCAATGGCAATTTTCCTTTACATTGTTAACAACTAGAAATAGAATATTAGCCTATTTATTCTCTGTTAAGCTTTTAAAAAATTACATCAAAAGCTTTAAATGACATTATCCTAGTTTTTTTAACAGAAAAATTGGATGAGAAGATTAAAGAAGCTATTAAAGAGCCCTCGGAAGAGCCCCTGCCAATGGAGACAGAGGAAGAAGATGCTAAGGAAGAGCCTCTGAAGGAGATAAAGGAGGTAAAGGGCCATGACATCTAACCCAGGAGCCTGTGTGTATGTATATGTATGTGTGTGTGTACACACACACACACACACACACACACACACACACACCAAAAAGAATCCAGCAAGTCAAGAGTCCCTTATATCATAAGTAGACGGTCATCCTGAGAAGACAATTACAGAGTCATGTAAGCCATCATAAGAAGAGAGCATAGTAATGATGCATGTCTTTGTTTGTAAAATGTCAACAAATATCGATTCTTCTTTTTATTTATTTTGAGGGGTGGGAGAGGGAAAGAGGCCTTCTAGCCACTGCAAAGGAACTCGAGATGCATGTGGCTTACCTGAGTATTGGGGAGTCAAATGTGGTCCTTAGATCTCATAGGCAAGTGCCTTAACTGTTAAGCCATCTCTCCAGCCCAGGATTATCTTTTAAAATCTCAAAAGGAGTACGTTGGAGTGCTTTTGTCTTCTTTTATAATAGTAATAAAACATTGATTGTATAATTAGGAAAGGAAAATTAATACTGTCTTAATGAAGGACCATATAAAGAAAGGGTCTAGACCAGAGCTTAAGCCCTGTAACAGACAACCTCATGTTGCTGGGATAAACCTCCAAATTAGGCACAGTTTATGAGAGGAATAGCATTTATTTGAAGTTTACAGATCCAAGGGAAATTTCATAATGGCAGGAAAAGAGAAAACCCACCACCCAAACCAAAGGGGTGGAGGTTGGGAACAGGCCTCAGAGAACCTAGCCAGAACTCAGCACTTTGCAAATCTTAGGTTGGAATTCTGGGTTTACCCCCCCACCCCCACATCTTAGGGTTGGATCCTAGGTTCCACCCACACTGACACCAAGTTACAGCTTTAAATTTTTTTTATTTTTGACAACTTCCATAATTATAGACAACCATGATAGTTCCCCACCCCACTTTCTTTCCCCTTCACAATTCCACTCCATCATATTTCCTCCCCTTCAGTCAGTCTCTCTTTTATTTTGATGTCCAAGTTATAAGCTTTAATAAAACTGTATCTATTGGGGGGCATCCATTTAAACTACCACAGGGCTGATCGCTAACCTTCTGACTTGTAGACTGGCTCATGTTAAAATTAGAAGTATGACTTACTGTTTGGGGCATGTTTGAATATATTTTATCAGTCTTGCCAGTTGTGTCCTGGTATGGAATGACCTCTTTGAAACAATAAGACTTCTGGTTTTTGAGGACACAGTGATAGTCGTTTTTGAGTAATACAAAAGTTGGCAGAAATAAGCCCCATTAAATGATTAGTTGCCTTTAGTTTTTTGTGCTGTAACTCTCCATTTTGTTTGTAGGTACATGGCTAGTAAGTTTATATGCTAGGCTCAGTTGCTGCTACTTGATATGCTACTGTGGGATTTGGAAATTTCTTAGTAATTCCTATTTAGGATCTACCTTCTCATTCTTAACAACGGATCTTGTGTTGAATTCACTTTGAGGTATTTTTAAGTGTTACTTTGTTTTGTGCTGTTAATTAAATAGTACTATTTCTCTCAGGAGCCTAAAGAAGAAGAGATGACTGAAGAAGAAAAGGCCGCCCAGAAGGCAAAGCCAGTAGCTACTACTCCTATTCCTGGTACTCCATGGTATGTACTTAGCTTAACTACTGGGTTCTATGTATCAGTCATACTTGATTGTTTAAAGTAAATGTCAGATGTTCTTATCTATCTATCTAATTTTGGGCTAGACGGTTGAGTAAGGGTCTTGCTCTAGCCCTGGCTGACCTGGAATTCACTATGTAGTCTCAGGTTGACCTCAAACTCACATCAGTTCTCCTCCTTTGGCCTCCTGAGTGCTGGGATTAAAGGTATGAGCCACCGCACTCGACCAAGTCTGCGCTTTTGAACTATGTCATTAGGGTGCTTACTGTTCAATAGTGTTCTTGAATTTCCACACAAACTACCAAGCAAATCTTGAAGTATGATCAGATGTAGATCTGATCTTACCTGATTGTTGGGTTTTTTTTTTTTTGTGATGTTAACAGCCATTTATAATGATTGTTTGGATGAATGATTTTGAATCAGGAGCAATTTTGTTCCCTATCTAGAGACATTGTTGTTTGTTTGAACATGGAAGGTGTTAATAGCAGTAAATACTTACCAGGGGTGATTCTGAACATCCTCACATACACAGAATTATGTAGCTCAAATGTCAATACTGTAACGTTGAAATATCCTTGGTTTCTTAAAGATACAGGTTGTATTTATTAGAAAGGGAGAAAGTAGCCTGGCATAGTGGTGCACACCTTTAATCCCAGCCTTTAGGAGTCAGAGGGAGGAGGATTGCTTAGAGTTTGACACCACCCAGATATTACATAGTGAGTTCCTGGGCTACAGTGAGACCTTGCTTTGGAAAAAAAGGGAAGAATTACCAGTTTTCAGAATAGAGTTGATGTAAGTATTCAAATTTGGATACCTTTTTTTTCTATGCATTATAATTATCTTGATTGTTCACTTTCTTCTCTGGCTCTTTTGAAGTTGACTCCTGATTTCTTTATGTTTTCTTTTATCTTTGGGTTTTTTTTTTCCTTAGGGCATGTGCCACCATGCCCAGCTGATATATGTAATTTTATTTGCGAAGAGCGAGAGGCAAGGTGGGTGAGACAGAGAATAGGCCTCTTGCTGGTGCAAGCATACTCCAGATGCATGTGCGTTTTGTGTGTCTCCCTTTACATGGATATTGGGAGTTGAACCTAGGCCAGCAGATTTTTACAAGCAGGTGTTAACCACTGAGCCCCAGTTTGTCTGTTTTGTCTTGAGTTTTCTAGTTGTGAAAAATACAACCTGTGGTGTAGTGGTCTGATGTCCTAGTATAGCTGGTGTTACTCTTTACATTTTATATCAGTTATAATTCGGTCATGTTGTAATTTATTAAGAGATCCTATGAGGAGCTGGAGAGATGGCTTGGTGGTTAAGGTGCTTACCTTCAAAGCCTAAGGACCCCAGGTTTGATTCCCTAGTACCTACGTAAAGCCAGATGCACAAAATGGCTCGTGCATCTGGAGTTCATTTGCAGTGGGTAGAGGCCTTGCACGCCCATCCTTCCTCCCTCCCTCCCTTTCTTCCTCTCTCTGTCTGTCTCTACTTACAAATAAATAAAAAAATATTTTTTTAAAAAGTAATTCTAAGAACTAGAGTCTGGGGTGTTGACTCATACCTTTAATCCCAGCACTTTGGAGCTTTGGAGGCTAAAGTAGAAGGATTGCCGTGAGTTTGAGGCTAGCCTGGACTAGAGTGAGACCTTGCTTCAAAAACAAAAATAAAACAAAACAAAAAAAACAATCAAACCAAACTGAAAATACTAAGAACTATTTTGTAATAGATGAGGGGCTATTCATTCTTTAAGCTTGAGAACTTGAGAACTACTTAATAGCAGTTTTTGCCTTTAAACCCGTTTGTTGTGATAGTTTAAAATTTAGTATTATTTGGATGGGGAGATGGCTTGTTGGTTAAGGGCTTGCCAAGCCTGAAAGCCCAGGTTTGATTCCTCAGTACCACATAAAGGCAGATGCACAAAATGGCATATGTGTCTGGAGTTGTTTGCAGTGGCATTAGGCCCTGTTGCGACCATTCTTACTCATATTCTCTCTCTCCTTGCAAGTAAATAACATTTTTTAAAAAGTAAAGTTTAATACTATGAAGTTGATTGTGTCAAATGAAGTTCTTAAACACCTTTAAGTCTGATCACAAATTGCTTTGTATTTGCTAGTTTCCTCAACATATTGAGCTTTTTGCCTTAGTCTATTTTGTTGTTTGTTTTTAGCAGCCAGCAGCCCTAGCATATCCATTCTCCTCTTTCACTTTCTCGCTTTCTCTTGCTTGCTCTCCTCATGCACATACAAAAAATCCTTTCTATAAAAGTATGTCGTGCAACATAATATTTTGTATCAATTTTTAGGTGTGTTGTTTGGACTGGTGATGAGCGAGTCTTCTTTTATAATCCCACCACTCGTCTTTCTATGTGGGACCGACCTGATGATTTGATTGGAAGGGCAGATGTTGACAAAATTATTCAGGAACCTCCTCATAAGAAGGGATTGGAAGACATGAAGAAACTAAGTAAGTTTTAAATTAAGAATTTATACTTTAATTTTAACATGATTTACTATTTTTATGGAAAGTATAAAAGCCATTAGGATTTATTATTTTTATTATTATTATTATTTATGTAATCTCAGGGTGGCCTTGAACTTATGGAGATCCTCCTACCTCTGCCTCTTGAGTGCTGGGATTAAAGGCATGCACCACCATGCCCGACTCTCATTTCAGTTTTTTTTTTCAAGGTAGGGTCTCACTCTAGCTCAGGCTGATCTGGAATTACTATGTATTCTCAGGGTGGCCTTGAACGCACGGTGATCCTCCTACCTCTGCCTCTCGAGCATGCACCACCACACCTGGCTTGATTTCAATATTTAATCTAATGAACTTATAATCATGGTGATCCTCCTACCTCTGCCTCCCGAGTGCTAGGATTAAAGGCATGTACCTCCATGCCTGGCTAATATATTGTCCTTATCAAGATTTTCATTTATTCTTTTTATTTTATTTTATTTTTTTTTCCAGGTAGAGTCTCACTCTAGCTCAGGCTGACCTGGAATTCACTGTGTAGTCTCACGGTGGCCTTGAATTTTATGGCACTCCTCCTACCTCTGCCTCCCGAGTGCTGGGATTAAAGGCGTGCGCCACCACACCCAGCCATTCTTAACATACATTGGAACCATGGCTCTTTGCTTGATGCTTGTTAATGCTAACGAGTGAGCCTTTTGGTTTTAATTATTTTTTTACAATAATCAAAACTGTATATTATCTAAATATAAAAACTTAATCCTTTGAAAACCAGACGATGAGAATATGGAGATACTTAGAACATAAGAGATTTTAAACCTATTTGCTGTTCAGATGGCATTTCAACATAATGACCACAAATATTTGAATATAACTAGTTGTATATTTTGATCTGGCAATTAGCCTTTGTATTGATACAATTTTTTTTTTTTTTTTTTTGAGGTAGGGTTTCTTTCTAGCCCAGGCTGACCTGGAGCTCTCTGTAATCCCAGATGGGCCTTAAACTCACAGCAGTCCTCCTACCTTTGCCTCCCAAGTGCTGGAATTAAAGGCATGCACCACCACACCTGGCTCTTGATATTATTTTTTTTATAGAATCTCTACCTCTGTAATGTAGAAACATGATAAATAAATCCTTTAGTAGTTTTGGTGTAACAAATTTTAGTATATGTCATTTAAAATGATAGGGAACTTTACATGAAATGTGTGTGAGGTACTAGCATTTTCTCCCTATAAGTACTTTCCAGGTCAGTTCAACTTGGCCTGTCTAGTACTGCAGATGCTAGTCACCTGTTTTAGTAGAAAAATCCATGATGCTAGGATGAATATCCAAATCAACACAGTTTTATGGGAGGAAGGGATTTATTCAAGCTTACAGATCCAGGGGAAGTTCCATCAGTGGTGGAAGAAGTGGGTTCCCATTTATAAATCCAAGCAGAGAGAGAAACTACCACCAGCCAGCAAACACCAAAAAGCAGCCAGCAGGGACCCTGCCAGAGCTCAGACCTCTCTGCATACCTTTGGGTTAGAATCCAGATCCACCCCACCCCTTCCTAGCAGTAGTCTGCTTGCTAGGGGTTGAAGCTGCAAACTCAATTTTAATAAAACACCTGAGTCTATGGGTCCGTACATTCACACTACCATACCTGTTTTCTCCCCTTCTGCAATATTTTATAGGTTTGCTGATTACTTTATAACCATATAGTGAATAGTGCCAAGAAATTTGAAAATTTAATGTAAAGGGCTAATAAGTAAAAGTATAGAATGGTAATGCCTTGTTCAGTGTTTTATAAGATTGATAATTGAGAGGTTTATTTATGCCATGTATAACTGTGAGGTATGTGCATATCTATGATAACCTTGTTTGCATTGTCTTTGCCAGGACACCCCACTCCGACAATGCTTTCCATCCAAAAGTGGCAATTCTCTATGAGTGCAAGTGAGTGAAATAACTGTACATGGCAGAACCCTCCCTCCCCTTTTTTAAGCAAGTGTGTGTGTTGAATATACATATAGTATAGTATATACACGTGTGTGTAGCAACCTGAGGAGAACTTTGGGTGGTCTTTTTCTTTTTAAGGTAGGATCTCATTCTAGCCCAGGCTGACCTGGAATTCACTATGTAGTCTCAGGCTGGCCTCAAACTGACAGTGATCCTCCTAACTTTGCCTTCCATGTGCTGGGATTAAAGGTGTGCGCCACCATGCCTGGCTGGGTGGTTTTTATCTATCACTGAAGTACACACTTTCTCAGACATGGTCTCTGCCTCAATGTGGAGACATCAGTTTTGGTTAGTGAGTCCCAGTGATTCTCTAGCCTGTACCCCCTTCCTCTTGGTTACAACATACCTGACCCCATCCAGCAACTGCCAACTATTTTATGCTGTTAAAGCAATTGTTCTTGGGCTGGATAGATGGCTTAGTGGTTAAAGTGCTTGCATGTGAAGTCTAATAACCCAGGTTCACTTCCGCAGGACCCATTAGCCAGATGCACAAGGTGCTGCATATGTCTGTAATTTGTTTGTAGTGGCTAGAAGCCCTGGCATACCCATTCTCATTCATTCATTCATTCATTCATTCATTCATTCATTCTCTCTCAAATACATAAAAATAAAGCAAGGGAGTCTAGTAATGATTAGCATAATTGATGTCTAAAAATTCACTGGTTGCCTGCTTGTTTTTATTCACCCAGTTTTAAATTCTATCTTATAGTTAAAGAAGAACAAGAGTTAATGGAAGAAATGAATGAAGATGAGCCTGTTAAAGCAAAAAAACGGAAGTAAGTAATACGTAGAGTTTGTCTGTTTCCTTGTAGACTTACCTTGTAGAGGTGATTAGACTATCAATATGTGATTGGACATAGTATGTATGTAATTAGGAATCAAATCAGAAGTCAGGATTGCTTTCTTGAGCCTAATTTTAATTAGCTTTGTTTGATAATGTAGATGTCCTTTCCTTTCTCTTGTTAGACTTGATGTGGTAATTTCTATTGTTAAAAAAGGTTTGGTAATTCAACTATTAGGAAAGCAAATGACATTTTAGGAATTCATTGATTCTTTACAGACTTCAGTAGGTCTAAGTGTTACTAACTAAACAATAAGTTTTCTCCCTAATATAGACTCTCCCCTCCCCCTAGACATCATTCCAGAGATTTCATAAAAACGGACACCTTGTCTATGTATATGCTTTGCCTATGAGTTACATAACTCTGTAGTCTGATTATTATTATGCGGTGAGGAATAGATCTAGTTTAGAAAGTACTAGGAGAGGAAGATACTGTTAGAATTAGAAGCATTAGTTTGGCTAGTACTCTAGAATTGGGTAAAATGTGAATGCTACTTAAAGGTGGGTGATATTGGTAGATGGTGGGTGTGGGAATGAGACCATTCCTTCTCATCAAAACAGTAAGTTTGAGAGCCGGGTGTGGTGGCTCACGCCTTTAATCTTGGGAGTCTTGGGAGGCAGAGATAGGAGGATTGCCATGAGTTCAAGGTCACCTTGAGACTACCTAGTGAATTCCAGGTCAGCCTGAGCTAGAGTGAAACCGTACCTCAAATAAACAAAAAAAAAAAAAAAATCTTTGCTTTTCCATTCTGAGCTACCCTACCTTGAAAAAAAACAAACAAGAAAGGAAGTTTGAGGGAGGAATTGGGGACTAGTTGATAACAGACTTAATTGGAAAGGGATAGAGTCAATGTAACCCAATTATGGCAAGGAAATTACTATGACAACCCCTATAAAAAAAAGTGTGTGTTTTAAGCTTTATTGACAACAGTATTAGAGAACTCAGTATTAGAGTCACTGTGCTTTTGGCACTGCCATGCTCATCCTTACAGTCGGCCCTTTAGCTCTTGTATGTATTTTTACTAGATATGATTAACAATTTTGTGTTCTTTTTAAAAATCGTAGAATAAAACGTTAGTTTTCTTAGTTGTTATAAATTACTTCATTCTGTTTATGTAAGGTTTTTTGACTGCTTTTATCAGGAGAATGTCAAAGAAGTCCCTTATGTGGATTGCCCGAGCTTCTCTATTTAGGTACAAAGCTAAAAGCCTGTTTTTTCTGGCTTAGTTTTTCTTACATTTACTTTATTGAGATAGCTAGTGGTAGTTTGTATTATGACATTGTATTTAGTCTAACTCATTGGTAATTATATTTCTTCATGTCTTAACTATTTAAATAGATCTTAAGTAAATTATTTTAAGAGGTATATTGCTTGGCAAATTTTTGCTTTTACCTGTTTGTTTTGTGCATATCTTAGGTCACAGACTATCTCGCTAAGTTCCTGCAGGTCACGGACTGTGTCTTCTGTTTCTTTTGAGTCATTCCTTAAGTTGCTAATGACTTCTCACCTTATGGGTTAGCTTTAGTTTCAGTTATAACTCTTGTGCTACCTACAGTTCCTTATGTAACATACTTTTGAGTTTCCTGTTTACATAAGTAGTTAAAACTCATTTAAGATCATATTTAAGAAGGTAGATTTGTTGAGATACATTTGTAGATTATTTGATTTAGTTTTGGTTATTTACAGGAATAGATTTTCACAGTGTTTATGTTTTGAAAGGCAACTTGATTTCATGTTTATAATATCACATACATATAATAAATAGGCCTGTCCCTAGCCCTGAGGTGTAGTTTTGGAAAAACAAGAATGTAGGTTAGTCATACCTGCATATTTGTTATTCCTACTACTACCTAACTACTGCTGTACCCATGTTACTCTCTGGGACCAGTCCTTCAACTTAAATTCCAATTTATTACTCAGAAAGTGAGTAATAAAATTGGCAGGTAGGTAAGGCATATATTTCACATATTCATTTCGCCAGATTAGACGATACTTCAGTTTTATTTTCAAAATGATTGCTTGAAGCTGGGCATGGTGGTGCATGCCTTTAATCCCAGCTCTCGGGAGGCAGAGGTAGGAGGATTGTCATGAGTTCAAGGCTACCCTGAGACTACATAGTGAATTCCAGGTCAGCCTAGGCTAGAGTGAGACCCTACCTTGAAAAACCACAAAACAAAACAAAATGATTGTTTGAGAAGTCACTAAGACGTAATAATTTTTATTAGATTTTGAAAGTTATCGAATTTATAATAAGGTAAACTTGGTGTATCATTTCAATAATAAAAAATATTCTTGCCAGGCGTGGTGGCATACGCCTTTAATTCCAGCACGCAGGAGGCAGAGGTAGGATTTTCATGAGTTCAAGGCTACCCTGAGACTACATAGTGAATTCCAGGTCAGCCTGGGCCACAGTGAGACCCTACCTCAAATAAATAAACAAACAAAAATTCTTTGCTGTTCCATTCTAACAGCTTTACAGGCAATGCTAAATAAATAAGCCTTTTCCTTCCTTCCTTCCTTCCTTCCTTCCTTCCTTCCTTCCTTCCTTCCTTCCTTCCTTCCTCCCTCCCTCCCTCCTCCCTCCCTCCCTCCTCCCTCCCTCCCTCCCCCTCCCTCCTTCCCTCCCTCCCTCCCTCCCTTCTCATTTATTTGAGAGAGAGAGAGAATTGGCATGCCAGGGCCTCCAGCCACTGCAAACAAACTCCAGATGCATGTGTTACCTTGTGCATCTGGCTTATATGGGTCCTGGGGAATTGAACCATCATCCTTTGGCTTTGTAGGAAAGCGCCTTAACCACTAAGCCATTTCTCCAGCCCAGCTTTTTTCTTTTTAATAAGATAATTCACTTGTATATCAACTAGTGCTGGGAAAGATAGCACATTAATGCAATATGTACTTAACAATGTAGCCATTCTAACATCACTAGAAACACACTGTAATTTTGTTATTAGAATGAAGACTTTTAATTCCTTATAGTTTATTTGGAGCCATCAGCATAATTTGTTTTTGCCAAAAATAGTTGCTTAGTAGTGAGCCTTGAAGATTCCATTGATTTTTAATATTTTAGTAAGATTTGTTAATAATATTGTCAGTTGATGTCTTATTTTTTTTAATAGGAGAGATGATAATAAAGACATTGATTCAGAGAAAGAAGCTGCCATGGAAGCTGAAATTAAAGCTGCCCGAGAAAGGGCCATTGTCCCTCTGGAGGCCCGAATGAAGCAGTTCAAGGACATGCTGCTAGAAAGAGGGGTCAGAAAACAATCTTTGGGGGAGATATTTCTGTTTTGTATAAGTAATATAAATGTGTCTTGCTAAAAGGTCAAATCTAAGGTTAGTGCTCATGTTGTGGGGGGAGGATAAGGGAACCCTATTAAATTACTGTATGTTTTTTTGAAATGGCCTTTTCCTTGGTTTATCATGTTTAACTTGATGCCAATTTACTGTCTGTTAAAAGTACAAATAACATTAACATTACAGAATTGCAGACTACTTCAGATAGGTAAGGTATATATGATTCTCTAATATCTTCATTGTGGCTTTTGGCTAAAGGATAATGGATACTTTAATTATTACAAGCTTACTTGAGAAAATTGAAGCTTTTGGGTAGTATTCACAAGTTTATTTGAATAAATAAAACTGTTCAATTTTAAATCATAACATTGTTCACAAAGTTGGACCTAGTATGATAAATCAGAATGTAAATCTTCAAGGCTTTTTCTGATGTACTCATTTTTAAAATGTCACACAGTGGTGGTTATTTTAATGAGTGATTAAGTGTGTATTATTCTATGTAATGTAGACGTGGTCAGAACCAATTAGTGTGGAAATTTGTTATTGCTCCCCTCCTACCTCCCACTGCTTTTCATTTATTAGTGATGGAGACCCCAGTATGGCTTCAGTGTCTCTTTTATAAACAGATGGCCTGTAGATTTCAAGCAAAATTGTGACCTTGATGTTTTTAAAGTAAACTTAATTTTGAGGCAATACTTTCTTTTTATCTTAAAGGTGTCTGCTTTTTCAACATGGGAGAAGGAGTTGCACAAAATAGTTTTTGATCCTCGGTACTTACTTCTTAATCCTAAAGAAAGAAAACAGGTAAAAAGAAAATAACAGTATGAATTGTCTGTCTCTTGACAGTATTTTATATATATATATATATATTATTTATGAGAGAGATAGATAGAATTGGTGCACCAGGGCCTTAGCCACTATAAACAAACTCCAGATGTATGTGCCACCTTGTGCTCATGTGCCACCTCATGCATCTGGCTTACGTGGGTTCTGGGGAGTTGAATGTGGGTCCTTAGGCTTCTCAGGCAAGTGTCTTAAATACTTAAATGCTAAGCCATCTCTCCAACCTTTTTTTAAAAATTTAACTTAATTTATTTATTTGAGAGAGAGAAAGAGAGAAAGAGGCAGAGAGAAAGAGAATGGGCATGTCAGGGCCTCCAGCCACTGCAAACAAAGTCCAGATACATGCGCCCCCTGCTGCA
The DNA here is from genome assembly GCA_036365145.1 of Orientallactaga sibirica. Taxonomy (NCBI): domain Eukaryota; kingdom Metazoa; phylum Chordata; class Mammalia; order Rodentia; family Dipodidae; genus Orientallactaga; species Orientallactaga sibirica. The sequence continues at coordinate 54,362,247 of JAEOAD010000005.1, forward strand.
TCTGGCTTACGTGGGTACTGAGGAATCGAACTGGGGTCCTTTGGCTTTTCAGGCAAACGCCTTAACCGCTAAGCCATCCCTCCAGCCCCTCTACTCTTTTTTAAAAATATATTTTATTTCTATTTACCTGAGAGGGAAAGAGGCAGGGTGTGTGTGTGTGTGTGAGAGAGAGAGAGAGAGAATGAGAGAATGAGTGTGTGAGGGCTTCCAGCCACTGCAAATGAACTCCAGATGCATGCACCATCTTGTGCATCTGGCTTATGGGTCCTAGGTAATTGAACTGAGGTCCTTTGGCCTTGCAGGCAAACACCTTAACTGCTAAGCCATCATCATGTGTGTGTGTGTGTGTGTGTGTGTGTGTGTGTGTGTGTGTGTATGTATGTATGTATATATATATATTTTTTTTTTGGTTTTTTGAGTTAGGGTCTTACTCTAGTCCAGGCTGGCCTAGAATTAACTATGTAGTCTCAGGGTGGCCTTGAACTCACAGGGATCCTCTAGAGTGCTGGGATTAAAGGTGTATGCTGCTACACTTTTCTGGTTTTTTGAGGTAGGGTCTCAGTCTAGCCTAGGCTTACCTGGAATTCACTGTGTAGTCTCAGCATGGCCTCAAACTTGTGGTAATTCGCAGTTTCTTTTTCTTTTTTTTGAGAGAATGGGTGCACCAGGGTCTCTACCTGCTGCAAATGAACTCCACACACGTGCCACCTTGTGCATCTGGTTTTTTTGTGGGTATTGGGGAATCAAATTTGGACTGGTAGGGTTTTCAAGCAAGTGACTTTAATGACTGAACCCCCTTCCCTGCCCATGTTTTTTATTTTTTGAGAAAGGAATGGGGCAGGCTGGCTTTGAACTCCTGCTTCTGCCTCCCTAATAGTGGAATTATAGGCATGTATACTGCTCTTGGCAAGAGCTTACTTTTAACCTTTTCTCCTAACACATCACTTCAGAAATCAGTTTTGTATCTGAGTACTTAATTATGGGTCTGTGTTTGCTGAATCAGTGTCAGATTATAAACTAAAATTTTTTTATTAATTTTTTTATTGACAACTTCTTTAATTGTAGACAATATCCCATGGTACTTCCTTCCCTCCCCCCACTAAAATTTGTACAATAATTAAATAATGGAATTATACTTTCAGTAAACAATTTTTGAAGATAAATGTGTATTCTGAAAAGTCTAAAAATAGATGAAATTTTATAAAATGAACATACTATGTAAGTTATAGATCAAGAAATTTATTATTATTATTATTATTGTTTTTATTGACTTTTATACTCACATACAAAGAAAAAACCCACGTGATATTTCCCTTCCCTCCCCCCATTCCCCTTTAGAACTCAAGTCTCTATCATATCCCCTCCCTCTCTCCATCAGTCTCTCTTCTAATTTGATGTCATCATCTTTTTCTTCTATTTTGAGGGTTTTGCAAAGGTATTGCTAGGCACTGCAAGGTCATGGATATCGAGGCCAATTTCTGTCTGGACAGTTGCATTGTAAGAGGTTATACCCTTCCTTTGGCTCTTCCATTCTATCCGCCCCCTCTTCCCCAATGGTCCCTGAGCCTTGTAGGGTGTGACAGAGGTGTTTCAGTGCTGGGCACTTCTCCATCCCTTCTTCTCAGCACTATGTTGCCTTTTGGGACATCCAAGTGGTCATCACCATCTGAAAAGAGAAGCTTCTCTAACCAGAAGTGAGAGTAGCGTTAATATGTGAATATGAACATTAAGTGTAGTGCTTTCAGGGCAGTTTGGTGGGAATAATATATACATTTAGTCAGATGAGAGCAGGCTTATACCCCTAAGGCTCATGACCTCACCTACCAAAGACTTTTACTTAGGTTTTTCAGTACCAGGTATGTATTCCCTCCCGTAGAGAGGGCCTTCAATCCAATTATGGAGCAGTTGGTTACCCCAAGACTAGATATGCCACTATTGCACCCGTTCAGTCATCGGGCCTGTCTGGCCAAGCTTGAATATTCAATGTCCACTGTTTTCACTGTAGATGACTTCTGTCTCCCATATGCTGCGTGCAATGCAGCTTTTTCCAGCTTTCAGTTGGCTGGTCTAAAGGGAGAAGATTTTCTGCTCCACACCAGGTTGCTTTCTCAGTGACCATGCTTCTCAGGCATGAGATGTCTTCAGCAATAGGGTCTTACTATCTGTTTCTCTAGGGAAACCAAGGGCTTTGGCAAGAGCCTTTAATGTTTTGGAGGCTACCGGGATCTCCTTGGCCAACAACTCACTGGAAGGTATTCCATCCCAAATACTGAAAATTTTCTAGTAACAGTCTACAGCTTCTAGACGTGCCCTTAAAAAAAAAAAAAAAAAAATTTACATATGTCTTATTCACAATATCTTGAGTTTAGATTGATCCTCCCCCTGCCCTTCTTGTATGCATTCTCTTCCCATGGCCTCGCTTAGGCCATTCCCCTCCCTGAAATCAGTTCTTCTACTTACATATGTGCATTACCATACACTTAAGTCCTTCCCTTTCCTTCCTCCCTTATAGTCTTTTACCAGCTTACTGGTACTTATTTTTGGTTCCAGTTCACACACAAGTCTATACATTGGTAGCTAGGATCCACATATGAGAGAGAACATGTGCCGTTTGGCTTTCTGAGCCTGGGTTACCTCACTTAGTATAATCCTTTCCAGATCCATCCATAAGAAATTTATTATTATCAGCACCCAAGAAGCTATGTTGAAGACCTAGAGTATAACCTTTAATACAGATTTTTGCTTATGTTATAAAAGGAATTAGAAATTATATATGAAATCTATTTGCTCTTAACAATGCAATAGCATTTTTGATTTTAAGTTGTAAGAAAATATTTACCAAAAATAGGGAACATTCAGTCAAGCTTTTTTTTTTTTTTTTTTTTTAATCTAAGGTAGGGTCTCCCTCTAACCTAGGCTGACTACAGAGTGAGCTAGTCCTGGTGGGACTTTGCTGCAAGATGCTAGTTCACAACCCACAACAGTTTTGCAGCAGGAGACTGGCCTTAAACTCATGGTGATCTCCTACCTCTGCCTCCTAAGTGCTGGGATGAAAGGCATGCGCCAAGCCTCCTGGCAGGTAGACATTTTTAATTAAGTTAAATTAATTAATTTTAGAGAGAGAAAGAGGCAGAGAGAAAGAGAGAATGGGTGTGCCAGGGCATCCAGCCACTGCAAATGAACCCCAGATTGCATGCACTCCCTTGTGCATCTGGCTTATGTGGGTCCTGGAGACATTTTTGATTGTTACAACTGAAGGGATGTTACCAGTTTACAGTGAGTAGAGTGTGTATTGCTTCACATCCAACCCAAAATGTTGAGAAACTATATATGTGACTTGGCTGGTTAGATTCTAATAAGGACTTCTAATCACCTGGTAGAAGAACACATGTCTTGCTGACTTGGTTCTTGGAGGGAACCTCATGTCTTAATTCTGAGAATAGTATCCTTCCTCTCGTCAGCTTCATTCCTAATGTTCCTCTAAAACAAAAGATACTTTGTTGCCTTCTAGAGCAGGGATTATCAAATTTCTAAGGGTCATATAATTGATACTTTGTAATTCATATGCTGTCATTTTCAACTGTGTACCTGCTATTTTGTGTAGAAGTACCCATACACCATATGTAAAGAAATGAGTATATCTGTTCAAATAAGGCTTTATTTATGGACCCTGAAATTTGAAATTTATGTTTCACAAAATTTGCCATTTTTTCCAGGCTTTTTAAAAATTAGAAACTGGGAATATGGCATAGCAGTTAAAGGTAACTTGCTTGCAAAGCCAGCCAGCCAGCCCAGGCTTGATTTTCTAGGACCTATGTAAAGTCAGATGTACCAAGTAGTTCATGTGTCTGGAGTTCATTTGTAGCAGCAGGACACCCTGGTGTCCCCCCCCCCAATAAATAGAAATATATTAAAAACAAGGTAGAGCACAGACTTATACATGCACCCTATGATAATTATGCTCTATCACCTGCACTGAAATATATGAAGTAACTAATTAAGAAACTGTAAAAATTATTCTGGAATTGTACAAAACTAGTTTATAGGCTAATTCTTTCCCGTAGAGAACAACTACTTGCCTTTTATTGTGGGTTAACAGTGGCAGAAAGTTGACTTTAACTGCTTAAGCAGTGATTATCACTTATTGCTGTACAACACCTGTGCTTCAGTGTTTGGTGCTGTGACTGCTGACTAAAGATTCACTGGTTGGGCTGGAGAGATGGCTTAGCGGTTAAGGCGCCTGCCTCCTAAGCTTAAGAACACTGGTTCCAATCTCCAGGTCTCACGTTTAGCCAGATGCAAAGTGACGCAGGGGCGCAATGCCACACTTGACCACAAAGGGGTGTGTGCATCTGGATTTCGTTCGCAGCAGCTGAGAGGCTGCTGGTGCGCCCATTCTCTATCTGTCTCCCTCTCTCTCTCTCTCCAAAAAAAAAAAAAAAAAAAAAAAAAAGATTCACTGGTTAAAAGCAAACAAGCAAGTTGCTAATTTGTTTTCTTGATCATGGGTGTGTTCAGTTCTTTCATGTCTGTTACATCCTTTACTGCTTGCCCAGCTCCTTTGCCTCTTCCCAAATGGTTTTTTTTTTTTTTTATTACCTTGCCCTTGGTGGTTTATGTCTTAAAAAAGAAAAGTCTTGCCATTTTATTAAGGTTTGAAGAAGGTAGGAATTAGATGCTCTTTTAGTTCATTGTCTTGATTGTACAGTACTAAATAAGGGAAAATAATGTGATGTAGATGGAAAGCATTATTGTATTTTGGTAAAAAATAGGTCTTAAGCATTGAAATAAAAACAAACTAGCTGGGCATGGTGGCACATACCTTTAATCCCAGCACTTGGGAGGCAGAGGTGGGAGGGTCGCCATGAGTTCAAGGCCACCCTGAGAATATAGAGTGAATTCCAGGTCAATCTGGACTAGAGTGATACTCTATCTAAAAACAAAAACAAAATAATAAAAATAAAATAAAATAAAAATAATAAAATACAAAAATATGTAAAAAACAAAAAATAAACTAGATTCTATGTATTTGATGGATTTGAGGGGATTATGATTTAGCTTATGTGTCTAAATTGTTTGAAATATGTATAATCATGTATTTTATGATTGGGAAAATTGCAAAGTAAAGGCTTTTACTTTTTTTTTTCTTTTTTGTTCTGGAGGGCTTAGTGACAAGCCATATGTTTGTATAATACTTCAGGGAAGCTTTTAAGGACCCTTGCTATAGGTAATTTGCTTTTATTTATTTTTTAATATTTTTATTTGTGAGGAATGAGAGAATGAGAATGGGCATAGGCCTCTTCGTACCACTACAAATGAAGCCCAGATGCATGTGGCAATTTGTGTATCTGGCTTTTTGTGGGAACTAGGGAATTGAACCTGGGCCAACAGGATTTGCAAGTAAGCACCTTTAACCACTGGACCATCTCCCCAGCCAATAAACTGCTTTTAATGATCTCTACTTGGTATATATTTTCTATTACAGTTTGGGCAAAGACTTTTGTGTGGGGGGGTGGGGGAAGTAAATTCCCATATGAAAGACTGACTTGCTATATTGGTATATTTTTGGGGATAGGTGTTTGATCAGTATGTCAAGACCAGAGCAGAGGAAGAACGCAGGGAAAAGAAAAACAAAATAATGCAAGCCAAGGAAGATTTCAAAAAAATGATGGAAGAAGCAAAATTTAATCCAAGGTATGTGTTTTATAATAGGCAAATATCAAAATATGCATTTTACCCCTGTGATCAGGGTGTGGATGGGCAGGGTTGTGTTTATCTTGTGAATATTTGGACATGAAAAGCTTCTTATTTAATTATTGGTTTGTGCCTATTTAGTTTGTGTGTGTATGTTCATGTGTGTATGGGCATGCTAGGGTCTCTTGCTGCTGCCAGTGAGTGGCTTTATGTGTTAGTGACTTTATATGTGAGTGACTGGGGAGTTGAATCTGGGCCAGTGAGCTTTATCAACAAATGCCTATAATTGCTGAGCCACTTCCCAGACCCCTTCATTTATTTAATAAAGAGGCAGATAGAAAGAATGGGCACACCAGGGCCTCTAGCCACAGCTAACAAACTCCAGACACATGCACCACTTAGTGCATCTTGCTTACGTGGGTACTGGGTATTGAACCTGGGTCCTTAGGCTTTCCAGGCAAGCACCTTAACCACTAAGCCATGTCTCCACTCCCAACTATTTCCTTTTAGAGGAACCCTTCAGGAGCCCTAATGAGTACCTTTGATTTAAATGCTTCCTCTTGGGAGTAATTTCTTCTCCAGAAACTGAGGAATGATATAAAATATGTTTCATAAAGTTTTATGCTTATTATATTACAGAGAAGAACACTGTTTTGATTGAAGTGGTAAAGGACCTTCATTTCAGAGATTTCTAAATAACTAGGTTATGGTTTTATCTCATATTTTTAATTGATTATGAATGTTGAAAGCATGTGATAGGCTGTATAAAAGGGCATTTAAAACTCATAACAAATAATAGCAATTACTGAGTATTTTATTTGTTTATATGTACTTAAAGCATGCATTTTAATATGCATACACTCTGTGAGTTTTTGTGGGACAGAGAGATTTAGGCCATCACCTTACCTGTTTTACAGATACAAAAAGTAGCACAAGCAAATTAGTTGGTTAAGCTAAGATTTTAACTTGATCCAGTACTGTATAGTATGGACAGGAAAACTATTCATATTTGTGGCTTAATTGTAACAGTAGTGGTATTAGTTTGCTATGAATACTTAGTACATGAATAGTTTATTTTTCGTTTGTGAGACAGGATTTCTTACTGTTTGATGGCTTCAAGTTGAGGCTCAGGCTGTCCTCCTGCTTCAGCCTCCTGAGTGCTGGGACTCTGTATAGGCATGCATTATCATGAGTGGCTTTCAAAATGTATATCTGATTAATTTTCAAGGTGATAAGGACTAAACTCATGGCTTCACACATTAGGCAAGTATTATAGCACTGAGCTATAAGTCTAACTCCAAGGAGAATTGATTTCTAAAACTAGAGAATAGGGCTGTGGAACCTCTGGGTGAAATGACACTTTTATTTTACTCAATTGTTTAACAAGGAGGTAGATCAGAGTAGTGATGATGTTGGAGGTAGTATATTTAGTATGTAATTTTATTTATTTATTTTGTTGAGGTAGGGTCCCACTCTAGCCCAGGCTGACTTGGAATTCATTATGTAGTCTCAGGTTGGCCTCAGACTCATGGCAATCCTCCTACCTCTGCCTCCTGAGTGCTGAGATTAAAGGCGTGCACCACCATGCCTGGCTGTTTTTTTTTTTTTTTTTTTTTAATTGAAATATATAGACTTCCCATGGGCAAATACACTTCTGTCTAGTTCCCTGTGCCCTACTGCCAAAATGATTATGTACTGTATCTGTTTAAAAAGAGTAAGAATTGAGAAATATGACATATAATAAATTACCCAGGGTTGGAGAGATGGCTTAGCGGTTAAGGTGTTTGCCTGTGAAGCTTAAGGACCCCAGTTTGATTCTCCAGGTCCCAAGTAAGCCAGATGCACAAGGAGGTGCATGCATCTGGAGTTTGTTTGCAGTGGCTAGAGTTCCTGGTACGCCCATTCTCGCTCTCCCTCTCTTTCCCTCTCTCTGTCTCAAATGAATAAATAATAAAATCTAAAAAAATTACCCATAAGAATCTAATGCTAAAACTTAATTATAGCCTGTTATAGTAAAATATATTAAATAAGTATAAGTATCTGTTTTAAGAATTTCAAGTAATTACATTCTTTTACATTTTGATTTTTTTTTTTTTAAACTTTTGGTTTTATAAGGTGTAGGGTCTTACAGCCCAGGCTGACCTGGGATTCATGATTTAGTCTCAGGGTGTCTTCAAACTCACAGCTATTCTCCTACCTTTGCCTCCTGAGTGGTGGGATTAAAGGTGTGTGCCACCATACCTGGCTTGATTTACATTATTAAAATGTAATGTTTGCTTCTTCTGTCTAAAATGTATTAAACAAGATGCTTAATTTATAACAAAATATTTAATTGATTACATATGTTCCCTTTTTTGGGCTACACATTTTTATTTTACTTTTAAATTCTATTTTGGTTGTATGCCTATTGTTTAAGCACTGTTGACAACATATTCTGCTATTTAGAATGATATTATCTTTTTTTTTAACAGAGAAGATAATGAGTTTGGTTTTATATTGGAGTAGTTTTTTGTTTTTGTTTGCTTTCTTTTGTTTTTGTCTCACTCTTGCCCAGGCTATCCTGAAACTCATTCTGTAGTCCAGGCTGGCTTCAAACTTGTGGTGATCCTCCTACCTTTGCCTCCCAAGTTCTGGGATCAAAGGCAAGTGTCACCATGCCAGGCTGGAATTGTTTTTTTTTTTTCCCCTTAATTTTTTTTCTGTTTTCTTTTTTATGAGAGATAGAGAAAATGAATTGGCACACCAGGGCCTCCAGCCACTGCAGTCCAACTCCAGATGTGTGCTTGCATCACCTTGTGAGTCTGGCTTACATAGGATCTGGAGAGTCAAACATGGGTCCTTAGGCTTTACAGGAAAGTGCCTTAACTGCTAAGCCATTTCTCCAACCCTAGAATTGTTTTTTAAAAGGGGGAAATAAGCTTTTTTTTTTCATTCTAAAATATTCTAAATATTGGAGTGTTTAATAACAGAGTAAATTATTATTAAATAAACTGAAAGCTTGAAACACATTCTCTTCATGGGCAACTTAACAAAAAAGTACCTGTCCTCAGCCTTTATAGTCTTTTTTTTTTTTTTGTAGTTAATCTGCTTGGAATTTGCTGAACCTTTTAAAAAATTATAAAGAGAAAGGGGGTGAGGAGAGAATTGTCATGCCAGGGCCTGCAGCCACTGAAATCAAACTTCAGACATGTGAGCCATCCAGTGTGCATGTGCAACCTCGCGTGCTTGTGTCAGTTTGTGTGTCTGGTTTATGTGGGATCTGGAGAGTTGAACGTGAGTCCGTAGGTTTCACAGACAAGCGCCTTAACTGCTAAGCCACCTGTCCAGCCCTAATCTAACATTTTTTATTTTATTTACTTACTTGAGAGAGAAAGAGAGAAATAGATAGAGAATGGGTGTGCCAGGGCCTCAAACTAGGGTCCTTAGGCTTTGCAGGCAAGCATCTTAACCACTGAGCCATCTCCAGCCCTCTTGATCTTTCACATAAACAGCTATTTACTCTGTCTCTTGTCACTTCCTGTTTTTTGAAACTTTTCTGTTTATTAAGATCATGTTTCCAATTGTTTGAATTTGTTTGTGTTTATTTCTTTTAATGTGATTATAATAGCTTCTTAAAAGTAATTGTCCACTTGGATGTCTGGTTTCTTCTTTTTTGGAAATATGTGTGGTTCGAGGTAGGATCTTGCTCTAGCCCAAACTGTCCTAGAATTCACCATGTAATCTTCTATGCTGGCCTGGAACTCACAGCTATCCTCTTACCTCAGCCTCCTGAGTACTGGGATTAAAGGCGTGTGCCACCATATCTGGCTCTGTCTTTCCACTTTTTTAAAAAATTATTTTTAGAGAGAGACACAGAGAGACAGAGAGGGAGAGGAAGACAGATAGAGAATGGGCGTGCCAGCAGTCTCTCAGCTGCTGTGAACGAAATCCAGATGTGTGCGCCCCCTTGTGGGCAAGTGCGGCATTGCGCCCTTGCGTCACTGCATCTGGCTAAACGTGGGACCTGGAGATTGGAACCAACGTTCTTAGGTTTAGGAGGCAGGCGCCTTAACCGCTAAGCCATTTCTCCAGCCCTACTTTTTTTTTTTTTAACTTGAGAGAGAGAGAGAGAGAGAGAGAGAGAGAGAGAGAGAGAAAATGGGTGCACCAGGGCCTCTCAGCTGCTGTGAACGAACTCCAGATGCTGCACCCCTTGTGCACATGTGGGACATTGCGCGTTTGAGTTACTTTTGCGTCTGGCTAAACATGGGACCTAGAGATTTGAAAGGGCATTCATAGGCTTCGCAGGCAGGCACCTTAACTGCTAAGCCATCTCTCCAGCCCCATCTTTACTACTTTTACAAGTAGATATAGCTCAACCAGACTTAGCACACTTAATATTTTCTTGCAGAGCTACTTTTAGTGAATTTGCTGCCAAGCATGCTAAAGATTCAAGATTCAAAGCCATTGAAAAGATGAAAGACCGAGAAGCATTGTTTAATGAATTTGTGGCAGCTGCAAGGAAGAAAGAAAAAGAAGATTCGAAGACCAGAGGTGAGAAGGTAAGATGGTTTCATTTTAGTGTTGTGGTTGATGGAAGTATGAATGGAAAGGACTGATGTGTTGTTTGTAGCCCTATTCTTAGGCATAAGTAATTGAATCTATATTTACTGTACAGTTGTTTACATATGTACTCTATCACTTTCCATAGTGTTCATTTCCGCTTCACTAAATGTAGGATTGCTTTAAATCGTATTAATTAAGATGCTTGGTAAGCCTAGAGCTGTTTTTAACCCTCTAAAATAGTGTGTTAGTGACTTTCTAATCTTTCAGTAAACATCTCACATATAAATTATTACCTTAGCAGAATTAAAGGTCAGCTATTAAAGATTAATGAATTCCAAATGTCATTTAATAGTAGAGAGGAACTTATCACTGTGGAGGCAGACTGGTAGGGAGATGCACCAGTGGTGTGAACCATCTAAACATGCAGCCACTCTCCTTAGTGTCCCAAGGGTGCTTTATGAATGGAAAACCTGGAGCCTAATCATTCTTGACATTTAATATTGCTGCTTATTCTGGACAGTTACAGTGTTATAAGTTCTAGTAAATGTTAGGGAAGTAATACTTATCTTACTGTTAAGAAGCCTCTTGATTTACAATAGTATTGGGTGAAACAACTTTTGGCAGAAATACTGAACCTCCATGGTTATCTTATAGACTGGGCTTACAAGTAACTTTCTGGGAGACTGGTTGGAGGAGATTATGATCATTGCATGTTGTCTATGTATGGAGATTGTTGATAAAAAGTTCTATAAAATAAGTCAAGGACAAAAGAAAAAATTTCTAGAACTTTTTTTGGGGGGGTGGTTTCAAGGTAGGTCTTACTGTAGTTCCGGCTGGCTTGGAATTCACTCTGTAGTCCCAGGCTGGCCTCGAACTCACAGCAATCCTCCTACCTCTGTCTCCCGAGTGCTGGGATTAAAGGTGTGTGTACCATGCCTGGCTGAATATTTTTAAATTTATTTGTATTTTAAGTAATTAATTAATTAATTAATTATTTTTAAATTTGAGACAGAGAGAGGGAAGGAGAGAGATAGGGAGAGAATGGGCATGCCAGGGCCTCTAGCCACTGCAAACAAACTCCAGACCCTTGTGAATCTGGTTTACATGGCAATTGGAGAATTGAAGCTGGGTCCTTAGCACAGGCAAGGACCACTAATGCCATCTCTTCAACCCTCTTTTTTTTTTTTTTTTTTTTTGAGGTGAGGGTCTCACCAGCTCAGGCTGACCTGGAATTCACTATGTAGTCTTAGGGTGGTCTTGAACTCACAGCGATCCTCTACCTCTGCCTCCCAAGTGCTGGGATTAAAGGTATATGGCACCATGCCTGGCTTTCTGAAATTTTTTTTGTTTTATTACTGATAACTTAAAATGGTTATGCTTCTTTAAAAAAAATGTTTTAAATGTTCAGTTGGAATCATGTTAATGATTTGTTACCTTTGACTTTTAGAATAACTTTTTGGATTAAAGAAAACCAAAACATTTGGTATAAGATTGCTCTTACTCAAATTGAATGCATTTTTCTCTTTGTATTTGTTACTTTTTAAACCCTTTTTGGGTTTTTTTTGCTGAACAAGTTAAGTATTTTTTTGTATGGTAAAGGAAGAAAGGAAGAGAATTTGGTTTTGATTTAAATTTGTTTATTTATCTATTTGATAGCGACAGACAGAGAAAGAGGCAGATATAGAGAGAAAGGTTGTGCCAGGACCTCCAGCCACTGCAAATGAAATCCAGATGCATGCGCCACCTTGTGCATCTGGCTTATGTGGGTTCTTGGGAATTGAGCCTTCAACTGGGGTCCTTAGGCTTCACAGGCAAGTGCTTAACCTCTAAGCCATCTCTCCAGGCCATAAATTAAAAATAAATTATATTTATTGCCATTTATCCAGACCTCAGATAATTTTCAGCCTTAATAAAGCTTATGGCTTATACCCACAATAGAAATAAATTAAAATTTAATTTTATTCATATTTGATTTGTTTATGCATCATACATTAAATGTGTAAGCTTTTACAATTTTCATGTCTAATATTTGATGATTGTTTAAGCCAATATAAATTCCCATGGCTTAGAAAAATTAGTAGTTTGATACAATTTAGATGTTTTATTTAATGGAATTTTTTTTTTCTGCTACTTACTAACACATTTGGAATTTGAGGTTCATGTTAATTACAAAGTTGAGAGGAAGAACAGAAAAATGACATTACATCAAATGGTTTCTTCCTAATATTGGTTTTATGAGCCATTGCTTATTAACCCAAACAAAGTTTAATAGTGGAGAATTTTCATAGATAAATAGCTCCTGGATTTTAAAAATGCTTCTGGTGCAGAAATTCTGTTTCATAAAGCTTTACAAATGCTTTCGAGAAAGAATATCAGCTTCCTTTTCTTTTTTTTTTTTTTTTTGCGGGGGGTGGGGGTTGAGGTAGAGTCTCACTCTCTAGTCCAGGCTGACGTGGAATTCACTCTGTAGTCTCTGGGTGGCCTTGAACTCATGGGGATCCTCTTACCTCTGCCTCCTGAATGCTGGGATTAAAGGCGTGCACCACCATGCCTGGCCTCAACCTCCTTTTTAATCTTCTCATGGGAGAAATGAGGGGAACTTACAGGGTGGGAAGAGGCAAAAGGATTTATTTATTTATGTGCCCTCACATCTTAATTCCAGTTCCATTCCTCATTTCTCGTTCCTCTGGTCAGGCAGGAAAGCAGTATTTATTTTAAGTGGAGGGAGGGTTCTTAGTATGTACAGAACCCTTCATTGCAGTGACTTTGGCAAAGTCATTTAAATGGTGTTTAATTGTAAGCAGGTTTGTAGAGGTCTTTAAAACAAGTACTTTACCTTACATTTTTCTCCTCTAGCTAAAAAACAATTGCAGTGGAGTTCTAAGGATTAGTATTATTGAATATATTTGGTACTTTAATATGTTAACGTATTTTACAAACATTCCCAGTTCAATACCAAAGAAGGCATTCATGTTTAATGATTACAAATGTATACAATTTGAATTTTTTTGGGGGGGTATCTATTGAGGGAGGGTCTCACACTAGCCCTGGCTGACCTGGTACTAACTTTGTAGCCTACATTGGCCTAGAGTTCACAGTGATCCTCCTATCTCAGCCTCCGGAGTTCTGGGATTGAAGGTGTGCCTCACCATGTCTATCTTTGAATTTTATTTTTTTAGTAATGATTATAACCATCATAGAAATTATATATTTTTCTTATATATGAATGTAGGTGTAAACATTGTCTTTTTAAAGCAGAATAGTTTTTACCTTATTTTGATTTTAGATATTTGATAGCATATTATAAGGATTGCAATTTGTGTTTTATGATTTTTTTCCCCCCTGAGGTAGGGTCTCACTCTAGTTTAGGCTGACCTGGAATTCATATGTAGTTTTAGGGTGACCTTGAACTCATGGCTGTCCTCCTACCTCTGCCTCCTGAGTACTGGGATTAAAGGTGTGTTGTTGTTTGTTTGTTTTCGAGGTAGGGTCTCACTCTGGTCCAGGCTGACCTGAAATTAACTATGTAGTCTCAGGGTGTCCACAAACTCATGGTGATCCTCCTACCTCTGCCTCCCAAGTGCTGGGATTAAAGGCATGTGCCACCATCCCCCGCTAAATTTTCTTTTTTTTATGAGAGAGAAAGAGAATTGATGCACTAGGGCCTTCAGCCATTGAAATTGAACTCCAGGCGTGTGTGCCACCTTGTATACATGTGCAGTCTTGCATGTTTGCATTACCTTGTATGTCTTACATAGGACCTGAAGAGTTGAACATGGCTCATTACGCTTTGCAGGCAAGCACCTTAACTGCTAAATTACCTCTCCAGCCCTAAATTCTTCTTTTTAATGAAAAGTTCAATCTAGTTTTAAATATTATTTATGGGGGGGCAGATAGAATATGCACGCCAGGGCTTCTAGCCATTGTAAACGAACTCCAGACGTATGTACCACTTTTTGAATCTGGCTTATGTGGGTACTTGGGAATTAATCCTAGGTACTTAAGCTTGGCAGGCAAGCACCTTAACCACTAATCTATCTCTCCAGCCCTCATAAATTACTTGTAAGCCAGGCGTGGTGGCGCATGCCTTTAATCCTAGCACTCGGGAGGCAGAAGTAGGAGGATTGTTGTGAGTTTGAGGCCACCTTGAGACTATCTAGTGAATTCCAGGTCAGCCTGAGCTAGAGTGAGACCCTACCTGGAAAAACCAAATAAATAAATAAATAAATAAATAAATAAATAAATAAATAAATAAATAAATAAATGTTACTCTGTTTTGATACTAATTTACTGTCAACTCATGAGTCTAAGTCTTAGCTAAAATTGAACACATCTCAGTGCAAATTCATATTCCCTGTGAAAACATGGTTGTTCTGAGCTAAATTATAAACAACCTAAAATAGGCTTTTTCTTTAAAATAAGATGTGTTGAATTTGGCAGAATTTAATCAAGAGAGAAGAGTTTATATGCTTCTTGAATTTTTTAAAAATTTATTTGAGAGAGAATGGGCATGCTAAGGCCTTGAGCTGCTGCAAACAAACTCCAGACATGTGTGCCCCTTATGTGCGTATGTTGCATTTTGTGCTTGTGTCACTGTGTGTCTGGCTTACGTGGGACCTGGAGGTTTGAATATGAATTCTTAGGCTTTGCAACCAAGTGCCTTAACCATTAAGCCCTCTCTCCAGCCCAAAGTTATTTTTAATATGGGGTAATTACTGCTTCACTACTCTGTGAACAGAGTAGTTACTGGTTTTCTACTCAAAGTGCCTTTTCAGAATTACTATTCTTGTATTTAAGATAAGAAATATCTGATATGTTTAGATGCAGATATTTAGATTTGAAGAATTTCTCATGGTATGTTATTTCCCACCTGTTTTAAAATGTAGATTAAATCGGATTTCTTTGAACTGTTGTCTAATCATCACTTGGACAGTCAATCTCGATGGAGTAAAGTAAAAGACAAAGTAGAAAGTGATCCACGTTACAAAGCAGTGGATAGCTCATCAATGAGAGAAGACCTTTTCAAACAGTACATAGAAAAGATAGCCAAGGTAATTGCTGCTTTTAACCTCCAAGTTCAGATGCTTAACTAACTGTGTGGCTTTGGTGGGGGTGGAGGGATTTTGCTTGTTGACATCTTTTTTAAAAAATGTACTTATTTATTTATTTGTGAGCAGAGAGGGAGGGAGTATGGGTATGCCAGGACCTCTGCCACTGCAAACTCCAGCCTTATGCACCACTTTGTGCATCAGGCTTTACATAGGTACTTGGAGAATCAAACCTGGGATGTCAGGCTTTGCAAGCAAGCACCTTTAACTACTGAGCCATCTCCCCAGCCTATTGTTGACATTCTTAACATAAGATCTCTTGTAATTGATTTGGGATGAGGTATTATTTTTAGATATATTGTTAGTAAAAATTAGGCTTTAAAATTTTTATTTGTCAAGTTGGAAATATATCTTGAATGAGTTGGCTGGAAGAGTAATGTAATTTTAATTTTATAGAATTTAGACTCAGAAAAAGAAAAAGAGCTTGAAAGGCAAGCCCGTATCGAGGCAAAGCCGTGAGCGGAGAGAGAGGTCCAAAAAGCTCGATCTGAGCAAACCAAGGAAATCGATCGAGAAAGAGAGCAACACAAACGAGAAGAAGCTATTCAGAATTTCAAGGCCCTTCTGTCTGACATGGTATAAGTCAACTTTTCCTTCTGAAGTACTGGGTATTCAAAATACTAACTTATTATGAGCATTTTAATGTTCTTTAAATTGAGTGATAACTTGTCATTTATAGACCTTAATTTACATTCATGGGTTTAACATTGTTGAAATAAGAAAAGTTCTTGCTTAACAAATTTAGAAGTGAAATGCTTTATATTTATTATAGTACGCAATCATTATTTTTTACTGTTTTTGATGAAAGTCATCTTAACTCTTACACACTTACCTGCCATAGTACTAAGGTATGCTGAACATAATTGCACTTTTTCTTGATTATTTAGTATATCATTGTGATGATCAATTATTATACATACAGATAGTATGAGATATAGGATTGGTGGTATACTGACCGCAGGAGATACCCTGAAAGTTTCTTGAAAATCCTTTGCTTTACCCCTCAGTTGGAGCCTCTGTGCTGCACTCCTTGTTATTTATTTATTTTACCCTCTCGCTGCCATCATGTTTCCTTCACTGTTCATTTCATGGGACTCTTTCTGCTGCTGCTGTCATTTCTGATTTCTCCCTTGCCTATGCTCCTTTTTCTGTGTCATGGGCAAGTCCAGTCATTTTTGATTTTTTTTTCCCCTTACATTCTCCCAAATGAATCAGCCTTCTTTCATTACAGTCATAGAAATCTTTGTGAAAAGCAGATCTGTTTTTTGTCACTGTCTTGGTGAAGAAGGTTCTCCATACTCCCAAGCAATTGCCGATAGGACAAATTCAACTCCTTATGGGCAAGTTAGTTGGTTGTCTGTTTTAAAATGAACTATTTTGGGGTTTTTTGATACTTTTAAATTTTTTCTTTTTTTATCTACTTGTGTATGTATATGTGTCTATGTGTATATATATATATGTATGATGTGTGTATGGGTGCACACAGCACATGTGTGTGGAGGTCAGAGGACAACCTTGGGTATTTTATATCTTTTGGAGACAGGATCTCTCTTGCCACTATTGCTTCTGGCTCTGTCTCCCATTGCCATAGGTGTGTTGTGTTACAGATTATAGATGTGTGCCTCACTTTGCATCCAGGTTTACATGGACACCAAGGAGGATTGAATTCTGGTCTTTAGGCTTGTAAACAAATGGCTGAACTGTTTCTCTGGCTCTGTTTGTTTCTGAGATAGGCTTTGGCTGTGTGTAGCCCAGACTGACTTCAACTACTCATTGTCTTCCAAGTATGTTCCCCCCATACCCAGCTCAACTTATTAGTATATCATAAAGACTATTTGTTGATTCTTCTACCTGCTTATTTATTTATTAACTTTACTTTTCTCACTTCCTCTTGAGCTCCAATCTTTTTAAAATTAAAATTACCCATATTGAATGACTCAGATCATCCCACCACCTCTGTTGCAGCCCTCCACCTAGAATGCTTTGAAGCTGTTTCTGTTGAGTGCCAGCCAATCTTTCTCTCTCTCTCTCTCTCTCTTTTTTTTTTTTTTTTTTTTTTTTTGGTTTTTCGAAGTAGGGTCTCACTGTAGTCCAGGCTGACCTGGAATTTACTATGTATTCTCAGGGTGGCCTCGAACTCATGGTGATCCTCCTACCTCAGCCTCCCGAGTGCTGGGATTAAAGGTGTGCGTCACCACGCCGGCTCTGCCAATCTCTTTGAGGCTGCTCTGTTTTGTGTAGGCAGATGTAATCTCGGTTTTTGGTTTTTGTTGTTGTTGTTATCACCCTTGGGCTCATCATACTGTCTGCATCACTTATTACGTCAGTCCTGTAGCAAATAAAAGTACTCTGAAAGAACGGACATCTTACTAATTACATAGTCCTGTGCCAAATATGGTATTTACCTTACATATACTTCAATGTTTGAGGAATGTATGTTTTCATTTCCTGTTTATCTGTTATAGCCCATAGTTCTAAATAAATAAATAAATAAATAAATAAATAAATGTTACTCTGTTTTGATACTAATTTACTGTCAACTCATGAGTCTAAGTCTTAGCTAAAATTGAACACATCTCAGTGCAAATTCATATTCCCTGTGAAAACATGGTTGTTCTGAGCTAAATTATAAACAACCTAAAATAGGCTTTTTCTTTAAAATAAGATGTGTTGAATTTGGCAGAATTTAATCAAGAGAGAAGAGTTTATATGCTTCTTGAATTTTTTAAAAATTTATTTGAGAGAGAATGGGCATGCTAAGGCCTTGAGCTGCTGCAAACAAACTCCAGACATGTGTGCCCCTTATGTGCGTATGTTGCATTTTGTGCTTGTGTCACTGTGTGTCTGGCTTACGTGGGACCTGGAGGTTTGAATATGAATTCTTAGGCTTTGCAACCAAGTGCCTTAACCATTAAGCCCTCTCTCCAGCCCAAAGTTATTTTTAATATGGGGTAATTACTGCTTCACTACTCTGTGAACAGAGTAGTTACTGGGTTTCTACTCAAAGTGCCTTTTCAGAATTACTATTCTTGTATTTAAGATAAGAAATATCTGATATGTTTAGATGCAGATATTTAGATTTGAAGAATTTCTCATGGTATGTTATTTCCCACCTGTTTTAAAATGTAGATTAAATCGGATTTCTTTGAACTGTTGTCTAATCATCACTTGGACAGTCAATCTCGATGGAGTAAAGTAAAAGACAAAGTAGAAAGTGATCCACGTTACAAAGCAGTGGATAGCTCATCAATGAGAGAAGACCTTTTCAAACAGTACATAGAAAAGATAGCCAAGGTAATTGCTGCTTTTAACCTCCAAGTTCAGATGCTTAACTAACTGTGTGGCTTTGGTGGGGGTGGAGGGATTTTGCTTGTTGACATCTTTTTTAAAAAATGTACTTATTTATTTATTTGTGAGCAGAGAGGGAGGGAGTATGGGTATGCCAGGACCTCTGCCACTGCAAACTCCAGCCTTATGCACCACTTTGTGCATCAGGCTTTACATAGGTACTTGGAGAATCAAACCTGGGATGTCAGGCTTTGCAAGCAAGCACCTTTAACTACTGAGCCATCTCCCCAGCCTATTGTTGACATTCTTAACATAAGATCTCTTGTAATTGATTTGGGATGAGGTATTATTTTTAGATATATTGTTAGTAAAAATTAGGCTTTAAAATTTTTATTTGTCAAGTTGGAAATATATCTTGAATGAGTTGGCTGGAAGAGTAATGTAATTTTAATTTTATAGAATTTAGACTCAGAAAAAGAAAAAGAGCTTGAAAGGCAAGCCCGTATCGAGGCAAGCCTTCGTGAACGGGAGAGAGAGGTCCAAAAAGCTCGATCTGAGCAAACCAAGGAAATCGATCGAGAAAGAGAGCAACACAAACGAGAAGAAGCTATTCAGAATTTCAAGGCCCTTCTGTCTGACATGGTATAAGTCAACTTTTCCTTCTGAAGTACTGGGTATTCAAAATACTAACTTATTATGAGCATTTTAATGTTCTTTAAATTGAGTGATAACTTGTCATTTATAGACCTTAATTTACATTCATGGGTTTAACATTGTTGAAATAAGAAAAGTTCTTGCTTAACAAATTTAGAAGTGAAATGCTTTATATTTATTATAGTACGCAATCATTATTTTTTACTGTTTTTGATGAAAGTCATCTTAACTCTTACACACTTACCTGCCATAGTACTAAGGTATGCTGAACATAATTGCACTTTTTCTTGATTATTTAGTATATCATTGTGATGATCAATTATTATACATACAGATAGTATGAGATATAGGATTGGTGGTATACTGACCGCAGGAGATACCCTGAAAGTTTCTTGAAAATCCTTTGCTTTACCCCTCAGTTGGAGCCTCTGTGCTGCACTCCTTGTTATTTATTTATTTTACCCTCTCGCTGCCATCATGTTTCCTTCACTGTTCATTTCATGGGACTCTTTCTGCTGCTGCTGTCATTTCTGATTTCTCCCCTTGCCTATGCTCCTTTTTCTGTGTCATGGGCAAGTCCAGTCATTTTTGATTTTTTTTCCCCTTACATTCTCCCAAATGAATCAGCCTTCTTTCATTACAGTCATAGAAATCTTTGTGAAAAGCAGATCTGTTTTTTGTCACTGTCTTGGTGAAGAAGGTTCTCCATACTCCCAAGCAATTGCCGATAGGACAAATTCAACTCCTTATGGGCAAGTTAGTTGGTTGTCTGTTTTAAAATGAACTATTTTGGGGTTTTTTGATACTTTTAAATTTTTTCCTTTTTTATCTACTTGTGTATGTATATGTGTCTATGTGTATATATATATATGTATGATGTGTGTATGGGTGCACACAGCACATGTGTGTGGAGGTCAGAGGACAACCTTGGGTATTTTATATCTTTTGGAGACAGGATCTCTCTTGCCACTATTGCTTCTGGCTCTGTCTCCCATTGCCATAGGTGTGTTGTGTTACAGATTATAGATGTGTGCCTCACTTTGCATCCAGGTTTACATGGACACCAAGGAGGATTGAATTCTGGTCTTTAGGCTTGTAAACAAATGGCTGAACTGTTTCTCTGGCTCTGTTTGTTTCTGAGATAGGCTTTGGCTGTGTGTAGCCCAGACTGACTTCAACTACTCATTGTCTTCCAAGTATGTTCCCCCATACCCAGCTCAACTTATTAGTATATCATAAAGACTATTTGTTGATTCTTCTACCTGCTTATTTATTTATTAACTTTACTTTTCTCACTTCCTCTTGAGCTCCAATCTTTTTAAAATTAAAATTACCCATATTGAATGACTCAGATCATCCCACCACCTCTGTTGCAGCCCTCCACCTAGAATGCTTTGAAGCTGTTTCTGTTGAGTGCCAGCCAATCTTTTCTCTCTCTCTCTCTCTCTCTCTTTTTTTTTTTTTTTTTTTGGTTTTTCGAAGTAGGGTCTCACTGTAGTCCAGGCTGACCTGGAATTTACTATGTATTCTCAGGGTGGCCTCGAACTCATGGTGATCCTCCTACCTCAGCCTCCCGAGTGCTGGGATTAAAGGTGTGCGTCACCACGCCCGGCTCTGCCAATCTCTTTGAGGCTGCTCTGTTTTGTGTAGGCAGATGTAATCTCGGTTTTTGGTTTTTTTGTTGTTGTTGTTATCACCCTTGGGCTCATCATACTGTCTGCATCACTTATTACGTCAGTCCTGTAGCAAATAAAAGTACTCTGAAAGAACAGACATCTTACTAATTACATAGTCCTGTGCCAAATATGGTATTTACCTTACATATACTTCAATGTTTGAGGAATGTATGTTTTCATTTCCTGTTTATCTGTTATAGCCCATAGTTCCTAGCATTGGCAACAGTGTGACCTAACAGTGTTAGTGCTGGTACCATTGATGGTATTGGTAAGCCAACCAGCTCTGTTAGGTCTTCTTCTTTGGTAGCATCTCACTCTGGCCCAGGCTGACCTGGAATTCACTCTATAGTCTCAGGGTGGTCTTGAACTCATGGCAATCCTCCTACCTCTGCCTCTCCAGTGCTGGAATTAAAGGCTTGCGTCACCACACGCAGCTTCTGTTATGTCTTTTGTTACTTTGTCTTTGTTCAAAAATTAGTATTGAAGACAAATCATAAATGTATATATTTTGGGTCTAATGTATCTTATGCAATATGTATGCAACACAATGTGGAATAATTATTTCAAGCTAATTAATTAACATAATTATGTACTGTGGTTGATAGAAGATACCATCTCTTCATCTTTCCCTATATCCACTCTTTCTAACACATTTCATAGCTTTGTTGAACATTGGGAGTTGATATTTCTGGCTTAAAATAAAGTAGGTTTTTATTTTCTTTTAAAGATTTATTTTTTGTTTATTTATTAGATCTAGAGAGGGAGAGAGAGGCAGAGAGAGAATGGGCATACCAGAACCTCTAGCCACTGCAGACGAACTCCAGATGCATTTGCCACCATGTGCATCTGGCTTACTCGGGACCTGGAGAATCGAACCTGTGTCCTTATGCTTTGCGGGCATGCACCTTAACTGCTAAGCCATCTCTTCAGCCACTGGATGATTGGAAATGCACATTGTTTAGTTGTTTAAGTTAATGCTACATTAGTGCCCAGAACTAATTAGCTTGGTGAAAGTTCTATTTAAAATGGCCTTTTAACATAAACTTTATTTGTAACATAGTCTAGTTAGAAGGATATAACTTTTTTTAGGAAGTGATTTTAGTTCTTTTTTTGGGGAGGGGGTGTTGAGGTAGGGTCTCACTCTAGCCCAGGCTGACCTGAAATTAACTATGTAGTCTCAGGGTGGCCTTGAACTCACAGTGATACTCCTACCTCTGCCTCCCAAATGCTGGTAGATTTTAGTTCTTAATGTGATTACCTAAGTACAACTTCAGTTCATCATTCCTGCACTGGATTATTGAGCTTCTTATTGTTGAAATACAAGAAGTCTATTTGGTGATATGTATTGTTTTCCTGTTTAGGTACGCTCTTCAGATGTGTCATGGTCCGATACTCGGCGGACACTTAGAAAAGACCACCGCTGGGAATCTGGGTCCTTATTGGAAAGAGAGGAGAAAGAGAAGCTTTTTAATGAGCACATTGAAGCACTTACCAAAAAGAAAAGGGAACACTTTCGGCAGCTTCTGGATGAGACTTCTGCGGTAAGAGCCTCCTCCTTTCCTGTGTCTCGCCTGACTGAAGCTATACTCATAATTTGTCAAGTAACACTGATGTGATTTCTAGTGTCTCATGGTCTTTACACTTATTCCTAGAATTCTAGGGCTTTACTGACCTTCCCTTCTTTTTAATATTCTTACTATTGAGAAATTAGTTCTTTTTGCAGTTTTCAAATTTGTAACTGCTCCTTTGGTAATTTACAATGCCCTTAGCTGTGGGTGATCAGTGATCTCTCTGGATGATAGGGTTAGTAAATACCTTCATTGCTCCATTTTCAGTTTGGTACTATGGCCCCTTCTTTAGCAGTTTGTACACTTTGTCATCCAGATTTTGTTCCTGTTTATCTGCTCTCTTTTTGGTGATGGTTTCTTCAGAAGTTACGATGTTTGCCATGTAAATACAGGGTTTGCAGGTGATTGTCTTAGGCCACCTTGAAAGTATGGCCATGAAAATTACTCTTGTGGCAAGCCAGCAAAAAGAAATTGCATTAAAGCTGCTTCCCTGTCCCTAACTAGTCCAGTTACGCTTGGGCATTACAAGAAATTGCAGGTCAGTGTGTAATATTATGTACCATATGTGCTGTCGTTTGACCCCCTAAATTAAAAGGAATTGTATTTATGTTTTCTCTTTATTTGTCTTTTCAAAGATTACCTTAACATCCACTTGGAAAGAAGTAAAAAAAATCATTAAGGAAGATCCTCGGTGCATTAAGTTTTCCTCCAGTGACAGGGTAAGGGAATTTTGTGACAGGTTTACTGTCAATTTTCTTTTTCAAACAAGATCTCCTGTAGAACAGGCTGGTGTAGAACTCACTATAGTCTAGGCTGGCCTTTAACTTGTAAAATTCCTGTCTACCTCCACTGTGCTGGGATTACAGGTGTGCAACTCCCATGCATTACAAATTTATAAATAGTAACTGGATGCTTAGTAGCAGATGAATTTAAGTGAATTACTTTTTTTTTTTTTTTTTGGTTTTTGTGAGGTAGGGTCTCACTCTGCTCCAGGCTGACCTGGAATTAACTATGTAGTCTCAGGGTGGCCTCGAACTCTCGGCGATCCTCCTACCTCTTTCTCCCGAGTGCTGGGATTAAAGGCATGTGCCACCACGCCCGGCCTGTGAATTACTTTTAACTATGTGAATCTGGAGTTTAAGTTCTTTTTTAAAACATTGTTCTCAGCCAGGCATGGTGGCGTATGCCTTTAATCCCAGCACTTGGGAGGCAGAGGTAGGAGGATTGCCGTGAGTTTGAGGCCACCCTGAGACTACAGAGTGAATTCCAGGTCAGCCTGAGCTAGAGTGAGACCCTACCTCGAAAAACAAACAAACAAACAAACAAAAAAAAGATTGTTCTCAGTATATTAATAAGAAAGCATTATCTAAAACTTAACTTTTGGTGTTGAGTTTGTGTTCAGGGAATTTAAAGATTTAATGAAGCTGTAATGTAATAATTTTACAGTTTCCCCTAGGCAGACATACTCAAGCTGGGCACTTGGTAATAAGTCATCAAAAGACCCAACTCTTTAACCACTCCAGCAAAGCACCATGAAATCTTCGTAGTGGAGAAATCTTACATACCTGGGGTTTTAAAAGTTGAGCCTTTTCATGCAGACTCTGACTCTCATGTAGGAACTGAATTTTCTTACTGTCCAAAGTTGTGAATAATACCAAGAAAAGTTGCTTATTATAACCCATTTTGTCCCTTGACCCTTTGTTATTTCTAATATTTTTATTTATTTTATTTTATTTTATTTTTTTGGAGAGAGAGACAGAGAGAGAGAGAGAGAAGAAGACAGAGATGGGCGCGCCAGCAGTGTCTCAGCTGCTGTGAACAAAATCCAGATGCTTGCGCCTCCTTGTGGTCAAGTGCGGCATTGTGCTCTTGGGTCACTTTGCATCTGGCTAAACGTGGGACCTGGAGATTGGAACCAGAGTTCTTAGGCTTAGGAGGCAGGCGCCTTAACCCCTAAGCCATCTCTCCAGCCCCCTTTGTTATTTCTTTACTGGTTGGTTTCTCTAGGTTTGGCCTCTAAAAACCTACAGATTCATAGAACCCATTTCTCAAACCCTTTCACTGTAATAAAAGTTGTACTTTTGGTATGTGGACCACATAATATATATGATTGAGAAAGAGTGATAGACTGATAGTTGGCAAACCAAACCCACTGTTAGTTTCTAATTTACCTGACTACTTAGAGTTGATAGTAAGGTTTTTTTTTAAAAACCAAAGAATATACCTCTCACTAATAATTTCATCACTAGAAAGCTACCTGCCTAGTATATTACATAAATTCTGAGTATTAAGGGAATACTTGGTGTATTATATAAATTAGGCCCATTAGTGCCTTTGTTCTTGAACATATAAATATAGCCTATAGGGGATGAAAACAATCCCTAGTTTCCTTTTTTAGGTGAGGTGTTCCTTATAAAACATTCAGGAGTATAGAGTGTAGAGTGAGACCTTATTTTAGCTATGAGTGGTTCCTCATATGCTCATTCTTGATGTTCTTTATTTTGGGGGGAGGGACTTTAAAATATGCATTGCAGATTATTCACTTTAATATTTTATAAAAAGAACAGTGTATCTTACTGCCTTTTTTAAATTTTAAATTTTATTACATGACTTAAAATTACTGGTTTAATATATGGTTTCATTAAATGTTTTAGAATTTGTAGATCCCCCCCCATAATTCTAATGTTCTTTTTTTAAAATTTATTGCAGAAAAAACAAAGAGAGTTTGAAGAATACATCAGAGACAAATATATCACAGCCAAAGCTGACTTCAGGACCCTTTTGAAAGAGACGAAATTTATCACATATAGGTGAGTGCCATGAAATGTTTCATGTCAGCAGTCATTGTCTTCACTAGCCTGTACTCTGATGGCCAGAGCATACCTTGCATTCACACACATGTTGACATTATTAATTTTTAGGAATAAGAAGATGCCAACTTTTAACCAAGGGCAAATACAGCCCATATTTGCAGTAATTTTTTTTTTCTTAAAGAAAGGGCCCAGATGTCAGTTCTTATTTTGTGTTATCCAACATCCAGTTTTTAAAATACACTTTTATTTTTATTTCACTGCTTTTTTTTTGAGGACCCCCCCCCAACTCTGTAAGAATTTTATTTCACAAAGAGATTTAGTAGAACCTCTTACTGTCATTATTTTTGCCTCTTTTGAAGAACTAATTAGTGTGATTAGACCATTTCAGTGCTTGAAATCATCTACTTAAGTGCAGCAGAAACATTTTTCTTCTTTTCCTCATAGAAAAGCAGCTTGCTGGGTACACTTGGATTAAAACTATCTCTGTAAAGTCAGAGTCCTTAAAGATTTTGGTGTAACAAGCCCCAAGTTTCCTGTCAGTCAGTAATTTGTCGTCAGGAAAACTATTTTGCATTGCTTACCAGTCAGTATGCAGGAAACCATTTTTGTTTTATGCTCCAGCATTTCTTCCTTTAAAAGACAAATTGGAAACATCTTAATGAAGGGTCTGTGCACGGGAGGATAGATAGTGCTGAGGGTGTGGTTTTTAGGTATTTTGCATTTGGATTTTTTGGTCAGGATCCTTAATGTTTTGCATCAGCTTGGGCTTTTAAACTAGATGTGAAGTAAGACTTCTTTCTACATTTTTATAGTTAATTTAGTGAAAGATGTGAAAGTGAAAGCTTGTGAAAGATGCTGGGATTGGCAGCCCCGCAGACTGAAGTCCTCTGTTCATCCACAGAACAGGTACAGCACGGGCAAGATTTACCCACCCACCCTCAGCCCTGATCTGGAGGGACCACCAGTAGGGGTGGGAGGGTAATTCAGTTTCTGAGGCCCTTTCACTCCTTGGTGTCTTTGCTGAGGTGACTTACAAAGGTTACTGCTGCAGTGAAATTTTTCTTAAAAAAAAAAATGGAAACACAATTAGGAACTAGATTGACATTTCCAGCTCATTTCTGAAAGACCAAAGAACAGCAGTCAGTAATTCTTGTACTTTTTTTTTTCTTATTTCAGATCTAAAAAGCTAATTCAAGAATCTGATCAGCACCTGAAAGATGTAGAAAAAATATTGCAAAATGACAAACGATATCTAGTATTGGACTGTGTACCAGAGGAGAGACGTAAACTGATTGTGGCATATGTTGATGACTTGGATCGCCGAGGTCCACCCCCGCCTCCCACAGCATCAGAGCCCACTAGACGATCAACAAAATAATTCTCAATACTCTTCCCCAGGGTATCTGTTAATTCGAAGAGCTTGCATGAGCCTCCTTTCAAGGTTTTACATATATGCGTATTAGTCAACCTATGGCAAAACCATCTGAGGAACAGGAGGAGAAGCATTTGTGAGCAGTCTCTGAACAGACACTTGGAAAATACTGATGCTTTTCTTTCTGTGGCATGACTGACATACATACTCAAGTATAGGCTATCTAGTACATTTAAAATCTTGAAGCTAAAAATCATCCTTTTATGAGGTGTGGAAGTCAGTTGACTTGGTGATGTTCTAACAGTGTTACACATGCAAGACATAGGAATATTTGTGGTTTGAACTTGCAAGACACAAATACCACAGACTCCTAAAGAAAACCGAAGTTGGGATTTGTTTTGTTCTGATTTTGTTTCCTAAAGCGGGTAAAAGAGAAAACACTGAAAATTGAATTCTTCCAGAGACTAAGACTATTATAAATGGACATACTTTTACCTTTGTTTCTAAAGAACAACTTAGTTGTATTTGTTCACAGATGTGCTCTGATTATCCCCTCTGAATTATAGGCCAAGTCTTGTTGTTTAGCCTAAGAGAAGACTTATTTAGAAATTTCTTCTCAGGTATGGAGCCACATTCATAACTAACATGTTGGCCAGAATAGAACTGCTGGCTAAACATATTTTATTTTCCATTGAATGATCTTTATCAATATTCTGGATTAGACAACAAATTACTTTTCTGGGTGATCCCTATAAATTCTATTCCTGTTTGAATGTTGAAATTTTGTTTCTAAAGTTTAATTTTAAAATGTTTGAATGTCAGTTTATGTATTTGAACTACAATAAACCAACCCTTTTTATATATGTGAATTGTATATGATTGTTGTTATATCGTTTATAAAAAACTTAAAACCAATTTTTGAAGAAAGCACATGTGACGTGATATAAGTGAACTAAATCCTCAATATCACATAGTTTTAGTACTGCATTTCCACTATAAGAGAGAAGAAATTTTAGAGAATCAGTTTTTGGTAATACCAATTGCTTCTATCTTTGATATTAACATGTTAAAGGTTTGTGCCCTTTAAGCATCTTTTCAGTGTGTCATGTCAAAGATTTGTCTCTGCCTTTCAATTGGTTTTTACCTTCTTAGTTCACAAAAAAAAAAAACAAAACAAAACATTGTATTTTGTCTGACAGGCTGCCAGTTTCAGAGTACCACAAAATAAGATACTGTACAAATGTTAAACAGATTTTTTTTTTTTTTACATCGCCTCATAACTAACATGAGAGCCCAGAAAGAATGAATACCTTTTGATATGTACCTGGGTGTTACATCTATATTATTTAGTACTCAGCTTAAATCTATCAAGTGCTGCCACATTTTGTAAACTGTTGAAATCTGGTACGGATGGATCAGACTGAGGTCTAAACCTGTCAAATTGAAGAACAGGATGTCTTTTTTTCTATTTTTAAGATTTATAAACTTACCAAGTAATTAAATATTTTTATTTATTTGCAAGGGGAGGGAGAGAGAGAATGCGTACACCAGGGCCTCTAGCCACTGCAAACAAATTTCAGTTGCATGTGTCACTTTGTGCATCTAACTTTATGTGGGTACTGGGGAATCAAACCCCGGTCATTAGGCTTTGCAGGCAAGTGCCTTTACTGCTAAGCCATCTCTTCAGCCCTTTACAAAGTAATTTTTAACTTTATAAGGAGTAAAGTTGAAGTGCTTGGCAAAAGGAATAAACTAATATAAAGTATGGCCACCCTACAAACCACCTTTCTTTTCTGAATTCCTCATAGTAGTGTTTGCTCACTCACTGAACTCTCATTCTCAAGAAAACTCTCATATCAAGAAAATGGCTTGATACTTCCTATTTCCTAATTTTGTGCTAAATAACTATTTGGGTTTAATTGCTTATAGAAGGGTTTTGTAGGGATCAGATCAGGACTTAATCACACTGAATTTGTATATCTACACTTTATCCTGGGATCTGTGGCAGTGTTAGGTCAGACAACCCCATCAAGCCCCATTGTTCCAAGTAATGACTTTGAAATGACGAGAAGACACAGTTTTCAGTCTCTAGAGTACTGCTTTTATTTCTTTACATGTTAAAATGCTAAATACTAGAGGCTTACACATGAAAGTCAAATTGAAATGGTTTATCACAAATAATTTCAGTGGTAATTTCTTATATGACAATGAAATCAGCAATTACATTAGATTCTTAAGTTAAATTATACTTCATTTGAATATGTTAGCTTCAAATTAAAGAAAGCAGCTTGCTGTATTCTAAAGCAAACCATAATTTTTTTGTGGAAGACACTCCCATCCTACACCTAGACAACACATTATAAACACAACAGTTCTTGGCACGGCATTTTCTTCTAGCTTGGCTGTTGCTTTAGAGGTAGTTCTCTTCCTGAGGAACTCAGCAGTGCTTTTAGGAAAGTAATCTAGAATCATGAGTAACTCACTTAAAAGGGGAAGAAATGCATCATATTTTATTGATATGCTTTATTTTGATAGAGAATGAAGTTATTTCCAGGAACTCAGTGGTTTTTTTTTCTTTTTGCTCGGTATCACTCTGATGATTGTTACTTTCTAAGCTAAATTCTATCTTCATATTGTTTGGGTTTTTTCCTCCTTTTTGCTTTACCATGATTGGGACTCTTGATTATTTTTCTCTTTCTAGGTTTTATGCCTTAAAAACCATACAATATTTTTAAGAGCTGAAGCATGGTTTTAATGCACTGCTATATGTAAATTTAACATCTTTGAACAAGAATTGCCACCTGCATTCCTCTTTCATATTTGAGGCTTGCCTTTATCAGTAGCTAATACCTAGATAATTAATTGTAACTTATACTTTATCTTGGGAGAAAAAGAGATTGAGGAAAAGAAATTTTAGCTTGTGGAGGAATTATCCACTTTGGAAGAGAACAAATGGTAGTTTTAAAATTATTCTATTATAGTATAGAATGTCATCTTAGGCTACTAAAATTGAAAACTTAATTTAGCAGCTTTAAATAGATCATTAATACAGCTTTTATAGTAAGTAGTTAAAGTTTGAATTTATTAAACGTGGGCTAAAAATAGCCATGGTTTGAAATTAGCCCAGAATTGGAGGAAGGTGGAATTCTTTATTTCGTAGACGTTGGTCAGGAAAATTATTTGAACTTTCACCAGTAAATTAACATTAAGCAAATGAAGATAACTTGAAATAAAGTTAATACTGTTAAGAAGCTCAGGGGGGAGTAGATTTTGAGTTCCTAGGACCAGAAAGATTAGGAATAAGCTGAAGATAGATGGTCCATTCTTTGGTAGAAAAGCTCTCCACCAGCAGTATGGCATGGGGGTAGGGCTGGTCCCAAGGCACACCCAGTGAACTAGACATGATGACCAAGGGACCAAACAACTGAGCCCTAAAGTCACTCTGGCAGTTGCATCTTTAGAAAACACTTGAGTTCTTGGACAGAAGTTAAAAATCCTCAGGCATGATTATTACATGGCTTCCTACTTACCAGACTGTACATGTTGACAATGCAGAAAGGGGAATTAATTCTTAGAGGAGCTTCATTGTAAGGCAGCAGTACAAGCAGATACAATAATCAGGTTTTTTCCTTTGAAACTTAAACATGTTTGTCACAGTCTCCTGGCTCTTGATCCTCATGTTCCCAGGGGATAGGGTCATTGTCCTGTGCTGAAGGGACAGTGTCCCTCTCGTGCCAAAACTGCTCTACATCAGGGAGGATGGGAATCCTCCATGCCTTCTCAGTTTTCTCTTTGCTAGAGTTGGGAGAGCCAAGTTTGTTCTCTGGAATGGATGTTGGGGACTCTGGAGATGGGACTTTGTCAGGAAGGATCTCTGAGTTGCCAGTTGGTGTTCCATGAGACTGTGAGATATTCGGAGGTTTTTTGGTTGTCATCCATTTCCATATGCCTTTAAAGCCTTCCTTGAAGTCTTCAGACATCGCTAGAAAAATGAGAGGGTTTGCTGAAGAGATGGAAAACATTAGGACTTGAGACAGGGCTATGAAACCTTGTGGTGGAGTTGGGCTTCCAGCCTTCAGATGCCACATCCACAGCCAGGCTATCCACTCGGGGAGCCACAGCAGAGCAGAGGTGACAGCAATGCTCAGCAGCATCACTGTGAGTTGCCTTGAGCGCATCTGATTTCTAAGATTCTGAGTCTTAGCTCCTCGTTTTTTACATTGGCCATAAGCTCTCCAGAGATAAAAGCTGGCCAGAAGTGAGGGAAGGCAAAATACTAGGAGCGGGTAGAGCTTACCAAACATGGACGTGAACACTTCAGCCACAGCTGGTACATCCATGAGACACATTTCCACCCCTGCATGATGCCTGGTGGAGCTGAAGAACCATTCCGGAAGGGGCAGCAGGCTTGCCACCACCCAGATGGCCACCAGCATTAACCAGATGGTGCAATTGTGGATGCTTACTTGCTTGGCTGGGTCACTTGCATACATAAAGCATACTCTGGCTACTGCAGCAATTGTCAGGCTTTTGGCTGCCATGCATGTGTGGGTGAACCAGTCAGAGGACTTGCAGACAAACCAGCCTAGGTCCCAAACACCCTTGGAGTAGGCAGTGGCTCGGACAGGTGCAGAAAACAGCAGGAGAGAGAGGTCAGCCAGGCTGAGGTTAAGGATCAGGGAGTGGATCGTAGATGGCGTTCCTTTCCAAGCAGTGTGGAGGAGGATACCAATCACACACAAGTTCCCCACGAAACCCACCAGGCAGACCGCCACCAACAGAGCTGGGATGATAGTCCTCCAGTCCTTGGAGTCTGAGGGCAGGTACCCTCCTGCAAAATGCAAGTGAGCAGAGGACATGTTCATGATGCTGAAGTTGGAGTCAGCAGAGGCAGCTGCCAGCATCACCTCTTCCGTCCAATACCTCCTGATGGAAGTTAGCTTACTTAATCTTGTCTTTCTACCTTGGCTCTTGCGTAGGAAATTAAAAAAACAAAACAACTGTTGCCGGATCAAATGACACCTCTGGACTGTTCCCTTGCTTGTTTCCTTGAGAGCAGAAAGGAAGAAGGTTGACTGCTGAGTTCTGTGTGCCGTATGCCTGTGACCGCTGAATGACAGTCCGGGAGTGTGTGGTTGCTGCTCATTAGCAAGTCTAATACTAAGGACCAGCTTCTCAGAGAGATAAAAATATCCTCATAAATGATAAATGAAGAGAGTGTACATGTAAGTGGGCTGTGTTCCTGGGAGGTATGAAGGGAGGTGATTAGTGACAAAGCAATTATTTTTCACCAATATTCACTGGATTTCTAAAGTCTCTTAATTAAATAAACAATACATCTAAATCAAGCCCCTTAGACTTAAACATGCACAGAATCTCATCTACTTGGTCTGGATTATGGCCTAAGGGTTTGCTTTCCTAGCAAGTTCCCACAGGGTGAGAGAGAGCATACTATAAGAACCAATGCATGTGGTCCCAAGCAACGTTGCAGTTAAGAGCATTCCTCTTACACAACCCTCACTGCCACACCAAGTTCCACGAGTGCCTGGCTGATATCAAATGCAGCTTGATAATGAAAAAGTTGGAGTGAAGTCTTACTAAATCTAATTATGGGTGACAAGTTTAGTCTATTGTGAGTTCTCTATTTTGCAGCTCTGAACTACAGCTGATTTACATGCTAATAAGACCTTAACAAGTAGTGGTGATGAAGGCAAGCATGATGAATTAAGTCTTTTCAGTGAGAATCCCTAATGGATTGACGGAGATGAGATATAAAAGGAAAATCAACAATTAACTATATTGAAGATATGTTGAAGTTTCAAAAGAAAGTGGCAAAGTTGGGGAAAGACAAAGAATGCTCAGATAAGACGATTCTAGAACCAGCCTAAAGATGAAGATTTCCACCAGGCAATACATATTGACGGGATTAGAAGAACCAAAATCAATTCAGCATGAACCAGCCTCCAGCATATCCTGCTCTGTGTGCCATGGAGTGAAGTACATGAGTGGTAATGACTGCTGGGCTGAGCACCAGACAGTCTTTCCTCAGGAAAGGAGAAAGGTGGCACTTTGAAGACCTCACAGCCTCAGAACTCAGTAAGTTTTCTCCAGTACCATTTGTTTCTGTCTGGGAGTTAGAACTGTATTTCTTTAGAAGTGGTGGTGGAAAATGACACACAGGATCTTCATGGAGTGATGAAATGCCCTAAAGTTGGATTATGGGGATTTCTGAGCAACTGTAAATTTACCTCCAGCTTAAGTGTATACTAAAAATGTGTCCATTTACTGATGCATAAATTTATACATCAATAAACTTATCCCCCCCCCCAAGAAAAGTTATTTGGGCTAGAGAAAAGAGATTTCCTTGTTCTTATAATGTGGACTAGCCCTCAGTAGAGAGCATATTTTATTTTATTTTGTTTATTTATTTTTGGTTTTTCAAGGTAGGGTCTCACTCTGGCTCAGGCTGACCTGGAATTAACTATGTAGTCTCAGGGTGGCCTTAAACTCACGGCGATCCTCCTACCTATGCCTTCCAAGTGCTGGGATTAAAGGTGTGTGCCACCATGCCCGGCAAGAGCATATTTTATTCGGAGGCATTTTTTAAAAAAGGTTTATGGAGAATGTGTGGTCTAGATACAGCCAACACAAAGGACATTCCAAAGTGGTAGCAGGGAGAAAGGAGCCCCAGAAGTCAGGGAGTGAACCTCCCAAGCCTGGCTTCTGGCTTGGAAATGGGCTTTAGCGAACAGTCTGCTTCCATCCACACTCACGCCAAGGTTTCAGCACGAGAGCAGTTTCCACTCTTAGATAGCCCTCAGCTGCATCCCATGTGACTTCTGTTGAAAATCAGCTATTTGGATGCTGCAAGAAGTACTCCTGGATACTGAGATGTTGTAATGAAACAATGAGAAAAACGTGAGCTGTTGCCATCATTTCCCTCCCTTCCTTCCTTCCTTCCTTCCTTCCTTCCTTCCTTCCTTCCTTCCTTCCTTCCTTCCTTCCTTCCTTCCCTTCTTCCCTTCCCTTTCTTCCCTTCCCTTTTCTTCCCTTTTCTTTCTTTCTTTCTTTTTTCTTTTTTTGGTTTTTCGAGGTAGGGTCTCACTCTAGCTCAGGCTGACCTGGAATTCACTATGTAGTCTCAGAGTGGCCTTGAACTCACGGTGATCCTCCTACCTCTGCCTTCCGAGTGCTGGGATTAAAGACATGTGCTACCACACCCGGCTTTCAAAGTAGAATTTATACTTGTAAGAGACTTCAGGCAGTTTGTTCTTCAAAAGAACCCAAAGCAAATTTGTAACCCAGCTTTTAACTGGCTTCAGAGAAGTGCAGAGTTCAGTATGGCCTCTTACCAATACTGGGTGAAGTTTGACCTGTGCTTACTTTTAGGGCGTAGGTGATAATCACAAGCAGTCACTTCCTGTGAGTTCTGCGTGCCAGCTTCTGTGCCTGTCTGTGTTCCCGGCATCTGAATCCTCATGACAATTGGAGAGGGCATACGCCTTAGAGGTGATGATGCTGAGGGAGAAACTTAGCCACCTGCCTGGACTTTGGCATGCACAACTACTAAGTGACAAGTTGGGGAGGTGACTTGCTCTGGAGCTGGCGTTTTAGAGTTGTATCCTTCCTATCCTATCAAAGGAGTTGTGGGATATTGTGCTTTCAGAGATGCTAGTCTCAACGCAGCATATCAAGCATCTTGGCACTGGGAAAAATAAGCTTATGCAAACCTCCCCCCTCCCAGGGACTATTGAGCCATTCTCTAATAGACATGATGCTACCAGGGAGCCAGAGGCCTTTTGGGATGTGTGTGTGTGTGTGTGTGTGTGTGGTGTGTGTTGGGGCAGGGGTTATTACCTAATAGGACAGACAAATCACAGTGATGAAGTGAAATTGTTGGATTTCTGGCTGCTGACTGAAGGAGGGGCACCTGACCCACACCAGGAAAGTGGGGGTTAGCAAGGGTCTGGCAAATACTTCCTAAAAGAACTGATTGAAGCCTTAGTTGTACTCCTGCCCACTCATTGCTGCTGGAAGTTTCTGGAGCTCAGCACTGGTGTGTATCCAACCTGAAAACAGCTGTTACTTCTCAGAGAAGTTAGCAGTGTTTACTTCCACCCCTGAGGATGAACCTTTATGCCCACACATAGGTTTTCAGGCTTTGAGTTCCACAGGTGAAGCTCCACTTCGCTGACCAGCTGCAGCTTGTTAACGTCTGGAGCTCAAAGAGCATGCTCAGCTCTGGCTCTGGGTAGACACTGCACAAGTGAACCCTGAGCTTTGCGGTTCTTTGCCACGGCATCATACCCACCCGACAGGTAACAAAGAGGCTATCATGGATGGTTAGTGTTTCATCTCTTCAGTTTCCTGGTTGTGCCCCTTTTAGACTACAGTTGCCTTGTTTTTGTGGAGTATCTTTTGCTGTGAGATCCTTCGAGTAGGGTGTGGCCATTTGTTGTCTGGTGTCCTAGAGTGCTGCGGGGAGGAGTGGAGGCAGGAGAGTGACAACCCGTCTCCAGGGTGCGCAGATAGGTATGGCTGGGTGTGAGTGGCCCTTCTGCTTTGCTGTCGGTTAGATATCTCATTAGTCCCATCGAAAGGAAATCAATTGTGCTGTTAGTTATAACTGGTTTTCTGTCCAGTGTGGAAGATTATTGTATTATCTAAGAAGCTATTGTCTGTTCATTTCTGCTTCCAGACCTTGTATATTTCAAGTTCCACAGATCTGTGTCTTTGAGAACGATGGCTTGGGAGTAAGGAGACCTGAAAAATGAGATTATCAGAAGGGGACCTTTTTGGATTATTGGTCAAACCTTACTTTTCCAGATGTGGAGAACGATGGTCTGAATATGTGAATGATATATCCTGTCCATGTTGGCACAAAGCTAGAGTCCTGGAATTTCTGTGGACACACTTTTTCCCCCCACTGTCTTGTTTTTTTTTCCTGCCAGGCTTGTTTGCTTTTATTAATAATCTTCCATTTTGAACCTTATACAGAAAAATTTTTGTGACAGCCTAGGTAGAGCTTCAAACTTTCTTCTCTTAAAAAAAAAAAAATCAGGGCTGGAGAGATGGCTTAGTGGTTAAGGCACTTGCTTGTGAAGCCCAAGAATGCATGTTTGAATCTCCAGGTACCACATTGCCAGACACAGTGATGCAAGTGTGTTCACAGTGGCTGACAGGCCCTGATGTATCCATTCTCTCTGCCTCTCTCTCTCCCCCTCTTTCTCACACTCAAAAATTAAAAAAAAAAGAAAAAAAGAAAGAAAGAAAGAAAAAGGGCTGGAGAGATGGTGTAGCTGTTAAGGCGCTTGCCTGTGAAGCCTGAGGACCCAGGTTTGATTCCCCAGAACCCAAGTAAGACAGATGCACAACATGGCTCATGTGTCTGGAGTTCGTTTGCAGAGGCTGGAGGTCCTGGTGCACCCATTCCCTCGCTCTGTCTCTCAAATAAAATAAATAAATATCATTCACAGTCCTATTCAAACATGACTTTGGCTGATATGTTGAGGTATATGCTTCCCTTCCTTTTTTTCTCTTCCCAAGTTTGTTTTGTTGTTATATTGTTATAATGCAAATTATACTTGCAGCCATGATTTTGTTAGAATGTAATGAAGGGCTGTAGGCAACAAAAGGCTCTTGGGGGAAGTGCATTGGGGATTTATACATAATGAAGAAAACATGAATCACTTTTTAGGTTCACTGGCCTAGGAGAATAGAAACTGTGTCCTTTGGTTTTGCAGGCAAGCACCTTAACCACTAAGCCATCTCTCTAGCCCCCCCCCCCATTTTAAATGTCTCATTAAGTTATACTTTGCAAATCATACAAATCACTGATTAAGTTGTACAATTCAAGGTTTTTGCGATGTTACTTTTCCTATCCTGTCCACCTGGAGTAGCCAGCCTGTGTGATGGTTTCTTCAGCAGACTAGAGCTGTTTCCATGACTACCAAACTCAGCAGGGCTCATGGCATCTTCACACACATTTTCTGCATGTTAGATTAGCCTGGGGAGTGTTAAGAGAGCCAACACTAACTTGACTTCTTGGTGGCATGAGAAGGGAAAGCATATCTTGAGCTTTGACTCTGCTTTCTTTTCTTGAAGTCCAGAGGCCATTCTTAGGTTCTATAGGAATTACTCTTCCTCTCTACTCTTGGGGAAAGCTAGTTTAGTTATGAACAAAACCAGGGAAATCTTGAATAAACCCTCTAGATTGATCTGTTCTTCAGGAGTGAGTATTCAGCTGCTCTTATTACTGTTTTAGGCGGCTGTAGATATCACCTGTGCCATGCATCAGTAGATATCAGTTGATGCAGCTTGATCCACTTTCTCCTCAAGCCAAACTATCAAGGAGGCAGCTATGAGTTGGGCTGTGTTACTGCTATGTGATAAATCATGATAAATCCTTTCTTTTTAAAAAAACTCTTTTTAGTACTGGGCATATCTGTTGCACAGATAGCATTGTTTGGCTAGCATTTCAAAACACACCAGAAATTTTTAAAAGAAAAGCAATTTTTTTTTGAGGTAAGGGTTTCACCCTAGCCAAGGCTGACCTAGAATTCACTATGTAACCTCAGGGTGGCCTTGAACTCATGGTGATCTTCCTACCTCTGCCTCCCAAGTGCTGGGATTGAAGGTGTGTGCCACCACGCCCAGCTCAAGAAAAGCTATTTTATGGAGGAGAGAGAAATTATAGAATTTACTCTTTTTTTTTTTTTTTTTTTTTTTTTTTTTTGGTTTTTCGAAGTGGGGTCTCACTCTAGCCCAGGCTGACCTGGAATTCACTATGTAGTCTCAGGTGGCCTTGAACTCATGGTGATCCTCCTACCTCTGCCTCCCCAGGGTAGAATTTACTCTTAAATGTTTCAACCTGAGTATTGGGCGTAAAATATCAATCACCCTTCCTGAGTCAAGACCAGCTTGAGATACAAGGTGAGCTCTGTGTCAAAATGATATAAATAAGTGAATAAGAACATCCCAATATGATGTATAAATTTGAGTATCATTTGATTTTAAAAATTGATATTAAAGTTTTCCTCCAGTTTCAGGTGTAGGAAATGTGATTGACCAATCTGAGTCTACTTTATTCCAGCATAAGACAGGCAAGACCAGCACCATCAATGTGGCTTATGCATTGACTGTGTTATGTGGGATTCCATGGACAGTGGAATCCTTCATAGGATCTTTTTTAAGATCTTGAACAAGTGATAAATTTGTTAGCATCTACCACTGGACAAGCAACTGTTAGCAGGTCTTCAGCAGGCTCTTAAAGTTACCCTAGGGAAATTAGTGGAAGAGAGGGTGGAAAGAGTGTTAGAGCCACAAGTTGGGTCATTATGCACAGATACATTGCCTCTTCCCCATAACTGTTGGCTACCCCCGTAATGCACGACCCACATTCCCCAATGAGGAGGGTCCCTTCTGAGGGGGAAGGACAGGAAGGAGGCTACTGAGGGCACCAACATGAATGTAAAATTAAAATTAAAAAAGAGGCTGGGTGTGGTGGCATGCACACCTTTAATCCCAGCACTCAGGAGGCATAGGTAGGAGGATCGTCATGAGTTCGAGGCCACCCTGAGAATACAGAGTGAATTCCAGGTCAGCCTGGGCTAAAGTGAGACCCTACCTGGAAAAAAAAAAGTGCAAAAAAAAAAAAATACCCTAGGGCTGTAAAGATGGCTCAGCAGTTAAGGTGCTTGCTAAGGACCTGAGTTTGATTCCCTAGTACCCATGTAAAGCCAGATGCACAGGGTGGCACATGTGTCTGTAGTTTGTTTGCAATGACTAGAGGACCTGGCATGCCCATTTTCTCTGTCTCCTTTCTCTCTCAAATAAATACATAAATAAATAAAATATTTTAAAAATCCTTGGAAATACAAATTAAAACTACTTTGAGATTCCATCCCACACCTGTGAGAATAGCTACCATCAAGAAAACAAATGACAATAAATGCTGGCGAGGATGGGGAAAAAGAGGAACCCTTCTACATTGTTGGTGGGAATGTAATCTGATACAGCCATTGTGGAATCAGTGTGGAGGTTTCTGAGACAGCTAAAACTAGATTTACCATATGACCCAGCTATACCACTCCTAGGCATATATCCTAAGGACATGCCTTACTACAGTAGAGATAGTTACACATCCATGTTTATCGCTGTTCTGTTCACATTAGCTAGGAAATGGAACCAGCCTAGATTTTCCTCAACTAATGAATAGATAATGAAGATGTGGTACATTTATACAATGGAGTTCTATTCACTGATAAAGAAAAATTGTGAATTTGCAGAGAAATGGATGATCTGGAAAGGATTATACTAAATGAGTTAACCCAGGCCCAGAAAGGCAAATGTCACATGTTCTCTCTCATATGTGGATCCGAGCTACAAATGTTTAGATTTATATATGAGTTGGAGTACAAATTGGTAGCAGAGGCCAGTAAGCTAGAAAGGGGCTATAAGGGAGGGAAGAGAGGGTAAAACTTAAGGGGATGACATTGTATACATGTAAGTGGAAGAACAGATACTGGGGGTAGAAAGGCCTAAGTGAGGTCAGGGGAAGAGATTGAGTAAAGGAAGGGTAGGGGGAGGGTTAATCAAAACCTAAAAGGGTATGAATAAGTCATATGAAAACCTACTTTTTTGGACAATGGCACATCCAGAAGCCAGAGATTGTTACTAGAAAATTTTCAGTGCCAGGGATGAGATATCTTCCAGTGAGTTGTTGGCCAGGGAGGTCTCTGATGCCCCCAAATCATTACAGGCCATTGCGAGGCTCTTGGTTTCCTACTAGGAATAGATGATAAGACTCTGTTGTTGAAGACTTCATAAGCTTGAGCTATATGGTCACTGAGAAATCAAGCTGGAGCTGAGCTTCTCCCCGTAGAACAGCTGACAGAAAGCTGAAAAAAAAAAAAAAAAAGCTATGCTGCATGCAGCTCCATGGGATAGAGAGAAGTCATCAGTGAAGGTAAACAGTGGACACTGCAAACCAGGCCAAATGAGCCAGTGGTTGCAATAGTTGCATGTTTGTTATGGGGGAAACCAACCGCTCTCTAATTGGACTGGCGGCCTGCTCCATGGGAGGGAACACACATCCCTGATACTGAAAACCTGTGACGGGGAAGTCATGAGCCTTGGGGGTGTAACACCTGCTGGAGCCTGGCTAAATGCATATATTATACTCACCAAATGCCTGGTAAGCACTTCTCTTAATGTTCATACCCACATATTAATATTAATGCTACTCTCACTTTTGGTTAGAGAAGCATCTCTTTTCAGATAGTGGTAACCTCTGGGATTATTCAAAAGGCACCATAGTGCTGAGAAGTGACAGAGGAGTGCTCAGCACTGAAACATCTCTATTACACCTTCCAAGGCTCAGGGTCCATTGTGGAAGAGGTGGCAGAAAGAACTTAAGAGCCAAAGGAAGGGCAGGACTCCTTACAATGCACTCTTCCACACACAAAATGGCCTGGATATCCATGACCTCGCAGTACCTGACACTACCTACACAAGACCATCATAATAGGAGGAAAAGATGATGACATTAAAATAAAAGAGAGACTGATTGAGAGGGGAAGGGTATATGATGGAGAATGGAGTTGTGAAGGGGAAAGTGGGGGGGTGGAGGGGATTATTATGGTTTATTGTCTATAATTATGGAAGTTGTCAGTGATAAAAAAAATTTAAAAATTATTGGGTGGTGCTTCCTTGTGACAATTTAAAATACTGTTGAGCTGGTAGAGAGAAAACTGAATGTGGTTTTCTACATACAGGGTGAGTAACATGAAAATCCGGGTTGAATGAAGGCAAGGGACTATTGAATGGGGCATGGGTGAAGCTACTGAAGGAGTTTTAATTAGAATTTAAATATTCTAATTATCATGGTTTATTGTGTATAATTATGAAAGTTGTCTAAAATTTTTTTTGTTGTTTTTTCGAGTTAGAGTCTCACTCTAGACCAAGCTGACTTGGAATTTACTATGTAGTTTCAGGGTGGCCTCGAACTCTTGGTGATCCTCCTACCTCTGTCTCCTGAGTGCTGGGATTTGAAGCCTGTGCCACCATGCACAACTAAAAAAAAATTTTTTTTTAAATCAAATGACAAAAAGGGCTGGCAAGGGTTTCGGCAAAGTGGAACCCTCATCCACTGTTGATGGAATGCAAACTTGTCCAGCCACTATGGAAATAAGTATGACGGTTTCTTGAAAATCAAATAGGTGCTAGAGAGATGGCTTGGCTGTTAAAGGCCGTTGCTTGCAAAGCCTGCCAGGCTGGGTTCACGTCTCCATTACCCACATAAAGCCAGAATTTCTCACTGAATGTGGAGGTTACTGTTTTGCCGTAAGAGTGGCTAATCAGCAAGCTTCAGTGATCTTTCCGTGTGGCCCTCTCAGGGCTGGGCTTATAGGCATGCATGGCCATGCCTGGCTT
This sequence comes from Orientallactaga sibirica, assembly GCA_036365145.1. Lineage (NCBI taxonomy): Eukaryota > Metazoa > Chordata > Mammalia > Rodentia > Dipodidae > Orientallactaga > Orientallactaga sibirica. The sequence goes on from JAEOAD010000005.1 coordinate 54,403,398, forward strand.
TTTACATGGGTGACAGGGGTTGAATTCACATCCTCACTCTTACCACTGAGCCATCTCTTCAGCCCCAACTTTTTGATTCTTGATGTTTAAAAAGAAAAAAACTGGGGCTGGAGAAATGGCTTAGCGGTTAAGGCATTTGCCTACAAAGCCAAAGGACCCAGGTTCAATTCCCTGGGACCCAGAGGCACAAGGGGCACATGCATCTGGAGTTCGTTTGCCGTGGCTGGAGGCCCTGGCGTGTCTATTCTCTTTCTGTCTGTCTCTCCTCTATCTCTCTCTCTCTGCTTGCAAATAAATAAAAAATTAAAAAAAGAAAGAAAACCTCAAAATCTCTCATTCATTTTCCTTAGTTCTCTGTATCAAATTAGTTGAAGACTCATTGATGTTAATGGTTACTCTGTGGACCATGAGGAGGATACTGGTCTGCTGGGCTACGATACCAGTTCATACATGTAATTTGTATATAACAGTTTACTAGAGCCACTGTAACAAAGGGCCATAAACCAGGTGCCAGGTGGCTTAAACAACAGAGGTGCCTGTAATACTAACACTTGGGAGGCTGAGGTAGAAGGATTTTTTTTTGTTTGATTTTTTTTTTGTTTTTTTGAGGTAGGGTTTCACTTTAGCCCAGGCTGACCTGGAATTCACTATGTAGTCTCAGGGTGGCCTTGAACTCATGGTGATGCTATCTGTGCCTCCTGAGTGCTGGGATTAAAGGCGTGTGCCACCATGCCCAGCCCTCTTGTTTTAACAACAAAAAAAAATTATTGTTTTTTCGAGGTAGGGTTTTGCTCTAGCCCAGGCTGACCTGGGGTTCACTATGTAGTCTCAGGGTGGTCTTGAACTCATGGCAATCCTCCTACCTCTGTCTCTTGAGGGCTGGGATTAAAGGCGCACACCATCACACCTGACTCAAGAGTTCCAAGCCAGCCTGGGTTATATAGTGAGTTTCAGGCCAGCTTAGGCTACGAGTGAGACCCTGCCTCAAAACCAATCAACCAACCGACAACAGAAATATCTGGAATCTAGAAGTACCAAAATGAAGGGTAGCATCCTTCTCAGAGCTGTTCCATTTTAGTCTCCTGACTTTTGCTGTTTGCCAGTAGTCTGGTGTTCCTTGGCAGGTAGAAACCATCTCTGCTGTTGCCTTTGCATGGTCTTCTCCCTGTATACAGGTCTGTTTCTAATTTCCCCCTTTTTATAAAAACACCAATCATGTTGGATTTGGGTCCACCATTAATCTCATTGTTAAAAACTTTTTTTCTTGGGCTTAAGAGATGGCTTAGCAGTTAAGGAGCTTGCCTGCGAAGCCTAAGAGTTCATGTTTGAATCTCCAGGTTCCATGTAGGCAGACGCACAGTGATGCAAGCACACAATGTTGCACATGTGCCACAAGGGGGTACATGTGTCTGGAGTTCCTTCACAGCAGCTGAAGCCTCTTGTGTGCCCATTCCCTCTGTCTCTCTCAAAATAAGAAACATTTTTATTGTCAATTTTTATACATGTACATAATGCATTTTCTTTCTTTTCTTTCTTTCTTTCTTTCTTTTTTTTTTTTTTTTGAGATGGGGTTTCATATAGCGCAGGCTGGCCTTGAATTTACTTTGTAGATGAGGATGACCTTAAATTTCTGATCCTCTTGCCTCTACTTCTCTGCCAAGTGCTAGGATTACAGGTGTGTGTCCCCATGCCTGGTTCACCATTAATCTCGTTTCAGCTTGATTATCTCACTAAGCCACATCCTGAGATAATGGTGGAGTGGGACTTGATCTATGAATTAGGGGTGGATATCATGAAGACTAATGTTGTTTTTTAAAATGAGGCTTGGCTCTGCTCCACTGCTTGGTGGTGGCCCCTTTCTTTTAAAAGACAGGTGAGAATTCTACCAGTGAGCCACCAATGCAGATATTCCTTTCTCACAAATAGAAATTCAAGGGGGAAGGAGGGAAGATGATGGATTAATCAGATAAAACAAGATTTTAGATTTTCTTTTTAAAACAATATTTTATTTACTTATTGGAGAAAGAGAGGAGAGACAGAGACAGAGACAGAGACAGATATATAGAGAGAATGGGCATGTCAGGGCCTCCAGCCACTGCAAACGAGCTCCAGACACATGTGCCACCTTGTGCATCTGGCTTATGTTGGTACTGGGGAATTGAACCTGGGTCCTTAGGCTTTGCAGGCAAACACCTTAACCACTAAGACATCTCTCCAGCCCTGGATTTTCTCATAATTAAGTTATGACTCCACTGTTTGACAATTTAAAATACTGTTGAGCTGGTAGTGAGATGTTTTAAAACTGAATGTGGTTTTCTACATACAGGGTGAGTAACATGAAAATCCGGGTTGAATGAAGGCAAGGGACTATTGAATGGGGCATGGGTGGAGCTACTGAAGGAGTTTTATTAGAATTGAAATATTCTAATTATCATGGTTTATTGTGTATAATTATGAAAGTTGTCTAAAATTTTTTTTGTTGTTTTTTCGAGGTAGAGTCTCACTCTAGACCAAGCTGACCTGGAATTTACTATGTAGTTTCAGGGTGGCCTCGAACTCTTGGTGATCCTCCTACCTCTGTCTCCTGAGTGCTGGGATTTGAAGCCTGTGCCACCATGCACAGCTAAAAAAAAATTTTTTTTTAAATCAAATGACAAAAAAGGCTGGCAAGGGTTTGGGCAAAGTGGAACCCTCATCCACTGTTGATGGAATGCAAACTTGTCCAGCCACTATGGAAATAAGTATGACGGATTCTTGAAAATCAAATAGGTGCTAGAGAGATGGCTTGGCTGTTAAAGGCCGTTGCTTGCAAAGCCTGCCAGGCTGGGTTCACGTCTCCATTACCCACATAAAGCCAGAATTTCTCACTGAATGTGGAGGTTACTGTTTTGCCGTAGGAGTGGCTAATCAGCAAGCCTCAGTGATCTTTCCGTGTGGCCCTCTCAGGGCTGGGCTTATAGGCATGCATGGCCATGCCTGGCTTTTTATATGGGTGACAGGGGTTGAATTCACATCCTCACTCTTACCACTGAGCCATCTCTTCAGCCCCAACTTTTTGATTCTCGATGTTTAAAAAGAAAAAAACTGGGGCTGGAGAAATGGCTTAGCGGTTAAGGCATTTGCCTACAAAGCCAAAGGACCCAGGTTCAATTCCCTGGGACCCAGAGGCACAAGGGGCACATGCATCTGGAGTTCGTTTGCAGTGGCTGGAGGCCCTGGCGTGTCCATTCTCTTTCTCTCTGTCTCTCCTCTATCTCTCTCTCTGCTTGCAAATAAATAAAAAATTTAAAAAAGAAAGAAAACCTCAAATTCTCTCATTCATTTTCCTTAGTTCTCTGTATCAAATTAGTTGAAGACTCATTGATGTTAATGGTTACTCTGTGGACCATGAGGAGGATACTGGTCTGCTGGGCTACGATACCAGTTCATACATGTAATTTGTATATAACAGTTTACTCAAGCCACTGTAACAAAGGACCATAAACCAGGTGGCTTAAACAACAGAGGTGCCTGTAATATTAACACTTGGGAGGCTGAGGTAGAAGGATTTTTTTTTTTGTTTGATTTTTTTTTTTTTGTTTTTTTGAGGTAGGGTTTCACTTTAGTCCAGGCTGACCTGGAATTCACTGTGTAGTCTCAGGGTGGCCTTGAACTCATGGTGATCCTATCTGTGCCTCCTGAGTGCTGGGATTAAAGGCGTGTGCCACCATGCCCAGCCCTCTTGTTTTAACAAAAAAAATTATTGTTTTTTTCGAGGTAGGGTTTTGCTCTAGCCCAGGCTGACCTGGGGTTCACTATGTAGTCTCAGGGTGGTCTTGAACTCATGGCAATCCTCCTACCTCTGTCTCTTGAGGGCTGGGATTAAAGGTGCACACCATCACACCTGACTCAAGAGTTCCAAGCCAGCCTGGGTTATATAGTGAGTTTCAGACCAGCTTAGGCTACAAGTGAGACCCTGCCTCAAAACCAATCAACCAACCAACAAACAACAGAAATATCTGGAATCTAGAAGTACCAAAATGAAGGGTAGCATCCTTCTCAGAGCTGTTCCATTTTAGTCTCCTGACTTTTGCTGTTTGCCAGTAGTCTGGTGTTCCTTGGCAGGTAGAAACCATCTCTGCTGTTGCTTTTGCATGGTCTTCTCCCTGTATACAGGTCTGTTTCTAATTTCCCCCTTTTTATAAAAACACCAATCATGTTGGATTTGGGTCCACCATTAATCTCATTGTTAAAAAACTTTTTTTTTCTTGGGCTTAAGAGATGGCTTAGCAGTTAAGGAGCTTGCCTGCGAAGCCTAAGAGTTCATGTTTGAATCTCCAGGTTCCATGTAGGCAGACGCACAGTGATGCAAGCACACAATGTTGCACATGTGCCACAAGGGGGTACATGTGTCTGGAGTTCCTTCACAGCAGCTGAAGCCCCTTGTGTGCCCATTCCCTCTGTCTCTCTCAAAATAAGAAACATTTTTATTGTCAATTTTTATACATGTACATAATGCATTTTCTTTCTTTTCTTTTCTTTTCTTTTTTTTTTTTTGAGATGGGGTTTCATATAGCGCAGGCTGGCCTTGAATTTACTTTGTAGGTGAGGATGACCTTAAATTTCTGATCCTCTTGCCTCTACTTCTCTGCCAAGTTCTAGGATTACAGGTGTGTGTCCCTATGCCTGGTTCACCATTAATCTCGTTTCAGCTTGATTATCTCACTAAGCCACATCCTGAGATAATGGTGGAGTGGGACTTGATCTATGAATTAGGGGTGGATATCATGAAGACTAATGTTGTTTTTCAAAATGAGGCTTGGCTCTGCTCCACTGCTTGGTGGTGGCCCCTTTCTTTTAAAAGACAGGTGAGAATTCTACCAGTGAGCCACCAATGCAGATATTCCTTTCTCACAAATAGAAATTCAAGGGGGAAGGAGGGAAGATGATGGATTAATCAGATAAAACAAGATTTTAGATTTTCTTTTTAAAACAATATTTTATTTACTTATTGGAGAAAGAGAGGAGAGACAGAGACAGAGACAGATATATAGAGAGAATGGGCATGTCAGGGCCTCCAGCCACTGCAAACGAGCTCCAGACACATGTGCCACCTTGTGCATCTGGCTTATGTTGGTACTGGGGAATTGAACCTGGGTCCTTAGGCTTTGCAGGCAAACACCTTAACCACTAAGACATCTCTCCAGCCCTGGATTTTCTTATTATCATAGTGAAGACAATAGAAATTTGAGAGGTGGCTTTCACTTATACATTCATATAGAAAATAAGGGGTCAATAATTATACCATGAACACATAGTTGAAAATGTTCTACAAACTATAAGTGTTAGACAAATGCATAATTAAGTTATGACTTCCACTGTTTGGGCTCCTAATTTGCAAAGATATGGAAAAGTCATGAGTAGAAGCACTGGTCCATTCGGCCCCAGAGTCTTGTCAGTGTTCACGTGGTTGGTCCATATAACATCCTATGTTTTATTTTCCTAACTCCCATCCACTTTTAATGTTCATGTAATTGCACAATTCCACAACATACAAAGGTAGCTCTGCAGTGGAGTCTGAGGTGTTAATTAGTGGGTGGTGCCCCCTTGTGACAATTTAAAATACTGTTGAGCTGGTAGAGAGAAAACTAAATGTGGTTTTCTGCATACAGGGTGAGTAACATGAAAACCGGGGTTGAATGAAGGCAAGGGACCATTGAATGGGGCATGGGTGGAGCTACTGAAGGAGTTTTAATTAGAATTGAAATATTTGAATATTTAAACGTAGGAATGTGAACACACAGATTCAAAACAGTTCACAATGTCCGTGAGAGGGGAAATAACCTTCTAAACTGGTTTGTGGTTTGAGGGCCAGCAGCATCAGCACTATTAGGAATCTTGTTAGAAATGCAGAATCCCAGGCCTCAATGGACCTTCTGAACCAGAACCTTCTTCCCTGGGGAGATACAAACACACATCTATTTGCCACAGATAGGGCACACATGAAAGACCAAAGCATAATTGCACCACAACCAGTTTTGGTAAACCAATGAGTTTATTGGGGTTACTTACAGAAGCATAGATGACTCAAAGGCAGCCGCCTCACCAAAAAGCCCACCCCACGAAAGCCGCATGGATGGCACACACTGCATCAACTGCAGGCAGCTTGGCTGGTTGGAGTTGTCCCTGGTCAGCAGTTGTTTTCTGCTGCATGTATCTTCTCGGTGCTGTGGCAAACACCCAACCAGAAGCAGCTGATGGGACGGAAGGGTTTATTTCAGGCTTATAGATTCCAGGAAGCTTAATCATGGTGGAGGAAGCTGGCTCACTTCATCATGCATCCATAACACAGAGACAACTGCCAGCACCAGCAAGTGCTAACAGCCAGAGCTCAAGCTGGCTCTCAACACACCTCTTAGGGCTGGACTCAAGATCCAGCCCCAGTGACACACCTCCTTCAGCAGGGTGCTGCTTGCTGAACACTAAGTAGGAAGCAATCAAAAAAGCCCAAATCTATGGAGTCATTTACATTCAAACCACCACATTTACACTTTATATAAATTTGGGGTGGGAGCCAGTGTCTTATGACCTTTTTCCCCAGACTTGACCTCCTGAGTCTTCTGGACCCCCTTGAGGGAATATTTCAATTCAGAGATTGCTACAACATTAATCAGAGTCAGCCCCTTACTAGTTGTTTACTGCTCCTGTAACCTTGGGGAGTGGTCCTGTGACCTTTTCAGTTTTAGCTCTTCCAGAATTGATCGCCCAAGTCCTTCCTCCTTCCTTCAGGAAGTAATAGATCATTTTGAAGGAATTTACTATATGACAGCATGAGAGGCTCAAGGGACAGCAAAGCAGAATGTTTGCTGTGTGGACTCTAGATTTAGAACTGGGTTGGAATCCTGCCACTTACTAGCTGTTTGAACTTGGATAACGTTCTTCCCCTCAGTTCCTTCAACTGAGAATAAGGAATATTAGTATTTGAATTCGTTGTAAAACAACCACCACCCCTATCATCCCTTGTGTTTAATGAGGGCATCACATTTTAGGCAATATGTAGAGCACTTTTTTATTTTAATAGTAGTTAATGCTTAATTTACTGTTTTCTTTTCTTTTTTTTTTTTTTTTTTTTTTTTTTGGTTTTTCGAGGTAGGGTTTCACTCTAGTCCAGGCTGACCTGGAATTCACTCTGTAGTCTCAGGGTGCCCTCGAACTCTCTGCAATTGTCCTACCTCTGCCTCCAAAGTGCTGGGATTAAAGGCATGAGCCACCACACCTGGCTTGTTTTCATTTTTATTTTAGTTAGAAAAGCATACAAAATAATAGGTTTCATTATGACATTCATCTATATTTGTATCATTTTATTTGCTTATATTTGCCCCTTCTATCCTTCTCTCTGGTTCCTCCTCCCCTGGTCCCCTTCCTGCACCTAGATAATCTCCCTACTTGTTTTCATATCATATTTATGTATATATATATGTATATTATGTACTATATTATGCGTATACATATACACATGTATACACACAATATAGTTAGACTCTGAATATGAGAGAAAACCAGGGATGGTTTGTTTCTTCCCTTCCCATTTCCCTTTCTTGTCCTTCTCTTCCCTTTAGGCCTACTTCTACATCTACTTTGCATACATATGGGTGCGTGCACACATGGATGTGTGTGTGTGTGTAAGCCAAAGGACAACCTCAGGTATCATTCCTCAGGTGTGCCTATTGCAGAAAATCTCTGGAAAGATCACTCCAATGCCAGTATGAGTGAAAGCAGAGGAGTTTACTACCTGGGGGGCAAAGAGCTTGAGGTAGCCCTTCAAAGAAGCTCTGGCCCCAATGCCCACCTGTTTTGAGATAGGCTCTGTCATTGGCCTAAAACTCACCAAAAGAATAGACTGCCTGTCCAGCCAGCCTCAGGGATCCTCCTGTCTGCCTACCCAGCATTGGGATTGCAAGTGTGTACCACCATGCCCAGCCTTTTTTTACATTGGTTCTGAGGATTGAACTCAGGTCCTCATAATTACAAGACCAGTACTTTACTGCTTGAGATATCGTCCCAGGCTCCTTACTACGTTCACAACATATATGTATTTATTTAGCTCTAGATGAATATATATGTAAATCTAAATTCAGAATTTACAAATATGCTTACTTATAGTGTAAGAGAAATTGCCATTCAGCATCCCTGTTCACTTTATAAGTGGTAGTCTGTTAAAATTTCATTTGTGTTTCTTAAAATGTGTCATCTGGTGTGGAGGAAAGTCAGGAATAGAGATGAAGAGAATTTTGTTTTGATTGGCAGACCCATCAGCTGGCCAGAATGATTGGATAGTTTTCTGCAGTAGCAAAAATGTGACCAGCAGAGGGCAGAGGAGTACAGCACCTTGCGGATGATAACAAAAACGTGTGTTTGAACGGTGAGAGTTTCTGTGGGGGTGATGTGATTCTGAACGGGAGAGGTGAGGCTCACTCGGCTCTAGCGAGGGCTGCCTGTGGGAAAAGAGCCTTAGTGTTGCCCGTGCATCGGATTTTTCTAGAAAAGAAAATGTCCGTTTAAGACTGGGGAAAATGATTTCCGCTGGTAATGGCCAGCCCACTTGTGTAACCTGTTGGGTGGCTGGGCTTTTCAGGTGTGGCATAGAGAAGGGCATGGTTAGGCTATTCATGTCTGGGGTAAGGTCAAATGTGGGAGCATATGAGGACAATCTGATTGTCATTAGGAAAGGTCCCTCTGCTCCTATTTCTGTCCCATTGTTGGTACTTAGGGGGCAGTTTGCTGGTCGGAAGATGGTAACTGTGAGCACAATTTGGACTCAGAATCTTAAAGGCATACCACCCCATTTTCGCCTACAAACCATCTTCTACCTTCAGAGACCATAAGAGCAGCAGAATGTGACGCCATGCTTCTTACCCTGTCCTTGGCTGACAAAGGATGGACTTGTATTGTTCCTGCTGCACAGGAAATGCCTTGGAGCTGAGCGTCCTCCCAGATGTCACATCTATATGGTTTCCTTCAGCCTTAGAAAGGCTGGTTGTGAAAGAGAAAACAATTCTCTGACAGGAAGGTAATTGAACAACTTTCACCTTCTGGGGCTCATGACTCAATGGCTACAAGCTTCTTTCTTCTAGATGGGATTCATTTCCATCTAGACAGAGCCATGCTGCATGTTGGATGGTTTCAGATGACCAGTCCACAGGTGAAGTGTTTCTGTGGGTTTAACTTATATTCTGGGCAACAACCTTTGGGGAATTGGTAGTTAAAATGGTTATGTGACTGCAGCTGGGTGTGGTGAGCCACCTCCTCCAATGTCCTGAGATCCTGAGCCCCACAGCCATGGCACTGGCAAACTTTTTCACACTCTAACATAATATTTTCCTTTTATTTTAAAATCAATTTTTTTGTTTTGTTTTTCGAGGTAGGGTCTTACTTCAGCCCAGGCTGACCTGGAATTCACTATGTAGTCTCAGGGTGGCCTTGAACTCATAGGGATCCTGGACATGGTGATTCACACCTTTAATCCCATGCTTTTATTATTAAGTAGAAGAGACCAGAAACAATGTCATGCAAACATATAAAACTGCTTAGCCTTAGTTATGTTACATCAAATATAATTTTGCAATTTGCAACATCTTATTCCAGGGTTTTTATTCTTGGGGTTTATAAAAGTGAGTGTCTTCCTTCTGGGGATCATGAGCAGGGGTACATTTGATCTTCTTTTTGTGTTTTAAAAATATTTTTATTTATTTAAGAGAAAGATAGAATGGGTGCACCAAGGCCTCCTGCCCTAGCAAATGAACTCCAGCTGCATGCACCACTTTGTGCATCTGACTTTACATAGGTACTGGGGAATTGAACCTGGGCTGTCAGGTTTTGCAAGCAAGTGCCTTTAATTGCTGAGCCATCTCTGCAACCTGCATTCTACCTTTTTATTTTTATTTATTTTTTTTTAGAGAGGGACAGAGAGACAGAGATAGAGAGAGAGAGAACTGGCGCATCAGGGCTTCAGCCACTGTGATTGAACTCTAGATGCTTGTGCCACCTAGTGGGCATGTATAACCACGTGCTTGCCTCATCTTTGCGTGTCTCGCTGATGTGGGATCTGGAGAGTTGAACATGGGTCCTTAGGCTTCCCAAGCAAGCATTTTAACCGCTAAACCATCTTTCCAGTCCATTCTACCTTCTTTTTAAAAATATATTTTATTTATTTATTTGAGAGAGAGAAAGAGGCAGAGAGAGAGAAAAAAAGAGAGAGGGAGAGAATGAGCATTCCAGGGCCTTCAGCCACTGCAAATGAACTCCAGATGCACGCACTTCCTTGTGCATCTGGCTTACATGGGTCCTGGTGAATCGAACCGGGATCCTTTGGCTTTGCAGGCAAATGCCTTAGCCACTAAGCCACTCTCCAGCCCCCAATTCTACCTTCTTGATATCTAGTTGCTGTCCAGAGATGGGAAACTGATATATGAAAGTGGATGAGTAAATTGCCCAGGTTGTATAGGTAGGAAATAGTAGAGCTGTGATCCAGCTTTCTTAATCACTATGAAATATTGCATAGGTCATAAACATCAACCATGACTGAGTCCTTCTATATGCATAACATTCTGATATCTCTCTGTCTCTCAAGAGAGTGTGTGTGTATGTGTGTGTGATTTGGGAGTGGATAGTGAGACAAAGAAACCCACGGAGAGGAGCTAAGAGATGCTTAGCCATCATTGCTTTCATGGTCTAATTCCTCAGTAGAGGACTTTGCATGATTCACCTAGTACTTGCTTAACACCTTAGGTGATTAATAACTTTGTATTTTGCAATTCCTTGGGTGGGAGGATACCCATTTCTAGGGAGAAAGTCTTTTATGAGAAAGTCATTATCTATAAGAACCTCTTAATTCGTTTTCTTTTCTTCCTTCCTCTTTTGCCTCACTTAGCATTCGGTAATCTTTAAAAAATAAAAACCAGAGAGACTGCTAAGAGGAAATATGCCAGTTTTCCTTCCCATGGCAGGGTCTTTTTTTTTTTTTTTTTTTTTTTTTTTTTTTTCGAGGTAGGGTCTCGCTCTAGCCCAGGCTGATCTGGAATTCACTAGATAGTCTCAGGGTGGCCTCAAACTCACGGCGATCCTCCTACCTTTGCCTCCCAAGTGCTGGGATTAAAGGCGTGCGCCACCACGCCTGGCTAGCAGGGTCTTTTTATTTATTCTCTTCAGAATGCTCTTTTGTAAAATCTCACCATGGACTTAGAATCACATTTAATCATTTTCAGTCGTTGCTCTGGAAGTTGCTCCCACAAATGTTTCTGCTAAAGTCACCAGCCACACTTCCACTATCCTCTTGTCACTTGACAGTGCTCACCTTGAAGTTCTTGTGCAAGGTCAGGAGAGTAGAGCTCCATGTGGCAGAGTCTTTATCTTTTGATTGAGATACAATGAAGGTGTGGGTTGTGGCAGGTCCCTCCAAGACTCATCTCTTTTCTATGGTCCTAGAATCTCGTGTTGATAGCGGTTTCTTACTTCCGGTATGTTTCATAATTGGGTTCCTTAAAGATGCACTAGCGCATAATACTCCAAATCAAACCTGGGCTTGAGTAGCTGGGGGCATGCATCACCAACCTAGTGACTTGAAGAACACCTGGCATAACTTCATCTCACCCTTAGCGAACTAAATTCCTTCCTTCTCTCTGGTGTTTGGGTCATAGTCAATCAGCTATTGATGCCTACATTTTAAAGCAGTTGATGAAGGCAAAGCAGTCATCCACTTCTTTCTTGGTATATTCATAGTGGGTGGTATAGTATCTGTCACATTCAGCTCCCATATTTCCTTTCTTTGCAATTAAAATTTTTTTAGGGTGGCCCCCACTTGGCAAGAGATCATACACGTGTTATGTCAGTGTATTTCAAAAGTGGGTAATTCATTTGTTAAATGAATATGGCAATTATTAATTTCAACTTATCCTGTTTATTGGGAACAGCTGTTCATTAACATTTATGTAACTGCTAATTTTAGAGCCAAACTAATTACCTCAAACACACAGCGCTGTGGTATCCTGCATAGAGACGTGCTCTTAACTGCCCTGTGTGCCAGAATATAAAAATAGCAAGCTCTCCAGGGTGCTATTTTGCGGCTGGCCAGGTGGGGGCTCTCCTCAATTGGCGTTCAGACCGTATGCTGCAAATGGGTCCATCCGGACAGAAATGCTATGTGGTACTTGAAGGCCAGAGTGGCAAATCGTCCCCAGGGGTTAGGTATGTACTAATGATGAATGAAATGAGGTGTAAGAACTTGCACATCCTCACTGATGTTTTTATCTAACTTAGTTATGAGACCATGCTAAGAAAGACTGTATCAGGCGTGGGAACTCTTCCGGGCGTCATCAACCTACGGGTGAGATTTCAGAAGACCAGGCGAGGATTGCGTCTGTTGGAAAAGGTGCTGGGGTTAGGCAGGTTTGGGGTTGAGGAAGAAAGAGCTGGAGCTGCTGCTTCAAGGAACCAGTTCTTGTCATTTGGTACTGTGGGCCAATGGTTAGACTTACTAATATTTCAGGGGACAGCCAGGACATAGAGTTTTAATTAAAATTTGCCAAATTTGAGAGGTTAGCTCAGATTTTAAAAAATACTGTGAGCCAGCACAGCACCTCCTGGCCTTGAAGGCTGCCCACGCACAGCTTCAAAGTGAAGAGCTGTTACCTTGTGGGACATAGGGACTGGTGAATCGATCTTCTTCTGAGAGCAAATCCAGTTTATTTGGCTTTCAGCCATTTACCTCCTCCATGTAGTTGTATCTTTCCCTAAAATAGTCTTAAGAAAAATTCTCAACCTTCTCATTCTTCACCTTTTCTGTTTTTACAGTGATTGGGTTTTATTTTTCTGGGTGGTATAAACCTTTTATGAGCTACAGTTTTTTTTTTTTTTTTTTTTTTTTGAGGTAGGGTCTCACTGTAGCCTAGGCTGACCTGGAATTCACTCTGTATTCTCAGGGTGGCCTTGAACTCCTGGCCATCCTCCTACCTCTGCCTCCCGAGTGCTGGAATTAAAGGCATGTGCCACTATGCCTGGCCCAATCTACGGTTTTGATATGACTTTAAACTGTGTGGAAAACACAAAACTTACAGGGAATGTTAAAAGAGTAATCTTCATGTAGGAACAACTTTACTATGGGTTTTTAAATTTCTGAAGCTTTAGTGGGTATAAGGATCCCCAGATCCCTCAGATTCTGGCCCTGAATGACAGGCATGTGAAGAGATTCTGTGAGCATACTTCAACCCCTTACTTTATATACTGAACAATTAGAAAATAGAACTTCAGGGTCTGAAGAGATGATTCAACAGTTAAAGCACTTGCCTGCAAAGCCAAATGACCTGGGTTCAATTCCTCAGTACCCATATAAAGCCAGATGCACAAAGTAGCACATGTATCTGAAGTTTGTTTGCCGCATCTGGAGACCCTGTGTCCTTCTTCTATCTCTTTTATTTTTATCCCTTTCTGCTTGCAAATAAATAATAAATACATATTTTTTTTAAAAAAAAGTAGAACTTGGGGTTGGAGAGATGGCTTAGCAGTTAAGCACTTGCCTGTGAAGTCTAAGGACCCCAGTTCGAGGCTCAATTCCCCAGGACCCACATAAACCAGATAGATGTACAAGGTGGCACATGCATCTGGAGTTCGTATGCAGTGGCTAGAGTCCCTGGTACACCTATTCTCTCTGCCTGTCTCTCTCAAATCAATAAATAAAAATAAACAAATTTTTAAAAGTAGTTAAAAAAAAGTAGAACTTGAGCTCGGTCTTGTTTGTTGGCCTTTAGCACCTGTGTGCCTTCTTCCCCCATCCCCATTCCTTTAACACAGGGCCTAGGAGGGAGGCTAAACAGATTTTACTAACCCATTGGGCAGCAGGATGCTCGCTGCAGTTTAGGTTATACTGAGGAGAAGCACTTGAGGTTTTCAAGATAGGAGGGAGGCAGAGGGCCAGTTTTCCCTCTGAGATGTTGTAGTGCCAATATACGTGAATGCTGGCAGCGACCAGACTCTGTGTTCACTGTTCTTTCTTTGGCTTCATGGTGTGGGAAAGTGAGGGTCTTAGTGGTTGTAGCCATGGAAACAGCAATAGCCTGGCATCTCCATGAGAGCAGTAATAGTTCCTGCTCTCTGAATCTGGCTGATAGTTTATAATCCCTGAGTCAGCACTGACAACAAGCTTCCTGAAGTGTTCAGTTATTTCCACTGTGGTTTGCCTGTGCTTTGTGACTCCTCACGTGAGCAGCATCATTTAGGTTGCTGCTGGGTACCATGTTGGAAGGCTGGGCTCAGAATGATGCGCTGTGGGCAATGAAACGCTCTGGCATGGAAGTAAAACATTCCATCTGCTCTAAAAAAAAAAAAAAAAAAAAAAATCAATGGCCAGGACATGTCTCACTTAACCACAAAAGGAAGTGTTCCCAGGAGAAGAGGTGGGGATATTTGGTAAAGAGTATTTCCTTTTGATTCCTACAGAAACCCAGAGGTAGCATTTTAAATTCCATTCCGCTTTCTTTTCTAGTAATTTTGCAACTAAATTAAACCTGATTCTTTTCAACATACTTGGAGTGGCTTTTTTTTTTGCATAAACTATGACAAATAGGTATTACCTTAAAATATACTGTTTATGGATCTTGACTTTTTATTAACACGCTATTTTAAGTAGTATTTTTTATTGACAGTTTCCATAGTTACAGACAATAAACCATGATAATTCTCTCCTTTCCCCCACTTTCCCACTCACAAATTCACACTCCAGCATATCCTCTCCCTCTCTCCATTAGTCTCTCTTTTATATTGGTGTCATCTTTTCCTCCTAGTGTGAGGGTCTTGTGAAGGTAGTACTAGGCACTGTGAGGTTATGGATAGCGAGGCCAATTTCTGTCTGGTCAGTTGCATTTAAGCAGTCCTACTCTTCCTTTGTATCTTATAGTCTTTCCATCACCTCTTCCACAATGGACATTCAGCCTTGGAAGGTGTGCTGTGATAGAGATATTTCAGTGCTGCACACTCCTCTGTCACTTCTTCTCAGCACTATGGTGCCTTTTGGGTCATCCCAGTGGTCATCGCCATCTGAAAAGGGAAGCTTTTCTCACCAGAAGTGAGAGCAGCATTAATATATAGATATGAATGTTAGATGAATTGCTTACAGGGCAGTTTGGTGAGAATAACATATGCATTTAGCCAGAAAAGAGCAGCCATTACACTCCCAAGGCTCATGACCTCCCCTGCCATAGGGTTTTGATTAGGTTTTCAGTACCAGACATGTATTCCCTTCCATAGAGCGGGTTTCCAGTCCAATTAGCAGTTGGTTTCCCCCAGAGCAGACATGCCACTATTGCACGTGTTCGGTCATTTGTCCTGGCTGGCCAAAGTTGAGGCTTCCAGAGTCCACTGTTTTCACCGCTGATGACATCTGTCTTCCATAGGGCTGCATGCAGTGCAGCTTTTTCCAGCTTTCTGTCAGCTGGTCTACAGGGAGGTTTTCAGCTCAGCCACAGCTTGATTTCTCAGTGACCTTGCAGCCCAGCCATGTGGAGTCTTTAGCAATAAGGTCTTACCATCTGTTTCTGGTGGAAAACCAAGAAACTTGGAGATAGCCTATAATGTTTTGTGGGCAGCAGGAACCTCCCTGGCCAACAACTCACTGGAAGGTATCCCATCCCTGGTACTGAAAAATTTCTACTAACAGCCTATGGCTTCTGGGTGTGCCATTATCCAAAAAAGTAAGCTTTCATATGTCTTATTCACAATATCTTGAATTTTGATTGACCCTCCCCCCATCCTTCTTTTACTCAATCTCTTTCCCTGGCCTTGCTTAGGCCATTCCCCTCCCTGTAATCTGTTCTTCTACTTACATATACACTATACCATCCCCTTAAGTCCTCTCCTCTCCTCCCTCCCTTATAGCCCTTTTCTAGTTTATTGGCCTCAGCTACAATTTTTGGTTTCAGCTCACACACAAGTCTAAACATTTGTAATTAGGATCCACATATGAGAAAGAACATGTGACATTTGGCTTTCTAGGCCTGGGTTACCTCACTTAGTATAATCCTTTCCAGGTCCATCCATTTCCCTGCAAATTTCATTTTTCTTTAACACTGAATAGAACTCCATTGTGTAAATGTACCACATCTTCATTATCCATTCATCTATTGAGGGACATGTAGGCTGGTTCCATTTCCTAGCTACTGTGAATAGAGCAGCAATAAACATGGTTGTGCAAGTATCTCTAAGGTAGTGAGAAGAGTCCTTAGGAGATATACCTAGGAGTGCTATAGCTGGGTCATGTGGTAAATTTCTTTTTAGCTGTCTCAAGAACCTCCACATTGATATCCACAATGGTTGTACCAGATTACATTCCCACCAACAGTGTAGAAGGGTTCCCCTTTTTCCACATCCTCGTCAACATTTATTGTCATTTGTTTCTTGATGATAGCCATTCTGACAGGTGTGTGATAGAATCTCAAAGTAGTTTCAATTTGCTTTTCCCTAAGGGCTAAGGATATAGATTTTTTAAGATTTTTATATTCCATCAGTACTTTTTCTTTTGAGAACTCTATTTAGTTATATAGCCCACCCCCCCCTTTTTTTTTTTTTTTTGGTTTTTTGAGGTAGGGTCTCACTCTGGTCCAGGCTGACCTGGAATTAACTATGTAGTCTCAGGGTAGCCTCGAACTCACGGTGATCCTCCTACCTCTGCTTCCCAAGTGCTGAGATTAAAGGCGTGCGCCACCACGCCTGGTTACATAGCCCATTAAAAAAAATTTTTTTTAAATTTTTATTTATTTATTTATTTGACTGAGAAACAGACAGAGGGAGAGAGAGAGAATAGGTATTCCAGGGCCTCCAGCCACTGAAAATGAACTCCAGATGTGTGCACCCCCTTGTTCATCTGGCTAATGTGGGTCCTGGGGAATTGAACCTGGGTCCTTTGGCTTTGTAGGCAAACACCTTAACCACTAAGCCATCCCTCCAGCCCCCATAGCCCATTTTTTAATTGGGTTGTTTGATTTCTTATTGTTTTGTTTTTTGAGTTCATTGTATATTCTGGATATTAATCCTCTGTCAGATGTGTAGCTAGCAAAGATTTTCTCCCATTCTGTAGGTTGTCTCTTTGCTCTATTCACAGTGTCCTTTGCTGTACAAAAGCTTTGTAATTTCATGAGATCCCAGTGGTTGATTAGTGGTTTTATATCCTGAGCAACTGGGGTTATATTCAGAAAGTCATTGCTTATACCAGTATGTTGAAGGGTTTCCCCTGTGTTTTCCTCTAGCTGTTTCAGAGTTTCAGGTCTGATATTAAGGTCCCTGATCCATTTGGACTTTATTTTTGTGCATGGAGAGAGACAAGGATCTATTTTCATCCTTCCTCACATAGATATCCGGTTTTCCCAGAACCACTTGTTGAAGAGACTGTCCAGTAAATTTCTCCAGTGAACATTTTTGGCATTTTTGTCAAAAGTCAAATGGCTGTAGCTGCCTGGATTAACATTTGGGTCCTTTATTCTATTCTATTGATCTATGAATCTGTCTTTGTGCCAGTACCATGCTGTTTTTGTTACTATGGCTTTGTAATAGAGCTTAAAATTGGGTATGGTGATACCACCAGCCTTATTTTTGTTGCTCAAAATTGTTTTGGCTATTTGAGATTTTTTTTGTGCTTCCAAATTAATTTTAGGATTATTGTTTCTATTGCTGTGAAGAATGCTATTGGAAATTTAATGGGGATTGCATTCAATGTGTAGATTGCTTTTGGTTAGACTGACATTTTCACAATATTGATTCTTCCAATCCAAGAACATGGAATTGGGATCTCTTTCCATTTCTTGGTGTCTTCTGCAATTTCTTGCTTGAGTGCTTTAAAATTTTCATTGTAGAGATCCTTCACTTCCTTGGTTAGGTTTATCCCAAAGTACTTTTTAATTTTTTTAATGTTTTATTTATTTATTTTTATTTGAGAAAGGAAAGATACTGATTTCTGTGTGTTTATTTTGTATCTTGCTACATTGCTAAAAGTGTTTATCAGCTCTAACAGTTTACTGGTAGAGTCTTTTGGGTCTTTTATACATAGAATCATATCATCTGCAAATAAGGATCATTTGATCTTTTCCTTTTCAATTTGTATCTCTTTTATGAGTGTCTCTTGCTTTATTGCTATACCTAAGACTTCCGGTACTATATTAAATAAAAGTGGGGTCAGTGGACACCCTTATCTTGTTCTTGAATTTAGTGGAAAAGCTTCAAGTTTTTCCCCATTTATTATTATGTTGGCTGTAGGTTTGTCATAAATAGCCTTTATGATGTTGAGATATGTTCCTTCTATAACCAGTTTCTGTAGGACTTTTACCATGAAGGGATGTTGGATTTTTGTCAAATGCCTTTTCTGCATTTATTGAGATTTCTGCATCTATTGATTTTTGTCGCTTAGTCCATTTATATAGTGCATTACATTTGTGTATGTTGAACCATTCTTGCATCTCTGGGATAAAGCTACTTGGTTGGGATAAATGATCTTTCTGATAAATTCTTGTATTCTGTTTGCCAATATTTTGTTGAGATTATTTTTCTTTTTTTAATTATTTTTTTTATTGACAACTTTTATACTTACATACAACCCCCCCGATATTTCCCTCCCCTCCCCCCATTACATTTTAGAAGTCCAATCTCCATCATATCCCCTCCCTCTCTCCATTAGTCTCTGTCTTAATTTGATGTCATCATCTTTTTCTTCTATTTTGAGGGTCTTGCGGAGGTATTGCTAGGCACTGCAAGGTCATGGATATCAAGGCCAATTTCTGTCTGGGCAGTTGCATTGTAAGAGGTCATACCCTTCCTTTGGCTCTTCCATTCTATCCGCCCCTCTTCCGTAATGGTCCCTGAGCCTTGGAGGATGTGACAGAGGTGTTTCAGTGCTGGGCACTCCTCCATCCCTTCTTCTCAGCACTATGTTTCCTTTTGGGTCATTTCAGTGGTCATCGCCATCTGAAAAGAGAAGCTTCTCTAACCAGAAGTGAGAGTAGCATTAATATGTGAATATGAACATGAAGTGTAGTATTTTCAGGGCAGCTTGGTGGGAATAATATATACATTTAGTCAGACAAGAGCAGGCTTTATACCCCTAAGGCTCATGACCTCACCTGCCATAGACTTTTGCTTAGGTTTTTCAGTACCAGGTATGTATTCCCTCCCGTAGAGAGGGCCTTCAGTCCAATTATGGAGCAGTTGGTTACCCCAAGAGTAGACATGCCACTATTGCACCCATTCAGTCATTGGGCCTGTCTGGCCAAACTTGAATATTCAGCATCCACTGTTTTCACTGCTGATGACTTCTGTCTCCCATACGCTGCATGCAGTGCAGCTTTTTCCAGCTTTCAGTTGGCTGGTCTACAGGGAGAAAGTTTTCTGCTCCACACCAGCTTGCTTTCTCAGTGACCTTGCCTCTCAGGCAAGAGATGTCTTCAGCAATAGGGTCTTACTATCTGTTTCTCAAGGGAAACCAAGGGCTTTGGCAAAAGCCTTTAATGTTTTGGAGGCTACCATGACCTCCTTGGCCAACAACTCACTGGAAGGTATCCCATCCCAGGTACTGAAAATTTTCTAGTAACAGTCTACAGCTTCTAGATGTGCCATTATTCAAAAAAGTAATTTTATATAAGTCTTATTCACAATATCTTGAGTTTAGATTGACCCTCCCCCTGCCCTTCTTTTATGCATTCTCTTCCCATGGCCTCGCTTAGGCCATTCCCCTCCCTGTAATCTGTTCTTCTACTTACATATATGCAATACCATACACTTAAGTCCTTCCCTTTCCTCCCTCCCTTGTAGCCTTTTTCCAGCTTACTGGTTTCTGGTACCTATTTTTGGTTCCAGTTCACACACAAGTCTATACATTTGTAGCTAGGATCCACATATGAGAGAGAACATGTGATGTTTGGCTTTCTGAGCCTGGGTAACCTCACTTAGTATAATCCTTTCCAGATCCATGCATTTCCCTGCAAATTTCATAATTTCATTTTTCTTTACCACTGAGTAGAACTCCATTGTGTAAATGTACCACATCTTTGTTATCCATTCATCTGTGGAGGGACATCTAGGCTGCTTCCATTTCCTAGCTATTGTGAATAGAGCAGCAATAAACATGGTTGTGCAAGTATCTCTAAGGTAGTGAGAAGAGTTCTCTGGACATATGCCTAGGAGTGCTATAGCTGGATCATATGGTAGGTCTATTTCTAGCTGTCTCAAGAACCTCCACACTGATTTCCACAATGGCTGCACCAGATTACATTCCCACCAACAGTGTAGAAGAGTTCCTCTTTTTCCGCATCCACGCCAACACTTATTGTAATTTGTTTTCTTGATGGTAGCCATTCTGACAGGAATGAAATGGAATCTCAAAGTGGTTTTAATTTGCATCTCCATGATGGCTAAGGATGTGGAACACTTTTTTAGATGTTTATATGCCATTTGTATTTCATCTTCTGTGAATTCTCTATTTAGTTCCATAGCCCATTTTTTAAAAAACTTTTTAAATTTTTTTATTATTTTTTTTGAACACACACACACACACACACACACACACACACACACACACACACACGGGGGGGGGGACGGAGAGAGAGAGAGAGAGAGGAAGACAGAGTTGGGCACGGCAGCAGTGTCTCAGCTGCTGTGAATGAAATCCAGATGTGTGTGCCTCCTTGTGGTCAAGTGCGGCATTGCACTCTTGCGTCACTTTGCATCTGGCTAAACGTGGGACCTGGAGATTGGAATCGCTGGAGATTGGAACCAGTGTTCTTAGGCTTAGGAGGCAGGTGCCTTAACCCCTAAGCCATCTCTCCAGCCCCCATAGCCCATTTTTTAACTGGGTTGTTTGAATTCTTATTATTCTGTTTTTTGAGTTCTTTGTATATTCTGGATATTAATCCTCTGTCAGATGTATAGCTGGCAAAGATTTTCTCCCATTCTATAGGTTGTCTTTTTGCTCTATTCACAGTGTCCTTTGCTGTACAAAAGCTTTGTAGTTTCATAAAGTCCCAGTGGTTGATTAGTGGTTTTATTCCCTGAACAATTGGAGTTATATTCAGAAAGTCCTTGCCTATGCCAATGTGTTGAAGGGTTTCCCCTACCTTTTCCTCTAGCTGTTTCAGAGTTTCAGGTCTGATATTAAGGTCCCTGATCCATTTGGACTTGATTCTTGTGCATGGAGAGAGACAAGGATCTATGTTTATCCTTTTATATACAGATGTCCAGTGTTCCCAGCACCACTTGTTAAAGAGGCTATCTTTTCTCCAATGAATATTTTTGGCATTTTTGTCAAAAATCAGGTGGCTGTAGCTGCCTGGATTAATATTTGGATCTTCTATTCTGTTCCATTGATCTACTTGTCTGTCCTTGTGCCAGTACCATGCTGTTTTTTTTTTTTTTTTTTTAACTATGGCTTTGTAATATAATTAAAATTGGGTATGGTAATACCACCAGCCTGATTTTTGTTGCACAAAATTGTTTTGGCTATTTGAGGTTTTTTTGTGTTTCCAGATGAATTTTAGGATTGTTTTTTCTATTTCTGTGAAGAATGCTATTGGGGTTTTAATGGGGATCACATTAAATGTGTAGATTGCTTTTGGTAAGATTGACATTTTCACAATATTGATTCTTCCGATCCAGGAGCATGGGATGTCTTTCTATTTCCTTGTGTCTTTAGCAATTTGTCGCTCGAGTTTTTTAAAGTTCTCTTTGTAGAGATCCTTCACTTCCTTGGTTAAGTTTATTCCAAGGTATTTTTTTTTTTTTTTTTTTTTTTTTAGGTAATTGTGAATGGGAGAGATTCCCTGATTTCATCCTCTGCACGTTTGTTGTTAGTGTATAGAAAAGCTACTGATTTCTGTGTGTTTATTTTGTATCCTGCTACATTGCTAAAAGTGTTTATCAGCTCTAACAGTTTGCTGGTAGAGTCTTTAGGGTCTGTTATGTACAGAATCATATCGTCTGCAAATGATAGTTTGATCTCTTCCCTTCCGATTTGTATCCCTTTTATGAGTGTTGTTTGCTTTATTGCTATGGCTAAGACTTCCAGGACTATATTAAATAGTAGTGGGGAAAGTGGACACCCTTGTCTTGTTCCTGAATTTGGAGGAAAACCTTCAAGTTTTTCCCCATTTAATATTATGTTGGCTGTAGGTTTGTCATAAATAGCTTTTATTATGTTGAGATATGTTCCTTCTATTCCCAGTTTCTGTAATACTTTCACCATGAAGGGGTGTTGGATTTTGTCAAATGCCTTTTCTGCATCTATTGAGATGACCATGTGATTTTTGTCCTTCAGACCATTTATATGGTGTATTACATTTATGGATTTGCATATGTTGAACCATCCCTGCATCTCTGGGATAAAGCCTACTTGGTCAGGGTGAATAATCTTTCTGATATATTCTTGTATTCTGTTTGCCAATGTTTTGTTGAGAATTTTTGTATCTATGTTCATGAGGGAGATTGGTCTGTAATTTTCTTTTTTTGATCTGTCTTTGTCCGGTTTGGGTATCAGGGTGATGCTGGCTTCATAGAAGGATTTCAGTAGAGTTCTTTCCTTTTCTATTTTATGGAAAAGTTTCAGAAGCATTGGTGTTAGATCTTCCAGGAATGTCTGGTAAAATTCAGCAGTGAATCCATCTGGGCCTGGGCTTTTTTTAGTTGGGAGACTTTTTATAACTGCTTGGATCTCTGTGGTTGTTATAGGTCTATTTAAATGGTTTATCTCATCTTGATTTAATTTTGGTAGGTCATATGAATCAAGGAAATCATCCATTTCTGTCAGGTTTTCAAACTTAGAGGCATATATATTCTTAAAGTATGTCCGTATGATTTTCTGAATTTCTTTGGTATCTGTTGTGATGTTGCCTTTTTCATCTCTAATTTCATCAATTTTTGTCTCTTCTGTCTTTCTTTTGGTCAGATTTGCTAAGGGTTTGTCAATCTTGTTTATCCTTTCAAAGAACCAACTCTTTGTTTCATTGATTTTTTTGATTGCTTTTTGGTTTCCATTTCATTAATTTCTGCCCTAACCTTTATTATTTCTTCCCATCTACTGATTTTTGGTTTGCCTTGTTCTTCTCTTTACAAGGCCATAAGGTGAAGCATTAAATTGTTTAGTTGTGAACTCTCTAATTTCTTAATATAGGCACTTAGGGCTATAAATTTCCCTCGTAGGACTGCCTTCATTGTGTCCCAAAGGTTTTGGTATGTTGTATTCTCATCATCATTTGATTCTATGAATTTCTTGATTTCCTTTTTAATTTCTTCAATGACCCATACATTGTTCAATAATGTACTGTTTAGTCTCCATGAATTTCTGTATGCTCTGTAGTTTTTCTTGTTGCTGATTTGCAGTTTAATCCCATTGTGGTCAGATAGCATACAAGGGATTATTTCAATTTTCCTGTATTTGTTAAGATTTGATTTGTGTCCTATTACATGGTCTATTGTAGAGAATGTCCCATGTGCTGCTGAGAAGAATGTATATTCTGCAGCATTTGGATGGAATGTTCTGTATATACCTGTTAGGTCCATTTGTTCCATGATGTCATTTAATGCAGATGTCTCTCTGTTTATTTTTTGTTGGGTAGACCTGTCAATTGATGAGAGAGGGGTATTGAAGTCACCCACTATGATTGTGTTCGGAGTTATCTCTGACCTTAAGTCTAATAGTGTTTGTTTGATGAAATTGGGGGCCCCCGTGTTGGGAGCATATATGTTTAGGATTGTGATGTCCTCCTGTTGGAGTGTTCCTTTAATCAGTATAAAGTGACCTTCTTTATCTTTCCTCACTAATGTTGGTTTGAAGTCTATCCTGTCAGAAATTAGGGTAGCAACCCCTGCTTGTTTCCTAGTCCCATTTGCTTGAAGTACCTTTTTCCAACCTTCCACCCTAAGAAGGTTTCTATCTTTTAATGAGAGGTGAGTTTCCTGGAGGCAACAGATGGTAGGATCCTGCTTTTTAATCCAGTCTGCAAGTCTATGTCTTTTGATTGGGGCATTGAGGCCATTGATATTAAGAGTTATTATTGAAAGATATGTATTTGATCTCTCCATTCTTTTTTTTTTCTTTTGTAGTTCTTCCTGGTTTTTGCTTCACTCACTTGTTTTACCTGCTATTTGAGTATGGTTTATTTTTTCCTATTTCCTGCTGTGTGTGTTTTGCTTTCTCTTCAGCTTGAATGATTCCTGCAAGTATTTTCTGTAGAGCTGGTTTAGTTGCCATAAATTCCTTTAGCCTGTCTTTGTTATGGAATGTCCTTATTTCTCCATCAATTTGGATCGATAGCTTTGCAGGATAAAGTAATCTTGGTTGACAGTTTTTATCTTTCAGAACTTGGAATACATCACTCCAGGCCCTTCTGGCTTTTAAAGTTTGTGTTGAGTAGTCTGCTGTGATCCTGATAGGTTTCCCTTTGAAGGTCATTTGCTTTTTCTGTCTAACTGCTTTCAATATATTTTCTTTGGTTTGCATGTTTAGTAGTTTAATTATAACATGGTGAGAAGAGGATCTTTCTAGGTTTTTTCTATTTGGTGTTCTAAATGCTTCTTGTATCTGCATTGGCATTTCTCTCCCAATTTGGGGAAATTTTTCTTCTATGATTTTGTGGAAAATACCTACTAAGCCTCTGGATTGAAATTCTTCCCCTTCTGCTATACCTTGAATTCTTATGTTTGATCTTTTAATAGTGTCCTGGATGTCTTGGAGTTCCCATTCATACCTTTCTATTAGCTTGTCTTTCTCTTTGTTGGACTGTAATAGGTCTGCCATCTGGTCTTCTAGTTTAGATATTCTGTCCTCTCCTTCATCCATTCTACTAGTGAGACTTTTCACTGACTGTGTTCTTCAGAAATAGGATTTCAGCCTGGTTTTTCTTCAGTATTTCTATTTCCTTATTCATGTCCTGTAATGACCTTTTTATTTCATTAAACTGTTTTTCTGTATTCTCTTTCAAGAATTTGTTTTCTTCTTTAATTCCTTTGTTTTCTTCTCAGATTGCTTTCATTTCTTCTTTTATTTCTTCTTTCATTTCTTTGAGTATAGATATCATCATTATTTTGAAATCTTTGTCAGGAATTTTATCTAAAACAGTCTCATTGGTGAACAATTCTGATGGATTTGTAATTTTTGGTGGGATTGCATTGTCATGATTCTTTGTGTTTCATGTATTATAATGTAGTGACTTTTGCATCCTGGATTAATTTGATGCTTAGGTTTCCTATTTATCTTCAGTGTTCTTAGGTGTTGTGATCCACCTTTATATAATTTCAGGATATGAGTTTCAGGTGCCAAGTGTAGCACTTGTACCCAAGTCCAACCGCAGAAGTAATCCTAGCTGCTGAGTTTGCTTGTTAAGCAAGTATTGTAGTGGACTGGAGGAACAATTTAGTAGCAAGTTCTAAACTTCAACAGAGCAAAATACACATTCAATTAACATGAGCACAGAGTATACAAGTGTGGGAATTGAAACAAACAGTCTTATAGGGTTAAAATCCCTAAGGGTGTGTGTTGGTCCACACCCTTAATCCTGTCAGCTTGGGAATCATACCCTGCCCTCAATAATGACAGAAGCAAAAGATAAAGGCCCTTTAAATCTAAAAGTATTACAGGCAGCAATATTCAACCCCTCATATTCAGCTTATTTGATAATGGTAAGGCCACCCACAAATATGTAACCTATAACCTGCCCTGACCTGGAAAGAGAGGTTAGCACTTCCAATGCAGGCCTTTGTTACCTTTTGGTGTGGCTTTTAAACTCACCAATGGTGCCCACCTCATTCCCTGAGCTGTGGAGCTTGGTTCAGCTATGCTGGGTCTGGTGTTGGTGATGTGGTTCAGAGCTGCCACTAGTTGCTTGATTCTGCCAATTTGCTGGGGATCTGATGGTTGGGGGGTGGGCGAGTTCAGGAAGCCTGTAGTAGCTCACTGTGTGTGTCTCTTTCAGTAGCTCCGCGGATTTTTCTTCGATTTCTGGGCTCTGTGAGGAGACTGATGAGGTTGGAAAGCCCCCCCCCCCCTTTTTTTCTGTTTGGGCGGCAGCAGCTTGGAGCTGCGGGTTGGAGCCATGGTGCAGAGCCACTGTGGAACTGCGGCGTGGAGCCGCTGTGGAGCGGGCTGCCGTGGGTCGAGGCTGCACTCTCCACAGTGGGTTTCTGGCTGTCTTCTGCTTTTCTGCTATTTCCCAGAGAAAATATTTTGCTCTTTTCCTAAGAAGAGTGTAGTTTTGCTTCATTCCCTCCCTGATCCAGTTTGGCATGGCTCCTATGCTGCCATCTTACCCAGAAGCCCTCGAGAATTTTTTTTTTTTTTAATGGAGGAAGGGATATTTATTGAAGCTTACAGATTCAGGGGAAGTTCCATAATGGCAGAAGAAACTGGCCTGCTTTCACAGGACCAAACACAGAGATCAAAGCCACAAGCTAAAAGCTACACAGCACAGCACACCTCAGGAACTCCAGCTAGGAACACTCTGCATATCTTTACAATGGCATCACAAACCCACCACCACACCTTAAGATCTTCCCAGTGACACTGCCTCTAGCCAGGTAGCTGCAGATACAAACTACAAACTAATAAAACACTGAATATATTGGGGGCCATCTATTCAAACTACCACAAGGCAGAAAGAAATAATCAAGATCAGACCATAAATCAATGAAATAGGAACAAACAATAATTAAAATAATCCATGAAACAAAGAGTTGGCTTTTTTTTTTTTTTTTGGTTTTTCGAGGTAGGGTCTCACTCTGGTCCAGGCTGACCTGGAATTAACTATGTAGTCTCAGGGTGGCCTTGAACTCTCGACGATCCTCCTACTTCTGCCTCCCGAGTGCTGGGATTAAAGGCGTGCGCCACCACGCCTGGCAAAGAGTTGGCTTTGTTGGCAGCTCCACCAAAAAGTCCCCTCAGCAATAATTTAATATATATAATATCATAAAATATATGATATACATAACAATATATATCCTTGGGGAGGGATCTTGTTGAGAATTTTTGCATCTATGTTCATGAGGGAGATTGGTTTGTAATTTTCTTTTTTTGTTCTGTCTTTGTCTGGTTTTGGTCTCAGGGTGATGCTGGCTTCATAGAAGGAGTTTGGTAGAATTCCTTCCTTTACTATTTTATGGAAAAGTTTGGGAAGCATTGGTGTTAGTTCTTCCATGAAGGTCTGCTAAAATTCAGTAGTGAATCCATCTGGGCCTGGAATTTTTTTAGTTGGAAGATTTTTTTATAACTGCCTGGATCTCTGTACTTGTTGTAGGTATATTTAAGTGGTTAATCTCATCTTGATTTAATCTTGGTAGGTCATATGAATCAAGGAAATTATCCATTTCCTTCAGATATTCTAGTTTAGTAATGTTCTTAAAGCATTTCATTATGATTTTCTGAATTTCTTTGGTATCTGTTGTAATGGTACCTTTTTCATCTCTAATTTTATTAATTTTTTGTCTCTTGTCTCTTTTTTTTGGTCAGATTTGCTAAGGTTTTATCTATCTTGTTTATATTTTTAAAGAATCAATTCTTTGTTTCATTGATTCTTTTTTTTTTTTTTTTTTTTTTTGCTTTCTGTTTTATTCATTTCTGCCCTAGTCTTTATTATTTCTTCTCGTCTACTGATTTTTTGGTTTGCATTGCTTTTCTTTTTCCAAGGCTTTAAGGTGACACATTAATTTGTTTACTTGTGACCTTCCCAATTTGTTAATATAGGCACTTAAAGCTATACAGTTTCCTTTTAGGACTGATTTCATTGTGTCCCAAAAGTTTTAGTATGTTGTGTTCTCATTATCATTTAATTCTATGAATTTTTTATTTCCTGTTTGATTTCTTCAATGACCATTCATTATTCAGTAGTGTATTGTTTAGTCTTCATGGTTTTGTATATGCTCTGTAGTTTTTCTTGTTTTTGATTTGTAGTTTATCCCACTTTGATCAGATAGAGTACAAGGAATTATTTCAATTTTTTTGTATTTGTTAAGATTTGCTTTGTATCCTAAGATATGGTCTATTTCAGCGAATATTCCATGTGCTGCTGAGAAAAATGTTCATTCTATAGCATGTGGATGGAATGTTCTGTAGATATATGTTAGGTCCATTTGTTCTATGACATCATTTAATTGAGATTCTCTCTGTTTATTTTTTGCCAGGATGGACCTGTCAATAGATGAGAGTGGGGTATTGAAGTCACCCACTAAATTTGTGCTTGGTTGTTATCTGTGACTTTAAGTCTAATAGTGTTTGATGAAATTGGGAGCCCCCATGTTAGATGCTTTATGTTTAGAATTGTAATGTCTTCCTGTTGAATTTTTCCTTTAAGCAATATAAAATGTCCTTCTTTATCTTTCCTCACTAATGTTGATCTGCCATCTATCCTGTCAGATATTAGGATAGCAACCCCTGCTTGGTTCCTAGGCCCATTTACTTGGAATACTGTTTTCAATCCTTTCACCTTAAGATACTGTCTGTCTTTTATGGAGAGATGAGTTTCTTGGAGTCAACATACAGAAGGATCTTGTCTTTTAATCCAATTTGTAAGCATGTGTCTTTTGGCTGGGACATTGAGGCTATTGATATTAAGAGTTATTATTGAAAGGCATATATTTATACTCACCATTCTTCTTGTTTTGTAGTGCTTCCTTTTTTCACTTAACTCTCACATTAGCTGTTTTTGAGTATGATTTATTTTTTTCTGTTTTCACATATGTGTGCTTTCCTTTCTCTTCAGTGTGGAAGATCCCTTCAAGCATTTTCTGTAGGGCTGGATTAGTTGTCATATATTCCCTTAGCTTGTTTTTATTGTGAATGTCCTTATTTCTCCATCAATTTGGATGAACAGCTTTGCTGGGTTAAGTATTCTTGGTTGACAGTTGTCTTTCAGAACTTGGAATACATCATTCCAAACCCCTTCTGGCTTTTAAATTTTATGTTGAGTAATCTGCTGTTATCCTGATGGGCTTGCCTTTATAAGTGACTTGCTTTCTCTCTAACTGCTTTCAATATATTTTCTAACTGCTTTTCAATATATTTATATATATTTTCTTTGGTTTCCATGTTTGGTAGTTTAATTATAATATGGTGAGGAGAGGGTCTTTCCATGTTTTGTCTGTTTGGTGTTTTAAAGGCTTCCTGTGTCTGCATTGGCATCTCTTTCCCAATTTGGGGAAAATTTTTCTTCTATGATTTTTTGAATATACCTACGATACCTTTGGAGTGAAATTCTTCTCCTTCTACTATACCCTGAATTCTTAAGTTTGATCTTTTCATAGTGTCCCAAATATCTTGAAATTCCCATTCATACCTTCCTATTAGCTTGTTTTTCTCTTTGTTGGACTGTATTAGATCTGCCACCTGGTCTTCTAGTTTAGATATTCTGTTTTTTCCTTCATCCATTCTATTGAGACTTTCTACAGAGTTTTTTTATTTGATTTACTATGTTTTTCATTGCTTGTATTTCTGACTGGTTTTTCTATTTCCTTATTCATGTCTTGTATTGACCTCCTTATTTCATAAAATTGGTTCCCTGTGTCTTCTTTGATTTCTTTGATTTCCTCTTTGATTCCTTTGAGCATAGTTATAATCATTCTTTTGAAATATTTCTCAGGAATTTCCTCTAATTCAATCTCACTTGAGGTAATTTCTGATGGATTGATAATTTTTGGTGGAATTATATTATCTTTATTTTTTGTGTTTCTTGTATATTAATGTAGGGGTTTTTGCATCTTGGGTTAGTTTGATGCTTGGGTTTTCCAATTATCTGCAGTATTCTTAGATATATAAATCTGATGTTATATATCTTCAGGGTAGGAGCCAAAGATGCTAGGTGTGCCTCTTAAAAGACTCCCAGAGTAACAGCAAAAGTGACCCTAGGTGTTGGGTTTGCCTGCTATGCTATTCTAGTAGGCTGGGTTGAGCAAAATACAAGAAAATTCTAAAATTTAACTGAACAATGTACACATTCAATAAAAACCAGTATGGAGTATTTATGCAATAGTAGGTATTAAACAAACAGATCCTCTAACAAAGTCAAAGTCCATAAGGATGTGTGTTGCCCCACACCCTTAATTTTATCAACTGGGAAGCTGAGATTTTTGGTCTGTAGAGCATTCCAAGGTCAGCTTGTGACTGAGTGAGACCCTGCCCACATGACTGACAGAATAGGAGACAAAGGCACTATAAATCAGTAAGGAACAAATGAGAACTCCAAAGTATACCTTATTTAAGAATAGCAAATCTGGGCGGGAGAGATGTCTTAGCGGTTAAGATGCCTGCCTGCTAAGCCTAAGAACCCAGTTCCAATCTCCAGGTCCCATGTTTAGCCAGATGCAAAGTGACACAAAGGCCCAATGCTGCACTTGCCCACAAGGGGCCGCACACATCTGTGTTTTGTTCACAGCAGCTGAGAGACTGCTGGCGCGCCCATTCTCTGTCTCCCTCTTTCTCTGTCTCTGTGTATCTCTCAAAAAAATAAATAAATAAAAAAAATAAAAGAATAGCAAATTTGACCATCTATCGGATTTAGCATATAAACTACCCTGGTATGGAAGGTGCACTTAGCGCTTCCAATGCAGGTCTATATACCAGGTTTTGTGGTGGGTACTGACCTGGTATAATCCCAGTTACTTTTGGGGATGGCTTTGGTCTCAGCTATGTTGTGAGCCTGCTTGGGATCCTCTTTGCTGTGCTGTGGGCTCTGGTAGGCTGGCTGAGTCAGTGGGTTGCTGCTGTACTGTGAGCTCTGTAGGTGAATTCCCTTCCTGAGGTCTCCAGTGCTTGCTGACTCTTGTGCTGGTGGTACAGAGGAGGGGAGGCCGTGGGTGGTGGATGAAGTTTTACCACTGGTCCCAGTGATCCTCTTCCTTAGGAGCTGCTCAGCTGGTCCCCGTTTGTCTTCCCCTTGAGGTTTCTTGAGTTTGTGAGGAGGCTGGTGTGAGTGGAAAATCCCCCCATCTGGCTTTTCCTTCTGCTCATGCAGAGCCTGGTGATTGCAGCCCCTGCTAGAGCTGCTTCTGCATGCTTCTGTGGTCTCTAGATGTTCTGGATCTCTTCTACTTCTCTGCTGTGGTTGATAATTTCTTATACACCTTTACTTTTCAGTAGAAGAGTGTATTTTGCTGTGGGTTCTTTTTTTTGCCTCCCCCCTCCCCGGCTGTTTTGGCATGGTTCCTACACTGCCATCTTGCCTGGAAGGATTTTTTTGAAAAAGTATTTTATTTTTCTTTATTTATTTGAGAGAGAGAGAGAGAGAGAGAGAGAGAGAGAGAAAGACAGAGAGAAAGAGAGAGAAAATAGTGTGCCAGGGCCTCCAGCCACTGCAAACAAACTCTAGATGCATGCGCCCTCTTGTGTATCTGGCTTATATGGGTCCTGGGGAATCGAACCTGGGTCCTTTGGCTTTGCAGGCAAGTGCCTTAATCACTAAGCCATCTCTCCAGCCCCAGTATTTTTTTTAAAATGAGTAATTACATGACATTTTTACCCTTTCTATTAATAAAAATTATTTTCTATGTCTTTGTAGTATCTATGAGAACCTTACACATGGGTTGGGGTGCAGCTCACTTCTGATTATCAATACTGTGCATGAAGCACTGGGCTTTATCCCTAGTACTGAAAAAAACAAGCAATAAAGCAAACACAAAGAAGCAAACAGCAAACCCTACTTTTTTAGAGCTGTTTCTTCTCTGTCCACACACCTTCAGCCATCTGTCAGATCAGCCCTTCCCTGTACATCCTCCTGCAGAAGTGCTGCTCCATGTGAAGCTATACACAGTACAGGGAGACTTCTGGAGGTAGTTGAATCTCAGCTCTACTATTTCCTGACACTATGTCAGCTGGGAAACTTCATGTGTGTGCATGTGATGTGCACATGTTCATGTGTGTGAATGCAGATGCACGTGTGGAGGAGGTCAGAGGACAACTTTGGATTGCTTTTCACTTTCCACCTTGTTTGAGGCAGGGTCTTTCATAGCTTACCACTGTATTCTCCAGGCTAGCTGGCCCATGCATTTCTGAGGAATCCTATTTCCACCTCCTGTTAGCTGTAGGTGCACTGGGATTACAGGCATTCACACACTAAAGCACTGGGGTTTTCATGAGTTTCAGACTTAGATACACACACTTCTGTGGTAAGCACTTTATCCAGGGAGTAATTTTCACAGCCCTACACCAGGAGATTTTCTAAATCTTGGATAGTCTTTTTTTCCCCTCTGTTTTATAAACTGTAGATAATTTCTACCTAATAGAACTCTATTATTTTGACTACAAAGTGTTTAAAGTGGTAATTAGAATTCAACAAATCCACTGCTTTTCTATGAGCATGGTGGTACATGCCAATAGTCCCAGAATTTAAGAGATGGAGAAAGATCAGAAGTTCAAAGTCATCTTTGGGTATATTGTGAGTTTGAGGACAGCCTGGGATATATGTTTAATGTTTCTGAAAGTATGGGAACACATGGTCACAGAGATTTTTTTTTTTTTTGTGGCACAAGCTTGAAATTAGATAACATGTCATTTGTACAGATTGATTCCTCTTAAGTCTGTTTTCATCTCCCAAGGACAAACTCTTGGTGAGTCTGGTATTTCTTTTCTTTTTTTTTTTTTTTTTTTTTTAATGGAGGAAGGGATATTTATTGGACCTTACAGGTTCAGGGGAAGTTCCATAATGGCAGAAGAAGCTGGCCTGCTCTTCTCAGGACCAAACACAGAGAGCCAAGTCTGGTATTTCTTAATACCTTGTTTACACTCACTAAGAGGAGTAACAAATGATTGAAGTTTGGAAAACCCTGCTCTAGTCCATTAGAGATCTTCAGTCACTGATTTTGCTCCCAAGAATCCATGGCTGTGTAGCCCTTTCAGCAGAGAACTTATTAGTTTCTACAGGTAGCCTGGGGCTGTGGTTTTCTTAACCATCAATCCATCTACAAGCACCCTTTGAGTCTGAATTTTACTAGTTTGCTCTTTGCCTGCAAATCAAATTCTCCTCTTTCCTACAAACTCACTTATCTCTCCTCTGTTTCAATTAACAGGGCAACTATTTTACTCAGTCATTTGCATATATTGAGTTTTTGGAGTGGCTGTGTTAAGGTTGTAATATAAACTACCCCTCACAGGCTCATGTGTTCAATGCTTGGTCCCTAGCAGGTGACACTATTCGGGAAGGTTCTGGAAACTTTGCATCACTGGAGTTGTGCTCTGAAGGTGATACTTGGTTCCCAGTTCATTTAATTTCCTATCTGCCATGAGGTGAAGAGCCTCTGCTGTGTACTCCTACCACAGGATGCTTTGCCCAAGTGCATACCATGGACTGAACTATCTGAAAAAGGTTTTGTTTTTGTTGTTGTTGTTACAGC
This sequence comes from Orientallactaga sibirica, assembly GCA_036365145.1. Classification (NCBI taxonomy): domain Eukaryota; kingdom Metazoa; phylum Chordata; class Mammalia; order Rodentia; family Dipodidae; genus Orientallactaga; species Orientallactaga sibirica. Next base: position 54,436,767 of record JAEOAD010000005.1, read on the forward strand.
CTTACACAAATCACTAACATAGGCTGCCTGGGGGATGATGAAAAGGATAGCTAGTATCTGAGATGAGAGGTGCTGTGGCCAGTGGTGTTCACAGCAGGCCCAAGGTAGCCATGGGTTAGCATCTTGATCCACCCTTCAGTAACAATCAGACTAGGTTCCTGGCTGTTCTTAGAAACACCTGTCTCAAAGTCATCAGAGGTGCAAACAGTTGATACTGGAAACCTCAAGTTTGGCCAGACAGGCCAAATCACCGAACAGGTGCAATAGTGGCATATCTGCTCTGGGGGAAACCAACTGCTCTTTAATTGGACTTAAGGCTCACTCTACGGGAGGGAATACATGCCTGGTACTGAAAAACCTAATCAAAAGCTTATGTCATGGAAAAAAAAAAGTTTATGTCACGGGAGGTCATGAGCCTTAGGGGTATAAAGCCTGCTCTTGTCTGGCTAAATGTATATATTATTCCCACCAAACTGCCCTGAAAGCACTACACTTAATGTTCATATTCATATATTAATGGTACTGTCACTTCTGGTTAGAGAAGCTTCTCTTTTCAGATGGCAATGACCACTGGGATGACCCAAAAGGCAACATGGTGCTGATAAGAAGTGACAGAGGAGTGTTCAGCACTGAAACATCTCTATCATACCCTCCAACACTCAGGGTTCATTGCAGAAGAGGTGGCAGAAAGAATGTAAGAGCCAAAGGAAGGGTACCACTGCTTACAATGCAACTGTCCAGACAGAAATTGGCCTTGATATCCATAACCTCACAGTGCCTAGCAACACTTTCAGAAGACCCTCATAATTGGAGAAAAAGATGATGACATCAATTTAAAAGAGAGACTAGCCGGGTGTGGTGGTCACGCCTTTAATCCCAGCACTCAGGAGGCAGAGGTAGGAGGATCGCCATGAGTTTGAGGCCACCTGGAGACTACATAGTGAATTCCAGGTCAGCCTGGGCTAGAATGAGACCCTATCTTGGAAAAACAAAAAAAAACAAAATAAAACAAAGAGAGAGAGAGAGAGAGAGACTGACTGACTAATGGAGAGAGGGAGGGGGTATTATGGAGAGTGGAGTTCTGAAGTGGAAAGGGGGCAGGGGAAGGAAATATCATGGTTTATTGTTTGTAAGTATAGAAGTTGTCAATAAAAAAAGAAAAAAAGAAAAAGAAACACCTGTCTCTGTATAGCATCTTTCCAGGCTATGTTTCTTTACTTCTCTACCATTGTGGTTTGAATGTGAGATTCCCCTGTAAGCGCATGTGTTTGAATATTTGCTCCCCAGCTGGTGGTGCTGTTTGAGAAGCTGGTGGAATCTTTAGGAGCCTTGCTGGAGGACATGGGCTCCCAGGTTGGGCTTTAAAGCTTTATGGCCTGGCCTTACTTCTGGTTCATCTGTCTGCTTCCTACTTCAGTGTCAGGAACTCCTGCTCCTGCTTCTATGCCTTTTCTCCCATGATGGGCTATGTCTCTCCAACCTTAAGTTCACTTCCCCTTAAGTTGCTTTTGTGAGATATTTTCTTGTAGCAATGAGAAAAGCAAATAATGACAACTACCAATCCAATTTCATTTTTTAAAATTTTATTTATTTATTTTAGTTTGAAAGGAGGATGGAGGAAGGAAAGAAGGAAGTGGAGAGAGAGAGAGAGAGAGAGAGAGAGAGAGAGAGAGAGAGAGAGAGAGAATGGGCATCCCAGGTCCTCTAGCCACTGCAAATGAATTCCAGATGCATGTGCCACCTTGTGCGTCTGGCTTATGTGGGTACTGTGGAATTGAACCTGGTTCCTTAGGCTTAAGAGGCAAGCGCCTTAACCATTAAGCAATCTTTCCAGCCCCCAATCCAATTTATATTTCTCCTCAAGATCCAGTAAGCTGTTGGAAGTGGTGGTGCATGCCTTTCATCTCAGCATTTGGAAGGCAGAGGTGGAGGATTGCTATGGGTTTGAGGACAGCCTGGAACAACAGAGTGATTTCCAGGTCAATCCTGGGCTAGAGTGAATGAAATCCTACCTTGAAAGAGAAAGAAAGAAAGAAAGAAAGAAAGAAAGAAAGAAAGAAAGGATCCTTGCTTTTTCTTGTTTTTTAAGTGTTTATGTGTGTGCATGTTTGTGTATGAGTACACATGTGGGCACATGTGTGTGGAGGCCAGAAGATAATCTCATGTGTTAACCTCAGGACCTCTGTTCACCTCATTTGAAATGGTCTCTCATTGGCCTAGAGCACAACAACTCAGCTACACTAGCGGGTCAGTCAGTCTCAGCGATCCTGTTGTGTGTTTACGCATGTACTGGCGCAGTAAAGCAAGCGCTTTACTGATTGAGCTATCTTCCCAGCCCTCAGTAAACTTGTTCTTGACCTGTCATGACAAATCATGGGCCTCATTCATTTTTGTTTCTTGCACATTATTAAGTCTGTAATTGCTAAGTAAATATTTTCTTAGTGAGTAATAGCAATCTTTTGTTGCTGGATCTGTAGATATTTTTTTTTTTTTTTTTTTTAAAAAAAAAACATTTATGGGATTATTTTGTCTTCAAAACTAGATTACTACTGAAGGCAGGGTGAGTCAAACCTTATACTCATTGTATAATTTCCATTGTCTTGCTCAGGGAAGCTTAATTAATACTGCTTCAGGTTGAGAATTTTGGTTCTTCAGGTTGTTGGCTCCTCAGGGGTGGGGCTAGGGATGGTGTGTGTGTGTGTGTGTGTGTGTGTTGGGGGAAGAGAATAAAATTCATATAACTTCTACTGTTGTAAATTCTGATGTTCAGGGTTGTGATTTGAATCAGATGTCTGATAAACACATGTGTTTGAGTGTTTGGTCCCCAGTGATGGCGATTTGGAAGTGGAGCTTTGCTGGAGGAGATTGTACTGTAGGGGCTGGGCTTAGAATTGTTATAGGCAGCTTCCTCTTGCTAGAATTTGGCTCACTCTCCTGCTGCTGGTTTCCATCTGCTGTGGCAGAGGTGACGTCCAGTCTCTGCTTGTGCTATACTTTTCCTGCAATGATGAAGCTCCCCTCGACACAGTGAGCTAAAATAAAAACTTTCCTCCCTTCAGATGCCATTGGTTGGGTGCTTTGTGCCAGCAATGGGAAGGTCCTTGAATTTTCTGGGAAGGTGAGGAGGGTCAGGAAGGAAAGTTGGGTGGTTGCTCTGCCCATCCCTTTTCACCGAGATCCTCTGGGGTTGTTTGCCATGCCCCTGAGTAACGCTTCCTTTCCTTCACCCATGAGTAGCAGCTTCTTTCTGGTAGCACTGATAACATTTGCTACTTTGCATCTTTATACAATTGCTATCATTTTCTTCCACTAACCTGGAAATTTCCTAAAGTCTCTACCTGCCTTTTCTCCTAGTGGTACACCTAGAACTTAGTGCAGTTCCCAGCAAACGACATAGTGTTTGGATGAAGGAATGAACACCTACTAAATAAAACCTTAACTAAAGTTCAGTTACTTAGTAAGTTAGTATTATTACTGTAACAACTTGGATAACAACTCGAGTATGTTAGGACAAGTTGAAAACTTACATGGTATATGTTGTAGTCATCTCCATTTTGCTGGGATGAATATCCAAACCAGACACAGTTTAGGGGAGGAAGGGATTTATTTCAAGCTCACAGATCCAGGGAGAAGAGAGCTCCATCAGTGGCAGAAAAAGCTGCTTCCATATATCCAAGCAGAGAGAAACAATCACCAGCCAGCAAACACCAAAAGCAATAAGCACACACTTAAGCAGCAAGCAGCAGACACCCCACCAGAGCTTGGACTCCTGTACCTACGCTAGGCTGGAACTCAAATCTGTCCCCAAACACACCTTAGGGCTGGACCCCAGGTTCTGCCACCAGTGACACCTCTTTCAGCTGCATCTGGAAGTCCAAGTTACAAGTTTTAATAAAACATCTGAGTCTATAGGGGGGATATATTCAAATTGCCACATTATGGAATATACATTTCTAGATTATAGTGATCTTAAAGTCAGTACTGAAATTCTGTTAATGTCACTGAACTATATCTGATACTAAATGATTTCCCTGAGGGGTGGGGGCTGTGAAGCCTTCCAAGGGCTCACAGGCTGATCATACATGAGTCCTGCTTTGGCTATGAGGCTGCACCAAGGAACATGATAGTTTAGGACCCATAGAGCAGACGTGAAGACTGTTCTTTTCCTCTTTGATATTGGAGTGGTTTCAGGAGTATGGTTTCCAAGGTATTTTTTAATTCTAATTTTAGCTCCGAGCCACTGATTGGCATGCATATATGGTGAGAATTCTGCCTTTAAAGAAAAATCCCCAATTGCACAAAACAGATTTCTGCAAAGAATTAGTTGCCATATCAGGCTTCATGGTCTACATAGGTATTAAGGTATAAATAGACATTAGCTATATTTTGTTTTTGTTTTTGAGGTAGGTCTCACTCTAGCCCAGGCTGACCTGGAATTCACTATGTAGTCTCAGGATGGCCTCGAACTCATGGCGATCCTCCTACCTCTGCCTCCCGAGTGCTGGGATTAAAGGTGTGCACCACCATGCCTGGCTTCAGCTGTATTTTTGATTCAAACAATATGTAGGCACATACTCATCCTTCAATTGCTTTGCATCTTACATAACCACTACCATTTTCTTCCAGTAGCCTAGGGGTCCTTGGAAAATTAAACTCAAGAGGAGCTCCAATCTACCTTTTCTATACGTGAGACTTAAAATTAAAATAGAAGCATCTCCTATTCTGGGAGAAGATGTGCTCATTGGGTCACGGATGACAGGGAGGTGCTGGCATAAGAGCATCCAGTTTTAATATTTATTCATTTGAAGGAGAGAGAGAGAGAGAGAGAGAGAGCGAGAGAGAGTGCAAGCGAAGGAGAGAAAGAAAGAGAGAAAGAGAGAGATTGGTCTGGGCCTGCCAGGATCTCCTGCCACTGCAAATGAATGCCAGATACAGGTGCCACTTTGTGCATCTGGCTTTATGTGTGTACTAGGGAATTGAACCTGATCCATCAGGGTTTGCAAGCAAGTACCTTTAACCACTGCACCATCTCTCCAGCCCTAAGAGCATCCATTTTGTTCTAGAGCAGGGACATGCCCAGCCTTACCAAGCATCCATGCTGACATTGGTATCAAAGGTGGTCCATGAGTTAGCTTTGATGTTCCTATGTGTCATTCCTTGTATGTCTTGGGCCTGTACTCTGGGTGTCTATTGTTCTGCCCTCTCTCAAGATGTCCTTATCATGCATTCATCTAAAAGGACTATATTTTTATCATCAGTGGTTTCAGTCTTTGTGGCTCGAGTGATAGCTGCTAAAATAATGCTAATTATAGCAATAATAATAATAGCTGTCATTTATTGGCCATCTGCTACATTCAAGCACGTTGCTAAGGGCTTTCAGTGCATTATCTCGTTTCACAACAGTTCTGATCTTGTTACAGATATTTTTCGTTTGGTCTTTCTGTGTGACTTTTCCTTGTGTGAGGGAACCTCACCTCTAGGAGCACCCACTTTCTTTGTCCCTATCTCTAGTAGATGTACCAGCCAATCAGATTTTCATGTTGGATTCCTTGGGCATCAGCCAGGGGTCAGGGAAGAGATGGGGTGGTGACTCCATTGTGAAGCTGTCAGTAGCATCTGGACATATCAGAATGCTGTGGCTCCTGCTTGATTTCCATGTGTGCACACCCATGCTTGAACTCTGTTGCTTGTAGAATGTGCCCTGTCATCTCTGTGAGTTGCACGCTGCCTGTTCTGGTGAGATTATGCAACTTTCCTCACAGACTCATACTCTGAAGCTCAGGTCCCCAGGTGGGGGTGCTATTTTTGAAGATGCTGGAAACTTTTTTGTCTGATTTTAATTTTTTGCTTCTTTGCTTTGCTTTTCTGAGAAAGACTCTCATGTAGTTGAGATTGGCCTTGAACTCATTATGTTGCTGAGGATGATGTTGAACTCTTGCTCTTCTTGCCTCTACTTCCCAAATGCTATGATTATAGATGTGCACCACATACCGCACACCTGTGCTTTCACTTTTTGAGACAGTCTTTTATTTTATTTATTTATTTGAGAGAGAGAGAGAGAGGCAGAAAGGAGAGAGAGAGAGAGAGAGAGAATGGGTGCGTCAAGGCATCCAAATGAACTCCAGACACATGTGCCAGCTTGTGCATCTGGCTCACATGGGAATTGAACCTGGGTCCTTTGGCTTTGCAGGCAAGCGCCTTAACTGCTACACCATCTCTATAGCCCTGAGACAGTCTTTCTATGTAGCCCTGAATGGCTTCAAACTCCTGGTATTCCTCTTGCCTCAGCCTTCTGCCAGTTAGGGTTTTAGGTATGTACCACTATGCTCGGCTAGGGGATACTGGAAACTTTAAGAGGTGTGGCCTAGCTGGAGGATGTAGAGACATGTCTTTTGGGCTACATCTTGCCCTGGCCCCTTCTTGTATCTTTTTCTCTGATTCTTGGCCACCATGATATGAGTTTCTCTGCTTTACCACAACCTCCCCACCATAATGGAATGAAACTGCTGAGACTGTAAGCCAAAGCAAATCTTTCCTTTCTGTCAGGTATTATTATATATATATATATATATATATATATATATATATATATATATATATATATATATATATATTATTTATTTGCAAGGAGAGAGAGAGAGAAGAGAAGAGAGACAAACAGAGAATGGCACACCAGGGCCTCCAGCCACTGCAAATGAACTCCAGATGCACGTGCCACTTTGTGCATCTGGCATTATGTGGATCCTGGGGAATTGAACCTGGGTCCTTTGGCTTTGCAGGCAAATGCCTTGACAGCTAAGCCATCTCTCTAGCCCCTTCTGTCAGGTATTTTGACACAGCATGAGGGAATTAGTTAATAGACTGCTGTTGCCTCTGTTTTACTAGACAGAAGACTGAAACTCAGATAAATTCATTTCACCAAGTGTGGTAGTTTGAATATATGTCCCCCAATATATTCAGTATTTTATTAGTTATAGTTTGCATCTGCAATCACCTTGCTAGAGGCAATGTCACTGGGGGCTGGTCTTAAGGTGTTGATGGTGGGTTTGAGATTCCATTGTAAAGATATACAAAGTGTGCCTAGCAGGAGTTCCTGAAGTGTGCTGGGCTTTTTGGCTGTAGTTTTGCTCAGTGTGCTGTGTGGCTGGTTGTTTTTTCTCTCTCTGCTTGGCCCTGTGAAGAGCAGGCCGCTTCTCCTGCCATTATGGAACTTCCCTGGATCTGTAAGCTTCAATAAATAATATCCCTTCCTCCATAACTGTGCCTGGTCTAAAAGTTCATCTCAGTGAACCTGAAGCTGTCTACTACAGTAAAGTGGTACTAGGAGTGGGGTGGGATAAACCAGACTGTGGATATTCGTCTTTTAAAAACTTTGTTTTGGAGGAATGGGCATAAACTTGGTACTTACAACTAAAGATGCCTTCTGGAGTGGTAAGCCAAGTTTTATGAACTATTCTGATGAGAGTTTAAGAATGCTAAGTGCAAACAGTATTAAATTTCAAGGCTTGGCTTATGAGCTTTCTAAGGGGAAAAAAAGAGTACAGAAGACTTTGTTAGAACTGGGCTACTGGCATAAGGGATGGCTATGTTCTGCTATCTCGGCCCAGAAAGTTTGATCAAGGTTAAATTTGTAATAGACTAATGTGCTTGGCTAAAGATAATGGACTGAGATTTTAAGATTTTAAGTTAAAAAACCTCAAACAAGTTAAAATTATAGAGGCACTAAGACTGGTTTTAGGTTACTAGAGCTGCTATTGTCAAACACATTAGCAATCTTAAAAAAGGTAAAAGGAAGGTGGCCTGACTGCTTTACATTAAAACAATGGAAAAAATGCCTAAAAAAAGACTTAAAAATACAAACTCTTGGAAAGAGTTGACTGGAGAAAAACCTACTTTTCAAGGCTATGATTTATTTCATCCCTGGATTAAAAATATGGCTGTGTCCTACACACTTGGTATTAGTTTTAAAAACATAAAAAATACATAGAATGGTCATAAATTACACACGGTTCCAGGAGCTGCTACTGAGATGCGGCATGAGACAGGGCATAAGGTCCCTGAGAAATAGGCTGAAAGAGCCTTTTAAAAGATGGACCATGGTTTACATGGAGACCTAAAGATGTTTTGGATATACCAAGACTGTAAAAAAGGGTTACCATGAAGTACAATGTTGGCATGGAATAAAAGTTTTCCCTGGTGACTCTGCCCAGCTGAAGACTGTCAGTCTCTGGTTATATTAAACTTAAACTGCAAAAGTTTGATGACGGCTGATGGTGGTTAAGTTTACATTGTTCTAGTCTTCCTTACTATGCCTTATACCAGTTAAAAATGTTTACTCTGTGCCTTTACATGTTAAAAGTATTTAACTTGTTTGATTTTACAAGACTCACTATCTTAAGTTAATCAAGACTGTGAAAATGTTTGAAATTAGACTGAGTACAATTTACAATGTGTAATAGTTATAAATCTATTGGGGGCCAGGGGTGGAATGTGGTAGTTTAAATATATGTCTCCCAATATATTCAGTATTTTATTAGTTATAGTCTGCATCTGCAATCACCTTGCTAGAGGCAATGTTACTGGGGGCTGGTCTTAAGGTGTTGATGGTAGGTTTGAGATTCCATTGTAAAGATATACAAAGTGTGCCTAGCAGGAGTTCCTGAAGTGTGCTGGGCTTTTTGGCTGTAGTTTTGCTCAGTGTGCTGTATGGCTGGTTGTTTTTTCTCTCTCTGCTTGGCCCTGTGAAGAGCAGGCCGCTTCTCCTGCCATTATGGAACTTCACCTGGATCTGTAAGCTTCAATAAATAATATCCCTTCCTCCATAACTGTGTCTGGTCTAAAAGTTCATCTCAGTAAACCTGAAGCTGTCTACTACACCAAGGTTACATACAGTTTGTGTCAGGGCTAGGGCTCAATGTGATTGCATACCAGAATCTATTCTTCCTACTAGCCTCTGCCAAGGAAAGGGACCCTTAACTCTGTTTGCCTGGTATATCAGATATGGTCACAGCACCTGGGAAAAACCATAGCATGGCCTGTTCTTCAAAGAAGACCATGATTAAGTTTCTTCTCCATTTAACAAGAGATGAGCTGCCCTGATTTCTTTCTTTTCTTTTCTTTTCTTTTTATTTGAGAGAGAGAGAGAAAGAGAATTGGCATGCCAGGGCCTCAGCCACTGCAATCAAATTCCAGACACTTGTGTCATCTAGTGGGTATGTGTGACCTTGCACTTGTTTCTGGCTTAAGTGGGATCTGGAGAGTTGAGTATGGGTCTTAGGCTTCGCAGGCAAGTTCCTTAACTGCTAAGCCATCTCTCCAGCCCTTCTTTGCTTTTTTGAGGTATGGTCTCACTGTAACCCAGGCTGATCTGGCAGGGTGGCCTTAAACTCACAGTGATCCTCCTACCTCTCTGCCTCTCAAGTGCTGCCCTAGTTTCTTTCTTTTTTTTTAATGTTTTATTTTTATTTATTTATTTGGGAGAGGGAAAGAGGCAGAGAGAGAGAGAGAGGTAGAGAGAGAGGGAGAATGGGCACGCCAGGGTTTCCAGCCACTGCAAACAAACTCCAGATGCATACGCCATCTTGTGCATCTAGCTTATGGGGGTCCTGGGGAATTGAACTGAGGTCCTTTGGCTTTGCAGGCAAGTGCCTTAACCGCCAAGCCATCTCTCCAGCCCCTGCCCTGATTTCTTAACATGGGTCGATCTGTTGGATTCCACCTTCTTTGTTTAATCTCTCTTTTCCCCTTTTGAATGCACCAACGGATTGCAAGCTCATGAGTGATTTTTAATTAAACATCAATTTTTTGTTTCCTGAAGTCTAAAGCTCCAATTAAAAAAAAACACACCCATCTGCATAAAACTTCATCACTCAGATCCCCCAGACAGAAAGCAGCCATAAAACAGTGACACATTGGAGATGAATTACATACATTTATCAGTAAATGGGGCTGTGTGTGCTAATGGGCTGCAGCTTGGGAACTTGAGGCCTGGCTAGAGAAAGCTGGCTCAATTCATTAATGGGAGCCTGTGAAGGATGGACCTGCTGCAGGTCCCAGAAGAACAGCTAGTGTGCATTCATCTCTGGAAGGAATTCTGCAGAGCTGTGCTTGAGAGGGGCTAGCACTGAATGCAGATTTCCAGGAAAACAGCACCCAGCCATGGCACAGGAACCTGAGACCAAGCTCCTGGGATCTGTCAGTTATTGTATTAGAAGCTACATAATTTTTTGACATATTATGCTAAGGAAAGTTTTTATTAATTAATTTGAGAGATCAGGGGAGAGAGAGAGAGAGAGAGGGAGAAGGAGAGAGAGGGAGGGAGGGAGGGAGGGAGAGAGGGAGAGAATGGGTGCGCCAGAGCCTCTAGCCATTGCAAAAGAACTCCAGATACATGCACTACCCTGTATGTCCGGATTACATGGGTACTGGGGAATCAAACCTGTATTTTAGCTCTGCAGGCAAGTGCCTTAGCTGCTAAACCATCTCTCCAGACCTCAAGCAAAGTTTTTGATAGAGGTAGTATTACCTCTATTTTATAGACATGGGAGTTAGGATCTAGAAAGATCAGTCGCTAAAGATACACAGGGAGGAGTGACTAGGACACAAACCTGTTTTTGACTTGAGAGCTTTATTCTATGGCTCAATAGGTTGTTTCTCTCCCTGAGCATGCTTCTGAGCTACAGGAGTTCCAATGGTCACAGGATTCTTAAACATCAGTTTTGAAACTAGACACACCTGGTATCAGATCTCTTCCTCTTACTGTCTGCATGTCACCTGACAGATGACTTTTCTGAGTATTGGTTTCTGTTCATGAGATGGATTTTGAGTTATACACAAGAACAAAATCATAATAAGATTATAGTGAAAATTAAGAAAAATAGGGCTGGAGGGATAGCTTTGCAGTTGGGGCACTTGCCTGCAGAGCCAAAAAACCCAAGTTCAGTTCCCCTGGACCCACGTAAGCCAGATGCATAAGGTGGTACATGCATCTGGAGCTTGTTTGCAGTGGCTGGTGGCCCTGTTGCACCCATTCTCTCTCTCAAATAAAAATCAAAATAAAGATTATAATGATATGGAACAAGCAAAGTGCATGGTGATAATGGTGGTTGGTTCTGCTGCTGTTCTATACTTACTTTATACTTACTATAGGCTCATACATATCCACCCTAGGCTTATCTCCTCAGTACATCTAAGGCACTGCAGGACATCTTGCCCCAGGTTTCACATTTCTCAAACTGCTGTTCTAATTCACAGGCATCCAGAGTAGCTTCCTGTGTTAATCCTGGGTACTGGATGCTGCTGGGAACATGAGGGACTTCAAAAACATTTCATGTGACAGAAAGATGAATTCAAACTAACTCAAGCAAATGGCTCTGAGTTTGGGCTAGCCATGCACATGGGAAGTTGAAGAGTGTAGTTACTTGGTTGACTTTGGAGTGTGAGAACCAGGCAAGCAGGCTGGCAGCTCCAGGCTTCTCTCCTTCCCATGTTGTCTGCACTCAGTGCCACTTTGGTTTCTAGGGGAACACTCTTTCAGGGTGGCAGGAGAGCAGAAGTTCCTAGTCTGCCTCTCGACATGCTCCAGAGAAAGGTCATGGACTACCACCATCTCCATAGAGAAGCTTCTTTGGCTAGCTGTCTGAGCAGCACTGATAATCTTTCTGCCAGCTCCTTGGCAATATTCCCTGAACCCTGGTGGTGGATAAGATGACATGTCCAGTGCTAAGCACTGGACATTCTTGTTGCTTTGATGAGTCTTGGATCTCCCCAGAATTCATCGCCATCTGTTAAAAAGAAGCTTCCTAACCAAAAATGAGAACAGCATTAATCAATGTGCATAAACATACATTAGAAGGCAATGTGCTAGACTCAAAATTCATCAAAGCTGAAAGAGGCTTGATGAGACAGTTCTATCACACCCTCCAAGACTCAGGGAATAGTGGGGAGAAGGGAGTGAAAAGAATGTAAGAGCCCAAGGGGGAAAAGGCATATTTTAGGGTATATCCTCCAGTACATTCATGACCTCACAGTGGTTCTCTTTACTCCCAAAAGACTTGCATAGTTCTGATCCCATCAACAATTTTTACATGGAGGATAAAAGGAATGAGACATTAAAACAGAGGAATAACTACATGGAAAGAGGAGGGTGATCACGGGAATGGGGATGAGGGAAGGAGGACAAAGAGGCTAATGGGGAGGAAATACAATAAAATTGTGGTAAGTTCATGTATTAAAGTTTTCAATAAAATTGCTAAAAAGATATATCTTCCTCCCTCTCTGAGACACGCACACGCGCACACGCACGTGCATGATCCTGTTGAGGTCCCTTGATCTCCTCTTTGGACCTTGAGGCATGACAACCAAAAATCTGGTATATCTGTTGGCTGAGCAGAAGTGGGCTCCCCAAAAGACCCCAACTGAGCAGGAGGGGGGAGCATTCCCTGAAAGAAATCAAGGTGAGTCTTTGAAAAGAAGGGGCTTAGATACTAAGTAGCAAAAGCCACAAAATGTTGACAGGAGCCTCTGTCCTTCTGATAAGTGCAGTGTAGGGCAGGGCCAGCAAACTTTCTGTTAAGACCTAGATGGTAAATAGTTTAGGCCTTGTTGTTCACATGATTTCTGTCAACTATGCCTCTGGTAAAGGGTAAAACAACCATAGACAGTCTATACAGTGTGACTCTGTTCCAAAGAAACACTGATTTCGAGTCCATATTCTTTTTTTTTTTGAGATTAAAAATTTTTTTTAATTATTATTATTTTTTATTTTATTTTTAGAGAGAGAGACAGAGAGAGATAGAGAGGGAGAGGGAAACAGAAATGGGCGCGCCAGCAGTCTCTCAGCTGCTCTGAACGAAATCCAGATGCGTGCGCCCCCTTGTGGGCAAATGCGGCATTGTGCCCTTGCCTCACTTTGCATCTGGCTAAACGTGGGACCTGGAGATTGGAACCACTGGACATAGGAACCAGCATTCTTAGGCTTAGCCCTTGCCTCACTTGGCATCTGGAGTTCTGTTGCAGTGGCTGGAGGCCCTAGTGTATCAACTCTCTCCCTCTCTCTCTCTCATAAAAAGACATTTCTGGGCTGGAGAGATGACTCAGTGGTTAAGTGTGCTGCTTGTGAAAGCATGAGGATCTAAGGAGACTTGAGACTTCCTGAGTTAAAATCTACAAATCCCACATAAAAAACAGCTGGACCTGGCCATGTACCCAGTCCCATAGGTGAGCAGAGACCTGAGAGTCTTCTGCACTCTGCAATTTCCAGAATTAGAAAAAGGAGATCAATCACATGATCAGACAGAAGAGTGACAGAAAGGGACATCCTACATTCCCCTTTGGCCACTGCAGGCAAGCGGCCCCTGCTGCAGGCAAGCATATGGGGCACTGCAAGAACACACACACACACATACTGTGAGCTCTTTGTATTCCACACTTTAGCTTGATTGAGGCAAAACAAAATAGGTTTGGGGAGATTGCTCAGTGGTTAAAGGTGCTTGCTTGTAAAGCCTGCCAGTCCTGGTTTGATTCTCCGGTACCCACATAAAGCCAGATGCACAAAGTATTGCATGTGTCTGGACTTTGTTTGCAGTGGCATGAGGCCTTGGTGTACCCATAACCACTCTATCTGTTCACAAATAAACAAATGAAAAATTATTAAGGAAAAGAAACATAATGGCTTAATTATGGAAAATAAGACTTTATGGTTTAGTTATGAAAAATATTGACTTTAAAGAATAATAAAAAAGTGGAGGCAAATGCTTAAGGCTGAGTACTCAGGTTGCTTTGTGATAGTTTTTCCTTGCATTATAAATTTGAAATATTTAGGTACTATTTTGAGTAATGTACAAATTTCTCTGTTGCAGTTACCTTTTCATTGCTGGGACAAGACACCTGGCCAAAAGCAGCTCAAAAGAGGAAAGGGTTTACTTTAGGCTTACAGTTTCCAGGGAAAGCTTCATTATGGCAGAGAAAGCAGAGGCTGAGCAGGAAGCAGCAAAAGAGGGAGCTAGGCTTTGGGCAAGGGAGATCTGGCTATAACACCCCTAAGCCTGCCCCCAGCAATACACATGCTCCATCCCGGCTTTACTTCCCAAACTGCTACTGGCTGGGGACCAAGTATTCAAAACACATGAGGCTAAGGAAGACATCTGACTCAAAACCACCACAGTCAGCTTACAAGTGATTTCTTTCCACCATCCTCCCCCAAAATAATGTGTCTAAACTTGGTTACCAGAAAACCTCATCTCTAGTCATATTATTATTGTTCAGACTATGGGCTTTGTTGTTGGAGTCCCAGGGCTGAGAGGACACATCCATGTAAGCACCACTTGCTGACCAATTTTGCTACTTGAGCTCCAAGGAGCAAGTTCAAATCTATTCTGCCACTTATCTAGTATGGAACATACTAATCTTTCCTAAACTCACCTTTTCATTTGTCAAGTAGGGCATAGTGCAGAACTGATAGGCTATGAGGCAAAGGTGGGAACAAGTGTTTGACATAAATAAGAGTTCAATTAATGAATGCTATCTCACAATTCTGTCCTAATGATTAAGATTCTTAATACCTTGGCATTAAACAGATGAATGATGAATGTCTATCAGATTTGTCAGTGTTTTAAAGGATAAGCAGCTTAATTTCCTCGAGACTAATTGTAGAAGTCAAGGCCATGGATGCAAGTAGCAAAACTGTAGTTAGGAACATGCAATTGGGGTTCTCTTGGCCACTAGGGGAAAGGTCTTTTTGGGATACTAGAAACATTAGGTAAGGTTTATGGAACACAGTGATTATTGTAACAGTAACTTCTACATCTATACTCTTATCAGTGCTAAAAGCTCTTTTATTATCATTGCTGTTTACCAAATATGTTAAATGAGATCCTATCAAAAGTATGAGCTGAGATATGCTCTAAAATTATAATGCATACTTTGCTTGGGTTGGTTCCATGATTCCTGAGAAGTGAAAAGGAAACTTAGGAAATAGTTTTTTATTTTTATTTTTTTCGAGGTAGGGTCTCACTCTGGTCCAGGCTGACCTGGAATTCACTATGTAGTCTCAGGGTGGCCTTGAACTCACAGCGATCCTCCTATCTCTGCCTCCCGAGTGCTGGGATTAAAGGCGTGCACCACCATACCCGGCTTGGAAATAGTTTTGAGGAATTTATTTATATTAACACAAGACTCATTGAAATTCCTTATCTTGTAGTTGTATTACTTATATTTTAGCCTAAGCAAGGAGCAACCTCACAGGCCTTCTGAAAATTAACAGACCTTTGCCAAGCTTAGAGTATGTATGTACATACATCTCCCTGTGTACAAGTATTTGTGTGTATTCCTATGTGTGTGCAAACATCTCTCTGTGCACAAGTATGTATGTATTGCATGTGTGCACACATCTCTGAGTAAATATATTTGTGAGTGTATTCCATGTGTATGCACATCTCTGAGTACATATATTTGTGTATTCCATGTGTGTGCACATCTCTGAGTACATATATTTGTGTGTGTATTTCTGAGTACATATATTTGTGTGTGTATTCCATGTGTGTGCACATCTCTGAGTACATATATTTGTGTGTGTATTCCATGTGTGTGCACATCTCTGAGTACATATATTTGTGTGTGTATTCCATGTGTGCACATCTCTAAGTACATGTATTTGTGTATTCCACGTGTGTGCACATCTCTGAGTACATATATTTGTGTGTGTATTCCATGTGTGTGCACATCTCTGAGTACATATATTTGTTTGTGTATTCCATGTGTGTGGACATCTCTGAGTACATATATTTGTTTATGTATTTCATGTGTGCGTACATCTCTGAGTACATATATTTGTTTATGTATTTCGTGTGTGTGTACATCTCTGAGTACATATATTTGTGTGTGTATTCCACATGTGTGCACATCTCTGAGTACATATATTTGTGTATTTCACATGTGCGCACATCTCTGAGTACATATATTTGTGTGTGTATTCCATGTGTGCACACATCTCTGAGTACATATATTTGTGTGTGTATTCCACGTGTGTGCACATCTCTGAGTACATATATTTGTGTGTGTATTCCACGTGTGCACACATCTCTGAGTACATATATTTGTGTGTGTATTCCACGTGTGTGCACCTCTCTGAGTACATGTATTTTTGTGTGTATTCCACGTGTGCACACATCTCTAGTACTGAGTACATATTTTTGTGTATTGTGTATTCCATATATTTGTGTGTGTATTCCATTTCTTAGTACATTTGTGTGTGTATTATTGTATGTTTATTCTATATGTGTGCACATCTCTGAGTACATATATGTGTATGCATGCACATCTCTGAGTACATGTACTTGTGTGCACACACATCTCTGTGTATATTTCTACATGTGTGTGCTTCTAATCCCCCCCCTCATATTAGAGCTAAGAAAAGATACTGAGAAATAAAGGCATATGGAACCTATTCATTCCTGGGCTCGCCTCTCTGCCTGACTAGTGGCTCTCCAGAGAGTCTTAACAAGGTGTTTCTGAGTCCAAGGTCTTCTCCCCTCCCCCCAAACAATCCTGGAAACACTAATTTGAAGCTATTCTGTCACTTTCACCCCTAAGCTCAGCAGGACATTTCCTCCCTCACCCACCTCTGGGCCCATCAGCTTTGTGGGCAGAGGAAGCAATAAAACAGAGAGATTGATAGCCTTGTGATCACATCGATCTTCATATGTGTTGAATATCATGTCAATTATTCATCACTCAGAGATACCATTTCAGGGAAATTCACATGAAAGAGGAGCCTGGAAAACAGAAGCTTACAAATTCCAACCCAGGAGAGTCTTTGGCAGCTTTGGCATTCAGTACCTGCTCCTCGGAGGTCTCCCTGGAAAACAAGCATCTTTGGCTTTCTCCGAGGGATGTTCTCTGTTTCATGCCCATCAGGCAGGAGAGTCAGTTTTCCACAGGCAAAGAGCTGAGTGAATCTGTAAACACAATACTCCTAAATTTGGTTCGCTCTTTGTCTGAAAAGTGCACTTTTCTCTCAGTCAACAGCTTAGTGAAACCTCTTCTTCAGCTCTGGATGATACCAAAAATGGGCGTCTGAGAAGATGGCAAACACTACTAGCTAAATATAGCCCGATGCTGCACATCAGCATGGTTGCCAGACAGAGTGTAGGCGCACAGGCTCTGCTATCAGGCAGTGACTCAACCTCTCCCAGCCTGTGCTTCCTCATTTTTCTCAGACATTGTACTGGCTGCAATGCTGGCGATGGGCATTAAATAAAAGCATCTAAACTGTGCAGTATGCAGTGTCTAGGCTTCAGGGAGCTGCCCAGATCTTGGTGCTATGCATTCAGAGTCTCTGGGGGCCTATGTGTGTGGAGTGCTCTGTGCTGCTATGTTGGTGCTCCTGGAAGCCTGGGCAGGCTAGTGCCACTCCACCTTCCATCCTCTACTGCATTCCCTCAGAGAAACACAGCTACCATTGAAGAGTGGCCAGGAGCGTCAAGCTTCAAGGAGGCTGGGTCACTCAAAAAAAAAGAAGTGTGGCTCAAGTGTGTGGGCTAAGATAATGCAACAGACATACAGTCCAGGATCAAAAGGTCATATGATGGGTGTGAGTTACATTTTATGCGGGGAAGGATTTAAATGGACACATGACACATTTGGTCTGTAGTGGTGTAGGGAATTGTTTCCACTGTTTGTGAACAAAGTTGTAGAGGGAAGAGGATGAAGAGTACACATAGTGGTCCTTCAGGCAAGAGACGATGGTGGCTCAAATTAGCGTCAGATGAGTGGGGAGATGGTGATAAACGGATGGGGTCAGGAGCTGTTCAGGAGGCTGCCCCAGAATGTAGAAAAATTGGTAATTTTGGCACCTATATGTCAGTCTTTTCCTCCTGGGGACTTTCTCATCTCTTTCTTCTTCCTGGCTCTCCCCTCTGTGTTTTCTGTTGTGGGTTAAATGTTTTCAAGTAGAGGGAGTGGAACTATTTTATCCTGAATGCCCAGACCTGTGCTAGTCCTTTAAGGGGATATGGAAAAATGTCTGGAGCTATTAGTATGTTAATGTTCATCTTGATAGTCCTGAGAGAGAGCATTCTTTTTCAAAAAAATTTTTTATTTATGTACTTATTTGAGAGGTGGGGGAGAGAAAGAGGGAAGGAGAGAGCGAGAGCAAGAGAGAGAGAGAGAGAGAGAGAGAGAGAGAGAGGGAGGGAGGGAGGGAGAGAATGGGCACACCAGGGCATCTAGCCACTGCCAACAAATTCCAGATGCATGCAACACCTTGTGCTTTATGTGGGTCTTGGGGAATTGAACCTAGGACCTTTGGCTTTGCTGGCATGCACCTTAACTGCTAAGCCACCTCTCCAGCCTGAGAGAGCATTCTTATATGACCACCAATCTTCCCTTTCTACTTTGTCCCAAGAATTTCCCATGGGACTTATGTTTTACTGAGCAGCATGCTGGCTATTCACCAGATGGCTGTTAGGAGCTTTGGACTTGGAGGCTTACTCGAACTGAAATGCTACTTAGCGTCTTTAAGACTAACTTTCTATGTCTGAAAAATGGGAGACCACTTCAGGCACTTAGGAAGATTTTAGGACCTGGCAGATATATCTTCAGCCACAAGTAAATTGGCTTGTACTGCTATTGTTACTCTCACTATTGTTCTTGTTGACTTGAAGTTTCCCACCTATTAAGACTCACTCTGTAGTTACAGGCTGGCCTTGAACTCATGGTGGTCCTCCTACCTCAGCCTCCCAAGTACTGGGATTAAAGGTGTGCACCACCATGCCTGGCTTGAAATCTCTTTTTATGGAGTCATAACTTACCTGCATAGAACAGATTCTGGTGAATCTTATAATAAGGTTTCTCCCAGACCCTGATTATTACAGCGTTTTCAATTCACTCTGACTAGAGAAACCTTTTACCCATATGTCTTAGAATGTCCTGTAGAATTTGTGTACTTAGAGCATCCTCGGGAGATGCTACTTGGGATGAATGAAGCCACACTTGACACAAAGGTTGGGTTTCTAGAAGCTTCCAGAAGATCAGAGACTGAAGCAGCCACAAGGCCTCTCCTGACTATGGGCTACTGCTGAGGCCAGCAGCAAGTAGTTTCAGGTCCTTGGTTGTACCTTCTTCCTCTGTTCCTGAACAGCAGCCAATGTCCCTCTGACTTCAAGCCTCTGCTTCTCAGGGATGTAAAGATTCTCACAAGTTCTTAGCAGCAGGGACTTTCTAGGATGAGTCAGTGGGGAAGTACCATCTGGCTGTACAGGTTGGTTGGTGAACTGCAGCTAAGAGGACCAAATGAACTGAGCTGCATCCTGCCCTTGTCCTCTATTCTTGCCTCCCTGGACCTGAGGAAACTTAAGTCTTAATCAGCCAGAGAGCTTTTGGGCTTCTGTAGGAGCAATTTGAACAGTAATGAGTTAAAAATTAAGACAAAAACTATCAAAAGTGATAAATGATGATTTCCTCCCCTAAAATGAGCAAAGTCACAGAAGGTTTGAGAGAAAAATAGACAAGCTCTTCAGAAAAGATGACCTAGAAGGATAAGTAGGTCTAGGAAACCTGCCCTGTCTTTGGAAATTTTGTCAGTCACAAATGGTGGAAGGAAAGGAGTTGATAACTCACAAATGGATTCTTGTTCACACTCATCTTTGCATCACCAAGAAAGGCCTTGCCACACAGAGGTCTTTATCAGATTTCAAACTGGAACACTTAGGCCTCTTGTTCTAAAATGGAGTATCTGTCCCCTCTCTCCAGGGATACATTGGGAGTTGCGATGAGAGCAAGATGAAGGATCATCCCAGAACCCTTACAGAATTAGTGGTCCATTAAAGTAGGGTAAGAACTTGAAATCTATTCAAGCATCATTTACTTTGTGGTCTTCAAATGCTTCAAACTTCTATCCAATATTTGAACTTGGAGTCTCAACAATTCAAGTTGGGGGTGGTTAATCCAAAGGCTTTCAGAAGAGATTTCCAGAAGCTATACTTCAAAATTAATGGGTCTGTTATAACATTTTCCATATGGCATTGTAATGTTGTGTTATGTTTTATGAGTAGTTAGGGAATTAAGGGACAAGAACAGGAGCATACAGGGCTGTGTGTAAACTTGGAAAAAGAGAGCAGATAGAAGGTTGAGGTAGACTGAGACTGCTTTATGAAGTAGCAAATGTGTGAGCTGAAGAGTTATGTATTTTAAAAGTATATTTATTTGGGAGAAGAGAGAGTGTGTGCATATATGTGTATATGGACATGCCAGAGCCTCTGGCGGCTGCAAACTAACTCCAGATGCATGCACCACTTTGTGCATCTGGCATCACATGGGAAATCAAACCTGTGTTAAAAGCAAGTGCTGTTAACCACTGAGCTATCTTCCAGCCCTGAGCAGTTACTGTATAAGAGTTTAGGTTTTTGTGAATTCTGGGGTGGTCAATTTGTATGGAAGTTTTATTCTGCAGGCTCTGTCTTAGCTCCATGCCTCCAGGCCCTCAGTTCTCACGCATCCATCTTAACAAGTTGCTTGGATATCAGGCAGGCTGGTGGGAGCTGATTCTGGAGGCCTAACTTCATCAGCTACCTGCCTAAAAGGTCTAGAAAGATGGATGGCTTCAGTCACCTGAAACTGTTATTACAAAACAAGTAAACTAACCTATCAAGCAAAGAAGGAAGGGAGAGAGCTATGCTTTAGGGAGAGGGAGGACACAGCTTATGAGGGAATTATGATGGATTGGTTAGCACCTGTAACCCACAATCTGAGCCTGGGGCTCTTCTGACTGTTGGAAACCCAGCCCAGATGTTCAATGACTCACACAATTGTTCAATCTAAGTTCCTGCCATTTGTACATTTGTGGGATTTTATGAGACATTTTATAGCAGCTCCTTGCTACTGTTTAGAGCAATAACCTCATGAGATCCAACCTTGTTTCTTGTCCCATTTTCTGAGATGGTTTCTTCAAAAATATCTCTTTGGACCGTGTAGCAGACAGCTTCAGGTTCACGGAGATGAACTTTCAGACCAGGCACAGTTATGGAGGAAGGGATATATTTATTGAAGCTTACAGATCCAGGGGAAGTTCCATAAAAGCAGGAGAAGCAGCCTGCTCTCACAGGACCAGGCAAGAGAGAAAAACCAACCAGCCACACAGCACACAGAGCAAAACTACAGGCTAAAACCACAGCACACTTCAGGAACTCCCACTAGGCACACTTTGCATATCTTTACAATGGAATCTCAAACCATCACCACACCTTAAGACTGGTCCCCAGTGACATTGCCTCTAGCAAGGTGATTGCAGATGCAAACTATAAACTAATAAAACACTGAATATATTGGGGGCCATATATTCAAACTATCACATTCCGCCCCTGGCCCCCAATAGATTTATAACTATCACACATTGTAAATTGTATTCAGTCCAACTTCGAAGGTTCTCACAGTCTTGATCAACTTAAGATAGTGAGTTCTGTAAAATCAAACAAGTTAAATACTTTCAACATGTAAGACACAGAGTAAACATTTTTAACTGTACAAGACAGCAAGGAGAGACTACAACAATGCAAACTCAACCACATCAGCAATCATCAAACTTCTGCAGTTCAAGTTTAATATAACCAGAGACTGACAGTCTCCAGGTTTTCCAATTCCACCCCTCCAGCTGGGCAGAGTAGCCAGGGAAAACTTTCATCCCATGCCAACACTACACTCCATGGTAACCCTTTTGCACAGTCCTGGTATATCCAAAACATCTTCAGGTCTCCATGCAAACCACGGTCCATCTTCCAAAGGCTCTTCCAGCCTATTCCTGAGGGTCTTCATGCCCTGCCTTATGCCACATCTCAGCAGCGGCTCCTGGAACCGTGTGCAATTCATGACCACTCCATGCATTTTTCATGCTTCCAAAACTAATACCAGGTGTGCAGGACACAGCCATATTCTTAATCCAGGGATGAAATAAATCATAACCTTGAAAAGCAGGTTCCTTCTCCAGTCAACTCTTTCCAAAAGAGTTTGCATTTCTAACAGTCTTTCCTCAGGCATCCTCTCCATTGTTTTAATGTAAAGCAGTCAGGCCACCTTCCTTCCACCTTCCTTAAGATTGCTAATGTGTTGACAATAGCAGCTCCAGTAACCTAAAACCAGTCTCAGTGCCTCTAATTTTAACTTGCTTGAGGTTTTCCAACTTGAAATCTTAATAAGTCTCTCAGTCAGGTATCTTTAGCCAAACACATCAGTCCATTACAAATTTAACCTTGATCAAACTTTCTGGGCCTGGATAGCGGAATGTAGCCATCCCTTATGCCAGTAGCCCAGTTCCAACAAAGTCCTCTGCCGTCTTTCCTTCCCCTTAGAAAGCTCATAAGCCAAGCCTCGAAGTTCAATACTGTCTGCACTTAGCATTCTCAAACTCTCATCAGAATAGTCCATAAAACTTGGCTTACCACTCCAGAAGGCATCTTCAGTTGCAAGCAACAAGTCCATGCCCGTTCCTCCAAAACAAAGGTTCCAAAAGACGAATATCCACACGGTCAGGTTCATCTCACCCCACACTCCTCGGTACCACTTTACTGTAGCAGACAGCTTCAGGTTCGCTGAGATGAACTTCCGGTCCAGGCACAGTTATGGAGGAAGGGATATATTTATTGAAGCTTACAGATCCAGGGGAAGTTCCATAAAAGCAGGAGAAGCGGCCTGCTCTCACAGGACCAGGCAAGAGAGAAAAACCAACCAGCCACACAGCACACAGAGCAAAACTACAGCCAAAAGCCACAGCACACTTCAGGAACTCCCACTAGGCACACTTTGCATATCTTTACAATGGAATCTCAAACCATCACCACACCTTAAGACTGGTCCCTAGTGACATTGCCTCTAGCAAGGTGATTGCAGATGCAAACTATAAACTAATAAAACACTGAATATATTGGGGGCTATATATTCAAACTATCACAGACCGGAAGTACAGCTCAGTAATAAAACACATGCCTGGCATGTGTGAGGCCCTCAGTTTGATTCTCAGCACTGCAAAAAAGGAAAAAAAAAAAGTTTGTTACCCAAAGCATAGATCTGGGTGCCTACTAGCCTTTGCATTTGATTTTTAGAAAGGACCACAGATTTGAAGGGGTTTCATTTCTGTCATTTCAAGAATTACAGAACTTGACTCTTCTAAAATACCTCCTTGAAGCTTACCTTTCTGTTTCATCGTTCTCTGTGGGTGGTTAAGGGTTTTGAAGTCAGATTTAATTTCTGTCTTGTATTCATGTCTTCTCAGCTCTCATTTTGGGCCAGTTAGGAGCAACTCGGAACTTTCTTTGCTATCTGTAGAACGGGACTGAAAACATTATCTCATAGGCTTGTTGTGATGCTATGTGAGGTATTTAGCAGTGCTTGGTGCAGAGTCAGCACTTAATAACTGGTATGGATGATAACTACAACTGCCTCTTCTTTCTCCTGTCTTAGGGTAGTAGTGAGTGTAGCTGATCTGTTTCCCCAATCATGTATAATTTTCTTCCTGGTCCATATCTCTTCCAATTTTTTTGTATGTGTTTTTTATTGAGGATTGAACTCAGGGCCTTGAGTATTCTAGACAAACACTCTACCACTGAGCTCCACCCCTGTTACTTTCTAGTTTGGAATTTTGTTTATTATGTCTCTCCCGGCCCCTGTGACAGGCTTTGTGCATGTTTGTGTTTGCTCCGTGAGAACACATCCCAAACTGTGCACACATTGTCTAGCTCATCTGTCACTCACTTTTTAAAATTCATAATTTCTCCAGAAAGAACCATTTTATTTGAGAATGAAGGGTATGGGCAAGGATGAGAATTCTGTGTCCCTCAGTAGACCCAGGATTTTTTTTTTTAATTCAAACTTGGATTTCCAGTCACATGGCTGGAAGAGCTGTCACTGGGGATGGATCCTGGGGTCCAGCCTAAAGGTGTTTCTGGGGTGGATCTGTTTCCAGCCTAAAGGTATACAGTCTGAGTTCTGTCTGAGTCCTTATTGTTTTCTATGGTTTTGTACTTTTTTGTGGTGCTGGCTGGCTGCTGGTGGTTTCTGTTTGCTTGGATCTGTGAAAGGGAGCCCGCCCGTTTTGCCATTATGGAACTTTCCCCAGATCTGTAAGCTTGAAATAAATCCCATTAAAAAGTGACTAGAGGGCTGGAGAAGTGGCTTAGTGGTTAAGGCATTTGCCTTCAAAGTCAAAGGATCCCGGTTCGATTCTCCAGGACCCACGTAAGATAGATGCACAATGGGCACATGCATCTGGAGTTCATTTGCAGTGGCTAGAGGCCCTAGCATGCCCATTCTCTCTGTCTGCTGCTCTTCTATCTCTGTCTCTGCTTGCAAATAAATTTAAAAAAACTAAAAAATTAAAAATGACTAGAGATGGTGCCTTAGGTTAGGAGAACTTCTTGGGAAACCAGGATAAAGCCCAGTAGACTGCTGTTAATCTGTTTAATTGGATTCCACTTTCACTGCACAGTCTTCTGAGCAGACGTATGTAAAAAAGAAACTTCCATTGGGAAGACTCAGGAGTGTGTTGGGAACCTAAGAGTATGGAAGTCATCAGGTCCAGGAATGGGCTGGAACTAGAAGCCTGTTCACTGTCATATCTCCAGCTTTTCCTCTCTACATATCCATTTTAGCCTCTGTGGAACTGCATTCTTCAAACTGTCTGCGCTAAAACACAGTAAAGTGAATTATATTAAAATGAAATAAAACCAGCCCTAATTTTTCTTTTACTATTAGATTATACAGGCATAAAATTACTCTGTCAAAATGCCATAAAATTTCATAAGTGCTTTAAAAAAATTCTGTCTGTATTTCCTTGTGGACTGGTGACAAATAGCTTGTAGGCAGACAGGGCTGTAGTTCACATAGCAAACCACAGATCACTGCCTTTCAGCTCCCAGGTTTTCATCCTTCTATAAGAAACCAGGTCAGGGCCCGGCGTGGTGGCGCACGCCTTTAATCCCAGCACTCGGGAGGCAGAGGTAGGAGGATCGCCGAGAGTTCAAGGCCACCCTGAGACTACATAGTTAATTCCAGGTCAGCCTGGACCAGAGTGAGACCCTACCTCGCAAAACCAAAAAAAAAGAAAAAAAGAAAAAAAAAAAAAAGAAACCAGGTCAGAGGCTGGAGAGATGGCTTAATAGTTAAGGCATTTGCCTGTGAAGCCCAAGGACCCAGGTTTGACTCCCTAGAACCCATGTAAGCCAGATGCATATGGTGGCTTATGCATCTGGAGTTCATTTGCAGTGGCTGGAGGAAGTACTGGCATGTCCATTCTCTCACTCTGTCAAATAAATAAATAAATAATTTAAAAAATTTAAAAAAGCCGAGTGTGATGGCATATGCTTTTAATCCCAGCACTTGGGAGGCAGAGTTAGGAGGATCCCTGTGAGTTCGAGGCTACCCTGAGACTACATAGTGAATTCCAGATCAGCCTGAGATACAGTGAGACCCTACCTTGAAAAACCAAAAAAAAAAAAAAAAAAAAAAAAAAAAAAAAAAAAAACCAACAGGTTGGCTGAGCAGGGATCTGCTAGCCTCTAAGTATGGGTCAGGCTTTGAGGTTAAAGGTTTTTAAAATAGCCTGGTCTGGGGCTGGAGAGATGGCTTAGCGGTTAAGGCGCCTGCTAAGCCTAAGAACACCAGTTCCAATCTCCAGGTCCCATGTTTAGCCAGATGCAAAGTGATGCAAGGGCGCAATGCTGTACTTGCCCACAAGGCGCACACACATCTGGAGTTCATTCACAGCAGCGGAGAGACTGCTGGTGCCCCCATTCTCTATCTTCCTCTCTCTCTGTCTCTCTCCCAACAACAACAACAAAAAGCCTGGTCTGTGCAGCTGTGGTTGCTAGGTGGGAGCAAGGAGTGACACTATAGCAGCTGGGGGGGGTGTCCTTGTGGGGGCACACAAGTAAGAGGTGAGTTGAACAAAAACCCCAAGCTGTGCCCATAGAGGTTGATTTCCAGTATAATTCCTTTTTATTTCACTTGCAAAAATGTTGTGAAAAGATTCAGGATGCCTGGTCCAGGGACTGTGGGAGGGCCTGACTGTGTGTCTGAGTTCCTGGAGAGGGAAAGTTACAAGGTAATTTCTCGGTTTTTCTTAGCAGTGTCTTTGGGTGTTCTCATGCTGCTTATCCTTTCTGCCACCTATATAGACCCTAACACTTTTGAACATCCAGCCACCCTTATCTGTGGCACAAACTCTCAAAACCTCATACTTCCCATGAGAATGTTTTGAAGACTGTCTATTCCATGTGGGGAGGGCTTGAAATACACACTTGAGATTTGGTTAAAGATACAGTTCTTTCTAGGATGGTGGTGACATCTAGAGGGGTAGCTTTCCCTTAATTTTCTTGAGAAAACATACAGAATATAAACTTATACAATTGTAGGCTATGAGTATAATGTTCTTTCCCAGTTCACTGCTTCTCCAAACAGGCTCACTTAGCAGGTAGACGCTTCTGAGAATTAGAATCGGTGTACACAGGGGAAGACTTTAGTTTCAGAGGCATAGGCCAATTTCAGTGCAGTGTTTTAAATTACTCACTTTCCTTTTTGCATGTGTATGCATGTGGAGGCCAGAGGTTGACGTTGTTGTCTCCCTTCATTGCTTGCCACCTTATTTATTGAGAGAGGGTCTCTCACTCAACCCCCAGCTCAGTGAGTCAGCTAGTCTAGCTAGCCATCTTGCCCCAGGGTTCCTGTCTCCACTGCCGGAGCACTGGGATTACAGGTGGCTGTGATGCCCACGTGACATGTACGTGGGTGCTAGGGATTGGGACTCCAGTCCTCATGCTTGTGTGGCAAGCAATTTATTCACAAAGCCTTCTCCCCAGTCTCTCCACTTTTTACAGGCAGAAAGTTCCTGTGAACTTGTAATTTTGTGGATGACAAGTGACACACTGTAGATGACTGGTTCAGAGTGTGCATTCTGGTGTGAAGCAGTTGGGTTAGAATCTGTCTCCTTGCATAAGACATCTCATTACACCGAGCATCAGTTTTCTCATCTTTGACAGGCAGGGATACTAACCACTATGCTAGCGAGGAGTCAGAGTTTTCTGTCTTTAAAATGGAAGTACTCCCTTTTTCCAGGGATAACTCTGGGTAATAATGATGACCACAATTAGCTGAAGTCCTCCAATTAAGCATGAGACCAAGCCCAGGAATCAAAGCCTGTCTGTCAAATTTTTCAGCAATCCTAATTCTAATTCAAGGAATGTCTGAGTGGGGATTTTTGTAGATTAGATTAGCTGAGATGGGGAGGACACACCCTAATGTGGGCAGCACCATTCCATGGTTTGGGGGCCTGGTCTGTATGAAAAGGAGAAAGCAAGCCGAGCAGTCAGCATTCATTAATTGCTCTACTTCCCCCCTGCCATACTATAATGTGATTACAGCTTCCTGCTTCTTTCACATTTTCCATGCCGTCATGGACTCTGCCCTCTGATACTAGAAGACCAAACTGCTTCTGGTTGGGTGATTTGTCCCAGCAATGAGAAAGTAACTGCTACAGCCCCTAAGAGTCCTGACAACTATGGTGTATACCATTCACTCTCCAGATAAATTTCTTTAGCAAAAGTGAGTCCCATTATTATGATGGGATATTATATAAGTAGGGGATTAATTAGTTGACTTTTAGTTAATTAAAAAAAGAGATTCCTAGCTGGGTGTGATGGTGCACGCCTTTAATCCAGCACTCAGGAGGCAGAGGTGGGATGATTGCCATGAGTTCAAGGCCACCCTGAGACTACATAGTGAACCCCAGGTCAACCTGGACTAGAGCAAGACCCTACCTAAAAAAAAAAAGAAAAGAAAAGAGATTCCTGGATGGACCTAGCCTAATTCAAAGAGTCCTGACAGGATGGGGTCCTTTCCTGGTTATAAGAGTCCAAGCATGAGACCACCCTCCTGCTGCCCTTGAAGCCACAGGCTCTGCATGTTCTGTAGCTGCAAGGAGTTCTGCTAGCACCCAGGTTGGAAGGTGGCCTAGACTGAACACCCTGTGAAGACTGAGAAGAGGATCCAGTTAAACTTTACCAAGATGTTGACTCCAAGGAAACTGCAATAATAAATATGTTTCTTAAGTCATTGAATTTGTGAGAATTAGTTATGTGACATAACAGTGAACATGGAGGGCTGGAGAGATGGCTTAGTGGGTAAGACACTTGCCTGCAAAGTCTAAGGACCCAGGTTCTATTTTGCAGTACCCACATAAACCAGATGCACAAGGTGGCACATGTGTCTAGAGTTCATTTTCAGTGGCTAGAGTCCCTGGTGCACCCATTATCTTTCTCTATCTACCTCTGTGTCCCAAATAAATAAGTAAATAAAATATTTAAAAAATGAGCATGGGGCTGGAGAGAGGGCTTCGTGGTTAAGCTTTTGCCTGTGAAGCCTAAGGACCCTGGTTCAAGGCTTGATTCCCCAGGACCCATGTAAGCCAGATGCACAAAGTGGCACATACATCTGGAGTTTGTTTGCAGTGGCTGGAGGCCCTGGTGCACCCATTCTCTCTCTCTCTATCTGCCTCTTTCTCTCTCTGTCACTCTTAAATAAATAAATAAATAAAACAAAAATGAGCATGGAGGTACATGTGGACCACCTTGACAGAATGACCTTTCCTATGCCTACAAGCATGGGCTGCATGGAATTGTGAGTCACAAGGAAA
Source organism: Orientallactaga sibirica (assembly GCA_036365145.1). Classification (NCBI taxonomy): domain Eukaryota; kingdom Metazoa; phylum Chordata; class Mammalia; order Rodentia; family Dipodidae; genus Orientallactaga; species Orientallactaga sibirica. The sequence continues at coordinate 54,465,439 of JAEOAD010000005.1, forward strand.
CTTCCTGATGCAGGTGGATTGTCAAATAATGAAGTGTTAATTGTGGGCAGATTCATGTTTGTGTAATAGAGAGGGAGCCAAGTATCTGAACACATCTCACAGGTCATATACTTGCAGTTTTCATTCCATTAATAGTCATCAAAACAGGTTATGTGCTAGGTACTGTGCTGGGAAGGGGGGAAGCACAAAGCTGTGTAAGATAGACTCCGTCCTCCAGGAGATTGCTCTTCATTCAGGAAGACAGTCCTGTCAGCTGGGCATTACAGTAACCCCAAAGGGAGAGTCAGGATGTACTGGGACAGTCTTTGCCAGATGTGAGTTAAAGAAACATTTGAATTAGGACTTGAAGGATGTTCCCATTAAGGCTACTAGTTCCCTTTCTAAAAGCCAGCCAGCTCCTCTTCCTCCTTGAAGTCAGAACCCTGATTTTTTTGGGGGGTGGGGGAAATCTGTGCTTCCCCAGAGTGAACCATAAACCATGTGTAGTCTTCAGCCTCATGTTGCTGGAATGAACTTCTGAACCAGGCACAGTTATGGAAGGAAGGGAATTTATTTGAAGCTTACAGACCCAGGGAAAGTTCCATACTGGCAGAAGAAGCTGGCCCCTTTCACAGGCCCACACCTGTGAGAAAAGCCACCACCAACACCAGAAGCAAGCACGCTCCAGGAACTCTAGGCAAAGCTCAAACACTTTGCATATTTTTTAGCTGGAAATTCCAAATCTGCGCATCAGGGCTGGACCCAAGGATCCTCCAACAGTGACACCAAGTTACAGCCTTTTATAAATCTCCTAATCTATTGGGGGACATCCATTCAAACCACCACACCATGGTTTAGCTAAGTAGATCAAACAATGTCACCTGCTTCTATGAATAAAGTTTACTGAAATGGATTGCATGTTGGTTTATGTATTATATATGGCTACTTTTGCCTTGTGCAGGTCGAGTTGAGAAGTGGGGACAGAGCCCAGAAAAACCAGGCATGGTGGTGTGTGCTTGAAATCTCAACACTGGGGAGGCAGAGACAGAAGAATCCCTGGGGCTTGCTAGCTAACTAGCCTAGCTGAATTGGTGAGCACCAGGTTCAACAAGAGACCCGGTCTCAAAAAATAGAATAAGCTGGGTGTGGTGGCACATGCCTTTAATCCCAGCACTCAGGAAGCAGAGGTAGGAGGATTGCTGTGAGTTTGAGGCCACCCTGAGACTACAGAGTGAATTCTAGGTCAGCCTGGGCTAGAGCAAAACCCTACCTTGAAAAAATAAAACCAATACCAGAAATTTTTAAAAAATCATAAAAAATGATTGAAGAAGACAACGTTGCTCTCTCACCTCCACATATATGTATACACATGTGCACATGCACACACATGCAACCACACACACAAATATATATACATACATGCCATACACCTATACAAGTAAAAAAAACCCCACAATTTTGTAGAGAATCTTCCTAGAGAGTTCTTTTTTTAAAAGTAAGTAAAAATTAATATATTTGAGAGAGAGAATGGACATGCAATGGCCTCTAGCCACTGCAAACAAACTCCAGATGCATACACCACCTTGTGCATCTGGCTTTACGTGAGTACTAGGGAACTGAACCCAGGCTCCTTAAGCTTTGCAGGCAAGTGCCCTAACCACTGAGCATTCTTTCTAGTCCCTCCTGGAGAGTTCTTTATGGGAAGAAAAATAGTCTAATGAAGGCTCCCTGCTTTTCTTGCTATATATGCTTTAGCCAACTGAGGGCCCTACGACTACAGTGTTGGTGTCATTTGGGGACAAATTAGAACTCCAGATTCTCAGGATCCATTATAGCACTCATGGATGAGATGAGCGATCTTTTAACATGTATAATCTGACACATGCTTAAGTTAGAGAACGTTTCTCTACAAAGTTCATAGGCAGCTAAGCATTGGCTGGGGAGTCCTTTCTTAGCAAAGTGGTGGTACTTATTCATTTGCTGTGCATCAGAGTAATATGAGTTTGGGCATTGTGATAGATCCAGCATTTATCTTTTTGTTAAGGATTACTGTAGCTACTCAAACCTTTGGTGGTTTAACAGGAAATTTAAGATTTATTTTCTAGTTCTATGAAGCATGCCATCGGGACATTGATAGGGATTGCATTGAATCTGTAGAGTGCTTTCACTAATACAGCCACTGTAGCCCAGGCTGACCTGGAATTCACTATGTAGTGTCAGGATGGCCTCTAACTCACAGCAATCCTCCTGCCTCAGCCTCTCAAGTGCTTAGATTAAAGGCTTGTGCTACCATGTCTGGCCTAATATAGCCATTTTCACAATATTCGTTCTCCCTATCCATTAGCATAGGAGGCATTTTTATCTTCTAGTATCTTCTTCAGTGTCTTTTTTTTTTTTTTTGGTTTTTTGAGGTAGGGTGTCACTCTGGCTCAGGCTGACCTGGAAGTAACTGTGTAGTCTCAGGGTGGCCTTGAACTCACGGTGATCCTCCTACCTCTGTCTCCCGAGTGCTGGGATGAAAGGCGTGCGCCACCACGCCCGGCTTCTTCAGTGTCTTAAAGTTCTCATGGCAGACATCTTTGAACTAATTGGTTAATTCCTTTGCCTTGTTCCACATTAAAGAGAAAATGCTCTCAGTTTTTTTCCCATTTAGTATAATGTTGGCTAAATGTTTGTTGTATGTAACCCTCCCTCTTTATTGGTAGTTATATCTTGTAGAATGCTAGCCAGAATGAAACTGATTCATGTTGTTTCAACTTTTATGTAATTACCTCTCCACCTTCCCTACCCTACCCTTGCAAGCCCCTCCCACCCCCAGGAACCCACCTGTCCCCTAACTTCTCGTTTAACTCTTCCTGGCCTCTCTCCTTATTTCTTCTCTTTCCTGGTCTCATTCTAGTTTTATGCCCATATTCCTGGTGCTTACTGCTGTTTGCACTCATCTCCAATTGAGCTCAGTCAGGACCCGCAGATGAGAAAGTGCATGCCCTGTGTGTCTCTGTGTGACCTCTCTTAGAATGAGTTTTTTTTTTTTTTCCAACTGCCTCCATTTTCTTGAAAATTTCACCATTTCATTTTTTATTACCACTGAGTAGAATCCCATGTGTGTAGGTATCACATCTTCATTATCCATTCATCAGTTGAATGGCATCTAATCTGATTCCAAGTCCTACCTACTGTGACTATAGCATCAACAAACATGGCTGAGCAACTATCTCTATAGGAAAGAGTGGAGTCTTTAGGGTATATGCCAGAAGTGGTATAGCTGGATCAAACTGTAGATCAGTTTTCATCTTTTTCAGGAGTGTCCTAGTGGTTGTACAAGTGTACACTCTCACCAGTGGGGAGTAAGGGCTCCTCTTTCTCTGCAGCCGTGCCAGCATTTGTTGTCTGAATGCATTTTTTTTTTTTTTTTTGTCAACCTTGTTCTCCATCCCTGGTATTCTTTCTTCTACTAGATTAGTTATCTGCTACTGATATTTTTCACTGGTTTTCATTTGATTCACTGACTTTTTCATTGCCAAAATATCTGTTTTTAAAATCTCAATTTTATTGTTGTATTTTTATTTCAGGTTGCTTTTTCATCCATATTATTGACTTTTTTCTCTTTTCTTTTCTTTTTTTCTTTCTTTCTTTTTTTCTTTCTTTCTTTCTTTTTTTTTCTCTTTCTTTCTTTCTTTCTTTCTTTCTTTCTTTCTTTCTTTCTTTCTTCCTTTTTCTTCTTTTTTTGAGGTAAGGGTCTCACTGTAGCCCAGGCTGACCTGGAATTCACTATGTAGTCTCAGGGTGGCCTTGAACTCACAGTGATCCTCCTACCTCTGTTTCCCAAGTGTTGGGATTAAAGGCATTCACCAACATGCCTGGTTTATTGACTTTTTTCTATAATTTGCTGACTTTCCTCTTTAAGATCTAGATTAAATTCATCTACTTGCTTGAGTCTCTGTTCCCAGAGAGCTTCTGAAATCTTGATCTGGCATTTTACCTATTTCACTATTTTTGAGTCAAGTAGTTGGAGTTACAATGTTTTGGAGGAGTCATATTGCTTCACTTTTTCATGCTTCTAGCATTTCTGTGTTATGATTCATATTCTGTTGGTTTGGATATATGATCTGGGTTTAAAATTTTTTTCTTTGAGAGAGACAGAGGGAAAAGAGTATCAGATACAGAGAATGGGTGTGGCAGGGCCTCTAGCCACAGCAAAGGAACTCTAGACGCATGTGCAACCCTGTGCATCTGGCTTATGTGGGTACTGGAGAATTGAACCTGGGTCCTTAGACTTTGCAGGCAAATGCCTTAACCACTAAGCAATTGCTTCAGCCCCATGATATGGGATTTTTAAATTTTTATTTTTTATTGACAACATCTATTCTTACAGAACAGTAAACCATTATATTTTTCCCTCCCCAGTTTCCCCCCCTCTGCTCTCCATCATGATATGGATTTTTTGAAGCAGGCTTCTTATTGAACAGGCTACTCTTGAAGGCTCAGTCCCCATACTATTTGGTGAGGAGAGAACAAAATACTACAGCAGCAGCATAGCATAAACCAAATCAGATGAATGGGGATTAAAAAAACAGAATATTAAAACAAAATACTGCTAGATGTAATAAGGGTGAAATTCAATAAAACCAGGGAGCAATGAGAATAAAGGAAAGTAAGGAAAAGAAAAAAATATTATTCTCAAATGAAAAAATACCCAAACAAAATTAGGTGACTGTATGATATCAAATAAAAACATAAAAATGTGAGAAGTACATTTTAAAAATCTTGCTGGGTGAGAAGAGGAGGAGAAATAACAAAGATGAGAGAGAGAGAGAGAGAGAGAGAAGGGGAGAGAGGGAGGCAATAAAGAAATAGACAAGGGCTGGAGAGATGGCTCAGCAGTTAAGGCACTAACCTGCAAAGCTGAAGGACCAGGGTTTGATTCCCCAGTACCCATGTAAAGCCAGATGCACAAGGTGGTACATGGATCTGGAGTTCATTTTCAGTGGCTAGAGACCCTAGTGTGCCTATTCTCTCTACCTGCCTTTCTCTCAAGTAAGTAAGTAAATAAATAAATAAATATTAAAAAAGAAATATAGAAATGAAATGTTAGAACAGCTTTATTCTGGATCCTTGAAAATTAGAGACTGATTGTTACAGAGTTATATGCATGGAGTTGGGCAAGGTCATCTGAACTGTGGGCTCTTGTCTTCCTTTAGTTTATGCTGTATTGGATAAGTGGCTGATGTCTGCTGGGGCTGTCTTCACGGTGGCTATTTTCCTTCTTTGTGCACCAGAGGCCTTTGGTGGCCACACTTTTCTTTGCATTCTGTGAGCAAAACACCTTCTTTGGCTCTCCTGAGACTTCCCAGATCATGTTCGCTGGGGATGCTCTTTTAACTGAAGGGACTCTCCTAGTGTTGGGAGAGTGGGAAGCAACCATAGCAACAAGCTCATCCAGGCAGAGAAAGGAGCTGCCTTTGTGCTTTCACAGCCTCCTGAATCCTAGTCACGCTGCTGGAGGGCTGGTGCTCTGGGGATTGTGTATGCTCTGGAACTTCAGGGATCTCACATAGCTCTAAATTGGAGCCACTTGTAGCTCTCAGTCTAAGAGCTACCAAACTCAGTTGCTGAGATTTAGTCCTAGTCAGTGAGGACAGGCTCTCTTTCTCTCCTTATGCACTCCCCAGAAGCTAGCCTCCACCCACCAGCATGCTTGAGCTCATCCCTGTCCAGAGCTATTCTCCACAACTGCCCCTCTGGACCATCCTTCACCTAGCGGCTGTGGCAGGCTGAACTGAGGCTCCTTGACCTATGGGTATTCCCTGATCTTACCTCCCCTGAGGCACCCTCTTTAACAATACATTCTCTTTCAAGATGGTGCTCCACTGTTTTTCTCCAAGTCATATAGTTTCTCCTCACTGATGACCCATCTCTGGAGGAATCGTCATCTCACCAAAACCTGCAGCTGGAGCTGAGGCGCATGCGGGTGGTGGGCTTGTCTCTAGGGAGAGACTGCCACGTTTTCACCTGGCTTGCCTTTGGAAGCAGCTTCTGAGTTCCCTAGCTTAGCCAGGGGACTGTTGGCCTGGCAGGGTTTGGTTTACTTCTCTGGCTTACAAACCTCTTATTTCCCTGCTCTTTTCCAGTATCCTCTCACTTTGTTTGTGGGTTTCTGAAGCTTTGCCTGTACTTCTTTCTGTCTTTGGAAGAAAGTCTGTTTTTCCTCATTCTGGTCTCTGCTCCAGCAGCTCTCACAGAGGAGGCTCTCTAGTCTCAGTCTAAGTGTGTGTGTGTGTGTGTGTGTGTGTGTGTGTGTGTGTGTGTGTGTGTTAATCTTTTTAAAATACCAACTCTTCATTTCACTGTTTTTGTGTGTGAATTAATTTCTTTTGTTTATTTCTGCTCTGATCTTATTCTTTTCTTTCAATCAATTTTGGGTTTGGTCTGCTTTCCTAAATGCTTGAGATGTACTATGAATTTGCTTGTTTGTAATCTATTTTAAATGTAGCTACATGATTGCTATAAATGTTCCTTTTAGTATTTATTTTTATTTATTTATTTATTTATTTATTTATTTATTTATTTATTTATTTTGGTTTTTCAAGGTAGGGTTTCGCTCTGGCCCAGGCTGACCTGGAATTCACTCTGTAGTCTCAGGGTGGCCTTAAACTCACGGTGATCCTCCTACCTCTGCCTCCCGAGTGCTGGGATTAAAGGTGTGCACCACCACGCCTGGCTTTCCTTTTAGTATTATTTTTTGCTGTATCCCATACATTTTTGTATATTTATGTTTCTGCTTTAATTTAATTTAATTTTTAACCTTCTCTTTTAATTTACTCTTCCCATTTTTCAACTTTTTTCTTTTTTTTTTTTTCTTGTCATTTCTTTTTCTTTTTCTTTTCAAGGTAGGGTCTCACTCTAGCCCAGGCTGACCTGGAATTCACTCTGTAGTCTCAGGCTGGCCTCAAACTCATGGTGATCCTCCTACTTCTGCCTCCCGAGTGCTGGGATTAAAGGCGTGTGCCACACGCCCGGCCCATTTTTCGACTTTTTAAACAACAACAACAATAACAACAACAAAACAGCATGGTACTGGCACAAAGACAGACATATAGATCAATGGAATAGAAAAGAGGACCCAGATGTAAATCCAGGTGGCTGCAGCCATTTGAATTTTGACAAAAATGCCAAAAACATGCATTGGAGAAAAGACAGCCTCTATAACAAATGGTGCTGGGGAAACTGGATATATACATGTAGATGGATGAAAATAGATCCTTATTTCTCTCCATGCACAAGAATCAAGTCCAAATGGATCAACAACCTTAATATCAGACCTGAATCTGTGAAACTGCTAGAGAAAAAGTAGGGGAAATCTTTCAACATATTGGTATAGGCAATGACTTTTTGAATATAATTCCAGTTGCTCAGGACACAAAACTTCTAATCAACCAAGGGGACCTCATGAAATTTCAAAGTTTTTGTAAAGCAAAGGACACTGTGAACAGAGCAAAGAGGCAACCTACAGAATGTGATAAAATCTTTGTCAGCTATACATCTGACAGAGGATTAATATCTAGAATATACAAAGAAATCAGAAAACTAAATAAGAAATCAAATAACCCAATTAAAAATGGGCTAAGGAACTAAACAGAGAGTTCTCAAAAGAAGAAATACAGATGGCATATTTACATCCTTAGCCATAAGGAAAATGCACATTAAAACTACTTTGAGATTCCACCTTACTCCTATCAGAATGGTTATCATCAAGAAAACAAATCAAATGACAATAAATGTTGGTAGGAGTGTAGTCTGGTCCAGCCATTGTGAACATCAGTGTGGTGGTTCTTGAGACAGCTAAAAATAGATTTACCATATGACCCAGCTATAGCACTCCTAGGCATATATCCTAATGACTCTTCTTACTACCTCAGAGATAATCATGTTTATTGCTGCTCTATTCACAATAGCTAGGAAATGGAACCAGACTAGATGTCCCTGTATGGATGAATGGATAATAAAGATGTGGTACACTTACACAATGGAGTTCTATTCAGCAGTTAAAGAAAAATGAAATTATGAAAATTGCAGGGAAATGGATGGATCTGGAAGGGATTATACTAAGTGAGGTAACCCAGGCTCAGAAAGCCAAACTTTGCATGTACTCTCTCATATGTGGATCCTGGCTACAAATATTTAGACTTGTGTGTGAGCTAGAATAAAAATTGGTAGTAGAGGCCAGTAAGTTAGAAAAAGGCCATAAGGGAGGGAGGAGAGGGAAGGACTTAAGGGGATGGTATTGTATATATGAAAGTAGAAGAACAGATTACAGGGAAGGGAGTAGTCTAAGTGAGGCCAGGGGAAGAGATTGAGTAAAAGAAGGGTGGGGAAAGGGTCAATCAAAATTCAAGATATTCTGAATAAGACATATGCAAGTCTACCCTTTTGGATAATGGCATATCCAGAAGCCATAGATATTACTAGAAAAATTTCAGTGCCAGGTATGGGATACTGTCCAGTGAGTTGTTAGTCAGGGAGGTCCCTGTTGCCTCCAAAACATTACAGGCTATTGCCAAGGTCCTTGGTTTCCCTTGAGAAACAGATGATAAGACCTTAGTTTTGAAGACTTCACGTGCCTGGGTAGCAAGATCACTGAGAAATCAAGCTGGGGCTGGACTGAAAACCTTTTTCCTTTAGAGCAGCTAGCTAAAAGCTGGAAAAAGCTGCACTGCATGCAGCTCTATGGGAGACAGAGGTCATCAGTGGGAAAACAGTGGACAGCAGAAGCCTCAAATTTGTCCTGACAGGCCCAATAACCAAATGGGTGCAATAGTGGCATGTCTGCTCTGGGGGAAACAACTGCTCTCTAATTGGACTGGAGGCCCGCCATATGGAAGTGAATACATGCCTGGTACTGAAAACCCAATCAAAAGCCTATGGCAGGAGAGGTCTTGAGCCTTAGGGGTATAAAGCCTGCTCTTGTCTGGCTAAATGCATATATTATGCTCACCAAACTGCCCTGTAAGTACTATCCTTAATATTCATATTCATATATTAATGCTACTCTCACTTTTGGTTAGAGAAGCTTCTCTTTTCAGATGGCAGTGATCACTGGGATGACCCAAAAGGTAACACAGGGCTAAGAAGTGATGGAGTGTCCAGCACTGAAATATCTCTATCATACCCTCCAATGCTCAGGGTCTATTGCAGAATAGGTGGCAGAAAGAATATAAGAGCCAAAGGAAGGGATACACTCCTTACAATGCAACTGTCCAGACAGAAATTGACCTCGGTTACCACGACCTCACAGTGACTGGCAATACCTTCACAAGACCCTCATAATAGTAGGAGAAGATGATGTTATCAAAATAAAAGAGAGACTAATGGAGAGAGGAGGGGATATGATGGAGAGTGGAATTGTGAAGCAGAAAGTGGGAGGGGGGAATTATCATGGATTATTGCCTGTAAGTATAGAAATTGTCAATAACAAAATTTAAAAAATAACACACAAATTGATAGGGGCCACCCCAGTGGTTCATGCTTATAATCCCAACACTTGGGAGGCTAAAACCCAAGGATTGCTGTGAGTTCATACCAGTCTGGGCTACATAGTTTCAGGGCTCAGGCCAGTCTTAACTACAGAGTGAGACATTATATAAAAAACTAACTGCAAAAGCTAAGACCCTATTGCAGAAGATACCATATGCTGCTGACACAGAGCACAGAGAGACCTGGCTGGAATTCAGAAGAAAGCCAGTCACCAGATAGCCTGTCTAGTGCTGGAAAGCGCTACACAAGCTACTAGGGAGAAAATCACCAACAATGGTCTGAGCAACCAGAGGTCTAAGCTACTCAGAAGAAAACACCCTAACACAGATGTAAATGCCAGTGCAATAGTGGCAAAGCCTCACAGTGGGTAACCAATAGCTTTCTGATTGGCTAAGAGATCCGCTCAGTGTAAAGGATCCCATATCTGGAATTGGGAACCAGATAGAATCCTACGGAGACAAAGATTATGTTCTCCAGTGTCAAGCTCTTACTAGTCTTTGACTAAAAGAGGGGTTGCATACATCAGATTCTCCCTAAATTAATAATGCTTATATCATTTAAACTATCCTGACTTCACTTTCCATTGGAGAATGCATTCTTTTTCAGAAGGTAGCAAAACCAGAGGAGATAAACTACCCCTCACATTTCAGCCAAGCCACAGCTGAATCCACAGAAGAATGGGGAGAAGAGCAACAGTGCTGCTTCTATGCTGATAATCAGTGCCAGGGTGTAGGAGACAGACCCTGAGGATACTCAACACCTATCAAAGCAGAGATCCAGAGGCTCCTAAGAGCTCTACTGAAGTAGACTTGAAACTCACCCATGATGGCTCAGGGAATTTTGTGGAAGAGAGGGTGGAAAGATTTTAAGAGCCACAGGTTGATACATCATGCCCAGAGACATTCCCTCCCTGCAAAATACCTGACTACAGCTCCCACAATGCATAAACCACAACCCTCCCCATGGGGAATACCTGCAACCCTACTCAGGAGTATCCTCAACAGAATGGGGGCAGGTATGAGGGAAAAGAGGGTACCAACACGTGATGCATCCATATGAAACATCTTGTTAATAATAAAAATAATAAACCTTAAAACACAAACAAAAAAAGCTAACCACCCACCCAACCAAGAGCAAACAAACAAAAAGATTTGCTTTGTGACCTAATGTATGGTGAAACCATTTGAGACCATATGGCCCTTTATGAGAGGAATTCACTGTTCACATTTTAAATCACTATGCACCATTGGATTTGATTATTCTTAGCATTCATATGGTGCAAGATGGCAGCAGCACTTCCAAGTTTTATCCAGTTTTGGTTGGCATTCATCAATTAAAGAGTGTAAGTAAGCAGGCATTGTGGGTTGCTCATGCCTGTAATCCCAGCACCACTCAGGTGGCTAAAGCAGGAGGATTGGCCAGTTTGAGGGCAGTCTGGCCTATATAGAGAGACTCTGTCTCAAAAAAAGATTTTATCCATCCATCCACCCATCCATCCATCTATCATCTATCAATCATCTATCATCTACTTATGTGTGTGTTTGGGGGAGGGGAGAAAGTATGAACAAGAGAATGGGAAATATCTACCAATGAGAATATTCCTGACTTGTTTAATCAAAGCTCTAGAATAGGGCTGGTGAGACGGGTTAGCAGTTGAAGGCACTTGCTGGCAAAACCTGTCAGCCTGGGTTCAATTCCCCAGTACTCATATAAAGGCAGACACACAAAGTAGTGCATGTGTCTGGAGTTGGTTTGCAGTGGCAAGAGGCCCTGGAACACTCATACAATCTCTCTCCTTTTTTTCTGTCTCTAGCTCTCTAATATATATATATGTATATATTTTTAAAATTTATTTATTTGACAGAGAAAGAGGGGGAGAGAGAGAATGGGCACATCGGGGCCTCCAGCCACTGCAAATGAACTCCAGATGTGTGCACCCCCCCTTGTGCATCTGGCTAACATGGGTCCTAGGGAATTGAACCTGGGTCCTTTGGCAAATGAAGGCAAATGCCTTAACTGCTAAGCTATCCCTTCAGATCTTGTTTGTTTTTTGCTCTAGCCCAGGCTGACCTGGAATTCACTATGTAGTCTCAGCGTGGCCTCAGACTTGCTGTGATCCTCCTATCTCTGCCTCCCAAGTACTAGGATTAAAGGTGTGCGCCACCATGCCTATGTATGTATGTATGTATGTATGTATGTATGTATGTATGTATGTATGTATGCATACATTTTTTTTTGTTTGTTTTTTGAGGTAGGCTCTCTAGCCCAGGCTGACCTGGAATTCACTATGTAGTTTCAGGGTGGCCTCGAACTCATGGTGATCCTCCTACCTCTGCCTCCCAAGGGATGGGATTAAAGGTGTGCAACACCACAACTGGCTAAAAATATTTTTTAAAAGAAGCTCTAGAATAGAGTTTACCTGTCCTGGTTGGCTGGATTTTTTTGGTTGTCCAGATGCCTTGATTCTTCCCTGGCACTAGGAATGGGATCAGCTACATCAGGTACATGACTGAGGTTGGAAAGAGTGGTCCACCTTCAGAAGATATCTGTTGAGTTGTACTTCAAGGAGGATAGCAGAATTCTGAGTAGTAAAACAAATGTTGCCCATATTAATAATGTCCTGTTTTGTCCATTTTTCTGTTTAGGATGGTAAATGGAACATTAGATGGAAATATCTCAGTCATATGCCCTGATGGATATCTGTGAATATGAGGTCTCTATTCCCACTTCTTTAGACAGGCAGTGTGCTAATTAGTGGCTGTCCTTCTGGAGTCAGCCAAGAAAAAGATCACTCAGTGTGGGAAAGTGAAGGAATGTTCTAAAAGAAAGAAGTGGTTGAGCCTATATCCAACCCCTCGCTCTAGCACTGCTTCTCTCACGTATAGCTTCTGCAACCTCCACAAGTCTTCTGTATCCTGATATAAACTTGGCATTTCCTTGCCTTGTTTATCTGTAAATACAGAACTTAGTATTTCCTCATGACTAGTTCATCATAAACATGCCATCCTAGGTGGTAATGCAGTGATGTCCTGTAGCATCCATTCTGTGTGTACTTGGGCTTTTCCCCAACACCCTAACTCATGCTTTTAGGGTATTCAAGTTCCTCTTTTATGCTTTAAAAAGTCATTTATGACTATGAAATATGATCTATATTATATAGAATAAATGTAGAATTTAGTAAGTGAGGGAAAACTTTTTTATATTTATTTTTTTCCTAGTTCTCTTGTTCTTTTTTTAATTTATTTTTTATTGACAACTTCCTTAATTGTAGACAATATCGCATGGTACTTTCCTCCCTCCCCCCACTTTCCCCTTTGAAACTCCACTCTCCATCATATCCCTTCCCCCTCTCAATAAGTCTCTCTTTTCACTTTGATGTCATAATCTTTTCTTCCTATTAGGATAGTCTTGTGTAGGTAGTGTCAGGAACTGTGAGGTCATGGATATCCAGGCCATTTTGTGTATGGAGGAACACATTGTAAGGAGTACTACTCTTCCTTTGGCTTTTACATTTTTTTCTGCCACCTCTTCCACAATGGACCCTGAGCCTTGGAAAGTATATTTGAGATGTTTCAGTGCTGTCCCTTCTTCTCGGCACCATGGTGCCTTCTGAGTCATCCCAAGGTCACCACCATCTGAAAAGAGAAGCTTCTCTAACCAAACGTGGGAGTAGCATTAATATATGGGTGTGGACATTAAAAGAAGTGCTTACTGGGCAGTTTGCTGAGCATAGTATTTATATTTAGCCAGACATCAGCAGATGTTACACCCCTAGGGCCCATGACTACCCCTGTTGTAGGTTTTCAGCATCAGGGATGTATTCCCTCCCATGGAGCGGGCCTCCTGTCCAATTAGAGAGCAGTTAGTTTCCCCCATAACAGACATGCCACTATTGCACCTGTTGGCTTATTTGGCCTGGCTGGCCAAATTTAAAGCTTGCAGTGCTCACTGTTGAGTATCTTCACTGGTGTTTTCTCTCTCTTCCATTGAACTGCATGCAGTGTAGCTTTTTCCAGATTTCTGTCAGCTGGTCCACGTGGAGGTGACTTTCAGCTCAGCTCCAGCAGAATTTCTCAGTGACATTGCAGCTCAAGTATGTGGAGTCTTCAGCAATAGGGTCTTACCATCTATTTCTGGTGGGAAACCAAGGGCCTCGGCAATGGCCTATAGTGTTTGGGGGGTATCTGTGACCTCCCTGGCCAACAATTCACTGGAAGGTATCCCATCCCTGGCACAGAAAATTTTCTAGTAACAATCTATGGCTTCTGAGTGTTCCATTGCCCAGAAAAGTAGGTTTACATATTACTTATTTATATCCTCTTAGATTTTTATTAGCCCTCCCTCCACCTTTCCTTTACTCAAACTCTTCCCCTGACCTTACTTAGGCCTTTTCACCCCCATTAATCTGTTCTTCTACTTACATATATACAATACCATTCTATTAAGTCCCCCCTCCCTCCCTTTCTATTCCCTTTATATCCCCTTTCTAGCTTACTGGTTTCTGCTACTCTGTTTCATTTTTACTCACACAGAAGTCCAATCATTTGTAGCTAGGAGCCACATATGAGAGAGAACATGTGACATTTGGCTTTTTGGGCCTGGGTTGCCTCACTTAGTATAATCCTTTCTAGATCCATCCATTTTCCAGCAAATTTCATAACTTCATTTTTCTTGACCACTGAGTAGAACTCCATTGTGTAAATGCACCACGTCTTCATTATCCACTCATTAGTTGAAGGACATCTAGGCTGGTTCCATTTCCTAGGTATTGTGAATCGAGTGGCAATAAACATGGTTGAGCAAGTATCTCTAAGGTAGTGAGATGAGTCCTTAGGATATATGCCTAGGAGTGGTATAGCTGGGTCATATGGTAAATCTATTTTTAGCTGTCTCAAGAACCTCCCCACTGATTTCCACAATGGCTGGACCAGATTGCATTCCCACCAACAGTGTAGAAGGTTCCTCTTTTTCTGCATCCTCACTAGCATTTATAGTCATTTGTTTTCATGATGATAGCCAATCTGACAGGAGTGAGATGGAATCTCAAAGTGATTTTAATCTGCATTTCCCTGATGACTAGGGATGTAGAACATATTTTTAGATGTTTATATGCCATCTGTATTTCTTCTTCTGAGAAGAACTCTATTTAGTTCCATAGCCCATTTTTAATTGGGTTGTTTGATTTCTTATTATTTAATTTTTTGAGTTATTTGTATATCCTAGATATTAACCATCTGTCAGATGTATAGCTGGCAAAGATTTTCTTGCATTCTGTAGGTTGTCTCTTTGCTCTATTCAAAGTGTCCTTAGCTGTACAAGAGCTTTGTAATTTCATGAGATCCCAGCGGCTGATCTGTGTTTTTATTTCCTGAGCAATTGGGGTTATATTCAGAAAGTCTTTGCCAAGACCAATATGTTGAAGGGTTTCCCCTGCTTTTTCCTCTAGCAGTTTCAGATATTCAGGTCTGATATTAAGGTCTTTGATCCATTTGGACTTAATTCTTGTGCATGGAGAGAGACAAGGATCTATTTTCATCCTTCTACAGATACATATCCAGTTTTCCCAGCACCATTTGCTGAAGAGGCTGTCTTTTCTCCAATGAGTATTATTGCATTTTTGTCAAAGATCAGGTGGTTATAGCTACCCAGACTTATATCAGGGTTCTCTATTCTGTTCCATTGATCTACATGTCTGTTTTTGTGCCAGTACCATGCTATTTTTGTTACCATGGCTCTGTAATATAGGTTAAAATCGGGTATGGTGATACCACCAACCTTATTTTTGTTGCTCAAAATTGTTTTAGTTATCCAAGTTTTTTTGTGCTTCCAAATGAATTTTTGGATTGTTTTTTCTATTTCCATGAGGAACGCTGTTGGAATTTTGATGGGGATTGCATTAAATGTGTAGCTTGCTTTTGGTAGGATTGCCATTTTCACAATATTGATTCTTCCAATTCAAGAACAAGGGATGTTTTTCCATTTCCTTGTGTCTTCTGCAATTTCTCGCTTGAGTGTTTTAAAGTTTTCATTGTAGAGATCCTTCACTTCCTTGGTTAGGTTTATCCCAAGGCACTTATTTTTTTTTTGATGTAATTGTGAATGGGAGTGATTCTCTGATTTCATCCTCTGTGTATTTGTTGTTAGCATATAGGAAGGCTACTGATTTCTGTGCATTTATTTTGTATCCTGCTACATGGCTATAGGTGTTTATCAACTCTAACATTTTGCTGGTAGAGTCTTTAGGGTCCTTTATGTATAGAATCACATCATCTGCAAATAATGATAAATTGATCTCTTCCTTTCCAATTTGTATCCCTTTAAATTTTTTTTATTAGTTATCTATATAATGTGCATAGAGCCATGATGGTACCATCGTTAGCCTTCTCCCTGCCCCCTCCCCCTTGGGGATTGTGGGTCTTGCATTGTGGGGATAGCCATCAGTTATGGGGGTGAGGCAATGTCTCTATGCATAATGACCCAACTTATGGCTCTAACAATCTTTCTGCCCCCTTTTCCATGAATTTCCCTAAGCTATGTTGGGTTCACTTTAGGTCTATTTCAGTGATGAGATCATGGGAGTCTCTGGATCTCTGGTTTGGTAGGTGTTGAGTGTTCTCTGTGTCTATCTCCTTCACCCTGTGCTGATTACAGGTTCACTGAGAAAGTAGCACTCTTTCTCATTTCCCCAATTATTCTATGGATTCATCTGGTGCCCTGGTGAGGTGCTATGGGCTTATTCTCTCCTCAGGTTCTACGTCCATCTGAAAAAGAGAAGCAAATTCTCCAACAGAGAGTGAGGTCAGTGCAAGGTACATGGATAGCCATTATTGTTTTAGAGTGAATTTAATGGGTGTAGGCCCTCTTGTATCCTACTATTGGTGGAAGCTTGATATTGGAGGGTGAACTCATTTGTGGATATGGTTCTGACTTGTTTTCCAGGTCCAGGTATGGGTTCTGTTCCACTGAGTGGATCCTTTAGCCAAATCAAGAGCAGTTCATAACCCACCATGGCTGTGTGCCACTATTTCATTTGTGTGAGCATCACGTCAGGTTGATTGCTGCTGGGTAGTTTATATCATGAGTTGATTAGACATTTGGTCATTTTCCCCCATGTAGTCATGTAGTACCTTCTGGCGCTAGACAAGCTAACTGTCTGGGGACTATCTCTTCCAGATTCCAGCCAGTTCACTCCATGTTCCATCAATTTGTATCCCTTTTATATGTGTCTCTTGCCTTATTGCTATGGCTAAGACTTCCAGTACTATATTAAATAAAAGTGGGGACAGTGGATACCCTTGTCTTGTGTCTGATTTTAGTGGAAAAGCTTCAAGATTTTCTCCATTTAGTATTATGTTGGCTGTGGGTTTGTCAAAAATAGTCTTTATTATGTTGAGATATGTTCCTTCTATTCCCAGCCTCTGTAGGACTTTTATCATGAAGGGATGTTGGGTTTTGTCAAATGCTTTTTCTGCAACCAATGAGATGATCATATGATTTTTGTCCTTCAGTCCATTTATATAATGTATTACATTTATTGATTTGTGTATGTTGAACCATGCTTGCATCTCTGGGATAAAGCCTACTTGGTTGGGGTGAATGATCTTTCTGATATATTCTTGTATTCTATTTGACAATATTTTGTTGAGAATTTTTGAATCTATGTTCATGAGGGAGATTGGTCTGTAATTTTCCTTTTTTGTTCTTTGTCTGGTTTTGGGATCAGAGTGATGCTGGCTATGTAGAAGGAGTTTGGTAGGATTCCTTCCTCTTCTATTTGATGGAAAAGTTTAAGAAGCATTGGTGTTAGTTCTTCCATGAAGGTTCAGTAAAATTCAGTAGTGAATCCATCTGGGCCTGGACTTTTTTAGTTGGGAGTTTTTTTATAACTGCTTGGATCTCCATACTTGTTATAGATCTATTTAAGTGGTTAATCTCATCTTGATTTAATTTAGGTAGGTCATATAAATCAAGGAAATCATCCATTTCTTTCAGGTTTTCAAACTTAGTGGAGTATATGTTCTTATAGTATGTCCCTATGATTTTTTAAATTTCTCTGGTATCTGTTGTAATGGTGCCTTTTTAATCTCTGATTTTATTAATTTGTGTCTCTTCTCTCTTTTTTTTTTGGTCAGATTTGCTAAGGGTTTATCAATCTTGTTTATCTTTTCAAAGAACCAACTTTTGTTTCATTGATTCTTTGGATTGTTTTTTTGGTTTCTAATTCCTGTCTACTGATTTTTAGTTTGCTTTGTTCTTCTTTTTCCAAGGCCTTAAGGTGAAGCATTAAGTTGTTTACCTGCAACCTTTCTAATTTCTTAACATAGGCACTTAAACCTATAAATTCTCTATTAGGACTGCCTTCATTTGTCCCAAAGGTTTTGGTATGTTGTGTTCTCATTATCACTTTTTAAAATTTACTTCTTGATTTCTTCATTGACTCATTCATCATTTAGTAGTGTATTGTTTAGTTTCCATGATTTTGTATATGTTCTATAGCTTTTCTTGTTATTGATTTGTAGTTTGATCCCATTGTTATCAGATAGAGTGCATGGAATTATTTCAATTTTCCTATATTTGTTAAGATTTGCTTTGTGTCCTAATATATGGTCTATTTTAGAGAATGTTCCATGTGCTGCTAAAAAGAATGTGTATTCTTCAGCATTTCAATGAAATGTCCTGTATATATCTATTAGGTCCATGTGTTCTATGTCTTCATTTAATCCAGAAGCATCTCTGTTTATTTTTTGCCAGTGTGACCTGTCAATTGGTGAGTGGGGTGTTGAAGTCACTCACTACAAGTGTGTTTGGTGTTATCTGTGACCTTAGTTCTAATAGCGTTTGTTTGATGAAATTGGGAGCCCCCATGTTAGGTGCATATATGTTTAGGATTGTAAAGTCCTCCTGTTGGAGCATTCCTTTAATCAATATAAAGTGACCTTCCTTATCTTTCCTAACTAATGTTGGTCTGAAGTTTACCCTGTCAGATATTAGGATAGCGACCCCTGCTTGTTTTCTAGGCCCATTTGCTTGAAACACCATTTTTCAACTTTTCACCCTAAGATAGGGGCCATCCTTTGTAGAAAGGTGAGTTTCTAGGAGGCAACAAATTGAAGGATCCTGCTTTTTAACCCAGTCTGCAAACCTATGTCTTTTGGTTGGGCCATTGAGGCTGTTGATATTGAGTTATTATTGAAAGGTGTGTGTTTATTTTTGCCATTTTTCTTGTTTTGTAGTTCTTCTGGTTTTACCTTTGCTCTCTTGTATTAACTAGTATTGGAGTATGGTTTGTTTTTCCTTATATGTGTGCTTTTCTTTCTCTTCAGCATAGAGGATCCTTTCAAGTATTTTCTGTAGAGCTGGTTTTGTCTGCAAATATTCCTTTAGCCTGCTTTTGTTGTGGAATATCCTTATTTCTCTTTTTATTTGAATGGATAGCTTTGCAGGGTAAAGTAATCTTGATTGACAGTTGTTATTTTTCAGAACTTGGAATACATCACTCCAAGCCCTTCTGGCTTTTAAAGTTTGTGTTGAATAATCTGCTGTGATCCTGATGGGCTTGCCTTTATAGGTGACTTGGTTTTTCTCTCTAGCTGCTTTCAATATATTTTCTTGGTTTGTATGTTTGGTAGCTTGATTATAATATGGTGAGGAGAGGTTCTTTCCAGGTTTTGTCTGTTTGGTGTTCTAAAGGCTTCCTGTATCTGCATTGGCATCTCTTTCCCAATTTGGGGGAAGTTTTCTTCTATGATTTTGTTGAAAATCCCTACTATGCCTTTGGAGTGAAATTCTTCTCCTTTTACTATACCCTGAATTTCCCCCCCCCTTTTTTTTCTTTTTTTGGTTTTTGGAGGGAGGTAGGGTCTCAGTCTAGCTCAGGCTGACCTGGAATTCACTATGGAGTCTCAGGGTGGCCTGGAACTCATGGTGATCCTTCTACCTCCACCTCCTGAGTGATGGGTTTAAAGGCATGCGCCACCATGCCTGGCTTTCCTGAATTCTTATGTTTGATCTTTTTTTTTTTTTTTTTGGCCACCAGGGTTTCACTCTGGTCCAGGCTGATCTGGAATTAACTTATGTTTGATCTTTTTACAGTGTCTTGAATATCTTGAAATTCCCATTCATACCTTTCTATTAGTTTGTCTTTCTCTTTGTTGGACTGTATTAGATCTGCCACCTGGTCTTCTAGTTTAGATATTCTGTTCTCTCCTTCATCCATTCTACTGGAGAGATTTTCTACAGAGTTTTTATTTCACGGACTGTGTTCTTCATTGCTAGTAGTTCTGACTGGTTTTTCTTTATTATTTCTATTTCCTTATTTATGTTTTGTATTGACCTCTTTATTTCATTAAATTGGTTTCCTGTGTGATCTTTGATTCCTTTGATTTCCTCTTTCATGTCTTGTATTGACCTCCTTATTTCATTAAATTGGTTTCCTGTGTGTTCTTTGATTCCTTTGATTTCCTCTTTAAGTTTATTGAACATATTTATAATCATTCTTTTGAAATCTTTCTCAGGCATTTCCTCTAAATCAGTCTCACTGAAGGTCATTTCTGATGCATTAATACTTTTTGGTGGATTTATATTTTCTTGACTTTTTTGTGTTTCTTTTATTATAATGTAGAGATTTTTTGCATCTTGGATTAATTTAATGCTTGTGTTTTCTAATTATCTGCAGTATTATTAGATGTATCAATCAATCTGGTGTTATATATCTTCAGGGTAGGAGCTTAAGTGCTAGGTGGGGCTCTTAAGACTCTCAGAGTAACCCAAAAAGTGACCCTAGGTGTTGGGTTTGCCTGCTATGAGTGTATTCAAGTAGGCTGAATATGACAGGATACAAATTCTAAAAACTGAACTAAACTATGTAATTTTGAATGAAAAACAGCACAGAGTATTGATGCAAAAGTAGGTATTATGAAAAATCCTCTAACAAAATCACAGTCCTTAAGAATGTGTGTTGCCTCACACCCTGAATCCTGTCAACTGGGAGGCTAAGAATTCTGGTCTGTAGAGGGTTCCAAGGTCAGCTTGTGACCAAGTGAGACCCTTCCCCAATAAATAACAGAAGAGGAAACAAAGACACTATAAATCAGGAAGCAACAAATGAGCAGTCCAAAATATAGCTTATTTAAGAATGTCAAATCCTTAGCTGGGTGTGGTGGTGCATGCCTTTAATCCCAGCAGAGGTAGGAGGATTGCCATGAGTTGGAGGCCACCCTGAGAATACAGAGTGAATTCCATGTCAGCCTGGGCTAGAGTGAGACCCTACCTTGAGAAACCAAAAAAAGAAAGAATGTCAAATCTGACCATGCATCAGATTTAACATATAATTTACCCTGAGATGGATGGTGCAATTATCCCTTCTGATACAAGCCTATATACCAGGCTTATTTGGCAGGTACTGACCTGGTAGAATCCCAGTTTCCTTTTGGGATGGCTTTGGTCTCAGCTATGCTACATGGCCACTTGGGTCCCCCTTTGCTGTGCTGTGGGCTCAGGAAGGCAGGCTGGGTCTGTGGGTTGCTGCTGTGATTGTGCTGGGTGCTGTGTAGTTGAGCTCCCTTCCCCAGGTCTCTGGTGCTTGCTGGCACTTGTGCTGGTGGTGAGGGAGGGGAGGCTGAAGTCTGCCCACTGGTCTACACGATCTTCCTCCTCACAAGCTGCTCCTTTGGTCTCTGCCATCCTCCTTCCATGTTTCTTGAGTTTGCGAGATGGCCGGTGTGAGTGGAGAATTTTTTCCTGTGGCTCAGGCCAAGCATGGTAGCTGTGGCCATGTGGAACTTGCCACCACTGCTGGAGCTGCTTCTATGGGATCTAGATGCTCTGGTTCTCTCCTACTTCTCTGCTGTAGATAATTTGCTACACACCTCACATTTTAGTAGAAGAGTGTGTTTTGCTATTTTTTTTTTTCTTTTTCTTTTTCTCCCCTAGGCTGTTTTGACATGGTTCCTATGCTGCCATCTTAACCAGAAGTTCAGGAAAACTTTTTTTGAGATAGGGTCTCATTCTAGCCAAGGCTGACCTGCATCATCATGGTGTCCTCCTACTTCACTCTTCCAAGTGCTAGGACTAAAGGTGAAAATTCCTTCTTAAAATATTTTATTTATTTACTTAAGAGAGAGGAAGAGAGAGAAAGAGAGAGAAGAGGAGAGTATGGGTGCACAAGGATTTTCTGCCACTGCAAGCAAACTCCAGATGCATGTGCCACATTGTGCATGTGGCCTTACATGGGAACTGAACCCAGATCAACTGGCTTTGCATGCAAGCATCTTTAACCACTGAGCAATCTCTCCAGACCAGAAAAATTCTTTAATATGTAAATTTGTGGTACATTAACCTCTCAGAGGCCTTCTGAATACCACTTGTATCCCACCTTCCCCCTAAAGATACCATTGTTCTTAATTATATAGCAACTTCTTCCTTGCTTTTCCTTATAGCTTTAGCAGTTAAATATATATCTATAAAGACTAGCCTTTCCTATTTTGTGAGTTTTATGTAATTGTAATCATGAAGCATACATTTTCAGGTTTTATTTTCTTAGTCTCATATTTTCAATATTCATCATGTCATGTATAAAGTTATAGTTCATTCATGTTCACTGATGGTATTCCATTTTGTAGGAGAAGGGAGAATATATTGTGTATTCTGCTATTGGTAGTTATTTGTTCTACTTTATAATTTTAGCATTTATAATTTTGTGATTTGTTGCCTGGTATACATAGGCATGCATTTTCTGAGTACTTAAAGATGGATTATATGAAAAAACCTTATTATTATAGGCATACATATGCACACATATGTTATTACAATATGTAGTATATTATAAATATTGTATATATAATATTTGCATATCAGCAGTTTATAAGGTTTGAGACTCCTAATGTTAGTAAATTCATAATTTCACAAGTGGTGGATTTATAATCTTACCAGTGGTATATGATAGTTCCAGCTGTGAATATTTTTGCTTATTCTTGTTAGTTCAGTCCTTGTATGTTGGTTACAATCAGATGTCCCCCATGAACTCATGTGTTCTAAATGCTTGGTTCTCAGCTGGTAGCAATTTAGGGGGATCCTTGTTGGAGGTGGTGTGTTATTGGGGGGCAGGCTTAGGGGTATCATAGCCAGCTTCACCTTGCCAGAGTTTGGTTCACTCTCCTGCTACCTTTGTTCACCTGCTGTGGCAGAGGTGATGTCCAGCCTCTGCTCATGCCATCATGGGGCTTCCTCTCAAGACTATAAAGCAAACAACAACAACAAAAGCAACAACAACAATGTTACTCTCTTCAGTTGCTTTTGGTCAGGTGTTTTATCCAGCAACAAGAAGGTAACTACAACATCTAGTTTCATTCATTTTTGTGGCCACACTATACTGTTGGCATTTCCCTGATAACTAAGTAAGCATGTTTCTTATGTTCACTGATTTTTTTTTTGTATATTTTCTTTTAAGTCCCTCACCTTAGTTGGGTTTTTTTTTTTTTAAATATGATTTGTAAGACTTCTATTTTTCAGAGGGATTTCTGCTCCCTTATCTACACAGTTTCCATTGCTGGTGTCATGCACCTTTCCTGGTATCCTCTCTGTTGCTTTGTATGTGCCTGCTGCTGCCTGCTTCTTAATGTATTTGCCTGAGGGTCTTCTGCTCAGCTAACATATTTTCATGTTCCATTCCCTCTCACTCCACCTCATGTAATACCCTCTACACAGACTCACAAACTGATGACTAATGCTCTATTATGTCATGTGACATTTTACTGGTAAACCTTTTTTATCTTCATACCTGCTGGGGAACTTTCTCCATCTGGTGGCTCACCTGGCTTCTATAACATCCCTGATTAAATTCCTCATCTTTCCCTCTGGAACCTTCTCCTGCTTCTTTATTCACCACCTCTTTCCAGAGACATGGTGTATCAACTCAAGTATTTTTTTTTTTCAAGGTAGGGTCTCACTCTAGCTCAGGTTGATCTGGAATTCAGTATGTAGTCTCAGAGTGGCCTCAAACTCACAGTGATCCTCCTACCTCTGCCTCCCAAGTGTTGGGATTAAAGGCGTGTGTCACCATGCCCGGCATTCAACTATCATTTTTAACTTTAATAGTTCTTATGAAACCAATCTCTCTCTCTTTCTCACTTTTCAAGTTTTTATTTTATTTTATTTTATTTTTTTTAGGTAAGCTCTCATGTTAGCCCAAGCTGACCTGGAATTCACTCTGTAGTCTCAGGCTGGCCTCGAACTCACAGTGATCCTTCTAACTCAGCCTTCCAGGTGCTGGGATTAAAGGTTTGTGCCACCATGCCTAGCCCCATGAAACCAACATCTAAGCTAGACTGATTTTACCTTGTCAATTCTCCTTCGATTCTTAGATCTCTTTTTCCTTGGCCACTATAGCATCTCCATGAGCAGTCTTTCTGGCCACTTCAAGTGAATCATTTACACAGTTGCCAGAGCTATGTTAATCCAGTCTTCCAGAGGCATTGCTGTGTGATGCCTGAGCGAGCTCTGACCAGCCTGATACAACCTGGTCTTGCCCCCTCACCAGCACATTAGCCCAGCTTAGCTTAGCTTTTAGTCCAACCAAGCCACTGCATTGCTCAAAACTGGGCAGTCCCTCCTAGGACATGCCTTTGCGTGCAGCAACCTTTCAGATTTAACCCACTTCCTTCTCTCTGGGAAAGTAGGTATTCTAACACTGCATACTCATAACAAGCTCAGTATTTGCTATTGAATTTAGTATGACATATTGAATGGGCCTGTTTGGAATGACATTTACTGTCTTTGAAGACAGGGACTTAGCCTTATTACCTCTGCCACTTTGTGACATATGATGAAATATTGAGTAATTGTTTGGGAAAGCAATTTTGGGAAGACAAAAAAATTTATACTGTTAAATATTGTAGTTAATGATGTTTAATGTGGTAAATAAATACAGTGGACCAAACTGTGCTAATGAAGATGTGTGAGCATTGGAGGGAGGCAGTCTCCCTCTATTCACTGACTCTTGCAGACCTGTCCTCACATCTTCCCCCAGCAGTAATTAAAACTAGCACCAAGAACTTCAGCCTAGATTTGAGTAGACATATTAGTTTTAGCATATGGAAAAGTGAAAAAATAACAACCATAATAATAAAATATAACTACCCCTCAAAGTTTAACAGACCTGGTTTCCATCCTGGCCTTGGACTAACTCTCCATGTAGTTGGAAATTGGCACCATCTTTCTGGTCATGAAAGTGCCTGAGTATGTTGAAATGTCTCCAGAAACAATAATGTGCCTCACTGCTCATCACCAGGGCAGCTGTGTAATACTGACACATAGAAGGAGGTGGTGGCAGTCTTATGTAGAGTCATATAATCTTATTGTCCAACAACCCACTGGAGGTTTAATTTGTAAATGGATCCCCAGTCCCAATGTAAAAGATAATAAAACTATTAACAGCCTTGTGTTTAGACTTTGTAAACAGGTGGGAAGCATAGGAAGGATAATAAATGCAGAGATGAACCTTCCAGAGACTAATGGCCTAATGTGTGTGTGTGTGTGTGTGTGTGTGTGTGTGTGTGTGTGTGTGTGTATGCACGTGTATGTTACATGCATGTGCATAGTGCTGCGGCAAGAGGAATTTGCTTCCTGCAGGAGAATGAGGAAAAGCTGTAATCACCATTCTTGCTGGAGCCTTGCTAAAGTCTCTCCAGGGACACAGTTGTTCTCATCTGAGACTGATGGAGTGAGTTAGCCATCCCAGTGCTGGGTAAATGAGCTGCATAGAACTGCATTGCACTTCTACCATAGGACGTTTTTTCCTCTTTCAGAAAGTCAGATTTTGGAACTGTACTTTTTTGTTTTGTGATGGATATTTTATCAGTTTCTATGACATTTGTCTGGTCATCAGTGAGTGCACTCATCCATGAGTTTCAGTGGATTTTTTTCACCAACAAACAGCACAAATTTACTTAAGAAACTTTTCTACCTTTTCAAAATGAACATGAAAAGTCAGAGCTATGCCCTTCATCTTGTCAGGAAAGAAATGAAGGGATAAAAAAAAAATATAGCTGCCATTATGTAAACGCACCACTGAATTAAGAACCCAATCTGGTCTCCTTCCTCTGCTTGGCAGAATTCCATCATAGGCTGAAGCACCACTACACAGTGTGTTTATCTGCAGTACTGGGGATCACACCCAGAACTTCATGTATGCTAGGCACCAAGTGCTCTGCCACCGAACCACATACTCAGCCCAATTATCATATTGTTTTGGCTATTTGGCCTGTGTGTGTGTGTGTGCATGTATGTTACTAGAAACTGAACCCAGGGCCTGGTGCATGCCAGGCAAGGGCTTTTCTACTGAGCTACACCCTCATCCCCACAGTATGTTAATAGCAGTACTGTGTTCTGGCTTGTGTGTAGTAGCATTCAGTGTTTACTTCACGGAGAAACAGATTGTGCCTAATATGCAGTTGAAATTGTTTTTCTCTTTGATAAATTCAGACTGACTATTTATAAGCAGCCTCCACTTGGAGTTGGAAACCAATGGTCTTGATGAAATATGGTTTTTAATTATGTCCTAGGCAGAAATAAGAAAGCCACAGTAAAGGAAATCAAGTTGTTTATTTATTTATTTACTTACTTATTTTTATTGGCATGACTTGGGGATATAGAATACAATCCATTCACACTTCACCCATCCCCATCAACCTTATCATTCATTCCCGTTCAACTTATTGCCGTTTTTCTCAGCCACCCTCAAAGCTTCCCCTCCTGTACTGTGGGCACTAGGCAGATAAACATGCCAGTCTTCTCCTATCCCTACCTTACTGTGTTAGGCACATGTTCAACACTGAGAGATTGCTTTGGGGGCTGGATTGGCTTCCCCTAAGAATGTCCCAGAGAAGGTTTGTCTTACCTCTTGCTTCCAAGTGGAAGGATTGAGAATAATAGCTCCTGTCACTTCTCTTAGCCTTGTTATGGGGAATATTTAGTACCACAACCAGGATGTGGGGTAATGTCTTAGATGTGATAATGTTGCTCCCTGCATCAGTAAACATGGTATTGATTGTAAGCTGTCAACCTTTCTGCATGCTTTGCAGGGTCCCAGAAGGCTAACAACGGCAGGGAGGGTAATGCATCAGGCAGGGACATGTGTTCTGCTAACTATCACTGCACTCTGAGCTTGGCTGCTTACTTTTAATACATTTTGGCTCACTAGCTCTCAAATTTTCTTCTTCATCTGCTGGCTCCTCTGAGCAGTCCTGTGGTAGTGTTTGGGACTCCATATACCAGGCTCCCCTTAAACTCAACAGCACGCCATTCCTTTTTTTTTTTTTTTTTTAAATCATTTTTATTTATTTATTTGAGAGTGACAGACAGAGAGAAAGAAGCAGATAGGGAATGGGTGCGTCAGGGCCTCCAACCACTGCAAACGAACTCCAGATGCATGTACCACCTTGTGCATCTCGCTTACGTGGGTACTGGGGAATTGAGCCTTGAACTGGGGTCCTTAGGCTTCACAGGCAAGCAGTTAACCACTAAGCCATCTCTCCAGCCCCTCACCATTCCTTTTGTAATCTTCCTGAGGGCAGGGACTGGGACTGACTTCATCCCTCATGTATTTTTATTCAGTCAACAAATATTTACTGAGCCGACATTTCCCTGTGTCAGACATTTCTCTGGGGGATAAAGAGGAGGCTAAACAATGCCTCATTTCTCATGGAACTTAGGGTGGCTGGAAGGCCTATTTGAGGCTCCTTGAGCTCTTAACTAAGACCTTCAGTTACGCCACTGCCCACGAGGCTATATGTACTTTCCTCTGTGCTATAGGCTGTATGAAGATAAGGGTTGTCTCTCACCACTGCTTTTGTAGACCAGCCTGGTACAGGGCTTGGCCAGCAGCTCTTACTCAGTTCTTAAATATTTAGTGAATGGATGACTGTTTGGAGCGCCAAAATGTTGCTTCTTCTTTTGCCACTGAGACTGTCCCCTTTTTGGTCCTGCCTCCTTGATACCCATAAAGACTGACTTTGGTTTGAAGTGCAAATGATGAGCTACAGCTACAACTACAGCAAGAACCCTGCACTCATGGCTCATCCCTGAGGCTGGGTTTCCTCTCAAGGCTGATCTCTGGAGGAATGGCCCATGTGCTCCATTCAGTCTGAAGGCAGCAGATGGGGGTGCCTGCCTGAGATGGTAAGCCTGGGACTTCTGTGAGTTCTGCTGACCCAGGGTGACTTTTGGGGAATGGGGATAGGGTTGGGAGCCAGGAGAAGATGAAAAACCTGACCCGGCAGTGAATCCTAGTTCTGACCTCATAGTAATTGCTTTCCTGATGGTATCCAAGGATAGAAATGACAAGACAGGCTGGGTCTGTCCCAGCAGCTTACCCAGTGCGGTGTGGCAGATCTGAATTGGGAGCTGCTAATTAGCATTAAGGTCTGAGTTGGGAAGTAAGGACCTATGTGAGTTCCTGGAAGTGCCTGTCAGGCAGTACTGGGTCACAGAGTGGCCTCAGTTTCTCCCACTGGTGAGAATGAGCAAGCCTAGGTCTGTAGGCATTGGCCATCACTGTGGCGGAGGGCGGGATCTGGAATGGATGGGTCTGAATAAAACCTCTGGCAGTCTCATGTAGGCCTTCAAGTCTGTTTGTCAGCCTTAAACATAGAAATACAGATCAACCCACCAAGGGAATGAAATGATTTTAAAAGGACCTGGTCCGATGATAACTGCTCAGTAAATACTGGTTTTATTTAATTCTTTCTGACTATTTTATGGTTTAATACTTGAATACTTGAATATGGGGTATAGTGGCTCAGGGGTAGCATGCTTGAATAGTGTGGGTGAAGCCCTGAGTTCAAACCCCAGCAGCAGCAGCAGCAGCAGCAGCAGCAGCAGCAGCAGCAGCAACAGCAAAGTTGTTACTGGATGAATGAAAGCAAAAAGGGGTAGGGGAATGCTGGGAAATGGAAAGTGCATTTCTCACAGAACAAGAGAAGCATGGCCTCTTGCTCCCATGCCATGCCCATTAGCCCTCCAACTCCTCTGTGCTGAAGTATAGTGGAAGTGCTATCCTGTGCTCTATCTGCTGAGTGGATGACCTTAAACTCTGCTTGGGTGTCACTCATGCTGAGTAACCTTAGCCCTTTCTTCCTTCTTCCTACACTTCTTCATACCTCCTTGCACTATAAATTTGCTTCTCTGCCTGTCATCTCTTGCAGAACGAGGAACTTACTCCTCTCAGTACCTCCCTTCCCTTGGGGTGTAGTGTCTGACACTCCCCATTAATGTTGGTGAACTTATGGGTCATGAGTAGAACTTGCTTTTTATTCAGTGGCTTCTGTCTTACTTTATAATGTGAGATGGGGATGGGGACGAGAACTTCAACCAAACTGTTTGGCTGTGTCATTTGTGGATTGTCTTTTGTTTCCTTCACTGGATCAGTACAGTCACATGCCACCTGATGTCTTTGTCAGTGGTGACCCCCATATATCCATAAGATTATGACAGAGCAGAAAAATTCCTGTTTCCTAGTGCCATTGTACCTGCCCTGACACTGTAGCTGTCCTAGTGTGACCATTGTCATGATTGTCGTGTTACTGGTGTAAACAAGTTAGCTATAGAAATACTGCCTGTGTCTCACAATTGCCTGTATTTTTCAGCATAATAATATGTCATAGGAATTCACGGCATAGGAGCAATAGGTCTTCCACAGGGACTCAATGTGCCATGCACCTGTCCCCCAGGTTTGTGGAACTGTGCTGTCATGTGCTGATCACAGGCTTGTGGAAGCACACTACTCTGCACACTATCATTTGCACGCAGAGGTAAAAATGGCTGATGATGAATTTCTCAGAATGTGTTTCTGACAGATGCGTGACTAGAATTTTGTAGCTAATGTGTGTGGAATTTGTAGAACAAAGCCTGGCCCATAAGAACTGCAAGATAAATGTTAGCTACTATCTATAGCAGACCCAAGATTTTAGCATGCTGTAGCCAGATATATTGAGCTGGAGTCCAGGTTTTCTCTCTTACTGGTTATGTCCTTGGCTAGACTGACAACTTGAATCATTTCTTCATTGCAAGGTGGGAGTCATGATGCATCGTGGGCTGAGGGAAGGAGCTAATGAGGTGGACACAGAAAGTGAGGGTCCTCAGGGAGGGCCACTACTTTGTTTTATGATGCTTTTAGCCAACAGAGGAGTCAGACTTCAAGGAATTCAGAAGCAAGCTGGTCCCTACTGCCTGTCCACCTAGAATATCCTCCTACCTGGTACTGGCCAGGTCATCTTTGTTTCTCCTCCATATAGGAAAGCATAGCTGTCTGTCAAGGTTCAGCTTTTTGAGTTGGCTTGTTTTCATTTGTTATTTTTTTCTTCTTTGAGGTGGCTTATTTTTGGATGTCAGGAACTGAATGTCAGTGTTAGTGAGAGTTTAATAAAGGCTGAAGAATTCATGCCTTCCATTTTCCCTAATCCAACAGATGTCCTCCAGCCATCACTTGATGCATCTATACCATGCAGGGTCCTCAGAACTAAGCAAGCAGTTGAAGAAGTGGCAAGTCAGCTTCCTAGTAGCCTGGAGTATCGCCTGGGAAAGAGGCTGACTTCTGGACTCTGCTAATTACACTGTGCCCAGAGCTCAAGGAAATGGCAAAATAAGATGCATAACTCAGCACCTGGCAAAGAGCTGGCAAATGGTGAAAGATGATGCTTATTGCTGTCTCCTTTTCCTGGCTGTTTGCCTGGTGGCTCTCTGATGTAGAAGAAGGGAACGGCCCCGTGCTCTAGCCTCTATGGCAAACCCCCACCCTAGATCATAGGTTGTGTATCCATGTGTGAGGTTGTTAGACCAGTGCTCCCTACACAGTGCAGGGAGCCTATGAATTTCTTAATGACCAGAATAGGTGTGTTCCCAGAAGCACTGTTGACTCTGGTATGTGCAGAAATGTGGCAATGGCATAAATGTCACACCAGCCATTACCTGGGGGTTCAGAGTTTGATGCACTTGTACTTGGTGGTTCATAAATGACCAAGGTGGTACATGGATGCGCATGTTATGCGACAGTTATGTGATTACTGTTAGGAAAAAAACCACTGGCACATTAGAGCTAACATTTCATGGGAATTCTTTCTTTGGAGGAGGCTGCCTTGCTTTTAAGAAATGTGACTTAAATTCGTGTCAAATGAGCAATGGTACAAAGGAGGGTTGGCACTCATCTTGAGAAACAATGATTGGTATAACCTCTATGGAGGCCTGGAGTTCCAGTGAGCTGAGGACAGGCCACATCAGTAGTAGATGTCACACTCAGGACTGTGAATCAGTGGTCCCCTATCCATCACCATACTGCGTTGGAGGACTTTCTGGCTGTCTCATTGTCCCCATCAAGCCATTTTCCTGTGTGGGCCCCTTGAGACAGGGAGTGGGTTGCATTGCAGGAAGAGGTGAAACATTGGGAAATTCACCTCTTCATCCTCACGTGCTCACAAGGTAAAGATGCCCTGGTTTGTCTTAATGTTTCTGTAACTGGGGAACATCTTATAAAAGTGTTACTTAAGTAGATGGCCATTTGCTTGCCAAAAAGCTATTACTAAATGGAGACTAGTTTAGAATTGAGAAAGCATGATGCATATGGCTTTTTTTTTCTCCTCCAAATTACATTTGAAAGTTGGGAGTTTCAATAAACCATAAACTCAAGGAAAATTTATTTTAATGATAACTCACTTCAAGCTATTTCCTGTTTAATAGAACTTAGGGGAAATGTTTCATCCATCAAGACAAAGTTGAGACATTAACCCAGACAATCCCCAACCACTTTCTAAACCTCCTCTCCAAATGTATACATCCTTTAAATTCATATATTTTCTTTTGGAAATGGAGTCTGAATCCTCATCTCAAGGAGGAAGATGGGCCAGTCCCCTTCATGATTGTCAGAACTGACAATTTTGAATATTATTTCTTTGGAGAAGGCCAAGCTTTACTTGGAAGCAAATGTGACCTAAATACCTAGAGCAAGGGTGGGTTGGAATATCTCATTTTTGTAGGGAAAGAGCCCTCAGGTGAGGTGAGTGGTTAGGCTTTGCAGGTGAGCATCTGTACTGGCTACTGTTGTTCCTTCTCATTTACCAAAACCAAGAGGGAAGGAGGGGGCTGCTCAGGAGATATAACCCCAAGAGAACAGGCCTGTCTTTCTCAGGGGCTGGCCCTGCTCTATTCCATTTAGAACCCCGGATACTAAGCAACCAGGCCTTGGCCTTTAGAAGTCAGCAGAATAAATCTTCTGAAAAAGGTTGAAGGAAGGAGCCAGGGAATGAGTAGGCAGGGGATTATATGGAGCCATTTAAAAGGACAAAAAGCAAGAGTGAGAGGCAGCAGAAGGGATCAGGCCCTGCATGGCCTTGCCAAGCAAACTCTGGGAAGCCTCACGGGAGAAAGGCTCTCTTTATGTCCCCTGAAGCATTCATGGTTTCCCAGTCAAATTCTCAAGCTGTTTCTATGGCGCTTCCCAGGAGAGTAGAGCACGTTCGCTGTGTCTTTTCCTTCCCATTCTCCAACCTTTTCTCAGACTCCTAAAATAAATCTCTGGCTCAAGTGGAATTGTGTAACCAAAGATGAAAAGGAGGGTGGAAAGGCAGAGGAGGTACTGACTAGGCCTGATTTTTCACAAAAAGAGAAGTTCTCTAAGAGTAAACCGTGTTTATTTTTTTGTAGATTTTTCAATCAAATGGAATTGCTTAATTAAAAAAAAACTTATCTTTCTCCTTAAATACTACAGACAACCTCATTTTATCGCAGCAGACACCTAGAAACAAAACACGGGACCCACCAGAGAAAACTGGGCATTAAAAGCATCAGAAATTCAAGTCAACTATGGAAGGGTTACTGGAGGCTGGCAGCTCTCAGTTCTAAAAGGAAGTGGCCCAAGCCTATTGGGTTTGACAAACGTTTCTTAGAACTGGGAAATTGGGAACTTGGACTCTTTCAATTCTATTCCAATTGTTTTATGCATAGGGAAATGAAAGTCAATGTGTCAAATGAAGACCCAAAGAGACACTGAAAAACTCGTTTGACTAGTATTCAGAATGTGAGATTAGTAATAACTGGTCCTCCTAGTTAACCTTGTCCTGGAATATATAGAGGTTATTTGTAGCCGCCACTGCTATAATGTTTTCTGAAGGATGCCAAGCAGTATGCAAGATCTTTTTGCTAAAGTCCAGACTGTCGACACTGATCTCGTCTTTTCTCCTCTTGCCCCCCACGCACACTTTTCGGGGTTTGAGGATAGCCCGAGGTTTGCTGTTTTCCCTTGAGGCTTCAAGGGTCACGTCGCGCTTGGTGTTTCGGTCGAACATCCTGAAGAAGTTGTTGTAGGAGCCCGTCATGATGACGCTGCAAGGCAGGAAGGAAATGAGATGATGTTACGAAGGTAGTAGCAAACCCCCATTGTGCCTTTCTGGAGCAAATGATACCACATCATGGTGGGGCTATGGTACCATAGGTTTTATTAAAACCCAAACCTGGACAGGTTCATTACTGTGACTATTGACTTCCCCTTGAATGATTAAAGGAGCCCAGCTCTTTGGTTGAGCTTGAAGCAAAAGGTTGTGGAAACTCTTTCTGCCACTATTTTTTTTGGTGTGTGTTAGTGCACATTGTATGCACATGTGTGGAAGTCACAGGTTGACACTGGGTTTCTCCCTCCATGGATCTCCACCATATAATAATAATAATAATAATAATAATAATAAATTATTATTATTATTATTATTTTAGAGACACAGAGAGAGACAGAGAGAGGGAGAGGAAGACAGAGATGGGCGCGCCAGCAGCCTCTCAGCTGCTGCAAACGAAATCCAGATGTGTGCGCCCTCTTGTGGTCAAGTGCAGCATTGCGCCCTTGTGTCACTTTGCATCTGGCTAAACGTAGGACCTGGAGATTGGAACCAGTGTTCTTAGGCTTAGGAGGCAGGCGCCTTAACTGCTAAGCCATCTCTCCAGCCATATTATTTTTTTTGTTCATTATTTATTTATTTATTATTTGAGAGTGACAGAGAGAGAAAGAGGCAGATAGATAGAGAATGGGTGCACCAAGGTCTCCAGCCACTGCAAACGAACTCCAGATGCATGAACCACTTTGTGCATCTGGCTTACATGGGTCCTGGGGATTCGAGCTTCAAACCATGGTCCTTAGGCTTCACAGGCAAGTGCTTAACCAGTAAACCATCTCTCCAGGCCCTCCACCATATTTTTAAAATAAATCTTATTTATTTGCAAGAAGAGAGAGAGAATGGGCATGCCAGGGCCTCTAGCCACTGTAAACGAATTCCAGATGCATGTGCCCCTTGTGCGTCTGGCTTACGTGGGCCCTAGGGAACTGAACCTGGGTCCTTTGGCTTTGCAGGCAAATGCCTTAACCACTAAGCTATCTCTTCAGTCCTCTCCACTATATATATAATTTTTTTTTTGGTTTTTTGAGGTAGGGTCTCACTCTAGCCCAGGCTGACCTGGAACTCACTCTGTTGTCTCAGGATGGCCTTGAACTCATGGTGATCCTCCTACCTCTGCCTCCCAAGTGCTGGGATTAAAGGCGTGTGCCACCATGCCCGGCTTTCCACCATATTTTACTGAGACAGTTGCTCACTTGAATTCAGAGCTCACTTGCATCAGCTAGTCTAGCCAGCTTACCCTAGGGATCCTTGTCTCCATCTACCTAGCACTGGGATTGCAGGAATACAAGGCAACACCTTCCTGGCATTTATGTGAGTGCTGAAGGTCCTCATGTTTGAGCAACAGCTTTACCAACTGGGCCATTGCCTCAGCCCCGTGTTACTTACTTACATTTATTTATTTATTTATTTATTTATTTATTTATTTATTTATTTTAATATATATTTTTTATTTATATTATTTTGATTTTACATTCATAGTAAAGGTTCCATTGTCCTCCTCCCTGTCCTCCCTCTTTCAAAGGGACCCTTGTCAATGGGGAATGTGGGTCAAGCATTGTGAGGTTAGTTAAGAGTTCTGGTGGGTTGGCCCCATTCTCTGTGCATAATGCCCCAACTATGACTCTAACAATCTTTCCGCCCCCTCTTCCGCAAGTTTCCCTAAGCCACATTGGGGTCATTTTAGTTCTGCTTCAGTGATGCGGTTTCGGGAGCCTACTTTTATTTTTAATTTTAACTTATTCATGAGTGTGTGAGTGGGCACACATGTGCCATGGCATGTGTTAGAAGGACAGAGGACAACTTTTGGGTCAGTCCTTGCTGGTCTACCTCCTTTGAGGAAGGGTTTCTCTCTCGATTCTTGGTCTGCTATTCCTTGCTGCTATTGCCACAAGCTTCTTTCTGGGAAATTCTCCTGTCCCTGTTTCCTCTATCCCACTGTCAGTCAGTGAGCTGGCATTTCGGAACCCCTCCATGGTTTCTGGGTTTGCACATGTGGCTGGGGGATTGAACTCAGGCACTCCAGTGAGTGCTTTATCCACAAAGCCATCTGTTCAGTTCCCTGCTTGGGAGCTTCTCTTTGGCTCTTTGAGTTACTAAATGAATCCAGCTATTGTAATCCTAGTGCTGCCTACTCTTTGTTATGATTATGAAGCCAGAAGAGGCTGGAAAAGTAGAAATATATGAAAACCGTAAATCAAATTGGTGGGATTCCTGGGCTTTAGGGTTGTAGCCCATCATCCCGATGGGGGAAATGCTGAGGCAGCAGTAATGGTGGGGTGGCCTCTCCTTCTAGGAACCAGCTCTAAGTTTAGCTTTTTCCACAAACTTGTCTACAACATGGAACTCATGGTTTTACTTGGAAAGACAGTAAACAATTTTACCAAGATCCCAAATCTAAAATTTGAGTAAGGTTGGTAGTAGATGGTCAGAGGTTTCCATGTTTTTAAAGTTATCTATTCTTGGTGATAGTTCAGTTAGGTGACAGGCTGGGGAAAGAAGTCAGTCCCTGGGGCTCCATATGCGCCCTTTAGGTACCATCCTATAACGGCACACCTGAAAGGCTGGTATGGGCTGTTTCTGGAAAGGAGAGTCAAGTATCATTTGTGTTTCAGATGCACTAGGCTGTGTAACGAGTCAGATAAGACAGGCAATAAAGACAGAGGCCACTTTGTGTACCTTGTCATCTGTGCAAATTCATCAAAGGGTCTCACTCTATCCCAGGCTGGCTTTAAACTCATGGTGATTCTCCTACTTCATCCTCTCAAGTGCCGGTATTAAAGACATAGCCTCCACACCCAGGTCTCAAAATTTTTTAACTTAAAAAAAAATTCATTGATTTATTTTATTTTACGAGAAAGACAGAATGGGCATTCCAGGGCCTTCAGCCATTGCAAACAAACTCCAGATGCATGCACCACCTTGTGCATCTGGCTTACATGGGTCCTGGGGAATCAAACCTGGGTCCTTTTGCTTTGTAGGCAAGCATGTTAACCACTAAGACATCTCTCCAGCCCAAAATTTCTTAACTTTTGTAATTACTATTTAATACTTCATCGGTTCTGGCAGGTTATTCTCTGTCTCACTGAGTCATGTTCATGAACTTAGCTGTGAACAGGGTCATGAAAACCACCTTGTTGGACTGTGGCTAGATAATGTGTGCAAAATTGGCTGTACATAGTAAGTACCTAATGAGCATCGATTGTGAATCAGAATAATGACAACAAGTTCATAAATAATATATATTTCATAATATGCATATGTATTATAATGTACACCTGAATATTTGTAAACAAGGCCTAAATGATCTCCCCTTAGGTAATCTCTGTTTACTTGTTGCTATCGCTTTGCTCTCTTGCTCTGTACACAGGGGATTCATTTGGGGTTGGAATTGAAGGGGCCAAAAAACACAGCAAGAGAACCCTAGTGCTTTAAAAAAATTTTTTTATTATTATTTTATTTATTTTTGGAGAGAGAGATTGGAGCACCAGCAGTCTCTCAGCTGCTGTGAACGAAATCCAGATGTGTGCACCCCCTTGTGGTCAAGTGCAGCATTGCACCCTTGCGTCACTGCATCTGACTAAACGTGGGACCTGGAGATTGGAACCGAGTTCTTAGGCTTAGCAGGCAGGCGCCTTAACCGCTAAGCCATCTCTCCAGCCCCCCAGTGCTTATTTAAAGCTGGACTCTCTGAAATAAGTTCCATGCTAGTGAACACTATTCCTGGAACCACCTTTATCAGAGTTGAACCAGCCCAGGAGCCTTGCATCGCCTTCTCAGGAAGGTCAAAGCATCATCTATACTTGTCAAACTAAAAATGAGCTATTGGGAGGTAATATGAAGTATTATTGAAATCAAAGGCCTTAAAACAGTAATAAATCACCTTGAAGGAATGTGATAAATGATGTTGGCTAGAATTCTGCTAATGAAGCACAGGGCCTTTAGTCAGGTAGATGTTAGCAGATTCAAGGGATCATTTTTGAGCTAGGAAGCCCTCTTGGAGCAA
This sequence comes from Orientallactaga sibirica, assembly GCA_036365145.1. Taxonomy (NCBI): domain Eukaryota; kingdom Metazoa; phylum Chordata; class Mammalia; order Rodentia; family Dipodidae; genus Orientallactaga; species Orientallactaga sibirica. The sequence goes on from JAEOAD010000005.1 coordinate 54,502,381, forward strand.
TCAGAGCTATGCAAGCTAGAACCTGCTTATGTAAGCTGTGGTTATGAATAGACATGTTGACTTAGTGCTAAGGTTGTCTTATGTGTCAGAGATAGTGCTTTCTGATTGATATTGAACTGTGACCTATGTAAGCCCTGAAACTGACTCAGGGATTTCATAGCATCCTTCCCTTCTGTGTAGCCTTGATCACAAGACATCCTGACCAGGCCTTGGAACCCCACATTGACTTCTGCTTGGCTGACTCCTATTTAGGATAAATTGCCCAGACGTTCTGAAGGTAAGGGCCTGTTTCTGGAAGGTTATTCAATTCCAGCCTTTCTTACCTGTCTGACCCATTCCACACACATTCGAATTTATCAAAAATGCAATCATTTTCATAGAGGGAGCACAGCTTGCTGCGGAGGTAGTCATGAACCTGGAAGGAAACATTAAGACGATCTGTCAGAATCTTTAAAAGAGGTGACTATTCCTGTGAGCATCTCCCTGAACGACAGGTGCTGCCCATCTTCTCAGTATACCTGCGTCTTGAAAAAAATGGCCCATATTGAATGCAGGCTGGGCCTTTCCTGGCTGTAAGACCTGAGGATGAGTTGGTGTGCTTGGGATAGAAATATGCATCCAATGCCTTTGGTGTTTTCAACCCTATGTTGTGTTGTGTAACCAAGTAAGTACATGAGATTTTTTTTTCAAGGTAGGGTCTCCCAGGGTGATCTAGAATTCACTAAGTAATCTCAGGCTGGCCTCTAACTCACAGCAATCCTCCTACCTATGCCTCCTGAGTGCTGGGATTAAAGGAATGTTCCACCAAGCCCCACTGAATGAAAATTACTTTTAGCTGATGCTAAAATGATAGACTACAAAAGCATAGAAAAAGAGATCGGGAGGCATTCATTATGCATGGCAAGGAGTCAAGGCTTCACCTGATAAGGAAGCAGAAGCCTTCAGGGAATGAACGAGCTGTAGTGACATCTGGAAGGAAGGCATTCCAAAGCTCAGGGAACAACAGCACATGCAAAGACCCAGAGGCAGGCATCCTGCAAGGAGTATGGCAGGACTGATGGCCAGTTCTCGCAGGCCCTCTACTCTGATCAGGATGGACAGACATCATAGGAAGGCTCACTGAGCCTAGTCTGTTGCAGCAAAGCTTACAAGTAAAAGGCAGAGAGGCCAGTTTTTATCTGGCTTCTGGGTGCTGGCTTGGACCAGGGCAAGAGCAGTGTTGAGAAGAGGTTGACGGCTAGTGGGGTTTGGGGCAGAGCTTAGGATGTGGGTAAACTTTGAAGCATGGCCATGGCTCACTCCTGAGGGTAAGGATGTGGACATGGCCAGGTAGAAGGAGCTACAGACTGAGGTGAAAGGTGAAGCCTGGGATACTGGTAATGCTATCCTGTTTCTCTTTCCCAGGAAAAGCAGCAGCAGAGGCCCATGAGAGGGAGGACCGAGCAGGGCCAGGGCACCTCTAGGATTAGTGGGAGACACTTGAAGTTGCATTTCAAATACAGCTGGTCAGGTAATTGGCTACTTTACTCCAGCTACACTCAGCAACTCCAGTATAGATGTGAACAGGCAGATGAATGAAGCCCAGTGGGTAGAAATTTGGCTCACTTATCAAGAATAATTTTTCCTGAATTCTCCAGATAGAAAGTGGTGGTGGTAATATGGGAATACTCACTATGCAAGCTGGTTATTATTGGCCAAGTGTTTTCCTTCTAAAATCTCATTTTGTCTCTAAGTCACCTTCTGGTGGAGGGACCATCAGTACGTTTGATGGATCATGAATCCCAGGGATGAAGCATCATTTGTTTAGGACCACACAGGAGAGACCATGATAGAATGGAAACTAATCCCCAGTGTTTGGGTTTTGAAGCACATGTACCCAAATATGGTAGCTCTTTACCTTGTGTGGGTGTCAGTCCTAGGCAGAGGAATATTACCAAGGGAGCTGTTCAGCTTAATAACTGGTTCAAACTTGCTTTTCCCATAACCTGGGCTCCTTTTCCTCCTTTGGCCCCAAGTTCTATTGGATGTTGAGCTTGGAGGTCTCATTGTGTGCTTAGTATTGGCCAAGTAATGAAGTCAGATTTGTCCTGTGTTCCACCAGATGCTCTGCGCATTTGACAAGCCCTCTGAGTTGTTTGGCCAGTAAACAATCCTAACCCTGTAAAGTGACATCCCCTCCTTGACTCTCTCATTCTCAACAAGCAGCTCCAGCCTTGTCAGGGTAACCATGTCAGTGCTTTGCCATTGTGGAGATCCTTCTACCGTAGGGCTTTTGACATTACTGGATGCATTTGGGGGATGCAAAAGTGAGGCCTGGGTCCTGCCCTTACAGTAGTATCCTGCTGTAAATCAACTCATTGACCTTCTCTAGGGGATTGGAAACTGGGCAGAGGAGTGCTTTGTGTACGGTGGGACTCCACAAGCCCTCTTCTTCATGAGAGATTTCAGAGCTATCACCACTTGTCTTAGGGAAAGCCCGTAGGTAAGAAATAAGTGTCAAAACATGTGTGCTTTGGAGGTGTGGGTCCATTAACAGGAACCATATTGCCTAGAGCGCCATAAATAATTGTTAAAAAGTAAAAGTCAGGGAGGGCTCAAGGGAAGCCCACTCTGAACTATTGTCTCTTCCACAGTATGTCCAGCTTGCCTCCAACTGAGAGCATTTAAAGAAAAAGAATGTCTATGCTGCATTTGTGCTCTAAAACTTAGAGAAAAACCTTGGGAGGATCAGAGGACCTTTCTCCACCAGAAAAGAGAAAAAGCTAAGACAAACCATGAGACATGTTGTGCATGGAAGAACTGCATTTTAATCCATTTGATGCTTTTTATTTGGAGTGTTCATTTTTTTTCTCTTTTTTGCTGTAGATGGGCTTCTTGCCACTGGTTTGTATCACTCACCCAAGTTGTTCTCCAACTTTCTTTGTGGTATTATATATGCACTAACCCTTGGGGCAAGTAGGAATTGATTATTTGTCCTTATATTTCAGAGCAGACTTTTCCAGTAAAGGGCCAGATATATATTGAGTGCTTCTTATCCAAAATGCATGGGAAGTTTTCAGAATTTGGAATATTTGTATATACATAATGACATGTCTTGGAAATGGGCCCCAACCCAAACAGCCACTTCCTTATGCATCATGTATACCTTATACATAGCCTGAAAGTAATTCTATGTAACTTTTAAATTTAGGGGTTCTTGTTTGTTTGTTTTTAAGGCAGGGTCTTACTCTAGCCCAGGCTAGCCTCAAACAGTGATCCTACCTCCTAAGTGTTGAGATTAAAGGTGTGTGCTACCACACCTGACTTCCATGTAGCATTTTGCAAAAATATACTGGAAATATGACTTAAGTACATGATATTAGGTGTGATACTTTCCACTGTAGTCTCATGTTGGCACTCAAAAAATTTTGGGTTTTGGATTATTTTGGATACACAACCTATAGTAAGTACCTAGAGTGGTCTCTGTCACACCTACTTAGCTCTGTCCATGTGGCATGACAGTAGCCACGGGTTAGACATAAATTATTGGGGGTGGCTCTTCTGTTTTCATAAAAACAAACCTAGAGGGGCATGGATCCAGCTTGCCACAGATAGTTGGCCAGTCCCTATTCTGTAGGAAAACTTGAATATAGCTAAAGATACTTAACTTTATATCCTCATAAGAAGCTTGAACTCTCTTTTCCTTTTCATGTGGAGGCCAGAGACCAACCTTGGATGTCTTTTCTCAGGTGCTGTTTACCTTTTTGTTTGTGAGACAGGGTCTCTCATTAGCCTGGAAATTACTAAGTAGACTAGACCAGCCGGCCTGTCTCTGCTTCTCTAGCCCTACTGAGCTTTGTTAATATCTGTATAAGAATGTATAGTGGTAGCATTGTCAGTTCCTTTCTAGGACCCACACCTTCATCTGAAGACACTGCTGATCTGACAGTAATCCAAGGGTAGGTGAGCTTTTCTGTTCTCAATCTATGGGCCAAGATTGGGTGGGGGCTGGGCTCCTTGCAGTTCCTATCTCAACTCCTCTTTTCTAGATACTCGCTGAACCTGACTTTTAAAAGTTTAAATAGTATATTACCATCTTTGATATAGTTTGTAAACTTAAATGGCTCTGATGCTTGCATGCCACTCTAATTTAAAATAAAATGTGATACTTTATTTCAATACATAGGCCGAGACACCTATTTCTTAGTGTTCTGCAAAGATGACTTCCAAGTCTGTTACCAGCTCAATGTGGCTTCAGAACTAGGACCTGCTAGCTATATTCTAAAAGCTTCTCCCTAGAATAAAAATACTAATTGCTCTTGCCACTACATGTCCTGAATCTATCCTTCTCTAAGCAAGACTCTCGCAGGCTGCCTGCTGCAGTAGCACCCACATTCCCATGACAGTCCCATCACTCTGTCTTTTGTAGTGAGAGGTGTGACTATATGGTTTGTCTCATGCAGCAGAAAGAGGGTAGCAGTACCGACCTTGGGCTAAAAACCCAAGGTTGAGTGAGCAGAGGAAGCCACTGTGAAGTTGAGTCCTGAAGTCTAGGCAGGGTTTAGGAAAATACAGTTATATTAGACAGGGGATGTTCTTTGAACCATTCGGTACTACTTGTGGCTTAGGACAGTTGTTCCTGTTGCAAGCCCTCAGCCTCTTTGATGTCACACATTTCAAATAAACCTCCGAGTTGCTAGCCTTCATGCTCGAGGAGCTTTAGACCTCTGTCTTTCCTCCTGTCATCTTCCTTAATTACTTGGTCTCACCATATTCAATTATTTTCATCTGCTTCCATAGCTACGTAATCAACCTTGTCATTACTCTAACTGTATCTTCTGTTTCAATTTGATTGCTATTTCCTTTCTTTTTAGGTTGTCCCTCAAATATTTAGATTCTGTCAGAACTTCAAATCCATTGACCCAACTGCTCTTTTTTTGCTTATTATTTCCTTTCTTAGCTACCTTAGATTTGGCAGTCATCACTCCATTCACTCCCTCTCTCCATTATTTTCTCTTGACAAAACCCCACCCCTGATTAAACCTGACTTGACTTTCTGTCTGTTCTTTAGCTATGTCACTAGGAGACAATTAGACAGGTTAGTCTTTCATTCCTTTCCTCCCCCTCCCTTTCCCTTTTCTCTTATGTAGCCCAGGCTGGCCTCAAACCTGCTAGGTAACAGGATTACCTTGTACTTCTGATTCTCCTGCTTCTACCTTCTGAACAATGGGATGACAGGCATGCGCCACCATGCTTGGTTTATGTGGTGCTGGGGATGGAATTCAGGGCTTTATGGATGCTAGGTAAGTACTCTACCAAATGAACTATATGCCTGGCCCCCTAGTCTTGCTTTAAAATAAACCTCAAGTTGATCTCCAATGACAATACAATGCTTTCCCTCTTAGATGAAAGAGTAAGAGAACATGTATGTGCTCCCATCACACAATTTACAAGCTTACTATATCTGAGCTACATACTGCTCTCCATCGACAGATGAGCCACCCATCTCCTGTCAAAGGCCAGTTTTTCGCTGGACTCCATCCTTCCTTTTTTTTTCCCTTAAAAACTCAGCTCTTTCAATGATCCCTCTGTTGGCTTTGTCCTGTCAGCTTAAAACATACTATGACGTCCCCCAGCCTGTATCCCATATTCTAGCTACTAACCTATTTGTTTTCATTTAGATAAAATTTGTTGAGTTGCAGGCCTTTATGTTCACATCTTTAAACCTATTGTTACTTAAACTACTGTACTTATTTAGAGGGAGGGAGGGAGAGAGAATGAATATGGGCATGCCAGGGTCTCCTGCTATTCCAAACAAACTCTAGATGCATGTGCCACTCTGTGCATCTGGCTCTGCATGGGCACCGAGGAATTGAACTCAGGCTGTCAGGCTTTGTAAGCAAGCACCTTTACCCACTGAGCCATCTCCCTAGTCCTCAAACCTCTTCTGATTAGACATTCATTCATCCTATTCCTCTCCCTCATTTGGGTTCTTGGTAATCTCCACATGACTAAACTCAGTGCTCGGTCCTTCTGTACTCAGCAACAAGACTGGAAGTAGGTGACTTTTCCCACCCGGAAACATTTCCTTCACTTGCCCTCCTGGACTCTCAATTTTGCTTACAATTCACTGCCCGCATCCCAATCACTCTTGCCCAGGCTGACCTTGAACTCATGGCAATCCTCCTACTTCAGCCTCTCTATAGGAGAGCTGGAACTAAAGGCATGGGTCACCACATCCAGCTTCTTCTTGCCAAATTTTGTTCCTATTCTCCATGTGAAAACACTGAGCCCCAAAGGCAGTTCTTCTCAATCTCTTTGGTAATTATATCAATTGCCTAGGAGATCCCTTCCAGTTCAGTAAACTTTGAAGGCCTACTATGCACTTGTGAGTGTCAAATTGGTATCTCTAGGCTGGATGGCTCCAGATTTGCAGTAAGCTGTCTCCCTGATGTCTGTTTAATTGGCTTAACAGGTCCATAGCCAAACTCTCAATTTCATCGAAATAAAATGGCAACTCTGCTTTCCTAGTTACTCAGGACATTAAACCTTGGAATGATCCCTGGCATTTCCTTTATTCTTATATCAAACATCAAATTTGTCCTTACATCCTAATGTTTTACCTTGGAAATGTATCAAAACCCGACTGCCGCAATTGCTATTACTGTCTTCTAAACTGCTATTACTCATTTGCCAGAATATTGTAATAACTCTAAAATTATTATTCATATCTCCTAACATGTTCCTCCTCCCAGCACACCAGAATGTTCTAAAAAAATCATAGTGATTGTGGTGGTAAAATGCCTGCCCTCCCCCATAGCTTCATGTGTTTGTAATTAAGCCTCATACTTACTCCTCAGCTGCTGGAGCCTTTGGGAGGCAGAGCGTTGCTAGAGGAGGTGTGCTATTCGGAGTGGACCTTGTGATTTTATAGTTGAGCCCCTGTTTGCCAGGGTTAGGTAGCTTTCTCCTCTTTTTCCCTGCTGATGTAAAAGGTATGGCACCTGGTTGTCTGTTTTCTCCACCATGATGGAACTTCTCAAAACTATAAACTGGAAATAAACACTTTCCTTCCAGATGTTGCATCTGGTTGGGTGTCTAATTCTAGTAATGAGAAGGTAATTGCTGCAGTGACAAAAGTATTCTGGAGTTAGTGGAATGGCTATGCAGTTGTGGATATAATAAAATCTTTGGAACTATATGCTTGGAAAGGGGGACTGTTATGATATGTAAATTGTACTTCAAGTAAAAAAATAAAAGTAAAATTTGGTTGATCCTTCTGGCCTCATTTCATTTTATTTGCTTCAAGATATCTTAAAATAAGATCAGTTACCTCTGCCTCTAGATCTTTCTTTGCATTGTCTTTTTCTTGGGATTGGCTTTAAAAAAAAAAAAAAACCCTTTCTGCCTGGTCACTTTCAGCAATACGGTCCTAAAACACTGCAGTTGTCCCTTTTTCCCTCTATCTTATTTCTTCATTGAGTCCTCACAATAATTTCTAACCTGTGACCTTCTACCACCACCTACCCAGTGACTAAACCGAGAACCTCCACACAGTGGACGTGACTCTTCCTTGCATACTCAGTAAGTTTGCAGGTGTCGCTCACTCTCCACCCTTCCTCTCCTTCCATGCACCTGTTGTCATTCAGCCCCAACAACATTATCTTTCACCTGTCTTTCAAACTGTAAGGTGACACTCACTCACAATGTCATCTCCTCATATAGAACCCTTTTACAGCTCTTGGTTGTAGTCAGCCCAAAGACAAAACAACCTTGCCTACAGGTCCAGAGGCTGCATGATCAGCCTGTGCTTGCATCTCCAGACTTAACTTTTTGCCCTCGGGTTCCATAGCCAAGGTAAACCGAGAAGTACGACACACCAACAGATTAAGCCACTGGAACTCCCAAAGGTAAACTTTCTGAACACAGAACATTTATCTTGACCCCGGACCTTGAATCATAATACTGTTCTAGGTTTTTCTGACTAGGTCATGGCAATTTCTCCTTCACCTTTTTTTTTTTTTTCTGGCTGGCCACTCCCTGTCATGGGCTCCCACGGTCTCAGCACCCTCCCTTGTATGCATGCACTGTCAGTTCTTTGTTCATCATTCAGCTCCTTCACCAGAGAATGGCATGAGAGCAGGCCCGTGCCTGCCTTCCCACTCTATGGTGTCCGCTCACATTATGTATCAGGCTAAATAGATGAACTTGAACTCTTGCCTCTCTGTGTGCATCCTGTATTAAATCGCAGCTTGTAGTACTTTATGGATAGCATCACTACTCAATATGTTCTCTCCCTCTGCATCTGCAGGCAGAGGCTGACTTACAAGCCCACAAAGGGAGTGCTCTGGATACCAGTGGGCGGTGGTCTGTACCTGGTATGTCTCGATGGGGCGATTTTCCATGTTGAGATCCCAAACTTTCACGGTCAGATAGTCCCTGGTCATGATATACCTCCCGCTGTGGCTAAACTTCACATCCGAAATTGAAGAGATAATTTCAGAGAAAAATGATCTGTTGCTTGGATCTTCTGGCTCTTCAAAAACTGGAGAACAAAAACAAAACAGGATGAATATAGCATAGCTTTATGAACAGACTGTAAAGTGTAGGGCCAGCCAGAAAGCTAAATTAGTCTAAGTAGGCTGGTGTCTGCAAAGCATAAAGAAATAGGGAACAAAGTGTCAGCTCCCTGGCAAAAGAAAAACAAAAGGCTTGATTTTGTTTTCTCATGGGAGGAATGGTATGGAACCTGCCCCATGAACAGATCTGATGCCTACTGATTTTAAGTTCCAGATCCGTGCAGCTGTGTTACATTCCCCCTGGTCCTTGGGTGTCACATGCATACCCAAACCCAAAGTCATTTTGGAATGCTCTGCCTTCTCTCTACCCACTCCCTTCTTTCCTTCCTTCTCTGGTTCTGGGGGTCAAACCCAGAGTCTTACTTGTTCTAAGTAGGTGCTATAACACTGAGCTACAACCCCCAGATCCTGGAGTCATCTTAGATGCTTAAACATTTTTTATAGTTTTAAAAACATAATTCACATTATTCACTCTAAAATACTCATTTAAAGCATATAGTTCAATGGTTTTAAGAATCAATATGCATTGATGCAATTATTACTGCAATCTAAATATAGCTTGTCTTCATCAATCCCCTCTCCAAAACAAAACACCAGAAAACCCCCTTTTTATACCATTAGCCGTTACCCTCAATTCCCCACCCTTACAACATTAGGCAAACACTAATTTACTTCTTAGTTCTTACTCTGGAAATCCCTCCTAAATAGAATCATAGAATATAGGGTCATTTGCTCCAGGTTTCTTTCACGTAGCAAACAATGTTTTCAAGTTTCATTCATGTTGTAGCATGTTTTTGCATGGCTTGATAATATTACATCATGTGGAATTGTCATATTTTGTTCATCTAGTTGTCAGATGATGAACATTTGGGTGATTTCCACTGTCAAAAATAGTGATGCCATGAATATTCATGTAGAGGATTTTGTGTGGACAGAAATTTCATTTTTCTTGGATCATGGAAGTCAATAGTGGGCCTTTGCATTCTGGCAGCAGAACCCCTGACTGTCTTGGGTCTAAGGTCAGAGTTCCCTTTACTTGTGTGGTTTTGGACAAGTACTTTGCCTTGTTTCTGGTGTCCTTATATGCAAATGGTGGCTACAGTGTCTTTGGTGAGTACTGTCCGTTTCCTCTGATTTTCAGGGTCTCACAATCCTTCTTATTAGCAGCAGCTGATTCCCAGTTATGGAATCAAAGCGTGACTCCTCAGTGTGGCACTAACATCTTCTTTGACTTAGAGTGGCTGTACAGGTGAAATCTTGGTGTTTCCCAGTTCTTTTTTCTTTTTTTTAAAAAGATTTTAAATTTAATTAATTTATTAGAGACACAGAGAGGGAGAGAGAGTGAGAATGGGCATGCCAGGGACTCTAGCCACTGCAAACAAATTCCAGATGTGTGCGCCACCATGTGCATCAGGCTTACGAGGGACCTGGAGAATCAAATGGGGTCCTTAGGCTTCATAGGCATATGCCTTAACCGCTAAACCATTTCTCCAGCCCTGTTTCCCAGTTCTATACATTGCCCAATTATTCCTTCTTTGATGATTTATGTTCTTCTTGGTATGTATATGTATATGTATGTATGTATATACATACATATACATATATACATACATATACATATATACATACATATGTACATATACACACACATCCTTTATTACTAGTGACGTGTTTTATCTCAAAAGATCTTTTCTTGAAGCCCTATTACATTTGATAGGAACATTTATTTAGTATTTGCTCAGACATCATTATCTCTCATTAGTCTATAACAATTAATGACTTTATGTATTGTTTTTAAATTTTTTGAGGTTGGGTCTTGCTCTAGCCCAGGATAACCTAGAATTCATTATGTAGTCTCAGGGTGTCCTTGAACTCATGGAGATCTTCCTGCATCTGCTTCCGAGTGCTGAGATTAAAGGCATGAGCCACCATGCCTGGCTACCATATGTGTTTAACTAGGATGTGAGACTATGTTTTTCAAGGTAGGGTCCTCTCACTCTAGTCTAGGCTGACCTGGAGTTTACAATGTAGTCCCAGGCTGGTCTTGAACTCACAGCAGTCCTCCTACCTCTGCCTCCCAAGTGCTGGGATTAAAGGTGTGCCACCATACTCTGCTCTAGGACTTCTTTCTTTGCCACAATTCAGTCCATAACAGAACTTCCAGTGCTTCATGCAACACTACTTCTGAACTTTCATAACAGTGATGCACAAGCCACGTCTGACACTGTTAGCTAGTCAGCAACCTGGTATGCCTGTCCTTCTCCCAGGCATACATCTATATTGTATGTCCCAGCCTGTATGCAATTAGGTGCACATGAGACTGACTTCAAGAAAGTAGAGCCTTAAATAGAAATGCCACAGTGTCTAAGTGCCCTGGGTCACTGAGTTATTGATTTCAAGAAAGTTGCTCATGTAATTTGAGTCTTGGATGGTGAGTCCCACACAGGAGCACTTATGAAGGAAGGGCTCCAGATAGGAAGAAAGTGGAGCAGAAACCTGCAGGAGTTCTCTCTCTCAAGGGGGAGTATCCCCCTTGAGGAGAGAGTCTCCCATGTGACCCAGAAGGCTCTCTGAGGTGATGACATCTCACTGAGACCTGCACCTGGGGGCTGGGGATTTTGGTTTCACTTGTCCTTATACCCAGAGTCATATATATACAAATGTTCAATAAGTATTTGTTACTGGGCTGGAGAGATGGCTTAGCAGTTAAGGCGATTGCCTACAAAGCTGAAGGAGATGAGTTAGATTCCCCAGGACCCATGTAAGCCAGATACATAGGGTGGCACATGCATCTGGAGCTCATTTACAGTGGCTGGAGGCCCTGGCGAACCCATTCTCTCTCTCTCAAATAAATAAATAAAAATAAAATATTAAAAAATTGATGTTTTCTTGGAACCACTCCAGATAAATTAATACATTCTTTGCCTTCTTTTAAAATATTTATTTATTTCTAAGGAGGGAGAGAGGGAGGGAGGGAGAGAATATAAGAGAATGATGGTTGTGCCAGGGCTTCTAGCTGCTGCAAATGAGCTCAGATGCATATGCCACTTTGTGCATCTGGCTTTATGTGGGAACTGGGAAATTGTACCTGGGTCATTAGGCTTTGCAGGCAAGTGCCTTAATGACTGAGCCATCTCTCCAGCCTAAATTCTTTGCCTTCTGGGTGCTTAGCATATGTTAAGTTGAACATATGCATTTACTGAGATTCAATTATATTTGACCTACAAAATGGCAGTAGCATATGGTTCAACCTAATAAGGGTTTATGTTACAACTTGAGTCAGAACCAAACTGGCCTGCAGGATACTGAGTTAACTTGGCTTCCAAGGAGGCTTCTTTCCTGCTTGCTTACTGCATCTACAAGGGCAGTTGACCATTTCCAGTGGCAAGCCACAGTGCATAAATTTCCCTTCAAGCTATGCCAAGCTAAATCAGGAGCCAAATTAAAACAGGAACTTTCACAGAACTGTTTAAAAGAACAGCAACAAAAAATGCCAAATCAATCAGAACTGAACTTGAGAATTAAGAAGTCCATTGAAACGGGAGGTGCTCATCAGCCTCCAGCCCCTGTCTCGGCCTGTGCCTCTGAAACATCTGTGAAGGGCCTGGGTACAGCTGCCTCTTTTTCTTCTTTACAAAAACAAATTTATTTAGGACATTGCCTATAAAAAGAGCAGTTGGGGCAATAACAGGAATCAAATAACCTCCTGCAAAACAAAGTTTTCATTCTTTCACTCACTCATTCATCCATTCATTTGACACAGGGTCTCACTATGTAACACATGCTGGCCTTGAACTCACAGCAATGCTATTGTCTCAGCCTTGAGCAAAAGGACAACTGTCAGTCAAACCTTCACCCAGTCTACCGTCATGTCAGTACTGAACATTCTGACCGCTCACGAGTAAACAACACTACAATCACAGCTGTCTGCTCCAGCTCCTGAAGGGGCATCCATGATAGGATTCTTTCAAGCATTTTGTAGCTGACTTGTTGCTATCACAAGCCTTGGTGAACTCTAGGTGACCCTGCAGCCATTTCTACCTAGGTCCAAGACCTTGCAGAAGGAAATGCTGTGACTGGCCCAAAAGGGACAAAGCTGTGATTGGTGTAAACACCTTTTCTCAGGCTGCATGAGTAGGCTCATCTGGTGAACTGCCTCCCTGGTGTTGTAACATTAGGGCAAATAAAAGGCTGCTTTAGACTGGTCTTTTCTTGCCTGCTTTTTAGCAGTACAGGCTGAGCTGGTATCATGAAAGGAGTTGGTGGAAGTGGTGACAGAGGCAGCAGCGAAGCCATCAGCAGGCCTAGGTGTATTGAAGAGGCAGAGCTGTGGGACAGAAGGCTGTGAAGAGCCAGCAGAGAAATGGCAGGCTCTTTTTTGAGTTCCAGAACTGTTAAGTCTTCAGGGACAAAGGTCTTAGACACCCTGAGCCCAGCTGTAACGTTGACTGCTCACAAGGGCTGAGGAATCCCGATGCCTTCTGCTTCCTAGAAGCAGCAACACCAGCTACTGTCAATGACCTACGACTCCTGACCTCCTGGGTCTATACAAGAACTGTCACAATGTAGAGCTAAAAGCCCATTACTTGCTGCCCGCCTGTAACACCAGACACTGCTACCTGCTGCCTCTGTCTCTTCCATCTGCCTGCCACCCCTGCTTGCTGTATGGCAATCATAGCTTCCCTTGTTTAAAGCTGAGGGAAGCAAATGTTGCCAAAGACCATCACTGGAAGAGCTTCTCCTCGCCTACCCATAGACTGTATCTGGGTAGAGCAAAAGGGCACCAGTCAGCTGACTGGTAATGCATCTATGCACAACGCAGTACATTACATACAACATACAAATTCCAAGTATGTGCGGGGTGGGTGGTGGAGGATACATGCCAGCCCTGAACCAAATACAAGGACACAATAATGAGCAGGATGGATCCAGTCCTGCCTTTGAGGACTCATTAGAATCGGAGGAGAAAAATGTTAAGCCCTTGCATAAATTTAGCTACAGTTGTGAACAGTGAGACTTACTGTCTTATAAGAGGGGAGTAACAAGAACTGGAGGATCACTTCCCAGATGAGACAGACAAATCTCATTGGGTATTTAAAAAATTTTTATTTATTATTTATTAGAGAGAGAGCGAGAGAATGAGAATGAATGGGTGTGCCAGGGCCTCTAGCCACTGCAAATGAACTCTGACACATGTGCCACCTGTGCATCTGGCTTACATGGTCCTGGGGAATTGAACCTTTGTTTTTAGGCTTCACAGGTAAGTGCCTTAATCACTAAGCTAGCTCTCCAGCTCTTTATTGGGTATTTTTGCCAGAGACCCTTGACTTGGTGCTAGAGATCTGCTGACTGGTGGAGTTTTCAACTAGTGTCCAGAAAATAAGGACATCAAATAAAAAAGGAAGGGAACCATGGGAGGTAAGATAATAAAGTCTGTTCTAAGGAAGTAGTCTTGATGGGAATGCTTATAGTCCAGACACAGTTAGTGGGGATGGGGCAGATCTGCCAATGGAGGGGAAGCTTTGCAGATGCTAATAACTACCACTTCTTGTTCCTTAATCTTTATCTACATAATCCCATTTAATGCTCAAAGTTAGGAGGTGATACATGAGGGAGAAATAAAAGAAAGGTAGTTTTTTTTTTTTTTTTTTTTTTTTTTTGAGTCAGCTAGGGAAAGCCCAAAGAGAGGGAATGAAGAGGTGTCACCCTGCCTGCCTTAATAAAACTGGAATTCAGTGACTGATTCAGTCTCATCCCTCCAGCGACAGCAGCCCCCTACTTCTTTCCCAATATGACATACCTAGGTCTTTTGGCCCCTCTTAGGCCAGCTTCTTGAGTAAAAAAACAAAAACAAAAACAAAAAAACAAAAAACCCTACCTAGTCAGCTTTGATCCTGATGGTAAAACCCATCCTAATTAGCTATAAGAAAGGCTTGTCATGTGGGCAAGGGGTCTTTGGCTAGTCATTTTCCTCCTGATGCCTGAAGCTCCAGATCCCTGTTCTGGTAAGCTCTTCTCCCTTCCAAGTCTGGCTAGGAAGGAAATTTCTCTCCTAAGCTATGGGACCTTTGCTCACTGATCTCTTAGCCTTTTCTCTAATGTGAAGTGGAAGGGCTTATATCCTCATGCTCCACTTCCCAAGTGGGTATGCATGTGTCCTTTAAGGTGAAGGAAGGAGAATTTCTCATCCCTTATTAAGTTACCCTTTTCTAAGGTTTGGCCCTTTCATATCTGGCCTTTATTTCCACCATGGGGTCTCAGGTCCTGCCTTCCACGTGTGTGTGTAACCATGCCAGATTTTTCCTAGACTCATTTTCCCCAAACCAACCTCACAATTCAACCTTTTTGGAATCTGTTTCCTCAGTTCTTTGTTGGAATGGACAAGGATCTAAAAGTTAGGGTTTATAGGCCAGGGGAAAAAAAAACAACCTTGTACTCCAAATATCCCATAACAACGACTTACACCATTCTCATTACAGATAACAGAACAGACCAGTGAAGTTGAGTGAGCTGCATGGGATCATCCTCCTGCCCACCTGCCTGCCTCACACAGCTACACATTGTCTTGCTTTGTCCAAATACTCAGGTTCACCTGGACTCCCTCATATGCCAGGAATTCTTTGTGTATTCTCATTTCAGTGCCTCTGACCTCCCTCTCACCTTCCCATGCTCATCATGGGATACTAGAAAGACTAAGTATCAGGAATGCTGGGTTGGAATTTAGCTGGCTCCCATGTATTGAACTCTCGCTTTAATGCATGGTATTAATTCATTCACCATTAATAGGTCTTCTGTCCCGTGAATTAATTGTTAACTCAGGTGCAATTCATAGCTAGTAGAAGCAGAACCAGGATTTAAACTCAGTTTGCTTCTAGCCTGTGGTTTCTTTTCTTCCTTTCCTTTCCCTTTTGAGAAAAATCAGGAGCTGTTAGTGGGACGCGTCCGCTCCTCTGTACCACCACAGGCTTCTGGCTGCGCAGCATGGCACTGGCTCTTCGGATGGCTGCCGTGCCCAGGTCAGGGCGGCGCTTGTTCCTGCAGAGCACGAGTCTGATGCTGCAGAGGGTGGCCCTGGCACTCTTGTTGATGGTGGTCCACACGAAAGAGGAGGCTGTTTTCCTCAGGGTGGATCTCCGCTTCATGACCACGACAACCCTTTGCTGTGGCGGCGGGCTCCAGTCCCACAGTCTCGCTGATTCATCACGAGGGTGACGGGCTCCGGGCTGTACATCTGCTTGTTCCTCTGGATCAGGAAACTGGGGCAGTTCCGCACCTCCATCCGTTGCAGATGTGCGGTGGTGGTGGTGGCCACGGAGACACCGGGCGCATCAGACAGGCAAGAAATCAAAGATACGCGAACGGGCACGGCCAGCGGACACTGGTCAGGCAGTGACCCTAGGCGGAGAGCCGAGCTAAGGCTGTCGATCCTAGGGAATGAGCAGGTGGGGGTGGGGGGTTCAGCCTGTGGTTTTTTAAAATTGATTTTTTAAATTTTTTCAGTTTTTATTTCAATAAAACAAGATGCAATGCTTGATGTATAAAGTATGCATATGGAGAATGAAAATTTACACAAAAGTAAAAAACTTCAAAAACCTCCACTCCAGTTTACTTCCACAGCTTAAAAACTTGGGAAACACATAAGATATCCAAGCATGGTGGCTCACACCTTTAATCCCAGCACTTGGGAGGCAGAGGTAGGAGGATCACGAGTTTGAGGCCAGCCTGGGCCAGAGTGAGACCCATAAAAAAAAAAAAAAAAAGAAAAGAAACAGAGTAGTAAAAGTCATGTTTATTCTTTAGGAATGTAAACTTTAGGAATACAAGTGCATTTGCTAAGAAAAGGTTAGTATCACTACATGATTATGACATCTGAGGTACAGAGTACATTTTGAATGACAGAAAGTGACAGTATGTGAAACAGTATCTTGAGTTTTCTAGTAAAAACTTCATATTAAGATGCAAGTTTTCTAGAGCACTACTGTAAAAAAACAATAAACCCCCAAAATAACTTCAAAAAGTTTCAGTGTTAGTCTTTTTAGATATGCACAAGTTACAAACTGTGAAAGACAACAAGTTATGCACTCTGATGGAGAGCTTAACTGTTGAACACAAACCGGAATCATTCAGAGTATTCAGTGGAATTTCACTATGCAATAACTCTAATTTACATTCATGCTAATTAAAGGACCAGAGTTTAGCTTCTCACTCAAAACTTGGGAAGACAGTATTATACATCAATTTATATCTACAATGCATCTGTCCTTCCGTCTCTCATTTTTTTTTTTTTTTTTTTTTTGCTGTGGATCCACCATCAACTTTGTGGACCCAGTTTTCTCTGTAATACGAAGGCATCAGGGCTGCTAACCAAGTCTCGTTCAGCTCTTAGGTGTAAAAGCTGTGAGATTCCACTGGTCTTTGCTATTCTTTCTCCTTAGCTCTGTCACTTGGCCCTTCCAAAGCAAGTTCAGGGGAATGTGTCTGTTCTCCAGATCCTGAGCCTGAGAGCTTGGGAAAATGCCCATGTGATAACCACAGTTGGCTTATTGTTGGAGGCAATATAAGGTTCTAAATCTGTCCCCTGACCTACCTCCTTTTTCCCAGTTGTAGCAAATAAACATGTGTCCAAATATTGTCAAATGTCTCAGGCTGAGGGTGGTTTGGGGTTTGGGGTAGGGAGGCGTGCATGCCTCTGGTAGACAGAATGGCATCAGGACAGCACGACTGGCAGAGTGAGGTCCTGTCTTACTTGATCACAACTCTCTCCAAATTATATTTGGCAAATGACTTGTATCCCATTGTTTCTTTGGCACAGGATTCCCCAGAATATACTTTAGTTTACAATGCTAGAGTCAAAAGCAACCTTCCCTTTAAATCCTACAGGTTCTCCTATGTTCCTTGTGCAGACGGTGTTCCATAATACGCAGAGAGGGACACACTTCCACAGAGCTCCAGAGAATGCTCAGGTGAAAGGACAAATGAATAGGAGTCCAGATTCTGGAGAAAGCTTTGCATTCACAAATAAAAAAAAAAGAGTTATGAAGAAACTGCTAACTTTAGAGAAACCCAGAGCGAAAACTACAATCACTACAACTGGAGAAAAAGCAAGCAGAAGGGAAGTGTGCAGTGAGCTGGTATGACTTGGGCTGGTGAGGAAGCTGTCCTGGGTATAGGTCCTTTCTCTGTATCTTGTGGCAGACATTAACTTCCCGGGTACTCATTCTCATGTTGAGGCGTCAGAAGGAGACTCATGGGCACTACTGTTGACTGCAATGGACTCCTCCCACTCTGTGCCACACGTTGTGGTGGCAAAGACAGCAGGTGGTTGCAAGCTTAGCACTGAAATCTCAGTTCTGCTGTAAGTTATGAGGCCTTGACGAAGCCTCTTCTTTCCTTCCAACCCTTGATTTTCCTGGTCTGCAAAAGGGAGATAGTCATAGTACCCATGTCTAGGGTACATGTGAGGACATATGACAATTTTCATGTTAGGCATTTAGCAAAGTGCATGAGGTGTGTCCAAGATAGTAAGGGAAAGTGGCAGGAAATGAGACCAAAGGCCAAAGTCTTTTCCATTTGGGCCGATCCTAAGAACTATAGCAACTTTGAGGTCTTCTATCAGGTTGTAACACAGACATACACTGGGTTGCCTCTGGACTATTAAGTATACTTACTTGGTGTTCAGGGTCACCACCAGCCTGGCTTTGGTGCCTGGGGCAGATGAGAGGGAGAGCAGAGGCAGGCAGGCAGGCAGCCAGGGGATGTAAGGGTGTCCCTGTAATGAATGGGAGCACACTTGGAATCGCACACAGGGTTTGAAATTGCTCACTTCTGCTGACATCTCTGTGATGGAGAAGCACAGCTGGCAAGCTTTTCCGTTTGGAGACACGGTTGACAATTTCCTCCTAATGGGGACATGACTGGCAATTTTCCTACAGAGTGAGGCAGATGGCAATTTTCCTTCAGAGATATACAAGCAACAGTTTTGCCCCTAGAGAAAAGGCTCTCCGATTGAGATGCAGCCAGCAATTCTTACTATACAGAAGACATCCAACAATTTTGCCCAATGAGAGACTCCGTGATTTTCCTGTGAAGGACGTGACCTCCCTTGCAGTGATGCTGCTGACCTTTGCTCAGTTGAGGACAGGGAGAGAAGACATTTAGGATTTAGTGGCCAGTGTATCTGAGGATAATTTTGGTGTTGGACTTTGCCTTCTATGGTAGTTTGAATCAGGTGTCCCCCATAAACTCATGTGTTCTGAATGCTAGGTCTCCAGCTGATGGGAATTGGAGCCTCTTGGAGGAGGTGAATTTGGGGGCAGGCTTATGGGTGTTATAGCCAGCTTCCCCTTGCCAGTGTTTGGCACACCCTCATAGTGTGGTTTGCCATCTGCTGTGGCAGAAGTGATATCCAGCCTCTGTTCAAGGCATGTTTTCCCTGCTATCATGGAGCTTCCCCTTGAGTCTATAAGCCAAAATAAACCCTTGCCTCCCAACAAGCTGCTTTGTGCCAGTGATAAGAAGGTATCTGCAACACTGTCCTCCTTGTGTGAGGCATTATCTCTCATTTTCAGTGTTGTTCACTGCTGCAGTCACCATGCTAGCTGGCCTGTGAGCTTCTGCCACATTCTCCTCTGTCCATCTTCCTTCTCAATGTAGGCATCCTGGGCTTACAGACAGCCACCATGGCATCTCGCTTTTACATGGGTTTTGGGGATCTGAAATCATTTCCCTGGCACATTTTTCAGATAGAAAAAAAAAAAAAAAGCCGAAGTAAAACAGCAAAACGCCACAGGAGGAGAACTGATGAGCCCCTGGGACCCTTAAGTTAACAATCACTTAAGGTTAGACATGCTAGGGAGATAGCTCAGTTACTAAAGTGCTGCCAGGCAAGTTGATCAGTAACCATGTAAAATGCCATGATCATATGTTTCTATAATCTTAGGGCTGTGGAGGTGGAGATATGAAGATCCCTGGAGCACACTGGCTACCATAGCCCAGCTGGTGAACTTCAGGTCAATGCGAGACCCTGTCTCAGAGGAGATGAGCTATGTACCTGAGGTTAATATCTGTGATTGTCCTCAGGTTTCCATATACATGCATGCACACATATACATGTACATACACACATACATCCCAATCAAGGTTGGAAAATACCTTAAGCTGAAAGCCTGGTGGTCTCTATTTCAGCATTTAACCCTGTTCTTACGGTATGAAAGTAGCCTAAATAAGAAATGAGCACCAGGGCTCAGCCTATGGGCACTAACATCTCAGTCTCACACAACTTTTATGTCATGAGCAGTGCGCTCGTGATTTTCTTCCTCTGCCACTTGAAAGTGTAGCACCATTGTTCGTTCTTTAGAGAGGCAGTGAGCCAAATTTGGCAGTAGCTCATAGTTTGCTGAGTGCTGAGGGTGGTGTGGGGGATGGGAAGATACATCCTACTCCAGATAAGAGCGTAGGCATGAGAAAATGTGTCTGGGGTGACGTGTGTTTTGAGGGAACAGTGGGACCCTAAGGCTGATAGCACAGATAACATGTAGAAGGGCTGGAAGATGAGATCATTCGGCAGGAACCTGCAGAGTGTTTTTTTAAGGCCTTTGCTTCATGCTGGAACAAGGGAAGTCAGTGGGCTTTGGTGTCAGAGACACAGGCTAGGACCTGTAATCCATCTCTTACATGCCAGAGCACCAGCAGTTTTTCCTTGCTTCCTTACAATTCACCTTCATTATCTTTCAAATGCAGATGTCAATGCCCACTTTGTGTGGTTACAAAATAAAACAAGAGCAAAGGAAATAAGACAGTACAAAGCACATTGGCAACAAGAAGTCAACAAGTACCAGGGTCCCATGAGATCAACCAACAGATGCTGAACACATGGAGGGTGTAAGGCATGTACATAAGTGCTGGGGTTATACCAGTGAGCAAGCAAGGTCCCTCTGCTCCTCCAACAAAGACTGGGTCTCCTTATTCATCATGGTTGGGGATTTTCTTTTTCTTTTTTTTTTTTTTTTTAAATATTTTATGTATTTATTTACTTGAAAGAGAGCAAGAAAGAGATAAAAAGGTAGAAAGAGAGAGACAATGGATGTGCCAGGGTCTCCAGCCACTGCAAACAAACTCTAGATGCATATGCCACCTTGTGCATCTGACTTTATGTGGGTACAGGGGAATCAAACTCTGGCCCTTAGGTAAGCGCCTTAAGTGCTGAACCATCTCTCCAGCCTTGGCTGGGGATTTTCTTATCTCTCATCAGAATAATCCCATTTCACCCTAAAGATGTTCACATCCTCATTCATAGATATTGTAATGTTATGCTGGGACACGAAGGATTGAGGTTGTGACTCAATTGAGTTTAAACTGAAGAGGTAAACTGGGCGCATGATAGGCTGAAGCAGGAAGATTGCCACAGCTGGCCAGGGAAAGCAGGCCAGAGCAAACTGCTTAGGCACAGCCATAAGAGTTACCACCCTAGCTCGGCTTTCCCCCATTCTTGCCACAACTGCTCTGCTCAGAAGTTACCAGATCCAGCAAAGCAGAGCCCCATAGCTGCAGACACAACAAAGCAACTGCTCAGAGGCAGTCAGTGTTTGGGGGAGAAAAGGAGACTGCCTGCCACCTGGCCATGTTCCACATGCTGTATGTTGTCAGGCAAGAGCAAACCGCGGACATAGCTAGATCATCTCATCTGTGCAATCTAAACTTTTCTGAGGAACTCTGATTCTTTTTTTCAATGCTAAAAAATTTTTGAGCGGGTAGACTGGGGAGAGGGCTTCCCACAAAAGGTGCATGAGGGCCTGAGTTCACGTCCTCGCACCTACATAAAAATGCTGAGTAGTCGTGGCGCACGATAATTTTAGTGTTGGGGAGACAGAGACAGGAGGATTCACAGAGCTTGCTTTCTGGCCAGCTAGTCTATCTGACTCAGTGAGTTCTAGATTCCTGTCTCAAAGACTGAAATAGAAAGCAACCGAGGAAGACATCTCAACATTAAGTCTCTGGTCTCCACATGTACATATGCATGTGCACCTCCCCCCACATATGTGCCCACACATGTATGAACAGACACACAAGTCTGCACATAACACACACATCCACACCAAAGAAAATTTGGAATGGGTAATCCAACACAAACCGTCTATGAGCCAGGCAGGCTCACTTTGTGACCTCTGGTGTACTCTTAATGATGGTGGCAAATGATAAGAAGTGTTAAGCACATGCTGAGACTTGTTCCTTGCTCAATCCTACCTCCGTCTGCTTCAACCTACATCAGCCTTTGAGAAAGCCATCCTGAACTACCTTAGACCCCTGATGTCTCCTTCCCACTTACTCTAAATGTGGCCAACCCACAAGCTTCTATTAGTTTTTTAAAATTTTTGTATTTGTTTTATATTCACAAGGAGCTACGAGATTCTGGTTCATGGGAACGGGCCTCGCAGAAAGTAAGCACCAGTGATAACAATAGCACCTGTCACCTGCCAGGCACTTCAGAGTGAGAATTATTCCCTTTGAGCTGAGGAAACAGGATAGAGAGACTCTGTGGTCCCTAAGCACCCACATTGAAAGGGTTTCTATTCTTCTTCCTTTTTCTGTTTTCTGTTTTCTTTTTCTTTCTTAGTTTTTCAAGGTACTGTCTCACTCTAGCTAAGGCTGACCTGGAATTAACTATGTAGTCTCAGGCTGGCCTCAAACTCACAGCGATCCTCCTACCTCTGCCTCCTGAGTGCTGGGATTAAAGGTGGGCACCACCACGCCCGGTTGGTTTTTATTACTGTTGAGGGTGGAACTTTCTCATGCAGGAGCCTCAGCTCCGATCTAAAGGCATGGAAACCTAGGTTCTTGCCTAGGTTGAGCTTAGCACTGGCCTGTCACTGTAAAGGTTGAATTTGGGCTAACATCCATAAACAAGTTCATTATCTGAGGGCTTGTTTGTCCTCCTTTTGTGAGGAATAATCATTTATTAGCCAAGCAGGGCCACGGCCTCTTTGAGAACTGTCATTCTGGAAGGATATTGATTGAAGGAGGACTCTGAGCACATTCTCTCCAGCAGGCAGCAGTGAAAGGAGGCGGCTCCAGTCTAGACAAGATGATGAGTTGGCAGTGGGGGTCTCAACAGGAGCCTAATGAAGAAATCTGGTAGCAGTGAGGGCTGGCTTTTCAAGTGCTCATCTTTAGTTTTTCACTCCATTTTACCTCTCTCTGTGTGAGGCTGGTGGGGGCAAAAGGTATCTATGGGCCGTATGCCACCCTCAATAGAATGGCACATTTTTATGGCCAAGGAACATGATGGTAGTGTCCCCAGGTTAAAGACTCAGGGTTTCCTTGCTTCCCTGAGCTAGTGTTCTCTTTCTTTCCCCTTCCCTCCTACTCTGTCTCTGCCTGTCATAATTTGTTTCTAACAGGAAGCTTCATGCAGCTGCTCCAGTAGAATCCCCAGCTCTCTAGGGAGCTTCCATCCAGGTGGAAGAGGTGGGGAGTGAGTGGCCATTATTAGGGGTGATTGCTGGGAAGCTGGTTGTCATGGCACCACGAAGGCTAGGGCTGCACTTCCAAGCTATTCCCGTTTTGCAGGCTATATACATAATCACTGCAATGAGAGGTACACACACGGAGAGGGAAACAGGAGCTGTGCCCTGCTGACAGCAATCTCCTTGCAGAGTAAGGTAGGCAGTTCGTGCTGAGGGGGCAGTCTGCCTCAGTGTGGACCGAGCACCACAGGGAGTGAAACCCTGGTGTGAGCTGCTCACTGCTTCACTGTCTTCTCATGGCTCTTGCATGATGCCTGTGTGTTCCTAGAACTGGGTTTCTATAGGAATACACCATTCCTAATCCCTGGACAGACCTGTCTTGAAGGTTTCCAGAGTGTGCACGGGTAAAGTTGCAGTACTGTGCTGGAGGAAGAGTCCAGCGCTGTGATGGAGATGTGGGTTGTCTTTTGTGCCAGGCACTGTGCTAAAGTCTTGTGCACAAGTAGTGAGGCTCAGAGTCGTGTGCCACTGGTCATTGGCTAAGAAGAGGCAGAGCTAGTAAGTGAACTGAGCTTGGGCTCTATGACCCAATCCTGTGACCCATAAGGCATCATTTCTTCCAGGCCTCTAATTAGCAAGATGACCTTTTTATCTGGTGCTAGGAACAGGTATGAAGAGCTCCATACCTCTGCCAGGCATGGCCTCAGAAAAATAAACCTGGGCTAGTCCAAGCCTTAAACCTTGGATATTGGATTCATTACTAAGCACAGAGAGTTAAGAGTGGAGCTGTCTCTGTGGAGTTAACACAATGCACCAGGGCAATTAGAACAGTCACCAAATTTATTACACATCTATGATCCACCATTATCACAGGCTCTCTTCCTTCTGTAACAGTTACTTAGGGGAGGAAGGACTTATTTTGGTTTATGAGTTGAGAGCGTGGTGTCCATTAGAGTGGTGGTAGCATGTGACTGAGATCTCTCACATCTTGATGGGTCAGGAAGCAGGGCAGGAAGTTGCTGTGCTCAGCTAGCCTTCCTCCTTTTATTTAGTCTGAGACACCAGCCCATGGGATAGAGCCACTAACATTTCAGGTAGGTCTTCCTAGTCAAACCTCTCTAGAAATGCCCTCCAAGACATGCCCAGAGGTGTGTCTTCTAGGTGATTTTAAATTCAGCCAACTTGACAATGAAGATGAATGACCCGAGGGGATTCTGGGATCTGTAGTCACTGCTTTGATGCAGAGAAGATACGTTTTACAGCCATCACAGGAAACAAAGCCGTGATCCCTTCAGCAGGTGCTGTTATCCATGCAGTTCTTTTCAGTGCCCCAGACGCACCCTCAGCAGCTTCCATAGACACAGGGATCCATAGTATGTTGAGCCAGGCATGGTGGCACAGGCCTTCAACCCCAGCACTTGGGAGGCAGATGCAGGAGGATAAAGAATTTAAGGCTAGCCTCAGCCACACAGTGATTTTGAGGTTTTTTTTTTTTTTTTTTTTTAAAAAAAAAAAAAACAAATCAACATAGCATTTTAATTATCTTTACGAAATGCTTGTGCTTTCTCTAGCTTACGTACCTGGCTACTTCTCTCTCAAACCTGGTGAGGCAAACATGGGATATGTTTACAGGTGTTATTTACCAACAACAGTTATCTGTAGGTTTTGATGTCAATTTAAATCTAGCTTCTCCCTTTGATTAGATCTTTGATTCTATGTAAGAAACTTACTTTTCTGAGCCCCAATTTTCTTATCTGACTTTAAGGATCTCTGTGACAATAACCCAATGCTAATAAATTCTGAGTGTACTGGGAGCCAGCCATTATCTCACTGAATCCTCATAGCAATCCAATCACACAGTCTCCACATTGTCCCCATCTTATACAAGGGGCACTCAGGGTTGGAGAGGTTAAGTGTATCAAGTCCATGTTATCCCCCTGCATTTGGTTCACTTTAGAACTGACCCTAGTGACCACTGCAGCATACATTTCCTCTCTATTCTCACTAAAGCCAGGCTTCCAAAACACAAGAATCTCACCAATAGCTATAGCTCTCCTGTGTGATTTACCTTCAAGAATCTCCATAAATTTTCTGAAAGCCACCTGCTGGCCAATGGTTGTTCAGCAGGATTTGAAATTCTCTAAAACTTGAGCCTTCACATGGTTCAAGTTTGCCTTGACTACTTCTCCCTTGTAACCCATCTTTCCCTGCCCCACATGATGTCCTTTCAGGCTAGCTGACTTAGAAACCATCATTCGTTCTCTGAACTTCTAAAGCCATGCTGTCAAGATCTGGTCAAGACACAAAGTCAGTGTTTGCACTGCATCCTAAAATAAGGTGATACTGAGACAGACAAAGGGGACCTACTTCTTACTGAGGTACTGGGAAGGTGTTGCACTTTGCTACAGTCTACATTAGTAAGTTCTTATCATAAGCATTCTTATTTGTAAATAAGAAAAAAAGAGTTGAGGAATGGGGCAATTTGTCTCCCCAGTGAATAGCTAGCTATTAGGTCCTTTGGTACCTGGTGACTTGACCAAAGGCCTGCCAGCTAAACAGACAGCCGGATAGCCTTTATACCAGCACCAGTCCTGTGAACACTCTATGAGGAAGCTATATGATGAGTACAGCTGCCCGCTCTAGCTCCTGGGTGGTGTGTGTGCTGGTGAGGGGCAGGCATTCTCAGCCAGGACTGTTTCAAACACTTTATAGCAGGTTGAACGCTAAGTGACACTGCAACCACTTTTACTTAGACAAGAAGCGGCAGAGTGATTGGTGTGACTGATGTAAAAGGGACAAAGCTGTGATCGGTGTAAACAAAACTTTGATTTGCATGAATGGTTTGCTGTGATTGGGCACAAACACCTTTTTTTCTGGCTCAGCCTACTTGTACTGCTTACTCTTGTACTGCAACCTGAGGCCCCCAAAAGGGCTTTCTTCAAGAGGTCTTTTTCTTTCTTCCTTATCTTCCCTTCTCTTTCTTTCTTTCCCCTTTCATTTCCTCCCTTCCCCTTTGTGTACTGGGGACTGAATCTATAGCTTAGTGTATGCTAGGCAAGGGCTCTACTACTGAGCCATATCCTTAGCACCATCAAGAGTTTTTTTTTTTGTTTTGTTTTTGTTTTTCCTTCTTGCCTATTTTTAGTACTGTGGACTGATCTGGCAATGCCAGGGAAGAAGCTGTGGCAGAGAGATGGGAAAGCTGGGCAACAGCAGTGGTGTGAGCATTCACTAAGTGGCTGGCTGCTTTACAGAAGTACAGGGGGAGGAACCATGGAGAGCCTCAGAGCTGCAGAAGGGACCGCACAACCTCAACACGGCAGAGGCAGAGCTGTGGGAACCCCAGACGTATGGCTGTAAGAGGGTCAGAAAGGGTGACAGAAACCACCAGGTCGCACTCTCAGCAACTGCAGTGCTAGAAGCAGCAGCAGCCTTGAGTCAAGGGTGGTATATGCTTTAGAACCAGGAGCTGTAACCATGGCTGTTGGCAAAGACTAAGGAGTCTTGATTTCCTAGGCCTGCCCAAGAGCTATAATACTTTTTACCATAGAGCTAAGGGTCCTAGTTCCTGAAGTCTGCACAGGAATTTTAATACTAGAGGGCACTACCTGCTGCTGCCCCTGCTCACTGCTGTCAAAAGCAGAGGGATACAAAAGACTAGCACTGGAAGAGTCTCTAGCCCACTTACAATTCATTTTTAAAAAAAATATTTTTATTTACTTTAGTGGCGAAGGAAGGGAGGGGAGAGAGAGAGAGAGATGCATGCACCACTCTGTACATCTAGCTTTACATGGGTGCTGGAATTGGATCTGGGCCGGCAGACTTTTGCAAGTAAGGGCCTTAACCACTGAACCATCTCTGCAGCCCCATTCATAATTTCTATCTAGAGCAAAAGAACCCCAGCTAGCTGATTGGTGACAATGTATTATTAAGCTTATTACATGTAATTTTATATAAATAGTACACTATTTTGTATGAGTTATAGAGGCTAAAATATTTCAGGAAAAATTGTGTGAGAAAAGTTCAACATTGAGACAATTCTGAGTTTAAGCTTTGGTTTTCCTGGGAGTTGGGAACAGCTTATACCTAAGCCTTCATTCACTTGTTTGGTTTAAGAATGAGCACCGTGGGCTGAAGAGATGGCTCACTGGTTAAAGGCACTTGCTTGTGAGGTCTGTCAGCTGGAATTCTATTCCCCAGCATCTACATGAAGCAAGATGCAAAGGGATGCATACATCTATATCCCAAGGCATGAGTTCCTATGACAATGGGAGGCAGAGCCAGGAGAATCTGAACCACACAGGCTGTCTGGTCTGATATTTGTTTGAGTCTGGCAAGTTCATTAGCAGTGGTAAGAGACTTTGTCCCAAACAAGGGAAAGCAGACACTCCACTTGGAAACTGTTCCCTGACTTCCATATATGCACATGTTATGTGTGCCCACACACACACACACAAAGTCAGGACATTAAAAAAGAATGAGCACTGTGATGAGACCTGATGCTACACCTCACATCATTCATGCATTTATAAATTCAGTAAGTATGATTGAGTCCATGTTACGCCAGTCACTGTCTCAGGAACTCTGCTGTTAATAACTTCCCTAGGACAACAATTGTGCATTTAATATCAGTTTGTAATTTTGTGGCCCTACCATGATATCAATGCAAATGATTCTTATTAGAAACTGAAAAATGCTGTGTTGCAGAATGTTTGGGAACACATAGGGGGATAAAGACATGTGATATCACTGTTCATTTTAACCATTTTATACTACATTTAACATAAAGTTTTGTTTTTGTGGTACCAGGGATTGAATTTAGGGATTTATACATGTTAGGCAAGCACTCTACCACTGAGTTACATCCTCTGCCTTTCAGCATAAGCACAATTTAGTTCACATTTTCTGCCTTTGACACTGGACATCTAAGTTTCATGTTCAATTAATTTAAAATGAACTTTATATTAGAAATGTCATAATTTCATACCCTCTAGCCCCGGCATACTAAGAACACAAAAGGGCAGTAATTGTGTATGTTTTTCTATCCCATTGCACAATACCATGTCAACATTTGCTTTATATGATCCCACGGTCTCTTTCCTAAGCTCAACAATTCCATTTTTCTCATGTATAACTATTCAACAAAAGTTTGATTGCATTACAGGGATTTTCAAATGACATCAAAATTTCAGGATGTTCTGATTGACCCCAGGATTAAGAATGCCCAAACACAAAGTAAATCCTATTTGAATCTTTCCATGCAGATTAAAGGGAGAAGAGAAGAGAAAAGCAAGTATCATTATGAGCTTTGTGGGGTGAGCATTCCCTGACCTCTCCTGCCTCTGCTTGTGCTTCATGATAATGGGAGGCCAGCAGGTGCATGCAGTAATTTAGCAGATAGAGGGACTTGTGTTGCGGGACTATTTGAGTGGATAGCAGATCTCACAATGCAGTTCTTGATGCCACCTGCTGAGCTGTCAAAATAGAATTATGTCCACCACACAGGGCCTGGAATTAGCCAACATACTTCAGATGGGTCAGTCACACATGTATGGAATTCCTCTTTCCTGTCTCACCCTTTCAATGCACTTAGGTACTAAGGGTGGTCACGATAGAAAGTAAGAAATAAACCCAGTCGTTCTCAGTGTTTTAGACAATCTTTTATGGATCTTGATTTCCTCAGCTGCTTAAAAATGAAGAAAACAGCCGGGCATGATGGTGCATGCCTGTAACCCTGGTACTTGGGGCTGGAGAGAAATGACTCAGTGGTTAATTGGGCTTCTTGAGCAAGCATAAGGGCATGAGACCACCCAGGTTCGAATCTCCAGAACCCATGTTAAACAGCTGGGCATGCCACACGCGTCTGTAACTCCAGTCCAGTAGGGGGGCAGAGATCCAGGAATTGTTGGAGCTTGCAAACAACAACAACCCACCACCACCAACAAAACAAAACCAGCAAGCTCAGGGACCAGTAAGAGACTCCACCTCAAAGAATGAATAAAGAGTGATGGAGCAGAAAACCCAACATTCTACTGTGGCCACCACAGGGTAGCACACCTGGCTGCAGGGAGCACAGGACACGCTGTGGGAGGTCAGGACCCCTCCTCTTGAACCTTCGTGCTCGCTGGTGACTGTTGTCAGGGACAGATTTTCATAAACTTCAGTGGCAGGTAAGTTAGTATGTGATGTCCCAAGTCCAGAGCCATTTATCACTCCATGGGTAACCCTTCCATTCTGGGTGTCTCCGGGGCTCCAGCCATGTGCATGCAGCAATTTCAGCCTTCATTGATTTCTCACCCAAGACTGCAAGTGGAGGACAGGGTAAGACCTGGGAGGGTTTCAACTATGAATGAATGGTGCTTGCCTTCAAAATTAATAAGCTTTCTAGTTCTTAGAAAAATCCACTCAACTGAAGTCTCCAGGATGACTAATTGACAGAACTGGTAAATTAATCAAAAACGGAAATGAAGATGGAAGAAGGGGGGAACAGATTCTATTTTTATTCTGATGTGAGCTTTGTCTGTTCTGCAGTTAATTGCTACTAAGCTTGAATGGGGTAGATGAGCATGTGTGTGCGTGTGTTCTGCTCCATGTAGCTAAGCTTGGTTTGGCTTTTCTCCAGGGTGGTGTGTGTGTGTGTGTGTGTGGGTCTGTGTTTGCAATCCTACCATCAGGCAAAACCATTTTAATAAAAGGCTTTGTCTTTTCTAACGTAACCATGCGTCCCTGAAATAAACACTGTTAATTAAACCCAATCCAATCCTGCACCTCTTCTGGAGGCTTTAGGATGCACTGCAGTTGCAGTTTCAGCTGGTGTCTTTGGGTCTTTGGACACATGCCATCAGAGGCTTGGAGAATGAGCCACAGGTTTATTAGGGGATCTGGTGGCTTAGAGAACCAGGGCTTGGCAATTGAGTTTGTAGATGAGAGTGAAGGATAAGCATGAACTTCACATTCTGTGCAAAAGCTCATTCAGTGCTGTAACTGGACATGGTCAGGTGGGTGATAGACAACAAAAGTCCTTCTGGGTGTCAGAAAACTCTGGTGTTCCTTCTCCTGCCAGATACTCAGAAGAGCAGTGAATTCTCTGGGAAGCAGACAGACTTGGGTCTGAGTCTCAGTTCTGGCACTGGGATCTGTGGAAAGTTTCTTCTTCATCTCTCTCTGTCTCATCTGTACACTGGAGGCTCTAAAGCCAATCTTTGCGAGCTGTTGTGAGAATTAAACAAGACACAGAGGCATTTAAAACTACTTTCATCTTCCTCTACTTCACTCCCCTTGGAGGAAAATGTAATCTTTGATTTGGATTGTTAGGTTGGGCATTAAACTTGTCTGTTTTCCGGGAACTCAGGCTAGTTTTGTGTGTGTGTGCATGTTTGCATGTGAGCACACACACATAGAAGTTGAAGGATAACCTTGCGTGCGGGCATCACTCCTCAGAAATAGCATCCACTTTTTTGAGACAGCGTGTCTTATTGGCCTGAAGCATGCCAAGGAGTTGGACTGGCTGGCTAGTGAGCAACAGTGGTCCTTCTGCCTCTGCTTTTCTAGCTCTGGGCTATAAGTTTGGCTGTGATGATGTGGTTCTGAGGATCAAACTCAGGTTCTCATGCTTTATAAACGACCTCCTCTGGTGTGTGTATGAATGCAGGTGTGCCATCAGAGGATAACTCTGGGTGACGATCCTAACTTCCCATCTTGTTTGAGGCAGAGCTCTGCTTTATAATATATATGCCAGGCTAGTTGGCCCATGAAATTCTTGGTTATTCTCCTGCTTCTTCTTGTTACTGTAGGCCTGCTGGGATTACAGGCACTCTGTGTCCAGCTTCAATGTGAGCTCTCATTTTAAAAAAAATTTTATTATTATTTTATTTATTTTTGGAGAGAGAGGAAGACAGATAGAGATGGGCACGCCAGCAGTCTCTCAGCTGCTGTGAACAAAATCCAGATGCGTGTGCCCCAGGCAAGTGCGGCATTGTGCCCTTGTGTCACTTTGCATCTGGCTAATGTGGGACCTGGAGATTGGAACCGGGTTCTTAGGCTTAGCAGGCAGGCACCTTAACCACTAAGCCATCTCTCCAGCCCTGGGCTCTCATTTTTGTGGAGACCTCAGATACTCACTGAGGTACTCATGTTTGTGCATCTTGTCAGTAGTCCCCCAGGCTGTCATTGTCTTTTTAAAAATTGCTTATTTATTTGCAGAGAGAATGGGTGCACCAGGGCCTCCAGCCACTGCAGGCAAACTCCAGACACATGTGCCACTTTATGCATCTGGCTTTAAGTGGGTCCTGGGGAATCGAGCTGGGGTCCTTAGCCTTTGCTGGCAAGTGCTTTAACTGGTGAGCCACTCTTCAGTCCCCAAGCACTGTTCTTAATAGCTATTCAGTAAAATATCTCATCAGATTTTTATTTATTTTCTTTTTTCTTTGAGGCAAGCCCAATGGACTGCCCGTTTTTAGAGAGAGAGAGAGAGAGAGAGAGAGAGAGAGAGAACTGACATGCCAGGGCCTCCAGTCACTGCAATTAAATTCCAGATGCATGTGCCCGCTGTGTGCATGTGAGACCTTACATAACTGTGCATCTGGCTTATGTAGGACCTGGAGAGTCAAACATCAGTCCCTAGGCTTCACAGGCAAGCACCTAAACTGCTAAGCCATCTCTCCAGTCCAAACATCTTAGATTTTAAGGCTTAAAAGTACTTAGACTTTGTTACCCTCCACACAAAAGGTCTGATATTCTTTAAACAGGCCCATGCCAGGAAGATTTATGTACCTGCCAGGGTGGATGTTGACTGCTCCTGGCCAGGAAGCCTGCCTTGGTGTCATCTGAAGGAAGGAATTTCTATGGCCACATTTTGGGCTAGTCTTGCCAGTGTGAAAGGGCCTTGGTTGCTAGAGAACGACTGTAGGTAGCAGACCTGTAAGTGCAGCCATCCAAGGGCACAGGTGTCACAGGACTATTCTTCCTCCTCCCCCCGCAATTGCTGCTGCCAAGAGGAGTGATGGCTATTCACTGAGGTCTTCAGGCACCTCCTTAATCAGCTCTCTCTCCTGCAAGTCTCCAGCATATGCCAACCTGCAGAATGGAGGTGAGCTTGCCCAAACCACAGTACAGTGAAGATCCATCTGAAGGACCTACCTCATGTCTGCTGGGTGGTGCCGGCACACCGATGACTTCAGCCAGCCAATGCACACTAATTACTGTAGTTAATGGTCAAAGATAGCCATAGGCCATCATCACTCCTACACTCTCATCATTCTTTTTCTTCTTTGTATGTGTGAATGGTGTGGTGTGGCACTCTATATGCTTGCCTGTGATGGGGGCACTTGCCTGCTGTCACAGGAGAAGAACATCGGATTTTTACTCCATTGTGCATCTGCTAAAATCTCTGACTGGTTCCAGAGCTTTCAAGGCTCTGGTGATTCTCAGGTCTCTGCTCCCCTCATGCTTGTGCAGGGAGCACACTTAACTGCTGAATCATCACTCCAGCTCTCAGAAGCACTTGGTATCACTGATCCTAATATCTTTCCACATCATTCTCTACTCCTGGCTTACACATCTTGATGTCCTCTGACCCCTCTGGTAGCTCAGCCTCTGTCTTCTTCTGCATACCCCATTGTTAAAAGTTGGCATGTCTTTAGCCTTGGTTCTGGACCTCTGCTTTTCGCCATCCCTACCCTCTCCCATTGGTGGCCTCACCCTGCCCTACAGTTTGAAATACTGTGGCATTTCCACAACTCTGAAACACACCCTTGCAAACAGCTCTATGCCAGGTGATCTCTAACCCTGTTTCAGTTTTCTTACACCTTATATTCCTGTCTGGAAACTAGCTCACTTAGTTGTATTTGGAACAGACTTATTGTCACTCCCCACTGGAATGTCAGCTCCTTGATGGTGGTAGGATCCAGGTGGAAAGTACAGCTCTTATTAAGGGCAGTGGGGAGATAGACCAAGGAACAAAATACCAGGGTGATAAGAAGCTGAAAAACTATATAGGCCTGGATCCAGCACCAGCCTTGTCACCTGCTGTCTAGTGTGCATGAGTGCATCATGTCCCTTCTTAGCTGACTGCTTCACTCATAAAATGTGAGTCAGGATGGTATGTACCTCTTGGGGTTGCCATGAGGATGAAATGCACTCACACCTGCGTGCTTGTCTTGCTTCCTGGATGTAGTAACATATCAGAGAAGTCACCTGTGTTTATGGCTGATGACATCACTACTTCTGCAACTATTGCCACTCCCCCCCCCCATTTCACTCTCAAATAAGACACACCTTGCATCAGGCTTGTTCTATGTCAGATGCTATTCTAAGGTCTCATGACTATTATTGCATCTAACAATATGAGTACCATACAGGGTAAGGACTACCACCAGCCATTTTTATAGGTGAGTAACCTGTTCAAGATCACTCAATTTGACCACTGGCACAGGCTGACGGCAATTGCCACCTAGCTTTTCCTTCATGCTTTGGCCCAGTTTCTGAGTTCACTTACCGCTTTCAGTTTAGTGGGATGGAGGGAAAACTGTTGGGATGGAGAGATGGCTCAGTGGTTAAGGCACTTGCCTACAAAGCCTAAAGACCTGGGTTAAATTCCCCAGTCCCCACATAAAGCCAGGTGGACTAGGTGGCACATACATCTGGAGTTCATTTGCAATGTCTAAAGGCCCTGGCATGCCCTGACTCTCTTATAAGTAAATAAATTAAAAAGAAAAGAAAAGAAAAGAAGACTGTCTTGGGCCACATATCCAGGGAGCCTTATGCTGGCCTCCATACACTCCCCAGCCCACCTTCTGTGTGTGTGTGTGGGGGTTTGTGGGGTGTGTTGGTAGTGTTGCTTCCCCTGCTGACCCCCTGTAAGTAACCAGATAGGACTTCCCTGTTGTCCACTGACTCTCCAAAGTACAAAGTAGTATTTGTAGAAGTTTTACAGCCTTGGAGTGAATCTGGGAAGTAGGCCATTTCCTGGCTCTTGATGTCTTCCCTTCCACACAGTCCCTGCTGGTCTTTGTCCACACGTTCTTACTCACTTAACTCTGTGGCCTCTGCAGCTTTGCATCCTAATAAATCCATAGTAAGCCACTCCCCACTTATTTACATCTTTAACTCTGACCACAGGTCCTTGGAAAGTTCATTCCCTGAGGCCTCCAAGTCACCCCAGGCCCATTTGTGGATTTATCTGCTTCTTTGAATCTTTTATGCTGATTAGAAGACTTCTACTAATTAAAGGCTTAACTTATTAAAGATTTAACTTAAACTCCACTTATTACTCTAGAGTGACTTTTTTGAGTAGGAAACAGACTCAGCCTGTGAAATAAAACTTCCTTTGCTTAGAGAAAAACTGCTTTCAGCACCACGGAAAGTACCCAGGCATCAGTATCCTCAAATCTGGGACTGGTGGAAATGTAGACTCTCAATGCACATGTTCTTGTGTCTTCAGCCTGTTGGTCCTTTATCTCCTCACTGCTCTTAATAAGAGCCATTCTCGCTGTGTGCTCATGATGCATAGGGGCTGTGACAGATCTGTGTTCATGGCCTCTTTTCAGCCTTTATACCCAGAGAATTGGCCTCCTGCAGCAAGGGACAGGAGTTGAACATGAAGCCCCTGGGCCTGCACTTATGCTGAATCTCACCCCTCTTCTTCCCTCAGGGGCTGAACTGTGTCTCTCCCAACTCATATGCAAAAGTCCTACCACTATTCCCATACCTCAGATGTCATAGTCTTGGGAGATCGCCTTGAAAGAGGTGATTACATTAACATGATGTCACTAGTGTCAGCCAAATCCCATGTGACTGGCCTCCTTATAAGAAGGGGACCTTTGGGAATGGGGAGATAGCTTAGGTGGTAAAGTATTTGCCTTGCAAGGGTGAGGACCTGGGTTTGATCCCTAGTATCCACATAAAAATGCAGGGTGCCATGAGGTGCACTTGTAATGCCAGCGCTGTGGATTCCTGGGGTTTGTGGCCAGCAAATTTAGTTTAATGGGTGAGCTGTATGTGACAGACTCTTCTCTTTCAGTCCTAAGGGCAACCAACTCTGCTAACTGACAATCATTGAGAACTGTGAGACACACAAACTGTTGTTAAAGTCACACAGTTTGAGGTGCCTTGTTACAGCACTCTTGATCAATGAATATACCTCTGTTCGCCTATCTTTGTTCCATCAACCAGGCTCCTTACCATAGATGTTCAGTACTGCTTCATGGTAGATATATGGTAAGTGGGGGTCTTAGCCAAACAAAAAAAAAAAAAAATCCATCCATCCATCCATCCATCCATCCATCCATCCATCTATCATCTATCTATCTATCATCCATCTACCTCAGGCAAAGGCCCTAAGGCAGGAAAGGGCTAAAAACATTGAAGGAATGGGAAGCAGACCAGTCTGGTCAGGATCCCAGGAGTGGAGAGTGGAGAGTGGACAGGAGCTGATTAGTGAAGGTGGTGGACAGCAGTTCAGATATGAGCCCTTTCAGGCTTTTTATTTTTTTGATTCTGCACGTGTGTGTGTGTGTGCACACGTGCGTAGGTTTTGTGTGTGGAGGTCAGAAGTCAACAGTGGGTGCCTTCCTCAATTGTTCTACACCTTATTTTCTTTAATATTTATTTATTAATTATTTGTATGTATGTATGGGTTCACTAGGGCCTCTTGCCACTGCAAATGAACACCAGACACTTGTGCCACCTTTTGCATCTGGCTTATATGGGTGGATTGGGAATTGAACCCAGGACAGCAGGATTTTGTAACCAACCACCTTTAACTGCTGAGCCATCTTCTCAGCCCTACCACCTTATTTATTTATTTATTTATTTATTTATTTATTTATTTATTATTTTATTTTTAGAGAGAGTCACAGAGAGAGACAGAGAGAGAGGGAGAGGGAGACAGAGAATGGGCAGCTGTCTCTCAGCTGCTGTGAACAAAATCCAGATGCGTGAGCCTCCTTGTGGGCAAGTGCGGCATTGTGCCCTTGCGTCACTTTGCATCTGACTAAACGTGGGACCTGGAGATTGGAACCGGGTTCTTAAGCTTAGGAGGCAGGCGCCTTAACTGCTAAGCCATCTCTCCAGCCCCACCTTATTTTTTTAATATTTCATTTATTATTTGAGAGAGATATAATGAGGGAGGGGGGAGGAGGAATAAGAATGGGCCAGTCAGAGCCTCTAGTCACTGCAAATGAACTCCAGATGCTTGCATCACCTTGTGCATATGGATTTATGTGGGTACTGGTAAACTGAACCAAGGTCCTTGGGCTTTGCAGGCAAGTACCTTAACCACTAATCCATCTCTCCAGCCCACCACCTTATTTTTTGAGACAGTTTCTTACTGTATCTTGAGCTTTCCAGTTTAGATAGACTGGGTCGCCCCTGTCTTCGCCTCTAGCACTGGGTTATAGGTGCACACTGCCATTCCCTAGCTTTCACAGAGGTGCCAGGGGTCTGGACTCAGGCCCTTATGCTTGCATGCAAGCACTTTACCAACTAAGTCATCTTGCATGCTTCTCTCAGGTTGCAGGTTTTCAGTTTCTTCAGCCATTCCCCAGCCCCTGAGGGGAAGGAAAAGCAGGATCCAGCCCAGGGGAGTCTTGCTGCCATGAGCTCCCCATTGTTTCAGACACCTTAAGTCACAAACAAGCATGTCACTACCGCCAGAAGAGGTAGAAAAAAACCACAAAATAGACGAGGGAGAGAACGAATCATCCTCCCAACCCCTGCTGAGTATGCAGAGTGAGGGACATATGGAAATTAATATATGCGGCTCTGATAACACGGTTTTCCTCAGCATTTTGATTAAACGCCGACGGTTATTAAATATCCTGCTTCTCAGAGCTCATCTCCAAAAGCCAATGTTGCTTTTCATTTTGAACACTGATGAACTGTCTTGTGCCGCTTGCGCACCTCGGTGGAGCAGCCACTGACTGCAGGCTGGTGTTGGAGAAAATCAATATGAAATGTCAGGGGAGAGGTCACACTGAACTGGCTTCTGAGGCAGGCGGTAGCAGCATCATGGGAACAAAGGGAGGTATGCTCTGAAGAAGGCTGGCCCCCTTGGCCAAGTCAGGAAAATGAATTCTAGTTCTTAATTAGATTAGCAGGCTGGTGGCTTGTAATTCAGAGGTATGTAGTTTGAAGTGGGTGTAGGCAAGGCTTGGCAGAGGACTTTAGGCCCTTGGGTGTTCCCAGAACTTTGGTTTTCCAGGGTTCTGTGTGGGACCAAAAGGGAATAGTGGGTCCTGGGCATTTTCTGGGTATGCGTCATGATGGACTTCCTGCTTTGGTATGTCTGGATGTCCCTTTGTTATCCTCTCTCCCACTTCTCAGCCTTTACATTTCAGATCCACAGCCACTGCCCAGTAAGGTCCTTGTCACATCCCTCACAGCACTACAAGCTTTTTGTTCACACCACTGGAACTATAGCCATGTGATTCTCTATCATGTCTTCACTCCGCAGCGGAATTAATTTTGTGTGTCAACTTGGCTGACCCATGAGATGCTCAGGTATTTTGCCTGACATCCTGGGGGTCTCCCTAAGGATACCCTTGGATGAATAGAATGAGATGGCTCTTGTATGGCACAGTGCAGGTCAGGCCCTAGCCAGGCCACCTGCTAGAAGAAACCAGGAAGTGGCTTCTGAGGATGTGGCATCCTGCACAGGCCTGGCGTGACAACAGCTACAGCCCCATGCCTGTGAGCAACCTGCTATGAGATGATCTGCCTGAAGACAGGCTGTCATTGGTCACAAGAAAAGAACCACCCCATACAACGATTGGCAAGCCAAACCCTTAAAAACGCCTACACTTCCTTGAATAAACAAGTTTGCAGCAGCTTGCCCTCTGCCTGCTTCCACCCAACTCCTGGAGTCTGTGTCGTGACTCCACGCCTCTCACCCCCTACCCGGCAGAGACCCTGTGGTCCCCTCCTGGGCTGGCCTGAACACGGACCCTCTGCCCCCTTGGTGTTGGTGAGACGCCCCCTCCTTGATCATTGGTGAGTAGCCCCCTTGGCGTTGGCAAGGCGCCCCTGTCTTGATCGTGGGTGAGTAGGCCCCTTTCTGTTCTGTGTGCTGACAGCTGCCCAAGAGTGAGCAGGAAGCTCCCTCCTTCTGCCTTTTCCTTTTGTTCATCCTTTTTCCTGGCAGGAAGGCACACATTGCTGCATGGTCCTGAAGCCCATGTTGGCCCCTGCACTCTCAGTTCATCCTGGTGAAATCACATAAGGGTCTGACCCACCTGATTTTGGAACCAAGGTGAGGCTGCTGGCTGAGCTTCCCTGGAGACACCGTGTGGGCATATGGCCATGGAGTAAATGACCCACAGAAGTCCCCCACTAAGCACAAGACACTTGGGTCCTAACCATTCTGTCTGTATGTCTCAGCTGGCCTGGCAATACGTGTTGTGGTTTGCACAATTACCCTTTGGGCTATCTTTGTTTTTTTTGGACAGAGAGAGAGAGAGAGAGGGAGAGGAAGACAGAGATGGGCGCACCAGCAGCCTCTCAGCTGCTGTGAATGAAATCCAGATATGTGTGCCCCCTTGTGGTCAAGTGCAGCATTGCGCCCTTGTGCCACTTTGCATCTGGCTCAACGTGGGACCTGGAGATTGGAACCAGCATTCTTAGGCTTAGGAGGCAGGTGCCTTAACCACTAAGCCATCTCTCCAGCCCTGGGCTATCATTTTTTTATCTGGGTTATCATTTTCTCACTCCCCTTGATTCAGGGGTGTCACAGCCTAGCCCTCTCCTCAAACAGCACCATGCCATAATGGGCAACCTCCCTCCCCATCAGAAGATGCTACAATTGCAGGCTCTTAAGGCCCTCCTCTTGCAATGTGGCTTAAAAGTGAAACAAAAGGACTTCCATGGCTTTTGGGATGAAATATTGTCTTAGGCCCATGGATTAGTCTGGAAACATCTGGGACACTTCCATTTGGTCCCTGGTTTTCTTCCTTGCAAGGAAACGTGAGGTTCATGAAGGACACACACCCCGGCCCCATTCTTTCCTGTCCTCCTTGCCATAATTGCCAGCCCTAAAGGCTCCTCCATGGAGGAAGTCATTTCCGCCCATAATGAAAGCTGTAAGGAGGAAATGAAACTGGCTCTTCAAGCCTTGTCACTCCCAGCCCCTCTTACAATGATGAGGAGGAAGACCAACCCTTCAATGATAAAAGACCACCACCGGAACTGCCGCCTGCAGCAGTGGTGCTCACACCTGCCTTCAATGATAAAAATCCAACCACCCCTCCCCCTCTTTACCCTTGGAAGGACCTCTGCCCGCTCCGTCTGGGCACACACAGGCCACTGCCAGTTTTCTGACATACCCCATTGCCCCACC
This sequence comes from Orientallactaga sibirica, assembly GCA_036365145.1. Lineage (NCBI taxonomy): Eukaryota > Metazoa > Chordata > Mammalia > Rodentia > Dipodidae > Orientallactaga > Orientallactaga sibirica. Next base: position 54,541,731 of record JAEOAD010000005.1, read on the forward strand.
CTTCACCACCTTCCCCGTTAATGTAGGGCCAAATGCAACAAACAGCCAGGCCCTGGTACCCTAACCCCCTCTCTGATCTGGCTCTCATCCTCAAGGCAGTCCAGGAATCTGGCATTGACTCCTACTTTGAACAAGTCCTTTTACAATGGACCATCCACCTTCAGACTTATTGAGCACGTTAGCTCACACACTGGTCTGCCTGGCTTTATTGTTGATGGGAATTTGCAGGTAGACAAGTTTATTGCTGTCTCCTCCTTGCCACCTTTAGAACAAGCTAGACGTTTACACCAAAGGTTCCATCTATCCCCCATTAACCTACAAACCCTATACCCTGAGCTCTCGCTTAGCCAATGCAAACATTTAACCCATACCTGTAAGAGATGCACCCCCCCAGCCCTCTTGGGCCCCCTACAGCCTCAAGGAGTCAATCCTCAAATTCTATCTGGCAGATGGATATTACTCACATACCTTCCTTTGGTAACCTCAAATATGTCCATGTCATTGTGGACACTTACTCTCAGCTTACTTTGCTATTGCTCTCTCAGGGGAGAAGGTGTCCCATGTCATTAAGGCAACAAAACCACCATGTTGGTCATGGGGATACCTTGGTCAGTTAAAACTGATAATGGCTCTGCATACACATCTGCCCAATTCACATCCTTCATGGAATCTTGGGGAATCAAACACTCCCCTGGGATCCCCTACAACCCACAAGGACAAGTCATAGTGGAGAGAACTAACTGAATCCTAAAGGAACTAATTATAAAACAAAAGTCCATTATGTCACCCAAGGATCCCCATTTGGCCCTGGTGGGAGCTCTCTTCACCCTCAATTTTCTCACCTTTGACAAGACAGGACTCTCCCCAGCCTATAAACATTGGAAATGCCAACTAACCACAACGCCCTTACCCTTAGTCCGTGGGAAGGATCCTCTTTCTAATATCTGGAAGGAACCCCATCCTCTTTTAACATAGGGCTGAGGGTATGCTTGTGTCTTTCCAGAAACTTCACAGATCCTGATCTGGATCCCTGCCAGAAGCATCCATCCAGCCACTGACTCAGGGATCAACCTTGATAAGGAGGATGATGCCAAACCCCTCAGGCCAGTTACGGGACTATAAACTTATTCCCACTTTCTCCTTTTATCTCCTTTTTTCCCTATAACAACTTTCCAGAAGCCATTTTGGACAATTCTTCTTAGGCCATACTTGTTTGGTGCAGTGAGCCTAGATTCCCATGCTTTTCCTAGGCTTCATTTTAGCTACTTTATTTTGCTGTATTCCTCCCCCTTCAAGCAAGTACTTCTCCTCAACCACACCTTTGCCTTTTTGCCTAATGACTCTTATGGTAATGCTACCCTCCAACCAGCCATAAATTCCTTTGCAACTCCTTTGATTGTGTTGATCTGCTACCATTAAGGACACTCAATGCTACTCTTTATGGCACTAAGGGTGAGCTCATGACAGTCACCCAACAACCTGTTTATGTTAAACCCTCCTATTATTTTGTCTTGGTCCCAACACTCAATGCCTCTGCCTTTTTACTCTTTTCTGGGGGCTTTCTCAACTGCTCCCTTAGTTGTAGACTGAGCCCTTCCATGACTATTCATGCTGACCTCCATGTTATTGTTAGATAGGTGCCAACTAGCTTTGCAGCTGTTTCTCCTGATGATAACTTTACATTCCTTTCTTCAACCCTTCCTCCCTTCTTATCCTGGCAGGAACCCTAGTTATTCTTGCCATCATGCTGATCCTTTTCAGATGTTTTCCAACTTTTGCTCAACACATCCCTGCCATCCAAACAAACCAGGTTCTACTACAGGGAGCCATTTATCAATTGGAAGGGGCAACCCCTCGTGAACCACCATATGATATCTTATCTGCCATTTCTCATTTGTAAACCTGTCCTACCCCAGTCTTTCTTAGGTTCTATAGTCATTCTCGCTGGGAACGTTTGCACACCACAGAGCCACCACCACATGGCCCTCCCATGCCTCCTAGGCGACAGCCACACACCTTGGGTTTTCTCACCAAGATGGCGGGTAGTCAATGACGGGTAAGACCCTATGATATGGGGCAACCTAAGACAGGCACAGTCGCATGTGATGATCCCTTGGAGCCTGGGGTCAACAATGGATTGGCAAAGAACCATGCCTCCCAGGGTCCCCAATAATAAAAACAAAAAGGAGGATATGTATGGCACAGTTCAGGTCAGGCCCTAGCCAGGCCGCCTGCTAGAAGAAACCAGGAAGTAGCTTTTGTGGACGTGGCATCCTGCACAGGCCTGGCATGACAACAGCTATAGCCCCATGCCTGCAAGCAACCTGCTACGAGATGATCTGCCTGGAGACAGGATGTCATTGGTCACAAGAAGGGAACTAACCCTTACAACAATTGGCAAGCCAAACCCTTAAAAACCCCTAACACTTCCTTGAATAAACAAGTTTGCAGCAGCTCGCCTTCTGCCTGCTTCCACCCAACTCCCGGAGTCTGTGTTGTGACTTCATGCCTCTCACCCCCTACCTGGCGGAGACCCTTCCGTCGCTCCTGGGCTGGCCCTATGGGGGACCCCAACAGGCTCTCTTCACGTGGACCAGCCTTACCCAATCAGTTGAAGGCATGAATGGCAGAAAGAGAAAGCTCTCCAAGTGACAAAACATTTCTCCACTTGAGTGCTTTGGTAACGGAACACTTTTTCTCCCTTTGGCCTTGTACTGAAACACTGGCTCTTCCTGTATCTTCATCCCAGCAGCCTTTGGAGTGGAGCCCCACCACTGACTCTCCTGGGATGTCAGCTTTTGTAATCATGGGAGCCAATTCCTTAACGTACATCTCTTTACACATCTTCCACCTTACTGGTCCTGGTTTTCTGAAGAACCCTGACTGAGACAGTGAGGCCGAGAGAAAGTATGCCTGCTTTGACTCATTATTTGTCCTCAGAGTCAGATACAGCACCTGGCATATGGTATGTGCTCAGAAACAGGAATCGAATAAATGAATAAGGGGGCCTCCTATATTGGTGTGATGGTAAAATGTTCACAATAGGCTTCTGTGTTTGAACACTGATTCCCCAGCTGGTGGTGCTGTTTGGAAAGGTTGCAGAACCTTTCTGAGGAGGACCCTTGCTGGAGGAAGTATATCACTGGAGGGGATGGGCCGTAAGGTTTTGTAGTCCATCCTCACTTGCTGTTCTCTCTCTTCTTCCTCCCTGCCCTTGTGATGCTGCCTTCCTCTGAAACTATCAGCCAAAATAAACTCCTTCCCTAAACTGCTCTGGTCAGGTTATTTTTCAGCAGTAAGAAAGTAACTGATGTACTTGGCAAAAGAGTATGGGCTCCAAGCACAGGCCCTGGGGCAGTGGCACAGGATGAGTGACTGTGACTCTACCACTGTGACCCCAGAGGGTGCCAGGGTCATGTACATGTGATGGCAGTGATGTGTACATTGGCCCTGTGAGGCCCTTGGGGCTCAGGAGAATTGCCTAAGGTGACATTAACATCAAGTGTCAGAGCTGAGCAACCACACGTCCAAAACATTCTAAGGCCTTGTCCTTTACGAACTTAGGGCTCAACAAGCCTCCTGGTCAGCTTATTTCCCAATGCCCAGTACTCATTTGACCCTGTCTGACTCCAAGGACCATCCTGGCATCTGATAGGCTGACTGAGGACCCCAGGCCTGCTTGGCCCACTTTGGAATGCTCCCAGGTTGGTAGCTTCTCTTCCTAGTCTTGCCTTCATTCACTAGAGAGAAACTGCCCCCAGGGCAGCTCACATCACCTTATACGCAGCAGGAAGCAAACTGAAGGCCAATGTTTCACTCCTGGAATGGCTTCTTATAGTCCCCTTCCGAATGCCATCATGCCAACCCTTGGGCATCTCTTTCCCTCCTCCTCTCCCCTTCTGTTTCCCTGGGTGTCTGTGAATCTAATAGCCTTTATGAAGCTTCTTCTCTCAATGGGGCATTTAGGGTGCTGGCCCTCATAGCCACAGCCTCCTCAAGAAGTTATTATCCTACCCCCTTTCTACCTGCCATCTTGGCTTGTTGTATCTTCTTAGCCTCCCACACAGCTCAGCAAGTCCAGTTAACTCTGCTGCCAAGATCTATCTAGAATTCTCTGCTGCTCACCATACTATAACCATCCTTGTCCAAACCACCCTTTACCAGTCTCTGCACTGTTTTCCCTGATACTCCTCAATTCTCCTGCTGTGGGCAGAATGAGTCTATCACCTCCACACACCATTCAGATCACATCACAGTGCTAAACCTTTGCTGGCAGGGTTTTCTCTGCTTCTACATGCTTTGAAATTGAATACAGGGTTTCATCTAGTCTGGAACACTAAACGTGGAGCTGGCTCCCATTTGGTGTTACCACTTATGATTTCTTTACTGCCATAGTATCAAAGATTGAAGCCTTCCAGGGCTCCCTTCTTCCCACGTGTCAGAGGCCAGTGGACCCCCACCCAGGCCCCAACCCACCCCTGGGGCTGCTACTCACACTTGGTGTGCCTGTCACACAGAGCCGATGCCCGCATGTCACACAGCCGGATTGTCCCTTTGCTGCTGCTGTACACGAAGGTGTTGCAGTGGTGCGGGTGAAACTCTGCCGCTGTGATCACCTCTGTGAGCTCCTCCATGTTGGCTGGCTTGATGTCCACGATATCTTGCACAGACAAGTCAAGGAGGGAACCAGGAGAAGAGAACAGAAACCTGGGTGTGTGTGTGTGTGGGGGGTGGGGATTAGCAACAGCCTGTTCTTTGAGTGTAACATGAAAGTCCTTTCTAATCAGATGGCAGAGCCCATCAGACCTTTGCCAGCAGAAAAGCAAGTAGCATTGGTTTCTAGTAGACAAGACTCAGGGACATTAGGAAAATGGAGCAGGGCTTCAGGAGTCAGAGAACTCAGGTCTAAATATGGTGTGGTGATGCACACCTTAATTCCAGAGCTAGGGAAGGGAAGGCAGAAAGATTGCAGTGAGTCTAAAACCAGCATGGGCCACAGTGCTAGACCCTAACCTCTTTATAAAACAAACAAAAAAATGTAACTCAGATCTCTGGAATACATGTTACTATTGTGTGTTTGTGTTCTATCATAAGATATCCATTCACGATCTGGGTTACCTATCCACACAATCATGCCAAATGCACCAAGATGAAAAGACTTGTTTTCCTTTTTGTAGCAGTAGTGGAAGAACTAGTTCCATTCCAGCCAAATAATTCACCTTACTTGAATTCTTACCAGGATTCCTGGGGGATCAATGATATCTGCAACAGGCTGGAAGTCTTCCATGACTTTTCAAGACCTTGCTGAATGTATTGGGAGCAATAACAGTTGCTATCAGTTACTAACCACATGGGAGAGTATGTCACTAAGTGCGCAAGGCATAGCTTATACTTTCTCATTTAATTCTAACAATTACATAATATGTAACAGCTTTCTCGTACCTATGTTTCATAGATGGAAGTAGAGGCTGTCAGTGCCCATAGTAACTTGCCTCAGGAGACATGGCTAATAAGTAGACACTAAGATTTCACTCAAGTGCAAAACCTGCTGTCATGATAATGCAGTTTCTCTCAACTGCAATGTCCGGGCCTCCTGTCTCCATAAGCTAGGATTTTCTTTAGAGCTTGTGTGGGAGTTTAAGTATCAGAGAGAAACTGTCCATGTGTGGTGGGAGAGATTTAGGTTCTCATGAAATACACTCTTAGTTTTATTAATTTTTTCACTCAATATATTCCTTTCTGATCAAGAATTATATGTACACATATATGAATGTATGTATATATATATATATACATACATATATATATATATTATACAGTGTATGTGTATTTATGTGTGTGTGTATATATATATATATATATATATATATATGTATGTGTATGTATATGTGTGTATTAAGGCAATATCCTCATAGTTCAGGATGAGTAGGCTTTTGTTAATTAAGGCACTTCAGTGTGATTGGAAACAATTCCTTTTGAAGGGTATGCAGCACGAGTGAAGGAATGGGTTTGCGTTGACCCTGTCCTATCCTTACCAAGAGTCTGAAAGGCACCTGGCTGGGGACCAGCAACATCCTGCTGAGGAACAGACATTGCCATGTGGCTGCTGTGACACAGCAAAGCCAATACAGATGTTGTGCTTTCCCAACTCCAGCACTGTGGCCACCTTTGGGATTTTGGCCCAATGTCTGTTTCATCATGTTATATCCTTGTACTGAACATTTATTCCCTTAGATGTTTCCATTGCCTTACTTTTCCTTCAACTTAGTCTCAGCTAAGGAGAAAAACCAGTGCTCACAAAATGATTTGTTTAATGAACTAGTTATATTTTAATTATTTACATGAAAATGCATGCATAACAATTAAAATGAAAACATATGGGCCAGGCATTGTTTTTGCATGTGTGTGTGTGTGTGTTATGTGCACGTGTATGTACCCATGTAGCACTCCATGTGCTTGCCTGTGGTAGGGAGCCTGGGAGGCTGCAGTGGAATGTCAGGTGCTCTGCTTGATCTCTTTTCTGCCAGTTCTTATTTTAAGATGGAGTCTTATTGATCTGGAGCTTGCTGTATTATTATTATTGTGAGCGCCACTGATTCTCAAGTCTTTGTTCCCTATTTGTAACCCCTGTAAACTGGGGTTACAGATGTGTGTGCCCACACTCCAGCTATCTATGTGGGTCCTGGGGATTGAACTTCAAGCACTCTGTTGGGCCTCCTCAGGCCCTTATGTTGGCACAGGAAGATTTCTTAACTGCTAAGCTTGGGTGAGGCATCTTTGTACCACATTTTTGGAAAACAGTGAGTTGAATCAACAAGCAGTAACTTGACCCAGGCCAGGCTAAAGATGCTTTTCGTTAGTTAAGTAACAGAGCTTCCTCTGCAGAATGTAGACAGGGACAGTAGCAGCAGTAAAGCAGCTGTGTATTAATATAATATCACGTAGGTTTCTGATGGAACTATTACAACATGCAGTTTGTTGCTACAATAGCCATGTGTTTGGTTCTGCCTCTGCTCCCTTCAATTATTTCTTACACATCCTGTTGGTTTTGTTCTAAAATTACTTTGAGACTAACATTGTATTTCAGTATATTTCTTCTACCAAATCCAGATGCAAATATTACTTGGTTCTTCAGGGCATGTGTATTCCTGGATTCACAAAATACCACTTTTCAACTCAGCTTCTGTGGGACTTAAGGTAATTTCTGCAGTCAGTCTAATACTCGGAGCACAAGCCTGCACAGCTCAGGAGTGGTCCCCTCTGGACACTGACCAGTAAGCTCTGTAGCCACAGCATGGGGTGGGCTGAGCAGAGGTTAGTGTTCAGCTGCTGTGAGACTTCAGCACCCTCCAGAGAGTGCCTGATACCCTGTGCTTCCAGTGAACATATTTCTCTCTTCCCAAAATAGGGAAAGAAAATCTGTTGTCAGCTTTCTTCATCTCTACCAGTATAGCTCTGAAAACAAGCTGAACTGGAAGGGATCTTTACTTTGGGGGAGGGGGAGGTGCTATAGCCCAAGTTTTTCTTTTCAACTAAAAAATAAAGTTCCAAAGTCAGAACAAGTGAAAATAAGTGCCCAATCATATCTATGACACCAGGAACATCCCAGCATCAAGATATATTCATGGAAAAGTGCCCAGTGAACTGACTTTGGACCACTGTTTTTAGATCTGTCTTCCCTTCCACCCATCCTGGCTCTCAAACCTGCCCACCCACCTTTCATCCCAAGTCACTTGTTCTTCCCCAAGGTCTGACTGCAGGTCTGGGGGATAAAGCACAACTCTACCCTCCTTGAATAACTATGATGGAGGAAGGTCATAACCAGCAGCAGCTGGTGGTGACCAAGTGCCGGGCCTGCCTGGGCTGAGCACGATACGTGTCTTGTCTCGTCTGCCCGTCATCCCAGATAGATGAAGTCAATACCATTAGCAGCCCTATTTTACAGCTGAGGAAACAAAAATTTCTTAAGGTCATAGGGCTCTATGGTGGAGAACAGAGCTGAGATTTAAACTCAAGTTTGTGTGAATCCAGAACCTGGATTTATGACTTCAATGCCATGCTGTCTCCTGTGCGCAGTGGCCTTGCCAAGACACTTCCTGAACTCAATTGTCTGGCTCCATGGAAATGAAGCCTGGTGAGTCGAGAAGGCAGCTCTGTCGCTTGTGCACTGAACCTGTGAAAACTCAGTGACCACTTTAGCTAGGTGGTATTTTCCAGAACCAGAATTTTCTGTCCTATGCTATGACTGATTTATTTGGACTAGAAGTTGGGACAAAAACCTGTTAAGGGATTGCTTGGACTGTTTTCTAACGGAGGACTTATTGAGTTCTAGAAACATGTGATAATCTAGTTGCCAAAAATCCAAGAGCTGACCTCAAAGATGGGAGGAAGTCTCACAGCGCATACCCTAGAAATCCAGGCCTCTTCTCCCCAACGCTCCTAAGGAAGGAGTGTGGATTCAGAATATGCACTCTCCCTTCTGTGCTGGGAAGGAAGAAGGAAGGAGAAGAGCAGCACAGAGCTCCCTGTATTACCTGGAACAATGCGTTCTGGCAGTTAATATTCTCCTTCTGATCCTTTAGAGCTCTCTATCCAAATTAGTTCCCCATTGTTCCAAAGAACTGAATAACAAAACACAGCACTAGACTCATGGCTAATATATAGCCAACAGATTGCCATCAAATTAACCCTGGGGCCTCACAGATCTGTTCTTTCTGACCCCAACTGCTTGTGGCATTCCTTATTAATGTTAAGCCCAGGCAAATTACCTCTGCTAACAAAAGGGGTTAATCTGGCTCTCTGCTGGGACTCTAGAGGCAGCTCTGAGGATGAAGGGACACAGCCAGCCTGGCAGCTGAGCTCCATCCATGCAAAGGCAGAAGGTGGGAAGGTAATGGCACGCTGTGCCAGGCATTTGCCTAAGGCATCATTTAAAGTAATAATTGAAGACACTGGGAGGTCACCCCTTTAGAGATTCATTTCAAATAAATAGGAAGCCCGAGTCATAAATTATATGTCAGGGGTGGATGAGGGAGTGGAGGGGATCTGGGCAGGATGGGGAGGGAAATGCGAGGCCTTTCAAAGTCATTTCTACCACCCAAACTCGGAAAATCCAAACTTTATATCAAATAAATACTATAAATGGAAAAGATTGATACTAACATAAATATTCAGAAATAAGGAAGTGTTCAGAGTCTTTTTATCTTCCTCATTAAATTGTTTCAAATTGTTTTAAATTGCATTAAATTTGCAAGGATATAAAAAAGCCATAGCAAAATTTTAACTCTAGCACAATCACAATTCAGTTTAAACTTGTACCTTGAAAATGATGAGTCAGAAGGCAAGGCACTGAGATATTGGTGATAGTTTTATCAGGGTGGGTCTATACATGTTTGTCTTTTTTTTTTCTTTTAAATTATCAGTGCCTTTTCCACATTTTCTTTGATGGCAGTTGTAAGTAGTATTTTAGAATGGAAAAATACTTAAGACAGATTTTATGTTTGTTACATGTATTATTTCAGGTGAGGAAAGATAGTTGTGTGTGTGTATATATATATCTACAATTTGACCATAGCCACTGAAAAAAACGTCATGAGTGATAGCAAGAGAAATAGATAGGGATACAGATGAATCTTATAAAAAGATCAAATTCTAAAGTCAGCATGTAAATTACTCTTAAGTAACTGGAGTCCACTCATTCATTTATTCCTTCATGTATTCTACAAATGCTCCCAGAGAATCTATAATCTGCCTGTACCCTTTGGGTTCAGGTGATACAGCAGTGACCAAAGCAGACCCAAATCTCTGACCTATGGAACCTCTATTTCCAGGGGAGCATGGTAAATAATGTAGAGTGTATCACATAGTGATCCTTGCTCAGGAGAATAATGAAGCTTGAGACTGAGAAAGTATACAGGTCTGGGGAAACTTCAATCATTCAAGACTTAATTTTTTTTTTTTTTTTTTTTTTTTTCGAGGCAGGGTCTCACTCTAGCCCAGGCTGACCTGGAATTAACTATGTAGTCTCAGGGTGGCCTTGAACTCATGGCGATCCTCCTACCTCTGCCTCCCGAGGGCTGGGATTAAAGGCATGTGCCACCATGCCCGGCTCTCAAGACTTAATTTTTTGGCTCCCTTCACTCCTGTTCCTTTCTTTTTTCCTAGTCAATATGGCTGAATTAACTAGTATCAAGTTAAAATTGTGATGCTAATAAGACAGGAGGAAGAAGCAAAAGGGATACAAATTGGAAAGAAAGAAGTTAAGTTAGCCCTATTTGCAGACGACATGATTCTATACATAAGTGACCTGAGAACCTCTATCTCAAAACTCTTAAAGATGATTAACTCCTTCAGCAAAGTAGCAGGATACAAAATCAATATACAAAAACCAGTAGCCTTTCTATATGCAAAAGACAAAGATACAGAGAAAGAAATAAGCAACATTGTCCCATTTTCAACAGCAACAAAATAATAAAATACCTTGGAATAACATTAACCAGGAGGTGAAAGACCTATACAATGAAAATATAAAAACACTCAAGAAAGAAATTGAGGAGGACTTGAGAAAATGGAAAGACCTCCCATACTCCTGGATAGGCAGAATTAACATTGTGAAAATGGCAATCCTACCAAAAGCAATATACAATGCAATACCAATAAAAATCCCAACTTCTTTCTTTACAGAGATAGAAAGAATGATCTCAAATTTCATATGGAATGGCAGAAGGCCTCAGATATCCAAGCATATCCTCAGTACACCTCTGGAGGCATCACCATACCTGATCTAAAGCTACAGTAATATATGTAATATATTACTATAATAACATAAGGAATATAAATAATATATACAAAGCCATAGTAATAAAAACAACATGGTACTGGCATAAAAATAGGATTATAGACCAATGGAACAGAGACAAGGACCAGGACTTTGGGTCAAGTAACTACAGCTACTAGATATTCAACAAAGGCCCTAACAATGTAGACTGGAAAAAATACAGCATCTTCAACAAATGGTGATGGACAAACTGGACAACCATATGCAGGAAAATGAAACTCGATATACACATCTCACCATGCACAAAAATCAAGTCCAAATGGATCAAAGACCTCAATATAAGACCAGAAACTCTGCTACTACTGGAAGAAAAAATAGGAGGAAGTTTCTATGTTATAGGAGTGGGAAAAGATTTCCTGAACAAAACCCAAGTAGCTCAGGAAAGTAAACAATCATTCAACCATTGGGATCTCAGGAAGCTGAAAAGCTTCTTCACAGACAAAACATAATAAGCAGAACCAATAGATTAGCCACAGAATGGGAGAAAATTTTTGCCAGCTATACAGAGGCCTAATATCTAGAATCTACAAAGAACTCAAAAACCTAAACAATAAAAAGTCAAACAATCTACTCACAAAATGAGGCAGAGAACTGCATAGGGAGTTCTCAGAGGAAGAAATACAAATGGCAAACCCACACTTAAGAAAATGTTCAACATCCCTAATCATCAGGGAAATGCAAATTAAAACAACTATGAGATTCCACCTTACCCCAGTAAGGATGGCAAACATTAAAAAAAAATCTAATAAAAACCAATGTTGGTGAGGTTATGGAGAAATAGTAACCCTTATTCACTGTTGGTGGGAATGAAAGATGGTACAACCACTATGGAAAGCAATATGGAGATTCCTAAAAAGGATGACTATATAAGTACCAATAGACCCAGTTATTCCCTTACTGGGCATTTACCCTAAAAGCTCCAAGCCTCAGTTCACAGAGGTTTGCTCAACCATGTTTATAGCTGCTCAATTCATAATAGCTAAGAGCTGGAATCAACCCAGATGTCCACCATTAGATGAATGGGTAACCAATATGTGGTATAGCTACACTATGGAATTCTACACAGCAGTAAGGAAAAATGACACAATGAAATTTGAAGAAAAATGTTTGAACTTGGAACATACCATTCTCAGTGAACTCATCCAATCACAGAAAGACAATTGTTGCATGGTCTCTCATCTGTGGCTCCTAACCTGGATCTGCCCAAGATGGTGACATACCTAATAAGCATATTGAGGACTGGACAATAGGGAGGGTGGGACTGGAGGAGAGGGTAATGGCGGGTGGGGGGACACAAAACAGGATCCAAATGGAAATGGTACCATAAAATCCTATATCCTGAAAGACAGACTAAAAGACAGACAGACTTCATCAGATCCTTAGAGGGAACATCTAAATCACAGGGCCCTGGAGAGGGTATGATGAAGAGTAACCTTAATCTTCTCCTGTTTCTCTCTCTCTCCATCTTCTCTCTTTCTCTTTTATATTACCTGTCTTTTTCTTCCTTCTTTCACTTGGTGCTGGCCTGTAACTCCCAGTATCAGCATGCAATCAACATCCACAATGATCAGAGAGACCTACAAGGTTTCCCAAAGAAGACAGATTTCTGTCAGAGAACTTGATGACCCACCAAAGGTTAATGGTAAGACCCTACTGTTGAAGAACCATATGCTGTTGGTATGGGACATGGAGTGACCTGGCTGGAATCTGGAAGAGAGTGAGTCCCTAGACAGTTAGCTTGTCTAGTGCCAGAAGGTGCTACATGAGCGACTGGGGAAAATGACCAACATCTGTCCAAGCAACTCATGGTTTAAACAAACAACCTGACGTGATGCTCACACAAGTGCAATAGTGGCACACAGCCATGGTGGGTAACCAAATGCTCTTGATTTGGCTAACAGATCTGCTCAGTAGAACAAAACTCTTAGCTGGAACTGGGAAACAAGTCAGGACCATATCCCAAAAAATGAGCCCATTCTCCAATATCGAGCTCCCACAAATTGTGGGTTACAAGAGGGCCTACACAAATGAAATTCTCTCTAAAATAATAATGGCTATCCCATTTATCTAGTGCTAACTTCACTCTCCATTGGGGAATTTGCTTCTCTTTTTCAGATGGACACAGAAACCTGAGGAGAGAATCAGCCCACGACACCTTATCAGGTTCCCAGCTGAAACCATAGAGTAACTGGGGAAATGAACAAGAGGGCTGCCTTTTTGGTGAACCTGGTACCAACACAAGTGTGAAGGAGATACACACAAAGAACACTCACCTCCTACCAAACCAGATATCCAGAGCCATAGAGGTTCCCAAGACCTCATCACTGAAGTAGACCTAAAGCAAACCAACATGGCTCAGGGAAATTCATGGACGAGGGGGCGGAAGATTGTTAGAGCAACAAGTTGGGACATTATGTACAGGGACATTGCCTCTTCCTCATAACTGATGGCCACAGTGCACGACCCACATTCTTCAACGAGGAGGTTCTCTTCGGAGGTAGGAGGACAGGGAGGAGGCTGATGATGGTATCGATATGAATGTATTCACATTAATTACATAACTAATGAAAATGTGATGCTAATAATGGGTATGCAAAACTGGTGAGATTATTGGTCATTTTTATTTATTTTTTTCCTCAAAATCTCTACATTAAATACGTCCCATTAAAGAAAACAACATTAGAAAAGAGGTTCCTAGCTTAGAATCATCCATGAGTGCTAACAGGAGCCTCATCTCTATGGTCAAGTTCAAGGTTATGTTGTGATAAATGTGACTGTCACAAACGTTTCTAGGAGACTAGGATTGGGTTTTGATTCACTAGCTGAACGATCTTGAAAAAGCCACTTTAGTTTCCATTTATTTGTCTTTAAATAAATAAAATCTTGTTAGTGGTTTCTAAAGATTTTAATTATCCAAGAAGATTATGGAGAAAATTATTTGAATAGTTTTTCCATTGGACAGAATGTCATTTTCTGAAGGAAGCACACATATCCAAGGAGCACTGTCTTGAGGCCTTGAAGGTGGTGGTCTTCACATGCCTCTGAGTTATCTTTGATGATTTTGCTGATACTGAAAAGCTTCCCCTGCTAAATCCTTTTCAGCTAACCAAGGCTAGGAAAACCAGGAGGATCCCTTTTCACACAGACTAGCCACACTATGTTTGCCTGGGTGAGGTCATCCAAGTTCCAAAGCTGGAGCGGCTTCTGAAGGAAGGAAAGAATGGTGTCTCACCCTTGGACTCTGAGCACATTAGGGTTGGATTCCCTTTTAGGGGACACAAGTTGTCGTGAGGATTTTTTTTCAAATGTGAATATTGTCCTTGCCTATTGAGTCATGATTACAAATCTGCCTGATCTTATTGGCTGAAGGACATGATGGTTGATAAAACACTGATCCCAGAAGAGGACCCCAAGGAATGTTCCTGTCTTTAAAGCTTAGAAACAGCCAATCTGTAAATATTTATGGAGTGTTTGCCATACTAGATTCAGACCGAGGGCACTGACAGAAATGCATGTTTGGTTCGGGCAAAGACATATATTTTTTTGAGGCAAGCCCAACAGACTGGCCTTTTTTATGAGAGAGAGAGGGAATTGGTTTGCTAGGACCACCAATCACTGAACTCCAGATGTGTGTAATACCTAGTGTGCATGTGAACCATGCATGTTTGTGTCACCTTGTGCGTCTGGCTTATATGGGACCTGGAGAGTTGAACATGAGTTCTTAGGCTTGGCAAGCAAGTGCCTTAACCACTAAGCTATCTCTCCAGCCTGGAGGATATCTTTCTTACTAAACCACAGAGAATTTCCAGTTTAGTGGTCTGCTCAGATATCACAACTATTGGGGTACATTCCACCACTCTCTCAGAATCATTTTTATTCTGTGTACTCTTTAACATCTAGAAAGAAAGCACATCTTGGTAAATGAACATGTGCTATGTATTATGCCTTTGATTTGACATGGCAGGATATAGATTTTGCTATACTTTGAAGAAGGGAGACTACGATTTTAATCCCCCAGTATCACCAGTTATAGAATCATGTACAAAAAGCAGAGTTGCTGGGTGCAGTGGTGTGAGCCAGTAGTCCCAGCACTCAGGAAGTTAAGCATAGGGATGGTGAGTTCCAGGCTGGTCTGAGCTATATCCCCAAGCCCTAACTCAATAACATGAGAGAAAATTAAATAGTAGCAGAGATGAAGAAAATTTCAAGAGAAGGCACATACAACATATCTGGCACTTAATACAGACCCAAAATATTGTTAGACTTGCCTTCTTTATAAGACTGTGTTTGTCTCCATTTGTCCCATACTCCCTTTAATGGCTTTGTGATGTACTGGTTGGCTACATTGAGCTACATAATGGAGGATTCTTTTTCACCTATATCAGATAGGATGGACAACAGGGTTATTTTCTTCAGGGAGTTGGAGGACGAAGGGAGGAAGTGACTATTTTGCAAGATACACACACCTTCTAGTTATTCAACCATTCACTCATCTCAGTAATGTTGTAAAGGGACTTGCAGGTGTGACTAAAGGCCCTGGTCAGCTGACTCTTAAGTTAATCAAAAGGGACACTCTTTTGGGTGGACCTGACTTAATCAGATGGAAGGCACTTAAGAGAAAGTTTAGTCCTTTCTTGAAAGCTGCTGGGTCTGAAATTCTATTCATTCCCCTTAAATCTTACTTTAAAAAATGTTTTACTTTTATTTATTTATTTGGAAAAGAGAGAGAGAGAGAGAGAGAGAGAAAGGGAATGGGCTCGCCAGGGCCTCTAGCCACTGTAAATGAACTCCAGATGCATGTGCTACCTTGTGCATCTGGGTGTACGTGGGTACTGGGTACTCAAACCTGGGTTCTCTGGCTTTGCAGGCAAGCACTTTAATTACTAAGCCATCCCTCCAGCCCAAATCTTCCTTCTTTACACAGGCTATGGTTCCAGCTTGTTGTGATTTTCTGTTCCTGATTCCCAGTCTGTGACCATTAGGCTTGCTTGGTCAGCACACATTTGCAAGACCAGACTGGGTAAATGGGCCAATCACTTTCCTCTCATGCTTCTTCTCTGTATGTATTCCATTTTCTCTACTTCTTTGACTGAAGACTGATTGACTCACACCCCAGATTACAGAGAGCTGGGTGAGCATTCTGAAGCCTTGAGTTTTCAACCACGATGTCAAAGTTGCACTAAGTGCCAGTCTCCGGAAGCTTTTTTTCCTAACCATAACTCCACTCCACTTGCTAGTACCTTATTACTCTACATAGATTTTGCAATTTAAAGAGCTGTTTAGTATCTGTGAACCCACGGGATCTGTATTTCTTCCAAGTATTGTCCTGAACATGTACTTAAGAAACAGCGCTTACATTTCTTAGAAGCGGCATGCTTGCTGTCCTCGTGGTTCCCATACCAGGCTTTGGGGGACTCCCATTACTGTGTCCCAGTTTCTTATCTTCTTGGTAGATGAGAGGCATAACAGAAATATGTGCTAAACAACAAGGGTCTATCAAGCCTGGTGGTTGGTATTTCTCTGAGGCTGATTTTAAAAAGGGGCCACCTCCTCCCCCAGAGGAGGCTGTACTTCAGTGCTGAAAGGCAAAAGCACCCTGTTTGAACAGTCTTCATGCCTATGGCAGTCTGGCTGAAAATAACCATAAAGACATCACTTACCATCATTGTCATGATGACAATGATTGTTTTACATATGGACGCTTTAAGGGTGAGTGCCAGGGTCTCATTTGTATGCCAGCATCTGGCAGGCTGTCACACATCTGCAGAATATAACCTGAAATGCACTATTAATATTTCCCCTTTACGTTCTCCCCAAGGCATCTGTCTCCCCAAATGCCTAAGAAACTTCCCTCCCTCTTGAAGGCCTAGAGGCAAAACTCAGAAAATATGTCACCTAGGCTGGGAAAGCAGAAGCTCAGAGTGACAGCCAGCTGAGTCTGGGAAGACTTGTGGCTCTTGGAATAGATGTGAGGAGGGGAAGGGAACAGGTGCAATGCCAGGAAAAATCTGCAGGCAGAAGCAGGTTCTCCCAGGCCTATACAATATGTCACATCTGTTCTATAATCAATAAAAGATGCCCAGTCATTGTCTAGGAAGTCAATTCTCAGTGTCTCCAAATGTATCTCATAGGTGCCGGCTCCTGATTAAAAACATCTTCCCTAGAAAGCCTTCAGGGATTATGTGGCATTCCTGGTGGAGACTAGACAGCTGTGTTCTGAAACCAGGCCTTATTTTTCTTAGGGTCACAGCTTAAATATATTTCCCAGTCTATCTTGCAGTTAGGGGTAGTCACATGGCTGAATTCTAGCCAATAAAACACATGCTTTTAAAGTCTTGGATCATAGGAATTTCCTCTGGATATTCTGCCATGACCTTCTGGTTTTTCTGTCCTGCTACAGATCAACATGGTGACACTGGGCACAGACAAGATGGAAGAGGCCTGAGGCTCTGAGTTATTGATTTGGTAATCATGCCTGCAGGTGGATTTCTGATCCTGGTCTTTAGAAGGGAAACAGTCATTCATGTGTTTGAGCCATTATGGAATCTATTTTCTATTAGAACATTTAAGTAACTTTTAAATTATAACTTTTAAATTCCCAGGTTAGATTTTATAATCGAGTGTCTCCCAGATAGCTCCATTCTGACCACCTAGCATGACTTCAAACTTGTCACATGCAACCAACTTTTATATGCAGAGTACCCCTTACATTAGATACAGCAATAGGTCATACAGAGAACAGAAGGATCATTCGGTTCTCATAGCATTTACATTCTAACATGGTCAAACTTCGAACAGTGGTGAGCAGAATGAATATCACAGGAGTGCAGCTGTGGTGGCAACTTGGGTGTTAGCAGGAGGAAGAGTTTTTGTGGAGATGACATATTAGATTGGGACTGGAATAATGATGTAGCTAGCTGGCTTGAGAACTCTGCGGGTAGAGTTCCAGATAGAGGGTGCAGCAGATGCAACTTCCAAGTGCAGTTCAGCCAGAAAGGGAAAAGTTTTAGTTGGGCAAGCAGAATGAGTTAATGATAGGTAGCACAGAGGAAGTCCAGGCCCATCTGGTGTGGAATTTCCTTCGACCAGGGTAAACAACTCAGATTTTAAGTTCAGTGGGAAGCAACTAGTGTTGATAGCAGAGTGAGAACTGTCCATGGGTCACTGGGAAAGAGGTCTCCTCTGAGAGATACACGGCATGTGTGGTATAGGAATGGGGACAGGCAGCCGGATGGGTGAGAGACAACCACTGCTGCCTAGCATGGACTGATAGAGAGAAATATGAGTTGGCTGGAGATGTGTTTCATAGGAACCACTGACAAAGCACATGCAGAGATGGGTTTAGAGGGCACAGGAGCTGGCAAGTGACTGAGAAAGAATCAATACTGATTCAGAGACAGTGCTTAGTGGCCTTAGTGCTGACCATGGCTGAGTTGGGAGCAGGACCAAAGAGTCAGGATAGAGGAATGATGCATATGATAGTGCAATAAAAAAAGCTTTTTTTTTTTTTTTTTTTTTAAAGCCAGGTGTAGTGGTGCCCACCTTTAATCTCAGTGCTTGGTAGGCTGAGGTAAGGTTGCCATGGGTTCAAAGCCAGCCTGGAGCTACAGAGTTAGTTCCAAGTCAGCCTGAGCTACAGTGATACCCTGCCTCAAAAAATAAAACAAGGGCTGGAGAGATGGCTTAGCAGCTAAGGCGCCTGCCTCCTAAGCCTAAGAACACTGGTTCCAATCTCCAGGTACCATGTTTAGCCAGATGCAAAGTGACGCAAGGGCGCAATGCCGCACTTGACCACAAGAGGGTGCACACATCTGGATTTTGTTCGCAGCAGCTGAGAGGCTGCTGGTGCACCCATCTCTATCTGTCTTCTCCCTCTCTCTCTCTCTCTGTCTCTGTGTCTCTCTCCAAAAAAATAAAAAATAAAACAAGAAGCTGTTTTTATCATTAAATGCAGGCAGGGTCACAATGCTGGCCTAGAAACTCATTTGAGAAGTTTCTAAACTTAAATTTTCATTAAATGTAAGGTAATAATGCGTATATATTTTGTTTGCAATGCTGGCGATTGAAGCTATGGTCTTGAGCATGCTGGGCAAGCGCTCTATCAATTAAGCTACATCTCCAGCCCCTCTAAGGTTGTTATGTCAAGTATATCCTTGAGGGTTCCAGACGGTAAGGGGTAAGAAAGCTTGGTAACTGCCAATGAGACTTTGATTCAATGTGGATTCTGCTTACATGTGTGTCTAGTCTATGAAATTTCATCAATCTTTGTAATGTCAGAAAAGTGTAATCATATACTCAGAGAGGTAAAAAGGAGATACTTAAAGTTCATAGTACAGTGCTTAGAATTTAATAAATAGCAGCTACTATTATTCACTGTTATGACACAACAGCAATCTCCCACAGATACCTGTGGCTCATGCTGCCCGCAAAGACCACTTATGACTCTTCTACAGAGGAAGGAACTGTAACTGATAAAACTCTGGGCTCTCATTGTTGATAAAGTCACATCTAATTTTTTTGTTTAATATTTTTATTTATTTATTTGCAAACAGAGAGAGAGAGTGTGTGTGTGAATGGGTGTGCCAGTGCCTTCAGTCGCTGCAAATGAATTCCAGATGCATGTGTCACTTTGTGCATATGGCTTTATGTGTGTTCTAGGGATCAAATCTGGGTCACTAGGCTGTGCAGACAAGCAGATAACCACTGAGTCATCTCTCCAGCCCCTAATTATCTAATTTTAATTCATGATAAATACATGCCATTGCATGAGGGACCTAGTTTAGGCATTCTACCTACAATTTAATATTTTCCTAAGTTTATTGTTAGGATGAAATTCTAACAGATGCCAGTGCATTTCCAGAAGGGTAAGTTCCTCACCAGTGCCAGACATTGGCATTTTGAATCTTGTTTTCTATTTCTCCCTTCTCCCAAACTTACTCCTACCTGGATACTCTTGAGTCAGGCCAATGTATTATTGGCTGTAAGCAAAGGATACTGAAACTCTGATTGGTTATTTCAAAGTTCCATAGGTTAATCCTCAAGTCATCAGCAGACATGTAGGTCTCATAGTCACTGTTGACAGATATGGAGTTGATATGATATGTGTGAGCATTGGCAAAGACTCTCCGTGGTGTGGCCTCCACCATCAGGTCCATGGGTCTCAGGACAGGCACCTAGAATGCAAGAGAAACAGACCACTTTAGAACCAAACTCCTCCCTCAGAGAAGGGATGCATGCTCTGTCTTCACAGCCGCGTATGAAATCACAACCGCCACGAGGAAGCCTACAGTTAAAGAACCACACACTGCCCCCATCCCGTGTGGTCCTTTTAGCTCCTTTGGGCTCCATCACTGGCCCTGGTGGCTTCATATCAGTGGAACTTGGATTCCATTGTGGGGACACTGTCTTCCAGAGTTCTTGTTGCATTTTAGCTGTAACCATGCAGTCTAGTCTAAAAAGGAACTTGTGGGAACAACTTAGATACATCTCACTCAACTTGATTCTCAGTTTAGCCTTCGTGTTTTCTTTACATAATGGCTTTGCAGGCTTAGGCTCCATCCTGGTTTTGTCCTCCAATTGTTAGAGGTATTTGGGCAAAGTGTATCATCACCTAAGACTCTAGCAGCCTCATCTGAGCTGCTATTGGTGTCCATTGCACCGTGGTTGACCTGAGAACACCTGGGTTTATGTCTATTGTCTTTGAGTACCAGTAGGTAGTTTCACATACACAACTGTCCCAGCTTTGGCAATAAATTGTGCGATGACCTAATGATACCTAAGAGATTCTTAAAGTTTGCTGAATAACTAAGATAAGTGGCATTATGTGCTTTCTTCTTGGCAGGCTAGAGAAGCAGGCAGGCAGCTAATTGTTTCCTACACACAGATCTCTCTCTCTCTCTGGAAAACAAGTTCAGTCTTCTTCTAAGTGTGACTGTGAATTCTGGGTGATCTGGCTCCTCAGACAGTCAGAACACAAATGCCTGAGGAAACAAACTGAAGAAAAAGCCAACAAGCCAAGCCATACAGCGCAGGTGGCATCCTTTAATAGCAACAAGAAAATAAAGAGCCACAGGCTATTTTTTCCCCAAACAAATCATCTCTTGAAATGCCCTGGCTGATGAGGTAGCAGGTGGTAGATGAAACCTCTAGCTTTTGGATTGGCATCACCCCAGGTGTCCAGGAGAGGTGGTCCCTCTGCTCCCTGAGTGCCATCACCTTGACAGCATCACCTTCTAGTATGCAGAGTGCCACCTCCCACTCTAGCCCAGCCTTCTGAATTTGGCTCAGCTCAAATATGGGGTTTATTTGTTTATTTGGGATAGGGATGGGTGCACCAGGCCCTTCAGCCACTGCAAACAAAATCTAGACAATGCGCCACCTTGTGCATCTGGCTTACGAGGGTACTGAGGAATTGAACCTGGGTCCACAAGCTTCACAGGCAAGCGCCTTAATCACTAAGCCACCTCTCCAGCCCCAAAGTCAGGTTTTGATCAGATTCTTCCACCTGGGTAGTGAGCATGAGTTAGAGGACCGAGGTCTAAGTTTTTTGGGGAGGTACACACTGGTGCTTTGTAAGTGACAGGAGAAGATCACCAGGAGGATTCACAGAAGCAGCCACAGTATCATGGATGCAGGGATGACGGTGGGAGCCACAGCCATAATAGGGAGAAGCAGCCTCTACAGCCATCGAAGTTTCCATGCTATGCACACAGCGTCTATTCTATATGCGTTTTTATAGTTGGTTGCCAAGGAGCTCCCACCTGGAGCCTTTGAGTGCTTCTTGCTCCCTCTGCTCCCAGAGATGCCTGAGCTCAAAAGGGCCGGAGCAATTCTGTCTGCCCAACTTCTCTGTGACCTTGAACTCTACTGTCAGCTTCTTCCATGGCTGCACAGGGCCTGCAGATCTCTTTGGGTGGAAGTGTGACCGTGGGATCAAGAGGCGTTACAAAGTGGGAGCTG
Source organism: Orientallactaga sibirica (assembly GCA_036365145.1). Taxonomy (NCBI): domain Eukaryota; kingdom Metazoa; phylum Chordata; class Mammalia; order Rodentia; family Dipodidae; genus Orientallactaga; species Orientallactaga sibirica. Next base: position 54,563,527 of record JAEOAD010000005.1, read on the forward strand.
CCAGCCCAAGGCTGCGGCCTAATGTGATGGGCCTGGCTGCTAATGTGAACTGACGTGTCCCATGATCGGCTGCAAATGGGGAAGGGATCTGTGCAGGTCTGGGGATGGATTCTTTAATGCTTCACCTGGATGATGTATGCGCGTGAGGATGCATGCGTGTGCAAGAGGCTGGAAATGGGTCCTGAATGTTCCTCATGGTATTCTGACATCATTCCTGTGTTCAGGTAAAGGCTTGTCCTCTGCCCAGTGATTTCCTTCACAGGAAGAAAGAGGAAATGTACTCAGGTTGTGTTTCCTCCATGCTCTGCCCCTCCTTCCTGGGCTTGGAGGGGAAGGAACTGCTGGGCTTGATTTCTGAGTTACAATCAGTGTTTGGATTTGCTCAGGAAAGCGTTTCAAGGGTTTCCTGTACTATAAGGTAGCTACAGCCTTTACAGTCTCCAGGTCTCATCACCCATTCCCAGCCATTATCTCACTTGTCCCTCAGAAGCAGGCCTTGAAGGCAGTTTCCACTTCTACAGGGCAGGAGTGGTTGAGCAGGTCCCTACCCAGTGCCACTCGGGGGGCAGGCTGAGGAAGTGGGTCTGACCCCTGGCAGTCTGGCCCATGAGTGCACACTGTTGCCCCTATAGCACACAGACCATTAGGCAGAAACATGAAACTATCATTTTCGTAAGTGAAAACTGGCCAAATCTATGTAATTTCATGCGGTTCAGCATAATGCTCTGGAAAGATACTGTGGAGATAAGGTGTTGAGTCAGGAAACATCAGGCACGGACAGGCCTCAGAAATCTCATGATCATGTGTGGGGTGGGGGGAGGTTAGAGGGCACAGTAGAATGCCAGGGTGTCTGAGCCTGACCACCTTCACCATTTTTATCAAGGTAGACTTGGATTTCCAATAATGTTTGGTTAAATAACTGTTTCAATGGATAAGGAAAGCTTGATCAAAAGTATCCTGGGGGCCAGAGATATCAGCATGGCTCTCAGTGGTTAAGGCATTTGCCTGCAAAACCTAACCGAGTTCGATTCCCCAGTACCCATGTAAAGCCAGATGTACAAAATGGGCGTGTACATCTGGAATTCATTTTTCAGTGGCTAGAGGCCCTGGAGTGCCCATTCTCTCTGTCTCTATCTCTCTCTCTGCTTCCAAATAAATAAATAATTAAAAACAAAAAAAGTATCCTGGGGCAGTTCCTGAAATATAGAGAAGGGAAACCGAAACTTTCCAAGTGAAATCCCTTGTCAGTGGTCCTGCAGAGATGACCAACCAGCAGAGCCCAAGTTTCTGCTTTCTGCCCCAGCCTCCACCGGATCTTCTTACCATCTGCCCAGGCACTCTGCACAAGCCCAGAGCCCCTTGTTGGTAAATGGCAGAAGCCCAACTTCACAACCTAAGATCAGGCTGGAATTTTTGGTTTGAGTGGCCTTAAATGTGTGATTGTTCTGTCTCAGCCTCCCTAGTGCTGGGATTTCAGGTGTGTACCACTATGGCTGGCTAGGGTGGGACCTTTAGGCTGAGTTGAAGCCTTTTATCTGGGAGCCATGCTGACAGCTGCAGAGAAGGCTGGATTCTGCCCCATACAGGTACTGAACCAACAGGGGCTCTCCATCTTTGAAAAATACGGAGGGTCTGAGCTGGGATGTGGTAATGTCTAAGCTGGTTGCCAAGGATAATCACCACAGGCCATGTGTCACCCCGACACCTGGCACCATGCCTGAATATTCACTGAATAATGTCCTAGGGCCCAAAGGCCAGCCTGAGTCTAACCTGCCACAAGTTACAGAAACTGAGGTGTTCTTACCCAGAGAGCTCGTAGCTCCCTCCCCCTCTTCACTCAAGTTTCTGCTGTCCCAGTGTCACTTCTCAGAGCAGCTTCTATGAGCACCCCATGTTAAGTGATCCCTCTGCCTTATTCTTTCCCTAATGCTTTAAACAGTCAAGCAAATCATCACTGTATTTTGGTACCGTTATGGTCTGTGTAGCCCAAATGAACAAGCTGAGACACAGAAAGGTTGAGTAATTAAAGTCACACAGCTCATCTAGGCAGAGCCAAGACTCACAGCTACAGGAGTCTGTGCCTGAGTCCCTCTGTCCTCTAGGCCCTGGACACGTCCATATGCGATGTTTGGGCAAGAGGCAAGTGAATACTGCTTAGTGGGTATTGCCCAGGTGATATTCACTAAGGGGCCCTGTATCTACCCAGGGAGGTAGACACAGACATAGGAAGGAGATGATGCTGAAGGACAGGCTGGAAGAGTGGGGGGTCTGCCAGGAGAAGTGGAGGCAGGGAGGAACATACACACCTCTGGGGGTGGGACCAGTGATTTAATTATTCACTGAACAACCACTATTAAATCCCTCTTCTGTATCAGATATGTCCCAGGTCTGAGGACACAGTCAACCCTGCTCCTGTGAGTGAGGAGAGGGGACTAAGGGATGGGAATAGGGTGTCTGGCTTATATGGGCAGCTTGGGAATTGAACCCAGGTTGGCAGTCTTTGCAAGCAAGCACCTTTTATTTATTTTTTTAAAATATATTTTATTATTTATTTGAGAGGAAAGAGGCAGAGAGAGAAAGAGAGAAAGAGAAGGAGAGAGGATGGGTGCACCAGGGCCTCCGGCCACTGCAAACAATCTCCAGATGCATGCGCCCTCTTGTGCATCTGGCTTATGTGGGTTCTGGAGAATCGAACCAGGATCCTTTGGCTTTGCAAGCAAATGCCTTAACCACTAAGCCATCTCTCCAGCCCACAAGCACCTTTTAAATGCTGAGCCATCTCCGCAGCCCCATGTTTCTGATTTATTTTATTCCTTCCTTTCTTTTTCTATTTTATGTATGTATGTATGTAATTTGGTTTTTTGAGGTAGGGTCTTGCTTTAGCCCAAGCTGACCTGGAATTCACTATGTAGTCTCAGGTTGGCCTTGAACTCACAGCGATCCTCCTACGTCTGCCTCCCAAGTGCTGGGACTAAAGGGTTGGGCTACCATTACTAGCATGTTTCTAAGGTTTTTTAAAAATATTTTTTATTTTTATTTATTTGACAGAGAAAGAGAGAGAATGGGCCTCCAGCCACTGTAAATGAACTCTAGACGCATGTGCCCCCTTGTGCATCTGGCTAACATGGGTCCTGGGGAATTGAACCTGGGTCCTTTGGCTTTGCAGACAAATGCCTCAATGGTTAAGCCATCCCTCTAGTCCAGGTTTCTAATTTTTTTTAAAAGTTTTTATTTTATTTTTTATATATTTATTTGAGAGAGAGAGAGAGAGAGAGATACAGAAATAGGCAGGTAGAGAGAGAGAGAGGGAGAGAATGGGTGCCGCAGGGCCTCCAGCCACTGCAAACGAACTCCAGATGCATGCACCCCCTTGTGCATCTGGCTTACGTGGGTCCTGGAGAACTGAGCCTTGAACCGGGGTTCTTAGGCTTCATAGGCAAGCGTTTAACCGCTAAGCCATCTCTCCAGCCCAGGTTTCTAATTTTTTAAGAACCTGTTCACATATTACTTTAGTGGGTTATAATGACATCTGAATCCCCTTGGCTGAATTAAAAAGGTAACGCAACATTTTTTGTGGTATTGAGATCAAGCCTAGGATTTGTACATACTAGTCACTACAGTTTTACTTTAAATGATCAGTGTTTAAAAATATTTATGAAGTCCTATTTTCTGTAATTGGCTAACATTAAAATAAAAAGTTTCAGTTGACTCTGGAAAAGACCCAGGAAGACATATGATAGAGTTTACAAGCCCCAAATTTGTAATTGTGGAGTCATGCAGACCTGGGCTTAGATACTGGTCACATGGCCTTGAACTTGTTCCATAAACTTTTTCAGTATCACTGTTCCCTTCCACAATGTGAGGGGTAGTGACTCTCAGTAACATTGCTGAGAAATCTGAGCAGAGTCTACTATTGACTATCTGACAAAGGAGCATCCATTCCCCAGATGTGTTGCTGCCTGGATGACACATGTGAAGCCAGCTTGGCCTTGAGACCTTGTCTCACAAACATCTTGTGGTAGTTTGAATATATGTCCCCCAATATATTCAGTGTTTTATTAGTTAAAGTTTGCATCTGCAATCACCTTGCTAGAGGCAATGTCACTGGGGGCCGGTCTTAAGATGTTAAAGGTGGGTTTGAGATTCCATTGTAAAGATATGCAAATGTGCCTAGCAGGAGTTCCTGAAGTGTGCTCTGTGACCTTTTGGCAGTGGTTTTGCTCTGTGTGCTGTGGTGGCTGGTTGGCTTTTGCTCTCTTGCCTGGCCTTGTGAGAGCAGGCCACTTCTTCTGCCGTTATGGAACTTCCCCTGGATCTGTAAGCTTCAATAAATAATATCCCTTCCTCCATAACTGTGCCCGGTCTGGAAGTTCATCTCAGTGAACCTGAAGCTGTCTGCAACACATCTGGAAGAACATTGTTAGAGTATGTGCTTTGTGTTCTAAGCACATGTCACATGATATGATATGGCCTCTTTACAATGACCTTGAAAGTCAGGTACTATTGTTCCTGAATGTGGATCTTGAAACAGGAAAGGTCATAAAGCTTGTCCAAGGTCATATTCCTAAGGGGTGGAGTTGCCCTTGAACTCTAGCCCTGTGGGCGCACTCAGCACTATTCCACTGACTTTCAGTTGTAGAGCATGTTCACTCTGAGAAACTGTCTAGGAAGGATTTTCTGTTTTCTCTATTGTCTATAGGATTTAGTCTCTCTTAGCACCCAGGAAGGGGGAATTCAGTCATGATTCCAGAACTTAGCACTGCTCAGGAAAGTGGCCAGGGCAACGGCTGACCACTAGGTAACTAACTTGACTGAAGACAAAAAGGACAAATACTGTACTGATTAGGAATTTCCCAAATAGCTTGTGTTCTCATTGTCATGAATCCTTGAACAATGTGGACGCTCATCCAATTATCAAACCAACCTGGGGGCAGAGTCTGGCATGATGTACCCACTGTTAAAGGGTAATTCAGTGTAACAAACCAAATCGACTATGTACAAAGACTGTCAAATAAAATAAGCTACTAACAAACTCAATTACTCTCCATTTTTGGTGGGAAGGATGCCAGTCATTTTTCATTTAAAAAAAAATGTATCTTAATTCCGTTTCTTTTAAACATGAAAAGAATCATTAAAAGACCTCATGTGCTGTCTCTTCTGAGGGTTTGTTTGGGAGACCTGTCTCCCTTGCCCCTCAGAGAACTAATGGAGCATTAAGCCTCTCTTGTCAAAAGGTTTGTTTCCTCTGTGGATCAATGGTGGCTGGGGTGCAGGAAGCAGGAGGGACAGGTTGGCTCTGCTCATGCCAGCACATCAGAGCTGTTGTTTCCTGGATAAAGCTGCCACTCAACCAGCACCCCGCCAAAACCTACAAGGAATCCAGTCCAAATAATATAATTTTTAGATTTCCCTGCTCACACCCTTCAGCAGCCTCAATATGTCCCTAATTTCTTCTTTTACTGGCTTTGTCATGTAGATTGAAATAAGCCTGAGAGGAAAACCCCCTGTGGATCAAGCCAGGCTTTGTGCTTCAGGTTATTAAATATCAGAATTATATTCTTTCATTTGACAAATACTTATTACGTGCCAATCATTGCACTAGGCAGTATGTGTACCGAGTGAACAAACATAGTCTCATGGAACTGAAAATCTAACAGGACAGAAAGACATTAAGGTCTTGGGCAAGTATGTTGTTACAGACTGCAGATTGTGGCCGATGCTACGAAGGGATGTATGTAAGTTTCACGAGAGGGAAAAACACAGGGCTCCTTTTGTAGATTAGAGGATCAAGGAAGCTGTTTTAAAAGTAAAAACTGACCACTCTAAAGCAGGGCCGTAAAGCACCACAGCTTCTGCTTTTGCCATTAGGCAATCTCTGAAGGTAATTTTGGTTGGCATAACTGAGTAGATAGATGTTTCTGGCATAGGTGAGTAGAAGCCAAGGATGTTGCTAAATGGCCCCACTATGTCCAAGACTGCTCCCCAACTATGGAGACTTATCCAACTAAATTGCCAACAGTTGTGAAATTAAGAAATGTGGATCTTAAGGAAGCTCTTCTGGAACAGACTCCACATCTAGGGTGGGTAGAAGAAACCCACTATCAGTTTCCACGCCAGATAGTACAAAGTTCACCTCGGGGCTTGGGATGTAGCTTGGTGGTGGTCCACATGCTTTGTATGTGCAAAGCCCTGGCTTCAGTTCACACATACACCCCTACATTACATCAAATACCTAACTTCTATACATACTTACATATTTCCCTTTCTTTTTTTCTTCTTTCTCTCTCCCTTTCTTTCTTTCTTTCTTTCTTTCTTTCTTTCTTTCTTTCTTTCTTTCTCTCTCTCTCTTTCTTTCTCTCTCTCTCTCTCTCTCTCTCCTTCTTTCCTTCTTTCCTTCCTTCTTTCCTCCTTCTTCCCTCCCTTCCTTCCTTCCTTCCTTCCTTCCTTCCTTCCTTCCTTCCTTCCTTCCTTCCTTCCTTCCTTCCTTCCTTCCTTCCCTGACTTTTTTCCTTTCTCACTCACTCTCTCTTCTTCCCTCTTTCCCTCCTTCCTCCATCACTCTGTCCCTCCCTACCTGTCTCAAAGATTTAACCCTATTCCCAGCAGTATGGATCACACCTAATTCCAATCAGCTAATTAGGAAAAATATATGTACTTGAACCCAATACATCAAAGATGATTTCCATGGCAGACCAACAATTTTGTGCTCTCAATGTCTGACTTCTTCTGGCCTCGGTAATGGAAAAGAGAGAAAATACCATTCCCTCAGAAGATAAACTCACTAATTACCACTCCCTGCAGAAGACTGGACTGCTGCCAGTTCTATCTTATTTTTCCCCAGACATTGCCATTTTCTGCCAATGCCAGTATTTCCCCAAAGCATGTCTTCCTGATCACTGTTTTTTGTTTAAGTTATTTTCTCCAATGTTACACATTGTGCAATTTCACAAGAAGAAGGAAACATTCTAAAACATTCCAGCAAAAGAAAAATTTAACACTTATAGTTGGGGAAGGAGTAGGGTAGAAAGAGTCAGTGGTTTAATTTTTGGCTGGCTTAGACAGGATTAATCACAAAAAATGTCTCTGAATCTTATCTGCTATGGATAGGAAAATTTCTAAAATTTGATGATGCACTTTCTCCTTTTGATTATTAGGATAAATGTCCACTGAATCTTTATGGCTAAGAATTAACAAACCCTCAGAAGCATCACATTCTGTCATTGATGATGACAGAATATAGAACCAAGACTGTAAATACAGATTTGATATTAACTTGAAAAATCTTATCAGTGGAAATTTCCTTAGAAGTCACTTACATGAAGGTGTGGTAGTTTGAATATGATAGTTTGTATGGCCCCATAGACTCAGGCATTTTTGTTTTATTAAACTTCCTACTTGAGCCCCTAGTAGGCAGATCCCTGTTACGGGGGGAGGGAGGGTGTCACTGGGGGTGGATCAAAGTCCAGCCCTAAGGTGTGTTTAGGGGAGGATCTGCATTTTAGCCCAAAGGTGTGGAGAAACCATTTTGAGCTCTGGCTGTTTGTGTTTGTGGTACTGGCTGTTGGTGATGTCTCTCTGCTTGGATCTATGAAAGGGAGCCAGCTTCCATTGATGGTGTTCCCCTGGACTCTGTAAGCCTGAGCTAAATCCCTTTCTCCCATAAACTGTGTCTGTCTGTGTTGGTCTCAGCAACCAGGAGCTGACTACAACACAAGGCTTGTGTCAATACAGGCACTTTAAATACATGACTTTTCACAGATCTGAGGCATGATAGTTCTACCTGTATATCATTAAGCCACATTAAGTCTGCCTCCATCCACACATAGCAGTAGTGATTATTGGTGCATTTCTATTTCTCATGTTCTGATTCCCAATCCTGGGTACTTCTTAAGCCTTAGGATCGAGTTAAGAGCTCTTATTTAACACAGATGCCTGGGCTTCACCACTAAGCAGGTAAGAAGTCACAATGCTGTGAACTGGGCCCAAGGATTGGTATCTTGAAAAAGCCCCAGATAAACAATGTAGCGCCAAGGCTAGAAGCCCGTGACTTTAAGGATAAGTGGAAGAATTTTCATGTACTCAGCACTTAACAGAGGTTATTTCTTGGAGTAAGAGGTTGTGTGGGTTTAAAATGATTATCACAAAGTTCTTAGGTATTTTTCAAAGAAATTAATGTGAAGTCAAATCTCTTTTATAGTATCAGCTGTTTTGAACTTGACTGCTTTCCTAATTTCTGAACTAGCGCTTTAGACTGCTCGGCCATCCTGATGACGGGCCTGCTTTCCTAATTTCTCCTCTCTGGGTCTATCCCTGTTTCTTAAACAGAAACATAGCGGTAGAGAATGATGTATGTCACCATGGGATGTGGTGGCAGGAATGTAACAAACTGCGGATTCTGGATTCTGGGTAATTGAATCAAGAGGGTCTACACCCATTAAATTATTTCTAAACTAATAATGGGTATCCCATTTAATCTGTGCTGACTTCACTCTCCGTTGGAGGATCTGCTTCTCTTTTTCAGATGGAAGCCAGATCTGAGGATAGAAATGACCCAGCTGAAACCACAGAGGAATTGGGGAAATGAGCAAGAGTGCTGCTTTCTCGGTGAACCTGATATCAGCACAAGGGTGAAGGAGATAGACACTGAGTACACTCAACTACTACCAAACCAGAGATCCAGAGGCTCCTAAGAGCCCATCACTGAAGTAGACTTAAAAACACACCCAACATGGTTCAGGGGAATTCCGTGGAAAAGAGGGCGGAAAGATTGTTAGAGCCACAAGTGGGGACATTATGAACATAGACATTGCCTCTTCCTCATAACTGATGGGTGCCCCCACAATTATGACCCATAATCCCCAGAGGGATAATTGGCATCCCCAACAAGGAGGGCCCCTTTTGGAGGGGGGTGTCAGGGATGAGGGAAAGGATGTACCAACATGTGCTGTTTACATACTGAGTATGTCCATAAAAAAAAAAAAAAAAAGCTGGCCAGAAGGATGAATGAGTTAGGAGTTGGAAAGACAATGCCAGTGTTTTGATGTCTAGTTTTAGAGAAGACACCTTCAACATTTTGCTTCCCATTGAAGGGCTGAGCTTGAATGCCATGATCCCAGAAAATGCATGCGTTATGTAAAGTTGATAGAGTGAGATCATGTTGGAAGGGAAGATTTGTTGGTCCCAAGGAGAGAGGGCAGGAGTGGGTAAAGAACAAAGGTGAGCAGATGGGATGGGAAAGAGAAGAGGGTATCTGAGACAAGAAGCAGAACGAAAACTCTGTACTGAAAAATGCTGACATGCCTCCATGAGGGAAAATCTCCAGTCTGGAGAGAGAGCCCAAAGAGGGAATACCACACCTGTCTGTTTCAGCAGAACCAGAGTTCAGCATCGGATCCAGCTTATGCAGTCAGCTCTCTCACCCCCTATTCCTGAGCCCAGACCAATCAGCTCTCTCTCAGACTCACCTGCACCTGAGGGTAAATCTCACCATAATAACATTATAATAGATCCTTTCCAAGTAGGAAGGCATCTTTTGGCTTTTTACCTTTCCTGAACACCCCGGTCCATGCTCTGGTAAGCCCCCTCACCTTGGCCCTGCTGGGCTGGATAGGGAAGGAGTCCCTACCCCTATTCCTGAGTGGGCTCCCTACCCCCTCCTGCCTTCTACATGGCAGAAGCTCTATGTATTTTCTCTTCTTTCCTTCTCTTAATCTAACAAAGGAGCCTCTCTCAGTCTCACACTCTGGTCTATGGATTTAATTCTTTAAATTCATAAAACAAGGATCCAGGGATACCCTAAATTTACTGGTTCATTGGCAAGGAGCCCCAAAGCTCCCATAACCTGAAGACATAAGAATGAGACAGGGAAGAAGGCAGGGCTTTACAGTTCAGAAAAGAAGAAACCTCTGAAATTTACTTTAGAAAACCAAAAAACAAAAGGATTATTGTAGGCTATCAGAACTGAAATGCAGTATGTGAAATGTAACAGGGATTTGGCAGCTCTCAAGGCTCTAGGAAAACATACTTTGCCTTACTGTTTTTCTGTGGTCGCCTATTTTTAAATTTTTTTATCTGCAAGCAGAGAAAGAAAGAGAGACAAAGAGAAAAAGAATGAGTGTTCCAGGGCTTCTAGCCACTGCAAACGAACTCCAGAAATGTGTGCCACTATGTATATTTGGCTTTACATGGGTACTGGGGAATTGAACCTGGGTCCTTAGGCTTTGCAGGCAAGCACCTTAATCACTAAGCCATATCTCTTGCCCCCTGGTTTTTTTTTTTTTAAATCTTTTTTTATTTATTAGAGGGGGAGAGAGAGAGAGAGAATATGGGCATGCCAGGGCCTCTAATCACTGCATACGAACTCCAGATGCATGTGCCACTTTGTGCATCTGGCTTACATGGGTCCTGGGGAATCGAGCCTCAAACCAGAGTCCTTAGGCTTCACAGGCAAGCACTTAACTACTAAGCCATCTCTCCAGCCCCCCTGTTTTTTAAAAAATAAATTATATTCTTGAGAGAGAGAGAGAAAGAGAGAGAGAGAGATAGATGAATGAATAGGTGTGCAAGGGCCTCCTGCCATCAAACCAACTCCAGATGCATATGCCACTTAGTGCATCTGGGTTCACGTGGATGCTCGGGAATTGAACCTAGGCTGTCAGGCTTTGCAAGAAAGTGCCTTTAACCACTGAGTCCTCTCTGAAGCGCTACTATCTGGTTTCTTATACTTCTCCTCCATGCATGTCTGGCCCTTTCTCCTTTACCAATTGGCTCATTGTCTGAACATGGCCATCAGTTTGTCACTGCAACCCTGACCCTGTAAATGTGCTCAGTCCCATCCGTAAGACAGGAAACCTCAGAAGGGAGGCCCAGCAGAAAGAGTGCACAAGTTGGTCCCTTGCAGGCCTCATGTCCCTAGGATGTACCATGTTCATGGTCTCTGTTACATACTTTTCTATAATGTTTCCACTTTTACTTAATCAATCTTTTCCCTGCCTCAAGACCTTCACTGTAACAGTTAATAGAGTGGTCCTCATTGCATGCATATATCCAGTACCATGGAGAATAATCCAGCAGTTTTAAGAGTCCTGAAGAAAAAGTTTACATCTCTAGCTTCCTTCTTTAAATTGGCACTATTCTACCTAGGGTCACTTTCTGACTTATGCTCCTAGTGTTGTACTTTAGATTTCTAACCACTGTCCCTTGCTCAGGGATAGCAAAGCAGGATTGGTCACTATTCCTTGGATAGAACTTGTACTTTGTCTGGAACATTATACTTGCTTTTCAACCTTCTTCAGGCCATGAGCCCATTTCTTTCTCTCAGAATTTTCCCCAAAATTCTCTTCCAATTTTAGAAGAACTCCTATGAGCCCTTTTCATGATAATAACATATTGGTTTTTTTAGTGCTGGAGATCAAACTCAGGATCCTGGGTATCTTAGGCAAGTGCACTACCACTGAGCTACACCCCCAGCCATACCACATTCTTTTTAAAATCAGATTGCTAAAACATATTCCAATGAATAAACCATACTAAAATGGGCTTATCCTGAACTAAACAAATGTAGGTAAAACCACCTTTCTCTGCATACACACTATTTAATTGTTCACTATGACCCTGAAATCTTTTTTACACTTAACTTTGGCTGTGTTTCCACATCCTACACAAATGGCTAATTCTTTTCTTCACACACAAACACTGCACTTTCTCTATTACAACTCTGTATCCTATATATTCCCTTCACGTGTTTATGGTTGCTATCCACTTCCTTACTTATTCTGACTTCTTTTTTGACAAGCCCCCCCCTCCCCCAACACTCCAGTTTGGTAAAATGAGCTATAGAACGGTGGGGAGTAGGAGGAAGGTGGGCAGGTGAGAGGGGGTAGCCTTCAAGGCTGATTCTGATTTTGACTGTAAACGTCAAAGCTTTTTTTTCTTCTTGAAGGGAAAATATGAATAATTTTCTCCAATAGTCAAAGTGGAGGATCTCGTTTATACAGCCTCAAGCTCCAAGACTCACTGAAAGGAAAGGAAAACTTGAAAAGAAGGGAAAACCAATCACACAGAGGAAAAAAGAGACAAATGAAGAGTTAATTTAAAATCGCTGTAGCTGAACATCAAATTACTGTCCCTGACTTCCATGTAGTTTACATTTGATTGAGTATTTATGTTACCCAGAATCCAGGAGTAGTAATTGCTTACTGGTTGCATTACGTCTGCATTTAATGTGTGAATTCAGCTAGATACGTTAGCATAAAGCAGGAAAAGAGGGAAACGAACATCAGTTATGTTGGCTATGACCAGTGCCTCCTACCTGGTGCTGTGCATCTGCCCACTGCACACAGACTGTCTGAGTGGGTTTCATGGCCCACATTCTGATACGTTAATGAGCTACTGAGGTTCACAGAAGAGAATTTTGTATAAATGGCCTTCATATGTCTTAACAGTTTTATATATTCCTTTATATTTTATATAGCAAATAATATTCTGTACAGAGTTTATAAAAACTGAATATTCAGTGGGGTTTGTATGGGACTTTTTTCAAGGTCACTTGTTTTATACTTATTTATTTGAGAGAGAGAGAAAGAGGCAGAGAAAGAGAGAGAAAATGGGCATGCCAGGGATTCCAGCCACTGCAAACGAACTCCAGATACATGTGCTCCCTTGTGCATCTGGCTTACGTGGGACCTGGAGACTTGAACTAGGATCCTTTGGCTTTCCAGGCAAATGCCTTAACCGCTAATCCATCTCTCTAGTCCTCAAGGTCACTTCTTCTCAGACCTGTCTTTTGTTTTCTGGGATGATTTCAGAACCTAGCCTATGCAAGACCACTTTACTGTCTTTTCAATTTTCTCCTATTTCCCAGGCACTGAACTGACACTATGTCCTTTAGGCTGCAAAAAATCCTGCATGGCTGATGTTATAAGCATTTTACAGACTTAAAGGCTTGGAGGCTCAGTGAGGTCATATAGCGTCCTCAGATGTATATTAGAGATTCTAATGCAGGTGGTCTGGTCTAACACTACTTTAAAACACTCCTGCAAATACCTGAAGAGAAACTAGAATAGTGCTCCTTAAACCTCAGACATTTAATATCCCCTTCAGAGGTTTTAGCTTACCTGTGTTATTTACCTAATATTTTCTTTAAATAGACCTCTTTATTTAGCTAAATTTACTTTGATAGGGAACTTTAAATCATTAGAATACATGAAAACTCAATTCCTGAATAAAAATACATTGAAAAAATTGTGCTTATGTTATAGTCAGGTATGGTGATCTAGAAAGACTGAGACCTTAAGGTCAGCTTTCAGTTTTTAAAAAATTCAACTTTTAGTTTTTGGTGTGTGTAATATGAACGTTCATGTGTGTAACTCTGTGTGAGCCATGGTATGTGTGTGGCAATCAGAGGACAACCCCAGATCCAGGTAAGTGTGTATGGGCTTGACTTTGACTGGCTTTCTATAAACATAACAATATCTAATACTGACTGGGGATGACTGACATCACATTAAACACATTGCATAATTCATCTTATTTAATACTGCCAGGCATCTTATCACAGGTGCTTTGAGTGATGGCTAACTTCACTTGTCAGAGGAGACCAAGGTGCTCCTCTGCTTGGAGGCCTCACCTTTCCCAGTGAGCCTGTGATTACATTCTCTGGCTGTACCTTTCTTTCCATCATACTTTCAGCTTCTGCTATTCAAATCCCTCCCTTACCTCTGCATCATCAGAAGGGGTATGGGATTCCACTGAGGGTCTCCTTAGCTTCTGGATAGCACTGTAGCCAGTGGGAGGAGGGTACAGATGGGGACGGGTGGGCTGAGAACTAAGTTACATGATAAGCAAAGCAAGGAGGGAGAATAAAGAATTTTCACTGAAGGTTTAAAGGAAAATAATGAGCTCTTTTATACCAACCTGGAAGGAGAACTCAAGTGGCAAAGGAAGAAGCCAGGCTGTGGCTGGAGCTTGGCAGGGGGTAACTGATTGATTGACAACTTAAGAATGTGTCCAAAAGAGAGACACAGGGAAGGGAAACTATCTGCCACAATGTATGTGCACAATGGAAGCCATCCAAAGAGGGAGGAGATATAAATTTCTCAGAGAGGAGGAAATTAGGAAGCAAGATTCTTGTCTTCAAGTCTTCAAAGGAAAATGTATTGGCTTTGATGTTGAACAATGATCAAACCACATAGTTGGCCCTTGCTGCTGACAAACTGCTGGGGCTGTTTGGGGTACAGGAGAATCAGACTCACTCCTAAGTCCTAAATAGAGTCAGAGAAGTCTTAGATTGGCTCAGGAGGAGGCTCAAAGCGCTTCTGCAGGGTCTAGAAGTGGAGGCAAGGGAAAAGCTCCTCCCCCACGATACTGCTGGGGATGGGAGATGCCCTGAGGGGCACATGAGGAGAGGGAAGTTTTGTCCAAGTATACAGATGAAAGAGTCATTATCTCACTAAAGGAAACTGCTAGTTGATACAGATGAATAAGGACAGATGGGGAGAAAGAAGCCACCTTACAGTGGAGCATGCAAACAATGAAAGATGGCAGACAAACCTCCCTTCTATGAAGCAGCACACACAGCTGTTTAGTTTTGGAGTTCCTTCTCAGAACACTCTGTTGTCAGTCTCCAAGTTCTCTCAGGAGTCCATCTTAACACTCTCTCCAACTAATATTTCCTCAATAAGAACCTCCAGCATAAAATGACATTCTACTCCATGATATATATATATATGTATGTATATATATGTAGATCTGAAGTTACATTTTCTTTTTCCTCCCCCAGAAGGAAGGAAAGCCAGCAAAGCTCATCTGCCTGCACTGTGGCTTTTTAAATTTTTTTTGCATGTTTGATAATCAGCAGGGGTGACAAGAAGGCACACTGTTATCAAAAAGAGATACAGAGCGATCGAATGCTTCCCGATAATTTACCTTGTCACATTGTCTTTCCAGAATCTACCTGATGGAGATACTGGCAGCATGCTTTTAAAAAATATATATATATTATTTATTTATTTATTTATTTATTTATTTGAGAGAGAGAAAGAGGAAGAGAGAGAGAGAGAGGTAGAGAATGGGTGTCCCAGGGCCTCCAGCCACTGCAAACTCTAGATGCATGCACCCCCCCTTGTGCATCTGAGTCCTGGAGAATTGAACCAGGATCCTTTGGCTTTGCAGGCAAATGCCTTAACCATTAAGCCATCTTTCCAGCCCCTGGTAGCATGCTTTCAATAGGATAGAAGTCCAATCAAGAAGAAAAATTCTAGAAGTTAGTTCAGGTATCCAATGTATCTGAGTCTGCAAATGTTGGGGGGCACTAATAATGAGCTTGTGCTGGAAAGGAAATCCAGTATTTTTTCTTAGGTGTCAAGATTAATTTTTTGTCTTGTTTTTATTTAAGCAAAGGTGATCTACTACTCAGAAGTGGTTTTTTTTTTTTTTTTTTCATTATCCCTAGAAAATTTTTGCAGCTACCTTCTTGTTGCTGGGACTAAACACCCAACCAAAAGCAGAGTGTGGAAGAAGAGGTTTATTTCAGCTCATAGTCTCCAGAGAAAGCTTCATCATGGTAGGGAAAGCATGGCAGAGCAGAGGCTGGGCATCACATCTTGTCATAGCAGCAAGAGTGAACTGACTGGTGAGCACTGACTGAGGCTGGATAATAAACCTCAAGGCCCATCCCCAGAGACACACCTCCTCCCGCAGAAAATCAAAAGGAAGATTTGCATCCATATAGTCCTGAGGGGACACTTGTGGGGAGAGAGGACATGTATTTTATACAATGAACAACATGTTGCCATGACTAATGGAAAGAAATCTGTCCCAACAAACAACAAAAGAATACTCCAACATGGGATATAAATGAGTAAGAGTGATGAAAGTGCAGGTCCTAGAGTAAGTGACTTACAATCCAAATCTAGAATTTACCCCATAGCCTCATGTATCATGGTGCTATTTGGAAGGCTGTGGAACCTTTATGTGGTTAGACCAGGCAGGTTGAAGTAGATTGCTGGGGTAGGTCTTTGAACCTGCACTCTCTGCTTCTTCTTCTTTTTTAAAGAGATGGAGAGAGAGACAGAGAGAGAGAGAATGGGCACGTCAGGGCCTTTCAGCCGCTGTGAATGAACTCCAGCTGTGTGCACCCCCTTGTGCATATGTGTGACATTGCATGCTTGCATCACTTTTTGTGTCTGGCTATGTGACCTGGAGATTTGAGAAGGCATTCTCAGGCTTTGCATGCGAGTACCTTAATAGCTAAGCCATCTCTCCAGCTCTTTTTTTTCCTACATGAATTATGGCTTTCTCTGTTTCTTGGTCCTCTAGAATATGAAAGAAACTGCCACAAATTCTTCAATGCCTTCCTTGCTACCAGTCACTGCAACTCTGAAGATGAGAGCCAAAATAAAAATTTCTTCCCTTAAGTTGTTTGAGTTAGATATTTTGTTCACTGTAAAGCGAAATTAACTAATAAAGTGATCATTTGACATATTTAAACATTCCATTCTATTGGAATTATAAGGAATAGATCCAAATATAAAATTTGGTTACAACTTTCTCTACTGTATTTGTAGTTTATTGACAATTTTTATACATGTCCATAATGTATTTTGATCATAATCCCCTCCCATTTCCTTCTTTTTGTCCCCCCTTCCCATGAATCCCTTCTCCGAGGGGGACAGCTTCCTAGGTAACTGGTCCTGCCACCATCCCAGAGTCCCTCACAACAACTTGGCTGTAGCATCTTCACTGACGGAGTCACTCCTCAGATCAGGGAGAAATGGAAATTCACTGTTTTCTCAAAGCCAGGCATTTTGGGGTGGAAACCCACTTAGCCCATCTAACTACAGGGACTGAGGTGCGTCATTTTGTTTTACCACCTTATCTACACTTCCAGAGCTTTGTGAAGAATCTTCACTGACCATTTCCTTCAGGTCAGAGCTGTGAACATTTATTAACGAGTCATAGATGTGGCACTTAGGATACCTAGCATGATAGACTCATTCACAAGTTAGAAATCCCTTTTCTCTAAGGGTTTGCTTCCATCTAAAGGCCTCAGCTGGAACCTCAGGTTCTCTTTGTTCTAAGCCTCCTCTTCCCAACTTTGAACTAGTGATCTATTCTTGTACAAAGTAAGCCACTACTAGGACACACACACACACACACACACACATATATATATGTATATATATGTAGTCTGACAAGTTCCACTATGTAGTCTCAGAGAGGCCTCAAACTCACAGT
This sequence comes from Orientallactaga sibirica, assembly GCA_036365145.1. Taxonomy (NCBI): domain Eukaryota; kingdom Metazoa; phylum Chordata; class Mammalia; order Rodentia; family Dipodidae; genus Orientallactaga; species Orientallactaga sibirica. Next base: position 54,580,762 of record JAEOAD010000005.1, read on the forward strand.
GATCCTCCTACCTCTGCCTCCCAAGTGCTGGGATTAAAGGTGTGTACCACCACACCTGGCTAGGTAAACATTTTAATTGTATTAAGCCCACTTTACAGATGATAAAACTGATACATAGAAAGTTCAAGCAAAAGATCTAAATCCATACAAAAACTAAGCTGAACAGTCAGAAGCAGTAGATTGTTACTAGAAAAATTTCAGTGCCAGGGATGGGATACCTTCCAGTGAGTTGTTGGCTGGGGAGGTCACAGATACCCCCAAAATGTTATAGGCCATTGCTGAGGCCCTTGGTTTTCATCCAGGAACAGGTAGTAAGACCCTATTGCTGAAGACTCCACATTCTTGGGATGCAAGGTCACTGAGAAATCCTGCTGGAGCTAAGCTGAAAGCCTCCTCCATGTGGACCAGCTGTTGGAAATCTGGAAAAAGCTACACTGCATGCAGTTTAATGGAAGAGAGAGAAAACACCAGTGAAGATACTCAACAGTGGACACTGCAAGCTTTAAATTTGGCCAGTCAGGCCAAATAAGCCAACGGGTGCAATAGTGGCATGTCTGTTATGGGGGAAACCAACCGCTCCCTAATTGGACTGGAGGCCTGCTCCACGGGAGGAAATACATCCCTGATACTGAAAACCTACAACAGGGGTAGTCATGAGCCCTAGGTGTGTAACATCTGCTGGTGTCTGTCTAAATGTATATACTATGCTCACCAAACTGCCCAGTAAGCACTTCTCTTAATGCTCATACCCATATATTAATGCTACTCTCACTTTTGGTTAGAGAAGCTTCTCTTTTCAGATGGTGGTGACCTTGGGATGACTCAGAAGGCACCGTGCTGAGAAGAAGGGACAGAGGAGTGCTCAGCACTGGAACATCTAACACACCTTCCAAGGCTCAGGGTCCATTGCAGAAGAGGGGGTGGAAAGAATGTAAGAGCCAAAGGAAGGATAGGACTCCTTACACCGTGTTCCTCCAGACACAAAATGGCCTGGATATCCATGACCTCACAGTGCCAGACATCCTAACAGGAGGAAAAGATGGTGACATCAAAATTAAAAGAGAGACTAATTAAGAGGGGAGGGGATATGACGGAGAGTGGAGCTTCAAAGGGGAAAGATGGGGGAGGGAGGGAAGTACCACTGGATATTGTCTACAATTAAGGAAGTTGTAACAACAACAACAACAACAACAACAACAATAATAATGATAAAAGAATTTAAAAAAACTGAGCTGGGCTCTGGGCCTTTGATCCTCTCCTAGGACAGCCCCACCTGAGCTTTTCCTTCCATATGAGAGAGTCACTGATAACTCAGTTCCTTATCTAATGGCAGTAAGAATACTTTGCTCACACATTTTGTACTTCATCTTGGCCAAAATGCCAAGGAGTGATGCTCATACACTTTGAATGAGCATTTATTTTAAATGTCCATGTAATTCATTCCTTCAGTATCTATATGTATTGTTTTGACTCATATTTTGAGTTTGTTCACATAGTGTATTTCTCTTCTGGGCCTGAAGACATTTTAGTTGGCAGCCAATATATTTTTGGGCTGTGTGATCATATGAGGTTATGTTTTGCTTTGAAATACACTAGTGTGGATAAGAAGAGATTGCTTCTGCCCTACTGGTGGCGGGACCTTCTGGGCTGGACAGACCCTCAGTCCCCTTCCGTGCAATGCTAGTTGCTAAACTACTTCTTGGTGTTCTAGGATGGCAGCTTTGTTCTGCTCTGAGAATGCACCTTCTCTCCACTCTATGTACAGTACCCCAAGGAAAGCACAAGACAGTGCTTCTGTTGGATGCTGCCCAAGTCAGCACTTGACTCAGTTTTCTCCAGCTGGGGTCTTCCAGACTCTCACCCTGTGGGAGCTACTTGATATCTCATATAATGTAAAATTCAATGAGAATTTGATTATACTGTCCAATTAACTTAAGCTTGTAAATCTTTACTTAAATCTTTTGACTTTACTTTTTAATGATAAATTCTTAATTTATTAGATGATATCTAGTTGAGACCTGTTAGGTTTGCTTTTATGGCACATGGTTATGATCAAGTTAAACTAATCTGGATTTCTGGTTTATGCTTTCTGTCCAGTGTTAGGAAGCATTAATTTTTAAATGTCCATTATCTTTAAAAAAATGTTTTTGAAAATATGTTTATTTATTTATTTGAAAGCATAGAGAGATAGGAAAGAGATAGAGAGAATAAGACAGAGAGAATAGGCATGCCAGGGCCTCCACTGCAAGTGGTCTCCAGATGCACATGCCACTTTGTACATCTGGCTTTATATGGGTACTGGGGAATCAAACTCAGGTCGTTAGGCTCTGCAGGCAAGCACCTTACCTGATAAGCCATCTTTCCAGCTGCCATTATCATTTTTAAAAATATATTTTATTTATTTATTTGAGATAGAAAGAGAAAGAGGCAGAGAGCGAGAGAGAGAATATGAATGAATATGAGCACACCAGGGCCTCCAGCCACTGCAAACGAACTCCAGGTGCTTGCGCCCCCTTGTACATCTGGCTCATGTGGATCCTGGGGAATCAAACCAGGGTCCTTTGGCTTTGCAGGCAAACGCCTTAACCGCTAAGCCATCTCTCCTAATGTGTCCCTAGAAATACCCTGTGAGACAGGTTAGCTACAGTTTGCTGACCTCGGAGATCTTTGTCGAGTGAGTGAAAGGGAAACAGCAACCATAGCAACCGCGATTGTTCTATTGATTACACAGTGGGGAAAGCTAGGATCAAGCCCACAGCAAGCTGCAATCCCAAGGTGCCGCCCCTTTGGAATCTGGGAAGACTTTAGTGGGTGCTGTAGTAAGATTAGCAGTAAAAGCTATTAGTAAATGCCAGTGAAACAAATTGACCCTTCCAGGAGCTGGTACGCATTTGTCTCTGTCATGTCTTTAGGCATGAAGCTCTGTTTTCTTTGCATGGATAGCAGAGCAAATCCTGCTTTGGAGCAAAGTGGGACCTTTTCATATGGTTCTGCTCTGCTCACCTCCCCAGTCCCCTCTCTCTCTGGCCTGATGACTGCTGGAAGAAGGAGGTAATGATTTATATGTTGTGAGCAGTTCTGACAGGTGCTCTCTATCTTGGCTTCCTCCATCCCTAGCACTAATCAGAGGCTTATCTTTTCTTTTGTGTAATAGGGAGCTGTCAGGTTTATACGCTCCAAACAGTTCAATCACTCACCAAAGGATTCACCTTGGAGGGAGGACACCTTGGTACTGGAGAAGTGAGGTGGAAGCCATGCCCTGACATGTTTCAAATGGTGGCAGTCTATGGGACAACATAGCCAAACTGACAAATGGCACATGCTTCCCAAATTTAAACTCTTTATCATCACCAGAAACTGCCTATCCTTGGCACTTTCACACTTTGGCATGCCTCCTGTCTTGGGTGTGGAACATTTAGCTATCTGCACAAAGAAAGGCTCTTTTAAAAAGTGACCTGTGCAGAGCAGAAAACTTGCATTACTATCATGGGGCAAACCAAGTTCTTTAAGTGCTCAGTGTGGTCCAGTCCTAACCTGCTTCACCACTTGCTTCTTGCTGTACCACATACTTCCTGCGCCTTGAGTGGTTTGTCGCTATGACCCTGGCCTATGGCATGTCCTCTGTCTGACATGGTCTTCCTACCCTCTACTAGTTGCCTTCCATTTTAACTCAAGTATTGATTGCTTGGGGAATTATTCTCTGCTCCCTCAGAATTGATCAAATTCTCTTATCATTTGCTCTCTTATGTACCATGTACGTCTCCTCTGCATCTCCTGTTAAAGTATCAGTTTTACATTGAAAGCATTTGATTTATGCTATTTCCAACCAAGACATTGCTCGTTTCAGGGCAGAGACCATGCCTAACGCTCATGAGGAGGGAATGCAAGGGGGTAGAGTTAGGGTGACTGGACCCCTGAAGGTAAAAAGGGCAGGAAAGTTTTTCTTATCTCTTGCCTAGTTCCAATGAACTGTTGTCAGGACCACTCCTGGGAGGGAGGTCTTTCAGAAGATTTAAACACTGTGGTTGGTCAAGTTCAGCCCCCAGAACACTGTGTCAGAGCTAATCTCTTCACAGACAGCCCCCAGTCCTAACCAACCAGTTGGCCCTCTGGCTCACCTGGGCCAAAAGACACCACCTTAAGGTTATAAATACCTTTGCAAGGGGAGGACTTTCTGATCACTTGGGACCTTTCAGCTGTGGGTGCTTTTCCCTCAGCTGGCTCAGTAGGGGTTCGTCTAGGCCCAGGCCCATCCGGGAAGCCCCCCTAACCCTTACTCTCCACATGGTTTCTTTATCTCCTCCAGCTCCCCACATGGCAGGAGCTCCTTGAACTTTCTTTTTTCTTTCCATGCTCCGCCCCCACCCCCCAGATCCCTATCTGGTCACATGAGCTACACATGGCCCACAATGGGCTTTTGGGCTCCATGTGGTATACTTCTCTTTTCCCCACTTTGTTTCCCCTTACATCTCAGCCTTTCCCTTTCCACACTTCTTTGTAAAATCTGAATAAAATGTGGTATTTTAAAATCAAATAATAATAAATAAATAAAGCAGAATGAGGATGCCACCAGGGGAACTCAGGACACCCAGCTAATTCTGTCAGCCAGCACTTTCCAAAGTGAGGTCTGCTGCTGTGCTGCTGCCCAAGAAATAGACCAGTGGACTGTTGGCTGGAGGTTCATGCCAAGATAAAAGGGTTCAAGCCTCAATTAGTTCCTGGTTCATCTTTAGGGAAAGTCTTGCTATGGAGAATGGAGGTGTCAGCTGACCTGTTCAGTGGCTTAGTGACATAGACAAGTCATAATTTGATACAGGTTTTTTATCTCATTGTGCACTGGCATAGGCCAAAGACACACACACACACACACACACACACACACACGTATGTATGTTTGGTTTTTCGAGGTAGGGTCTCACTCTGGCCCACAAAGATCATATTTGTAATAGATGTGTATTGTGCACTCATGTGTTTTCATATGTGTGGGGGTGAAAGTGTGTGTGCAGATACTTGTGCACATATTCGTGCATGTGTGTGGGGGCCAGAGGACAAGCTCAGGGGTCATTCCTCAGGAATGCTACATACCTCTCTTTGAAACAGGGTTATTAATTGGCTTCTTAGGATTATTGCTAATTAGGATAGACTGGCTGTTCAGTGAGCCTCAGGGATTCTCCCATCTCCAGTGCTGGGATCACAGACGTTTACCACCATGTCCAGCATTTTTCATAGCTACTGGGGATTGAGCTCAGGCCCTCATGCTCATAAGGTAAGCACTTTACTTCCTCAGCTATTGTCCCAGCCTCAGTAGAGTATTATAAATGGTAATTATCCTCTGAATTGAGAAAAGGATTTTTTTATGGTCAAAACAGTTTGGTGGAAAATACTTAATGCTAAATTTTTCTTGAATACAGCACAGTAGTGTCTTAAAGATTACACTGTGGAAGAGGGTTAGAAAGAGGGTGAACTGGAGTCAGGAAGAGTGCTGTGGAGCATGATCATCCTCACAATGGCTGCTGCATGCGTGACCTCACAGTGACTGTCGTTACTTGCTCAAGACCTGAGCAATCCTGGGCCCTTCAACATCCCATCATGGATGGTGGAGGAGGGGCAACAAGCAAATGAAAAATCAAAGTAGAAGAAGAACTAGTTGGAAAAAAGAAGGGGCTCAGAAGAAGGTGGGGAGGGAGATCAAGAGAAGGCAATGGGGGGCTGGGAAGATGGCTTAGCAGTTAAGGCACTTGCCTGCAAAGCCTAAGGATGCAGGTTTGATTCCCCAGGACCCATGCAAGCCAGATGTACAAGGTTCATATGTCTTGAGTTTGTTTCTAGTGGTTGGGACCTGGTGCACCAATTTGCTCTCTCCCTCCCCCCACCTCTTTCAAATAAATAAAAAAATATTTTTTAAAAAGAAGGCAATGGGAGAAGATTATGGTCAAAATACTTTATATACATGTTTGAAAATTATCAATAATTTTTAGAAGGTTTCCAGAAACTCTGAAGAAAATAAATCAGTTTAACTGTATGTAAGCTAGAGCTTCCCATGTTACTTGAACAAGAAACTTTAGTGAGCTTGTATGTGTGCAGCACTGCTTTTAACAATATTCGTGTAGAGAAAACCTGTTATGTGGAAAAAATTCCTCTTCCTTGAAAGCAGTGACCACCTGCTGCCAGATTCATCAAAAGCAGTTGGGGAAGCCGGGCGTGGTGGCACATGCCTTTAATCCCAGCACTCGGGAGGCAGAGGTAGGGGTATCACCATGAGTTTGAGGCCACCCTGAGAATACAGAGTGAATTCCAGGTCAGCCTGGGCTAGAGTGAGACCCTACCTCAAAAAAAAAAAAAAAGCAGTTGGGGGATGGAGAGATGGCTTTAGCAGTTAAGGTGCTTGCCTGTGAAGCTGAAGGACCCATGTTGGACTCTTCAGATTCTATGTAAGCCAGATGCCAAAAAGTGAGGCAAGTGCAAGGTTGCACATGCCCACAAAGTGGCACAAGTATCTGGAGTTTGAATGTAGTGGCTGAGGCCCTGGCGCACCAATTCTCTCTCTCTCTCCCTCTGTCTCTCTCAAATAAAAAAATAATAAAGAAAAAAAAAAAAGAAAAAAAGCAGCTGGGACACTTTATAAGAAAAGGTGTGGGGAGGGTCGTCAGACCCCCACCTGAGATGGCAAGTGCCCCTGTCCCAGCTGTATACAATAACACACAAGGTCTTGTGACCTGAGGGGGAGATAGCATATATAGAGCGTAAAAGGTCAAGTATAACTAACTCCCTGCTCTCTGTAAGTAAGCTCTCACCCTGAAGCTGAGGGAGGGACATCTGTGGGGGTAACCCTGATATAGTAAGCCCCACTGAAATGCTGCTCTGTGGTCTCCATATTGCTGAAGAGAGACAAGGAGCTTCTGGAAGGGACCTCAGGGAAGTCATCATTCAGGATAGGATGTGGCGCTGCTCTGGGGTCCTGGTGCTCTGTAAGTAAGCCCTCATCTTGTGGCTAAGGGAGGAGCATCTAAGGAGTATTCTTGACACAGGAGGCCCCATCAAAGTGGTTGCTGTGGGGGCTCCACATCCCTATAAATAACCTCTCTCCATGCTCTATCCATAATCCCCAATCAACTCATTGGTTCACGGGACTGGACTGGTATTGGTGCAACTGTACTTTGGTCAGCCTTTGAGCCTTACTTGGCATGAAGACACGTGTTTGTGTCTCCCCAAAGGAAAAGTTTGCTGCGACAAAAGACCATCTAATCATAGCAATGGATTATGAAAGTGATCTCACCAACACGAAAAAGCACAAATTCCTTTTCTTGTGGCTCAACCATTCTAAAGAAATCAGAGAATGAATTTTTTTTCCTGTTGGGAAAGTCTTCTTCTAAAAAAGCCATTTTAATAAAAGTTTTTGTTTTTATCCATCAAAGAAAACAAAGTGTTGCCATCCACTATTCCCTAGGGACATATCTAAAAATATTTATTTTTTGGTAAGAACTGGTATTTAAAATGCTTACATAAGGGCTGGAGAGATGGCTTAGCAATTAAGGCATGAGCCAGCAAAGCCAAAGGACCCAGGTTGGGTTCCCCAGTATCCATGTAAGCCAGATGTACAAAGTGGCACGTGTGTCTAGAGTTCGTTTGCAGCGGCTAGAGGCTCTGGCTTGCCCATTCTCTATCTGCCTCTTTCTCTCTCTCACTCTTAAATAAATAAAATGCTTATGTAAACAATGCAAAACTTGGAGCTTGGTATACAATGTACTAGGATCAAAATGATCCTTTCCTGTCTTGAACTTGATTCTAAATCCTTTGGTTTTAATTATTTTCTACAAATATCCTATGTAAAATAAACTCCAGAAGTCCTCTTGTGATTTCAAATTAGCTCTTCATATAACCTGGTAGCACAAAGGAACGTGACATACACATTGCTCTCCTAAGAGAGCGAAAGTGGAAAACAATCAAAGTCAGGTCTAGGTTTTGCTAACATTCTCAGGCTTGTTGAACCACGCACATGTACACATCCGCATGCACCTGGGTAAGCACGCGTAATTTCAGGGACGGGAGAGTCACACCTTGCATTCTAGTGACGAAACATTTACACTTCAGAGTAGTGGTCCTTTCTATTATTTAATTTTGCCTGTGCTTCCAACTTTTTTTTTTTTTCGAGCTAGAGTCTCACTCTGGTCCAGGCTGACCTGGAATTCACTATGTAGTCTCAGGCTGGCCTTGAACTCACGGTGATCCTCCTACCTCTGCCTCCCCAAGTGCTGGGATTAAAGGTGTGTGCCACCATGCCCAGCTCCAACTCATTTTTAAAAGTGCCACAGAGAGCTATTTAGATTAAAAGATTGGAGAAATACACTAGTAACTGCTCTTTTGTGAAAACCTATCTGGGTCACTGAGTTAGATCTGAGAAAGTGGCACCATCTGTGCTTGCAAAACCTGAACAACATGGCTTGGACAGTCTCCTCTAGCCCATTCCTGAAACTCAGCCAGAAAGGAGAATGGACTATAATTTGGCATAATGTCAAGCTTCCTGTCCAGAGTAGCTCAAGATAAATGGCTCCAGAGGCCATGGAAACATGCAGATTTTGTTTTGGTCTAGTGTGGTTTTTCTTTTCTTGATACTAGCAGACTCCTCAGAATCTTACAGTTATTGAGGTTGGGCTGTGCACATGTTCCAAAGGGGTTGAGAACAAGAGACAGAGAACTTGATCCAGAGCCAGGTATAGGCTTGCTTTTATATTTATATAGGATCTAATTACTACTTGGTAACATACTAAAGCTACCTCTGAGATGAAAAAAAAAAAAAAGTTCCATTTTCAGTGAGTATATCCTGATTTCAAGAGCATCTACTGATCACAAGGCATTATGCAGATACTTCACTAAGTTTCTGTTTGATCAGCCTGACCTCCACCAAAATGTAATTATTTCCATAGTCTTGTCAGAGATGAAGCCTTTTCCTGGTGACTCTTACAGTGTCATGTTAAAAGCACATACTTAGAGTGAGTCTGAACTGGTTAAAAGTCTGACCCTGCCACTCAGCAGCTGTAGGCTTGGGAAAGTCCCTTCTGGCCTTGGAATCCAATGTCCTCCTTTGCCAAATGGGGATAATAGTGTTGTTCACCCCACATGGTAATGTCAGAGTACAGTGAAATGTTACAAAGTCTGGCTACCAGAAGGCCTGGCTCAGGGTATGTGCTTAGTAAATGTCTGCAGTCATTACTGTTGGAGCACAGCAGTGAGCATTAAGTGGGCTGCTTCTATCATGTGACCAGGAGTGAGAGGGGGAAGAACTTGACTTATATAGGACACATACAGAGCCACTACAGAAGATCAGCCTGTATAAAATTCCTCACCCAGCATCAAGGATTCAATAGTAATGTTGCTCTTGGATTAATCTGTATAAAACCTTGAGGTGGGAGGAGGTTTACAAATAAGAGCTAAAAATCAAATCAGACTCTCAACTTTGGAGTGAACCTTAATGTTGCAGTCAGGATCACACTGCTGGCAGAACATACCTAACCAAGAGCAGCTTGTGGAAAAAAAGGTTTATTTTGGCTTACAGACTCGAGGGAAGCTCCATGATGGCAGGGGAAAATGATGGCACGAGCAGAGGGTGGACATCACTTCCTGGCCAACATCAAGTGGACAATAGCAACAGGAGAGTGTGCCAAACACTGGCAAGGGGAAACTAGCTATAACACCCATAAGCCCACCCCCAACAATACACTGCCTCCAGGAGGCATTGATTCCCAAATGTACATCATCTGGGAACCTAGCATTCAGAACCCCTAAGTTTATAGGGGACACCTGAATCAAACTACCACACTTAGCTTCCATGGCTTTCAACACCTGGTCATCTTTAGAACTCTGGGCGATGGTGGAGAGACATAAGCAAGCTCTGTGACAATATCCCTGAAGATTCGGAGTCAGTTGGCTGGGTGGAGAGGAGATCTTAGATGCTTCCCAGGTCTGATGGCTGACTATCCAGGTTTTAGATTTCTAACTTAGTTCTACTTATCCTTTCCTTATCCTTCCTGCCAAACAAACAGAAACTTCCATGTGTCAAGTTACCAGCAGCCTCTGCTATGTGCAGGACAAACTGTTCTCTCACCCCTACTGTCTTAGATGTATTTTTGACTTGAACTTTTCAGCGCATAAACCAGACATTCTTTGTTAATAAGAGGCAGGATACAGCCTGTGTTTTGGAATTAAAAAGACATGAACTCAAGTCCAAGCACCACAACTTACTAACCCCTTTCCTTAGACAAGCTCCATTACCCCTCTGACTTCAGATGCCACATCCCTAAAATGGGGACAACGTTGGCACCTACGTAGATTTATAATTATAGATCAAATTATGCAAAGTGCTCCTGGAATACAGCAAATGCTTAATAAATATTAACTCTAATTCCAACTGAACTGGTCCCTTTGGCTAGCACCAAATACAACCAGCCTTGTAACCCTAGACATTAGTCAACCATCAGAACAAACACCCACAACCCTCACCCCTAAAAGGCAAAACATGATGAAACACAGCAGTGCGTCTGTAGACTGGCGCCTGGGGTTCCTGCGGAGTGCATTCTCATCCCATAACTGAAACCCCATGACACAGACAGACACAATCAGATAATGATGACAATCAATAATGATAACAGAAATTATTATTTATTTTCATAAACACAGAGTATGTGCACCCTGCTGAGTTACACACATCACATGCCAGTATTCACTTTTGGGGCAGTCAATCAATGGGAGATCTCAATATCTACCTGCAGAGGCAGGAGGGGGAAGATGGAGCTGTGAGTGAGAAATTACCCACACTAGAGTGACACATTCTCCAAGTTAATCTAATCCAGGGGGGCATCCGGGTGCCATCGAAAGCCCGTGAATATAGAACAGGCTTGATTGATTTTTTTCACTAGGCTAGCCAAACATTTCATTGTTATTTGCAACAAATAGCAAGGAAAGATGAGACCATGAAAGGATTGTATATTAAGCCCCCAGAGCAGCCATAAATCAGAAAATGAAGTCTGACAAAATTAAAAATGGTTAGAGGAAGGCTGTATCTGTGTCCTAAGAGGCCTTGGCTATCCCAGCATAAACCCAAAATTAAAACCAGGGCAGTAAAAGCTAATCCTGACTCAGCCAATAATTTGCCCTGAAGCTTAATTGGATGAAATACCTGGGCATAGGATATTGCTGTTCCTTTTATAAATGGGCTTTCACATTCACATCACTAGAAGGAAGGAGATCGTGGTACACCTCCTCTTGCCTCTGAGATGCAAGGCCCATTCCATCTATTTCTAGAGACAAGTCTTGGATTTCCCTTCCCCATCCTGCATCTCCTTCATCCTGTGCATCCTCTGAGCTGCCATGGCAACCATCTGTGCTATCTCTCATCTAGTACTTAAAATGTGTACCACAGTTACCTGGGGCTTGCCCAGAATCTTGTCAAAGCTATCATTTCTTGGAATTCAACTCAGACCTTCAAAACCAGAATCCAAGTAAATGTGTGCTGAAAAGCACATTGGGTGACACTTCACTCTGAGCCATTGCACGAACTGGTTTCCTGGGATGGCCACAAAGCCCCTTCTCTTCCCTGCACCTTGAGGACAGAGGGTTTCATTTATCTAAGGTTGACTGCTTGATATGGTACCTGCCACACAGTAAACATTCAACAAGTTCAAGTGTCATGCCCTTATCCTCTTGGTTGTCTAAACCAAGGGCAATGCCAAGGTAATCCTGCATATGGAAAAGAGCTCTAGGCACAGACAGAGCTGTGCTGCATTCTTGAATCTGCTGCTGATTATCTTTGAGATCTTAAGTCAGCACTCACCTCTCTGAACCTCTGCTTATAAATCTCTAAAATGGGTGTAATACCTAAGTCACAGGATTATGATAAAGAAAGAATTGTAAGATGTACACAAAACCACTTAGCTTTAGGCTTGTCATGATGAAGAGCTGAGCAAACGTAGCAGCTATCAGTCAGCTTGGACTGAGAGTGTAGTTATCCAGCTCTCTGCAAACAGATCAGGCAGCTAAAGTGGTAGTTTGATTAGAAGGATTACTTTTTTGGGAAAAACAAAGCAGTGTTTTTAGGCAACTTGCCTAACCCCACGACCTGTAAGTAATAATCCTTAATAAGCTCCCCTTTGGTGCTCAGAGTTGGTGGACACCCATACTGGTTTGCCATGGTGTCTGAGATGGGCACAGGTGTGTCTAAATTATCACCAACAGTATTTTCAAACACCAGGGTCTTTTATTTATTTTTGGTTTTTGAGGTAGGGTCTTGCTTTAGCCCAGGCTGACCTGGAATTCACTATGTAGTCTCAGGGTGGCCTCGAACTCACAGAGCTTCTCCTACCTCTGCCTCCCGAGTGAGTGCTGGGATTAAAGGCGTGCACCGTCATGCCCGGCCTACCAGTGTCATTTTAAGAGGAAAAAGTTTAGTTTTATAAGTCAGTGCTGAGAGGAAGACAGCAGCAGTAATCATCAGCAGGAAGGTGGTGACACAGGAACGGTGTGGGTGTATAACTTGTGCTGCTAACCTGTGACAGAAAAGCCTTTACAGCCCTCGTACCTCCCAAACCAAGCTCATTAAGAAAGCTTTGATAAAGAGTTCTGAGAGATGAAAATCAGGAATGAAATTCCTCTGTACTTTGCCACAAGCAAAAGCTGTAGCGAAAAGGAACAAAAATCACCATCAGATGTGGAGTCAGATCGACTAGGTTTGAATCCTAGATCTGCCATTTTGTAGCATGAGATTTGGTTAAACTTCTTGCTTGCTGTGTTTATTCCCTGTGACTGGGTGCAACCACGTTCCCTGCATTGTTTTTGCTATTGGGGCATTGTCGTCTGTCCCTTCATAAAGCATGTGCTTTGCTGGGGGACAAGGGGAAGATGGCAATGAACAACTGGTATATTAGGATGTGCTAAGACCTCAGAAACTCGTCAAGAGAAGGACACAGAGTGTGACTGAGAGTGAGTGTGCTATAATCTATCAGACAGTGACTGACAGGAAGTGAGGGGCTACAGCTTCAGATGACCTGGAGAATAACAAACCTACCTGGGAAATTACTGTCAGAACTCAGACATAAGGGCATACAATCCAGCAACTAATCCTTAGTAAGCACTCAACAAACAGTGCCCATTACAACAAGTATTACCACCAGCTGCAAAGGGTGTTTGGATAAACTCCATTATATTTCCCTCATTTTTCATGAGACAGGTTATGACAAATCACAGCTTGGGAGCTCACACCTTTGAGACTGTATTTATAATAGGTTAAAAGTCAAATTTCATCCTGGCCAAGCTTCCCAGTGCAATAGCAGCCCGCCATAACGAGGGACACAGTATCTGTAGACTCATCCTGCTGGGATACATGGGCCGAGTGAGATTTGTACCACCCAGCTCCCAGCTCAGGCTGATTAAGTCACTTGAATCTAACTAGTCTTGTTGCCTAGAAAGGGCTCAGGAGACCTTTTACTCCTGAGTATTAGGGGCCTGGGAGAGAAGAATACTTAAGAGCTTTTTAAGTATCACTGCATAAGCCCCCATGCAGTCAGCTTCTCCATGCTGTCATAGTCAGGGACTGGGAAATTCAATGACTGTGAAAGTGTGTATGTGCAAGAGAGGGAGAAGCCCTTGCAGTGCCTAGTAATACCTCCACAAGACCCTCAAAATAGAAGAAAAAGATGATGACATCAAATTAAGAGAGAGACTAATGGAGAGAGGGAGAGGATATGATGGAGATTGGAGTTCTAAAGTGGAATGGGGGAGGGGAGGGAAATATCAGGTGTTTTTTTGTATGTAAGTATAGAAGTTGTCAATAAAAAAATAACAATAATTAGGGCTGGAGAGATGGCTTAGTGGTTAAGCGCTTGCCTGTGGAGCCTAAGGACCCCGGTTCGAGGCTCAATTCTCCAGGACCCACGTCAGCCAGATGCACAAGGGGGTGCACACATCTGGAGTTTGTTTGCAGTGGCTGGAGCCCCTGGCACACCCATTCTCTCTCTCTCTCTCTCTACCTGCCTATTTCTGTATCTCCCTCTCTCTCAAATAAATAAATAAACAAAATAAAATATATAAATAATAATAATTAAAAAAACAAAACAAAACAAAAAAAAAGAAAGTAACCCTGTCAACTCAAGTGTGGCTGAACTTTCCCTCAGGCTTTATATTTCCTCCACTGCACATTTGTTTCAGAATGCATATTTCATCTGTTAGCTGTGCTTGCACTCACAGTCATTTCTCAGGCAATAAATATCACTTGCATAGAATAGAAACTACAAATAAACTGCAATAAATTAAAAAAATGAGAGGGAGAAGCAAGCGAGGGAGGGACAGAGAGTTATTGTGAGAACACCTCTGACCTGGCATGATAGTGGCACTAATAATTAAGAAGAACATTGCAACTGCCCAGGTGTATGTCACCAAGGGTTAGCCCATGGCTCTTGAAAGACACTGGGCAAGTCACTTTCCCTTTCTGAGCCTGTGCGTCAGATTTAAGGGTCCAGGTCCCACCACAGTAAGATAGATCAAGATCTCCTTCCCAGCCCTGCATCACTGTATGTATGGGACACAAGCCTTGGAGCCCCATGTCTGAAATGGGCAACTCAGAAGTGAACTTCAGCTTCTGGGGCAGCCAACATAGCTAGAGAGCATGTTCATGGGACATAGAAGACTCAGTAAAAGCTACAGTCCAGCATTTCACTGTCAACTACCTGTGCTACCCTCCTTATTGCATGTCTTGATGATTCAAGGCTTTCAGTAAGAAAGCACTCTGATGTGAACGGTGTTCTACAACCATGAGGGGCTGTTCAGTCACCATCATCACCATTGCTGTGGATGTCATGACACTCAGTAGGGCTGCATTCTTTGCATCAGCTTTTGGGTAACAAGTGATTCGATTTGAAAGGGTATTTCCATCAAAAAAAAAAAGTCACATTCATATTCCTGCTTTGTAAGGCTGATTCTCTCAGAATTGAAAGGGAACAGGTTCATTACACAGCGAGGATTAATTAGCTGTCGGGAATTATTAAACGTTCTTACTTTCAAGATCCATGTGGAATGGGAAACTGTGAAAATGAGCAAGAGGTGATCATGGTATAGGGAGGGGGAAAGACATAATTGCTGGCAATGCAAATTTCAAGAGCAAAGCATGTTAGTAAATTATAGTCTGATTAATATCATGTCAGTGTGCTCTCTTTTTTGGAGACATTGTTCTGAATCTATGGTTTTTAGGTTTCAGGATTGCCTTCCTTCCTTCCTTCCTTTTCTTTTCCTTCCTTTCTTTTCTTTTCCTTTCTTTCTTTTCTTTTCCTTCCTTCCCCTTTCTTCCTTCTTTCCTTCCTTCCTTTCTCCTTCTTCCCTCCCTCCCTCCCTCCCTTCCTTTTCTTTTCTTCCCTCCCTCCCTTCCTTTTCTTTTCCTTCCTCCCTTCCTTCCTTTTCTTTTCCTTCCTTCCTTTTCTTTTCCTTCCTTTCTTTCTTTTCCTTCCTTTCTTTTCTTTTCCTTCCTTCCTTCCTTTTCCTTCCTCCCTCCCTCCCTCCCTTCCTTTTTCTATCACTAGGCCAGGGCTGATGGTCCAGGTGGCCAGAGTGAACAGAGCAGTGAGCATGATTCAGAAGGAGCACACCTAAAGATTTGGAGTCCATGATGCTGGATAAATCCTCAGCAGCCCATCACTGTGGCTAGCAGAACTGTCAAAAGCATTTGATGAATGCATGAGTGAATGGACAAATGAACAGTTAGCTGACCAAGGCACACAGTGACTATTCTCCATTTCTGCTGTGCACCTAGGTTGGGACTCTCTCCCCTCCCTTAGGGTTTGGTCTTCTGTAAAGCAGCTGCTGTCTGAAAGCACATTTTAAAGTTTTAGAAGTCTTTTGCGGCTGGGGCTGGGGCTGGTTCCAACATGTGCTTGTTTTACTGTTCACACTGAACAGATTCTAAACAGAATCATCACCTAGTCCAAAACCATCTTAACTTACACATAGAGAAGCTTTGCCCAATAGTCCATTTTTAGAAATCCGGTTTACTACTGTCTCCCTGCAAGGCCTTTATTAGCCTTCTGAACCAAATGCTCTTTCTTTCTCCTTTAGTCAAATGGCAGCTCCCGAACAACCCCTGTCTGTGCATTTATCTTACTATTTAGAGTCTTGAACATTTGAACATTAGTTTTATAAATTATCTGTTCTTACCAGGCCTCTGTGGGGGCAGGGGAGGACACTAAGGGAGCCTTGTACACTGAGAGCAGAGCCCACATGCTGAGTGTACCAGCCACAGAGGAAGGGGTTTCCATCACATACCTACCTTCAGAAGTCCATGGTAGTAGGAATTATGCATTTCATGTTACACATGGAGAAAGTAAACATAAGTAGCATGACTAAAGCTCAAAAAAAAATTGCCTGTCATGGTTTGGATGTCAATTTCCTCACAAAGGCTCATGGGTGAAAGGCTTGCTCCTCAGCTGGTGGATCCAATAAATGAGAAATGATTGAATCTTTCTTAAGGTCCTGCCTTCATCATTGGGTCAATCCATTGACAGATTCACAATTTAGTGGTGTCATTGGAAGATGAGGCCTTGTTGGAGAAAGGTCATTGGGACATGTCTTTGACAGTCTCCTGTCCTTGGTTTCTTCCTGTCTGTTTGCCTCTCTGCTTCCTGGCGACTCTGAAGTGGGCAGCCTCCGCACATGCCTGCTGCCAGGATGTGATATTCCTTAGCACAGCCCTAAAGTGATGGAGCCAGCTGACCATGAACTGAAACGCTCCAAAATTGATCCTTCTTTAAATGATTTCTCTGATTTTCTCAAAGTGACAAAAGCCTGATACGAGCTGAGATGCTGAGAAGTGGTAGCACTGAGATCCAGGTTTAAATGCCAAAACTCCAGCTTGCCACTAGAGCAGTCTTATTCCCTGTCCCAAGTACACAAGGTGCTCAAGGTATTTTAAATAATGTGAATAGACAGATAAGAATAGAGCAACTGATGGCAGGGGCCATGTGGCAAGTCCTTGGGGACAAAAGAAAAGCATGGATTTGTAGCCATTAGGGCCTGGCACCTTTCCCACTCCTCCATCTGCCACCAGATATGGGTATACTGGATCTGCCCAGTGTCTTCACTCACCCGTTACAGTTGCAAACTGTGGCTGCAGCCAGCATGTGCCCAACCTTAGAGGGCTTTCCCTGACCCAGGTGGTGGTCTGGGCTACAGAATGGCATGGCCAGAGCAGCTGCCACACTCACCCGCAGGGTTGTGATGGTGGCAGGGTCCCGGAGCCGGCCCTCTTCATCTTTCAGGTTATAGCCTTCTGGCCTCTTGTCGCGCTCGCTGACCTTCCACAGCTTCACAGTTTTATCTGTGGAGGGTAACCAGAAGAGATCAGGGATACACACAAGAGCTTTCTCTGGAGGTGGGGGATGGGGTGGAGGGAGATCGAGGCAATGATAGGAGGAATGGCTCCAGGAGCTGGCTAATGTAGGGCCACAGTACATAGATGTCTTGTTATCTGAAAGCAGGGTTCACAGCTCAAGACAAACAAAACCATAGATTGCATTGGGACACAAGGATTTCTCTGACAATGCACTGTTAAGTCCATAGCTTATATGTTAATTTGGCTTATTCAATAAAAAATATTGACTGAACACAGAGTTTAGTCTTTACATGATTAATTTAAAGCTCATGATAACTCTGGGAAGAAGGTTCTATGATCAGCTCTATTTTAGCATCCCATCTCACCTCCACACTGCACCACGTGTTGGAAGGTTCTTCATAACTTGCTCTGTACTTCCTCCACCTTTCTGGTCTCACTGAGCCATCACCCTGTGGCCCTAACCTCTGTGCTCCGGCCTTGTGGCTTCCTTCTGTGCCTAGTTCATGTTGAGCCCACACAGAACCTTGGAACTTGCTGTGCCTTCTGCCAGGAAATCCCTTTTTATACCGTCTTCTTTTCCTTCCCCCTTTCCATCTTTCTTTCCCTCCCTCCTTTCATTCTTTCATACTGGAGGTTGAACTGAGGGGCCTGTAGATGGTAGTAAAATGCTCTACCAATGAGTTACCTCCCCAGCACCTCTTTATCCTTTTCACATGACTCATTCTTCGACTTTGTTCTTTTTGTTCCTGTCTCAGTCTCACAGAGGCTTACATAAAACCTGCAGAAAAACACTGTCCTCATCACCACTCTCCATCATTGTTCTCTTTCTTTTTCCTCTTCTTCCTAATAGTACTTTCCACTACTTGGCAATTGTTTGGTTAGTTGATTATCTCCTTCCTTCCTTCCTTCCTTCCTTCCTTCCTTCCTTCCTTCCTTCCATCCTTCCATCCATCCATCCATCCATCCATCCATCCTTCCTTCCATCTATCCTTCCTTCCATCCATCCTTCCTTCCATCCATCCTTCCTTCCATCCATCCATCCTTCCTTCCTTCCATCCATCCATCCATCCATCCATCCATCCATCCATCCATCCATCCATCATTGAGGCAGGGACTCACTCTACAGCCTAGGGTGGCCTCAAACTCATGGTGATCCTCCTGCCTTAGTCTCCTCAGTTCTAGGATTAAAGGTGTGAGCTGCCATGCCTGGCTGACACTTACTGATTTGTTATCTGTTTTGCACAGACAGGCAAAATTTCTGGAAGCAGGGAGTTTTGTCCACCACAATGCTACCAGCACTGAGAATGGGGCCTAAAGTATAGAGATTTAATATTAGTCGCCAAAGTGAATGAACCCCTTCTATATAGTGCACAGTTCTGCAATTATTCAGGGAAATAAAATATTCTAGCATGTACAAAGCCCTGGGTTTAATCCTTACACACACCCTTGCTGTCTCATGATAGCTCCTGACCAGAAACTACTTTTGTTTTCTGTAGACCGTTGAACACTGTATACCCCTGGATGGTCCTATCTTTCTCCATAGCATGAAAACACAGATGAGAAGGCAATACCTATAGGATCAGGCAGGCCAAAGGGATAATGGGGAAGTTGGCAATACACGCCCTACCTACATGAGCTCGATTCTATTTTTTCAGGAAATGTGTTCATGCTAAACAGATTACTTCTCTGGGCCACATGGCTGTGTACACCTTCCTTTATAAGCTAGTGCATTCACTGTTATACTGTTTATAACTTCTTTTCTGGAAGGCAGAGACATCTTGATTCTCTGTATTTGTCTCTATTGTGTAGGCTTGAGTCAGGCACTGTTGGACCTAATTCCCACTACTGCTCTAGCCAGCCATGAACTTGTGTAGCAGGTACATGCAGACTAATTCTGGGGTGAGGAAGTGTTAGCAGGAAAACAGCAAGTATAGAGGCTCAGTTAATTTTCAGTTTTAGGATAGATCTCACACAGTTCAACATTACAAACATGGTGACTGTACCCCAGGTTCTCTATGTGTAGATTGGTAGCAATGCTATCCTTTTTATGGAGATCTTAGGATTAAGTATGGGCTTTGATTTATTTTTTGTTTGTAGAAGGAAGGGTCTCTCTTTAGACCAGGCTGACCTGGAATTCACTATGTAGTCTCAGGCCAGCCTTGAACTCATAGTGATCCTCCTACCTCTGTCTCCTGAGTACTGGGATTAAAGCCATGTATCACCACGCCTGGCCTAAGCATGGGTTTTTAATAAAGGTCTCTAAATGGCAGCTGTTGTCACAATGAGCAAATTGAATTACTATTCTACAGTTACAACCTGCGGCCCAGGTGCCTTTAGCTTCCTCACCATGATGCCTGCACACCTTTCTTCTCTGGAGAGAAAAGCTGCCCCTCTACCTTTAATTGGATTTCCTTTGGCTTTTGGTCCTTTGTCTCAGTCTGGGCTTGGCACCACTACTTCCCAAGTCTTCATCTTTGGAAGGACAGAGAGTGCAAGTAAAGGGACATGACTTCATAGCTGTGATCCTTGAAGCTGTCAGAAACGGTGTCCACAGAGGTCTTAAGTGCACGATTGCTGTGGGATTTTGACAGTTATTGGGCTCCTTTAGCAGACAACCACCTCTGTTTTTATAATTTTGGGCATCACGTGGCCATCCTAGTCCGTTGGCATGAGTACTCTCTTCATGCATTCAGATTTTTGCTCACTCTGGCTTATGCTGGGGCCAGAGGTGAGGAAGCCTTTCCCACCTGCAGCTTTAAACTAACAATTTCTGCCTCTCTGCTAACCATTCCCTTGTCCTATCTTCTCTCGAGATCCTGCCATATGAAACTCCTTTTCAGGGTGAGAAAATGAGATGTGGGCCATACTTATAGTCACTTTATTTGCTTCTGATCAGCTGTGGCTGAGAACAACCCACAAGTCTGAATTTTTGACACCAAATATTTTCTGTTTCTTGGCTTTGAAATGTGTCCAGTTCCATTTACAAGGTGGTTTCTATCTCATGTTTTTCATATTATAAATGGTAAATTGCTATTCAGATAGAGAAATCACAGATACAATCCAAGAATTAAAAAAAAAAAAACCTGCCTATATGATCTCTAGCCAGGGTTAATCCATGGTCAGCATTTTTGCATAAACTGTTACAGTATTTTTTTCTGTGTAATGTTTTGCATTTATAAACCAATAGTGATATTGTATAAATAAATTATTGTAGTTAAATGTTTTTCCTTTTTTATTATATAAGATATATATGTTATTGTAATTAGAAAATGAAAATGAGAGGAAGGTTAAAAGAAAGAAAAATCTCCCTCAATTCCACTGGTCAAAGATTACTGTGTAAATTTTTCAGCCTTTTACTATATTCACACAATTATCTAAGTATTTCAAACAAGTGCTATGTCATACACAGTTGACAATACGTATTTTACATGATCATACATTTATTTATATCAACATTGATCTGCACACACATATTTATAGAATTGATCATATGTAACATAATGTTAAGGCATATGTAATTTATAGCAGTAATAATTTGGGATCAACTAGGTCTAATAGTGGGAGACTTATTAGTAAACCACAGTATAGTCATACAAGGAAATAATATGAAATCATTGAAAATATTATGTTATTTTTGAAGAATACCTAACAATTAGGAGAATATTCATATTATCGAGTGTTATATTATTAATTTTAAAAACCTGCTTACAAAACATTTTGTACACGATATCACACTTTTGTTAAAAAAATTCATCTGTGCTCTTTTCTTTGTCTTTAAAAGATATTAACAGTAGTTCTCTCTGTATTGGAACATTCATATTATCTTCATTTTGCTTCTCTGTAAATTTTCTTAATTTTCTCAATGAGCATGTATAGCATCTAACCCTTTCTCACCAAAGGTATTCAGGCACGAGTAGTAAGCTACGCAAAGCAGTGTGCTTCCATGTGGCAAGAAACTTCAAGTTCTGGATTCACAATTGCATGTTAGCTTTGTATTTCATTAAAAACTATAAAGCTTAACACATATGCTAGTGAAACTAAAAACTGTACTCAACTCTAATGAGCTAAGCATAAGTTTTTTTTTTTTTTTTTAAAGATAATTGATGGAGAATTCAATTCCCCATAGTTGTGTTGCCTGAGGTAATTCTTGACTTTATTATCACACCATTTTTATTTGACTCAGTATCTGGAAGCTTGGTGGAAAAAAAAGGCTAAGGAATATGTGGCTGGTACTATAAGAAAGTTTTTTCTTTCTCTGCTTGTTCTGTAAGTGGTTTATCATTACTTGTGGCAGCTTAAAAACACAACCTTATCATTCATCTACAGTTTCTCTTTTATAGAATAATGCCAACTGTCTTCCATTAATTTCTGCATGTTATTGGCTGAGGGGGGATTCTCAACCTCAACATAAGTATACAAAAGAAAAAAAGGTAAGAACATGAGGACTTCTCTTATAAAAATCATTCTGAAATGCTGTTGGCATATGAAATAGCACCCCAAATGGGAAGATAATATCCTTGTTAATCAAAAAACTATTTAAAAACTCAATTAACAGAACATTATGCTATATAATTAATCTTCATTGAATTTCACTTTCTTTCCCATCCCCCTGACAAAGTAGTTAATAAGCCTTTGAATTTTATTGCAATAATCAATAGGTTAAATTTCATAATATAACATAATCTAGATATAGAAGATAATCAGACACTTTTCCACTGCCAGAATTAATTAAGTCAAAATTACTGCTAAGTCTCTTTTATTCTGAGTAGGGTGGAAATGAAAAAGCCTCCTTGTAAGACTTGAACAGCCAAATTAAAAGGCAAGAAATAGAAATAAGGGTGTGTAGTTTGGTTTTTAAGAAGCAGGGTTGCAAAGAGCAAATTGAACCATACATAGAGTTATGAGAAAGAATTAAATTAATTGGCATCTGGTAAGGCAGAGGAGTTGAGATGTGGCTGAGCTGAGATGAGATATTCTTGGATAATTCCAACACAGCCGACTTGGAATGTCATGTGTTAGATTTGTACAACAGCTTTATATTTAAGGGAGTTAGGGTGCATATGCATTAAAAAAATTTTCAGAGGGGGAAGGACAGGGAAGAGGCTACCGGAGGCGGCAACATGAATGTAAAATTAAAATAAATTAAATAAACTCCCCCCCACAAGACTGATCTCTGATTCACTGCATATACCTATAAAGTTAAAATGCTAAAAGGAACATATTTACAAGTGGCTCAAGTCACAGTGAGCTGTTAGTGTGTTTCCTTCTCATTTCTAGGAAAAAAATATGTTTGATTGAGTGCTAGATATTGTCTCAATTTTGCTTTACTGACCTGAGCATTTTTCTTTCTTTTTATTTTGGGTGTAGGTAAGAAGCACATTCCAGATTTCTTAAATTATATTTAAGATTTTATTTATCATGGATTCTCACACAGGATGAAATGAATCATTCTCCAACTGATTTGCTTGGGAGATAGTGTTTAATTTCTGTGTTCTGATCCTATTGTTATCCTCTGCAACTAGAACCCTTCTGTACATGACTTTATTCCAAATTGTGAACATGGGTGGCTTTTTTTTTCAGAAAAGGTTTAGAACCTACAGTGTAAGCAGCTTCACTCAGAATGACTATTTAACCTGGCTCTATTCAACATCCTCTCTTTTATCTACTTATATCAATTCCTCCTAAACCAGAAAATAGGATAAGAAGAGTTTGGTGAGAGAGAAACCCTTTTTTGATCTGTTCTTTGGGAGTGTCCTTATCTCTTCTTGAGATGTGCTCCCAGCTTAGAACTTGATTTTTCAGACACTCAGACATCTGCACTGCAGACCCCAAAATATATTCAGGGATTAATAACTTCTATTCAAAATGCTAACAGCATGTTGAGTTTCCTGAAATGTTTTCCCAGAATAACAGCCAGTGAATCTTAAGACAGGAAGTCACATTCCAAAGACACCTGCAAGTAATCTACATTAGTTGGAAACTGCAGATAACGGCTTTCACATAATTGGGTCATAAATTTGATATTTATAAAAAGAATAGCTACTATTTACTGAAGGCCTGCTCTGTGTGTGCTAAGCATTTTGCAAATGGGGATTCTAAGTTTGTCCAGAGCCCACAAGGTTCAGAGGAAAACTGAGGCTAAGCAAGATTGACATTCGTGGTTGGCTAACTGCGTCTCTGAAAATGCCAAGCATGAGGAGAAAAATCACTTCCACGTACCATTAGTAGACAGAAGAAAGTAAGCTGCATTCTGCTGAGGGAGCCATCTTATTTTATTGATTTTTTCTTCTATTTCTAAACTCTTCAGGTAATCGAACTCGGGTTCATGGCTCTGGAATGTACTGTAAACATTGTATTCACCCCTACGATGAACCTGATTTTTACTCTGTAGGAAGGAGAAAAAATACACAAAAGATGAAACCATTTAAACCAAGTGCAAACTCATAGATGCAGTTTTTTTTTCTTCTGAGCAAATCCATTAGGGGAAGGATGGGAAGGCTCTATCAGAGGGGGCCAGGACCATGATAAACGTAAGTTTTGCCCTGTGCACCCACTGGCAAACATCACTAATACCAACAAAGATATATTTACTTATAAATTATATAAGTAAATTTCTGTATTAACACAAAGTATATTTTTCAATATAAACACAGAAGCATGTTACATCTTTAAAATTAATATATTTAAATTTAATATTAATATTTATATTTATATCCCAGCATGATGGGGCTCACACACACTCATATTAATCCCTACACAAAGCACAGAGTTACAGAATCTACAATTTCCACTGACTTTTACTGTAGTCAGTCTTTTTTTAAGCTGATAATATTTTTCAAATATTTTTATTTATTTATTTTCAAGCAGTGAGTGATAGAGAGGAGAGAGAGAGTGAGAGAGAATGGGCATGCCAGGGCCTCCAGCCACTGCAAACAAACTCCACACGCATGCACCACTGTGCATCTGGCTTTACATGGGCACTAGGGAATCAAACCCAGGTCATTAGGCTATGCAGGCAAGTGCCTTAATCCCTGAGCCATCTCTCCAGCCCTAAGCTGAGAATTTTAATACACGAGCATAGTGTAATTTTATCATACTCTCCTTCCTTAGTTTCCCCTCCCCCACTACCAGTCCAATGAACCCACTCTTCTTTCCATATAGTAGTCTCTCTTCTATTTTCATGTATCCTTCCTTTTCACTTCCTCCATTATCTATGTCAAATGCTTATGGGTTCAATATAGTGCGGGTCTCATGGCCGTAGTGACTGCCACTTAACTCCTCTCTGATCCTCACAGGATCTTTGATAGGTAGGTGGGGCAGGGAAATGAATATGTGAACCTCAGAGATATTAAATGACATTCCCAAGGCCACATAGCTCAATATGAGTGGCAAGGTGGACACCTGACGGAGATGGTATCCCCGTCATCATTAGGATGATGAGACTTTACCTATGGCCTCTCCTAGCACTCATTGTGCAGAGTGCAAACAGCAGGAACTAAATAAATGACGAGAGACTGGAACACAAAGGCAAAGGTCTGCAGAAGGACAAGTGGAAGAAAAAGGGAAGAGGAAAAGCAGGATGTTGAAAAGATAAAAGAAAAATGGGAGGGGGCAAGAGGGGAGGCTGCATTTCAATATTCTTGGGACCATTTATCCAAAGGTTTGAGATTTGGCTTTGTAAAACTAAAACTTCAAAATCTGGGTCTTGTGAAACATTTCTTATAAAAGCTTGCCTTTTAGGAAAAGGCTGATTTGAAAAGCCAGATGTCAGCTCATAGCCAATGGGTGGTGATGTTGAACCCTGGGGGTGTGTGGTGGGGATACCGAGGCATCTGGGAGTGGCCTATCCGAAACTGTGCTCTCTGAAGTCACCGAAAGAGTTCAGACAGGCCTGCCTCAAATGATGCCATATTGCTGTGTGTGCACTTTAACTCCAAACTTCCCACAGCTGAACTCTAACCACACAGTGCCTACCCTCACCGGACAAATCCACCTTGCTTTAACACACGTGTCTCCCATCACCCTGCTAATGAGTCAGACTTCCAAATATTTCAGTAAATCAAAATAGGTGAAACCTATAAATAGCTAGCAGAAAAAGTAGGGTGGATTATTACTGGTAAGATGCATAATTTATGCTAAATAGCTCCTCCGGTTCCTCTTTATCATCACTGTAAACCTAATTGGATTCTTTTTTAAATTGGAGAAAATCAGTTTTCAAAGGACTCTAGTTGCTAACATACTTGCTAGAGAGCCAGTCCACCTTAACAACACATTCATGAGGGTTGATTTGCTACCGTCCAAATCAGACTGTCAAGTGTGTGTAGCATGTGCCAGACCAATTAGCACCAGGCAGCTCTGGAAAAGCAGGAAAAATTCCAGGTCACGAAGAGCTATTAGTTCCTACTTGCCAGGCACAATTTCATGTTTCCAGGGCCAATGCAATAGGCTGGGTGCCTGATTTAATGCCGAGCACTTGAATTTATATAGAACCTCGAGGGATTATGATGCCCTTATAGAAATTAATTGCAAATAATGTGCAATTACCAAATATATCACCTCTAAATGAGGCTTTCCTTTTTTGAGGGGAGGTGTAATGCAAATGGCTTTGAGGCACAAAGCAGGCATTAAATTGCCAGGGAAGTCTCTGGCGGAGCCTTCCTCTTGCATCCGGCCTCCCTCATGCTTCCGAGCTCCCGGTGAATCTCAGTGGCAGGCAATAGCAGATGGGCGAGTTACTAAAACACAGACCAGCCTGCGGGAAGCTCCTAGTCTGTGCCAGGAGAGGACAAGGAAATCAAATTGGGCCATAATTCCATTCTGAGAAAACAGAAGCAGGCACCAAACAAATTCAATTTATATGAAAGAGAAAGAATTCAAGTCTCAGGGAGAAGTGGGTTTATGAGACTTACTGTAAGTTACAGCGCTATCTCACAACAGTGCTGCTTACAACCCTAGCTCCAGGACCCTGCATGACACCTACACTATGTGCGACGTGCTTTGCTGAGATGTCACTTTGTGGGATTTCACCCCGTTGGTAGGACAAACAATCATTCTATACTGACCCAATGTGTTCTTTTCATAACTGCTGTCAAATAAAACTATTTTCCCCTCCAAATTATTCTGGTAGTACCTGAAATTAAGGCATATAGAATTCAAACACCTGGAGGCCAGGTCCCAAAGCAAGAGCAGGAGCTTGCTCTGTAAGCACCCATGGGGTTTTGCAAGTCAGATGAGAATCAGGGGGGGTTTGAATGTGCACTGCACAGACGTGGAGAGCTAGGCCATGTCCTGAGACGTGGTTTCTTTCTCCAGGTGCGTTTGTGAGTCTGTGCATGGGACTGTTGATGTTAATGACTTCTTGGCAGTATATATTGGTGAGCGAAGCAGCAAGGTTAAGGGCGACATATGAGGATTAAGGAACAGTAGGAGGCCTTCTTAAAAAGGGAAGAAAATGGGCATTTTGCATTCACTGCCACTTACCTCCTGCTCTCGTTGAAATATTACAACCCGACCCCCCTTGTCCCCTGTCGCTAGTAATTCTCCCGTGTGGTTGAATTCTACCGTAGAGATAATGTCAGCTGAAAAGAAGAAGACAAAAGCAATTTAAGTAACTGCACACTGACTTTGAAAGGATAGATAATAAGACACACTTTTCTGTGCATTTAAAGGCTTAGGGTTTTGTCTCCCCAGTGGAATTTACAAGGATTTTGTGTTCTGTATTTTAAGTGCCACTCGAAGTGACACTTGGGAAGGTGAATTTCCTCAGTGCCCACCCTGCACTGGGGTCTCTGCAAACATCTGATGACAAAAAAGGGGAAAAGTGGGTTCAGACCCTTTTGTTTTGGTTAAGAGAAAAATATTTTTTAATGGCTCAGGGAAATGGTAGTTTTCTTTGATAATTTATATTAGCTTTACTCCCCACCCACTTTGCTAGTGTTCCAAACTAAAAGGCCCCCAAATGGGTTTGAGGGGTGGTAATTCACATGCGTGCTGAGCACTTAAGCAGGGTTAGGATGCCTGGTGCTGACCTTGAGGAAAAGAATTAGGGGAAGAAAGACCCAACCCATGCTGAAGCTTCCTTCTGGAAGAGTACAGCCCTTTCCAGAAGGGTGCTAGAAAGGAAAGGTCAGAAGTCGGAGGAGAAAGGGCAAATCATACTCAGTATTTTTAAACCGAGGAATGGCACAGGCACCAGGGAATGACATCACACATAATTACCAAAGGAATACCGGCCTGCCAAGTCTTTCTTGGAAGCTGGGTACCCCCAGAGGACCATGGACAGGTAAATTACATATGATTGGATTTATTAGGGCTATTTTTAGAAAAATGGCAGAGGTAAATTCCCTACAATTATTCCGCTGTAGGGCTCCAACAATTGCTACCAAGAATGAAAATGAGTTTAAAAATAAAGAAAAACAATGAAGAAACAAAGGAATGAAGGAAGGGAAGAAGGATGGTTAGAAGGAAAAAGGGAAAAAAAGGCAGGAGAATTATGACAAGAGTCTTTGAGGACTGGTCTAAAAATTATGCCTATAGAAGAGAAGCAAGGGGGAAACCGTGAGGTGGAAAACTAAGGCAATTACCCTGAATAACTCAATCTCAAGCTTTCCTTTGATATCATCATTTTAGGATTTTCTTGGTATGCCTGATTTATTCAGGTAAGTGGTGTAAAATTCTCCACTTCCTAGGTGGTGTCTCTTTCCATATAAGAAAATGTTCCTAATGGACATTCTTCGTGTGTAAGTCTAAGGAATAGGCACAAGCCTGAATCTTTTTCAAGCTGGGCACACTCAAAGGACAATTCACAGCTTCTTACTTCGGCCTCTTGCATGATTGGCCCTACAGGTAGCCAATTCAAGTATAAAGTAGTCCAGGTAAACCAGAGTGTGGCCCTTTGAAGGAACAAGCAGCTTAAGGAAACTGAAACATTGCTTGTGTAATTTGCTCCTCTGTCTTTGAAAAGAAGCCAGCTATGCAGATTTTTATGTAAACATCTTTGAAATTCTATATATTGGCCAAAACTTTTTCAACACTATTACAATTTTTTAAAATTCTTATTTTTTTTTGTTGTTGTTTGCTTTTATTTTTTGTTTGAGTCAGGGTCTCTCTGGATAGCTTAGGTTTGACATGAACTCATATATCCCAGGCCGGTCCTTAATTTGAGATCCTTCCTGCCTTCACTTTCTGAGTGCTGGGATTACAAGTGTGTACCACCAGGCCCAGTGCTAAAACAAACAAACAAACAAACAAAACCCTTGCCTGTTGGTTGCATATGGCTTATGGGTCACTTTTGTGCATGCCTTTTGACCTATAATAGAGTCCTTGTTTAGAAAAGTCTACCCCATTCCTTCCTATTCTAAATTGGAAATTTCAATTTTTTTTTTCCTGAAGACTTCGCCTACAAACAAACTTACAGAAACACAAACTAAGCTATGTGGTTGTTAGGCTCGTGATGCAAGTTTACGTAGATGCCTTTAAGTTGGGTCATATTAAAGCCCAGCAAGGCTAGTGTACCAGCTACTTCAAGTACCTGACCATTTTGCTTCCTTCGAGTGTGGCTATCTTAGCAAATTTCAGAGGAGAAAGGTGGTTGTTGGTGATCTGTGGTTGCCTCACAATTCCCACATTGAAATGCACTGGGTGCTAGTGTGTGCTGCAAATACCCACCACCCCTGGGCTTCCAGTGGGTGCAGAGAAAAGGGTCGTGCACACAGATCCTGACCTGGGTGAAACCCAAGGTGGGTACGGCTACTTCTTTTTACTTCTGGCTTCTATCAAGCACTAAGGAATGAATCAAAGCTCTTAAACTGCTCAAACACTAACACTTCCCAAACTAACAGGGAATAGTGAGAGGGTGGTAGGAGAGGAGGCCTGGAGCAAACAATGCAACCCTCATTTTTTAAAAATTGTTGTTGTAGGGGCTCACTTTGCAGACTGGTCTCAAACGTGTGATCTTTCTGCCTCAGACTCTGGACCCACCAAGCCTGCCTCACTAGGGCTCTGCTTGTAGATCTGCTGCATATGCCCTTCTCCTGGCAGCACTGTGAACACAGGGCTCTGGAGTTCTGAGTGGGCTACAGAGCCCTATGCTGGGAACTTTGAGAAAAGCCTTTCCTTTTGGTGATGCTGGCCATCAAGACGAAGAGTTCAATAACCTATCCCAATGAGAGCCTTGGCTCAGTGGCTGGGAAAATGCCACTTTACGGAAAATAAAAGCTTGCTTTTCCAGAGGTGACATATACATTGTCTTCCCTCTCTGTTTAAGATCTACATAGGCCATAACAACACAGGATTTAAGTTCAGATCACACTATCCCAGCCAGTTTCATTAGAACTCTCCATGATGGAGCATTAAGCACTGTCCTGTTTTCTTTCCAAATGTTATTCATCAGTCATATGTCTCTCTTAAGGACATTGCAAGAGAAAGGGCAACAGTCATAGCAGTATTGCAGAATTACTTCTACAAAGACCTTCTCTTTGTTTGAATCCTCCAGGACAGCTAGACTGAATATCTTGCTGCTTATATCAAGCTATTGCCTACTTCCTTGCACAGCCTATGCCACTGCAGCACGAGTTAATACCTGTTTTAAACTCTTCTGTTTTCTGGCTCATTTATCATTGCTAAGCTGCTAGATGTAACTAAAATACCTCACTGCACCCATCCATCTCCACACACCTTCATCGATGACTGCTTAATAATTGATACAAAACTCATGAATCACCCTCACATTCCAATTTCAAAACACCAAGACTGCTGATACAAATGCTCTTGTGTTTGAAATGTGCTGCTTGGTCGAACTGTTTAAACGGTCAAATACATGCAGTTTGAGACAGAAGAACCTTTGTGAGTATACAAAGAGTAAGGGGTAACAAGCATAAGCTAGCAACTGTAAGTTTAAAATTTTAAAACTTTGCTTCCAATCATGATCAACCAAAATCAGTTCTTCTAGTTCAACATGACTTTCATTCTTAAATTATAAGTTTATATGAAAACTCAGCATTTCAGATATGCCCATCTAATTACACTGTTGGCCATAAACACTATAAACTTCAGTATCCTTTTTTCCTCTTATTTCCAGGAGAATGTAGATAAAATGTAAGTAACTAAAAAATAAAAGCCAAAAAGTGATGGGCTGGTGCGATTGCTCTGCCTGCAAAGCCTAACAATCCAGGTTTGATTCCCGGATGCACAAAGTAGCACATACATCTAGAATTTGCAGTGGCTAGATGCTCTGGCACACTCCTCTCTCTCACTCTCTCTCTCTCTCTCTCTCTCTCTCTCTCTGTGTGTGTGTGTGTGTGTGCATGCATGTCTATATCTGCTTGTACATATATAAATAAAATATTTTTTTAAAGTGATAGATGTCAAATGTAGTCAAAGGATTTCTACAGGAAACCCTGTGTGGTATGAGGTTGGCTGAGCTCCCAATCTATTTGAGTGGATTTAACTTCTACAGCATGGTGGCCTGGTAACCTCATTTTTAGTTCAATGGGCACTGTTAAGACCAACTTTTTCCTTTTATAAGAATCAATCTTAGCGTGCTACAGAAGTTTTAAGACTAGTAATTTCCTTCATCAAGTCTCCATTTTCCCAGACAATAGATATTGACTTAGCAGTTGTGTTTATGTGATTGTGAGGCTGAGGAAAACAGAGGGACCCTTGCATTTGTGGCCTCATCTCCCACAGTGCCAGGCCAGGCCAGGCTGGAGTCTGAGCAGTGCACCTGCATATTTAGGCAACATGCATAGAAAGGTGTTTGGGGGCTGGAGAGATGGCTTAGTGGTTAAGGCATTTGCCTGCAAAGCCAAAGGGGCCTAGGTTCAACTCCCCAGGAACAACGTAAGCCAGATGCACCAGGGGATGCATGCAGCTGGAGTTCATCTGCAGTGGCTGGAGGCCCTGGTGTACCCATTCTCTCTACCTGCCTATCTCTGTATTTCTCTTTCTCTCTCTCAAATAAATATATAAAAAATATTTTAAAAAAGAAAGGTATTGCCGGGCATGGTGGCGCACGCCTTTAATCCCAGCACTCGGGAGGCAGAGGTAGGAGGATTGCCGAGAGTTCGAGGCCACCCTGAGACTACATAGTGAATTCCAGGTCAGCCTGGACCAGAGTGAGACCCTACCTCGCAAAACCAAAAAAAAAAAAAAAAAAAAAAAAAAGGTATTTTGACCAAAAGATGACTCATTTAGAGTGATTGAAGGGACTAAACCCAGAATCTACTGGTGGAATCACTGTACTGACCAGGTCACCAGCACCGCCATGCAACATCAATCAAATAAGACAGCAATGCTGTTGAGCTGTTGGAACTGATTGTTTTATCTTTCATCTAACAACATTCCCATTTGCCCTATGTGGAGCAGCTGGTCAGCTCTGCCCACTCAGTACTGGGCTTTTCTCTTGATGATCAGGTAAGCTCTAAGTGGTTTTCTGCATCTCCAACTCTGGACAAAGATGTCTGGAAGGATGCAAAATGGCTTCATAGTAGACAACAGTGGTGAAATGGTAGTATTTGCCAGAAGGTTTGTATAGAGATGTTTTGGTTATCATTCTAGGCTGAGGTGCCTTTACTCATTGGCAATGGGGGAAGCCAAGGTATGGACAAGTGTGCAACTAGTCAGACTGGCAATGACGTGGAACATTAAAGCAATGAGGCATTTTTGTTCTTCCCAGTAGAAATCACAATCACCTCTCCCATCTATCTGAGATAGTGGTGTCCTTCCTGAGTCTTCATTCACAAACCATGTCAGCATCCGTGTTTTTAGGTAAGGTTTTCTCAGGTAAACTATAGTTACAAATAGTGTATTAGAACATTGCTTGGACCAAAATAGATGGAAGGGAATAAATCTGGTTTTGACCCAACAAGAGGCAAGACACAAACCACATCTTTGTATTCCCTGTCCTACTGTGTGTAATACACTCTGCCTTTGTGACTTGTCTCTTTATTATAAGAACAGTGTTTTGTATTTGGAAAATGAATCCTTTTCTTTTCAATGGAACATAATTAATTCTGTGCACACACTGGTTTTAACTTCAACCTGGTGCTGTTATTCCTCTCATACAAAAAACTACAAGCAGAATGGTCTAAGAGCTTCGGTTCCTCAGATCTTATCACAGCTGTGTTCCTGTTTAGCTTAAATGTTGGAAACAGGCAGGATTAAATGTCAGTCAGCTCCTGCAGACCAAGCTCCTCATAGCAAGTAATGTGCTGTGTAGAGACTCCTGGTTGGTTACTCTGCCCAGGCCCTTCTTCCTTGCCTTCCCACTGTCCCACTGTAGAAACCCAGATACTGCTTAGCTTTGCTTATAGCCATGTGACCTAGATTTGGTCAATGAGACATAAAGAACAGTCTGTTGAGGGAGATGAGAAAGGAACACAGATTCTAATGAAATTGTTTATTGTCTAAATAAAAGGAAGCAAGTAGGGACAGGCCTTCTGGATGGACTGATCCTTGTATCCTTGTAATTATATATGTCCCTGATATGTGGACCTGTGACATCCATTACATGACCCTGAGGTAACAAACCAAGGACTTTAAAAGGCTAAGAGACTGCATATGACATATGAAAAAAATGGGACAAGGTCTTTGATGACATCAGCAAGTAACTAACACCTTCCTTAGGACAGCTATGTCTGGATTTGTTAAACAGTAGATACTGTGTTATAAACACTCCTACATGAATTTTTCTGTTTCTTGACTCTAAAAGCTTATTTTTTTTCCTTTTTGTAGGTGCTGGGAATTGAACTTCAGGTCTTGCGCATGTTAGGCAAGCACTCTACCACTTAGCTATATCCCAGCCCCCAAAACATGTTCATCGACATGCTGTTCCATCGTTGTTTTCCTCTAAGTAGTTTGCACAGAGCCAGATTATTAATGCATATGGAACTGTGAAAACATGTTCCTGGAGGCTCCTTGCAGAAGGTCCTATGTGCACATGTTCTTTTTACTCTCCCTGACATCCACCTTTTCTTTTCCACTTGTTTGGTTACCAATATCTCCTGTTTTCCCTGCCATGGAGTGGGTGCATTAGTTTTCAATCACACAAACATGAAATCAGGCCTCTTGAATTTGCTCAGGGTATCCATTTTAAAGCTATGTGTTGGATTGTAGAGATTGCTTAGTGGTTAAGGTGCTTGCCTGTGAAGCCTAAGGACCCAGGTTTGATTTCTCCAGTACCCATGTAGGCCAGATGCACAAGATAGCATGTGCAACTGGAGTTTGCAGTGGCTAGAGGCCCTGGCATTCCTATTCTTTCTCTCTCAAATAAATAAATAAAAATAAAGAATAAAATTATGCCTTCAAAGGGACCTAGCCACACCCTCCTTGGGAGCCAAGCTTTCACTGGGAGTATGTCGGCAGCTCACCATGCTTGTTGAGCTGTGAAAATCCAGATGGCAAGAAGCAGGTGAGTAATGAATGCCTTGCTGTCCCCATTAAAATGCACACAGCCTCCCCAGGATGACCAGATCTCCAGCATGAGCTGGGGCAAGACAACGGAGGCACATGTGCACTCATGGGATTCTGCAACACAGACGCCTTCAGGACAGAGTTTTCCTATAGTTAAAACAAAACCTGCCCAAAGGAGAAAGGAGTGTTTAAAATGACAAATCTGTAAGTACAGGAAAACCCAATGGGAAAGCGACAGCCATCCAGACTTGCCTGTGCGCCTGTATGGGTCAGGATGGAATCTGCTGTCAAGGTGTCTTCCATCTGTCACCCACTCTTCCCAAACACAGAGGAGTCATTAACTGCTCAGGTGATACAAACTCTGCCAATAGTCATTCAGGACTATTATCTGCACAATGCAGGGCATCTATACCTGATCCCGTCATTGGCGGGACTTCAGGTCCAAAACAAGAAAGAAACAGGAGCTCTTGGGCAGGCACCATGCCACCCAAATGCACTTCACATAGCATCTGTTTGGCACATGTTTAGTCAGAATTTCTGCTGTGCCAGATGCTTTGAAGGCAGTCAGGACATCCACTGCATGGAAGCTGAAATCACCAGTATTTGTGGTTTGGCTCAAATGTCACTGTTTCAGGGAAACCTTGTGTGACTTCTCTCAAGGCCAAGGCAGTTCCCTTTAATTTGCAGCCTCATTGCTCTCCTTACTTCTCCTCCATAAGTTATCATCGCTTGTCATTAGCACTTATTACAGTGGTGTTAAGGTCATTTAAATGTCTGTCTCAAGCTCTAAATTATAAACTCCACAAGGGATTTGCTCATCATGGAATCCTCTGTGCCTACCTGAGTGTCTTAACATATGATAGATTTTTCTCGATGCTTTGCTCTTTGATGGACTATTGAATGAACAGAAATCAATAAGCAATGTATTACAAACAAATATACTGGATATACAAAGCATCTTTTCTTGTATGGATGTGTGTGTTTGTGCATATATGTATGTGTTCACATGTATGTAAGTGGGTTGTATGAATGTGTATGCATGTATGGAGGCCAGAATGTCTTTCTAAGTCATTCTCCACCTTATTTACTTATTATTCATTTGTGTGAGAGAGAAAGCAAGAGGGAGGGGGAGAGAAAGAGAGAGAGAGAATGGGTATGCCAGAGCCTCTATCCACTGCAAACAAAGTCCAAATGCATGTGTCACCTTGTGAATCTGGCTTACGTGGGTACTGGGGAATTGAATCTGGATTCTTAGGCTTTGCAGGCAAGTGCTTAATCACCGAGCCATCTCTCCAGCCCCCTCTACCTTATTTTTGAGAAAGGATCTCTCACTGAATTTAGAGCTTACACACTGTGTTAGACTAGCTAGCCAGCAAGTCCTAGGAATCAGCCTGTGTCTGCCTCACCAGAGCTGGGATTACAAGTGTGTGCTACTGTACCTGGCTTGAATGTAGGTGCTGAGGATATGAACGCAGGTCTTTGTTCTTGCATGAAAAGCATTTTATCCACTGAGCCATCTCCCCAGCTCTGCAAAACATTTTCTTTTAGGTGTGTGAATACAAGGGAAGTTCTTAGTTGGAACGATGAGTATCTGGGAGTCATCAAATTGTAGAACTAGATAGATGGGAATGAAGAACAGGTTTTATCCTAAAATGCCTTTTATCCTAAAATGACTATAAAGTCACTGGGAGGTACTTGGGAGTCCTGTGAGTCAGAGGTAGAGAAGATAGTGAAAAAAGGGTATCAAGGTAGAGGGCTGCTGACAGCATGAAGGTGGAAATAAGACAGCCAAAGTGAATTTTAAGCACATAGGTGAGAGATGAAAGGACTCTGTTCACTGAGCATGTGTTATGCACATGTTACTGGGCTGGGTACAAGAATTACTTTAAAAAATCCAAAGCATAAGTGGTCCTTGCACTTGGGAGCATTTTGATTGGAGGACTGAGAAGTAGTGGGGTATAGTAAAAAAAAAAAAAAAAAAAAAAAAAAAAAAAAAAAAACACTGTTGGAGGAGAGGCTCAAAGACCCTAGTAATGGAAGTCTTTGGGTCACAGAATCAGAATCCTATTTTTTTCAACCTAGAAAGCAGTAAGAAGCCATTGGTAAAACCTAAGGCAAGATACATATCATATCCCATTAGTCAAGAGACCTTTGTTGTATATATAAATGATAAATTGAACAGGGCATGATAATTCTTTCTTAAACTCTGGATGGGTGTAAATAAATAAATAAAAATAGAGTCAGAAAAGAGTGGAGTTTTTCTTCTGAAACATGAGATCTCTATGGCAACATGAAGGTGCTGCTGATTATTTACAGGCAATTGTATCATGATTTTTTCAATGGTCAATATTAGAACCAAGTAAGACAATTGCAATTTGACAGATTATTTGAACTCTTGCTATTTCTGGCTAGAAGCTGTGATGTTTTAAAGAAGACAATAAAATATTTTTCTCTTCTGGATAATATTTTACAACTTCCAAAGCAATAATAGACACATAGTGGATATATAGTAATATGGAATGATAGTGTTGATTTTCATCATCTGTGGGACCCATCTTGTTGCAGTCAGATTCACATTGCTGGTAGAAATCACCCCACCAAGAGCAGCTTGTGAGGAAAAAAAGAGGTTTATTTTGGCGTATAGACTGGAGGGGGAACCTGCAGGGGAAAACACTGGCATGAGCAGAGGGTGGACATCACTGCCTGTCAACATAAGGTGGACAATAGCAACAGGAGATTGTGCCAAACACTGACATGGGGAAACTGGTTATAACACCCATAAGCCTGCCCCCAACAATAATCCCCAAATCTCCATCAGCTGGGAACCTAGCATGCAGAACACCTAAGTTTATGGGGGACACCTGAATCAAACCACCACATTCTGCCTCTGGCTCCCATAAACTGATAACCATACATGATATAAAATGCAATGCATTCATCCAACTTTAAAAGTCCCCAGAGTTTTTACCAATCCTAATGATGTTCAAACATTCCCATAGTCCAAGATCTTTTAACTGAACCATAATACCAAAAAATCCCCCAAACCCATAATGGCACAAAATACACATTCACACTGCAAAAGATGGCATTGGGCATAGCAAAGAAATGCTCAACCAATACAAGATTTAAAAGAGGACAACATCAAACTCTGTAGCTCCAAGTCCAACAACTCTAAGCAGTGACGAGTCTCCAAGTCCAATAATTCTTTTTTTTTTTTTTGAAGAGAGACAGAGAGAGAGAGAAAGAGGGAGAGGGAGACAGAGAATGGGCACGCCAGCAGCCTCTCAGCTGCTGTGAACAAACTCCAGATGTGTGTGCCCCCTTGTAGGCAAGTTTAGCATAGTGCCCTTGCATCACTTTGCATCTGGCTAAATAGCGTTCTTAGGCTTAGTGGGTAGGCACCTAAACTGCTAAGCCATCTCTCCAGCCCTAAGTCCGATAATTCTAACCAGCAACAAGTCTCTGGAATTCCATTCCACTCCTCCAGCTAGGCTACTTACAGTCCTGGAAAACTTCATTGGGGCTGGTAGCTCTTCATGGCAACTACCTTGTGGTCCTGGCATCTAAACTGGGTCTCCACTGCAAGCCACGGTCCATCCTCACAGCCCCATCGGGTCTCCATGCAGGCATCCAGCAAACCTGCTTCACACTGCCCATGGCCATTTACAAAACACAAGACCATGTTGCAAACTCAATGACCCTCTCTTTCCTGCATTTCTTATACTCCACAATACCAGGTAGGGTGCCAATATGTTAATCAGGGGGGGGCATAAAGCAGACTTTGAAGAATAGGACACTCCTTCAGCATTCAGGCCCCTTCAAAAAAGACTACATTCTTCCTGTTGCCCCAATGTTGGCCCAATCTCAATGGTTGTAATCACTCATATAATTGCAGCTGAATGGGCAGCAGTTGGCCCAAAGATTTCTTTCTGTGCCATATACCTCTGCACACACCAGTCCATTTCTATGCACTGCAACCCTGCACAAATTCTCAGGACATGGGTATAACAGCAAGCCTCTCACACAAACTGCTTCTAGCCCAGTCCAGACAAAGCTCCTTTTCAACCTCATAAGCCAAACCTCACAGTCCATAGTTCTTACTGCATTTAGGTCTTTCAACTCTGACAGAATAGTCCACCAAGCTGTACTTAAAGCATTGCAAGGCATCTCTTCGGCCAAGGTTTCAAATTCATCAACATTCCTCTTGAAAATCAGCTCCAAAAGGCCAAAGCCACACAGTCACGTGTCTAGCAGCAAATGACACCACTCCTCTGTACCAACATTACTGTTGTAGTCAGGTTAGCATTGCTGGAAGAAATCACTTGACCAAGAGCAGCTTTTGGGGAAAAAAGGATTTATTTTGGCTTGCATAGGTGAAGGGAAGCTCCATGATGTCAGGGGAAAATGGTGGCATGAGCAGAGGGTGGACATCACCCCCTGCCCAACATAAGGTGGACAATAGCAAACAGGAGAGTGTGCCAAACACTGGCAAAGAGACATTGGCTATAATACCCATAAGCCCGCCCCAACAATACACTGCCTCCAAGAGGTGTTAATTCTCAAATCTCCATTAGCTGGGAACCTAGCATTCAGAAAACCTAAGTTTATTGGGGGCCCCTGGATCAAACCTTTAATGAATATTGACAAGGCAAATATAGCACAGTACACACCAACTGCTATTCTCTATGCACTCAACACTGACAACTTAGAAAATCATTATATTTGACTATAAGGGAAGTCAGATGCAATTTGTTCAGTTTAGATACTGATGAAAAATAGAAAAATTAGAAAAGACTCAATGTTGATAGTCATTAATCCATTTATCCATTCAATAGATATTAATAGATATTAAGCACACTAATAAATGCCAAGTACTCATTCAGATATTGTAGATCAATTAATAAAACAAGAATCTCTTGGTCTACATGGAACTTAGGTTCTAGTTGTGGGGAAAAGTCAACAATAAACATAATAAATTACATTTATCTTATGTGCTGTGAGGAGCATATAAGAGCTGAGAAGGAGAAGTGACTGGTGATGAGGATAGAGGGAGGTCACATTTAAATATGATGGTGCCAGACATGGTGGCACACACCTTTAATCTCAGCACCTGGGAGGCAGAGGAAGGAGGATCAACATGAGCTCAAGGCCACCCTAAAACTACATAATGAATTCCAGGTCAGCCTGGGCTAGAGTGAGATCCTACCTTGAAAAACCAAAAAAAATTAAATAAACATGATGGCGGCAATAGGCCATATGGAGTAGCTTGCCAGAGGTGAAGCACCCTTCTGTAGATACAGTGTTTTAGACTGAAAGGTCCCTAAGAGGGGGCATGCATGGGCCATGACATCAGTATGATCAGAGTAGAACAAACAAGGTTAAAACAAAGCATAAAACCCGATTGCTGAAGACATTTCTTGCCTGAGAGGCAAGGTCACTGAGAAAGCAAGCTGGTGCTGAGCAGAAAACCTTCTCACTGTAGACCAGCCAACTGAAAGCTGCATGCAGCCGTATGGGAGACAGAAGTCATCAGCAGTGAAAACAGTGGACACTGAATATTCAAGTTTGGCCATACAGGCACAATGACTGAACGGGTGCAATAGTGGCATGTCTCCTCTAGGGGTAACCAACTGCTCCATAATTGGACTGAAGGCCCTCTCTATGGGAGGGAATACATACCTGGTACTGAAAAACCTAAGCAAAAGTATATGGCAGGTGAGGTCATGAGCCTTAGGGGTATAAAGCCTGCTCTTGTCTGACTAAATGTATATATTATTCCCACCAAGCTTCCCTGAAAGCATGACACTTAATGTTCATGTTCACATATTAACACTACTCTCACTTCTGGTTAGAGAAGCTTCTCTTTTCAGATGGCAATGACCACTGGGATGACCCAAAAGGCAACATAGTGCTGAGAAGAAGGGATGGAGGAGTGCCCAACACGGAAACACCTCTGTCACACCCTCCAAGGCTCAGGGCCCATTGTGGAAGAGGGGGAGGATAGAATGGAAGAGCCAAAGAAAGGGTATGACTCCTTACAATGCAACTGCCCAGACAAAAATTGGCCTTGATATCCATGACCTTGCAGTGCCTAGCAATACCTTCGCAAGACCCTCATAATAGAAGAAAAAGATGATGACATCAAATTAAAAGAGACTAATGGAGAGAGGGAGGGGATATAATGGAGATTGGAGTTCTATAGGGGAATGGGGGAGGGGAGGGAAATATGCATTTTTTTGTATATAAGTATAGAAGTTGTCAATAAAAAAATTTAAAAAGAAAACAAAGCATGAGTGATGAGAATTTCAGATTGTGCCTGGCATTATACACTACAGCAAGAACTTTGTTTTAGACTATGAGTGGAATGGGCACAACAATGACATGTATTTAGTGTCACCAAGCTGCACATGTAATAATATTAAAACAGAATGGTATGCTATGCACATTTTACTACAAAAGCAAAATGGAAATTTGCTAGAGAGCATTGAATAGAGGAGTGATAGTTTTACAAGAACCAGTTTGGTGAGAAGAAGCTGTGGAGGGCAGGGTGGAATAGAAGTAGCTGAGATATTCAGGTGGACAGTGGTGGCACGTTGGTCAAGGCGCTGACAATTAACAGAGAGACAGATTCTGCATGTGTGCTGAGGCAACCTGTCAGGATGTGCTGATGGGCCAACCACAGGGTATGAAAAATATAAAGAAATGGAGGGTGGTTTCAAAGGTTTTCCCCTTGGCGTTGTCACCATAGAGATTGGGAATTTTGTGGGTGAATCTTTTTTTGGGGAAAAGAGCAAATGTTTGGTTTCATGCATAAAAATGTGAGAGGTTTCTAAGTAGAGCTGGTGAGTAGGCCGTTGGGAATAGGAGTCAGGAGTTCAAGAGAAGGGCTTAAAGAGTTATTGGCATTCAGATGGCATTTAAAGGCACAAGACTGGATCATAACTCGAGGAGGGTATGTAATGAGAGAAAATAACCGATACTTGGGGCACTCAACTTTTAAAAGTTCAGAAAAGAGGTGAAACCAAGAAACAGACAAGGAAGGTATAATGAGTGAGATGTAGAGAAATCAAGGTTCAGTGTCCTCGAGGCCAAGTGAAGTATGCAGGGTTATCCCTGCTGTCAAGCACTGCTGGCAGGAAAAGACTAGAGTCAATCTTTGCTGTTAATACTGTGGAGGTCACATTTAACTTTGACAAGTGTAATGCCTGTGGACCAGTGGGAATGAAAGTTAGTGGACTGGATTTCAGCAGACATGGAGGGGAGACATTGGAGACAGTGACCATAAACAATTCTTTCAAGGAATTTTGCTGTGAAGACTAACAAAGAAATAAGGGAAGCTGTTTGTGTGTTACAGTTCAGTGATTGAGTGCTTTTTCTAGCATGCACAAGGTCTTGGGTTTGACTCTCAGCATGGGTGGGGGGAGGAAGAAAGAAAGGAGGAAACAGAGAGGAAAGGAGGGTGTGTTTATAACATTATAGAAATAATAGCATGTTTATATGACAATTAGAAGGTTGTAACCACTAAGGAAAAATTAATGGTGAAGACGACACAGGGTGGAATGGCTAAATGAATACAGAGATGAATTTATGAAGAGATGACAGTATCTGGGACTGATCATACTAACAACAGAAATAAAATCTGTATAGGCCCCATTTCTACCCATAACCAAAAGACGGATAGTAACAAATATGGTGCTGTGTGCTGCAGAGACAGCTCAGTCAGTGAAGTGCTGCCTCATAAGCATAAGGACTTGTGTTCAATCCTCAGGACTCACATACATGTAGTGCAAGTCCCTGATCCTAGTGCTGGGGAAGTAGGAGACACTGGGATCCTTGGCCAGGCTCTTTGGCCAGGTAGTCTAGCCTAATCAGTGAGCTCCAGGCAAATGAGAGAGCATATCTCAAAAAGAGGCAGGTGCAGGATGACATGTGAGGGTGTCCTCTGGCCTCCACATGCATGCTCACCAACAAGCACACATGCCTGCATACCCATATACATACACACACACACACCACATACATGTACACACAGAGAAAAGTTATTGAAATCCCATATTTATATAAGGTTTAACAGATCTTTCAAAAACATTAAGCATTGTGTTTAATGTTACCAAACTTCATACCTGAAAAGGTTATATACATTTCACCACACTTAAAAGCACAACACAAGGTTGTTGGGGAGCGTGAATCAGTCTCTGTGTACATCAGCATTTCAGAAATCCCTGTGTCTGCTATGACAAAACCAAACCTGATTGTTTTTCTTTCAGTTTCTTCCTCCCTTCCTTTTTTTTTGAAGCAGAACACAAAAAGGACGATTCTTTTAGTTACCTCCTATGTGCCTCCCAAGATGAAGGCTGCTCCCTGGCATACACTTTAGAGATGAGGAATTACCCGGTGATCACTTCCACATGGGTAGCCTGACCTGCTCATGGCCTTTCTTGAGCAGCTTTTGCCACTATTCCAAATGTCTTGTGGAAACAAGTCTGTCAAGGCTGGAAAAATCCCTGCACACTCATCCTTGACCTAAGGGAGATTTATAGACACTTTGCAAATGGCCAGACTCAGGTGATGGCGCCAGTAACGGACCGAATGATTTGTGCATCTGCCTTCCAGGAAGTCGGTCTTAATGGAAACTTTCCTAGCTGAACATTCTTTTACTGGGCTTTGACTACAGGGAAAGGATTGCAAATGTCGTGAAAACTCGCTGAAATTAATGAACTATTGACTTGGCTTCAAGGAAGACACCAGCATTGGAGTTTAGAAAAGCAGAGATGCTCTCGGAAAGCACCCTCCCCTAAGTCTGTCATTGTCCTCACCCATTGACTGTCTATCTTGGCTGGAAGCTGTGTTTTGTGTTTATATTATGCCACTTACTTGTCAAACTCCATGACTTCAGAATCTTCCTATGTTGCTCAGATGGGGGAATAGTGGCTCATAGAGGTTAAATAACTTGCTCCAGTTTGGATAAGAACCTAGATCTCATTCCCAAACCTTTCACTGTTTTGAGACAGGATATTACTCCGTAGCCCAGGGTGGCCTTGAATTCATCAAAGTCTTCCTGCATTCATCCCCCAAGTCAACTGGGATTAGTGTTTACCTCCTGGCTCCAAACTTGTTTTCTTGA
This sequence comes from Orientallactaga sibirica, assembly GCA_036365145.1. Lineage (NCBI taxonomy): Eukaryota > Metazoa > Chordata > Mammalia > Rodentia > Dipodidae > Orientallactaga > Orientallactaga sibirica. The sequence continues at coordinate 54,623,661 of JAEOAD010000005.1, forward strand.
CTTGCCTCTCTGACCTGCTTTACCTATTGAGGTAATTCCTGTTCTTTTAATTTAGTTTTTAGTTTTTAGAAAAACCTTTCTTAATCTTTCACCCGGAGAGCTGTAGGGCTACTTATTAGCATGGCAGGGTGTGTCTTTGGGCTGCAACCTGACTTCATCATTGTCACATACCCCATACTTAAGCAATGTTCACCTGTTTGCACTAAGTCAACATGCTCTCTGCTGACCAGCTCATTTCATTTTCCTGAGATATTATTTCTGTTTGGAGTACCTAGTGACATGCTCTTCTCTGGGACAGCATGTCCCTCAAGGGTAGGATCTTATTCACTATTATAATCTGGAGACATAGGTTAGGAACCAGCACCCTCACAGGTTTGAAAAACAAAATCTGTTACCAAAAAAAAAAAAAAAAAGCCAGCCATTGATGCCCCAAGGCTAGCTCACACATATCATCTGTCAGGTTTTCTATGAATCCTCTGATTGGAAAATTTTCTCCTCCTCACAACTCCTACAGCCCTTACTTGCATGTGCTGTCCCTGACATTCTCTCTTATCTATGCTCTGTTAGCTTTAATGAAATGGAATTTTTTAAAGGGTGGAGTTCCTATTTTGTAAGATTTTATTCCCCTCTAACTCTACCAGTGTGATTAAAGAATACAAAACCTCTCCAATGATACAATTTATAGTATATTTTACCTTTCTTGGAGGTGAGAAGGTAGATTTTGAAACTCTTTGAGGATCTAATAAAAGCTATAAATGATTTCCCCACAAAGGTGCATGTATTTATACAAAAGTGAAATTCTGCATTTTATTTTCTGGGGATATTTTTGATACTCTAGTGGGTTTTGACATTCAACATTCTTTTGGATCTCAGACCTTTCCCTATACAATTTTTCACTCTAGAACTTGTTCTCTTAGATTTATTCCATGTCCCCACCCACCTTCTAGAGTCCAATGAAAATTAGTCTGTTTTAGAAGTCAAACAAGGGGAGTTTGCATGTCACTAACCTAGCTGGAATCCTCTCATAGAGCATGATTCATTTAAGTTGGGTTATGATACTCATGTTGATAGATGACTTGAACACATGAGGGTGGATATTGTCTCCCTAAAAGGATTCCAAGCTCCCTGAAGACACACTCACGTTTATTTCCTCACCATCTCTCCAGCATCTCTCCTAGTCCCTAGGGTCTTATACTGCACATAGCAAACATGACATAAATGGTTCACAGCTGGAGATTTAGGATGCTCACGGTAGACAGCTAACTGCTGGTCTATGTAATGCACATGACAGATCGCTCTTGAACTTAGTCACATGTGATCCATTTTTTGCCCAGAGTTTATTATCTTTAATAGTTCATTTCTGTAGACTTATAGTCTGGGAAAATTCTAAAATAAAACCAGCACTTAAGAAACCAAATACCCAAGGCCACCCTTTTTCAGAAGCAGTACTTCATAAAAAACAGGAATAGAAATCAGATCATATTTCCATTTCTTCAAGGACTCTACTTTTAAGGTATTTTTAAGCTACTGATTCTTACAACCAAAGTTATTGCCTTTGGAGAGTATGGGAAAGCTTTGGGCTTCAAAATGTCAATCACCATTAAATGGTGATTAAATGCAGTAGCAAAATTTCTTCCTTTCTAACACACACTAAATCAGATTCTTAGCCTTGATTATAATGCATTGATTACTTTTTGAAAGTTCTTGGGAACAAATACAATGCCAATATTTTATCTGGCAATAAAAGGAATCTAAGCACTAAACACAAAAGGCCATTCAACCCATGGTTGCATGTGTATTTTCAACCTCGATGGAACAGAAATCAATGGTAAAATTTACTAGAAACTATTGTAAGGAAGCTTTGGGGTGATATAACCTTTTAGCCATTTACTACTGAGAAACTTGGTGAACTTCTGTTTCCTACCTCTGAACCCTCATCTTATACACAGTTCCTAGACCTCTTCTCACTGTACTGTGGCTATGTATGTATATATCTATGTATGTATTTAAGAGAGGGAAAGAGTGAATGAATGAATGAATGAATGAATGAATGGGTGTGCCAGGGTATCCAGCCACTGCAAACGAACTCCAGATGCATGTACCACCTTGTGCATCTGGCTTAAGTGGGTGCTGGAGAATTGAACCTGGGTCCTTTGGCTTTGCAGTAAAGTGCCTTAACCACTAAGCCACCTCCCCAGCCCTTATTTAAGAGAGAGAGAGAGAGGAATAGAGAGAAAGAGGAAGAGAGAGGGGGAATGATAATGGGCACACCAGGGCCTCCAGCCACTGCAAGTGAATTCTAGATGCATGTACCACCTTGTGCATCTGGCTTATGTGAGTCCTGGGGAAATCTAACCTGGGTCCTTTGGCTTTGCAGGAAGTGTCTTAACTACTAAGCCATCTCTCCAGCCCTCTGTATTTTTTTTTATGGACCTTGTAAACATCTTGTTTCCCCACTTTGGTGTATTCAAATATTCTATTCTCTTTTTACTTGATTTAATACCTCTATATTTTCCTTGGACCATCTCTTCTATTTTGGAAGGTTTTGCTTAAATGGCATATCCTGAGAACAGCCATTTCTGACCATGCATGTGCAAGCTTCTCCACATTTCCTCTCCTCAGGACCCCATGCTTCATTTTTGAAGGACCCATTGGGATTCCTCATTTCTGGGTATTTGTTCGCCATCTGGCTACCCTGCAGGATTGTGCAATTAACAAAGGCAGAGATAGTAGCTGATTGTTTTTGCCATGGTACTTCTGGCATATCCCAGTGTCTCACATGTAGTAAACATGCATCAATGTTCAACAAAAGTATGGATATTTTCTTTTTACTTTGTATGTATATGTATGTGGTGTGGGCATTGTGTGTATGAGTGTTCATATGTATGGGCACGTGTATATGCAGGTGCATGTACACATGAGTATGTGTATGGAAGTCAAAAGTTGATATTGAGTGTCTTTCTTAATCATTCTCCATCTTATTTTTATGTGAGAGTAAGACGGAGAGAGAATTGGCACTCCAGGGCCTCAAGCCACTGCAACTGAACTCCAGACACATGTGCCACTTTGTGTGCATGTGTGACCTTGCACATTTGCATCACTTTGTATGTCTGGGACCTGAAGAATCAAACATGAGTCCTTAGGCTTCTTAGGCAAGCAACTTAACCACTAAGTCGTCTCTCCAGCCCAATCTTTTTTTTTTTCTTTTAAAGATTTATTTTTATTTATTTATTAGAGACAGAGAGGGAGAGAGAGAGACACACAGACAAAGTGAGAATGGGTGCATCAGGGCCTCTAGCCACTGCAAATGAATTCCAGACACTTGGGCCACCATGTGCCTCTGGCTTACATGGGACATGGAGAATAGAGCTGGGTTCCTTAGGCTTCACAGACATGCACCTTAACCATGAAGCCATCTCTCCAGCCCCCTCCCCAGTCTTAGTTTTTGAATAGGGGCTCTCACTGAACTCGGAGCTCACCACCTGTTTGGCGAGACTACCTAACCAGCAAGTCTTGGGGATTCTCCTACTCTGTCCCCCCACCCCCCAGTGCTAGAATTGTAAGTGCTCCCCACCCACCTGGCATTTTATGTGACTTATGTAGATCCAAACTGAGGTCCCTCATGCTTATGTAGCAACCACTTAATTGATTAAGACATCTTCCCTGCCCCTAAAGTACAGATTCTTAGCATATTTATTGATAATTGTTGCCTGATGACTTGAATTTATATTTTCTAATATTGTTCTTACACACACATACAAAATGGGTGTAAAAGGCCTTTGGGATTATGGAAATTAAAAAACATAAATCTAAATTTGCCTCATTCTCTTTAATGAGGTCTACCTCATCATATACATGAAAATACATGCATTATAAAATATGCACACATTCTTTTGATACTTAAATTCTAACCTTTGTCTGAAGGTCTCTACCCTTTCAATTTTGAGAAAGAAAGGCATTAGGATACCAGAGATTGGGTTGCATATCTGTCTATGCTAAGAAGTCTGACCCAGTGAACTACTTTAGTCAAACATGCAGTGTATTCTCGTTGCATTGGCCAATCTCTGAGCAGGGATTTCTCAATTAGACAGTTCATTAGTGGCAGAGCCAGCTACAAGGGTCTGCTGGTCTTTGCTCTGTGTTTGAGTCAGCAGAGTGACACAATGAAGGCTGTCTAAGTGACACTTGTCAGAGAGTCTTGTAGAATAATGGCTGAAACAGCATGACCTAGAGGCCTCAGCCACTCCCTTGGGCTCAGGAGTACAAGCCAGCACACGGCTAGAAATGAGGTTTGTGGTGAATTGCAAACTATTTTCCGAGTACCTTTTGCATTCCTAACCTACAACTTTACCTTGAAAAAGAATTCTAAGAGGTGGTTAATAGCAGCTCCTACCCCTAGTTTAAATTGTAGCTTCAACATTTCCCAGTTGACAACTTTAGGGTATATTAATTAAGCTTACTCTTCTCCTACTTGTCTCATCTATAAAATGGTGGTGATGTTACCACACTTCAGACACACATGAGCATTAAACATTAGAATAACACTTTACTGAGAAGTAATACAGTGAATGGGTAACAGGACAGTACTAGGTGTCAAAAGAATGCACTTCAGCTCTGCCATGTATAAGTGGCCTGCCTGGAGGCAGAAGTTACTTGAGATCTTTGATGCTGTTTATCTGTAAATAATGATGACACTGGAGCACCACTTTAGAGTGGAATGACGAAGATTAAGTGAGAAAGGAGGGGAGGCGCTTAGTAGGATCATTTGTTGCAGTTCTTCCTAGTGGGTCACTCTTGGGCTCCAGAAAAAGCAGTGCAAGGCTCTGCAGCCCCACAGAACAGGACCACATAGCCCAAGTGCAGCCGGTAGACTACATCTGATTAGCTGAGTTGTTTTATTTGGCTTATTTTATTTTAATAACTGAAGTGTGAGTCTACACAAAGTTTTCCAATGTTTTGAACAAGCTGTCAACATTGAAAATTCACAATTCAATTTTTTTTTAAATCCAGATTTTCAATTTACTTTTTGTTTAAATATGGTTTTGTTATGTAACCCTGGCTCACCTATACTTTCTATGTAGCACAAGCTGACCTTGAGCTGACAGCAATCCTCCCCCCTCAGCATCCTGAGTGATGGGTTCAGAGGTTTGCAGGATCACATCTCACTAGATTTTCAATTTAGAAAAGAAAACTGGAAGTCTTGTGCTGGCATTCCCACCTGGTCACTCCTGACCTGAGCTGGAAAGCATCTCTGCCCGGACAAGTTGCTCAGTGTCTTCGCATCATTGCATCTCTTAGCGTTCCCTAGTGCAGTCTGGCCCTGAGGCCCATGTCAATGTCCAGTTACCTGCCTGAGGTTCTCCTAACCTTTCTGCACTCATGTTTCATGTTACTTGGCCTCTATAGACATCTGAGTCAGCATCTAAGGGTCTTGACTATTATCAGGTATCCACTACAAACTGGCTCCTCTATGACACTGCATGCAAGGCAGAAATACCTTGGTCCTCACAGCCCTGGGCCATTCACCTGCACTGGCAGGTTAGAGTTCAGAATAAGGGACAGCAATTTCTATAGCTAAATGCTGGCCATGAGTTGACTCCAAAAATTCATTATTAACTCACTCTGAATCTTCTCCAGGGTAGAGGACAGGGGATAAAGGCTTAGGAACTAAACTTTCTAAAATACATCTTTTTTTATCCTTTTTTTAAATTGACAGCTTCTTTAATGATAGACAATATCCCATGGTACTTCTCTCCCTCCCCCCCACTTTCCCCTTTGAAACTTCACTCTCCATCATATCCCCTCCCCCTCTCAATCAGTCTCCCTTTTATTTTGATGTCACGATTTTTTCCTCCTATTATGATGGTCTTATGTAGTTAGTGCAAGCACTGTGAGGTCATGGATATCCAGACCATTTTGTGTCTGGAGTTGCATGTTGTAAGGAGTCCTATTCTTCCTTTGGCTCTTACATTCTTTCTGTCCCCTCTTCTGCTATGGACCCTGAGTCTTGGAAGATAGGTTTGAGATGTTGCAGTGCTGAGCACTCCTCTGTCACTTCTTATGTATTTGTTTGAGAGAGAGAGAGAGAAAGAGGTAGAGAGGTAGAGAAGGAGAGAACGAGAGAGAGAGAGAGAGAGAGAGAATGGGCACACCAGCCAGTGCAAACTAACTCCAGATGCATGTGCCTCTCTGTGCATCTGATTTATGTGGGTCTTGGGGAATCAAACTGGGGTCCTTTGGCTTTGCAGGCAAACGCCTTAGCTGCTAAGCCATCTTCTCCAGCCCCTAAAATTTACCTTATAGACTATCAGTCATTTAAGATGCAGGTCCTTGGGAGAAAGAAGCCAAGCCCTTTGGGAAATAGCTCATACAACATCCCTTATATTGAGGGTCAATTTGAGTATGAAGATTCAGAAGTCATGTAAGAAAGTCAATCCACCATCCATACATGCAAAGATATCTATGGAGTACCTACTATGAGCCAGACACTGCTTTTGGAGTTGGTGATCCATGATGGTCAATGAGTCTTTGGATTCAGATAACCTCTTCTGTGGTTCAAAGCAGGATGCCTCACTGTTTCCACATTTATCTGACAGTAGGTTGCCCTGAGAAATGTTCCTAGGCAGGGTCCATAGCCTGTCACAGAGCCGTTTTCTAGAGGACCTTCCCAATGGGGAACTGATGGAAATTTTCACATCTATTGATGGACTCTAGAACATTCCTTAGAGAAACACAAATATCAAGGAACCCCAAGGAAGCCGCAATTTAAAATGAACTACAGCCTCTCCTTGGGTCTCAGATTCAGGAAAGGTCCCTGAGAATATCACACAAGGGGTTAACTTGCCTTTTACCTCCAAGTGGAGCTGGTTTTGCATATCTCTCATATGTCCCAGTTGGAAATGTATTTGTTTTTCACTGTTTAATCTCCTGTATCACCCACTGTTGATTAGATTTAATTAATTTATATTTCTAATGAATTTAGAAACTCACAGTGCTATCACAGGAACACTTTCAGACAGCATCTGGTCACCAAATGGATTGATTACCTTGTCTGCAGAAGTCGTCCCAACATCTGGGGCCTGATTTTGTAACACATCCAGAAGCACTTTCACCAGATTTCAAGGTGGAGAGAGAGAGAAGGGGTGGGGAGGGGGGAGCTAGACATAGGTAAGGTTCACTCTGATTTGAAATCTGGATCCTGGCGATCCTCCAACTTGAAATCACATTTTGCTACTCATTGGCACAGTTTCCGTGGCACCAGCTAGAATGATCTGAAACTATTTTGTTCAACATAATCAGAATCCACCAGGCCCAAGCCCAGGCTGCCACCCTGTGAACTTCTTTGGCACTTCCTTCTGGATGGAAGCTCCCACTGATCATTAGGATGAAGCATTTACAGAAAACATTTAGGGAGAAGTGCTTTGCTCTCATTCATTCAACAAACATTTAGTGGGGCCCACTGTGTGCCTGGCTCTGAGCCACATGCACCTCTTTATTAGCTGTGCTTGGCAATAGCCCTGCAGGATGGCACGATCTGCTTTCCAGTGGCTCAGAGAGGAGTGGGGAGGAAAGGAAACTAATGACTGAGAGACTGAGCAGTTCTGCTAAAGGACATAAATGTACAAATGGTGCTATGTGAAACTCTTTACATGTATCAACTCATTCAACTCTCCCAATAAAGCCATATGGTACATAGTACATAGCATGTTATCATTCCATTTTACAAATGAGAATACTGAGGCACTGGGAATTTTGTGACCTGCCCACAGTTGCCCAATTAGCTTTCAGCAGCATCTGCAACCCAACTTCAGAGTCTTTGCTCATCACCCCTTGGTTGCCATTCTCTAGGACTGTGTTAGGCACTGTTCCAGAGGTCTTACTGCATCATGCTGGAATTCACACTCACACCTCATCCAGAGCGCAGCCCTGCTCTTAGTCAAGGAAGCTGGACTGCTGAACCACTGAGGAACCTGTGGAGGTCACAGGGAGAGCCAGCAGCAGGGCAAGGCTGATGCAGGTGTATCTGCTTCCTGCTGGTGGGTAAGAGAGAAGGGGGCATTGACAACTCAATAGCTCTCTCATTCTGCACCAGCACCAGTGAGACCAGTCAGGTGAGGGCGTGGCCTTGGCTGCTTTGCACAGCCTGCCCACTTTAAAAAAAAAAAAAAAACAGAAAGCTCAAGAATGCACAGAAAACAAGAAAATGGCTTCATCTTCATCTTTAATAGAGAGGTGAAAGACATTGCCTGGCTGGTTTTTCTGGCTCAAGTTCAAAGAGAGATGATTGACAACCAGGTGGCTATCCACAATATAAATGACAATAACAAGCCTACAATACTGAACATCTGAAAATTTATGAAAAATGAAGCTAGACTCTTGCAACAATCAACTTGCTGGTGCTGAGTAAGCTGATTTGACATTGTGTTTGTGACAGAATATAATTTATTCAGTCTGAACTTTTTTTTTTTTAAAAAAACCTCTTACTTTTCTCTCTTGCCACTGCTCAACATGGGCAGGTTTTCTACCTTCTCTAGACCTTTCTACTCTGCAACCCCTCTCAAGCTTCCCCTTGACCTGGCTAATGTCAGCTGCCTTCAATCCTCAGAGAAGCTTTGACTTCTCTATTCCTGAGGTGCTCATTGTAAGCATAACCCACGTTTCCTCCTACTGCAGCATTTAGTACACTGTGAAGTAACTGCTTACTGGTCTCCTCATTGAGGCAGCACATTGGTTACCACAGTGTACCCAGCATATGGGTCTGTTATATAATAGGACCTAGTGAGTGTTTAATGGATGGAATTTAAAATTTGAATGGAAGGGACAGGTTGTGAACCTCACAAGATCCTCTTGGATGGTCTTCATGTTTAAAACCTCTGACTTCTATATTTCATGCTATATCCCAGAAGTGATAAAGTGTCTCTTCAAGCTTTCATTGTGTCATTTCTCTTTTTATCACTTCCCTCTGAACACAGGCATAGAAATCAGAATAGTGGCAATCCCTGGGAAAGGAGCGAGTAAGGTCGAATGAGGCCATGAGAAATCTAATGCAGTCCTAAAAACATCCTAAACCTTACTCTGGGTAATGGTGAGTTGCTGTGTAATGTAGGAAGACCACTGATACAGATACCAAAGAGTTAATAGCTCAGTATAAATAAACCAATTCTTCGCAGCTCACTTGTGGGGACAGGATAAAATCCAGACATCCTTTTATCCAGTATTAAAGCTTTGTCACTAATATGCCAACCTGCTTGCTCAAGTTCACTTGCATGCTCTGGTCTTTCCAAATCTATGAATTCATGTTCACAGTTCCACCTAAAATCACAGTGTAATTGTTTTTTTTTTAAGATTTATTTTTATTTATTTATTAGAAACAGACAGAGGGGAGAGAGACAGAGAGAGAGAGAGAGAGAGAGAGAGAGAGAGAGAGAGACAGAGAGAGAATGGGCATGCCAGGGCCTGTAGCCATTGCAAACAAACTCCAGATGCATGTGCCATCATGTGCATCTGGCTTATGTGGGACCTGGAGAATTGAACCTGGATCCTTAGGCTCACAGGCAAGTGTCTTAACTGCTAAGCCATCTCTCCTGCCCCATACTGTGATTTTTAACCTTCTGTCCTTCCAGAAGCTCCTTCCACTCTTAAAGGATGGGAAGACAAATCCATTCTCAAGCTCAACAAGTTTGCAGGCCACATTTCTCTGCATCCTTGACTCCTGTCTGGTTCACTCATACCAAGTTTGCTTTGAAGGCACTCCTTGAGGCAGGAACTTGATCTTATTTATTTTTATATTTAGTAAGGGACCTGGTAAGTGCTCAATATACAGTGTTGTGTATACTGAAGGTCTGTCTACCCAGGTAGCCAGTCCCTTGGTAGCTGGGAGCTTGAATCAAGATTTAAAAAACAAAGCAATAACAACAACAAAACTGAGAGCTTTTTCTATGTCTCTAGAATAAAAATGTGGTTAAGACTATTGAGTTAGGAGGTAAGTGAAATTTCAAACCCAGGTTTCCCAACTCACTGACTTTTGGTGCGATCACCAAAGTTCAATATCCTCTTCTATACAATGGGGAGCTTCTCACCGGCTACTGTGAGAATTATGCTCAAATATAAATATGTATTTTATTAGTTAATATTTGTTGACTTAGTCATTTTGATAAATGGAACACAATCATGCCCAAACAAAAGCCTACACTCTCAATATTATCATGCAAAGGATCAGCACAGCCACAGACTCCCTAGAGACAGTGAACATGTTAGTCCTCGTTGTCAGAGCTATTAAATACGAATGTCAAGCCTGGGAAAGAGAAACCTGTGAATCAGGAGGTGAAAATGAAGAAAACATGATGAGTGCACTCATTATGAGCTACATACGCGTGTACACACGGATAATTTAATCTGTAAGACATTCCTTAGGCAAATTCTGTCATATTCCATTAACACGGCCCCCAAGGCAAGAGCTGGCCTTTGACCTGTACACATTTAATATCTCTGAAAAAATTCTGAAACTACAGTCATCTTGAAATGGTACACAAAGGCGAGTGTGTATCAGGGAGTCACAGAAGCGTTTGCTTTAGTTCTCACTCACATAACTCTTTAATCATTATAATTCCTGGTGCTTCCCTTCAAACTTTCGACCTCAGGATAGTTCTTTGATTGCTCAACAGGATTCTGACAGGTAGGAAAAGGAAACACTGAGGACCAAGTTCCACTGCATTCTGACACTCATTTACAAGACAACAGTTTAATAATTCTAATTCATATACACCTTCTATTCATGCAATCAATAATTCATGGCAATTCCTCGGCAGCATTTGTAGCGACAACAGAAAGGGCAAAATTTTTCTTTTCTTCCCTTCACCTTCCTTTCTTCACTTAGTCATGCCTGGAGCCTGGAGAGTTCAGAATCTCAAGAAAACAGTTTCCATGGTGATTCTTCCTTTGAGTACCCAACTGTATTTCACTCTTTCTGGAGTGAATTAATGCTTCTTATTGCTTTCATGCTAAATATATTGAAGATTACATTTGATTTCCACTGCAGTGGTACAGTTTTATCAGTAAAACAGAAGGTAAAAACACAGCATGACGAAACTGTAGCTTTCTGCTATTATGCTATTGCAAAGGGAAATAAAATATTTTAGAAAAAGTAGCCAGCCATAGGGACATGCATATCAATGACTGGAAGCTAGTATATGCATGCATGCATTTAAAGTGTTGGAAGCCCAGTCTGACAATTTTTTTATATTGTGCGTGTGTGTGTATGTGTGTGCAGGTACATATGTGTGCGTGCAGGTACATATGTGTGTGCGTGCACACGCACGTGCATCAGTGTAAGCTAGAAAACAATTTGTGGTGGTGTTCCATAGGCATGCTATCCACCTGTTTCGAGTTAGGTTCCCTGACTGGCCTAGACTAGTAAGACAGAAAACTAGATTAGCTGGGCAGTGAGCCCCAGGGAACTTCCTGTGTCTGTTTTCCTAGCACTGGGATTGCAAGTGCATGCTATGATGCCTGACATTTTTATATGGGTTCTGGGGACAGAACTCAGATCCTTATGCTTGGGAGGCAAATACTACTGATTTAGCTAGCTTCTCAGCCCAGAAATGGTCTTCATTCCTCCAAATGTTGAAGGTGACATAGGTTGACTATAGAATACTGAGTTATCAGAAATGCCTTGATTTTCAATGCACTACCCTCCCTCAATAAAGAATATATAGATCACTTATGCATGTAGAAAGCTGGCCATGACCACACAAGCCTGTAATCCCAGCACTGAGGCAGACAGACAGGAGGACCAATGGGGCTCACTAGTTAGCCAGCCTAATCCAGAAACCAGTGCCAGCCAGGTTCAATGAAAGATGCTGTCTGAAGGACATAAGGCAGAAGAGCAATAGAGGAAGACACCCGCAGTCCTCCTCTGGCCTCTACACGTGTACACAGGGCACATGCATTTGCACACACACAGGAACACACCGTGTGCATACCTACATCACACGCACACACTGTGTGGGGGGAGGGGCAAGGAGAAGGTACTGTCTAGGAAGGGCACATTCATCAAGACATTCCCACTCACACAGCTTGGAGTCAGGCAGCCAACAGGCACCAACAATCAGGAAGAAAACAGACTTTAGCCGTGTTCAGGCAACCAAACCAAGTCCTACATGCTGCTGGGGACAAAGAATTGAGCGTAGGAATTACTAATCCCCAGGAGTTTATAGTTGACAAGAATTCTTTTGGGATCACAAAGCAGCTGGGCGTGGCTAAATACAAAGACATACACCCTAGATTATGAACAACAGTGACAACGCCTCATACTTAGCTAACAGGCATTCTTCTAAGAACCATGCATGCATGAACTTACTTGGTTTTCATAACAAATCTATGTATTATATTAGCATTACTGCTTTTCATTTCATATATAAAGATATTGAGACACAGAAAGCTAGGCATCCTAAATGGAGCTCCGATTCAAATTCACAGTCTGGTACTTGAGAGAAAATCTTAACTGCACAACTGTGACTCTCTGGGCTCTTGGGATCTGAGCTAAAGAAAACTACTTTACATAGCATTTCCCACAGTCTCCTTTGCTGCATAAATTACCAAACTCCATTATGTTCAAAAATGCTTCTGGCAATCATCAGGAAATTGTAGATTTAAACAGGAAAACCATTTCTGTGGCTGGGTAAATGTTGGACTTACACATCCTTGTAAATAGGATGCACGCTGTATGGCAGGACTTCTTGGGTTCATGTTTCCAGAGGAAAGGACAATGGAGTGTGACTCAGTGTAGCCTTGTCTTACAGAAGTGGCAGTCAGTGTTCTGAGGTGACTCTACAAATGGCTTCTTTGGGCACTTCACTCGCTAGACTCTCTCACAGAAACTTAGCAGCTGTACATTGCATCACTCCACTGAAATCCGTGCCAAGAACAAGGCCGTGGTACGTTAGCTCACGGAGGTTATCGTTACCAGACTGGGTCCTCTCAGCTATGATAAGCATATACAGTTTTTAAAGGCAAAGAGGGGTCATACTAACATTTAAAAGTCAGCCTTATGGGAATTCAGTTTTTCTTATAATTATTTTGAACATGTGCACTTATGTGTGTGTGTGTAGAGAGGTGCATATGAGTGTAGGTGTGCATGTATGTATGTGCATGTGTGTGGCACGCCAGATGACAACCTCAGTTGTCATTCCTTAGCCATCATCCATCCTTTTTGAGACAGGGTTTCTCATTGGCCTGGAACTTGCCAATTAGGCTAGACTGGCTGGCGAGTGAGCCCTGGGGATCCTCCAGTCTGTGTTTCCCCAACACTGGGTTTCCAACATGCACCACCATGCCTGGATTATTATATGGGCTCCATGGATCTAACTCAGGTCTCATGCTTTCAAGACAAGCACTTTACTCACTGAGCTATCTTCTCAGTCCCTAAATTTTAATTGAATAATAATTATATATATTTATGGTGCATAATGTGGTTTCCATATGTATGTTTATAGTGTAGAATGATTAAGTCAAGGAAATGTATCCATCACCTCAAATATTTATCATTTTTTGTGATGAGAACATTTCAAATCTACACTTCCAGCACCTCCACCCTGGAAGCCACCATTTAACTGCACTTCTGTGAGTCTCACTATTTTAGATTCCACATGTAAGTGAGGTCATGTAGTACTTATCTTTAGTGCCTGAGCAGAATTTTTAATTTTACTTTTGCTTCTTTGGCAAAATTCTATTTCTCAGTTTTTAGCAATAAGAATTTTACAATGTTAAATGTCACAAAATAATGTACCTTTTTTTTTTTTCAGAAGGAGTGATTTTCCAACAAAAAGAGGGCAAGGGTAGCAAAGAGAGGTTGAATATTTTCGCTGGAGCTCAGAATTAGGAGAGGAACAGTGGGCTCATCTCCAGCCTTACTGGAGACATATGTTATGTCTCCTGCAAGTGGGATACTTTAAAATGAGATCAGTCCCCATATTTAGGATTTAAATAAATTTCTTAACAGAACATTAAACAAGTTTATTTATTTTTATTCTCAGAGGAGGGAATGGGGCTCAGTAATTATGTTCCTCACACACCTAGGGTCACAGAGTTAACCCATCTCTGCGGGTCTGCTGGACTCTGTGGTTAGCACTGTGCTCTCCCATGGCTTCCAGTAAGCAGTGCTCTCCTATCTGGGAAGATTATGCTTCTATCATTAAACCAGGTGCTCAGGTCAGCCTCTGGGGAGTCTAAGCAGTACATGTAGCTAGAGATATTCTCTGCATTTCCATAAGAAACTTACGGTCTTTGAGGCTGTCAATGGAGAGGGGGAGGTGTGAGCTTGGAAAGAAAAATATGAAGCTACATCTGCTGCATACCCCCCGGCTCCTTTTTTCTTCTATGTCCTTGTTGTTAGCTAATCCAGCAATCATATTTTGTTAATCCTCTCATAAATAAAATATTATACACATCATGAAGACATCCCTGATGGCAGACACTATTTGAAGGAAGCTAGAATGGATGAAGGCAAGAAGGGAAGGCAGTGGCAATTCAGGTGTGTACAACAATAGTGTTGAAATTGTAAGAGCAGTAAAATAGTGGGGATCTGATGTTCGGTAAATCCCAGGGATGCAGCGCACTGCTGGGATGATTTGAGGTCTGGTGGTGCTTATTGTTCTGTTTAAGGTATTGGGCAGAAAAGTGATTTTCTCAGAGACCTTAACTACAGTGTACTATATATATTATTAAATAATCAGTACCTTAGATTAGCAGAGAAATCCATCTTGCATTTCTGTATATTCTTTCCTCCGTCTTCACTTTACCTTTTTCCCTATAGAATTTAACTGAGTGACTAAGAACTCAGTTTTGGAATCCGATGACCTGGTGGTAAAACATTGGTCTGTTGGCTAGCACATGTTGGGAGAGTCAGTTCCCTTTTCTATAGGACAGCACCAAACACTCCTCCTTTTCATAGAGCAGGTATAAGGCTAACCTGAGATAATGCAAATAAGGGAGCTGGCACAAAGCCTGGCATCTGGTAAGCTCTTGCTAAATGTTAGAAATAGAAAAAAAACCAAATAAACAACACAACAGGGATGACAAGAACTTGGGGACAGACATCATTGCAATGATTATGGTTTTCCTGCACCAGAGGCTTGTCATCTCGCAATGGGGTCAAATGAATATATCTATCTGGGTTGTTGGCTACAGATTTTCTTTTTTATCCCAAAGTTAGATCTATAAATATCTTCCGGTGACTTTAGATTAAGGCAAGGTCCAAGGACTCTCTCCCCATTTGCTGTTTGAAAATAACATAGTGTGGAGATATTTGATAGATTGCAGGAATATTTATGACTCAGGCCTCCTGGCAAAATCCCTGATGCTGACTCATTTGTTGCCCTGAGAGAGAAAAAAGCAGCTGAAACCATCACTCATATATTCTGCTTATCAGTGATGGCAAGAGGTCAAAGGTAAGTCACTCAGCACAGGGTGAATATGAGAAGCAAAAATTTCAATCATGTCTTCTTGACCACAAGACAAGCAAGGATCGCTAACACACACACCCTTATTAAAATGTCTGTGAGGTCCTGTTGCAGGCAAGGGCTGAAGCACTGCTAAATGACTCTGTTCTATAAGACATTTCCAGCACTACCCCAAATGCATGGAAATGATTATTTCCCTACACAGTGAGAGAAAACCAAGAGACAGCTGATGGATAGGGAGGGTGGACAGAAATAGAAAGGAAGCATGATCTGGAATTTCCACAATGACCCTGGCCTTGAAATCAAGAATAAAGGGAAACCTTACTAAAGGTTTCATAAAACAATAAAGGTAAAATACATAAATATTACTGCAAACTGTAGCGACACTAACAGATCATTATAATTACACTACAATTAACAAATACAACATCAATAAAACACACCACATGTAAGAAATTGGAATATGGAAACAAACGAGAGAAGAAATACTAATAGCTAACAGCTGCTTCAGTATGTTGACTCTGGGAGTAGGCCACAAACCTGCATTCTGTTATTCAACCTACAAAAAGTACTATGAGACTGCATACTTCTGTACCAGTATATACCATTTATAGCTGGGGAAATTCCAGGTTTGTTGAGGTTGAAATTTGTTCAAGAGCACAGTTAGCTGACTTGAGTGATTTTAGAGCCCATCTTCAGCTGTCACCATTTCAGTAAAGAGAAGTTGCATAGAAAACAATGCCACCACTGCTCAAAAATCATTGCCACACACTCAGCATCTTACCCATGGCTTTAAGTATAGGATATGGCGGAAGGTTTGGAGGAGCTCTTAGTATCCATTGTTTTACAAATACCATCAGTGAAGGTGTTGTCTTCACTACAGAGACACAGCCAATTTGTAATAGTCAAGCAATATAATCAGTGTAGGTTTGTGGGAACATGGTGGAACATTTACTGAATTTTGAAAGCATAGGGCTGAGCAGTCAAAAATAACATTTATAGGTGTTCCTCCAAAAATGGCTATGTGGAAGCCAGGCGTGGTGGCCTCACCTTTTTAATCCCAGCACTTGGGAGGCAAGAGTAGGAGCATTGTTGTGAGTTTGAGGCCAGCCCTAGACTACATAGTGAATTCCAGGTCAGCCTGGGCTAGAGTGAGACCCTACCTTGAAAAACAAAGCAAAACAAAACAAAACACCCAAAATGGCTGTGTGGTAATAAACATCCCCATCCAAATGGAATGTTTGATGCTGACTCTTCTTGTCTGTCAGGTAAATTCATCAGGATCCACCTGGCACCAGCATGCCTGTAATTGAGCCACTGACTGACCCAGAGTTTCCACGTCAAAATTGTCTTGAAGGCTGTCTTAACAGTTAAGGCACTTGCATGCAAAGCCAAAGGACTCAGGTTCAGTTCCATAGTACCTACATAAAGCCAGATGCACAAGGAGGCACATATGTGTGGAATTCATTTGCAGTGGATAAAGGCCCTGGCACACCTATTTTATCTGCCTCACCTCAACTCTCTCTCTCTTTTTTTTTTTTTTTTGGTTTTTCGAGGTAGGGTTTCACTCTGGTCCAGGCTGACCTGGAATTCACTATGTAGTCTCAGGGTGGCCTTGAACTCACAGCGATCCTCCTATCCTCCTACCTCTGCCTCCCGAGTGCTGGGATTAAAGGCATGTGCCACCACACCCGGCTCTAATAACATTTTTAAATGTTCTTCTCTTTCAAATAAATAAAATAAATTGTCTTGAGGACTGGAGAGATGGCTTATCAGTTAAGCTGATTGTTTGAGAGAAGTCTAAGGACCCAGTTTCAACTCCCCAGAACCTACGTAAGCCAGATGTACATGGTAGCACATGCATTTGGAGTTCTTTTGCAGTGGCTAGAGGCCCTGGTGTGCCTATTCTCTTTCTCTTTCTAATAAATAAGTTAAAAAAAATAGAAATAAATTAAGAGCTGGGTGTGGTGGCAAACACCTTTAATCCCAGCACTTGGGAGGCAGAGGTAGGAGGATTGCTGAGTGTGAGGTCACCCTGAGACTACATAGTGAATTCCAGGTCAGCCTGAAGGATGGAGGGAGACCCTACCTTGAAAAACAAAAAACAAAACCAAACAAAATTTATGGTTTTGGTAAAGGTTACTTAAGGCCAATATCAACAGAGATACTTTGCAAAACATGAAATCTAACAGGGGAGGGGCCTTCTTTCTTGTTCCATACAGCAGAAGGCCCCAATGGAACTATCCCAGACTCATATTTTAAATAAATGAATAAGGTGTCAAATTCAAAATAACTATATTCTAAATAGATGGTCATGAGATACCTATAGACATTTGGCTTTCAACAGGAAGTATGCTGCCTGATAACAGTAATAGAATAAGGCTAGAGATAAGTGAGACAATGGCAGGATGCTGCATTGCTTGCTCAGGGCTGTTCTTCCTAAGTAAGGACGAGAGCTTTAGACCAAATCTCCTTCTGGAATGTGAGAACTGACATCCAGTTTGAGAAGGGCACAGGTACATTTGAGGCAGGGAGGGCATTCTCATTTTGTCTTTCTCTGACACACACACCACTTATTAAGGAGTACATGCTGTATTTACTACCATGGGTGAGTTTTGCTTGCCAAAGGCCAACTGTTTCAAAGCCTTCACAACATAGTAGTGGATCTTCTGTATTGAGTCACAGTACTTGTAAGGAAGCTCAAAGTAGTGATGGGGGCAAAAGTGGCTGAAAACAATAGCAGCAGCAGTAAAAGTAGCTAAAATTGACAGTATGTCCACTGATTTTTTTAAAAAAATTATCATTATTTTATTTTTCTTCTTGAAATGCTGGGGATAGACCCCAGTGTTTCACACATGCTAGGCAGGCACTTTACCACTCAGCTATCTCCCAAGTCTCTGTAGACATTCTTAACTGCTTCACATACATTACACCTCATAGGATTGTTATAAAAACAAAATTGGTCATATCATTACTTAGTTTTTGATGATGGAGAAATTGTATTAAAGACTTCATGTATAATACAGCATTTGGTTTTAAGGACACATTTTACTTTGTGAGGAGGCTGATGGGAGTGGAAAAATCCCTTCACCTGGTTTCTGCTCCTGTAGCTCTACGCCACCGGCCCAGCAAGTGCATGGACAAGGGCCACTGGGAGTCGGCAGGATTCTGGCTGGTTTCCTTCTTTCGAGAAGACCTGAGTCTCTCCTCTGCTGTGGTTGATAGTAAGTTATACACCTTCACTCTTCAGGAGAAGAGAATATTTTGCTGCTTTTTTCCCTCCCTAGGCTGCTTTGGCATGGCTACTATGCCACCATCTTACCCGAAAACCCCACATTTTACTCTTTCAGCTCTGTAGCTGAGGAAATCCAGTCACAGACTGGCTATTTGCTCTAATTCTTTCCGCTCGTAGTTATAAGGTGTTGGTATCCAGTACCAGATGTTTAACTGTTACACTCTTGACACTAGTATTCACTGTGACCTGTCCATGCCCAGACACCCCAAGTGCCCCCCTTTACCCACTCCATGTGTTATAATGAAACCAAGCTGTAATGTGTCTATTTCCTCAGCTATCAGATAGGATACAATCAATGCCTGCCTCCAAGGGTTGATGTGATAACCCAAATCCTACAATATTTGGAAAGGGTCTACCTGGTGACATCCATTCAAACAGTTAAGATCTATGCTTGAAATTAAGGTCTCATCTTCCTACCTGCTTCTTTTCAATGAGGGTGCATTTCCCTTGAAGGAGATGAAAGGGCCAAGGGTGAATGTGGGAGCTGAACTGAGTCCCTAGAGGGAAAGGAGTGGGGGTAGTGCTTTGGATTCCATTGCTAGGAACCACCATCTTTTTATTATTTGTATAAATCACTTGGCTTTGAAGACATCACAGGCCAAGCCTCCAAATGCACTGATGAAAATAAATTGGGTAACCCAATAAATAATGGGTAAAACCAGGACAGCACATGAAGGATTTAGATCACTTAAATCCTAGGCTCTGAGTTGTCAAATCCAGTTTAATGCTGATAAGTGTGGGTTAATAACTCTTAGCAAACAGTCCCTTTCCAACAAACATCCCTGCTACAACCATTCCAGCTCCTTTGCCAACACTTTGCAAGCCAAGGAAAAGCCTGAGGGGATTTGAAGACTGAAAAGGGATGGTATAGACTGACCAGAAGTGAGCCCAGGTTATTAAATAATAATCCCAGATGCCTCTGTTGGGCTTAGAGCACATATGACAAGATAATAGAATGTGGTAAGATTCAATTAGCTACATAAGAGATTCTAAATCAGAAAAGGTTTTCTACTGTTGGATTGCACAGGAAAAATAAGTACATCCCAGCTGGGTACAATGGGAGATGAAAAGCATTAGGAACCATAAACTGCTGGGTTGGCTATCTAGTGGCCTGAGAATGGAGTCAATGCTGTGGGGACAATTGTCATAACATTCAACTTGGTCATCAGATGGCCTTTTCTCAGCAGGTGGGGCCATGTATACAGGATTCATACCCACTCAGGAGACAGGGCCTCAAGTATAAAGAAACGATCCTTCCAGGCAGCACTGGAATTTCAGGAATGTTAACAATCAGACATCACTTGCTGTGATGAAGATTCATTTCATTCCAACGACCAGATATCATTGAACAAGTCTCTATGTCAGACATTGTTCCCGGGCTGAGGAGACATCATGACATCCCCCAGATGATGGCGGTGACATAACTAAAAACTGGGCATTCACACCAGGCCACATGCTTTACCTGCATTTGCTTTCAATCCTCACATTTTTAAGATATAATTGCTATTGTATCCATCATTTTACAAACAAATAAACTGAAGCCCAGAGACAATAAGTAATTTGCTCTACCTGTCTACAGATCTTCTGCTTTTCAGGGTTCCAAATTAAGAAGGTAAGTCACAGCAGCTGTCATGAGAAGTGTGGACATTCCCCTTAGCTCAACCTCTGGTCCTAGCTATATACACAGGAACATTTCACAAGACATGTTTGAACTAGGGCGAGAAGAGGGCTCTGGCTATGGTGGCATCTGGTACATACTATTTACACCCCCAGGAGGGTAGAAAACCAAGTCTGCAGTTTGGTATTTTCATCCCTCCTCAATTCTTACCAAGTGGTACATGATGTTGGTCACTTTTAACACCTCCAATGGCTCTTTTTAGAACAATTTCCTTTTATTCTCTAGCTTAGCACTGTCCAACAGAACATATATATATATATATATATGAAAGTGAGCTTGAGGCTCGTGATAAGCATCTTCATGCATGGTAGGGAGAAAATAAAAGAAGTCAAAATTATGCTTTGCCAACATTTTATTGCAGTCCTTGTTTTCTTGTTGCACTTCTACTCTATGGTCGCTAACTTGCTATCTACCTTCTATTACTTCACTGAGATCCTCAATACAAGGCTTTATATTATTTCTCTTTATATTCCCAGTGGACTGATACATTATCGGCAGCAAAATTGATGATCAATACTTATTTTGATGAATTATGTCTGTGGGAGTTGTTGGGAGATTTGAGGGACTCAGTCTATGTGAGGATGTATTACCCACGTGGAGGGACAGCACATGACCTGGATTCCTTGAACCAAAAGAAACTAGAATATAAAAGTATAAATATCTCAATA
The DNA here is from genome assembly GCA_036365145.1 of Orientallactaga sibirica. Classification (NCBI taxonomy): domain Eukaryota; kingdom Metazoa; phylum Chordata; class Mammalia; order Rodentia; family Dipodidae; genus Orientallactaga; species Orientallactaga sibirica. The sequence goes on from JAEOAD010000005.1 coordinate 54,644,760, forward strand.
TTACTTCAAGAAGGATGATCACTTTCATTAGATTCTTAAATGGGTCTAAGACCTCCATGATTAGAAACACTTAATAAACAGGGATCTTTGGGAAATGTAGTTTTAGAGACCCAAACATGCCCAGGTGGATGTGCTGTGAACTTTCTATGCAAAAGGAAATGTGGAAGTGGGAAGGGCTGTTGTATGGTCACAAGATCACTGTTATGATTTTAAAATGAAATATTCCTTACAGATTCTTGGGTTGAAGGCTTTGTTCCCAGCTGCCTATACCACTGTGGGATATGGCAGAAACTTTAGGTGGCTGGGCCCATCTAGAGGAGGTAGGATATTGGGAGCAGGCCTGCCTTTGAAGATTACATTTTATCCCTGCCTCTCCCTGTCTTGAATACCCTGAGATAATGTTCTCTCATGCCCTTCTGTAATGATACTCTGACCTACTGCAGGTCCATAAAGAATAGAAACAACTAACCATGGACCCAAACAGTTGAAACTGTAAGCTAAAATAAGCTGTCCTCCTTTTGAATAGTTTCTTTCAGGTTATTTGTCATAGCAATTAGCACAAAAGTAAAACACAATACTTACAAGATAGAGAAAGGAATCTTGGAAATGACTGACAGCTACTCAGTCCATAAAGAAGAGTGCTGTCAGTAGATGTAAGAAGCTTTCGAGGGGAGGGATCACCAGAGCAGGAGTTTTAAAAAGTTACCATTGGAAAAGGCTGTTCTAAATGCAGAGGGCTTAGAATCAAGAACAGGAACTCAAGGCAGGGGGTATAGTATCCTTTCAAGAAAAGGCTTTTGTATGGCTTGAGAGATGGCTTAGCAGTTAAGGCACTTGCCTGTGAAGCCTAAGAACTCATGTTTGAATCTCCAGGTACCACTTAAGCCAGATGTAAGCACACAAAGTCACACATGCACACAATGGGGCACATGCATCTGGAGTTTGTTTGCAGTTGCTAAAGGCCTGGCATGCCCTGCCCCTGCCTCTCTCACTCTCTCTCTAAAAAAAAAAAAAAGAAAGAAAGAAAGAAAGAAAGAAGGAAAGAAAGAAAGAAAGAAAACGCTTTTGTAGAAGTCACTTCCCTTATCTTCTATGGATGTCAGTTTGTCAAGATATACTTGTAAATGAGATTACATACATGTATGTATATGTACACACAGACAGACACACACACATACACACAGAGGAAAATAGTCTGATGGATAGCTACTTAAATTTTTGTGGTAATTTATCATAATGCTAAAAAGTTGATGCATTTTTTTTAGTCTGATTTTTTTCACAATAGACATTTTTTGTAGAGACTGTATTGTTTTGTTGTATAAATAATATATTGGTTGCTTTTCTTATCGCTGTAACAGAGTGCTTGACATAAACAACTTAAGGAAGGAAGGTTTTATTCTGGCTCATGGTTCAGGGGATACAATCAGTCCATCATGGTAGACAAAGCCTGGTGGAAGGTGGTTTCCAAGGTGGAGGGAACTTTGACAGTGGTTAAGTTGTGTCAATACTCAGTATGCAGAGAGAGCCTGGAAGTAGAGCCAGGTTATATTTCCTCTAGCTAGCACTGACCTTCCAAAAGGTTCCACAATCACCAAAACAGTGTCATCAACTGGGAACCAAGTGTTCCAACATATGAGCCTGTGCGGATATTTCCCTCCCAAATCATAGCAGATATGGGAAAATATTCCATTTCGAAGAAATAATGGAAGGATAATATTATAAAAATAGTGGTTTAATATAAATGAGATCATGGGATAGAACCATATTTCATATACATGTATCACCAAGGAACACATTAAAAATGTAGTTGTCTGGGTCCTACCTTGCTTCTTACGAACAGAACTTAAGAATCTGCCATTTCAAAACTCCCCATAAAATCTTACGTTTACCACAGAGAATCTGAAAACACCTGGTTGACAAGGATGAAGTACATTCCATAGAAAAGGCTTCAACCTGGCAGACACTTTTCCTTCTCCATGCATGCATGTGCCTTAGGCATGGGAGAGTAAGGGCCAGAGGTCTTCATTCAGGATCATAATTTAAACTGTCTTTTCCTCTTTTAGAACTTTGTTATACATTGAAAATGTATGAAGTTGGAGGTTCTGGTGGCAGGGAAGTCAGTCTATGTGAATTGAGCCGCTGGTGGTCTATGCCTAAACATACCCACTTCTGCTCGGACACTTGAGTATTTGTCCCTTTCTTACCCTTCTACAGGGAAAGCTAGAATGGACACCACCAGGTTCCTCTCTCAAGAGATGGTGAGCGAACCTCAGCAGTCTGAGGATCATGTCATAATGAAGATCAGGTTACCTCTTTCTGGATTGTTAGAACTGCTAGTTCTGTCTGTGATGGGAAGGAAGTTGGGTTCCAATACTGAGAGTCCATGATTTCATAACACCTGATTTTCAATTTATACTATCATGTCATATTTTATACATCCTTATATGTTATCTTGAATTATTTCTGAAATAGTGGACTAAAAAAATATATTCTGGGTCAACGACTATATTTTGGCAGATCAATATCAGCCTAGTTTCCAAATATAAATTGTAGGCCATTTGTTTCTAGGTAAGCAGTAGGGGTGTGTGTGTGTAAAGGGAGGCTTGTAAGGGGAAAACCTCACTGGTGATTCTTCATGGAAGAAATAGGATTCCCTTAATCGAGCCCATTAGACTATCTTCTTGTAATTATCTCTGGGGCCAATCTGTCTATGTAATGGACTCTGGAGGAATCAAGCCTTCACAATCTTACAATGGAAAATGTTGTGTATGTGTCAGAAAGACAACTGTTTGGAAGAATTACTGGCTAACCATCTCAACAAAAGCCCAGGAGACTTTGCTGTGATACCGGAGGTAATTGTTAGAACTGGGACTTTATTGCTCCAAGGGGTATTTCTTTTTTCATGTGCTTTTTAATAAATCTAAAATGTGCATGATGCCAATGGCACTGGGGACTTCATGCCATCTGGCGAGGCTGGGCAGGCTGTTGCCTGCCTGCTCGCTGTGTGGGCAGATACCAGAATCTTAAAGGTTGGAGAGACTGCCAAAACTCTGCGGCTCTTGGGTATAACTAGTGACTAGCGCTATTGCCTTAGTGGATTGGGCTGGTCAGTTGTCCTGGTTTCCTTTCCTGGACCTTTAATAATGTGACATTTGTGGACATGTACAGTACGTTTCAGTCAGTTAAATTACCTGAATTTAATCATACCATGTGATGGCAATCTCATTTCTCCAGTCTTTCTGTGCAAAATATCCATGTGCAGAACAGAGAATAGATAGTGACATGAAAATTATGAAAAGCTCAGAAATGATGATGAAAACATTACAATAAACGATAGCCATTATTATGAGTTAAATGTGGCCTCCCAAATGGCACGGTAAATCCTCAATAGCTCAGAATGAGATTAATTTGGAAACAAGGTCAGTGCAGAAGTAATTATTTCAGAAGAAGTCATTAGGGTAGAATCTAATAAGACTAGTGTCTTTCTGAAAAGGGGTAAAGAGAAAAGCATGCATAAAGGGAGAACAGCATGCAAACATGAAGCAGAGAGGGGCTGATACATCTTAAAGATTGCTGAAGATTGCCGCTGAACCACCAGATGCTGTGAGCTAGACCCGGGACTTTTCCTGTCACAGACTTCAGAAGGAACTCTACAGCACCTTCATCACAGGCTTCTCCAGAACCCTGGGACTATACGTTTCTTTGGGCTAAGCCACTCAGTCTATGGGTACTTTGTTATGGCAGTTCTAGCAAATTAATAGGGTAACAAAGAACCAGGTTCAATGCTGAGCATTTTGTTATTTCATTTAATCCTCTTTAACAATGTTCTTTTGTTCTAAAGATTCATGTGAATTAGTAATTGGGAAATGAATGGCTGGGTGCATAAGGGAAGAATTCCATCTTTTCTTTACCCAAAGTGCACTCAAATAGGGGTTTCAACACAATGCTGTCCTGAAAGGACTTGGATAATGATGTGATGTTCACTTACTCCATTCATATGTAACTTTACCAAAAAATTAGGGATCATCTTTAGGCTCTCTCCAAGTGAGATCCATGCAACATGCTCTTTCGGGAGAAGGGAAAAGTGAGGCGACTCTTGGACATGTAATAAGAGGCAATTGATACTAATTTTGTCTCAGTGACTCAGGTGGGTGCATTTACATCTAGAGTAAATGTTACACACTTACTCTCCACAAGTCTAATATAATACAATTTCTGAAGCACTAATTTTTATTTCATCATGCTTATTTTTTTTTTTTTTACTATTATTTCATTTTTGGAGTCTGTTTAAAACTCATTTCAAGTCCTCTTTGTATCAAGTTGATTTCCCTGAAAGCTTCCCTCCAGTTGGCCCTTTGCACTGTGAGGAAGGAAACAAGCACTGATGTGTAAAGAAAGCCAAGAGGAGAAGGAGCCTACACGCCTGGTCATAAGTTAGAGTGCACACTGAATATGATGGTCACAAAATCATTAAGCAAATATTGCTGCCAATCAATCTGTCTCCATAGAGAGTGGTTGCAGGTAGAATTACCAAGATTAAACCCAGGACCAATGACGTGCAAAAGTGGGCCCAACTGACCTTATTGATTCTTTCCCACTGAGAGAGAATCACAGCTTAGCAGGCAGAAATCAATTCAGCTGCATTATGTTAAGCCAAGTCCAGGTTTATTCATACCATGCCTGGAAAATCACCCGATAAAGCAGCAAATAAACGACCTCCAGCTATACCGGAATATACATGCTGGGTTATAAGATCCACATTCATATAAGCAGGGATGTGCTCCTTAATTGTTATAATTTAAAATATGAAATAAAATGGAACAGAACATAGGCTGTTCGTTATTATTCCCTCTATTTTTATAAAGGAGAATTTATGCTAACCTGGCCACTTCTGCTGTGCTCAGATTTTGGGGTGCAGTGACAGAGAAGACACAGATGTTCCTCTGCAGCCAGAGAAGCAGTGGAGGCTATTTGCTCCTGAGGAATTCATCCCTTTTGGCTTTTACATTAAAAGAACTGGTCCTTGGGCTCAGTATACCATGGAGAACAGAGAATTCATTCTCTTTCCTCCTCCAGTGAGAATTTGCAAGCTGGGGCTGAAGCAAGCTTTCAGAGTGAACAATGGGTTGAAAAAAATTGCCCTTCCAACAGTGAGCAATATGAAAGTCCAGCCCTATCCTCCCATGTGTCACTAGGGAACCATCCTGTGTGTTCCTCAGAACCTGGGCATGAGCCAGACAATCGTTTGTGCTCAAGGGTGCAGCCTTAACTGAAGATTGACCAGTAGAGCCAAAAGGAGCTCTTCCTCATTCCTCATCGCTAGGCAACGAGCAACACATTTTACTGCAAGAAACTGTTTGTGGTTCTGATAAGAATAGCTCAGAGCTTATTCTTCCTTTAGGCACACTGTCTATTCCTGAACCTGTCTTGTCTACAAAGACATGTACCCTCTGTCGTCACAGTCATTTGTAGCCACTGGAGCATTTTAAATGTGTTCTGGGCCTTTAGAGGGTGGCCTGTGTAGCAACTGAAGTATCTTTAGCAAACACACGTGGTCAGCACTGAGATATGCTGGTTAGGAGACCAAGAATCAAATTTATGTTCAGTTTGGAAAATAAAAGGTCCATTTCCAATTTGTTGAGAAAAAAAAAATTGAGGAATGGGGAGAGGCTCATACAAGCACAAGAAACTGAGTTCTGATCCCTAGCACACACATTAAAATGCCCAGCGTTTATGGGTCTAGCCCAATTAGTGAGCTCTAGATGCAGTGATAGATGCCATCTCAAAAAATAGGTGGAAGATGACCAAGGAAGACACTCATTGTCAACCTCTAGCCTTCTAAGTGCATGCACACACATGTGCACTCTCCCTACAACAGACATACCAATATATATGCACAAATGCACACCACCCACACTATTGTAGTTATCTTCTCATTGCTGACACAGAGCACCTGACCAAAGGCAGCTGACGGGAAGGAAGGATTTATTTTGGCTTACAGTCTTGAGGGGAAGTGCCAAGATGGCAAGGGAAAGTGTGGCATATGCAGAGACTGGACACCCTTGCCAACATTAGGTGGACAACAGCAGCAGGAGAGTGAGCCAACTGACACTGGAAAACTGGGGTTAGTAAATGTAGCAGACAGCTTCAGGTTCGCTGAGATGAACTTCCAGACCGGGCACAGTTATGGAGGAAGGGATATTATTTATTGAAGCTTACAGATCCAAGGGAAGTTCCATAATGGCAAGAGAAACGGCCTGCTCTCCACAGGGCCAAGCAGAGAGAGCAAAAGCCAACCAGCCACCATAGCACACAGAGCAAAACTACAGCCAAAAGGTCACACAGCAGACTTCAGGAACTCCTGCTAGACACATTTGCATATCTTTACAATGGAATCTCAAACCCATCACCACACCTTAAGACCAGCCCGCCAGTGACCTTGCCTCTAGCAAGGTGATTGCAGATGCAAACTATAAACTAATAAAATACTGAATATATTGGGGGACATATATTCAAACTACCACATTCCGCCCCTGGCCCCCAATATATTTAGCTCCTGGCCCCCAATAGATTTATAACTATCACACATTGTAAATTGTACTCAGTCCAATTTCAAAGGTTCTCACAGTCTTGATCAACTTAAGATAGTGAGTCCTGTACAATCAAACAAGTTAAATACTTTCAACATGTAAAGGCACAGAGTAAACATTTTAACTGTATAAGGAATAGCAAGGAGAGACTAAAACAATGCAAACTCAATCACCATCAGCCATCATCAAACTTCTGCAGTTCAAGTTCAATATAACCAGAGACTAACAGTCTCCATGTTTACCAATTCCGCCCCTCCAGCTGGGCAGAGTCGCCAGGGAAAACTTTCATCCCAGTTCAACACTGCACTCCATGGTAGTCCTTTGCACAGTCCTGGTATATCCAAACATCTTCAGGTCTCCATGCAACCCACAGTCCATCTTCCAAAGGCTCTTCCAGCCTATTCCTGAGGGTCTTCATGCCCTGCTTCATGCCGCATCTCAGCAGCGGCTCCTGGAACCGTGTGCAACTCATGACCATTCTATGCATTTTTCATATTTCCAAAACTAATACCAGGTGTGCAGGACACAGCCATATTCTTAATCCAGGGACAAAATAAACCATAGCCTTGAAAAGCAGGTTCCTTCTCCAGTAAACACTCTTTCCAAAAGTTTGCATTTCTAACAGTCTCTCCTCAGGCATCCTCTCCATTGTTTTAATGTAAATCAAGTCGGGCCACCTTCCTTCCACCTTCCTTAAGATTGCTAATGTGTTGACAATAGCAGCTCCAGTAACCTAAAACCAGTCTCAGTGCCTCTGCTTTTAACTTGCTTGAGGTTTTCCAACTTAAAATCTTAAAATCTCAGTCCGATATCTTTAGCCAAGCACATCAGTCCATTACAAATTTAACCTTGATCAAACTTTCTGGGCCTGGATAGCAGAACGTAGCCATCCCTTATGCCAGTAGCCCAGTTCCAACAAAGTCCTCTGCAGTCTTTCCTTCCCCTTAGAAACCTCATAAGCCAAGCCTCGAAGTTCAGTACTATCTGCACTTAGCATTCTCAAACTCTCATCAGAATAGTCCATAAAACTTGGCTTACCACTCCAGAAGGCATCTTCAGTTGCAAGCACCAAGTCCATGCCCATTCCTCCAAAACAAAGGTTCCAAAAGATGAACATCCACACGATCTGGTTCATCTCACCCCACACTCCTCGGTACCACTTTACTGTTGCAGACAGCTTCAGGTTCGCTGAGATGAACTTCCAGACCGGGCACAGTTATGGAGGAAGGGATATTATTTATTGAAGCTTACAGATCCAAGGGAAGTTCCATAATGGCAAGAGAAACGGCCTGCTCTCCACAGGGCCAAGCAGAGAGAGCAAAAGCCAACCAGCCACCATAGCACACAGAGCAAAACTACAGCCAAAAGGTCACACAGCAGACTTCAGGAACTCCTGCTAGACACATTTGCATATCTTTACAATGGAATCTCAAACCCATCACCACACCTTAAGACCAGCCCGCCAGTGACCTTGCCTCTAGCAAGGTGATTGCAGATGCAAACTATAAACTAATAAAATACTGAATATATTGGGGGACATATATTCAAACTACCACAGTAAACCTCACCGTCTACCCCCAGTGACACACTTCCTCTAGCAAGGCTTCATTGGGGATCAAGAATTCGGAACATGAGTTTATGGGGGACACCTAGTTCCAACCACCACACAGATACACAAGCAAATAGCAAATAAAAGTCATTTACTCAAACTCTTCAGTTGGTCAAACTTGTGCCCTGAGGCAACAGGATCATCTTTGTTTTTGCCTCATTTGTCCTCAACTCTAAATGCTGGGGAAGGGGTGAAAAACAGAATGATGGGAAGAACATGGGCTCAAAGTCAGCAGGTCAGAGTTCCTCCTCCAAGTCCCTTACTTTGTGACCCTGTTCCCCAAGCTAGTGACGTCTCCTCACCAAACCACAGCTTCCTCAATTGTAAAACAAGAGGCAAGATTTCAGTCACTACTCTAAGGTTTTGGGCCTTTTTTACATAGATGAGATAATAATGATCCAATTCACAGGGATATTATGGGACATCTAATAAGAAAATAAATATAATGGTATTTGGTAAGTTGTTAAATGATAATGTTGATTCTTGCCATACAGACAGAAAAAAATTCTTTAAGGACTTCATCATGAACAGTCTGTCAGAGTTATTAGGGTCCTTGAAACTGAAAAGTCACTGAATCTCTTTGAACTTTACCATTCCACACTGTCTTCTGCATGGGAAGAAATTAGGTAACAGAACGTACTAATGTGCTCTAAAATCAGAAATTGTCCTAGGAAGGCCACTATTATTTAGAAAACCCATCTTGACTTTTGGCATTATGATACACACTGTTAGTTCTTGGCTCAATGATGGATTTTAATTGGCTTGGCTATGAAAACCTTATAGAGCTATTATGTGCTACACCTGTGATGACCATGCAGCCTGTTAATCAAGACGATTAAGGCTGGGGACCCAGAGATAGGTTTTTTTGCACTGTGCATAATCCTCCTGGCAGTGAGAAGGAAATATGCAGCTGCTTTGTGGTCTCTCCTCTTCCTCACTTTTTTGAGAGTGATCCCAATGAGACCCACCTCCACAAAACAACATCTATCACTGCCTGGGATGCAGTGTCTATGAAGAATTACTGACTGACAGTGAAATAGCTTTGGGGTGGGAGTCAAAGAGTCACATGTACCAATCACTGGATAAAACAATGACTTGATGGCAGGCAGAACCAGGAACAAAACAGTCGATCTCAGTGATTATACTCCAGAGGGAAAAAAAGGAGCAGGAGGAGAGCAAAGAATTTATTCTTTAGCCCACAAGAGGAGAAGGAGAATGAGGCTTTTGGGACCAAGCAACTCTGTCTGCTCCTAAGGCTTCCCAAGGAAACTACCAAATCTTTGGTAGTATTCTTCTTTGCCACCTATGTCCGTTACCCTTCACTGGCAATTTGAATGGACTTAGAGTCACTATGGAAACACACCTCAGGGTGTGGCTATAGGGTTGTTTCCAAAAAGGTTTAACTGAACAGCAAAGACCCACCCTGACTATGAGTAGTTCCACTGATGGGCCAGTGTCTCAGACTGAATAAAAAGGAAACTGAGCTGAGCACCACATTCATTGCTCTCTCTGCCTGCAGACATAAAGTGTGCAGCTTTTATCCAGCCCCTGCTTCATGTTTTTCCCACCATAATGGACTGTGTCCTTAACTGAGAGCCAAAACAAACCCTTCCTTAAGTTGCATTTTTCTCAGGAATTTTGCTGCAGCAATGAGAAAAGTATTTAATCTACCACCTCTTCCCTCCATCTTCATCTTCTCTAAGGAGCATGGCAAGTATATTTTTTTTCACAGATTTCTTTTATCCATGAGCAAAGCAGCCTGACTTGATAATTACTGATTGAAAAGGCAGCATATATAAATGCTTGCTGTGATTTTGGATTTGATCACATGGGATGAAGGTCTCTGGGGACCCTGTAAAGTCCATTGTGAGCTGAGGCTCAGGAAGGGCAACATAACCAGTTCACATAACAGGGTGTGGTTTCAAACTCAGGCATTTGTGTCCTACATCAAAAGGATAGATGGGGAACAGATCATACTATGTGAACTCACACAAATATGGAAAGACAAATGCCCTATGTTCTCCCTCATCTGTGGTTCCTAACCTAGTACACTATGAATTACAGGCATACCTGACAGGCAACTCAAGGATCATATAATAGGGATGGGAGTTTTGTGGGGAAGGGGAAAGGGAGGGCAGGGAGAGATACACACAAAACTAAATCCAAAACTAATTTGTTCTATAGAAACCTTTCTCCTGGATAGAAAACTAAATGATACAACCCTCAACAGGAGTATGCAAGGATTGTCTGTTAAGGGGGACCCTGGAGTGGGTGGGATGAAGCCTAACACATTTGGCTCTGGCTTATAACTCCCAGTACCAGAAATCAGTTACAACCCGCACTGAGCTGTTGATTGGAGAGACCTGCGTGAGGTCCCCCAAACAAGACAGGCTTCTGTCAAAGCATTTGATTGCCCATCTGATGTAAAAGACACTATTGCTGAAGACACCACATGATGCCAACACAGAACATCAAGAGATCTGGCTGGAATCTGGAAGGAAGCCAGTTTCCAGATGGTCTGCCCGTATAGTGCTGGAAAGTGCTACATGAACTGCTGGGGCGGGGGATGGCCAACAATTTGTATGTTAGCAGAAGATACTGCTATATAAAAGCAACCAGCCTGACAAGATGGAAACATCTATGTAATAGTGGCACCAACCTAGGTGAGTAATTGATGGCTCTCTGGTTGCTAAGAGATCTGCTCAGTGGAAAGGAACCCATAGCTGGAACTGGGAACCATGTCAGAATCCTATGGAGATCAAGATTATGGACTCCAGTGAGAAGCTCCCACTAGTCTTTGGCCAAAAGAGAGGCTATACTCATTAAAATCTCTCTTAACAATAAACCTTTGAACCATGCTGACCTCATTCTCAATTGGGAGAATCTGATTTTCTTTTTCAGAAGGCAGCAAGAACTGAGATAAGCCATTCCTTGAACATCAGCCAGAGCTCAGGTGAAACCACAGAGGAATTGGCAAGATGAGCAAGAGTGTCGCTTCAATGGCAAGCCTATCAACCATTGCCAGGGTCATGGAGACAGACATGGGGATACTCCAAACACAGCAAAGCAGCAGGAGGCTGGTGTGAGTGGAAAATCCCTTCACCTGGTTCCCGAAGGGGAAAACAAGAGGGAGGAGCTGAGCAGCTGCTGAAGGAGACCACAACGGAGACCAGCTGAGCATCTCTGGTACAAAGCCAGACACCCTCACAGCCTCCTTTCTCCCAACTACCAGTGCTACAAACCACCTGAGAACACATCCACCCCCGTCCCCCAGCTACACAGTATCCAGCACAGCCCATCAGAATACCAGATCTAGCAACCCAAACAGCCTAACCGGGTCCACAGCAAAACAGAGAGGGACCAAGGTGAGTACTCAGCATAGGTGATCTTGGAAGCCATTCCAAATGGTAAAAGGGCCTACTTACACAAAGCTGGGTACATAGGCCTGCACTGGAAGTGCTAATTTCACTTCCATGTCAGGGCAGGTTATGTGCTAGATTTGATTGATGTATTCTTGGTTGACTTTACCATTCTCAAAATAAATTTTAGTGTTCACTACTGTTCCCTTTAATGATTCCTGATGTATAGGCTCTTTGTTTTTTTTTTTTTTCCCCTGTCATTATTGGAGCTAGGGATTCACTTGGCCCCAGGCTGACCTGGAAACCCATTTCAGACCAGAAAGTTCAGCCTCCCTGTTGACAAGATGAAGGGTATGGGGTAACATACACCTTTAGGGACTTTGACTTTATTAGATTATCAGTTTGTTTTAATCCCCACTCTTACATAAATACCCTGTGTTGGTTTTAATTGAATGTGTATATTGCTCAGTTGAATTTTAGAATTTGCCAGTAATTTGCTCTACCCAGCCTCCTAGAATACTTGCATGAAAACTCAATGGGTCACTTCTGCTGTTACTCTGGGAGTAATATAAGAGCCACACCTGAAGAGATATAAAGCCAAACTTACAGGTCTAATAATACTGCAGATAATTAGATAATTCAAGCATAAAATTAACTCCAAGATGCAAAAATCTCTACATTATAACACAAGAAACACAAAAAGACAATGCAATTCCACCAAAAATTATAAACCCATCAGAAATGACCTCCAGTGAGACTGGTTTAGATGAAATGCCTGACAAAGAATTTTAAAAAAATGATTATGTTTATGTTAAGAGAATTCAAAGAAGAAATCAAAGGAATCAAAGAAGAAAAACTCCTAAAGGAATCTCAAAAGAACACAGGAAACCAACTTAATTAAATAAGGAGGTCAATATAAGACATGAATATGGAAACAGAAATACTGAAAAAAACCAATTAGAAATCTAGAAATGCAAATCATAGTGAGTCAAATAGAAAACTCTGTAGAAAGTCCGACCAGTAGAATGGATCAAGGAGAATACAGAATATCTAAATAGAAGATACAGTGGCAGATCCAATACAGTCCAATAAAGAGAAAGACAAGCTATCAAGAAGGCATGAATGGGAATTTCAAACACCAGATCAATCATAAGAATTCAGGGTATAGTAGATGGAAAAGAATTTCACTCCAAAGGCATAGTAGGTATTTTCAACAAAATCACAGGCCAAATTTTCTCCAAATAGGGAAAGAGATGCCAATACAGATAGAGGCAGCCTTTAGAACAAACAGACAAAATCAAGAAAGAACTTCTTACCACCATATTATATTTAAACTAAAAACACAAACCAAAGAAAATATATTGAAAGCAGTTAGAGAGAAAAATCAAGTCACATACAAAGGCAAGCCCATCAGATAACAGCAGATTACTCAACACAAACTTTAAAAGCCAGAAGGGCTTGGAATGATGATGTATTCTAAGTTCTGAAAGATAACAACTGTCAACCAAGATTACTCTATGCAGCAAAGCTATCCATTAAAAATTTCAGAAAAATAAGTACATTTCACAATAAAAACAGGCTAAAGGAATATCTGATCACCAAACCAGCTCTACAGTAAATCTTTGAAGGAATCCTTTATGCTGAAGAGAAGGAAAACCACACACATAAGGAAACAGGAAAAAATAAACAACACTGAAATAATAGTTAATTCAAGAAAGTAAAGGAAAAACAGGAAAAACTACAAAACAAAAAGAATGGCAAGAATAAATGCACACCTTTCAATAATAACCCTTAACAGCCTCAATGACCCAACCAACAGACACAGATTTGCAGACTGGGTTAAAAGGCAGGACCCTTCTATTTGTTGCCTCAAAGAAACTCATCTTTCCATAAATGTCTCAGTTATAGCAATAAGGTAAGAGATACTCATGAAAGTGATACAAATTGGAAAGGCAGAGATCAAACTATCATTATTTTCAGGTGATATGATTCTATACATAAAGGACCCTAAAGACTCTACCGGCAAACTGTTAGAGCTGATAAACACAGCAATGTAGCAGGATACAAAATAAACACACAGAAATCAGCAGCCTTTCTATATGCTAACAATAAAACATACTGAGGACGAAATGAGAGAATCACTCCCATTCACAAATGCCTAAAAAAATAATAATAAAGTAACTTAGAATAAACCTAACCAAGGAAGTAAAGAATCTTGACAATGAAAACTTTAAAACACTCAAGACAGAAATCGCAGAAGACACTGGGAAATAGACATCCCATATTCTTAGAAGAAAATGTCAATCTTACCAAAAGCAATCTAATCTATACATCTAATGCAATCCCCATCAAAATTCCCATGACATTGTTCATGGAAATATTAAAAATAAAACTCTAAAATTCATTTGGAAGCACAAAAAACAAAACAAAACAAAAAAACAAAACCTTCGAATAGCCAAACAATTTTGAACAACAAAAATAAGGCTGTTGGTATCACCATACCTAATTTTAAGCTATATTGCAGAGCCATAGTAATAAAAAAGCATGGTACAGGCACAAAAACAGACACATGGATCAATGGAACAGAATAGAGGACCTAGATGTTAAATCTGGGCAGCTAGAGCCACCTGATCTTGAGCAAAAATGCCAAAAATACTTGTTGGAGAAAAGACAACCTCTTCAACAGATGATGCTGGAAAAACTGGATATCTTTGAGTAGAAGGATGAAAATAGATCTTTATCTTTCTCTGTGCACAAGAATTAAGTCCAATGGATCAAAGACCTTAATATCAGACATGAGACTCTGAAACTGCTAGAGGAAAAAGTAGGGTAAACCCTTCAACATATCAGCATAGGCAACAACTTTCTGAATATAATCCCAGTTGTACAGGAAATAAAACCACTAATCAACCACTGGGACCTCATGAGCAAAGAGGCAACCTACAAAATGGGAGGAAATCTTTGCCAGCTATACATCTAACAGATGATATACAAAGAACTCAAAACACTAAATAATCAGAAATCAAACAACCCAATAAAAAATGGGCTATGGGGCTGGAGAAATGGCTTAGTGGTTAAGGTGCCTACCTGTGAAGCCTAAGAATGCTTGTTTGATTCTTCAGGTCCCACGTTTAGCCAGATGCAAAAGTGATGGAAGCATGCAATGTTGCACATGCACACAAGGGGGTGCACATGTCTGGAGTTCATTCAGAGTGGCTGAGAGGCTGCTGGCATGCCCATTCTCTCTTTCTCTCTCTCAAATAAAAAAAAAAAGGGGGTGGTTAAGATGGCAGCATAGGAACCATGCCAAAACAGGCTAGGGGAAAAAAGCAAAAAACAACAACAACAACAACAACAAAAAAAGCGAGGTGTACGGTAAATTATCAAATGCAGCAGAGAAGTAGGAGAGATCCAGAATGTTTAGAACCAGGCAGAAGTGGCTCCAGTAGCAGCAGCGAGTTCCACGTGGCTGCAGCCACCAGGCTCCACCTGAGCCGCAGGATTTTAAAGCCAGGTGAGGGGCTGGAGAGATGGCTCAGTGGTTAAACGCTTACCTGTGAAGCCTAAGGATCCCGGTTCGAGGCTCGATTCTCCAGGACCCACGTAAGCCAGATGCATAAGGGGGTGCATGCATCTGGAGTTTGTTTACAGTGGCTGGAGGCCCTGGTGCACCCATTCTCTCTCTCTCTACCTGCCTATTTCTGTATCTCTCTCTCTCTGTCTCTCAAATTAATAAATAAATAAAAATAAAATATTAAAAAAAAATAAAGCCAGGTGAGGAGATTTTCCACTCACACCAGCCTCCTCGCAAACTCAAGAAACGTGGAAGGAGGACAGCAGAGACCAATGGAGCGGCTTATGAGGAAGAGGATCACGTGGATGGCAGACAGACTTCAGCCACCATCCACAGCCTCCCCTCCCCGACCACCAGCACAAGCGCCAGCAAGCACCAGAGACCTGGGGAAGAAAGCTCACCAACCCAGCATCCGGCACAATTAAAGCAGTGACCCACAGATGCAGCCGGCCTTCCTGAGCCCACAACACAGCAAAGAAGGACCCAAGCAGCTGAGTAGCATAGCTGAGATCAAAACCGTCCCAAGAGGTAACTGGGATTACACCAGGTCAGTACACATCAAATAAGCCTGTTGTATAGGCTTGCACTAGAAGGGCTAATTGCATCTTCCATGTCAGGGTAAATTATATGTTAAACCTGATGGATGGTCAGATCTGACATTCTTAAATAAGCTATATTTGGGGCTGTTCATTTGTTGCTTCCTGATTTACAGTGCCTTTGTTTCCTCTTCTGTCATTCGTTGGAGAAGGGTCTCACTTGGTCACAAGCTGACCTTGGAACCCTCTACAGACCAGAAATCTTAGCCTCCCAGTTGACAGAATTAAGGGTGTGGGGCAACACACATCCTTAGGGACTGTGACAGTGTTAAAGGATCTGTTTGTCATAATACCTACTTTTGCACAAATACTCTGTGCTGTATTTCATTGAATGGGTACATTGTTTAGTTAAATCTTTAGAATTTGACTGTATTCTGTTCCATTCAGCCCACTTGAATACTCTCATAGCAGGCAAACCCAACACCTAGGGTCACTTTTGTGATTACTCTAAAGTCTTAAGAGCCACATGTAGCACCTTAAGCTCCTAACCTGAAGACATATAACACCAGATTGATTGATACATCTAATATTACTGCAGATAATTAGAAAACCCAAGCATTAAATTAATCCAAGATGCAAAAATCTCTACATTATAATACAAGGAACACAAAAAATCAAGACAATATAAATCCACTGAAAAGTATTAATATATCAGAAATGACCTTCAGTGAGACTGAATTAGAGGAAATGCCTGAGAAAGATTTCAAAAGAATAATTATAAATGTGTTCAAAGAACTCAAAGAGGAAATTAAAGTGTTCAAAGACCTCAAAGAGGAAATCAAAGGATTCAAAGAACACACAGGAAATCAATTTAATGAAATAAGGAGGTCAATACTAGATACTAGACATAAATAAGGAAATAGAAATAATAAAGAAAACCCAGTCAGAAATACTACCAATAAAGAACACAGTCAGTGAAATAAAGAACTCTGTAGAAAATCTCTCTAGTAGAATGGATGAAGGAAAGAACAGAATATCTAAACTAGAAGACTAGGTAGCAGATCTAATATAGTCCAACAAAGAGAAAGAAAATAATAGGAAGGTATGAATGGGAATTTCAAGATATTTGGGACACTATGAAAAGATCAAACATAAGAATTCAAGTTATAGTAGAAGGAGAAGAATTTCACTCCAAAGGCATAGTAGGTGTTTTCAACAAAATCATAGAAAAAAACTTCCTCCAAATTGGGAAAGAGATGCCAATGCAGATACAAGAAGCCTTTAGAACACCAAACAGACAAAAGCCAGAAAGAACCTCTCCCTGCCATATTGTAATTAAACTACCAAACGTACAAACCAAAGAAAATATATTGAAAGCAGCTAGAGAGAAAAGGTAAGTCACCTATAAAGGCAAGCCCATCAGAATCACAGCAGATTACTCAACACAAACTTTAAAAGCCAGAAGGGCTTGGAGTGATGTATTCCAAGTTCTGAAAGATAACAACTGTCAACCAAGGTTACTTTATCCTGCAAAGTTATCCATTCAAATAGATGGAGAAATAAGGACATTCCACAACAAAAGCAGACTAAAGGAATATTTGACAAAACCAAGTCTATAGAAAATACTTGAAAGGATCCTCCATGCTGAAGAGAAAGAAAAGCACACATATAAGGAACCTGGGGGGAAAAAAATACTCCATTACTAGTTAATACAAGAGAGCAAAGGTAAAACCAGAAGAACTACAAAACAAGAAAAATGGCAAAAATAAATACACACCTTTCAATAATAATTTTAATATCAATGGCCTGAATGCCCCAACCAAAAGACATAGGTTTGCAGACTGAGTTAAAAAGCAGGATCATTCAATTTGTTGCCTCCAAGAAACTCATCTTTCCACAAAGGATGGATACTATCTTAGGGTGAAAGGCTGGAAAATGGTGTTACAAGCAAATGGGCCTAGAAAACAAGCAGGGGTTGCTATCCTAATATCTGACAGGGTAGACTTCAGACCAACATTAATTAGGAAAGATAAGGCAGGTCATTTTATATTGATTAAAGGAACACTCGAACAGGAGGACATTACAATCCTAAACATATATGTATCTAACATGGAGGCTCCCAATTTCATCAAACAAATGCTATTAGAACTAAGGTCAGAGATAACACCAAATACACTTGTAGTGGGTGACTTCAACACCCCACTCTCACCAATTGACAGGTCATCCCTGCAAAAATAAACAGAGATGCTTCTAGATTAAATGAGGTCATAGAACAAATGGACCTAACATATATATAGGACATTTCATCCAAATGCTGAAGAATACACATTCTTTTCAGCAGCACATGGAACATTCTCTAAAATAGACCATATATTAGGAAACAAAGCAAATTTTAACAAATATAGGAAAATTGAAATAATTTCTTGCACTCTTGATCACAGTGGGATCAAACTACAAATCAATAACAAGAAAAGCTATAGAGCATACACAAAATCATGGAAATTAAATAATACACTATTAAATGATGAATGGCTCAATGAAGAAATCAAGAAGGAAATCAAAAAATTCATGGAGTCAAATGATAATGCGAACACAGCATACCAAAACCTTTGGGACACAATGAAGGCAGTCCTAAGAGGGAAATTTATAGCTTTTTGTGCCTATGTTAAGAAATTAGAAAGGTCGCAGGTAAACAACTTAATGCTGCACCTTAAGGCCTTGGAAAAAGAAGAACAAGGCAAACCAAAAATCAGTAGATGGGAAGAAATAATAAAGATTGGGGCAGAAATTAATGAAATAGAAACAAAAAAAAAATCCAAAGAATTAATGAAACAAAGAGTTGGTTCTTTGAAAGGATAAACAAGATTGATAAATGCTTAGCAAATCTGACCAAAAGAGAGAACAGACACAAATTAATAAAATTAGAGATGGAAAAGGCACCATTACAACAGATACCACAGAAATTAGAAATATCATAGGGACATACTATAAGAACATATACTCCACTAAGTTTGAAAATCTGAAATAAATGGATGATTTCCTTGATTTATATGACCTACCTAAATTAAAACAAGATGAGATTAACCACTTAAATAGACTTATAAAAAGTATGGAGATCCAAGCAGTTATAAAAAAATCTCCCAACTAAAAAAAGTCCAGACTCAGATGGATTCAGTGCTGAATTTTACAGGATCTTCATGGAAGAACTAACACCAATGCTTTTTAAACTTTTCCATAAAATAGAAGAGGAAGGAACCCTACCAAACTCCTTCTATGAAGCCAGCATCACCCTGATTCCAAAACCAGACAAAGATAGAACAAAAAAGGAAAATTACAGACCATTCTCCCTCATGAACATAGATGCAAAAATTCTCAACAAAATATTGGCAAACAGAATACAAGAATATATCAGAAAGATCATTCACCCTGACCAAGTAGGCTTTATCCCAGAGATGCAGGGATGGTTCAACATACGTAAATTGATAAATGTAATACATTATATAAATGGACTGAAGGACAAAAATCACATGATCATCTCATTAGATGCAGAAAAAGCATTTGACAAAAATCCAACATCCCTTCATGATAAAAGTCCTACAGAGACTGGAAATAGAAGGAACATATCTCAACATAATAAAGGCTATTTATGACAAACCCACAGCCAACATAATACTAAATGGAGAAAAACTTGAAGCTTTTCCACTAAAATCAGGCACAAGACAATGGTGTCCACTGTCCCCACTTTTGTTTAATATAGTACTGGAAGTCTTAGTCATAGCAATAAGGCAAGAGACACACATAAAAGGGATACAAATTGGAAAGGAAGAGATCAAGTTATCATTATTTGCAGATGATATGATTCTATACATAAAGGACCCTAAAGACTCTACCAGCAGACTGTTAGAGCTGATAAACACCTATAGCCATGTAGCAGGATACAAAATAAACACACATAAATCAGTAGCCTTCCTATATGCTAACAACAAACACACAGAAGATGAAATCAGAGAATCACTCCCATTCACAATTGCATCAAAAAAAATAAAGTACCTTGGGATAAACTTAACCAAAGAAGTAAAGGATCTCTACAAGGAGAACTTTAAAACACTCAAGTGAGAAATTTGCAGAAAACACTAGGAAATGGAAAAACATCCCCTGTTCTTGTATTGGAAGAATCAATATTGTGAAAATGGCAATCTTACCAAAAACAATCTACACATTTAATGCAATTCCCATCAAAATTCCAATGGCATTCTTCATGGAAATAGAAAAAAAAATCCAAAAATTCATTTGGAAGCACAAAAAAACCTCGGATATCTAAAATAATTTTGAGCAACAAAAATAAGGCTGGTGGTATCACCATACCTGATTTTAAACTATATTACAGAGCCATAGTAACAAAAACAGCATGGTACTGGCACAAAAACAGACATGTAGATCAATGGAACAGAATAGAGGACCCTGATGTAAGTCCAGGTAGCTATAGCTACCAGATCTTTGACAAAAATGCCAATAATGCTCATTAGAGAAAAGACAGCCTCTTCAGCAAATGGTGCTGGGAAAACTGGATATGCATCTATAGAAGGATGAAAATAGATCCTTATCTCTCTCCATGCTCAAGAATCAAGTCCAAATGGATCAAAGACCTTAATATCAGACCTGAAACTCTGAAACTACTAGAGGTAAAAGTAGGGGAAACCCTTCAATATATGGTCTTGGCAAAGACTTTTTGAATATAACCCCAATCACTCAGGAAATAAAACCACAGATCAAACGCTGGGACCTCATGAAATTACAAAGCTTTTCTACAGCTAAGGATACTGTGAATAGAGCAAAGAGACAACCTACAGAATGGGAGAACATCTTTGCCAGCTATACATCTGACAGAGGGTTAATATTTAGGATATACAAAGAACTCAAAAATTAAATAATAAGAAATCAAACAACCCAATTAAAAAATGGGCTATGGAACTAAATAGAGAGTTCTCAGAAGAGGAAATACAGATGGCATATAAGCATCTAAAAAAACGTTTTACATCCCTAGTCATCAGGGAAATGCAGATTAAAACTACCTTGAGATTCCATCTCACTCCTGTCAGATTGGCTACCATCATGAAAACAAATGACTACACATGCTGGCAAGGATGTGGAAAAAGAGGAACCCTTCTACACTGTTGGTGGGGGGAAAAAGGGCTATGGAACTAAATAGAGAGTTCTCAAAAGAAGAAATACAGGTGGCCTATAAACATCTAAAAAAATGTTCTACATCCTTAGCCATCAAGCAAATGCAAATTAAAACTACTTTGAGATTCAATCTCACTCCTGTCAGAATGAATATCATCAAGTAAACAAATTAAAATAAATTCTTGCAAGGATGCAGAAAAAGAGGAACCCTTCTATACTGATGGTGGGAATGTAAACTTGTACAGCCATTGTGGAAATCAGTGTGGAGGTTCCCAAGACAACTAAAAATAGATTTACCAAGAACCCAGCTATAACACTCCTAGGCATGTATCCTAAAGACTTGTCTCACTACCTTAGAGATACTTGCACATCCATGTTTATTGCCACTCTATTCACAATAGCTAGGAAATGGAACCAACCTAGATGTCCCTCAACTGATGAGGAGATAATGAAGATGTGGTACATTTATACAATAGAGTTCTATTTAGTGGTAAAGAAAAACAAAACTATGAAATTTGCAGGAAAATGGATGGATCTGTAAAGGATTATACTAAGTGAGCTAACCCAGGCCTAGAAAGCCAATCATTGCATGTTCTCTTGCATATGTGGATCCTAGCAACAAATGTTTAGACTTATATGCAAGTTGGAGTAAAAATCAGCAGCAAAGGCCAGTAAGATAGAAAGGGGCTATATGGTAGAGAAGAGAGGGGAAGACTTAAGGAGATGGTTTTGTGTATATGTAAGTAGATGAACAGCTTACTGGGGAATGGAATGGCTTAAGTGAGGTCAGGGGAAGAGACTGAGTAAAGGAAGGGTGGCAGGGGGGATTTAATCAAAATTTAAGAGGGTATGAATAAGCCATATGGAAACCTCCTTTTTGGACAATGGTACACCCAGAAGCCATAGATTATTACTAGGAAAATTTCGGTGCCAGGGATAGGATACCTTCCAGTGAGTTGTCAGCCATAGAGGTCACTGATGCCCCCAAAACATTACAGGTCATTGCTGAGGCTCTTGGTTTCCCACTAGGAATAGATAGTAAGATCCTATTGCTGAAGACTCCACATGCTTGGGCTGAAAGGTCACTGAGAAATCCTGCTAGAGCTGAAAACTTCCTCCCTGTAGACCAGCTGACAGAAAGCTGGAAAAAGCTATGTCACATCCCTATGTGAGAGAGAAGTCATTAGTGGACATAAACAGTGGACCCTACAAGCTTTAATTTTGGCCAGCCAGGCCAAATGAGCCAATGGGTACAGTAGTGGCATGTCTGTTATGGGGGAAACCAATCACTCACTAATTGAACTGGAGGCCTACTCCACGGGAGGGAATACATGCTTGGTAATGAAACCCTATGATGGGAGAGGTCATGAGCCCAAGGGGTGGTACACCTTCTGGTGTCTGGGTTAAATGCATATATTGTGCTCACCAAACTTCCCAGTAAGCATTTCTCTTAATGTTAATACCTACATATTAATGCTACTCTCACTTTTGGTTAGAGAAACTTCTCTTTTCAGATGGTGGGGACCTTGGGATGACTCAGAAGACACCATAGTATTGAGAAATGACAGAGAGGTGCTCAGCAATGAAACATCTTCATCATATCTTCCAAGGCTCAGGGTCCATTGTGGAAGAGGTGGCGAAAAGAATGTAAGAGTCAAAGGAAGGGTAGGACTGCTTGCAATTCAGGCTTCCAGACAAAATGGACTGGATATCCATGACCTTGCAATTCCTGGTACTACCTACACAAGACCCTCATAATAGGAGGAGAAGATGAGGACATCAAAATAAAAGAGTGACTAATGGAGAGAAGGATAGGATATGATGGAGAGTGGGTTTGTAAAGAGGAAAGTGGGGAGGGGAGGAAATTATCATGATTTACTGTCTCTAATTATGGAAGTTGTCAATGAAAAATAAGTTTTAAAAATATAGAAAGTTTAAATAAATAAAAAAAAGATATTTCATTTGAAAACAAGTCATAGAATTGCTGAAAAGATCTGTGGTTGATTTAAGAAGGAACCATCTAGGACATGAATATAACTTTGGGGCCTGGCTGGCTATATATGTGTGTGTGTGTACACACACACACACATACACATAGAGTGAGAAAGGGCGACAGAATCATCTATATTGTGGGTACCAATAGCTTATTCCTTTTTATTGCTGAGTAGTATTTCATGGCTGGAGGAAGCATAATTTGTTTAGCTATTCACCTGTCTGAAGATATCTGAGTTTTCAGTTTTTAGCAATTGTGAAAAATGGTGCTATAAACACTGTGTACAAGTTTATGTGTAGTTTTGTGTTGAGCATATGTTCTTCTTTTTCTAAGATAAATGCTCAGGAGTACAATTTTTGGCTGCACGGGTTTGTTTTACAAGAAACTGCCAAATGGTTTTCAAGAATGGCTATAGATTTTACATTCCTACCAACACTGTATGAGAAGTAGAGTTTCTCCACATTCTAGCATGCAAGGTGTCACTGTTTTTATTTCAACCCTTGTGATAGATGGCAGAGTGGCATCTTACTGTGGTTTTGATCTTATTTCTCTAGTATGATGATGTTACATACCTTTTATGTGCTTATTTTTTCTGTACTATTTTTAATATATATATATATATTAATCAGAGAGAGAGAGAATTGGTACACCAGGGCCTCCAGCCACTGAAATTGAACTTCAGATGCATAAGCCATCTTGTGCACAGGATGTGACCTTGTGCACTTGTGTCACCTTGTGGGTCTGGTTACATGGTACCTGGAGAGTTGAACATGAATCCTTAGGCTGTTCAGGCATGTGCCTTAACCACTAAGCCATCTCTCCAACCCTTCTCCACTATTTTTGATGAAGCATCTTTTGCCTGTTATTTTAAAGCTTTAAAAAAAATTTTTTTTATTTTTGGAGAGACAGACAGAGAGAGAGGGAGAGGGAGACAGAGAATGGGCGCGCCAGCAGTCTCTCAGCTGCTGTGAATGAAATCTAGATGTGTGTGCCCCCTTGCGGGCAAGTGCGGCATTGTGCCCTTGTGTCACTTTGCATCTGGCTAAATGTGGGACCTGGAGATTGGAACCAGATTCTTAGGCTTGGCAGGCAGGCGCCTTAACCGCTAAACCATCTCTTCAGCCCTTGCCTGTTATTTAAAAAAAAATTTATTATTTATTTGCAAGCAGAGTGATAGATTGTGAGTGAGCGAGTGAGTATGGCCAGGTCCTCAAGCCACTGCAAATGAACTCCAGATGCCTGTGCCACTTTGTGCATCTGCGTTTATGTGGGTCCTGGGGATTCAAACCTGGGTCATTAGGCTTTGCAGGGAAGAACCTTAACTGCTGAGCCATCTCTCCACCCTTTTGCCTACTTTCTAACTGGATTATTTCTTGGCTGAGCTTAAGGGATATTTATATATCCAGACTATTGTCTGTGTTTGTAATCTGAAAGGTTTTCTACAGCTTGTTTTATCCTCTGATTTGAGTCTTCTGCTGAGTAAATGGTTGTTACTATGACAACATATGGACTCTGCATTTGGTGACAAGTGGAATAACTCTTTGTTTAGCTTATGTCCTGAACACTTTATATATTTTCCTAAAAACATTTTGTAGCCTTACATGTAAGTATGTGGTCCATTTTGGGGTTAATTTTTTTTTCAAGGTAGGCTCTCACTCTAGCCCAGGCAGTCCTTGCACTCACTGTGTAGTCCCAAGCTGGCCTTGAACTCATAGTGATCCTACTATCTCTGCCTCCCAAGTGCTGGGATTAAAGGCATATGCCACCACACCCAGGAATTTTGGGTTAATTTTATTTTTATTATTTTTTTCATAACATGTAGCTTATTAATTAATTAATTTATTTATTTATTTGAGACAGGGAGAGAGAGAAAGAGAGAATGAATGAGCACAGAATGGCCTCTAGCCACTGCAAATGAACTCCAGATGCATGTGCCACCATGTGTATCTGGCTTATGTAGGTCCTGGGAAATCAAACTTGGGTCTTTAGGCTTTGCAGACAAGTGCCCTAAGTACTAAGCCATCTCTCCAGCCCTTGGGTTAATTTTTGTTTTACGTGTAGCTTCTGGCTGAGGTTACCTTTAGTTCATGGAGTTCTAGCAGCATTTAGTGAATGGCTGTCTTTCCACCATTCAATTGCGTCTATACCTGTGTAAGAAGTTGGTGGAACATTATTTGTATAGGGCTACTCCTGGATTCTGGGTCTGTTCCATCGATCTCTGTCTCTAATCCTGCACTACTGCTCTACAGTCTAGCATATTATAGCTCTATAGTGAATATTGCAATAAGTGGACTGATTCTCCTTTTTATTCTTTATAAAAATTGTTTCTTTGTTTTTACACATGTATCCATGAAAAATCTTAATGAGATTTTGAGAAAATTTCCATTAAACTTGAGAGTTTACATGTTTACTATGCCAAATAGTCATATCCTAGACTTTCAATTTCATCATTTGCCAAATAATGACCCTTATTTATTTTAGGTCTGGGATCACAAATTCGATTGCCCAAAAGGAGTCTCATGAAAGTTCTAGAAAAAATATATGAAAAATAAAGACTATACAGCCCTCTTTTGTTTCTTTGATAGCAACTGATATAGAATTATATTTCTATAAGAAAGTAATAATGCAATCAGATGTTAAATGACAAAGAACATTTGACCTCAGCATTAAAAATTAGTGGGGCATTATGGGAATGGTTGCTTCTAGAGTAGCAGCTGCAACTCAGTTCCTTTCTTAACGGTAAGGCCGTAGGGCTGGGAGATGGTTCAGTTGGTAAAACACCTGTCTTGCAAGCATGAGGATCTGTGTCCAATAAGTAAATTTCAGGTATAGGCAGTGAGTGTGATAACAGGCACTTGTACTGCAAGCACTGAGGAGGCAGGGATGGGAGGATCTCTTGGACTCACTCGTCAATCATTCTGGCCTACTTGGCAAGCTCCAGGGCCACTGACACATGGTTGGTCAAAAAGAATTGGGAGGCATATCTGAGGAACGATATGTGAAGTTGTCCTCTGACCTCCACACATATGCATACACATGCCTGTGCACCTGTACCCACATACACACACATGTATACGAACACTTAAAAAAGAACATGGGGTTGGAGAGATTGCTTAGTGGTTAGCGCTTGCCTGTGAAGCCTAAGGACCATGGTTCAAGGTTCAACTCCCAGTACCCACGTAAGCCAGATGCACAAGGTGGCTCATGCATCTGGAGTTTGTTTGCAGTGGCTGGAGGCCCTAGTACGCCCATTCTCTCTCTCTCTCTCTCTGCCTCTTTCTCTCTCTGTTGCTCTCAAATAAATAAATAAAAGTAAAAACAAAAAAATTAAAAAAAAGAGAACATGGCCATGAATAAAACAATTACTTTTTTTTTTTTTTTTTTTGAAGTAGGGTCTCACTCTGGTGGAGGCTGACCTGGAATTCACTATGTAGTCTCAGGGTGGCCTTGAACTCACAGAGATCCTCCTACCTCTGCCTCCTGAGTGTTGGGATTAAAGGCATGCACCACCATGCCCGGCTAAAAAATTACTTTTTATGCTAACAATTTTTTAAAACTTTATACTACAGTATGAAATTTCACTGTCAAAAGAACATGGGCACAGAAATACTGTGGCTTGTAAATCTTCATAGAAGCTGGGTTTGGTGGCAGAGGCTTTTAATCCCAGCACTTGGGAAGCCGAGGTAGGAGGATCATCATGAATTCAGAGCCAGCCTAGGCTACATAGTAAGTTCTAGGTTACTCTAGGCTATAGTGAAACCCTATCTCACAAAAATAAAAAATCAACATCAAAAATATTTTTTCATCAGAAGTCAGAAACCCATTAAAAAGAGTTGGTGGCTACTCTGAGGTAACAGAGAGCAAAACAGACCAAACATACTCTGTGGTAGGCTGGACCCACATGCTTAGCAACCTCTCTCTGTTTTCTGAAGTAAAGGAGTCAACAAGAAAAGCTCACCAGCTTCAAAGATCTCACAACAGCAACAGACACCACACACCTGTGCTGCATGTCCTAGAAATGGCAGTGCACCTATGATGGGAACCTTCTGTGCTCTGGGAGGTCAGGAATATTTCCCCAGGGAAGCGTGTTTATTCAGGTCCAAGTATAAACCCCCTGAATTGGACTGTAAGCATACTATAAACATAAACAGGTACTTTCCAGGGAATCCAAATTGTGGCATGAGGACCTCTTGGGAAGCTTAATTCAACTGATGCTTCTAAATGTGCCATTTCACTGTCAGAATTGAAGCAAGCACCGAGAGGATCAAGACCACACAAATGCTGGCTTCTGAGCATCAAGGACAGCCTGAGTATATATATTCTCCTGGAATGAACCACCCCTTGGTAAAAGTGTAAAAGGAAACATTCTCCAGAGGAGATCCTCCTCTGCTTTTAGAATAAAATCTGTGTTCTTGGGCTGGGGAGATGGCTCAATGGATAAAGTGCTTGCCAGTTAAGCCTGAGTACAAGTTCAAAGCCCCAGATCCCCCATAAAAGCTGGAAGCCATGGCAGGCTCTTGCAATAACACTGATGGCAAGATGGGAGGCAGAGATAGAATTTCGTGGAAACTCACGGACAGGCCAGTCCGGCAAACCCAGCAGTGAACAAGGATAAGAGATTCTGCCTCAAGAGGAAGTACAAGGCACGGACCAACACCTGAAAGTTGTCCTTTGACCTCTACGTGTGCACCATGGCTCATGTTCACCTGCATTCTCACACATACACCACACATAGCAAAAATAAATATTTTAAAAAATATGTACTCTTTCTAGTTACTTACAAGTCCTTATGTGGTCTGAGTTCTTGATTTTGCAGGCTCCTCTCTTCTTTCCTTACCTCCTACCCAATGTCTCAAAACTAAAGATCTTTGCATCTATCTTCCCATTTATTCACTTTTCCATTCCATCTACTCATTCAAGAAATGTTGACTGAAGATCAAGACTTGGAAATAGAACAGCAAACAAAGCTGACTCAGTTACTATCCTCATGGAGTTTATAGTCTAACACCAAACACACACACACATCCTAGTGCATTAAGTTCCATAAAAGAAGTTAGACAGGATTTAATGATAGGGGACAGTCATGATTGCCATGGTCTAGAAGGGGTCTTAGAAGCTGCTGGGTAACATGTGAGCCAACCACAAATTCACAAGAGAAAAGATTTCTTGAAGATGGATCACAAGCCAGTTGTAAAGGCCTCAGGTGGGCACATGTCTGACATACTTGTGGAGCAGCATGAAAAGCAGGGTGCCAGGGCAGGAGAGTGATGGACAATAAGGAGGAGTGGGGTCAGGACTGAGACCCTGCAAGCCTTTCAGCCTTGGATTTTGCCCTTGTATAAAAGCAACTAAGGGATTCTAAGCAAATCAGGGACATGGTCTGACTTTACAGAGACAGTGGTAGAGGAAGTAGAAGCAGAGGAACTAATCAAAGGCTGTAACAGTAGCCCCAGTGCCAGGTGGATAGGGTAGCAGCAGTGGGGACAGGAAAAGACCAGTCAATTTGAGATTCTCTTAAGACAGAGGTCACAGGTTTGTCCTTGAGGACCTGGAATATGACAAGAAAGGGTTCAGGCTGACTTCAGGGTTTAATGCCTGGATGACTGACACATTTACAGAGAGGAGAACATCTGTGCCTCTGTCTAACTTCACAAGGTTGTTACCCCCATGAATCAGGTCTCAATTCAATGCCTCCTTTTTGGAGACATTTTCCCTGTCCACTCCACATCCTATCAGCAACACTCAGATGTCATTTTTTCAGGACTTACAGATATCTGAAATCATCTTATTCACTTTACTGAACTAATTTTATTAACCTACCATCTGGGTTGTGTGCAAACTGCAAACCCCAGAGGATAAGGACAATGTCTGCCTAGTTTATTGCTCTACCTTTAGTACTTAAATTGGTGCCAGAATCTCGGGATATGATCAATAAATATTTGTTGAATGAGGTTTATAAAGTGAGAGACAAGCTAAGCCAATTTCCAAGTTTCATTCATGTTGTCTTTCTAGAGCAGTTAGTTAATGGATTAAATTATATTGATTACCTGAGGCAGGTACTGTGCCAGGCTCTGGGGAAGCAGAAGCCAGCAGAAAAAGCACTATCTATAGCCCTGTGGTGCTTTACAGCACTCTTGTGGAAGCCCAGTAGATAATCTCACAAACATGGATTTTTATTGTGCTAAGAATTCCGGAGGAAAGGTACATGGAAGTTTAAGGACATTAATCTTGGGAACTAAACATGTTCATTGAGGACAGGCAAAGCTTCTCTGAGCTCAGATCCAGGGAGAATTTTTATGGGTTTCAGCAACCTCTGAGAAGGGTGCATGCTAAGGAGCTTCTTGCAAAAACAAACACATTTAGTTTGGGCCAAAGCTGAGTCAGTGCAGTCTTCTCATGCAAGCGGCTCAGCTGGGCTGAAAATTCCAAGACAAGAAGCCTGTCATTGACAGAACTGGGGTTTTGCCCTTGTAACTCATCTGCAAAATGGGAGTACTACCCACTTAACGGCTGTCGTGAGGATGAAGGTTTCAGGTCTGTGAAGAGCTGAGCAGTGTGCCTGAGAAGCAAATTCGTTTTTGTATGTGTATGTGCTGTGCATGTATGTATATGCATGTGGATGCTCATGTGTGTGTGGGGGTGTGTGGAAGCCAGAGGTCGTTCCCCTTGATCTCTCTCCTCTCACTTTACTGAGACAGCGTCTTTCACCTAAACCCAGAGCTCTCCAATTAGGCTAGCATAGGTGGTCTGATCTTGCCTTGGGGGTTCCCTGCCTCTAACTGCTGACTGCTGAGATTACAAATGGCCTCCATATCCATTGGGTATGGCATTTTATATGGGTGTTGGGGATCTGAACTCCCATCTTTATGCTTGTATGGCAAGTGAGTTACTGATTGACACATGTCTCCAGCCCCTAAATTTCAAATTTTTGAAAGTATAAATCATATTAATATGCCTCCCCATACACAGACCAAAGAGCATAATACCTTACACACAACGGGGCCTCCATCAATATCTGTTGAATGAGTGAATGCAGGCTGCCTCAGTGGCACACCATTTTGGATCTAATTTTACCAGAATCTGGCACAGTAAATGCAGAGATAAATCAGCAGATCCTTTGTGACTGACATCAGAGAGAGGAGGACTCTTGCCAGCCAAGGACATGTGAATGTAAGGAAGTCAGTGGGTCCTTGGTTTTAAAGTAAAGATAAATTGTGAGGTGGGAGGGCTGGAAGAATCCATGATCCACTGACAGGACTGGCAACAGGAGAGCAGAGCAAAAGACCTGTGCACTGAAACTTAGATGCTCCATCTGTGCAAGTGACTTCTCAGCTGTGCAGTACCAGAGGAAGGGGTTTTGAATTAACACTAATCAACCTGACTCTCCAGGGGCACCTTGTACCTGAAAGCGCCAAGTCCTTGGTAAACAGCCTTTAAGCCTTCCTGTCTCCTGAGGAATAAGCCTCTGGAATTTTGTGGAAACCAAACAGAGTTGCAGGAAAGAGGTTATACTCATGAGCAGAGTAGGTGACAGACAGGACTTGGACTTCAAAAGGAAAAAAATCATCTGCAAGTCTCCAAGATATTTTGTCTAGCAGGGATCTGCCACAATTCCCACTCACCTCCCAAGTGTTAAATTAAAGGACAAATGAATGACTGAAAATTAGAACAATCTTCGTGGAGGGTAATTTAGCAGGAGCCACCATTATAGTAAATGGACTCTAAATCTGCAGTCTTATTTGCACACATTTTTTGTTAGAGAAAGCCTAGCACAGGCACTAATGAGACATAAGCAAGTCCTTCCCTTGCAGTATTACCTGTCTAAGTGAGAGCAATCTGGATGGATGTTTATGAAGAGTGTAATCGTTAAATAGAGTAGAATACAGCAGCTATGGATTAGACTGTTGTGCTTTCACAAAGAGCTAAGAAAGATTAGTAAACGGAAGAAAGCTACTTACAGCAAGCATTACGTGTGCACTATGGCACAGGCCATCGCTTAAAAATCTGCCCAGAAATTCTGATACTCCTTCCTTTAGGAGCCAGAGCTTCCTCAGTGTACCTGTGAATGTGGATTGGAACCTGGTGACTCATTTCTGAGGAATAAAATAGGGCAGAAGTGGCAATGTGCCACTACTAAGACTAAGTCATCAAAAACCGCTGTGGCTTACTTTCTGATCTCTCACTCTGAAGAGGGCCTGCCAGAATGCTTGAGGGGCCTTGTAGGGACCATGAGGTGACCAAGGTGGTGAGCCATCCCAGTCCTTTCCCCCAGGCAGAATTGCAGTTTCCTTAAAGACCATGGACTAGGACCACCACAGCTCAGTCATTCTTGGATTACATGGTCTTAGAAAATGTGTCAGCAAAAAAACATTGATTTCAACATCAAGGCTTGTAATAGCAATTGACAATTAATATACCATTTATAAAAACTAATTTATTTTTGAAAATCACAAATTTATTTTTTTTTAATGAATGGAGCGGTCTGGAAGGAGGTGTTCACAGGTGGCATGGTGGTTACCTTTGAGGAGTAAAGAGAAAGGAGAGGGTTTCCCAGTTCTAATTCTGTTGTCTTTATACATGTGTTATTGATGTAATTTTAGATACTGTTATAACCCAAAGGGAAGAAGCACAATTTAAAATTCCCCTACTTCAGAATTTCCTGGTAAGGGAGGGAAAGCAGACACTTACCTTTGATCATCTTTAAGAAAATTGGTTGTTTAGCAAATGTGTTTAATGATAAACAAGGTTATCAATGGAGCACTGTAACCTACCTGGGGAAAGCCAATTCCTGCCAGTCACCTTAAAAATCAACTTAGCACAAGTCACATACAATAAATGATTAGTTTACTCATGTTTCTTATCTAATACTGAGGCAAGCCAAAGACACCCTTTATTTGGACACACCAATTGGCAGCATTCACACCTTCAATGAGCATCCAAAAACTTTTGAAAATGACAAGGA
The DNA here is from genome assembly GCA_036365145.1 of Orientallactaga sibirica. Taxonomy (NCBI): domain Eukaryota; kingdom Metazoa; phylum Chordata; class Mammalia; order Rodentia; family Dipodidae; genus Orientallactaga; species Orientallactaga sibirica. The sequence continues at coordinate 54,676,567 of JAEOAD010000005.1, forward strand.
GACCTCTACTAAAAACACCAAGTTATACATTAATGCATTCTGATTCTGTCTGGTGGTTTAGCCTTTAAAGAGGTTCTGTTATCAGGTCAGGTCATGGGAAAAGATAATTTAAAAGCTACTTGTCTTGAATTTCTTCTAGGCTTGTGCTAACTTGTTTTTTGACTTTGTGCCTGAGGTCCCACATCACTTAGTGACAGTGTGAAGCAAAGACCTTGATCCCTGTCCAGTGGACAGACTGGCTGCAGGCACCACAGCTTATGCATTTTCAGGGGAATTGGGTCTAGAGCTTAGCTGCAAGATGCCTTTTGGGTGACTGACCAGAAATTCAATCATAGCACATTCATTTCAAAAATTCCTTTCATGTATCATTTAAAGCAGCCTGCATACTTAAATTTACCCATCTTTGACTCTGGATCTTGGAAAGCAAGGAGGAGAACTGATTGTTCTTTAGCTTCCGGGGGGTGGGAGGGATCCAAAAGGAGGTATTTCTTTTCCTTGACAACCTAGTAGAGTAGGTTGACTATACTTCTGAAAGATTCTGAACTGGCAGTTTTATAACATAAGCTACTGTTCCCTGAGGTTCTGGAATAACTGACACTTACAGGGCATCTTACATCCCACAAATGTGTCAGCATTCATTGCTGTTTAATGGGCAGAAAGGTCCCTAATTATTCTTTTGGATGAGGGCAAAGAGTCCTTCCACCCTATTCCTAGAGAGTATTCTGGTTCCAGTGTGATGCCTAGCCATTCCCCGAGGCTGTGTGTGCATATGTGTGTTCTGTGGTGTTTGCTTTTTTTTTTTTTCTTTCCAAGGTAGGGTCTCATTCTAGCCCAGTCTGACCTGGAATTCACCATGTAGTCTCAGGATGTCCTTGAACTTACAGTGACCCTCCTACCTCTGCTTCCCAAGTGCTGGGATTAAAGGCATGTGCTACCATGCCCAGCTCTGTTCTGGATTTCTTTTTTTTTTTTTTTTTGGTTTTTCAAGGTAGGGTCTCATTCTAGTCCAGGCTGACCTGGAATTAACTATGTAGTCTCAGGGTGGCCTCGAACTCTCAGCGATCCTCCTACCTCTGCCTCCTGAGTGCTGGGATTAAAGGCGTGCGCCACCACGCCCAGCTCTGGATTTCTTTATTTAATTCATAGGTAAAGTCAAGTCTTTGCTACATGAAGGCAGGCAGGTTGGAAGGTAGAACTGTGTGTCTAAATTCTGACTCTGCTACTTTCTAGCTGTTTCATCTTGAGCAAGTTATTCACCTCCTAAATTATTTAACTTTTCATTTTTAAAAATATTTTTATTTATTTATTTATTTGACAGAGAAAGAGGAAGAAAGAGAGGGAATGAGAGAATGGGTGCAACAGGGCCTCCAACCACTTCAAATGAACTCCAGACGCATGTGTCCCCTTGTGCATCTGGCTAACGTGGGCCCTGGGGAATCGAACCTGGGTCCTTTGGCTTTGCAGGCAAATGCCTTAACCTCTAAGCCCAAATTCTTCTACTAATAGTCGAAGCACCAGAAGTTCTTCATGAGAATTAAATAAGAGAATTCATGCAGTATAAGGGTGCCTGGGACATGGTTCACATTTGGTCACTGTTATACAGTATGAGCTGCACCACAAATGGGTAACACAGCATATCCATGTTAATGTGCTGAGCGGTTCTCTGCTGGGCACAGCACAAAGCTCTGCTGATATTTATCAAATGAGCTTCTCCTCCTCACAATATTTACATGCTGGTGGACGAGGGAGGCAGGAATAAAATCAGAGACAAACTAATGAAGTGTCAGCAGGGTAAGGAGAAGAGAGATGAGCCTGACCATGAAAGGTTGACTGGGGGAGGTGCTCTTGAATGTCAGGATGCAGAAGTCCAACCTTCCAACACATGTGGAAACGTACAACCCCATAGAGGGAACAGCACAGGTCAGGGCTATGAAGGAAGAAAGTGCTTCCCAAGTTCTTTCAAGGAATTGAAAGACATTGGAGTGAGACCCTGAATGAAAGGGGAGAGGGCAAAGAAGTGGGTGCTACCAATATGGAGTGCTTGCTGTTTCCTCCTGTGTGCCCCTGTAAGACACAGGAGGCTTTGAAGCAGAGAGGTGACAGTTTTCTGTACACATATGATAGCAAAAATTTTATCCTATCATATCATGGAAAAATATTGCTTATATACAGTTATATGTGCATGTTTCAAGATTGCTGGTAGTCATGAGGGGTGAGGAGTGGAGCACAAGCATAAGAGAAAGAGGCACATGCTGACAGAACTATGTAGTAGCACTTAAGTGGATGCAAAAAGAGGGGGAGACAGAGCCTATCTGAGGTATCCTGGAAGAGGTCGTCATTCTTTGATATGCTGGAGAACTTACATGGATTTAAAAATTTACTAACTCCCATGTATTTCCACTGAAATCATACGAGTCTTCCCTAGAGAGGTACAAGTTTCATGGAACTCTGAAATCTGTGTCCATATGTGCTATGGGATGCAAGATGACTTCTTGTACAAAATTATGCTGGCACTTAGGGCACCTTTTGGAATCAAACTTCAGTGAAGTTCCTGAGCTATCTATGACCTGACCTACAGTGTGGTGGAACACTTCACCCCACTGTCACCTTGGCTTTTGAAGGCCATGGAGGGCTTCAGTTCTGTTTCCTGTAAGTGGAGCACTTCCATGCTCCCCAAAGGCTCACTCTACTGACATAAAGCTGAGGAGTCCTGGGGCAGATGTTCAAATGGAAACCACCATGGAAGGAGTTGAGTTGCCTGGTGACAGCAATGCAATGTCCACATATGGAAGTTAGTAGGGTATACTGTTTCTCAGCTGATTTCGCTAACACTAGGGATCTACTTATGTCACCTTCTACCTGGCAGGCCACATCTATCATACAGGATCAACACCTGTGATGTCTGCCGTCGTCTGGAATTACTTAGCATTCTCTTTGCATGCAGGAGTGTCTAACCTTTTGACATTGTGACAAGATGTTGTCAACACGAAGATCACATTCAAGAACTCCACAATCAACTTAAAAAAATCATGCTCTTTTGAGCTGGAGAGATGGCTTAGCAGTTAAGGCACTTGCCTGTGAAGCCTAAGAACTCATGTTCAAATCCCCAGGTCCCATGTATCCAGAAACACAGTGATGCAAACACGTAGTGTCACATAATGCACCATAAGGGGATGCATGTGTCTGGAGTTAATTTATAGCAGCTGAATGCCCTGGTATAGCCTCTCTCTCTCTCTCTCTCTCTCTCAAAAAAAAACATGCTTTTAAGTAACGTATGGTTTTGTGTTGGTGGGCCATGAGTAGGATACACCTGAGAGGTTTATGCTTTTCAGACAACTGAAATTACAAATGAGTATCCAAAAGGTCCAATGACAGGATCAAGCAAGGAAAGTACACATGAAACCAGGCATGATGGTGTACACCTTTAATCCTAGCACTTAGGAGGAAGAGGTAGGAGGATCACAAGTTTGAGGTCACACTGAGAGTACATAGTGAATTCCAAGTCAGCCTGGGCTACAGCAAGACCCTACCTCAAAACACCTCCCCCCAAAAAAAGTACATATAAAAGAGCATCAGATGGTGATGACCACTGGGATGACCCAAAAGGCAACATAGTGCTGAGAAGGGACGGAGGAGTGTCCAGCACTGAAACATCTCTATCACACCTTCCAAGGCTCAGAGTCCATTGCGGAAGAGGGGGTGGAAAGAATGTAAGAGCCAAAGGAAGGGTACAACTCCTTACAATGCAACTGCCCAGACAGAAATTGGCCTTGATATCCATGACCTCGCAGTGCCTAGCAATACCTTCACAAGACCCTCATAATAGGAGAAAAAGATGATGACATCAAATTAAAAGAGAGCCTAATGGAGAGAGGGAGGGGATATGACAGAGAATGGAGTTTTGAAGGGGAATGAGGGGAGAGGAGGGAAAAATCATGGTTTTTTGTCTGTAAGCATAGACATTGTCAATAAAAAATTTTTTTAAAGCATCAGAAGATGGAATCAAGTCCCAGCTGTCATGAACCAGCCTCATGGAATAGCATAGGTTTGTTTCTTGGTTTTTAAAAAAATTATCAACATCTGCCTTAAAGGTCTGTCACAAAGATTAAGATGTATGCCAAAGTATTTTATCAAATCAACAAAATACAAGTATGGTACTGCCATCATTACAATCAAGTAACAAAATATTTACACATTATCAAATTATTTAATATTTTCATTTATTATAATTAGGCAGTCACCTAATTAATGAATTTCCCAATAGGTTGTCTTCATGAAGGACAAAAAAATCCCAGCCGGATTGTTGCTCATCCTGAATCCCCAGCATCCAGAAAAGCAGTGGAAGAAATATTTAATTGTGTCACAAGCTCAAATTTCTGAGCTACAGTTAGGATAGAACAGAGCCTAATCCTGACTCTCTACCCCCCTCTATTTATTTCTGATTCCTGCCCTCTCCTAAGTGTTTTTTTTTCCAAACAGAATTAAAGCCTAATGCAGTCTTTGAGCCTCTTTCCTTAGCCATCTGCTCTTTTATCTGCTAAAAATCATCGATTTTATTTGAAAACTTTTAATTAGATGCTTCCAGGCCATGGCTGAGTTAAGTTTAGAAGCTGCAAGCTCATCTTATACTTGGCAGCTGCAGTAAGGCAGTTAGGCATATGATATAAGTCCATCATGTCTATGTTGATGTCATTGTCTCTATGTTGATGCCTTTTCTAATGCATTGTTCACAGAACTTATATAAGGCTCAAGAACCATCAGACTAATATCGCTTCTTAGAAATGACCTTCTGTGGAATTTTCCTCATGTGAGCAGATACTCATAAAGCTATGAGAATAAGTAATTCATTGCCCCTCTGCTTCACCTATTGTCTGAAGATTACTGAAAACTTCATAGACATTAATTAAGTCAACCATGTAACACTCCAGGAAAAAATGATTCACTGCAGAAAAACTGAAACTGAATTCAAAGGCACATTAATGACAGGGTCAGCCAATCAGCAATGGCACTGTGATTGGTTCTACTGTCACAGAACAGTCCCCACCTTCACTCACACTTTACTGTGTAAGGGAAACACTCATTTATCCTACAAGACCCTGCTGCATATTCTCTTGAGAGATCTCCCACAACCTCCATCTTCCAAGGTGAATTAGGTACCACTTTTTTCAACCCCAGCATCCTTTATATGGATTCATTACAATCCTTCCTAGAATGTTCTAGTTTCTCTTCTTGCATCTCTTCCTTCCTTGACTTTAATCTACTTGGCACATGCACAGAAAACACACAGAAATGTATTATTTAGGTGCCCCCTAAATGTATCCTGTGGCTTGGCATGTAGCAGATACTCAATAGGTATGTGTGTGTGCTCATGTGTAAACATAAATCATAAATCTAGATTCCATCTACAAAAGAAAAAGATGTAATATTAGTCTTTCTGAGTCTAATTTATTTTTATATTTTTATATTTTATGACGATATCCACTTCTATCCATTTTTCTGCGATTATTTAAGTCCATTCTTCTTCGTGTGTGTGTGTGTGTGTGTGTGTGTGTGTGTGTGTGTATGGCACACTTTATCTACTCAGCTATGGATGAATATTTAAACTTGGTTGTGATTTCACATCAGCCGGGCGTTGCACGTTGTAATCCCAGCATCGGGAGGCAGAATAGGAGGATTACGAGTGAGTCGAGGCCACCCTGAGATAAAAATTCCAGGTCAGCCTGGACCAGAGTATACCTTGAAAACCAAAAAAAAAAAAAAAAAAAAAAATGGATATAGCAATATGTGTTAATGACATATTGATAGGGGATGCTCTGAGGCTCCAAGGAAGGGGCATAAACTCATTTCTGTCTGTTTTTTTTCTCTTTCATTTGAAAGAGCAGACCATGATACAGAATTGATAGGGTATGATGGCATTATGATTATTTTAATACCATTATAATAAGCTGCATATGGTGACTTAAGCCTATAATCCCAGGATTTAAGAGACTAAAACAGGAGGACTGCCATGAGTTCAAGGCAAGCCTGAACTGCAGAGTAACATCCTGTCTTAAAACAATAAAAAAATGGGGCTGGAGAGATGGCTTAGTGGTTAAGGCACCTGCCTCCTAAGCCTAAGAATGCTGGTTCCAATCTCCAGCAGTTCCAATCTCCTGGTCCCACGTTTAGCCAGATGCAAAGTGATGCAAGGGTGCAATGCCACACTTGACCACAAGGGGCGCATGCATCTGGATTTCGTTCGCTGCAGCTGAGAGGCTGCTGGTGCGCCCATCTCTATCTGTCTTCCTCTCCCTCTCTCTCTGTGTCTCTCTAAAAATAATAATAATAATAAATGAACAGAGTATCAGCACCCCTTGAACTGGTATAAAAAGCAAAATATTTGCTAGTTCCAGTTCTTCAGCTGTTGTGATTATGGCAAAGAGTCTGTTACCACAATGGCCTAGCAGAATTTTACAATACCATATCTGTGATTACGTGACCCAGAACATGACTTTGAAGACAATGAGCACAGCCAGGGTCCTTCTATTACTTTTAGGTAACAGGAAAGGTATGCTTTTGGAAGCTAATAAACCTTCTCTATATTACATAAAAAATAAACAAGATAATTACACACTAAGTATTTAGCACAGCATGCATCACACAGAAAACACCCAATAAATTCAGCTCTGTGTAATAGCATCAACAATTAGTATTTATTGAGTGCTTATTATGTGCCAGGAATGATGCCAAGTGCTTTATAAAGACCCTTAATGTTCTCAGAGATGCTGTAAAGTGTTGTTTCAATCCCTATTGTGAAGATAAAGGAATTTCTTATATTCACTGGTTGCATAGTGAGTGAGAGGAAAGCAGTCTGCCTGAGATCAATAAGTCCTATTGCTTTACTGAAGTAAGGAAGCAGATTTCCTCTCTGGTGCCTCAGGGTGTTGGGTGGCTGCTGGTTGGTGTGAAATGAACTCTGCTTTTCAGAAGTCACAGTCTGGCTGGAAATGACAGGCCAGATACCCTCAGTGGAAGACGAGAAGAGATAAGATAGGGTGTGATGAAAAACTAAATACTTATGCCAAATAGAATATATAATGGGCTTAAAGGAGGAAGCAGTCCAGGAGTTGGATTAGTCAAGGCAGAAGTTCAGCTGCCATGGCATTATGTGTGCTGTGCATACCCTTGGCTGTGAGCTAGATATACCTGGGAGAGAGGTGTTAGCATTAAATACAAATCTGGGAGTAAGTGTTGGAGTATGCCATATTTATTGATGAAAATACTATGAGCAGAATAAACTCTGCTGTGGCTCTGCATGGCAGTGTTCATGTTTTGGCCATGTCTAATCTCTTTGAAAAGCAGCTTTCCCATGCATAAAATGAGAAATAAGTGCTGAAGAGATGGCTCAGCAGTTAAAAGTTATTGCTAGCTGGGCGTGGTGGCACACGTCTTTAATCCCAGCACTCAGGAGGCAGAGGTAGGAGGATCGCTGGGAGTTCAAGGCCACCCTGAGAATACAGAGTGAGTTCCAGGTCAGCCTGGGCTAGAGCAAGACCTTACCTTGAAAAACCAAAAAAAAAAAAAAAAAAAAAAAGAAAAGAAAGAAAAAAAGAAAAAAAGAAAAAAAAAATTATTGCTTATAAGGCCATGGGCCCAGGTTTGATTCCCCAGTACCCATGTAAGGCAGATGCACAAAGTAGTGGGTGCATGCTTCTAGAGTTCATTTTCAGTAGCAAGAGACCTTGGTGCATCCATGCTCACTTGCTCTTTCTCAAATAATACTTTTTTTAAGGGAAGCATTATAGTAATGACAATTTATGTAAAGTCCTTAAGTATATATGTGACCTGGTGTGTAACAAATTTCTAGTGTGTGATAGTGCTAATAGTGTCTCCCTAATTCAATGAGGGAGGCAAGAAGGTAGAGACTTGCAGATCTGGGATGTATGTCAGACACAAACTGCTCTAGGTGCTGCATAGAATCTGTGCTGATCTGTGACAGAGAAGGAGGCAGGATAAACTGATAAGCATGATAGCTCCAGTTGATGTTGGCTCTAAACCTTCCATCTTTTTTTTTTTTTGGTTTTGCAAGGTAGGGTCTCACTCTGGTCCAGACTGACCTGGAATTAACTATGTAGTCTCAGGGTGGCCTCGAACTCTCGGCGATCCTCCTACCTCTGCCTCCCGAGTGCTGGGATTAAAGGCGTGCGCCACCACGCCCGGCTAAACCTTCTATCTTTTTTTTCCCCACACCAGAGCCTCCAGAATCGAACCTGGATCCTTTGCCTTTGCAGACAAGTGCCTTAACAGCTGAGCCATCTCTCTAGCTCACCTTCCATATTTTTTTAAAAAAATATTTCATTTATTTATTTATTTTGAAAGATAAAGAGGTAGATAGGGAGAGAGAATGGGTGTGCCAGGGCCTCCAGCCACTGCCAACAAATTCCAGATACAGGTACCACCTTGTGCATCTGGCATACGTGGGTACTGGGGAATTGAACCTGGGTCCTTAGGCTTCATTGGCAAATGCATTTACTACTAAGCCATCTCTAAATCCCAGCCTTCATCTTACACCTATAAGTTCTAGCTAAAGGACATGTTCATCTGATAGTATTTCTTAAACAGTTCAGAGTCCAAAGGCCACTGAAACCCAATAGAATAATGTGCATAACGTACTCTTATGAGTTATGGAATTCTTTTTTTTTTTAATTTTGAGAGAAACAGAAAGAGAGAAAGAGAGAGAGAATGGGCACTCCAGGGCCTCTCAGCTGCTGTGAACGACCTCCAGATGCGTGTGCCCCCTTGTGTGCATGTGTGACATTGCACACTGGTGTCACTTTTGCATCTGGCTAAACATGGGACCTGGAGTTTAGAACAGGTGTTCTTAGGCTTGGCAGCAGGTGCCTTAATCGCTAAGCCATCTCTCCAGCCTGATGGAATTCTTTGAATGGATAAAGATTACAGAAAAAAAAATTGTCATACTGGATGAGTCACAGGAGATAAAATCATCTTTCAAGTGAGAGGATTTCAAAAGAGAAAACAGGCAGTTGTGAAGACTGCTGGCTCAGTAAGACTAGTGCTGAATTTACTCAGACATTTCCCTGGGGCCTCAGTTTCCCCATAAATTAAATGGTGATTTTATTTTTTTTAAGAAAAACAAAAGGAAGTGCATTATTGTTTTGAAGGAAGCCAGCCTAAGCCCTGGTGCAGTCTGCTTCAGGCTGGCAAAAATAAATAAGATGTGTAGATCACCACCAACATCTGACAGTCACTTAGAACTCTCGGTTTGAGCCCCTGTCATTTGGCTAATGTGCCCCACATGTCAGTGGAGTGACCTGCGACCTGATGGCCCCCAGGAGCAGCTTAGTGAACCTGTTTTGTTAGATTTCTGCCTGGAGCACTTGGCTGGAACAGAGTAGAGCAGGGAGAAATCAATACAACGTAAACTGAAGGCACACTTAAAACATCAGCCTTCAACTCTGCCACTGACATCCAAAGTGCTTTTGCTTCATGAAGTGATCTGCTCAGAGGCTGGTGAGCATGAAGGAGGGAGTGGGAATGGCTCCAGGGAACAGGCAGTGAAATACACTGTGCTACAACCTGGAACACACACAGGGAAAAGTAACCTGTTTAAAGCCAGCTGGTGGTCTTTGGGTATGCTTCTCAACCTCTCTGAACCTCATATTGTGTATGTGTGAGAGAGGTGGGGGAACATGATTGAAGGTCAAGAGGACAAGTTTGAGGTCAGTCCTTGCTTTTCCACTTCTTTTGAGATAGGGATGTTTTTCTCTCTGCATCTCACTCTATTATTGAGATTTTGCTTTGCTGTTATTGTTCTTTTGTTTCCAGGAAAATCTCCTGTCTCCACTCCCATCTCATTGTCAATGTTCTGGGATTACAGAAATCCACTACAGCTTCTGGATTTTCTTTGTGTGGTTTGGGGAGGACTGAATTTAGGTATTCAGGCTGGAGTGGAGACCTTTATCTACTGAGCCATCTCTCCAGCCCTGAGCCTCAGGTTTCTTGTTTGGAAAGCCCAATCATAACAAGCATCTCACCTAAGAATGGTAAGAGTGCTTTGGTATTAATGAATGTACCAGGCAGTGCACAGACTGATTCGTGGCTACTGCAAAGCACGTGGTAGCTTACCCAGCTGTTCTGCTGCTCAGGAGGAAGGAACCCGGACAAAATGCACTGAAAATCACACACTAGCCACACAAATAAATGCTCCAGTGATTTTTGCCATACAAATGTCTGCTCAGGGAATATTGAATAGACATCTATGACATTCCACAGACAATGTGAAAGGGTTAGAGATGCAAAAAAGTAAGAGTAAGTCCTTTCTTGCCAAGAACCTAACAATTTTATTATAATTCTTAAGCAAGGCTTCATTAAAAATAAAGAATGTACAAGGAGTCAGGATGCACAGGGAAGAGTAAGTACAGAGAAGCCTATTAGAGTTTGGAGGAGAAGTGGGGCTGGTGGGAAGAGTAGTTTAGAGGTGGACTGCTGCCATGGGCAGGTGGAAGATAATGTAAGCTTTGTGGGCCCACTTTTGTGGAAATTCACTTTGAGGCTAGGGGAGCCAGAAAAGGTTTTAAGTAGAGACAGATCTGCATTTGGACACATCACTTTGGGAAAAGCTCTTTTTCAATAAAAGAATTTAGGGGGTGCTATCTAAGCTTAGAGCCTCTTCTGGGAAACCCAGGTCAATAATTCCACAACCAAGGTGACTTCTGGACACTGAATTATTCCCTAATGGACAAACTATTTTAAGCAGGCATCTACCTCTCAGTTGTGTTCCCAGTTCCCACAGGCTTTTACACCATGATAATACACTTATCTACTTCTGCTATGCCTGCATGAAGGAGTTCATGACTCTCCATTATGCATCCCATTCATCCATAAGCAACTCCAACAGGAAGGTCACAGGCTCCAGCCCTTCTGGTGTCTGATACACTTAACAAAACCGAAACACTTTTAATCTGAAGAGGTGATTAACCATGAGAACTGAAAGGATTCTCTCTGGCGATCACCACCACCCCTCTGAAGGAAAAGTACACACTTGCTTATAATTTGCTTTATCCAAACCATCCTAGGAGCTCTTCTAGCCATTACTAAGACATTACTTTTTTTAAAAAAATTATTTATTTGCAAGCAGAGTGAGACAAAGTGAGAGGGGGTGGTGGGAATGGGCATGACAGGGCAACTAGCTGCTGCAAATGAACTCCAGACACCTGCACCATTTTGTGCATCTGGCTTTATATGGGACTGGGGAATTAAACTCAGGTTGTTAGGCTTTGCAGGCAAATGCCTTAACTGCTGAGCCATCTCTCCAGGCCATTATTAAGACATTATATTACTTTATTTGATCATATATTTCATTGTAGTACAATTAAGAATCTCTTACTTTTCAAGAATAAGATGATTCTTTTAAGATTGAACTCTTGGAAGCAAATGCAGAGTTATAGAGGTTTTCCAGAATGAGACTTTGTAACAATCATGTCATGCCTACTCTTTTATAAGAAGTTGTCTCCTTTAAGTTCCACATCAATGAAACTGACTTTTATATGTTGTAGAAAATTTAACATTTTAAAATAGCCACCAAGAAACATGGTTGTCAAGAATAATATTTCATATGCAAAATTTCAAAGACAGGGTTTTAAAAATAGCGGCATGCTTTCACATTCTGAGCTGAAGTGTGTGCAGGAAGTCCATGTGTAGTTACTGTGTGTATTCACACACTACTCAGGTTCTATGGTAATTCTTAGTTTCTACTATTCTGGCAAGAAAGCTTCATAGGAAGTTTAACAAAACAAGAGAAATAAAGAAAAATCTACTCTGTTTTTCCCCCTTAATTCTTCTGAGTCTTGAAGTCAAACTTTCACCTGCAGAACAGTCCCCAGAACAAAGCGAAACACGTAAATGGATACATAAATTACCAAAACCATTTAAACTGATGCTCTAAATTATGAAAAGTAGTCAAATTGTGTTTAAGTTAAATACATCAAGATTAGATATTCTTTCTTTACATCCACTGTGCTGGTCTTAAGCTTAATTCAGATTCTTCCATGCCATGTGCATTATTTTTAGAACTTGGTTTCCTCATCAGATTTAGAGAGAAGATAGTTAATTCACATTTTGTATCACAGGAAGTGCTTAGAATACATTTGATGCCATAGGAGATTTGACTTTAGACAAAGAAACCCATTAGTTCTCCCTCGCAGCCATCAGAGAGACTTTAATTAAGTCACCCTGACATGTGGAATTGGCCTCAGTTGGATCACCATTTCTCATGTCGCTAACTTTTGAGCACAGCAGAGTCATCTTGGGAAAGTGTTTGGATATGCTCTTTTGGATAGACCATTTTCGACCCTTCATTGGTCATAGTTTGGTGGTTAAAGAATCAATTTGAGATGTTAATAAACATGTCCTTTTAAGGAAAATAATTACTAACTCATTAATATCTAATTGAGAACAAAAGAAAAGAGCCAATAGCATTTCCTGAAAAGCCCTCATACTACTTTCTGTGTTGTGTTTCTAGCTGAAACATCTTAGGGTGTCTTTGCTGGCTCCAACTGCTCATGAGAGTTGCTTACACCAAATATTTTGCAGTCTGGTGTATTCTGATGATGGTAAAGAATGTAATTTACTCTTATCCCCAAAGTTTTGTCCCACTGTTTTGTGTATAAACAAGATAGAAAATAATGCAAGAGAAAAATCCTCTAAATTACCATTTGAGAGGAAGGAAGCACTTTCCAGAGAGAACAATCCTTACTCGTTTACTGCAACTATACAAGATTCATGAGCACTAAGGGGCAGAACCCTGTGTCTGTGAACTTCATTGAAATACATAACTGAGGCTAATAGTTGCTGAATGAATGAATGATACAGAACTCACCTGAGGAAATGCTGTTCTAGATGGGACACACATCAGTTTATGGTTTACCTTTGAGTGTCGTGGACTACAGGTTCCTAACATTTCTCTCCATTCATTATTCAATAGTTACAGATGAATATGCAATATTCCAAAGACTGTAGATAGCAACATGAGCAAGAATTTAAAAAGTAGGCAAAAGCTGGGCGTAGTGGCACACTCCTTTAATCCCAGCACTTGGGAGGCAGAGGTAGGAGGATCACTGTGAGTTCAAGTCCACCCTGAGACTACATAGTGAATTTCAGGTCAGCCTGGGCTAGAGTGAGACCCTACCTCAAAAAACCAATAATAATAATAATAATAATAATAATAATAATAATAAAATAAACAAAAAGTAGGTATATCCTACGATTTCATACTATAAGTACTAGAATAAAGCCTAGCAAAACTATCAAAACATTCAAAATAGGCAAGTACTTGTCTTTGACCCAGTTATTTAAGTTCCAAAAATTAATTCTAAGAAAATATCCAGGGATATGTATCACAGATATCTAAAATAATCATTTGCATTATTTAGATTAGCAAATATCAGAAATAACCCAGGTGTTAAACAATGCACAATAATTTTTAAAGTATCCAGATAGCTGGGCGTGGTGGTGCACGCCTTTAATCCCAGCACTCGGAAGGCAGAGGTAGGAGGATTGCCATGAGTTTGAGGCCAACCTGCCTCAACATAGTGAATTCCAGGTCAGCCTGGGCTAGAGTGAGATCCTACCCTGAAAAACCATTAAAAAAAAAAAGTATCCAGATATAGAAAACATTATTAAAAAGAATTCTTAATGACATAAAAAAGTTTGCAATGTATTATTAAGTTAAAAGGAAACTGTGTAAATAAATGGTTCATCAGTCAGGTGAAATGTGTCAATGCGTACAATGGTGGCATACCTGTTGGGGGGGGCAATCAGATGCTCACTCATTTGGCCTGCTCTATAGGAGGGAATTCATACCTAGTACTGAAAACCTTTGACTGGGGAGGGCATAAGCCCTGAGGGAAAGTTACTACTGTTGTCTGGCTAAATGGATAAATGATGTCCACCAAAATGCTCTCTAAATATTTATGTTTATGTCCATGTTAATGATAGTCTCATTTTTGGTTAGAGAAGCTTCAATTTTCAGATGGTGGTAACTACTGGGGAGGCTCAAAACTCATCAACATGCTGAGAAATGACAGTGAGCACTTGTTCAGCACTGAGAAACATCTCTTTCACACCTTATAAGGCTCAGGTACCACTGTGGAAGAGGTGGTAGAAAGAACTTAAGAGCCAAAGGATGGGGAGGAGTGCTTTGGAATGAAGGTCTTCCAGACACAAAGTGGCACTTACATTCATGACCTCACAGTGGTGGTCACCACTTACACAATATGAGGGCAGACAAAACAAAACAAAGCAAAGCAAAAATAAATGATGGCATCAAAATACAAGAGGAACTAGTTGGAAAAAGGGGTTCAGTAGAGGGGGGATGTGGGAGGGAAGTCAAAAGAGGGTGGTGGGAGAGTATTTATGATCAAGGTGTATTGTGTATATGTATGGAGGTTGTCAATAAAAAGTTTATAACTGTGTAAGTTTTTAATTCAATATAAAAACAGGAACATAATAAAATAAGTTGAAAAGTATTAAAAGAGAATTTAAGGTTTGTCATAATGGACAATTTAATTTTTCTCCTTTCATGCTGCTCTTGTCCTCAAAGTGTCTATAATCACTCTTTAGTTAGAGAAAAAACATTGAGGGCAGCAGATGAGAGCTGGGGAAGCAAGTGAACCTACCATGTAGATCAGAAGATACCATGCAGAGGGACGACCCATGGAGCTGGTGTCAAGAGAGCCATCCATAGACCCAGGAGTCCAACATGTATCATGGGCCAGGATGACAAAGAATGGCTCACCAAAAGAAAGACAGTGACAACAGGGATTGGAAGCTCTCCTTAAAACTTAGCTTACAGAGTACAATCTGTTTACCTCCTCAAAGGAAAATAAAACTCCGTTAAGGACAATGACATTCTTTATTAATCAAGGTACTTACTTCTTGGCAATTTGAAAAGTCGCAGTTTTCCTGGTGCATGGAGGATAACACAAATAAACAGGAGCTATAACAAGGTTTTCTCTGGCTGATTATGTGATAGTATCTGAATGAAGAAAGGGGAGGGCACTCAAAGCTGTTCTTAGATCCAGAACCCCAGAAGCACGCCTCAATCAGTGCCTGGCTCTTGTCAATGCCTAAGAAGACTGAATGAGCACTAAGATATCTCTTTGATGGTTGTTCATCCCTCAGCACCAATTCAGAAATTTCAAAGGCCATGGTAAGTGGCTTGACAACCTGGAGACAGATGATAAGGTCTCAGCTTCTGATCACTAGACACAATAAATCCCTCAGGAACAGGTGCTACTAATTTTTTTTTAAAGCTGTCTTGCACTGTCAATCATTTTCAGGTCA
Source organism: Orientallactaga sibirica (assembly GCA_036365145.1). Lineage (NCBI taxonomy): Eukaryota > Metazoa > Chordata > Mammalia > Rodentia > Dipodidae > Orientallactaga > Orientallactaga sibirica. The sequence goes on from JAEOAD010000005.1 coordinate 54,691,909, forward strand.
ATTACATGTGAGTCTGTTGACCTGAGGCATACTCATACTTAACTAAAATTTAGTTGAATATAAATTCTGATAGAGTGCATGTGGTTTCAATACAAGGGATTACCTTAGAGATGATTTATATTGGAACTACAAACTTGAATATCAGCTGAGCAGAGACAGATAACGAGTTGTCTACCAAAACCTGTTCTTCCTTTCATCAATAGGAATAAATTTTGGGCTGGACCCATGGTTAGGTAGAAATCTTTCCAGCTTCCATTGCTGTGTCAGACATGTTAGAAGCTCACCAAATTATTAATAATAATAATAATAATTATTATTATTATATTTATTATTTGAGAGCAACAGACAGACAAAGAGAGAAAGAGGCAGAGAGAGAAAAAGAGAGAGACAGAAAATGGATACACCAGGGCCTTTAGCCACTGCAAACGAAATCCAGACACATGCACCATCTTGTACATCTGGCTTCTGTGGGTCCTGGGAAATCAAACCTGGGTCCTTTGGCTTTGTAGTCAAGCACTTTAACCACTAAGCCATCTCCCCAGCCCTCACCAAACTATTTTTCCCATTGTTCTTGAACACACAGCTAATCTGTTTCTAGTGTCCTTGGCAGTGAAGGAGGCCTTGTGATAGACAGTTTTAGCCAATGGAAGTGGGTAGAAATGATGTACCCTATATGCTGGCATTTTAAGTACACTCTGCATTTGCACTTGCTTAGAAAAGAGGAAGGAATTCAAGGATATACAAGTGATCAGAATGTGTGTCCTATGAGCCACAAAATTCACCTCAAAGACAGCATCATACATGTGTAACAGAGACCGTCACACTGCAGGGCTATTTATCCAGTATAAAACTGGAAACAACCCAAATTTGATCCATGGGGAAATGGTAAGATAAAATCTAGAATTCTTATTCGATAGAATGCAATGCAACTTTTATAAAGGATAACATTGCATCATTGTGGAAAGATGTAGAAAACATATTGCTGAATACAAGCAAATTGCAGGATAATTCATTCGGTGATACAGTAGACATGTATTGGTGTTGTCAAAACAATATCAATATTGTTATTATATGTCAAGGACTGTTTTAGATTCTGGGGGTAAAGTAGTGAACAACACAAACAAAAACCTTTGTTCTAGCTGAGAGTGGTAGTGCATGCCTGTAGTTCCTAACACTTGTCAGGCAGAGGCAGGAGGATCTCAAGTTCAAGGCCAGCTTGGGTTCTGTAGTGAGACACTGATGCAAAACAAGCAAAAACAAAACCCCAATCAAATCTGACAAGCAAACAAACAAAAGTTCTGCCTTTATGGAACCTACATGATTACAGAAGGTGGTAGGTTTTAAAATCCTAAAATGGGTGTCTATGAAATGACTCAGTTGGTAAAGTATTGCTTCACAAGTAAGAGGACCTGAGTTTGATCCCTAGCACCCATGTAAAAATATCTGGTGTTGTGTCACATGCTTATAATCCCAGTACTGGAGAGGCAGAGACATCAGATCCCCAAGATCTCACTACCTACTCTGGTCTAATTGGCCAGCTCTAAGCCAATGAGGGACCTTGTCTCAAAAAAAGTGGTGTTCCTGAGAAATGGTACCTGGGGTTGTCCTGTAGCTTCCACATATACATGTGTATCTGTGTACACACACACCCTAAAACTATAGATTAACAATATATATTTATTTATCTATAGAGAAGCTGCAGAAAATGCCCATCAAATCCTTCTTGATTCACAGAGGTGAATGTGACAAAGGGTGAGGAAAATGATAACCCTTGAGCCTATATTCTTCTGTGTTGTTTGAATCCTTTTTTAAAAAAAATTGTATTTATTTGCAAGCAGAGAGTGATAGAGAAGAGAGACAGAGAGAATGGGTGTGCCAGAGCCTCCAGCTGCTACAAACAAACTCCAGATGCATGTGCCTCTTTCTGCACCTGGCTTTAAGTGGGTACTGGGGGAATCGAACTCGAGTCCTTAGGCTTTGCAGGCCTGAGCCATCTCTCCAGTCCTGCTTGAATTCTTTTTATGGCTATGCAGCCCAGTAAGGAAACCCCAAAATTCCTTTTCGGAAGTTGGCCACGGAGCCTGTCCAGAGCTGCCAAGGTTGTCAAATACCTATGAGATTTCTAGTGATCAAAGGTTCCTGTGGCAACCAAAGCTTAAGAACAACTAGCCTTACTCATAATCAGAAAATTAAAATACACAAAGGGATAAGGATGAGAATCTCACTCTGGCATAATTCTACACTAATCCCAGGTCATTTAAAGGTTTTGATTATCCAACTCTTTTGTTATTAAAGCTCCTCTACCTATAAAAGGACAAGACTTCAGCTTTTCAGATGTCAAATGGCACTCAATAAACTTCACAAATGAGTTCTGATGTGGAAAATGCAATTCCAAATAGAAGAATTTTGCTTTATTTTATTTTAAAATTGTGTTAGCACCTAAAAGACCCCTGTAATCGTGAAGATAAAGTTAATCCAGTAATGCATTTACCATAGTAAACCTCCAGAACAGAAGCACACTGCTTCCCTCTGATGGAATTTTAAATCAGTGTGAGGGATTAACCAGTATTATTCAGCTGACAGAGTGACTCCAAGACACAGGAGATTCTGGGAAATGGCCATCATGTGCCATTTGTATTCCAGGAACTCTGGCCCTTCCATGATTAATATATCCGATAGAATTCTGAAGAGCCCGTGTCTTGTCTCCGTCAACTTTTCATTTCAGCTTTTCAAAAGGCCTGCACAAAGCAGAGCCAGGCTTCGTGTTATTTCTGAGGGCAGCTTTTTACAACCTGGATCAGAATTAAAGCAGAGAAAATGGCCTCATTTCCACAGCTCCCTTTCTAGTGTGAGAGGAAATGGCCCATTGTCCCTTGTATGGGCACATGTACCAAAAAATGCATTATGAGCTGGGCATGGTGGTGCATACCGTTCATCCTAGCACCTGGGAGGCAGAGGTAGGAGGATTGCTGTGAGTTTGAGGCCAGCCTGGGACTATAGAGTGAGTGTTGGGTCAGCCTGGGCTAGAGTGAGAACCCCCCTCAAAAAAACAAAAAAAAATAATAATAATAATAATAGTAATAATAATGCATTATGGCATCACTACAACATAAACATAGAACATGGACATGACATATAGTGCCCAGAAGTCACCACAGCTCCTTCCTGCTGCCTTTTACCTTCCCTGCTGGCTGACTTGCCTTCATGGGCTTGGGTGGCTCCTCACAAATTTTGTGCTACACATATAAAATAAAGTGAAGTAAAGGAATAGCTATTTTAGGTTACACTATCTCCCTACAGATCTAGCTTCCCCTGAACTATTTTATTTATTTTTATTTATTTACAAGGAGACAGAAAGAGACAGAGAGAGACAGAAAGAGAGAGAATGGGTACTCTGGGACATAGTAAGAGAAATTGTACATTTTTGTAGGTACAGTGAATTTTTGGGGTTTATAAAGCATTGGACTAACCCTAAGCAAAATGAAATTTCTTTCTTTGATTCTCTGGTTATTCTAACCCATGAAGATGCTATTGGAGTTCAGTGAGATGATATTTGTAAGCTACTTCACTCATAGTGCTGGCCACTATTTACAAAAAGGTAGGTATTATTGCTGTCAATAGCACAAGAAACAATAGGTTTTCTTCTTAAATTTAACAGAACAGACTAAGCAAGTCTGAGACCCATGACCAATCTCCAAGAAGGCTCCTGGGCCCAAATTTTAGTGAAAATCAAGAAAAAAATGGAACACAGACAAAATGAGCACACTGACATTACTACCCATTTTACAGAAACAAAAGGGATATAAGAAAGCCAGATGTGGTATAAATGCCTGTAATCCCAACACTCTGGAGGCTGAGGCAGTGTTGAGGATCCTGCATCCATGAATAATCTGGGATACATAATGAGGACCACTCTCAGAAAACAAAAAGGCAAACAATAGAAACCTGAAACATCAGCAGACAATCTGGATGAAATGGACAAACTCCTAAAAGATCCAATGTACCCAAACTGAGTGGAATGTAAAATATTCCCCTATGGGTTCATGTGTTTGAAAACTTGGTCCTCAGCTGAGAGCCCATGTGTGAAGTGAGCATGAGACTCCAGCAGTAGGGCCCTGCTGGAAGAAGTGGGGTACTGGGGGCAAGCCTTGAGGTTTACAGCCCAGCCTGCTTCCTGTTTATACTCTGCTTCTGACAGCAGATGCAGTGTGACCAGCTGCTACCTGCCTCTGTAGCCATGCCTTCACCACCATAATGGATTTGTGTCCCTCAAACTGTAACCTGAAATAAACCCTTCTTCCCCTAAGATGCTTCTCTCAGGTATTTTGCCACAGCCACAAGAAAAAAAAAATACAATTGAGGTAGCAAGGGTGACCAGAGCCCTAAAGTAAACAGCAGGAATGTTTCTGAGCCTGCCCTTGCAGTCTCCACTTTGCTAGAGATCAGAGAAGAATCTGGTTTCTTCTTATCTCTTTCCTAATCTGTTGTTTCATAAACAACCTGATTCCTCTCTGGAAAAGAGTTCCCCTTTCCTAAAATTAAGGTTTATATCTGATCCTGGAATTCTGGTTGGTTAAGCTTGGCCCTAAACCTGGCATCATGGCTGGCCTCTTCTTGAGCCAGCCCCTAGCCCAGACCAATCAGCCCTCTCTGAGGCTCAGCTGAGCCTGAAGGTGAAGCCCACCATAAGGTTATAAAGAGATCCTTACCAGGTGGGCAAGCTCTTTGCTGGCTGTTCATCTCTCTTGAACTTCCAGGTTCCTGTCCTGGTAAGCCTCCCCCTGACTGGGATGAGGGGAGACCCTGACCTGACCTTTACTCCCACATGGGCTCTCTACCCCTTCCCACATGGCAGGAGCTCTCGTACTCTCTTCTCTTTCCTCTCTACATCCCTTTTCATGTTTCTTACAGGCCCACGCTTGCTTCCCACATGGACTCTCAGACCATGTGGGTGTATCCATTTCCCTTCCTTGCTTCCATCCTTCCCTGAATAAATGCAGTAATTTAGTAATTATTCTTCTCAGTCTTGTTTTATCCCAATTCTTTGGTAAAACAGACATGAACTCAGGGTTTGGAGTTTAAGGATTCTTCCTGAGCTCCAAAAATTGCATTGCATCAGGAAGAAACAGAAAATCTAAATAGATTCCAAATAAATCTATAGGTAGGGAAATTAAATCAAAATCCCCAAACCATTCTGGGTCCAGATGCCTTCATTGGTGAATTTTATCAAATAATTAAAGAATTAACATAATTTTCCCCAGCTCTTCCAAATATATTAAACAGAAAGGGGCACATTTCCTTACTCTCTAAAGCCAATATGATTCTGATACTGGAAGATAAAGACAGAAGAGATTGATAGACCAATATTTCTAATGAATCTTGACACAAAAATCCTCAACAAAATGAAAGGGATCCAAAGTTGGCAGCATATTAAAAGGATTATACACCCTGACCAAAATATATATATATAATATATGGAAATCAATCAGTATAATATACTACAAAAATAGAATACAAGGAAAACACAGAATCCTCTCATTTGATGGATAAAGCTTTTGACAAAACCCCTAACATTTCAGGAAAATAAACACAATAAATTAAGAATAGAAAGGAACTTCTTTTACATGATAAATGCTAAATAACAAACACTAAGGAGGGCTTGGGAGATGGCTATGTGGGTCAAGTGCTTGTTCCACAAGCATGAAGACCTAAGTTCAGATCTCTAGCCCCCATGTAAAAGTTGGATGTGACGACATGTGCCTGTAATACCCGCCCTGGGGAGGGAGAGACAAGGGGATCCCTAGGGCTTGCTAGCTTATCTAGCTAAATCACTGAGCTCTAGGCTCAGTTGAGACATGCCTCAAAAACTAAGGTGGAAGTGATGGGAGAAGACACTTGGCATGGAACTTGACTTTATATGCATGTACACACAAGTGCATGTCACATGAATATATATCTGTTCATAAACATATGAACACATATACGCCCACTCATGTACACAACACACACAACACACACACATCCCTAGTGTCAAAATGAGTATGAAAGATACAGCCTTAAAGATCAAGAACAAGACTCAGATGTCTGCCTTCATGACTTAGACTCCAAGAAGATACTGCAAAGTCCAGCTAGAGCAGTGGCAAGACAAATAAAACAAATGCAAAATGGAAGAGAAGAAGCAAAACTCACTCCAACTGCAGATGATACGATCTCATATTTTAAATCCGGAAAGAACCCACTCCCCTAAACCGGGTACAGTTAATAAATTCAGCAAAGATACAGGATAGAAATTAACACACACAAAAAAAAATCAGGGGCTGGAGAAAAGGCTTAGTGGTTAAGGCGCATACCTGCAAAGTCAAAGGACCACAGTTTGATTCCCCAGGACCCATGTAAGTCAGATGCACAAGATGGCACATGCATCTGAAGTTTGTTTGCAGTGGCTGGAAGCCCTGGTGTGCCCATTCTCCCTCTCTGTCTCTGTCTCTCTCTCTCTCAAATAAATAAATAAAAATAATTTTTAAAAATCAGATATATTTCTATAAGCCACCACTATTCTGAAAGGAAATTAAGAAAACAATTCCATTTATAATAGGATAAAGGCAGATTAAATTCTTGAGTAAATTTAGCTAAGAAAGGGTTAAGACTTGTACACTAAAAACTACAAAAAATTAGACCAAAAAATGGACAGATATCTAATATTCACTGATACAAATGAGGAGCTAATACTAAAGTGCCAACACTTCCCTAATGTGGCATATCTATCTACTCAAAGGAAGACATGAAATCATCCTTATCAAAATTCCAACAGTGTAAGAATTGATCCTCAAATCCATAGGAATGTCAAGGGACTGAAAATGGGCAAACAGACTTGAAAAATGACAAAGAGTTGGGTTATGGGACATGCCTATAATCTAAGCACTCAAGAGGCAGAGGCAAGATTACCAAAATTTGAAGCCATCCTGGGCTATACAGTGAGTTCTAGGCCAGCCTGGGCTACATAGTAAGACCCTAACTCATATATATATTTAATTTCAAAACTCACTACAAAGCTGTATTAGTCAAAGTGGTGTGGTACTGATACAAGAACTTTTTATTGTTGATGGTGGTGTTTATTTATTTCTTTCTTTTACTTTTTGGTTTTTCAAGGTAGGGTCTCACTCTAGCCCAGGCCGACCTGGAATTTACCATGTAGTCTCAGGGTGGCCTTGAACTCATGGCGATCTTCCTACCTCTGCCTCCCGAGTGCTGGGACTAAAGGTGTGCACCACCACGCCCAGCTGTGGTGTTTATTTTTATTTTTTTTTGAGTCAATGAGACATGGTTTTAATGTAGCCTGATTTGGCCTTGAACTCCTGTTCCTCCTGCCTCTACCTCATGAGTGCTGTCATTACAGGTGTGTGTCACTACACCTGACTGAAACACTCACAATTTTTCTACAAACAACTGTAAATAGAAAAAGTGACATTTTCACAATCAAATTTAAATATATCTTTGTTTAATACAGCTAGAATAGGTAAAATCTGGTTGATTAAATTGCATTAATTCTAAGTATATTATTTGGTATATTTTGTTCCATACAAATGTTTAAAAAGATGAATGTACTGATATAAGGAAGAAAACTCAGCACAAAACGCATTCCTATACACCTAGCTGGGAGATCTTGGGATGAGTTGTGATAAATGGCAAGATTTTGGACAAGATCTGGGTCAACATACCTTCTACTTTTTAATACTGGAAGCTTCCACGACAGTAGCCCAAACACTTCTCCAAAGTTATAAATGTGAGCTCTTTCTCCAGTGATGGGCAAACCTCGTGTTTCCAGTATCCTGTGTAATGCTACCATCCTGCTCTGGTGATGTCTCTAACAATGTTCTTTGTTACCAGCACCCTATCTGAAATTTCCATCGATCTTACCAGAGCTCATAAAATTTATCTTCTTACAATATTTTTTAATCCAGAAAAGAAACAGATTTCTCTATGAAATTGTAATCCAGAAAATAAAGTTCTCCTAACCCTAATTGTCTCCACCAGATTGCTTCCAAGGAGTACATCCAGGAATGTGACATGTCTGGAAAAGCCATAATAAAGATGTGAATGTAATTTCCACACGTGCTGCTGCCAGCGTCAGACATGCGGCTTGCTCAAAAGCAATTTGAGTACAAGTTGTCATGGCTATTGTCAGTGCTGTCACCTTCTGCAGCTTTCCTGCCTGCACCTTTCTCATTCTTGGCTGAAGCAATGGCCCACAGTCTCAGGCATTCACTCAAGATTTCACTCTTGAGGGCTGGAGAGACGGCTTAGCGGTTAAGGCATTTGCCTGCAAAGCCAAAGGATTCTGGTTTCATTCTCCAGGGCCCACGTAAGCCAGATACACAAGGGGGCGCATGCATCTGGAGTTTGTTTGCAATGGCTGGAGGCCCTGGCATGCCTATTCTCTCCCTTCCCCCACTTCTTTCTTTCAAATAAATAAATAAAATATATTTTTTAAAAAAGAATTCACTCTTGAATTTGCCCTTTTCCTAGATTTGCTATATGGTGAGTTTTTTCTTTTTCTTTTTATAATAAAGAGGATTGAGGACAGAGGAGATGGGTCTGTGACTCAAATTCATAAACAGGAGCAAATGACACAGTCATCAAAATGCATAGCTGGACCATAGAAGGCACGTTTAAATAATGATTTCAAAAAAAATCTCAGCAACTCATCAGACACATGCATGCTTGTTATTCTCTACCTGCTGTCATGCCTGAAATGAAGATGCTTAAATCCCCATTAGTGGAATAGAGCCACCCCTGTACAGAAAACAGAGCCAAACTCCAGTCTGTCTAGTGGGTCTTCAGAATAGCTACCAGCTGATCAGAAAACATTTAGTGTGGGGGTCCAGTGTGGGACAGAATGAATGCAGATGTCTGACATAGCACGCTGCTAGAATGAAAAAAAAAAAAAAAGCCATTTGATTTGTGAACTGAGCCAATCCATCTGGAAAATCCATCAAAGAAAGTAGCTGGAAACGACATTTAAGCTCCGATTTTCCTAGTCAAGCCTCTGTACCTTAAGCTAGAGACCCCAAAATAACAGTCTATCTATGATGTCAACCCATGGCATTTGGTCTCTTCACTCTGGTCTCCAAGAGTGATTTTAGTTCATCTCAAGATAACGTGGAGACAGGGGGCTGGGCAGTGGAAACAGAACTATGGTCACATCTTGTTCCCAGGAAATATATTACTCTGCTAGTAGGTAAATCTTAGATTTCCTATTGTGAGATCTGAACCTAGGGTCTGATGTACCACGAGGCATACAATTGGCATTTGCAGAAACTCTGACACCGACACTGCACTTCACAATTCATGTCAGACAAAGGAGCGTCTTAAATGACTGTCAGCCTGATGATAAGGCCGGTTATTACTGAGGTGTAGTTTCCCCAGGTCTAAAAACTCATAGTGTTCCCACTGAAGCATGCCGGGGAGAAGATAAAATTTAATTAATAATTTCCGCAGAGGCCAACAGTCTATTACAAAGATGTTCCTGGCTGTTTTCTGCAATGACCTTATAGCTCATAAACATTATGGATACATGTTTGGTCATAGTCTCATCCCCAGATTTAATTTATGGCTCAGGTCATGCTGCATAATTAGCTAGACTGGAATGAAGATTTTCTGCTGCTGGAAACATTATCAGCTCAATGTAAGATAGGTGTGTTGTGCCTCCCTCCCTTCTGTTCAGCCCAATGCCTGGATTAGAGAGTATAATTTCCTAGATTAATAGCCTGTGTTATGAACAAGGCTGGACATAAAGGTAAAGTGTGTTTCTGAGCGATAGATGAGAAATTTCATTTTCCACCAGCAGCCAAGTCTGGATACTAAATTAGATAGCTTTCTTGTAGTTCAATAAATAGCTCAAATTGTTAGAAACACAAAGTTGTAAAGAATAATATGACATGGGAGAGTAAAACACTCTTTTAATATGCAAGAACCATTTCTTTTGGGCCTACTATATACCCAAACTTGGTGTAATTATAGGAAAAACAAAAAAACAGTCCTAATTATATATGAGATCAGGGGCTTAAAATCTAAATAAGAGTACAGAATAAATATCAGATACATGAGTCAATGGACTGTAGAATAGTTCTGAATTAGAGAAAATATTGACAGGGTTTATATAGCCAGAAAGATAACTATAAAGTGGTAAGAATGATAATTGCTATCATCATAAGATTGAGAACCAATCTTTGCTGTGTTGCTCCTGCCAGTCCCACTGTGACCAGTTTCATAGAAGATATGGCCAGCAGCTACTGGTTCAGTCCTTAATGGTTCCATATCCAACAGCAAAAGTGATTCTCACAACTTCCCAGAATACAAATTAAGTTATAAGCATGACATCTTTTCCTATTATCTTTGGAATATTCCTCTCCCAGTGGTAACTTATTGTCCAACCAGACTCACTCTGTGCTAATGCCTAGACAGAAGAGGCCCAGATGCCTCTTAAACACATGACATTTGTTGGATGTTTTATCCCTGCAATGAAAAGTAACTGCTACATAAAATAGATAATAGGGGAAAAAATTGGTAAAAGAAGTGGGGTCATTGTTATGATAAACCTGACCATGTGACTTTTAGTAATTGGAATTGGTTGGCTGGAGAAATATGGAAATATTTGGAACTTTGATTTAGAGAGAACTTATAGTACTGTACTCAAAGCTTAATGAACTATTCTGGTACAAGATTGAAAGACCCAAATGCAAAGAGAAGTGTGGACTGTGGTGACTCAGCTTGTTAGGTTTCAGAGGGGAAAGAAAGGACTTTATCAGGAGTTGGGCTGGAAGTAGTTTATGCGATGTTCTGGTAGAAAAGCTGGCTATGTTTTACCCATGTACTGAGAACCTGAGCAAAGTTGAATTTATAAGTAATGGAGTGATATGTTTGACAGAAGAAAAGACAGAGCATAAGGATATGAAAAACATAAAGTTTGTCACAGAAAAAAAAAAAAAAAAGAAGAATCACCATGTCTGTTTGCCTTTAGAATTTCCTCTGATTAGATGATCCATTAAAAAACTATTTCTTCAAGGTTGTGGTGGATTACAGCTATAATCCCAGCACTGCAGAGGCTGAGGCAGGAGGATGTCAAATGCAAGGCCAGCCTGGGTTACATAACAAGACCCTGTCTCACAAAAACTCAAAACAAAAACAAGCAAGCAACCAGACAAAACTCCTTCCATCATATTATCATTTTTTTTTCAGAGTTTCTTTCATCTTCTATCTAAAAAACAGTCATTTTCCATTGGCATTCACAGCACCTCTGTGTGTACCAAAATTTGCAGATGCTCAGGGAGTTTATATAACTAGCATAGTATTTTTACAATGTATGTACATTTTCCTATATACTTTAAATCATCTCTAGATTATTTATCATACTGAATACAATGTAAATGTTATGAAAATAGTTCTTACAGTGCATTGTTTGGAAAAGGAAAAGAAAAAGTCTGTATATGTTTAATATAGATGCAACTTAAAATCTTTTCAATCTGGTTGCTGAATTAGTGGCTGAGGACCTCACAGATAATGAGGGCTGATGGGTGCATTGCTGATAGCTCTTTTACCTGTTCATTCATTCATTCACTTGCTTGTGTATATCTCATCTCATTCTCAAATAGTGAGGGCATCTCACATGTTGGCTGACTGGCAAGCTACCTTTCTTCTAATTCTCACCCACATCCCAGATGACAACGGTAATAGCAGTTAACACTATTGACAAAGTACTCATTTGTTCTGGACTATACTAATCTCTTTAAATTTTTCTTTTAGGATTTTTTTTTCCTCCCAAAATACACACAAAAAAGTTTGGTAGAGTAAGGGTTACTGAGAATATTGAAACAACTAAAAGTCTAAGAATGAAGGCAACATCAAATATTTAATAATCCCCCAAGCCCTCTCCTATTTTCCCCCCTCTCCTCCTAATCAGCCATAATAGAGACTTTAGGAGTTTTACTTTCCCATGTGAAATCCATCCTGCCTGGTGACTGCAAACTCTGGTGGAATCTTCTCTCATCCCATTGCAGAATCTCTCAGAAACTTCCCATCCCCACACCCTGTCCCCTCCAAGGGGCGTAGGAGCCTTGAGCCCTGGTGTGCACTTTCTTTTAGGCTCTTCCCAACCTAAGGTGCAGGCCTATTTCTTTGTCTGCCCCAAGAAAATTGTCTCTCAGAGTCCTCTATTTCTAAACCTGACAAAATACAGTACATTTATATGATGAGTGTGGTGAAATGTCCCCCATGGCTCATATATTTTGAATACTTTGTTCCACATTGCTGGTGACTTGGGAAAGTTGTGGGACTTTTGGGAGGTGAAATTTTGCTGGAAAAGGTGTGTTGTTGGCTGTGGGCTTTGGAGTGATATAGCCCAGCAGACAGACAACTTCTTTTCTGCTGCTGTGGAGGTGAGACGCCTGCCACACCAACTGCTCATGTCATTCCTTCCTTGCCATGATGAAGCTTCCTCTCAAAACTGTAAGCTGCAATATACCTTTTCCTCCCATAAGCTGTGTTTAGGTGGGTGTTTTGTCCCCATGATGAAGAGGTAACTGTTATGCTGGGTTAGTACAAGTACTGAAAATCATGTGATAGAAGAATATTTAATGGCACGTTCATGATCTATTTCTGTGACTGAAGCATACTTGGCATGGTCTCATGCCCAAGTTTGATTTATGGCTCAGGCTGAACTGTCTAATCATATAGACTGAAATGAAGATGCCAGCTTGTGGCTGATGAAAACATTGAGGTTTTGCATCAGGAATAGTATAAGTCCTGGCTTTGTTGAAACTATGGATAAATAGATTAAAAAGTCACATTTCTACAAAACTATTCACAGAACATATTTTGGGTATTTTTAAATCTCTTGTTTAAGACAAGTCATTTTTTTTTCAGCAAATTAAATAGTGTACATAATTCAAATTTTTCTACTTAACCTGTTTTCATTTTCCGTTATTCTCCAGGATCTATAAAATTTGTGTAATTAAAGATGGTGTGTTTTTTTTAATAACAGGAATTTAAATTAAAGTGGTGAAAATGGTGGGTTTTTTTTTTTTCATTTGTTTT